>CM065775.1:96546052-99046052 GCA_033296515.1 Macrochelys suwanniensis | reverse complement strand
TCCTAGTCCCATGTTCTAACCACTAGGAAACACCATGAATCTCCAGTGAAGCAGTTGGGTGTAAGTCAGCACACAGTTTGACCCAGAAAACTCAACTCCAGCTGAAGTCAATGGGAGCCAAGATTTTTCAGCCTCTCTGAAAAACAGGCCTTCAGTGCCTAATGATAACCCAACCTGATATAATTAAAAGACACAACATGCACTATGGACTATTGGCACAATCCTACATTTGCTGATCACATCCTGTTAGGTGCTAAGTATCCTGTACCTATATTAATTTCAGCACTTTGTAGGATTGGGCCCAATAATAGTAAAAAAAAAAACTCTATGAACCCAAACAAAAAAGCAAGATGGAAATCTCTTTTAAAATCTGAGTGAGAGAAATTTTCTTGTTCATTCCTTCCTCTATATCCCTTTTGTAAGCTCTGACTCACAAACCATGTCCTTCTGGCTATTCTATTTTCAACAAAATGTCATTGCAGGACTAAGCAAATCTCCATCTCCCTGCTGCCCTAGGGTCAACCAATCTTTCCATACTGCACACCTGTCTAGGGCTTTCCCATTAGATGTGCCTCACAGTTCATTCCACATCTCATGGGGGAAACACAGGAAGAGTTGAATTGACTAGCTGGCACATACCCAGGAGAAAGAGGGAGATCGGCTGGAACCTGCAATGAAGTCTTAAGAGTCTGAGTGAGAGTCACGGAGGAAAGAAAGGTGGCTGGGGAAGATCTATTGCTTTTGCATGGTGGAGACTAGGTAAAAGAAGCCTAATAATCAGCCCTTCCTTAAAAGACAACTTGAAATAAGATTTTTCTTTACTGCTCTTGTCTACACCACATTTTATAAAAAAAAAAAAAGTGAAGTAATAACAATTAGTATACTTCTTAATAAAGTGAACTTGCAAAACAGCTAAAGAAATTGTTGATTTCAATCTTGTCCAATCCAATTTTTAAAGCTTTCTATCTTTTTTCCAGTGAGTCAGATGAGCTGAATGCTGTTTTAGTGGCGTACTTCTGTATTTGAGTATCCTTTGAAACTATCGACCTCATCACATAGACAGCATTTGGCTTACTGTCTGTAATACATTGAGGGGGTGGAATCTGCACTTGCTGGCTCTCTGTTTTCACAAGTTATCCATTGTTGATTAAATTATTGTTGGGTATCTCAGTTGGGTATCTCAGTTTTCACATTGAACTTGATTGCCTAGGCACAATATTGTGAATGCTATTCTTTATTTTTACGGCACATACACATATAGAAAAATAGATTACTGTGTAATAGCAAAAGGTATATAGAAAATGGGCTCTGATTCAGCCTTTTTAAAAATGTATGTGTACACATTCTTTTGGTCTCTAGTGGATCTTCTGCCCGACAGGGGAGGTGCCCTAGCAATATGGTACTCTGCCAAAACACAAAGAAAAAGACCTGATCTCTGCTCGATTTTGGCAGGTTATGTATGTGAATGGGGATTTCAAAGATGAGCATGGGGATTCCCTTTTTTGACCATGTAAGGGAAGAGTGAAAGCCTTAATGTGCAGTGTACATGATATTATGACACAGATGGACAGCTGCCATCAGCATATGAGGGGCTTGAAAGAGCTGCCCACCACAGCCTGTGCTAATATTCCTGATATTAATGTTCCTAATGCTACCATTTCTGCTGCCTGAAATGGCTTTTTATCCTCTGTTGCTAATACCAATGAACACTTCTAAGCCCTGTTCATATATGCTAATTTCACTACAATCAATGCATTTTCTCCAGTTATATGCTTTTTTAAATAGATTGTTTTGCAGGAAATCAAAGTAATGATGCAATACAGATGTTGATTCTAATGGCTATTACTAGCTTCATCTCTGCCTATTTACTATATTTCTTCATCTCATCCCTCCTTCCCTTCATACTAAAATCTGCCCTAAGACACCTTTGTACTATTTCATAGAATCACAGAAATGTAGGACTGGAAGTGACCTTCACAGCTCATCTAGGCCAGTCTCCTGCACTGAGGCAGGACTAAGTATTATCTAGACCATCCCTGACAAGTGTTTGTCTAACCTGCTCTTAAAAACCTCCAGTGATGGAGATTCCACAGTCTCCCTAGGTAATTTGTTCCACTGCTTAACTACCCTTACATTTAGGAAGTTTTCACTAATGTCTAACCTAAATTTCCTTTGCTGCAATTTAAGCCCATTGCTTCTTTTCCTGTCCTCAGTGGATAAGGAGAACAATTTATCACCCTGCTCTTTATAACCTTTTACATACTTGGAGATTATTATCATGTCCCCCCTCAGTCTTCTCTTCTCCAGACTAAATAAACCCAGTTTTTTCAATCAATCCTCATAGGTCATGTTTTCTAGACCTTTAATCATTCTTGTTGCTCTTCTCTGGACTTTCTCTAATTTCTCCACATCTTTCCCAAAGTGTGGTGCCCAGAATGAGACACATTTCTCCAGTTGAGGCCTCACCTGTGCTGAGTAGAGTGGAAGAATTACATCTTGTATCTTGCTTACAACACAACTGCTAATACATCCCAGAATTATATTTGCCTTTTTTTTTTTTTTTTTTTGCATTACATTGCTGACACCTATTTTGTTCCAAAACCAATATTACTGTCAAGTAGTTATTCTTCATAGCTTCATCTAAAGTTATATCGGTTTATGGAACCCTGAGAACTATGTCACTACTCAAATGCTTACAAATGTTCTTAGAAATTTACGGTGGATTTATAGGTAGAACCCCAAAATTTATTCGGTACACTGCAAAGCTCTGAATTACATTTCATAAACCAATATTTATTAACTTAAATAAGTATATTATTTACCATTCATGACAAAACAGCAAAAGCTATTAGATTTCCCAGCACAGTAATTACAAGAGGGTATATATTTAAGAGAGAAAAAAGGAATTGAGGTTTGGACTGATATTGACATATTAGTTGTAATACACTGTCTTCAGAGCGCCCTCTGCAGCATGCTTTACTGTAAGGTGTTTGGAAACTAATAGAAAATACCTGCTGAACATCTGAGATCATTCTATGGAGTTAAATATCTGTACAAGACATTGTAATGTGTCAACAACAAATAAAGAATATTCTTAAACCCCCGTTTCATTAGAGGCAGAGTGGATAAGAAAACATAGTGAAAATGTTTCTGTTTGCTATGATAGTCTCCAGAAAAGAAAAAAAGTAATCTTATGCTGTATGCACTTGTATAAACCACACCTAAACAAATCATCAACAGGACTTACTCTGTTAGTACTTGTTTCACCAAAGAAATTTCTCTTAGGTCTTAGCAAAATGCAGACACTATTAGGGTGGGAGTTAGCAATCAGCACACTATACAAGAGGTGAAGGAAAGGAAATTGTAATCAAAGGACAGCAGGACAAACCCCTATTCTACCTAAAAAGTTTGTGGGGTTTTTAAAGTCTGCACAGAGCCAAAGAAACTATTTTTTAAAAAAGTTATAATCATACAAACCCCTCAGACACACAGAGAACCCAATTTGTCTATCTCAGAAGGACTGAGTGATCCCTGGAATAATTTGAATCCTATGAGGTTAGCTGCTTCAAACATGATGCTCAGGCCACTAAGCCACCCCTTTGCGTTTGAAGGTCCTCTAAGTAACCAGGTATCTGGAAACTAAGGGGAACCTGATTCCCTCAGAAGTAAAAGTTGGAAAACAGATCAGACCCTCCCCAGCTGTGAAAATGATTAAGTGCTCCTGAGGCTAGAATACTTTTGTTCATTTTGTGTGTCCTAGTTCCTGCTTCTCTTTTTTGCAGAATATAAGTTTTTCATTAAAAGTTACATTTCTAGTTCATTCTATGTCATCACAAAGTGAACCGCTGTAACACTACTGGAAGAAGGTGTTGACAGACAAGCAACAAAGCTGTTGAACTACTCTGCATGCCCCTGCTCATTACAATAAAATGTTAAAGCCTATCTAGAAATGCTAATACTGGGTTGTCTATTAGAGCATCTGTTTTCCAGAGCAGAACTTTCCCACCTCATTGCATTGCTAGAAAGACATTGGTATTTCTCCACAAAGCCTTGGCATTTGTCTTTTAAAATTTCCCAATCCCCTTTCCATAGAGCAAGTGTTCGCCTTTTGTGTAGTCTGGAGCAGCAGTTCCCAAACTTTATTGTTTCATGTGCCACCTTCTTCATAAATTGTCATGAAATGGATCGATAGAACATCAAGTTCGAGCACCATCAGTGGTATGTATTCCACAGTATGGGAACCCCTGATCTTGAGAACTGGAAAGGGTCTTACCTCCTTGGCTTAAATACTGCACAAATCATCAGGCAAGAAGTGTCATGAAATGGATTATCTTTTATTTTATTTCTTTCATATGCAGCTATAACATTTCTACATTTTCCTTTCATCAAGAACATTTTGTGCAGCACTACACATTCTCATACGTTTCAGCTGAAATTTCATATATTAACTCCTCAGGTTTGTTTCCTTTCCCTCTGGCCCCCATCTTCGTCTCACTCCCACAACCACAATAAAGTCCCTGTACACATTTATATTCTGTTTCTAATGAAGCAATAAGCCACAACAGGGAATGAAATTCTTGGCTATCAGTGCATGCTTTGGGTGTGTTCTGAGGCATGAGGCCATGCATGCTCTGATGTGTCACACAGAGGACTTAAAAATTCAAACAGTTGAGAACATTAACAAAAGATTAGGGGGGTTTATCCTTTAAACAGAGTATTTTTATATATTGCAATGCCAGAAAAAATAGTGCCTACAGAAAGAAACCTAGAACTTTTAGAAGGAGGGTTCCCACTTTTGATTATAAAGGCTTTGACTAGGTAATAGGTTAATTGTTGGCTCTTAAATAGCTTGTCTTCTGTGTACCAAAGCGATCCTATACAGGGTGACTCTAGGATACTGGGATGGTGAAGCTATTCCTCCATAGAATATACATAAAAGGAATGCCATAAAGTTGTAATGATAGTCTATTATATACATAAGTAATGAATTTTTTCAAACTGTACACTTCAGAAATGTGCATTTACAGGCAATGCTTTGCAAAACTGCATATGTATGCAAAGAAATAGAATTATTTTCAGAAGAGCCACTGAAGCACATAGTGCAGCTGAGAATAATTCCACCTCAGTGGGCATAATTTTGTGCAGGTAGATTAGCACACATCTTCCCAAACTGCTTGTACAAAACTCCAATTTGTGCTCTGAAGTGCACTCCATAAATATGTTCTAACTGCAACTTTTTTATCAACAAGGGTGTCCACTGTAGCACTAGTTGAAAGTTTTATTTTAATGATACCATGGTCTAATTGTTGTTTAATAAAATAAGAAACATTTTCTCCTCTCAACTGTTTTTAAGGCCTACAGTTTATAACACTTATACTTACAGTCCTCTGTCTATATGTTTTACAAGCTAAGTAACACCACTTTCTCTCTGTATCTTTTTTTCCCCTTTATCAAATGTCTGATGAAACACATGATTATCAGGGTTTGGCAATTCATTTTATATTCATTTGGACTGAGAAAGACAGAACAAATTTCTGTCTTACTCCAGAAATAAGTTATTTGTTATTTGAATAAATAGGTGTTAGTGACGCTAACGTCAATAAAGGTTTTCTATCATTCTTGAGTTTTTTAGTCATGATTTCCATTGTCCTGTATTGGTTTTTACTTTTGATTTGTATTTTGCTGTTTCATGCATTTTGCCACAGGTGTCAGTTAGGTTAGTGATTGACTGAGTGTGCAAAGCAAATTTTAAAATATAATAGTGAAAATGTTGCCTAAATATGTTCACAATCAACTATATTCCCCAGCAGTTGGAGTTGTAGGAAATGGAGTGCAAAGCATTGCACACAGAGCAATTTAAAATATTTCTTAATTCTTTACACATGTTAATCCATCACCTAAATCTATGAGCATGAGCTGTGTGCCTCTAACTATGCGGAAAATGTACTTATACATTTTAATAGATAACTAAGCCCCGAGAGCCTCTCACTTATTTTTAATCTTTTGCTTAAAAGACTGGGTTGAGGCCCTTTGGAAAATGTGGTCCACGCGGTAAAAATGATTTCTTGAGTAGCTAACTATGTTTCTCAGGTTTCATAAATAATGGCAAGAGTTGAATGTACATTATTTTAATAGTGTAAAACCAGTGGCTTTCAAGCAGTGACTATGGGAAATCCTAGTAGCACTCTAATCCATGGAATTACAATGGATCTTCCTTACTAAGACAGAACACCAGTCCAGAGAGCTGGTTGCACAATTGTCAGGATTTCCCACTCCTGTCTGTCTCTGGATACCAGTCTACAGTAAAAGAGCTACATAGAAAAATCAAAGCGCATAAAAGTAACTCAGTATGAAATTTCACTGATTAGCCTCCTAACTTTTGGGGGGGGGGGCAGGAATTTATGCCCCATTTCAAGTGCTTTTTAGGTTGCAACCCTAACCATGGAATCACTACCAAGACCTCCATAATTAATATAATTTACACACAACAGACATATTGTGTTTGCATCTTGTAACAAGGTGGTCTGTCCCCTTTAAGGGTAGTGGGACCTGGGGCCATCCAACCCCATTCTAAGGCCTCTTCTAATAATTGGGGCCTAGCAGGCCTGCTTTAATTGTGAGCCTATTTGGTGGAAATGGGTAAAGATTCATGAATTGTCATGATGCTCTGTTAAATAAAATTGTTTAAGAAATATGTAAGGAGGACACAGAAAGACTGAACTAATTTAAAAAGAGAGAATCTACTGATACTACCCAAGGCCTGGGTTAAGATTATGACTGGTAAACAAGAGGAGTACAAGACCAGAAATCAATGGATCAAAATTAGAAATCAGAAATTAGAATTAATTGGTGAACATGATCAAGAGAGGCTGGGCTATTCTGCCCATTGCTCCTCTTTGGGGGACCCTCAAAAAGGAACTTGGAGGAGAAAATGAACTGTTACCACCACTATTGTTGCCATGGAAGAAGAATTTGTATTGTGACACCCAAACATTGACACACCAGTGGGGATGCTTGACTATCTTTGCTGCACCAGCGAGGACCCCCCAGCCTTATACATATGAGATCTAGCTCTCTTTTCCCCTCCCTCGTGTGTCCCTTTCCATCCTCCATTATCTTTCTCCTGTCCTCTCTCTCTCTTTCTTGTCTTTTCACCTGATCCTGAAATTAACTGCACGGCACAGCACCAGCACAGCGAGACGAGATGGCTCATCCAGCTCTGCTCGGCCTGAGAAGGATCAATGAAGGAGAGGGCCCTGATCAGACCAACCAGATAACGGCCCTGACTGGAGAGGAAAGCTGGGCGCCAGAGCAACAGCAGTTGTGGCCGACCTGCCAGCCCAAAGTGTCTGCCCATGACTGACCAGCCACCCTATATCCTAAGTATCAGGGGGTAGCCGTGTTAGTCTGTATCCACAAAAACAACAAGGAATGCCGGTGGCACCTTAAAGACTAATAGATTTATTTGGGCATAAGCTTTCGTGGGTAAAAAACCCACTTCTTCATGCATGCATCTGAAGAAGTAGGTTTTTTACTCACGAAAGCTTATGCCTATATCCTAAGAATATCAACAAAAGGTGTATTTCCCCCATATTTTACTATCCTATCTCTTCTCTCCCTTGTGTGCCTGTCTGTTTTGTCAAGAAGCGGGAAAGTGATTATCAATCCAGACTCAAAACTGAACTACAGAACTAGCCCCTTTCTTCCCCACCAACAAGGGCTGCTTGACAGAGTAAGAGACTCTAACCAATATTCTCTCTTTAAAAGGAGACTTTGATAGGTCTTGGTTAAGTTTGTTGTATATAATCACTCAATTTCACTTTCTATGCATTTTGCCTTGTTTGGATTCTTCTCCTTTTGTGTGTTTCAATCAATACATTTCTAACCTTTGGCATAAATTTCCTAATGTAGTTACTAAGCAGGCTGAGCAGTACCAAGTGTCTGTACTCAGAATCCTGAACCTCATTTAAAACTGTTAATATTGTACAGTGACAGTCATGTTAACACATTTGACTTTTGGGGTCCATTTATTTCACCAAAATTAATACAAACAGGCGTCTTTTAGAACAAATAGGAACAGGAAGATTCACCGGACCAAACTGGGAATGGGGCCAGGTGCCCGAGTCATGCCTGCTGAGGGTTATGAGTGAGCTCTTAGCTCCAACAGTAGGACCCTAGAGTTCAGAGAGACCTCCAGGGAAACTCTTATGTAGTAGAATCAGGATGAAGGTGGGCTGAGGAAGCCTGCCAGGATTCCAGCATAGTCCCAAGAAGGAGGGATGTAGAGACCCTACCTAAAGGGCAGGAGGAGTTTGAGCCCCAAGACCATGGCTAGGAAAAGGCCAGAGTGGCCGGGGTCCAGAGTGGGACTGACAGTTCCCCTACTTAGAGGGGGCAGGGAGTCAAGAGAGAGCTGGAGACAGAAGCTCTTAAACAAGGGGAAATGGAAAGCCCCAAGGGAAGAAGGAAGGGCCAAATGAACTGAGTGTTTATTTTGTAAGGGCTTAATAAATCAGACACCAGGAGGAAGCACGTCACTTTAAAAAAAAAGTTGATTAGGAGAACCAAGAGGGGAACTGAGGTGAGGTAACTGCAGTATCACACCACAGGGCGGCATGATCTGGGACTGCACCCTACAATACTTCCATTAAAAAAATCCTGTAATTTGACAAAGTATCAAAGAATTAACTGTAGACTGATTGCACTGTACTCTGGGCATTTACTGAAGATGAAATGTCTTATGGCATGTTGTAGCAGGGTGGTTACCCGCTCCAGCCCTGACAGGGTTGAAACAGCCCTGGGAAAGGGCTGTGGCAGGAGAAAATAGCCACTGGGCTGATTGGGGGAAGTAGCCACAGCTGGGCCACGTCCCATCAGGGCCCAGCTGGCCCTATAAAGGCTTTGAGCCAGCAGCCCAGGCAGAGTCTCCCTCTGCCTGTAGAGGGAGAAAGGCCTGGGTGTAGGAGCTGAGCAGGGTACCTGGAGTGGAGCAGGGCTGGGGAAAGGCTAAGGGAGCTAGGGAGCTCTGGCCTAGGCAAACCCCAGGCTCCAGGGCTAGTGTTGGGCCCAACAGGTATTGGGGTTGCAGGGGACAGCCCATGGTTAGACAGAGGCAGCAGGTCCAAACCCAACCTTGCCGGTGATGAGTGGCTTCTACTGCAGTCTGCCCCAGGGCGCGGGGGCTAGCTGGTGATTGGCAGTAGCCTACGACTGAGGCAAGGTGGGGATAGTGGGTTGGGGGTTCCCCAGGGATGGGAGACCCAGATCTGTGGGTACAGCCAGGGGGCAACACCCCAGTTAAAGGGGCACTGGGGTCCTGGGAGGGACATGGGGCCAGTGGTTAGGTGGATCATCGGCCTGAAGAGGGCGCTCTGGAGCTGGACAAGCTAATTCCCTTGATGACCAGCAGCAGGCGCCACAAGCGTGAGTCCAACCCGCTTACACACATGTAGGAGTGTAGCAGATATATGGCTGTTACATAATCCTTTAATGGATATGTAAGATGGATGGTTCTGATTTATGAGAATTTCTCCAGATAACTCAAGTGGAAGGGAAAAAATGCTATGAACAGTCTCTTGAACATCTAATTCTGATGTCTCAATCTCATCCTGACTTCCCATAGAACAGGTCACTTAATAAAACTTTGGATTTCTCTGTCAGCACATTCAATTCTCTTATTGGTTTAACACTGCACCTATGACTTGCTTTGAAAGAATTGTATTTTTGAATTGTTGGAATGCTTTCACGCAAATCTCTCATTTTTTGTTCACTTTAACTCTGAAGAAAAATTATTTTGGTAAGTGTCCTGCCAAACTACTGCTGAGTAATTCATAACTGTTTAAAGTAGAATGAAAAAAGAGTAGTTAATCAAGTAGAATTTAGTCAAGAGTAAAAGCATTTCTAAACTGTGAAACTTTGATGATCATTTGCAAGCAACTAATGTGGTCTGCATGATGCTGTCTTAATTTTGACTGGTGTAAAGGTGTAGATTTAATTCAAATAATGGAAGGAAAGATTGTGGGCCCAATACTCTGCTGGCATAACTCCACTGGCTTCATTGGAGTTACAACAGCAAAGAATTTAATCTTATGTTTAGGAAAGAAAGACAGGCTAACATTTCCATTTTACTAAGGGTTCTTTCAACACATTACAGTAATGGAGTGTTTAAAGTTGTCAAGTTTCCAGTGAACATTTGTGCCCATTTAAAATAAGGGATGTTAGCTCAATGCACAACAATGTAGGAGACCAAGAAATGAGAGTTACACTTGGATTTTAGTCCTATAAGGTCTAGATATGTCAGGAAGAGTTGATTACCCTATCCTATCAGCCTCTCTGAGAGTACATGAGCATCATGTATAGCATTTGAATGGAGACAAGCCAAAAACTGAGGTCTATAACATCTTGGACTTATTAAAACTATCCTATATAGGTTCTTATATCACATTCCAAAAGCAGCCCATGTTCTCTTCCATTAGGCAGTGAAGAAAGGAGCAAAACAGCAGTGATCATTTTTGAAAATCAGGCTCCAGTACACCACACTGAGAAGAAATACAAGTATACAGTATGATACCCATCACTATGTAGCTGCACCAACCACCCTATTAACATACATCAGGAGCAGGGAACCTATGGCCTGCGAGCTGAATCCGGCCCACTGCTTCATTTAACTTGGCCTGCGGCAAGTCTCCATGCCGCAGGTCGGAAGCCCTGAGCCTCGGCGTCCCCCTGTGGGGCTGAAACCGTGAGCGCCAGCTCGCCCCGCTGCAGGGGGAAGCTAGAGTCAGCGCCAGTTCCCAGAAGCAATCAGCATGTCCCTGTGGCCCCTAGGAGCAGGGGCAATCAGGGAAACTCTGCACACTGCCCCCGCCCCCAGCGTTGGCTCCACAGCTTCTATTAGACGGGAACCATGGCCAATGAGAACTGTGGGTGTGGCTCCTGTGGGTTTCATTTGAGGGGTAATTTTTTACATCTAATGCATGTTTCAATCTTTGCATTTGCTATAACCTACTGCCAGAGTAAAGAAATGCTAATAAAATTAGTAAACAACTCCCCCCCCACACACACACACACAACATGACTATAACAGGGTTTAAAAGAGAACTGGATAAATTCATGGAGATGAAGTCCATTAATGGCTATTAACCAGAATGGGTAAGGAATGGTGTCCTTAGCCTCTGTTTGTCAGAGGGGGGTGATGGATGGCAGGAGAGAGATCACTTGATCATTACCTGTTAGGTCCACTCACTCCGGGGCACCTGGCATTGGCCACTGTCGGCAGACAGGATACTGGGCTGGATGGACCTTTGGTCTGACCCAGTACTGCCTTTCTTATGCTCTTAACATCCAGTCTATTAAGGAGATCAATCACCAGTGGAAATTTATCTAAAAATTGTTAGGTTTTTATAAGGAAGAGACTCCACGGTGTATTGACTAAGTAAGATGCTGTCATGAGGCTACACAGTTTTGCCTTGCCACCTCCTGTGCTACAATCTGGTCTGTGCTAGGGAATTTCTTCACTGGGGCTGTCAAACAAGCATATTTCACGAACAGTCAAAGGTTTTAAAAATACAGTGAGTACGAATATAAGAACGGCACTTGGCACTGAATGGGAAAGAGACAGAGACAAATTCACTGCTAACAAATTGAATGGTTTATGGCTTATGCCAGCAGTGAAACTACTCCTAAACCTTAGTGCCTCATATGTGGTACAACAGCAGGGAAACAGATTTCTCCTAGGTTGAGATGTATTATTCATGGGAAATAGTGTATTTTTGCAATTCATAGTACAATAGCTCCAGGTTTTACATATTTTATTTTACATTTTAATTCTGACTAGTCCTCACCCTTTCAGCTTTCAATATCTTACAGATTTACTATTGACAATAGTCAGTAGCTGCACTGTACAACTTGGCAAGAGTTAGAGGGAAGAAAGCTGCAGGTTTTGGTGGCTGGGTAGAGATGTTTGAGCCTTTGAGCACCTGATATGGTTTAGGATAAATATATTAGTTGACTGTTTCTGCTTATATCTTCAAAACAGTAAAAGAGCCAAATACGTTAGCATTTAAATCGTCATCTTTAAGTTTCATAGTCAACAACCCAGTGAGATGTTCATGCCATGAGGGGTATTTAGAAGCAGGAAGACAACACTGCAACCATTAACGTTTTAAAAGCTTTCTTTACAATCATGAAAGCCCTTAATTAACATTAATGCTGTCATAAACAAAAGGCTAGTGGAAAGGCTCTCTCGCATGTGCAGAAGTGGTTTTCTCCCCCCCGCCCCCCAACCCCACAGGATGCATTGCTGCAACAGGGTGGGTTGGGCAGGGCATGAAATAGTCATGGCTAGGACATTCCTATGCCCTTGGCTATTCCCCTGCAATCACAGGGAAACCCTCAGAGATTCCCTAACACATTCTGGGTGCTAAATCAGCCCAAGATAAGAGATGCATTTATTCCCCCTCTAAGTAGTGGTTTCAGCACCAGTGCAGGCATGAAATCAAGACTCTGCATTCAATGACAATATCAAAGGGCAAAACTTCAGAGACAAACTGGCGGATCACTGGTAAAATAAAATTCTAATAATATATTGACAGTTTTTAAATATCAGACTGCTGGTAGCCAGCATCTTTTAGGAAGGCTAGTGAGAGACTACCAATGATCTCCTAGAGAACTTGGATATGGCAATATTCCATTTAATTTCACAATGAAATAGAATGTAAATTCTGAGATGGTTTATATGCACTGCATTGTGCAAATAGCAATTCCCACACATAAAACCACTTACTTTACATACTTCGCTTTAAGCGGGAGTTATGTGTTATAGCCAAGTGTATTTTACTTTCATTGTAACAGCCTGGTTTTGTCACATTATGACTTTTCTTTTCTAGTTGTTAAGAAGTTGTATGACAGTCTATCCAGTTTGATTTTGGATTAATTTATTTTTAAATCCCTTTTAAGGAAACTGGACTCTATAGCAACTTGGCAGCCTATGGAAACAGGCAAAGCTTCACTGAGATGTATATACGTCTGTCTAATAATTGTGGTGTAGTTGCTTATTTATATCATATACCCTGAAGACATGTACAACAGAAAAAAGGGATGCTTTTGTTCTTAATATACTTCATTGCAGGCAGAATCTGAATCCACAATTCCAACAACATAAGACAACATGTCATTTGTAATTAATAGCAATGTAGCCTGTGATTGATGGTTGTGTTTGAAAGGTCATGCTCTTGAGTTATGGATTGTATTTTCAGCATCAACCTTTCTCAGAAAATGTGATGGTTTTGTGTTATTATGAGCAATGGAAAAACAACTGACCAGGATAATGTGAGAATTTCTCCAAATGCTGACTTCAGGATGAATCTGCCTATTTGGAGAATTGTTAACTTTAAATGGAATTGCTCCTACATCCTCAATTCCTACCTAGAGGAACTGCCCTTTCTGGGGGTGACAATCAATTTTGGTTCAATGATAGCTCTCACCTGGACCTCTCCCTGAGCACAAACTAGAAACAGTGCTTCATTATGCTTGCTGTGTTTGTGATGTGGGTTATCTGTGACTTGAAACTGAAATGAGAATGAAATGCAATTCTCTCAAGAGGAAGTGCCAGAGGTTCCAGTTTTTAAATGCACAATGCAGCATCCTAATCTCACGTCTCAAGTCAGTTTTATGTTTTTATTCGTTCTCCTTACCAGCACCAGCATTACAACTGACTTTATTTGACTAACAAGAAATGTTCATAAGGGATTTCCTTCTATAGTACGTTTGAACAAGTGCTTCAAGCTTATTATTGAAGAAAAGGCTCCAATTGCACTGTTGCATGATGGCCAGTCTTTTCTTCACGTTAAAAATTACCTGAACACAGACGTCTTCTGAGGCTTTCACCCTAAGAGTCCATACAGGAGCCATGAAAGCCAGGGTAGGTGAGCTTTCTGCAGGTGATGTGCACAGGGGTTGAAAGGCACAAGCTGCTATTTCAAGTGTTGAGCTGCTGTAATGGATGAACACTGTTGCACACCCCCAACCCAGAGTGCTAGGCCAGAAAATCCCAGTAGTTCATGGAATTACTAGCCATGCCCCTGCCCCGCCCCCTCCCTAAACACACTTACAAGCGCAGTTATGCCCCTGCCTTTCAAGCCTTACATACTTCTGCAGGGGCGGGGGACAGGATTTCCCCATTAATCCTGAGATAAATTGTGGCATAATTCTGACCACCATTTTCAGGCGTATTTTCTGGATCACTGTTTACAAGATATTATAATAGCACCTGCTAGACTTCTTTTTAGGATGTTTAAAAACAGTCCTAAAAACTCCATTCCTGGCTGAAATTTGGCACGTAAACTACCAGCCTGAAGGAACATTAAAAAAATTATATTAGAATGGACTTTGGTCATTTTTAAGTTAAGTATAACAAAAAAAGAATGGGCAAAATTTACAGCTTATACTGTTAAAATGTGCTTATTGCTATTGTGCCTTATTATACAGTGCCATATCCTGGCCCCACATTATGCTAGGTTTGTCAACTTTCTATTTGCAGAAAACCAAACAACCTTGCCCCTGCCCCCTGGCCTACTCCTTCCCTGAAGCCATGCTCCCTAGCCCACCCCTTCCCCGAGGCCACGCCCTTGCCCCATCCCTTCTCCGAGACCCTGCCCCCAACTCACTCCATTCCCCCCCCTCCATCGCTTGCTCTCCCCCCCACCCCCACTCACTCACTCACTCACTCACTCACTTTCACCAGTCTGAGGCAGTGGGTTTGGGCGCAGGAGGGGGTGAGAGCTCCAACTGGGGGTGCAGGCTCTGGGGTGGGGCTAGGGATTTGGAGTGTGGGAGGGGGCTCTAGGCTGGGGCTTGGGGCGCAGGAGGGGGTGAGGAGTGTGGGCTCCGGATGGTGCTTACCTCAGGCAGCTCCCAGGAAGCTACCACCATCGCCCTCTGGCTCCTAGGCACAGGGGGACCAGGTGGCTCCACGCACTGCCCCTGCTTGCAGGCGCCACTCCCGCAGCTCCTACTGACCGCGATTTCCTGCCAATGGGAACTGTAGAGCCAGCGATTGGGGCAGGGGCCGCCCCGGTGCCTAGGAGTCAGAGGGAGATGCCAGCAGCTTCCCAGGAGCCATGCAGAGCCGGGAAGGGAGCCTGCCTGCCCCACTATGGGTGGCCAACCAGACTTTTAATGGCCCGGTCAGCTGTGCTGACTGGAGCCTCCAGGGTCCCTTTTTGACCGGGCGTAAAATAGTAATAGATTGTATGTGGTAGAAACTATTTATACATGTAGAGTATTTTGTTTGGTTTGGGCTTTGGTATAAACATAAAAATCACAGAGCAATGTCTAATCTCTTATGTGATGAGTCAAGCAGCTGATAGGTGCACAACTGGAAAAGGTGAAAACCAAGTACATTTTTTTTGTTGTTCATATAATCGCCATGGCATAATGCTTGAAAACTTCGTGGATATATATCCCTTCTCCTAACAGACCAATGTCACTCACTATCCATTTCGACAAGCTAGTGCCTTCAGCCACTATAGAGCTATTAGTAACCATCCTAGTCTTCTCAAATATCCAGTTTGCATTGTGCAAACAAAACAAGCAGGCAGTTTAAACCCCAGTCGGAGCCCTCACCTCCTGCACCCAACCCTCTGCTCCAGCCCCGAGTCCCTAATCCCTGGCCCCACCCTCTAGCCCACACCCCCAACTGGAGCACTCACCCCCTGCACCCCAACCCTCTGCCCCAGCCCTCATCCCTGGCCCCACTCCAGAGACCATACCCCTAGCTGGAGCCCTCACCCACCCCCACACCCCAACCCCCTTCCCCAGGTCAAAGCTCCCTCCTGCAACCTAAACCCTTCATCCCTAGCCCCACCCTGGAGCCCGTACCCCCAACTGGAGCCCTCACCCCCTGCTGCACCCCAACCTCATGAGCCAGCATGGTGAAAATGAGCGAGTGAGTGGGGGTGACGGAGGGAGCAGGGGGCAGGACCTCATAGAAAGGGTGGGACCTCAGTGGGGGCGGGACCTCTGAGGTAGGCAGGGCCTTGGAGGTGGGGTGGAGGGCGGGGCAAGGGTGTTCAGTTTTGTGTGAGTAGAAAGTTGGCAACTCAAGGTGAGCTGTTGGAGCCATGTGCTAGGCCCATAGAGTGGGTTGTGCAGAATCTGACCGATCTCCCTTTCTCTCTACACTGCATCATCAGAATTGTGGTAATCCCATAAGCACTGGGCCACATGCAAGGTCAGGGACTGGAGGGAGCCCAGATCAGCTCTCTTTCTCCCGCCACAGCTACTCAGTTAGCTCTGTGGCATTCCCAGTACAGGGTCTGCTGCTGCTTCTTTGGCAGCAGCATGAGCCCAGCCTTCGAATGTTTGCATTCATTTATTTAGTTCCCGTCAAATCCACATACCCTAATAGTGTAATCAGAGTATCTAGTGCAGTTTATTTCTCTCATACACTGGCCCAGATACACCTCAGAAAGCTCTGATTGCCTCTGCTGATGCCACTGACAGGAGCAAAGCCCTTTGGTAAGCCACACTGATACTTCAGATGGCCAAGCAGCAGACAGAAAATAAGCAGTTTTAGGAGCTTTCTGGACATTAGTGGTGATTCAAGAAGGGAGAGAGGCACTGGGAAATAAATACTGCTAAGCTGCCGGTCTCTTAAAGCTGTGTTCTTCTGAGGAGAACTCAAATTCTGAAGGTGTTGTGGCCAATTCACCTCCCGCCTACTGCATGCACCCTGCTGCAAATGAGGCTTCTGAACAGTGTCATTCTGGAAGGAAGTACTATTTATAAGAAATACAATTATTTCTTCCTATAATACAAAAGGCTAGTAACTGACTGTGAGGGTGCAGACATATGCCTCTGGTGTCCAGTAGTGTCCGTGCCTCAGTTGTCCGTGCCTCAGTTTAACTTCCAATAACAACGTACTGCAAGTGATTAGATTGCTCTGGTCCTTTGGACCCTCTAGTAAAAGCCAAAAAAAGTCTTCTGAATGAAACAAACAATTCCTTTATCCCTTCCCTAGGTTTGATAGTCCTGCCAGGTCCCCAAGTATGCAGCAGGGGTTCAATAAGGAAAAATAGCTGTAGTGCAGTGGCACCCAATCCCTGCTTCTGCACTGGACTCCAGGAACAGGCCCGATGCAGAGGAACGCTCATCTGCTCTTTCTCAATGCTGTGACCTTTTCCCTGGTTCCTCTCATGCTTGGGAGTCCACTGGCAACCAGCTCCACCCTCATACTGAGAACAGAGAGCTTTTATAACCTGCTTCCCCCAGCAAACCTTGTTCCTGCCCAGTCAGGTGCTCCTTCTCTAGATTACAGTGCGCTGAACACTTGGCTTTAAAAGGTCTGCAGCAGTGACACCAATTCAGACATTTCAGGGGGGGCACAATTCCAGTACCTGCCCCTAGCAGGGACCCTGTTCCACTTCCTGCTCATCCTAGCCACCTAGGCAGAGACCTCCAGTCTCTCTCAGTCAGAAAGTCCCCCCACTCTCTTTCCCACACAGTGCATGAGCTGATGCTGCTAGGAGTCAGCATGACCCCAGGCCCCAGGTGCCCCGCACCGGCTGGCCGGAGTGACTTCGGTTAACGGTTAATGGGTTAAACGATATAATTTTAATCGTTTAACCAGTTAACTTTTTCAACCAATATTTACATCCCTAACCCAAATCCTTTAGGTCAAAACCAATTCCTTGAATTTTGTCCCTAATCAACTGACAGCCAGTAAGGTCACAGAGCAGCAGTGCAGTGTGCTCCTTGTAGGAAACAGTGCTCAATATACAGCCTGTTGCATTCGGCACTAGCTGCAGTTTCCAAATGTGTTCCCATGGAGAATACACGGCAACAATCCAAAGTCAGGGTGACAACAGCATAGATAACTGTGGCAAAGGCTGTATCTAAAAGGGAAGAATGACATTATCTTTGTCAAATGCAGATAAGAAACACATGTAACCCCCAAAAAGATTACCTAGGTTCCTGGAGCTCTGTGCTGGCAGCTCAGGGAGACGCGCACTCTCCAAGGGCAGACTCAGAGTGTGATAGGAAACCAAAAGGGAGAGAGGAAAGACACTATTTAGAAGGACAGGGGGCCCTGTCTGCCTGGGGAAGGATAGCAGTTGTGTCTACTGGCGGATGAGTCAAATAATTGACAAGGGAAAGCCCTGGAAGAAAAGCTAGCCTGGCCAATAAGGAGAACTCCAAGGGACCTGAATCATAGAATATCAGGGTTGAAAGGGACCTTAGTAAGTCATCCAGTCCAACCCCCTGCTCAAAGCAGGACCAATCCCCAATTTTTGCCCCAGATCCCTAAATGGCCCCCTCAAGGATTGAACTCACAACCCTGGGTTTAGCAGGCCAATGCTCAAACCACTGAGGAGGGGGCAGTCTGGAGCCAGCCAGGGAATGGGCAAGACTGGCTGTGTGGGAGCTGGTGTGTCCCGGTCCTGCATGCAGGGTTCCCCCTGAGAACTGGCTAGGGCTGTCAGGTGTCTGGCTTTTTACTGGAATGCCCGGTCAAAAAGGGACCCTTGTGGCTCCAGTCAGCACTACTGACTGGGCCATTAAAAGTCCAGTCAGCGGCACAGTGGGGCGAAGGTAGGCTCCCTGCCTGTCCTGGCTCTGCACAGCTCCTCGGAAGCAGTGGCATGTCCCCTCTCTGGCTCCTACACATAGGGGCAGCCAGGGGGCTCTGCACACTGCTCCTGCCACAAGCGCCAGCTCTGCAGCTCCCATCGGGAACAGTGGCCAATGGGAGCTGCAGGGGCGGCCCGTGCAGACAGGGCAGTGCACAGAGCCATCTGGCCATGCCTCTACGTAGAAGCCAGAGGGAGACATGCCGCTGCTTCCAGGAGCTGGTTGAGGTAAATGCCGCCCAGAGCTTGCATCCCTGACGCCCTCCCATGCCCTAACTCCCTGTCCCCACCCATATCCCCTGCCCACCCTCTGACCCCTCAGTCCCAGCCCGGAGCACCCTACTGCACCCCAAACTCCTAACACCCTGCACCCCCAGCCTGGAGCCCCCTCCCATGCCCTGAACCCCTCATTTCTGGCCCCACCCCAGAACCCACACCCCCAGCCCAGAGCCCATACTCCCTCCCATACCCAAATCCCCTGCCTCAGCCCAGAGCCCCTTCCCATACTCCAAACCCCTCAGCTCCAGCCCAGAGACCCCTCCTGCACCCCAAACCCCTCATCCCTGGCCCCACCCCAGAGCCTGCAACTGCAGCCAGAGGGTGAGGGATCCATATCACCCCCCAGTTCTGCCAGTGCACCCTAACCACCCTGCACCCCAATCCTTCTGCAACCCATAGCTCTGCCAGTGCACCCCAACCCCCCTGTATGTGGGGGAGGAGAGGGGTGATTGGCTTGGTATGCTAACTGTGGCTGTGGAACATGATAGACAACTACTTAAATGACTACTAACTCCTATCAACAACATTTTTTGCTGTTTTAAAAAACTAGGAAATTCTATGGCAAAAAACTGCATTCATGCGGAGTTGAGGTTGCTTGGTGTTATGTCGTCCCCTTGCAGAATGCTGAGTCCACCAAAACTCAAACTTCTGAAAACCAGGAAATGCAGAGTTAAGGTTCCCCATGCAATCTTAACTCGGCCTTCTAATGCCCCCGTATACCCCAATAATACACATCCTTTTATTCTACCACCCCACCATTGCTGAAATGTACAAGGTCTTCGCCTCCTTTTACAATCCATTCTCTCTCACCAACTGGATTCCATTCAATACTATTAAAGGACAAAAAGGGGAGGGGGGAAAAACTTGCCCATTTGGGAGCAGTGCCTCAATATGGACACCCCCACATTGGCCCTTGGCACTGTAAAATTCAGGTGGTTCCAGATGCTGGTGTACACTCGCTCACTTAGGCCATATCTATACTACAAACTTTGGCCAATATAAGTTATGTTGGTGTAAAACTGCCACAGTTAATATATGGCTCATATGTGTACATACTTGGCTGCCTCTGTCAGTGCTACATGTACTCACCAGGATTGCTTATGTCAATGCAATGCGTTGAACCATGGGTAGGTATCTCAATGTCACTTTGCCACTGCCCAGAACACAGGGCCATCCCTAGCGGGTGTAGGGCCCAGGACAACCACCAACCTCTGGCCCAGGCCCCGCTTCCACTCCACCTCTTCCCCCAAGCTCCCACCCTGCCTCTTTCCAGATTCTGCTCCCTCCCCCGAGCAACTCTGGGAGCCAGTGGGGCAGAGCAGGCCAGGGCCAGGTCGCTTGCTGCTGCTGGTGCCAGACCCCCAGCTAATATGCCAGGCAGCCCTGGACTCCGTGTTCTGAAGCACGGGGGCCACCAAAGTGAGGGGCCCGGGGTAGTTGCTATGGTCCATCCTATGGATGGGATGGCTCTGCCAGCACACTGTCTTTTGGGAAAAAATTGCAACGCATGATGGGAAGAAACACGTCATTCAGGAGTGACAAGGAGCAAGGGTTCAATTTCCCATCATGCAACTTTCTCCATCTCATAATGCCATCCATATCCCATAATCTTCACACCTTTTTTGCATGGAGCCTGCAGAGCTCTACACTATTGTCATGAACGTTGCAAACACAGGCATTTGCAGAGCCGCAGGAAGTACTGCAACAATGGGGAACATGAGGATTTTTTGAAGGACAATTTTCTGAGGGACACAGAGAAAAACAATTCAAGAGTTGTTGGTGGCATTCATGGAGCAGCTGCAGATGATGGAGTGCTGCTTCTGGGCCCGAGAAATGAGCACTGACTGGTGGGATCACATTTTAATGCCAGTTTGGGACAATAAGCAATGGCTACAGAACTTTTGGATGCAAAAGGTCACGTTCCTGATTCATAGACTCGTAGACTTTAAGGTCAGAAGGGACCATTATGATCATCTAGTCTGACGTCCTGCACAATGTAGGCCACAGAATCTCACCCACCCACTCCTGGAATAATCCTCTCACCTATGTCTCAGTTATTGAAGCCTCAAATCATGGTTTAAAGACTTCAAGATGCAGAGAATCCTCCAGTAAGTGACCCGTGCCCCATGCTGCAGAGGAAGGCAAAATATCTCTAGGGCCTCTGTCAATCTACCCTGGAGGAAAATTCCTTCCCGACCCCAAATATGGCGATCAGCTGAACCCTGAGCATGTGGGCAAGCCTCACCAGCCAGATACCCAGGAAAAAGTTCTCTGTAGTAACTTCTAACATCCCATCACTGACCATTGGTCCTATTTACCACTGATGGCAATTAATTGACCTTTGACTAAGATCATGTTATCCCATCAAACCATCCCCTCCATAAACGTATCTAGCTTAATCTTGAAGTCTCAGAATCAGTGACTTCTGTGACAGACTCGCAGCCTTACCTATGAATTATGCATGGACAACCTTAACTCTGCATTTCCTAGTTTTCAGACGTTTTGAATTTTACTCAACTCAGTGTTCTTGCAAGGGGACAACATACCACCCAGCAAACTTAACTCTGCATTAACAGGTTTATTTTGCCATTTAATAGATATTTGTATAGATACATAACTACACATCATAACAAATTAAACTAGATCTATTTTTATATTTATAATCAAGTCCATTGTCTATCTCTTATTATTCATTAGTTTGTTTAGTGTAATTTCCACTATTCCTAAATCCTTAAGTTCTGAATATAAGTACATGGATTTCTGTTCTGCTTGTAAACTGCTCACAATCAGGAGTTCTCATGTCATATTTCATAAAGTTTATAATTTTGATTGCTGCATGTGCCTATACCAATACTTCCAGATGTGAAAGTCTAATCCAATCGTGATTTAAATATTGACAGTGATGGTGACTCCACTACAACCTTTGATAAATTTAAATTACTTTCACCATTAAACATTTATACCTTATTTCCAGTCTGAATTTGTCTAGCTTCAACTTCTAGCCATTGATCGTGTTATACCTTTCTCTGCTAGATTGAAGAGCCCATTATTAAATATTTGTTCCCTATATAAGTACCTATACACTGTAATCAAATCACCCCTTAACCTCCTCTTGGTTCTAATAAATAGATTAGACTCAATGAGTTCAATCACTCTAAAATACGTTTTCTAATCCTTTAATCATTCTTGTAGCTCTTCTCTGAATGCCCTCTATCAACATCCTTCTTGAATTGTGGACTCCAGAACTGAACACAGTATTCCAGCAGCAATTACAACAGTGCCAAATATGGAGGTAAAATAATCTCTCCACTCCTACAATAGATGCTCCTGTTTATGCACCCCAGGATCAGATTAGCTCTTTTGGCCACAGCATTACACTGGAAGCACCTGTTCAGTTGTTATCCACTACAATCCCCAAATCTTTTTCAGACTTAATGCTACCCAGGAGAGAATTCTTGTCCTGTAAGTATGGCCTACATTCTTTGTTCCTAGATGTATGCATTTATATTTAGCTGTATTAAAACACACATTGTTTGCTTGAACGCAGTTTACCAAGCAATCCAGATCACTGTATGAGTGATCTGCCCTCTTCATTACTTACCACTCCCCCAGTTTGTGTGTCATCTGCAAACTTTATCAGTTATGATTTTATGTTTTCTTCCAGGTTGTTGATAAAAACATTAATTAGAGCAGGGCCAAGAACCAATTCCTGTGGGATCCCACTGGAAATACACCTTCTCAATGATGATTCCCCATTTACAATTACATTTTGAGACCTATCAGTTAGCCAGTTTTTAATCCATTTAATGTGTTAAATTTTATATCATACTTTTTTAATCAAAATATCACGTGGTGCCTAGTGAAACTTAGAGATGTTTAAGTATATTATATCAACATGATTACCTTTATCAGCCGAACTTGTAATCTTATAAAAAATTAAGTTAATTTTACAGTATCTATTTTGCATTAAACCACATTGATTTTCTTTAAACACCTTACCCTCCTTTAATTCTTTATTAATCAATAAAGATTATCAGCTGCTCCATTATCTTACCCCAGATCAATGTCAGGCTGACAGGTCTATAATTACCCAGGGCATCCCATTTACCCTTTTTAAAACTTGGCATAATATTAGCTTCCCCAGTGCTCCAAGACTTATTAAAAAGCAACATTAATGGTTGAGTGAGCTCCTCAGCCAGCTCTTTTAAAACTCTTGAATGCAAGTTATCTGCACCTGTCTATTTTAACTCCATTGATTTTCAGTGAAGCAGCAACTGCTCATGCCAGTGGCTAATTTGGCTTAACACTTCAGAGATGCCATTTCAGAGTTTGGTAGGGGAGCACAACTTTCACTGTGATTCTGGGGGCTATTTAGGTACTTGAAAACTCTAGGTTTTTTGCAGATAGTAACTTAGAAATTAGCTGACAGGAGCATTGTATCTAATTCCTATATAAAGGAAAAAAAACTATACATACAAACACCAATTAAAGCCAGGAGATAATACAGCAAGATATTCCCAATCCTGAGTCTTAAGGTGGAGTCAGAACTGTTTGGCTGTGTCCTGTCATTAAACTATTAAGACCCTTGTTCGGCTCAGTTGGTGGAGGGGAGGAGCCTGTGCTTTGGGAATAGGAGTCCATTTCAATCGTCATAGCCAGGATAAAATCCCATATGAAGCAGGGATGCGGCAGTCACTGAGGGGCCTGTTGCTCTCGGGGGGAGAATTCTGGATTTGGGAATGACAGGTCCCCAGATCCCATCTCAGACAAGCCCAAGCAAAGACTGTGGAAGGTATGGGGCGGAAGCACTTGGTGCACAGAGATTTCTTACGCTGATGTCAGAAGTAAGATCTGAACAGCTGTTTCTGAGGGCAAGCTATGTCTATCTAGGCAAGTGTGTAATGAACAGGCTGGTGTGTATGTGCACCATGTACCTCTTGTGGTTCCCCTGGCTGTCATGGGCCCTACACTGCTAGCAGATAGCAGAGATTCTCCATTAGCTCAGGCATCAGGTTCCTGTGCTTTGGTGCAGGCTACAGGGGTTCTGCCCCCGCCACAGCTGCGAAGTTCTTCAAGGCTGTTGTGTGCAGCATAGTGACACATGGCGGTTCCAACAGGCTGTGGAACTGTCACAACAGAGCAGCACCTCCCTGAGTTACTCCTGCACCATCCCAGGGCCCAGTGAGCTGTTCAATGCAGTGAAACAGTTGTTAGAAAGTAGAACAGGGTTAAATAAAAGCTGCCACTGTAATCTGAAATCCATGTGTGAGTGACAGCCATCATTTCATCAGCAGCTGTGAAAAACGTGCGTTGCCAGACCCCTCAGCTGGAATTCCATGGAGCTGAGCACAAATGAGTGCCAGATCCAGACAGCACCTAGCACATTTCCTGTATGTTCCGTCACATGGCCCCACTTGTGCACCCCTTTCCGTCCTAGCAGCTATGCTGATGCTCATGTTTCCCTTCTCCCCTACCTGCTGCACTCCCCAACCCATCCTGTGCCCCTTCTCCCCTAAGCCCTGCACACCCTTATTGCCCTAGCCCCCTGCACCTCCTTCTTGTGCCCCCCCCCCCCAGGCACTCAGAGCAGCCAGTATCCTACCTCCAGCAGCTGCACATAACTCACTGGGAACCAGCTGCACAGCCATTTTCCTTCTGCCCTTCCCACCAGCCGCCGTCCGGCACCTGCAGCACCGTGATCAGCTCTCCCTCTGCAAAGCACAGCCCCTGCTGGTGCCACTCCCTGGAGAATGGGTACAGGGTCTGGCAGCATGAGCCCGACATGCTGTGTCATGGAGTTGGCCCATAGGGGCATCATTTAAGGAGGGTGAGGGTGTGTGTGTTACACCTACCAAAATCTGAAATGGTGCCCTTGCTCTGCTGTGATCCGAAACTCAGGGGCCAGGTGTGCCCTCCTTAAATGGCGCCCCTGTAGCACTCATGATAATTTCATTTACACCTACTGAACAGCACTCCAGTATAGAAAAAGAGAAGTTTTATGACGTTTATTTTTCTGTTTACATATGACTACATTTGGTTCTTATTTACACTGATGTAAATTCATGTAAGATTTTAACGGTAGCGTAATATTCCATGTGTTAAGAAATGTTGCTGCCTCATGCTTCACTGGACACAACTTCTGTGATCTATTTTATTGCACTATCTACAGTGTTTCCACTGTAGTTGGCCATAAGAATTCACACTTATTTAAACTTTGTGATCTTCATTAATCACAGACATTATACATATTAACTAAATGTCGTCACTCATTATGAACAAAATCTCATTCAATTGGAGATTCCTGTGTGCTACAATACTACTGAAAAAATAGGAATCTAATGGATCCTCAGCAGAAATTAGGGCTATGCCATCTGATCTTTTTATAACACAGATTTAATGTGTTCTTGTAAGAAAGCACCGAGCTCATATGATACATGAAGCCAGCACCATTGCCATTTATTTGCATGTATCACCATAATTACAAACGTTTTGCCTAATATATCTCAACAGCATGTGTTGTACATGTGACAGTGGCTTGTTTAACCAGAAACTTCCTTTTTTGGATTCTATTACATAGACTAGTAAAAAGACTGACCACAAAGAGACAGGTGACTTTGATGTGCACAGTTAACTACAAGTGGATAGTAGAGGAAGAATCAAGATGAGGCTCTGAAGCAGCAATAAGAGGGTCAGTGACACTTTAGATCTGTATATGTGTCTTCCTAGTTCCATGAATCCTTTTGTGTTTAACTGCAATACAGGATGCAAGATATGTACCAAGAGATTTTGCTTTAGCTGTTTTGAAATATCTTGCTGCACCTTACAGAAAAAGCTTGGAAGGGGGTTACAATTGCTATAAAATTCACTTCTCCCAAATTGAAATAATTAGAGTGGTAACAGTATCAGGACCCTTTGGGTTGCATAAAATAGTAATTAGTTTTAAGATAAAGGTTTTAATTAAGTAGAAATGAATGATAGTTTAAATGTATAAAATCCAACATGGCCAACCAAAAGGGCGGATATAGGGAGAGGATAGTGGAAGATTCCATCTCTGAGAGATACAGTGTGATATAGTAGGAAATTCAATTTCCTGTGAGGTAGTAGGAAATTCCACTTCCTGTAGGGAATGACTCAGCAAAAACCCTACAATCCAAGATGGTGTCAGGGGAGGAATTTAAGGATTATGTCATAAGATGATGATAGACAGGTCACATGTAGGTACATGTGATTAGGAGTGGCTTAAAGCTAACCTCCCAAGGGAAGGGCTCGGGGAGGAGCTAGAAAGTTGAAAGCTGATTATCTGAAAGGATCAAACCTTGAGAGCGCACACAGTATATAAGGGCAGCCCACAATAGGCTGATTTTATAGTGGGTTTGGGGTTCCTAAGAAGAACAGAGTTGCAAGACACCTGAGAAGAAGAATAGAACATCTTGAAACAGCCGCCTAAGAAGCATCTACCAAGCAGCAGCAGAAGAACCCTGAGGTTGCCCTGGCAATGGCTATCATAGCAACCCAGCCAATGGAGAAGACTGCAGCCTTTGGACAGCATGGGTCTTAGAGGCAGTCATTGCTCTCAAACACCAAACAAGCAGCAATAGACCTTGACAGAACAGAGGGATTGTACCAACGATACAGAGGGATTTAAGAACAGTAGAAGTGTAGTCTTTGATTTACTATTGAGGAATGTATGGGTTTTGCTTGTAAATAAAGCCAGGCACCTGTGGTTTGAATGAGATCTCCCTTCCCCATTTTGTGACGGCCTGAACTCTGCACTCACAGGATGTTAGTGTAAATATTAATGTGGGTAACTGATGTTAGGTATTAATGTTAAGTAATTGTTTTAAATTGTGAATGTGCTCATATGTATATATGGATGCCACATATATTGCATCGTGTTAAGTATTGTATCACTAGAACTAAAAACCTTTGTATATGCGGGATCTCTATATGCATGTTACATTGAAACTATTGTATTTTTTATATGTGATAAGTTATTCTATGTAGTCTGTGCCTTTTATTTTGCTGCACTGTTTTACTGCATGTAATTCTATTGTATTTTCTTATGTTTCATGCATTTTTTCTTCCTTTACTAAATCTCCTGTAACTTTTTATCTCTTTTAAATAAATATTATTACTGTTTTTGAAGAATTTCTGCTTGTGAGCCTATCCTTGATCGGAAGGCTGTATCTGTGTCCTTTCAGGGGTTAGCAAGACTAGCTTGCTCTGGGGAGCCCTCTGCAGGTTAGAGACAAGCACCCTTGTAATACTCTGGCAATTCCTTTAGGGCGGGCCACAACCTTGATTACCCTTTTTTGTTAAATTAGACAAACTTGTAAGTAATGTAATTGGCACCTAAATCTTAGGGTAAAAGATAGTGATAAACACAGTGTTTTAGCAGCACATGGAAATAATCTAAACCTGTAAAATTCTTGCTAGGAAACCGACTCCTTTCAGTATCTGTTTCCAATGTAAAGTTCCTACTTCTATGAAATCCCTTCCCTTTACACTGAACAGTAGTTCTCCTTTGAAAGGAACATGCACAATTCTTCTACATATTGTAGGTCAGGTCCCCTCACTCATTGGTAGCTGGCAACTGCCATGACAGAAGTTTCTGCCTTTGCTGAGGAGACAAGCAGGCAACTAAGAAGGCCTCTACCTCACATCTCTAAAAATCCTTATTTTCTAGCAGTCAAACCCTTGCTTTTTAATTCAGCTTTTTGCTATCTTAATTCCCTTCCCACAGTGCAGAGCGCACTCCCTCAGCCAAGGAGCTTCTCAGATCAGGTGCACAAGACAAAAGACACAGGCATGTCACTAATGTTGCAAGTGCAGTTGCAACTTCAATGCTGCAACACAGTTCCTACCTCTTCTGTCCCACCTTGGTGTAGCTGGTGTGACAGGAGCCAACTGAAGAGGCCAGGCTCTCCAAGTAGCCCAGAACAGAGCAGCATCTCTGAAACTGCAGCTGGTCTGCCACACAGTCAAATACAAGACCAATAAAAGAGACAGGCCTCACTGGCAGCAAGAAGTACAGGGAACAAGAGCAACTATGGCATCACAATACTCTCTAAGAAGCATGAAAAGGCCATAAAAGAGAGAATAATGGGACAGAGTCCCTCCCTGCTTCTCGTCTGCACTACATCCCATGCTCAGTTCCTCAGGCAATTCCCTTCTCTGTTTACAGTGCCAAGGTGATGGTACAGATATGGAGAGTCCTAGGCAAGCAAATTTGAATCTCCTCTGCCCCTCAGTCTCTTTCCCTTAGGAGAGCAGCTTGGATCTAGTTAGGGTCACACCTTAGGCTCCTTCCACCAATAATTTTGTGAAAAAAGCAAAGGAACCCTGCAAAAGACGTGAAAAAGAGGTACTAAAAGGGTTTATTTCCTCTGTATCTCACCTCAGAGAATTCCTCTGAAAGGGACATTAGGCCCTCCTGAGGACTCAAAGGGAAAAAAAATCCAGCAGGTGAAGTAAGCACACAGTTGATTCCAATTCCATCTCCTCCTTGTACATCATTCATGACAGTCCTTTCACCTACTGCCCTTCAAGGACCTGCTAATACAATGTCCACTCAAGTGAGGAAATTGAACACCTAAACTTAACAGCATGGATACTGAACAAAGCCAATTGAGAAGAACTCGCTATTTTTTCAGTCTTCTCATATTTAGGAAACAACTCATATCCAAAACATTTCATTTACATGGAGTCATTTCATAGACTGGGCACAAACAGAAGCACTAACCACAAGGCAATCTATACCTCTTCCATTCTGCAGTTCCTTTAGGACAGCCTGTCTATGGCCTTTATGGACAGCATCCTGAAGGCACATGTGGTAATTCAATCATCTGCTCTCAGATAGGAGCAGGACTGTTGTCAGTTCACCCTTATATAGCCAGATTTCTCAAAGTAGCTGAGAAAAAACAAACTTCCCAAAAGTATTCAAGTGTTTAACTTGAAGCCTCAGTCTATCACAGGGATTGGCAACCTTTGACACACGGCCCATCAGGGAAATCCACTGGCGGGCTGGGCCGGTTTGTTTACCTGCAGCGTCTGCAGGTTCAGCTGATCACAGCTCCCACTGGCCGCGGTTCGCCATTCCAGGCCAATGGGGGCTGCGGGAAATGGCATGGGCCGAGGGGTGTGGTGGCCGCCACTTCCCACAGCCCCCATTGGCCTGGAATGGCAAACCACGGCCAGTGGGAGCTGTGATCAGCTGAACCTGTGGACGCTGCAGGTAAACAAACCTGCCCGGCCTGCCAGCGGATTTCCCTGACGGGCCGTGTGCCAAAGGTTGCCAATCCCTGGTCTATCACTTCAAGATTCATATTTCATCCCTTTGAGCCACTGAGGAGTTCAGTGCACCTCCTCTTTCTATTATGGTACTTTTTCAAAAATCCATCACTTCCTCAAAGAGAGCTTCTCCAAAACTGTGGCAGTCAATCTTCAATCATTTTTAAAGACAAAATTATCCTCAGAACCAGATCCTGAGAAACAAATGAGTGTCTGTCAGAGTCACAAAACTGTGTTTCCATCCATTGGCCCAAATCCAGAAACTATGACATATCCAGAGAGACTTTAAATTTTATAGGAAGAGGACAGAACAGAAGAAGTACACTTGAGAGTATTTATCATCTTTGGTTCAAGGTTGGTGCAAATCTATTTGAATTAAGCAGGAAAGAGTACCTCTATTAGTATGCTTAGTTACTGGTTATTGGTTTTGATTCATACTATGTTTTATTTACATTTGATTATTTTCAAAGAAGATATAACAGTAGCTTTTGGAGTGAGTATATACTGACTCCTGCCAAGTGACAGGGCTATACACTTATACAACCCTGCCCCATGTCACATGGCTTGGACTGGAAAGAAAGACCATGTGTGCATCACATCTTTATTAAAACCCACACAAAAAGTTAACTGGATAAAAATGCAGTGTAGCCTAGTGGACTGAGAACATGACTGGTAGCCCAGAGATCCAGAACTATAATCAAGGCTCTGCCACTGACTTGCTATTTGGCATTGAGCAAATCTTTCAGGCCTGCTTTTCTTAAGTTCTGAGCACGCTAAACTCCAGATGAAATTAGCGGGAGCTGTCGGTGCCCAGCAGCTTGGAAGATGAGGCCCTTCACCTTTATTGCCCTATCTAGACTGCAATTAAGGCAGAGGACTGCGATTAAATAGTTTCATATCTCAGTTCTCACAGCTCAGAGTAGAAAAGGCCACTGTCAGGTCTTCTGATGATTAATGAATTAAAGTTTGAAAATGTAAAGTGCTACATAAGTGCTAAGTATTTTTAGTATTAGAAGAATCTCAGTCTCAATTCTCCCCTTCCAACTAAACCACTGATGCAGCTCTCAGCTACTGATGGTGGCATTAGCAGGTGGGGGGCAAGGGGGAAGCCAACAGTAATAAAACTTTAGAGCAGTTGGATTTGGAATGAAATCTTAAAATATGAATAGCTTTCACTTTCATTCCACACGACCACCCCACTTCTACATTTAGTGAAGTTGCAATACCAAGCTGAAGCTTTTTACAAATAAAGATGTATCAGAAGATCTAGATTGGAGAGAACAAACCACATAATAAATGTACCTGTGCTCCCCTAAATTACTTGCATAACTAATCTTGCACTGCAGAGCAGGGTGCATATTAAACACATTCTCCATGAAACTCGTGTCTCGGGGGCCAAGTACAAATATTTTTCTTATAACACCACTCTTGATCTTTTCGTGTTGTTATTGGACTTCTTATTCTTAACTACACTGTTGCTAAAATAAGTTTTTTTTTTTCCTATAAAATTTGCCAAACCCACTGCTGGAATGCATTTGTATTATCATGTTACTAACGGAATTCCTGTAACATTCCCACTGACCTAATTGTGGGTTTTGGCCTGAAAAGATGACACGTTTATGCAAAGCTGCTTAAGATGTTTAGGCAGGGAGACTTGAAATGAATTTCCCTTGTGGCCCCTCTTTCATCAAGGTGCATCATCAGGGTGCATCCCCTTAGGAATGTGAGGAGATAACATTCATTCCTCCTCTCCTTTTCTCACATCCTATTCTGCAGCTGCTAAAAAATTCCCAGATCTGATGAAAACAGTTCAGAAACTTAAACTAAGACAGCTGGAAAGATGCAAAAGTGACAAAGTTAGATGCAAACCAGTTGGGCATGTTCCTATGATCATGAGCCCAAATTATGTGTCAGAAATGTACATGCATGTGTCTCCCATTGAAGTCAATGGGATTAATGTGCATATATCTAAAAGCAGAATTTGGCTATGCTGCCTTAGTCCATATTTTGTAAAGTGACATGTAGACTTGGAGACATACAGAAGGTTAATAATAAAAGCAGGTGCATTTTTAGGGTACCCAGCCATGGTCTAACTCTTATAGTGGTCTTTCCCCAATTACAAAGTTGCTGTTCTATATCCACTGGAGGGTGAAAGCAAGCAAAACTAACAAGTGAAGCAGTGCTCATCACTAATTTACAGCCCTAGGTAAAGGCAGGGATGCCCAGAGAGGGCAACAAAAGGGGCAGTTTGCCCACGGCCCCTGTTGAGAGGGCCCCCAAACCGAATGTAGTTGTGACAGGATCACAGAGCCACTCAGGTTTGGCCTGGCTCCCTCATGGTCATGAGGGGCAGCTGAGCCAAACCTAAGTGGTGCTATGCTATGATCCTATGCACTAGGTCGAAACACCCAGAGTGGCGAGCTGGGCCCAGCCCGTCAGGACAGGAGCTGCTGCTGTAGGGTAAGTGCAGGGTATGCTCGCCCTCCAACCACCCTGCCCCTTCCTGTTTTTGTACACTTGGTTTTTTGGTACAGTTTCAAATTTTGCCTCGGGCTGCCAAAAACCTCTGTGCAGCCCTGGGAAAGTTTACATGGAGGCTCAAATTTTGTTCTCCTTACTCACATAAGTAGTCCCAATGAAAGTAACAGCTACTCACATGTGTAACACAAGCAGGATCTGCTCATTTGTCTGACTCAAAATGCATTTGCAATGCCTCCAACATGAGGAACCTTCTATGGGCTTGTCTAGGCTACAGGTACAAGCAGTCAAGGGGATCCAGTTATAACACACATCATTTTGTGGGAGAGATGACCCCTTATCTGTGTTCCCAAGCCCCACTAAAGGCTTTGATGTTCAGCGAACAGACAAAAGCTATGGCGAGGGACACATTTACAGTCCTGTCTACAGTCTAAAAATGGACCTGTGCTATGTCCCCAAACATACCAGTAATTGTAGTGTACAGAGTTGCCACTGGTGTGAGAAGCTATCAGCCTGCTAATGGGCAAAGATGTGCATAGAGATGCCAGGAGCGTGCCAGCTAATGGGCAGCTGCCTCATCACACTGGGGAAGCCTCCCGGAATACTGTGGCTTCCTTACCTGCACAAGTCTCACCATCATAAGTCTCACACACCCACTCGTGGCACTCACACAGTGGACCATAGTATTTGCCTGGCTCAGTCACTTGGCAGATGCAGACACCGCAGTCACATTGGCCTCTGCCGCTGCACAATTTTCCCCCTGGGACACGACACCTGCGTTCCGACTCAGCATGGGACAGTCTACATGAGGAGGCACTGCGGGAGTCACTCCTGCAGAGGACAACAAAGACAACCAGATGCAGACAAAGTCAGGTGCTCCTAAACAGAGTGGATGAGATCAGAGTTGGGACAGAGATCCTTACTGTTGCAGTGGATTTACGCATTACTTTAAAATTCTTTTATTTTTGTATTACCTGCAGTTTTACAGCCATTTATTTAGCATATAATGGCAGCACAGAAGCTAATAATTCAAAGCACCATGATTTTTGCCCTTTGGGAGCCTGGAGGTCAACAGCTGGGTTATTATTAATCCAGTGTGTTACCCACTGGGACACATTACATTGGATTTTAATTATTTTGCAAGGGGCTGGGAACCCATTTGCAAACTTATATTGGGATCATACATTTGTGATAGACTAGGTAGATATACCTGGTTAAATGATGGGTTACATTTGGATTTGGATTATTCTGGTGGATTTGAGACATTAAAACTGGAGGGCATGAAGCCAAAAAATAGCAGGATACAGATGTCAAATTAAAGTTTTTGCAGCTTATTTGTACCAGGATATGTTGGATCTAGAGTTGTTTAATTTATTTATTTAAATAACAGAAGTAAAAGTTGTTCTTTAATTGAATGGTACAATTTATGGGTTAATGGCTCAAATTTGGCAAGATCCAGCAGAAGCCAGATGTCAAATCTGAATTTTCGCTGCTCTGTCATACTGGAGTGCAGCAGGGTTTGGATTTTTAAGATGCATCGGGGATATCTAAACATGTTGCTTGTGGTGGCATTAGGATTTGGGGCGGGAGGGTTGGGATAAAAACCTGTCCAGACCCAGGTGTGAGATCTAGGCACGGGCAGCACCAGTACACCAGGATGATTTGGAGGTCCATATTTATTGGTGCAGTAATAGCATCTGCACTTGTCCTCAGGCCTTAGAATTTATGTGCATTGAGGCAAAAAAATTGCTGAATCCAGCAGGAGCTAGGTGCCAGATCTGGTGAGTGGGTGGTGTGTGCTGTTGGTGGGTTAGTTTTGGGGTTTTTTTGTGCCATTGCTCCAGGATGTAACCAGATCCAGGATGTTTGGTGCACTAGGAGTAGCTGGACTTACTGTCTATTTTGCCAGTTGAATTTGGAGAGTTTGGTACAAAAATCATCAGGGTCCAGCAGAAGCTATCTTTTAGCTTTTCCCCATAGATACCTGCATATTTTTTGCATGTATAATGAAAGATATATTTCTACATAAACTATGTGATCCAATGTAGTTTATATTATACACATTTGTGATCCTAACTACAATATAGTGCACACATAACTTTGCATTATATATATACACAATGTGTATGGGTATTATATATTATGTGACTAATTTTCAGCAGATAATAGCCACAGGTTGAAAATACTCCATCCTTTCCTGTATGATATACACAAGATTTTAGATTGTTGTTGCTTGTGGCAACTTGTTACCAGTTAAAGTCCAGCCTATAAGGCAATTGCTAAATAAACCCATTAATTTAAAAGACAAACTTACCGCAGGGACAGGGAGAAAGTTTGAGGAATAGCAGGCAGCAGAGTTAGAAGCGAAGCAGCCAGCAGCAGCACCAACTTGAGGAACCCCTGTGCACACATGTTTAGATCGCAGGCAATGACTGAGGAAGTTTGAAGTTCTCTAAGAGAGTCCCACGGACAGACAGACCCACTGGGCTTTCAAAGCCCCGAGCTGGCCAAAACCGGCTTCAACACTGCTTCCCCCAGTGCTGCAAGTGCCTTTGATTAGCTGCCTGGAAGCTGGATTTGGGCAGCACTCTGGGAGGAAGATTGGTGCCAAACCCCAATGCTCACAGTCTAGGCAGGAAAGTAATTAGAAACAGTTGTACAGCCAGATGGTTTATTTTGACATAAAAAGTGTCCTGTTCACAGATTGAACGAACTGTCTCAGTCTTGAAATACAAGCACTATAAATATTTGAGGAAAGTGTATTTGAGTTAACTTTGATTAATAGATGTTTGAGATAATCTTAGTAATGTGATTGGGGAAATGTACATTTGTCAGTTTTGGCAGACGACATTAACAATACTTTCCAACTGTATTTGAGTGTATTGCCAGCAGTCAGGTAAATGCTTTACACTTTTAGCGTGAGCTAAAATTATGTGGGTACATTTTTCCCCCTTGGTGCTCAAACATTACGTGCTATAAGCTTTATAGTGTGACATTCAGGGCTGTCAAGCTATGACAGTTTGAGTGACTGCGATTTCAAAAAAATCAGTTAGCTTTTAAAATGCCTCATTAAAACACACAGCTCAGGCTTTCATCCCAAGAGTTAGATATTTGGAAATACCGTAAAATTAATCCAAAATGAGGGAGTCTGCCTCCAAATGAGTGTGACTTGGCAGGACTGGCCATAACATTTCTTTATACTTCAGAGAAGTTTTAACAGTTTTTGAGCCCTCTGATTGTCCTGGAGAGTCACAAATTGCCCAATACGTCTCTGAGCCTGAATGGTATTAGAAAAACTTAAAACTTACACCACAGAAGAAAATTCATTAGTAGAATATGGGTGTTCTAGCAGATGTACTTTCTTCCCCCAATAATACAATTCCATTTTTTGAACCAAGAAGTCATGCTGTTGACATTGGAAACTTTTGTTGATTCAAGTTCCTAGTTTGTGGACCAAGGTTTTCAACAACTCTTTCTAACTGAAGAATTTTTTTTTAAAAAAGAAAACTGCAGCTGTACAGTACAGAAAGTAAATGTGCTAGAAAAAATTTGAAGTTTTAGTTAAATAACTTTACTTCCATGACTCAGATGTAGCATTTGCAATAAGTTAAAATAGCTGTATTATAGAGAATTAGTATAGCGAACTCAGTGGAATGTCCTCTATTCCTGTGCCTCCTATTAAAATATCTGTGCCTGCCAGCGGTCTCTAGACCTTTCTGCTAATGGTAAACAGAATTTTTGACTTATCTTTACTAGTCTCTTAGGTGGTGAAGGAGTTCCCAATACCAGTTTTTGGTAGAGATCCCTGTTCTTTTGTTTTTTGTTTTAAGTTTTCTGTGGAGTGCAAAGAACAGATTTGCTGGAAGTTGGCCAGAATTCTGCGTAAGTATAAATTCTGGACTTCTTACTCTTTGAAAATAAAAGACTATGGTTATCAATCCATAACAAATAAAATCAAAACATATTAGATTAATTATCAAGGTAAAACCCTACAGGGTCTTATTTTATTATAATAAAGAATGTAGTCTGTTCATTGCAAAGTGCAGTATTCCTTTACTTTCTATTTCTAGCTTAAAATTTTCTACAATTATGGGAAAGATAGTCTACTACACATAGCATTATATTATAAAGCTTTGTTAAAACATGAACAAGGACAGCCAGAGAAAGCTCTTCTTATAGCTTTGTACCAGCCTAATTGATTTCAGGTGTGTCAATGATCTTGGTTGACAACGCACCTGAGCTTAGCCCTGGTCTACACTACGAGTTTAGGTCGAATTTATTAGCGTTATTTCGATTGATCCGTGCACCCGTCCACACGACGAAGCCCTTAACATCGACTTCTAGGGCTCTTAAAATCGATCTCGCCACTCCACCCCCAACGAGGGGATTAGCGCTTAAATCGATATTGCCGAATCGATGTAGGCTTAGTGAGGACGCAATTCGATGGTATTGGCCTCCTGGATCTATCCCACAGTGCAACATTTGACCGCTCTGGACAGCAGTCTGAGCTCCAATGCTCCGCCCAGGTAGACAGGAAAAGCCCCGCGAACTTTTGAATTTCATTTCCTGTTTGGCCAGCGTGGTGAGCTGCAGGTGAGCGCAGATCTCATCAGCAGAGGTGACCATGATGGAGTCCCAGAACCGAAGACGAGCTCCAGCATGGACCGATGGTGAAGTACGCGATCTGATCGCTGTATGGGGAGACGAAACCGTGCTAGCAGAGCTACGGTCCAAAAGAAGAAACGCCAATACATATGCCAAAGTCTCCAAGGGCATGCAGGACAGAGGCTACAACAGGGACGCGCAACAGTGCTGCGTGAAAATTAAGGAGCTCAGGCAAGCCTACCAAAAAACCAGAGATGCAAACAAATGCTCTGGGTCAGAGCCCCAGACATGCCGCTTCTATGATGAGCTGCATGCCATTCTAGGAGGTGCAGCCAGCACTGACCCACCCATGTGGTATGACTCCGTATGTGGATCATCAGAAACCACAGAGGAGCATGATGATGATAATGATGCTGAAAATAGCGCCCAGACACAGCAAGGAAGTGGAGAAGCCCTTTTCCCCGACAGCCAGGAACTCTTTGTCACCCTGGAGCCAGTACCCTACGAACCCACCCAAGGCGTGCTTGATGCAGGAGAAGGGACCTCTGGTGCCTCTGGTGAGTGTACCTCTGTTAATTAAGACATGTTTTATAAGCAAGCGTGTTTAATGATCAATTCGCGGCCAGTACAGCTACAGCTACTGGAAAACTCTGTTAACATGTTCGGGGATGGAGCAGAAATCCTCCGGGGACATCTCCAGAAAGATCTCCTGGATGTACTCCCAAAGCCTGTGCAAAAGGTTTCTGGGGAGGGCAGCCTTATCCTGTGCTCCGTGGTAACACACTCTACCACGCCAGGCCAGTAGCACGTAGTCTGGAATCATTGCTTTGCAAAGCATGGCGGCGTATGGTCCCGGTGTTTGCTGGCATTCAAGCAACATCCGTTCTTTATCTGTCTGTGTTATCCTCAGAAGAGTGATATCATTCATGGTCACCTGGTTGAAATAGGGGAATTTTATTAAGGGGGTATTCAGAGGGGCTCCGTCCCTGCTGGGCTGTTTGCCTGTGGCTGAACGGAAATCTTCCCCGCTGTGACCCACGCGGTGGGGGAGGGGGAACAGCGAACATCTTGGATGTGTGTCTGTGTGTGTGTGGGGGGTGTCGATTAGGTTCGCGCTGCACGTTAACCCAAAAACCGCCGCCCCTCCCTTTTCAATTGCCAACCAGTTTTAAATTGCCAGCCCAAAGGCTGTTTGTTATGGGAAATGAGGGGGTTGCTGTTTGAAAACATTCCCATGTTATGAAGGTTAAAGAAGCCTATAGACTGTGGCTTACCATGGCTGTGTGCAAGCCGAATTCTGTTGCCCGCCGGACCTGCTTGTGTGATCTCTCACACCAAACCGGCAGACCCTCAATATAACAGGCAAAGTGCAACCTTGGACCAAATGCACATGTGATATGTAATGTTTGGAGCATTGTTCTCTAATATGTGTCTTTTAAACTACTCCTCTCCCGTTTGTTTCCTCCCGCAGCTGCAAATGATTCAACGCCACCCCCTTCATCACCGTCCCAGAGGCTAGCGAAGATTAGAAGTAAAAAAAAAAGGAATCGAGATGAAATGGTCTCAGAACTCATGGAATCCTCCCACACTGAAGCTGCCCAGCAGAATGCGTGGAGGCAGACACTGTCGGAGTCCAGGAAGGCAGATTTTGATCGCGCGGACAGGTGGCGTGATGAAGAGAGTAGGTGGCGTCAGCGTGCAGAGAGAAGGCAGGATGCAATTCTGAGGCTACTGGAGGATCAAACGGAAATCCTCCGGCTTATGGCTGAGGAAAGGCGTAGGGTTCAGGAAAGGCCGCCTGAGCCCAGACCGCCGCTACAGCCCCTGTGTAACCAACAGCCCTCCTTCCCGAGTCCCATAACCTCATCCCCGAGACGCCCAAGAACGCGTTTGGGCGGCCTCCGTGCACCCAACCACTCAAGTCAAGAGAACAGTCCAAGCAAGAAAGGGCTGGCATTCAATAAGTTTTAAAGTGCTGTGTGTCCTTGTCCTTCCCTCATCCCCTCCTCCACCACCCATCCTGGTGCTTCCCTTCCTCCACCAGCTATCCCGGGAGACTGTGGCAGTTAGCCCCATAGTTCCCCCTCTTTGTTTTACAAATTAATAAAGAATGCATGATTTTTAAGCAACAATGACTTTATTTCCTCTGCGAGCGGTGATCGGGGGGGGAGGGCAGGGCAGTTTGGGTAAAGGGAAGTAGAGTGAATGAAGGGGCGGGGCTTTTCATTACAGGGGAAAAACAGAACTTTCACACAGCATCCTGGCCATTCATGAAACTGGTTTTCAAAGCTTCCCTGATGCGCAACGCACCCTGCTGTACTCTTGTAATAGCCCTGGTGTCTGGCTGCGCATAACCAGTGGCCAGGCGATTTGCCTCAACCTCCCACCCCGCCATAAACGTCTCCCCCTTACTCTCACAGATATTGTGGAGCGCACAGCAAGCAGTAATAATAATGGGAATATTGTTTTCGCTGAGATCTAACCTAGTCAATAAACTTCGCCAGCGAGCTTTTAAACGCCCAAATGCACATTCCACCACCATTCTGCACTTGCTCAGCCTATAGTTGAAAAGGTCCTGACTACTGTCCAGGCTACCTGTGTATGGCTTCATGAGCCATGGCATTAAGGGGTAGGCTGGGTCCCCAAGGATAACTATAGGCATCTCAACATCCCCAACGGTTATTTTCTGGTCTGGGAAGAAAGTCCCTTGCTGCAGCAGCCGAAACAGACCAGAGTTCCTGAAGATGCGAGCGTCATGTACCTTTCCCGGCCATCCCACGTTGATGTTGGTGAAACGTCCCTTGTGATCCACCAGTGCTTGCAGCACTATTGAAAAGTAACCCTTTCGGTTTATGTACTCGCTGGCTTGGTGGTCCGGTGCCAAGATAGGGATATGGGTTCCGTCTATCGCCCCACCACAGTTCGGGAACCCCATTGCTGCAAAGCCATCCAGTATGAGCTGCACATTTCCCAGACTCACAACCCTTGGTACCAGCAGCTTGGTGATCGCCCTGGCTACTTCCATCACAACAGCCCCCACTGTAGATTTTCCCACTCCGAATTGATTCGCGACTGACCGGTAGCTGTCTGGCGTTGCAAGCTTCCACAGGGCTATCGCCAGTCGCTTCTGTACTGTGAGGGCTGCTCCCATCTTGGTGTTCTGGTGCTTCAGGGCAGGGGAAAGCAACTCACAAAGTTCCATGAAAGTGCCCTTACGCATGCGAAAGTTTCGCAGCCACTGGGATTCATCCCAGACCTGCAGCACTATGTGGTCCCACCAGTCTGTGCTTGTTTCCCGGGCCCAGAATCGGCGTTCCACTGTATCAACAAGCCCCATTAACACCATGATGTCCACCTTGCGGGGGGGCCTTTTTTGAGAGAGGTCTGTGTCCATGTCCTCATCACTGTCCTCAGGGCGCTGCTGTCGCCTCCTCGCCTGCTGTAGCTGTAGCAGCTCCTGGTTCTCGTTCTCCATATACTCCTGGACAATGCGCGTGGTGTTCATAACGGCGAGAACAGCCACGGTGATCTGATCGTGCTCCATGCTTTCCCTGGTATGCTGTTTGCAGGACAGCAGAGTGGCAGCAGAAGCGGGGGGTGGATAACAATGGAGTCAGCAATATGGCGCCCATATGAAAAAAGGCGCGAAAGGATTTTTTGCTCCCCCCTCAGTTGCTTTCACGGAGGGAGGGGGGAGCAAGGGTTAGGCTCATTTCCTTCTAGCTGCAGATGGTACAATATGCGGTGAGCAAGGAGGCGCCTTCCCTTCTAGCAGCAGATGGTACAATATGCTTGATATCCATCATCATCTCCTGGCCCCCTCAAGGATTGAACTCGCAACCCCGGGTTTAGCGGGCCAACGCTCAGACCGCTGAGCTATCCCTCCGCCCGTGTTCCAGGCAGTACTGAATCTCCCTTAAACAAAACGTAAAAAAGAGAATGACCAGAGTCACTCTGGTCACTCCCATTTATGTCCAAGCGCCCCCGGCCAGCCACACCATAGGCCGCCGGCCAGGAGCACACGAATACCAATCATATTGTACAATCTGCTGCGAGAAGGCAAGGAGCTTCTGCTGTATGGTCCCACGACTACCAGCCTCAGGCGGAATGGCCCCCTTAAGGATTGAACTCGCAACCCCGGGTTTAGCGGGCCAACGCTCAGAATGCTGAGCTATCCCTCTGCCCGTATTATAGTGTGACTGAATCCCCACTAGACCTAATGTCCAGGCGTACGCTGGAGATGTACGGTAATTGTGAGCTGAGCAGGCTTCCGTAGCAAACACGGAAACCCCGGAAAAAAGGCGCGAAAAATATTGCTTTCACGGAGGGAGGGAGGGAGGGAGGGAGGGAGGGATGACATGTACCCAGAACCACCAGCGACAATGTTTTCTGCCCCATCAGGCTTTGGGATCGCAACCCAGAATTCCAATGGGCGGCGGAGACTGCGGGAACTGTGGGATAGCTACCCGCAATGCAATGCTCCGAAAGTCGATGCTAGCCCCGCTACTGTGGACACAATCAATCGACCTCATGGTCTTAACGCTCTTTGTGTGGGGACACACACAATCGATTCCATAAATTCGGGTTTTAAAATATCGACTTCTATAAATTCGACCTAATTCTGTAGTATAGACGTACCCTTAGTTTGTAAGATCTACTTGACCTAATTGGAGAGAAGACAATGTGATTATTCCTAAAAGACTGACAGAAGAACAATCCAAACTTTTGCCATTCATGCTGATGAATACTTTCACAAGTCTATGCAATATGTTGAAAACCTCTCCTGTATAATAATCAACAATCACCCTCTGATCTCCTTACATCCATAAAAATTATATAGAATCAGTACCTATTAGAAACAATACTTGTTTCCCCTACTTCCTCAAAATAATTTGTCTACCAGGGAACCTCAAACTGGCTGCTCAAACTTATTTTGTGTGTTTGCTATTGTAATTTATGTTAACTTTTTAAAAAAAATTATGAAGCCAAAGGACACTTATCTACATGAAACAATATAGATATGACACTCACTTATAGAAATGTGTTACATAATTGTACATGTTTGGCTTATGTTAAGGAATAAGTTTTAACACGTTATTACTTCATTTTACAGCATTATATGTTGAAATTGACAATCTACTGATGGTAATATGGATCCTGATCCTGCAATGAGATCCCAGGTTTGTGCAGATCTCACTGAAAGACTGAGAACATTATCTTTATGACCAAATCCTGCAAGCAGTTATGCTTGTGCTAACCTTGCTCACTTGATGAATCTGTTCACAGATACAAAGTTAAGTACTGATTGCAGGATCAGGGCCTTTAAAAATAGACAGAGCCCTGTATTTTGAATCCCATCCTTAATGCAGAACTAAGTGCTATATTTCTTCAATATTTTTTAAAAGTTTATTTGTAGTTTTGAGAAAAAACAAAAGCAACAAGTTTGAAAGGGAAAAAATTACAAGAACATTGTGGTTGTCAAAAAACAACTGTTAGAAATCCAGGAAATTCAGAGTTCAAGAAAAATGAATAGGAAACATTACATTTGAAATTATGGAAATTCCATCATTTGACACTTAACGTACCTTGAACTCTCCTGCTAAAGTGTGTGTGTGTGTGTCCAAAAGCTTCATGCAGTCTGCTTATATCTGGGAAAAAATACTGTCCTGATACAGTGACCATACCACTCCCACCTTTTTTTTAATCTTCCCTCATTCCCCTCACATAAACTAGTGTGAAGTCTTTGACTCCGGACATTTTAAATTTGGAGAAGACACTGTAGTTATACAGCCTGAGGGTGGAGTATCAAGAATGTGCATGCACCCCAGAGCATTGGCTTTATAATTGTTTTCATATGTATGTGTCTCTGATTCCAAATGTGATGCTTCATTGCTGCCCTTTAACCTTTGCTCTTTTCATATAAATGCTATGATTTGAGCCTGAGAGGTTTGTAGACACAGATACACTAGATCTGTGTTAAATGGCACATGGTATCTTAAAGAACGTAGAACAATTGGGCCAGATTCTCATTTACCTTAAAGCCTGCTCTGCATTTCAAGTGCAGACAATTCCTAAGTCCTGGGTTTAGGTACCTGATTCCCAGTTTTAGGCTCCACTGTGAGCTACAAAGCTCCCACTGAATGCTGTAAGCACCTGAAATCAAGTTTTCAAGGTAAAACCTCCCTCAGTATCTAAGTTTCTGCGTCTGGGCACGCCCGCTGCTGCCTCTGAGTCCATATGCCAATCTCCCACCTAAACCACAGAGTTTTTCACAAACAAGGGGAAGACAGGTTTCAGTGTACTAGCCGTGTTAGTCTGTGTCAGCAAAAAAAAATAAGAAAGGAATACTTGTGGCACCTTAGAGACTTAGAGACAGACATTCATCCATGTCAGTAAGTTGTGTGCAGAGCCTGATCCAGCAGGTGTGCTCAGAGGTCACAAACAAGATCTGGTCCCATTCAAAATCTGGAGTAGGGAGGCAGCAGTGGTGGTGCTTATATTAAAACTTTTAGTCCAGTGAATAAAGTTCTCACCTGGGATGTGGGAGACCCAGGTTCAATTCCCCTCTCTGTCAAAGGTTGATAGAGGATTTGAATAGGAGTCACCTACTTCACAAGAGCAAGCTCTAATCACTGAGCCAAAGGCTATTCTGATGTGGGACTCCCCAAGTCTCTCCTGTTGGAGCTGTTCCACTGTGGATAAATAATGAAAGCATGATTAGAGTAGGGGAAACAGGCCCAGGGTCTCCCACGTCTGTGCCTTAACCACCAGGCTACAGAGTCACTCTTGTTCTTTCTAGCCCAATGACTGCTCCACTGTGGATAAATAATTAACTTGTCAGCAAGAGAGAATGGCTCTGTAGTTTACTGGTTAGGGCACCGAGATAGGAGACCCATCATTCAGTCTCTCTGCTCCAGTTGCTCTTTATTTATTCTGAGGGAGCCCCACATCAGAATATCCCATGATTCAGTGGTTAAAACATGCTCCTGAGAGGAGGGAGGCCCCTGTTTAAATCCTTCTCCCCATCAGGCAGAGAAGGGGGAACTGAAGCTGGGTCTCCCACATGAGAGTTCTAACCAGTGGGCTAAGAGTTATAAGGTAGGCCAGCACCTTCTGTTTTGTGTGGAGCGAGGCAGGCACCTAACTCATTACTACAAGAATCTACATAGGCATTTAAGCCACCTGACTTCAAGAGAGGGGTTCCTGTTCTGGATAGCTAAGCAGAGATAGGTGCCTATCTCTGAGAGAGGGCAGGGCTTAGAACACACCCTTCACATTGGCATCTCCTTCTGGCTATCTTAGGTGGCTCCCCACTCCCTGTGCTGGTTTTTGTGGATCCCATTCTAAGGGGCCTATCTCTTCCCATTCATTATGTGGGGAGCCTAGGCACCTAATTCAGGCTTTGTGGATAGCAGTGGTGTACCTGGGATTTTCTAAGGGACTAAGTCCCTTTGTAGTTCAGGGCCTAGGCCCCAATCCTATGAATACTTTACACATATACTTAATTTTATGCACTGCGAGTAATACCATTGAAGTAAACAACAGTATTACTTGCAGTGTGGAAAATTAAGCACATGAGTAACATGCAAATTAAGCACAGGAGCAGGGCCTAAGGACTAGATTCACTAAGGTACTCAGGATTGCAACACCTAACTCCTAGGTGCCCTGCCTCCCTATGAAATTTTCAGTCCTGAGTTAGGTGCCCAGGAACCCCATGTATCACATAGTCAGAGGTGACTAAGAAAGGGATCCTCATAAGCCAGCAAGTAGCTGCCTAAGCTAATCAGGAGTGAAATGCAGAGGAAAGGACAGGGCTTATGGGTCACATACACAAAGGGACTTAGGGACCAGGGCATTCACCTGGGAGCTGGGAGATCTGTTTTCAGATCCCTGCTCTATCTGATTTGGAGCAGGGACTTTAATGCTGGTCTCCTATCTCACAGATGAATGATCTCACCACCAAGCTATTGGGTATTCTGCAGTGGGGAAAATCTCTCAGTCTGTTGAATCTCTTCCACTGAGTATAAATAATAATATAGTCATGGTGCCAGAGAGAATGAGCAAGCAAGAAGCAGTGACAGATTGATTCTATTGCCCATGGTTATAGCACTCACCTGGGCTGTGGGAAAATAAGGTTGAAGTCCCTGCTCCCAGAAATATTTAAAAAGGTAGTTAGACACTTAAGATCTGTGTGAATCTAGCTCTATGGTCCAGCTCTTCAAAGATAAATGAAAGTTAGGAGCCTAAATACCTTGGAGGATCTGGGCCTAAGTGACTATGCCAGTTGCAAAGCAGAGGAGAATTAGGACATAATCTTGTAAACTTTTTGGGGGCAAGGAATGTCTGTTACTATTTGTCCGTATTGCACCAACCATAATACCACCCCAAAACTGGTTGGAACTTCTGGGTAATATAAAAATAATACTCACGCGATTAACTCAAAAATATTAATTGTGATTAAAAAAATTAATTCTGATTAATCTCAGTTTTATTCACACTGTTAAACAACAGAAAAGCAACTGAAATTTATTAAATAGTTTTGGATGTTTTTCTACATTTTCAAATACATTGATTTCAATTACAACACAGAATACAAAGTGTACAGTGCTCACTTTATATAATTATTTTTGATTACAAATATTTGCACTGTAAAAATGATAAACAACAGAAATAGTATGTTTCAGATCACCTCACACAAGTACTGTAGTGCAATCTCTTTATCACGAAAGTGCAACTCACAAATGGAGATTCTTTTTGTTACATAACTGCACTCAAAAACAAAACAATGTAAAACTTTAGAGCCTACAAGTCCACTCAGTCCTACTTCTTGTTCAGCCAATCACTCAGAAAAACTAGTTTGTTTACATTTATGGGAGATAACGCTGCTCACTTATTACTTACAATGTCACTTGAAAGTGAGAACAGGTGTTCGCATGACACTTTTGTAGCTGGCATTGCAAGGTATTTACGTGCCAGATACGCTAAACATTCGTATGGCCCTTCATGCTTCCGCTACCATTCTAGAGGACCTGCTTCCATGCTGATGATGCTCATTAAAAAAAATGTGTTAATTAAATTTGTGACTGAACTCCTTGGGGGAGAATTGCATGTCTCCTGCTGTTTTACCTGCATTCTGCCATATACTATATTTCATGTTATAGCAGTCTTGGATGATGACCCAGCACATGTACATTTTAACAACACTTTCACTGCAGATTTGACAAAACGCAAAGAAGGTACCAATGTGAGATTTCTAAAGATAGCTACAGCACTTGACCCAAGGTTTAAGAACCTGAAGTGCCTTCCAAAATCTGAGAGGGAGGAGGTATGGAACGTGCTTTCAGAAGCCTTAAAAGAGCAACACTTTGATGTGGAAACTACAGAATCTAAACCACCAAAAAAAGAAAATCAACCTTCTGCTGGTGGCATCTGACAGATGATGAAAATGAACGTGCATCGGTCCACACTGCTTTGGATTGTTATCGAGCAGAACAGATCATCAGCATGGACGCATGTCCTCTGGAATGGTGGTTGAAGCATAAAGGGACATATGAATCTTTAGTGCACCTGGCACGTAAATATCTTAGGACGCTGGCTATAACAGTGCCATGCGAACGCCTGTTCTTTCTTTCAGGTAACACTGTAAACAAGAAGCAGGCAGCATTATCTCCTGCAAATGTAAACATACTTGTCTGAGTGATTGGCTGAACCATAAGTAGGATAGAGTGGACTTGTAGGCGCTAAAGTTTTACAATGTTTTATTTTTGAATGCAGTTATTTTTTGTACATAATGCTACATTTGTAAGTTCAACTTTCATGATAAAGATATTGCGCTACAGTACTTGTATTAGGTGAATTGAAAAATACTATTTCTTTTGTTTTTTACAGTGCAAATATTTGTAATAAAAAATAATATAAAGTGATCACTGTACATTCTGTATTGTGTTGTAATTGAAATCCATACATTTGACAATGTAGAAAATATCAAAAAATATTTAAATAAATGGTATTCTATTATTGTTTAACAGTGCGATTAATTGCATGATTAATCCTGATTAATTTTTTTAATCGCATGATTAAATAACAAAAGTATGTATTTTCTGTGGATTCTTTATGGATTAATCAGCACAGCTACTGAATAATTAAGAGTGAAGCATTTTAATTTTTATGGTCACTGCTGAGGTTAAGGGCTTGTCTACACGGGAACATCCAGGAAAATTAATCCAAATTAATTAAATGTGTGAATTTGAGGTGGTTTAATTAAACCACTTTAAACCCCTGTGTGAATGCTGTTATTTAGAATTAAAGTGGCCTTAACTCAGTTTATTTTAATTCACTCTGGAAGTGAATTAAAATAAACAAAAAAAATGCTACTTTGATTCTGAATTAGTATGTTCACAGAGGGGTTTAATGTGGTTTAATTAACCCACTTCAAATTCACACCTTTAGTTAATTTGGATTAATTTTCTTGGATGTCCCCATGTAGATAACCCCTAAATTGTTTATTACAGATGGCTAAAGTTGTCCCTAAATTTTTGTTTATACCTCGGGGAGGCTTATCAGAGGAACTGAGTGGAGCAGAAAACTCATAACTGAGCTGTTTGAGGAGAAGGGGTGAGCAGAGCACTTGGCCTGAGCTGTCAGAGGGAACAGAAAAAAAGAGGCAATGGAACTCAGTTGCCAGTCACAGGGGAGGAGGTGGAACAGACTATTATAACTGATACCCATTTGGAAGGGAGGTCAATGGGTATACCAATGTCAGCCACACAAGAAATGTCTTGGAATAAGGATGTGGGACCAGAAAGAAGCATGCTGCTGAACATGAGGATGAGCCTTATCTTGAATGTATTGTCTATTAGTTCTCTGATTAGAGGTCTGTGGTGATTGGGATGGTGGGAGATTGGGGGCTTATCTACACTGGCAAGTTTCTGCACAGTAAAGCAGATGTGTATACACTGCCAAGCCACTTAGTGCGCAGAAACTCCTCAGTTGCAGAGCTGCAAAAAAACCACCTCGACGAGAGTTGTAAGGCTATTTGCGCAGAGGCTCCTGCGCTCTGTTGCCAGTGTAGACACTTGCTTGCTGCGCTGTAATTGGCCTCCGGAGCTGTCCCACAATGCCTCAAGTGACTGCTCTACTCATTGTTTTGAACTCGGCTGCCCTGAAGACATGAGCCCCTCCTCTTTCAAAGCACCGTTTCTGACAGCCGTTGCGCGCTGTGCTGATTTGTTCCGGGACACAAAGCAAACCATTAATGTGGAATGCTCATGCTGTTGAAAACAGAGGCAGGTGTCTATGTGTGTGTGAGAGAGAGAGATTGCTGAGCAGAGAGCCCAGGGAGGAAGGCGGGGGCTGATGGGGTTTCCCCAACCCCCTGCCTAAGGACTGGTTGCCTCCTGCCGCTGTCCGAACTTACAAGACAGCATGCTGACACACTCTCTGTCCCTCATAACATACTGTCTCTCTCCCCCCTCCATAAACACACACTCTCCCCCGCCCCCCCCCCCCCACTTCAGTTGAAAAGCAGCTGACAATGTAGTAGGATGCCCATGGAATAATGGGGTTGGGAAACCTGCATCATGTGATGCCCCATGAGGCATTGCAAACCCTTCCCAAAGCACCCTCTGGCCAGTTGCACAGTGGGATAGCTACCACAATGCACTGCTGTCTTTGCTGTTGCAAGAGCAGCTAATGTGGATGTGCTCCAGTGTCACAAGGAGCACAGTGTGGACATGCAACAACAGTTTAATTCCAGTGTTTTAATAAAAGTGGTATAACTTATGTTGCAGAAACTGGCCTTGCAGCTACAGTCAGGTAGTTCAAAAGCTTTATCATTCCTAGCAAAGCAAGGAGCAGTTTAACTTCCTAACCAAACTAGTGAAAGCTCTATAGCAACTTTTAGCTGTAAGGCAGTTCGATTTAATTTTAAGGGGGAGGATAAGATTTGCAAACAATGGGGCAAGGTTAGGTAGTTTAAAGACTGTTATTTCTGACAAAAAGGCAAGCAAGGTTTTAACTTGCCAACCAAACCAGAAAAGGTTTTGTACTAAAATAATGTACAATGTTATTGCTTTCTGTGCAGCAAAACACAACTTGATTTTAACTTAGGAGGCTGATGGCCTCTTTAATATTTTGTTACGGCCTTGCAATTGCCATCTTAGCTTTAAAGCCCTCAGGACCAGGTAGCTTAATTTGCAAACTCACTCATATTTGACTCACAAACTATTTGTAAAAAAGTCATACACACAGAGAAGTGGTTAACTTAAAAAATAGCTGAAAAATATCAGAACTTTTCAAAAATCCTCTGGGTTCTTTTTGTTAATCCTTCTACCAGCACAATCAGCCTAAATCAGTGGTGGTCAACCTGCCACCAGCATGCAGCCTGTCAGGGTAATCTGCTGGCGGGCTGCCAGACAGTTTGTTTACAGAGTAATAATACTGAATGTCCTGAGCCAAGTAAGGGTAATGCACCATATGGTAGACCATATGGTAAAGAAGTGTATACTAAGAAATATTACAAACTGAGATATGAACTCACTTTCCAAAATTCATGGAAAGCTGAGTACCCGTAGGTTTCATGTCAGAAAGATAAAATGTCTTGTGTAATTGGCAAAAAGCATCTGAGAAGCTTTATAATAAGTCCAGACCTACTGTAAGTGGATGTAAGGCCTTTAGAACTCATTCCCTACATGTACATGGCTGCTCTGCTGTACACCTGAAATGCATGGATGCAGAGAGTGTGTCAGTCTACAAATATCATTTCTTAATACATTGCTCCATAAAATGCAAAATGAGGCGATCCAATAATTTGCCAACATATTTATAACCACCCATGCAGTTGCTAAACATGATTTCGGTTTTAGAGATTACAAAATAGTCTCTCAATTACATGGTTATAAATTATCTTAACTAGTTTAAACAATATTAACACCCATGGAGTGAAAACTTTATAGAAACAATTAAAAAGCTTCTTAATGAAGTGGCTCAAAAATGTATACCGAATGCTAGATTTACTATTGTGCTTGCTGACAGATCTGCTGACAGATTTGTAGTTGAGCAGGAGTTGATGTATGTCAGATGCGTGCAGAATAGGACACCTTATATTCTCTTTGCTGACATGACATGGAATCTGGAACAGCTGATGGTTTGACATAGGGAATAGAAATACCTTTAGGAGTTATGGAGATCAAGGGAGAACAGCTCAAATCAAAACTGGTTGGCCTGAATTTTGATAATATAGCAGTGAATACGGGATATTCAAATGGTTTGCAGGCCAAATTTAGTCAAAATGTTGTGCTTTTGTAGTGCATTGCATCAACCATAGCCATTAAATTGTCATTCTGGGCCAAAGAAAAGACTACCGCTATGTTTAAGAGTTTGATGGGGGAGTGGGCAGAGGGAAGATATTTTACTATTTAATACAATGGTAATGATGTACCACTCTTGCTCATGCTGTTGAGGCAAGTCAGAGGGTGCTCTCTCCTATTTGGTACCTATTTCAGAAAGTGAGTCAGGGTCTGGTGTACCCTAAGTTAGGTATATTCTTAAAGACAAGAAGTAAGGTAAATTTGGGGGCACGTGTTTTTCAAGATGGCCTTAATCAGTATTGTGACTGAAGTCTCTTTTAAATTCTACTTTTTAAAGGGATAATTTAATTTTTCTTGAGGCCATGCAAAAGCTCGCCAAAAACAAGGAAAAATCATGAAAAATTCATTTAATTTTTTTTACTACAAATGCCATGCTGGAGCTCATAGCAATGGAAGATTGTTCCAGCCCTTAATTCTGAAAATTCATCTGAAGGAATAGCAAATTTAAAGAAATAAACATTCCTGGGTCTCAAGAGACAAAATAATAATAAATTAGATCTAATGCTTGAAACTGCTATTGAACATATGGATGCCAGATTCACCAAGTTAGAGCAATCACCATTCATATAGTTTCAGTACTTTGACAGCACCTACCGGCCTGCCTAGTGATTTAAAAAAACAAACAAACCCAACAACCACCACCACAATCCATTATTACATTGCTTCTGGGTACTCAGCATTTTTAAATCAGCCCACATATGTAGGTTTATGTAGAATTAGAACCCTGACTTAAGGTATCCAGTTTGGAAAATCATAGCTTGGGTCTTTTATTTAGGTACTGTACTTATATATGGATTTAGGAGCCTGATTCTAGGCACCCAAGTTTGGCAATTGTATATCAATCCAAAGTACTTGTGAAGGTGAATTGATCTTATTTGTGATGTATTAAACAGCAGTATACCTCTGACCTATACTGTTGTTCTACAATAGCATCATCCTGGCCACTTAGTTCTAAATTTCTTAATGACATTTTATAAGATCTATTTTTAGAGCTGAGCAAGCCTTTAATAACAAATACTTTATTAAATGAACATTCATATTATTAAAACTGCATCACAGAGATATTACTGAAAAATTAAAACAAGTGAGGTACAAACACAGGTAAAGGGAATTAATTAAATAAATCTAATCAAACACACACAGTCTATTAAGGTGATGGTATTGAACCAGGCACCATGTAACGAAATTCCCAGATCTGACTCATTCCTGCAAATCCACAAATCTTTGGGGCAGCCCCCGGGACAGTGCAAGGTAGGGTCAGGAGATGAACTCCTTCGCGTATTGATGGACAGAGAGAGCACAGTGGGCTGGGGTATTTTTGTCCATCCTTGCATGGTCTTCAGCCATCTTGCCATGCTACTTTTGACTATAATGAGTGACTGAAGGAAGGCCAAATATTGGAGAGATTGTGACATTTCATACGTCAAACCACTTTATGCTCAGGATTTGGCACTAACAAATATTCACACACAGTGTTTTGCAGTATTTACCCACCTTTACCTATTTTCAACTAGAATGAGATAATTAAGATATACATTCTGCTCTGGAAACATGCATATTTATACTGATATCATTGAAAGGAACAGTGACAATGGATTTTTATGAAACTGGATGGGTTTTGGTCCAAAACATGAGTGAACACCCTATACAACTATTGTTATCTTTGTTTGGGAAGGGATAGAGCAGGAGGTGTTCATCATCTGCTTGCCCCTGAAGATCCCTGGTGTAGCTAAGCCTAGAGGCACCTGCCACTTTAAGTGTGTCATTCTCCACCAGGAATCATATTCCTCTTTGATAATGTAATCATTTAGGGCAGAACTGTGCCTTGGACTACACTACATGCTTTAAAGGAGCATAAGGGAGACTAAGAACTCCTCCACCTCTTTAAGCCCCTTTAAGGGTTATCCAGATCTTGCAACTAGGCATGCCCCAAGTGGATGCTTGAGCCCATTACTTTTCCCAGGTGGAGATGGATAGACAGAGCTAGGGCATGGTTTAACCTTGGAAACACTGATTTACTAAGTACCTTTCATACAGACAGGTCCCAGTATGACTTGCAGATCATGTTACAGCATCCGCAGCCCCAAAGCTATGGCTAAGGTTGAGCAGAGAAGCCCACTGTAAGCTCTTATTTTTAGATTCTTGTAGCTCTCACAAACTTTTCTTTAGAGCAGAAGCTTCAACATGGTTAGGTTCAATCCAGTGCTGAAATTCTTTTGGAAAGACTGAGCAAACTAATTTATCTGTTCTAGAGTAGGGCAAGTATAAAGCAACCTTCTAACCTTTTCTGCATTCCAGTAAGAAAAATAGTTTAAGGGCCAAATTCTGCCCTTAACCACATGTCAGTGGGAGTTGTATGCATGAATCAGAGACCAGACTTTGGCCCTAAATATTCTAAATTGACATATAGCTAGTTTTCATTAATTGATAGCCTCTTCAAATTACAAAATTGACTTGGCTATGTTATTCGCAGGGCCAGCACCAGGCACCAGATGAAAAAGCACGTGCCTAGGGCGGCACATTGTAAGGGGCGGCATTCCGGGGATTCTTGGGGTGGCACATTCTGGCTGCGCTGCCGTGATTCTTTTTTTTTTTTTGCTTCAGCAGCCCGGCCTGCAGCTCAGGAGCCCCTGCCTGGCTCCCCAGGCTCTGCCAGTCCCAGCCCAGTCCTGCAGGGGCATGGACCCTGGCCCGGAGCTAGCAATCCCCAGGAACTAGAAATCCCCGCTGCTCACCGTGCCACCGGGCTCCCCAGGATGTGCCACTCCCCGCTGCCTGGACCGGACTCTGCCTCCCGCGCCGCTCTGAGCCTGGCCCAGCCGAGCCGCCTTTAAAGGAGCGGCTAAGCCGGCACCTCCTGGCACTTCGCCTCCGGCACTTCGCCTGCCCGGCCGGGAGAGGCATCCTGAAGCCGGAGGGGGAGCCCCTCTCGCCCAGCTGCGAGTGGGATGCAGTGCCTGGCGGCCCATGGGTGGAGGGAGCGGGCGGGCGCCGCTCTTCACCCGCTTGCGAGCCGCCTTGACCGCCCTTCACCGCACTCCCTGCGGCCGCCGTTGTTTGTTTTTTTTTGCTTCGGCAGTCTGGCTGCCACCCCCCCCCCCCTTTTTTTTTTTTGCTTGGGGCGGCAAAAAAGCTAGAGCCGGCCCTGGTTATTCGTATTTAACAAGATATGCTTGAACACATGCCTAGATGACTTTCTTGAAGTTTTAAAATTCTTATAACTGCTTCCTGAGCCACAAACATAACTATACAGAAAACAGGAACTATGGAAAAATGAATAATGGAAAGAATGTGTGGTGTTTAGATGCTGTTTGTAATTATTAGGACTGGGAGCACTGGCTGTTGGGAGTCTGAAAGGACAGGAAACAGGAAGGATGGGGGGAAGTTGAGAGCTACCAAGGGTGCAGCAGCAGCTTGGTAAAGAGGTTTTCACTTTCAAATAAAGGCCTGTTGAAGTTTGTTAGTACCTTGCCTGGTTGCTACAACAGAATATTTTCTTTACAAGTTTAACTGCATATTTCCACTGTCCGCACAACTCTCTTTGGGTCATATTCTACCATTCTTACCACCTTATTTGACTAATAGCCCCACTGAGGAAAGGTTAAAGGTATGTTTGAATATGAGTAAGCATGGCAGAATCTGGCTATTTGTTAGCAGATGTGGTGATGTACAGATGTTGAACTGTTAAATCAATAAGGAAAATACAGATTTTCCAATGCCAATATAATTGCAGCAGTTCTGTTGCACAAGATCACATCTGCTGACACAGACTAAGATTTCATCTGCTAGCACAAACTAAGATTAAGCTGTAAAGCTTCAATGTTTGCACCTGTCTCTTCTCACCTGAGAGATGGTACCGCCAACAGCATAATGCTGCCTAGCAACAAAGTACTAAAATATAATGGGGGAGGAGAAATACAAAATAGAAGCTATTTTATATCTAAGCATACTTACCTCTACATTAATATTTTTCAATATTTGCCATGGGGCATTGGTGAGCTGTTTAATATCAAGGGCCACAATCCTGCAAACAGTTATGCCACGTGCTTTCTTTGAACTACTCAGGATACTAATGTTAAACACATATGTTAGTGTTTGCAGGATCAGGACTATGTTCTTAAGGCCTACTACCTTAATGGCTAATTGGTTTTTGCTCTAATATCTAATAGTTAAAATATAAAGGACTGTAATTCAACTATAAGCATACATTTTCCTTCCATTTTCTGTTTCTTTATTAGGGCATAATTTTGTAAATGCTTATTATGCATGTGTGTAATTTCACTTTCATAAACAATTCTTCTTAAGGATCAGATCCTTTTCAGATTTCACAAGCTCCACAGAGCTATTATTCTATATTATTTCACACCAGCTATTATCAATTAAAGGCAAAGTATAAATTTAAAGAACCTTACTTTTTTTGACCAAGAAACTAAAAATACGTAATATTGTTAATAATGGGGCAGACTCTGGTAGAATGGGGGACTTTACCCAGACATCTATTGCAAAAATAATACAGCAAAACAGAAAATTTCCAGTAAGTTCTTTAAATGTTTTAGAGACAACTTTTTGTTTCAGAAAATGGAGGAATTAAACAAAGGGACGGCCATTTTAGACTTGATTCTGACGAACAGGGAGGAATTGGTGGCTAATTTGAAGGTGGCAGGTAACTTGGGTGAAAGCGAGCATGACCTGATAGATTTCATGATCCTAACAAGAGGAAGCAGTGAGAGCAATAGAACAAGGGCAATGGACTTCAAACCCCCCGCCCCCCCCGCAGACTTTAGAAAATTTAGAGAACCGGTAGGGGTAAGGTCCCATGGGAAGGAATATAAGTTAAAAAGGAATTCAGGAGAGCTGGCAGTTTCTCAAGGAGACAATATTAAAGGCAGAACTGCAAACTATCCTGATGAGAAGGAAAGATAGGAAGACTTATAAAAGAGGCCAATATGGCTCCATCAGGAGCTCTTCAATGACCTGAGAAATCAGAAAGGAATCCTACAAAAATTGGAAACATGGATGAATTGCTAAGGAGGAGTACAAAAGAATAGCAAAAGTATGTAGGGATAAAATCAGAAAGGTTAGGCACAGAATGATTTTCACCTAGAAGGGGCATAAAGGACAATAATAAGAGGTTATTTAAATACATTAGGAGCAAGAGAAAGACAAAGGAAAGCGCAGGCCCTCTAGTTAGTGGGGAAGGAGAACTAATATCTGATGACATTAAAAAGGCTTCAGTTTTCACTCACAAGGTAATGGTGACCAGTTAATCAACATGATTAATATGAACAACCAGGGGAAGGAATGTGAGCCAAAATAGAGAAAGAACAGTTTAACAATATTGAGATAAGTTGCATGTATTCAAGTTGGCAGGGCCTGATGAAATTCATCCTAGGGTACTTAAGGAACTAGCTGAAGCAATCTCGGAGCCATTAGCAATTATCTGAGAGAACTCATGGAGGATGGGTGAGGTCCCAGAGAAAGGTACTATGTTTGTCCTCCAATCTTAAAAAAGGGTAACAAAGTGGACAGGGGGAATTATAGACCAGTCAGCCTAACTTTGATACCTGGAAAGCTACAGGAAGAAATTATTAAACAATCAGTTTGTAAGCATCTAGGGGATAATAGGGTGATAAGGAATAGGGCCAGTATGGATTTTTCATGAACAAATCATGCCAAACCAACCTGATTTCCTTCTTTAAAAGAATTACTGGCCTAGTGTCTGGGAGGAAGCAGTAGACCTGATATATCTTGATTTTAGTAAGGCTTTTGACAGTCGCACATGACATTCTCATAAGCAAACTAGGGAAATATGGTCTCGATTAAATTACTATAAAGTGGATTTAAAACTGGTCGAAAGACTGTACTGAAAGAGTGGTTCACTGGGGTCCCACATGGGTCAGTCCTGAGTCTGGTACTATTCAATATTTTCATTCATGACTTTAATGGAGTAGAGAGTTTGTTAAGAAAATCTGCAGATGATACCAAGCGGGGAGGGGTTGCAAACACTTGGAAAGACAGGATTAGAATTCAAAACTATCTTGAAAAATTGGAGAATTGGTCTGAATCTAACAAATTCAATAAAGAGAAGTGTAAAGTAAAACACATAAGAAGGAAAAATCAAATGCATGACTACAAAATGGAAAATAACAGACGTAATAGTTGCTGAAAAGGATCTGCGGTTAGAGTGGATCACAAACTGAATGAGTCAACAATGTGATGCAGTTGCAAAAAAGGTTAATATTCTGGGGTATATTAACAGGTGTGTCATATGTAAGACATGGGAGATAATTGTCCCATTGTACTTGGCACTGGGGAAGCTTCAGCTGGAGTACTGGGTCCAATTCTGGGCACTGCACTTTAAGAAAGATGTAAATAAACTGGAGAGAGTCCAGAGGACAACAACACAAATGATAAAAGATTTAGCCCTGGTCTACCCCGGGGGGTGTGTGTGTCAATGTAAAGTACACAACTTCAGCTATGAGGACGCTGCATGGTCGACTGCTGCTGCTCCCCCGTCGACTCCGCTTCCGCCTCTTGCCGCGGTGGATTACCGGAGTCGATGGCAGAGCGATCGGGGATCGATTTATTTGAGTCTACACTAGACATGAAAAATCAATCCCCGAAAGATCGATCACTACCCGCCGATTCGGCGGGTAGTGAATACATACCCTTAGAAAACTTGACCTATGAGGAAAGGTTAAAAAAATGGGCAGGTTTAGTTTTGTGAAAAGAAGACTGATGGAGGACCTGATATTAGCCTTCTAATGGGTTAAAGGCATTTATATAGAGGACTGTGATCAATTATTCTCCATGTCCACTGAAGGTAGGACAAGAAATAATAAACTTAACCTGCAGCAAGAAAGATTTAGGTTAGATATTAGGAAAAACTTCCCAGCTGTAAGGACAGTTAAGCACTGGAATAGGCTTCCAAGGGAGGTTGCAGAATCCCCATTATTGGAGGTTCTTGAGAACAAGTTGGACAAATATCCATCGGGGATGGTTTGGTTTAGTTGGTCCTGCCTCAGCACAGGGAGCTGAACTGGATGACTTATTTTGGTCCCTTCCTGTCTTATGTTTCTATGATTCTATACAAGCAGGTGATGGCATGATTTATGTGAACATTTTCCCTTTATTTTTGTATTTCTAGAATCTATTTACAATAATATTTTATCAAATATTTCTATGCATTTATCCATTTATTTTAGTACTGAACTTTAGATCAGAGACATTTTTCCACTTTTTAGTGATATGAAATAATTCCACACAGCTGATGTAATTAAAAAAATCCATTCCAAAATGGAGCTACATGGGTACAGGGAAAGAGCATAGAGATCATAATGACTTTGAAGCACCCAAACAAGGGTTTTTTAAATCAGAATAACCAAACTGTCATAGTGCTTGACAAACAGTTTGCGGAATGTTTGAGTTTGCATTTATTTTTCCATTGGCACAGTTTCTGCTTGTTGTTGTTGTTCAGCGACTGTTCAATTTTATCCTGTATAAAGGACTTTGGGCTGATTTTATTTTTAATTGTATTTTGAGGCTCAGTGAATAACCAGGGTGGGTACTGAAGTGTATTTTCAAGAATATTTTTTTTAAATCCCATATTCTGTTACCCTTGTGTCTTATGTATTTCTTGGGGGTCACAAGAGCATAATTCCGGTGCAACTGGCCGCCCTTCTCCCTTCTCTTCTAACTACTGTAATCCAATAATATATAGGTGTATATTTTTCATGTATTGAATGTGACTATACAGGCAAAATCCTTACTGCTGTATCATATGTGTGTAGACCATATTTATGTATATGTGCATGTATTGTATCTATCCGTGTGGCTGCATTACTGTATATATGTCTCTGCACAGCTGGTGTGTGCATGTAAGCATTTTTATCTGTATGTAGGTTTATGCGTTGTCTGGGGTTATCAATACCACATACACATTAGAAAATCATGATTTAGGCCCCCAAAATCATGAGATTTGCTTAGAAAATCAAGTGTTTAAAAACAAAAACTTAAAAAAACCCCCAAATAATGTTTGAACCTCGAGGTAACATCTGGGTCACATTTTCAAGCTTTTCTCCCCAACCAGGAGGAGATTTTCACCTAATCACATGCTCCTGTACAAGCTGGGGATTCAAGAAAACCATGCGAACGGGAAATATTGTGTCTATGTATGTAAAAGCACCGTATGTGTGTATACATTGTGTGCATTGTTTTATATACATTTATCATTGTGTATATTGAGTGTGGAATCCAGGTGTATGCATTTGTCACTCTCGTGTGTATTTGCCTGCATACTTGTCTGTGTCAACACATTTGTATGTGCATTGTGCATGTGCTCGTTTCTACGTATGTATCTTTGCATTTCTGCATTAGCATTTGTGTGCACGGTATGTCTTTTGAACACGCACGGGTTTCCACGCTGTGTGTCTGCACGCCCGGTGTACGTGCGCCTGCCCTGTTTCTGTGCCACTGGAGTCACAGCTGTTGCTGCGAGACTGAAGGCTGTAGTCTACCCTCGGCGAGAAAGGAACCTGCTAGCACCGTCAGCCCTTATCTACCAACTGCAGAGGGCGGCTGCCGCTGCCTCCTCCTCCCCGTGTGTCACGTCTTCTCCATTCAGCCCCCAGCATCACCAGCAACGCTGCAGGGAGGACCACCTAAAAACAAACAAACCCTAACAAATCCCCAACTCGAGGGGCAGAGACCAATACTCCCAAGCACGCCATGAAGGGCGATGCAGGCGGTAGGTTGGTGGCATCGGGACCTGTTTTCTGCGCTGTGTTGCTGCTCCCCGGCTCCCCCTCCTCTCCCCTCTCCGTACCGCGGGGCTGGCGTGGCTTGACCCTCCCTGCTCTTCTCATGGGGGCTTTTGACAGGGGCCACACGCCTGGGGGAGGCGGTGCTGGGGGAGGGCGGATCGATGGATGGTGGCGGCGGCGGCAGGAGGCCTGGCCGGGCTGCGGATGCGCAGGGACCGGATCCCACCTGGTGCGTCGGTGCCTTGTCCCCGGGCCGCTCTGAGCTGCCGGGGTGAGGCAGGGGCGTGACATTCCCCCTCCCTTCCAGCTGCGGGACCGCTGTGCATCCCCCTCTCCCCGTTCCAGATGTGGGAGCCGGCGGGAGGGGCGCTCGCTCGGCGCATCCCCGGCCCGCTGGAAGCGCGGGGAGGGGAGTCAGGGTGCAGCACATCCCGGGCTGCCGGGAGCGGGCCAGGCCCTGGGGGCAGGCAGGGAGCCGGAGAGGGCACCGCCTGCTTGAGAGCCGCTCATGGCCGGTTCCGATGGGTGAGGAGCCAGGTCGCCACCATCCGCTTCCATTGCAAATGGCAGCACCCTGGGTTGGCGCCTGCCTGTCACCTGCTTTTTGTCAACATCAAGCAGGAGCCATTGTTAGCAGATGTACCTTGCCCAGGGCTGCTCCTCTCGGGCCTTTCTCCCTGCGCCTGGCAGACTGTGGCCTACAGCAGCTGCAGCTTCATGTGGCCCAGAGGTGCAGGCAGGGTGAGGGGAAGCTCAAAGGGCTATTTGGGCCCTTCCTACATAATTGCCTGTAAGACAAAAATACTGGCTTTTTAATCGTGTTGGCAAACTCCACCAATATTCTGCTTGATGTGTTTAAAAAAAAAATCCAAGTGTTGGGCAAAGAAGCCGCTTGTGTTGTTTGTTAGTCAGGAGATGCACTTGGGATGGAGTGTAAATTCTGCCCTACTTGTGGGGCCCCTCGTGTGGGCACTTCACCTCCTTTGCACAAAATGGAGCAGATGGCTACTGCTGTTGTCACGGACACCTCAACTATGAACTTGTCTAAGGGGCAGCTCCCAGAGACTGCCGAGCCACATATTTAATGCTCTATATCTGGGCTGCCAGTGGCTGGAGAGGGAAATATTCCATTTTTCATTCTAGTCAGTGGAGGGACGTATCAGTTTAGGATGACATACTCCCTATGTTTCACAGTGAAACTTCCACTGATGCTAGAGGAGGTATGTGTAAAAGAATCATGGGTATACTCTGGCCTTTACATAGTAACTATACTTTTATTGTTTAGGATTTGTTCAGTGCCAATTGTTGTATTCAGAGGTCCTTAGTGAGAAAATATTCTCAATGAGAAAATATTGACATGCTATTTCACTGCCCTTTGTTTCTCTGCCTTCTAAATCCTCCCTTCTCTGTTTATTTCCCTTTTCATTTCCTTCCCTACAGCAACTTCCAATTCTGATCTATCCCTACAGTGATCAGAAATGAAATAGATAGTGTTGACATTGAAGTGTCCTCCTTGCTGAATCAATTCTAAAGCCCAATAAGATTAATGGAAGGAAAGGAAATGTTCATCTTTTTGAGTAGCTGTCTCAGGCTGTTTGCACACTCAGGCATACACCTTCACTGTCTATCCCAGGGGTCTCAAACTCCAATCACCATGAGGATCACATGAGGACTCGTACGTTGGCCTGAAGGCTGCATCACCCCCCCGCTCACCACTCCACCCCCGCCCCTGCCCGCAGGGTGCAGCAGGGGGTGCAGGGCAGGGAGTTGGGGTGCAGGAGGGAGTGGGGGGTGTGGCAGAGGGCAGGGGGTTGGGGTGCAGGCAGGAGGCTCAGGGCAGGGAGTTGGGGTGAGGGGTGCAGGAGGGGTTTGGGTTCTGGCCTGGTGCCGCTTACCTGGAGTGGCTCCGGGGTGGCAGGGGTGCACACAGGGGCCAGGGTAGGCTCCCTGCCTGCCCTGGGCATGGCCCCAGCCCCGTGCCGCTCTGTTCCAGGAAGCAGCTAGCACCAAGTCCCGGGGGGAGGGGGAGCAGAGAGCTCCATTTGGGGCTCTTTCCTGTGGGTACCTCCCCTGAAGCTTCCATTGGCCGTGGTTCCTGTTCCCGGCCAATGGGAGCTTCAGAGAAGGTAACCACAGGCAACAGCAGCTCATGGAGCTCTCTGCTCCCGCTCCCCCTGGGGCCCCAGGGACGCGGTGTCCGCTTCCTGGAGCGGCGCAGCGCCCACGGTGCCATGGGGTGGCCAAATCCGCGTGCCGGATCCAAAGCCCTGAGGGGCCGGATCTGGCCGGGGGCTGTAGTTTGCCCACCCCTGGCCTTGAGGTAGGCTGGGGATGTGGTGCACTGGGGAGCTTGGCAGGCCGCATGCTGCCTGTGGGCCACGTGTTTGAGACCCCTGGTCTATCCCCACGCTACCTGTCATATCTCATTCAGTTTTGCGATGTTGACTCCTGACTGATCAGCCTGCAATGCCAGTGTCCATTGCCCACTTTCATTTACATTTTCAGACAAGCCCCTTCATGCTTTCTGCCATGCTGTGCCTCATGCTTAGCTGGAGCTCCCTGTAAACACTTGCATTGGAGCTCCCTGTAAACACTTGCATTGTCCTAGATGCTACAGTAATACAAATAAATAATAATTATAGCCACTGTATTGGTTATATTCCGTTCATAATTGGAAGGATTTCTTTGCAACCAGCAGGGTTAGAAACTTATTTTTTAAATGAAAGTTTGGAGTCTTCACAATCTGAATATCATGCAGGCCACATACATATATCAGATGGGCCAGATCCATCCCAATGACTTTGTTTGATGCCTCTGCTTTGTTTCAGTTTGAGGCATGGCCCCATAAAAATTCAGATTGTAGCATATAATATGTGAGTTTGATTTGCAACCTCTGGTTGCTATAGACCCTAGCAGTGGTCTGTTTTGATCTGGCACAGCTGCTGGAGATTGCATGTACTAACTTGTAATGCTTTGTATTGAACTAAGTGGTATTCATTCTAATCCATCATGATTTGAATGCTGGGACCTGAAGGCGTTGTGCCCTGTACCTCCACAGTAGTCTCAAGCTACACTGTAAAGCTTGGTGGGTAACTTTTGGTCTTGTGCCTATCCTCTGGTGCACCCCTGCCTTAGTAAGAGTGTGTGTCTGGTGTTCGTGGGATAAAGATGTCTAAAAACATAGAGTTAATAATAATAATATAATAATATATCAGCTCATCAAGAGATGCAAGTATCATTATCTTGAGAGTTAGGAAACAGGTCTGTTGCTCTCTTTTATTTGGAGGTAGACTTTTGAATTTTAGAATAATTTGAAATAATGAGCATCTGAGAAGTAATCATTTTGAAGAATTATTTGGGTTATTTTTGTGGTGTTTAGGAGTTCAGACAGTAAAAAACATGGGATTTTTGCGGGGTGTGTAGGAAGCAAATAGAGGTGTTATGTTTACAAAGCAAACTAAATTACCTTTACAGTTTTACTAACATAATCCACACATGCTAAAGCAGGGATTTGAATCTGTAGGTTCTGAATATAAAACCCAGTTTTGGGGGAGAGAGCAAGTTCAGCCTCAGATACATTTTAGACATTAAATCCCCTGGCTGCATTTTAATGAGAATTAGCACCATTCACTTGTAGTCTATTTTTCTTTTCTTTTCTTTGTTTCTTTCAGTATTTCCCACATTAGATGAAGTGTCTGGTTTCTGCTGATGGCGTTGTCTAGAAGGAAGTGCTCCCTTGTCTGTGACTGGCAATTTTGTTAAGTCCAGATCCTCAAAAGTATATAGGTACCTAACTTCTATTGAAACCAGTGCATGTTAGGAGAAAATACCTTTTGAAAATCTGGGCCTGGGATTCAGTGTGCTGGACTTTTATTTTTGTTTCTTTCTTCTACATCTTTCCGCCTCCGCTTTTATATTTTTCTTCTCTAGAAATTCCCTCAAGTCCTTACAAACAAGTACGGCCTTCACTTCCTAGGTTATGAGTCCAATTTATTGTCTTCCCAAATATTGAGTGGTAGAACTCAAATGGTATAGGATAATATGGCTTATGACTGCAACCTTTGGTACAGTAGAACCTCAGTGCTACAAACACCTGTGGAATGGAGATTGTTTGTAACTCTGAAAAGTTTATAAATCTGAACAAAACGTTATGGTTGTTCTTTCTAAAGTTTACAACTGAACATTGACTTAATGCAGCTTTGAAATTCTACTATTCAGGAGAAAAATGCTGCTTTCCCTTTATTTTTTTATTCGTTTACAGTTAACACAGTACAGTATTGTATTTGCCTTTTTTTGTGTGTGTGTGTCTTGTCTCTGCTGCTGCTTGATTGCTTACTTCTGATTCCAAACAAGGTGTGTGGTTGACTGGTCAGTTCGTAACTCTGGTGTTCATAACTCTGAGGTTCTATTGTAGTATTTTTCCTGTGGCCATAAGAATGTGTTTTAAATGCCACATTTATTTACAAACAAACAAACAAAAATCACCACCACTACCAACACGCACATCAGAAGCTTAAAAGGTTCCTGATTTTGCTTTCAACATTTTGATTTTTAAGGATTTTTAAGCTACAAGTGCACTAATGGATGGAAAGAGGTGTGGAGGAGGAGAATGATTTCTTTTAAGAATCATTAATGTATATAAAAATATAACAATTATAAAAGAAAATAATCACTACTTATTTTATTTTAAAAATGTATTTAATTTAAATAACAAAAAGATGTGTATGCAAGGCTCTAGATGCCTTAACACATAATTAGTAGTACAACAAAACCCTAGCAGCATTAAAATAATAATTCAAACAGGCACTCTGCCAGCCAGCAAGCCGCCTACGAAAATGCTCCTTTCCTCCCCTCCGTCGTTCTGGTAAGCATACCCTTAGTCCTCTCCAGAAGCCCCCTCAAACAGAAGTCTTTTGCAACATGCCCACAAGGTCACCAAATTTGATCTGTTTTGGATAAAGGAGGGGGATAAGCTCCAGCATTCTGGACTCTCATAGAGAATGCTTTGCCATCCACCTCCTCTCTTTTCTAATGAGTGGGATCCAGCCTGGATGCCTCTACTGATTGCAGCTGTGGTATTACAGCATAATTAGTTGTATGGGGAGGAAGGCAATCCCTCAGGTAGGCAGGTCCCTGGCCATCGGCTTTATAGGTCATATCCAATACCTTAAATTCCATCCAGAGTGCAATAGGCAGTTGGTGCAGATCCGAGAGTACTGGTGTCACATGCTCCCAGCAAGACGCTCCATAAGCTCAAGAGGCTCAATAAGCAAGTCACTATGTTCTGCACCAGATTCAGTCGCTGAATGATTTGAAGGTGTAGCCCCACATAGAGTGTATTGCAGTAGATTAATCTTGAGGTAAGAAAGGCATGGGTAATGATGGCAGGGTCTGCATCTGAAAGGAAAGTTTGCAACAATGTAGCCAATAAATATATAAATATATTTGTAACATATGGCAAGGACACACACGCACACAGTGGTGCACATGTCAGCATTTACCAACAGTTACCACTTAGTGGTATCTTTTAGAGTACCTAAATTTTCCCTGTGTATGTAGATAGGAGGTATTTGTGGTATTTTTGGTCAAAGGGCAATTGAAGACCAATAGCAAGATAAAGTGCTTTTGACTGCAAGATTTGGAAAGCTGCGAATTGACTCATATTAGGGAGTTATGATCAAAACTGTAGATCCCATTTCTAATGGAAATACTGTACATTCAGTGGAAAACAAAAACATACAACAATTGTGTTTAAAATCAAAATGCTGATTTCATAACAACAACACAACACTGCAGGTTCAGTGCTCCAATATCATATCCCTTCAATGTTTGAGGGCATCTAGTGAAAGGAACTGAGACATGAGGTTATAAAGTAGTGGTAAATGGGTTGTATACGGTATTTACAATGGGTCAGCCTATGGAAAGTTTATGTTCAGTTGTCTTCTGGCTATGTCTGTGCCATCCTGTTATGGAGGAGGTATGTTTAGGAGATGAATTATCTATGAGTATAGTCCTAAGACATTGACAAGAGATGACACAGGAGACATTCAAGGACCAAAGTCTGGCCACCGGTCTATTTACAGATTAAAGGTTTTAACAGTATGTGACGGGTTTGGTCACAGAGACCCTTTTGGGACTGTCACCTGACATTCTGGAATTTCCTCTGAGCCTGTTTTCTACTGCCAGCTTGGGACTCCAGAACCCTGCCTTGTTGAACCAGACATGCTAGCCTGCTGCAACACAGACCCAGGCCTGGTCCACTCCCCCAAAGCTGCAGACTTTAACCAAAAACTGCTCAGCAAGTCACCTATCTCCAGCACTCAGACACCCAGCTTTCAATGGGATCCATACCCTGAATAAATCAGTTTTACTCTGTATAAAGCTTATACAAGGTAAACTCATAAATTGTCCACCCTCTATAACACTGATAGAGAGATATGCACAGCTGTTTGCTCCCCCAGGTATTGATCACAATGTCTGGGTTAATTAATAAACAAAAGTGATTTTATTAAGTATAAGATGTAGGATTTAAGAGGTTTTAAGTAATTATAGACAGAACAAAGTATGTTACCAAGCAAAATAAAACAAAACATGCAAGTCTAAGCCTAATACATTTAAGAAACTGAATACAGGTAAATCTCACCCTCAGAGATGTTCCAATAAGCTTCTTTCACAGACTAGGCTCCTTCCTAGTCTGGGCCCGATCCTTTCCCTTTGCACAGTTTTTATTAGTTCCAGCTCAGGTGGTAACTAGAGGTTTTCTCATGACTATAGCTCCCTTTGTTCTGTTCCACCCCCTTTTATATCTTTGGCACAAGGCAGGAATATTTTGTCTATCTGTGTCCCCACCCCTCCTTCTAAATGGAAAAGCACCAGGTTTAAGATGGATTCCAGTACCAGGTGACATAGTCACATGTCCTGTGAGATCCCAAGCCTGCATTCTTTCCGGCCTGACTCACATGAACACAGGAAAGGTTACAAGTAAACAGAGCCATTTACAACCAATTGTCCTGGTTAATGGGAGCCATCTAGATTCTAAATCACCATTAATGGCCCACACTTTGCATAGTTACAATAGGACTTCAGAGTAATACTTCATATTTCTAGGTTCAGATACAGGAAACGATACATTAATACAAATAGGCTGAACATGCTCAGTAGATTATAAGCTTTGTAATGATACCTTACAAGACACCTTTTGCATAAAGCATATTCCAGTTATATTCACACTTATAAACATATTTCCATAAAACATATGGAGTTCAACGTCACACAGTACTTGGAGAATTATATTATTATAGCAAAAAGAAAATAAGAAAGAAATAAATACTTGTGGCACCTTAGAGACTAACAAATTTATTTCAGCATAAGCTTTCGTGGGTTAGAACCCACTTCATCGGATGCATGGAATGAAACATACAGTAGACAGATATTTATACAGTCAGAGAAACATGATAAGGTGGAAGTGCGAATACCAACCTTAAGAGGCTAATTAATTGAGAGGAACCGTAACAGCAGGGGAAGAAAAACCTTTGAAGTGATAAACAAGATGGCCAATGTGGACAGTTGACACACAGGTGTGAATGAGGATCGTTAACTTAAGGGAAATAGATTCTCCTATTTCCCTTAAGTTAACGATCCTCATTCACACCTGTGTGTCAACTGTCCACATTGGCCATCTTATTTATAAATATCTGTCTACTGTATGTTTCATTCTATGCATCCGATGAAGTGGGTTCCTGTGTTATTTCCTGTGGCCCACCATAGGCGCCGATTCCACTGGCAGCCAAGCTCCAAATATTACTGAGTGTTTATATTTTATTAAAACCTCTCTTTGCATTACAGTTTTTAAAAAGTTAATACATTTACTTTTAATAGAATACTATATTACTCTTCATTTTTTTTCATTTTTGACTATATTTTTGTATCATTGTATGAAAAGGTTTCAGTGATGTGGCCCTCGGGCCAATTTACTAGTTCTCATGTGGCCCTCGTGGTGATTTGAGTTTGAGATCCCTGCTCTAACCCATCTCTTTGTTCACATTGGCATGCAGCTGGTAACTCCATTTGAGTGAACTTTGTAAATCTGGTATAATGGTGATGAATCAAGCCTATTGTCTTGAACTTTTTGTTCCAAGATGGTATTTCTGTGATTTTAATTTTCTTTGATTGAACATATATACTGGCTCAGGGAGAGTGGATGAACAAAAGGCTGAGCTGATGGGCTCCTTGTCTAAGCAGCATTCTTTCATTTTGTGTCTTTGCTTCTAAAAATAAAGTAACAAAGCAAAAGACATATTTAAAATTAAAAGCAAAGATGAAAGAGCACATTCCTACATAGGAAGCAGTAGCAGTCTGCATAAGTGCTGTGAATTCTGATTGTTGGTGTTAGTCTAAAGAGAAAAAACAAAGCAATGTGAATGGACACAGCCAAAGGAAGAAATCTTTTCCTTATTAAACCCATTTTTTACTCCAGAACACACCCACACCCAATATTTGTACAAGCTTTGGAGACAGAAATATTCGCTGGGGACTGGATTAAGTTTTCCATGTTAATTTCACTAAGTGGCCAAAGAAAGCATCAGATTGTGTATGTTAGAATCTACCCTCCCGTGGCTGTGGTGTGGAACTATGCCAGAGGGAGCTGCAGAAGGACGGTGGATGGTGCTTCAGGAGCCACAATTCCTGCTCTAGCATGCTGATGTGCAGCTGGGTGTGCAGGCTGCCCCAGTCTTTACCTGCTTTAAAACAAACCAAAAAAACCCCTCTCTGGTTCCAGCAAAAATAAATAAATCAAAACAGAAGAATTGCAAGAGAGCTCTGCCAGGACTTGCTAAAGGCCATATCCAGATTATCAGTGTCTTTCCCAAGGAAACTCAGGCTCATTCAAATTGTGAAATAGGAAAACTTGTATTTTGTAGATTTTTTCCCCTCTGGATTTCTGTATTCTCTGCTTTGTTGATTCGTGACCACAGTTGAAAAATAATATGCGTGATCTGTTTGGTCATGACATTTGGCCACCAGTTGGTGAGATTGATGAACTAAAACCATTGTTGACATCTACAGTTCATGACCTTTTATATGTTCAAATCAGTTTAGTAGGGAAAATAATCAGTGGACAACCAAACAGATTAAAATTTTGTTATAAAATACCGCCGATCTTCCTACTTATTCATACCATTACTAACTAGTGTTGAATGAAGAAATCTGTTAGAGTTTTATTTTTAACTAACTATAATTAATTTACCTTCTGCTTTAAGACATTCACAGCTTGTCCTTTAGCATTTATGAAATTATTTCAATAGTAGCTCCCTGGTTAATGCATTGTATTTTTTGAGTATTATCTCCTAATGACCTTATTGACTCTGGTCTGACAATCTATTATAATTATTTTCTTGACAGATTAGCAAGATCAGTATCTCAGTCATTGCTGGGAAGGGTTAACATTATTAAGAGAATCATAATTAAAAATTTAGAATTTAAATAACAAGTTACTAAAGGCCACTTTAGCGAGGTATATTTTCATAGTGGATTTTTCTTCTGTGGAGGGATTGGAAAATTTTTGCAGTTTCTGCTGAGAACTCCATTACACAAAAATGGGAGTTTTGCATTAACAAGCACTGTAGACTCAAGCCCTTTGATAGTATATCCTCGCACAGTACAAGCATTTTTAAGGATACTATGACACCCTTTCAGTTACATTTCTCATTGCTGTGCTACATGTACGCACCACGAGATGCTGCGGTGCCACATGACATCAAAACCTGTCAAGACAGCCTCTAGGTTTGGGGGATTCCCTATTGTATTTTAAACATAGTGAGCTGGGAAATAATTATGAAAAGGTAGGATCAGGAAGGATGCAAAGCAAGCACGAACAAGATGGCATGTAAGGACAAGAAGGAAAAGAGGAATAAGGGATAGGAAGGAAATGGAAGTGAGAAAGGGAGAGAGGAAGCTTAAGGGAATGTAAAACTACCACCTCATGTACACATATAGTGGTCTTTACTTACGCAAAAATAAACTTAAACAAAGTATTTAAGGTTATAATATTTTTAGTGATAGGTTCTGTCGGCCTCACCCGTGCCAATGCTACCCATTCAATGTGAATAAGGCTGGCAGAAGTTAGCCCTTAGTGTTTGTTTCTATATTACCCTTGTTTGATAAACAATATTTGGATGTGGAGTAATGATCTGGTTGGTGAAGCAGCTGTATGGTCCCACATGTGCAGATATTTACATGGACGTGAAACCCACCTCAGCTTGCCAATCAAATCTAGCAAGTATTTATACTGTGCTCATTACCATGCTATAGGGTGCCTGCTATCCAGATTGTATGTTGGAACATAGTGTCATTCTGTACAAACCACATGTCCTGGTTCAGGCACTGGATTGCACCATCTAGCTTCTGGGGATATCCAGGAGGGATTGTGTTTTAGGAAGGCACAGTTCCTTCCCTGAACTCCCTGTTGTTCAGGTTATACTCTCCCTTGGGATGGCGCAGCTAGCGCCTCCCTTTGTATTCATTGAGTCCTCTGGGCCACTGTGTAGGGTATGTGGGAAAGTCAGGGCTATGGTCCAGCCTCTTTTCCCCACTTCCCAACCCACTGAAGGCATTTCATATCCCTGAGGTGTGCAAAGGAGCCAGTCAATGTGCTCTTCTAAGCAGGGGGCTTCTGATTGTCCCTAACCTTGCACAAGGGGGATATCCCTCCCCAATGCCTACATCTGTCCATACACATGGACAGGAATGAACTGAGTGACTGGCTGACAGGTGAGTAGAAAATTGCAAATACAAAAAGAAAGACTAAACAAATACCAATTATAGACAGAAGAACAATTGTAATAAGGCTCTTTTTATCAGCCCAATAAGGAATGGGAACATCTGTCTCAGCCAATTAACTCCCCCTGCTAGCCTGTTACTCATAGGGCTTGATCCTACTGCTCCAGTGAAGTCAATGGGAGCATCGGCATTAACTTCAATAGGAGTCAGATCAACCCCATCAGACTTTGGTTTAAGCCTATGCATGAAACAATATTCTTCCTTGCATATGGGAGCAAAACTGGTAATTGCCTGTTTGCCCTGCTGGGATTTTAAAAATTATTATAGTTGCCTATTTCTGTGTAAAACCATCTGAGGTCATTCACTTTCAGTGTTTTTTACAAGAGCAGCCTGGCCTAGTGACAAGTGTTTTCTGTTTAACAAATCTGTTCAAACAGGGTTTTTTGAACAGGTTGCTTAATACATTTGTTTCTTTTCTTTCCAAGGGGGCTTCACTGTTATAGATAACCAAAGTTAACTTCAGGATGCTCAAACGGAAACAAAGCTCACGTGTGGAAGCTCAGCCAGTTACAGACTTTGGCCCTGATGAATCTTTGTCAGACAATGCAGATATTCTGTGGATTAACAAGCCAGTAAGTTTATTTCTTACTAATTACCAATTACAAGTTAAATATTACATTTTACAGTTAAAATGATCACTTCCATGAAACTTAAGAAAGATTCTGAAACAAGTAGATTTTAGTCAAAAGTAGTGAACTGGTTACAGTTGCCAGTCAATCAGGTAATATTTCCAATTTTTATTCAATAATTTTTCCATCAATTGTTGGAAAGCGTTGAGGATGGTGAAACAATCATTTTCAAGTAATTTATTCATAGATTTTTAACCCCTTCCCCCACCTTTCAGCTAGCTTCGATTGCCAGCAGTGCTTGATTTAAATTGCAAGCCAAATTTATAAAATGAGGTCACAAAGACAATCTTGAGAGAGGGTCTTTTACTGTTGAGGAGGATGGTTAATATTTGGAAAGTGTTGATCTCTCAGATCCTGGTTCACCTTCTTTGTTGATGTAAGAATGCTTTTTAGGTCAGTCATTTTAATCCACTTCAAAAACTGTCCCCATATCCTTGGACCGATTAATGTGTGGCACAGGGAGTAACTTGACATAGAAACTAAAGTACCTCCAAAGTGATGAAAGGTTATCTCCTTCGGGTTAGGACTGAAGTTTTTAGTGGTATACATAGTGTTAAGAAAGTGCCATTATTTTCTCCTGCAAAAACTGTAGCTTGAAAATAAGTATTATAAATTGTAATACTTACTCGACAGCAGCCGCAATTCCTCAGAGTTCTGAAACATTCTTATTTTTGTTGATAATTTAATTTTATTCTTGATTCGGGACGTAAGGAAAATGCGTATTTTAAAAGCAAAAAGATAAATAATCTGAAATAAATTAATATGTACCATTGGTGCATTGGTGTTCCTTTTATGTTAGACAACTGTCATCTTGTTTGCAGTATGGATGCTAGAGCTGTTCAGCTGCGCTTCAGTGTTTTAGCACTGAAATCATTCACAAGAGAACACTCATTCATTAATTACTCATACTAATTTTAATAGAATATCACCATTGTTGTAACAAAGTCAAAGATTAATTACAGAAACATAAAATGTAATAGTATTGACACACATTCCTCAATACACAGATTGAAACAGTGCTTAGTGCATTAGATTACATGACCCCCTAATGAGCAAAATCACTTATTGTAGTTTTTTAAATAGAATCCGAAATGCCTGGTTTTCGGGGGGGCAGAGGGAGGGAGAGATAATAAAAATCTGGACGATAACATTTGAAAAAACTTGTATGAAATTATGTCAAGATGAGTTATAGACATCATATACTTACTCTATTTTGTAAGATCCAAACTAAGTTGTAACCCTTCATTTTTCAGTGGGTTCACTCTTTGCTACGCATCTGCGCCATCATCAGTGTCATTTCTGTTTGTATGAACACCCCAAAGACCTTTGAGCATTATCCTCCTCTTCAATATTTGACATTTGCTCTAGATACTTTATTGATGTTTCTCTACACTGCAGAGATGATAGCAAAAATGCATATCCGTGGGATAGTCAAGGTGAGCGTTTTAATAATATTTTTTACCATTTACACAGGGAAATGTAGTTGAATCTGTTCTACTGAAGTTTTAACTATTTTTAAAAACTTTTCCACTTCAGTTCTTTTCTAGATGGAAGTTTTCAATTGTATGGAATAGCATGTCACATAAAAAGAGCAAAATATATGGTGACTAATATGCAGGTCTATTTTATATTTAATCTTCAAAAATGGTATTATCATGCTGATACGCTTATTCAATATTTCCTATTAACAAGTAGTAAGTTTTATTGGATGATCTGAGCAATCATTTTTAGTTCCAAGAATGCAAGAAGAAAATATTATTCTAAGGGCCACATATATCAATAGGAGTTTTATGAAAATATTTAGTGTCAACTAAGTGTTTTATTTTATCTACATTAAGCAGTTGTTTGATTAAAATAAGATGAATATCTCACTTAGCTTACATAAAAATTGCAATGTAAGTGAGAGATGTTATGTTTCTCTGCTGATTTTTGTTTTTTTCTTATCAACACCTTGGTATACAAACCCTTTTACTATTGAGCAGTTTTGTTAATGATTCTGGGATAGTCTAATTGTACCTGCCTAGATAATTATTTAGGGTACTGGAAAACATAAATCTATAGAGATCTCCCTAAATGTATAGGATATTCATCCCTTTATGGCATCATATCCCTGATTTTATTCCAGCCTTCTGTTTAAGGGCCACCGCTTCCTGCAGCTCCCATTGGCCAGGAACGGCGAACCGCGGCCACTGGGAGCTGCAAGCGGCCGTACCTGCGGACGCTCAGGTAAACAAAGCATTTCGCGGCCCGCCAGGGACTCACCCTGAATAAGCTGCAAACCAAGTTTGGGAACCCCTGTCCTAGAGCATAACTACCCTGACAGGAAGTTTTTCCTAATGTCCAACCAAAACTGCCCTTCCTGCAATTTAAGCCAATTGCTTTTTTCCTATCCTCAGAGGTTAACGAGAATAGTTTACCTCCCTCCTCCTTATAACAACCTTTTATGTACTTGAAAACTGTTATCATGTTCCCCCTGTCTTCTCTTCTCCAGACTAAACAAACCCTTTTTTCAGACTTTCCTCATAGATCATGTTTTGTAGATCTTTAATCGTTTTTGTTGCTGTTCTCTGGACTTTCTCCAGTTTGTCCACATCTTTCATGAAATGTGGCACCCAGAACTGGACACAATACTCCTATTGAAGCCTAGAGTGGAAGAATTACTTCTTGTGTCTTGCTTACAGCACTCCTGCTAATACATCCAGAATGATTTGGTTTTTTTGCAACAGTGTTACACTGTTGACTCATATTTAGCTTGTGATCCACTATGACCCCCCAGATCCTTTCCTGCAAAACTCCTTCCTAGGCAGTCATACCCCATTTTGTACGTGTGCATCTGATTGTTCTTTCCGAAGTGCAGTACTTTGCATTTGTCCTTATTGAATTTCACCCTATTTACTTCAGACCATTTCTCCAGTTTGTCCAGATCATTTTGAATTTTAATCCTACTGTTCAAAGCACTTGCAACCTCTCTCAGCTTGGTATCATCCGCAAACTTTATAAGTGTACTCTCTGTGCCATTATCTAAATCATTGATGAAGATATTCAACAGAACCGGACCCAGAACTAATCCCTGTGGGATCCCTCTTGATATGCCCTTCTAGCTTGACTGTGAACCACTGATAACTACTCTCTGGGAATGGTTTTCCAACCAGTTATACACTCTAGGATGTATTTCATCAGGTCCTGGTGACTTGAAGACATCTAACTTGTCTAAGTAACTTTTAACTTGTTCTTTCCCTATTTTAGCCTCTGATCCTACCTCATATTCACTGGCATTCACTATGTTAGACGTCCTGCTATGTTAGACATATAGCAGCCACACCCTGAACTGAAAGGACATCTGAGAGGTGTTGGAATTATGTAATAATGTTTGAAATTATTAATATTAATACAGGAAATCACCAAACACCAGTTTAAGGATAAATTCCTTTGTTAAATGCAAAGGCCTATTATGCAGTTGCTCTAAACATGACTAAAAAGCCAAACTAATAAGCAATTTACATCCAAACTGTAAAAAAACATTTGAGTATTTGATCAAGATACTTACACATGGGCTAAACCTATTGGTCAGCTCCAGCGTGGTCAGGCAGGTATTAGCAATGAACTCTTTAAGAGTTTACTCTTTATACCCTTTAACAAACAGTGATGTCACAGCCAGTTACTGACTTCTGCTAAAAACCAGTTTGAGACAATTCACTCTTATTTCCAGATGAGATTTACAATCTCCTTTCCTCCCCCCCTTCTTGCTGCTCCACTGTTTTCCTATTGCACCCGGATGCACACAGGCTTTAACACTGGTGTGTGGGTTAGAGAAGGACTGTGTCGGCTCATTTTAAGACAGATTCTCTGTGTGACGGTCAACTACAGATGGTTTTAAATCGATTGGTCAGAAGCCTTCTTTTAGAAACTTCTGCTTTTCTCATTAGTTATTCTTTGAACCAGACACCCTCCCTACTTTATTCCTTCTGCTCTTGGAACTCTTTTTTTTTTTTCTGAATGCATTGCTTGACCTGCTCTACAACTGATCAGTTATGGTGGAAACATTATTAGAAATCATTATTTTTTCTGGTGGAGCCCATGATGTTTTAGGAGCTTCCTAATGTAACTGCAGGCACAGTAACTTTCTCAGAGAGGTCACAATCTAGGAAGCTAATAGACACTGAAATAGGTTTAGGGAAGGGGTACAAAAAATACTAAGAAAGTCAGGTGGTGACAGTAAAAGTAATTTGTAACCCAGTATTTGGGTGGGAGGGAGGCCATCAAATACCTATATATATTCTGCAAACTTCATAAGCTTGGTATCATTAACTGGCTAGTTTCTGGAAGGTGTCATGGTAGAAGTGCTACCCTTCTGGAGGAAATTCATTGAGGAGCGGTACATAGCTACATGGACTAGCTCCGTGAGTGTGTTGTGTGTATAGGCAGTAATGTGGATGGAAACAGAGAGGTTTGTGGGAGAAGGTTCATCTTTACGTATAGTATTATTGACTGTATTATTTGTCACAGTATTGAACCAGTTCCAATAATATATAATAGCCTGACATTCTTCACACTGCATTGGGCACATATCTCTGAAAAACAGAATACTGGATAGAATTCGCCTTCCCTCCATATTGTTATATAAATGTTGTTTTAAAAGTACAAAGGCTTAGAATAGGCTACTTAATATTGTTTATACCAGGGATCTCAAACTCAAATCACCACGAGGGCCACATGAGAACTAGTAAATTGGCCTGAGGGCCGCATCTCTGAAACCTTTTCATACAATAATACAAAAGTATAGACAAAAATGAAAAAAATGAAGAGTAATATAGTATTCTATTAAAAGTCAATGTATTAACTTTTTAAAAACTGTAATGTAAAGAGGGGTTTTAATAAAATATAAACACTCAGTAATGTTTGGAGCTTGGCTGCCAGTGGAGTTGGCACCTATGGCGGGCCGCAGGAAATAACTCCGCGGGCCGCATGTGGCCCGCGGGCCGCGTGTTTGAGACCCCTGGTTTATACAGACTTGCTTAAAATGTATATACGAACACCAACAAGACTTATAACATTTTGTGGCAGAATATGAAATAATCTAGGGCATGATGGGGTAACGTGGACTTTGGGGGTGTGATTTCTAAAATGCTCTAACATACTATGCATACATTGGGCCATGTAGCCCTTGCTGGTGTGCACCAAAGGTACTCTAGTGTGCTCTGAAGTGGTGCTGTTTCAAATCACACCCTTTTAGTCCACATGACCTCGCCATGTAGACAAGCCGCTAACTTTCTAAGGGCTTGTCTGCATGGCTAGTTAGTATGTGGTGAGCCAGGGTTTGAATCTACAGCACACTAGCTGCGCACTAACTGGTTGTATGGGTGGGCAGGCGTGGGTGGAGCTGGGAGTGGAGACCCGGGTGCGGGGCTGGCAGCCGGGGCAAGTAGCCAGGGCCAGGAGCATGGCTGGGTGGTGCTCAATCCCTGCTCCGCCCACCCCCGTGAGGGCTGGCCTGGGCTCCAGGCGTGCCCCCACCCCCCCGGACATTCCACAGTTTGGGGATCTTTGCTTTGGATGAATTTTTCCTGCCATTTACAATGGAGCACAACAATTGACTTTTCACTTGTGTACAGTGTTGGGAAAATTTTACTCTTTAGTATTTTTGTGTTGATTATTTTTCACCAAACCAAGAATTGCAATGAATGTTATATTTGCATCACTGCATAGAGAATATGTTAAAATAAATTGTTACATGAGAGAAAAGTGTTAATTGTATGTTGAATATACAGTGATGGGGTCACTTGGTAACACTGTGGAGTTAACTGAAACACTTTGTATATGTGTAGTGAAACTGAGAGCAGAATTCTACCAACTGAATCTGATTCTTTGATATAGTCTTATTGTATGTTATATTAGCTTATTATGTACTTTCTATGCATAGAATTTTTAAATTGAACTGTGATGGCATTTCTTTCTATGCAATCCTATCATGAGCTATAGTCTAAAAATACTATGAATTAAGCAATATTCTGAAATCTGTTTCAAATAGATCAGTTCAGGAAATGTGTGATTTCAGTGACTATAGGATAGTTTTCATGACTACCTGGCTTTTAACTGAGCATTTTTAATGAAGTAAAAAATTAGTTGTTGATGAATTACTTAATGAAATAAGTTACCCACTTAGTGTTGGCTCTAGAAAAAATGTTTCCTTAATCGTGAACCAAGTATTTCATACATTATTAGTCATGAAAAATCAAATATCATTAAAAATAAACTTATCAAAATTTTAATGTAGAGGCTGTTTGTTATCACAAAGCTTTACATTTACAAATTCACTATATTTAATAGATATAAAAGTTTCCATATTTCAGTATTTGTATGGGATCTATGTACATTAATCATTTATTTTAATGATTTTTACATACTGCACTTTCTGTTTTCTAACATGCTCGTGAATTTGTGGAGTGTGTGACATAACCACATCAGTATGTTTTGTAAGAATAATTCATAAAGTGTGTTAGCAGATGCCTATTATATTGAGCTGTGATATAGGCATATGTTAAATACACCCAGCACTTTAGGAAATGGAAAATAAGATCTTTTAGAAAACCAGTCAGAAGGTTGAAAATATTTATGTTCAGTATCAACACTTTTTGTACACGTTTTACGTTCTGAAAGGAAGAGTTGCAACATATGGAAAATAGTCCTGTAAGCATAGTAATTCAAAAGTAGAACTTGTCATCTGTATAACAGGGTTACAAACAAAGGTCCTTTTTAGGATGCCATAGTATAGTATATTCAACTCTTACAGTGCTTAGCACTTACATACCTGGTGATAATGTTTAACCACTATCGTCCAGTCACCACAGAGACCTTGCTTTTTTAATTGTTCAGACTCTATGGTTTTGTTGTTGAAAATGTTTGTGTACTGTAGTAACATTCTGATAAATCTATCAACTTAAAAAGTTGTGACATCGGTGGAAATGCACTTTGCAATGAATGTCTCAATAGAAGCCTCTGGATTTGATACTTGAGATTATGAAATCCATATAAAGTGTTTTTCATTTTAAATTTTCATTAGGGCTGAGTAAACAAATGGAGAGACAAGTTGGCAAGAGTCAGAAGAGAACTTGGCTATTATACAGTATTATGTTTTTATTTAGCAACTACACCTCTCTTTGTCAGATGATGCCATGCTCACAGTGGGCCTTGCTCTGCTGTGTCTGAGAGTGTAACGTGTGTTTTCTCTCCATAAAGCGGCTTCAGGGCTTTTGTCTGTGTGCCTGAAACATATCCCCTAGGGCATTAGTTTCTGCTTGTTGCACAAATACTCCTTTACCCTCAGGCAACAGCTTTATGGCTTCCTACCCGTGGATGTGCTGAGGAAAGAGGGGATGATGTCTCTTTACAAAAAAGCATTTTTGTAATTACTTTGAGCCTTTGGTATCTTCGTTGCTCAGAGGAAAGGGATGCGGAACCTTATTCAAACGTTTGTGCTTTATTCGGACTGCATTGGTGAAACCAGCCTATGATTTGGTTCTGGAGGTATTGAGGTTAACCAGTCTCATAGACTCATAGACTTTAAGGTCAGAAGGGACCATTATGATCATCTAGTCTGACCTGCACAATGCAGGCCACAGAATCTCACTCACCCATTCCTGTAATAAACCTCTAACCTATGTCTGAGCTATTGAAGTCCTCAAATCATGGTTTAAAGACTTCAAGGTGCAGAGAATCCTCCAGCAAGTGACCCATGCCCCACGCTGCAGAAGAAGGTGAAAAACCCCCAATCTGCCCTAGAGGAAAATTCCTTCCCAACCCCAAATATGGCGATCAGCTAAACTCTGAGCATGTGGGCAAGACTCACCAGCCAGACACCCAGGAAAAAATTCTCTGTAGTAATTCAGATCCCACCCCATCTAACATCCCATCACAGGCCATTGGGCATATTTACCGCTAATAGATCAATTAGATCAATTAATTGCCCATCATACCGTCTCATACCGCACCAGGCCAATTGGGGGCTGCGGAAAGCAGCAGCCAGCACATCCCTCAGCGCACGCCACTTCTCGCAGCCCCCATTGTCCTGGAATGGTGAACCACGGCCAGTGGGAGCTGCGATCGGCTGAAGCTGTGGATGCGGCAGGTAAACAAACTGGCCCAGCCCGCCAGGGGGCTTACCCTGGCGGGCCACGTGCCAAAGGATGTCAATCCCTGATTTACACAATTCCCTACTGGACTTTCATCAGTTAATATTTATTCTTTCCCAAAAGGTGAAAATTAGCAGGCTGCTCTACATTTGAGTGCTTGTCCTTGTCAATTTCCCATCAAGGGCTACATTCAACTAACAAGGAGAGCTGCACAGATTTGGGTAGTTAAGAATATCTGCCAAAAAAATCTCAAAAGATACTTATTTTAGGGCATCCAAATTGGGTACAAAAAAACCTGTCAGGTTTTTTTGGATTTTTTCTCTCTCAAAAACAGCAGCTTTAAATGAAAAATATAGCTCTATTTGGCTGAAGTTAAGTATTTAATTCAGAGACCTCATGATATTTTGATACTGAAGCACAGATTTATTTTATTTATTTAGTGAAAAGTTTAAGGTGGATTTAATGAATGTTTAAAAAGGGGTAATTTTTGTGTGCGAAGGATATAACCCCCTTTTTCTCACGCTAGCTGCAACCGAAGCAGATACTCCTTTGATGATGGGGTTCCAAATGTGGAAATGCCTAATCCTGTATTTTTCATGGATCTAAATGTCTTACACTGCGTTTAACAGGTTCTTACTTAGGCCAGATTAGACTTTGTTGCTGCCCAATCCCATCTATGCCTAGTCATCCATCCGCCAGGTGAAGGGTTGGGCTTGGGCTAGTGAATGGGTCAAGTGACCAGTCATCATGTGAGGATAGCCTGGAGCAGGGTTTCCGGTAGAAGGGAGCCTGGTCAGTTAGAGAGAGAGGGAGAGATCTACCTACAGGTGAGACTGGGCCAGTCCATTCTGTGATACAGTGTATGAGGAATTGTTGGTTAAAATGACATGATGTAGCAACACATCCAAATATATGTATTTATTTGTATAATGGTAACACCTCATAGCCCCAAAGTCTGTAGATGAGGTATACCCGAGGTTAGGTAGAAGAGGGAGGTATGCAAATCTCTCTCTCTCTTTTTTTTTTTTTTTTTACTGTTTATATGATTTGTGTACTTTTGACTGTGTAATGTCACAAAAATTATCCTGATAGAGAACAAAGACCTTCAACTTCTAAGGAGAGAAGGCAAAAGGTGTTTGTGGACCCATCCCCACTCCTTCACCCACTTGTGGTTTTGGTGAAGTGGGGCATGGACCAATGTGTATTCTCCCATTGGGATGTCTTGTCAAGGACTGCAGCAGTTGAACACAAGAATAACAGAAAGAACAAGAAGGAGACATGCTTTGGCGATGATGAGGGTGTCAGGTTTCAGCCATGGACACATAAGCAGAGGATATGGATTTTGAGCCAGGGAGGAAGAATATGTGGAATGAGAGTGGGCTTAAAGGAGGCCAAGCTGTTAGAGATAGTGGAGTTATGGAGTTTCTACAGGGTTTAAAATGAAGTATTTGGCAGTGGGAGAATAGGACCTGGAGAGGTTGAGGAGAAAGACCCAAAAGAGTGCTTAAGAAGGGACAAATAATAGTTATAAGTAACAGAAGAGCTAGATCTTGAAGACCACAAGATCTTGCAAGATCTAAAAAATAAGAAGGAGTATAAAAAATGGAAACTAGGACAAATTACAAAGGATGGATATAGGCAAACAACACAGGAATGCAGGGGCAAGATCAGAAAGGCAAAGGCACAAAATGAGCTCAAACTAGCTGCAGGAATAAAGGGAAACAAGAAAACTTTTTATCAATACATTAGAAGCAAGAGGAAGACCAAGGACAGGGTAGGCCCACTACTCAGTGAGGAGGGAGAAACAGTAACAGGAAACTTGGAAATGGCAGAGATGCTTAATGACTTCTTTGTTTCGGTCTTCACCGAGAAGTCTGAGGGGAATGCCTAACATAGTGAATGCAAATGGGAAGGGGGAAGGTTTAGAAGATGAAATAAAAAAAGAACAAGTTAAAAAATCACTTAGATAAGTTAGATGCCTGCAAGTCACCAGGACCTGATGAAATGCATCCTAGAATACTCAAGGAGCTAATAGAGGAGGTATCTGAGCCTCTAGCTATTATCTTTGGTAAATCATGGGAGACAGGAGAGATTCCAGAAGACTGGAAAAGGGCAAATATAGTGTCCATCTATAAAAAGGGAAATAAAAACAACCCAGGAAACTACAGACCAGTTAGTTTAACTTCTGTGCCAGGGAAAATAATGGAGCAAGTAATTAAGGAAATCATCTACAAACACTTGGAAGGTGGTAAGGTGCTAGGGAATAACCAGCATGGATTTGTAAAGAACAAATCATGTCAAGCCAATCTGATAGCTTTCTTTGATAGGATAACGAGTCTTGTGGATAAGGGAGAAGCGGTGGATGTGGTATACCTAGACTTTAGTAAGGCATTTGATACGGTCTCGCATGATATTCTTATCAATAAACTAGGGAAATACAACTTAGATGGGGCTACTATAAGGTGGGTGCGCAACTGGCTGGATAACCATACTCAGAGAGTAGTTATAAATGGTTCCCAATCCTGCTGGAAAGGTATAACGAGTGGGGTTCCGCAAGGGTCTGTTTTGGGACCGGCTCTGTTCAATATCTTCATCAATGACTTGGATATTGGCATAGAAAGTACACTTAAGTTTGCAGATGATACCAAACTGGGAGGGATTGCAACTGCTTTGGAGGATAGGGTCATAATTCAAAATGATCTGGACAAATTGGAGAAATGGTCAGAGGTAAACAGGATGAAGTTTAATAAGGACAAATGCAAAGTGCTCCACTTAGGTAGGAACAATCAGTTTCACACATACAGAATGGGAGGAGACTGTCTAGGAAGGAGTACGGCAGAAAGGGATCTAGGGGTTATAGTGGACCACAAGCTAAATATGAGTCAACAGTGTGATGCTGTTGCAAAAAAAGCAAACATGATTCTGGGCTGCATTAACAGGTGTGTGGTGAGCAAGACACGAGAAGTCATTCTTCCGCTCTACTCTGCGCTGGTTAGGCCTCAACTGGAGTATTGTGTCCAGTTCTGGGCACCGCATTTCAAGAAAGATGTGGAGAAATTGGAGAGGGTCAACAAGAATGATTAAGGGTCTAGAGAACATGACCTCTGAAGGAAGGCTGAAGGAATTGGGTTTGTTTAGTTTGGAAAAGAGAAGACTGAGAGGGGACATGATAGCGGTGTTCAGGTATCTAAAAGGGTGTCATAAGGAGGAGGGAGAAAACTTGTTCATCTTAGCATCTGAGGATAGAACAAGAAGCAATGGGCTTAAACTGCAGCAAGGGAGGTTTAGGTTGGACATTAGAAAAAAGTTCCTAACTGTCAGGGTGGTTAAACACTGGAATAAACTGCCCAGGGCGGTTGTGGAATCTACCTCTCTGGAGATATTTAAGAGTAGGTTAGATAAATGTCTATCAGGGATGGTCTAGACAGTAATTGGTCCTGCCATGAGGGCAGGAGGCTGGACTCGATGACCTCTCGAGGTCCCTTCCAGCCCTAGAATCTATGAATCTATGAATCTATGAAATGCCTAAGGATCACTCCTGGTATAGCTAAATGTGGTTTTTGTTTGTCTCCCCCCCCCCCCCCCCCCCCCCCCCCCCCGTTAGAAGTGGGAATTGAGTACAACTGCCACTGCTCTGATGAGCAAGAAGCATTTCTTAAGAAGTGGTAGGGGGGCAGTCCTACTGCTGTCGTCCTCAACAATAGTTCTGCACAGCTGCCATTTACTGCCAAGGAGGCGAGGGACACAGGAATAATGACTGACAGCTGTGTCTTTGTTCAAGAAAGTTAGGGAGTTAAATGTTCTCTTCATCTGAATACAGCATCTGATCTTGGCTGCTGTTTGCAGCATCAGGTTCAGAAACTTTGCTAGTGACTGGAGAATGGCTGTCTTGAGCGGGCTGAGAAGATGTAAATTCCTTAACTTGCTGAGGCAACTGATAAGGTGCCAACCTGTGTCGGAGCCCCAAGAGAGGGGGGAATGTAGTCATGCCTTTAGTCTAAGCAGAGCTGTTCACAGTGAAGGATCTTTTTTGAGGTGGAAACTGCGGCCTCTTGGAATAATTTGGTTTAGTGGCCACAGATTTTGAAATGGCGCCCTCTCTTCTTAATATAGGACAGGCCGAGGAGGCTAGAGTTCCCCTGATTTTGCAACTCTGAAGTCTTCAGTCGGACTTTATCCACTTCTCATCTCTGTAGTTCTCTGTCTGCTCTGGCACCACCGATAATGCAGTGAGTTTGCCTTGCTATTCAGAGGAACAATTCTGCACATTTTTCAAGAAGACTATTACTTAACTTAGGGTGACCATATTTCCCTATGCTGAATACTGGACATCTGGTCAAATTACTCGTATTCAAGTAAGTTAAACGGCAATCAGTCGGAACTATGCAGTACAAATGTTCAAATTAACATGAAGTTGACAGAGCCCCTGTTAAAAAGAAATACTGCGTAATTGGATTCTTTTTATTTACCTTCTTATTTTTAAGGCTTTAGGGTTCACACAGGGAGAGGTGACACATACACATCATTATCATCATCATGTTCCTATTAAGTCTCTGGTGTTTAGGGCAGTGATGAAGCTCCTCCACTCCTGTCTGTTTCTGGCAAGTCTTTCAATGGTTCCCCAGTTGTGCCCCAAGTTTTTCAGCTCACCTTCCACAGCTCTTCACCATGTTGTTTTTGAGCAGCCTCGTTTTTGCTTGCCTTCAGGTGTCCATCTTATTGCTACTCAGGTGATGGAATCAGTTTCCATCCGAAGCACATGACCAATCCATCTCCAACGTCTCCTGGCAATGATGGTGCTCAGATCCTCTTGACTGCACTGTGTCAGTGTGGCCAGCAGCAGCCTTTTGGCACTGTGCAGGAGGGAAAGGACGGGAGTGGCTTCCAGCCCCAGGGGATGGGGAAGACAGAGGATCTGGCTCCTGTCATTGCAGAGCTCATCTCTTCCCTCTCCTCCCCCCGTGTGGCTGGAAGCAGCTTATCCCTTTCTGCACACACAGTATTGAAAGGCAGCTAACACGTCCAGGCTGCTGCTGATCACGGACATAACCCAGTCGCCTGGCTGCAGTGCGGGCAGGAAGGGGTTAAGCTCTAAGGATGCATTGTGTACCAGGGCCCAGGGAACCTGACTCCAGGGGCTTCAGCGAACCTGACCAGAGAGGTGTCTAAGAAGGGGAGGATGCCTAGGGGAAAAAGCAGCCCCATGCTTCCTGGGGGCAGGGCCCAGAGCGGGGAGGGGGCAGGTGAAGTGGGTGCTAAGTCCCTACCCAGATGGCTGCTGTGGAGCCTGAAGGGTTGAGCGTGAACAGGCTAGAAATTGCTCCCCGCCCCCGCCACTCCAGAGCTTAGCTGAGGGGCAGAGAGGCTTCCCCGTGCCAGTGCTGTGCAGGGCTTTTGGCACATGCAGGGCTCAGCTCCTCCTGGCCAGTGCCCCAGGCAGGGGGGGTCTCGGGCTTTCCCGGGGCTCTGGCCCAGCCAGAGGCAGTGGGGAAAGGAAGGAGCCTGCTGGCCAGGCTGTTGGTGAGCTGAGCACGCCGACCAGGGGCTGGCTCTCTGCACACCACTGAGAGCGGGACATGCTCCGTCGGGGGAGATACGGAGGAGCAGTGGGGCTGGGCGGGGGTGATGGGGCAAAGCAGGGAGAAGACAGCGAGAGGGGGAGCATGTAAAGGGCCGAAAAGTGGGCAGCAGAGGCGCCACGTAACTGGCTGCTGCCTGGCGCCTGCCCACACATGCAGCCAGTGCCGTCCGGAAATGGGATCGGGGGTGGGGCTGAGAGCCGCTTGCAGTGGGGGCTGTGCTGACGGACCAGCAGGGCAGTGGCTAGCTCCATGCACTGCATCTTCGCCCCGCCACCAGCTTTGCATACCCACCCCCATTGTTGGCCACTAGACCCTCCCACTCGGGTGGGTGGCTGGCGAGCAGGGATCCAGCGATCAGCAGGATCTGCTGGTACTGATGGTCGGGGAGAGAGAAAATATGGGACAGTTTGCCTGTTTTTAAGAATATGTTGGGTCACCTGCAGGAGGGCTTAAATATGGGACTGTCCCTTTAAAAACAGGGCATCTGATCACCCTGACTTAACTGGGTTTGTGTTAGGAGTCCCAGGCACCAGTTTTCTGGCCTAGTTTCTAGACAGTTGTAAAGGTGCGCCACCACCCACAGTGCTGCCTAGCTTTTTTTTTTTCCAGTTCTCCTCTGCCCTGGGGTCACGGGCGGCTTGGTCTTTAAATAATCAAAGCCTGTCTCGGTAAGCCTCCAGATTTAGGTGGAGGCCCCTTGTGTTGCACTGCCTGCTGGGTGGGGGGAGGTAAGGGAGCTCCAGGGCCCAATTCTTGCACTGAGAAGCTATGAAAGAGATTTTTTTATGAAGTGCCTGTTTATTTATCATAATTTGTATTAATATTTATTCATACCTACTCCTAGACTAATATAGACAAAATGCAGCTATTTTTGGCTACACTACACATCATTCATTACTGAAGCTCAATACAGTGACCATAAAGCCAAATTTAGTTTCACTTATTATAATCACAGTTTGTATAAGGAAAAATGAATAAAAGTAGCTATTATATATTTTAGAATTAAGAACATAAGAATGGCCATACTGGGTCAGACCAAAGGTCCATCTAGCCCAGTATCCTGCCTTCCGACAGTGGCCAATGCCAGGTGCCCCAGAGAGCATGAACAGAACAAGTGATCATCAAGTGATCCACATCCTCTGTCGCCCATTCCCAGCGTCTGGCAAACAGATCTATTGAATTAATATATTGAGAAAATAGCTAAAAATATAAGGATATTTAATAGCACATGTATAACTTTGACATTAGCAAATTGTCCCTCTGGATGTGAATAAAGTTATGCATGTGCTTAAGCGTTTGCAGGACTGGAACCATACTGATGTAAAGTTGTGTGTATGAAAGCTGACAATAATACAGCATTTTTAAATGGAAATTAATACAAATGAGATTAATGGGGAAAATAAATTCTCCTGAGATGACAAGATGAAACTCTCTTAAAGAGTGCTTGGAAAGAATGAAAAATTGTTGACCACAACCACCTCCTGGGTCCTTTCTGAAAAGAATGAATAGAACTGTGGGGAAAGTCTTTTTCCAGTAGCAAACTCTGTAAACACATCCACAGACCCTTATGGTCAACTGTAACAAAGACTGCTGAGATATTTAATAAGATCAGCCTACACATTTGCTCTTTGTTCATCACTCAGAGGAGATCAGCAGACATAGCAACATGCTTTGTATTATATTCCCAGGTGTTAAACCAGACTAATATGACTAATGGCTGGACAGTACAATTCCTCGGGGATCTAGAATCCAATCAGTTCTGTTAGGCTCTGAGAACAGACCATCAAAATGAGTCTGTCACCATAGTGAGAGGAAGAATAGGGCTGATGATCTGACCATGACATCATTTTTATAATAACCCCTGTATTCAACCTTGTCAAGGCTGAATCCCCACTCTGTCACTTTGAGTGCAGAAGGTGGGGACCTCTAAGGATTCTAAAAATTAACACTTGCCACTCCAGGCTTGTATTAAACTCCCAAGGTTACAGCTTTTCTCTGACCTTGGCTTGGTAAACGCTGCCACCACCCAAATTAGGGTGACCAGACAGCACGTGTGAAAAATCGGGACGGAGGTGGGGAGGTAATAGGAGCCTATGTAAGAAAAAGCCCCAAATATCGGGCCTGTCCCTATAAAATCGGGACATCTGGTCACCCTAACCCAAATGCAAAAAAAACCCTTGGACCCAGGAAGGAGCACCTGGGAATTCCTCTCTGTTGGGTACCCTCAAGCCCTTCCACGCCACACATTAAGTTTCCTTAATTTACCCATTTACATCATTAGCTTGTAGCATAACCCTTGCGTTTTTAGTACAGGGTAGTTCCACAAGGCTCAGTCTATTTGTATATTAACCAATGGCAGACTGGAGCCATTTCATTGGGTTTTTGTAAAGTACTCAAGGGTGGATTCTCTGATTTGTTAAAACCAATGCAGAATGGCTTCAAACTTGTTGGCCTTTTTTGTGGAATACTCCCACGGTGTAGGAGGAATAGCTGCTGGTGTAGTGCTTCCAGAGACAGTATATCCACCTCTTATACCAGTTGCCTCCCTGCTATAAGAGGGTAGTGGGGGCAGGTGCAAACTGGGAGCATGTCTGAAACAATAGAGAGTGAGTGGACCTGAGCTCTGCTACCCCAATCATCTGCTTGTGTAAAGGACCAGTTGTGACATCACTGTCCTTTAGAGCAGGACTACTCCTGCTGTATGTTACCCCATGGCTTCACTGCTTTGACTCAGGAAGCCGCAGCTGGCTCCCTGTAGCTACCATGCCCTCATGTTTACTTTTTCATATTCCTCCACACTTGATGAGTGTGATAGGCTTGTGGTTGTTGGTGGAAAGAGTGACGAAGGTATGACACTTTGTTGTTTGTTTGTTTTTTAAAACAAATGATTTATTGGTGGTCCAGGGCATTTATTTCCAGATCTACATGTGTGTTGGAGACCAAGCTTTTTGCAACCACCTTCCCAATTGCCTTTTACTCAGAGACCTACCTGCTGTCAACTAGTCTGACCAACATGGTCACACTAATTCCAGGAGAGTGTCTTGGTTTACAGATTATTAGATATATGTTGTTTAGTACCTCTCACAATTAGGGTTTTTTCCTCATGGTCCAATACTTTAACTCCTGAATAATCACATACATGATATTAAACTTCCTATCTTTAGTCACTTAAACATGAAGGGGAAAATTGCAAGTCACAACACTAGTTTCCTTAATTTACCCCTTTTCACAAAATAGAAATATTAACTGGATTGTCAGCTTCAAGTCAGTTTCCCCAACTATATGCAGGCAGAAGAAAGAAGGGAAAGGAAATATTAGGGTTGTTATATGCCAACATTTTAGACATGCTGTTCAAAATGTAATCTTTTTAAGATATTTAAAATGTACCCAGGTGGAGGTGGAAAAAGAGTTGTTAGAATATGGAGCAGACATGAATGTTCAGCTTCATGATATTACTTATTCTGAAAACTAGACAAAAATCTTCATAAGAAAAGAGCCTTTTGGAAAAACACATTGTGTCATTGTAAATCCATTGGCCAGGATCAAGACATCAATATTTTTTTTCAAAAATATCATATAGTAAAACAGAATGTGACTTCTTTCAGCCACAGCCTGTTGCTCTGTGTTCATGTGGTTGATTGTCATAAGATGCTTTGTGATGAAAACTCAGTTAGGGGTATGTGTGAACAGGTTTAAGCAAGGTATGGTAAGTTAGAATCATGAGCGAGACCCTTGACCTGGAAGATAGAGCTGGTGTCCATCAGAGCAAATAGCATGGATGAGAAAATGGAACTCTGAAGCAAAATACACAAGTGCGGGGAAACTAAGATACAACACTGATCCTATGCTGCATCAGTGAACGCTCTGTAAAAACTAAAGCTTTCATTTAAAATATATAGTTTTGTGGTGGGGGGGGCACATCTGCCTTGATGAATATTAAATTCTCAAAAGTAAAAATTTAAAAATCCCAATAGAATTAAGGTGAAATTCAACCTTAACTCTGGCCCTTGTGGTTATTCTATAAAATATGGTTTCTTTTATTATGATAAATATTTTTTCAGTTAATCAAGTCCATAATAGCATACAAATTAGAATTGCCTACATAGTCTTTTTATTGGAAAGATATAGGTTAGTGCTCATGGTTCTTGCTTGATATTTTAAATCAGGATGAATCTACAGAACAAGCCATGTTTGAAAAAAATCTGTTGAATTATTTTAAAATGATGGAAGTGCTAATGTTTGAGATTAAAATTTTCACCTTAAATAATTCAAAAACTTCTCTAACATATAGTATTAATGAACTGCAGTGGCATTTGGGTTGGAAGGTAGGAGCCAACTCATTCGCAGTATGCCACACTGAGGGAGTGGAAATTTTGCATATGTGCTTAAAAGCAGCCTGCTAGAAGGGAGTGCTTGATTAAGTCCTTCTCAACAAATCTCCCTTCTGTCAATATTAGAAATCTATAAATATGAACATTTGAGGATAAAAATAGGGAGGGAAAATTTATTGAAATATTTAAGATATAAATAGCTTTTTGGAGGGGTAAGATGGGAAAACAATAAATAGTTAAACAGTAGAGACTGTCCTTGCTGAATAGGTGTATGCAGTGTTGATGATACTCCGTATGGGTTCCAAAGTGGGTTGATAGGGGACATCTTGGGGTGTGCGGTCATTGGTTGTTGTTTTTCTGTATTGAAAGCAAGTTCTCCTAGGGTATTTGGGTGACTTTTTCTGTGATGGGATCTTTTTCTCTGGTGAAGAACTCCCCACACTGGATCCCATACCGAGTATGATCAAATAATTACAACACATACTTGATGGGGACAAAGAAATCTTTACTGCACCCCCCTTTTCTGGCCTTCAGACAACTCCCCATTCCAACCCTCCCAAGCTCATCATCAGAAGCAAGCCCCTCATAGACCAGGACACGCCAATTCAAAGTGGCATCAGACTCTGCCAGAATAACATATGCAAACTCTGCAGACATATCTCCACTGCAACAATGATCAATACCCTCTACACCAGTGCTACCCAAAGTGGTGGTCCGCGGACCGGTGCCGGTCCGCGAGCCATCAGCTGCCGGTCCGTGGCGAGTTTCCAGGAAAGAAAGAAATAATAGTATAATGGCACAAATATGGTACCGGTTCCTGGCACGTTGGAAAAAAAATTGCCAGTCCACCACATCAGATAGAGCAGTGCTTCTCAAACTACACCACACCATCACAACATGTGGTGTACCTCATCCAGGCATCAAATGCCCAGCAATAACTTTATGGGTGAAATTAGATAATCATGACGCTCTCAAATGAATGCTCACAGAAAAATGATAAAAGACAAAAATATCATATCGCCCGTGGGTGAACACTTCTCACAAAGTGATCACTCCATATCTGACCTCTCAGTCCTTATCCTCAAAGAAAATCTGCACAACACCGTCAAAAGTTGAGCCTGGGCACTTAAGTTCATAACTGTGCTAGATATAAAAACCATGGACTTAACAGAAACATTAGATTTATGGCTCATTACACAATTCGTAACTCATCCCACTGCTTGCTAACCTTAATTGCCCACTTCATTTTAGCAGTCTTCTACAGCATGTGTAAATCCCTTATGCTTAAAAATCTGTTCTAATTTACACTGATTACTTTCCCCAGATCTGAATAGAGTTTCTGTGAAGCTTAAAAACTTATGCCTTCTACCAGTAGAAGTTGGTCCAATTATCTCACCTGCCTTGTCTTTCCAATGTATGCCATAGTACCTGTGGCTATGGGACAGGAGGCTTTTGTGTGCATACATGCAAGCACCTGGAATACATGTAGAATCTTTTAATTGGATTTCAGCAGTTTGACAGTTCCTGATTTATAGTTTTGAGAATTTGGTCCAACAATCTTTATAATCAGTTTCAGGAGAATTTGTATTATGCCTGTGTTTTTTAATGCTTAAATGGTAAGTTTAAGACCTCTCCATTTTTCATAGCAGATGTGATTGACAGCCTCTGAGCATTATGTCTTTCATCATAAACATGATTGATATCCCTGATTTGAATAACATGTTCAGCCTAAAAGCATTGTTTTTCTGGTTTAATGATTTGAGCTCTTCCCTCCATCCCCATTGTTTGTTGCTGTTTTAGTAACTACATGTCTCCATCACTTCAGATACACTTGAGCAATATTTTATCATCTATTTTTTTTCAGAAGTCTGTCAGTATGATTAATTGAAAGTATTAATCCTTAAATCTTAAAAAGGGATTATTTTCTTCTAAGTTTTACCTGCCCTAGAACTGTCATTGTGTATTCATGACATGTGCAACTTGGGGTAGGTGAAATGGAATCATATTTGATTGACCAGCAGAACAGCTTATATAGAATTTGTTATCTCTGAACACTTACAAATATTTTAAAATGCACAGTTATTGCTATAGTTAGCATGTCAACAGCAGAGCATAAAATAGAAAATGGGGCACTTCACAATTTACCTCTTATTGCAGTGTACTGATTTAGTGAAAAATGTAAGTTCAGCGTGCTTGCTTTTGTAAAAATTCAATGTTTGTTAAAAGTAAAATTCACTGGTCTTCTCTGAGTGTAATAAGGACTTACTTCCTCATTAGTAATCTCTAAAATAATCCAAGAAACTCTCAGTAAATCATTTTGTAAAATCTAATTCGTTACTGCTGCAAATAATGAAATAATTAAAAATTCTGTAGTGATCATAGCTGTAACGATTTAAGTGCAAAATGGAAGATTATATATATTGTTTTACGAGAGTCCTAAAAAAACTTAGAGAACATCTGCTGCTTTGTCTTCTTTATTTATGTTGGTCTTCAGAATAAAATTTACTTAATTGGCCCCATCTTAAAATATCTTTCTACTGAGCTCTTGCAAATATTAGTTTGTGTCTGTTAAGCACTGTGCACTTCATACTAATCAGTACTGCTGAAAGGATCTTTTATTAACATTAAGTGATTTGTTTCAATGTTTTTATATAGTATACAAGATTGTCATAAACATATTATTTATGGTATAGATAAATTTGTAACCACTTATATAATGCACTGAATTTTCAGTCAAGGGATGCTTCCAATGACTGCATAGCCTGAGTTAATTCAATGATAAGGAAGTAATGTTATAGCCACAAATGCTATTTAGAGCTAAGCTTCCCATAGCAACTCTAGCTCTGCCTCCCTTGTACATATGTATTAGAACCTTTCATATACAGCACTGTCCATTGTATTATAGGGCAAAATATTTTACTAATATGGATTAACTATCACTATGGGGAGTTATTTTAATAGGACATTCCTGCAGTGTTGGTGAAAACATTTTATTTTAAGACATACCATTGTGTAAATGCTAATAAACAGTCTTTTTCCTACAGTGTAACCTTTTGAAAAATCACTTAGTTGATTTTGAAACAATACTATAATTATTCAGAGGAATGACTAATACAGTGACCACCTATAAAAAGTTGTCAGTATTGCCTTAGTTAAGGGTTACTTAGTTATATAAACTATTATTTAAACTTTCCTAAGCTTCCTAAACAGAATGCCAAGAATTCTGAAAAGATTGAGGCAAAGTTATTTAGGTATCTAAGACAACATACACGTTTGTAAGCGTGATTAAGAGGGACTATCTATCTATCTAAGAATGAACAAATTACATAGTTATAAGACATGATAAGATATGCTGGGCTGAATTTCTCTCTTGTATTTGGCATAGTAACGGATATGGTATGTATACATAGTGAGATGGCTGAGTAGAGACTGTGATAGACTGTGCTCCTCATAGCCATGTGTGCCATGGCTTTAGTTTATCTCCCGGGCAGACTATGAAACGCAATAGCTGGGGATGGGGTGAGAGAAAAGGCAAGAGAGTTTGACAGCTGAACCGCAAAAAACTAATGCTTTTGACACCTGGCCAGGATTGAGAAGCAGCCTTGACATTTGCGGGTTTTGACAACTGGAAGACGGGGGAGGCTTTTCAGACTGTCTCTTCTTTCCCTCCCCTTTTGTGGGCAAGGTTGGAAGTGGCTTGAAATTGTTAGGATAGGGGTGGGAGCTTGAACTTGCTCACATCAACATCCTACTGCTATACAAAACCTCACATGTTGAGCTTCGCAGTAGAATTGCTAGACACTGTCCAGCGGATTGATGGACTGTCCATGACCCATTGTCTCAAGAAGCTTCAACACATATGGTGCCATAGCCACCCTATGCAGCTATGCAGCTCTGACCTATGGCGGTGAAGAACACCTGAGGATCCAGTAGTTACATAAATAATCAAACCAACCAACCCATCTAAACATGTAACTATCTGAGTCCTACTCTTCTGACAATGTCATGGGAACTTTTAGCCCTCTACTAATGTTTAAGATTTCTCAAAAGTGACTAGTGATTGTGTGAGTGTCTCATTTTTATAGTGCTCAACTTGAGAAGCTTAAAGATGGGCTTGATTTTCAGAGAGTGGGTATTTAGCACTTTCTGAAAATCAAATGTCTTGCTGATGCTACATCACTCAAAAATGGAGGCATTCAAAAGCACCGTTGTCACAGGATGACTGGCCCTTTAAGAGGGAGCTGGAGGTGGGGGGCGGTCCAGGGCACCTGTAACTGATGGCCTGTTGCCTAATTCAATTTAAGGGAAGGCACCTGGGCCTCATCTGGATTTTTTTATGCTGCATTTTACTGACTCTCATTTTCAATATTTTCAGAGATTCCCAAGCCAGAAGAGACCATTAAGATTATCTGGTCTGATCACTTGTATAACAGGCCATGGAACTTCCCTAAAATAATTCCTAGAGCAGATCTTTTAGAAAAACTTCCAGTCTTGATTTAAAAATTACCAGTGATAGAGAGTCTACCACAATCCTTGGTAAATTGTTCCCGGCATTAATTACACTCACAATTAAATGTATGCCTTAGTTTCCATCTGAATTTGTTCAGTTTCAGCTTCCTGCCGTGGGATCATGTTATACCTTTCTCTGCTAGATTGAAGAGCCCATTATCAGATATGTTTCCCCAGGTAGATACTTAAAGACTGTAATAAAGTCCCCCTTAACTCCTTTATCTCTCAATAAAATAGTAGTCTCAATAAAATAATTAAAAAATATATGGCTCTGACGTTTCAGAAATGTAAGGGGATGTTGTGAAGGCCAAAATTATAACAGGTTTTAAAAAGGGGTTCAAAAAGAGTTAGGTTCCTGGAGGATACATCACTGATAGATTTATCAATGGTTATTAGTCAGGATGGTCAGGGATGCAACCTCCTGCTCTGGGAGTCCCTAGTCTCTGACTGCCAGAAGCTGGGAGTGGACAACAGAGGATGGATCTCTCGATAATTGCCTGTTCTGATAATTCCCTCTGAAGCACCTGGCACTGGCCACTGTCAGAAGACAGGATACTGGGCTAGATGGACCATTGGTCTGACCCAGTATGGCCATTCTTTTGTTTTTAAAGAATGTATCTTCAAACACCTAGCAGAAGAGTTGCCATTTACTACCACCTTCTTGAAATGAGGGCATGGGAGAAGGGGGATCTGGGGACAGAGGTAGTGATGGGTGGTGGCGGGGGGGAGGGCACTGTCAGATCATCCTACACAATTAAGAAGATCTGAATGTGGAAAGGTAGGACACTTTTCAAGAACCGCTTCCTACCATACCGGAACCCTCACAAGTGTCAGAATCCCCGAAGGTGGAGTAAAAACAGGATAGCAGACACCTAACCGAGCAGTCTAAAGAGTGAAAAAGATAAGGAATAATAACAACCATGGGTGGGGGGCAGAATATGAGAGAAGAGAGGAATTGAAAGGCAGAGCTAAAAAGAGAAAAATAGCTGCCACATGGTAACTGTGGTTTTTCTTTTCTTTTTTTCCCCCCCTCTTTTTTTTTCCTTTCTAAAAGGTTAGAAAATTATTTTGGACAATCCCTCTTTTTTATTTCTACTACTTTCAGCCTCTGGCTTACTCTTCTGTTAGTTCTTTCAGACTCCATCTATCCTGACCAGACTTGTCTGTATCTTTTTTTTTTTTGAGGTTTCTAATGACGTGACTCAAATTGGGCCCACTGTTACCATGCATTTACATTGGTACTATTGGTACTGCATTTGTACTTGCTGTTGACTAACAGCAGGTAAAATTCTGTATTTAGGATAATGACTAGGAAACAATGTTCAGTATATTTCCACTTTATAATATGTTTTAAATTAAGTAAACGGTTTTCTTAGCTCCCATTGACTTGATTGGAATGAGGAAGGATCCCCAAAGTTCACATTTGTTCTTTAGAACAAAACATACTGAATTCACTAATGCAGTGAATTTCAAAACTTACTAAGAGTCATTATGATAAAATAAGTTTTAAAAGATTCAGAAGTGTGAAAGGCTATCTCAGAAAATAGACAAAAAATTAAGACAGAATCCTACTGTTTTGTTTTTTCTGTGTATTCTATTATCAGTAGTGTCAGCAACGTAAAACATAATCCACCTGTCATAACCATATAGCTAAGGGTAGCCTAGAATTCCTCCTTACCTGTAAGGGGTTAAGAAGCTCAAATAACCTGGTTGACACCTAACCAAAAGGACCAATGGAGAAAGAAGATACTTTCAAATCTGGGGAGGGGGAGATTTTGTTTGTGCTCTTTGTGTGTGTGTGTTCTCTTGGGAAGCAGAGAAGCATCAGGTCAGAAAACTCCTTCTCCTATAAACCATCCTAAAAGTCTCTCATATTACAAGAATTGTAAGTAATAGCCAGGCGAGGCGTATTAGATTATCTTTTGTTTTGCTTGTGAATTCTTCCTTTGATGGAGGGAGGTTTATTCCTGTTTTTTGTAACTTTGAAACTAAGCCTAGAGGAAGTTCTGCTGTGTTTTTGAATCTTTTTCTACCCTGTAAAGTTATTTTCCATTCTGATTTTACAGAGGTGATTTTTACCTTTTTCTTTTAAAATAAAATCCTTCTTTTAAGAACCTGACTATTTTTCCATTGTCTTAAGACCCAGGGGTTTGGGTCTGTCATCACTTTGTAACCAATTGGTTAGAATATTATTCTCAAGCCTCCCCAGGAAAGGGGGTGTAAGGGCTTGGGGGGATATTTTGGGGAAAGAGGAACTCCAAGTGGTCCTTTCCCTGACTCTTGTTAAATCACTTGGTGGTGGCAGCATACCATCCAAGGACAAAGGATTTGTGCCTTGGGGATGTTTTTAACCTAAGCTGGTAGACATAATCTTAGGGGGCTTTCATGCGGGTCCCCACAACTGTACCCTAGAGTTCGGAGTGGGGAGGGAACCCTGACACCACCTTTAACAGAAAATCAATATTTGTTACCAAGTAACCTTTAAAGAATTACTTCTAGGTAGCCAAAAAAATAAATTCTTCACTTAAAATTAAATACTTACCCCCCTAAAATCTATTTACTGCTAAATAACTAATTTTATTTTCATGCTGCTGTGAATGGAAACTTGTGACACCTGCACCTCTATTTTGAATAGATTATAGCCATGAATAATTGTGGTGAGATTTATTAGTTTGGACTGATTTACTGAAAATAAAAAATAATACCACTTCCTAGATTATCTTTTAGTGTGGCTGTTACAATCAGGAAAGTATATTGTTACCCATCTGAATGATATCCTGATGAGAGCAATGTTCCAATGGAAAGTAACAAATGAAAGTGAGCGGATGTTTGTATTCATATTTATTTTAGCTTATAAACTAGAGCAAAAGTCAGACAATCATTTAAATTAATTGAAAACTTGAAAAATTATTTGATAAGCAGAATTGCTTACTATTCTTACTTTAAATAAGAAAGGAAGCACTCCGCTCTAAGCAAATCTCATGCTATTTCAGATTGCCTTCTTGAGTTTAGGCAACATTGTCATGGTGAATTAATCTAAAGTTCTTCCAAGGTGGATGGTTGTAATCACAGATATAGTCAGGTCTGGCTTCTCTGCTGTGTTGGGATAGCAGGCAGCAGCAGGATGTTTGATCAATCAAAACTCAAAATACCACAGATCAGCATTGCAGAGATAAGGACAACATTCAAAACTCACTTAATACACATGCTTCACCCAGAACTCCATGTACATGGTCCAGCTCTAGTCTAAGATAGCTTGACTGTGACATAACATTAAAAGGCAAGAGATGGCAGCATGTTAGGAGATGCTTTTTCTTCTCATGCACTGAGAGAGAGGTGTCCACAGTTCAAGGCAACTATACCATGGTGCCTACTTTTAGACTTCTGGCTCTCGGCCATTACCTCTCTTGGGTGGAGACCAGTGCTTTTCACCTTCCTGACTAGGGTTTCAAGACTGACAGCTCCCTGATTTACACTGTGAGATCCCCAGCAAGCCAGACTGCCTCAAAGACAGGCATCAGTACTCTGCTTTCTCTCCAGAGGCTATAATCAGCATATTTCCCACAGTTATAAGTTACCACACAGCTCTAAGAAAGCACATTTATTTTTAAGATGAAAGCATTACAGAGAAAATATATTAAAAACAACATAAGAATGTATACGCATCCTAAAAAGCCTTTCAGAGGTCAATCCCAACTCCAACCTTGGTCTTTGGTAGGTGTCAGTCCTTCAAAACCCATGAGTGGGTTTCTCCCATGGTAACAAGTTTATAACTATCTCAGAACCAGAACTGAGATTGGGAAGATCAGCCTGGTTCTGTATACATCTTGGGCCTTTGATCTCCAGTCTCTGGGAACAGGTAATCAGCAGACAAAGTCCCTCTCTTCAGAGGGCTGGGTTTTTGCATAACTGGAGTTAGGGAATTTGCATTAAGTTCCTCCTACGTCAGTGGTTCCCAAACTGGGGTTCGTGAACCCCTGGGGGTTCATGAAATATTACAGGGGGTTCTTGGGAAAAAATTCCCAAATGGCGGACAGAGCTGTCCCTAGCAGCCCCTGGACTTCCAAGAGCTAAGCAGATCAAAGCAAGCATATCTATCACACTGAGGAGATTTAAACTTCAAGACTCCTTATAAGAAATGGAAAGGGAGGTGGATATTTTTTGCTGTTTTTAAAATTAAATAGACAGCTAGTATTGTTTTTAAAATTATGATGAAGAACAAGTTTAAGCTATGTTGTAACGTGTGTTGTTTGCCTCGACTGCCCAAGACCTGAATGCTCGTGTAGAAGAAACTTTTTGAGTTGGCTTCTTAAATACTTTCATGCTGTTTCACATCTGATACTCCTTGATGAAACGTAGGAGCCTTGTCTTTAACAGGCTTATTCAAAGTGATACAAGCTACGAAAGTGAGATCTTGGAAGAGTGTTGCCGTTTTCATAATGTAATAAAAATACTGTAATGATTAATAATTAATGATAGATAGTGTGTAATAAGCATGTCATAAAAACAAATTTTATATTTCCAAGAGCACTGCTTTTATAATTCATACTCAGGTAAAGGAGAAAATCCCTGGAAATATTCATTTTTAGGAGGGGGTTCGTGAGACTTGACATTTTAGTGAAAGGGGTTCACAGGTTGTTAAAGTTTGGGAACCACTGCCCTAGGTGTTCCCCGGGAAATCCACTTAACACTTATTGTCCCAAAAGACAATACACGCCAAACAAGTATGGTCAATATAGTCTATTGAACTCCCAGGTTTCACAATTATTAAGTTTTACAAGGTGCGAGAGCAGCTGTCAGTTCCGATAGTGCTCCATAGGTTGCCTGAGAGAGAGACTGAATCAGCACGTTTCTTGGCTACCTTGGTGATATGCCTTCTCTGATTGGCCCTGCCCATTTCCTGGGCATTGCTGGCAAGATCTGGGATGCCTGAAAGATTAGGGATTGTGGGCAATCTGTGTTGCTGCAACCTGTAAATATAGTTTCCAACAGCAAGGGCCTACAGTCACGCCTCTGCAGTGATTTCTCTAAGACGGAGTGAGAGGCACATTGAGGGCATAGCTACTCTGCACTGTCTTTCAAGAAACTCTGGGATTGTCTCTCCGTAATTCTTTTACCGAGTAATGATATTGTCAGTGTGGACAGGATATTTCACCCAGATCCAGTTATCATTTTGATGCCGAAGTTGAGAGAGTGGGAGCATATTTATAACAAGTTTTACCAATCCAAAGGCTATCTTGCACAACACAATGGACAGTATATGCCATGGTGTGATGTACTAAGCAATGGTGCATTCACAGACACATTCCTGTACAAAACTCACAAATCTAGTTAATCTCAGGTTTCCTGTAGATGGGATTGGAAAATGGGCTGTAGGTTAACATATCAACTATTTCAGCTATTTCAGGAAAGATTCCTTCAGGAAAAATTCCTTCCAGTGATATTCCTCATCAGGTGTGAAAACAGACGACTATTGCCTGAACCACAGTGAAATTTCAACCCAAGGTTGTTTTTAGAGGTGGAATGGAATGCAATTATCTCATTATGTCTTCAGGCCTATTGAGTATTTAAAAATATTTAGATTTTTTTCCAGTAGGAAGTGGTACTAAAAATCAGTGCCAGGATTCATGCAAGAAGCATACTGTGATTTTCTCATTAATTGAGAAGTAGTCCTACCTTTTAAATGCCCCCAGTAATGAATTACATGCTGAATCACAGTCTAGTTAGAAATTAAATATGTTATCCATGTTAGGGGTGTCCCCAATGTCTAACTATAGAATACAGCCAAATGCTGAAAATATGAAAAAAGTATTCAGCCAAAGCCAGATTATGGGCATAGTACAAAGTGCCACTATCAGACTTTCTGTATGATTGTTTATTGTAGCAGATTGTTAGTAATATAATCCAGCATGGGTCATCTGATTCTTCCAGATTTACTAGCCATTATGTTTTGCTAATAATCTGTGTGACGGGGTTGCAACTCACCACTGCGGCGCCCCCTGCCGGTCTGTCTGGGAATTAGCTCTCGGCAGTCCTGGAGTACCCTCCGCCGGTGGTGTCCTGTCCGCCGCTCCCTTGCTGGCGCCCGGACCCATGTTGCTCCCAGCTCGCGGCATCCTCTTCAGGACACTGCCTAGTCCATGCTCACCCCCTGGGGGGGGGGGTGCAGTTCTTCTCAGTGCCCCAGCGGCTCACCACACCCCAAAGTCTAACCCCTTCCATCAAGAGTCTGGTGCAGTCTGTTAGCACCACATCCCATGGCTGGGAGCTTGTACCAAGAGGGAAGGGAGGGCCCCAGGCCCACCCTCTACTCTGGGTCCCAACCCAGGGACCCTCAGACAGCAGCCTTCCTGCCCTTCTTCTCTCCCCTTGTCCGTCTCTGTTCCCTGGGCCGCTTCCCCTTCGGCCCCCTCTTGCACCCAGCTAGGCCCTTCCATTCAGGGCCTGCAGCCTGGCAGGCTACGGGCTGGAGCTCTCTTATGCTCCCCTGAGTCTGCCCAGCACTGCGCTGCGCTGCGCTGTGCTGTGCTGCGCTGCGCTGCGCTGCGCTGCGCTGCCCCAGGTGCTGGTCTCCTAAACAGGAGATAGACCTTCCCCTCTGAAGGCCTGGGAGAGACTGCCTGCTCCTCTCCTGAGCAGCCTTTTTATAGGGCTGAGCCTGGCCCTGATTGGCTGTCTCCAATCTGGGCCCCGATTGGCTCCCTAACAGGCCTTCCCTGATTGGCTGCAGCCTTGCGCAGCCTCTCTGGCCTAGCCCCCTCATGCAAGTGTGTGGGGCACCCGCCCCACCACAATCTGCCATTACAATGACGACATTATAAAAAGTGTGCCACAGATAGAATGTCTACTTACGTATGTGCCTAAATCTCAATGCCAAACCCCTAATGATAATTAAAAATACTGAGTACCATTTTTTAGAGATGTGTTAGCAATTTAAATCTATTCTGAAAAGAATTGCTTTTTTCTTTGATAAAATGACTGGTTTACATTCTTTAAAAATGGCTTATTATAAACTGGGAAGGCTAACGCCTCCAGTTAAGGATCTAGCTTACAAATTGCAAGAACAGGCACCCTGAGACAGGTAGCCTCTGTACAGTCAAGAAGCACTGTAAACTTGCAGCTTGCTAGAGCACATTCTGAGCAGGAAGGGGGTGTGGTTCCACGGAGTGGGGCAAGATGGAATGTGCACTAAGTGAAAGTGAGGAGATTTGTGCCTATTACTAAGTAGGAAGGGAAGAGTAATAAGAGGACAAGACATGAACTGACCACAAGAGGAGGGACAAGCAAAGATGTTGGTGCTACTGTAATACCAGAAGGGAGCATGACTTCCTCATAATCTGTCTCTCTCCAATACTAAGGAAAGGTGCCAAGCCAGTTCAGCCATGCCAAGGTACTGTGGGGAGGAAATGGGAACCTTTTAAAAAACCATTTGACTTGTAATCGGTATTTGAAAATTATTCAGGTGCGGCTGAATATCAGAACTTTTGGCCAAATGCCTGCTCAAATGCCTCATTCACAGAAAACTTCCTGTTTTGGATAAATTGTGATATTTTGTGCTGTAGGGAAGGAAATCAGATTTCAAAGGGTTTTCATATGCTAGAGGAAGAAGTATCAGTGTCTTTTATTCAGCACACACAATCAAAGGATTTAGCTTGTCTGTTGTGTGCTCATTCCTCTGGAGGCATGGTTAGTACACGGAGGGGAAAATATAGAATGTCAGCAGTTGAGCTTTGTAGACAAACAGCTTGAAGCTACTTTTCAATCATCAGACATCACAGGCTGGACAAGTTGGGTTTGTTTAGCATTGCCTCTGAGTGAAGAGTTCCTCATCAGCTTAGACCATTGGCAGGGAAGTAAAAGTATTGTGTGCAGCAAGTAAAAGTTGAAATGACAGTGCTTGTAAGTTTCTATTCAGTGACTTCCCACCCCAGTTTGAACCCTCCTGCCCTCCAAAATACACAATAACATGCATAATTAGACTGAAAAAAATAACTGTACGCATCTTGTCATAGGAAAGAAATTCTGACTATAGGTAGCACTCATGTTTTGTGCAGTTTATCTGTGATATGTTTTACTTTGAGAACGTCTTACTATATTGTTGTTTTATTCTTCCGCTGTTTACTTCCAGGAATAATTTTTACAACTGAGAGAAAATGAGTTTAGTGTAAATGTTTTCTCTACATTATATCTGGTCTTCATCTGCTATAAGGAATGTCCAATCCTATTCAGACTGGTATATGGCATTGGTTGGCTTTTCACCTTGAGTAATCATTTGCATATGTGAAAATGAGGTGTAAAAATGGATCAAACCGGAATGATAATCTGTTTGCACAGGTGCAAGTGAGCCACCAGTGTTCTGGTTTGTTAGCAATTTATACCTACTTTGTAGGCATGTAAGTGACGGCACAAGGTACAAGTCAGTGTTGAATCAGGTGCAATGTTTGTTATATAGGCTACTATAAAGAAGAAAAACAAAGATATTTATAAATTCTTCTCTAGCCTTGGCTGAAAGGAGCTGCTCCAGAAAAATGAGGCTCACAACTTTCTTTCCTGAATACATCATTTACTTATTTATTTGATTTATTTATGTATTTATTTAAAATTTCCATCATTTTCCAGCCCAGACATTGGGGATTTGGAATCTGTTAAAATGACATTTTAAAGATGGTAGAGAATGATGCTGTTCCTTCTTGGCAGTGGATATCATTTGTGATTTTCTTTTTTTATCTTGGCAATGAAGCAACAAAACAAAAAAACCCACTAATTTTTATTTCTCTTTTAGGGGGATAGCTCCTATGTAAAGGATCGTTGGTGTGTGTTTGATGGATTCATGGTTTTTTGTCTTTGGGTGTCATTGGTGTTACAGGTAATTACATAATTTTACCTTAAATATGAAGGGCTAATATTTGACAAGTAGGCCCTGCAGTTGTGCATGCAAAATACTCACAGCAGCATGAAGAAGTAACTGTATACAATTGTTCATAGGTCAGATTTAAAATTCAGTGGTTCTACTCTTTCACAGTCCAGTAACAACACAGCCATTGCAGTGCATTTACATTAGGGGTTTTCTTTGGTGTAACAGCATTGATGTTTCACTGGTGTGAATTTCTTTAATTTAGGCATGTCCTTAATTTTAAACCCATTCAGAAATTCAACGCATATTGGAAGGAATGTCACAGATTTAAAATAAAACACAGAGGAAATTAAAAAAAAACCCAAAACATTTCCATAGCAATATTAACTTGTTCACATTTCACATAAAGTTACAGTATAGGAACAATCCTTTATCATTCAGCACAGAGGGAGTTTTTCCTGAGTAAGAACTGACCAAGGACTACAGGACTCGATTAATAATTAGAGATGGAAAAGACCTGTTATGATTGCCATTTAAAAGTCATCATATCTTATTCAAGTATGTGTCAGTGTGGATACCACATCTGAGACATACAGTTATTTTCCATGTAACTATGGAAACTGTGATATCTCTCATACACCTGTGTGGTAAAAGTGGATAAATGCTGACTTTTAAATGGCAAACACTGTAATCTGGTCTGCACTCTGTCAGTGATCCCTACAGAACATTTCCTAGTACTTTCATAGAGCCAAGGCCAGAAGGGACTATTGTGATCATCTAGTTTGACCTCCTATATCACACAGGCCATATAACTTCCCCCAAAATAATTCCTAGAGCACATCTTTTAGAAAAACATCCAATCCTGATTTTAAGGATTGATCCTGTCAGTGACAGAGAATCCACCATGACCCTTGGTAAATTGTTGCAGTGGTTAATTACTCTAAAAATGTAGCCCATATTTTGACTCTGAATATGTCTAGCTTCAACTTCCAGCCATTGGATCGTCTTATACCTTCCTCTGCTAGTTTGAAGAGCCCTTATTAAATATTTGTTCACCATGTAAATACTTATGGACTGTAATGAAGTCACCCCTTCACCTTTTCTTTGTTGAGCTCTTTAAGTCTATCACTCTAAGACACTTTTTCTAATCCTTTAATCATTATTATGACTCTTTTCTAAACCCTCTCCAATTTATCAACAGTCTTCTTGAATAGTGAGCACCAGAACTGGACACACTATTCCAGCAGTGGTTCCGGCTCTAACTTTTTTGCCGCCCGAAGCAAAAGAACCCAAAACCAATCACCGCCCCTTGAAGCAAAAAAAACAAAAAACGAAGCGCCCTTATATCACCAGCCATTGGTAGACACATGAGCCTGGCAGACCCAATACTGGCTGCCACTGCCTATGGCCCTGCCACTCACCTGGCCATACCGGGACCCATGGGCCATCTGTAGGGCCCGGAACATTAGACCTCCTAACCCACTGATCTCCAGATCACCCTGCCCTCCCTCATCAGTGGACCCAGCACCTTCAGAGCCCAGATGAGGTGACCGAAGAGCAGGGGGATGCACCTGAAGGACACACCTTGCCACCTCCGCATATCTCATCTTCGTCTCCAGATGAAACAATCATACCACCAGCCCCCACTTCGGGAGATGACTTCAAGTCCTTTTAGGACATTTTTAAGAGGATAGCGGACTCCCTCAACATCTCCTTGTCTGAGCTCCCTGAGACCCAACATCTGCTCACTGACATTCTCCTGGCGTCCCCATTGATGACAATAGCACGGCCGATTAGCGCTGCCATAATAAACCCTGCGAAAACCATCTGGCAGACACCAGCCACAGTCCCTCCTTCCTGCAAAATGTTGGACAAAAAACATTATGTGCTGGCAAAAAAGACTGAATTTCTCTTTACCTGCCCCACTCCTAATTCACTGGTGGTGGAGGCAGTAAATCAGAGGTGTAAACAGCAACACTCAAGATCCACCCCTTACAACAAAGACTGGAAGAGGCTAGACCTTATTGGGCGCAAAGCCTATTCTTCCGCCACCTTGCAATTCCACATCGTAAATTACTCTGCACTGGTCGCAAAATATACACACAACCTGTTTTCTACAATGTCATCTTTTATTGAACATCTCCCAGAGGACAGGAGAGAAGCGTATAAGTCCAACTAAGAGCAGTCAGAAATGCATGCGAGCACTTCCTTCCTCTAATCCACAACACTACTATCAAAGTCCTTACGGACAACACAGCATGCACGTTCTACATAAACTGCTAAGGGGGAGCCGAGCATACCCTCTGTGCATGGAGGCAATACACCTGTGGATTTGGTGCATCTCTCACAACATAGACATCTCGGCATCCTACCTGCTGGGACACCAGAACACCACGGCAGACCAACTGAGCAGAGACTTCTCACAAACCCACGAGTAGGAGATGGACTATGCAACCCTCACCACCATCTTCAACCTATGGGAATTCCCTGCTATAGACCTATTTGCCACAGCTCACAATGCAAACTGGCCTCAATACTGCTCCTGAGCGGGGCTGGGACACCACTCTCTGGGCAACACCCTCCTCATGAAATGGGAGATGCCACTAATGTAGGCGTTCCCTCCGATTCCACTTCTGAGTTGGGATATACACAAGATCAGGCAAAACAAATCCAGGGTTATCCTCATTGTGCCTACATGGCCCAGACAAACATGGTTCCCATGCCTGAGACAGATGGCAGTGAAATCACCTCGAACCCTCCCTTTAATACCTCACCTCCTAACACAGGACTCAGGATGCATCAGTCACCTCAGTCTAGCTCTTCTCCATCTCAAGGCCTGATTTCTCCATGGCTGACGGGTATTGACAAAGACTATTCTGAGGAAGTTAAAGACATACTCTTGAATAGTCACGGACTAAGCACATGAAAAACGTATACACAGAAGTGGACATGGTTTTGCACCTGGTGCGAGGCTAACCATATTTCTCCATGGTCGGCCCTATTGCCCAGGGTTGGCCCCACCGCCCAGAATATATATTGGGTCTTAAAAAATTGGGGCTATCCAACAGCTCCATCAGAGTACACCTCACTGCAATCATCTTGTTACATGATAACATGGATGGAGGCACTGTCTTCGCTCATCCAATGACTACACATTTTCTAAAAGGCATGATGAATACCTACCCAGCGCTAAAAGACCCTACGCCCATATGGGACCTTAACCTCGTCCTCCATAGCCTCATGGGGAAACCATTTGAACCCTTAGCAATTTGTTTGTTGCTACATCTATCGATGAAGGTGGCCTTCCTCTTTGCCATCATGCCGGTGAGAAGGGTGGGAGTGCTAAGTGCCTTAATGGCACACCCACCTTATACCACATTCTATGAAGACAAAGTGATCCTACGGCCACCCCCCAAATTCATACCCAAGGTAGCCTCGCCCTTTCATCTAAATCAACCCATATACTTACCTATGTTTTTCCCGAAACCACATGCTGACAACAGGGAGGCTTCTCGTCACATGCTCGACGTCCGCAGAGCACTAGCCTTTTACCTAGAAAGAACAAAAACATTTAGAAAATCGTCTCATCTCTTTCTCTCTATAACAGAACGATCGAAGAGTCAGACCATCTCTAAACAGAGATGGATATCGGGCTGTATCCATTTCTGTTGCCAGCGGAACAACCTCTCTGCTCCACCAGGAGTTCGCACACACTCCACCAGAGCGTTATCAACATCAATAGCATTTCTCAATAACATACCAATCATGGACATCTGCAAAGCAGCTACTTGGGCTTCTGCTCACACTTTTACTAAACACTACGCTCTTGAGCAACAATCAGCTGCAGATGCACAGTTTGGACTCTTGGTGCTAGCCACTGTTAATAAATCAATTCCAAAGTGCCCCCTCCACTGAGGGGTACTGCTCCATAGTCACCCAAAGTGGAGCACCCACAGGGACACTCCTTGAAGAAGAAGAGAAGGTTACTCACCTTGTGTAGTAACTGAGGTTTTTTGAGATGGTTGTATCTGGGGGTGCTCCACTACCCTCCCTCGTCCCCTCTACTTCGGAGTTTCACGCTAATACTCCGGGGTAGAAAAGGAACTGGGGTCGGTTGTCTGTGCACGCTAGGTAACCTCTCAGAGCCATACAAGACGGCTGCCGCACATGCTCAGCCAACTGGGGCACTGCTACTACAAATCTTTGATTACAAGCGCAGGGCAGGCGCCAAGACACCTAAAGTGGAGCTCCCATTTACAGTTACATTTTGAGACCTATCAGTTAGCCAGGTCTTAATCCATTTAATGTGTGTAGTGTAAATTTTATATAGTTTTCGTTTGCTAAGCAAAATGTCATCCGGTAGCAAGTCAAACAACTTACAGAAGTCTAGGTATATACATCAGCACTGTTATCTTTATCAACCAAACTCGTAATCTCACCAAAAAAAGATATCAAGTTAGTTTGATAGGATGTATTTTCCATAAACCCATTTTGATTGCATTAATTACACTACCCTCCTTTAGTTCATTGTTAATCAAGTCCCATATCTGCCACTCCATTATTTTGCCCAGGATCAGTGTCAGGCTGACAGGCACAATATTAGCTTTCTTCCAGTCTTCTGGATCTTCTCCAGTACCCCAAGATACATGTAAATTAACATTAATGGTGCAGCAAACGCCTTAACCAGATCTTTTAAAACTCTTGGATGCAAGTCATCTGGACCTGCTTATTTAAAAATGTGTAACTGTGATAGCTTTTGTTTAACATCCTCCAGAGATACTAGTGTAATGAAAAGAGTATCACCATATGACGAGACTGCATCGTCTGTTTTTTCCCAAGTATTTATTGAACACCCCTTCCTTTTTTGCATTATTGATAATTCTACCATTTCCATTTAGTAATGGACACCATTGTCAGGATTCTTTTTGTTCCTAATACATTTCCATCAGTTTAGATACTAACACATTGGCATTTTCTTTCAAATACTTATGAGTGAGATTATCTGCATTAGGGAGGGTTTTTGCTGCTGGACAGTATTGTCGTACAAAGTCACCAATAGGCCCTTCTGCAATTAACAGCAGTTGTCCTGTGAAAAAAAGAGCACGCACAAATTCATTGACACAATCATGCTGTGACCTCTCTTTCATTAAAGCCCTGGTGAAAGCTCCTGATATTGACTATCCTGAAGTTCACTTTCGTCATTAAGCTTGTTGTTTCAGTTGCTTTCAACATGCTCCTTTATTCTGTTGGCATGAGCACTGACCTCAATGCTGCAGTACTTGCAGCACAATGCATCCTCTTCACTCTGGTCTTTATTTTTCTTGAAAATTGCTAAGCACTGGTTTTCTTGTTGGTATTCAGGCATACATTTGTGTTTTCACCTCATGTTTACCTTTTTATTTTATCTTTATCTGTGGAGGACTGATTGTTTAAATTCAGTGCCACATTAAATGGATGCAAAGAAATAGGTGGGCAGCGTCTCCCTGTGATCCAGTCATAGTGTGATATTAACGTTGTTTGATTTTTTCAGTCGCCACCGTGTGTGTGTTCTGTGTTTTATACTGCGGAACTACTTCAGTCTCAGAGCTGCAGAATACAACAATCGTTGTGTTTAACATTAGTGTTTAACAAAAATAAGTACCGCAAAAAATATTGAGTGGATTGATAAATGGGTGTGAATTAGTAAAAACCGAACTCCTTTAATAAAAAAACCTGGTAATTTAGAGAGAGAGTGAGAGAGATCCCTCTTCAAGACTTCTTGCATACGCAGCTGGAAGTTTTTTGAGTTGTTTGAGTTGTTTGAGTTAGAAGTATTAGGAACATGGGTGGAATATATTTTTATTTCTCGTTAAGATAATTAAAAAATGGCTGAAGGGATTTTTCTTAATCTTTCTTTAAAAAAAAGAAAAGTTTAAAAAGGAAAATTTCAATCAAAAAGGGGCATTGAAAGTGAAAAATGTTATCATGAAAATAGTTTTGCTGCCTTCATAAATGTGAATCCAAAAATACAAACACTGTCACAAGAGTACTGATGTGGACTGTGCAGGAGTAGCAGAAACACCACCCCCTCTTTTGATCTTAGGTGTTTGAAATCGCTGAGATAGTTGATCAGATGTCACCCTGGGGCATGCTGCGGATTCCAAGGCCTCTTATTATGATTCGAGCATTCCGGATATATTTTCGCTTTGAGCTTCCAAGAACCAGGATAACAAATATTTTAAAGTAAGTGAATAATTTATCTGTAAACAAATGAAAATTAAAATTTTCTTTAACATGATTGTATAAGCAGCTGGGAGGGTGATTAAAGAACCAAATGTAAATTCTGATGTAAGATTTAGAACTGGACAAAAAAAATTGTCAGAATTGTGCATTTTTGAGAAATACCAACTGCCAGTATAAAAGAGACAGAAAACAGTTAATGTTTTTTGTGAACATTTTTGATCTGCTCCAGTGACTTTTACATATTGGAAGGAGCATCTAGAGATAAGTGTGGGTGCTCCTATTACATATATCTTTTTTAAAATAATAAGACACACATATACACTAAACTGTAATAAATATCACACATAGCATGTGTTGGTAATAGCCAGCTGATACATTGTAGAGCTATGTGATAAATTTCATTTATCAAGCATGTTTAACCACTTCATCTGCACTCTGCCCACTCACCCAGATCCTTTGGGATTGCTTCTGACATTTCAAACCACCCATCAGCTTCAAACATCCAACAGTTTATCAAAAAAAAAAAGCTCAACTGGGCACAAAAATATTTAGTCTTTTCCTTCAGAGTTGTCTTCTCTGCCCCACTCTCCCAGAAACTACCCTGTGCTGAGGCCCAGTATGGATTAAATGTAGTCCTCTGCCAATAGCAGGTTTTAAGGCCTGGTGTTTCAGGTCCAATAAAGGTTAAAAATGGGAGCTGAATACCTTGGAGAAGAGGAGATTTCCAGCTTTTAAGTGGGATGCATACATCTTTTATCTAAACCAGGAAGGTCCTGATTATCAACCTTAAAATCATGACATTATTTATGAAACGATAATTGAGATCATATTGAGAGTTAATTATATCTCCCTCCATTTACATTTGTACTCCTGGTAATAAGCCGTCCTACCTTTACAGACAGAGTCAAGCTGCATTATAAAAAATGATTGATGGGATGATGTGGAATAAAGAGTTTATTGGTCCCCTTTGGGGACTAATTTTGCTACACTATCATGTATTCTGTATTTATCAGATTTTTCAGAAAAAAAAATCAGAAAAATATGAGAATTTTGTATCCATTTTATTCTGTCTTTTTTTTTAATTCATCTCTTCTCCTGCATGGCCTGGTTGCTGTAGTTACCATGGATCAGCTTCTCAGCTAGTATAAATCCATGGAGTCCTCTTGCACTTTGGATTTGTTGCCTCTGAGGATCTGGCCCTACGTATCCAAATTCACAGATCTCAGAGGGAGAGGGGGAAAATGATAAGTTAAAAATGTATATGGTTCAGAACATAAGCCAACCACTATCTGATGTTGAGAGGAGCAATTGGAATCTGCTGGAAGCTCAGCACTTTCAAAATTAAGCCATTATGTAGGTGCCCGTATTGATTTAAGACTAACTTCACGCACCCCTTTTTGGAAAAATCTTGGCTGCCATTTCTAGTCCAAATATTGAATTTGATAACCTATTTTAAAGCTCACTTTTACAGCACTAAATATCACTTGGTCTGCATCTTAGCACAGCATAATTTTAGGGAAGGAATAGGTCTTTCTAACAGGTGGGTTTTTTTTTTCATTTATTTTTGAATGTCAGCTGTTTTTGTCATGTCTTTGTGGGTAGGTGCCATGTAGTGTATAATGGTATATTGTCTCTTTGGTTCCTTGTACTTGTCTTCCTGTCTGTATCTGTTGCCTCTTGTCGATAATCGCCCTGTACTGTTCATTCTCTTTGAAGCATCTGGCACTGGCCACTTTTAGAAGACAGGATACTGAGCTACATCGACCATTGATCTGACTGAATATGGCCGTTCTTATAGTGTGTACTTAGATTATAAGATCTTTGGGGCAGGGACCATATTTTGGTTGTGTGTTTGAACAACATATAGCATAAGGGGTTCCTAGTCCATTACTAGGGCATCAAGGTGCTGCTGTAATACAAATACTAAAGAAATTTTTCTGGGGGTTAGTTTTTATTTATTAATACTTAATGTGATATTTATCTTCTCCCCAGGCGTTCCGGAGAGCAGATTTGGAGCGTTTCAATTTTCCTTCTATTCTTTCTGCTTCTGTACGGAATTCTAGGAGTTCAGATGTTTGGAACTTTTACCTATCATTGCGTAACAAATGACACCCAGCCAGGGTAAGTTCAGCTATATGGGTATTTTGGGGTGTATTCCCTCAATGTATATGGGTAATTTCTACTAATGTTAATGAGTGTAGATTGGACATATTATGTTAAAAGTAGACCAAAGCCATCAGTTATCATAAGAAGATATAGCCAGATACATCTGAAAAAAAAATTGCTATAGTCATTGCTATGGCTGTAGGCTGCAGTCTCCATGAAAGTGTGTGTGTGTGTGTGCGTGTGTGTGTGTGACAGACAGACAGACAGACAGACACACATCCCAGCAGGAGGAGCCCTGGGGCCATCGTTGCTGAATTGTGGTCTTGATCAAGTCCTTGCCATCAGCTCCTTGTCTGTGAAACTTTAATTTGGCCCGTTGGTGTTTATGCATTATGACAGTCTTCAATTACATGATCTTGTACTATTTTTTCTGCTGGTCCCATGCTTCATTCAGTGCACAGAATGGATGGGGCTCACTTAATGAGCAGCTGTGCAATAATTTGTTTTCAGTGTGTGGATCTCATGCCTAATGTACTGCAAACTATTCAAACCCTGCCCTGAAGAGAGAATTATTAAATTCCTCTTATTTTCTATAGCACTAGTCACTAGAGTATCTAAGTGCTTCACAGCATTGATGAATTTACTTTCACAAAACCTCTGTGAGATGAAGCTACGGTATGAACTCCATGGTATAGCTGGGGAACTTAAGTACAGAGAGACTAAGGGCAGGTCTTCACTACCCGCCGGATCGGCGGGTAGCAATCGATCTATCGGGGATCGATTTTTCGCGTCTCGTTAAGACGCGATTAATCGATCCCCGATCGCGCTCCCCGTCAGCGCCGGCAATCCACCGCATCGAAAGGCGGAAGCGGAGTCGATGGGGGAGCTGCAGCGATCGACTCGCCGCCGTCCTCATCGCCAGGTAAGTCGATTACAATACGCCGACTTCAGCTACGCTATTCCCGTAGCTGAAGTTGCGTATCGTAGATCGACCCCCTCCCCTAGTGTAGCCCTGGGCTAAGGTAAAAAATGTCCACTAATTTTGGGTGCCCAATATGAGACACTTAAGATCTGATTGTTCAGATTACTTAGCATTATATACCATTGTATATGTTACAATCCCAACTCCTAATAACTTCAGTTGCCTCTATGAATGCGCAACATTTCTGCAGATCAGACCCCAGACTTTCAAGGTGGGCACCAGTAGCGTAGCCAGGGGGGGAGCAGGGGGAGCGGCCGCTCCCTCACTGAGCAGAAGCGGTGCCTTTTTTGTGCTCCGACGCCTTTTGCTGCGGAGCACTTTTTTTTGCTCCTAGTGCCTTTTTTTGCTCCCGATGCTTTTTGCTCCTATGCTGCAGCCAGAGTGGAGCATTTTTTTTTGTTCCCGGCGCTTTTTGTTCCCGGTGCCTTTTTTCGCTCCGCTCCCCCTGTGCTCTAAACCTGGCTACGCCACTGGTGGGCACCTAGAAAATGAGGAACACACAGTTACCAGTGGCAGAGGCCAGGAAAGAATCCCATTATTGAGGGCAGTATTCAGCTGCCTTAACTGTGAGATCCTCCTTTCTGTTTCTGAGTCCCCTGCCTCATTCACTACACACCTTCCAAATTCTGCAACAAATGAAGCAGGGGTCCCACAGAAAACATTCTTTTCAGTACACAACCCTCTTTCATCCCCAGAGGAGCTCCATCCTGTACACTTAATGAGGCAGGGATCCTGTGTAGAAAGTATGTGATCATGTAATTTAAAGACTGTATCATAATGTATTCAGATCAGGCAACTTCCCCCTACATGCTGCCTGGGTCCGGCATGGGGGTTATTGAGAGCACAGGAGAGACAAGTCTCCAAGTTCTCAATTCAAGTGTCTGGACCCAGCACAGAGCTGCAACAATAAGAAAAGCCATCATCAGCCCCAGGCTGGAGTATGCTTTGTTTAGATGGACTCTTCAGGGTATTTAGCTGCTATGCCCTAGCAAATGTCTACTGAACATGTGCAAATTGCTGTTTTTCAAAGGCTTATGACTTGACTAAAGTTTGAAAAAATTAACAGGGATGACAAAAGGTGCTTGCTTGACACCAGGGTGACCACCCCGCCAAATTTAAAGTCCCTGTTCCAAAGCATGGATATGCTAGCTCAGGGATCGGCAACCTTTGGGTAAGTTCCCTGGTGGGCCACGCCGGTTTGTTCACCTGCCGCATCCGCAGGTTCGGCCAATCGCAGCTCCCACTGGCTGCGGTTCACTGCTCCAGGCCAATGGGGGCTGCTGGAAGTGGCGGCCAGCACATCCCTTGGCCTGCGCTGCTTCCTGCAGCCCCCATTGGCCTGGAGCAGCAAACCACGGCCAGTGGGAGCTGCGATCGGCTGAACCTGTGGACACGGCAGGTAAACAAACTGGCCTGGCCCACCAGGGGCCTTACCCTGATGGGCTGCGTGCCAAAGGTTGCCGATCCCTGTGCTAGCAAGAGCTTCGCAAAGAAAAGATTTCCAGAAATTTATAACATGGGCAAAATATTTGACCTAGCTTCATTCTCAGAAATTACTAAAACATTTAGACTGAAATTTTCTGGAAAAATTCAGCCCAAGGCTGACAACCACCATGGAAAATTTCAGACCAAACATTAAAAAAATTTGGCAAAGTTATAAGCTACTGAAAACAGGGTCTTAATGTGAGAAGCATTGGGTAATCTTAATAATAGGTGATGCTAACAGCCCCATCTATGATAACTTGGGTAAGTTGTGCCAAAGGATGGGTGATGGAAATAAGTCTAGAAATATCTGAAAAAATGTCCACACAAAGGAAGGAAAGGGCTTTTTTAGCACAGAGATTTCCAAGGTGAGTTCCATGTACCAGTTGGGGTCTGTAGATCATTTCCTGGGAGTCTGCAGAAGCTGGTAAGTGACATGATACTGGCTTCTCCTTGTTTTGGATTGCTTTTAAATGCCTTCATGCTCTTCAGTGTGAAGAGCAGCCTGGAGTCTGGTAAAAGTAGCTGGAAACATGAAAGACCCTGTCTAGTTACCTCTGCTACGAGGGATGGGAAGCAGGGTCCTCCCTCAGGAATCAGAGCTACCAGAGGAATTGAAGCTGCCACCCTGAAAAGGAACATTCATATGGGAATTACATCTAGGGAGGCAGGTAGAAAGGAAGACTGGGTGTTTGGCAAGGGGCGGGGGTTCAGAAAGAAACACGTGAGGGGGAAATGAAATGAAAAGTAAATAATGCTATTCTTTTTCAAAAAGGACAAAACATTTACCACATTCTGGACAGCTGCTAATACAAAATACTGTGTAAATACTTCTTTTTCAAGTAAGCACTTGCTGTAGTAGCTATAGGAATATTATTTGATCAAGAAGGGGAGGGGTGGTATCAAAATATTGCTGCTATTTTCCCAAAACAGTTCTAAAATCCAATTGTTCCTTTCTATCCAGATTGCTAACGTTTGTTCAGGTGCTGATCAGCACCCGTTTTGACTGCCGCAACCTCTTCTTCCTCTCTAGCATCCCTGACACCCACACTCCACCACTTCCATCCTCTCCACCTCCTCAGTTATTTTGTAATGTTAACTCTGGCAAATAGAAATACTTCAGTGCACTAAGTAAAGTCTGAGCTATTCCCTCCATCTGTGAGATCAGCATAATCTGACCTTCTTCCCAAAGGCTGAAAAGTTTTTCTGTTGGATGATACTTCTTTTTGGTTTCCTCTCTTACTCATCTCCTTTTTAGCTGTCAGGCTTCTTTGCTTACAGCAAACACTCTTTTCTTCCTAGGCAATTTTCTCACTCACATTCTCTTGTGATGATCACTTATCTGACTACATCTCTGCTGTTGCAGCTTTTCCTTCATGATTTACTACACTATTACAGCTCTCTTCCCACTAATATTTTGTTCAGTGGACTTCCTTACTGTGGCACTTCTTTAGCTAATTGCTCTATCCTTTGTACCCATTTCCTTTCTTGTTAGGAAAGTTTTTAACCACCAGAAGAGTGATAGAACCAGTGTCTGCAGGATTCAAGAGAGGTGCCGCTTCCTTGTCACCACCAGAGTCCCAGGCAGTTTGCCACTAAGAGATAATAAGATGCTAAGCCATGCAGGAAGTCCCACCCAAAGGGGCATGAGTGGTAGCCTTTTGTGATTTCCTGATTGGCTGGCACTCCCCATATCAAGTGGGAAGTCATTTCTGGGAATTGTCTGAGCAATGCAGACCTCCGCACTGCCTGTCTCACGGCTTCTCAATCCCACATTCTCAGCTCTTGACCTATGCTCAGCTCCCTATCCTGATCCCTGGTGTATTGTCTTCAGCTTAAGACCATTGCTGACCCTGGTTTGGTCCGACCCCGATTCTCGCCTCACACTTTCAATTTGGTGACAGACTTTGACTTGGCAGTTTTGACCTGGCCTGGCCCTGGATTTATCTCTGACCTTCATCCCTGATATTGAACAGCTCACACTATGCCCACAGGCTGCCCACGACCCGAATCTGATACATTGTTCAGGTCACCTCCAGACTTTGCTCTTCTGCCAATCCATCAATAGACAGCTGAAGGGCAGGTCCATCTTCCACCTGCATTTCCCAGGCGACCCAACCCCCCCCCAGAAATGAACTGCCTGTTTGCAGATGGAGAATCTCGCACTATAGTCCCAGTTAGCTCAGACAATGGCCAAAGTGCTGGCTTCCATGCAGACTAAAATTGGGAAAGTGACCAGCCCAGGCCCCAAAAGGGGGTACCCCTCCCACGCATCATGGCACCAACCCCCCACCTTTGAAGAGAACCCAATCCAAACCCCATGGGGCCTTTCCACACTTACCGTTTTCACTAGAGAGATCGAGGTCAATTCCCCTGCAGTTAGCCATGAGCGACTCTGCTGCCGCCGACAATATTATAGATGCAAAGGTAGCCCAGACCTTTCAGCCAAAACCTTCACTGGACCTGGTAGAAACAATCGATAAGTCACCCCTGTCATCTGGTCCAGTAACCCAGAAAACTGTTCTCTTAGAGGCCAGAGTGGGAGAGTGCCACGAGTTATTGCACTTCGATATGATCCATGCCCTGCACTTGTAGTAGTTGGATTTTATGTTTGTATTTTGTATAATTTAAAATGAAAAATAAAGAATAATAATGTAGCATGCATTAAATGTATTGGTGTATGATTTGACCATATCCCGCCAGTCACCCTGTCTGAAAGCAGAAAGGAATGGCCTAATGGGCCACTGATAAAGGTACATCAACCAGAATCTGTGTCTGGAGCTGATTTCAAGGCAGTAACAGACCTTTTAGGGTCACAACTTTGTTGTAGGTTTAGCATTTTAAAATAAGTAAAAGAATGCAATGATTGTTTTCTATTGCATTGCAATTTGATGTTCCTGGTCAAATGTCCTGTGTAAATCAATTCTGTTTTGTGTGTGAATGAGGAATGTGCGTGTTAGAAAATAAGTGTGAAGGCCATCACCAGACCAGACATTCTAGGGAGGCACCGAGGACAGATGCAAGGGCGCCAGGAGATTACGACATGCCCCTATTGAAATGTCAGAAAAGGGCAGATTGATTACTCTAAAGATGAGACAGGCACCTATCAATGGGGACAAGATAGCCGGGATCAAAGCCAGCATGGGGTAACTCCCTGAAGGACTTGGTGAAAGAACAAAATAAAGAATGAAAAGGACAATTTAAGAAAACAAGCACTCATCAAACAACAGTTGATTATAGCATGACAGTGCAAAACTCATTGGTCCCAGTGAAGGGAAAATCACTATATAAACAGGGTGCCTTTGCAACAGAAAAACTTCAAAAACAGACTCCAACGAGAAGCTGCCGAACTTGAATTAATATGCAAACTGGATACCATTACCTTAGGTTTGAATATAGACTGGGAATGGCTCGGTCATTACGTTAATTGAATCTATTTCCCCCAGATAAATACCCTTAACACCTTTGTGTCAACTGTCTATAATGGGCCATGTTGATTATCACTTCAAAAGTTTCTTTCCTACTGATAACAGTTCCTTTCAATTAATTAGCCTTTTACAGTTGGTATGGTTACTTCCACCTTTTCATGTTTCTCTGAATGTATAAATATCTTCCCACTGTATGTTCCATTCTGTGCATCCGACGAAGCGGACTGTAGTCCACGAAAGCTTATGCTGAAATAAATTTGTTAGTCTCTAAGGTGCCACAACTATTCCTTTCTTATTTTCTTTTTGCTGACACCGACATACACGACTACTACACTGGAAGCTTCTCACTGGGAGCTCATGGTCACTGTGTTCGCTATGATCCCTAAATCTTTCTTTAGAGTCCCTGCCTTCCAGGACACAATACCCCATTCTGTAGGAATGGTCTGCACTTTTTGTTCCTAGATGTATAATTTTCCATTGGACTATATTAAAACTAGTGCTGATCAGAAAACTTATGTTAAAATAGTTTTCTGTTGGAAAATGCTCCTCTGGAAAAAAAGAAATTTCCCACCAACAACCCTCCCACATTTTCCTCAAATGGTTTTTTCCATTTCATTTAAGTAGAGTTTCAAAAATTGTGTTTCAAACGGTTATCATTTCAGAATTCATTTTATGGGCTTTTTCTTTTTTATATTATTTCTATTATTCTTACATGATTTCATAACATGTTAGGAGTAGTAGTCTGCGTGTATACACCATGTCAGGTTATGTCATATTACGACATAATAGTTGAAATATTTGGATACTTTTTATATTGACACTTGAAATATTCTGTTACTTTTTTATATTTATAGTAAGTGTCAAACTGTTTCATTTTGACACAAAAACTTTGATTTAGAAAATAAGATGTTTCAATCTGTGTTAATAATAATAAAGAGTGGATGCTACTTATTATTTTTTAAATTAGTATTTTGATTATGTTGTCATATTGTGACATGATCTGACATGTCATACTATGCATTGCTACAACTGACATGAATTAATGTAAAATTTTTAAAAACTAAAATGAAAAAATTGAAACAAAATTTTCAGTTTTTCTGAAATGAAATTTTTCCCACAATTTCTGTTTCACAGGAAATTTGAAAAATATTGTTGTTCCAATTCATAAAGAAAACAAATTTCAAAATATAGATATTTCCAGAAAAACAGAGATTCTGAGTTTTGCAAAGATCTAATTAAAATACATTTTGTTTGAATGAGCCTGGTATACTAAGTGATCCAGATCTCTCTGTTAGTTGCCCTGTCCTCATACAAATTTACCACTCTGTCAATCTTTGTGTCATCTACAAATTTTATCAGCAGTGATTTTATATTTACTTCCAGATCATGGATGAAAATGTTGAATAACATCAGGCCTAACACTGATTCCTGCAGAAACACTCCCATTCCGGATGATTTACAATTGACAACCATTTTTTTGAGATCTATCATTTAGCTAGTTCTTAATCTGAAAGATGGGAGAGATTCCAGAGGACTGGAAAAAGGAAAATATACTGTCAATCTATAAAAAGGGGAATAAGGAAATTACAGGCCAGTCAGTTTAACTTCAATATCCGGAAAGATAATGGAGCAAATAATTAAGCAATCAATTTGCAAACACCTAGAAGATAATAAGGTGATAAGTAACAGTCAGCATGGATTTGTCAAGAACAAATCATGTCAAACCAACCCAGCTGCCTCCTATGCAGGACATTTCTGCTATCTCACATTGGACTCAGAGTGAAATAAGGCAGCCCAGCTGTTCCAGTTTCAGTGGGGCCTGCTGGATGAGATCAAGAATGAGTTGGCTAGAGTTGAGACTTCACTGGATCTGGGCGTGTTGTCCGGATAGACAATCAGCTGAATGAAGGACAGGAAGAAAGAAGACGGGAGGCATTGGAACTGCACCCACCACTATTGGTTCCTGCTCCACAAGTCAAGGGAGCGATGGTGACATTTTAACCTGTACTTCTATTATGGCAAACTGTGTCGTGCTATCTTTGATTCCCCCTTGAGGAACCCAAACCAAAGAGACCCAGGAAAACAAGCCAGCCCAGGCCTGGTAAAGGGGACTGGCCTGAGCATCTTGACAAAATTTTCCTGTAGGAGGGGGCAGGAGTCCCTAGACCCTTCCCAGGTCCCGCTGGCTTTCATTCACCTTCTCTACTCTTCTAATGGCTGCATTTAGGGGAGTTTTGGGGGGTAATTGCTCCCTGGCAGAGGGCCAGTTCTTTTTTCTCCCTGTCCCTTGTTAGAGAGGAGGATTTAGCTGGAACAGGGGTCAGCCTCACAAGACAGCCCTGAATATGGCTTTATGGGCTCAGTCTCTGAAAGTGTATTGCCCCTTCAAGGGGTTTAACCCCCACCTCTCTTCCTGAGGTGTGTTACTTGGCTGTCAGCCGGAGCAGCTCCAGAAGCAGTGTGGTTGATGGCTGTCTCATCCTTGGATGGCCTGCCTCTGTTACTTGTAGTGTCTGCATGGAGCAGCCTTCTTACCCCTTCCGGTGGTAGGCTTCCCCTTATAAGCCCCTCCTCCTCCAGGGTGAACAAGCTTTGCTGATCCCCCTCATTAGTGCAGCATAGGCTCAGAGGAGCTTGTTAGCCTCCTCTCAGCTCGTGGGGGGCATGTCCCTTCACAGTTCCCTTTAGTATTGAGCCATGGTCCTATCCTGAATGAGTGCTGAGTGCCATCAACCAACTGCATTTGCAAGTATCAGTTGAGCTATGTGTCCCAGAGTGCTTCCTTTTAGTCCCTATGCAGCAGGCCCCCATTGTCTCAGGTGCAGTGGATAATTTTATTGGCCTGAATGCGGCCTGGACCCATGCATGTCTGTTCCGTCCTTGGCTATGCCAACATGGTCTCTATGCGAAGCTGGAGAAGTGTATTTTTGGTCAGGCCTCCTTAAAAATTCTTAGGGTTCATCCTGTCCCTTGAAGATCTTGTGATGGACTGTTGTAAGGTGAAAGCAGCCCTGGAGTTCACAGCTCCACTGAACATCTGAGAATGAGAATCCTTCCTGGATTGGCGAATTTCTATTAGAAATGTATCCCGAGGTTCTCAGAGTGCATTGCCCTGTCACTGCCCTAAATTTCTCTGGTGACCCAGGGCCCAACAATCCCTTTGAGCAGTTGAAACTTACATTTACCTCCACTACCATACTTCTAACATGGTGATCAGGGCAGTACTTTCCCAGGAACATGGCCCCTTACTCCAGGAAACTCATTCCCACAGAATAAAACTATTAGATCCTGGATAAAGAACTCCTGGTGATCAAAACTGCCTTTGAGGAGTGGTGCCACTATCTGGAAGGGTCTTAGTACCCCATCCAAGTACACCGACCATACACATTTAGACTATTTGCATAAGGTCAAAGCCCTCAACCCATAGCAAATCTGATGCGCCTTTTTTTTTTTCACATTACAAATTTGTAGGGCAGGTCTACACTACTGTAGTAAATTGATCTAACTTACACAACTTCAGTTATGTGAGTAACTGAAGTCAACGTAGTTAGATCCACTTATTGCGGTGGCTACACTGTGCTGTGTCGATGGGAGAGTGTTGCCCATTGACTTCCCTTATGCTTCTCTGGGAGGTAGAGTACACAAATCGATGGGAGTGTGTGCTCCTATCGATTTAGCGTGTCTTCACCAGACCCGGTAAATCGACCTGTACCTCCAAGAATTATAGCCCTGCAAGTATGCCATGGCAAAACCTTTTGGCAGATTCAGGACCCAATGCCTATTTCCTTGTCTCTTTCAGTGACCTCACATGCAAGTCACAGTGCAGGCCTATGTTACCTCTTGTAATGCATGTGCCCACTCCAAGGCATTGCATGACAAACCCCTCAGCCTCTTCCAAACTTTTAAGACTCCATTTAACCCCTGGGCAGTTATCTCCCTAGATTTCATAGTAGAGTAACCCAAGTCCAATAGGTTCATGACGATTTTCTGATCCTGGTGGACACCTCACTAAGATGGCACATATCATTCCCTGTATTGGCGTGTCCTCCTCCCAGGGAACCACCCAGCTCTGCCTGGATCAAGTTATCCACTTCCACAGCCTTCCAGAGTGTATCATCTCTGATAGCAGTCACAATGTATCTCCGGTTTCTGGTGTGAAGTCCTCTGGATGTTGGGCGTTCGTGTCTTTATCTCCTTTGTCTATCATTCCCAGGCAAATGGTCAAGCACACAGGAAAAACCAAATTTGGAACTGTACCTGTGGTACTACTACCAGTACAACTCTACCAAGTTTATGTACAATAATGCGGAACATGCCTTTACAAGACAGAATCCCTTTTTGTCAAACTATGGGTTCTCGATTTTACCCAGAACGACCCATGATCTCCCCCAGCCCAGCAGCCTTAGTCTGGGTGTAACAGATCCATCAGATCCAAGATGATCTGAAAACCCACATGGATGAGGCCAAAAGAAGCTACAAGCAATGTGCAGACTGTCAATGACATGAAGGGCCCACTTTTTCCATAGGTCAGATGGTGTGGCTTTTAACCAAAGAGCTGCACACAGGCCATCTCATAAACTAAAATTACAGGTTCCTGCAACCCTACTAATTTGCTGACAAATCAATCCAGTTACCTTTGAATTCCTCCTGCCCCACTCTCTAAATCCACCCAGCATTTCACATATCTTTTAAAGCCCCATACGCAGAGTGTGTTTCCTCATCGCTACTAACTGTCCCCCCCCCAGCCACTACATGTTCAAGGTTATAATGAATATGTCGTCCTCGAGATCCTGGATGCAAAAATGAGACTGGGTAAACTCTGGCATTTGATTGATTGTGAGGGTTACAGTCCTGAAGAATTATCCTGGGCCCCACACAAAATGTTCCCATGCCCCTGTCCTGGTAAAAGACCTTCCACAAAAAACAACCAGGAAAACCCAGCCCACTGACACTCAGAGGGCACCCTAAAGGGGGAAGGTGATGTGAACCCAAGTCCATGGGTCACCAGGCAGTTCTCAAACCACAACCACCACCTGACAACTCTCTGCTACCAGTGGGGAGTGTGGGCTGGTGGACCATAGTTCACTGTAGGTGCCACCTACAAAGCTCCCAATTACAGGAGAAACCCAACCTCTCTGATTGGCTGAGAATCATTACTTAAGCCAGAATGGGGCACAGAAAGTTGTCTAAGCAATTATGTGAATCCCTGGCTGGCTACTACTTAGACCTTCCTTGTTCCTGCCTTCCTCTGCTGTTCCTGCCCTTCTGCCTTGCTCCATATCCCTGCTTCTATGCCTCACCCTTAGCTATTGGCTCCACCTCGGACTCTTGGCTCAATTCCTGATTCTGACTCTGGCTCTGAACCTTGGCTTGATTCTTGACAGCATCTGTCTCTGTTGCTGACCTCCGGGTCCTGGCTCCTGCTCTTACCATGAGGTCTGCATGCTTAAGTCCCTGTCTGCAAGAAGAGGAATGCCCAATCCTATCATATAATGTAACAATAATAATACATTTAGACACAGCCTTTTACAGAAAAGGTTCAGGAAGCTTTATTGTCCGAATACAATTATGAGGCACATTAAATATGGACAGTATTTCTTTTATTTTAATTTAAAGGATTAAACAGATTCTGCTGTCACAATATATTTGGGAAACTGATTCTCAAACCACAGGCATAAAAGCTTCAGCCCTAAGCATGTCTAAAATATTTAATGTAAACTAATACATAGGAAACAAATTCTGACCTTAAAGAATTATAGGAATATAAGAAATGAGAGAGAGAACCTTATCTAGAAATTTAATATGTACCTATGCAAAAAATGTTTCCAAATGGTAACTAGCAGCAATTAATAGATATCAAGACACTGAAATATTAATCAATCTGAAAAATGACTGTGGAAGTAGCATTCTGTATTGGATGCAATCCACCCCCCCCACCAAACGTGAAGACCCAATGGGTGGGATTTTCAAAAGAGATCAGTGTCATCCTAACTGTAGTCCATTAAAACTTATAAACTCCCACTGACTTGAGTAACAGCAGAGTGTGACAGTTTTCCCAACACTGAGCACTCTGAAAATCCCACCCAATTATAATAATTACAGTAATAAATTCTAGAAATGACAATAGCATTAACATTTCCAGGTCCTTCTTGTTGAACAGGGGTCACCGTTTGGTGGTTATTATGAAGATGATAAAAAGAAGCCTTGGTGATCGAAGTAAAGTTTTTATCAAAAGATAAATCTGCAGATTATACCACAGCAGTAGCACCCTTACAATTACTCTGAGCCCTGTTGGTATTTTTGTTGAGTCTTGCAGTAAATGTAAACTACAGTATAAAAGGAAGTGTTAAATTTCACACTTATTTAATAAGTCATATGCACAGAAGATGCCTACTGTAGGAAATGGACTTGATTGTATTGGTACAATAAAATTTGGATAATTTATTATGGAAAAAAATCACATTTGAAAAGATAATCAGAACAAAATGTATGGAATAAATAGCCAAATTAATGAACCAATTTTGGAACCTACCTTCTTTCTTTATTAAGGAGGATTCAGCCAGAAAGCAGATACTTTTCTTTGGATGAATTTTGGATGAAATTAAGGAAACACCTTATTATCCACATAATAATAAGAGCAGTTTTGTAGTTAGTAGTTTGAGCCACACTAAGCATCTATTAAACAAACGGTAGTAAAAACCCCTACATGTGCACAGGGTTGCATGGCTAACGTTGCCATGGGGAACTTAACCTTTGATTTCTTGACATTTGTGGTTATGAAATCACAACCTTTAACGGTGCATTAACAATGACTTTTTTGCGTTCAGTAACACTTTCCTCAAGTAGTGACAGATGCTAATGGAAAAAAATATACATTAGGAATTCTAATTGTTTATTTTAGATTTATTACAGTAACAAATTTTGAGTTAACAATGATAGAGAGAAGGCTTACAGTATAATGGGGGATGTTTATCAAAATGATGAACATAAGAAAAGGATGTCGCTGTCTTATGATGTACATGAAAATTTTTTCTCAGTCCCTGGAAAAATCATGGAACAGGTCCTCAAGGAATCAATTCTGAATCACTTAAAGGAGGGGAAAGTGATCAGGAACAGTCAGCATGGATTCACCAAGGGCAAGTCATGCCTGACTAACCTAATTGCCTTCTATGATGAGATAACTGGCTCTGTGGATGAGGGGAAAGCAGTGGATGTGCTATTTCTTGACTTTAGCAAAGCTTTTGATACAGTCTCCCACAGTGTTCTTGCCAGCAAGTTAAAGAAGTATGGGCTGGATGAATGGGCGGTAAGGTGGATAGAAAACTGGCTGGATGGTCGTGCTCAACGGGTAGTGATCAATGGCTCCATGTCTAGTTGGCAGCCGGTATCAAGTGGAGTGCCCCAAGGGTCGGTGCTGGGGCTGGTTTTGTTCAATATCTTCATCAACGATCTGGAGGATGGTGTGGACTGCACCCTTAGCAAGTTTGCAGATGACACTAAACTGGGAGGAGTGGTTGATACGCTGGAGGGTAGGGACAGGATACAGAGGGACCTAGACAAATTAGAGGATTGGGCCAAAAGAAATCTGATGAGGTTCAACAAGAACAAGTGCAGAGTCCTGCACTTAGGACGGAAGAATCCCATGCACTGCTACAGACTAGGGACCGAATGTCTGGGCAGCAGTTCTGCAGAAAAGGACCTAGGGGTTACAGTGGACGAAAAGCTGAATATGAGTCAACAGTGTGCCCTTGTTGCCAAGAAGGCTAACGGCATTTTGGGCTGTATAAGTAGGGGCATTTCCAGCAGATCGAGGGACGTGATTATTCCCCTCTATTCGGCACTGGTGAGGCCTCATTTGGAGTACTGTGTCCAGTTTTGGGCCCCACACTACAAGAAGGATGTGGATAAATTGGAAAGAGTCCAGCGGAGGGCAACAAAAATGATTAGGGGGCTGGAGCACATGACTTATGCGGAGAGGCTGAGGGAACTGGGATTGTTTAGCCTGCAGAAGAGAAGAGTGAGGGGGGATTTGATAGCTGCTTTCAACTACCTAAAAGGGGGTTCCAAAGAGGCTGGATCTAGACTGTTCTCAGTGGTAGAAGATGACAGAACAAGGAGTAATGGTCTCAAGTTGCAGAGGGGGAGGTTTAGGTTGGATATTAGGAAAACCTTTTTCACTAGTAGGGTGGTGAAGCACTGGAATGGGTTACCTAGGGAGGTGGTGGAATCTCCTTCCTTAGAGGTTTTTAAGGTCAGGCTTGACAAAGCCCTGGCTGGGATGATCTAGTTGGGGTTGGTCCTGCTTTGAGCAGGGGGTTGGACTAGATGACCTCCTGAGGTCCCTTCCAACCCTGAGATTCTATGACTAAGAAATAGGCAATGAAGATCCATTTTAGACCTTACTAGACAGAAAAATTCACTTACTACATTAAATGGCTGTGTATTTTCTGTGTATTTCTAGTGAAATATGACAAGATTTCCACATTTAACTAAGCAGTAGATCAACTCAGAACTGATAAATGCATTGTTCTAGCTTTAAGATGCTTGATTTATGCTAAGTTGCTATAGGTTAAAAGAAGCCTATTCAATGGTTTTCCATGCACTTAACATGTTTGCTAAGCAGATTCTTGACTAGAAAACCAATTGCTGTGCCCTAAAATTGAAGGGGTGAAAAGGTTAGGAACACTGATTATATGGCTCATTGACAATAGGACCCAGAGTCTTTTAGCTGTAAGGCCTGTGCACTTGCATGGACCTGTTTGCAGGATGAGGATTTAAAGCTGGAGTACAAGAGGCTCTTTGTTGCCATGCAATATCTGTTCTATGATTTATCTGAAGAACTTTCTGAAGTTTTGCTCTATCCTCCTGGGTATTTAGTATCCTTCAGCATTTTGGTTTAGTGTGAATTTGAAAAAGTGGAGTTCATACTGGCCCCCAGGTAATTAATGAAAATAGAGAGCACAGATCCCATTGCTAATTCCTTCGAGATCCCAGTTAATGTTGCCCCCACTTGGAAACTGTACTGTTAATAATTACTTCTTGTTCATGATCTGTGAGTGTTTTTTGCCTGCTATAGCATTTCTGTCTTGATAGTATTGATTAAGACACACAAGAGAATGAAGACAGAGACATAGGAGATATTAAAGGCTATAACTTCGAATATACTAAAGTGGGGCAGAAGAGATTCTGTTTCCTCCCTGCAAACTACCAGGCATTAATTGAGTTCAGGGCAGGCCATACAACAATGAATGAAGGTTAGCCTCTGTAGCCTAACCATCCCTGATTGTGGATAGGATTCAGTCTAGCTGCTGAGTCTCTCTAGTTTCCACCCAGCTGTGGAAGGATGCAATCTGTCGAACACTTACAACCTTCCTATACTCCATAGGGTAGCGGGATCCATGCCATCAACTTGCTGGATTGCTTACCCCGGGAGTTGGCACCCTAAAGCCTCCCACCTGCACTGGTCACTGACTGTAGTTTTGACAACAGCTACTCACTTTATTAGCTGAGTGACACAGTCAGTCCTGGCAGGGTGGGTGAAGGCAAGTTGTCTCAGAATGGGTAAAGCCCTTTTTCCTATGAACTGATAGAGGTTACCACAGATTAATTATGGACAACCGAGTCCAATTAAGGACAGCCTGTGACCTTTGAAAACTTCTTTTGGGACTTGGGGGGGCAGAAGAGAGATGAGAAGCAAGCTGTAGAAGGGTTGTATGCAGCAAAGAGAAAAGGCTTCTCCTAGATAAAGAGCTGTTTTTTCTTTATAGAGGAGATCTTATGTTTATTTCTGTTTAGAGAAGGTTCCTGGCAGTTGGTAGCCAGGATAAGAAGAGGCAGTGCTCCAGTGGGAGTTAGGAAGTGTATTTTGTGTATGTTTAAAGACACCTCTTGGGCCAATCCTAGGGCCTACCCTGTAAATATTGTAAATAAACTCATGTTAAGAATTCAACCTCTGGAGTAGGACTGATTTACTCCCAGTCCCCAACACCACAGGGAAAAACTCTGAGCTTTGATGTGATGAAAGAGGTGTATTGTCACACCACTTTCTTTTTTGAAAATGTCTATCCCTTGTTTTCCTTATTATTGCTGCCAATCAGGCCTCCTTGGGTGCTATGAGGCAAGGAAGAAAACCTACTGGACATCTTGCCAGTCATACCCAAGAGTTAAAAATTCTTTTGACTATGAAAAAGATGATGGGGTCAGACCCACAGCAAGCCTAGAGATGCAGCTCTGGCAAATATATTACTTACAGGGCACGAAGAGTGGAACAGCATTTGGGTGCCCAAGATTGTGGCCCCAAACCCAACAGAGCCATGAGTGATGGGGATTGAGGAGTATGTCTGTGGAAGCCAGTTAGCCCCCTAATCTCCTATGAAATGGCCAGTAGGTAGCTGCAGGAGATTTCCATCCCCAGTCACTCCTCAAAGTCCATATGCACTCTGTGTAGGGGAGGAGTAAGAGGGGATGCCTAGATGTGGAACACATTCTTTTCAAGCAAATACTCCTGGGGATCCCTGCCAATTCGATCAACTTCTCCCACATCCCCGCCTGTTCTGAGGAGGATGGATGGGGTGAATATTTTTGCAGGTTACTGCGGCCATTACAGAAATATACACCAGCATAACTATATTGATATAGTTATAGCTGTGCATACCCCGAACATAGGCACATTGCACCGTTGTATAGCATAGTTTACATCAGTGCAGTTGCATCTGTGTCAGTGCTAAATTACATCAGTGTAGTGTGTCTACAATAGGGGTGTGCACCAGTATAACCAAATTTATATTCTTTCACTGGTGTAAATTTTTGCAAGTTTCTTAATGTTGATCCTAAGATATTCAGAAACTATCAAAAGCTTTAATGAAACTCAGCTGCACTTTGAGCACTATATTTCCTTCTCTACCAAGGCCCCAATTCAGTAAAGCACTCAAGTGCTTACTTAAATTTAAGCACATGCTTAACTCTAATTGAAGTCAATGGAACTTAAGGACATGAGTAGGTACTTTGTTAATTAGGAATGTGCTTAAGGTTAAGCAAGTACCTTTGTGCTTTCCCAAATCAGGGCTCAAATCAGGATTTGTGCTAAGAAGCTATTGCATTTGATGTCAGCTGTATTTAAAAAACTCAGGTTAAACATCACCCAGTAAATTCCTTTCATCAAAGTATTTACCTTGTAGGTTTACCCTAGCTATAGGTCACTTGAAAAACAAGATGGGCAAAATCTTAATCAATTCTGAAAAGTTTTAATCAGAAGGTTTACTTTTCTATAGTAAAGTCCAAATTAAGCTGCATTCCCATGCATGTTCATTCAAGACTATATGGACTCTGCCCGGTGGTAAACTTTTATTATTGACCATCTACTTGTGCTTCCCAGACAGCACAAAATGAATTCAACACACTGCAAAATTACTGCATGTCATTCACATCAGCGATTGCATTCAGATAGCAGGACTACCAACTCATTTCTCAGTGTTCTATGATGGTTTGGCTTAACTGTTAAATTATAGACTTCAATAGATTTTTTTATGCTCTATTTTCCTGCAAAAAGGATGGGGTCATGGGATGTGTTATGTTGAAGTTTTGTTGTGTGTGTATTTTACTGAAGACTAGGACAAAGTCTTGGGCCTCGTCTACATAGGAAAGTTTTACCAATTACACCAATATAATTTTAGCAGTATAGTCAGACCAATATAGTTATACTGATCTAATCCTCCCTGTGGAAACTCTTATTCCAGTGTAAGAGTAGCAATTTTTTTTGGTTTAGTTTAAACCCCTTCCTAACCAACAGAAGCTAAAGCAAAAAGAGGTCTCTTACACTGGAATAAGATTGTCCATAGGAGGAATTATACCACTATCACTATATTGGTTTAAAAATCATACCTTCGCTTATGCCAGTATAACTTTCTCATATAGACAAGCCATTTGTTGGAAATTAAAGATTTGGAAAGTTGGAACTCAATGTTTCTTAAAAATGTGAACTGGTATAACAGTTTCACTCTTCACAGCCCTGTGTGAATGGCAGATAGCCTATTTGCTCCTATTTATTCCCCCTCCCTCCAGGTCTTGGTTTATTTCTCCTGTTATAGTCCTCAAGAGCTGGATCAGCTTCCTCTTCTAATCTTGCCTTTGGAACCAGTGGCTATATCCAAAGGATTCTAACGTCATCTACTTAACAGTATACAAAGAGGCAAGAATACCCTTACCTAACCTCGACCTCCACTGAGTAGCCTTCTGGAGTAAGGTGGGGAACCTCTCATTTTCCCAGTTTCAGCCCCAGTTTACCAAGATACTTAAGCCTGTGAACAGATATTTTAAACAATGAGTGGTCACATTCATGTCAGCGGGACTACTCATTTGTGTAAAGTTAGGCACCTTCTTAAGTACCTCGCTGAATTGGAGCCTTAGTCTCTCTCACAGGTAACTTGCTCTTTTGCCATTCTTTAGTTTGTAGTTATGGACAGCCAATTAACTGTCTTTTGTCTTTTCAGAACAATCAAGCTCTGATCCTTACTCTGAAGTAGCTACAACTGTTTTTAACCTCACATTCTTACTCAGACATTGCTGATCGCTGTCTGGCCAAAATAAACACCACCACACATGTCAGGCTCACATCTCATCAAAATTTACACTTGGTGAGATGATGCTAGAAGGACTGTAATCTTCTTTGTTCTTGCCAAGGGAAACATGCATAATCAGTTCTTTAGCTACTAGCCCTGTGGTGGTGTTACTGTTAGTATCTAGGTGTATTCAGACAGGTAAGCTTCTTTTACATTCCTGCAGTAACATGCCAGACTTAACTGAGGCTAGTTATTCACTCCGTATTTCACTGTTCTGAGCACATTTCTTTATACCTTAATTAACAGATCCCATTATTACTAGTGTCACTACTTTACCTGGTATGAAAATTACAATACTAGGCTAGTAGTTTCCTATGTCTTAACAACCCTGTTAAAGATAATAGAATGCCAGAACAAAAGCACTGGTCATAAGTGACCCTATTCTGTTTCTGGTGAAGAAAATGAAGTTAGTGGAAAATAGGTCAATGAATTAAGAGTCAAATCCCCCAAGGTTTTTTCTAACTTGTTAAATGCCAAGGTCAAAATACTTTCCTTATAGCACAGTTCTAACACAAGAGTTGTGCTCAGAAAATGTCTGGCTGTCTCTGTCCTCAACACTCTAGCTGTTTAAAAATGTTACTTGGCCACAGTAGTCATGAAAAAGGGGCAGTGGATTGACTGTGCCATGTCAAGACACATTAGTTCATGTTGCTCTGCTGGTGTTTGTGTAAATGGGGAGGAGAAGATGGGAAGAATCCTCTTCTCCAGGCCAAAAGGTGCCAGCCCACTGGCGTTTACCACAATCTTGGGCTGCAGTAGCCATCCCCAACCACAAAGGAGTTTAGCTGGTGGCTATACATGGTTACCCTAGCCCTGTGTCCAACGCCCCGTGCTGGGTTAGTTCTGCTTTGTTCGGGGCTTTCCACAGCTGATCAGCTTAAAAGATGAAGCATTTGCCCCAAAGGCTTTGCAAACCATGCAGAAATGTAAAATGCTGAGTTATTTGTAGAGCTATAAGACTGAAGTCTTTTATTGTACATCAGCAAGTTACTTCAGCACATTGCGTAATGGGACTACTCAAGTGCTTAAAATTAGGCACATGCTGCTGCACCGAGCTGAACCTTAGTAAATATTGAGCATTTCTAGACCATTGGCACAACAGGGAGTAATATAATTTAAACCATTTTGCACCTAAATTCTGCGTAATGTTCTTATCACATATAGCTCTATCTTGACATACTGTACAAACGCAACCTCAGTGTATAGAAACATCTCAGTGATATTGTTTTGGCTGAAAGACCCAATGTGCCAGACAGAGTTCGGCTTCCTTACTGTTCAAAAATGATTTTGACGTTGTCAGGGAAGGCAGCTATACTCCTCGAGGAATGGGATTGAAGACCATTTACTGTAATTTGGAGAGTAGATACAATATGGAATTGACCTAGGTTTAAATGAAACATTTGAAAATCAGTGTCTTGCATTGTAATGACTGAGCAAGCAGTACTTTTAATAATATTCCCTAAGACAGGGAATCTCTTGACTCTGGGAACTGGGATTTCCTAACACAAAGCATAATGTAAAATTCATTAGTTCTTAGTGGCATGAGCTCTGAATATGCTTGTGCCAATGAATTAATTTTCACTGCTAAGAATATTCATAAAATGTTACCATGATAATCCTATAGTAGAAGGTCTTCTGTACAGAATACCACAATATCAAAGTACTTATATTGTGCATTAAAATATTCTAGTATGAATGAATTTACATACCTTGTTCACGTTTAAATCTTTGCATTCCATAGGCTGATCATGTATTTAAACATGGTGACTTGAACATACATATGCCTGTATAGACATCTGTGCCCAGAACTAGATTTGCAGGGTATTTTTAAAAACTGGAGCAGAGATACCCGTGTGTATGCAACTCTTTCCGTACCATGCAAAGATGGACACCGAGTGGTTCAAACTACAGTTGTTTCCTTGCCTAAAGAAAATGGTGCAGGAAGTTTCAGTTTCACCTTGACAAATTATACATTCATTTTTTAATAATGCATGCAGTGCATGAAAGCAAGAAAAATAAAGTAATTAAAGCCTCTCTTCTCCCAAAGTAGTAATCAAAATGTCTCTGGGAATTAGATTAAAAGGAGGACTTTTAGAAGAATCATAAGGAGTAATATACCAAAGGGCAGACTAAAACTTATGTTAGGAGCATTTCCTCTTTGGATCACATTCAGGAACAAGTATTTGATGATAAACATACGAAACTCTTCAAATATTTTGGAGTCTTGTGAGAAGATAAGTCAAACACACAAGAACCAAACTTAGCCTATAAAAGAGTAAATGATATAATCCATTGTCTCTCTCGCAATAGGCTAATTTTACACAGCAATTTAACTGACAACTTATTTATTTATGTCCCTTTTGACACATATTGCAGTCTGAAATGCGTATGAATTTTGTTAACCATTGCTAATTTTCTGTCTGTTCGTGAGTTTTTATGCTTATAGATAGCCAGCTCATCAGATCAGTACAAACAAACAAAGACATTTCAATTCCATAAAATGTATTAATGGATGGTTGGCTGTAATAGATATGTCAGAGATTACAAAGATTGACCTGTTCTGTGGATAAAATATATTACTGAAACTGAAAGGATGGGTGTCAAGGCACTGCACTGAGACTTGGGAGACCTAGGTTCATTTCCCAGCACTACTACAGATTTCCTGTGTGACCTTGGGCAAGTCACTTAGTGTCTCTGGCTGGAATTTCCAAAAAAAGCCTATGAGAGTTGGGTGCCCAACTTCTATTGAACTTCAGTGGGAGATGGTTGTCTAACTCCCTTGGTCTCCTTAGAAAAACCTCAGGTTTTGTGCCTCAGTTCCCTATATGCAAAATGGGGATAATACTTCCTTCTCTCCGTTCCCCCCCACCCCCCACCCCCCATATTGTGGGTCAGGGAGTGTTTCTTACTGTTAATATTATTTACGATTTGTATTGCCGTATGTGTTTGGACAGCATTTTGCACAAAGGGGTTCTCATCTCGGTTGGGGCCAGCGCTGGCTCTAGTTTTTTTGCCGCCCCAAGCAAAAAACGTTTTGGCTGCCCCCACCCCAGCCCTGGGCTCCCCCCCCTACACCCGCCTGCTGCCCCAGTGCTGGGCTCTCTCCTCCACCCCACCCACACCCCCTGCCGCCCCAGCCCTGGGCTCTCTCCCACCCCCTACCGCCCCAGCCCTGGGCTCCCCCCCACCAGTGCTGACTCCGCCTGCTCCCCCCTCGCCTCCAGCTGGTCCAGGGCTGGCAGGGTCGGGGCAAGCAGCGGGGCTCCCAGGCCATGCTGCAGCCCCGGGTCCCTCCAGCCGGGGCTCCCGCCTCCAGGACCGTTCGGGACCTGGGAGGGCAGAGCTGGGGGGGACCGCCCCAGCAGGGGGCTGAGGAGCTGGGACAGGGCAGCCCCAGAGGGAGTGGAGCCCTGGAGAGCGGGACGCGGGTCCCACACGGCAGCGCCCCGGGCACCGGTCCATCCTATGGCCCTGCTGCTGCTGCTCCTGGGCGCCCTGCCGCAGCCCCTGGGTGGCTCGGGCCGCTTCGCCCAGCTGTGGCGCTGGGGGGCAGCTGCCCTGTCGCAGCCCCTGGGTGGCTCGGGCCACTTCGCCCAGCTGCAGTGCTGGCGGGTACCGTGTGGCACCTGCAGGCAGCTCCGTGCGCCCTGTGGGGCGGCCCCCAGTCCGAGTGTCCCACGCTTGGAGCCCGCCCGGCCACAAGGTGCGGGCGCTGCTTTCCGACCGCTTGACCTGTGGCTGGTGACGCGAACTGCAGCAGCCCCAGGATGCCCCCCGCGAACGATGCGCTGCTGCTGCCACGGCCAGCTCTAGGCTTTTGCCGCCCCAAGCAAAAAAAAGGATGGCTGGAATGCCGCCCCTGAAAATGTGCCGCCCCAACCATGTGCTTGATTTGCTGGTGCCTAGAGCGGACCCTGGTTGGGGCCTCTAGATAGTACTATGTGACTGCTGTTGTTACTACTGCTGCTAATGGAAAGGAACTTCAGTCTCCAGGTGAGTTAGTCTGACCTTTCCCATGAGCACTGAATTCACTAAAATATATTGTTTTAAATAAAATAATTTTACAGGATTTAAAATATTGACTTTTCATTGCAAAATAACCTGCATTAAAAATGAATGTTAAACTCAGTAAATATACAAGTTAAGAATATGAAAACTGAGTACATCTAACTGTTTGCTATTGTATTTTTCACAGAAATGTAACCTGGAATAATTTAGCTATCCCAGATACCCACTGTTCCAGAGAGCTAGAAGAAGGTTACCAGTGTCCAGCAGGATTTAAGTGCATGGACCTTGAAGATCTGGGACTAAGCAGGCAAGAGCTGGGCTACAGTGGCTTTAATGAGATAGGTCTGTCTTACTGGTAAAATCCATTTCAGTATCCATTTAAAAATGTTTATAAAATAAGTAGAACAGATACAAAATAGTTCATGTCTGTGCAGTGAAGATACTAAATGAAAACAGTATTCTCCTATATGACTATTGCACAAACAATTATATTGATTCTCTTTTAAGTGTTCAAGTCATATTCTATTTTTATAGAGTTAGGCACCCCAAGGTTTAAATAATTTTATAACAATGTCTTTTTATGGAGGGGCAACTATTTGTTATTACAATATGTAAATACAATGATTAGCATATGGGGTTTTTATTATTTGTGATAAATTTTAGATTTAATGGTTTCATAATCTGTTTATCTTTCAGACTAAACTTTTGTTGCAGTATTTTTCTGTAGTATGGTTATATATGGTGCCCAAATACAGCAGTGATGGACATATTAAAATAATTTACATTTGCATAATTTAAGGAGCACTACTAGCTCGTGGAGCTAGAAATTAGGCTGGATTAAGTTGCAATCCCAACTCAGATGGTTCACCAGTTATGGAAAAGCTAGTAAGATATTTCTTAGGTTCCCCAGATTTGGGGGAACCACAACTAGGGGCACTGCAGCTTTAAAGGCCATCTCTGCCCAAACATCTTACATATTATATATGGCACAGATAGCAACTCCTATAGCTAAGGTTACCCAACTCTATGGCTAAAGTTACCCATTATAAGAACCTGTCTTCAGTTGTGTACAATTTTCCCAATTTTTAAACATTTGGGCTGAAATTTTTGGAAATATCTATATTTGTTGTTTAAACTCTGGGTCCCCTTGACTTTCATAGTGATGATACTAAAATTATTCATAAATAAAATAAATAACACAATTCCTGAGTCATTAGTAGAAGGCCCTATGCTATGTAACCTTTTTATCAATGACTGGGAAGACCATAGAAAATAATCACTGATATAGTTTGCAGAGTATCCAAAGATTGGGAAAGTGCTAAATAATGGAGAAGACAGGTCACGGATACAGAATGATCTGGATCTCTTAGTAAAGTTGGGCTCAAGCTAACAAGATGCATTTTCTTTTGGTCAAATGCAAAGTTATACATCTAGGAAAAAGAATCTAGGCCATACGTACAGGGTGGGGGACTGTATACTGGGAAGCTGTGACTTTGCAAGAGACTTGGGGTCCCGGTGGATAACTAGCTCAGCTTGAGCTCCCAGCTGAAGCTAGACAGATTCAGACTGGAAATAAGGTGCAAATTTTTAACAGTGAGGGTAATTCGTCATTAGAATAATTTACAAGGGTTGAGGTGGATTTTCCATCACTTCCAATTTTTAAATCAAGATTGGATATTTTTCGAAAAGATATACTCTAGTTCAAATAGGAAATAATTCAGGGAAGTCATATGTTGTACAGGAGGTTAAACAAAATAATGTCCTTTTCTGGGTTTATAACTTCTGACTCTGTGAAGATTCAAAAAGGCTCCTCTAAGAACACAGGTCGGATTAGAGGACTGGTGTCACCTGCGGTTGTGTTTGTAAGATTTCTCCCCCCAGTTCCCTGCAACTTTATACCCTTCCCCTATTATATAGTCCAGATTCTACACACTTATTCACATTTTGTATTACTTTACTCCATGAGAAATCCCAATGATTTAAATGGGGGTATTCATGGGGTGACATACTACTTAATGTGTAAAATCTGTCACTATGCGTGAGGAAGGTCAAACGAAGGATGCTCTCATATAGAACCAGTTCCTTTCACACACTGTACCCCAAGCAGGCTTAAGAGGAATCACTTGTAAGAGTATATGCATTGGAGACCCCTCAGCAGTACTTGTAGCATATAATGCTGCAACTGCTACCTTCATACCCAACTCCAAGAGAGGAGTCAAAAACATTTGTTCTTGTTTCAGAGTAGCAGCCGTGTTAGTCTGTGTCAGCAAAAAGAACAGGATTACTTGTGGCACCATAGAGACAAACAAATTTATTTCAGACACAAGTAATCCTGTTCTATTTGTTCTTGTGGCACCCTCCTCTTGCAAGTGCCCCCTCTCTGGCTGATGTGTCTGCAATCAGTCTTGAACGGGGATGGCACCCACCTCTCATGGGCACCCCCTTTCTGGTCGGTTGTGAGGCTGATTTTCTTTCAGTTCTTATCATGGAGTGGCACCTGCCTCTCATAACCCCTCCCCGGCTGATGGTTGTTTGACAGGTCTTTAGTGACTCAGCCCTCTGACCGAGTCACGCGCACTGTCCCTCCTTCCAGAGTATACAGTCTCTAGTTCTTTCTCAGGGCCCAGGTATGGGGCCGTAGCATCAAGGCTTCCTCCCTGGAGGCACCGTGTTCTTTAACAGCCCAACAGGGGCCCATCTTGGTACCCTCAGTTGGTGTCCTTTTGGCAGTCCTCCCTGGGCTCAGTCTTCAACCAGACCAGCAGGGTACATCACAGTACTCTTGCACGGTCTGGCTAGGTTCTGGGCTCAGTCCCCTGGGCTCAGCCTGCCCACACTGACCTGTCCATGGTCCTGCTGCTCTTCCAGCCAGCCAGGCATCCTATTCCTTCCTCTTCAAGCTCTAGACAGCAACTGACTGTTCTGCCTCTCTGCTTCCCTTTATATGGGTCTTCAGGCCCCTGATTGGCCAGTCCAACAGCCCTTCTGATTGGTTGTTTCTCTGCAGCCACTGTAGGTTGCATGGAGGAGTTCCCTGAGCAGGAGGCCTCCAGACATAGTTCACCCTGTCACAGTCCCCATATTTCCAGATAAATAAGACTAGTATTATCTGCTCCATCCAAACTCAGCTACATTTTATTAATATACCAATTAGGGATCCTGGTTAATCCTCATTATGGCAAACCAAGAAACCCTTTCAGCTCCTAATAGCTAATTGGCCAAAGCCAGGAAAGTATGAGAGGTAATATATAGCTGTGAATTCCCTAAGATTGATTATATTGGGTTATATACTGAAAAAATATACTGAAACATAAGAGATTGTGCAATTTACTATAATCTGTCAATAAATGTGAAGAAAAAAAAGTAAGAGTGCTATATTGCAAGAGCTATACCTGTAATTGATAAAACTTTAAAAATAGCCTAGTTTTTGTTTGAGACTTAAAAAAATATACTTGAATTATAAAATGCAAATTCCAAACATCTCTAAGGCCCTGATTCTGATTCTTATGCATTTGAGTAGTCCCACTTACCTCAATAAAAGTGTTCATTTCCATAAAATTACTCATATGCATTAATATTAGTTACAGAGCAGATTGATACAGTGTCAATTAAGGGCTTCAGTAATCTTCCCTGAAACTTTACAAATCTCTTTTAGGCAAACACCTTAATAAATAAATATGTGTTGCAGCATGACCTGAAAGTCAGCAAAGTTTAGGCTATTTCAGAATGTAGCTGAGAATAAGTTCAAGATTTTAGGAGCCTTCATGAAAAATACCCTGTCAGGACTAGTGTATCAGAGACATCTGAGCATCTCCAAGGAGCTCAACTGTTGGCATAAGGCAGGAGAGAAAGAGAATCTCTATTACAATGAGGACTGTGTAAGTCGGAACCAACATCAAAAAATGAACTGGAAACCAGGCAGATTCTGTAGCACAGATGTATTATGCTAAAAGATATAGATAATAAGACGTAAAATACCATAATGCCAATACATATATTCATGACACACCCACACTTTGAATACCGCATGAAGTCTTGGTTGCCCCAACTAAAAAAGCATATATTAGAATTAGAAAAAGTAACGGGAAGGTTCACAATAATTATTAGGGTATGAAATAGCTTCCATCTGAGGAGAGATTAAAAAGACTGGGACTGTACAGCTTGGAAATGACTAAGGGGGAGGTATGATAGAGGTCCATAAAATCATCAATGGTGTGGAGAAAGTGAATAATAAGGAAGTGTTATTTACTCCTTCACATAATGCAAGAACCAGATGTCATCCTGGTTAATAGGCAACAGGTTTAAAACAAATGGAAGGAAGTATTTCTTCACACAACACACAGTGAACCTGTGAAACTCGCTGCCAGAGGATATTGTGAAGGCCAAAAGTATGGCTGGGTTAAAAAAAGAATTAGATAAGTTCATGGAGATAGGTCCAACAATGGCTTCTTGACAAGATGGTCAGGGACTCACCCCATGCTCTGGATGTCCCTAAGCCTGTGTCAGAAGCTGGGAGTAGATGACGGGATGGATCACTCAGCAACTGCCCTGTTCTGTTCATTCTGTTTGAGGCATCTGGCATCAGCCACTGTCAAAAGACAAGATACTGGGCTAGATGAACCATTGGTCTGACCCAGGATGGCCATTTTTATATTCTTATGTTCAAATTTGTCTCTGTACAATAGCCATCTTGTAGAAAGATGTCTAAGGGAATCTGAGGATATCAGGTAATGTTCAAAACTATTTTGGTACAATCTTAATAAGCTTCCCCTAATCAGGAATGTTAGAAATAAGGCAATAACTGGCAAGCTTAGCGATATTTTATAACACTCCAATTGATGATGCACCTTATATGTCTACAGGTAACTAAATTATTTGGTAGACTTTTTTTGTGTAGCTATATTATTTTATAAAAGCAATAATATTTTACCTGAAGATATTATTATAGAGCTTGTCCTACTCATTCCTGAAATGTGTCATTATAACAATCATATGAGCATAGCAATCTTGCAGCTACCATATAATCAGTGCTACTTCATTTATGGTAAATCAGTACAAGTTATGCGTATTTGATTTTGATCATTTCAGTAACGAATTTTTAAAAAAGAAAAGAAAAGTGAGATTTCTAGTAAGTTTGCTACAGAGCAAGGACCACATTCTGTGCTGTCATAAGTGGATGCAACACTACTGAAGTTAATAGAGATTTGCCAGCTTGCACCAGGGATGAATTTGGTGCAAAAAGGGCATATTGTGAGGCTCATATAATATAGTTGTGCATGGTAGAAGGTCCCTTACTTTTGGGCCTTATCCTGCTTCCATTGAAGTACATAGATTTGACATGAATGGGAGCAAGACTGGATCTGTACATAAACTTAGATTTGGCATTTACCAAGGTATTTTATTCTAATAAGCATATAACTCTGTTTTCCAGTTTTTTTCTGTTTTTAAATGAAATACAATACATACCGATCCTAGAACTCCTCTGCTGTGCTCTTGTATTCTGGTCAGTATTGTCCTCTGCACCATCTTGAAGGGCTTGAGAAATACATTTCTCTTGCCTGGGAGCAAGAAGAAGCCTTACTGTGCAAATGCTGTCCAAGTACAGTACAGAGTTTAAGCTTCCTTTTTAAAAAAGAAAAAAAGCTGTTTGGAGAAGGAATCATCTTAGTGTTGTGTGTTTGTACAGTGTCTAACAGAATGGGGTCCCAGTCCATGGGCTCCAAGGCACCACTGCAATACAAATAATAATAATATCCTGTATTGTTGTTAACATAACTGGGAAGATAATGTGAACCAAGTGTATGGTGTTATCTTTCTAAATCTCTAGGCCCCTCAAGTGCCTCTGCTATTCTTCAAAGCTTTCCCAGTTTGGAAACATAATGAAATTAACAAAACTGGTCAGTTTCACTTCTGCTATTGGAGAAATCTGTGGGAAAAAGTGAAACTGTCAAGAGCCAGGTCAGTTTCACTCTGCCACAGCTAGGGGAAGGTCTGAGCAGTGGCAGCAGAGCAATAGGAATAGGCTAGCGAAGACCCCCAGATTCATAATCGTTTTAGCAGCCAGGAGGTTCTGGAGTGGGAGGGAATAGCAGCAGCAGCAGAGAGAATAAATAACCGTAACTCTTTGTTGGCGAGCAGCTTCACATTTAACAACTTCTGTTAACAGCAGGATCAAAGACAAACGCTTAGTAGAAATCCAGGCATCATCCCCTTTCCCAGCAGCTGGGCAGAGACATTGACTTCATAAATGGGTGTTGCTCCTGAACAGAGTGCCCATTCATCTTAGATGAGTCCTTTATCTATTAGTGTGTCTGGTAATTTTTTCAAACACTGTCCATGAAGGGGTCAGTGGGAGTGAGTGAAAGGATGTGAATGGTACAATCGATCCTTTCTGTTTCTCACTCTAAGCTGGTTTTGATGTGGGTTCCTATATTAGAAAGGTTGACATTTCCTATATTAAATCATCCTTCAGAAATGACCTCACTGAAAGTGTCAGGTGCATTCATATGTGGCCTCTGTCACTTATTTCTTATTTTTACTCTCTTGTCCTCAGTTCATTCTCTGGTCTTATTAGCTCAGTAGGGTGTAACAAATATTATGATAGTTTCATGAACTGTACAAACACAGTGGACTAAATGTTCAGAAAAATGTCCCTGTACATGGGTAAACCCCAGTTATTACCTGTCTAATTAAGTGTGTGATTGCATATGCATGTACTTTAACATTTTCAACAGTCATCACTAAAGAACACAAAGACTACTGTGAAACTAAATGGGAGCATAGAAATAAATGGGCAGGTTGGGGGTTATAACCATTCAACTATATTTTCAACATAGTTACTTGTCTGAATGTACATCTAAATTTAGTCTATGTAGTTTTCTATGTAAGTAATCATGATTCATTTATACACATCACTGCACAGTTAACAAGGTGCATGTTCTAGTGGGTGTTTTGTTGCAGTATTGGGTTTATTTTGTAATTCGCTTTCCTCCAAAGCTGCTGGCCACTGCTGGAGGCACAGTACAGCATTAGAGAGAGCACTAATTATCTGATCCTATGTGGACTTTTTCCACAGCACATGCCCTTTTTACATTCAGATATTAATAACATCTGGCTAGTAATCATCACATATGCTGTGTGGACACATTCCTGTAATTAATCTACAGATGTGCATTTGCCACATTTCATTTCACCATTTAAAATAAAAATTACAGCCACAAATACACTCAAAAGGAAAAGAGAAGAGAAACAGAACACACAAAGACACACAGACAACCAACCAGTCAGCACCCATGAAAACAAATTGGTCTGGTTATCCTTTAAATGTCTTTCTGCTGCAGCAACTTTCATCTTTCACAACACCCACTCTTTCCCCTAAGCCTTCAAATCCCTCCTTTATCCAAATCAAGCAAGCTGAATGTCAGCAGTCAAAGTTTGACATGACAGAGTGAGATATTTTCTTATGGACACACATGCTCATCAACCTCAAAAACTGACAAATATCTTACTGTATTTGTGTAGGTTTTTTCCCCATGAAAGATCTTTTTTATAAAGTGAAAAGCAGGTGACTTAAATCTACCCAGTATCACCATGTAGTTCTGCAAGATGCTGTTCTCCAAGACCAATGGCCCATTAAATAATAATTAAATTTGACACCAACTTTTAAAAAATCAATATTTACCAACAGTTGTTTCCTCTTCGGAGTATAGGCCAAACTTTGCTATCACAGTGGTAAATGGTTGGCAGATGGAGAGTTTTCTTCAAAGCCTAGTACGAACATTAACTAATAAACCTCAACTGCCACGCCAGGACAATAAATATTGTACCCCATCCTTTGCCCAGTAATGAGCCAGTGAGATCATTACACTATTATCATTCCCATTTTACACATTGGGAAATGAAGATACAGAAAGCTCAAGTGTTTCACCCTACTTCTAGTCAATGGAGAGGTGGAAGTAGATTTCAGATATCTATAGTTCCAGTTCTTACTTGTTGACTGGACCAATGTGTCACCAATACATGAAAAACAATTCTTGGCCATAACACTGGTTAGGAGATATTTTTATCGGGAATTTGGGAAACAATTCAATTTCTTACTGTGGAATGATGTCAGAAGTGAGGCATTTCAAGTGAGCGTAAATCAGAACTTGGTAAACAAAACATTGCTTTGGCTAAGCAAAGCTAAGACCAGGGGCAGCTTTCACAATTTTGCCGGCCCAAGCAGGGGCGGCGGCCCCGCCTCCGATGCAGGCAGACGTAGTGGGGCCCCGCCTGCCTGCGTCAGGGGCGGGGTCCCGCTACGTCTGCTCGCATCGGGGGCGGGGCCCCGCCTCTGACGTAGGCAGTCCCAGTCCGCGGCAGCATGGGGAGAGCGGCGGACCTGCCACCCCATTGCCGCTGCGGCAGGCGAGAATGGGGGGGCAGTCCGAGTCCCGCGGCGGCAATTCGGCGGCGGGAAGAGTGGACCTGCCGCCGAATTGCCGCCACGGGACTCAGACTGCCACCCCATTCTCACCTGCCGCCCCAAGCACCAGCTTGGAAAGCTGGTGCCTGGAGCCGGCCCTGGCTAAAACACAAAAAATTTCAGAGACTATGGCAAAGCAAGAAACAGAACCCAAATCTCCTGAGTCACAGTCTGAACCTCAAGTCCTTCTTTCGTTTGCAAAAGTGGATGCAATAGTACTGTTTCCATTTTTTCCAGGGCTGGAGGAGCTCTCAGTGCCTGGTGCAGCCCCAGGGTTCGAGGTGGGAATTCAGGGACCGGGTTCAATATATCCAAAGGTTCATTATTATGAATGGTGTTGTAGCGAGGTTGTACTGTATCATAATGGTCTCTTCTGGTCCTAAAATTTATGAATCCGGGTCTGTAGATAATTATTTATCTAACAGATTTTGGCTTAATGATAACCTGTCGTGCATGTGATTCAGGAGTGTACACTGTGGTGGGAGTGCAAGAGGACTTTTCTTTTTCTGATCAGGAAATCCTGAGACTTTGAGACTTTAATGTACACCAGAGATAAGAGAAAGGTATAACATTGTCATAGGATTAATACCTCCTGCTCCGAAAGTAAATATATCAGCTTTGCCTAAACATTTATCTTCCTTAAATTGCTTGTCTTTATCTCTGCATTATCCTGTGACAGTTTTTTATTCCATTGACATTATCTCTTAATTATACTTAATTTGTTGCATCCCTTTATTTTACAAAAACAGACCTAAAATATAGCTGCCACTTACAGGCTTTGATGGCAGTTTTTTGGCAAAATATTCTTCTTTACTGGCCGTAATCCCATATTCCAGCTACTCCTTCCTCACTACTGACTCTCCAGAAGTTTCAGACTGCTTATGTACAGGCTTTCGCTTTGAAAACGCAAAATCTTGACCTTCTGCTAACAGAGATTTTTCCTTTCTGGTATGCTGTTTTGGCAGCTGACATAATTTTAGTCCTGTCATGGAACTCTGAGGGGTCAAAATCTGTTCCATCTCCTTTGTTACATTCAGTTATGTGTCCCTGATGAGATTCTATACAACTTCTGTATATAAGCAGGACAGTATTTTCAAAAGGGTAATAACAAATTCTGTCCTTGCATATCTCTCACTGAAATCTACCTCATGCATCAAAGGGAAGGATTTGGAGCTTTATGGCAGCAGTCTTTGCTTGAACAATTGGTGTGGATGCCTTCTTACCAGCCAGGATCTCTAAGATTTAGACATTGCTTCCTTATATTGATTCTCAAAGAGTTCCAAGCAGTAGTTTAGATGATACTCACTGCATTCCTTCTTCCTCCACTACACTAGTGAGGCCAACTTCAGTGTCCCATTCATCTCTTTCCCCAGGCCTGTCTCCAGGCTCTTTTTCTACACTGTCCCTTACAAATAGAATGCCTTCCAAATTCTAGCCGGCCAAGTTACCACCGCCTCATCTTTCTAATGCATTCTGAAAACTCCACAAAGCCCACAGAAAGTAAAATACATTATTAATTTATTAACCAAATAATTACAAAAAATTCCAAGCAAACGCCTTCTCCTTAGACTTCCCCATTGCAGGACATCTTCTCTGTCTTTTAGATTGTAAACTCTTCAGACAAGATTGTCTTTAGTTTGGTGTCTTGAGCAAAGTGCTTGGTACTGTAGTGGTTTATTAACAGCACTGATAATAATTTCTCAGCTGGCAGAGCTGATCCAATTTCCAGTCGCTTTCACAAAGATTTACATAAAATTCCCCAAACCCAGAGATGAAGCAAGACCGGGTCACTGACTTTTCAAGTTCCTTCATAGGAAGGATTGCTACATATGAGCAGAAACAGTAATAAAAAATGATGGAAAAATAAGTAGCTTCTGCAATGACAAACTATAGTCTAAACTTTCTTGGATTTTTGAAATTGTTCTTATGTGACAAATATTCTTGGATGTCTTTCTTTCAGTGTGTGGTAAAACACAGTACAATAAACTAAAACCTTCAAAATAAAATACATTCATCATTTTTCCCTTTTCAAACATTTCCACATTCAAAATTTATAATATTTTCCATTCCTATTACTCTCCTTTTCATACTAGAAACATTACCAGCAAGACGAAATAAGAAAGGAAAAACTTGTAGCACCTTAGAGACTAACACATTTATTTCAGCATAAGCTTTCGTGGGTTAGAACCCACTTCATCGGCTGCATGGAATGAAACATACAGTAGACAGATATTTATACAGTCAGAGAAACATGATAAGGTTTCTCTGACTGTATAAATATCTGTCTACTGTATGTTTCATTCCATGCATCCGATGAAGTGGGTTCTAACCCACGAAAGCTTATGCTGAAATAAATTTGTTAGTCTCTAAGGTGCTACAAGTTTTTCCTTTCTTATTTTCGTTTTGCTGACGCAGACTAACACGGCTACTACACTGAAACCTAAAATTACCAGCAAGAGTTTCAGAATTAGACAAACAGTTATTTTTCCAGATAGGCTGCCAGATCTGTTGTGAGGGACTTGAGGAGGTGGTCTCTTATGTGTTCTTCATGCTTCGTATTATTATAGAAGGGCTGAAAATTCCTCCTAGATAGAAGGGCTAGGTGAGCTGTGCACTGAAAAACTGCAGTGTGACAAAAATCTTCATTTTTCTTTTCATTTTGGTTCCCTGAATAACATGTCCAGCTTTTGAGCCAAATTCTTCCCCTCAGCTACACAAGTACAAATCCACTACAATAGAGTTGACCATGTACATTACACCCTTGCAAGATGATGAGATTGCACAGGGATAATAACTCAAAGAAGAATTTGGCCCCTGGAATTTTTGGAAGGACTAAAATGATCAAAAAAGGAGACTGTCCGGGAGTATCTTTTTTTGTGACTTGCTGGATCCAACCCTGGAAATATTTTTTTATTATTATTTCTGTTACATTTATAATTTTGTATGTGTGAGCGATATTATGGTTTACAGTCTTCTAGATTGTCTGTTAGACTGCATTACTAAAGTACCTTGGCATTGAACACAGATTAGAGATGACAGTGGTTTAAATATAGTATATAAGGCCCTGTTTCTGCAATTAAAGAACAGTGGGGCTCCATAAATGTACATGGGACTGCCTGCACACATCCAAATACAGGATCAGGGCCTAAATGTTGACCATAATTATGGACTTGTTGTCCCAAAAGAGGACAATTACTATTTTTGTGCTGGATGAGTAATACAAAGGACACTTAAACCACAGAGGCAAGATTTTCAAAAATAGGAACCTAAAGCTAGGCTCCTAATATAGGGACCTAAATAAGTGACCTGACTTTAAAAAGGCAGGGTACTCAGAACTCCCATTAAAGTCAATTAGTGCTGCTTTGACAATCAGGCTATTTATTTAGCTGCCTAAATATGGAATTAGAAGCCGAATTTAGGCTCCTGTTTTTGAAAATATTGGGCTACATAAGTGATACTCAGATCTCAGTGTTTCAGGAGCCAAATTCCTTATCAGCATTATCCAAAAGAGCCACAGTAATGTGAATTCATTGTTTCATTTACTATAGTACTATGTAGTCGTATTTAAGCAGTATGACAGAGGAAATATTTTTAGTTTATTTATATTATTCCCACAGTAAAATGACTAACCAAGTATTATTATTTTATCATCTATAATTGGTTAATAGCTTAGATTGGTTAATAATTAAATCACAGTGTTTTAATATCATGTGCTGCAAAGAAGTGCAGGAGACACATTAAAAAGCCACTTGTGACTTGCGAACCTCAGTCAGGGTACCACTGGGCTATATACATAAGACTCAGCAGAAATATGGACCGTGGAATTCATTCAGTTGTGCCAGCAAATGGTATATGGAAAGTTTTTCAAGTTTTTGAAAACTTAGAAAAACTCAAGCAACACCTTCCGCACAGAATTTTAATTTATTGCTGTGTTAAACCCAAAGTAATTGAATCCTGCATTAAACCAGGCAATCAGGTGAAACTAATGTGAATAGATTAGTACAGATGTCTTGTACTGACAGTCAAAGAAAACTTTACTGCTGGTAAGAACGTTCAGTGGAAGGAACATAAATTCCCCCGGTATTCTAGGATATTAGATATTAGTTTCACCAGCTCAATGGTTGGATCTCAAATGAAATAAACAACTTTCCAGAAAGCTTATTTTTTTTTGTCCATTCTTCATTTCACTTATAATTGCAGCTTTTTATTGGTTCCTGAACTAGTCTATAATCTATATGGTTTTATACCACCCTCATCACCTTGGTATCTGAGCACCTTCTAGTAGTGCATTAAGTGACAAGACTAATATCTGATATATAGTTCTTTCTCTCTTTCATCCTTTCCTCAGGAAGGGGGGGGTAGGAGAGGAGAATTGTGTGTGAAATAGAGTATTTTGATTTGGTAGGGTTTTGTTTTGAGGGTTTTTTTTAATGTACACTATGTTGTATGTTTGTTAGGGAAGGCAAGGCTGAAGAAATGCTCCATGCACTTGGAGAAAAAGGTGGTAAAGTTTGTGATAGTCTGTAGTTCCTGGGGGAGTTCATTCCACAGTCTTGGACTAGCCTCTGAGAAAGCTATATCTCCTGCACAGACCGGTTTTACCTTTATTGTATAAAGTTTCATTGTGCCTGAAGAGCAGAGTTGTTGACCTTGAAGATAAGGACTGAGACCTTGAATTTGACTTGATATTCTATGGGAAGCCAATGTAGAAAGATATGACGTGATGTGCTCATGGTATTCCATGTTACTGAGGAGTGTACTGTGATAAACATTTAAAAGGGCAACAGGAAGTTCTGTACTTCATGTATCAGGGCTCTGATGTTGTTACTTGATATGATGGTATCATGCATCGATGCCTTGTCATGTGCAGGATCCCACATATGTCCTCACCAGCTGTTCCTGATTTCTCTGGATCCACAAGACCCTTTAGTCCTATCTACTTCAGTCTTGTTGTACAAAGCCCTATTGAATTCCCTATCTTTGTGGCTGGAAGTGAGCAGATACTATAAAGGCCACACGATTTTAGAGTTGGAGAGAACTGTAGTGGCAAACGATGCCAGTTGCAAAGGATGAGGAACTGATTCAGAGAACAAAACCATATAAGGGTCGTGGATGTACTAGGAGTTTCAACACAGCATCAACTGGCTTGAGCACAGAGCAATCAGGTATGCCCTAATAGCTGTAGCCACGGAGTTGAGCAATCATGATGGTCTAGTGATGGCCACCATAGCTGCAGTTGCTTATATTAACAAAAAAGCACCAGATCCACAGCCAAGCTATGAAAATCTAACCTCCTATGGATTCACAGATGCACACTCTCATCCATGTTTGGAAGGACTGCTGTGTGCCTGTCCACCATTTACAGTTCTTCTCATGGCAATTCAGAAGATAAAAAAGGAGAGAGCAGAGGTAATTCTGGTGGCCCCATGTTGGCCAAGGAAATCCTGATTTTCAGACTTGATTTTGTTGGCAGTCTACCCTCCATTTTTCCTCCCACACCAAAGGGATCTTCTATTGCAAGGACTGTGTGACGTTCTGGGGTGCAATCGAGACCAGTGAGGGGCTGTGTCATCCCAGCCATGCAATTTTGGATGCCTCCCAATGCTTTGCTGTTGTAGCTTCCAACTTGGGTCGCTTACAAAACAGACTGCCCTAAGTGTCTAACACTGTGGTTCAGCAGCTCTGACCTCAGCGCCTGAAGCATACGCCAGTCACACTCTGGATTTTTCCAACCTTGGTTATCACTTGCAGGGTGACTCTAATACACTCCTAGTCCCAGATCTTCCCCCCAAAAACATGTGTTTAACACTGTCCAGCCTTCTCCTGGATAGTCCTGATATATGTTAGGTCTGTTGCCCCTCAAAGGGGATCAAGATACAACAGCTTGCCACCGCAAATGGAGTTTCCCACACAGTTCCCAGTATTGGATTAGTTTTGATTAAAGAATAAAACAAGCTTATTTAACTACAAAATGAGTACAAGTAATAACATTGCTGGCCAAACTCTCAGCCCAGGGTCTTCTCACAAGGTCCAACAGTTGTTTTCTTTTGTACTCTGAGGTGAAAGAGAGAGATGAACTGAGAGAGATAATTTGGGTTGTTTTTGCTCCTTACTTTTTTTGTCCAGTCCCCTTTTGAGATGCATTTTCCTAAATGTTACCCCTCAAAGCAAATTTTATACAAACAGTAAAGAAGGCAATATGGAGTCTGGTGGTGAAAGAAGTTCCAGGCTGTTTCTTTTTACATCTGTTTGCTGAACTGTAGATTTGCCTTGTCTCTTGCCTTCCCCAACCCTTCCATGCCAAAGAATGGCCACTTGGTAGGTGATGGCCCACCAACTTTGATGACACCTGTTTAGGGCATCAATTTGTCCTTTGTCTTTGGGAAACAGATTTACCCACTTCCCAGACTTGTCTGGTAAATACACTTCAGTCATGATTTCAGCTTATATTCATAACTTATTCCTAATTAACAGTTGTTAGTTCTCAAGTAATACCTTACTATCCATATTCTGTGCATAGATTACTACTGTAGTGTGTAGCATGTGAATACAAGAGTGCCTTCTGTCACAGACTGATCCGCTACTCAGACTCAGGGAGGACAAATCCGGCTGTTTGGTATGTTAAAGGCCCTTCTAAAACAAAAGGGATATTCATAGGTTCTAATTGGCGTGCTCTTAGCTTGCAAAAAGGTTCAACAAATAAGGAATATTCAAGGATTTGGTCCAGATCCTGTTATGAAAATTGCGGGTAGAAAGGTGAAATACATCTTGGAATTCCTGTGGAAAGGTCTTTCCCCTCAAACACTAAAATTTGAAGTGGCTATGATCTCAAGCATTTTACAGACAACAGGAAAGCACAAGATTTCAGGACCTCAAGACATAGGAAGATTTCTGAGCAGCCTCTCCTGTCAATCCGACCCCAGTTAGGAGGATTCCCCATTGGAACCTAAATGTAGTGTTAGATGGCATAAATAAACATCCATTTGTACCTCTGTCACAAGTATCCTTATATTTCCTCTCCTTAAAAATGGTTTTCCTAGTTGTCACCACTTCCACCAGAAGATTTTCAGAACAAAGACTCTTATCAGTAGAACCATAATATTGTACCTTCCATGAGGACAAAGCGATTTTAAGAATCAACACAGCCTTTATTCCCGGGGTAAATTCAGAACTTCATAGAGCACAAGGGATATAGTCCTTCCATCTTTCGATCTGGTTCCAAAGCATCCTACCAAAATATTTTGACGTTGAAGATCTACATCAAATGCACCCAATTTTTCAGAAAAACTGTTACTTTTTGATTTATACCAGCAAAATGTAAGAAATCTTCTCAGACATCCATATCAAGGTGGATACAGTAGTGCATAGCAGATGCCAGAAGCCATGCCAGCTCCCCCAAATGTCCATGCATATTCTCTCAGAGTAATGGCTATCTGCTGGGCTTAAAGATCAGGTGCATCTTAAGAAGAGATATGTAAACCAACCACCTGCTCATCAGTACACACATTTACCAAGTTTTACAAGCTGGATGCGCAAGCTTCCTCAGATGTGATATTTGGTCGAAGGTTCTGCATGCTGTGGTACCACAGTGGAACCACAGTGACCAGATAAGTTTACTTACTACATTTTATATAGTTAACAATATTATTCCCTCCCTACTACACACTTCCATTGGACATCCCACCGTAATGGATCTGCAGACCTTCCCTGAGCAGAAGAATAGGAAATTTTTTCGTACTTTGCCAACAGCTTCCTTTCATTTAGTGGGGAGGTCTGCAGATCCTGTCCCACCTGGGACAAAACTTTCCTCATTCCAGGGGATGACTTTTGCCTCTCAACAGATGAATATATATTTCAGCACCATGTTTTTAAGTGGAATTAATATCTGCTCAGCAGTAGGAAATGTTCATATTTCCAAATTTTGTGATGCGCAATAACTTGTTAGTTAATACATTGAGAATTTAATGTATGAGCAGCGGCTGTTTCATACTGATGGGGTCTTCTAAGGGCTGGACACTACCATCCTTCCCTGACTGATAGGTCTAGTGCCTCTCAGCAGGTTGCAAAAGAAGACCCACTGTAAGGATCTGCAGAGTTTACCACTAGAAGAAAGGAAATTTTCTGCAAGGTAAAATACATTTTCCTATTGCTAATCTGATTAGGTAGAATTGTGCACTCACTTTGCACTCTTTGCATAAGTGTGAATGACTAAACAAGGAGACATGCTGTGGGGAATCAGTCTCCTTACTACTGGCAGTTCAGCATGTAAATCCTTAAAGGTGGATTAGCAAGCATTCAAATATAGCAGAGACACAATTAAAGAAAAAGCAAGCTTGGAATGAAAATAAGGTGCAACTACTTTAATAAAGTTCAGACAGATAAATCAACCACCACCTTAGAAAATCTCCACCCAGATTATAGGAATGGTATTTGCATACTGTGGGCCAGATTGAGAGGAGAGTCTAAATTGGTGTACCTTATCTTTCAGTGCCCACAAGTGTATGTTACACCAACTGTGATTCACAGCACTTACCAATGTGCAACTTACATCCTCTGAGAATTTGGCCCACTAAATCTGGGTAGAAGAGGGTCTAAAATGGTGTACCTCACAAGCTACAGGGCTAGAAGAGAGAAAAAGAAAAGGTACCTAAGAAGGCTGGAAGATGCAACTCACATCTTCTTAGACGTTACACCTGTTTCCCAGATTCTTTGCAGGTAAGTTACATCAACTCAGACACCCAGACATGCTCACTTACCGACACACAACATTCCACTATAATGTTACCTCTTAATGAAGCCCAGTGTAGTCTGGGTTTGAGAGCCATTTAGGATCATTTTCACCTGTGATTTCAAGATAAAGTTTTGGGTTTTTTAAATCCCTTTGCTTACTATGGTGTTTGCAGTACAGGAATGTGTTCTTTAAAGGCTCATCCACACTAAAAAACTACATCATGTAAGAACCTGGTGCTAAGGAGTCATGGTCAGTGTTCCCTATAATTTTTCCCACACATGTATGGAATTAATTTTGTTATGTGCACCAGTATGGAGGTGATGTGTGACACATCACCTCCATATTGGTGCACATAACAAAATTCATGTGGCGGGGGTGGGGTTCGGAGTGTAGAAAGGGGCTCAGGGCTGGGGAGAGGGTTGGAGTGCAGGGGGGATGAAGACTCTGGCTGTGGGTGCAGGCTCTGGGGTGGGGCTGGGGAATGAGGGTTTGGGGTGCAGGCTGCCCAAGGGCAACAGTGAGGAGAGAGGACCCCTCCCCCAGCTCTCTCTTCCCACAGCAGCACCTGGGCTCGGTGGGGAGAGGCGTCTCTCCCCCGGCCATGGTAGGTCCGGGCCAGGGCTGGGGTGGGGCCAGGAGAAGGGTGCCTCTCCCTCAGCCGTGGCAGGTCTGCGGCTAGGGGAGAGGCATCTCTTCCTGCTCCAGCCCTGAGCACCTACACGGCGCTTATTGGCTACTGTGCGGCCGTGCAACTTAGAGGGAACTTATTCATGGTAACTAACATGATGCCAAACACAACTTATCACAAGCACTGCAGGGACTGTAGTATTTAACTCAGGGATCTCAAACTCAAATCACCACGAGGGCCACATGAGAACTAGTAAATTGGCCTGAGGGCCGTATCACTGAAACCTTTTCATACGATGATACAAAAGTATAGACTAAAATGAAAAAAATGAAGAGTAATAGAGTATTCTATTAAAAGTCAATGTATTAACTTTTTTAAAACTGTAATGCAAAGAGGGGTTTTAATAAAATATAAACACTCAGTAATGTTTGGAGCTTGGCTGCCAGTGGAGTCGGCGCCTATGGTGGGCCGCAGGAAATAACTCTGTGGGCTGCATGTGGCCCACGGGCCGCGTGTTTGAGACCCCTGCTTTAACTTAATCTCTGGTTAACCAGGTGGCCAGGTAAAATTATATTAAATGTGACCATCCCTGTCTACATGGTGTAACATTGAATTAGCTACCCCAGCCCTTATGTTCTAACATAATGTAATTTCTCAGTGACAAGCCCTAAAGCGTAGTTTGTGTGCATCCCTGTGTGGTTAAGTATCCTCACACCTTTGTGTCAACTGTCCGTAATGGGCCATCTTGATTATCACTTCAAAAGTTTTTTCCCCAGCTGATAATAGTCCCTCTTAATTAATTAGCCTCTTACAGTTGGTATGGGTACTTCCACCTTTTCATGTTTCTCTGAATGTATAAATATCTTCTTACTATATGTTCCATTCTATGCATCCGACGAAGTGGACTGTAGCCCACGAAAGCTTATGCTGAAAGAAATTTGTTAGTCTCTAAGGTGCCACAAGTACTCGTTTTTTTTTTGCTGACACAGACTAACACGGCTACTACTCTGAAACCTGTTTCACCCCGTGTCCTTTATGCTCCTGTGCAACAGAGGCACACACCTGATCCTTTCACACCCAGCACACGAGAACAGGGAGACTCAGAACCACTAGCATGGCTGATGGGAAGCCCTAGCTTAGCTGATATGACCCTGAATCCTCTAAAATGATGTAGTAGCAGGTACTGCTTGGTGTATTCTCCCAGAGCTTTCAGGCGCTAGGGCAGGCACTGTTCTCAGAGTTGATACCTGGGTGTTGTGGCTTGTCACTTCCCTCACTCACTGTGGGCTGTAACTGAAAACCAAACTTTGGCTCTAGGTATTGAGATTTGGGAAGAGATTGGGACCTCAGCGAACCCTTCACCCTCTGGGGCTCTGCTTCTCTTCCACTGTGGAAGCCTTTCTATTTTGTTGTAATCTGTTTTTGAAGCCTTAGCAATAGCACAGCAAGGTCTCCACAGATGGTGTTCAGATGGATTGCACTCTCTAAAGTCAAAGTGAGCAAATGGATTTTTGTACAGTCTGCATGGAATCCCTGTAAGAAGCCTGAGTTGAGGGTCCAGGTCTGTAATCAGCAATGACACTTCTGCTTCCTCAGATTGCAGAGTGCTAACCAAGGATTCAGATAACTTTTAAAGGCTAAACAGCAATTAGGAAAACCACATACTCACTAGGAATGCCATGGTCAAAGAGAAATCAGCACACATTAAGACCATCAACCCTAATGAGAATTAACTGAGAAAATAAAAAGAGCTGCCCTAAACAAAAACAACCCGCCCCTGCAGTAGTGTGCCTGCTAGAGAAGAACTGAAGCCAGAGTTATATAACTGTTTGCTGAGCAGCTTGTTTTAAGCAATGAACATCAGACATGCTGTCTGAAAGGGAGAAGAGGACTAAATACAAAAAAGGGTGAAGCCCATATGGAGATTTTAACTCCACTGAAAAAAGACATTGTTAATTTCAGCCAGAACACAGAGCAGGAAACTCTTCGCCAGTGGGCAGATCAGGAAGTCAGACTATTAGAAACTTGTCATTGCATGCTAAATTAGGTGTTATCAGTTTAATTATCACAGAATTCCATTAAGACTATGCAGCTCTGGATAATGAAAGCTGCAGTCACTGAATGATGGAGGTGATTGTTTTCTAAATGGAAGATTTCCATTTTCAGACAAGAGTTACACTGTGTGACCAATTTACAGGGATTGACCTTGTCTCAACACATGCACCATGCAGGGAGAATTGACTCCCCCCCTCTATGATTTTTTAAAAACAAACAAAAAACATCGCTATAAAAGTTAGTAGAAATGAGCTATAATATGTTTTGCATATATAATGTTCTAAAGTGATGCAATATGCTCTGGGATAATTATAATTTGAATTGTTTAATTGTAAAGCAGTTATAAACACATTTGATTAAAGACCTGTTAGTTTGCTAAGATTGAACCAGATTGTGACCTGGCTTGCAAGGGAGTGAGGGGACATAAGGTTGCCTCAAAGCGTACTTCCTCCTCAAAACAAGGGAGAAACTGGATGGCAGTGTGTGACTCTTAGGGTCTGTTTAGTATGGGTATAAATAGTAATGTAGTTGGTGGGACATGGGTTAGGCGAGTAGAGTGCCCTACATGCCTGAAGTATATGGTGTATACCCGACATGGTTCTCTGCATGCTCAGGCAGTACCTCCCACATCTACACTGCTTTTTTTAGCAGTGTAGTGTCCCGCTGCCTCCCCACTGCTGGAGCCTTTCCTCAGTGTAGTGAAACCTTCCAGCAATAGGGAAATGCTCTAGCAGGGAAGAGTTGCTGGAGCCTTTCCTCACTGTGTCCCCCTGCTGCAGCCTTTCACTACTGCGTGTAGTTACACATTGCGGTGAGTGTGAATGGTGTTCAGTGCCGCATGTAGCTACATGTATCCTACACACTGCTGCAAGTGTGGACAAGGGTCTTCAGACTCATCATCTGCTCCAGAGACACCACAACAATTATGGGAAAGCCACCAGTGAGTCCATAGCAATAAGATATAAAAAAAATTCCAAATAAATAGGACACGAGCACATTACCACGATATCATTGTAACTTGAAGTTATTGCAGTATTTGACAATGAAGACCTAAGTAGGCAAACCTGAAGATTTAGCAGATGTAGTTTAGAATACTACAGTTAGCCCGGGTCACGGGTGGACTAGTTAGATTCTGGTAGATGCAGAGAATGTTACTTTTGAAAAGTGTATTGGATAGAATCACTTCAGGGGGGTCGAGGTGCAGAATATACCATATGTGTAAAATTGTCATATATCTGCGTGTTGGTGTCATTTTGTTACTTATTGAGTTAGATTTGATTTTTAATCACAATTCTAACTTTTAGTGAAGCAAATAGATTTTTGTTAAGTGCAGAAAAAGGTCAAGAGGATTGTAATGGCATGGATTAGAAGGCAGTTATTAGAAGGCAGTTATTAGTTATTGTAATGGCAGTTATTAGAAGGACCAAGAAAACAAACTTATGTGCTGCTTTCCCCCCTTTTGATATTCATAATCAGCAAGTTTAGCCCTCGTGTAAAGTGGTACAACTCCAGTGACTTACATGTCTGAGTATGGATTGATTATTCTAGTGTGCTCTGGTGAATACTCTGAACTTAATGGCTGTTCAGCCCTGCAGACTATACCAAATCATACTTTGATCTCATCAGATCTTACCAGCTAAGGGAATGCCATTAAATTCTTGAACATTTACCATTCACAATAGATATATTTTACAAAATATTTACAGTTTTTTCTATTCTTGGTCTAGAACAGTGGTTCTCAACTCATGGCCCAATTAGCATACAGCTTCGGCCCAGCTCAGCTGTATGCTAAAGGCCGGGCTGAATGGCGGGGTCAGGCCTGCCATCCTGCCCTCTGTGGCGGGAGTCTGGGGCTGCTGGCTAGCCCTGCGGAGAATAGGGTCCAGGGCTGCTGGTCCACCCCGCGGGGTCGGGGGTCTGCAGTTGCCACCCAGCCCCACAGAGTGGGGGTCCAGAGCAGGGCTCAAGGGTTCGGAGTGCGGGCTGCCGCTCCCCTGCCACCTGGCCCCTGCAGCCTACAATGATAAATAAGTTGAGAACCACTGGTACAGAAGTACTATAACTCTTTTGGAATAGGAAAATATTACAATATTGTTTTTTAAAGTCAAGATTTTAATTTCTGCTCCTGTGCCCAGGGCTGGGCTGAGTCAGTATTTTGATGGGAGACTAAAGGGGGAAGTAAAAGAGACTAAAGTAAAACAGTAAGGCTTCAGCATGGCAATTTGGAAATTTGCACTTTTCTCTCTGAAATAGTATAGTTCCACCATGGTCTAGGGGGCATTATATTGTTGCAAAGTACAGTCTTTCAAATGAGATATAAGCCAAGATTCTCACCACTTTGTGCTTTCTTCAAGTGAAGGATTGTTAGCTCATGGCTATCTAACTATCAAGTGTCTCCCTAGCAGCTTCAATTAAAAGTTTTCTGGTAAAGTTCTCTTCCTAACCTGTACAATACCTTTGAACAATTTGAATAGTTGCCATGTTCCATTACAGAGATGATGGCATTTCTTTGAGTGAGGTAATTCCTGTGTCATATTGATTATCTAAATTCCAACTGTGTGAACCAAAACTAATCCCAACCCCAAAGAGTTTGCAATCTAACAGATTTAAAAAATGCTTTGGGATCCTTTGGGTTAAAAAAATGCAATGTATATATGTGTAAGATGTGATTCCACCTACTTTCTCAAATTAACTGAAAAAAATGAAATGACTTGAAAGTATAAAAACATAATCCAGGAGCATTAATACCTCATACATTCACAACAGTAGGGAGGCAGTGTTGCTGTGTTCAAACTGGGTGGCACATCTTGCAACATTATCAGATGAAGCTATAAATAGGTAACACGTTTAGCAAATACTTTCTTCTGAAACATTTCTTCTCCCAGTAAAAGACAAAACAAGAACTGATTTTGCTGTTGCGGTTGTATTTTTGAATTCTGATTTGTTGAAAGTGCCACATGTTCACTGTATTTTCTAAAATATCTAGAGATCCTTGCAATGCATGGGCTGCAAATGTTGAGTTTGAAGTTACAGATTACTTTAAAGGGTTCTCCTAGCATTCAACAGAGTTTTAGGAGAAAGGCCTGGAAGACTAACCTATAGGTGTATCCTAGCTCCAAGGAGCAATCATCTGCCAGCTTGGGAACAGGGCCAGGCCTACGACCTCTTGCTGTTATGTTGCAGTCAGAATCATGAAGGAGGAGGTGCAGGCTGCTGCTTGTAGAAGCAGTCATGAGATGTGTATTTCACCTCCAGCCTGCCAGCACCTTCCTTACCTTGAGTCATCCTGCCCTGTGCCAGTAAAGCAGTGTAACTTCCCCCCATTTTATAGCAACGATAAGCAGGATTCTGCCTAATTTCAATTTTCACCCTTGTGAAAATGAAGGTTTGTAATAGAAAAGCTAAGAGGCTGTGAACTATGGCTCAGATTGTTCCCTCCTTTGTGAAAACCCACTGGAAGAGACCTTGAGGGGAGAAAAACTCACCAAAGCTCCTGTCAAGAGTTTCCTCCATAACTGGGCTTAGGGGAGTCTCTACAAACTTGTAGGTCCTCCAAGATCTTCTGAAGGCACAGAGCCATCCATGTGGCACAAAGAGCATTTAGATGTGCTACGATAACGAGTGCCATAGAAAAACATTTGCAATGTAGTGTACTCTCCATGGTGTCCAGATCCATATTTGGTCTCTGATGTGTACTGACAGAGGATACCCAGGAGCTGATGAATCCAGATGAAACTGGACTTGTGCCTGTCCTTTCCGATAAACCATATTAGTATTTCCTTTTAATTACCTGTTGATGGCAGGTCTTGTTTAGTGGTATATGTGCTATTTGCCTCTACTTCTGCTCGTAGGAAAGCATTACACAAGTTCACCGCCCTCTGTGTAGAAATGTTTTGCCTAAATTTTTTTTTTCGCCTGCTGCGTCCTTATTTTTAGTTCATGTCCTCTGAGACCTGGGGTTAAATGTTAGTTAAACTAACTACATCTGTCATAGTCTCACAGACTTCTTTGGCATCCAGAAGACTTCAGACTATATTCTTTCTTAACTATCTTTCTCAGCAAGAACAATTCCTGTGGAGCATTTTTTTTCTTTTTAAAAGCCTTTATGCATATGTTAATGATTATTATTCTTGTTACCATTGTCTTGATTTTTCTTTTTCTCTTCAGCATCTTTCATTGGGGTCAGCAATGTAAACATTCCATGGAGTAGGTAACAATAAGATTACACATAGAGGGGTGAAGTATAGTGCCTGTTGAATGGAAACTATATGTAGACCTATTTGTACACGTGTCAAACAGTTTTCTCTTTAACTGTCGTAATTACCCTGTTACAGCTACTCAGTAAAACCACCTCCCGGAATGGCATAGGGCCTTGCTTGACCTTCTGAGGTTGGCACAGTGCAAGTGTAGACACTGCACGACCTGTGTCAACCCTAACAGTCCTCTGGCAGCTATCCAATAATGCACAATTCTCTGCAACGGTGACCACTCTGGTCACAATATTTAAATTCCACTGCCCAGGGGTCACCATCCTCTTTAAACCCCTTTGTGTGTTTTTGAAATGCCTTTTCCTGATTGGCCACCTTGGCTAGAACAACTAGCAGTTCACCCTTGCTGTGTGCAACTGCCCAACTGACCATGCTGGCTCCATGCACTAAACATGCTCCTGCCTAGAGTAGACAGGAGGCCTGTGGGAAGAAGAGACTGTGCAGGCACAGCTATGGACCAGCCATAGAAACATGGACATTTGCTAAAAGATTGCACAGGGAATGAAGGCAAAGGGGTATGAAAGGGATCAGCAGAAGTGCCACATGAAAGCAAAGGGACTTTGCCAGGGATACCACTAGGTGAGAAAGGGCAACAATATATCTGGTGCGGACATTGAACTGTATGCCCTACTAGGCGGAGACCCATCAAGGTATAAGCAATGGTCTGCGGGATGCTGGAAGAGCCCAAGACAGACACCTCTGCTGTGAACAGCAAAGAGGGGGAGGTGTCAGGGATTCTAGCCATGCCATGAGCCATAACCTGTTTGAGACTACTCCACTGCCAGCCAGTCCCACCAGGCAAGCATGGATGAGCCCAGTGAAGGGAAAGGAACTCAAGTGTGTGAATCCATTTTTCCTTCCAATGATCAAATTCAAAGATGACGCCCAGCTCATCCCCAAGTTAACAAGACAAAGATACTGACTTTTCATTGTGTTACTCCTATGAGAAGAGGAAGAGGTAGAGGTACAGCAAACAGAGCGAGAGTTGGCATCAGCTTTTCATTCCCCTGTTGGGTTAGGCGGGGGATGGAGAGGCATGTGGAACTTTGTGTACGTAGGGGTGCCTGCTATATCCTCCTGAGAGATCTTGATGAAACTTTCATGAATATACTCTGCAATCATCTCCTGAATGTTCCTGGGGATGGCTGCCTTATTTCTTCCTCCACGATAAGACAGTTGTCTTCCTCCATGGTAGTCCAATGAGTTGGACTGGCAACATTGCAGTAAACAAGCTAGCGGCATGCAGCCTGGGCATCTTCGGGATGCCAGCAGCAGCTGTATTCTTTGTGCCTTTGTGACCCTCAGGAGTGAGATATCAGCTAAACTCACCACAGCCTGGAGAAAAAAGTGTCAGTAATCAGTGCCATTGCCCTATACTCGTATCCATGGAATAGGGTCCAAAATTTTACAGCTTCAGGCAACAAAAAATCCACCCTCCCACCCTGGCAGGCCCTCCTCACCACATCTGGAGCTGGACAGCGATGCTGGGCCAAGGCGCTGCAAAGGTGATGTGTCAATAAGCATTCCTCATTAAAAGTATTTATGGGAATGAGGGAAGGGAGTGCTGAAATATATCTTCCCCTTTCTGTTGTTAACTGTAAATCCAATGATAGGTCTGTTTCTATCAGCAGTTGCCGCCATTATGTCCTTGAGGGTTGCCTCCTCCGCACCCACAGAATTCCTGACCCTGGTGAGGAAGAGAAAGAAAAGGAGTTAGGAAGACAAAGTCAGCGAGATCCTGCAAGCCATTGCTGCACCAGTCCATGAACCAAGGGCTTGGATGGCCAATACGACCGATAGCCTGGAGAAGGAAAGAGCAGCCAGCAAAAAGACTCAGGAGTCCCAGCAGGAAAGGGAGAGAAATGCACCAGGACATAATGTGTCTTCTCAATCAGCAAATTCAAATGCTGCAGAGTCTTATTGACCTACAAGTCCAAAAATCCCACTCCGCACCCTTTGAGATCCTTGGAGAACTACAAGGTCACTGCTCCCTACACCTTATAGCATATCTTGGGACACATCCCTACCCTTACCATTCCACACTGTGGAAAACCACAGCTTCTGTGAAAACCATAGGTGGTGTACATCTATCTACACATGGTGGATTACATTTGTGTACTCAAATGGACAAAAATGTTTACTCCCTTCTTTATTTTAAAGTTTCACCCCATTAATTTATGTTAAAAATTTGTATAACATTGCTTGTGGGTTTTTTGCACATTGATTTTTCTGCACTGTATTTTCCCTACTCAATAAAGTTCTGTTTTTGGAGAATCAAATTTTCTTTGTGTTCACAGCAAATATTGCAGAATGCATAGCGTTAGCCAAACCACCCGGTACTTGTAAATATACAGCAAGCACCATATAATTCATAGCTTTAGGGGAAAAAAACAGTCATATTTATTAATGTACAGCAAGCATTACAGAATTCTTAACAGTACCCAAAGCTCCAGGCCCAGAGAACACTGCAGAAGATAATACTACTGTGGAAGACTGTTAAAGTGCTCTTTCAAAGCCTCCCTCAATGGTATAACTCCTTTCCTTGTGTCTGGCTGTTCAAAGTCAGCAGGCAGTTGCTCCACCTCCACCCAGGCAGCAGCTTTTCACCCTTTGTCTCACAGATATTCTGCAGGACACAGAGCAGGCAGTTATAACTATTGTGATATTTTTCTCACTGATATCCAGTCTAGTGAGTAAACATGACCAACATCCCTTCAGTTTACCAAAGGCATATTTAATGGTCATTCTACACCTTATGAGTCAAAAATTGAACCTTTCCTTGGTGCTGTGGGAGTGGCCAGTGTACGGTTTTGTGAGCCATGGAAGCCAGGGGTAGGTTGGGTCCCGCAGGCTCACTGTTGGTATTTTAATATCACCAATGGTAATCTGCCAGTTGGGAAAGAATGTTCCTGCTTGCAGCTTCTGAACCGCTCTATGTTCCTAAAGATGCGAGCATCATGCACCTTCCCGCATTGATATTTGTGAAGCATCCCTGGTGATCCACCTATGCCTGCATAAGGGTAACCCTTCTGCCAGGTGGAGCCAGCAGCAACAAGGGCTGGATTCAGTATCTAGGGGTTCCTTTTCACCAATACAACACAAAGCCGGCTTGAGCCCCCATCAAGTGACCGGGGACAATTACACACCACCCCCTGGGTGCCTCTAAGGGGCAATACTTCCCCTCACGTAAGCACAGAGTCTGAGTGTAGCAAAAACTTTTAATAAAAGGACGGAAGTAACTCAGCATTAATTTGAGAAAACACCACAACTAGGGTTCATAAACATAAACCATGAGCAAAAGACCCACCCCCAAGTAAGTTGGGCAGTGTCCTTTTCCCCTTAAGTTCTTAAGTCCAGCGACCCAAAAGTCCCTTTAACATGCCCGTCCCTTCTCTTCACCCCACTCACAGTTGCTGTCCTTGGCCAATGCAGCCCCAGAATTCAGAGGTTAACCCACAGAGTTGTTCACCTCCCACCCTAGGTTGAAGGGGTGGTAAGGAGGGACCTTACATGCTCCGCTGCTCGAGCACTTGCTCATCGCCCTGCCAGCTGATTGCTGCACCTCTCTGCAGGGCTGTGCTCTGGCCCTCGCCACCAGCTACCCTGCTGGCTGCGCCTCTCCACCAGCCTGCCTGCTGGCCACTCACCATGCCTCTCTGCCAGCCTCCCTGCTGTACATTTCCGAGAGTCACAGTATTGTGTAGCAGTATTATTAATTGTCCTATACATATGCATAACAATAGCCCCACTGTAGATTTTCAAACTCCAAAATGATTTCCTACTGACCGGTAACAATGCGGCTTTGCAAGCTTCCAGTGTATCATCGTCACTCACTTCTCCCCTGTCAAGGCAGCTCTCATTCTGACGTCCCTGCACTGAAGGGCTGGGGCAAGCTTGGCACATAGATCTTGGAACATGGCCTTTCACATCCAAAAGTTCGTCAGTCATTATTTATCATTCCAAACTTGCTTCATGATGTGATCCCACTGGTCAGTGCTCGTTTCTTGGGCCCAGAAGCAACATTCCACTCTGCAGCTGCTCCATGAATGCCATCAACAACCTGGAATGTTTTTGAATTATTTTCCCTCAGCAAATTGTTCTTAGAGAAATCTTCATGTCCGCCATATAAAAAAGGCACAAAAATTATGGGCTATGGATGGTATTATGGGATGGAGAAGGTTGCATGCTGGGAACTTGATCCCTAGTTCCCAGAGATCCCCGCTTGAATCATTTATGTCCCACAACACATTGCAAAAATCTCCCAAAAGGCATTGCACCAGATGGCTGCACCTGGCACACTGGGATAGTTACCTGTGAGGCACCGCACTTTGCATCCACAAAGTGTGTGTGTGTGTGTGTTGTTTAAACTTAATTTTAGTTCACTTTTTGTGGGCTTCATAACAGTACTGAGTTTTTAAGGAGGGTTTGAATGAGATGCTGCAGCCTAGAGCAGCAACCTGTTTCCTTCTGGATATTCGGAGCAATGTGACTGGTCTAAAAAGGTGTTGCACAGCAGCTGAAGAGGCTGCTCCCCAGGCACAGATACTTATCTGGTACAAAATATTTGTTCTCCACAGCCACTTGCCCCCAGAAATGCTTCACTGAAAAATTCCAAGGTGGCCAAACTTTCGCACTCACACCTACCTGAGGCAACTTTTGGCACCGGCAATCCATGTGTGTCTTTCCTTGAAAATGAACTGTGTGTATGCAAGCACCATTAATACCCTATTGCTGTGACCAACACTGCCCAATACAATGGCTCAAAGCATTTGGAATGTTAGTTCCACCTTAAAGGTTAGTTTGACCACCTTAAAATTTAAAGATTAATTAAATTGAATCTGCTGAGGTAACAGAGGGAACTAAATATAACTAAAATATGTTAAATATAGACCAGGGCTGGGAGTTTTAAAGGAGATTGAGAGAATTAGTTATTGTGACATTCCCCAGGGTACAATCTCAATTGCTGAACAGCTGTGTTCCCTCAATTCTCCAACCTGGGGTGCTTTTTACACTGCTTCGCTGTGAAAGCAACCACTCCTGGCCTGCTCACACACAGCCTCTAGCATGTAAGTTACTCCCAGCTGGGTTATATGAGTGCTCTTAGCCAGGCACTCCTCCTTAATTATATTGCAGACTGACAGCAACAAATTCCCAGTCCCAGACTTGTCCCCAGAAATGTGTCTTGCACTGCCGAGTAGTCTCCTAGACAAATCCAAGCTTATAGAAAATCCATCACTTTATTAATAGAAAATTATAGAATATCAGGGTTGGAAGGGACCTTAGGAGGTCATCTAGTCCAACCCCCTGCTCAAAGCAGGACCAATCCCCAATTTTTTGGCCCAGATCCCTAAATAGCCACCTCAGGGATTGAACTCACAACCGTGGGTTTAGCAGGCCAATGCTCAAACCACTGAGTTATCCCTTCCTGCCCATACCAGCCTTATACATCATTTTAGTGATATTAACCGTAAAGGCACCATTCTTCAATTGACCAAGTGATAGCATGTGAACTGTAAAGGGTGAAGGTGATCATGACATGACAAGTAATGGAAATAGGCAGAGTGGCTTTTAGTAAATTTAAAAGTTTACAATAAACACCATTAAAAAAATTGCATTTGCCATTAGTTCCCATAGAGTTTCTTCTTAGCTTCTCTCTCATGTATCCTACAGACTGGCCGAGGCAAGTTAAGACGGCGTACAGATGCTGAAGTTTGTATTCCACTCGGGCGTGTGCATATTTGTCTGCTTGTCTGCTTGCTGCATGTACTCACCAGGAGTGCATGTATGGATGCAAAGTGGATGCATGTTTCTTGTAACTATAGCAGGAGCAGAAAGCTTCAGACAGGAATGTAATTTTTTCAAGTAGGTCGTTTCCCTGTAATTGTTCATCTCATGGGATAAAACATTGTGATCTCAGTGTAGGGATTGCCTTTTTTTCTATTTGGAAAATACCTGGCTCATCAAGGGCACTACCATTAATAATAATGATCAGACAGTCCACTTTTTAAATACACTATTCTGTTTTTTGCCTTAGGAAGGCAAATCAAGTCATGTTCTGCTAGTTTCGTAATACAAATATTTTGAAAATTGCTTTTTGTTTTGGCAAGAAATAACATGCTTATCAATTATCTCTTGGTCACCATGTGCCTTCTGAAGGAAAGCAAATGAGCACTAGAAAACTGTGGGCAGCTTTATGTGTGATTGTTTGTTTATGTGGGATTTTTTCTCTGTCTTTAGGAGTCTTACTTATTTTATAATTAAAGTGTCTAAAAGAACAACGTGGTAATGTTTCTATTTACCACTTCAAATATTGTATTATTACTATTAATAGTAATTTGTACTATAGTAGCACCCAGGAGCCCCAGTCATGGACCAAGACCTCATTGTGCTAGGTGCTGTACAAACAGAATATTGTATGCATATTAATATCGTATGCATATTAATTATAATTACTAAGGGTTCTACATAACCATGCAACACGGGAAGGAGTAAGGGCATTCCTTCATCCCCTCTGTGGCCATGTAGGACCTGTATAGTGCTTGGATCTGGGTGTGAGGGGAAGAGCAGATGTAACCATCCAATACTTCCCTGACTCCCTAAGCTAGTGGGCAGGGAGTGTGGAAGAACTATGGCTTCACTTCCCAAGCGGGGTTGGCTGGTTGCCAAGGTGAAGTAAGTTGCATCATTTTCAGAGCTACTAAAAGCTCTTTCCCTTCCAGAAACCAGGGGGAGCAAGGCTGGAATTGTGACTCTCTGAAGCTTCTTCTAAAGCAGCAAAGCTAAAGCACCACCCCTCTCTCAAGTCTGACCTTTGTGGCTTAATCTATTCCTAACATAGATACATATTTTTGCTAAGTACAAGAGATTTAAGTTATTTATATTTATTAACATTTATTTTTAAAGCTATTTTCCTAAGTCAGGGTCATGGGGTTTTTTGGTTGTGTGAGTATCCCCTGTAACTCATGTGAAGTTATTTGGTCATCCTGTCAGGATTCTTTTGGGGGGTTTTTTCTTAACAAGTTTCTTTACAAATTTACCTTTTGAGGTTCCTATTTTTAACATTACAGTACATTAGGTTATATGTGGGAATTGTGAATTCTCCTTTATTAACTGAAGTTTTTCACTGTAGGAAGACTCAAGCTGTGCAAACGTCTGGAGTCATTAGCCATAGTATTTTAAAAAGCAGATTGTGAGCTATTTCATCAGCGCAGGATCGTACCATTAAAATTTTCTGTACATGCAGGCTTCATTACTGACCTAACCCATCTAATTTTGCTTCACTTCCTGCTCCTCCAGTTCAGAAGCTGTTATTCAAACACTAGTACTATAGCTTTATTTTCTGTTGTTTCTGCTCCATCACATAGGATTTCTTTCCCCAGAACTTGACAATTTTAACTTTCCATTCATTTTCTACATGCCCTACTCAAAGTAGCTCAAGAAATTATCAGGTTAATGCAGGCATATTTTTTCTTCTCTTGCACATTTCCATTCTGGTTATGTACAATATCTGTCTGGGATTTGATCAGCCCACTTCACTCATTCTGTCAAGGCAAACAGGGATTGCCACTTAAAGGTCTTGTTGACTGCACCTAAATCCCTAAGTTTATATTTGGCACAGAGCTCATCAGCACCAGCTGCTAACCTATCAGTGCGAAAGTATTAAAAGAAACTTAAATGTATGTATCTTCAGTTTATAAAATAATGCAGGTGTGCTTGTTTGATTCCGTTTTGAAAGCTATTGATGCTGAGTCTGAAACGGATTTTGATGCTAGAGCAAAAAAGGCTCTACTTCAATGTCATTCTTGCAAGCACTGAGATCGCTTCTTTAAAACTCTCTGTGTTCATCCTCAATACCCAGTCCTCTAACAGAGTGATTCTCAACCAGGAGTATGCAGAGGTCTTCCAGAGGGTACATCAACTCATCTAGATATTTGCCTAGTTTTACAACAGGCTACATAAAAGGCACTAGCGAAGTCAGTACAAATTAAAATTTTATACAATGACTTGTTTATACTGCTATATATACATTGATGTACTGTACATTGAAATGTAAGTACAATATTTCTATTCCAATTGATTTATTTTATGATTATATGGTAAAAATGGGAAAGTAAGCAATTTTTCAGTAATAGTGTGACTGTGACATGTTTGTATTTTTATGTCTGATTTTGTAAGCGTGTAGTTTTTAAGTGAGGTTAAATTTGGGGGTATGCAAGACAAAATAGACTCCTGAAAGGGGTACAGTATTCTGGAAAGGTTGAGAGCCACTGCTCTAACATGTAACATTTTAAAATAGTTCCACCAGATATAATAAAAATCAATGTGACTGAAGTCAGTTCTGCTTTCCTCTCTACCTAGATCTTATCAAACGCTACCTTCATTTTGGATACATCTGTCTCTTCAATCTGGCAGACAATTTAATAAATAACACTTTTGACCATAGCCTGTGTGACCTCACCCCCAACATCCTTTTAAGTTGGAGGGCTTTCTTCCAGGGTGGAGAAATGCCCCGTATTGGGCTAACTTTGCTCCTATTAAAGTCAGTGATAAAATTCCCATTAACATCATTGGGCCAGCACTGAGAGTTTTTGAACATCCCTCCCCTAGTCAGTAATAAAATCTTAGAACCATTCCTAATTGCAGCCTGAGCAACAACTGAGCCGTTTTGAGTCTCTGTTATTTCTGGATTCATCATACTCCTTTTGTCTTAAACATGATTTCTCACAATCAGAGGCTGACTCAGAAGCTGAGGAGTAACAGTTTCCTCTTGATCTTATTTATAGACTTTCTCCATTCCATCCTCCTTATGACTTCAGGTCATTTCTGGAGGAGAGATGTAGACTTGATACTACCTTTGGAATAGATTGCACCCTTAGTATCCTGCAGCAGCTGGAATCTCCTGGAAGATTTCCAGGGGTGCATACCACCCTGGGAGCTATGTGACCAAAAGAAGTTCATGCAGCATACTCACTTTTCACATTGAATCACCCACAACTTTACCATCACCCTGCTCCTGACCCTCTCCTTGCAGGCCCATATCAGCTACTAGAAAAGAGCAGTGACAGCACTCCTCAGCAGGAATGGATAGCCACAGACTCAGCTTCTCTGTTTTCACCTCCTTTTACAAGAGAACCTATGTTCATAAGGATGTTAATCATACTTTCATAGCAGGTATTCAGCACAAATTATATGAGAGACTGAGCTGAGCCTCAGAAGTTGGCATCTGAATTTCAGCTACCCTGCTCCCTACAATTTGGGGGTGTTTGAATGTACAGCACATAGTACAGTGGAGCCCAACCTGGCTGCCGCAGGATTCTCGACATGGGCACCAGTTCTAATCAGCCTGTGAACCAGTTATTTCTATCCAGAAAACAATGCCCATGGAGCTATCAATATCAGAGGCCTCCCTTTGATAAAAAGTATTGGGGGCAGATATGCTCTGTAGCTTGTAGTAATCTGCTGCAGTTAACAATCCCAAAATGTAATTTAGGTATATTACATGCAAAATCCTTCTTTCAAGCCACATGCCTTTAAAACAAAATGGCGTATTTTCTTCTTCTGTCAAAAACTTTGAAGTAAAAGAATGTAAAATACAGTAAATATATAAGAAATTAAAGTAGCTGTGGTTCAAAACATGGAGCTGATACAAAAAAAAAAGGATTAGAATCATTCCAAGAAAGTTTAATGCTAACTGATAAAAAGATAGAAGTTGTATCCAGGAAAAATAAGGAGTCAGATTTGACAGTGATAGATATGGAAAATTCCTTTTCTGGGTGTGCTGAAATATTTTCTGCACTGAATAAAGATCAAAAAAGGTTTCTGCAAAAAGTAATAAACTTCAGAACAAGGCTTAAATAAAGAATTTTAAAACTTTGAATATCCCTCCAAAAATTATATCTGGCAACTGAGAGAGATTTTTGTGCCAAGGTTTTTGACTTTCCTCTGTGAAGAGGGTGCCAACTGTTAAGTCTATGTGTGGTATGCTTTCCAAGATTGTTTTGATAACCTGTGAATCAGTGGTCATGAGAAACATCATTCTTAAAGCAATCAAGCATAAAAGAAATTTGATGTAACAAGGATAAAGGGTTGGTTTTCTTTCTCAGATGAACCTCTTATCTTCTGAAGGAGCAATAAAATTTGGGTGCCTATCTTATTGCCATGTAAGTCATTGCATGTTTTGCCATTTGTTTCAATGGAGGAGTGGGTTCTTTTTGCTTTATATATTCAGCTAGAATTTTTGAGTGCTCTAACCACAGGATTGAGAGTCAAAATCATCTAGTTATAATCCCAGCTCCTACACTGTGTCCATGTGCAGCGTTAGGAAAGTTTTACAATCTGTGTCTGCTTCCCCATCTCTAAAATGGGGTTAATGATATTTACCTACCTAACAACCCTTCTTAGTGCTTTAATGTGTTGGTTAAACCTCTAAAAGTATTTAAATTTGTTGGTTCAACTTCTATGTTTCACATCACCAACAGAAGTAGATCATTTTATTTTCTGAAACTTATCACAGATGTCAGACAATATGGAACTCATTAAAATTTATGCAGGACATTGACTGAGTCTGGTTTTAGTTTTCTTGTTACATTCGGTCATAAGCATCCTTTTTCTCTTTTTGTGCAATAAACTTTTATCTTATCGGAGAGCCTAGACTTTAAAATATGTTAAACTCGATGTATTTGTTTTTATTATCCAAATATGTGGAGGCTGTCATTAATGTGGTTTCTTTTTATAATGCCTTGGTTGTCTGAAACTTCTTTGAAGGCTTGACTGTGTTTTGTCTTAAAGAGATTCTTTTTGTCAGATTTTGTTGCTGTCTTATTTCAGAATATTGAATATGCAGCAAGTCTTGTTATTTGTGATTTTCAAGTACAGTAGCTGTCACTCTTCTGGGGGCTGAATGCCATTGGTAAGCCTTTACCCCTCAAGGATTAAAGTCTGGTCAGCTGTACTGTATTCCTGTGGGTGTCTTCTATTTAGAATGCTTTGCATGGATTTTCAGAAGGGTTCGGTATTGGCATAACTCTGCTCCCATTGACCTCGTTATTCTGAAAATTGACACATCCAAACCCACTGGCCACTTATGAAAGTTTTGGCCTTAATGTGTGCCCACCAGTGTGGTTTCCAGGCACTATGGAAAGCTGAGTACTGAAAGTCAGACAATCTCAGACCTAAAGGAAGAAGCTGATCTAATCAGTAGGGCCAAATTACACCCTCAAATAGACACGTGCAACTCACAGTAACCTCAAGTGGAATTGTGTAGAACCAATGGCAGCATCAGCAACATCAGCATTTGTGGTCAAGGCACCTTTAGCCAGTTGCCTCTTCTTGACTATGGGAAGTTATTTACTCAAGGGCTGGAATTGCATCCTTGAAATCTCTCTACGGGTTTTATACTGTTGCCATTCACGATAGTAGCTGAGCACTTTCCACGTAAGATCGATAACAATAGCTAAGTCCCTAATGGATTTTATGGAGTCTTTGGCACTTCGATCTAGTCCAGCTAAAACTCTGTTTTGGGTAGGATTTTTCTTTTTGAGTTTTTAGATGTTGCTAACTTCCTTTTTTAAAAACAAGTATTTATGAATTTGGGGTAGGTTAGCTGGTTGTGTTGTTTTTTGTTTTGTTTTTGTAGAGTGGGTTTTGCTCTGAATGAAAAGTAGGAATATCCAGGCACTGAAATGTTCCCTGTGAGGTAGAATAAAACTTGATTGCAATAAGATGGAAAGTCACTTACAGTAACTTTCATTATTGCTTCCCTAGGCAGTGATCTCGTTTCTGTAGAAAGCTTTCCTAACCTTGGTTTGGCTAGAATCTATTTGGATTGAGCTTCTCTGATTTGTTCAAAAGTTTACCCAATAAATGGGTAAAGACATCCAGTTGCCTTGAAGGGCTTGATCTCCTCCCCACACTTTCACCCACCCCTTCATCCTTTTCTCCCACAGCTTTTCATTCTCCCACCCATTCTTCTGCTTACAAGAATGGTGATGCTGGTTTGCCAGATGGTAGTCCCAATAAAGAGCTTCCTATTTGGTCCAGTTTGGAGCTATACCTCCCATTTTAAATTTCTCTGTGAACAAAACTTAATTCAGTTGGTTTAGACATGGGTATGTTTTTAGGATATGACTGTTACTATGCTCTACATGGCCTCATCCTTCCACAGTCCTAGACATGGATTCCTTTCTTCCTTTTTAAATAGCAGAGAAGTTTTTGATTAATTAAAGCAAATTAGCTGAGCCTACGATATCAGTTAGTCTTGCCGTTTCATAAGTTCTTTTCTGGGGGATGAGACTGCTATAACCAAGACAACCTTGCAGAATAATTTAATGGAGCAACTGAATGATTTTGATTGACAGACAATGAAAGTCAACAGAGAATTCCATATTTTTTTCCAAAGAATTTTTGTACATTCAGCTTTCCGTCTGCCAATGACATCCATCACTACACCTACTGATTTTCAGTTCCAGGCATTCTCAGTATTTTAGTCTATTGCCTATTAAAGATCCAAAATATATAATGTCCCTGGACTGAACATATCGCACGTTTGCTTGCCTAAGATAACAAGCTGCTGACTTCTGTTACTCATTTCAAACACAGGAGTTTATGTGGATTTCTATGTGTTTGATTTCTGTGCTGTCACTTTTATAATACACTTTTAAAGGCATTTACTTATATAAAGTATTTTAATATTTATACAGTAAAGAGTCATTCTTTAACAAGGTAATTAGTGCATTCTCTGAGGAAAAAAATAATTTAAATTATAGTGCCTCACTTCTGCTTAATAGGTTTTATGTTACACTATTTTGTCATAACATTTAATATAACACTCATGTACTGTACTTTAAGACTGATACTGCAAATCAGAGACATTTCATTGGAAAGAGCCCATCGTCACAACATTTGTCAATTTAAAGCTGAGGCCTAGAGCTTCTCTCCTTGGTTTCTGGATCTAAGAAGTGAATATTTTAGCAGTCAGGATCCCTGATAAGGAAAATGTATCTATATGCAACTTTAGTTTTGCATGAGCCAGATTGTACTTGTCAGAAGATGCTATCGCACATTAGCAACATGGAGGCCGAGTTACTCTGGGAGCTTTCCACTTGCAGATCTTGATTGCTGTGGTTTGCTCTGTGATACTTCCATCAGCAGGTATCAGTGTGGTAAATATGGGTATGTCTGTGCATCTTCTGAAGTTTGCACCTTGGTGCTAACTGGGGAACTCCAGTTATTTTTCCTCAGAGAGCGAATTTGTTGGCACCTGAGATAGTCTTCATCCTGACAAGATCTGAAATGCTTGCCCAGATGTAGAATAATTGAGGCAAACAAACTTAATATTGGTCCAACTGTCGTTTTTCACAAATGTTGTGTCTTAAGTAATTTTGGTGCTCCACAGGTGCAGATCTCTGCTTGGATCAGGAAACAACCAGAGAAGGAACATTTCCAATGTTACCACTGAAATAAGTTCTCATTTATGCTGAGTTTCAGATCTACCCTGCAGATCTAACAGGAGGATTTTCCCCTAAGGACTTAACATCTGAAAGTGTCATGACAGCTGAAGTTGCTAGGTCTAGTGTGTAATGCTTAATTAAATCTAAAGATCACCAAGTAACTGTATGACAGATTTGTTCAATAGGTGTACATGCTTTTTCTGTCCCAAAAGAACACCATAGCCTTTATGAAACAGGCATTAACATAAGGAGGTTGGGGAATTCTTTGAACTTGTAAGTTTTTCGAATATAAGATCTCACCCATTTTGCTGTAGTAAAATATGAAACTTGCTGGCTTTTGTTAGATTTATTTCAGGAAATAAACTGTTTGAAATACCAAAGGACCTAATAATATATAGTGTAAAAATCATTCTAAAGGCCTGCTGTCTCTGTAGCAGATGTGATGCTGCTATGGAATAATCTAAGAATACTGATACATAACAATTTTGCAAATACTGTATGTGACCTCGTCAGTGTGGTAAAGTCACTGTATAGTTATATTGGGTTATTACACTTTCCTATATTAATGTATTAGTCTAGCTTAATAAGAGACTGTTGGAAAAACAAGCAGACAAGCAAACCAGCTCTAGATAAGGAATCTCCCAACCGACACTTTCGGGGGCAGAGGGGCAGTTACAGTTCTAGATAAGTAAGGAAAACTTGTGGGAGAATTACAGGACAACAACCTACTTCCAGGCTCCATCCCAAAGATACATAGCTGTTTGGCCACGGCTGGAAGACTAGAGATCAAAGGGACACTGGTTAAAATGACTCCCTGGAGAGAGAGAGAGGAGTTGAGTGTTCTTGGTGAGAGAGTCTAAAATGGATGACAGAGACAGGGAAAAAGCCTCAGGGGAAAAATAGGCAAGCATGTAGACTGTTTATTGTTTTAAGATTTGTTTTCTCAGAAATTCTTTGGTTCTAATTAAAATAATGCTTTGCTTTAAGAAGGTTGTCTGGTCACTGGGTACCACTTGTCATTTATCCTACGGGTGCTGAACCTAAGTCAGGCCCTTTGAGGTAATCACAGCAAGTACCAGGGGATTGAAGCCCCAGGCCAGGTCTAAGAGTGGGAGAATTGTGTGATTCTACCCCAAGAGAGGTGATGGTGCATGGCCTGAGACGTGAGGGGGTGCGCTCAAAGAGACCAGAAGGAGTCAGAGGTGCGATTAGCCTGGTCACTGTGACAGTCTCTTGCTCTGGTTTTTGGACAGAGTAGAAGCCAATAAACTTGTGGAAAGTTGAAGGCAACAATGGAGGCCACTCATTGTTCTTGGGTAATATGTTCATTGGGAGCAGTAGCTATTTGTCACTAATATTATCCTTGAATGCTACAATTTAAGATTGTAATAACTTTTTTTCTTCTTTTACTGAGTATTACTGGCTTTTTTGGTAATGCAATACACATCAATAGAAAGGTACTCTACTCTTATTTTATACATAGTGGCAGTTGCTACAAGCTCACTAAGTTATGTGCATAAGTCTTTTTCTTTTCCAAGGTATTTTTGCTACAGCCCATGTGATCTGTGTGGTGTTTGTAGAAATTATATCCTTGTATCTTAAATTCCTTGCAATTTTGTGCAAAAGTACCAGATGGTGGCATGTAAGGTATGAACAATTTACCAGGTCAGCAATTCCTTGTTTCTCCTGAAATGCCAGTAGGCTTTTCAAAGTTGCCACCCAAAAGGCCAACACAGTGGGTGCATGACAAGTTATTAGCACTAGAGCCATGTGAATACAAAAAAAGGAAGATTAATGACTATTTATGCAAATAAAACCTACTGATTCACTTTGCTGGTATTCCCGGTACCTTTTATTTGTGAACATTGAGGGTGAGGGAGGTTTTACTTGCAAGAATGTTCATTACAAGCAAAGGTGTCACAAAAGCTAAGGTGAATAAATATCCATGAATATTCACACCAGAGTGCTCTTGTGGCCAGTGTGAAAAACTTGTGCAGCTATTCACACAACACATTCATTTATAATCCAAAAGGGTGTCTTCTTTGTTTAGAAAGCTTAAGTCATCAAATCCGAGAGCAGAAACAATTGCTACATGATTTAAGAGACCAGTCATGTGGAGACATCGTGCATAGCAAACGTTCACAGTGACCATTGTGCAGGCAGTCTAAAGGCCAAAATTCATTCATTCATTCATTCATACCGCTTATTAAACAACTGCAAATAGTGAACAAATTTATAAAAATCATGACGTGTTTGTGGGTGATTTGTGAACAATAAGTTTAAATTTATCAAATTATTTACTGCAAATCATCTAAGTAGCAATTTCCTTTCTACTTTTCATCATTAGCTCTGTAGCACAACGTGGAGAGATCGTCAGTGCTTATATCTGCAGCCCTTCCCTGCACCCTAGGATGCATACTCCCTTGACAGGGTCCTTTCCAAAGCAATATTAATACTTTATTTACCCTTTCATAGATGACCAGATTTGCTAAATGAAAAACCCAGGACATGCAGACACCATATGTTTCAGGTTACTACATTTCCACAGGACTTGCAATGAGATGTACAATAGTTTTCAGAATAGGACTCTATTGTCCCATGAATGCCCCAAATGGAGAAAACAGCAGTGTACTCCAGCACACTTCACTGAGTTAATTCCCTATTCCAGTACCTTTCCTGCCAATTCTCCCCTAACAGCTATACAGTAGTTGGGGTTTGGAAAGGGTGACAGGGCAGTCACCGTTCTCCTCTTTCCCTCAGCCTCCCATTAGCTAGCTGATCAGTGAGGGAGTTTTGAAGAATAAAAGTTTGATTTGCTTGTTTCAGAGGCAAGGAAACATTAACTCATCCATTCATTCAGGGGGGTTGATCTTCTTGCAGTTTCAACCACATCTGAAGATTTGCTCCCCAGAAATGCATCCAGCTTTGCCCTTACGTTCTTGGGCAGTCCATATTTCCTTCTGGTTCCAACATAGCTCACTACAAGACTTCGGAAGAATCCGTGACCTACTCAGAGTCTTTACAAAGACTTTACTACCGAAAGATAATAAAGAAATTAAAAATAGACTCTTCAGTGAGAATATCCCTGCTTTGTGGGAGTAGTCACCATCATGACTTTCTCAGTATACAGGAATAAAAATGTACATGGCTGATAGCATTTCTAAGGCTGTGAGATTAAATTATTTCTGTATGGATGTAACCTTTCCCAGAGTCTTTATATGGTATGCAGGGAGAGAATACAATAAGTAGTTCAATAAAATGAGGATAAAGAAAACCAGTATAGTGGTGTCCACCTTGGAAATCAAAATCATCCCCTATGGTAAAATTGTTTGAGATTAGAATTAGAGAGCATGCACAGTCCCTATTAGCTCACTCTCTGGTGTTATAGGTGTGCACAAGGTGCATGATCGCCACCTGGTGGCTGGCTACTACTAAATTAAAGAAGCTAGTGATATACAAACTGGAAAATGAGTATTTTACAGGCAGCAATACACAGTTTGTTGTGTTTTAATGGCAGCCAATGTATTTTCATTTGTCTGATTTGTCCCTAAAACTAATATATCCTGGGTTTTTTCACCACATAATGGGGTGGAATTTTCTTCTAGTACAATAAAAGAGAATTTTTTACAACCCTGATCAGTATAACTGAGTGATCTCTATGTCCAGGCCCGAAAACGCCAGCCTCCAAAATCAGATACATGCATAAAAAAAGTATAATTTTTCAAGGACTTGCTCACATCCGCTAGGCATTTGAATGCTGTTGGCCGGGGGTTCTCAAACTTCATTGCACCGCGACCCCCTTTTGACAACAAAAATTAGTACATGACCCCAGGAGCGGGGACCTAAGATGGAGCCTGCCTGAGCCCCACCACCCCAGGCAGATTGGGGGGGGTGGAAGGGGGTCAAAGCAGAAGCTCAAGGGCTTCAGACCCAGGCAGGATGCCTGTAACCTCAGCCTTGCCAGCCAAGGCTGAAGCCCTCAGGCTTCTGCTTTGGCCCGAGCAGTGGAGCTCGGGCTTTGGCCCTGTCAAATCTAACACCAGCCCTGGCGACTCCATTAAAACAGGGTCGCGACCCACTCTAGGGTCCTGACCCACAGTTTGAGAACAGCTGACATAGGCTACTCACTTAAATTGTAACTTGCTCTTAATAGCAATCCCACAAATTGTAGTATTATTTAACTGCAGCTGAGTGGCAATCAAAGGTGTGAAATTCTTTTCCATCTTTGAAAACCTCAAAGGAAATAAAAAAGGATTTTGTTCTAAGCATATCCTTACAACCAAATGTGCATAAAACAGTATAAAGGGGAGAGAAATAGTTGAAACTTGCTTATATGGATAAGATTTATCCATATAAATGAATGATCTTTACAAACAATGAATACTAAAATTTAGTTCCAAAGTACATTGTGTGGGGTTCCCTAATCTAAAAGGGGACAGATAATGAAGAATGAGAACAGGATGCAGTCACAATGAGCAAGCTACAGCAATTCACAAATGAGCTAGGCTGGGAGTATTGGGCTTGTTACTCTAGAAGAGAAATATATGAAAGGGAAGGAACCTTGAGAAACTCCTTCTGTAAAGGGCCTGCTCTTCACATTGATGGGCTGGCAAGTGAAAGGTCATCCAGCAGGTTAAGGTCAGAGGCTTTAAAGTGAATTTTCCTTCTCATCAGGCTCACAGCCAGCACTGGAGGACAAGGAAAGCCTCTCTAGAAAAAGAGTACAGTAACTCCTCACGTAACATTGTAGTTATGTTCCTGAAAAATGCGACTTTAAGCGAAACGATGTTAAACGAATCCAGTTTCCCCATACGAATTAATGTAAATACGGGGGTTAGGTTCCAGGGAATTTTTTTTCACCAGACAAAAGACTATATATATATTCACAATGATGATAGTGAAGCTTGGTTGAGGTGGAGGAGTCAGACGGTGGGAATTTCCCAGGGAATGCCTTACTAAATGAACTACCACTCCACTGAGCTCTCAAGGGTTAACTCTCACACTCTACAAGCCAGCAGGAAAGGAGGGAGGGCAGACAGAGACAGAGGTGTTTCAGAGACAGAGAGATGCGCATTTCCAATTAGGTATCAAGAGTGGGGTCAGAAGTACACTGCCTTGTTAATTAGATCAACAAGCCCCGCAGCTGCAGCTTCTGCCTAAGGCAGCAGCTCCCTCCCTTGTGTGTCCCCCCCCTGCTCTATGGAAAATGGGGTAAGCAAGGTGCAAGGAGACATTAGCCCCCCTCTTCTTCCCCTCCCCCCCCCGCACAGCAAGCAGGCACACTGACATTAGCCCCCCTCTTCTTCCCGTCCCCCCCACACAGCAAGCAGGCAGGAGTCTCAGAGAGCAGCACATGGCAGTTGGGGAAGGGACAGCTGAACTGCCAGCAATTGATAGCCTTCAAAGGACGTTAGAAGGGAGCATTTCACAACTGTAAATGAGCATGTTCCCTAATTGATCAGCAACACAAGAACGAAACAACGTTAAGCAGGATGACTTTAAGTGAGGAGTTAACTGTAGCTGTACACCAAGATGGTCAGCATAAACCAGAATCTATACGCATCTGACTAAATGATCTTAACTTTTGTCTTTTGTTTTTAACATTTTATGATACCAGCTATAAATCAGGCAGTATAATTACAGAAATTAAAAATAGAAAACACCTCCTGGGTTATGTATTCTGTCTACCTGTCAATGCAGGATTGATAGTCTTGTGGTTAAGGCATGAGGGTTCTGTTCCTAACTATGCTGCAGATATTTTGTGTAAGCTTAGGCAAGTCATTCACCCCTCCTCCTCTGTTTTCCCATTTGTGAAATGGTTGGAGTATCTCCTTCCCTCTTTCACAGCATAAAGGGTGTATCCATTCACACAGGGACCTTGATGTAGCAGGGTGTGATACCACAGACCCCACTAGAGACCAGAAGAGGCACGGAGACGTGAACCATCATGTATACATTATGAAATATAAATATTGAAAAGATCCTACTACCCTGCAGTATATAGGGGAATGGGGCCTTAGTCCTCACTCCTCAACTCTGCGCCTATCTTAACATCTCACTTCCTAACAGTTCTTCATGTGTCAGCAGATAGATTGGTCTTTTTGTTTCTCCCCCCCCAGTAACAGTGTTCTTCATGCTATACTTATCTGCACATTGGGAAATAGTCATATGTCCTTTCTCCCCAGCTCTGCAGGAAAACCAGTGGAATTTTTACCTTTTATTACAATCATTTATCTTATGGGAAGAAAACATATTAAAGAAAATACTTCTTTCATCCCCCCTGAGGCTAATGTTTCCAACTAGTGAATCTAAAAGACACATCTGTAGTGAAGGAGACATATTCCCTTTTGTCATTTCATTGCTGTGTACGTGTCAGCTGCTCTTGGGCAGTCTCTCTAGAGGTCCCAGTTTCTAACTCATCTGCTTCAATTCATCTCAAATTAGCCCAGCCCATCAATTTAACATAAAATGAGTCAATCAGCCCTTAAACTCCAGGGATTGCAGTCTTCCTTTGTCTCTCTGTCAGTTTCTCAGAAGCACCCTGGCATGGGGCTGTTGCCCCTTTGCTATCCCAGACATTTCTGCCTCCCCTTCTTTCTGTGTTCTCCTTCCTTTATAGCTGGGATTGTTTTCCTTATTGGTCCCAGCTTTGGGTGCATGCTCCATGATTGGCAGTTCTGGCAGCTGTGCTGGGTGTGGTTAGCCTGGTTGCCCCTAAGCAGGGAAGACTCTCTGCTCCTTTCTGCCTATGCTCAGTTTGAAAACCCCATGACAGTACCCATATAGCTAAATGTGTCTTACTACTAGTAATTTAGTTTTCCTCTTGAGTGCACCTTTGTGCTCTGTCTAATACAAAGCATGAGAGTACTTAGTGTAAATTGAGCAGGATTCTGTCGCTATTTTACAAACACTTTTCTGCATGTGAGCCTTTCATTTATTGTGTATTTCTACCCTCTGGGTGGATGAAAGAAACATTTGTCTTTGATAATGTAACTGCAGTTTGAGAAGGGTCCTGAAAAGTAGATGTATTGGTTGTCAAAAAGCATCACCGAATTTCGTATGATACGAGAATAAGATAAGGTGAGTGAGGTAAAATCTTTTTTTGGACCAACTTCTGTGGGTGAGAAAGACAAGCTACTTCCTGAAGAAGAGCGCTGTGTAAGCTCTAAAGCTGATCTCTCTCCCCCACCTTGTTTCTCAAATATCCTTTTACCGACGTGGCTCAACACCACTGCATATGAGAATAAAATATACTTTTAAAAAATCTTTGCAAACTTAACTTTTTTAAACTTAAACATTTTTGTGTGCTGTAATGTTTATAATGCAGAGAGTTACAGAATCTTTTGGTTTACAGTTCTTCCTACTTATTGTTAATAAAGTCAATTCAAGGCCAACTATCTCTGTGTGTCTCTGTGCCTCAAAGTGTAGCTTCTCCCCACCAAAGTCTGAAGATGCCACATATAAAATTTATGATCTTGTATGAGGCATGTCTGACAGTCCAGGGGCTGATTGGGAATCCTCTTTTTACTGGGTATGGAGCTGTCACTGAGTCAGGCTTCTGTGAAAGATCCCACCCCCATCTGGAACTCTCTGCAATGTCCTTGGTCAATACATGTAGCCTGGACAGCTCCCATTTTTATCTCACTATTTCATTTGTAGGAAATAAATTTAATTATTTTTTTCCTTTTTAATAATTTCAAGCTATCTTTTCCTGCCCATTGTCAGTTTACACAATCTCCCCTCTTCTACTGAAGTCCATCTTGGAGCTCTTTCCTGAACTCCAGGGTAAATAAGATCATGGGGAAAGGACAGAAAGCAACAAAAAACAGAGTTAAGTGTCTTTCCTGCATCTGTATTCACCTATCCTGTATTACAAAGGGCACTCAGACACCCATTAGGAAGAACCATTCAGATACCAATAGCAAGTCAGGAATTGCTTTTGTGCTACTCAGGCCCACTGTGATTTCTCTGTAAAGACACAGGACATGTTATGTTTTGTTGCTTCTTTCTTTTCCACTTCCAAGGCTCCATGTCTGTGAACTTCTCCCTACCAGAAGAAAATAGGAAATGATTTACACCTGTATTAATGTTGCAAACTGTGCTGTTTTTTGTAATAAAAAAGAAATAGTGCCAGATCTCTAGCTGGTTATAAATCGGTAGAGTTCTTGTTATTTCAGTTGAGCTGTGGCTATTTACACCAAAGGAGCTGGCCCCTTTTTTTGGACAAACTTATCATTCATGTCTGGAGATGGTCATTCTGATGGGTTCCAGTAGAGGTGGAGTTTTTCCCCAAGCAGCCACAGTACTGCAGCTTTGTGACTGTTTCCATACTGAGTGGAACAGAGACTCATCCACCAATTACTGGCTTAGCAAAAAAACAAAAATTAATAGATAAGAAAAGTTGTTTCCATCATGGTTTCCCTTTTACAATTTGAAACTATCGCAGTAGATCAAACCAACAAAGAAATTTCACTGTTTTCATGTATTTCTTCAGATTTTTCTAATTCCTGTCTCAAATAGTCTTTTTTGCTCTGCAGTACAGAATGCACAATCTGAATTACTGCAGGTAAATAGCAAACTGGATTAAAAAGTCAGGCTTGAACTATTTTTAAGAACTTTGGATCGAAGGCTGGCATTTCCCAAAGAGTGCTAGTGAACACGTGCCCAAGAATTAATATTTATCATTCTGATCTTCTGATTTCACAATCTGACTGTTTGCATTTGATTTTTAGACATTAGCAAAAATTATCTCAGTTAAATGATTTTGTAAATGAATATCATATATAAATGGTCATAAAATTCAGTGAAAGCTTCTGCACTGACTCCCTGCCTTTTGCACCACCTGGCTGTTTGTTGGGGGGAACCAAGCATAGCTAGGTGCTGATCAAGTGTAGCAGCGCCGGCTCAGTGTTTCCTAATAGAATATTTTCTTAGAAATTTATTGTGATCGGATCTGAATCAGGAGAAAACTAAATATGTAACTGGCAAAAAACATATCCTCTATAATAAAAATGTGGGTCCCTATCCCACAATGAGTTTATTGTGAATGGGCCCCTTGTTGCCTTAAATGGGGCTCTGTGTAAGGCAGGAGTCTGCCTGAATGAGGCTCATTGCAGGCTCATTATTATTATTTGTATTGCAATAGCACTTAAGGTCTCCAGTGATAGACCAGGGCCCCACGGTGCTATAACAAAAATATAGTCCTTGCCCCAAGTAGCTTACAGTATAAGTATAAGAAAAAGTACAACAGCTGTATATAATAAATAGACCAGGGAAGCCACAAGATAAAAATGATACAAAACTGGTCAGTATGAAGGGCAATGGCCATAGTTTTGATTTCAGATAACCATCTTTATGATTGATCAATTATCAGAAGGATAAATACAAACCAATATAATGAAATAAAAATTTAAAAGATTAACCCAAGGCCTTGATCCTGTAGTCCCTTCTCACGCAGAATGAAGGGTTGCAGCATTGTGCCCCAATATAAGAAAAATATTTGGAGCAATGTTTTATAACAACATAAATTGGGCATTTGGTACCAAATTCAGCAAGCTTCTTAAGCAGATACATAAATAGGACTCCTTTTTTCATTTTTAAAATTATGCAGATGTTTATATTGCTTGTTGTGAAAGGAGTGATCTGGTTGGCTAGCAATGGCTTTAGTCATTCAAGTATCTGACATAATTGCATAGTTAAGAACTCACTGGCCAATTTACTTCCTTATACTTAACATCTAGCATTTAAACTTTCTTTCTTTCTTTCTTTCTTTCTTTCTTTCTTTCTTCACCCATGAAATCTCCATTCCATAGAAATGGTATCAGAAAGGCTGTCAGTAGCTACAGAAGAGAGTGAGTGCTCTCCTCTTTAGATTTCAACATTTGGTTGTCAGATGACAAGCACAAGAGTCAGTTTGCAAAAAACTGGCTGCAGACTTGAGGATGCTGTTGGCTCCTAAAGTTTGTAATTCCTTTAAATGAGCGGGGCGGGGGGGGGGGGGACTTTTAGCAATAGATTTTTAAATCAAATAGGTTTCCTTACACATAGAAATGTACAACTTTCCAATCCACCCCCTACTCTCCAAAGACTGAATAACTTTAATTTTAAAATGCTTTTGAAAAGTATTTCCTAAAAGCAATAAGACACTTAAATTAGTGTGGCTGTAATAGATATGTGCACTTTTGCAGTGTTCAGATGCATTTGGGTAAATACTCAAGTGTGATTACCTGTACCAGCTTAACCACATACCTTGTTGTATATTGTTGATTACCTAATTTATATTTGCTTTATTAATGCAAATAAATTCAAACTCATTTCTCCTGCTGGTCAACAATCCTGATAGTTTAATTCAACTTTTCTCACAGATAATACAGAGATTACTCACAGTGGGCTGAGTTCTGCCTTTGGAGTCATTTGCACATTTCCCATTAAAGTAATCCACAGGGCAGTGTGTATGTATCCAAGGGGTGGATGTGGAACACTGTAATGTAAAAACAATTTAGATCCAATCATAAGAAGAAACAACATGCAAGTGTGCATGAAGAGCTACTTCTTTGGGGGGACTTTTACCATTTACAAAAAGGAAATGGATGAAAGATGATTGCTTGCAGATCTTGAAAATGTTTATTTTTTTTAAAATATTTTCATTTTTCATCAACAGGCACAAGCATATTTACCGTTTATGAAGCTGCTTCTCAAGAAGGCTGGGTGTTCCTTATGTATAGAGCAATTGACAGTTTTCCCCGATGGCGTTCATACTTCTATTTCATCACCTTAATTTTCTTTCTTGCCTGGCTTGTTAAGGTACTGAACAATTTGTTCTTTCAAACCTGCCTGGAATATAAATCATGTTTGACTGAATTTCTGCTCTTTTCCACCTGCTGAGCTTCCTGGTAAGCCTTTGCTTTTAATTTTTCTTGTAGAACGTGTTCATCGCAGTCATCATTGAAACATTTGCTGAAATAAGAGTGCAGTTCCAGCAGATGTGGGGGTCCAGAAGCAGTACCACCTCAACAGCTACTACCCAGGTAGAGTGCTTTGAATAGTGAGATATTGTTTGCATACCTCTGTTTTTAATTTATTGCAGAGAAGTAAACCAGAAATCCCTGCTAGTTTTTGCCCATCTCAGTACATTCTGTATGATAAAGTGTATCATTCAAATGGGGTATCTTAAAAAATATAATATAAAAATATAGTAGGGCATAATCAAGCCATTGTTAGTGGGCATATCTTGCTATATACTGTACACACTGCCTATTTGTCCATCATAATTAGAGAGAGAATGATTCCTTTTTATTTTTTGTTTCCATATAATATTTGGGGTTTGGAATTTGGGCTCTTCCCGCCACAGCCCCGTGGCCAGAGGAGCTTGCTCTCTCCACTGCAGCTCCAGAGCTGGAGGAGTTCTGTGCCCCCCACTGATTATGGGGGGCATGCCCCTTCTTGCCCTACCCCTTTGTGCACACCCTGTCCAGACTTAAAATGTCTGTTGTGTCATCACAGTGACTATTTTAAGTATCTAGAACAGCAGTGTCCAATAGAAAGTCGATGCTAGCCACACTGCTAGCCACACTTGTAGTTTTGAATTTTTCTTATTAGCCACATTATAAAAAAGCCACATGCATTAGCCACAATTCAATAGCCTATTAGCCACATGTGGCTAGTGGCGAACGTATTGGACACCACTGATCTAGAACGTAGGAATGGCCATGCTTCTTCAGACCAGTTGTCTACCTAGTGCAGTATCTTGTGTCTGGTGGTAGCCAGTACTAGCTTCCTGAGAGGAACATGGCAAAAACCCTACCGAAGGCAGATAATTTCCCATAAGGAAAATTTCTTCCTATCCCCCAGTATTTGGATGTTAGTTTGTGCCCTAAAGAATAAGGGTGTAAATCTCTTCCAAAATTATTTTGCTTAATATTTTCTATGATAACTCTGGAAAATCTTGTTATCCATATGAATGTCCAGTCCTTTAGTGAATCTTCCTCGTTTCTTGCCTCCATGATATCTTGTGGCATTGAGTTCTGCAGTTTAAGTGCAGCTTGTGTCAGAACATTTTTTTTATCAGTTTAAAATTTGCTCCTTCACATTACTCCTAGCAGGAAATACTTTTTCACACAATCCACACTTTACCTAAGAAACTGATTGGCATAAGGTTATTGTTGAGACGATGATCTTAGCTGAAACCTGGCCTAGTCCAAATGTAATTCTGGGTGAAAATGATTCCACCAAACATAGCACTTTTTTTTTAAAAAAATCAGTGTACAAATCAGATCTGGGTTTAGTATCTGTCACGTCCCTAGTTTTAATGCCACAGCCTCTGTGAATTAACTAGGGTCTGTGACAGAAGGGTCTGTATGGGGAAACTCTAGAAGCAGCCACATTTGGGGAAAATAGAAAAACTAAGAATAACATCATCAGACCAGAAGAATGTGATCACATTAGATATGAACACCATATATCACAGAATAAAAATAATTTGTGGACTGTAGACAGGTTAATGGCTATCTTGTTCCAAAAAGTGATGTTACCTGAAACACTGACATAATGGGAATCTAGTTTAACAGACTATAAAAAAAATGCTTCTGCTGTTTCTGTATTAGTTGGAATTGTCTAAAGGAGCCTTTCCAATAAAAAGTACCATATAAAAATGTACCATATTTCTTGTTTTGGGCAAGAAGTGACCTTGACAAAATTTTCTTCTGTACTTTTGCTGTATGATTTACTTCATTTGTCCACTTGACAAATCAATTAACTTGTGCAGAAAATTAGTCTACTACTGATTAAAGAAAAGTTGGCTCTCAGGTGTTTAAGGGCTGCTGAAGTAAGTGGTATAAAGGGAGATCTCTCAGATGATGAGTAAAATATTAGTGTAGCTCATTGTCCTCACTGGAACATATTCACATTTTCTGTTAATGGCTTTCAGGACACGTTTCTTATGCCAATCAACCTACATCTTTTTATGACCTACTGTTAAAAGCCATTTTATATTCATATTCTGTTTTCTAAAGGTGGGGGTGAAATCCTGGCCCACCGAAGTCAATGAGAGTTTTGCCAGTGATTTCAGCGAAGCCAGGATTTCACTCCACATTTTTAATTATACCACTGTATTATCAGAGTAACTGCACTTGCTATGGAGTTACTGTGGATATGCGATGTAACAAAGATCAGAATCTGACCCTTGGTGTAAACTACTTTTGTCAGTAAAAGGGCATGGTGTGATTTATTATTGTTCCTTTGGTGTAAATCCCAGGGAGTTCTGCAAAAGGCCACCATGAAACTTGCTTTTAACAAAAACATAAAATGGCTGGTTTCTTCTAAATACGCTGAATAGATGAGGAGCTTTGTTCTGAGAGATTCTACAAAACAAATAGTGCTGAACAGATCCACTCTGAACTAGTTAGTATAATTAGTACTAATATATCAGGACCAATTAGGTAGATGTAATGTGGTTTTTCATATTATCAGAATGAAATTCTGCACACTAAAAGTTATTATTCTGGCACAATTGTTATTAAAATAGGAGACTGGTGAGATCTATCTTGCATATTCTGTAACAATAAGAACCATGCCCCTCTTTCTTTAAGAGCGCAGAGATGAGAATGTGAGCAGATCCTAAGCAAAATATATCACAAGTTTCACTTGTATTTATCATTATGTAAAATGCTTCTGACAAGGATTTTCCCCTTCAAGATGTTTCATGAAGATGCTGCTGGAGGCTGGCAGCTAGTGGCTGTTGATATGAATAAACCCCAGGGCAGAGCTCCAGCATGTCTACAGGTACGGTACTTTTTTTAAATAAATCAATCGGTGTAAACAGTAATGTGTGAATGTTGGCTTAGAGTGGCTGTTGGTGAGAAATTACAGCTGCAATAATATTAATCATGAATTGCTTTAGATTTATTGGTAACTTGCCAAGTCATACTGCATGTGCTCATGAAACATAAAATCAGCAAAGAAAGTAGTATGGACTTCATCCCAAATTATAAGGCATTTTATAATGTTTGTCTAGAAAAGTACATTCTTTATAAAGGGACTGTCTGATGCTGTCATTTTAAAAAAAGGTTTTAAAAATATCATTTTATTACCTTAAATAATTTAAATAATCCTTCTTTACCTCCACACCCTTCCCTACAAATCAATCCCACCCATGGGTTAGGTGTATAATATGCCCAGTTATTGACTCCAAAATACAATATTGTGCACTAAAAAACATGGGCCAAATAACATGCTCAACACAGAAATACTTCAAACCCATTTTTAACTTAAAAATATGATTAACAGAGGGAGGCAGTAGACCTAGATTCAAACTAATACAATGTTTTAAATGTTTAATTTTTATATTTTTAGTTTTACATAGGTGGATTAATGAAAATCCATCTTACTCAACCCTTACATAAATCCAAAACTAGGATAAAGAATGTTTATAAATCAAATTTTCCATTCACAGAACAACATAGAGCACCACAAAGTTGTATTAATAACTTTCAGTCTTGCATGATAAGGAATGACACTTGTTAGTGAACCTGCCTTACTTCAGAACACAACACCAAAAAAACTACAGCAATCAGAATAATATGATCTGTGCCTTCCAGGCTATGGTTCTGATAATGTTCAGTTTAGCATGTGAGCTACAGGATTTGTACAAGCTGGCAGGACATGCACTGATGCATATCTCCTGGCAAACCTTTTACCATGAGTTCAGGAAACTTGCACATTATTAAAGTGGACAAGCTTGTCACGCTGTTGTGTGATATGTCTGTTACTCATGGCATATCTCTTAATTGTTCCAACAGAAAGAATGTAAATTATTGATGTGTGGCAGTATCTAGCCTACTGAAGCATCATCTGCACTGTGTTATTATTAATTCATAGATTCCAAAGCCAGAAGGGACCATTGTAATAATCTAGACTGACCTCTTGTATAACTCAGGCCATAGAACTTCCCCCAAATAATTCCAATGGAGAATCCACCATGACCCTTGGTAAATTGTGCCAGTGGTTAATTACTCTCAGTGTTAAAAGTTTTAAACTTATGTCTGGTCTGAATTTGTCTAGCTTCAGCTTCCAGCCATTGGATTGTTATAACTTTCTCTGATAGAGTGAAGAACTCTTTGTTAAATATTTGTTCCCTGTGTAGATACTTATATAGACTGTAATCAAGTCACCCCTTAAATTTCTCTTTGTTAAGCTAAATAGATCGAGCTCTCGGAGTGTCTCACTATAAGGCATATTTTCTAATCCTTTAATCATTCTCAAGGCTCTTCTCTGAACCCTTTCCAATTTATCAACATAATTTTTTAATTATGGGCATCAGAACTGGACACAGTATTCCAGCAGCAATCACAGCAATGCCAAATACAGAGGTAAAATAACCTCTCTACTCCTGCTCAAGATTCCCCTGCTTATGCATCCTGGGATCGCATTAGCTCTTCTGGCCACAGCATTACACTGAGAGCTCGTGTTTAGCTGATTATCTACCACAACCCCCAAATCTTTTTTTAGAGTCACTGCTTCCCAGGATAGAATGCTCCATACTGTAAGTATGGCCTATGTTCTTTGTCCATAGATGTATACATTTACATTTAGCCATAGTAAAATGAATTTTGTTAGTTTGTGTCCAGTTTGCCAAATCACTCTGAATCACACCTTTCCTCTTCATTATTTACCACTACCCCAATTTTTGCATCATTTGCAAAGTTTATCAGTGATGATTTCATGTTTTTTTACATGCCATTGATACAAATGTTAAATAGCTATGGGCCAAGAACCAAACCCTGCAGGACCCCGCTGGAAACGCATGCTCTCGATGACAATTCCCCATTTACAGTTACATTTGGAGAACTATCAGTTAGCCATGGATACCTATCATTTCTCAAGTGATAATCACAAGTGGTGGTGAAAATGTTGCCAAACTGATGGTGAAAGCGCCATTGAATGGAAGTTCAAGATAGCATCTGACTTGCTTGTTTCATCTTTGTCTAATTATTGTGGTGCTGCATATGGTTTTTTTTCAAGAGTCATAAAAGCACATGATACATTGTGTTCCATTACGTTGGAACCTCATGCTTTAGCTGATGCTTTGGCTTTTTTACTTTTGCAATTCAGATAGTAGTTTTCTTTTGACAGATTGATACGACTCCATCCTATCAACATCCAGCTGATTTTCAATTATATATTACCATGCAGGAGGTCAAAGACAAGTACAAAACAAACCAACAATGCACAAAATTGTCATTTATAGTGTAGTACTGTCCAAATTGGGTCAAATTGCTTCCCAAACAGAGAGGAAAACACAATCTCTGCCCTTAAAAAACATGCATTCTAAAAGTCTGATAAATTCATGGATATGTATTTACTTTATGATGCAGTACTTTATGCAATTGCACCATTGCTTAAATAAAAATATAATAGTTTTTAAGTAGGTCACGCATCTAAAGGTTGCCGCAACTTTTGCAATGTATTCAATGCATTCATTGAATCTGGAGTCCTTAATGAGAGATGTATGTGTTGTTTATTTGGTTTTGTTAGGGTTTTTTTCCCACTTTTCTTAAGAGACATATAAAATGTTGTGTATATAAAACACCCATGAAAGGATTAATCATCTTTCAGGGACTGATAGATAAGTGTCCATCCCTTAGGATATTTTCAGCCAATGAGGATTCTTCTGAATATATAATATTTCTATCCTGACATTTATTGGCTAAATGTGTTGCTATTGAGTGTACTGATAGGGGTAGAGCTCTTGGGAAGGGTTAGTGAAGATTTTTTGTATAATTTGAATTAAATTTCTTAATAAAGATTTTGTTAGGTTTTCTTAATTCTTCTCTGGGCTCTTTAAATATCATTACTGCAAACACAAAGAATATGGTACTCTTTCAACAGTTAGGACTGTGTTTTGATGAAATTCCGTTTATTCATTCACTGATATATTTACATTCTGCCAGCTTTTGTATGCAAGCAGCAAATAGTTTACAAACTAGAGAATCAAGAATTTAGGATTTATCCCCTCAACAAATTGCATTTTGTCTCAGAGGGGAGGAAATAGTTCAATGGATGGGATGCTAGACTGAGCCTTGGGAGACCTGGGTTCAGTTCCTCAATCAGCCATAAATTTCCTGTAGATTGTGGATAAATCAGGTAATCCATGAAATTCTTCCCAACCTCACACAGGTGCTGTGAGATTTAAATCTATTAATAACCATGAGGTGGTCAGGTATGATAGAGATCATATAAATAGCCAAATACCTGTCTCTAAATAGAGGAATATAGGGAAGATAAAGAAAATTCTTGGTCCATTGAGTCCCTTAGTGAAGGGGCAGAAGTGTGTAAGAATAAAGCACTAGGGGTAGGGCAATTGGGTGGGCTTTAGTGTGGGTTTTTAGTGGAGCTTTTAATTTCAGAAACTCCCTGCTCAATTTTCTCAAGATTTTCAGAATGGATAGAAATTGCCAATGAGACATAACCCCCATAATTACTACCATTTGGGGCTTTGCTTTTGACTTGCAAATCCACCCTAAAATAACACCGTTGTTGCAACATTAACTACAGGTAGGCTTCACCTCTATATAATGACTTTTTATTGCATTTTTCTTTTCATTGCCCCCAAAGATAACCTGTGGTCCCCAGTTATTTATTTTCATTGTTTCCCATCTCATAGAGATATGCCTATCTCATAGAACTGGAAGGACCTTGAAAGGTCATTGAGTCCAGTCCCCTGCCCTCACTACTGATTTTTTTTTGTCCCAGAAAAATAATTGTTATGATTTCCATTTCGACATGAATCATTTCTCATAAATGCATGCTGAGGAACCCACTTTCCCAAATTATTTTGCTGTTGTTGTTGATATTGTTTTAATAGATTTAGGTTTATTATAACTTCCTGCCTACTATGAATTACACCTACCAACATATTGGGAAGTTCTCAATCTCATAGATACCAAAAGACTGATCATGAGGCGCCAGAAAAGTCTTTTTTTCAAACTCTGCTGGAAATGGTTTAAACTTTTAATCCCCTTGTTAAAGACACATTGTATTTTTTGTTATTGTCCATTAAGAGTCCTAAAGAACGGGAATATAAGGGGATTGACTTTTATTAGTCCTTCCTTTTTTTGTCTTTCTGTCACCAAAAATACTTTCCTTCTCTGTTACATGTGTAGAACGTGCTTGGTGGCTTAAAGATGAACTGACAGACTTTAACCTGCCTGTGTCTTCCTTCCAACCACTAATCACATTACTAACACCTGTATCAGTGCAGGGATCTTCATTCCTTGCAGTATATGGCACTATGTATTAGTAATGTCATCACAGTGTTAAGGTAAACACAGAGACATGAACTGGTGCTGTAGCATGTATGCATAGAAGGAAATTATCTTTATCTGTTTTATTTTGAAATTTACATATTTGTGAAATTTATTTACTTCTGTGTCGTGTTAATGATCTTAAACACTTTTATCAAATTGATTTATTTTTAAAATATCCTATTCGGTTTTAACCATTTTGGTCTCAATCTATGTGATATGGGTACCACAAAATTAAAGTATAGACCACGATGGGTTATCACTTGAAAATAAAAATGGGATCACAAGGATTAGAAAACTGTGAAACACTTCTGACCAATCAGAGCAAAGGAGACATCAACATTCTAATAACAACTTTTTCCAAAAGAGTTGTTGTCTTCTGCTGTGTAATATTGTTATATTGTGTATATGTTTATGTAAGAATTGTGTAGTACCTTGAAAATGAGGGAAAGGAGCTTACACTTGATTTGAAAAGACAGGAAACCAGCAAAGGGTAGAGAGGGCATGATCAGAACCGCAGAAATAGGATATTATTTTAACTGCATCATGAGGGCTATATATACACACACAGAAACACACACACACTCCTCCTCAGTCTCTGAAGTAAAAACCCCAATTTTTTTGAGTCCCACTTCTTGCCCTAGTAAATCAGCTACATACTACATAAACAAAAATTACATAAACTCATGTGAACTGATGCAACCTCTATCCATGCCTAGGAGTTTAGAATAAGATTGGAATACAGGAAAATGAAGCTTGTTTTAAACTAACACCCTTTGAACTTTAGGATTTGTGAAACTATGCAAACTGCTTCTGATGAAACTAGTCAACCCATTCAAGTCAAACTTACAGTACAATCAGCTATAACAGTTTTTTTCTCTCACTTCCATGAGGGGGCTTTTAAAAATACTCATTAAAGTTATTTGAAAGAAATAACATATATTTATAAACTTCTACTATACACTGTATTTACTCTCTATCTGGTGTTATAGAGGGATCTTGTACACTCTTTGGGCCAAAGAGAGTTCGATGAACCTCAGGTCAGTAATTCTTGGAATTGTCCAGACACTGAATGAGATCACTTTAGACTAGAGAATTAGACAGAGACAGCCAGAGGAGTCCTTAAATATATATTGGAAGGTACTGAAACACAATTAAGTATATATTAGCTTAATTATAATTAATATATTCTTACCCATACTTTCAAAAAAGTAAATATAGAGTGCAGTGGAGAAAAAGTGAGACAGAAGGGGACTGTGTCTGTGGGAAAACTGAGTGCTTTTTCACCAGAGGAACCAGTGTAGATGATAAGGTTTTGGCACCTCATAAGCCCAGCTACACACAAACTCCCTACCTGCAGTTGCAGTGCTGGACATTATAGGAAGCATTTGTTGAATATTTTGAAAAATGGAAACACCAGCCATTTTCTCTTCCTGGATGGGATTGTGGGAAGGGGAAATGCAGCCGGAGTAGAAGCAACTCTCACCCTAAGGCTGTAATAGCAGCGATGCTGCAGAATGGTGAGTGTATGTGTGTGTGTTGGGGGCGGGGGGGATTCCTTTGCCTGGCATAACTGTTAGAATCGGGTGGGGGAAAGAGAGAGAAATGAAAAGTTAGTCTCTATTAAGTAGAATAGGCCTCCTGTGGCAGTGAGGCAGTCAATTGGCTATTTTCTCCTTTGCTTCCTGATATGGGAGCATCCTGACCTCATTTTCTACAATGGCTGTGTGGGTGGGAGAGAGCGCTTTACGTTTCCCTTAGAGGAAATTAGAAGAAATTCAGCACTGAGCAATGAAAATGATCAGAGGTCTAGAAGGATCAACTTACCATAAGGTAAGAGGGTAAGGGCATGGCTATACTTGCAGATGTTAGAGCGCTTTGAGTTAAATCAGCCTTTGGAGAGCTCAGTAGGGAAAGCACTGCAGTCTGTCCACACTGACAGCTGCAAGTGCACTGGCGTGGCCACATTTGCGGCACTTGCAGCGGCATTGGGAGTGGTGCATTATGGGCAGCTATCCCACAGAGCACCTCTTCCCATTCTGGCGCTGTGGCTTGTGGGAAGGGGGTGGGGAGAGCGGGGTATTCTGGGTCCTGTCCCATCGCCCCATGATGCATCGGTTCGCATCCCAGAAATCTTCCGTCCGCATTTGGTGCCATCTTTCAACATTTTTTGTGCTGCGCGGTCTGACTTCCCTTTCAGTCTGCAGGAATGGAGCCCGAACTGCTGACATATATACTGACTAGTCTCGCCAGCATGTCACATTTGGCAGTCGAGTTATTCCTTAAGATCCAGACTGAGAGTGAGGACTCTGACAATGATATCGACTTGAGTAACACATACGACATGAGATTGCTGTGGCATTCAAGGACATGCTCACCTCCGTGGAACACCACTTTTGGGCTCAGGAAACAAGCACTGAGTGGTGGGATCACATCATCCTGCAAGTCTGGGATGATGAGCAGTGTCTGCAGAACTTTCGGATGAGAAAAGCCACTTTCGTGGGACTGTGTGAGGATCTCACACACCCCCTGCGTTGCAAGAACACGAGATTGAGAGCTGCCCTGACGGTGGAGAAACGGATGGCTATTGCAAGCTGAAAGTTGGCAACTCCAGACAGCTATCGATTGGTCGCTAACAAGTTTGGAGAGGGAAAGTCGACTGTTGGAATCTTGTTGATGCAAGTTTGCAGGGCCATTAATTGCATCCTACTCAGAAGAACCATGACTCTGGGTAATGTGCACGACATTGTGGCTGGCTTTGCACAAATGGGTTTTCCTAACTGCGGAGGGGCGATAGATGGGACGCATATTCCAGTTCTGGCACCAGCCCACCTAGCCTCTGAGTACATTAATTGGAAGGAGTATTTCTCTATTGTTCTCCAGGCGCTTGTGGATCACCGTGGGCGTTTCATTGACATTAACGCTGCCTGGCCCGGAAAGGTGCATGACGCATGCATCTTTCAGAACACTGGCCTGTTCAGGAAGCTGCAAGCCGGGACATTTTTGCCAGACCAGAAAATCACCGTAGGGAAGTCGAAATGCCCATTGTTATCTTTGGAGACCCTGCTTACCCTTTAATGCCATGGCTCATGAAACCCTACACAGAGAGCCTTGACAGCAACAGGTTGAGCCGGTGCACAATGATTGTGGAGTGTGCTTTTGGCCATTTAAAGGGCTGCTGGTGCTCTCTGTATGGGAAGCTGGACCTGGCCAATGACAGCATCCCCGCGGTTATATCCACATGCTGTACCCTCCATAACATTTGTGAAGGGAAGGGTGAAAGATTCACTCAGGCATGGAACTCGGAGGTTCAACACCTGGAGGCTGAATTTGCCCAGCCAGAGAGCAGGGCTATTAGAGGGGCCCAGTGTGGGGCTGCAAGGATTAGGGATGCCTTGAGGGAGCAATTTTAGGCTGAAAGCCACCAGTAATGTCTGGTGCCCTGCACGGGAGTGAAGTGCAGTGGTTCCAATGTTAGTAGGAATCTGTGTTTGCTATGCTGACTTGCAGTGCCTGTTGCTTTCCTGGGCTAAGGTATCTTTTACTTTATGCAATAATAAAGAATGTTTTCAAAGCCAAAAAATCCATTTATTGAAAAGAAACACAACCGCTTGGAAAACAGAAAGGGCAAGGGGCTGGGGTGGGGAACGGTACAATCACAGATTTGCGTATGTCCTGTTATCATACTCAGCCTTCCTGTCTGGAGTGCTGTGCAATGAGTGCTGCACTTCAGGATGGCTATAATGCATGGTGATGGGGGTTGAGTGCAGTGCGTAAGGGTCGTAGTTTTCAGGGCTGGGTGGTGAAGCTACAGGTGTTGGAGGCAGCTGGTGGTGATAAGAATCCAGATTTTGGGGAAAGTGAGCTGGAGGTGACATGGGGACACAAGGGAAAGAGTTTGGGGACAAGGGCTGCAGGGGGGGCCGGACGTGGTAGTGGTCCGCCTGCATGGCTACGAGCACCTGGATAGAGACTGCTTGTTGCTCCGTGATGCTTATCAGCCAATCGTGCTTTGCTTGCAGAGCTCTGCGCTTTTGTGCTGGAACTCCTCATTCTGCTGGCAGATCCTCCTTTCACTCTCCCTCCACTCCTGCACTTTTAGATTCTCGTTAAGTGACTGCTCCATTACTTAATGCAGCATGTCTTCTTTGCTTCTACGTGTCCTCTACCTGATTCTTTACAGTCTCTCGGCCAGTGATAACACAGACAGCTGAGATCTCAAGGTTGCTTCTGTAAAGGCAAAATGCAACACTTAACAGAGGCAGCATTGGTCACATCAGACAGAACAATGATTCCCCCGCACTTAAGGAGGGCAAGCACAGTCTACACAATAGCATAATTTTCTCGTCCCAAAGCGCATAACCCACGGGAGCCCAAAAATGGTGAGTAAGCACAGGGTCAAGGGGGACTGATTGTTTCATGACTGTACTGTCCTCTGGGTTTCTGTGCCTTGGGGAGAGCCAACAGCTGCAGGGGGCACCTACACTGAACACTGTCCCTACATTTTCCACAGGAGTTTGTCCTGGAAGATACCTCGCTGCTGAGGGTGACCTGGGAAGCAAGGGAGGGTCTTCTACTACAATGTGGCTTCCGCCCTGGCCCATATGCAGCTTTCCTGTGTGCAGCCATGGTCCCCCTGCCCCTCACGGCACAGTGGCGAGGACATGTTAGCCTGACTGGGACAAGGACCGCAGTGGCTCTCCCGTCCCAATAAACCTGCACAAGCGCATTGCCCAAGTTCTGGATGAGACCTCTGAAGAGATCACTGAGGCCGATTACCGCAGTCTGAGAGAGCACATCAATGCCCTATTCCACATCTAGACATGCATGCAGCCCTAACCCTCCTTGCCCCAAGAGCCCACACAGAATAACTTCCTTCCCAAAATAAAAGCTGCTTACCGGGAACCTCCTCTGGTGTTTGTCCTTCCCGAAGCACCGGCTGCCGTGACTGGCTACCTTTCTTCTGGCTTAAGAAGAGCTCCTGGCTGCATGCATCTAGGGATTCCGGGGTGTCTTCCTCTGCCTCAGCACCCTCGCTACCACTTTGCTCCTCCTTCTGCCTTGTTGAACTGGGCTCTGAAGTGTCCATGGTGGTCCTCGGAGTGGAGGTGGGGTCACCCCCAAGTATCGCGCCCAGCTCTTTGTAGAAATGGCAGGTCATGGGGGGCAGCACCGGAGCGGCCGTTTGCCTCGTAGGCTTCGCGGTAAGCATTCCACAGGTGCTTCACTTTAACCCTGCACTGCAGTGCGTCCCGGTCATGGCCCCTTTCCATCATGGCCCTTGATATCTGCCTGAAGGTATCGTAATTCCTATGGCTGGAGCACAGCTGGGACTGGACAGCTTCCTCCCCGCAAACACTGATGAGGTCCAGCACCTCGCCATTGCTCCATACTGGGGATCGCCTGGCGCATGGAGACATGGTCACCTGGAAAGATTCGCTGAGAGCACTCCACACCTGGCTGAGCAAACAGGAAGGGGATTTTCAAAATTCCTAGAGAATTTAAAGGGCGGGTCTAATGGGTGGTCACCTGAGGGCAGGGCAGTAGAGTTCAAAGTGATGACCAGAGTGGCTAGAACAGGCATTGTGCAACACTTCTGGAGGCTGATCAAAGCTCATTAACAGACCAGGGCGTCCACACTGGTGCTGCAGCGCTCCAGCGGGGGCGCATCAAACGTTATTCCACTCGCCACGGTGGATTACCAGGAGTGCTCTAGCTGCAGAGTCCGGGCGCTCTACGTGCCTTGCCAGTGTGGACACGTCGTGAGTTAGAGCGCACTGGGCGGCTTTAATGCATTCTAACTCGCAAGTGTAGCCATGCCCTAAAAGAGCTGTTTGTGTCAGGGGATGTCGCTTACTTTGTGTTTATCCACTCTTCGATATAGAGAGGCCCTGATTGTAAGAAATTAGTGCCAAAAAACCCTTCATGCTGTGTGAATGAAAAGTTGCTCTATACCCAACATACCTAACACAAACCCACAAAAGCAAGGAAATGAAAAGTCATGGTATCTAACATGCTATACCTTTTACTCCTCCACCCAAAGAAGCACATGTGACCACTACAACAGCCAGCATTTAGACAACATATTTCTACCTTAACTCTGCCCCAGTGGGGATGGCATCCTGGCAGCATGCCCTTACCCAAACTGCCCACCAGCATCAGCAGCCAGATTTCTCCCAAACTAGCTGTTCTGCAATGCTCTGAAAAATCTCACCAACTCATGCTTGGGGAAGTGGGTGCTGGAAGGCTGGCTGAGCATGATGTGAACCTTGGTTTTCCTCAGCTAAATATGAACCAATAGTTATAACATAAAATCGTAAGATTTTTTTTCTTTTTATTCATTAAAAAAATTATTCCATAACCTCAGAGACCCAACCAAACTCTCACTATGAACAATATTTTCAAGTTCTAAAGTGTGTAGCTTTTAATCTAGAAGGGCCCAAAACAATCATGATACTCAAAATGTGAATTTTTGCGGGGAGGGAGGGCAAATTTTAGTTGCTTAGAAGTCAGAAACTAATTAGCTGATTTTCTTGAAGCTCCTTGGAAAACTCAAGCTTTGCTCAGAGATTATGTGCTGAAAATTTGGAATAGATGCACTTGGATTTTCATATAAAACAGAGCGTATGAAAGAACATTAAGTGCAAAACTGATCACAAGCTTGACTTTGGTGGCACCACCACAATATGTATACCTTGGTTTATCAACAACTAAGGAGCTGGGAGAGATAACAGTTTACAAATAGTTGAAGAGTATAAAACACCAAGGATGGAGAAGATTTATTTATTAATTTATTGTAGCATGCATCTATATAACTAGGAGTGATGGGAAACTGAGAGGGGAAGGATTTCTGTTGAGTGTCAGGAAAATCTGTCTGACTGAGATTTGTTAGCTGCGCAATAGTATCCCAGTGGATTTTGTGGAAGACCCATCACCTGCGATTCTTACCACCAGACTGAACAAAACACAGCACTAGGAAATGTCCAATAGGTAACCATCCTGCATTTTTAGGAAAATGGCCTCAATGACTTTATACTGTTCTGCCATCACTTCTATGATTCTGCTTCTCCGGTGCATATTAACACAAGTGCATCTAAAGAAGAAGTCATTTCAGTGGAGCATTGACATTGTGCTTACAAGAATTTTACCTTCAAGAAGTCAACAGGTCTATGGTCTGCTTAGACTAGACATCCCTCCCTCCTTGGCTGACAGAGCCAAGGACAGGACTTGGCACCCCTTCCTTGATGGTCCAAGGCCCAAGGTGTGGACTGGGCACTCCCCGTTGACCTGGGTCGGAAAGATTGGTGAGTACCCTAGGAATCCACTTATCACTGGGACATAGAAGGTTGTGATTCAACTTGAGATTGGCTTGCAAACTGGAGAAGGAAATAACTGAATAGAAAGCGCAGAGAAATGCTCCTTCCAGGAGAGGCATATTATTCACCAATACCTGCTCTTAGTCATATATTCAAAATTTCCTAGGCTCTGATGCCTGTGCTCCACAACCCTGCTTCCTTTGGGAGTTTCTGAGGCACTAGGTGGTCATTTCCTCATTCCTGATTTCATCAAGAGTTTCTTTGAGGGCAGTGATCAAAAAATGGTCTTCACCTCCTCACCTGTAAGAGGCAAAAAAGGAAGAATACTTGCTCTCAACTGCAGCAGCCTCCTACATCAACCTACTCACCTGTCCCCCTGACAATTCTGATAGGATTAGGCATGGTCACCACAAAGAATGAGGACAGGTCCCACTAAAGAATGAGAATGGAAGTTTGAGCCTTTGCCATTTCCTCAGCCCTCACTGACCTCAAAACTGCAATATTTAGATTTAGAAGGTGACTTGGTAGGATGGCGTTTGTGTGACATTCTCTGGGATTTATTTGTGATGGCTAAAATATATAAATGTTATCAGTCCTGGCCTATCAAACTTTCAGGATCTTTGACTAATGTTTACAGTCCTACTAGGTCCCTGAATTTTCCCTCATTTCCCCCACAATTCTGACAGCATAACAATCAAGTAATTGTTGAAATCCATCAGAGGAAAGGTACATTCTAAATACATCAAGCTATTATAATCTATCCAAAAGATTCGGTTTGTTGCAGATTTATTTCGCTTTTTTACTATGATTTGAATAGGCTGGGTGAACCTTTTTGGTTTTAGAATTCTGTTCATTGATGGACATTTGCTAGAACTTGTACTGTAATTTGTATTTGCAGACTATTTTGAGGGCACACCAGTGTTTGAAGTATTCAATAATGCCACTAAAAGTAAGGTTCAGCTGAGTTTCCTTTAGAAAACTCAATTTCTGGGGTTAAATATGTCCAGTGTTTCAAATCCCATCAAGCTGAAAACAGGTATTTAAATCGTCATGTTGGGGATTTTGTGTGTGTGTGTGTGTGTGTGTGTGTGTGTGTGTTTAGGATAATTACAGCAATCAAAGTATTTGAAGCAGCAGCAGCACGACTTGCTTAGTGATGTAGCTCTGATAACAAGTTTGGGCAAAGAACTGCAAAGCCTTAAAATAAAACTAGCGCTTCCCCCCCTTTTTTTTTAGTTTCCCCCTGCCCCCATTTCCCATTTTTTTAAAAACAAAGGCATCTTTTTACTGTAGTGCCAAAAATAGATCAGGTGTTAGAGCTTTACTAGACACTAGCCAATAATATTGGTTCAGATGAGTCATAAAGTTAAATAATGACTTTAAAGTATTTTGGAATATTATTGATGCCTCTGTCATCCTGTGGGTGTTTAAAGTGAAAGCAGTTAGGACACACACACTTTACAACTTTTTTACAGAGAACCCTTAAGATCTCTTATGTGAATATTATATATTCAGATGAGGATTTCTCCACCCCAAATGTATCTGACAGCAAAAAATATTTCGGAGAGCAGCATAAGATTTTTTTCCTTTTACTTTCTTGGTTTTCTCAGGCACTAACCTGAACGCCTTTAACTCATATTGAAGGAGAATCAGAAAGTCTGTACCTCCATTTTGCTTCAGTCTAACCTCCAAAACGCCTGATGCCCTGATTTGTGCAAACACCTATGATCTTATTTTTCAGAAGTACATATCATCCCAGTGAGGTCAATGAGAGCTGAAGTTGCCCTGTATCTTTGAAAATCAGGTTATTAATGCAGTGACTTCACTGACTTCAAGTGGACTACTCACTTAAGTGTAGTTACTCATATACTTAAGTACTTTCAGAATCAGACTCTAGATTAGTTTTTTTTATTCTCTCTCAGTTAAGGCTCCGAGAACCTTGAAGGGATTGGTTTATGAAGAGGGTCTTTCCCTGAACTTTGCAGTGTGGCTGGATTTAGAAGGAAGCCAGCTACTGCAGCCTCACTTGGAGGTTGTAGTTTAATCGTTTCAAACCTCTAAGATTAATCCCTCATAGCGGGCCATTCCACTGTCCCCTTACAAGGTCCCCTCTCTACCATACCAGCCTGCTCCCTCCCTGCCCACTTTTATCTCAGATCTCTGGAGAGAGGGATTTTGTAGCTAGTTGGAGGGAAGACAAGAGCTGTTGATGTAGAGGAGGTAAGTGAGAGACGGATGCAAGGAAGGATGTTTACTGGCTTCTGATCAGTTGAACAAACTCAGCTCATGTTTGCAACCATTCTCAAGCAGAGGTTGAGATATGCTTCTAACCTGAAGCCTGATTTGAGAATATTTTGCATAGCTTTGGCCTTAAGCCTTTTTTTTGTTCACTTCTTTTAATTCTTTCTGTTACAATCTTGAATGTCTCAAAGCTTACAAATAATGGACCAAATTCAACCTATAAGTGGGTCAACCTTACTAAAGATAGTGGAATTTGGATTCCTGACACTAACGGAGGATTTTTGGCCAATGTTCACAGTTCTTCTGTCTTTCAGAAACTCTCACTTAATTCCCAGATTCCTGCTGAAAACCTTTTACCCAATTCTTTCCAGGTCTTCCATCTTTCAAAACTTTCACTGAATTCACGGATTATTGCTGAAAACTTTACCAAATTCTTTCCTATCACAAACCTGTAGAGAAGGCATGTTGGTACAATGGATAAAGATTAGAAATTGAAATTCCTGGGTACTAATTTTAACCATTTAAAGGGTGTAAATACTGAGGATGGAAGCTAGTATGGGTAGTACAGAGGGGGTATAATTAAGAGCAATGGGATACAATTGAGAAAGGAAACATTTAGGCTGCCATTGAGATGTGGTAGGCTTTGGAATAGTCTCTGAAGGGAAGTGGGAGCAGCTCCCTTACTTACCATCATGTGAGCCTTTACAAACTGGATAGTACAAAACACTTGAAAATGTACTGTAAGGAATAATCCTGCATTGACAGGGATGAAGTGCATGAAATAATAGACATTTTCCTTTTCTAACTTCTATGATTAGAAAGATAAAGATGACACAGAGCTGACACAAACACAATCTGGTGCTTACCTGATATTTCATGTTTATACTACAGTGCTTTAGAATTCCTCTTAATTGCTCCCCAGAGTCAGTCTTTGTTCATTTAATCTCCACCTCGTCTTTTGAGCACCAAGCTGCACAAGATCCGAGTGGTACTGAATAAAGCTAGCTCCTGCACACATTAGGTTCTGCAACATATTCTTTTGTCAGTAATGCCACTGGTGTGCTTAATCTGTAACTGGGCAATTTGCTAATTGTTTTGTGTTCAGGATTTATATTAGTTGTTTCCTTTTCTGCAGTATAGGAAGTATAAAAAGCAAAGAATTAGACAAGCAGTCACATTAGGCAACTTGGATGCAGAAGGTGTTTTTTGTTACAGTGGAAGCTAGAGCTCAATGTAGGTGGCAGAGCTAATGGTACCTGAGCCTCCCCCCACTCTCTCCTTTGCCTCCATTTCCTACAGGTTCCTTGCCCAGATTTTCAAAATGAGAAAGTGGAACACTAGGATTTTGGTGGGAATGGGGAAGATTCACAGGAAAGTTTATCCCCTTTCAGGATTAAAAAACAGGGCATGTTACAGTAAAGGGAGTAGTGGAGAGAAATATGATCTCCTCTCTCTGCATCTGCTTGATTGTTTTTTCCCCCAGTCATGGCCTCTTGTCTCTCTCTCCACCCCCACCCTCATCTAGCTTTTTGCCTCCTGTCTCCCCCGTGCTCCCTCGTATACGCACCCAGATGTGTTCATTTTCCCACCCCACTCGTTTACCCACACTCACACCGTCACTCATTAATGCATCCCATTTGCCTGGTTTGCCCCCTTCATACTCTCTTCAGCCACACTGAACTTTGGCAACCTGGCCTGTTATCCTCCTGGCTCAGAACCACCAGCACTATAGCTCCTAAGCTTCTTCCCTCCAACCCAACCCTCTTGCATTCAGAAATTACCTCCCACCAGCACCTCCCAGGCTCAAACCTCAGTATCATTTTAGCTCAAAAAAATATGTAAATGGAGATATGCCAATCTCCTAGAACTGGAAAGACCTTGAAAGGTCATCGAGTCCAGTCCCCTGTCTTTACTAGCAGGACCAAGTACTGTCCCCTGACAGATTTTTCCCTCCCCAGATCCCTAAGTGGCCCCCTCAAGGATTGAGCTCACAACCTTGGCTTTAGCAGGCCAATGCTCAAACCTCTGTGCTATCCCTCCCCCCTTATCTTCCCTTATCCAGACTAAGAACTGGTGTAACTCAGATGTCCAACTCTAAACCCTTCCCCAGACTCTTAACCTTCCACCTCCAATGCTATTTCTCTTATCTGAGGCTGAGAACCCTTCCCTCTGCTTCCTGACTCCTATTTCCCATGGCTCAAACTCCACCTTTCAGACCCCTCTGTCCCTCGCCACCCGTTCCCTCTGCCCATGCAGAACTTACACACACCATCCTGGATCTGGAGAAGTAGGGGCAGAGGCACAAGGAAGGAACTGTAACTGTGACGGGTAGAGAGTCCCATACCTTGCCTCCGTGGGACTAATCCTAACGACTCCTGCAAAAGTCTCAATTTCCTGGTGTGACTGCTTCTACTGCTGCTTTGTGGTGCTGGAGCAGCTTTAGGGGGTCTTTCTCTACCACGGCTACCCCAGTGATAGCAAATTGTATTGCATCTGCAGTACTTCAGCCAGACTCTAGACCAGGGGTCAGCAACCTTTCAGAAGTGGTGTGCCAAGTCTTCGTTTATTCACTCTAATTTAAGGTTTCGCGTGCCAGTAATACATTTTAACGTTTTTAGAAGGTCTCTTTCTATAAGTCTATAATATATAACTAAACTATTGTTGTATGTAAAGTAAATAAGGTTTTAAAAATGTTTAAGAAGCTTCATTTAAAATTAAATTAAAATGCAGAGCCCCCCGGACCGTGGCCAGGACCCGAGCAGTGTGAGTGCCACTGAAAATCAGCTCATGTGCCGAAGGTTGCCTACCCCTGCTCTAGACACTGTCATCCACAGCATAGGTACTGTGAAGTATCTATGGCATAGCTGACAACTGATACTTTTCTGGTAGAGTGTAATTTCATCGGTCCCTAATACCCATCAGCTGCCCTGTTGTACTTGAAGATAAACTTTTGTTTGAGCAGGAATTTTTTGGTAAATATGAACACAGCAGCTCAGCCTATTTCTAATGTTTGTACATTATTTAGAGTTTTAAATCAAAGTTTCTTTTTTCTGTACTTGGTAGCACTTTCTTTAAAAAAATTTTTTTTGTTATACACAATTTTGCAATACAGATGGCAGTAAATAATAAAATGAACTATTCAAATGTGCTATAACAATAATGAGCCACAAATCACATGTTTTCATAATCTCAGCTAAAGGCAAACAAATTTTTTGAAAGAAGAAAGTATAATTCCATGTAAATAACTGAAATGTTTTTTAAAAAAGGTCTTTACTTCTGTATCAAATAGACGATTAAGTCCGCATCATGCTAGTATATGCTGACAATGGTAATCTTTAAAAGACCCACTTTCAGGATTGGTTTGTGTGTGAGGTACTGGAATAGAACTCGGGAAATCTGAGTGCAATCCTCTGCCAAAGATTGCCTCTGTAACCTTAGGCAGATCCTGTAAGGTCTGATTTTTTCATATGGTCAGAGCACCCATAACACATTGAGCTGCAATTCAGGCCCTCAATCCCTCCGTGTCTCAGTTCCCATCTGTAAAAATGGTGAGAATAATATAAATTCACACTTACTTGGGACGCGCTGACATACTACAGTGATGGCAGCTATACAGATTCCGAGATAGGTGACTTATATTATGTTTCTTTCTGTCTTCGCCCATAGTGGTCTCAAAATGTTTAAAGGGGGAAAAAAAGTTTATAAGAACAGTGACACCTCAAGTTGTATTTTTATTTGAAGAATACTGAACTTTGCCCACCCATTTACTCTTCGGTTTCATGTGCTCATTTTGTAATAGATTCGTTTCCTGTAAACCAAGTCAGGCATAAATGTCTTTAAATATGAAAGTACAATCATTTTCTTAACCAGGCTGCACATCCTAGTGACATTTAACGAAACACATTTATAATTTATACACTTGGAGCTATAATGTGAATTGTCATTTAATAGCATGAAACCTGAATAGGATCTCAAATCTTATAAAATGACTATTATTAGAAAAGTGTCCAACCCTGAATAAGGAATAACAGATCTGGCATCTACAAAAATCAACATCAGGAAAAGATTCTTAAAGAATAAAACTTCCTTCTTTAGCAGAGAAAGTGAAGGGAGAAAAAAAAATCTATAAAATACAAAACAAAAGCCAATCTGAATACCTTGCATGTAATTCATTGTGAGATAAGTGGTATAATTACCCCCATTTCACAGGTGGAGAACAGAGGCACAGAGAATTAAGGTCAAAAGTATCCACTAATTTTAGATGCCCAATTTGAGATGCCTAGGACCTGATTTTCCAGAGTACTTAGCATTATTTAGTACTTTATAAATCCAGTCACAGCTTCTATTGACGTCAATTGCAGTAATGAGTGCTAAGCACTTCTGCAAATTGAGCCCCAGTGTCTCAAGTTGAACACCCATAAAATGAGGAGTACACAATTAGTGACCGTTTGTGAAAAGTTTGGTTTAAGAGACTTTTCTAGTATCACATAAGAACTCTGCAGCAGAGGCAGGGATAAAATCTAGTTCTCTGGAGTAGCATTCATCTGCCTTAGCCATGAGACCATTCTTCCTCTTCCTGAAGTCCCCTGCCTCATTCACTGCACACCTTCCTACTTTTGCAGTGAGTGAAGCAGGGGTCCTACAGACAAGACTCTATCAGTACACAACCCTGATTCATCTCCAGAGCAGATCTGTCCTGTGCACTGGATGAACCAGGGGTCCTGTGGAAAAAAAAAGTATGTGATAGAATTAAAGTCTGTATCATAATGCATCTGCACAAGGGGACTGCATTAGGTTGCACAGACAACCTTAATTCTGACATATCCTAGTTTTTGACTGCTTGATTTTGCAACCTTAATAATGTTCTTATTAACAAAACAGTTTTATTTTGGGGTGTGTGTGTGTGTGTGTGTGTGTGTATGGGTATAAATATAGTATGTTATTGTCACTCAAAATGCTGTTTAAGGCATGGGTCAGATTTTGTCACCCTTCCTCACACTGTTGCCTAGCATGTTACTCAGTGAGGCTCCAATTCAAGACTTAAATCCTATTAACGCATGTGTTTTGCTGATTTGGGGTCTCAAGTACTCCCACCGATGGCAATGGGGCTATTTGTGGAATAAGGTACTACTCAAGGGTGGCAGAATCCAGCCCACAGTGAATATTTTAAAGAGAACAACTGCAATAACAACAATACAATAGGAAGAGCTCTCAAATAGCCTTTTTATTTAAAAAAAGTGAAACTATACAAGTTAGCTTCACATAAACCTTACGCACTGGCAAAATCAAATTCAATTAGTTCAAAATACATTTTGCTCATACAAAAGCCCACTTGCTTTTCTGTTTTATGTTCACACCTCTTCCCCCTTTTGGGGAATAATGGAAAGAAAAAAAGAACAAAACAAGCACTGACATACCAATTTAGGCCTCAGTCCTGCAGTTTGCTACTTTTGGGCAGTCTGTTCAACCGTCACACAGAACCCCAGTGGGCTACTCTTTGCAGCACTAATTCCAAATCAGATATCTGATAGGATGTCCACAGGAATTGTTGCTTGGAGAATTACTGCTCCCAGCCCAACCTCTAAAGTTTTATAGTAGCCTAGCCTCATATATCTCCAGCAAAAGGGCATCCACATGGGATGGGGAGAGCATGTGAAAGAGGCAGTGTTTTGCCTCTTTTCCCACCCTTGGTTTCACCATGTCTGCTCCCGTTTCTCTCATAGAAGCATAGAAGAGACTATGGTGAAATCCTTTCCCTGCTGAACTCAATGGGAGTTCAGCTATTGACTTCAATGGGCAATATTTCACCTCTAATGTTCCAAATACAAAAAAACCCCCAAAAAACGTTTATGTTGTCTTAAAACAAATGATTGTCCACATCATGGATGTAAAATGTATATGGTTCAAATTATCTAGCAGTGTGTGTGCTTTCCAAAATGTTTTTCATTTAAAACATTTACATTTTGTACCTTTGAAATTATGCTTATTGGAAAACAGTGATTTTTTTTTCCTGGCAACAAGTACAATTAAAAGAGGGAATTTTGTCATTTTCCTATCGCTACATAAAATTCATTTTCACTGCTTGATGTTTATTATTGAACACTGTTCATACAGTAACACCAACTACTTCTTAGAATTAAAGACAGTGTACTTCAGCAATTCCAAGAATACTTTTGTACCTATTATTTTAATTCCTTCAGTGGAAGACCTGTGTCTAAATCCCCCCAACTGCTTTGAAATTCTTAACCTAGAGGTATAATTTTCCAGATAGGGTCTTTTTCTATTTCCATACCATAGTAAGAATTTTGTATAGAAGACAAATAAATAAATACATGGCATATGCTACGTATGCCACTGACTCGCTCTTCTCATTTTTATGGTGACATCTTGAATGTGCATTTAGTTAAGTGTCACCTTTGTCTGGCTTGTCTTCGTCCGTCCCTCCACGAACGCAAGTTGACGCCACACCATTCCGTTTTGTTGTGAGCACGTTCTTTACATTTCTGGGATCATTTTTGTTATGGGATCAGCCTAGTGCATTTCAGTCTCCCCAGCGGTCATTTGTGGTCTCTGGGGATCCAGTCACTGATGCGTGTTGTCCACCTATTGTCTTGCCTGCGGACTACATGACCTGCCCATCTTTGCTTTGCGTTGTACATCACCTGCACTACATCGGTCACCTCAGTACGCCTTCTAATCTCATTCGGTATATGATCACGGAGCGATATCTTGCACATTCAACTTACTATTGCTCTCTGGATGACAGTGAATTTTTCTTCCTCTGCTTTTGTCATTGACCAGCTCTCCGCTCCATATATCATTGCTGGCAGAACAGTGGAGTTAAACAGTTTTTTATTTTTCTTCATGGGCAGTTCATCATCTGTTAGAGACATCTTTATTTTGTTTAAACTTGCCTATCCCGTCTTTCTCCTCCTACTGCATTCCCCTTCAAATGAATTGTCTCTGTTCAGCTGCTGACCCAGATAAATATATTTGTGGACCTCCTCGATTACTTTCCCGTTTACGGTGATGATTCCTGCTGCACAATGCTCATTCTGCATCCACTTTGTCTTCGATGTATTCACTTCCAAAAGTGTTTGCAGTTGCTGCAATTTGTTCTCCAATTCTGCTGTGTCCTTTGCCAATATTACACAGCCATCAGCGAAGAGAAGATGAATTAACTGTTCTCCGTCAATTCTGATTCCTTCTTCCCAGTTCAATTTCTTGAATAGCAACTCCAGTACTGCTGTGAACAGCTTTGGTGAGATTGTGTCACCTTGTCTGACTCCTCTACGTATAGTAATAGTGCAGGGGACATTGAATAATGTTATCTCTGTTGAACAATTGCGGTTAATTTCTTCCAGGAGGTCAATGTACCTCAGGTTGATTCCGATTTAGTTGAGTACAGAGTTAATCTGCATCGAGTCGAATGCCTTTTTATAGTTGACAAATGCAATACACAATGGTACTTTGTATTCCTTGCATTTTTCCATGAGCTGCTGAACCGAATGGATGTGGTTAACTGTCAAATACCCAGAGCGGAAACCAGCTTGTTCCCTGCTTTCAGACATTTCAATATCCTTCTTAATCCGATTGAGTATGATGCGGGTGAAAACCTTATACACTTGTGGGAGGAGTATGATCGGACGGTAGTTGCTCAATTCTTCTGGATCGCCTTTCTTCATCGATAGTATTGTTTTCGATATCTTCCATCTGGAACATGCTTGCTATTGATGTAGATGGTGAACCATTGTGCCAATGCTTTGAAGAGACTATCTTCCCCTGCTTTGAGATATTCTGGCCAAATTAAGTGTATTAAGCTAAAATGTAGATGGAACTTCAGTGTCATCATTTAAATGCAATATACTGTGGAACATCATAGAGTTTCTCTTAATCATAATTTTTCTTATTTTATGTATTATTTTTTGAGCTTCTAAAAACACAGTACGTGCCTTGCAAAGCAAGTGAAAATATGGCCTCTGCCCCGAAGAGCTTACAAACTAAACTGAATGTGATGCAACCTGACAGGGACATGAAAAAGACAGAGGTGTAGGAATGGAAGATGAAGGAGAAGGTGACAATAATTCCCAGATAACTTGGTTAAGGTGAAATGAAGGCACACATTAACTTTCAAGAACACTAAATTTTAAAAAATCTCAGCATTAGAAATCCAGATAATGCAGTTAAGGCTGTTCTTCTCAGAAAAGCCCCAAAATTACTACTGTGTCTCTGCCCATTAGAGACAACACCCTCATTCTGAATAATTAATGGGCAGCCTTAAATTATACCATAAATAGGACAAAAGCACAAATAAATAAATGCACTTTTCAATTCTACAATTTCTTCATAAAAATGACTACTACGTATAGATGACCCGTTCATATCACATTTCCTAAACGCCACAAAAAAAATCTCTCAGTCATCATTTGCAATCTGATATTGCACCTCAGTTTCTCTCTCTCTCTTTCTCTCTCTCTCTCACACACACACACACACACACTATGTACAGTGTAATTTATGAGAGCCATAACATATCTTTATATCTTTATTGATCATGAACATTAACCAGCAAGCATGATGAGCGTTAAGACTGTGTGTTAGTTGATCAGGCAACCGTTAGAGATATGGTGTGTGAGCAGTGGGTATGAAATGTAGCTGTGCTTGTGAAGGAGAACCAATGAATGGAGAGCAGATGAAATGCTGACTTTAACTGCTTATTTCATTGTTTTTTACCATTCACCTTAACTCAAAATTAATGATAAAAATCAGTTAGGAATATTTGCCGAGTGTGTGTGTGTGTGTGTGTGTGTGTATCTTATATTGTGTTGGCAAGATTTTCAAACCCTTGCTTCCTGTTTTCAATTACCAATATCATGTACAAGTTACTTAGCTCATTTAGATGTCCAAGTGCCCGATTACACGCACAAATCAGGTGGGAGTTGGATCAGGTCTCCAGTTAATGTCAGTGTGACAGGGTGGACTAGGCCCTGAGGCCCCCTCCCTGCTGGAGATCTCATGACCCTGCCACACCCTGCCCCAGAAAAGGGCAATGGAGCAAGTGATCCACTGGTTGGTAGCAGGCCAACAGCAGCAGGTGGCTGCGATGCAACAGCAGCATTTACTAAAGGGAGCAGCCAATCAGGCCCCACCAGGCTCAGATAAAAGGAGCTGCAGGGCCAAAGTGAGATGAATCTTCTGGCAGGGACTGGGGGAGCAAGAGGTGCTCCTGGATGGCTGCAGGAGCTGAAAGGGCTAGATAGATCAGTCTGCTGGCAGGGACGGAGGAGTGAGGAAAGAGCTTCTGGCTGGCTGCTGGGACTCAACTAAGACGGGCTACAGGGAGTGGCCCAGGGAAGCTTAGAGCAGGGGAGGGAATTAGAACTGTGCCATCCCAGGGAAGGGGGCTGCACTGGGAATGACTCAGCGGAGAGCAGTGGTCAGCGAACTGAGTCCAAGAGGGGTGCTCAGCAGGAAAGCTGGAGTCACTGGGGACTCCAGAGTAGGAGCCTTGTAATGTAGCCGGACCAAGTGAGGGTACCATGATGGGCCCTGTTGAATTGTTTTAGAAGACTGAGCACAGGAAAAGGGGCTTCAGGATATTGGGTACATTTTGGACTGTATACCGTGGAAGGGTTGGTTCTGTTTCAGATACACACTGTGTGTATGATTTGGCTGGAGGGCTGAGTCACTGAAGACCTGCCTGAGAAACCACCAAAGGGGTCACAATAAACTGAGAGGGGGCAGACACATGCATTCAACCAGGGGACTGTGAGAGGTGGGTGCTAACCTCGTTACAGTCAATTTGAAAACTGGGCACATAGAAGCATATATTACAGGTGCTAGCATCATCAGTATTTAGTTTAGCAATTTATGCAGTATACAACACTATACTTACATAGCATTTACTTAAGTAAAGAAATTGTAAAGTGTGAAAATTACCTGGGAGAGTGTGTGCTGTATATTTATTGTTTTTTCCCATAAATCTGCTATCTTAGCCATTCATTTTCTTTCCACAATTATGAAATCTTTCTACAGAGAAGATGAGTGACATTCCTAACAGTTGATCCATACTACTTGATATTTTTTTAAATGATATATTTCATGGTGTAACTCAGGGATCGGCAATTTTTGGCATGCGGCCCGCCAGGGTAAGCCCCCTGGCGGGGCAGGGTGGTTTTTTTACCTGCCGTGTCCACAGGTTCGGCCGATCACGGCTCCCACAGGCCCCGGTTCGCCACTCCAGGCCAATGTGGGCTGCAGGAAGTGACGCAGGCCGAGGGATGTGCTGGCCGCTGCTTCCCGCAGTCCCCATTGGCCTGAAGCGGCAAACAGCGGCCAGTGGAAGCTGCAATCGGCCAAACCTGTGGACGCGGCAGGTAAACAAACTGGCCCGGCCCCCCAGGGGGCTTACCCTGGCGGGCCGCGGGCCAAAGGTTGCCGATCCCTCGTGTAACTTATAAACCATTTGGCATTTCTGGCTTCTGCCCTTTTTTAGGTGTGATTATATAAATGGAAATATGACCTTCTGGTGTACATACTGCAGCCATTTTGTAAACTGTTGTAGACACCTCCTCCTCCCACCCCTTTAGCCCTCCCCCCAAAATCAGTTGAATGAGTTTCAAATGAAAATCGCTCTTAATTTGTCAAGCAACTTGATTAAAATATTCAGACCTATATTATTAGTTTTATCATATAACTGTAACATACTTATTACTTCCTAAAATCTCATAAGATACCTTCATAATTCCAATGAGAATTATCAATTAAGAATTCTTATATTTCATAAATATAGGACAACAGGATTTTCCTCTCAAAGGATATTCCTTTGTTGTTTGAAAAATATGTTTGATGCTAATATTTTTTTAAATAAATCCTTTGAAGTTAACTTCAGTAGAAACACTTACCATAAAGACCAAAAGAGATTTGGGTTATTAATTAGCGACTTTCACTTCATTATGATTTAGTACATATCAAAATCCATTCATAATTATAGATTTTTCTTTTTTGGAACACTAATACTTTTTCTATTAATCAAACTTTTAAAAACAATTTTGTGTGCTGATGGCAAACTTTTACATGCCTTTTACATTATTTGCAGACAGGGCTCCAGCCAGGTTTTAGCAGGCCTAGGGCAAGATATAGAAGCAGGGTTCCTATGAGGCCCTGTCCCATGACCCTGTGGCAACTTCTTATGTCACCCTTTGTGTCATGAGCATCCAACAGCTCTATCTAATATTCGTATATCAGACCACTCACCATGGTATCCGAGAACTTCGTTCTCCTTTTTTTCTGTCCCATTCTTCTGCCCTGTATCTGCCCTCACCAGGGGCTTTGCTGCATCTCACTGCTTGGGTTCTTGCATCATGCAACCAGATATTTGAAGTTAAAATCAGGACTCCTGCCATGCAGGGAATGGACACATAGGAATATATTTTGTAGTGGGTTGTAGTGTGCAAAGAGAAGAAGGTAAGGGCTTTATTGGAGGTGAGTGAGAAAAAAGGGTTCTGTATTTCCTTTTGCACCCTCATTCCACCCAGACCAGCACCCAAGAAACTCAGGCTGTGACGGTCACAGCACAGCGCAATTGCATCTGTATTTCCTCTTCTAGGGTCCAGCCAAGGCACCCACTCTAGACTCCTGGCACCTCAGCCATCATGTCTCTTTGGTGGAGACCCATTTCTGTCTCACTCCTGACGGGTGTTTTTCCAGGCTCCACAGTTCCACCTTGTGATGATTCTCTGTATGTATATATATCTTCTTACTATATGTTCCATTCTATCCATCTGATGAAGTGGACTGTAGCCCACGAAAGCTTTTGCTCAAATAAATTTGTTAGTCTCTAAGGTGCCACAAGTACTCCTGTTCTTTTTGCCTACACTGTGTTATTCCCAGCAAGCCAGACTGCCTAAATGGGCCAGCATTTGCTCTTTGCTTTCCCTTTGAGGCTGTAAACAGCGTAATTGCCAGCAGTCACTAGATACTACACAACTCTTTATAAGTCAGCACATTTATTCTTAAGGTGAAAGCATGACAGAGAAAACATAAAAAACAATGAAATTCCTACAAGCATGCTAAAAGTTTACCAGAGGTCACCCATCAGTCTTATGGGGCCTCAGTAGGCCAAAGTCCTTCCAATCCTTCCCAGGAAACAACTGTGGCGAATCAAGTGCAAAACTAAAATAAGGCAAGCCAAGGAAGAATCTGAAGAGCAACTAGTTAAGGACACAAAAACTTAACAGTTTTTTAATGTACATTAGAAGCAGGAAGCCTGCCAAACAGTCAGTGGGGCTTCTAGATGAGCAGGGTCCTAAAGGAGCACTCATGGAAGACAAGACTGTTGCAGAGAAGCTAAATGAATTATTTGCATCGGTCTTCACTGCAGAGGATATGGGGGAGATTCCCAAACCTGAACCTTTGTTTTTAGGTGACGGATCTGAGGAACTGTCCCAGATTGAGGTGTCAACGGAGGAGGTTCTGGAATGAATTGATGAGTTAAACATAATAAGTCACCAAGACTAGATGGTATTCACCTAAGAGTTCTGCAGCAACTAAGTTATGAAATTGCAGAACTACTAACTGTGGTAGTTAACCTATCGCGTAAGTCACCCTCTGTACCAGATAATTGGAGGATAACTAATGTAACTCCGATTTAAAAAAAAAAAAGACTCCAGAGGCAATCCTGGCACTTACAAGTCTGGTAAGCCTAACTTCAGTACCAGGAAAATTGGATGAAACAATAGTAAAGAACAAAATTATCAGACACCTAGATAGTATGTTGTGGAAGAGTCAATAAAGCTTCTGTAAAGGAAAATCATGCTTCACCAATCTATTAGAATTCTTTGAGGGAGTCAACAAGCATGTGGACAAGGGTGATCCAGGTGATATTGTCTACTTGGATTTTCAGAAAGCCTTTGACAAAATCCCTCACCAAAGGCTGTTAAGAAAACTAAGCAGTCCGTCCCCTCATATTATCAATAACTGGTCAGTTATTAAAAACTGAATAAATGGTCAGTTTTCACAATGGAAAGAGGTAAACAGGGTTTTCCCCCAAGGATATGTACTGGGACATGAGCTGTTCAGCAGATTCATAAATGTTCTGGGGAAAGGGGTGAACAGTGAGGTGGCCAAGTTTGAAGACAAGACTAAATTAAGATAGTTAGCTACAAAGCTCTGTGAAGAGTTACAAAGCAATCTCACTAAAGTGGGTGCCAAGGCAACAAAATGGCTGATGAAATTCAGTGTTGATAAGTGCAAAGTAATGCACATTGGAAAGCATAATCCCAACTTTACATACAAAATGATGGGGTCTAAATTATCTGTTACCACTCAAGAAAGAGATCTTGGAGTCATTGTTGATAGTTCTCTGAAAACATCCAATTCCATTCAATGTGCAGTGGCAGTCAAAAAAGGTAACAGTGTTAGGAACCATGAGGAAAGTGATAGATCAGGGGTCGGCAACCTTTCAGAAGTGGTTTGCTGAGTCTTCATTTATTCACTTTAATTTAAGGTTTCATAGATTCATAGATTCATTCATAGATTCTAGGGCTGGAAGGGACCTCGAGAGGTCATCGAGTCCAGCCCCCTGCCCTCAGGCAGGACCAAATACTGTCTAGACCATCCCTGATAGACATTTATCTAACCTACTCTTAAATATCTCCAGAGATGGAGATTCCACAACCTCCCTGGGCAGTTTATTCCAGTGTTTAACCACCCTGACAGGAACTTTTTCCTAATGTCCAACCTAAACCTCCCTTGCTGCAGTTTAAGCCCATTGCTTCTTGTTCTATCCTCAGAGGCTAAGATGAACAAGTTTTCTCCCTCCTCCTCATGACACCCTTTTAGATACCTGAAGACCGCTATCATGTCCCCTCTCAGTCTTCTCTTTTTCAAACTAAACAAACCCAATTCCTTCAGCCTTCCTTCATAGGTCATGTTCTCTAGACCCTTAATCATTCTTGTTGCTCTTCTCTGGACCCTCTCCAATTTCTCCACATCTTTCTTGAAATGCGGTGCCCAGAACTGGACACAATACTCCAGTTGAGGCCTAACCAGCTCAGAGTAGAGCGGAAGAATGACTTCTCATGTCTTGCTCACCACACACCTGTTAATGCAGCCCAGAATCATGTTTGCTTTTTTTGCAGCAGCATCGCACTGTTGACTCATATTTAGCTTGTGGTCCACTATAACCCCTAGATCCCTTTCTGCCGTACTCCTTCCTAGAGAGTCTCCTCCCATTCTGTATGTGTGAAACTGATTGTTCCTACCTACGTGGAGCACTTTGCATTTGTCCTTATTAAACTTCATCCTGTTTACCTCTGACCATTTCTCCAATTTGTCCAGATCATTTTGAATTATGACCCTATCCTCCAAAGCAGTTGCAATCCCTCCCAGTTTGGTATCATCTGCAAACCTAATAAGCGTACTTTCTATGCCAATATCCAAGTCGTTGATGAAGATATTGAACAGAGCCGGTCCCAAAACAGACCCTTGCGGAACCCCACTCGTTATACCTTTCCAGCAGGATTGGGAACCATTTATAACTACTCTCTGAGTATGGTTATCCAGCCAGTTGTGCACCCACCTTATAGTAGCCCCATCTAAGTTGTATTCCCTAGTTTATTGATAAGAATATCATGCGAGACCGTATCAAATGCCTTACTAAAGTCTAGGTATACCACATCCACCGCTTCTCCCTTATCCATAAGACTCGTTATCCTATCAGAGAAAGCTATCAGATTGGTTTGACATGATTTGTTCTTTACAAATCCATGCTGGTTATTCCCTAGCACCTTACCACCTTCCAAGTGTTTGCAGATGATTTCCTTAATTACTTGCTCCATTATTTTCCCTGGCACAGAAGTTAAACTAACTGGTCTGTAGTTTCCTGGGTTGTTTTTATTTCCCTTTTTATAGATGGGCACTATATTTGCCCTTTTCCAGTCTTCTGGAATCTCTCCTGTCTCCCATGATTTACCAAAGATAATAGCTAGAGGCTCAGATACCTCCTCTATTAGCTCCTTGAGTATTCTAGGATGCATTTCATCAGGTCCTGGTGACTTGCAGGCATCTAACTTATCTAAGTGATTTTTAACTTGTTCTTTTTTTATCTTCTAAACCTTCCCCCTTCCCATTAGCATTCACTATGTTAGGCATTCCTTCAGACTTCTCGGTGAAGACCGAAACAAAGAAGTCATTAAGCATCTCTGCCATTTCCAAGTTTCCTGTTACTGTTTCTCCCTCCTCACTGAGTAGTGGGCCTACCCTGTCCTTGGTCTTCCTCTTGCTTCTAATGTATTGATAAAAAGTTTTCTTGTTTCCCTTTATTCCTGTAGCTAGTTTGAGCTCATTTTGTGCCTTTGCCTTTCTGATCTTACCCCTGCATTCCCGTGTTGTTTGCCTATATTCATCCTTTGTAATTTGTCCTAGTTTCCATTTTTTATATGACTCCTTTTTATTTTTTAGATGTTGCAAAATCTCGTGGTTAAGCCAAGGTGGTCTTTTGCCACATTTTCTATCTTTCCTACCAGCGGAATAGTTTGCTTTTTGGCCCTTAATAGTGTCCCTTTGAAGTACTGCCAGCTCTCCTCAGTTGTTTTTCCCCTCAGTCTTGATTCCCATGGGACCTTACCTATCAGCTCTCTGAGCTTACCAAAATCCGCTTTCCTGAAATCCATTGTCTCTATTTTGCTGTACTCCCTTCTACCCTTCCTTAGAATTGTGAACTCTATGATTTCATGATCACTTTCTCCCAAGCTGCCTTCTACTTTCAAGTTCTCAACGAGTTCCTCCCTATTTGTTAAAATCAAATCTAGAACAGCTTCCCCCCTAGTAGCTTTCTCAGCCTTCTGAAATAAAAAGTTGTCTGCAATGCAGTCCAAGAACTTATTGGATAGTCTGTGCCCTGCTGTGTTATTTTCCCAGCATATATCTGGATAGCTGAAGTTCCCCCAGCATCACCAAATCTTGGGCTTTGGATGATTTTGTTAGTTGTTTAAAAAAAGACTCATTCACCTCTTCCACCTGGTTAGGTGGCCTGTAGTAGACTCCTAGCATGACATCACCCTTGTTTTTTACCCCTTTTAGCCTAACCCAGAGACTCTCAACACTTCCGTCCCCTATGTCCATCTCCACCTCAGTCCAAGTGTGTACATTTTTAATATATAAGGCAACACCTCCTCCCTTTTCCCCCTGTCTGTCCTTCCTGAGCAAGCTGTACCCATCCATACCAACATTCTAATCATGTGTATTATCCCACCAAGTTTCGGTGATGCCAACACTGTCATAGTTGAATTTATTTATTAGCACTTCCAGTTCCTCCTGCTTATTACCCATACTTCTCGCATTTGTATACAGGCATCTAAGATACTGATTTGATCTTGCCTCCCAGTTTTGCCCTGACCCTCCTATCTCTTTTTCATTAGAGCCCATGCTCCCTCCTATTTCCGACCCATCTCCCAGGTCCCCATGTTCTCCACTTACCTGTGGGCTTTGCTCACCTGTCCCTGTCGAACCTAGTTTAAAGCCCTCCTCACTAGGTTAGCCAGTCTGTATCCAAATAGGGTCTTTCCCCTCCTTGAAAGGTGAACACCATCTCTGCCTAGCAGTTCTTCCTGGATTAGCATCCTGTGGTCGAGGAAGCCAAAGCCCTCCTGGCGACACCATCTTCGCAGCCAAGCATTCACCTCCACGATGCACCTGTCTCTGCCCGTGCCCCTACCTTTGACAGGAAGGATTGAAGAGAATACCACCTGCGCTCCAAACGCCTTCACCCGTACTCCCAGAGCCCTGTAGTCACTCTTGATCTGCTCAGTGTCACACCTCGCAGTATCATTTGTGCCCACATGGATGAGTAGCATGGGGTAGTAGTCAGAGGGCCGGATAATCCTTGACAATGCCTCCGTAACATCTCGGATACGGGCCCCCGGCAGGCAGCATACCTCCAGAGATGAAATGTCAGGGCGACAGATGGGCGCCTCCGTCCCCCTCAGCAGAGAGTCTCCGACCACCACTACCCTACGTTTCCTATTCGCAGTGGTGGCAGCAGACCTCCCAGCCTTAGGGGTACGAGGCTTCTCCTCCTCTGCTGTAGGGGGAGATTCCTTCTCTCCTGTATCAAGAAGAGCATAACAGTTTCCTATTACCACGGCGGCAGGGTTTGGAGCAGGGGTGGAGCACTGCCTGCTGCCAGAAGTAACCAGCTGCCAGTGTCCACCCTGAGCCATTTCCTCCTCCACCAGTGGTGTGTCAGCAGTCCTGTGTACTGGGACAGCTACCTCAGCTGTCTCCACATGGACACTGTCCAGGAATTGCTCATGGATTTGGATGCTCCTCAATCTAGCCACCTCCTCCTGTAGCTCTCCCACCTGCTGCCTGAGAGATTCCACCAGCAGGCACCTGTCACATTGGATGGTCCCCCCAGCCTGGATATCAGTAAGTGGGAATTGCAAGTTACAGTCCCTGCAAAACCACAGCAGGATCTGGGTAGAAGCATCCATGTTCAGGCGCTCTGTCTGGCTACAGGCACAGGTGGAGGAGACAGAGGCAGTGCTGGCACAGGTGTTTCACGTGCCGGTAATACATTTTAATGTTTTTTAGAAGGTCTCTCTCTCTAAGTCTATATATTATATAACTAAACTATTGTCGTATGTAAAATAAACAAGGTTTTCAAAATGATAAGATGCTTCATTTAAAATTAAATTAAAATGCTGATCTTATGCTGCCGGCCTGCTCAGCCCGCTGCCGGCCTGGGGTTCCGTTCATGTAGGCCGGCAGTGGGCTGAGCAGGGCTGGTGGCCAGGACCCCAGACCGGCAGTGGGCTGAGCGGCTCAGCCCACTGCCACTCAGGGGTTCCATCTGCCGGCTCCTACTAGCTGGGATTCTGGCTTCTGGACCGGCTCAGCCTGCTGCCTGTCTGGGATCCTGGTCCTGCCCACATAGAGTTAGTACCTACCTTCTCCCTGGTTAGCCCATTGTCTTCCTCTCTCTCTGCACTGAGGTGAGGGTGGGAGTGCACTGAGCACAGGGCTGGGGGGTGAAGGAGCAGGCTGGGGGTTGGGATGTAGGGTCTGGCCAGGAGCTAGAATGAGGGAGGGGGCTCAGGATTGGGGCAGGAGGTTTGGGTGTGGAGCGCTTACCTGGGCAGCTCCCATTTGGTGCGAGGGGTGCAGGTAGGAATGTGTGTGTGGAGAGGGGGGTGCAGGAGCTCCCACTTGGTGCTCAGGGTTGGGGTGAGGATGTGTGGGGGTGGTGCATGAATCAGGGCATGCGGTGTGGGGGGGCTGGGTATGTGGGGGGGTTCAGGAGTCAGGGCAGGGGTGTGTGTGTGTGAGAGAGGGGGGTGCAGGAGTCAGGGCATGGGTGTGGGGGCCTGGGTATGTGCGGGGGGGTTGCCAGAGTCAGGGCAGGGAGCTCAGTGTGTGTGAGGAGGGTGCAGGAGTCAGGACAGAGGGCTGGGGGCATGTGAGGGGGGGTGCAGGAGTCAGGGCATGGAGTGTGGGGGGCCTGGGTATGTATGGGGTGTGCCGGAGTCAGGGCTGGGGTCATGGGGGCGGTGCAGGAGTCAGGCAGAGGGCTGGGTATGTGTGAAGGGAGTGCAGGGGTCAGGGCAGGGGCCTGGCGGGTGGAGGGGTGCAGTACTCAGGGCAGAGGCTGGGGGCATAGGCGCCAACTCTGTGGGTGCTCCAGGGCTGGAGCACCCACAGGGAAAAATTGGTGGGTGCTCAGCAGCTCCTCACCGGCCCCCCCTCCCAACTCACTACCGCTCCGCTGAGCGCGCCGTCGCACTGCTTCTCCCCCCTCCCTCCCAGGCTTGCCACGAATCAGCTGTTTGATGCGGGGTAAGCCTCGGAGGGAGTGGGGAGTAGCGGAGCATCGGCATGTGGGGAGGCAGAGCGGAAATGAGCTGGGTTAGGGAGCGGTTCCTCTGCACCCCGCCCAGCTCACCTCCGCTTACTACAGCCCTCCCCATGCTCCCACCCCGCCCCAGCTTACCTCCGCTCTGCCTCCCCGCATGCCACTGCTCTGCTTCTCCCCCCTCCCTCCCAGGCTTGCCACATGCCAAACAGCCCTGGAGCACCCACGGAGTCAGTGCCTATGTGGCAAGCTGCTGAAATCAGCTTGCGTGCTGTCTTTGGCACGTGTGCCATAGGTTGCCGAACCCTTTGATAGATAATAAAACAGAAAATATTGTAATGCCACTACATAAATCTATGGTATGCCCACGCCTTGAATAGTATGATTCTGGTCGTCCCATCTCAAAAAAGATAGAATTGGGAAAGGTACAGAGAAGGGCAGCCAAAATGATTAGGGTTATGGAACAGCTTCCACGCAAGTAGAGATTAAAAAGACTGGGACTGTTCATCTTAGAAAAGAGACTACTAAGGGGAGATACGATAGAAGTCTATAAAATCGTGAATGGTGTGGAGAAAGTGAATCAGGCAATTATATTTACCCCTTTTCATAACACAAGAGAAAGGGGTCACCCCAGGAAATTAATGGGCAGCAGGTTTAAAACCAACAAAAGTACTTACTAACACAATGCATAGTTAACCTGTGGAAGTTGTTACAATGGGATTTTGTGAGGCCAAAAGGGTAACAACAAAGAATTAGGTAAGTTCATGGACGAAAGGCCAATCACAGGCTATTAGCCAAGATGGTCTGGGACACAACCCCATGGTGCAGTTGTCGCTAAACCTCCAACTGCCAGAAATTGGGATTGGACAACAGGGAATGGTTCACTCAAAATAGCTCTGTTCTGTTCATTCCCTCTGAAGCTTCTGGCATGGCAGACTGCCAGAGACGGGTCTGACCCAGTGTAGCCGTTCTTGCGGTCTTAAGGTTCCATCCAATTGCTGGATTGGAAAGAAAGCCCACAGTCAGTTTAAACTCATGCTATTTATCCAAAAGGCTTTTCTTTGTCTGTTGGTCTCTGGAGAATCCTCTCTGGAGGTGTTACAACGTGAGTGAATGTGTGTAATCACCCTCCACTATTCTTAATTCCTGGAGGAGCTGTTGTTACCCTCCCCCATGGAATTACATACAATCCCTGGCCCACAATGATACATAAACATAACAGTGTAAGATCTCCCAAAGATACTGCAAGAAATTGCCATATCTGTCACAGTGACATTATAGCAAAAGGCAGAGAGAGAGCAAACAGTATTTGCCCATCAGTGCCTCCTTTAGTTTTCTCATTTCCATCCTTCTTACTGTATTTTCTACCAGCTTTCTGTAGTCCAGCTCTTTATTCATTTTTTTAAAAATCTCCTTTGCTCCAAGTTCTAACCCCTCTGCCTGCAGCTGAGTTGCTATTGTGGTGCAGAGGATCTAGACCAGAGAAGAAGCCAGCTCAGCTGCAGGCAGTCGTTATGAGGAGAAAGTCAGAAGAGTGGAATGGCATCCTCTCCCCCGCCCCACAGCACCAGTAGCAACTAAGGCCTTGTCTACACTGCAGAGTTGTGTTGCTAAAAGGCAGCGTTTGGCGACAAAACAGTGGAGGTGTACACACTGCAATGTCACTTTTGGCAACAAAACTCTTTCAGTTTCAGCGACAAAATAAAACCACCTTGACGAGAGGCATAGGGATTTTTGCGGCAAAGTTAAAACGACAAAGTGTCAGTGTAGACGCTGCCGTTCGTGATATCGCCAGGCCTCCCCCACTATCCCACAATGCCTGCAGTGACCGGTCTGCTCACTGTTTTGAACTCAGCAGCCCTGCAGGCATGTGCCCCTCCCCTCTCAAAGCCCTTGGAAGTTCTGACAGCTGAGCATGCTGCTCTGCTCTGGGCAACAAAGAGCAAATCATTAACATGGAATGTTCCTGCTCTCTCCCACACTACAAACATGAACTATGAACTCCCTCAGGACTGGTTGCTTCCGGTGGCTCTCTGAACTTATGAGACAGCATGCTGACACACTTACTCTCCCACAACACACACTTTGTCTCTCACACACTCCCTCCCAACACACACTCTGTCTCTGTCTCTCCCTCCCCACACACACACACGCTCCCTCCCACACTTCAGTTGAAAAGCATCTGGCAATCTAGTGGGATGCCCATGGAACAATGGGATTGAGAAACCTGCATCATGTGACGCTCTACCTGCCCCTTGAGGCATTGAAAACCCTTCCCAAAGCAACACAGTGCACTGCTTTCTGTGTCTATGCAAGAGCTGCTAGTATGGATGCACTCTGCCGACATGAGGAGCATATTGTGGACATGCAACAGTGCTTTAATTAAAATGCATAACTTTTGGTGACAAAACTCTGCAGTGTAGACTAAGGGGGGGAAAAAATTGAGGCAACTTGAAGACGCTCACCAGGGAGTCCTCACAGAGGAGAGGGGGGGAGTAATGGAGTGAGAAGAGACTGGACCTCAGGTGAAATAAATAATGGCATCCTGAGGGGAAGGTGTATGAGCCCCAGCAAATGCCAAGAAGATGCTAGAGCTAAGTGAGTTCTTGACTGCCCTGCACACACAATGCCAGCTCAGGAGAGGGAAGGGAACTGGGATGGCACTAGGCAGAGGCAAGGGAGGCAGGGAGAGAAGGAAGGTGTCAGGGGACCTCACCAGTAGAAAAAGGGTACAGTTTGTGCTCTGTAGAAGAGCACAGAGTGGGACCAAGTTTTGACTGAGTTAAGGTAAAGCTAGCTTGACTCTTAATTAAGGCTAAGCCTTTTCTAATGTTACTGGTTTATTAGCTATCACATCTTGGCCTTAGGATGTAGGATGACATATAAACATAAATGCCAAGATAAATGATTGTTAACAGCAGCGGGGCTGTGTGCTGATGCAGCAACTCCACAGCACACAAAAGCATGCAGAAGCCTTTATGTGTGGCTTTATGTGTAGACATAGGCCTCATAGACTCAGTGCACAGTCCCAGTACTGTGCTTAAGTGATGTGGAGGTTTATTTCTTTTCATTTGCAAAGCAGCTGTTTTGAGAGAAAATAGATGGTGAGCCTGAATCCAAAGAATCTTCATTAAGTCAAATTATTCATCTGATCTTTTTTTTTGTAATGGAGCATTTGATTTATTTCAAAAGTAATCTCTGCTTTTATATGTAAATCTTACTCAGTTTTGGAAAAGGATGTAGTAATTAAACTATGCAAGAAATTGCTAGGACATTCTGTTCTAATTTCTCTCTGATCGCTGCACTTAATGAAAAAGTGGAGAGTCCAATAAAATGTTAGATCTCTATCTTGCCAAGTGTGCTATTTGTTTCTGTTCAGCTTTATATGAGTATGCACCTTCTAAACAAAAAAAAAAAGTTTCTAAAAATAATGATTCTCCATAGGTGTCCTCTGTGTCTTACTTACAATACAATTTTTGTAGCTGACTAGCTCTTTCGGAAATCTTCTGAATCCCTTTGTATGAAACAGGTATAAACATGCTTTTAGTGATATCACTGTGTGCTTTTGTACATAGAAATCCCAGTTCCCTCATGTAAAATGTTTTCTCAGGAAGGCTGACATTTTTGCTCCCGTATGCAGTCACAGACATGTCTTTATGCAGTGAAAATGTTGTTTGGACAGGCAAGTACAAAACATAGCATTCTGCACCACTGCACGCCATGGAACAGAGTTGCCTGGCAGCTCTCTGCATCAGAACATCTAGGGAAGGACTGGAGACATGTTAGTGCCATGGCAGGGTCTTGCCCAGTGCGTTGTCAAACTGCAGATCTACTAGCTCCAAATTAAAATGTGGGTGGGGGCATGGGTGAGTAGAGTGGTATGTGGTGGGTCATGGCCACTCTTCCTCCTTTCCTGTGCCCCATACCCTAGAGTAACACTAGCCAGGCTGATCAAATGCCTAGGCCATCTGAAGGTTTCTATTTCTTAGTCTGTGTTTAGAGGAAGAAAAGCCCATTTAAGCAGCCTGGGCTCAGAATTCCTCCCAGATTGCCATAGTGAGAAGAGGAGCTCTCCATCCCTGTTATGCCATATGCTATCTTTCCTGTGACAGAAATTTAACATTTGCTGTTTAGATTTTGTAATATGCAGCTTGGACAACCCTCCCTCCACAATAAATCTGCCCTAAATATTTCCACCGATCCATACCCTTCTACAACCAAAACCCCTGGCAAAAATAATTACTCCCTGTATGATGTACATTACACTGTCTGAGCAAAAACAAAATGACACACACTGTAATCCAAAGTTTGGACACTATTGGTAGGATGATTCAATACAGGTCAATAAACACAACACGCAATGCCAGTCCCAAATAGAAAATGGCATATGATGCTTCTGAATAGAGCTGATCATATACTACTTGTGTAATACATCATTTTGTGATTCTTGTTTGGCAGGTGTGTGTGTCTGTGGGGGGTGGGGGGTGACGCGTTCCCCCCAGCGTGCCACTTGAAACTGGGGTACCACTGAGCCCACCTGACCCACCATCCTGGGCTCCCTTTACACTGTACTGCTGTGACAGGCTCTCAAGTTCCTTCTAGCGTAGGGACCCACTCAGCTGCAGTTTCACACAGATACTGAGATCAGCTCTGTATGGGAAGGCTCAGCTAGGGAATTGCCCAGTACTCAAGTGCACATCCCCCTCTAGAAGATAAACCCAAAATTGTACTGTTTTGCACTGCACAGAGAACTGTACAACGTAAGCTCGTGAAATTCACCCTCTTCCTCAATGTGGAGAAAGATATGCAACAGCTTTTTGCCTTCCACTTATGAATTCCACACCCTGGGTTTTAGACAAAACAAAAACAAGTTTAAGTACAAAAGATAGATTTTAAGTGATTATAAGGGATAGCAAACGTATCAAAACAGATTACCCAGCAAATAAAACAAAAATGCAATCTAAGCTTAAAATACTAAAGAAATTGGTTACAAGTAGTAATTTCTCACCCTAAATGTTATTTTAGGCAAATTGCAGAGGTTCTTGAAGGCCAGCTGCATTTACCCACAGCTTAAACCTTCAGATATTTCATTCACAGGCTAGACAACTCTCCAGCCTGGGCTCAGTCCTTCTCCCCACATTCAGTCTTTGTTTCTTGTTTACAGCAGTCATCCTGGGTGGGGATTCTGTGAAGAACCAACCGCTATGATGTCACTCCCCTGCCTTAAATAGGTTTTACATGTGGTGGGAATTCTTTGTCTTCCAGTGTGATTCCCACCCCTAGTCAGTGGAAAAGTACTAGTATTAACATGGTGTCCAGTATCAAGTGACTTGATCACATGACACTGCAGCCATAACTCAAAGTCTGTTTGCAGCGTCCCCAGGAAGGCTTTCCTTCCGTGAAAGATTAGCGTCTTCTAACACCTATTGTTCTTCCTAATGGCCCTTTCCAGCCAGGAATCTAGACTGATTGCATTCTGCCTATTGGGTGTTCCCCAGGTGTAAGCACATTTATAATAGATGCATAGACAATATTCCTAACTTCAGATAAAAAATGATACATGTATACAAAGATGATAATCATATTCAGTAAATTATAACCTTTCCAATGATATCTCACATGCCTTATCTTGCACAAAATACATCTTAGTTATGCCATACTCATATCATAAGCATATCTCTATGAAGAATTTGGAGCGTGATTCCACAGGGGGTTGCCAAATAATCAGAATATTCAACCAGGTGTAACACTGATCAAATACTACTGTACTTTATAAACAGCTCAATCACACAGGAGGTTATGTGCAATGTAATTTACCCCATTCTTCCCAAAGATTTCAAGACATCACATCCATCTATAATAGATAGATATAGCTGAGTTTAAAACTCTTCCATATAGGGCTTTTTTTTCTCTCTTTATTTTACAAGTTGTCAAAAACAAAGAATAGCATAGCTCAATAATAGGAGAAAATTAAACAAAAATGCTTCTCCCTCATGAAGTTGCCTCCAGAGATGCCCATTTTTGGAGTTCGTATGCCATTTGGAACTGTTGACAGAAGGTAACCTGAGGAGCGGACTGTGTGCTTCTACACATGTGCAGCTTAGTGCTGAAAATGAGGTTATGAAGAGGGGCAGCAGCTCCTTCTTCAGAATCTGCCACTTGTATTTCCCACCCTTTTGTCTTCTATTTCTTTAAAATGTCTTACATTTGAAGAAAATTGTCCCAACTCCCTATCTTTTTTTATTTGAAAATAAATATGGGGAAAAAATTTTCCTCGGGCCTTATAATAATAATAAATAATAATAATTAATAATAATTAATTAATAATACATTCTTGCATAATACATTAAAGGTAATTAGGATTAAATTGTGTGCTTCATGCACACATAAGTTGTCACTGTCAAAGACCATATGTATTTGACCTGCCCCTCCCCCTGTGTTCTTTCCCCATGGGCTTGAAGGAACCAGAAGAAATGCTTCTAGGTCTTCTTCACAGCAGAAGTCATTAGCTCTCCAGTCCACCAGACCATTGTAAGCAGTTTCAGCTCCCTCATCTCTGAAACTGTCATCAAAACAGTCTCATGGAACTTAAATGCTTTCCTCAGTAGAGACTTAAATGCTTTCCTCATCTTAAGCCCTGAGACTGAATTCCCTCCTGAAGATCCACTTCTTCTGTGATGCGTATAAGAAACTAGCTTTCTTAGTTATCTACCTATGAGGGAATTGCTCATTGGTGAGGAGGGAAGGGAGTAAGGACCTTGAAACTGCAACTGGGTTTGGTGTTTTGGAGGAAGGTGTGAATTGTGGAGGATGGAAAGGGAGGGAAATTGAATATATTTAATTAATAAAGGGCCAAATTCTGTCATTCTTACCCACGTTAAGTAATACTCCTCCTCAAGCAGTCCTATTAAATTTGAGGACTCCCTTGGGGATTTGGGGCTAAGGTACTGCTCAGTGTATGTAAGAGTGGGAGAATCAGCCCCATTGCTTACATGTTTTAACCTAAACCTTTTTATCTGGGGAGCTCTTTGGAGTAGAGATTGTTTCTTTTCCGTGTTTGGAAAGTACCCTGCATATTTTAAGCATTACTGCAATAGCATAAAAAATAATAGACAAAAATAAATTTCTAATAAAGTATGATCTTTCATGGTCGATTCACTTCCTATAAATAATTGACATTTCAATGGTATTGGGTTTGAACGGGGATTTGAATTAGGGAGATGGGCTGTTGAACCAGTTTCAGGAAGACATGCTGGGGCAAATTTTCAACGACATAAAGGTCAGTTATCGACCCAGTTCCTGTTGAAAGTCAATGGAAGTTGGGTGTCAGTGGAAGTCCTATTTATTTGTACCATTGAAAAACTACCTGTTCATGGGTAGAGGTGTCGCGAAAGAAGGCATGAAGACATCTGTGGTAGAAATGGACAAAGAGGGCAGCAGGCTGGCCTTGTTTGCCAAGGATGGTGGGTGGGAGAAGGCTGTCTGGAGAAGATACTTCTGTACTTGTGCCAAGCATCCTTTTGGCAATGTTTTTTCCATGTATTGTGTGTATTTTGTTGGTTTCTGGGAACAAGATTTTTATGAGTTGTGCAGAGGATTCAATACCAACAGTTCATCTGATCTGCATCATTTACAAATAAATCTTTGCTACTTTCTTAGGCTTCATAAATGCACAATCTTTTATTGTTTGATATACTTGGCTTCTATGGAGTCTTAATTCTGATTTTTTAACAAGGGAATTTTACTGTGAGATTAAAATATATGGTGGCATTAAATTGTCATTTGGACAATATGAAACTACTTACTGAGGCTTTACAACTGCTACAGTAGAGAATTAAAAATACTTAAGGATCAAGTCTAGAAAAAAAGCCTTAATAGTGGCTACTGCCATTCTGAGGGGCTGTTTCTTCTTCATTAGCAGCTCACAACTTATCAGCATGATCTCCCAAGACTGCCTCTTCCCTTATATAAGGCCACTGAGCTTGTGAGCATGACTTCTGGCTGTCTTAATTGCATCCTAACACAGGGCTGGGCTCTTAATTAGCTGCCTGACATTCAGATAGAGAAAAAAATTAAAGGGATTTCGTGAGTTTAGCTAGGGAAAGAGGGGTCTTATCCGTCTAAAGACATTACTGTTCCCTCACTATCCAAATACTAATGGAGGAAAAAAGAAAACTATTCCTTCATACAACAGCTGTCAGACCCCTCCAGTGGGAGAACATAAGAGCAGTCAAACTTTTTCAGCAAAGCAGAAGGGGAACCCCCCTTGGAGAACTATTAAAAAGAAAAGAAACCTTCTTTAAAAGCTGGGTCTGTACCCTGTCTCAGCTCTATTTTGGATGAAATGTATGGAGTTTCTTCACTCCCAGGGCTGGACTATTGACTGACTGGTAACTGTAGGGTGTGGGGTTAGGGAGATCATTTGTATGTTTATTTCTTCCCTATTCTGCAGGTCAATCCCTAGCTCAAGCTGTTCTATTGCTCTCTAATGGAAAGCTGGGATTTTTAGCCATGTACAGTAGATTAACCTTTCTCCTCAATAAGTGCTCATACTATGCAATGTATGGGATTGCGTGGCTTTGAAAGCTAAGCATATTTTGAGCTGGGAGTGTCAGCTTCATTACATGAGATGGGGGCTGTGAAGGAGAATGGTTAAAGACCCCTGTGGTTAAATAACTGGCCTTGGATCCAGGAAACTTAGGTTTAATTTCCAGCCCTACCACAGACTTCCTGTGTGAGTCACTTGCTCACTTTGTGCCTCAGTTCCCCAGCTATAAAATGGGGATAATAGTCCCTCCCTATCTCATGGGTGTGCGAGAATAAATATACTTATAGCTTGGAAGCATTTAGATACTACACTGATAGGGACCAGGCAAGTACCTAAGGGCAGGTGTACACTACCTACCGAATCGGTGGGTAGCGATCGATCTTTCCGGGGATCGATTTTTCGCGTCTAGTGTAGACGCGATAAATTAATCCCTGATCGCTCTGCTGTCGACTCCGATAATCCACCCCAGCGAGAGGCGGAAGCGGAGTCGATGGGGGAGCAGTGGCAGTTGACCCTGCGGCATCCTCACAGCATGGTAAGTCGATCAAGTTACATCGGCGTCAGCTACGCTATTCATGTAGCTGAAGTTGCGTACCTTACATCGACCCCCGCCCCTAGTGTAGACCAGGCCTAAGTGAATAGATATCAGGAGAAGTGTGATTCGTTACAATATACAATGCACTTGGCCAAATTCATCCTTTCTGTAACTTTGATGAAGTCAGTGGAATTATAGCAAGAATTAATTTACCCTATTTTGTTTTACTTTTTCTATAAGAATAATTTTATGTGATGTCCTTCTATGGCATTGAATTGCCTTGCTTTGTTAAGGAAAAAAGTTAATCACAAATTCTTGTTATTCAAGTTTTACTTAGTATTATTTGATCAATATGAAACCACAGTTTTAAGAAAATTACTAGTGTGATGATGACACACTAGCAGTCTTAAAGGCTGTAGGGAAGGTAATAATCTTAATGCATTATTGTTGTTATGAACAATTTATGTTGTATTTTTAGTGTTCTTTATATTGCAGCTGCCACTCTCAGGTGCTAAGAACCAGATTGCAGTCGTTTGAGAGGCTGCTTAGTTCCTCTGCATCTTTTTCAGAGAAAATAACATCTCTGTATTTGAGGATTTATAAACTGCTGAGAAGGATTCAAATTATTCTGAAATAGGCCATTATTTCGTGGCTTCTGGGGCAGCAGAGTCACCGTTTTTCATTTTGGTTGTGGTTCTTATACGTTTGTAGCGGGAGAAAAGTGGCTGTTGGTGGGGGAGCAATATCTATATATGCATACAGGATGCTGCTTTATTCTGTGCAGCTAGTCATTACAACATGTTAAATTAACAGGATGGAGCTAAATTGAACTAGGTGCAGGCATGTTTTATATCCACACCAGGATTTCCATTCATGCACAACCCTTCTGTGTGCATTATGTGCAGTAGTATTTCTTTCTTTATTTTAGATCTGCAGCATGTTTATTTCATCAGGTGACCCCTTGTTCTTGCGTTATGTGAAGGGGTAAATAACACTTCCTTATCCACTTTCTCTACATGGCAGAAACTGTAAAAGGCTCTGGAAACACCTTCATTTTGCCTCTTTCCTGCTCCAGCCTCTTTCCTCCTCAAACCTCTGGACTATGGACTTATACTAATGGCAGCATTCTAACCAAGGGACTGAGGACCTTCCAATGATTTGGAAGCAACCAGAGACTTGACTTAAGATAGCAGTTTATTCTCTCACTGCTACAAGCCTGATCCAAGAACTTTGCAATTGTTATATGTATTGATTCCTTTAACCAATTTTAACTCTCATCTTTTTCTTTCTCTCTTTCTCTCTTTCTTTCTATAAATAAACCTTTAGATACGAAAGGATTGGCAACAGTGTGATTTTTGGGTAAGATCTGAGTTGTTATATCTCATGGGAGAATAACCTCCAGTTTTGGGTATATCTGCCCTATTTCTCAGCAGTTTGTCCTTAATTTCGTATTCTCAGTTGTGACCCACGGAGGCACGGTTACATCAACCAGCTAACAACCTCTTGGATTTGCCTCGAACTGTTGGGTCACATGGCAGCATGTATCTATGTGGCACAGTATGCAAGGCTATGCCTCAGACCCCTACAGATGTCACTGGTGTCAGTCTACTCCCTGAGCAGACACCACTTGGACTCGATACTCATGATTCCACCACCAGTCCTTGCTTCGGTTGACTTGGTGGAGAGACCCAGGTTTCCTAATGAAAGGGGTACCCTTTGCTGCCCCACATCAATCTGTAACCTTAATTTTGAACACCTCAAATCTGGGGTGGGGAGCCCACCTCGACAGTCTCAGGACTCAGGGTCTATGGTCCCTGGAAAAACTCTCCCTGCATATAAACATCAGGGAACTCACAGCAATATGTTTGGCTTGCCAGGTGTTTTTTCCCCAGATCTCAGGCAAGGTGGTGCAGGTCTTGACAGACAACACTGCACCAGTGTTTTACATCAACAAGCAGGAAGGGGCTCGATCTTCAACCCTCTGCCAGGAGGCCCTCCAAATGTGGAACTTCTGCATGAAACATGCCATTCACCTTGAGGTGTCTCATATCCCCAGAGGTTGAAACACACTGGCAGATCACCTCAGCAGATCCTTTTCCTCTCACCAGAAGTGGTCTCTTCACCCGGAGGTCGTCAGTGTTATCTTCCAGAAGTGGGGGCCTCCCCAAGTGGACCTGTTTACCACCAGACAAAACAGGAAATGCCTCAGTTCTGTTCACTCTGTGAGCACAGCAGGGGGTCCCTCTCTGATGCCTTCCTGCTCTCGTTGGCTGACCACCTTCTATACACCTTCCCACAATCCCCTTGGCTCACAAGGTCCTCCTAAAAATCAAGGGGACAAAGCGAAGGTTATCCTGATAGCTCTGGTGTGGCCTTGTCAGCATTGGTTCGCTCTGCTTCTGGACCTCTCAGTGGCAGCTCCATTCACGCTCCCACCCCACCAGGACTTGATTTCACAAGACCATCGCTGGTTGATTCACCCAAACCACGCCTCCCTGCAGCTGACGGCATGGTTGAACCCTGAAGAGCAGGCCTGCCCGGAGCAGGTTCATCAAGTCTTGGTTGGTAGCAGAAAGCCTTCCATCAAGACTACCTACTTGGCCAAGTGGAAACATTTCACTTGTTGAGCCTCTAAACTGAATCTCCCTCTATCCTGGTCTTCTCTGCAGTCTATCGTGGACTATGCTCCACCTAAAACATCAAGGTCTGACTCTCTCATCTATTAAGGTTCACTTGGCAGCCATATTAGCCTTCTACCCCCCCAGTGCAGGGCAGATCAGTGTTCTCCCGTGAGATGACGGTCAGGTTTCTCAAGGGCCTGGAAAGACTCTACCCTCAGGTTTGTGATCCAATTCCCCCATGGGACTTAAACCTGGTCCTGTCAAGGCTCGTGGGGCCGCCCTTTGAGCCATTAGCATTTTGCCCCATATGGCTTCTCTCTCGGAAGGTCACCTTCCAGGTGGCAATCACATTGGCCAAAGATGGTACTGCAATTCCACAACAACCAGGAAATCTTTCTTCCGGTCTTCTTTCTGAAGCCTTGTAAGATCGCCGAGGAATGTCGACTCCATACTTTGAATGTTAAGCGGGCCCTCACCTTCTATATTGAGAGGACTAAGCCCTTCTGCAAGTCTACACAACTCTTTTGTAGCAATAGCAGAAAGGATGAGAGGGCAGCATGAGTCATCCCAAAGAATCTTGTCCTGAATAACTGCCTGTATCTGAGCTTGCTACGAATAGGCAAAGGTTCCGCCTCCAGCCATCATGACCGCTCATTCCATGAGAGCCCAGGCGTTGTCAGCACTTTGCCAGCTTTCCTCGCACAGGTACCAATCCAGGACATTTGCAGAGCTGCGACCTGGTCATCAGTTCAGACCTTCACGTCCCACTATTCCATCACGCAGCAGGCCTGTGATGATTCCAGCTTTGGAAGGGCGATGTTGAGGTCAGCAAGTCCATGAACTCCAAACACATTTCCGGAGTTACAGCTTCTGAGTCACCTAGCATGGAATGGACATGAGCAACCACTCGAAGAAGAAAAAACAGTTGCTAGCCTTACATAACTGTTGGTCTTCAGGATGTGTTGCTCATGTCCATTCCATGACTCACCCTCCTTCCCCTCTGTCAGAGTTACCGGAAAGAAAGAACTGAGAGGGTGCGGATCCAATGGTGCCCCTTATACCGGAGCATATGTGTGCGGCTCCAGAGGGTGCTAGTGCTGGCCCAACGGATACCACTGAGGTAAAAATCTCCAGCAACTATGCACGTGACATGCACACATGTAGCATGGAATAGATATGAGCAACACATCTCGAAGAACAACAATTGCAAAAAGTTAGTAGCTGTTTTTATAGACCTCTATCATACCCTCCCTTAGTCGTCTCTTTTCTAAGCTGAACAGTCCCAGTCTTTTTAATCTCTCCTCATATGGAAGCTGTTCCATTCCCCTAATAATTTTTGTTGCATTTTTCTGTACCTTTTCCAATTATAATATATCTTTTTTTAGATGGGGCTACCAGAACTACATGCAGTATTCAAGGTGTGGGTGTACCATGGACTTATATATAGTGGCATTATGATATTTTCTCTTTTATTATCTATCCCTTTCCTAGTGGTTCCTAACATTCTGTTAGCTTTTTTGACTGCCGCTGCACCCTGAACTGGTGTATTCAGAGAACTATCTGTGATGAGTCCAGGATCTCTTTTTTGAGTGGTAACACTAAATTAGCTATGTATAGTTGGGATTATGTTTTCCAATGTGCATTAATTTGGAGCTATCAGCACTGAATTTCATCTGCCATTTTGTTGCCTGGTCACTCACATTAGTGAGATCCCTTTATAACTCTTCACAGCCAGCTTTGAGCTTATCTTGAGTAATTTTGTATTGTCTGCAAATTTTGCCACCTCATTGTTCACCCCCTTTTCCAGAGCATTTATGAATATGATAAACAGTGTTAGTCCCAGTACAGATCCTTGGGGAACCCCTCTGTTTACCTCTCTCCACTGTGAACACTGATCATTTATTCCTATCTTTTAGTCAGTCACAGATCCATGAGAGGACTTTCCTTCTTATCCCATGAAAGCTTAGTTTGCTTAAGAGCGTGAAGGACCTTGCCAAGGGTTTCTGAATGGCTATGTACACTGTATCAATGAGATCACCCTTGTCCACATGCTTGTTGACTCCCTCAAATAATTCTAATAGATTCGTTAGGCATGATTTCCCCTTACAAAAGTTGTATTGACTCTTCTCCAACATATCATGTTTATCTATATAACTGATAATTCTTGTTCTTTACAATAATTACCCCCAAATGCCTGGTACTAAAGTTAGACTTACCAGACTGTAATAGCCAGGATTGCCTCTGGAGACTTTTAAAACTCAGCGTTATATTAGCTACCCTCCAATCATCTGGTACAGAGGCCGATAGTGATAGGTTACATTCCACAATTAGTAGTTCTGCAATTTCATTCTTGAGTTCCTTCAGAACTCTTGGGTGAATGCCATCTGGTCCTGGTGACTCATTACTGTTTTATTTGTCAATTTGTTCCAAAATCTCCTCTATTGACACCTCAGTATGGGACAGTTTCTCAGATTTGTCACCTGAGGATATACAGTTTCACTTCTGTTGTTGCAAATTACATTATCCAGCTTCATTGGTGCTCAGTACCTCCTGGCCTTTTTCCCAGCTGCAGGTTTCAATAATCCTCAAAATTTCTTCAATCTGGTTACCTTTTGGGTAAGGTGAAGACCATACATATTCTTCTCTTAAAAGGCTTTCCAGTTCCTAATGATTAACCCCATTATTTTTGTAGTGTCCTTTCATCAGCACATTTTACACAGATTCTCTGGTTTGCTAAGGCCATTTTGTTCCCAGGGGAATCACCACTGAAGTAAATCTGGTGGTAGCACCATAGCTGCCTCCTACATCAGGCACCTCACTCCTGATATCAGAAGAAGGGGCCCCGTAAGGGGCTGGATGAGAATGTCATGGACACGATATGGGACATCATAGAGCTCTGGTTCATAGAATCATAGGACTGGAAGGGACCTCGAGAGGTCATCTAGTCAAGTCCCCTGCACTCATGGCAGGACTAAGTATTATCTTCTAGACCATCCCTGACAGGTGTTTGTATAGCCTGCTCTTAAAAATCTCCAATGATAGAGATTCCACAACCCCTCTAGGCAATTTATTCCAGTGACTACCCACCCTGACAGTTAAGAAGTTTTTCCTAATGTCCAACCGAAACCGCCCTTGCAACAATTTAAGCCCATTACTTCTTGTCCTATCCTCAGAGGTTAAGAAGAACAATTCTTCTCCCTCCTCCTTGTAACAACCTTTTATGTACTGGAAAACTGTTATCATGTCCCTCTCAGTCTTCTCTTTTTCAGACTAAACTAACCCAATTTTTTCACTCTTCCCTCATAGGTCATGTTTTCTAGACCTTTTATCATTTTTGTTGCCCTTCTCTGGACTTTCTTCAGATTGTCCACATCTTTCCTGAAATGTGGCATCTAGAACTGGACACAATACTCCAGTTGAGACCTAATCAGCGCAGAGTAGAGTGGAGGAATTACTTCTCGTGTCTTGCTTACAACACTCCTGCTAATACATCCCAGAATTATGTTTACTTTTTTTTGCAACAGTGTTACACTGTTAACTCATATTTAGATTGTGGTCTGCTGTGACCCCAGATCCCTTTCCGCATTACTTCTTCCTAGGCAATCATTTGCCATTTTCCCATGGTGTTTGATCCTCTGCTGGCATTTCAGTAGAGTAAATTATGGCAGGACCCCTCTTGTTCTTGTTTGTACTGGGGTCAGGCAGCTCTGGGCCAGGGAACCACAACCACCTCTCTCCACTCTCCATTATGTCTGAGCTGGGGCATTTGACACTAATTCCAACAGGCTTTGCATGTAAAACTGATAATATTTCAAAACATACCCCAGATTTGGAACTATTGTAGTATATGAATGCTTATCTTAAGTGCCATACCTGATGCTTCAGATCTGTAAAGGGGCACTATTTCACAGACTCATTTGAAGGCACACCAATGCAAGAAAGTAAAAAAGACCATTCCTTACAGTGTAGAGTCAATAGTTAATAATCAGAAGTCCACATATTTTTCAGCATCAACAGAATTTTCTAAAATGTTCTACAAATTTATCTTTGTCAAACAGTTATAAAGTAGGTTAAAAGCAAATTAGCTTATAGAAAATAAGTCACACAACTTGTAAAATGCCCTGCAGTACTTTGCAAACAAAAGGAAAAATTTCCTGCAATTTACACTAGTTATTTTCACAATTTTCTACCAGCTCAGATGGCCATTAACCAAGAGGATGAAAATGAAATTTATCCTATTCATGCTGTGAATTCTATATAATTAGTAGTGTATAGAATATGATTTTCTAAAGCTCCTTTTATACTCAAGGTATCTCAGCACATTTTCAGAACAAAATGATAAAATATACACCATAAGTGTATTAAACCTGTATGCTATCAAAAGCTTGCAGTTTTCCATAGGCCAAATTGAGTCTTTGCTCAGTGGCCCATATAAGGCATGTGTTGTGTAGGCTTGGAGGGTCACACTTTGTTCCCTCTTTGTCCCCTTGCTCCAGGGCAAGTAATCTGTGACAAGCTTTATCAGGCCAGATTACTTCCCCCACCCCCTGATTAGCTCAGCTCTACTGCCCAGTGTGGTGTTCAGCGATCATCCAGTGTTTAAGGTGTTTGCAAGAGATCTGCTTATTCTGTGCATAGTGCCAATTAGCTGAGCATAACAAGAGTGTCACAGTGCCCTGCCCAGACTCTCTGTCTAGGAAGCTTAGCCCATAAAGGCACAGTCCCTAATACCACCTCTTCCCTTCCAAGCCAAAATTTAATAATAACAAACAACATAAATATAACACACAATTACAACTACTTGTAACGAACCTAATAACTTGCTGACGATGTTCAATTAATCTTTGAGGTGCCCTGCCACCATTGCTTGGACCTGCGGGGCTCCCCAGGAACATCAGCACTACTGCTGTCAGGAGGTGGCAGTTCCTGACAGCACTTGTTCTGGTTGCTCCATGGTCTGGGGCTCTGCTGTCTCAACCTGATGAGGTTGTTGACTGTGAGACCTTCTTGGGCAAAACAGAAGACTCAGTGCCCCTTATCTCCATCTCTTCTGAGAGTTAGAAAAGGTGTCACCCGTTCCTCCTCAGTATGTGTCTGTCTAGGATGACAACCTGATATGACCGGGGATGGGGGCTACCCCTTGGAGAACCTCTGCTGTTTTCAACCAATTTCCCATTATAGAGACGCCCAGCATCGTTTTCATGAAGTGGTAGCAGCTCCCAGGACCTCAAATCATACTGAGTTTTTTGTTTTGCTTTATTTGTGTCTTTATATGTCTGCATATCAGCAGTGACTCTGACATCAGTTTCTACAGTTTTTTGTTGAACAAAAGGTCAACAAGTGACAACCCATGCTTCATTGATGCCATTCTGTGATTTAATAGTGCTAAATACAGACCAGAGTCTGACTCTGCAATTTTTTTCAGTAAGCACTTTATTATTTTAACACTGTTTTCCACCACCCTTTGGATTGGGAATAATGGGGGTTAGTGGTTACATCTCTAAACCCATACTTTACTGCAAACTGCATAAACTCACGGTCACTGACCTGTGGCCCATTGTTAGACATAACTATGTCAGATATATCATTTTTAGCGAAAATAGATTTGATATGCACAATCACCTGTTTAGCTGTAGTATCTTGTAGTAAGGCTATCTCAGGAAAGTGAGAATAATTGACTAGGACAGGTACATTGATTATATTTCCTGGATAAAACTAATCTCTGCCTACTTTGCTGGAGGGGGGCAGTTTTTCCTGTGCCACCAACACGGACTCTTTCAATTGACTTGGCCTGTATTTAAGGCATATGAGCCTTAACAGCTTCCTCAATGTCTCCGTTCATTTGAAGCAACTATTAAATAGTTCTAGCCCTTCTTTCAGATATTTCATTCCCCAAATGACCTTCATGTTTCTTTTTTAACATATTTTCCCATAACTTCTTAAAGGCACCAGGGTGGTCATTCCTTAACAAAATCCCATCTAGTACTCAGAACTCCTTTTTAAAGTGATAATGGGGCCTAGGAATATGATGTCCCAGTCATCCTCTGTTAATAGCCTTAATTATTTTCTGAAGGGTCTCATCGTGAGAACTAGCTCTAATAACAGTCCACATTTTGTCTGAGATCGGACAGTTGTTTTTTTAAAATCAGATTATTGTGTACAAAATCTAGCTCTGGACTTTGCTTCACTGCACTTTTGTCACACTCTAGAGAGTGTCCGTATCCAATAAATCTCGCCTATAACTATAAGTTCCCTATAACTTCCTCTCGAACTGCTCTGCCATAGCTTTCTAGGCCCTTTCCATTCCCATGCACTCTCCTGAGTAGGGGTTGAAGGCATGGAATAGAAGGTCATGGAATTAATGCTGATGCGAGAAGTGTTAATTTAACTTTCTCAGGAATATCCTTGAAAATTTCCAGGTGGATTGATGCCAGAGACAGCTGCCCTCAATCTGCCCCTTACCAACACAGCTGTGCCCCTCTTTACCTTGGAACTCAGAGAAACCCTCTTAACCCCCAATTCAAAGAAGCCTGAACATAGTGAATGGCTTTCTTGAAATCAAATAGAAGGGAGATATTATTCTGCTGTGTCAGCCCCTCTCCAAGAAACAGAGTAAGTCAAATCTGTTGGTTTTTCACTTCTTTCATCCATTCTGCAGGAAATATTTAGAGGCAATGAATGTCAGAGGTCCACATTTTGTTAGCTGAATATAGCTATAATTATGATCTATTAATAGGTTTCTCTTTTAGGTCTGAATTATAATTTGCTTTGTTAAGGGTGATTCTGGATCTCCCAGTAGTCTGAGTGTTTTGTTCCAGATTCCAATCCCTGTCCAGCTGTTATTTTTCAAAGTCATTTAAGTAGTGCAGGGATCAACAACCTTTGGCGTGCGGCCCACCAGGGTAAGCCCCCTGGCAGGCCGGGCTGGTTTGTTTACCTGCCGCGTCCGCAGGTTCGGCCGATCGCAGCTCCCAGTTCGCCTCTCCAGGCCAATGGGGCTGCAGGAAGCAGGAAACAAACCGATGCAACCCGCCAGGGGGCTTACCCTGGCAGGCTGCATGCCAAAGGTTGCCGATCCCTGAAGTAGTGATTATAACAATCAAAATCTTTTCTACCTAAATAAGGTTGAAATGCCAGAAAACCAATGTAGACTCTTATAAAACAAAAAATACCAAACAATTCTCTGTCCCTCCCCGAACATTATTACAATGATAGTGGAAAAGTGTTACAGTGACAATCATGTAACCAGTATAAAGTTATTTGACAGCCATGTCTGGAAGCTGTCTTGGAATCCTTCAGCAAGATCTAGCTACCTAAGGCAAATATTAAAAAAAGATAAAGAAAATGAAAGAAGAATGTACAGCTTGTCAGTTCTGTTCCATTCCAATGTGAAATGGTTGGGTTTTTATCGTGAAATGTTACACTAAAATAATATCTAAAACATAAGTAAGTGTATGCAGCTTTCATGTGTCTTTCATGCTGACGTACATTACGTGAGTATCAAAGTTAGGAGGAAAAACTGCTTACTTGTACGCTGAAATACCAAGCCATGTTTATTTAGATGATGCATTTCTTCAGTTTGTATGTCAGTTTAGTGTTTGTGAAAGACATAATATCAGTTTAACCGCCTTACACACTGAAGTCCTGACTTTCTCCACAGTAAAGGAACAGAATAACAATAGCGTAAGCATCCACACAACAAATGTTCTCTCTGCTTGACTAAGCACTAACCTAGAGGGGATCCGCTCTAGAGCTTAGACATTAATTTAGTCCATAGGCGCCGACTCCGTGGGTGCTCCGGGGCTGGAGCACCCACGGGGAAAAATTGGTGGGTGCTCAGCACCCACCGGCAGCTCCCCACCGGCCCTGCGCCCGTTACCGGAGAACTTACCTTTGCCCCCGACACCGGCTGACGTTGCGGGGCACCGCCCCCGACGCCGGCCGACGTTGCGGGGCCCCGCCCCTGATGCACCCAGCGGAGCCGATGGAAGTTGGCTCCTATGATTTAATCTCCATGTTCATTTAGTCTGTGGCTTCTCCTCTAAGTCTTCAAACAAAGGTGCTAATTCATGTCAATCGAATTTGGATTTCTACCTAATAGGAACTGGACTGAGAGCACCCAACTCATTTTAAACAGGTCTCTGCATAGACATTAGATGGTAAAGTTGAACACTACCTACCTGGCCAGAGTCAAACCAGTGTCGTCTATGTAAAAAGCTCCATATCCTATGTCCACTGAGCCAAGCAGATCTTAGTTTGACAGCACTTTGAACAATGATTCATTATAAATATTTTCATATAAGTTACTGTGTTGAAATAAAAATTAACTCGAGAAATGCAATCCAGAGTCAAGGGTGAAACTCGATCCTTAGCTCTCCTTGTTATGAGTAGGGATCGCAGTTCATATGATGCCAGAACCCTGACCCAGTCTTGGTTCCTGCTGTGCTGCTGCAGTTGTGCAAAAGGGCTATGTCGGATTCCCCTGTTGTAGAGGAATTCCTCAGTGATATAGAGCTAAAGCCAGCTGTATGCTACCCACTCTCCCTCCTCCTTATAGGGGATGGAAGGAGGTAAGGCCAGAGCACACTGCTGTGGTTGTCCTGGGATGGCAGAATGGTCCCTTAGGGACCATTCCAGCTAGTTTAAATTATGTTATGTAATCAGCCAATGCAATCACATTGCAGATGCTTAACTCCCCTATCTGTTTCCAAATGTTGAGAGTGTTCAGATTATTAAAACTATGTCAAGCATTGGCTTTTAGGGATATTGGATATATAATCCATCGAAGGCTGTGGGCTGCACAATTTGTCTTCCAGACAGTGAACATTGTCATCCTGGATGTTATCTTCAAAAGTAACTGACAGTAAATGCAGGAATCTTTTCCCTGTTGAAGATGACTGATTGCTGCAACAAGGCACTTAACTAGCAAGTGCCTCAGTACAGCTAACCTTAAATCCAATTTGACATTATACACAGTTCTTCCCTCATGCAACTGTCTGGCAACAATATCAGAACATTTCTTTTGTCCTATTCCTAAACAGTTTTAAAAAAACCTCACTCCAGGGCTGGAAAAGGTCACTACATTAAGTAACAACAAAAACTGGCATAGGTCTCCTTCAAGTTTGCACACTACATTTTCCATTCTAAAAAGTCTATAATCCAAACGACACACTACTGATCTGGTGATCCAAAGTGATGTTAAAAGCTCAATTGTATGTTATGCTTTCACTTATACCTCACTTCAAATGGCTTACACAGCTGTTAACCCTCTCAATCAAATATTACCAGGGAGGTGCACAATAAAAAGAAATGGCATAGATGCTTACACAGATTATATATTTAAAAGTTCCAATTTTGCAATGTTTATAGTATATTTTCACTTTTGATTATGTTTGAGATTACATATATAAAATCAAATATAATACATAATAACTATATAATCAAAAGTGAAAATATACTAAAATAGTATAAAATTGGAACTTAATATTATAACAATAAAACACTGTGTTAATTAAAAGTTAAAGTTAAAAGAAAAAAGGTAGGAAACACAAAAGTTGGGGGTCATACAGCAACATTTCAGCTGTATTGAAAGAAAAATCAATACTGAGACTGATTTGCATATGCATTTTGCTAAAGTTCTCACACTCACATTTTCATGTGCCTAACCTTGAACATACAAACTCTGATGCATGTGACAAATCTGATTTTTACAGAGACATGTGTACCTGCACACATGTAAATAAGGACTATATGCACATATTAGAGTTTGCACGCAGAAGTCAAAAGCATGAGAAAATGCCTGCATTTCTGAAAATCTGGTCATAAATAAGTAGTTGAACGTCAGTATAGGTATATGGCTTAATAATGAGTCGGACCCCAGTCTGGAGCCAAACTTCAATGCAACCAATATTGTTTTTTTGGTATTTTTTTCTTTTTCAAACTTGGGCATAGATTTAGGGCCAGACTTTCAAAAGAGCCCAGCAATCATTTACACACCAAAATTAGTGCCCAGATTTTCAAAAGAGCTCAGTACATTGAGTGCTGATCCCTATTTTACAATCTGGCTATGAATGTCACAATGGAAGCTTCTGGGGTTGAACACTTTTCAAAATGTGTCCCTTACTTAGGAGAGTAAATAGGACCTGAATTCTTCTGAAAAATTGGGCCTTTGCAATTGTGAGCACTGAACATTTGAAAATCTGGCCCTGAACTCTTGAGATTCAGGCCTTTCTGCCCCCTGTGACAGGGTTGGGCTCACCCCTGCGGCGCCTCCTCCTGGTTTCTCTGGGAATTAGCTCATCCAGCCTCTGGAGCGCCCTCTGCAGGCCGGTGATCCGCCTGACCGCTCTGGCCCCGTGTCCCTTCCAGGACCCGGTGCCCCTATAACTGGGGTGGCTTCCCCCTGGCAGTACCCCCCAGATCTGGGTCTCCCCTCCCCAGGGGAACCCCCAACCCAGTATCCCCACCTCGCCTCAGTCGTAGGCTACTGCCAGTCACCAGCTAGCCCCCGCGCCCTGGGGCAGACTGCAGTATAAGCCACTCATCACAGGCAAAGGGGATTTGGACCTGCTGCCTCGGCCTACCCGTGGGTTGCTCCCTGCAACCCCAGTACCTAGATGGGCCTAACCCTAGGCCACCGCCTGGGGTTTTCTCAGGCCGGAGCTCCCCAGCTCCTCTGGCCTTCCCCAGCCCTGCTCGGGTACCTGCTCGGGTCTCTGCAGCCAAGCCCTTCTTCCTCTACAAGCAAAGGGAGACTCTCTTTGCTCCAGGCCCCCTGCCCTCTTATAAGGGCCAGCTGGACCCTGATTAACTGGCCATACCTGTGGCTTCCTTGCCAATCAGCCCAGCTTCTGAGTCTCAGCCCTCTCCCAGAGCTGTTTCAAGCCCCTCAGGGCCCGAGCGGGGTTCCACCCCGCTACACCCCCCCAGCTGGCTGTTACTAAAACATAAATTAGGAGATATTACCAAAGATAGATATCAAGGTCGGTGAGGTAATATCTTTGATTGGACCAACTTCTGCTGGTGAGAGAGACGAGCAGTTGACCACGCTGAGCTCTTCTTCAGGTCTGGGAGAGGAACTCCTAATATCAATGCAAAATGTAAGGTAAAAAAGATTGTTCTTCTTCGAGATGTGTTGCTCGTGTTCATTCCAATATAGGTGTGCGTGTGTTGCATGCACCGTTGCTGGAAGACTTTTTTCCCCGAGTGGTATCCATCCGATCGGCTCTGTTGCCCCTTGGAGTGGTGCCTCCATAGCGCGGTGTATAGGCACCTGCCATCCCACCCCCTCCTCAGTTCCTTCTTTCTGTTCATGGCAGTCACTGGAATGCTCCTATCTCTTGTTCAACAAGTGATTCTTGCAGTGGTCTTCTTCCTGTAAATAGATTGTAGATCATTGTAAATAGTTCGTTAGCATAAGTAGAGTGGTAGTTAGTAGTTAATAGTCGGTAAGCACCTGCCCTGCAGGGCTCTCCCACATGGGCCCCAGGGCATGCCTCGGTCCCAGGGCTTCAAACAGTGTGTGGGGTGCTGCAAGCACATGCCAGTTAATGACTCTCATGAGAGCTGTTTAAAATTCTTGGTAGAGGGTCATATTCAAGATAAGTGCCAGATCTGTAGGAACTTCAAACCAAGGACCAAAAAAGAGAGAGACAATAATTGGAGTTTGTACTTATGGAGGAGTCACTCCGTCCCACTTCAGAGCAGCAACTGGATCCAGTACCGAGCACTTCCTCTACCAGGAGCGCTCTGGGATCTGTTCAGGACACCCAGCGTAGCTTGGGCTCCCGGGCACCGGCACACTTCTCCAGCGCCCAAGAAGGCAGGACCGATGACACAGCACCAATCCCCATCAGTGGTGCGGAAGAAGCGGTTGAAGAAGTCTGATCGGGGGCGTTCCCCCTCAAGAAAGACTGTTGAGAGAGTGAGATCTATGGTGGACCACTCTCAATCGGAGGTGACTCAACTGGCACCATTGACTCCGGCCCCGGCAAGGGAACCTTTGAGTCCGGCACCGAGGGGCTCCCTGCATAGGGTGAGCCAAGAGGGGGACACGACCCTGGCACCAGCATAGACGCCAGAGGTGTATGAGGTGGCGCAAAGCCTCTTGAGTCTCCTGGCACTGCCATCCCTGAGATAAAGCCTGCAGGGAATGAACCAGGCACCGCAGGTTCCAGCCACAAGAGGGCAAGCACCAGTCCTGGGCAAACCCTCCTTTCTGCTCATCATTGTGGGACTTGGCACCGAGACCACACTCACCTCAGCAAGCACCCAACCTAGACACCGGTTGCAGTCCCGCCTGCTGGTCTCGTTCCCGGCACTGGTCACGCTCCAGGTGCTGATAACAATCCCCATACTGCTCCCTGTCAAAGTGCTGCTCACAATCACGGTACCGCTTGTCGTCGGGACGCTGCTCTCCATCATGACAACACTCCGCATGGCGGCTCCATTATTTGTCAGAGCACCGCTCTCCTCGGAGACACCACTCCCCATCTAGGTAAGGTCACTCAGCACCCTGGGGCACGGCGCCACCCTGGTCACCTAGGAGTGGGTCCTCTGGCTCAGAATCACAGGTAGAGTCATATGCCTCATGAGGGAATGGATCTAAAGTGGATCACAGACACTTCACAGATGAGACCTAGGGACTTGTCCCACCAGTATGGGGTTCAGGCCAATGGCAGATTCCTCCTCAGTGGCCAATGTGTGGACCAACCTGACCCAATGGATACCACTAGGGGAAAAATGTCTTCCAGCAACGGTGCACGTGACACACACACACCTATATTGGAGCAAAACATCTCAAACAACAACAGTTATGGAAAGGTTAGTAACCGTTTTTTTATCAAAAGTAGTTAGCATATATTGTAAGGGACCACTCAAGGTACAGTGGCTGATTAACACCTCTGCGGTCATAGGACAAAAAGACGGTATTAGTGGGTTACAGGTAGTGTAATAAACCATAAACCCAGTGTCTCTTTAGTTTCTGATTTTTGGTGTCAAGCAGAGCAATGAATTTAAGCTTCGTCTTATCATAGAATCATAGAATCTCAGGGTTGGAAGGGACCTCAGGAGGTCATCTAGTCCAACCCCCTGCTCAAAGCAGGACCAAACCCAACTAAATCATCCCAGCCAGGGCTTTGTAAAGCCTGACCTTAAAAACCTCTAAGGAAGGAGATTCCACCACCTCCCTAGGTAACCCATTCCAGTGCTTCACCACCCTACTAGTGAAAAAGGTTTTCCTAATATCCAACCTAAACCTCCCCCTCTGCAACTTGAGACCATTACTCCTTGTTCTGTCATCTTCTACCACTGAGAACAGTCTAGATCCATCCTCTTTGGAACCCCCTTTCAGGTAGTTGAAAGCAGCTATCAAATCCCCCCTCATTCTTCTCTTCTGCAGGCTAAACAATCCCAGTTCACTCAGCCTCTCCTCATAAGTCATGTGCTCCAGCCCCCTAATCATTTTTGTTGCCCTCCGCTGGACTCTTTCCAATTTATCCACATCCTTCTTGTAGTGTGGGGCCCAAAACTGGACACAGTACTCCAAATGAGGCCTCACCAGTGCCGAATAGAGGGGAATAATCACGTCCCCCGATCTGATGGAAATGCCCCTACTTATGCAGCCCAAAATGCCGTTAGCCTTCTTGGCAACAAGGGCACACTGTTGACTCATATTCAGCTTTTCGTCCACTGTAACCCCTAGGTCCTTTTCTGCAGAACCGCTGCCCAGCCATTCGGTCCCTAGTCTATAGCAATGCATGGGATTCTTCCGTCCTAAGTGCAGGACTCTGCACTTGTCCTTGTTGAACCTCATCATATTTCTTTTGGCCCAATCCTCTAATTTGTCTAGGTCCCTCTGTATCCTATCCCACTTATGAAAGTGTTGTGTAAGTTTCCTTTGAGGATGAGGACTGACAGGTCAGATGTAGAGTGATTGCTTTGTAAAAAGTATTCACCCACAAGTAATAGAGTGTTTTTGTCTTGTGCAAGTTCATTTGAGAGCATAGTGATTGTCTGATGTCACTCACATTGTTATCATTGGGACATTTAGTGGATGAGGTACACCACATGTTGTGATAGGTATGTGTAGGATAATATAATGAGATATGCCTATCTCATAGAAGTGGAAGGACCTTGAAAGGTCATTGAGTCCAGTCCGCTGCCTTCACTAACAGGACCAAGTACTGTTCCCTGACAAACTTTTGTCCCAGATCCCTAAAGGGCCCCCTCAAGGATTGAACTCACAACCCTGGGTTTAGCAGACCAATGCTCAAACCACTGAGCTATCCCTCCCCCTATGGAGCCAGGCAGGGGTGAAAGTAATATTAATCTTTTACTGGTATGGGTGCTGGCTCTGGGCCCAAGGGAAGGGGCGGGGCCTTGGGCGGAAGGGGCGAAGCCTTGGGCAGAAGGGGCGGGGCTGAGGGAGTCAGCCTCCCCAGCTAGCCCATTCGTGCTGCCAGGCCCGCGTTGCTTGGGGCTCCGGCCGTTGCCAGTAGCGGCAGCGGTGGCCGAGAGACCTGGGCCCTTTTAAATTGCTGGCCCTGGGGAGGTTGCCCCTTTTGCCCACCCCCTCCCCCCGTTGGCGGCCCTGCCAGTAGGGGTTCCTATTGGCAGGGCGGTCGACAGGCGCGGGGCAAAAGGGGCAGTGACATTAAAGCACTGCGCTTTAACGTCAGCTGCATACGGGCCGGTACCGGCTTCTTTCCGGTATGCTGTACCAGCCTACTCTCACCCCTGGATCCATGGATCTTGAAAGGTGTGTTGATCATTGTAGCAGTAGAGATATGTCTTCAGGTTTTGCATCTGTTGTTCTTGCAGGGTCTGGTGCCACTTTTAGTTGTTGTATCCTGTTCTGTGGGGAGTTTGCTTCTGATGATGAGCTTGGAGAGGTTGGGGGCGTTGTTTAAAGGCCAGAAGTGGGGGTTCTTGAAAGATTTTTTTCAGGATACGGTCCCCATCGAGTAGGGTTGAAGTTGTTTGATGATACCCCGTATGGGTTTCAGGATGGAGCGGTAGGTGACAACTAGGTGTATTGAAGCAGCTTCTCTCGGGTTATTTGAGTGGCCGACTGCATCATGTGATCTACTTCTGTGGTGGAGTGTTCTTGTTTGGTGAAGGCCATTTTAAGGTGTACATCCCAGACTTTCTCCTTGAAGCATATTCTGTGATATCTGAGTGCCTGGCTGTAGATAACAGATTTCTTGGTTTGGGGTGGCTACTGGATCTATGAAGGCAGGTGTGATGATCCATGCCTTTCTTGTGTATGGTTACATATTTGTAGTATGTATGTATTGCGCTAGCACTGAGGAGCACCAGTCATAGACCAGGACTCCATAGTGCTAGACTGTACAAACACAATGAATTTTTATTTGGACAGAGACCAAGAAACAAATGTTCACCTGGGTAAATTGCCACAGGCCCATTAGCTGGATCTGCCCCCATGTGTGAATATGTTGCCCTGAAGATGAATTTTTAACAGAGATAAGAGAATATGAAAGCAAGACATTGTAACTGATCCTGTTTTGCAGCCTTAGCTATAGTGGTCAAGTCTGGGCAAATAAATATGGGTTATTGAAAAAAATATTTATTGTATATGTATCCATATATTTTGTAAAATATATCACCTATATATAATTTTAACATAAAATATATACAAATATACAACTGGTTCAGGTACACTAAATTTATGTTGTCTATATGTTAATCATGTATTTATTAAATCAAATGAATATAGTATGATACTTCATCAGTGATATACCAGTAAACAAAATATATAGCTATGAATAGAGCCAGTCATATTTTTAAAAATGTTACCAACATCCTATTCTCCCTTGGCTTTTATGACTCCATCCTCTCCTCTTTGTCCTCCTCCTACTCCTCTTATCATTGATTCAGCATCTCATTTGCCAGACTCTTGCCTTTTCCACTTCCCATGTTTTTGGCTCATGTGTATTCCTTTTCCCTAGGTGAACTCATCCAGACATCTGGCTTTTACTAAGTTAGTCACAAATCTACCTCTCCCTTCCTGATCTGTATCCGATTGTCCAATCCCTCACCTGGGCATGTCTCTTTAACATCTTCTTGAGGATTTTTTGTGTCAACTTAAACTTAAAATGGCCAAAAATTCCTAATCTTTCTTCACAAGTTCTCCACTCTTTACCCCATTCTTTCTAATCACAGACAGCAACACCTCCCTTGGGTTCTTACCTTGGCATCATCTTCAGCTCCAGTCTCTGTAGACCCCACACATCCATGTGCTATCCTAAACATGAAATTTTTTTACTCCCTACACATTGCTAAAACCTACAAGCCTTCATTTCCGGCATTGACTACTGTAATCTCATCCTTTCTGCCAACTATTTTCCAAGCAAGATCACAACTTCTCAGTGAGGACTATACCTTTGTTAAATTTCAACTTTAAACTTAAGGGGTGAAATGCCGGCCCAATTGAAGTCAATGGAAGTTTTGCTATTGACTTGAAAGGAGCCAGGATTTCACCCCATCTGCTTTTGTTATAGCCCTAGTAAAAAACAAACAAGAAGGCCAACATTTTTACAAGTGGAAAACAGTTCTTCATTCATCCTTCCTACTTTAAAAGAAGTCTGAAACAGGGCCGGCTCTAGGATTTTTGCCGCCCCAAGCAAAAAAAATTTTGGCCGCCCCCCTGTTTTTTTCTTGCCCCGCCCTGGTCCCGCCTCAACTCTGCCCCTTCCCCAAATCCCCAGCCACGCTTCCTCCCCCGCAGGTGCTGCATTTCCCCCACCCCCTTGCTTCCTGTGCCTCCCACCCCCCTGCAACCCTCCGCCCTAGCTCACCTCCGCTCTGCTGCCGCCTCTCGGGTTCTCCCCCTCCCTCCCAGGCTTTCAAGCTTCTGAGGGGGAGAAGCCAAGCGGTGGCAGCGCGCGAAAGCCGAGTGGCGGCAGCGTAGAGTGGAGGTGAGCTGGGGCGACCGGGGCACATTTCTAGGGGCGGCATGGCCGGCGCCAGAATGCCACCCCTAGAAATGTGCTGCCCCAAACACCAGCTTGTCTTGCTGGTGCCTAGATCCGGCCCTGGTCTGAAAGGAACTTCCTCAAATGCTCCAAACAAATTCAGTGTAAGACCCTGAGCCTACATTGTGATACATGTGGGTGGACCCCTGTGCCCCAACAGACTCCTGCTCACTTCAAAATCTAAAAAGAGAATGTCATGAGCTTCTGGGATCTGTTTCACAGGGTGTACTTATAGTGGACGCTAGCTGTGCCAGTTTTTATATAAGATGCCAACCTGACTTGCACCTAAGAACTGTGTACTATCCTCACTCAGAATTCAAGCCAATTATGCTGTCAATGGGAGTTGTGATTGTGGATTGAGGGGGTTAGGTCTGTTACTTAAATACAAAAACTTGCCTTTTAAAATCTGGTGGTGAAGTGTTATCCTCTGGCAGTTATTTTAAGTCAGAAGAAAATTACATGCCATTAAATGTAAATTACAAGATTGTGTGAATGCTGAATGGAGCAACTGAATTAGTAATATTATATATTACTATATATCATGTATAGTACATGATATCAATGAGCTGCCCCCACTTATGCCATATTTTAATTTGGCCCTGTAACTTTAAAGGTCTCATGTGATGTCTAAAACATTGTTTTGTACTTTGCAATGAAATCATCCAGTGTCATTTGAATGGGTCTTTCTTTATCAATCCAGTGCTTTCATGCAGTAATTTGTTATTCTGCCTATAAATATCAGTTGTTCCTACAATCCTATCCTAAGCTATACTATTGTACCTCTAAGAAATTTTGTATAACTGACTCTACTGTACAGTGTCACTGCGAGTGCTCTGGGTGTCTGGCAGCATGCTGGGTATACCATGAGCTTGCAGGCAAGCACTGTTGGAGTTCCAGGTCATATGAGTTGGAGGAAACCTTGTTATGGGTTGAGTGAAAATCCCATTGAGATTGATTGATAAGTGTGAACTCAACTCACCCTTCAGTTAACATAATTGTAAGCATAACCCCCCACCTAAGACAAAAGCTGTATGTGAACCTGTCCAGAAGCTTTTTGCTGAGTATAATTTTGGGTCGGGTGTGTGTGTGCATATATGAAGGGAGATCACACAAAAACTGAGAACCAACAAGTATAGAGAGAGAGAAGGAGAGAGAAAAAGCCAACCAGGAGCCTGTAAGCATAGTGTGATCTTGGAAAATGCTGGAGAGAGCTTTTCGGTCTGGTGTTAGCTGAAGAGTCTTGAGGGCTGTAAGCTAAGAAACTGCTCCCATCCTTCTGCAGTCAGAGACGGGGGACTTTGTACATTCCTTGTAAATAAACAAGATTGCAACAAATAAAATACCAGACCCCATGAATTTCTACTTCCAGCTTGAACATCTCCAGTATTCCAAACTTTGACAAGCTGCTGTAGTTGAAAAGAGGGAACACAGGCACTAAACTCTACGGTGTATAGTCCGTTAATGGTCCCATTAGCACTCTCTGATTCTGAGTAAGTAGTGGATTGTATTAGTCGGACAGCCAAAGACTAAAATGCATGAATATCTAGGCACAAAAAGTTTGTTACAATAAAACATCAAACCAACAGTTCCCAACCCAGCCCCAAGTGGCAGTCCAGAACAGGGGTATTAAAGTAGGAAGAGCCCTGTACCACTTCCTTGGCACCATCTTCCTCCTGTGCACATGCAATTGCCCCTATCCCTCCTGCTTGCTAGGCATTGTTATTAATAAATAATAATTGGAGATATGCCAATCTCCTAGAACTGGAAAGATCATCAAGTCCAGTCCTCTACCTTCACTAGCAGGACCAAGTACTGTCACCCAACAGATTTTTTGCCACAGATCCCTAAGTGGCCCCCTCAAGGATTGAGCTCACAACCCTGGGTTTAGCAGGCTAATACTCAAACCACTGAGCTATCCCTCCCACCTTAAAATAAATGGAGATATGCCTATCTCCTAGAACTGGAAGGACCTTGAAAGGTCATGGAGTCCAGTCCCCTGCCTTCACTAGCAGGACCAAGTACTGTCCCCTGACAGATTTTTGCCACTGATCCCTAAATGGCCCCCTCAAGGATTAAACTCACAACCCTGGGTTTAGCAGGCCAATGCTCAAACCCCTGTTCACCATCCACCTACTATGGCCACAGCTTCCCTATCCCCTTCCAGCTCTCAGCTTTCAGTCCCAGCTCTCAGGCTGATGCGACCTGGCCTTTCATTGCAGCCAGCTTCTGGCCTACTTCTCCTGCCTTCATGCAGCCTCTGGCTCTTTTATGACTCCCTTTACTGGCTGGTTGTGCTGAAGATTTTGATTTTGTTATTTTACTAAATCCATCCCCAAGGAGGGGTGTGGAGGTTTGATTTAAGGGGCCCAGAGCTGAGGTAGAGGAAAACTGAGGCAGTAAAAAATGTAGATGTAGAATGATTTCAGGCCACCTGGTTTTTAAGCAAGTTAAATCCGCAAGTTAAATCCAGCCATGCAACATTTTTAAAAGAAGGTAGAAAAGGCTAGCAGGCTTTGTTCTATATAGTGAGGTTTTACCTGAAATTCTGTACTGGCTACTTTTAGAAACAAATTTGGGGACAAACTGAATCAACCTGTTTGTGTTAACACAATGTGCAATAACATTTACATGTCAACAACCGATGAGTTGTTAGTTTGTGCAAATAGGTTTTACAGGCATAAATTCCACAGTTGGTGGGAAAAAGTGATAGTGTAACAACTGCACGCTCAAGTGGTTGTGCATGCAAAGATATGTGAAAGTTTGGCTCTTGGATTCTATTGGAACAGTTAATATAGGAATGGTCTGTGAGTGATTTTATATTTATAAAATCAGTATAGTTGGCTATTTAATTTGAATTTTATTGGCAGCAATAAATTTATTGATAAACTTCAGCCATAATTCCATCTTTTGGTACTGAAGGAATTTATCATGGAAGGTACTAAGCATCTTCAGCTCTCACTGAAAACAACAGGAATTCAGCGCCATTGTCTTTTAAAGTACATTTGTCTTTATTCTCTTAACTGTAGCTCAAACATGTTGAAACTTTTAGGGGAAGTAGTTTGGGTCCAATTTGTAACTTCAGTATTGTAAAAATTGTGGGGGCCCTATGTATTCTAAATCCAGCTTCATGAATCTACTGATTCATCAATCTGAAATGTCTAGGAATAAACTGTCTAATTCTTCTGGAAATCAAAGGCCTAGATTGTCACAGTCCTTAAGAGAAAGAAGGGGCCTCCACTTACTCCCATGTTCCTGCTTTCTCAGCTTGTGGCTGCTGTTGTGGGGAGAAGTGCAAGGAACTGGCCAAGAAGAGAGAGAGAGGGGAATACGCTATGTGTCACCCTTACTCATGGAGGAGAGCAAGGCTACAAACTAGCCCAAAGGGACTACGGAATATCTGCTCTGTCTCTGCTATGCATGTTGTAGTAACTAGTATCATTTAAGCTATGCTGACATATATTGATAATGCTGGCGCCTAAACAAGGAAATAGTTACAGCCATATTAAAATCATAAAGAATGTTTCACAAAGGGAAAAATGGCTAGAAATAAATATAGCTAAGTATTTTAAAAGCATATTAAAAACAATGGAAATAGTAAACAATGAAACTTTTATAGAAGTTGATGAGGAAATTGAAAAAAATGACATTGCATATAAACCAGTTCGAGGAGAATGATATATTTGACTATAAGATAAACAGTAATTTACAATTAGTTTATGAAGCTTTGCACAACATACTATGGTGATTGAGTACAAGTTATAAAAACATAATAAATTGTTGTGTATGCATCATTTCAATTATAAAGTTTTACTTCTTTAATAGAAAATACTACTTGTGTGTTTGTTTTTTCCTTACAGAAAATGATGAGGTCATCAATATTTCACATGTTCATATTGAGCATGGTGGCAGTCGATGTCATTGTCGCTGCTAGTAATTACTACAAAGGAGAAACTTTCAAAAGACAGCATGATGAATTTTACCTAGCTGAGGTGAGTTTACTGAGCTTGCTATCCAGATAGTTTTCAAGATGAAAAAAGTAGACAAACTATGTGAATGTCAAGCAACTTGTCATTTCTTTATTCCCTTAAGCATTCTGAGATTTTTTTGCAAATTGTTCAAGTTCCTCGGTCTGACAATGGCTGACAGCCCTTTAAAAAAAAAAGAGACAAAAACAACAGCCTTCTGAAAGGTAATTTCCTCAAACAAAATGTCAGTGGTAATGAACTGAGGCTTGAGTACAACCTCTTCAGGCAATGCATGGCTGATAAGTTGCTTTTTTACCAACAGGAGTGCAGACAGAAGAATTCAGCTTGTTTTTATTTCAAACCAAATAAACATACCTTGTAAAATACAGGCCTTATTCTGGAAAGCATCCCTATTCAGGAAAGCTCTTAAGCACATACTCAGCTGTAATCTTGTTCTTAAGTATTAGCCTGAACAGTACTCAAAATAGCCTGAATTTGGTGACATTGTGGGCATGATGCAGAAAAAAAATATTCAGTAGGGGTTTTGGAGAGGGCTGAGGATGTGCTCTTGGAATGATGAAAGGGTGAACAGGAGCTGTTTTGTAGGTGGCTGGATAATTATTTTAATGCTGCTGGCATTCTGTTGTAGAATCATAGAATCGTAAGATTGGAGGGGACCTCGAGAGGTCATCTAGTCCAGTCCTCTGCACTCATGGCAGGACTAAGTATTATCTAGACCATCCCTGACAGGTGTTTGTCTAACCTGCTCTTAAAAATTGCCAATGATGGAGATTCCACAATTTATTCCAGTGCTTAACCACCCTGACAGGAAGCTTTTCCTAATGTCCAACCTGAACCGTCCTTGCTGCAATGTAAGCCAAATGCTTCTTGTCCTATCCTCAGAGGTTAAGGAGAACAATTTTTCTCCCTCTTCCATGTAACAACCTTTTATGTACTTGAAAACCGTTATGCCCCCTCAGAGTCTTCTCTTCTCCAGACTAAATAAACCCCATTTTTTCAATCTTCCCTTATAGGTAGTGTTTACTAGATCTTTAATCATGTTTTGTTGCTCTTCTCTGGACTTTCTCCAATTTGACTACATCTTTCCTGAAATGTGGCACCCAGAACTGGACACAATACTCCAGTTGAGGCCTAAATAGTGCAGAGTAGAGCAGAAGAATTACTTCTCGTGTCTTGCTTACACCACTCCTGCTGATACATCCAGAATTATGTTTGTTTTTTTGGCAAGATTGTTAGACTGTTGACTCATATTTAGCTTGTGATCCACTCTGACCCCCAGATCTTTTTCCGCATTACTCCTTCGTAGGCACTCATTTACCATTTTGTATGTGTGGAACTGATTATTCCTTCCTACGTAGAGTACTTTGCATTTGTCCTTATTGAATTCATCCTATTTACTTCAGACCATTTCTCTAGTTTGTCCAGCTCATTTTGAATTTTAATCCTATCCCGCAAAGCACTTGCAACCTCTCCCATCTTGATATTGTCCACAAACTTTATAATTGTACTCTCTATGCCATAATCTAAATCACCGATGAAGATATTGAACAGAACCAGTCCCAGAACTGATCCCTGTGGGACCCCACTTGATATACCCTTCCAGCTTGAACGTGAACCACTGATAAGTACTCTCTGGGAACAGTTTTCCAACCAGTTATACACCCACCTTATAGTAGCTCCATTTAGGTTGTATTTCCCTAGTTTGTTTATGAGAAGGTCATGTGAGAAAGTATCAAAAGCCTTACTAAAGTCAAAATATCTACCACTTCCCCCCATCCACAAGGCTTGTTACCCTGTCAAAGAAACCTCAGCAAAGAAAGTTGGTTTGACATGATTTGTTCTTGACAAATCCATGTTGACTGTTACTTATCACCTTATTATCTTCTAGGTGTTTTCAAATCACTTGATTATTTGCTCTATTATCTTTCCAGATACTGAAGTTAAGATGGTCTGTAGTTCCTTGGTTTGTCCTCATTTCCCTTTTTATAGATGGGCACTATGTTTGCCCTTTTCTAGTCCTCTGGAATCTCTCCCGTCTTCCATGACTTTTCAAAGATAAATCACTAATGACTCAGATATCTCTTAAGTCAGCTCTTTGAGTATTCTAGGATGTATTTCACCCTGGTGACTTGACGACATCTAACTTGTCCAAGTAATTTGAACTTGTCCTTTCCCTATTTTAGCCTCTGATCCTAACTCATTTTCATGGGCATTCACTATGTTAGATGTCCAATCGCTACTAACCTTTTTGGTGAAAACTGAAACAAAAAAGTCATTTAGCACCTCTGCCATTTCCAGATTTTCTGTTAATGTTTTTCCCTCCCTCATTGAGTAATGGGCCTACCCTGTCCTTGGTCTTTCTCTTGCTTCTAATGTATTTGTATAATGCTTTCTTGTTACGCTTTATGTCTCTAGCTAGCTTAATTTCGTTTTGTGCCTTGGCCTTTCTAATTTTGTCCCTACATACTTGTCGTATTTGCTTATATTCATCCTTTGTAATTTGACTTAGTTTCCACTTTTTGTAGGACTCTTTTTTTGAGTTTCAGAACACTGAAGATCACCTAGTTAAGCCAGGGTGGTCTCTTACCACACTTCCTATCTTTCCTACGCAGTGAGATAGCTTGCTCTTGTGCCCTTATTGTCTCTTTGAACAACTACCAACTCTCTTAAACTGCTTGCTTTCAATGGGATCTTACCTAACAACTCCTATCTTTTAGGTGCCTTGTCACTCACTGGAATCCCTGAGTTAGTTGATTGGGGTCTCTGTAGAGAGTTAGACTCCTAAGAATGGGATCCACAAAGAGCTAGCGAGCTAGCATGCTGTGTGGGGAGCCACTCAGCCACCTAAGCTAGCCTCTCTGATTGGCTGCTTCCCCTGCAGCCACTCTAGACTGCTTGGAGGACTTCTCTACTGCTCCTTTCCTGGGATTTGTGTGGCAGGACACTAAGGCCTCCAGCAAAGGGCCTCTGAGCTTAGTCCACCCCATCACAGTCCTCCATTCCTCGGATCATTCTAGTAGCCCATCTTTGCACCTGTTTCAGTTTGAATTCATCTTCCTTAAACATGGGAGACCAGAATTGCACACAGTATTCCAGATGAGGTCTCACCAGTGCCTTGTATAATGATAATACTTTCCTATCTCTACAGGAAATACCTCACCTGTTACATCCTGGAATTACATTAGCCTTTTTCACAACTGTATCACATTGCAGCTCATAGTCATCCTGTAATCAAACAGTACACCCTGGCCCTTCTCCTCCTTTGTCACTTCCAACTGATATATCCCCATCTTATGGCAAAATTTCTTGTTGTTAATTCCTAAGTGTATGACCTTTACGCTTAGAAATTAGATGAAATTAATAGATCAATTAGTCCAGTTTTTCAGGTTGTCCAAATCTTCTTGTATAATATTCTGGTCCTCCTCCATATTGACAGTACCTCCCAACTTTGTGTTATTCACAGATTTTATTAATACATATCCACTTTTTATGCAAAGGTCATTAATTAATATGTTAAATAAGATTAGCCCCAAAACTAAGCCTTGAGGAATTCCACTTGCAACCTCCCGCCAGCCTAACAATTCATCTTTCAGAATGACCTATTGTAGTCTCCCCTTTAACCAGTTCCTTACGCACCTTTTGATTTTCATATTAATCCCTATCTTCTCCAATTTAAATAATTTCCCATGTGGAACTGTATCAAATACTTTAGTGAAATCCAAGTAGATTAGAACTACTGCATTTCCTTTGTCTAGAAAATCGGTTATCTTCACAAAGAAAGAGATTAAGTTGGTCTGGCACGATCTACCTTTTGTAAAATCATGCTGTATTTTTATCCCAATTACCCTTTACCTTTCTGTCCTTAATTACTCTCTCTTTCAGAATTTCTTCTAAGACCTTGCATACAATTGAGGTCAAAGTAATGGACCTGTAGTTTCACGGATAAACTTTTATTTCCTTTCTTAAATAGAGATACTATATTTTCAATTCTCCAGGCAAAGGGTACAACTCCTGAGTTTACAGATTCATTAAAAGCCTTGCTATTGGGCTTGCAATTTCATGTGCCAGTCCCTTTAATATTTAATATGGAGATTATCCAAGGCCCCCAAATTGGTCCCAGAAAGCAGATGTGGTTATTTCTATCTCCATATCCTTGTTCCCATTAGCCACCCTGCCACTGCACCCAAGCTCCTCATTACTCTTATTAAAAACTTAGGCAAAATATTTGTTTGTGTTGGGCTGTACCTAGTTTATCTTTAATTTCCACCCTACCCTCAGTGCTTAGTGATCCCACTGTTACCCAGGGTTCTTTCAACCTAAAGCTCTTGGTAACTTTACTCTGTGCAAGGTGGTGTCAGGAAATAAATCAAGGGAGACACAGCCATCCGACCAATAGATGGCTGGCACAAACAGGACAACACAAAAGTGCTTTCACTTAAAGTTATTCTTTACTAAGGGCTAGTCTACACTTACCAGCTCTGTCGGACGCGTTGGATCGATCTTCTGGGTTCGATTTATCGTGTCTTGTCTAGACGCGATAAATCGAACCAGGAAGTGCTCCCCCGTCGATGCTGGTAATCCTGCTCCACGAACGGAGCAGGCAGAGTCGACGGGGTAGCCTGCGCACCGCGGTGTGGACCAGGGGTGAGTACTTTGAAGTTCGAAATAAGATACTTCGACTTCAGCTACGTTATTTACGTAGCTGAAGTAGCGTATCTTACTTCGAACTTCGGGGCTAGTGTAGACCAGCCCTTAGTCTCAAACACTTACACACATCCACAACAGGTTAGTAAAACACACCCAGCCCTCAATAATTACCAAAGTTGGGTGTGGCCCTTGAGTGGCACCTTGGCTGTCTTCCGATAGACAATCTTCTGTCTGCCACTGGGGATCACAAGATGTGTCCAGAGGGAGAGTCCCTGAAGAGTCCAACTACCCAAAACTTTCTTCCCTGATTTATTCATTAGTATTACAATAACGTGTCACTCAAATAAAACTTGTTAAGCAAGCAATTTCAAAGGTTAAGCAAGAGGTTTCCTTCTGATCATCAATTAGCCGATGTGTTTTTTCAGAGTGTGCATGCCTTGAGGCTCTGACAGACACATCCCTGAGGGCACATATAGACAAGCTTCCTGTTTTCCTAAAATGGATATCTCAGCAATTTCAACAGAGATCTCATCAGGAAGAACGCGGGGTCAAGCTACCCTTTCTGTGGCACCCGAACCCCCTCCCCTCCTGACTCAGTCATGCTAAGGTTGCTGCAGAGGCCCACATATGGCCTGCTAGCTTGGCTACTTTTAACAATAAGCAGTAATGGTTCAGGCACTTTGTGGGTTTGCCAAGATCTCCCCATACACCACTTCTCTTTTTCTTGTTTTCTTTTTATTTATATAAAGTATCTTTTCTCTGTTGGTTTTAATTTCCTTTGCAAGGTCCAGTTCTGCTTGGCTTTTGGCACTTCTCATTTTGTACTTAAGTCCATCCTATTTAGGAAAGCATAAAGGCACGTGCTTAACTTTAAATATGTCCTTTAGTCCAAGTGACTAAACGTATACCTAATCACCTTTCCTGATTAGCCATGGTTTCCTGAATTGGAGCCACTGCTCACACAAGTAAAAGTTAGTACAGATAGAGACATTAACTCTTACTGTCCCCTCTCTTCAAACTGACAACTGTGACCAATGGCAAAAAAGCACCGTAGGGAGCCAAACTAGCAACAAGTGGGAGAGACACAGCTTCAAAGCCATCATGAAAGGGCAGACTCTCTCTAGAGTTGGATGTTACTTTCCTTGAACAACTCTGGATTCCCCTATGTTGGAGGCCATATTTCCTGTGTCTGGAGCCCACAGCCACTGGGGAAGTTACAATATGGCTGTATATTAAACATACAAATGCCGTTAAATTGACCCCAAAAAATCCTAACATTTAACTCCTCAGCAAGATCCATTCTCTACGATCTCTAAGTCTCTGTGCCAAGATGTGTTTATCTGTTCAGTTAAATTGAAATTGTAAGGATAATATTTTATTTAACAAGGTTTCAATGATTTCCATAATAAACCTACTAAAAATGAGGGATGGGAGGAGTTTGAATTTGCAGAGGTTTTATACTTACAATATTGTTTTAAGAAATGTGGAATAATGTTAGCTTTCCATCATTATTATAGCTGATACAAAATTTTTCCTCCTAAATGAATCCCCTTCCCATAGCAGAGCAGTATATTCCAAACTAATCAGTGATAAATATGGAATGTACCAAAAATTCCAATCGCAGCACGTTTCAAGACTGTGCTGTAGTTCAGCACACAATAAATAGAATCCAGAGGTCAGAGTCAATAATATAACTGATATGACTTGACATTTTCATATTTTTAAACAATGGTCTTAAAAGAAAGCTGTCAAGTCCTTTCACTTCAGGCATTTTAAACAAGCTTTTGAATAAAAATTGTATTTTTAGTAGAATGTACAGCATTGGAGTTGGTGCAGGTTTAGTTGATTGTCCTAGTAATGAAATTTTGCTCTGTATATATCCACATATGAAAACAACCATATGCATATGAGGGAGAATGGTCTTGTGATTAAGGCACTGGACTGGGACTAAGGAGATTCAGGTTTGCTTCCTAGTTCTACTACAGATTTTGGTGTGACCTTGGTCAGATCTGTAAATGGGGATAATAATACTTTCTTTGTCTGTTTAGGCCCTGATACTGCAATTAATGCAGGATCAGAGCCTCAGATTGTAAGCTTTTCTGAGGGAGGGACTGTCTCTAATTTTCAGTACAACACCTAGAAGAGTGGTACCCTGATCTTGGTAATGTCCTCCAAGCACTACTGTGATACAAATAATAATGCCTTCTGCTGTCATACTGCATGTATATTTCTGTGCAGGGCACTGTATGCATGTTATATTTATTTTTTCATTATTCGGTGCTAAAAAGGTTCTCTTTAAAATCTGGGGTGTAGGTATCTGTTGCGGGGCTGGTACACTTATCACACTTAAGGGATGGGGGAAGGGCACTACAGCCCCACAGCTGAGTTCAAATGACCACCCTAAGCCTCAGGGTAGTATGGCCTAATGGCCGGAGTCAATAAGGTGGCCCTCCCTTGCAGGGCTGCATGATGGCCTTGTGGCCAGAGTCAATATGGCTTCCCTCCCTTAGCAGGGCTGCATGGCCTAATGGCCAGAGTCAATATGGCTGGCCTCCTCTACAGTGTCTCCAGCAGCAGGAAGGCAAGGCCTTATAGACTCCGTCACAGGGACAATGAGATAATCACCTAAACACATTCAAAAAACTCAGAAGAAACAAACAAGATAAATGAGCTGCACCTCCAGTTGTCAGTCAAGCCCTTTTCATCTTTCTTCTCTAGCTCGCTCGCTCTCTCTTTCCTTTTGTGTATCTGACTAGGCAGCAGCTCTCACGGAGTTTGACAGGACTTGGCAAAGTCCACTTGGCACTTCAGGTTCATCTATGTCCAGCAATAGTACCAGGAAATTGTAGATAAGTGGAAAGTCTTTCACATTCATTAAAATCCCTAAAATAATATAGTCTCAGAAATTCAATTTAGGAATAATCTATCCATTTAAATTCAGCAGACAAGCCTAGCCTGGAGTATTTCATATGCTCAGCTACAAGAAGGAAGCCTGCTTCCTCTATGGGAACTAGAGGACAAACTGCTTTCGAAGGAGGGAGGCTCTTAAGGGTTAAAGCAGTGGGGGGCAGGGGGAAGGATGTAAATTCTAAACCCAGATTCCACTTATTACATATTTCAATACACCCAACTATTTGCTAAGCTTAAAGTACATTACAAATGTATTTATCAGCCCATTGTACCAAAATAAATAACATTCATGGTCAAATTGAGATAATCAGAAAGTTATTTAAATCTGAATATATTGACCTTATAGAATCAGCAAAAGCAGTCTTGTGAGAGAAAAGAAAAAAACAAACAAAAAACCCAACCAAGTATAGCTTCCTAGCCCCTAGGAAGGGTGAAGAGCAACTCCATGGTGGACACCACCATAAAGATCTAATTATACATGTTCATTGGTTAGACAGTGGGGGGTGGGGGGAGTGCCGGAGAATAACCCAAGACAGAAAAGAAGAAGCCTTCTCCATTTTGTTAGGTTGCAAGATTGAAGTCTTAGCGAAGAGCATTAAGAATCCTGAAAGGCAGTGGCCTTCACTCTAGAGGCATGAATAGTTAAACTGTTTTTTCTGCTACCATCTCACATGGCAGTGTCCTTTGCAATGAATCTATGTCCTTGTATCGATAGCGGTCTGAGAAAGTCCGTGTCCCTCTTGCCAAAGTGAAGATAAACAGAATATGGAACCTGAAAAGGGAGGGAAGGGCCAGAGATCTGGGATCCTAACCTCATTGATCCAACTCAGAAGGACTCCCCCCTAAGTTCATGTGTAACTCTACACTCCCTCAACCAAGCCAGGGCAGCACAGCAGAACCAGCTTAAGTGGTAGTGTTGGCCCTAGCCATGCTCTGCGTGAAGCAGCATTAGAACCCTGCAATGTACAGGGAAGCATGCCATCTCATAGAATATCAGGGTTGGAAGGGACCTTCGTAGGTCATCTAGTCCAACCCCCTGCTCAAAGCAGGACCAATCCCCAATTTTTGCCTCAGATCCCCCAAATGGTCCCTTCAAGGATTGAACTCACAACCCTGGGTTTAGCAGGCCAGTGCTCAAACCACTGAGCTATCCCTCCCCCCCATATGGCTCCTCTTTGGCTTCTTTCCTAACTGAGCCTCACATACTTTTCCTCATGGCTCATGAGGATGCATAGGTGTTTTGACAGAAGGAAATGTGGCAGCACAGCAGATGGTAGCAACTCGTGTAACCAGTTGCCTGCCCCTGCATGGCACCCCATGGTTTTTTCCATGGATTCACCCTCTTCCACTCTCTGCAGCGGCAGAAGGGGTAGATATAAGCATAAATTTGTATACAAACCTACGTGATTGCATTGCATACCTAACAAAAAATTCAAGTCAGATGTGTATTTGACTCCTAAGTCTTCTCATGTAATTCATTACAATGAAGGAAAAATGCCCAGCTCTATCAGTGGGAAGGCAGGTGTATAAATGTAACCAAATGCTATGCAAACCATTTGATAATTTTTTTAAGTGTTAGTGGTTTGAGGTCCTCTGACAAGGATGTAAAATGCAAATCATCCTGCTTACACATTTATAGAATAAATTTAAATATATTTAACATCAAATTGGCTAATCTTGTTCCTAATGCAACACCTATATATTCTGAATTGTGTGAATGTTAAGAGTTGCTTCTCCACTGCTGAAAGGTTGAATTCCAATACTTTTCTGTATTTCACAACTGGACTGCACACACACACACAAATCCTTTGGGGCTGAAATTTTGTATGACTCTTCTTTGCTCAAAGGCCTTTTTTTCTTTAACCTGGATTAAAATACTTTTCCCAGTGGGTTTCAAACACAGGTTTTGCTCATGCTGTATTTGAAACCGTTTTTTTCAAACTTGACTTGTTTTGTAGATCTCAATGATATCTACAAAGGAACAAGTCAGAGAAAATTGGTCTTTATCTTTGAAAATATGAAGACTGAGAAGTGTGTGCAGCTGGTGTGTGTGCGCGCGCACAGTAGGGTTTTCAGTTGGGTTTTATTGCTCAGCTTAAACAAAAGGTTTAGAACACTGGGGTGCTGCAAGACATCTTAGTTTGATTTAGTCATGCAAAGAACTTTAAAGTTTGATAAATATTTCAAACACTTTAGGAAAACTGTTGCAGATATTGCTGGTGGTACTGCTCACCAACAAGCCATATATGTTCACTACAAGACTGAACATAAGGCTGGTAGCCCAAACATTTGAGTTATATATCCACCTCTGCTAGTGATTTTTACAGTTCATAAAATATATTGCACATTACCAACTTTATTTAGTTAGCTGACAAAACCCTCTCTGTTGGTAAATTTAATCATATCTATTTTATGGAAAGAGAGTCTGAATCAGAAGAAATTCACTACTTTGGCAAAGTCTCACAGATAGGGTCAGAATCAGGATTAAAATTCAAGTCTCTGGATTTCTTGTGTCTTTCCAAATCCAGTGGCTTTTAGAGCCCACGGACAATGTGTCTGACTTTTCCCATCTGTAAAGAGAAGATGAATAATATTTGACCTCAGAGAACACTCTGAACATTAATTTGTTAATGTTTGAAAATATTAGTTCTGTATGAGTATTACCTGTTAATTCAATGTCTAGTGTAGTCAAGGGTCAATGAAGTTTACTCACTTCTCATTTGGGGAATATAGAAGTTAGGTTAATTTACCCACTTCTTTTCTTACCACTACACAACTTGTCATGCCCCTGCAGCCTAGAGAACTGCTGAAGGGAGGACAGATATCCCTTTCTCTGTCTTATCTCCACTGACTGTTGGGAGGAGTCTCGGGGAGATACATTGATAAATTAAGAAGGCATGGGAGGAACTGGGGATGGAGGGTGTTTAGCCAGAGGCATTTTCAGTGGCAAGAGAAGCAAGTCTGCAAATAAAATGAGAGAAAATGTACACATTGTAGTAATGGGAGGGGAAAGGCAGAGGGGGTTAGCCTCAGCTAGAGCAGATAGCTAAGTTGTCTAAATGTCAGGGTTAAAAATTTCAGTCTCCCAGAACTAAAGGTGTAAATCTAGGATGAACTGGTTCCTCTCTTCAATGTGAACTCTATATAGTTTACTGTTTAAATATTTCAGAAAAGGCCTTTAAGAACTGCACATTTCTGCCCCTGCCTACAAGTCCTCCCCTGTCACTTCCTACCTCACACCCTCTCCCCTATGAACACTTCTTGCCTACCTATTTCTCCATTAAAAAATGGAAGAATTTACGCAATTTATTACTCCTTTATTTTATTTGTTTTATCCCTCATCTAGAGTTGCCAAGCCTCCAGGATTGTTCTGGAGTCTCTAGAAATGAAAGATTAATCTTTAATTAAAGATTATATCATGTGTTGAAACCTCGAGGAATATGTCCAACCAAAATTGGCAATCAGACCCTCATCCCTTCTTTCCTTGCCCATTTCTACTGGTTTATTTCTGTGCATGTGTGTGGAAACAATTAAATATTCATAAACAAACAATAACTGTTGAGTCAGTTCTCTTTCAACCTTTGCTTGCTCCTTAGATCTGTCAAATCTATGTTATATTTAAAATTGGTTCAACCATTGTTATGCATTGTGCAGAATATCTAATCATATTGTACTGGCCAGTTCTCTCTCTTGGGAGACGCACACAGAGAATTCAAGATTGGTCTGATACTCTCCAAAAACTGTGAATTTCATATTGTGAATATATTTGAGACCTATGAGCAAGTAAAAATAAAGGACTGTGATATAAGCTGCAATTCAAATTTAACTTTGTTAGCCAGGCACAGTTCATCCACAGTAGCTGATATTAATATGTTTATAGGTTCAACAAACAATCTCAAATAGTTTAGAACCATCAAGCTAACCTGAGTGGGATCCAGTTGCAACCAGCTCTGGCCAACTGAGAATTTACCAAGCTTGAGAGAACATTAGACCCAGTTAATGAAAGGAAATACATGTGTATGGTTTTTCAAATTTGAATATTTTTTTATTATTAATCTGTTTTTTTAATTGTAACAATTAGTTTTAGTGATCATTTGTGAGTATCTCTATTTATAGAAAATTAGCACTTTAGAAATATCAACTTGCTCTATCATCTCTGTGAAAGTACGCTATATGCTATACAAACAGGAATTCTATCTTTTTCATTTGAATGCTCTGTTTATAGTCAGAGTTTGAGAATTTACAAATAAGAGCCATTTGTTCATAAAAATTAGAAAAGTGAGAAATGCCTGTCATCCATTTTGATGAATCTAGGCCATTATCCCTTTGCTTGGCTAATCAGCACATATCATCAGATTTTTTTTGCTAACTGTTATTCTGGCTATTTCCTTTGCTATATAGATCCTCAAGTAGACATCATTTCAAATCTTGGCAAGGTGTGAACTCCGACATAGGAAGCCATGATTTGAATCAGTAACTGAAACATTTGTTTTTCCTTTTATGTATTCTCCTAGGTTGCTTTTACAGTTCTCTTTGACTTAGAAGCTCTTCTGAAGATCTGGTGCTTGGGCTTTACTGGATACATCAGCTCATCTCTTCACAAATTTGAACTGCTGCTTGTAATTGGAACTACTCTTCATATTTATCCAGACCTCTACCATTCCCAGTTTACATATTTTCAGGTACAGTCAACTAATTTTAAGATTTCCGTTTAAATACTTTGTTCAGGCACACTAAAAATGTTATCCACGAACAGTAATACGTATTCTCATCTGTGCTTTCCTTTGTTTCTTCCAGGGTTCCCATATTGCTGAATCACTTTGAATAAGTCTTTAAAATAATAATAATTCAAACAAATTTCTCTTTTTAAATCTGTGGATCTAGGGAGACCTTACAAGAGTAGGCCTCTATCTGAGTAAGCACATGAGCCCCCTATCCTCCTTCTTTGCAGTTCTCATTTCCAGGTTCTGCTACACTGCTTCATACTGGCTTTGGTCTAATTTGGCCACAGTTCTCCATTCAGCTTTGCACACACACCACTTCTTACTGCATCTCCTCTCACTGCACCTTAAAGGCTCCTGCTTAACGTCCACAAGTGGCTTGCTTGTTACTGGCTCTCAGTTCCCTATAAACTTGCTTTAGATTCCACAGACACAACTCTACCAGCTGTCACCTTCCCATGTAACTTCCCTAACTAGGAGATTCTCTATCTTCTGGGTTTTCTAAAGCCATTTCCCCAGCTCCATCCTGGATCCTGGCATTTTGCAATCACCAAATTATTCATAATCTATTTAGTGGGTCTGTCCTGCCCATTCCTGCTGGAAGTCCCTGGTGGAACACGAAGAGAGAGAGATTCCTTGGGGTTGACCCATTTTCAGGTTGTAAGTGAGCTCACATTTGTCCTCTGTTAGCCTAGTCGCCAGACCAACTAATTCCCTGTCCCTCCTTCTTGGATGAATATGTCCTGTAGGGTCAATCTAGTTGTGGGAAAAGGCCCATAGGTTCACTATATTATAGTATAATCTCAAGTGTAAGGTGTCAGTTACTGAGTCTAGTAATCCTTTCTTTAAAAAGGCTAAAACAATTATTTTGACATTGGAAAATCAAAACCTTACATAAGAACTATGGGACACAGCTTTTTAGACTGGTCAGACATTTTAGGTATAAGAGGATTCTGGGAATTGTAGTTCAGATAATAGCAAGTAAAACAGTGATGCTTAGAGAGACCAAAATATCTTCACAGTAGTTTCAGTGATATATGTTGCATTTATAAGTTTAAAAATTTAGAACACATTCATATCCATCTATTATTTAGAAATGAGTTGAAGCAAGAGATTAGTAATTAATAATGAAAAAGGGTAAATAATAAATGACATAGCTAAATCTTACAGAAAAGCATTATAAACTATGATGACACATAGTGTGGTCCGCTGAAGTGTAGTGATGAACTTTGACAGATTGTGAAAAATTGCACAAAGCCTATTCACATTCTCTTCACGTGTTTCTACAAAATTGGTCAGGAAAACCTGCAAGGCTACAAAATCTCTGACCCTGGCACACAGCCCCATAGGAATTGAATGTTTTTAGATGGTGGCAGTTTAGATCTCGCTGAGATTACATGCTATCAGAATACTCAGAACAATGCCACTCAAGTGGCATAATGTAATTCTCAAACATATGAAAATGAATACCCTAAACTAAACCACTGTACTTCTATTGCACAAATGTAAAATAAACAATCAGACAACAGTAAATTGGAACTTTCAAATATTACAAGTAGCAAACACATTAACTCACTGGTGGAATATTTATTTAATCAGAACCCACTTACAACTTGTGGTCTCTTTACAGGAAGTTTGAATATTAAAATATAAATTTTACATATTGGACAAAATAAATGTGATCATCACTAACTCTATAGAATAGAAGGGGGAAATTACTGTCTATATCTGGTCCTTCCTTCTTTTTCTTGCTCTGATAATATCTGTCTAGATAGATCTTTTTTCATATATTTATACATTTGGGGCGGAATTATCTAAAAGTACTCGCTGTTGGCCTAACTATATTCCCATTGCAATATGGGAGTTTTAATACAGGCTTCAGTGAGAACCGAGATGGGCTGGTGCTGAGTGTTTTTGAAAAATCTCCCCCCGCCTTGACTTTGTGACCAATCTTTAACAGAGGAATAAAATGTGTAATTTGCATGGCTTCTACATTTAAAAGAAAATAGTTCATGGTGACACATAGTTAGAGTGAGTCAGCCCCGTATTTCTTGCAAATGCAAAATAACATGAAATAAAATGAAAAACAATGATTAAAATGACATAAAATGAAAAACTCCCCAATGTAGGCATTTTAACCTGCCAGACCGGGACACAACACCACTCAGGACTGGACTGGCCACTCCTCTTCCAGCATGACTGGTGGGGTGGGTGGGCCAAAAGTGGACGGCTTTGCAACCTCATGCACCAGGCCGCAATTCCTGGAGCTGGGAGGTGGGCTGATCCCCATGGGTCAGGAGTCCCTGATGTATGGTGAATGCAGGCTAACTCTACAACCACCCCTCAACCCCCAGGGCCTTTTACCGCCCTGAGGACAGGACCCGAGAAAATGAAGTAACAACAAATTCCGAAAAATAAAATGAAAAATTATAAAAAGATTTCACAGAGCTCTAACTATCAGCAAAATTCTAGAGAAACAGAAGTGAGCAGCACTAAAAGTATATTCAGGTATTGATATTAATTTCTGAGTCCTAAATTACAGAGATTAAACAATGTTGAAACCAAACTTAAAATGTTATTTTTATTTATTAAAAATAATATTAAGTGGTTGTGAGGGTGTTTTGTTGTTGTTGTTTTTTGTTACCTTAAAACACTACAGGTGAAATCCTGGCCCTGTTGAAGTCAATAGCAAAATTCTCATTGACTTCACTGGGGCGGGATACCTCCCTACATTCTCAAAAAAAGAAAAGAAAAGAAAACCCAAACCTGTCCTCTGGTCCCATTATGAAATAAAAGGCACTTGCTGTTACATCACAGAATTCTTTTAAGATGTAGTTTTCATTGAAATATCTATCTGAAAAGACATACGTTTTATAAGCAGAAGCACCTGCTACACTGAAAGATCTGGGTCACATTCCACAATCCAAATCCCCTTGCAGGCAACTGACACAAAGGTTGGAAGATACCTTTGTCAGTGTGCAGGCATGTATACACCATGTTCCCAAGCAAGCCAATTTCTAGCAAGCTATGTAACATCTCTCCAAGTCAATTAAAATAAAAAAGTAATGTTCACAGGGATACTTCTGGAGGTTAGGCAGTTCTTCAGGTATTTTAATATTAATGATGACAGGGTTGCTGTGTTCCCAGTCAACCAAAAAAATGTAGCTAAAAAGAGTTCCTTGTTGAATACCCTCTGGTTTATCAAACAGAACTTTTTTTTACCTTCCTCGTCTTTCCTAACGTCTATCATAGTCTACATTATTTATTTGCCTTCACAGATAACCTCTTGTCAACACATCAGTTACTCTTCACCACACTGGGCATTACTCACCTTCCCAACCATCTCCCTGTGCACGTCAATATTAATTCTTGTTCACAGCAACATGCAAACCACTCTGTGACAGAAAATTAGCATAATTTACAGTAAAGCAAATTTTCTGCAACCCTGATCCAAAAGGCCTTCATAGTTAATGGAAAGGCTCCATGTTATATGTATTACAGCAAAATCCTATAAAGGCTTTTTAAAAATTATTATAGAATCACCTTCTGAGGTAAACATAACTGCATCTTGAGAGAGGCGGTCTTAGAAATTTTATGTAACAAAACCTGCGGGTTCTTTTTTAATTTTCATTTTGAATTGCGGTACAAAATCTTTATATATTTTACCCCCAAAAGTACACGTCTTTGTAAAAATCTTAAAAAAGACAATTTGTGTGCATTAGCCTGTAGCATGGAAAACAAGAATGTAATTACAGTAAAACTTTGCTAGATTTAGTTTGTCTCCTAATGAAAACAAATGAAATAGCAAAATAGCACCAATAAAGATTAATGTGCTACTTAAAGGTCAGTTAGAGCTCTTTAGGCGGAGAAAAAAGAAAGCTAGGTAAGACAATTAAATATAAAACATGACTCAGAATACAGACCAGTGGTTCAATCCTAGCCCCATTGAAGTCAAGATCAACATTCACATTGACTTCAGTGGGGCTAGGATTTCACCCCAGGAGTAGATCTGTTGAGTAAAGGTATCATTTTTACTCAGCCACACTTCAAGGGAGAATTGTATATTAAAAAAATCAACAGTTCCAGGCCAAACTCAATCTACCACTTTCTGGGCAGCCATTATAAAGTACACATGTTGTTCCTAATATGATCACAGCATCTTAAATCAGTGAGCAAATGTGGTGCTGAATTCTGAACAAGTTGCAAGCTATAGAGAAGCCCTCCTAAGCAGCGGTAATAAAACATCAGTCATGGGGGCTTGTGTTCCCAAGGCCGGCGCTACCATTAGACCCTAGGCGGTTGCCTAGGGCGCCAGGATTTGGGGGGCGACATCTCTGGTCCCTCAGCAGCCACCGGTGGGAGAGGCTGCCGCCAAAATGCCGCCAAAAACCCCGGGGTTAACTTCTTCGGCCACCGGGGATCTCGGCAGCATTTCGGCGGCAGCTTCTTCGGCCGCCGCCACCTAGGGTGGCAAAAAAGCTGACGCTGCCCGTGTGTGTTCCTGTTACAAAATAAATCAGTGGGTATCAGTAGCCTATGCAAATTACACAACAGAAAAAACATGTTAGACCCTCATGCAAACAACACATGGTTTACCATGGAAATGATACAGTCACTCCAGGATTCTTAACCTAGCTCACTAAAGGAAGAGAGAATTTCCTCATAACATCAGCTTGTGTCCAGAAGCAAGACTTATAATTACCCCACCCTGGGGACAAAGCAGCTGTGTTACATCCAGCTGGTAGTGTCATCTCCATGACGGAGCTGTGCAGAATGTATGGGGTCCATGGGGCATGAGAGACATGTATTTGTTTAGATTGAAAGCTGTTTGGGGAAGGGACTCTCTTTTTATTGTGTGTTTGTACCGCACCTAGCACAATGGCATGCTGGTCCATTACTAGGATTCTATATGGTAGCAATAATAATAATAATAATAATTTTTAATGAGACAGCTGTGTATCACCAGCATACTGGTGATATTCTCCCCATATTGAGAAACTATGTCACCGGAAGGTCTCTCATTGAATGTAGTATTAATAATCATGTATGTTAGCTAATGAAACATTTAATGATTTATATTTTATAGTACCTCATGCAGCTCTTTGCATTGAGATTCAGGGTTAACTTCCTCTTAGGTCATTGTATGGACAAACTATCTGTGGGGATACAGGTGCGTGCTCTCTGCATGAATATATAACCCAGTGTTCAGTGTTTCAAATACATTCTCTTAAGAGCCATATGTTTTTTTTATTGATCCACTGGAATTGTAAAAGATTGTGGATCAAGGCTATTAATATAGAAAGGGAAAAATACCAAGGGAAGCAATGAGCTAAAAAGATTATAATTTTCTTATCAAATGCATGGCTCTGAGCAACAGGAGGAAATTTTAATCAAAATGCTGCATCATCCTAGATTAATTTCACACTAAGAATAAGATATACATTTTAACAGGGAGCATAAATTAACCATTGGAACAATTTAACTAGGGATGTAGTGGATTCTTCATCACTTGTTATCTTTAAATCAAGACTGCTTGTCTTAAAAACATATGTTATGGCTCAAACAGAAGTTATGGGCTTTGTGCATAAATTGTTGGGTGAGGTTCTTTATCCTGTGTTATTCAGGTCAAATTAGATACATGATCATAAAGGTCCCCTCTGGCCTTAAAATCTGTGAATCTATTAAAATTGATGGATAATATAATCAGACAAAGTAATATGGTTGTAATTGTATTTTATCTTTTCTTCTCTTTGCAGGTGCTTAGGGTAGTTCGACTTATAAAGATTTCTCCTGCTTTGGAGGATTTTGTGTATAAGATATTTGGACCTGGAAAAAAACTTGGGAGCTTGGTTGTATTCACTGCCAGCCTTTTAATTGTAATGTCAGCAATTAGTTTACAGATGTTCTGCTTTGTGGAAGAACTGGACAGATTTACAACTTTTCCAAGGGTAAGTATAAGAAGGATTGACTACTTCACTGGTTATCTTATTATAGGTCTATCTTTCTGTCTAATTTAGTTTTCATCACCATGAAATCTTGTTACCTTATAGAAGATCAAATAACAGTGTGGTCTTTGCTGTGTGGTTCTGTCTTCCTGCAGACCCACAATTGTAAAGAGAAGTTTGAGTTAGGCTGTTTTGTTTGTTTTTATTGCTGAGAGAAGTCTAGGGTGTACAGATGTAGATATGATGGCACAGCAAAAAGTATGGGTCTAACAATGGTCAAAGATACAGCGGAGAGACTGTGCATGTGTGGAATAGTGTATATAGTGTGTAATGTTGCACTTGGACATGATATATAACTAGGCTTGGCAGAAATCAATTTTAGTTACTTATAATAGCAACAGATATCAATTTTGATTTTTAAGCATTTTTTTAATTTTAATCTATTTAAAATGTTCACAGTTGTGGGAAATTATGGGTGGGGGCAAGAAAAAGCTTTATAACCATTAAAATACACAAATTGTCAGCATCACATGTCAAAATATACATAGTATATATCCTTAACTCAAACTCTAGTAAGTTCTTCAGCAGCATTTTTCTTACTTTGACTATCTGTAGAATTTGATTATCAATATAAGTATTTTTGCCAGTTTATGTGTGTACAGTGAAATTGACATTTACTGATATTTACCAATAAATAGCTAATACTTTCAAGCCTATATGTACCTGTGGTATTATGAAAAATGGTTGCTCTTAATATGCACAATAATGTTTATTTTAGACAGGGTTGTAAAACCTATCTGCATTGCCGAAGTATGTATCCACCTTTTGGGCATAAATAAATGGATATTGTGGGCATGACATGAAATCAGAATGAGACTCTGAAATTCAGTGGAAATTGGAGCTAATATAGTTAGTGAAACACACTGTTTTGAATGAAAATACTGCCATTTCCTTAATACTATGTTAGACTGAGTGTACACGGATTGGTTCTAGTGACATTTTATTGCTTTCAGTCATCCTATATTGGTTTCACAGTATATTTGTTTTAGTGAAAGTGCATTGGTTGGAACAATTAAATAGGAATGAATAAGGCAGCCTCAAGAGTCATGCATTTAACAAACGAAATAGTTAAGCAACAATTTCGAATGATCTCCTTTATTACATATCTGGGATGTTAGCCATCAAAAGTGAGACAAAAAATACATATCCTTAGGGAAGAAATGTTATGCTACAATTCCAATTCTAGAAAGCCTGGCTAGAAAAAGAGTTAGTAGGATCATGGCAAATATAATTAGGTTTCTTTTCCAAACACTAGAGAAGGGAGAGAAAACAAAATGCTATGAGGCAACTTTATAAAATAAAAATCATGCTTCTGTCTAACTGCAGTGATAATGCCACTAGTTATACTATACTGTCAACTCCAATGTATAGTTTTAGGGAAACCTTCGATAATACATTGAAAGTTTGAAACTACTGTGCACTTGATTTCTAGCATGTGTTTAAGTTTTGAACTATGAAAATGTCAGTGAAAATCTCTAAGAGAATTATAGTTACACAATCAAGGTAAGATATCCTCACAGCAACTTGCAGATTTTAACTGATATAATGATCTGTGAAAGATCAAGTTTAAAAAAACATTGTCAAGCTCTATCATGCTATTAGTAAACTTTTACATTCATGTGGGCATTTTTAGCCCACATTTATTTTATTAACATGTTCATTTTTGGCAAAGGTGTGTAGGTACTGAAATATATTGTCCAAAGGAAAAGAGGATATTCCTGTTAATAGATTATTGAGATGCTAAAAAACAGACAAATATGAATTTGATGTTTTTCTGCTTGAATTCTCAATTGAATATAAGATGGGTTGCTAATAGTAGTGTATCAGTGGAAATCAAATTAAAATGTTTTAAAATACATCTCATTGATAGTTTGACTTAGTCTTCAGTTATTCGTTTTCTGAATATTATTCTTGTACTGTATACAAATTCACTAAAGCATAAGGGCTTGGGAAATATAATTGGTAATATGTGTTTTCCTTTTGTAGTTCTACTGCTTTGGGACCTCTGATGTAACAAATGAAAATTTACTGTTAAGAAAATTGAATTTGGGGTTAAATTTGACCTGTCAGTGTCTCTTTAAAGTGTCTCCCTCTGACAAAGGTTGGGTGACTACCGTTAACATAAGTAATCACATTGACTTCATAAGATTCTTCAACTGAATGACTACAGAATCAGGCTTGCGGCACACATACATACAAGTGTACATGAAATTATAAATTATTCTGTTTAAAGGTTCTGGAATGTATTTTCAAATCATGCTTTCAAAAATAGCTTTATTAGCAGAGAGGGCAAGAGTGATGTTGGGTTCATATATGCAGAGTGTGTTATTGTAGATTTATAGGGGCTTGCCGTGATGCAAGAATGAATCTGAAATGGCAGGCACAATTGACATGGTGGGTTTTCGCAGTTCCTGAAATGCTGAGGACTGGTACACTTACAAAAAGGATGACAATGTAGGGTAAATTTTGAGCCTGAACACTAAAGTACCTTTGACGCTGAAACAGTAGACTAAAAATAAAATCTGCCCTTAACCATAAATATCCTACAATGAGGCACAGTATGGGTTTTGGAGACAGCAGGCCTCCTTCTTTCACTAATGCCTATAAATTGCATGTTTTCACATGGTTGACTGAACAGTCAATAAGCACAAGCTCAATGTTGCTCTGGTTACAAATTTCAATGTTCTTTTGACCGGTGCGGCTTCTCAGATGGCCAGACTTCATCTTTATGTCTATACTAAGTGCACAAAACACACATGTTTACTATACTGCTCTTAACAGATCCATCTTCTTTGTATTTTTAGGAACCATCACCCCAAATGAATAAAATAGCAAAGTATTCTACAATGTCTCGTATAGCATTATTGGGCCATATTCTGTCTTGGTTTACACGCTATACAATCCCATTGGTTACTGTAACAGGGTGGTAGGGTCCTTTAAGGACCAGAGGCCTGTGGCCAGCCGGCCCCGTTCTCTGAGAAGAGGACAGGTGTTCCTTATAAAGAGCTGCAGGAAAGGGAGAAGCTGCATGAAGGGATAGTCTCCTGTAATAGTCCCTGGAGCAAGGAGAAGGCTCCAGGAAGGAAGGTCCAGGGGAGTGGCCCTGTGGCCACTGCCCTGTATAAGGATCAGGGAACTGGGAGAGAATGGAGGTGGAAGAACGGCTAGGGCCTGCAGAGTGGCAGAGGGGATGTTTTCTGCCAATCTCTGTGAGCGCTGGGGTGAAGGAAGGCCTCAGAGAGGACCACATGCTCACTGTACCATGCAATAGGCAGGGAGCTGAGGAAACCAGGAGGGACATGAAATTTTTATGAAGCCCTGGAGAGTGGGTATTATTTGTGTTATTGATTTGTGTGAAGGAAGGCTGGGGACTGAAGAACAGTTGAGAGTGACCAAAGCTGGCAGAGCCTGAGGTGTTAAGTTGCAGAATGGGACTTTAGTTGATACCTTTGAGATGTGTAATAAGAGTAATGACAATGGGTCCTCAGCCATCCAGGAGTGTTTGGAGTCAGCCTGAGGGGAGGAGGAGGACTGAATCTGGGTGCCGATGGGACACCTGCCTTGCATATGGGGACACTAGAGGAAGGCCTGATGTGTAACAATTACATCATTGGGGTTACCTGCAGTGTAAACCAGTGAAAATTTGGCACACTGTTTCATGAGCAGCTTGACAACCTAGAGCTGCTCAGAATGACTGGAGCCATATGTGCAAAGACCAAGCTACTGATGCTCAGAGCTTGCTATGCAGAACCTCCTCTGGCCAGCTAAGAGGCTTTTATTGATAAAGTGAAGTATAATGGCTTTAGTGGGAGAATCCCTCCCCCAGTGATCAAAATATTCTATTTGAGCAATATTTTTTAAATCTAAATTAAGTGAAAGGCCAGACACTACACTGAAAAGCACACCACTGCTGGGAAGCATTGTTATTCTGTATCCAAATAGATATTCTGTCACAATTACCTTGATTTGCTTTAAGAGAACAGCAAACTAAGACACAAATAAAGAAAAAACACTGTGTCTGTCTTCTCAGCCTGTATTTAGCCCTGAGGAGAAAAAAAAGGGCAGCTGAACTGTAGGTACGGAGAGAGATGTTGAAAGGTATAAATAAGTTAGGTACTGAACTTCCATTTGTGCCTTTGAACATCTCTTCTAAGACTGCTTAGAAATGTCAAGGTGCACTACACAGAAAACAGAAGGGATCATTGCAGTTTCATAGTTACCTACAGCTCTGAAAGCAGATTGCATTTCACTGAATCTTGGGGACAAACATTAGCTGCTCCAGTGTGAATGAAAAGAGAATTACAATTTAATCACGTGTCCAAAATAACATAGAAACCCATGGTCAAATCCTGGCCCCATTGAAGTCAATGACAAAACGTCCATTGACTTTAGTAGGATCAGGATTTCACTCCTGGGGCTGAGGCTGAAAGAGGTTCGGCTAGAGACACATTAGTTCCACACAATCATAAAAAAATAAATGTTGTTAGTTCTTAAATGATGAATTGTTCACTCTTTAGAGCCATTACTACGTAAAACCTATTGAGGTGTTTTTACAGGCTGACCTTTCTTATGTTACTGAATTCTTCTTGGATATGTAGCAGGGAGGAAGAGGGGAGAGGCAGGGGAGAGAGAGCAAGCATTTAGACAAAGTTGGTCCTAAATCCTCCTCATTTTAGAGGGACTGCCCATGATACTTTGCATATAAGCATACTTATTGAACAAGTGCTCTGTAAGTGAACCCTAGATTTTGTAAAACTATACATTTCCCCCCTTTATCTATAGTCATTTGTGGGGCATTATCTATTTAATGGATGGTCAAAAAAATCAGAATTGTCACTTTGACTCTCACATTTCATAGAACATGCCCTATATTCCACTTCATACAAATGCAGTTTGATGACCATCATCAAAACAGCTAATTAAGTAATGGGGCATCAAGACTCATAGAAACTGACAGTCTTTTCCATAACATGAATTAATTCAGAAGTCCTCCATTTGCATAAATCTCTAAGTCTCATTTTCACAGTTGTTAGTTCTGTCAGCTAGATAGTTGCATTTCATTTTAACATAAATGGTTGGAAATGTACCTTTCAACTAAAAATATCTTTTTCTGAAAGAAAGATTGCTGGGTACAAAACACAAAATCATTATTCACTGCCATATTATTTTCTTTAAACTAATGTTTTTCCAATATAAGGAACTTTAATAATAAATATGAGGAAATATTAACATGTATTTAAAAGATACCATTAGAACTAACCACATTATGTATTACAATTGTAAATGGAAGGCTAAGTTTTCATCAGATTGAAAGGGTACTTTTCAACTTAAAAAATTAATTTATATAGATTTTACAGGGGAAAAGGGTGTGCAGTCATATATGAAAGATATCTATACAACTTGAAGCAAATAATTAAAATTGAAGTTTCCCATTAAAAAAGAGATGAAATAATATTAAGTAATTCAGATATAATTAATAGTGAAAAGCTAAACTGGTTCAACAATCATTAGTCACACACACAGGTTGTGAGCCAGAAGTAAACGAGAATAACTTTAATGTAGTATCCCTCACTTTTTGCTTCAGTGGGGTGCGGTGGGCATATCAGATTAGTAGGATATAGCCACCTCTGGGTCCCAGGCCAGCTTTAGGGAAAACAGCACCCTGGGCGAATTTGTATTTTGGGGCCCTTTCCTTGGATTTAAGTACAGATACACAGTACGATCACACACCTTGAATTTACTGGGGAAGCTTTTAAGTTACAGTAGGGACTGTGTGCACCTCAGCAGAGACTGCTGCAAATGGCACAGGCATCCCGTATGCTCAGCGCTGGCTCACTGTAGCCGCCGAGCCTCTGGCACCAGCAGCGAGAATCCCAGGCTGGAAACCATACAAATCGCTGGGGGGGAGATGGCAGCGCTGCAAGGCACAAACTGAAGCACAGCACACACCCAGCACTGCGTGTGTTTCCCTGACTGCCAGGGACCTGCCTAGGGATCCCCACTGACTCCACTCCTCAACACCTCCCAATTTCGGATGCCGCTATGTACCCCCAGGAGCACTCGCCACTAACCTGGGCACACCCTGTCCTCCCCTGCTCCAAGGACATTTAGGGACTGGCAGGCGGCCTGCACCAGGCACCCCAAGGTGAGTGCAGGGAGTAAGACACCAGGCAGAAGCAGCTCTCCTCCCGGTGCCCTCCTCGCACCCTTCCCAGCACGAACCAGCACATAGCACAGCCCTGGGGGAAAGGCCAGTCCTGGCCCCAGCCCGCCCTACAGGGCACTCCCTCAGGCCCACTGGGGCTCCCACAGCTCACCCCCGGAGCAGACCATTCCAACCTGCAAATTGCAACAACACCCCCCATAACTTCAGCCCCTCCCCCAGCTGGGAGCCAGCCCAACCCACCTGGCCCCTCTGCCAATCTGGGATACTGCTCGGGCCAACAAGCCACCCACAAGTTAAGAGCGGAGCCTGGCCAGTGGGCGCAAGACTCTTGACCCTGCCCGGGCACTGGCACCCTCTTAACCATGGTGCCCCCTGACCACAGCAGCACCCTGGACAATTGCCCACATCACCCACCCATAAGTCTGGCCCTGCTGGGCCCTGAGAAGATCAGGGGGCAGTGGTAGAGTTACTTGCCCGTCCTGGTTCCAGATAGCAGTGAGTAGGGGGAAGGTGACACTGGGCAGAGGTTTGGCCATTGTCTTCCTTCCCACTCTTATACCACTGGTTAGCTCAGAGGAGGCTGAACAGCTTGACTTGTTCACCCACCCACTTCCTGCCAAAAAAAGGCCCCTCCTGGGTGGAGGTAGCCAGCTTGATACGGCAGCTGATAACTAGGCCTATGTATTTGCCCTAAGTGTGAGCTCAGCTGTAAAAAGTAAGGGCTGGTCTACACTAGCCCCGAAGTTCGAAGTAAGATACGCGACTTCAGCTACGTAAATAATGTAGCTGAAGTTGAAGTATCTTATTTCGAACTTCAAAGTACTCACCCCTGGTCCACACCACGGCGCGCAGGCTCCCCCGTCGACTCTGCCTGCTCCGTTTATGGAGCAGGATTACCAGCGTCGACGGGGGAGCACTTCCTGGTTCGATTTATCGCGTCTAGACAAGACGCGATAAATCGAACCCAGAAGATCGATCCGACGCGTCCGACAGAGCTGGTAAGTGTAGACTAGCCCTAAGTGGAAGCTCATAAAGTGTCACAATAACCTATAATAATAAATATTGGTGGGGAAAGTTGCAAAAGAGAGACAAACTGAATTAGTACAAACAAAAAGGTCTCCTGATATAATTCAAGGACTGTATTAAGGTCATGCCTGATAAACAAGAATAGTGTGGGATCAGAAATCAGTAAACCAAAATTAGCATGTTGAAAATTAGGCCTAATTGGTGGACAAAATAATGAGGAGGGGATTGTTCCAACCATCACTCCCTTCTGAGGTCCCCCCAAAAAGCCACCATCATGGCTGCCACCCCCACCATCTCCTCAGATGCTGGACCTGCGTCATAATCCTGAGAGATGTCCTACCAGACCAGGCCAGAGAGAGGGAACCCATGTCATCACCACCTCCACTGGCTCCAGCTAAATCCCAACCACTATCTGAGATGTGAGACTTTGTCTCCCTCCCCCTATCCCAACATGTCCTTTTTTCTTCCCAACCTTATTTTTAACTCTTTTCTCTCTCTCTTTCTTTTTTCCTTCTGTCTAATAAAGGTCTGGCTTAGCTGGCCAAGACTGCATACTCTCTATCACAGAGGTCGGCAACCTTTCAGAAGTGGTGTGCCGAGTCTTCATTTATTCACTCTAATTTAAGGTTCCGTGTGCCAGTAATACATTTTAATGTTTTTAGAAGGTCTCTTTCTATAAGTCTTTATATATAACTAAACTATTGTTGAATGTAAAGTAAATAAGGTTTTTAAAATGTTTAAGAAGCTTAACTTAAAATTAAATTAAAATGCAGAGCCCCCCAGACCGGTGGCCAGGACCCAGGTAGTGTGAGTGCTACTGAAAATCACCTCGCGTGCCGCCTTTGGCACCCATGCCATAGGTTGCCTACCCCTGCTCTATCACTACAGTATGCCTATGACCAGAGAGGCAGCTAAATGCAATGCCCTAAATAGCCCAGTTCTGGTGCAAGTTTTCCAGGTCTCAGACTGGCTGATAAAACCATGTTGTGTGCCTGTTTTTTCAACAGTGAGCTTGCAAGTGAGAGTTAAAGCCAGAGACAGAAGCTGCATTTTCTATCTTTACTATTCTTTTCTGTCCTCTCTGGTGTATGCTTGTTTTGTTTTGTCTTCTAGGAAATAAAATTGGACTTTAACAACAGCAGCAATGACAGCTGCAGCCCATCTCAACTAACTTCTTTCCCCAAAAAGGACAGTTATTACCATCTTAAAAGACTGTCAGACAAGTGGGTTTTTCCTTCTAAAAACTCTCTCCAGCTAAAGGAAAGGGAACAAGGGATATTATTAAAGTTAAAGCCCTATTTAATACTTTACCTATTTTTCCTTCTATTCTATGCCTTTAATAAAAGGTTAAAAGGACTTTTAATGGTGCGTTTGCCATGTTACTAAGCAGGCTGAGGTCTCTGTATAGCAAACCCTGAACCTTGTTTAAACTGTTAAATATTGGTCAGCGACTGGGTTATGTTAACACCTTTGACTCTTTGGGACCATATATTCCATCTAAATAAATACAACATACACTCCTGTTTTCACCTTAATTCCAGTGGCTAAGATTCTGACAACTGGGCTGGATCCTTTAATTGGTTTAGAGATGCTTGGTTGTGGACAGCTTTCCTCCCTGTTTCCTGGTTTCTGGATATAAGTTAGCCATCCTCCCACAATGGATCCATATGTTGCCTAACAGAGTTAGGGAGTTATGTTTATTGATGCCACTTAAACCCATCCACTGTGGGTGGTGTCTTTCTCATCTGAATGCGCTGATGCCAGGTGCTCCCCTGCTTTGCTTCTCATAGGAAATTGGGACTTTAAGTTTGAACAAGCCCTGAAGGCTTGCTTGGTGTGTGATTCAACTCTGAAAAGTCACTGTGTAAAACTGGCACCATCTTACATAATAGATAGGTTTAATAGTTTTATTCAGAGTCGTATGTGCTTACTCTAGTGACACAAATACGTGTTTGCTACTTCTTACTCCAGTTAGCACTGCAGAACTAGAACAGTAATGAGAAATTTAGCCAGATTTCAGTCAGCTGAATGTGCACAAGACTCCCTGAGGGCAGTAGGAATGTAGAAGTGTGTGAGGACATAATTTGAAGACATTTGAGTGGTGAAACCTTTATTACTAGTCATGAGGTACAGAGAAGAAAAATCTCAGCCTGACTCTCAGAACCCATGTTGAGTTGGCAGAGCTGTCAGTTCGAGAAAATATTTTACTTTAAAAACTCAGCAAATTTGATATGGAAGTCACTGAGTGTTAAACATGGAACACCACAGCACCACAACTGCATTTTTGCCATTAGCTTTGAGCATAGCACTGTGTTTTAACTTGCTGCTCCTTCAAGGACATAAAAATTTCACAATATTTCAGCTTGCATTTATGAAACACCATTCTTCAGGAACATGGGTTGATTACATTAGTGTGAAAGGCTTTTCTGGTGGTGTTTCTCAAGGAATGCAACAAGAAATGCTTGTGAGTACTATTGACTGTGCTGTCTATGCACAATGAACATAGATTAAATATCTCTACATCACAACAAGCTGTTGAATCGAGCAACCGTAACGGCAAGCTACATCATTAGCTTCTCACTTCAGTTTCTCACATACTTTGTTTTTGTGTTGTGTACTTCAGTAAAATCTCACCTCAGACCATTGCTGCTTATCTGGAAAGAAATTCAGTCTTGATATTAGACAAAAGTGACAAAGGAAAAGAAACAGTTTAATAGACGGTTTGGCCACAGCCAAAGATTCAAACTCACAAGATCTGCAGATTTTTTTAGATACATTAACTACACTTTGTTTACAGGAGCATAGTACTTGACCAGTCTTCGCTTCTATCTGTCATGCTCCTGTGGTATTGACTGAAAAACATACAGTGCTTGTTGCAATTACAACCAAAACATTTTCTCTTGAATGGTATCCTTGGTAATTTGTCTTTTCCTGTGCTGAACAAAATAGTAGGACACCAGAAAGACCTACCAGCTAAAGAATTTTCTCACACCAGATTCTGATCTATGCTGTTATCTCTTTGTGCTGCACCACCAGCGTAAAGCTGCCCTGCACCTGGCTTAGTTTGCCATGGAAAGATTAATCCCGTGGAGGGGAGCTGCTGGTGGCATAGAGCTGACCCGGGAAAAGAGGGCATAGATAAGACTCTCCATCCTTCCTGGTGAGCCCCAAGTCCGATATAGGTCATTAGAAGGGATCCTAGAAACCCATTTGCCACAGAAAAACATGGAAAAACACAGAATTTGCATTTTTTACAGAGAATCTTTAGTTTTTACATTTTATGAAAAAATAAAAACATATACAGTAGAATGAATCCCGTTTATCCAAGCCTCCATTATCCTGCTCTCCATATTAACAAACAGGGGCTGACAGCGGGAGGCCTGGGTCCATGATCAAGCACTGAATTTAGATTGTGAGTGACATCTAGGACCCAGGTTGTCTTGATCTTTCTGAGGTTATTGCCCGACTCTGACCTGAAAATCATAACACACATCTCCAGCACTCAGTACAGACTAATGCAATGAACTCTGCTGTACATTGGTGGGCTGATTTAAGCAAATCCTTGGCCTGCATGTTATGAAGAAAATGGCAGCAGATGGGATCTGCCTAACCTGCTGCATTGTTCTATTTAATGGTTGTCTTTTGGTGAATGGATCCAGCTTAAGTTTTAACATACAAATCTGTAAATAAACTGGGTGCCTCATATACTACCAAGCTTCTAACGACAGCTGGCCGAAAGATTTCAAACATTTTCAATGAAAAGTGTTCCATTTTCTGACCAGCTATACTGCTTACGTGGTATGTACCATTTCACCCTTAGTTAAGGAGTCATTTGACCTCTGGTGCTGAGTGACTCTTAACTTTAGAAGTGCCACCGAAAAATCTGTACCAAAAAGTGCTAAGTAAAAAGTCAATAGGGCTTTGCATAGTTTTGGAGATCAGCTTGAAGGACAGGGGCATAGTCTTTTTTTGAAAGGCATAGTTTTTATTGTGTTTTCAAAGTGCCTGGAATGGTTTGCCAGGCAGGAGCCAGGAATGTAACTTTTATCACTTTATGAACTCGTTTAATCATACAGCTTTACTACAGGCATGAAGATCCATGGTTTTGCTTCGTATTTAGAGAATGAAAACAGTACTTAAAATAAACTGACCTACTCATAAACTGACAGGGCAATAAAACCCTGGGAACAATATCTTGATTGATCCTCAAACCCATCACAGTCTTTATATTTCATCAGCCATGAAGGATATCAAGCTTCATGTTGAGTAAGAAAGTTGAGACTGTGTTTACAGTTGTAAACTGTTACGGTTCAGTCAAATATTGGACTATTTGTGCCTGCCTCTGCACTGAAAACTGTGTGTAATCCTGATTCACAGAATTGAAATCCACTCCTTTGTTTATCAAGATAACAATAACTGGATTTTCTGCTTTGTCAAATCTACTCCATACAACTTTGATGATTGTCCATGGAGTTATTTTAATGCAGTGCATGCAGCTATAATATATGTGTGATTCTTTTCTCCTGTAGGCATTCATGTCAATGTTCCAGATCCTTACACAGGAAGGATGGGTGGATGTCATGGATCAGACTCTTAATGCTGTAGGACATATGTGGGCACCTGTAGTTGCTATTTACTTTATACTTTATCATCTTTTTGCTACTTTGGTAAGTTTTGACCTGCAAATTTTCAGTGCTTTCCTTTGCTGCAAACTGCTGAATATTTCTTGTCTTGTGTATTTTACTCAACTAGATAAATCTTATTGTCATGCTCATTCTACACTTTTTATGAAGGTTAATTCTTTGATGTATCATGAAATCTAGCCTTAATCTTTGTGGTACATGGTGGCCAACCTTAGTTCTGGTATAAGGTTTTCTGCATAAGACCTAAGCCCCACTGTAACATAATACTGTAACTGTTATAGCCATGAGCCCTCATAGTTCAAATGATCACAGCATGAAACAAGGGCTAGTATTTATCATGCAGAGATGCCCTCTTCAATTTCATTGCATTCCCTTCAAAGCTGTAATTAAACTGAAGAAAAGAAGTTTAGAGCCTCACAGTACAAATTGTTAATTAGAAATCAGTACAATGCTTTTTCTATTATAGATGCAGAAATGAACACATGGGAAATATGTGATGCAGCATATTAACTAATAAAACAATAAAAATTATTAGAGCAACTCCTGGATCTGTATGAAAGTTTGGATTATATCTAAAGACATCTTCCCTGAGTGTGCTGAAAATGGGCAAGGTTATGTCTTTCTAGGTAGAGAGCAGAAGGGAAAGCAGTTCTGCAAAAACTCTAGATAAGTTAGGGCCTTGGTACTGTTTTTCAGATGCTGACCACAGAGAACACCACAATCCAATCCATGGTCCCCTTAGTTTCCATCTGTCCCTAAGACTAAACAACAGGTGCATTTACCACTAGTTTCTCATGGTGCTCATCATATATTTTATATTAAAAATAAGAATATTCTTATTCCTACTTTCCCTGTCCGCCATTCCTTTCTCTGACTTTTAGAACCTCCCTGCCTTGTCTACAGTATAGATTTTATTACCTGACTTACTCTATGTTTACCTATGTACACACACCCTGTTTTCTGTTGTTTGCTTCACTGATTATAGAATTTCACCTGCACTATACCAAAAAAAAAAGGGTTCTTTCATATGGGCCAAAATCCTGACCCAGTAGGTGCCAGTAAGGGGTATCTGATTCTCTTACAGCTACTGAGCCAGGTCTTCACCAAACCAGCTGACCCTGAACAGGATCAGGCCTGATAGGGAGTGGGGAATGACTCCTGCTCTGCCATCAGGAATCACAAGCTGTTCGGTGGCTAAAGCAGCTTGTGTATATGAATTCCTCACTTCCCCTCCTCTGTACAAGGGCCACAGAGGTTACTGCAGCCCCATTTCAAGCTCCTGGAAAGGGGAATGGCAAGATGGAACAAGGAACTGGGAAAATGATCCTGGACTTGGAAACCCATGTTGTAAAGTTGATTGTGGGGGTATGGGGAAATCTCACACTCCCCTTTCTCTGACAGTGCAAAGGATGTTCTTGGCCCAGTGGGCCACAGCCTTCCCTGTCTAATATCTCCATTTCAAGAGAGTCAGTCTCCCAAGTGCTGTGCTACCTCCCTGCATCTCAGCCCCTGCCCTTGTTCTGGGAATACCCCTGTACATACCAGTCCGTTGGTTTCTTCCATAGTATGTGGGGTTGTATGGGCACACACATATTACACTCACCCTGCTCCCGCACACAATGGAAGAGTATAAAGGAAACTGCGAGGAGAATTTTGCAGTTGCCTGGTCCCTATATGAATGATACCATACAGTGTCCCTGCAATTAATAAAGTACCTGAGTAGCAGGGAGAATACATGGTTAAAGTTGACATTTCGGCTCTCAGGTCTTCTCAGACTATGGAAGGGGAAAGAAATCATAGTAGAACAAAGTTAAATGGAGACAAAAGAAAATGAAAATAGAAATAACAACACTGAAAAATGAAGAGGGAGAATGTAGGAGAAAAATGAATGTGTGATCAGTGAAGAGATGTGGAAATATATATATATAAATGGAGATAGGCCAATCTCCTAGAACTGGAACAACCTGAAAGGTCATCAAGTCCAGTCCCCTGCCTTCACTAGCAGGACCAAGTACTGTCCCCTGACAGATTTTTGCCCCAGATCCCTAAATGGCCCTCTCAAGGATTAAACTCACAACTGTGGGTTTAGCAGGCCAATGCTCAAACCACTGAGCTATCCCTCCCCCCGAAAGGGTCAGGTTGCTATCAAAACAAACAAGAAGAGGTCTAAGAATTAAGAATAAGTGGCTAAAAATAAAGCAATTAAATGTAAAAGTAAATGATAACTTTCAGGAGCCAGAGGAAGGAAGAGTGATAATTGTATGCATTTGGCAAAGAAGACTGCAGAGAGTTGGAAATATAAATGAATAGGTTTCTCAATAGAAGCTGAGGAAAACTTGAGGCTTGAAGAACAAAAATTATTTTGAAAGTGAAGACTATTAATCCTGATGGGAACTGAGGAGGTTAAACAAATAATACATTTGAGTTTAACTGTTGTTTTGTGATAAGTGCTCTAAGGGTACGTCTATACTACAGAATTAGGTCGAATTTATAGAAGTCGATATTTTAAAACCCGAATTTATGGAATCGATTGTGTGTGTCCCCACTAAAGAGCGTTAAGACCATGAGGTCGATTGACTGTGTCCACAGTAGCGGGGCTAGCATCGACTTTCGGAGCATTGCATTGCGGGTAGCTATCCCACAGTTCCCGCAGTCTCCGCCGCCCATTGGGATTCTGGGTTGCGATCCCAAAGCCTGATGGGGCAGAAAACATTGTCGCTGGTGGTTCTGGGTACATGTCATCCCTCCCTCCGTGAAAGCAATATTTTTCGCGCCTTTTTTCCGGGGTTTCCGTGTTTGCTACGGAAGCCTGCTCAGCTCACAATTACCGTATATCTCCAGCGTACGCCTGGACATTAGGTCTAGTGGGGATTCAGTCAGACTATAATGCGGGCAGAGGGATAGCTCAGCGTTCTGAGCGTTGGCCCGCTAAACCCAGGGTTGCGAGTTCAATCCTTGAGGGGACCATTCCGCCTGAGGCTGGTAGTCGCGGGACTACACAGCAGGAGCGCCTTGCCTTCTAGCTGCAGATGGTGCAATATGCCATAAATGGTCGTGGTCGCGGGACCACACAGCAGAAGCTCCTTTCCTTCTCGCAGCAGATTGTACAATATGATTGGTATTCGTGTGCTCCTGGCCGGTGGCCTATGGTGTGGCTGGCCGGGGGCGCTTGGACATAAATGGGAGTGACCAGAGTGACTCTGGTCATTCTCTTTTTTACGTTTTGTTTAAGGGAGATTCAGTACTGCCTGGAACACGGGCGGAGGGATAGCTCAGCGGTCTGAGCGTTGGCCCGCTAAACCCGGGGTTGCGAGTTCAATCCTTGAGGGGGCCAGGAGCTGATGATGGATATCAAGCATATTGTACCATCTGCTGCTAGAAGGGAAGGCGCCTCCTTGCTCACCGCATATTGTACCATCTGCAGCTAGAAGGAAATGAGCCTAACCCTTGCTCCCCCCTCCCTCCGTGAAAGCAACTGAGGGGGGAGCAAAAAATCCTTTTGATGGGACTCCATCATGGTCACCTCTGCTGATGAGATCTGCGCTCACCTGCAGCTCACCACGCTGGCCAAACAGGAAATGAAATTCAAAAGTTCGCGGGGCTTTTCCTGTCTACCTGGGCGGAGCATTGGAGCTCAGACTGCTGTCCAGAGCGGTCAAATGTTGCACTGTGGGATAGATCCAGGAGGCCAATACTGTCGAATTGCGTCCTCACTAGCCTACATCGATTCGGCAATATCGATTTAAGCACTAATCCCCTCGTTGGGGGTGGAGTGGCGAGATCGATTTTAAGAGCCCTAGAAGTCGATGTTAAGGGCTTCGTCGTGTGGACGGGTGCACGGATCAATCGAAATAACGCTAATAAATTCGACCTAAACTCGTAGTGTAGACCAGGGCTAAGGTTTATGTTGAAGTGAAAGAGAATGTTTAGACTTGAAATTAGATGAAGGTTTCTAACCGTCAGAGGAGTGAAGTTCTGGAACAGCCTTCCAAGGGAAGCAGTGGGGGCAAAAGACCTATCTGGCTTCAAGATTAAGCTAGATACGTTATGGAGGGGATGGTTTGATGGGATAACATGATCTTGGCAATTAATTGACCTTTGACTATCAGTGGTAAATAGGCCCAATGGTCAGTGATGGGATGTTAGAAGTTACTACAGAGAACTTTTTCCTGGGTGTCTGGCTGGTGAGGCTTGCCCACATGCTCAGGGTTCAGCTGATCGCCATATTTGGGGTCGGGAAGGAATTTTCCTCCAGGGTAGATTGACAGAGGCCCTGGAGGTTTTTCGCTTTCCTCTGCAGCATGGGGCACAGGTCACTTGCTGGAGGATTCTCTGCATCTTGAAGTCTTTAAACCATGATTTGAGGACTTCAGTAGCTGAGACATAGGTGAGAGGATTATTCCAGAAGTGGGTGGGTGAGATTCTGTGGCCTGCATTGTGCAGTAGGTCAGAGTAGATGATCATAATGGTCCCTTCTGACCTTAAAGTCTATGAGTCTATGAGAATGATGAAAGTCTTGTGTGTCTTGATTGTGTGTTTATATATATGTGTATAGATATATATGACACAATGAGGTACTAACTTGCAATCTATTTAATAGTTACTGTGTGTCTCTTCAATGTAAACAGTAAGTAGTAAATGCCAATATAAATAGTTTCTTAACTGTTATGGTCAGGCCTTATTACTACAGTATAATAGGCTATGCAGGTTGTTCAAAGAAGAAAAACTACTATACCATAAAATTCTGACAGAATGACAGACAAATTCTCACTGATAATTGTTAATAACTAGAGTGCTTCATGCTAGTGATGAGGTATTGTATCTGAATTCTGCCTTGCTTTAGCATTTTAAAGGTCACTTTAATATTCAACACAGCAATCTCTGGACTGAAATCTGTTACCACTAATAGATGAAGTAATGTTTAATGATGTAGCCTATTAAATATGCTCTTCACAGCAGGTGCAGGAAATCTCCTAAATATTGTCCAAGGAAATATGTAAGTATTTGCAGGATTGGGGCCTAGCTGAGGGGATGAGCTGAATCTGTGCATTCCCCTCTAGTCACCCTTGACCTTTCTTCTTCCCAGCTAGCATCAGTCATACCTTGAGCTTCACTGGCCCCTGGCTCAGACAAACATATTCCCATACTCTCCACTGCTCAGCACACGGGATGTTGCGGTAGCTTTGCATAACATAGTTTCGTAGTATTTCTCCTACTAAGAGCTACTTCAGGATTACACTTTGTTTCTTGTTGTAATAACTTTGATTAATGTTAAGTGATTTTCTCCTGTTAGGTACATTTCAAAGGATATTCATTAAACATAAATAATGAATTGATCATGGAGTCTAAAATCTTCAAATTGTAATTTTGTTTAACTATTGTATACACTAAATATAATATACTACCTATAAAAAGACTAGTAGATACAACGGGTGAAATTCTAGCCCCATTGAAGTCAATGGCAAAATTCCCATGTATTTCAGTGGAGTCAGGATTTCACCCACAGTATTTAATATTGCTTCTTAAGGGAAATCAAACTTAAAAAAAAATACTTTTAATTGTTTTGTAGATTCTGCTCAGCTTGTTTGTTGCTGTTATTTTGGACAACTTGGAACTTGATGAAGATCTAAAGAAGCTTAAACAAGTAAGAGTGTTTTGGGGTTCTTTTTTGTTTTTTTCAGGCTGGAAAATATTTGCATCAGAGCATAATCATGCTCATCAATCCTCTGCTAAAAATGTGGATTTTGTGTGCATAATTGCACATTTTATAATACTCATCTTAGAATGGCTTCATTTCACCTATCATTATTGGCTTTTTGTTCACATTTCAGGTTAGTTCATCCATTTAACTAAATACTTATTAAGATCAAGGGCCTAATCCTTTTCTGATTGAGATCAGTGACAAAACTTGTTGCAGGATTAGGGCTGAAATGGAGAACTATTTTATCAATGGCTTTTTTAAAGCGCTGAATTACTGAAAAAATACTGTCACAAGTTAGTGTAGAATTATCCTCTTTCACATATTGAAAAAAAGGTTAACTAACCTACTTAGATTATTTACATTGAAATCCTAAATTAGGGACGGTGTGCCAAATTAACTTTTATTAATGCTCTTCATATGCATTGCTCTTCTTTTGCTTTGGGGACTAAAGTAATTCATTTGTTGCATTTATTTTGTATGTGATGATTTACTACAAGATGTTGACTGGCCTAAGGATGGCTGTGGGCTCAAAGGTGATTCATGGGCTATTCTTCTTTGTACCTGAGTTTTTTCCAAGAATGATATTGTCAGAGACATCTCTATCACTTTGTGGTACTTGGAAACAATAGTATTACAGAAATACTTCAAGTTCTTTAGCAGAGTTCTATAACCATTGCTTACTGATGATCCAATATTCTGCCTCACCTATGTGTTGCAAGATTGAACGAAGTTGTTTCTGACAATATGCCCATTGCAAGGGGAACTCTTTACTGGTACTAGGAAATCTGAAAACTGGGCTTGAATGGGAGTATTCATAAGCTTAAAGTTATTCATGTGCTTAAAACCCTTGCTGAATAGGGGCCTACATCAGATCATCTTGGGAATATAGTAGAGCAACACAGATTATGCATTTTGCCTCTCACAAAATCATATAAGATAAAATGACCTGAAATAAAAATGACTTAGGTGTGTAGGAAGCAAATTACCCATTACTAATGTCTTACAGGAAAATTTTCAAAGGTGCATAAGGCCTTTTTTTAAAGGTTTTTAAAGGTTTTCAAGCATTGCTCAGCTCAGGCTATGTCTACACTACAAACTAGGAATGTGATTCCCCTGCTCGTGTACACAGACTTGCGCTAGCACTCAGCGAGCTAGCATGAATATAAATAGCAGCATAGCTGTGGTAACATGGCCACAGAGGCACGACTGAGCTGTGCCATGTATAAACCCACCTGAAAGTGGTGGGTACATACTCATCATGGTTCAGCTGTGCCTCCACTGCCTCCACCCATGATAGTGCAGCTACACTGCGATTTATACTTGTGCTAGCTTCATGAGAACTAGCGTGAGTATGTGTACACGAGCAGGGGACTCACACCCCTAGCTCATAGCATAGACATGGGCTTGTCTGACAGGCATTGCGATTCTGAGGTTATAAGTCTCATTGAAAGGCAGTAGGAGTTAGGCTTTTGAAAAGGTTACTAGTCACAAGGCTATGGTACGTGCTTTTAATGTTTCTCTGTATTTAAAACAACAACCTTTTTTTACAGACGATTGCTCAGTGATGTTAAAATTCTTCCCTTCATATGTGACACAGAAGTAATTAAGATTATATATAGTGTTTTCTGCTTAAAGTATTTACAGTGAAAATAGTTAAAAATGTGTCTTTGAAATTAATGATTGTGCAACCGATTAAAGGACTCAAGGAGAAAAGTTTTCCCTTGAGGTAAATGTGATGGCATCCCAGGCTCGGTGCTGATAGTGGCTGCGCACTATTATACTGAATTATTGGTTTTCTTATCACAGAAGATAAAGCAGAGTATTTAATTCAATGACATTTTGGCTTCCCCATTATAAACCGATCATGAGAAGGAGAAAAAGATTATGGGGTAATTGTTGTTTTTAATCGGGAGCATATCTGTAATGAAAATGGCTCTGTATCATTACATAGAAAAAATATATTTCTCTGTCTTTAATTAAAAGCTGAATGGAATGCCAGGAAATGATGCAAGCAACAGACCAACTAATTTACAAGTCTCTGATTCTCTAGAAATGTCCTATGTAACAGAGAAAAATGCATCACCCTTTAGAAAATTCACATGCCTGTTTTGGGTGGGGTGTGTCTGCTTTGGGTTTCTGTTTTTGTTTTTTCATTTTCTGCTCCAAAATTCTGCACCAAAAAATTAAAAATTCTATGCAAAATATTTTAAAATTCTGCAAATGTTACTGTAAATACAATTTTTACTATATAAACAAATAACACTATATAATCACTGACGGTGTCAAATTTACAAATGAACTGAAGCTCAGCAGTTTCTCTTTGAAGTCTGGTCCTGAAGTTTTTTTGCTTCAGGATTGCTACCTTTAAATCTGCTATTGTGTGTCCAGGGAGACTGAAGTGTTCTCCTACAGGTTTTTGTATATTGCCATTCCTAATATCTGATTTGTGTCCATTTATCCTTTTGCGTAAGGACTGTCCAGTTTGGCCAATGTACATAGCAGAGGGGCATTGCTGGCACATGATGGCGTATATTACATTGGTGGATGTGCAAGTGAATGAACCGGTGATGGTGTGGCTGATCTGGTTCGGTCCTGTGATGGTGTCCCTGGTGTAGATATGTGGGCAGAGTTGGCATTGAGGTTTGTTGCATGGATTGGTTCCTGAGTTAGAGTTATTATGGTGCAGTGTGTAGTTGCTGGTGAGAATATGCTTCAGGTTGGCGGGTTGTCTGTGGGCAAGGACTGGCCTGCCTCCCAAGGCATGTGAAAGTGAGGGATCATTGTTCAGGATGGGTTGTAGATCACTGATGATCCGTTGGAGAGGTTTTAGCTGAGGACTGTAAGGGATGGCCAGTGGAGTTCTATTGGTTTCTTTCTTCGGTTTGTCTTGCAGCAGGAAGCTTCCGGGTACACTTCAGGCCCTGTTGATCTGTTTCCTTATTTCCTCATGCGGGTATCATAGTTTTGAGAATGCTTGGTGAAGATCTAGTAGGCGTTGGTCTCTGTCAGAGGGGTTGGAGCAAATACGGTTGTACCTCAGTGCTTGGCTGTAGACAATGGATTGTGTGGTGTGTCCGGGATGGAAGCTGTAGGCATGTAGGTAGGCATAGCGGTCGGTGGATTTTCGGTATAGGGTGGTGTTAATGTGACCATCGCTTATTTTCACTGTGGTGTCTAGGAAGTGGACCTCCCGTGTAGACTGGTCCAGGCTGAGGTTGATGGTGGGGTGGAAGCTGTTGAAAACGTTGTGGAATTGTTCCAGAGTTTCCTTCCCATGGGTCCAGATGATGAAGATGTCATCAATGTAGCATAGGTAGAACTCTTCCCTGCATATTTATACCTGCCCCTGGACATTTCCACTGCATGCATCTGAAGAAGTGGGTATTCACCCACGAAAGCTTATACTCCAATACATCTGTTAGTCTATAAGGTGCCACAGGACTCTTTGTCGCTTCTGCAGATCCAGACTAACATGACTACCCCTCTGATAACAAACTCTGAAAATGTAAAATGATATGTAAATACTAGGTATTACTGTTGGTTCAGTAAATATATGTATTACGTTTTAAAAGCTACATTAAGAGAACACTGTTAACAGTAGAAAGTCAAGCACTGAAAAGTTAGGAAATGCCAAAATTAAAGTTGTGTGTACACATTATGAGGCATGATTTAATTACATAGTATTTTTTCCAAAGACCCATGCCTCATTCAGTATAAAGAATGGACAATGCACACTCAGTGAGCAGCTGTTCAGTATTTTGTTTTCTCCTTGTTATTCAGTGGGTGGCCCCAGGCCTTGTTTATTCCATACTAATCAAATCCTGCTCTGGAGACAGAATAATTATTTTCTTTGTGAGCTTTTCGATTGTGTTCATCACTACAATATCTGAGTGCTACACAAATATTAATGAATTTATTTTCACAATATCCTTGTGAGATAAGAGAATTATCCCCATTTTACAGATGAGAATCTGAGATGCAGAGAAACTAAGGTCAAAAGTACCCACTAATTTTAGGTGCCCCATCTGAGACTCTTGGACCTGATTTTTCAGAGTACTTAGCATTATATAGTACAGTATATGGGGAAAGCACAACTCCTCAGTTGCAGCTGTGAACGCTCAGCACTTCTGCGAAACAGGCACCCAGAAAATGAAATACACAGTTAGTGACCACTTATGGAAAAATTTGATTTAAGTGACTTGCCCAGCATCAAATGGGAACATAGTGGCAGAGGCAACAAAACAATTCTGTTATTGAGGGCAGCATTCAGTTGCGTTAACCTGGAGATCATCCTCTCTCTTCCTACAGTCCCCTGCCTCATTCACTATACACCGTCCAACTTCTGCCACAAATGAAGTAGGGGGTTGTACAAACACATCTTCACTATGCAAACATGATTCATTCCCAGAGCAGACCCATCCTGTGCACTGGATGAGGCTGGGGTCCTATGGGAATATATCATTGGGATCATGTAATTCAAGGCTGTATCGTAATATGTTTGCACAAGGGGGCAGGGCCGGCGCGCCCACTAGGCGACCCTAGGCAGTCACCTAGGGCGCTGGGAGCTGGGGGGTGGCTGGCCGCGGCTGCCGCCCGCCCTCCCGGCTCCATGGCTGAGCCGGGGGGGGGGGGGGGGGGGGGGTGTGGGGTGGCTGGCCGCAGCGCTGCGCAGCGTCCAAACGGCGCAAAAGCATCAGGCGCTGCAGCCGCCCCGCGTGGAGCTAGTCCAGGCGGCCCTTTACGTGCACGTGAGTACGGGAAGGCCAGGACGGGGATGCTCGCCCCCGAGCCCCTGGAACACATGTGCGCGCGCCCAGTGCATGCCAGGCCATGTGTGTGCCCGTGCAGCGTGTGCCCGTGTGTGCGCCCCTGGCTGGTGCCCCGTAGGGCCGGGGGGGCTCCAGCTGAACCGGGAGCTGGGGGGGGCCCCACGGGCGGGGGGAGGCTGCCATGGGTGGGAGGGGCTGAGCTGCCGGCCGGGGGGAGCCGCCGTGGGAGAGGGACTGGCTGCGGGGGGGGGGGGGGCAGGGTCGGTGCAAGGAAGACTGTAACAGGGTGCACGGCGTGCCCTTGCGGTTCAGCCCTTCTCCCCCTCTTCTCAGAGGCTAAGGGACACTTCAGGCTGGTGCAACACCCGTGCTCTTTATTTGTGATCCAGTCTGCACTATCAGTTTCCAACTACATACAGGCTTTTTTACAACAGCTTGGCTTACCACAGGCCTGGCCAGCAACAGACTGAAGGTACGTCTATACTACAGAATTAGGTCGAATTTATAGAAGTCGATATTGTAAAACCCAAATTTATGGAATCGATTGTGTGTGTCCCCACTAAAGAGCATTAAGACCACAAGGTCGATTGACTGTGTCCACAGTAGCGGGGCTAACATCGACTTTCGGAGCATTGCATTGCGGGTAGCTATCCCACAGTTCCCGCAGTCTCCGCCGCCCATTGGAATTCTGGGTTGCGATCCCAAAGCCTGATGGGGCAGAAAACATTGTCACTGGTGGTTCTGGGTACATGTCGTCAAGCCATCAAACGTCCCTCCCTCCCTCTGTGAAAGCAATCTTTTTCGCGCCTTTTTTCCGGGGTTTCCGTGTTTGCTACGGAAGCCTGCTCAGCTCACAATTACCGTACATCTCCAGCGTATGCCTGGACATTAGGTCTAGTGGGGTTTCAGTCACACTATAATACGGGCAGAGGGATAGCTCAGTGTTCTGAGCGTTGGCCCGCTAAACCCGGGGTTGCGAGTTCAATCCTTGAGGGGACCAGGAGATGATGATGGATATCAAGCATATTGTACCATCTGCTGCTAGAAGGGAAGGTGCCTAACCCTTGCTCACCGCATATTGTACCATCTGCTGCTAGAAGGAAATGAGCCTAACCCTTGCTCCCCCCCTCCCTCTGTGAAAGCAACTGAGGGGGGAGCAAAAAATCCTTTCGCGCCTTTTTTCATATGGGCGCCATATTGCTGACTCCATTGTTATCCACCCGCCGCTTCTGCTGCCACTCTGCTGTCCTGCAAACAGCATACCAGGGAAAGCATGGAGCACGATCAGATCACCGCGGCTGTTATCGCCGTTATGAACACCACGCGCATTGTCCAGGAGTATATGGAGAACGAGAACCAGGAGCTGCTAGACCTACAGAAGGCGAGGAGGCGACAGCAGCGCCCTGAGGACAGTGATGAGGACATGGACACAGACCTCTCTCAAAAAAGGCCCCCCCGCAAGGTGGACATCATGGTGTTAATGGGGCTTGTTGATACAGTGGAACGCCGATTCTGGGCCCGGGAAACAAGCACAGACTGGTGGGACCACATAGTGCTGCAGGTCTGGGATGAATCCCAGTGGCTGCGAAACTTTCGCATGCATAAGGGCACTTTCATGGAACTTTGTGAGTTACTTTCCCCTGCCCTGAAGCGCAAGAACACCAAGATGAGAGCATTCCTCACAGTACAGAAGCGACTGGCGATAGCCCTGTGGAAGCTTGCAACGCCAGACAGCTACCGGTCAGTCGCGAATCAATTCGGAGTGGGAAAATCTACAGTGGGGGCTGTTGTGATGGAAGTAGCCAGGGCGATCACCAAGCTGCTGGTACCAAGGGTTGTGAGTCTGGGAAATGTGCAGCTCATACTGGATGGCTTTGCAGCAATGGGGTTCCCGAACTGTGGTGGGGCGATAGACGGAACCCATATCCCTATCCTGGCACCGGACCACCAAGCCAGCGAGTACATAAACCGAAAGGGTTACTTTTCAATAGTGCTGCAAGCACTGGTGGATCACAAGGGACGTTTCACCAACATCAACGTGGGATGGCCGGGAAAGGTACATGACGCTCGCATCTTCAGGAACTCTGGTCTGTTTCGGCTGCTGCAGCAAGGGACTTTCTTCCCAGACCAGAAAATAACCGTTGGGGATGTTGAGATGCCTATAGTTATCCTTGGGGACCCAGCCTACCCCTTAATGCCATGGCTCATGAAGCCATACACAGGTAGCCTGGACAGTAGTCAGGACCTTTTCAACTATAGGCTGAGCAAGTGCAGAATGGTGGTGGAATGTGCATTTGGGCATTTAAAAGCTCGCTGGCGAAGTTTATTGACTAGGTTAGATCTCAGCGAAAACAATATTCCCATTATTATTACTGCTTGCTGTGCGCTCCACAATATCTGTGAGAGTAAGGGGGAGACGTTTATGGCAGGGTGGGAGGTTGAGGCAAATCGCCTGGCCACTGGTTATGCGCAGCCAGACACCAGGGCTATTACAAGAGTACAGCAGGGTGCGTTGTGCATCAGGGAAGCTTTGAAAACCAGTTTCATGAATGGCCAGGATGCTGTGTGAAAGTTCTGTTTTTCCCCTGTAATGAAAAGCCCCGCCCCTTCATTCACGCTACTTCCCTTTACCCAAACCGCCCTGCCCTCCCCCCCTCGATCACCGCTCGCAGATGAAATAAAGTCATTGTTGCTTAAAAATCATGCATTCTTTATTAATTCGTAAAACAAAGAGGGGGAACTATGGGGCTAACTGCCACAGTCTCCTGGGATAGCTGGTGGAGGAAGGGAAGCACCAGGATGGGTGGTGGAGGAGGGGATGAGGGAAGGACAAGGACACACAGCACTTTAAAACTTATTGAATGCCAGCCCTTTCTTGCTTGGACTGTTCTCTTGACTTGGGTGCACGGAGGCCGCCCAAACGCGTTCTTGGGCGTCTCGGGGATGAGGTTATGGGACTCGGGAAGGAGGGCTGTTGGTTACACAGGGGCTGTAGCGGCGGTCTGGGCTCAGGCGGCCTTTCCTGAACCCTACGCCTTTCCTCAGCATAAGCCGGAGGATTTCCGTTTGATCCTCCAGTAGCCTCAGAATTGCATCCTGCCTTCTCTCTGCACGCTGACGCCACCTACTCTCTTCATCCCGCCGCTGTCTCTCTTCATCCCGCCAGTCATTGTCTTCAGCACGCCACCTGTCCGCACGATCAAATTCTGCCTTCCTGGACTCCGACAGTGTCTGCCTCCACGCATTCTGCTGGGCAGCTTCAGTGTGGGAGGATTCCATGAGTTCTGAGAACATATCGTCTCGATTCCTTTTTTTTTTACTTCTAATCTTCGCTAGCCTCTGGGACGGTGATGAAAGGGGTGGCGTTGAAACATTTGCAGCTGCGGGAGGAAACAAACGGGAGAGGAGTAGTTTAAAAGACACATATTAGAGAACAATGCTCCAAACATTACATATCACATGTGCATTTGGTCCAAGGTTGCACTTTGCCTGTTATATTGAGGGTCTGCCGGTTTGGTGTGAGAGATCACACAAGCAGGTCCGGCGGGCAACAGAATTCGGCTTGCAGGCAGCCATGGTAAGCCACAGTCTATAGGCTTCTTTAACCTTCATAACATGTGGGAATGTTTTCAAACAGCAACCCCCTCATTTCCCATAACAAACAGCCTTTGGGCTGGCAATTTAAAACTGGTTGGCAATTGAAAAGGGAGGGGCGGCGGTTTTCGGGTTAACGTGCAGCGCGAACCTAATCGACACCCCCCCACACACACACACAGACACACATCCAAGATATTCGCTGTTCCCCCTCCCCCCACCGCGTGGGTCACAGCGGGGAAGATTTCCGTTCAGCCACAGGCAAACAGCCCAGCAGGGACGGAGCCCCTCTGAATACCCCCTTAATAAAATTCCCCTATTTCAACCAGGTGACCATGAATGATATCACTCTTCTGAGGATAACACAGACAGATAAAGAACGGATGTTGCTTGAATGCCAGCAAACACCGGGACCATACGCCGCCATGCTTTGCAAAGCAATGATTCCAGACTACGTGCTACTGGCCTGGCGTGGTAGAGTGTGTTACCACGGAGCACAGGATAAGGCTGCCCTCCCCAGAAACCTTTTGCACAGGCTTTGGGAGTACATCCAGGAGATCTTTCTGGAGATGTCCCCGGAGGATTTCTGCTCCATCCCCGAACATGTTAACAGAGTTTTCCAGTAGCTGTAGCTGTACTGGCCGCGAATTAATCATTAAACACGTTTGCTTATAAAACATGTATTAATTAACAGAGGTACACTCACCAGAGGTCCCTTCTCCTGCATCGAGCACGCCTTGGGTGGGTTCGTAGGGTACTGGCTCCAGGGTGACAAAGAGTTCCTGGCTGTCGGGGAAAAGGGCTTCTCCGCTTCCTTGCTGTGTCTGGGCGCTATTTTCAGCATCATTATCATCATCATGCTCCTCTGTGGTTTCTGATGATCCACATACGGAGTCATACCACATGGGTGGGTCAGTGCTGGGTGCACCCCCTAGAATGGCATGCAGCTCATCATAGAAGCGGCATGTCTGGGGCTCTGACCCAGAGCGTTTGTTTGCATCTCTGGTTTTTTGGTAGGCTTGCCTGAGCTCCTTAATTTTCACGCGGCACTGTTGCGCATCCCTGTTGTAGCCTCTGTCCTGCATGCCCTTGGAGACTTTGGCATATGTATTGGCGTTTCTTCTTTTGGACCGTAGCTCTGCTAGCACGGTTTCGTCTCCCCATACAGCGATCAGATCGCGTACCTCACGCTCGGTCCATGCTGGAGCTCGTCTTCGGTTCTGGGACTCCATCATGGTCACCTCTGCTGATGAGATCTGCGCTCACCTGCAGCTCACCACGCTGGCCAAACAGGAAATGAAATTCAAAAGTTCGCGGGGCTTTTCCTGTCTACCTGGGCGGAGCATTGGAGCTCAGACTGCTGTCCAGAGCGGTCAAATGTTGCACTGTGGGATAGATCCAGGAAGCCAATACCGTCGAATTGCGTCCTCACTAAGCCTACATCGATTCGGCAATATCAATTTAAGCGCTAATCCCCTCGTTGGGGGTGGAGTGGCGAGATCGATTTTAAGAGCCCTAGAAGTCGATGTTAAGGGCTTCGTCGTGTGGACGGGTGCACGGATCAATCGAAATAACACTAATAAATTCGACCTAAACTCGTAGTGTAGACCAGGGCTTAGAGACTCCCAGAGTCTGCATCTGCGTCTCACCTCCTGGTCTCCGCTCTCACGTCCTCCCAGCCTTATAGCTCCTGCTAACAAGGCTGGCAGGTGTGGTCAGTTACCAGGCAAGCATCAGGCTATCTCCCCAGCCCCAATCCAATCCCCCTGATTGGGGCTGGAGTGGCAGGAGCTGATTAAGGCCTCTCTAGCACCCTGCCACAGGGACAAAGTAAGGTTACACAGGGATTCCTAAGTCTGGCATTTACTAACTTTTCAGTACCTGCCTTTCCTACCTTAATGTTTATTTTGTGTGTAACTTCCTAGCTTTTAAAAAAGCAAGCTGAAAAAAACATCAATTCCATTGTATGGTTTCATGTTGACACCAACCTGGGTCATCAGCAGGGTTAGAACCTTTATATCCAACATGCAGACTTTTGCCACTTGAGCTAATGGAATCACTGATGGCAGTGGTAGTTTGTCATCCTCTATATGGACAAGCCCTAGGGTGGGATAATAGGGGTGATAGGATGATGAACCCCCTTTGCCAGTGGGTTTCAGAGATATTTACAGACGGCAGAAGAATGCTGAGACATGGGAATCTTGGGTTCCATTCCAGATTCTGGAGGGGAGCGTGGACACAGACTCTTCTCCTCAAGCTTGATTTCTTCTGCCCCATCCCCTCCAACCTGTTCCTGTCCTGTATCTTTCCCACCCCTGGCTCAGCATCTCAGTCTCATTCTCCATTCTTGAGGATTCTCATTCCATACTCAGTCTCCTTACACAGTAAGTCCTAGTCTCCCCCACTTTGGACTCCCCGTCCCAATCACCCCATCACCATTTACTCTTCTCCCCTGCTCTCAGTCTCCTTCTCCATCCATTCTCTGGCTCATTGTCCCCAGTCTTCTTGTCCAGAGAGTCTGTTCTCCCTTTCAGTTCCTTGTCTGATGTTACCTATCCCTACTGGGTCTTAACCCCCCACGTTTCTCCTCCAGTGCCTCTCCCACCACCACCATGTGGCTCCTTGTCCCAGTTTCTTTGCTCAGCCAGTCCCAGTTCTGTAACCTGACTTCTCATAAGACCTGTCTCCCTTCCCAAGTTCCCAGTCCCAGTCTCCATGCCTAGCCAGTCCCACTCTCTTCTCCAGCTTCTTGTCTGATCTCAATATCCCCACCACCCACTGGCTCTCAGTCACAGTATCCTCTGCCCTCCATCCTGTCTCAGTCCCCCCTATCCCCACTCCTAATTTCCTCTCCCTCACCATCAGCTTCCCAGTCTACCCCTGACCTTCTTGTCCCAATCTTCTACTCCTGCCCTCCAGTGTCTGCCTCTTGTCCTCACTGCATTCAATTCAGGTGTCTTCCTCCTCTCCCCTGCCTGAGCCCAGCAAGGGGAGACAGGTTCCTTGCTCTCAGGCCTAAGCCTTGGCCCACAGCAACCTAGAAATGCAATTGCAGGGCAAGTTCTTCTCAGCTGCCTGCATTCCCAGGCTGGAGCATACCCCATGCAGATGAAATATTTTTGAAATTATACTGTGGACCTCTAACAAGTTTGTACTGAGCATGTGTGAACTGCAATTTTTCAGAAGCTTATAACTTGGGCAAATTTCTGTGGATCTTCACAGGAGCAGAAAAAGTTACATCACTGACAAATTTCTCCAAAACATGGGGGGCACTAAAGCATCTCTAAATAGGGTCATCAGGAGTTTTTTTTTTTAACATGGGCAAAATGTTAATGTTTCCCTAACCTAGTTCTCAGAAATGGCTGAATTTTATCTGAAATTTTGCACACAGAAAGAAAGAAAGAAAGGCAGACACCTGACAGGGAAAACCCAGCCAGTCTCTCTAGCAATATTCAGTGTCAGCAGAGCACTCGTTAAATTGATTAAGAACTGACTAACTGACTGATCTCAAAATAGTTGTCAATGGGGAATCATCATTAAATGGGGTTGTTTCTAGTGGAGTTCTGCAGGGATCAGTACGAGGCCCCATGCTATTCAACATTTTCATCAGTGATCCTGAAGGGAATATAAAATCACAGCTGATAAAATTTGCATATGACACAAAAAGGTGGAGTGGTAAATAATAATGTGGACAGGGCAGTCATACAGAGTGGTATGGGTTGCTTGGTAGGCTGGGCCCATTCAAACAAAATGCTTTTTCATTCAGCCAAATGCAAAGTTATACATCTAGGAACAAGGAATGCAGCCATAGCTACAGAATGAGGTTCAGTAACCCAGAAAGCAGTGACTCTGAAAATTACTTAGAGGTCATAGAGAACGAGCAACTCAACATGAGTTTCCAGTGCAATGCTGTGGCAAAAACGTTGTAATGGGATCCTTGAATATATAAACAGGGCAGTAGTGAGTAGAAGTAAGGAGGTGATTTTAGCTCTGGATACGGCATTGGTGGGACTGATACTGGAATACTGCATACAGTTCTGGTGTCAACAGTTTGAAAAGAATGTTGAAAAATTAGAGAGGGTGTAGAAAACCTCCATAAAAATCATTTGAAGGCGGGAGAAAATGAGGTGCAAGACTTAGGGCTCAATATGTTTAGCATATCAAAAAGAAGATTGAGAGGTCACTTGATTACATTGTACAAATATGTTCACAAGGAGAAAATTCCACATACCTAAGGGCTCTTAAATGTAGCAGTGAAAGGCATAAAATGAACAAATGTCTGGAAGCTGAAGCCAGACAAATTCAAATGAGAAATTAGGCACAATTTGTTAACAGTGAGAGTGATTAACCATTGGGAAAAACTACCAAGGGAAATGGTAGATTCTGGAAATGGTAGATTTTCTGGATTCTGGATTTTTGGAGTATTAAAATCAGGATTGCATGCATTTCTTGGGTTCAATACAGGGGTAAATGGGTGAAATGTAATAGCCTGTGATATACAGGAGGTCAGACTAGATAATCTAATGGTCCCTCCTGACCTCACACTCTATGAATCTATGAACATTTCTGTTCAAATGGTGCAAGTTTGACTAAGTATAAGCAACTGAAAACAGGGTCTTATAATGGGAAGTGTTAGGCAACCTTAATAATTGGTGATGCTACCAGCACTGGCTATAGTATATCCTTCCTATTTTACCCTTCAGGTATCTGAAGAATTATCTCTTATCTTTCTCTTTACAATACCTACTTTCCTATGACTTTTTTGTAGCACTTATCTAAGATCAGGTAATTTAAATCCACAAAGTCTTTCCATAGCAGACTTCATGGTTTGATTCTATTTTCCCAGGTTCCATGTACTCTTCTAGGGTTTGGGGTTTTGTTTAAATTATTTCTTCCCTTTTAATGTACGTCATTGTTTTCTACTCCTATATTACAGCTTCCGGCCAAAATCTGACCAGGCATGCCTTGTGGGAAGGGGTGGAAAATAAATGTGTAACTTAAATTTAAGAAAAATATTCATCTTATATAGATAGAGAGATAGTAAAATCAATATATATGTAGAGATAGTAAAATCAAGCATGTTAGTTTAAGGGTTCATCTACAATGCAGTTAGACACCCGTGGCTGGTCAGTGCCAGCTGACTCGGACTCATGGGGCTTGGGCTAAGGGACTGTTTAATTGCAGTGTAGACATTCAGAATCAGGCTGCAGCCCGAGTTCTAGGACCCTCTCACCTCTCAGGGTCCTAGCGCCTGGGCTCCAGCCCATGCCCAAATGTCTGCACCACAATTAAACAGCCCCTTTGCCTGAGACCTGCCAGCTTGAGTTAGCTGGCATGAGCCAGCTGCAGGTTTTTAATTTCAGTATAGACACACCCTAAGTGTCTCAACCATTCCATAGCTGAGGGACGAGCATTGTACAAGTCCATGAGTTAACTAAGCAGCTCTTGCAAATAGGTGCAGCCTGCAAGTACGTGGCCTACATTCAGGGCCGGCGCTTTCACTAGGCGACCCTAGGCGCCCTAGTGGCGCCAGGATTTGGGGGGCGGCATTTGGATTTCACTATGCGACCCTAGGCACCTAGGGTGCCAGGATTTGGGGGGCGGCATTTCGCCACCCTCGGCAGCGGGCGGCTGCCTCCTGCCTCCCAGCTCCGTGCTCAGCTCAGCGGCTGAGCGTGGAGCTGGGAGTCAGGGGGCAGCTCGCCGCGGCTGCCTCCTGCCTCCCGGCTCCGCGCTCGGCTCAGTGTCTGAGCATGGAGCCTCAGCCGGGAGTCAGGCGACGGCTCGCCACAACTGCCTCCTGCCTCCTGGCTCCGCGCTCGGCTCAGAGACTGAGCCTGGAGCCGGGAGCTGGGGAGGCGCCGCGGGCGGGGAGGTCTGCCGTGGCCCGCGGGCGGGGGGCTGAGCTGCCGCGAGCGGGGAGGGGGGGCGGGGGAGCAGGGGAGCGGGGAGGGGGGGCGCACGGCTGGTGCAAGGAAGTTTCGCCTAGGACGCTAAACTTCCTTGCACCAGCCCTGCGTACATCTTCTAACTGGCCACAGCAGTAGGGGATATCACAAAGTCATGGGTGGTCATTAGCAGAACATCTGATCACATCAGAAGTGACTAAGCTTTACTCAAAGAAGGCATGGAAGGTCAAAACCAGGGATCTCACATGAGACAGGCATTGGCTACATTTGAAGCATGTTCTTGATGCCTAGTACGCCATCTGAAAGCAATACTGACGTTCTGTAGGGGAACAGTCCAAGCGAGCTGCCTTGAGCTAAGCCCGTGGCTTGGTGGATTAACCACATCTTTAAACAGGGGTGGATGTGGCATGTCTTTACTTTAAAGAGCAAATTCTGCAAGGTGACTTATTGCCTGCTGTCTAGAGGGGCGATGTTGGACAGGACCAGCACCCAGGCCGGTCGCTCAGTTTCATGGTATCAGTTATTATATGCACGGTTTCATTCAGCTGAATATCTGCTAAGAGCTGAAAACAGCTGAGCCACACTAGGAAAACATCTTCATTCTGTCTGACGTAGGTTATGACTACACTGCAATCTAGGGGTGTGATTCCCCTGCTTATGGTCAAATTCTCATGGATGTTTTCCATGGTTACCTCTTTTTCAAACTGTTGATCCACAAAACTGCACTGTGACCCCTTGATGCTGGAAATAGAGATTTTCTCTACTTACTTTCCACCTCTGCAAACACCTAGCGGTCAGAGCTAAAGACAACTCCTTTGCTAGCATTTTGTTTTGTTTATGGTGACAGCCTTTGTTCTTCTGCTACAGGTAAGGTCTGAACAACACTTTTCTTCATCCTTCTTTTTAAGGGGTTTAGGACCTAATCCTGCTCCCATTGAAGACTATAGCAAAATTCCCATTGAGTTCGTTGATGCAGGATCAGGCTTTTGCAGTTCAGAATCTTTTAGTAGTGCATTGGTAGCATCTCATTCTGACGGTAAGAAGGGAAACATCTCTGAGTTTTGAACTGGTAACAGGAGAGACACTGCAGATAAAATCCAGTTTAACAGTGTTAGGATGCCATCAAAAATGGGGGAAAAATAGGGAAATGTGGAAAGAGGGTATTTGCTTTTTTAAATAGGGATCCGCTCTCAGTTGATTAGACTCTATACTCTTCTGCTGTAAATTTGAACAATTGGAATAATTAGCAAAAAAGGGCAGCAGACTTTTGAAAACCTTGAATGTATGTTTTGCTTTTCAATTTTTTCTTTAGTATTTCCGTTTCCCTCCCCAATTTTATTGCTAAGGAAACAGAGCAAATAACCATTTGTTTCTCACTGTGCATTTATGATCCTGTGTTGCTCTCCACAGCACTAAAGATTGTAGGCCCCTGATTTATGCTAAATCATGCATCATCATATTACATAAAGGAGTATTTGGTAATTTCTGAACATTGTGCAAAATGGCTATTTCTGGCATAAATATTCTATAGATGGATTTGAAAATATACCCCTTCATGCAAGAGTGAGTCAATAAATGGTTGCCAAATAGTCTAGAAATAAATCCATTTAAACTCTCAAGAAACAGTGGTGCATCCTTGGGCACTATTTTTCTAAGCAGGAAAATTAATTCAGAGAAGAGATTCAGGTGATATATCAAGTGTAGTAAAATATTGGCTATACCCTGCACGGTGCTGACCACCCTCAGCTCCTTTTGATGTTAGTAGGAGTCAAGGGTGCTCAACACCTTCCAGGATTGGGGCAGTTGTTAATGTAAAAGCAACATGTCCTTCATCTGAAAGTCAGACAATTCAATACTATGATTTTGCAGAAGCCCTAATTCAGCAGTCCTGCTAACAGTGGTATTTTGTTTTATTTGAATGTGTTTCAGTCAGAGAAAGCAGAATCTGTAGCCTCTACCTTAGATTCATATGCAATTGCTTATTCATTGTCAAATTATTTATTTTTAAATGCGGTTAGAAAAAACGTTTTTAATCCCCTTGGCTCTTCAGACCTGGCTAAGAGCAGTTAATTTCATGCTTTTGAGCAAGAAAAAAAATCTCCAAAGAGCAGTACACTTTGTGCAGTAAAACAAATGCAGAGTAAAATTATTTTTAATTAAGAAAAAGATAACAGCATATTTTCAGACAGAGAAGAAAAATGTTATAATTCCAGAAAAAAAAGTATGCCAGCGCTGGTCCACCAGCATTGAGATGTGGGAATAAAAGTGAGCTAAATTTGTGGGAAATGGGCATCCCATAGCACCACATGCAGGTGGATGGTGGGGTTGTGGAAGCAGCTGTTTTTGACAGGTCAAAGGAACCTTACACTGTCAGCCCTGGATTCGTTGCAGGCACAGTTTTGTGCTCAGGCTGTAGTGGTAGCTTTGATCCTAACAGATAATGAGCCAAGTAATTACCTTTCTGCAGAATGAACTGTGGATGTTGCTTCACATTGTAAATAACAGTTTGGATATCTGTAGTATGTGTATATGTAGATATATAGATATATTGTTAATCAGTGTTGCTACATCCATTTTTAGGTTCTGAGTAATTTAAAAGAGAGTCATAAGGATTTCAATCTCTTGTTCCTTTCACTGTACTCTCCATCTTTCTCTCCTCACCCATCTCCAGTACACATCCCACTTACTCTTCTGCTCATTCCTCTAGTCTTCTCTGTGCGTGACTACTCCATTCGTTCAGCCCCACTTTGACATATATACACACACAGTGCCCTACAGTCCTTTGTTTACATTAGCTGTTAGGAGGCCTGGTCAGCATTTGCCAGCCTGGCTGTAGAGAAAGTCTGACTGTTCATCCCACCTATCAAAAGCTTCAGCTGGTACGAAGTGCAACAATCCGTCTGTTTATTAGCACAGGTTCCATGAGCACATTGACCTGGTGCTGGACCCCACTGGATGCAGAGTCCAGCGCAAGGGCTCTGTCCTTATATTCAAAGCCTCCCCTCGGCTTGGCTGTTGGTACTTGAGAGATTATCACTTCCTCCATGACCTTTCACAACAGCTACATTCCAATGAAAAAAAACCCCGTCATTCGGTAGGGGGCTCATACGTGTTGTAGAAGGAACTTTCACAGGAGTTGGACCTAGACTACAGAACTCACTCCTGCCAGAGATAAGAATGACCAGGCCACTAATTTATTTAAAACTAAATATAAAACTCATTCCTTTGGCTTAGCTTTCCATAAGTTCTTTCTATTTCTGTCACACACACACACACACACACACACACACACACACACACACACACACACACACACTTTTTCTATTTTTAAATACTTGGGAAGTGCACAGATACTATTTGCATGGGAGCATAGATAGACAGACAATACAGAGTATGGTCCAACCAACCCCTTACTTAATCCCCTTCATTAACTAACCCCATTAATGATCTCTGCTGATAGGCAATATATCCTTCACTGAATAAATCCAAGTTTTTTGTTTGCTTTCTTAACTGCTGCTAGATATTAAGCTGATGGATTTGAGTTTCTGTACAGTGTCACCCTCCAGGTATTCATCTCTTTATCCAAAGCAGTTCTAACAGCAGATACTAACTAGAAAACCAGTAAGCTGTGAAAATACATGCTATTTTTGTAACTTCTGCTAGACACTCCTGCTGGTGTCTTTTTATGTGATCGTCTAGAGAGTAAATGAAGAAAACACCATGAAATCACAGCATCCTGCTTCTTTTTCTCTATCTTTTCACTGTGAACTTTTGAGAAGAGAGATTTTAGGTGTTGCTTTTGTCCATGTTTTGGTCAATAAAACATCAGAATTTAAAAAAGGCCCAAAATTTAATAAACATGGGAATTAAAAGTTAGCAATCCAAAAATATTACATTTGTTACTTGTTATATCACCAAGATCCCTCAAAGAGAGGTCTTAAATAGGTAAGAGGAAATAACTGTTTAGGGGAGATGAGAGATAACAATCAAAATATAAATTATATCAGCCAAGTCAAGGACGCTGTGCTCAGAGTAGGGGTGGTGTGAGGTGTTGTGCCTCTACAACATACCTGTGGAATTCAAGCTCAGCTATATTGGAGTAGGTGGAGAAGATGAAGGCTGGAGGTAGGAAAGACAGAGACCTAAACTGTATTAACTTACACTGCTTTCCCCTTTCTCATGGGAAGCCCCGTCTGGGATGGCCATGGTAAGAAAAGCTCCTTCTCAGTGTTGCTGATGGAGGAGAATGGGGCCTTTGAGAAGTATGTAGAGTAATAGAAATGAGCTGTCTGACACAGAACAAAAAGAACAAAAGTCAAAACTACACCTTAAAGTGGATTCTGAAATGTAAGCACCTGGAAGGAAACTGTTAAAGACCCAAAGACGGCTATAAAAACGCAATGCTTTCTTTGTAAAAATGAAAATACGTTAACCCAATCACAGTTTTATAGAGATTTTCTTTCTCAAGGTAAACCCTGACTTTTTTGTTTACAAACATTTTAAACTACAGCCTAAATAGATGGCAGCTAGCCAGTGCTCTGTGAACTGCTATCTACAATATTAAGCATGGATCATTAATACCGGGACACTTTATTTTGGAGTGCAATCGCTGCCTAGAAAGCAACCATTTTAATAGGCTCTGTTGTGAGAGATTCAGTGGATTTGGAGAGAGCTATAACCCTTAATGTTCCCTTTTTCCCTCTCATGCAAACCAAACCATAAACCACTAGATTTCAACACAAGGGGGGGATAGCTCCCTTTAATGGACATCCAGCCAGCCAGTTAGCTGTAAAATCCCTCTTAGTAGCTGTTTTTACTTGCTTTACCTGTAAAGGGTTAAAAAGTCCCGCAGGTAAAGTAAAAAAAAGTGAGCACCTGACCAAAAGAGCCAATGGGAAGGTAGAACTTTTTAAAATTGGGAAAGAAACTTTCCTTTTGTCTGTTGTTCTCTGGGCTGGAGGGACAGAGCAGTCATGCTATAAGCAACTTAAGCCAGGTATGATCATAAATCATCAGATCATGCCTAGAACTACTTATCTGAACTCCAAATGTGTAAGTAGATCAGAATGTTTAGCTAGACGCAATTAGGGTTATTTCTTTTATTTCTTATTGGCTTGTGGAGTCTTCTGTGCTAACCTCAGATGCTTTTGTTTGCTTGTAACCTTTAAGCTGAACCCCCAAGAAAGCTATTTTGGGTGCTTAATTTTTTGGAATTGCTCTTTTAAAATCTAGCAAAAGCTTAAGTTCAAAATGTATTTTCTTTCTTTTTGTTTTTAATAAAATTTACCTTTTTTAAGAACAGGATTGGATTTTTGGTGTCCTAAAAGGTTTGTGCATGTTGTTTGATTAGCTGATAGCCACAGCTAATTTCCTTTGATTTCTTTCTCAGCTCTTCCCTGCAGGGTGGAGGGGTGAAAGGGCTTGAGGGTACCTCACAGGGAGGAATTCCCAAGTGCTCCTTCCTGGGTTCAAAGGTGGATTTTTTTGCATTTGGGTGGTGGCAGCGTTTACCAAGCCAAGGTCAGAGAAAAGCTGTAACCTTGAGAGTTTAATACAAGCCTGCAATGGCAAGTATTAATTTTTAAAATCCTTGTGGGCCCCTCTTCTGCACTCAGAGTGACAGAGTTGGGATTCAACCTTGACACAAGCTGTAATCATTGCACATGGACCCAGCTAACAGCAACCCTGACCTTTTGTGATCTGATAGCCATTGGACATCTGAACCAGCAAGTCTGCAATAATAAGCATATATTATCTAGCTGTTTTATCAGTCTTAACAGAAACCACCAACAATAGCATATTGAACATTTAAGGACAGTTGTTGAGTAGCCAATCAATTCACAATGCTGTTAATGCTTTATATAAGCCTTTGGGTCAGGCTAGTCACTTGAATAACTAATGTTTTCAGAACAGAAAAAGCAATAAATGTGTTTGCTCACTTCATATCTCAGATCAGTTGCTGATTCACGAAAGAAGACTTAGATATGCTTAGAGTAAACAGGCTGCAGGCAATAGCTGAAAATATATTTTTTAAACTCATTCGAGCTGCACAGGAAACCAAAACTAGCAATTGTTGCTGTCATTTTCAAGCTCTGGGTACTGATATCAATAGATCCACCTAAAGCTCTTAAAAGGCTCTCACATATCAGGTTTTCTGCATTTCCTGCAGCACATTAGTGTTAGTCTGCCACAAAATGGGATAACTGGGCAACAAAATGGCAGATGAAATTCAGTGTTGAGAAATGGAAAATAATGCACATTGGAAAACATAATCCCAACTATACATATAAAATGTTGGGATCTAAATTAGCTGTTACCACTCAAGAAAGAGATCTTGGAGTCATTGTGGATAGTTCTCTGAAAACATCCACTCAATGTGTAGCTGCAGTCAAAAAAGCAAACAGAATGTTGGGAATCATCAAGAATAAGACAGAAAATATCGTATTGCCTATATATAAATTTGTGGCATGCCCACATCTTAAATACTGCATGCAGATGTGATTGCCCCATCTCAAAAAAGATATATTGGAATTGGAAAAGGTTCAGAAAAAGGCAACAAAAATGATTAGGGGTATGGAACAGCTTCCATATGAGGAGAGATTAAAAACCCTGGGACTTTTCAGCTTGGAAAAGAGATGACTAAGGAGGGATATGAAAGAGATCTATAAAATCATGACTGGTGTGGAGAAAGTAAATAAGGAAGTGTTATTTACTCCTTCTCATAACACAAGAACTAGGGGTCACCAAATGAAATTAATAGGTAGCAGATTTTGAAACAAACAAAAGGAAGTATTTCTTCACACAATGTACAGTCTAACTGTGGAACTCCTTGCCAGAGGATGTTGTAAAGGCCAAGACTATAACAGGGTTAAAAAAAAAACCTAGATAAATTATGGAGGATAGTCCATCAATAGCTATTAGCCAGGATGGGCAGGGATGATGTCCCTAGCCTTGGTTTTGCCAGAAGCTGGGAATGGGGAACAGGGGATGGATCACTTGATTACCTGTTCTGTTCATTCCCTCTGAAGCACTTGGCATTGGCTGCTGTCGGAAGACAGGATACTGAGCTAGATGGACCTGTCGTCTGACTCAGTATGGCCATTCTTATGTTATTATAGAATCAGTAAACAAACAGTGAGGGCCAAATTTGCATGGGATATACAGGATGTAAGTAACTGCAGTAAAAGTCAGTAGGTTAACATTTTGATTCTGTGCTATCTCTTTAAATCTAAAATATCACTGAAAATTCTTAGGTTACCATTTTAATCTTACAAATCTTGTTTTTAGTATAATTTAAATCAGCGGAATAAAATTCTCTTCTTATTTATTTCTATGACACCACATTCTTCCAACTGATTTGCGGAGGCTGTAGGTGAATTTAGGATTCCAGTGGTGTTACATGGGTCTAACCAAGAACACACTTAGCCTCCAGAATTGCAATAAGAAATTCATTTGCATTTACATGTGTTTGTACTGCTTCCTTTCAAAACTTAATTATGCATCTTAGAAAACTTCACAGGTTAGGAGGAACATTTTGCTTGTTCCAAAGAAATGGGAAAAAATAGAAATAAGGGAGGGGGGAATGATGCATTCTCTTCTTCCAGTGATTTCAAATCATGAAAATATTAAGGGTGAAAACCTGGGTCAATTTGAAGTCAGTGGAAGTTTTGACATTAAAGTCAATGGCGCCTAGATTTCATGATAGGTGTACATATAAAACTAACCATCACTTAGTGAGGTTAATGATGACTATTATCTTCTCCTCTCTCACCACCCACTTGGTGTACAGGTCAGTGTTGAGAACTCAAGATCCTCTGTAGGCCCTTGAAATAATGCTACAAACTGAAGCTCACTGTCCGTCTCAGGAAGTGGGAAGCCCAGATAACTGTAAAGTAGTGCTCAGCCTGCACCTGCCGTAAAAGTACAGTGATGTCAGATTATTATTGGCAGAGTGATTCAATAAATTTTCCATATAATGGTCAATCACTAGATAAGTTTCCTGAATATTTTGAGTACAAGCTTAGGACAATATACACTCCATAGAAACATTGGCCTATCATTACTTCACTGTCTTCCAGAACTGTCCTCAAAGGGTGAAGGCCCAACAGAGAAAACATTCTCTCATCTGTCACCGGTGTTGGCAAGTGCAACTCACAGATCTTGTTCTATTGATTCCTAAATTCAGCTAGTCAGCCCGTCTCCTGCTATCCCTTCTCTGTTGAGCTCTGCAGAGAATGTGCTTTGTCCTTTTGAAAACTGAAAACATAATTCCATTGTTTCCTTCAGACCAAACTTCTTATGTGATCATGGACAAGTCACTCAGGGCCAAATTCTCATTAACACTGAGGCCCCGTTACAGGCAGTGTAAAGGGGCTTTAGTGTAAAAGAGTATCTTTCTCAGGATCTCCCTGTCTCTCACTTCCTTTATCCTACTTTGCGTCTGTCTAAAGCATTTAGAGTGAAGTGAGTCTTTACTATGGCCTTGTCTACACTACGGGGGAAAGTTGATCTAAGCTACGCAAATGGAGTTACGTTAGTAGCATAGCTCAAGTCAACGTAGCTTAAATCTACTTACCGCAGGGTACACACTACATCATGTCAATGGGAGACACTCTCCCGTCGACTCCCCTTACTCTTCTCGTTCCGGTGGAGTACTGGAGTCGACGGGAGAGTGATCTGCAGGTCATCACTAGACCTGCTAAATCAACCCCCGGTGCATTGATCACCACAATGTTGATCCCCCCGGTAGGTATAGACAAGTTCTATGTGTTTGCAAAGTACTTAGCACAATGAGGTCCCATCTCAGTTGTGGCCTCTAAGCACTACAATACAATACTTAATACAAACAATACTTAATAAATTATAATGGGGACCTCTACTGGGGCACAAGAGAGGAGAGGCCCTCACCCTTATACAACTGCGTAGCAGCCAGTCACAATCTGGACCATAATCAGTATATAATAAAACATGTGCAAATTAAACTATGCTCTCTTTCAGCCAGCTCATGCAACTCCTATTCATACAATCAGTCAGTTTGAAATCAATGGGTCAAATTTGGCTCTGAGTTAGTGGGGTTCCACTGAACAGACATCTGTGTATCCTAATAGAAAGAGGAGAAGTAGTATTACTACCGACCTTTGGCTTTTTGATTATAGTTGGGGGGAAAACTATTTACAAAGTTTATTTTTCAATCTGCTTTTCTTTTTAAACATAAACAAACCCCCCACTTTGAGCTAAATCAATATTTTCAGATAAATGTCTACTAAAATAAAGATGCTGACCTACCAGGAAAGATTGAATTCATCCTGAAAATGTTTTTGTGCTGTCCGAGGTGTCATTTTTCTGAATTCATGTCACACCGGGGATGGAGCAATTAGTGGTTAAGAAGCTGGAGGCTCTCAAATCAGAGATGACTCTGTTAAATGATAAAAATTCTGGCAAAGCACTGCTTTAAACCATCCGATCAGTATGATAACTTATCCTGCTTTCCCATAGACAGAAGTCTAGATTATCGTGCCTGTAAATTAATTAGTTATTTCGCATATCAGGGACCTGATCCTTCAGACACCCACTAGCATTAGTATTTGCAGGACTAGGCTCTGAGAGTCTGACCTTTAATGAGGAAATCCTGCAGAATTTGAAGCCCATTTGGGCCCATTCTGTGCTACTGCGGAGGAAAGGAAGCAAGCAGAGGAGTTGGAGGGGAATAAGAGTGTGGCCCCTGCCAGCTACCTATACTATGGATAGCAGTAGGGATGGGATAGAAACTACAGCCCCTCTCATGTATTTACATGAGGAGCGGACAGGAAAGGAGAAGAATTGGAGCAGCCTTGGCTCCACCTTCAGGTTGGGATGGTGGGGAACATACACTGTGTAAAATATAGGGTGGGTGCAGGGTATTTCCCCTTGGAGCAGCGGGAAATCAAGAAGTAGATTGTCACTTTCTGAGTTTCCAATCTGCTCCTGAGGCCGTGCATCCTCCATAGCTGAGGCACATGGCAAAGACACAATTGACCTCTTAACAAAGTATGAAAAGCTTCATTCTTATTTGTACCCGAGCACATCGTTCTAAATAAAATGTGCCGCTCTACTGTAGTGTTATTTTAAAATATTTAACACCTTCCTTTAAAAAAAATAAGAAACAGTCTTAATATTTATTGTAAGTGAAGCACCAAGTACACTCAGAATCAGAATTTTTTTACTTATTCCAGCATTGCCTTGAGGTAGTTAAAATGCCTTCAATGTGCTCCATTCTATTCTGCACTAAAAATAGCACGTTGGTTCTGGCAGGATGAGGTACCCTCTAGGCTGTAGTATAAGCAATTATGTTTGGGAGCAAAACGGCACCGATCAAAATGTCAGGATGAGTTCTTCTTTTTTCACTTGTTTTTATGTCATTTGGTAAAAAGAGGGAACTGAGACATTCTGAGAATATTTGCAAATGCCTACATGTATTTATCTTTCTGTTGTAGATATCCTAGTATCAATTCCTAAATGTGTGTTTGGGGTCTGATTTTTAGCCCAACCTCAACTTTTTCAAAAAGGCTGAGAACCCACAAATTCCACTGAACCTTTGAAAATCAGGCCATCTTTATATAAGTGCCTTAATATAGTAGTAAAGATTGAAGAAATATAGACACATGCCTTATTGGAAAATAGCTTTAAAAAACCATGACAATCTTGACAGCTCCAACATTGCCAGATATAATTTAACACCTCTAATGAGCTTTCTTGTGTTAGGTTTTCTCAAACTTACGTTAGGCCTGCCTTAATTCCAAATAGCTATTTTATCTGTTGTCAGTAGCGAGGAAGGACACCATCTACCTGTTTAGAAAGTGAGTCCTACTTAGAAGGTTTTACTTGCATGCCAAATGACTAAGGTTAAGATTCTGTCACAGGTTTTTATAGTTTTATAGGGACAGGTCACAAGCAATAAACAAAAATTCATGTAAGCCCATGACTTGTCTGTGACATTCACTAAAAATACCCGGGGCGCGGGGGAGGAATAACAGTCAGAGTGATGCCAGGGGCTGGCCTCCGGCAGCTGCTCCAGCCACGCCACTGCTCCTGCAGCAGGGGCTGACTGCCACTGCTCCAGTTCTACGGGGGCTGACTGAATCCCATCCGCCTCTTCAGTTCTGGAGCCACTGCTCCAGCAGCCCTAGGCTGATCTGCAGCCACTGCTCCAGCAGCCCTGGGGACCACTGCCGACTGCTGCTCCGGCGGCCCTTGCTCCAGCAGCCCCGGGACTGACTGCCAGCCACTGCTCCGGTGGCCTGGGGACCTTAGCCCTGGGGCTGACTGCTGGCCATTGCTCTGGTGGCCCAGGGGACTGCTGTTCTCCTGGCCCTGACAACCGCTGCTCCAATAGCCCCAGGGTGGACCGCCAGCCAGCTGCTCCAGCGGCCCCGGGGACCACTGCCAGCCACTGCTATGGCAGCTCCTGCTCTAGCAGCCACGGGGCAGACTGCCAGCCGCTGCTCTGGTGGCCCTGACGCCACTGCTTCAGCAGCCCTGGGGCCGACCACCGGCCACTACTCCAGCGGCCCCGGTGCTGACAGCTGCTCCAGCCCTGCCACTGTGGAAGAAGTCGCGGTAGGGTGACTAGGTGTCCAGTTTTCGACGGGAACACCCGGTCAAGAAGTGACCCTGGGAGCTCCAGTAAGCACCACTAACCAGACCATTAAAAGCCCGGTTGTGGGTGCTGCGGAGCTAAGGCAGGCTAGTCCCTACCTGTCCTGGAGCACTGCACTGCACCCCGGAAGCGGCCAGCAGGTCCGGCTCCTTGGCAGGGGGGCCCATGTGGCTCCATGTGCTGCCCGAGCACCAGCTTTCCCGGCCAATGGGCGCTAGAGGGGCGGTGCCTGTGGGCAAAAGCAGCGCGCACCGTGAAGCCTCCTGTCCCCATCCCCTGCGCCTAGGAGCCGGACCCGTTGACTGCTTCCAGGGTGCAGCATGGTGCCCCAGGACAGGCAGGCAGCCTGCGTTAGCCCTGCTCTGCCACTAACTGGAGCCGCCCGAGGTAAGCCCGCACCCCAACCCTGAGCCCCAATCCCCAGCCCTGAACCCCCTGCAACCAAGAGCCCCCCCGCACCACAAACCTCTCATCCCTGGCCCCACTCCAGCTCCTGCACCCCCAGCCCAGAGCCCTCACCCCTCCTGCACCCCAACCCCCTGCCCCAGCCCAGATCCCCCTACCACACCCTGACCCCTCAGCCCCACCCCAGAGCCCTCACTCCCTCCTGCACCCCAACCCCCTGCCTCAACCCGCAGGTCCTTCCCACAATCCGAATCTCTTGGCCCCACTCCCCAGACTGGAGTCCCTTCCTGAACCTCAAACCCCTCATCCACAGCCCCACTCCAGAGATCACACCACCATCCAGAGCCCTCACCTCCTCCCACACCCCAACTCCCTGCCCTAGCCCAAAGCCCCTCTCCTGCACCCTGAACCCCTCATTTCTGGCCCCACCCCGGAGCCCACACCCCCATTTAAAGCCCTCACCACCTCCCGCACCCCAACTCCCTGTACCAGCCCTGTGAAAGTGAGTGAGGGTGGGGGAGAGTGAGCCACCAAGGGGAGGGGGGAATTTAGTGAGCGGGGCGCAGGGCCTCGGGAAGGGGGCGGGGCCTAGGGTGTTTGGTTTTCTGCGATTAGAAAGTTGGCAACCCTGAGTCACGGAGGTCCCACAAGTCATGGAATCTGTGACCTGCATGTCAGAATCGTACCCTTACGAATGACTAAAACACAATGAATCCAAATGGAGGAATTCTCAGCCCCCAATGTATTATCTAGCCCCAGTACACCTGCATAGAAAGTCCAAAGCAGCTATTTCTTCAGTATAAGCCGAAACAGATGCAGCCTCATGTTCCCTATGCAGCTCTTTTTTCCCTATGATGCTTTGGAACGGAGAACTCCAGAGAGCAAATCTTGGTCACCCTGGTAGGCCAAAAATAAAAAAGTCTTCCTCGTAAAACACAATGAAGGTCTCTTGATAAATCTGTTTTTCCCAATGGACTATAGGGATGATAGTATCCATCTGGCATGCTGTTTTACAGAGAATATAAGAATTAAAATCTAGTAACCTAATTGACTGTTGAATACATATTTACTTTTCTGTGAATGCTTTTTGCTGCATTTAAAATGTAAATAACTTATTGGAAAGAGCATTTCAGTGTGAGCACAGTTAAACATTTATTTTTTTCTGGTTCAGTAGTTCTTCCATTATACAAGGTGTGTGATGTTGGAAATGTAGTAGCTGAAATGCACACCAATACATTTGAGAAAGAACACAAGATTTTCACTGAAACAACAGCTATATTTTGTTGAAATTAAATGAACAGCAGTTAAATTGGAGTCCTTATTTTCAGAGTTTGTTCAAAAGAATTTTGAAAATAAGATTAACTGGAGATTTCCAGATGACTATGTTTCTATTTAAAGCATTGTATGTATTGGGGGAGAGAGAGGGTCTAATGTTAAACACTAGTAGATTCTTAAAGGCTTATGTGAATTATTTCTAAATATCCTAGTATTCACATTTTTCATCAGAATTGCAATATGCAATAATTTAAAAGATGACTGGTTATTAATCAACATAATATATCAAATTCATTCCTGTTGTAACTCACTGAAGTCCATGGAGTTAAACCAAGCATTACTTTATTCAAGAGTTTATTTTCAATGTTGTTCAAAGTTTACTTGCTGTTGTTGAAATCATTCCAAGTTACGACAGATGTGTACTAAGGCAGAATCACATTTTGTCAGTATATTGTTTGTAAAGAAATATAAAAACAGCTTAAAAGAAAAAAGTGCCTTTCTTAAGGGGAAACTGAAAATTTCAAAGTTCAAATACTAATTAGATGTATGTTTAAAACACTCTGATTGATACTGTAGAGGTAAATGAAAAAGGGAGTATCTCTTCTTCCATCTCCTCATGCTGTCTCATGTAGAACTTGCTTTCTGGGACAGGAAGTTCTATTCGTCTGTGGCCAAGGGGGTGCCAAGGTGAGAGCTCTCCCATTGTGCCCTTGCCCCCCACCCCAACAGGGAGAAAGGGAGGATCAGCACTAGGAAAGCTGCCCTTCTATGCCACCTAGAGCCCATAATTGCCTTGGTCAGTTCCAGGTGTGGACCTCATAGTATCATAGAAGATTAGGGTTGGAAGAGACCTCAGGAGGTCACCTAGTCCAACCCCCTGCTCAAAGCAGGACCGACACCAACTAAATCATCCCAGCCAGGGCTTTGTCAAGCTGGGCCTTAAAAACCTCTAAGGAAGGAGATTCCACCACCTCCCTAGGTAACCCATTCCAGTGTTTCACCACCCTCCTATTGAAATAGTGTTTCCTAATATCCAACCTAGACCTCTCCCACTGCAACTTGAGACCATTGCTCCTTGTTCTGTCACATTCTTTCTCCCTCCTCTGTCACGTTCCCTCGCCTGCTCCTCCTCCTCTCCCACAGCCTGTGCAGTGAGGGTCTGATAGGAAGCAAATCACTGCAATTGTCAGTGGAGTTTGGGGTGCTGGATTCACCGCCCAAGCCACAGGCTGTGTTGCGCTCTAACTGCTCTGTATGCTGGCGTGCTCTAGGTAGCTAGTGCTCAGTGACATAGTCTGGCAGGCTCCACGTGGGGCAGTTAGAGTGCAATACACAGCCTGTTACTTGAGTGGTGAATTCATTCAAAATCACCCTGGCTTGTCTCACTGGGCAAGCTGTGCATGGGCCACAGGGGTGTTGGAGACGAATGCCACCCCCCCATGATTGCAGTGCTATTTGCTGTGTTCTTTGGACCTAAGTAGTAGTGAATGTCTGCAGTAGCGCAGCCAGGTCCGGAGCGCAGGGGGAGCGGCGCTATAAAAGGCGCCTCCCCCTGTACTCACCCGGCGGCGCGCCGGGTCTTCGGCGGCACTTCGGGGGCTCACTCTGGATCTTTGGTGGTACCCGGAGCCGAAATGCCACCGAAGACCCGGAGCGCCGCCGGGTGAGTGCAAGAAGCAGTGCTTAAAAAGAAGTGCTGCTAAAAAAAGGCACCGCTTCTGCCGCTTCTGCTCAAGGGGGAGGGGCCGCTCCCCCTGCTCCCCCCCGGCTACGCTACTGAATGTCTGTCTGTCTCTCTCTCACACACGCACATTTTTTTTTGTTTGTTTGTGTGTGAGCTTTTAAAATTAGTAGATTTAAGCCTCAATTAAGTGCCTGTGACAACTGTCTATAGAAGCTCTTTCTCACCTGGATCGATCGGACTTCAGCTGTCGTTAAGACTGCGCCGATCACAACACGTCTGCCATTCTTCTCGCACTCTTGCCTTTCTTCTCCACGTTCGTCCGAAACGTTTAACGATGTCATCTTCCCATCTTCTTGGAGGCCGACCGGGGGGTCTTTTCTGTTCTCGCGGGTACCACTCAGCAATAATTGCGGTCCACCTGTTATCCGTGAGCCGTGCTGTGTGGCCCGCCCATCACATCTTGTTATGTCTGCTTTCCACGACAATATCTTTCACACCGCTGCGTTCTCTGATGATTTCATTTGGTATACGATCCAGAAGGGAGATTCCCAACATAGCTCGTTCCATTGCCCTTTCAGCTACCAACAGCCGTTGCTCTTGTCTCTTCATCAGTGCCCACGTTTCACTGCCATACAGCATGGCTGGCAGCACTGCTGAATTGAAAATATTTTTACGTGTGGTCTTGTCAGTTTTTCCTTTGAGGACGTCCTTGATGGAATTAAACGCACACCATCCTGCCCGAATCCTTCGCGAGAGTTCTCCGTTCAGGTCTGGGCACATATTAACTTCTTGGCCCAAATATATGTACTGGAAGCTCTTTCTACCAGTACTAATTAGTTGGATATAACACCCAATATGTTACAAAGCATTGGAGGAAACTGCTTGTTGACACCTTCACTGATGCCACCATATCATAATGTGATTTGTGGCCTGTCGTACTCTCCTATCAATAACATGGCTGTAGGAGCATGTATTCGGACACATCCACAGAATCACAGCCAGCTGCTGCTAAACAATACAGACTGTACTGAAGAAGGAAAGTCATTCATCAACACCATCAGATGCCTCACAGGCATCTAAGCCTCATTTGGCAGTGACCATTCATTGCAACCAGGGCCTGAAACTGATGGTATAGCTCAGGGGTCTCAAACGCGTGGCCCACGGGCTGCATGAAGCCCACAGAGTTATTTGCTGGGGCCCGCCAAGCTCCCTGCACCCCCCTGGAGTTATTTCCTGTGGCCACCAAGCTCCCCTCCCCCGCTGGCCCCCCTCTCCCCCAGCATGCTGCATCCCCGCTCCTCTGACTACCTCCAGGCGCTTCCTGCCACCAAACAGCAGTTTGGCAGTGCTTAGCGCTTTCCAGGAGGGAGGGGGGAGGAGCGGGGAGCCACGTGCTCAGGGGAGGAGGTGGAGAAGACGCGGGGCAGGGGTGGGGATTTGGGGAAGGAGTTGGAATAGGGGCAGGGAGGGGGTGGGGACTTTGGGGGTTGAAATGGGGGCGGGGAAGGGGTGGGAAGAGGCGGGGCAGGGGCGGGGCCTCATTGAAGGGGTGGAGTGGCGGGGGCTTTTGTACCTTTATATGAAAAGGTGTCAGTGATGCGGCCCTCGGACCAATGTACTAGTCCTCATGTGGCCCTCGTGGTGATTTGAGTTTGAGATCCCTGGTATAACTGATGGCAGTGTAAGAGGCATAGGCAAGTGCCTATGTGGCAGCTAGGCAAGCTGTTCACTTATCACCACACTTCTTACGCTTATACACATTTGTATAGTATCGTTGGTGAATCACCATGGTGCCTGCACATTTGTCTCAAGTTCAAACACACTGAAAAATTGATCTTACACACCTGTGGCTGCTGTCCTTCCATACACATAGGATTGAGCTGTTGCAGCCTAAAGAAGCCACACACAACATACTGTACAAACTAATAGCTATATCAGTTACTTTGCATATAACATGCTGTCACAAATGTTAGACAGCAACCACACAGGTGATCACAAACACAGAGAAGCTATATGAGCCAGCAAAGAGTAAGAGAATACTGGTATGCCTGAGAAAAATGCAGATATGGATCCAAGCAGTAACTCAGGCTAGACGAGCTATATGAACACACAAATGTAACAGTGACCCAGCTTGAAAATCCTGCGTCAAACATCGATGCCTACACAGCTCAGCATGTAAAAACCATGTAAGGTCCACACACTTCTGCATGTGAGGATCAAATGCCAATATATCAAGGTTACCTGCTTTTCAGAGGATAAAATGGGCCCAAATCAAAGTTATCGCCTTTAATTCAGGTATAAATAAGACAACAGAGCCTCTCCCTAGGTTGAGGGTAGCCTTTTACCGACACTACCTGACTACTCCTCTCCTGTTGTACTTTTTGTACCTGTCACTTGGGCCCTACACTGATATGAGGCCCAGCTGATCTGCTACCCAGTCACTGATGGCCTAATTTTCAAAAGTGGTAATGACCCCAGTTCCCATGAAGTCAATGGGAACTGTTGGTGCTCAGCGCCTTTGAAAATCTGGTCATAATTAATACACTGGACTGGTTCCATTTTCCTGCATACTCAACAGGTACGATGTGGTTGTGTGTCTTGGCTCTACCTGAGTGGGCTCTACTTAATAAGCTGCCTGGGCACCTTTCAGGACGCAGACAGGCAGTATGCTCTCTCAGGTTTTATACAGTCTTCAGAATATGTGAGCAGTAACTGGGACGTGATGACAGATGCTGCAGTGCTACTTATTCTGCTTTTTTCATACATGCAGACACTCAGACTGAGTGAATTTTGCCATATGTTTTAAAGATGAGCACACTGTACTCCGGCAATAATGTATGGTTGTATTTGTACAAGAACAGAACTCCTATATCCTGTGCTTTTCGTAACTTGAAGATATTTAAGTAATTTATTGCTGATTAAATGCACAATTCATAACAAGTAAGTGCCCGGTTTACGTGGGAATGTAATTCAATTTCCTTCATTGAAGTGGAGTATACAGTTCATATTTGTATCATAATGAAGATGCTTTTATGACTCAATAACCCTTGCATGGAAGCAAAAACAACTCAGTTGCTTTTCCCGAGTAAATGAAAAGAAGCTGTCTTCACTTAAAGATGAAAAAGCTATTAATTCATAGAAAACATTAACAATATAATAAAAAATGAGGTGCAGGTATTGTTGCACTCCAGAAAGCAACTGTTGGTTGATTTATTTTTTTTTAGTTCAGCAATTTGTGGAGATTCTATGTGACCATATACTCTGAAATGCTTTAGAAAATATATGCATTGTGAACTCAATGAACTTAAAAATGTATTTTATCTGTATTACTACTTTTTCAGTATTATTTGTAAGAGTCACTTACAATTTCCATTGTAAACTAGAAGTGGATCTGATGGTGTCAGTTCTAGCCTATTCACACTCCAGCCCAAGAAACAAACTTTTGCTTTCTGTTCCATGACATGATCCAACTCAAGCTACCCCAAGTAACCCCTGGTCATTTCATATGCACCACATCATGGAGTCCAGTGTAAAGCAGGAACAGCATCTTTTGTCGTAAACATTGTAGAGTCATAACTCAAAGATCCTTTAATAAGCACTCAGACTGAACTGACACCTCGTGTCAGATAGAATAATAGAACACAAACTCTTCTGATTTTCCTAATGTTTTCCCATGCAACAGAAGGTCCAAAATTTGGGACCGATTTGAAAGTAATGGTGTACATGTTCTTTCTAGTGACGCTGTCACAGGAATGTTATCAGTTTCTCCAAAACAGAGCGTGTCAGCTGGAAAAGGTTTTGAGTGTTTGAATGGCGAAGGTTATCTAGCCAAGACATTGTGCTCCATAATGCATCTTTCTATTCTTGGTGTCACAACAGTTGGATAATAGGGATACAGCCAGTCTTTACATTAATTTTACAAGTAGAAGGGGAATGCCCATATACAGTCCAAAGACAGATATGAGAGGCAGATGATCTCTCAGAGGCATACATCTTTGTCCATACCAGTACTGATGAAAATTGCACTCTGAGGATAATTCCTCACAGTTCCTATTCAGTTTGTGCATAGATGCTTTTTGCTTTCTGTTTGTTTCTTCTCTGTCATCCTTTTGTTTTCTTATAACTAATGGAGTTTCATGGGTAACTTGATGGGTCCAGGAGAGCCTGACCTACTTGCCTCAGAGGAAGGGAAGGGAGAAGGCCTGGCTAGCATTCCGTTGCCACATGGACAGGCTGAGATGTGCTGGTGGAGGGAGTGGAAGGTTCACGGATCCCTTTTTCAGTCCAGTGGACTAAATATTGAGGATGTATATTAAATTTGAGAAGAGGCCCAGGAAGCTAGAAAGATAAAGGGATTGAGTTAATTACATCCAGAGAAGTTTAAAAACTGTAAAAACAAAGACTCAGAATTTCTCACCAGACACAACAGAAATAGTAAACAATCATTATGTTCAAGGAGAAAGCATAGCATTAACATTGCAAACTACCCTCAATTCACAGTAGGGATTTCATAGGTCTCATTACTGATCTGTATACCACTACGTTTGCAACTAAGGACGCTAAAGTAATGATGACCATATCTCTTGTTCCAGGATATAAACTGATTGTTTGCTGGGGTAAGGAAGAAATTGCAACCCTCACAAATTGCGCAATTGTCTAGGTGCATTATACTGAGGTTTCACCATCTTCTGAAGCACTGGACATTGACCGAGTCATGAACTGAAATGATATTGTCAGATGAACCTCTAGTCCAAAACATCTTTTGCAAATATTTCATACAACACTGTGTACAGTACTGTCCTTTTGCACTGGTACCATAGATCTAGTGTGGGATAAACCGTACATTTTTTTTTTTGATGGGAGAGGGGAAGTGTTTTCAAGGCACAGCAGTGCATGGTAGGATTAATTAGGATGTACTTTTCTTGCCTTATCAGAACTGGTTTACAGCATAGGCAATATAGGCCAGTGCCTAAGGCCCCAGCTCCTGGAGCCTTGTGATTAGGTCAGAATCTCAGCTTTCTTTAAAAAAAAAAAAAAAAAAAAAAAAGTTAGTTTCTAACCCTCAAGATTGAGAAGAAAATCTTGAAAACATTACCCAAGTGTTATCAGTGTAGCAGTGTCTTCCTAGTCTGTAGGCAGCCTGAAACAATAGCTCCGACAAATTCACCCTATTTATTTCAGTTTATCACTAGGGAATCTGTGTCATGGTGTGCATGGGGCTCTAGATTGCCTTAATCTGCCCCTGCCCCTTGTACATTAAATGTAATCAATTTCAGTCACTTGTCACTAAAGAAGCCCTCTGCATTTTCTAAATTCCAATCACATCTTGTCAAGAGCATTGCTTCCACAAGGGATTAATCAGAACTAGAACTAGTGAAAGGAAGGTATTAACAGAATACATTTTTGAAACTTCATTCAATGTCTTATTAAGAGAGAAGACTTTATCACAAAATTGAGGAACAAGTTATTTAAATGAATAACTGAACAATGGGAATCGCAGCACCATATGACGCTACATATAGTTTATAAGCTCTGAGATACAGAAAAGCTGTTATTTAAAACCAGCCCAGTATATTTTATTAACCCATTTGTGGACTTATGCCTTTGTTGAAAGAGAACTCCAATGAATAATCTTGTCCATCCACCCAACCAGAACTTTTTCATGTTGTTTTACCCCTATATTATCTGCCATGCAGCACTTCCCATTCAGTTTGTGCAACTTACTGCAAAACTTCCCTTAGGCACACAGTTATTGTGGGCTTGGTTCTGCAGTCCTTACTCAGGAGGAATTCCCATCAACTGTGGTGTGCCTATTTGTTGAGATAAACCCAAAAAGTAAAGTTCAAAACTCAATCTAAACTTCAGGGGCGTTCAAAACAAGGGTTTTGATTTGTGCTTCTTGCTTGTTTTACTATTATAGGGTCAGTCAATGGTTACAAATCAGTCTTCTAGTTTACATAAATATTTTGGCCTGAAATTTCAGACATGTCTTAGCCTGCTTTCTTTTTCTCTGGGTACGTGTACAACATTTTGCCTGCATTTTCTCTACCCATAATTGGATTGTAGATGTAAATTATAACTGCTGGGCAGCTGTTCTTGATCTCTGCTCTTCAGCTCCTAATACTTGTGCCCATAACCCATATGTAAGGGTAAAAAAAAATGTAGATGGAAATTGGTCCTGCAAATCAGGTGGTTGAGGTTTTGAAACTTTATCCTTAAGCATCTCTCCCTCTATTACAGTTCATCTACATCTAACTATTCACCAGATCACTAGAGTTTCAAAGTAATGAGAGACAGAAGGATGCCAACTTGCTCATTTAATCTGCCCTCCAATCTTTAATGATTAAATATAACTTTCCATTTAATGTCAGTTATTAGTGTTTCCATTCAAAAATTACTTGTGACAAGTATGGGGTGATAGTTAGCCTGAAGAATCTGATCAGTAAAAGGAACTTTGGAGAACTGTGAGAGCTAGTCTTGATTTGTAATGTTGTCATAAATATAGGGGGAAGGGTAGCAACCTTTATGTATTCTTGGCAACTGTACTGGATTGCCTTACTTGTAAAGGGTTAAGCATTTCAAATAACCTAGTTGGCCCCTGACCAGAAGGACCAATGAGAAAAGAAGATACTTTCAAATCTGGGGAGGGAAGGATTTGTTTGTTGTTCTCTTTTGTTGTTCCCCCTCCGGAGGGAGGGAGAAGCCAAGCAGGTATAATATCTCCTGAAAATATACCTGGAATAATCCATCTAAACCCACAGAAACTGTGAGTAGGGCAAGGAAATGTGTTAGGTTATCTTTTGTTTTGGCTTGTGACTTTTCCTATGCTACAAGGGTAGTTTCATTCCTGTTTTTGTAACTGTGAAGCTGAGCCCAGAAGGGAATCCTCTGTTTTTTTCAATCTTTTTATTCCCCTGTAAAGTTACCTTCCATCCTGATTTTGCAGGTGTGATTCCTTTACTTTTTTCTTTATAAATAAAGTTCTTCTTTTAAGAACCTGATTTCAGTGTCTTGAAGACAAAGAGTCTGGTCTGTGCTCACATTGCTACGGCAACTGGTTGGTAGTTTATTCTCAAGCCTCCCCAGGAAAGGGGGTGAAGGGGCTTGTGGGGATATTTTGGGGGGATAGGGATTCCAAGTGACCCTTCCCTGAATATTTTGTGTAAATATTTGGTGGTTGCAGCAATATCAGTCTAAGGAATTAGTGCCATAGAGAAGTTTTAACCTAAGCTGGTAAAATATAAGCTTAGGGGGTCTTTCATGCGGGTCCCCACATCTGTACCCCAGAGTTCAGAGTGGGGGGGGGCCGGCCAAATGTATTTTACCCCTCCTGTACCCCAGAGTTCAGAGTGGGGGGGGGCGGACAAATGTATTTTACCCCTCCCTCTTATTGTATGAGACTCGCATTGTTTTGCGAGCACTTAACATATCCTTCTAAATGCACAATTTAAATATTACAAAGTCAACTAATTCTTCAGAAACATCATTTGAAGAATGTTTCCAATGAAAAATGTTGGTATATTGCAGTCTATCATATCGTACCAAATTCTATTAATTTAAAGCTATCCAGAGGTGAGGAGTCCTGAACTTCCCAAAAAGGTTTGAACTTCTCACCATGAAATTGCCCTGGGCAGCTGGCCAGTTCCTAAGTACTCTGCACATCAGTAGTGAAGCTTTTAACTTTAAATCTGTGATTGAGCTGAAGCAGTTCTGAAAACTCTATCAGCTAGAATAAAACAGAAATATTGCAGTTACTTTTTAGAACCATTTCATTTAATTGAAATATTTTCACCTCTTTAATATAAGTTTTCCATACACTTGACCCATAAACCGTATGAAAATGGCTCCTTTCAGGTATGTTTTTTTTTTTCTTTACAACATTCCATACTTTGCCAGTCATTAAACTCTTCCTCTGCAAGCTCAAAGTTATATATATTGAAAACAAAAAAGATGGGAAAAATTAATGATTAGTTGGTAAGTAGATCCTATCCCTGCTCATACATTTAAATAGCTTTTTCTCCTTTTGACTGTTTCACAGCCCACAACAGTGTCAGTGTGTTAGCTGCTCTTTGTTTATTGGCTGAGAGTTACACTTAAATGTTAGTATTTTTTCCTGACCAAGCATATACATAAAGTGTGTGTGTGTGTGTGACAATCTTTCAAGATAAAACAGTCAAGAACCAAAATGTATCCAGATACTTCCAGATGCATCTCCTCCTTGACTATTGTCCCCTTTTCTTGTGCATTCAATTCCCAGTCTTTGTTCTCACCTCCAAGTTTCTATTGAACCGTGCCAAAGCATACATCCATCTGTCAGAGTATGTATCTATCTGGCCCCTTGATTGCAGTGTCTTAGTATCTTTCAAGTGTTTTAAAATAACAATATATTTTTCTTTTTTCCACCTCAAATTGTAGATGATGTAGCTTGAATAGTGTATAGAGCAGAGGGTTTGTGAGTGAGTTGTGTTGTGGGTCTATATGTGTATGTAAAGAAATCACTGTGTAAAATATTTGCACTGTAAAATGATAAACAAAATAAATGGTATTTTTCAATTCACCTTATACAACTACTGTAGTGCAGTCTCTTTGTCGTGAAAGTGCAATTTACAAATGTAGATGTTTTTTATTAAATAACTGGCCTTGAAAACAAAACAATGTAAAACTTCAGCGCCTGCAAGTCTACTCAGTCCTACTTCTTGTTCAGCCAATCGCTAAGACAAACAAGTTTGTTTACATTTACAGGAAATAATGCTGCCCTCTTCTTATTTACAATGTCACCAGAAAGTGAGAACAGGCATTTGCATGGCACTTTTGCAGCCAGCATTGCAAGGTATTCATGTGCCAGATATGCTAATCCAGGGATCAGCAACCTTTGGCACGCGGCCCATCAGGGAAAGCCGCTGGCGGGCTGGGACGGTTTATTTACCTGCAGCGTCCGCAGGTTCAGATGATTGCAGCTCCCACTGGCCACGGTTTGCCATTTCAGGCCAATGTGGGCTGCGGGAAGAGGCGTGAGCCGAGGGATGTACTGGTCGCCGCTTCCTGCAGCCCCCATTGGCCTGGAACGGCGAACCGCGGCCAGTGGGAGCTGCGATCAGCCGAACCTGCGGACACTGCAGGTAAACAAACTGTCCCGGCCCGCCAGCGGATTTCCCTGATGAGCCGCATTCCAAAGGTTGCCGATCCCTGTGCTAAACATTTGTATGCCCCTTCATGCTTCGGCCACCATTCCAGAGAACATGCTTCCATGCTGATGATGCTTGTTAAAAAAATGTGTTAATTAAATTTGTGACTGAACTCTGTGGGGGAGAATTGTATGTCCCCTGCTCTGTCTTACCAGAATTCTGCCATATATTTCATGTTATAGCAGTCTTGGATGATGACCCAGCACATATTTTTCATTTTAAGAACACTTTCACTGCAGATTTGACAGAATGCAAAGAAGCTACCAATGTGAGATTTCTCAAAATAGCTACAGCACTTGACCCAAGGTTTAAGAATCTGAAGTGCCTTCCAAAATCTGAGAGGGACATGTGGAACATGCCATCAGAAGTCTTAAAAGAGCAACATTCAGATGCAGAAACTACAGAACCTGAACCACCAAAAAAGAAAATCAACCTTCTGCTGGTGGTATCTGACTCAGATAATGAAAATGAACATGCATCGGTCCACACTGCTTTGGATTGTTATCAAGCAGAACCTGTCATCAGCATGGACACATGTCCTCTAGAATGGTGGTTGAAGCATGAAGGGACATGAATCTTTAGTGCATCTGGCATGTAAATATCTTGCGATGCCGGCTACAACGGTGCTATGAGAACGCCTGTTCCCACTTTCAGATGATATTGTAAACAAGAAGCCAGCCGGCAGCATTATCTCCCGCAAATGTATACAAACTTGTTTGTCTGAGCAATTGGCTGAACAAGAAATAGGACTGAGTGGACTTGCAGGCTCTACAATTTTACATTGTTTTATTTTTGAATGCAGGTTTTTTTTGTACATAATTCTACATTTGTAAGGTGAATTTTCATGATAAAGAGATTGCATTACAGTACTTGTATTAGATAAATTGAAAAACACAATTTCTTTTGTTTTTTTACAGAGCAAATACTTGTAATCAAAAATAAATATAAAGTGAGCACTGTACACTTTGAATTCTGTGTTGTAATTGAAATCAATATTATTTAGAATTTAGAAAACATCCAAAAATGTTTAAATAAATGGTATTCTATTATTGTTTAATAGTACGATTAATCACAATTAATTTTTTTTAATTGCGCGATTAATCACGATTAATTTTTGTAATGGCTTGGCAGTCCTAGTTGTAAACCATAGTTGCCATATTTCTACAAATCCTGTACCTTTAAAAAGATATATGTCTTTGTTGTAAGCAGAAAAAAGCAGGAGCTGAAATGTGAAGGATTTAAGCAATGACACAGAACAGGATGTGTGTCATGCGGAGCAAATATTACACCCTGAACTTGTTGAGAGGCACTAAGTGAAGCTAAATGCCTTCATCTTCCCAATATGTAATATTATCTCAGCATGACTGATGCTGAGATATTCTGTAGAATAGCTTTGAGTTCAGATTATTTTTAAAGCATGTTTTTAATCATTCTCCTTTTCAAAAAGTGTATATTTATGTAACTTTGCATAGCTCTTTTATAGTATGGTTATCTGCTGCACTGGAACGTCAGACACCATTTTAATCTATCACAAACTCCCTGTTTTTGTATTTAGATATAAAATGCAAAGCTTTGGGCTCCCGTGAATAGCAATCATTACTTGTGAGGGACATTTTCTCTCCATGTTACAGTCTGCATATATCTACGTTTACTTATAATTAATGTAGAATGTAGAGATTGAAAAGACAGAGTGACAAAAACCGGAAAATTTGTGCCAATGAGAATTTCCACTGGGTTTAAAAAAAAATCAACTATCATCGCTCTAGAAAAGCCCTGTTAGATCATCCAGTCCATTTCCCTGAGAGTGAAGGATTTCTCCCTTCACTAAACTAGCATTTCAAGGGTCCTGTTTATTCTAAGTACCAAGTGATGAGGCATTGCTCTTGAGAAACCTTTCCACAGCCTGCACTCCATTCTTACTGCTACTCTAGGATTCTGTCAGCATTAATGCCTCCCCAGTGTCTTCTCTCAATGACTATGTTGCAACATATTTTCCCCTTGGATTATTAACTTGCATTTTTAAAATTGAATCTCCATTTGTTATTGTCTACCCATGTTTCTAATATCTCTGTCTCTTTGTTTTATTTCCCTGTCCTCACTGGTATTTTCAACTCCTCCCAGTTTAATATCCAATTAATGTAATTAACAGCATGATTTCTCCCTTTTGAGGATCATTAATGAAGATATTAAATAAGAACAGACATAGAGCCGATCTCTGCAGTGCCCCACTAGACACCTTCTTCCTCAACTCAGTGTACTACCATTTATCATTATTCCATATTTACTGTTCTTCAGTTTTTAGTCCACATGACAGTTCACATCTAAGCTAATTTGAATTAATATTCGGAAAAAGCTTTGACCAGAGACTGTACTATACTAAATCCTTTACTAATATCTAAATATATGACCTATGCAGCACTCTTGCCATACAATCATTTCACAATTCTATTAAAAAATCAAGTTTTGATGCCCATCGTGCTATGATGGACAAAGGAGAGTTGCTCCTTAGGGTATGTCTACACAGCATTCTGGAGCCAGCAGGAGTGAACCTCCCAGCCTGGCTCAACAGGAAGTGGGGTGGGCTTCAGAGCCTGAGCCCAAACTGCAGCTTCCACGTGCTGTTTTTAGAGCATTAGCACAAGCCCGACTAACCGGAATGTGTTGCCCCGGGCTGCAAGGCTTGCTCCCGATCTGTCCAAAATGTTTTGTAAACACACCCTATTGTACAAAAGACCAGTTAGACATGTGCTATTAGATTTCCAAACCTTAGTATAGTATGTTCAATTAGACAGAAATTGATATTTTTAATGTTAAGTTCTTCAATTAAAAAAAAGTGTTTTCACCATCTATGTAGTGGCCCTTTCTGACTTGGCATTTTGTTGCCATAAAATGGTTCGGCAACCCTACATGATAACCAGAATGCAATAGTTGCATCTCCATCTACTTTTTCAGATATCATTAGATATAAGTATAGCAATATTTAGTAGATTCATCCGTACGTGATTTTCTTATTGCACTCATGATCTGCGGTTTTTCTAAAGATTGTAATCCTCAGTTCGTTTATCTACATTATGCTCTATCTGAATATCCCAAAGCTGTCAACATGCACAAAAAGCTGAGTCACATAAGACAAAACATGAATATTTATTTTCTTTTTAAAAGTGTTAGGGAACTGTGAAGAAAATACAGAAGTAAACATACATAATAGAAAGCTAATATGCCTCATGTTTTAAAACTGAAATTATTAGAAATACCTCTCATCTTGTGGCTTTTAGATAATGGACTGGTATGGTTTGATATCTGTCAGTGCCTCGTCTAACACAAGTAAATTAATGAACTCTGAGCAACAAAATTACCCTCTGTAGTTCTTTGCTGCCATCTTCTGTCTCTTCAACTGATTGCTGTTATTGTTCTTTGAATTCTGAAAAATAAAACTGTTACACTTAGAGTAAAATTTCCTTTCTTTTTCTTTTCTTTTCTTTTCTAAGCTAAAGCAAAGTGAAGCCAATGCTGATACTAAGGAAAAGCTTCCACTGCGTCTACGTATATTTGAAAAATTTCCTAACAGGCCACAAATGGTGAAAATCTCCAAGCTTCCTTCAGATTTTACAGTTCCAAAAATAAGGTATAAAATACATCCTGTCTTTATGTGCTGTAGACTTGTTAATTACCAGAACACACAGTAGTGCCAGGGATGTATAACAGTTTTTCTCCTCAAAATTAAGCAGATAATTTTAGAAATCAGAATCAAAACATTGTATTTAGCGGTGAGAGTGGGTGACTTTTCATTTGCCTCTCATTTTTACTTCCCCAAAAATATCACCTCCTCTCTTTTTTACATGGCTTTAGTGCTCATGAAAGGAGTGAATAATAGTCCTGGAAGTCATTTATCTGCACGCAGGTAGAGTATATTGGAAAGAGCATTTCTGCAGATGAGAAAGTAGTTTCTCTTCAGCCTCATTTGTTTTTTTTAGCTCCTTTGCTGAGACCACCAGCAAAAGTTCTAAAAATCAATTCCAGTGTGGGTTTTTTAATTATCTGGTCATCTGAGTCCACCAAATCACCTTGCATAGAGAAACAGCTGTCCGAGGGTAACAACTTTTGACCATGACCTGACTGGACTGGATTTGCACTGGGGATAACTTTCCTTCAAAAAATGCCCCCAAAAATTCAGAGGTCAGAGTTTCTGTTGTACCCAGCTTATGAGAGGGGAGCCAGTTGTAGTTCACTGAATCTTTGAAAGCAGCCTGGGGACTGCTATAACCATGCACCATCTGCAGCTGTTCCCAAGGGACCTTTTGCCAGATGAGGATAGCTGGAGCATAGCACACTCCACCCACAGCCCCCTCTACACCCTTCCCCATTCAAGTTCCCCCTACACCAATAGCTGTAGGGAGCATGGTGTAGGAGATGGCTGTGCCAGCTCTATTATCACTGGGGCGTCTCCTGTGCTGGGGAGACGTCTTCAAATCTTTTGTGTCACCTGAACTGTGAAAAAGGTGTGGTACAGGCCAAAATATCTGCCTCTGAGGGATTAAAAGAAAACAGTTACATTTTAAGGTAAAGATGAGGCATATTTTATTGTATTTCCAGAACCCCAATTACCTACATGTTGAGTTTTTGCTTCTTTTTTTAAACAGTGTATCTGTGATCTTTGTATGGCTTTGTATGATTTTTTTCACTGTGTTTTTCCAAATGTATATGTGGGTAGGTAATTGACACCTAGTGTTGCTGCTAGCCATCGGAAAAAAACATCGAGCTATGGACTGAAAAATAAAATCAGTTGCAGTGTGTAGAACCAGGGGCGGCTCCAGGTGCCAGCAGAACAAGCTGGTGCTTGGGGCGGCAAACTATTAGGGGCGGCACAGTCAGTGGCCACCTCCCGAGCCGGTAACACTGCCCTGCCCCGGCTAAGCGGGGAGCGGGGTCACGTGGCAGAGGCCAGCCACCCCCCCCGGGGGGCTGCCCCTACCTGCCCCGCCACAGCCGGGACAGGGAGCCGGCTGAGCGGGGAGCGGCGTCCCGCGGCGCTGCTCTCCCGCGGCTGCGGCCACCCGCCTCAGGAGGGAGCCGCCCTTGGCTGCCCTGCCCTGCCGCAGCCAGGGCAGGGAGCCGGGGGAACGGGATCGCGCTGCACCGCTTTCCCGCAGCAGTGGCCACCCCCCAGCGGGGAGCCAGCCCTGCTGCCCTGCCCCACCACAGCCAGGGTAGGGAGCCGGCTGAGCGGGGTCCTGCGGCACCGCTCTCCCACGGCAGCGGCCACCCCCCCCCCAGGGGGGAGCTGCCCCTGGTTGCCCTGCTCCTCTGCTTGTGGCCAACAAAAAACTGGGAGGGGCAGCCAAAAAATTTTTTGCTTGGGGCAGCAAAAAACCTAGAGCCGGCCCTGTGTAGAACTATCACTCCAGAGAAGAGTTGGTTACACTCAGTATATAACTGTAGAACTTAGAATGTGGAAAAATAAATGTGCATTGCTTGTAAACAAAAATAATTTAAAAATCAAAATATGGCATATGTGAAGTATAAAATTGTCAAAGTACCTTAAAATTGTAATTCAAGGCTATTATATGAACAGATGCTGTTTGAACTCTTGAAAAAGTGATTTCTTGCTGAAAGTGTGCATCCTTTGGATTATATCAGTCTTTGGTTTTCTTGTAATGAGCAATTTATATTATAAACTCAGAAAGCTTTAAACTGCTTTATTTGATGTCAATAACTAAAAATAAAATTAATTGTTACATTTAAAAAATCAAATAAAAGACTGTATTATTAAAGAGAACAAACACTTTTGTTTGAAACTGCATGAAAGCACCAAATTCAGTTGTTATTTTTAATAATTAAATCTAAATCTAGTTATCTTTGATTTGTACATACTAACCAGTACCCCATCAATTTCCATCTTGCTGCTGTTTTATCTTAGCAGTAACCAATTGTGACACATTACAGAAAACATGTATTAACTCTTTCTGGATTTTTAGCAACAAAATGTGATCTCTTTTTCTTATTTGCAAGGGAAAGTTTTATGAAGCAGTTTATTGATCGTCAGCAGCAGGATACAAGCTGCTTATTGCGAAGACTCCCTTCAGCATCTTCTTCCTCATGTGACCATTCCAAAAGATCTGCAATTGAAGAAAACAAGTATATTGACCAAAAGGTAAATACCAGAGTGTAAGACAATATATGTTCTTCGTTGTTTTAAACATATGGTGTGAGGAAAATGCTGCAAATTGTACAATTTGTCAAAATTTCAGAAATATCAGGAAACAGTCTTAAGTATTTAAGAGCTTTGTAAAAGGTTAGGTTTAACTTAAGTTGTCTAAAATAGACATAGGGCCAGATCCCCAGCTAGTCTAAATTGTCATTGCTCCCCCTTGACTTTGGTTAAGCTCTGCCATTTTACAGATGTTGAGGATCTGCTGTGTAATTTTTTTCAAATGCATCCATTTTTCTGAGCATAATATTTTTAAAATCTGTATGGTGCAAGTCATTTCAATCATGTTTGTGATTGTAATGCAATTTCTTTATCAGGAAAATTCACCTTACAAATGTAGAATTATGTACAAAAAAACCTGCATTCAAAAATAAAACAATGTAATTTTTTTGAGCCTGCAAGTCCACTCAGTCCTACTTCTTGTTCAGCCAATTGCTCAGACAAACAAGTCTGTGACTATAAAATTTGCATTTTTGAGCTTTCTTCTATCAGTGATTATAATGCCACTCTAACAAGGTCAGTATGAGAGCCTTGGAGCTGCGTTAAAAATTCACAACAAATGATTTCTTACAAATCATTTTCTAAACTTTTAGAAAAGTTTAGCCCCTTTTTATGTCTGTGAATCAGTAGCAAACAGTTCCTGATGTTTACAAATTTGGTCCCTTATTGTTTTGAATGCAGAAAGGCTCCCCGCTGGACTGGTACAATGCACATGTATAAAAGTTGGTATTCGTTTGCCTAAATTTGGTGCAACAATAAGGGAAAACAGAATAAGCTTCAAATAACAGTGGGTTGGCAGGGTACAAAGAATGAGACGCAAGAGTATGCCTGGATATCCACGTGAGCATGGTGGAGAAAAGGATAACCAAGGTGCAAAATACTGGTCATTTTTATCCTGTTTCCTGCAAATACCTTTTCGTAGCCAACGGATCCTATATTTTACAGTACCGATTGATCCAAACTGGAGTGCGGTAAAGCATCTGGCACCAATCAGGAGAAAGTGCAGACAAGTATCAGCTCTTCTGATGGGCGAAAATTATCCACACCAAGTAGAGCAATAGAAATATTGGACTAGATCATAAGCTGGTGTTAATGAGCCCAAGTCCGTTGAGGTCAGTGGAGCTACGCCATATTACACTAAGTGAGGATCTGTCCGTTAGCTTTTAGCAGGAAACTTAGGCGCAAGTTCTTTTGGCTGAAAACTTGAATAAGCTAGTATTATAGCTGAACTGCACTGTGAAGGTTAATATACAAGGTGAAAATCAATGCAAATCTAAATAATTCAAGGTGAAGGTAAATATTAAAGATGACCTGTAGTGTTTTCAAACAGTAACCACCTGACCTTACAAAGGGCAGCTGAATGTGCAAATAAATATAACTGTTATTTCACCGCAGTTTTAATATTCTTACTTCTTTCTCTGTTTTTTGTAATGTCCTTTAATGGTTAATTTGTTTTTGTACATTCTAACGTGGCCTGGGCTGGTGATATCAGAAACCGTCAAGAGTGTAAGCATATGTGAAAAGTAATAGTGAACCACTTAGTACTGAAAAATATAGCTTTTTATTATTCTCCATTGACGGGTCTCCACTATTACCCCCAATAACAAAGTTAGGTGTTACAGATATCACATGCCCTGAGCATGCTGGGATTGTGAGCAAGAGATTGGTGATCACATGGCAGTAACATTGCAGCTATTAAACAAAGTAAAAATAAAGATGTATTTAATTAAAAACATTGCAGATCTCCTTTAACACAGATTAGAAACTGATTTACAGCCCCTAACAATGACCTGCATGCTACTGATATCACAATGATACTTTACAGCAATGCAACCTATATAACAGGGGTCAGCAACCTTCGGCACGTGGCCCATCAGGGTAATCCTCTGGCAGACTGCGAGACATTTTGTTTACATTGACCGTCCGCAAGCACAGCCCCTCGCAGCTCCCAGTGGCCGCGGTTCGCCATTCCCGGCCAGTGGGAGCTACAGGAGGCCATGCCTGCAGATGGTCAACATAAACAAAATGTCTCAAACCCCGCCAGCAGATTACCCTGTTGGGCCGCATTCCGCAGGTTGCTGATCCCTGCTATATAAGAAACTCAAAACCTCCAAAACTATCATTTCCTTTAGAATGGATAATTTGTATATGGTGAGACATGCATTCCCCATGTGAACTTTTAGTACTCTGGGCAGAGCAAAATGTGTTCACTTTTCTTATGAAAGTCCTTTAAGAAGAAGTTATTTGGTTAGTTTAAGCACAGCGCTTTCATACTATCCTTTGAAATAGTAATGAAACAAAGATTTTCCTACAGAATACTCTTGTGCAACAAATCATATAGGCCTCAGTTCCAAAAGGTACTTCAGCAATACCACTGATACCACTACATATGAGTGGTCTTATTGACTTCAGGGGACTACTGACATGTTTACAGAAATGCACATGCTCAAATACCATGCTAAATGGGAGCGTTATTTCCTCTTTCTCCCTGTATGCAAAATTAACCCGTCTTGATTACACATGGAGATGGGCACGTAAATTGTGAACATATTAATTGAATAGTTTGTTCAATAAGATTTGCTGTAATAGCAAATATGAATACGCTGAATTTCAGTTTTGAGTTGAAACAAATATTCACATATTATTTTTGCACTGTTCACCCAACTCTAGTTATGAAATCATGAAATTCTGATGACTTAAAGGGTAGAATTAAATATAAATAACATTTCTGGTCAGATGTTGCATGAAACTGAGTGTTTACACGTTCATGCAGGAAGCAAGAGAGCACTAGGTAGGATTTCGTCAGAGCAATTACTATGGCTTTCTATAGTTAGTTTCCATGGCAACCTCTCATTTGTATGAACCGATTTTCTTAAAAATATTTTTTCCTTTAAGCAAGCATGGAATGATATTGTATGTATACTTTACATTCCTGTGTCAAAAAGAAACTTGACTATTTAACTGATACCAGCACCTCATAGAATGTACCCTACTACTACTGATGAGACTGTCAGGGACTTTACCCCAGACGTGGCAATATTCGTTAGTTGTCTGACCGGCAACACCAGCAAAAATTCGATAACAAGCCCTTTATTGATAGTGCACGCATTAATACAGAGCAGCCCGTCCCCAAAAAGAACCTGCTGCTTAAACTAACAAGGAATAAGTTTTTTTATACATAGTTTCGTCGCGTCACAGATTATTCATGAAGCAGCCCACCTCCCTTTGTTAGAAGAAACTAACTACTATACATACATATCAATTTTAAACACTACCTAATTTATAACTGTTTGAAGCAATACATGCTGTCTCAGTACTTTTCTTATCAGTAGGTCAGCTTGCACCAGAAAACCAGCAGGAGACAGGAGAGATAAACGAACTTAACAAAGAGCAAACTAGGGAGTATAAACATGAAGCTTTTTAGAGATTAGTTCACCTGGTACAGGAATAATTAGACTGCAGCTCTCTCTCTCGGGGTCGAGAAGAGTGCAGTCCCTTCTGTAATTCTGCTCAAAAACTACCCAGAATCCCTTGGCCTGACTGTGGTTCGGTTGGCATATCTGCTCTGGGTAATTTTTAGTCCCAACAAGACCGTGATGGCTTTAGCAGTTTCCACCTCTTCTTTGCACTGACAGTGCAAAAGTCAGGTTTGGAACCAAAAGACAAGATTCTGCTAAAAGTTGTTGCTCTTCCCCATACCTCCTCCTGGTAGTGTCTGTAATGTGTCTAGCCATTCCATTTTCTCTTTGAATTATGTCATCATTTCTGTGTTCCACACCTAGTGACTTGATAGGCAGCATTTAATTTATATTACATATTTGCTTACTTCCACGTGAGAAATTTTCTTGTTTTATCTCTATAGTGTAGTGACGTACTTACTGATATTTATATTCAATACCAAAGTGACATGCAATTCACAACAATGTGAATCACCATTTATCTCCTTTGGTCTCCTGTAAAGTTGAGACTGCAAATAATAAATCTTCCCAGTATCAGAGTTATTTATTTCCCTTCAAGGATTTTCTCCAGTTTTAAAGGGAAAATGAGCTTGCTTTGCACTCATTTTTTCATGACCCATACCTTTCTGACCCAAATACCTATTCTAAAACTTTGGCTATCTGTAGGCATTTGTGTTTAGGAAATATTTTCCTTGTCCCAAAATGGCAGAAACATTGAATATTCCTATGACAGTAATTTATTTGTGACAAGCATTATTGTATGTAAGGTAACCTAATAATCTGACCATGACTTCTGACAAAATTTCTTTATCCGTACACATTATCATTACCTGGTAACAACAGTTGACTTGTGTCATGAATAGGGGGAAGGGTAGCAACCTTTATATAGTGTTAGCAGCTGTACTGGATTGCCTTACCTGTAAAGGGTTAAGCAGTTCAAATAACCTAGTTGGCATCTGACCAGAAGGACCAATAAGAAAAGAAGATACTTTCACATCTGGGGGGGCGGGGGGGGGGGGAGATTTTTTTTTGCTATGTGTGTTGTTCCCTCTCCGGACGGAGGGAGAAGCCAAGCAGATACAATATCTCCTAAAAATATACCTGGAATAATCCATCTAAAACAACAGAAACTGTGAGTAAGGCAAGGGAATGCATTAGGTTATCTTTTGTTTTCGCTTGTGAATTTTCCTATGCTACAGAGGTAGTTTCATTCCTGTTTTTGTAACTGTGAAGCTGAGCCCAGAGGGGAATCCTCTGTGTTTTCAATCTTTCTATTACCCTATAAAGTTACCTTTCATTCTGATTTTGCAGGTGTGATTCTTTTACTTTTGTCTTTATAGATAAGTTCATCTTTTAAGAACCTGATTGATTTCAGAGTCCTGAAGACAAAGGGTCTGGTCTGTGCTCACATTGCTAAGGCAACTGGTTGGTAGTTTATTCTCAAGCCTCCCCAGGAAAGGAGGTAAAGGGGCTTGGGAGGATATTTTAGGTGGATAGGGATTCCAAGTCCCATATGAGGAGAGATTAAAGAGGCTAGGACTTTTTAGCTTGGAAAAGAGGAGACTAGGGGGATATGATAGAGGTATATAAAATCATGAGTGGTGTGGAAGAAGTGAATAAGGAAAAGTTATTTACTGGTTCCCATAATAGAAGAACTAGGGGCCACCCAATGAAATTAGTGGGTAGCAGGTTTAAAACAAATAAAATGAAGTTCTTCACACAGCGCACAGTCAACCTGTGGAACTCCTTGCCTGAGGAGGCTGTGAAGGCTAGAACTATAACAGGGTTTAAAAGAGAACTGGATAAATTCATGGAGATGAAGACCATTAATGGCTATTAACCAGGATGGGTAAGGAATGGTGTCCTTAGCCTCTGTTTGTCAGGGGCGGGTGATGGATGGCAGGAGAGAGATCACTTGATCATTACCTTTTAGGTCCACTCACCCCGGAGCACCTGGCATTGGCCACTGTTGGTGGACAGGATACTGGACTGGGTGGACCTTTGGTCTGACCCAGTACGGCCATTCTTATGTTCTTAAGTGACCCTTCCCTTAATATTTTGTGTAAATCACTTGGTGATGGCAGCAACATCAGTCTAAGGAATTAGTGCCTTAGGCTTGATCTACACTGGGGGGGGAGGGTCGACCTACGATACGCAACTTCAGCTACGTGAATAGCATAGCTGAAGTCGGCGTATCGTAGGTCGACTTACCTGGCCGTGAGGACGGCGGCGAATCGACCGCTGCCGCTCCCCCGTCGACTCCGCTTCCGCCTTTCACGGTGGTGGAGTTCTGGAGTCGATGTGGAGCGCGTTCGGGGATCGATTTATCACATCTAGACGAGACACAATAAATTGATCCCCGATAGATCGATCACTACCCGCCCATTTGGCCAGTAGTGAAGACGTACCCTTAGAGAAGTTTTAACCTAAGCTGGTAGAACATAAGCTTTGGGGGTCTTTCATGCAGGTTCCCACATCTGTACCCCAGAGTTCAGAGTGGGAGGGGAACCTAGACAACTTGAAGTTGTATCATCTCACCAATCTCTAAGAGACCATAATAATGTTCCCTAAAATAGTTATCTCAACCCTACACCTCACTTCTCAGTAATGATTACTTTTCTATGTAGACATTTTTTCAGTTCTTGCAGCTGAAATATCTGAACCACTGGTATTGCAGAATATCTGCTGTAGATGTGATAGGAGAAAGAGGAGTATGAGAAGAAAAGTGAAAAGGGGAGACAGACAGGTACATCTTTGACTTTGCTACAAGACAGTTGGTCTTGAAGTCGTTCATCTGTAGCTTTGGTTGGTGAGAAGAGGATGGCAGCTGGATGAGAGGGGCTCGAGGAAAAATTTGGAGGAAAGGAAATCCAGATGGCAAGTATTAGGACTTTGCAGTTAAAGGGGAGGAGAGAGGTAGGATGAGAGAGAGAGAGAGGAACAGTAGGTGTATTGAAGGAAGTTTATTACAAGCTAGGCATGGAATTATAGTCAGTTGGACCAGCATTTTGCATTTCATAGCAACACACTGTAAATGTGATCAGCTGTCGCACTTTACACCTTTCAAACGCTTTCTTTTGTCACCTACAGTGACACTAGCCGTACGTGTCCAATGCCCTTAGGACCGGATTCTCATTTACAATTTGCACTGCCAGCGTCAGTGCACATGGAAATCTGGTCTTTGCTATTAAAAACCATTAACTTTGCATATAAACACAGAACGCTGGTGGACTGTTAGACTTGGATATAAATAGATATTTCTGAATACTAATTCAGAGTTCATATTTTGAACATTAATGTACTTACAACATAAGCTGCTTATAAATTCAGTGAATGTGAGTAAATAAAGGATGTTCCACAGGGTGTTAAAGAAATAATTCTGTTACTCCAGTCTAGTGCTTGGGGCAGAGGCAGACATGGGAGGCAGAGAGGTTTTAAGGCATTTTGTGGTCCTTCTATTCTAGGGGCTATATGGTCCTGTCCATCCCTAGCGTAAGTTAGAGTAGCCTCATGGCTGCTCTAATTTACACTTTGCTTCCCATGGCTCTCTGTGGGTCTTAGGAAGCAGAAAATAGCCATAGTGCAATCCAGCCACATCTCTAATGCTGCAATCCTCCCTCTACATTGGGGGCTGGGAGCAAGCCTGTGAAGAGACCTTGCACTACCTCTGTGGGTGGGCAGGGCCTTTGCAAAAGCAGTATTCTCAGGGAGGCATTTCTGCTCACTTTAAGGCCTTTTGACTATGCCAGACCAAAGAATCAGGCCCTTTAGGTGGGTCTGGACATTTTCTCTTCCTTAAATCTTACTATAGATATGCTTTAAGTCTGAATTGTGAGAGTAAACCTGGCTTCTGAATACCCAGGGGCCAGACTCTTCAGTGCTGTGTAGGTGCATAATATGGGGACAAGCACACAGTGAGACTCATGAGGGGAAATCTTTTGTCTGAAGAGTTTTCAAAAAGGTGACTTGAGTGCTTCCAAGGCAGCTGTTCACACTTTGTTTTTTACTTATCATGGGCAACTCCAAGAGGCATTTTCAAACTAGGCGAGGGCCACATAGCTGGATTCAAGCTCTGAAAAGTAATAACTTCCCAGTGGCTAGGCGCTGGCCTGTTTTTCTCCCTAGTGCCTAGTCAGGGCTTCCGAGGCTGCCTGTAGAAAGCATCCCAAGATAACTGCTGATGGAAGAAAGAGTACTAGTGAAAGAAAACACAAGTACAGGTGTGTGATACCACAGTAAATATTACCTAAAAAATAGATGCGAAGGGGATACAGAAAGAAGAAAAGATGGATTGGGAGAATTACAGTCATGGCAATAAACAAACATTACTGATGGTGGGGGTGGGGCTGCAGGAATTGACCAGGAGGTGTTCATTTTCACTTCTACATATGCATGATAGGTACCTTGGTGGCCTGCTAGGAAGTGCCCCACATCCACCTGGCACAAGAGGTGAATGGCCAGTGCTTGGAATCTACACAGGAGAATTTGATTGTTTCTGCAGGGTGGGGCGGGGGAAAGAGACAATTGGTTAGAAGGAGATTGCACTTCAGCAGGTAGCAGGGGGCACCCGCAGCAGAGATTGAGGCAGAGTCATAGCAAATGAGAAGTCAAATAAATATCTGGAGACACATTCCTGTGCTTACAACAAAGCTCAAGTAACAAAAGCTTTGACAGGATGCATCAGAGCTGCAGAAAACTTACCACAGACCTAGGATCAAAGTGACAAAAAACTGCCCGGAATGCATTCTATAAAGCATATACGGCTTCAGCAAACCCTGTGGAAAATCCAAGTCAGGAACAAACTCACTCATAACTTGGTAGCTCATCTTTTGACCTCACAAAACAGCACATAACTATTTATTTATATTTCAAAACAGATAGGCTTCTGAAATGAACTTTCAAAGTGCTTGTGACTTAATGTGTACTGATATTCATGTGTATATTTATAAAAGTGGATAAAGAAAGGGTGAGTTTTGGAAATCTGTTCATATATCTAGGTAGTTATGTAGCTAAGGGCTGGTCCACACTATGGGGGGTGGAGGTTGAACTAAGATACGCAACTTCAGCTACGTGAATAACATAACTGAAGTCGAAGTATCTTAGTTCGAACTAAAAAGCACTTACCGCGGATCCAGACGCAGCAGGCAGGCTCCCCCGTCAACTCCGCTTACTCCTTGCATGGAGCAGGAGTACCGGTGTTGACAGCGAGCACTTCCGAGATCGATTTATCGTGTCTAGACGAGACGCGATAAATCGATCCCAGAAGATCGATTGCTACCCGCCGAATCAGGCGGGTAGTATAGACCTACCCTAAGTATCTGAGCTGCATCTGCACCTGTAGAAGTAGCCTAAAAGGTAGCAAAAATAGTTTTTTCATTTTCCTTTATTTTGTCTGACCTGAGAACATAAGAGCGGATTGTTGAAAAGTAAGATGAAGAATGGGTTTTGCATTTAGCTCTGAAAGCTGTGAGGTTAGTAGCCATTCTTATTTCTTGAGGGAGTGAGTTCTGTAATTTAGGTCCAGCTCATGTGAAAGGTCTGGCTCCCACATCCATATGTCTCTCCCTTTGGTTTCATATTCCCACTGGAATGGATCTGTTGGAAGGTCATGGTCACAAAGGCATAAGGCCAAAAGTATAAGTAGGTTCAAAAAAGAATTAGGTAAGTTCTTGGAGCATAGGTGCATCAATGATTATTACCCAAGATGGTCAGGGACGGAAACCCATGCTCTGGGTGTCCCTAAATATCTAATTTCCAGAAGCTGGGACTAGACAACAGAAAAATGGATCACCTGACTAGTCAGGAAGACTCGATTTAATCATGGATTTCTACATAAAAGTGTGTTCTTATTGGTTGTTATAACCTTAATACATATTCTTCACAACTCAGAGATAGATGTAGGTTTCATTTTTAGAAGGTACACACTATACATTTTAAACGATTTATTCTGAAAACTTTTCAGATTAGTTTTACAGCTATATCAGAAAATGAATGATTGTCCAAAGGAAGAAAATATTCTTTCTACACCGGCAGAAGAAGCTACTGCTGTTAAAAGTGAGATTATCACTTCAACGGTCTCTGAATCCAAGATCTTAACTGACTTCCAGCAGTTCACTGGTGTGACTTTCTTTAAAACATCATCAGCAAACATATATTTCTTGAGTGGTTCACCCTTAGCTCTGAAGTTTATTATAGTTGGAATTATGGAGGGATGATTGCTGGATGTCCATGTCATAGTCAACTCCTCTTTGGCAGTTAAGGCTTGACCCTGGTACCAAGTATTGAGAATATTTGCAAGAAAATGAGCTGGATATAGTGCTTGTCCCATTCAGTTTTTTAATGCTTGTAATTTAACTCCATAAGATTGAGTCCCTAATCCATGAACTCATTTACAAAACTTTTCTTAAACATTACATGAATATATTGTCTCATACTATAGAATTAAAATTTATAATCCCTATTCCATGATGAGATATCTTTGAGCTATAGTTTTAATTGAGATACATTATCTTTAGATAGGTATTTTCCTCAAAAAGCATTTTATCAAAAAATCTGATTTAAATTAAAAAAACACTTTTTTTAAAATATTTTTTTAAAATCATTGATTTTTATCCACCCTGAATTTCATTATTTCAGCTATTTAAATCTGAAGTTTCCTGGTGTTGTAATTGGAGGGGTCCTGACCCAAAAAGGAGTTGTGGGAAGGGGTCGCAAGGTTATTGTAGGGGGCGGGGGGGTTGCAGTACAGCTACCCTTACTTCTATGCTGCTGCTGGCGGCAGCGCTTCCTTCAGAGCTGGGCAGCTAGAGAGCGGCGGCTGCTGGCCGGGAGCCCAGCTCTGAAGGCAGAGACACCGCCAGCAGCAGCGCAGAAGTAAGGATGGCATGGTATGGTATTGTCACCCTTACTTCTGTTCTGCTGTCTGCAGAGCTGGGCCCTCAATCAGCAGCCACCACTCTCCAGACACCCAGCTCTGAAAGCAGCAGCGCAGAAGTAAGGGTGGCATGGTATGGTATTGCCACCCTTTACTTCTCCACTGCTGCTGGTGGGGCGCCACCTTCAGAACTGGGCGCACAGCCAACAGCTGTCGCTCTCCAGCCACCCAGCTCTGAAGGGTGCTTTGGGGGAGCAGGATAGCTCAGTGGTTTGCATATTGGCTTGCTAAACCCAGGGTTGTGAGTTCAATCCTTGAGGGAGCCATTTAGGGATCTGGAGCAAAAATTGGGGATTGGTCCTGCTTTGAGCAGGGGGTTGGACTAGATGACCTCCTGAGGTCCCTTCCAACCCTGATATCCTATGAAGGCAGCACAGAACTAAGGGTGGCAGTACTGCGCACAAACACACCCCAAATAACCCTGTGATCTCCCTGCAACTCCCTTTTGGGTCAGGACCCAATTTGAGAAATGCTGGTCTCCCCCTTGAAATCTGTATAGCATAGGGTAAAAGCATGCAAAAGACCAGATTTCAGAGTGGGCGGAGGGTGATTTCACAGTCCGTGACATGTTTTTCATTGCCGTGAATTTGGTAGGGCCCTACTCATAAGCACTTAATTCTGATATAGTGTTCTTGTGACTCAAGATATTAGGACAAATGATGCAGCTGCATTTTGTCGTCTTCCAGAGTATTCTAACTTTTCCTTTTCTAATTATTAACCGGGTAGAACACTTTCTACTATATAGTAGAAAATAACAGAACATAAGAGAATGTAGGTAGAGTAGTTCCGAAGCTCAAAGTGGGGTTTGCATTTTGTAAAATAAATAATGCACCCAATAGTAGTGTTATCTGTATTTTTCTAAATTAATCTTTGCAGAAAGTTTGTGTATATGGATCAACAGATTTCAGTCAAACTTTGTTTAGTTACTCTTTCTTAACTGAGTTTCTCACCTGTGTCCTAGAATTACAGCTTGCTCATAAAGCCACTATATTAAACAGGGTTTAATTCTTCAGTCTTAAGTATTCAGGTTAATCACAAGATATTGGAGAAGTCTAGCTGTGACATTCAGAAAGGCCATTAAAACAGTCTATCTGCTATTATGAAAATGGCTTATGATTCTTTCATTTTTCTTCTCAGTCTTAATTTAAAAAAAAATTCATTTTGTCGTGTTCTCATTCCAGTTTTTCTAATTAAGTTAATATTTTAAAAATGTAGTGAAAATATTTCAGCTCCCTGTCTGGAAATGAACCAACAGACCTCTTCCTATATTATGAATTTTGAAAGGTTTCACTTCTTGTTTTCAGCAAAATTAATCTAAGGCTAGTAGTTGATATGTCCAGTCCATCAAATTACAGAATACTGAAAAAGTCAAGCTTTGTTGAACACATTCTCACAATTCAAAGTACCATACTGTGTGTGTGTGTAATCAGCACGCATACTTCATCCCTCTGACCACGATTGTCCTGAGAACAAAAGAAGGAACAACATTAATCCATATGAAACTGTTCTTATTACTGTCTTTCTCTGGCCTTTAGTATTTTTAAAGTGTTTATCACCATAGCAGAAGGCATCATTGTGATGGGTTGGGATCACAGAGACCTGCTTGGTGCTGCCACCTGGTGTGCCAAGGCTACTTCTGCCCCTGTTTCCAGGCCTTTTCCAGCTTGGGACTCCCGAATCCTGTCTGTTTTGAGCCAGACTCCCCTGATCTGCTGCAAACACAGACCCTCAGGTCAGAACCAAGTCCACTCACAGCTGGAAGGCTCCTGGAAGCGCTCTTGCCTTTGACACCCAGGTGCCCAACTCCCAAGGAGGTTCAAACCCTTAATAAATCCATTTTACCCTGTATAAAGCTTATACAGGGTAAACTCATAAATAGTTCGCCTTCTATTTCAAAGATAGAAAGATATGCACAGCTGTTTGCCTTCCCCAGGTAACAACTCGTACTCCAGGTAATTTAATAAGTAAAAAGTGATTTTAATAAGTACAGAAAATAGGATTTAAGTGATTCCAAGTAGTGACAGACAGAACAAAGTGAATTACTAAATAAAATAAAATATAACACGCAGTTCTATGTCTAATCACCCTGTGTACCAATAACAACCTCACTATGTCCAGTAAACAGGCTATCTTCCTCTTAGCCTGGGTCCAGCAATCACTCACCCCCCTATTGTCTTTGTCCTTTGTTCAGTCTCTTTCAGGTGTGACCTTGGGGGGTGGAGAGTCTCTCTCTCTTTAGCCAGCTGAAGACAAAATGGAAGGGTCTCCCAAGGGCTTTTATAGTCTTTTTCCACTCCCTGTGTAACATCATGTTACCATGGAGTTTTGGGATCACATGGGCAAGTCACATGTCCATGCACCCCTCGGTAACCAGTCCAACCAGTTGCATTCCTGACCAGGCCCCGATGTGGATTGGGGTCTGCAACTTCTTTTGTCTGTTAAGTGCTTGTACTTAACTTGCACATTCTTTCCTCCAAACATGACCCCAGGCACTTACAAAGGCTATGTACAAAACCAGCAAATATAAAACCAATCTGCATAACTCCAACTACAACAATGATACATGCGTACAAACAGGAGGAATAAATTCAGTAGGTCATAACTTTCACAGAGATATGTTACATGGCACATGTAGCATAAAACATATTCCAGTTACATCATGTATACGTTTATAAGCCTCTCCCCATAAAGCTTTACGGGGTACACCGTCACAATCATATCCAAATTTTTGTCTGAAAAAGGACCTATCTGCCCTCCCTATATTAAACTGTATTCTGAGGGGAGACCAGTCTTCATAGTTACCATCCAATAGAAATTAAATTTAGAGACTAAGAATTTCTGGTGCTCTTTGGATTCCATAATTAATCCCATCCTTTTCACTTCAGTGTTTTACTTCCTCAGTGTTCCACTTGAAACTTTTAAGGCTTTGGTGCAAAACACCAAATTGTCCAGATCACTTTCCCTCTGTTTCTGTAAGGAAAGAGAATGCAGATATGTCAGATCTTGGTATAACAGTTCATAGAAGAGAAGAATGCCAGTTCTGTAGCATGGGTCCCCCAACCCCATAGAAGCTCCTCCATGGGGATCAGGTTCTGTGAGTAAAGAGGAGGTAAAATTTAAGGGTGGCAGAAATGCTAGATCTTCCCCTTCAAGCCCTGAGGGGCATCATGAATAAAATAATGTTAACCTTGTCAGTATTATCATAATCTCTCCCACTTCTGGTAATGTTCCAGGGAACTCTCGGTTGCATGGTTTCTGTAGGAGCCATGTTGCTATGGAGGGTAAAGGAGTCAGACCTTTGAGGGCTGAGGCGAACTCCTTTCCCATCCCACTCAATTGATGGAGAGAGTCAAGCCCTGGCTCCTTGTTGGAATGATGTGATGGAAATTCACTTTCTTGGCTGCTCTGTGCAGACAGTTTTGTCTAGGGGCCAGATTAAAATGCAGGTCGGTCCCTATTGGAATTTTCAAAAGATCGAAGCAGGTTAGGTGCCTAATTCCTATTGATTTCAATGGGATTTAGGTGCCTAACCAGCTTAGGTGCTCTAGAAGATCCCACTAGATGCCTACCTGCATCCTTAGGTGCCTAATTACCTTTGACAATGTGACCCCAAATGTCTGGCTGTCTATCAGACTGTCTATCTAGGTATTTATACTGTGCTCTCCTCTGTGGTAGCTGAGCTCCTCAAGCAAGAAACATATCAGCGTACGTGCAATGTGCTCAGCCATTTGATGGCATCATCATCAGCCAGGTCGAAAGCCAGTAGCCCGCCATCAAAATAAGTCAGTGGGCACGCATATGAATAGGCACAAAAGGATCAATGTTACTTAACAAATAAATCATATATGGATTTAAAAGGTGATCTGCAAAATGTCTTTGAGTGAGTTTGAAGGCAAGGAGTCCCCAAAATGTAATTTAACATTAAGTTATTAGCTAGTTTCTGTCCAAACTGACATAAGATTTTCTCATTATTTGTTGAAAATTATGCTGATATATTACATGAACTCTTACATGTTTTCTCCCTAAATACAGATTATATTTTTAAATAAGAGATACAATGTACAGTAGGTTCTTCATTCAGCTATGCTGTATAAATTAAACCACCACTTGTCATCTGCCAAATTCCCAAGTAAAACACACACGGTGGATGTTATTTTCTTGCTTGCATTCCCTAGGATAGAACAGAAAAATATTTCCATATGGTTCCACAGATGGGAAATAGTAATTACATTTAAAATATTGCATTGCTATTAACGTTACATAACTGCAAACTCCTCGTGCTTTAGAAGAAAAGTTCCGAGGTTACCATGGAAATGTATATTACATCTACCTTATCAGTGGTCCCCAAAACATTCCAGGGATTTATACTTCACTGTCCACTATGAATCCAGGTCTTTTATTACAAAACACCCACCTGCGCTAACCTTTGTGCGTCTCTTAACTTCCTGTCGGTTTAATATCAAAATTAATATCATATAATTTTCACTTTCCCCAGCTCTGTAAAATTTAATATTAAAAAAATTATTTCTTTGCAATTCTCTCTGTACGCTGGAAAATGTTCTAGGATATACAAATACAGCAAAATCTGAATATTCAGTAGTAGTTTGCAATATTTAACATCACTGGTCCTGATTGTCATAGGAAAGGAAGTCAGTGGAACTATGCCATTTACGTGAGCTGAGGAACTGACCCATAATCATTAGATTTGATCTAGCATAATTAATAAATTAGTATTGTCCTGTGATACCTTGATTTTTATTTCATGAACTAAATCTTTTTATCCAGGAAGAACAGCCTTGGATTTTTACAATGGTTATTTTAAACATTTTTAAAAATAGTTTACCATTAAAATATGTGCAGTACCCTTTTACAACAGCATGTGGTGCTGCAGAGCAATATTGCTCTGTGGTTTGTTTTAAACTGGCATATACTATAACGGTTTGTTGCACACATTTTGCATAACTGACTCTTCCTACGAAAAATGAAAGAATAAAAAGTCAGACTCACTATCAGGATCGAGTAATTTTGGCTGTTTTAAATCCACTCAGTCAGTAACAGTAGTGAAATGTGCCAGCACTTGTTGAAGAAACATTAGAGACAGGGCAGTGATTTCTTAATTCTGTGTTCTCAGGCAGCACCTGCACAAATAAATTCTTGGGAATCTGGGAATCAAAAGAAGAGCCCTGGTAATGGTTTCCTAGTAGTGTGTGTTTTCTAAAATCTTTTTATTGATGAAGCTTTAAGAGTAGTTTGCTGACCTGACACAGCTGCTCCACTCCGATTAAAGTAACCCGCAGAAGTTCTTTAAACAAAAGTTCTTAACAATATTTATTGTTCTTATTTAACAATAATCAGATGTTATAGGCAAAAGCAGGGCACTGTCTTCCACTGCGAAATAATAATGCAATACAATAAAAGGTTATCTAACACTGTAGTCATTGTACTGTGCACCTTTATGGGCTGCATAAATAACAAACAAATAAATAAATAATAACCATATACTTAGTGTGTCTTCGCAGAACTTTACAATATATAATAAAAGAAAACAGCAGGCTAAATCGGTATAACCTAAAATAAGCTTAATAGAGTATAATATACTTACTTAAATCTATATCATGTGATCAAGTATTGTCTTTTCTACATTAAAGCTAATAATAATTTCCTCTACACGATTCAGGAACTCTGCAGGCATCACAAGTTTTAATTGCCACACTCCTTATGTACCAGCATGCCACATGAAGACATTATTAAATGAAACAGCAATCGTTGAACCCAGTTGTATGTTCTCACTTACAATACTGTAGCATTTTGTCTGTGACACTATGTAAATTTGGAAACTGAAGACGGGAGCATCTTGGTTTAATTATCTAATATATAAAATAACTTAAGGAAAAATACTTAATATGTAAAAAACTGCAATGCTTTCCTGAATGAGGTTTTTTTCTAGTAGGCCCATTAGTACCTGAAATTGATGAATTTCGCTGACTGTTGATACTTGATTGAATCTCAACTGCTGCCTTTAAATATGAGAAATGGATAATTTGGGCACTTCTAAAGAATTCTTCCTCAAGGTTGTCCCTCCCAGATATTGTTGGCCAGATCTTCAAAGGTGCACTTGTAGAGTTGGGTCTATATTTTTTGCTTGCACTCAGATTAGGTATACGCAACTTTTAATGTATATAGACAAGTCACAGCTTATATAGGATTGTATACATGTTGCAAACGAGGATTACATATGCATACAGGCACCACAGCCATTAGTGGAGAACATGCTCAACTTTATGGTCTAAGTAGTCCCATTGACTTTGATTAGGATACTCACAGCACATAAAGTTAAACATGATTGTTTGCTGGATCGGGGCCTAAGATGTCCACAGCTAATACCTCCCAATATTGGAAATACTGTCATTATGTCCCACTCCTAACTTTAGGAAAAGAAGTCAGTTCTTTAGTTACTACATTTGGTAATAATTGACATTAGAAGAAAAAAAAAACAAAAAAAAACTGCCATTGCTCTCAGCAGTCTCAATTATATCTAAATCCACAACAGGGTACCATGTTTATCAATCCACTAAACCTACGATGAGCTATTCAATCATATTAAACCAAGATGCACACAAAATATATTTTTATATATGTGCACGTACCCATATACACACACATATACGCAGTATTATGAATCCACATCCCAATGCGAAACAGATCTGTTATAAGTATTCAGTAAATGTGCATTCTTTTTGATTTACAGAATAGTCTATTACTGATGTATACATATAGCAGGTATTATAGAATCAGAGAAATATAGGGCTGGAGAGGTCATCTAATCCAACCCCCTGTGCTGAGGAAGGCCCAAGTAAACATAGCCCATTCTGACAGATGTTTGTCCAACCTGTTCTTAAAAACCTCCAATGATGGGGATTACACAACCTCCCTTAGAAGCTATTTCAGTGCTTATTTATCCTTATAGTTAGAAAGTTTTTCCTAATATCTAAACTAAATCTCGCTTGCTGCAAATTAAGTCCATTACTTCTTGTTTTACCTTCAGTGAACATGGAGAACAATTGATCACAGTCTTCTTTCTACCAGTCTAACATATTTGAAGACTGTTATTAGGCCTCCCCTGTGAACATGCCCAGTTTTTCTAACCTTTTCTCATAGATCACATTTTCTAAAACTCATATCACATTTGTTGCTCTCTTCTGGATTCTTTCCAATTTGTTCACATCTTTCCTGAGGTGTGGTACCAAGAATTGGACAGGGTACTCCAGCTGAGGCTTCAGCAGTGCTGAGTAGAGTGGGACAGTTACTTCCTGTGTGTGGCATATAACACTCCTATTAATACACCCCAGAATGACATTAGCCTTTTTTGCAAGTGCATCACATTGTTGACCTATGTTCTGTTTGAGATCCACTATGACCACCAGATCCTTTTCAGCAGTACCACCACCTAGCCAGTTATGCCCCATTTTGTAGTTATGCATTAGATTTTTCCTTCCTAAGTGAAGTACTTTGCACTTACCTTTATTGAATTTCATGGACAGATCAATTCTCCAATTTGTCAAGGTCCTTTTGAATTCTAATCCTGCCCTCCAAACCCCTTCCAGCTTGGTATCATCTCCACATTTTATTAGCATTCTCTCCACTCCATTATCCAAGTCATTAATGAAAATATTGAATGGTATCAGACCCAGGACTGACCCCTGCAGGATCCCACTAGATACACTGTCCCAGTTTGACAGGGAACCATTGATAACTGCTCTTTCAGTATGGTCTTTCAACAAGTTGTGCACCCACCTTGTAGTCATTTCATCTAGACCATGTTTCCCTAGTTCGTTTATGAGACTGTCATGTGGGACTGTGTCAAAAGCCTTACTAAAATCAAGATATTGGAAGTCTACTTCTTTCCCCCAACCACTAGGCCAGTAACTCTGTCAAAGAAGGAAAATTGGTTCTTTTGGCGGGTTTTGTTCTTGACAAATCCATGCTATCTGTTCCTTATAATCCTATATCCTCTAGGTGCTTACAAATTGTTTGTTTAATAATTTGTTGCAGTATCTTTCCAGGTTTCAAAGTTAGGTTGACTGATGTGTAATTTCCCGGGTCAAGAGTTGTTATCCTTTTTAAATATAGGGCCCTCCATGAGTTCTCAAAGATTTGGTAATATTTCTGAGATTGCTTCAGCTAGTTCCTTGAGAGCCCTAGGATTAATTTCATCAAACCCTGTTGACTTGAATACATCCAACTTATCTAAATATTTTAACCTGTTTTTTCTGTATTTTTTTTACCTTGCATTCCTTCCCCCTTGTTGTTAATGTTAATTGTTTTAAGATTTAATGAAGATTGAACCAAATTAGGCATTGAACATCTCAGCCTTCTTGATTTCGTCAATTATTAGATTTCCTTCCTCACTATGTAAAGAACCTACACTTTCCTTCATCTTTCTGTCACTCCTAATGTATTTAAAGAACCTCTTCTTATTGCCTTTTATGTCCCTTGCTAGGTGTAACTCATTTTGTGCCATAGCCTTTCTGATTTTGTCTCTACATACTTGTGCTATTCTTTTGTGCTACTCCTTCACAATTCTTCCATATTTCCACTTTTTATAGGATTCCTTTTTTATTTTCAGGTCACTAAAAAGAGCTACTGATGGAGTTATATTGGCCTCTTATATTCTTCCTATCTTTTCCTTTGTGTCAGGATAGTTTGCAGTTGTGCATTTAATATTATCTCCTTGAGAAACTGCCAGCTCTCCTGAACTCCCTTTTCCCTTAGATTTTCTCCTATAGCACCTTACCTACTACTTCTCTGAGTTTGTCTGATTTTCTGAAGTCCTTATTCTGTTTCTCTCTCACTGCTTCCATTCCTTTGTATCATAAATTCATAATTTCATGATCACTGTCACCCAAATTGCCTTCCAGCTTCAGATTTGCTACCAATTGTTCCCTGATGGTCAGAATCAAGTCTAAAATGGCTGTCCTTTAGTTACGTATACCACTTTCTGAAACAAACAGTTGTCTCCAATACATTCCAAGAACTTACTGGAAATTTTGTGTTTTGCTGCATTACTTTTCCAGCAGATGTCTGTGTACTACTGTGTACTACCAGGTCTTGTGTTTTGGATATTGGTGTTATTTGTTCTAGAAATGCCTCATCTACCTCCTGTTTCTGATTTGTTGGTCTATATTAGACTCCTACCATGATGTCACCCCTATTTTAGCCCTTTTATCTTTGCCCAGAGATTTTCAACTGATCAACAAGTGTATATATTCTTGATGTAGAATGCAACATCTCCTCTGTTTTTGTTCTGCCCATCCTTCCTGAACAAGTTATACTCCTCTATACCAATATTCCAGTCATAAGACTTATCCCACCAAGTCTCTGTGATGCCAGTTCAGTTATAACTTAAATTATGTGCTAATATTTCCTGTTTAACTTCCAGTTCTTCCTATATTCAACAATCCCAACATCTAGTTTATCTTCTTTGGGGAACATACACACCGAGCTCCCCAAAAAGACAACGATCTTCCTGAAATGTTTCATCACATCTCCCAGGTTTTCTGGGAAGATGAAGAGTCTCAAAAGTATGGTGCTTTGAAAATGTAGCTGTAATTTACTCTATTAAAAATTATTCTTAAAAATAATCATCCTTATTATTAGGTTGCACAAGTTAAAAACATGTGTGGGAACGGAGCTTACAAAGCATATAATATCCACACTTGAAAAGGGCAACTGTTTGGAAAAAAAATTACTGCTTTCCATGATATTATGCATTTCAGCAGTATGGTTTTGCTCAAGAAATGATAGACTCTTTCAAAACAGTGAACATTTTAAGGTCACCTGGCATATATTAATGTAGTTTGAAGACATAGAAAGTCTGGAAAATAAAGTTTTACCATGAATCAGAGTCAGTTTGGACTTTGAGAGAAACAAAAATACTTGCTGCTTCTGTTTTTTTTTACTACCAAAAATATAGTCTTCTGAAGACCTTGCGCCTTGTGACGGGTTGGGACTCACCACCCAGCGCCTCCTGCTGGTTGTCTCCAGGAATTAGCTCAGTCCAGTGGACCACCTTCTCCTGGTGGTGTCCCGCCCGTTGCCTAGCCCTTGGTTGGCGTGTGAGCCCACATCGCTCTCCAGTTCGCGGCATCCTCTTCAGGACCACTGCCCTCCGGCAGTGCCCCTTAGTCCATTCACACCTCCTTCGGGGGGGAGGGGGGGTTGATCAGCAGTCTCTGCACCCCAGCCACCATGTCCAACTACACCCCCAAAGTCTAATCCCTCCTGTCAGGGATCTGGCGTAGTCTGTGATGGCTGCTCCCCACGGCCGATGGCTGGGTGTACTGCAAGGGAGGAAGCGGGGGACCCAGGTCCACCCTCTACTCTGGGTCCCAGCCCAGGGACCCTCTGGCGGCAGCCTCGCTGTCCTCCTTCTCTCCCCTCATCTGTCCACTTCCCTGGGCCACTTCCCCTACGGCCCCTTGCACCCGCTAGGCCCTTCTCTTCAGGGCCTGCAGCCTGGCAGACTACAGCTAGAGCTCCCTTCTGCTCCCCAAGCCTGTCCAGCCTGGGACATATCGCCTGCTCCTCTCCTGGGCAGCCTTTATATAGGGCTGAACCCAGCTCTGATTGGCCACCTCCTGCTCAGCCCTGATTGGCTCTCTAACAGGCCCTCCCTGATTAGCTGCTGCCTTGCGCAGCCTCTCTGGCCTGTCTTAGACCACTCTTGCAGAGGGGTGGGGCACTTACCCCACCACATGCCTATACAGACTTTGTGCCAGATACAGGTGAATGAAACGGCCCAACTTCTGGTCCATCTATAATAAATAGCTTTAAAGAGGTATGCCTAAAGATACTATTACAGATTGATCAAACATAGGGTTGGGATTGCTAGAAGCTCCTACATTTTTCTCTAACAATTACTTAGAGATTATGGTAATGATTCCCAAATAGCTGACATAGTCAAGTCTTGAGAGATGCCTGGGGCCCCATGTTCATCACAGGTGCAGGAATGGATAAATTCCTTAGTTATGATTTATTCCTCCATTTAAAATGTTCATTACTTGCAGATCACCTGGAACCTGCTGGGCCCCATAGTAAAATATGGTTTAGCAACAGTATTAGGGCACACATTTGACTATGGCAGAATCCAGTGGGAGGTATATTTGCAAGGATACAGAAACTGTGGAGCCAAAAAGGACACAGTGGCAGCCATACAGGATGGCACTGGAGTTGGGGGTCTCCTTATGTAATTTTTATGACATTGCGGGGTACCTTAAAATTAACCCACTAACTGATTAATTTGGTAAAGCCATTGAAAAAGGAGGAGGAATTCGTTCTTTATCTTTGCATCAGGAGGTGTCAATTATTAGCAACGTGCACTCCATTGCGCAAACTTTGAAATGAATTAATATATCTGTAAATACTGTAATTAATTCATTATATAATAATAGTGTTTCTCAAGCAATTGTGCGCAGCGTATACAATACTAAACTTGTTACGCATTCAGAAAATGTTTTATTAAAGAAATAAAAAAATCAACTGGGGGAATGGTCAAGATAGTTAAACAGCACACTTATATGGACCACACTAGTGGGAAAAGGAATTTACAATTGCTAGGCTAGAATGTCCTGGATCCTAGGAACCACATGCAATTAGCAATTCGACTGTGCCAGTTATGATTGCTATTCCTATAGGGATAGGGGGCCCTAAAGACTTGGCCTATGTTAACAGCAGGTGTACAATAGAGAATGGGACCCATAAACAGCATTATCCCGGTGTGAAGATGGCAACATGAGGAGAAGAGGAAATAAGCACAACCTGCTGTAAATGAATCAAGTATAAATGGTTCTGAGAGTGCTCGGCATGAGTGAGCAGGACCACAAGCGAGGGAGGTTGGGCCCGAATAGTCATTAAAGAAAGAGTGAAGGAAGTGGTACAGCCTGGAGACACAGTATGTGCTCTCGGTTATCACAGCTTCTCGATGGGGACAACACTATGCCAGGGGAGCCTGGATGAATTTTGTCTGAACCTCACCTCTCTGACTCAGAGTGGAACCCAGGCCATATGGCCAAGTGTGCAGATTAGGGAGAATGTGACAGAGGTTGTAACAAGCAACACCAAATGGGAGTCACTGGTGATCAATCTCTTTTCACCTAGACCTCCCTGGTCCATTAACACCACTGATTTAGTACAATGGAAAATAGAGCCATATGTGTCCATTTCCCAACTAATAGCCAAGCAACAGGAAACTGGGGCAATACTGTACATGCAGTGGAAACACCCTGGTGGGCTGTACCAGAGGAGGTGATCTTGCACCCCGCAGGTTAGTACTTTGAGCCTAATATTAATAGTGATTACAATGATTACAGCTACTGTGGTCTCAGGAATGTGTTAGTGCCTAGTAAACTTGAAAAAGAGAGCACTAAAAGGCAGGACTATGATACGAATGAAATGAATGCTAATATAAAAAAGAAAAATAAAGACGTGGAATGTAGGCCTGGCTTGACATGAGTGACAGGATTACAGAGGTAAATAGATCAGCAGGCTGAAAATGGAATGTTTGTGCGAACTAAGAGAGGTAAAGGGGTCGATGAGCTAAGAGACAGAATGTCTGACCTAGCTAAGATAATTGGCAGAAATGCCAAGGGAACTGTTTACAAAGAACAAGATATCAATGGACAAAATACGTTGGGAATTTTAAAATGAGGTAAAGAATATTTTGAACATGGACAGTGCATGAACAGAGCATTCTGTACAGGGACTGGTTCCTACAAAGTAACCAAGCCAGTCCCAAAAGGTGTGTTGCAATGTATAGTAAATGCAGTGAGATGTGTAAATGTATATAAAGAGGGTTTCTGTGTAACTTTGAATCTGTGATGTGCCCTGTGTTTGAGTCTAATCAGCTCAGTGTGGCATTGCTGTATGCAATAAATATACATGAGTGATGGAGTCAAACTGAGTTCTTTGAAGCTGAGTGGAAGGAATCCCAACAGTTCAGTGCTTGGGCTTGGCAACGTCTTTCTTGTGGTATGTCTGTGCCTTTATCCTAACCTCCAGAAAGCTTAAATAATCCTCACAAGATATGCCTAGCATTTACCAGGAGCAAGCAAGCAAACAAACAGAAACAAAGAAAAATGTCTGCTTATAAAAATGGTGTAATTAATCAAGTCCTCTCTCCCTGAAAACCAGCACAGCAGGGGAAAGGAGACTTGGAAAGGATAGGCCTGGCTTCCTCAGTCACTGAGGAAAGCTGGACTTTATGCTGCCTCCTTCTCCTCGCCTGGAAACACAGTAGAGCCCAGGATGTGGAGACAGATGACCAGGGCGGAGGCCGGCAGATCAGGCAGCAGCTCAGAAAGTCTTTATGTTCTTACCTCCATTGCGGGAAGCAGTTCAGTGGGAATGGATTGGCAGTGATAAGCAGATCAGGTGTTTATACTCTCTCCATGTCTTCTCCCAGTACCAGCACAGAATGGAGGAGAACTGAATGGGGCAGGGGTGGAAGCATATCGGACATGCAAGGTAGCCAATGCAACAGTGCTGGAGGGAAGATCATATATTGATGCTCACCCTGTCTCCTCTTCTACAAGCAGCACAGGTGTGGGGTGGGCAGGCAATGGCAGAAAGAGGCTAGCACCTCAGGCATCACTGGAGATAGCAGTGAATCAGTCTGCACTTTGTGGAAAAGGCCACTTGTTCATTTTCCACCTCTTCTCACCTGGAGACGTCAACAGGATATCAATGACACAGCTGCAGGGAAAATGTTGATTTTATGATAGAGGCCACTATGTTGTAATTTATGCTTGTCTACGAACATGTGTTTTATGCGGAAGTGTATATCACATAATGTGTTGACCTGTCGGTCTGTGAATGCACTTAAACATTACTGTCTATATAGCAGCTAAAATTGCACTGTCTTGTTTTATTTTATAGCTCCGTAAATCTGTTTTCAGCATCAGGGCAAGAAATCTTCTGGAAAAGGAGACAGCGATCAATAAAATCCTGAGGTAACAAACAGGGGTAATTTGATTTGATGCCTTCTATCTTTTGAATGACAAATGGGTCTCACTAATGAGTAATGAATTATTTCTAATCTGTTTCTTCTGCATGAGTGCTAAAGTATTAAATCAGTTTACAGTGTGTGCTTAATATTTGTGCCAGTGTATCTCTTTGCATTAAAAAACACAACTTGTTTTTACCTCTTTGTGTAAATGATAATAACCAATGATAACATGCTCTTAAGGTATATTATTCATGGACACAGTAGCAAAAGAGGGACCGTGTTTTATAATATAGGGTCAAATTTTGGCTTTTTCCACCTTTTCCCTTAGAATTAACCAAGATACCACTCTTCAAAAGCACTTCTTTTTTGCACTTGTGTCTGGGAATTTCAGCACAATCTTTGCACAGGAACTCAAGTGGAGTACTCCTACCAAACACATAAGTAAGCAATGCAAGAAAGCACAGAAAGAAGAGCTGTAGATTATTAACTCTGTGGGACTGATTGTGGACCCCTTACAATGGTGATCACATGCAAAAGTAGTCCCAATACATGTTTAGCAACATAAGGAAGGGATACACAGTCATGGCCCTTTGTGTCTGAGAGGAGCAAGAATCATGTCATAAAATGATCCGCTGAGTTCTCACCTTGCTGCAGCTTTTCATGCCAATTTTTGTTTTACATTGTTTAAATTAGAATTATTAACATTCAAATTATATGTTAAATCTGTGCCAACATTTTATAGATCATTAGTTTGTTGCTACCTACAGCTGTGTGTCATCAAAGCTTGCACACCTACAATATATATTATGAACAACCACTAATAGGGAAATAGCAGTACAGATCAGGAATAACTGATTAGAAAAATACAGTTGTGAAATGAGAATAAATATTGCAACACTTTATGAAGAGCACTCCAGTATGAAATTACAGGAGTTCAGTGCAAGTCCTGAACTGTGAATATTGTTGAAAAGTGCCTCATAATTACATGCCATTTGAGAAAAATTATAGCATCCACCTTTTGTTGTTCTTTTTAATATTCCTAAAGAATAAGTAACAGTAAGTGCTATAGAGATTAACACAACTTTAGCATTCTTTAAAAACTATGGTAAATAGTTAGCAATTCAACTGGATATGCTTTGTCAAGATGTGACTGCAAGGCCAAAAGTCTTCACTGCAAATGAAACTTATGATTCTTTTTATAAGCATTTCAATTACATAAGTGTCTCTTGGTTTTATAGAAGTTGCCCCATGGAGAAATAAGCACAGTTTCTGAATACTCGTCAAAAGCCTTACAATATATTTTTATGTATTGGCTTCTCAGCAGCATTTGACCAAAACACACAGGTTGCTGATTTATAATCATGAAATTCCACTGACTCCAGTGGGGTTACACAAAGCGTCAGTCAGCTCAAAGTTCAGCTCAGACAGTATCCCATAGGAAAACCACTCATGGGCTGCTTTTATCTTTTTAAGGCTCCATTCTTCCAGATGCAAGAATAACTCATGTAGAACAAAGGAAACTGTACAATTGAAATGCACAGTTTCCTATGAATTCTTCCATCATAATAGTGAGGTTTCCTTCCCTCAGAAGAAGTCAGCAGTTCTGCTTTCAGAACCTGTGGATTCCCAGTAATTTATCTGGCTCTCACTGCAAGGGGCAGCCACACAGATCCCCCTTGTCTCTGCTTTGCTAGCAGCCTGCTCCCACTTGTCCCTTCAGAGCATGGCATTTGCAGAATCTATGCTTCCAAGGTCTCCCTGGGAACATTTGACCCTGGAATCCCCCCTCAGGGATGGTTTCACAGGACAGAGGAAGAAGCAGTCCTAATTTATATTCACAACCGGGTGCTTCCCCACCCAGATTTACAGAGTCAAACCTCCGTGGAGCCCTTGTGGGGAAGTTTTGATGGTGATGGGATCCTGCCACTGGGGCAAAATGTTTGCTGGCACAGCCGCCTTTTACACACAGACAAACACAGGGTGCATAGGGCCTTCAAGGAGTAATAGTCTCAAGAGTGTAGCTTATTCATTAACAAAGAAGCAGCCTCCTTATGAGCAAGAGGAACAGATAGCTTTCTTGGCAATGAGTAACTGCCTCAAACTGTTTCCATACTCTGCTGATTCTGATGATGCCATTTCTATACTATAGTTACTGGGCCCACCGTAGGTGTCACAGCTTTGTATATGATACGATATACATTATGATATGATATGATATTGTTTGGTATTAACATGCTAACATAAGAAATCATTTTCACAACATCAGGGATGGATTTGCTGGTGCAGAAAATCACTAAATATGAGTTTTTCTATGACAGTGGAGCCTCGAAGAGGGATCTTGCAAAAAGAAAAAAAAAGATGGGTGTGAAATGTGATAAAATATCACAGCTAAACCCAAGCATACTGTTCACAGGAAGCAGAGAACTCAAACTTGCATGAAGATTATGCTTTTTCTTTGTACTGATCACAACTATGTTTTTATCATTAATAAAAGTAGCTGAGATATTTGAATTTCAGCTACCTTACAGACCTGCCAGTGAAAGAAGTGATGTTTGTACCTAAAACACCGAGTAATAGTTCAAGTTGACCCTTCTCTAAAGATTCCCACCAAAAGGCTTTGAATCATTGTCTGTATGGATGAAGGTGCGTATAAGTGCTTCTCTAAATTAAAGCTGCTCTGGAACAACTTCAGTTTGCTCAAATTATTTTAACAAAAGGACATTTAATTCTGTTCTTGCTGCTTTATGCTTTGTGCCACCTTTTTTGTCCTTCTCACCCACCCTTATTGAAGAATATTTTTTATCAAATGTTAAATATTTTAATATAAAGAGAAAGAGTGCAAACTGTACACAATGAGATGAATTCCATCTTTGTGCATCTCTTGAATGATCACTTAATGCTCCCATTGGTGGCAATGGGGACCCTTCGTACCCTTCCAAGGGCACAACTTGGGACCAAATGAAAAGGAACTGAAGATGACACCCAGCATCAGTTATGGATTAATTATCATCTGGAATCATCAACGTCTAGAAAATAGCTTTTGTAAGGACTAATAAAATTGCCTGTCTGCCACCAGAGCCAGCGTTATGGATTCCAGCTAAATATCTGCCTGATTCCCAGAATCGTTCATCACCTTTATGTTTTATATAATAATTACCAGTCATTCCTGTTGACCTTCTCCCTCTCCCTCTGCACCACCAGCCTTGACCCCACTCTCCTCACATTTGTTTTCTTCCCCCACTCCCCTCTCTATTATATGCTACCCCCTGAGAATGGAATGCTCTACCAGCCACCATCTTCTTCTTCCTACAATCGTTTATGTAAATATACTGGAACCATCCAGATATGCACATATAACCACGTTATCTTACCACTGTGAGTCAGCCATATCTTTCTCACCTCATCACCCCCTATTGCTACACATGCATATTCCATCACATAATAGTTTGCAAGCTCCACGAGGCACAGGCCATGTCACATCTTTTTATTGGTCCTATAAAGTGCCGTAGCACATTTTTGGATGCTGTATGAATAAAATAAAAATATTCGTACTACCTATGTCAATAATGCCGAACATCGTTCTGGTTCAGGTACAGGTTAGCTGACCAAGTCTGAGGCTGTTTACTGTACTGCCTATTCTGAGCCATTTTCCTATCAGCATATCATATCATATACATAGTGCAACAGTTGCAGGGTCTGTTGGACAAAAAATCAACTTCTTCAAAGGTCATCATTAAGTAATGAATTGTGACAGTTTTGGAAATAAGTCACAACAGGTTGAGTAGCTTTTGATATGCATTACATTATAATTGATTTTAGAGCTAAATTGTAAACTAGTGCTAAGTATAAACAACAATGTATTCACTATTCCAGACAAAGCTTTTCTGACATTTACTGAGCCTGAGGGAATAGCCTATCTCATGCATAAGTGAAGCTTTCAGTTGGAATAAACAGCTGAATGAATAAGGAACATTTATCTTATGTCTGAAACTATGTCTTGAGTGTGTCATGAAAATATGTTGTAGTGCTTGAATTAAAAATTCAGTTTTAATAGTTTGCTGGTATTCTGGTATATTATTCAGCTGCTCTTATAAAAACATTCTTCAAAACACAATGATCTTTTATGCATATCAGAATGAATGAAAAACAAGTTCTTAAGCCTTTCTAAAAGGGTTATGACATTACTTTATATTTACCTAGTCTCTGATTAAACTATCTCAATATGTTGTTACAATAGGCCATCCTGATTAGGCAACTTTCTGTCTTAAGACACAAACCCAGAGTATTCTCAGACACAGTAAGTAGTTCGTTTGTATCTTTATTAGAAAGCCTCCTCCATTAAACAACCAATTTCTGTTGGTCCCTTGAGTGATCGCTTAAAACAAGTTCAACCCTAAGTCAAGGGTTTCTCCTTTAAATCTGTGATTCCTTTTTTGTTAAATTTTAGGATTGAATACCTATAATTTTTTTAAAACAACTGATATGACTAATCTCAGGTATGTCTGTCATGATCAGCTTCTTAGAGCATGAGAAACCAAGGCTGCCACTGGATTCTACCTAGTCTCCAGTGAAGTCAAACATGAAGAATTTCAGGAGCTGCTTAACGTCTGCTCATTGGAAAATGTTGCCCCTTTTTATACTTGTTGTGCTAAGGGAGCTAAGGGATGATCCATACTTTTAATGGATCATCATGAAACAAGCTCTGTGACTGGCTCATCTTTAATCCAAGGAAATACCCAGACACACATCAGCTAGGAGAGAGTGGTTAGACAACAGGGCAAGAATGAAGACCAGACTGCAAGATAGCTAAAGAGGTGAGCATGTAAATATCCCATTTTAGATGGCTAGATTGCATAGACACTGGAGAAGACGAGTTTACTGTTTACTGTCTTTTCTTTTTAGAAACATCTGATCACATAAGAGGGACCCAGGAAGAAAAGCTTTATGTTATATCCAAGCTGCATTAATAATCCATTTTGCTTGACCAGTCAGATTCAAATTGTTTTAACAATACATCAAATTGAATAGCTGAAATGTAGTGTTGTTTGATTGTGCTAACAAAGTGCATTTGGCCTGCTGTCCAAACAGTGCCATGGTGAATGCAATCCATAAGATGACAGAAGTGGATGCTGGGATCCATCTGGTGTGTGCCCAGCTCTTCTGGAACATGAATATCAGGTTATCCCAGACAACCATGACAAAAGTTTGTTGGAAGCATGGATGGCATTATGGAAAGATTCAGTGAGAGAACCTATCATCATCAGTAATGAATGAGGATGATAGTATTTTGTGTATTGGGTTTACCGATGGAGCATTGCCATCTTCTGTTAAAGATTCTGTCCAAAGGACTCACCAGGAGAATTGTATGCAACAGGCAAATATGTGGATAGGGATTCTGGCGCAGTTCAACTAAATGATGTTCATTGATTAAACAAGCCTCAAATTGCAGTGATACAGCAACATAAGCAGGGAATCTATACTTGATGCCACAATCAGACCTCCCCGATAAAGTCATCACACAGAGCACCACCTTATGCCAAGCAAGAGGCTTCATACTGTTAGTGGAAGGTACAGTATTATAAAATATGTACTAACTGTTCAGCATCTTGCAGTAGCGTGGAGTATTTAGCTGAATTACTGTCTGTTTTGCTTATTTTTCAGGGATATAAAATGGGAAGGAAATATTTTAAAGGGCTGGTGCCCCTTTCATGTATGACTTTGGACCCCGTCAGTTTTCCCCTGGTAATGTATGGTATATAATATTCCCTGTAGGATCTTGTCCTGCAACCAAGCTCAGTGTAATTTCTTCCTCTAACTTGACTAATAATTTGTTCTTTTTAAACATACTTTATTTCCTTTGTGCATATAGAGATCAACCCAAAGGACATTGCTGCAGCTGCATTTGCTGAGAAGGAAGGGCTAAACTGCATCCAGAGCTTCGCATAGCGAGTAAACATTGCAATCAGCTTGACATGTTTCTACTTGTCTTTCTCCAGTGTTTCCTATCGCTCTCATTACATATTACATGAACATCCAATCTCTGTAATATCTAGCAGAGCTAGTGTGATGGGGTGGACTAGGCTCAGAGGCCCCTTGCTGAAGGCCTCAGGGTCCTGTTACACCCATCCCAAGAAAGGAGCAGTGAAGAGGACCTCCAAGCAGGCTAAAGTGGCTGTAGGGGAAGCAGCCAATCAGGGCCCAGGAGGGTCCTATGAAAAGGAGCAACAAAACCAGAGACAGGGCAATAGAGCTGGAGGAGTGTGGATGGTGTGGATGTCTGAGGGAACTGCAGCACAATGGACAGCCCAGTGCTAATAGGGACTGGGGGAGCAAGGAAGAGCTCCTCGCTGGCTACTGGGCCTGAGCTTAGAAGAGCCCTGAACTAAGGGTAAGACATTGGTGAAGGCCGGGGCCCGGAGTAGTGGGTGGACCCGGGTCTCTGCCGCCCCATAGGCTACTGGGGAAGAGCCTACAATTGGACATCAGTAAACCCCTAGAAGGGTACTGAACTGTCAGGAGACCCAGCTGAAGAGTGGGACCAAAACAGACTAAGAGAGCAAAACCATTGCCTGGAGGCAATGGTTTTGCTCTCTGATATTTTTGCTCTGCTAGATATTACAGAGATTTGGTCCCACTCTTCAGCTGGGTCTCCTGACAGTTCAGTACCCTTCTAGGGGTTTACTGATGTCCAATTGTAGGCTCTTCCCCAGTAGTCCTGGGGGTATGGCATGATGGCAGGGCTGCAACTGGCTTAAAGACTGCAGACACACCCAACCAGAGGGGGTGCTCTTGAGAGGTGGGTGCCATTACAGCTGGTCAGAAACTTTGAGAGAGGGAGGGGAAATTGTGATGTGGTGATTTTTTTTACCCCATTTTTCAAAGAAATTTCAAAGTTTTTGAAATTTTCTAACCAGCTCCAATTCATAAAGGTTTATCATAGTGAGAGAGGATTTACGCTGAACTCTTAACTGAGTGCAGAGCACTTAGGGCTAGATTTTTAAGAGTATTTAGGTGCCTTAAGATGCAGGTAGGCACTTAGTAGGATTTTCATCAGCACCAAGGCATCTCACACCTATTGAAATCAATGGCAGTTAGGCAATTAGGTGCTTTTGGAAATCCCACAAGGTGCCTATTTGCCATTTAAGGTGCCTAAAATATCGTAAAAAAATCTGGCCCTTAGCAATTGGGAGAATGGTCAGGCAGATTTTGGCACTCGCTAAGGATTCATGAAGGGAAACGTTCCCAGCGAGTAGAGGTTGGCAGAAGAGAAAAGTAAGGAGATGTTTAGTAAACAAGCTAAGGAGCTTGTAAAACTGTCCTCTCTGTCAAATCATCTGTGGCACTGTCAGTGTGGAAAGGCTTCCCTGCACATTGCTGCTGACGATTTGCATTATCTATTTCAAGTCACTTGATATCAGTCCTGTAGCACTGGCATTGCATCATTTCTCCATTGATTTCAACAGGGACTGCTGGACTCTCAGCATTTTTGAAAATCAGACAACTTACGTAGGCACCTAAATGTGGACTTAGGAACCAAACTTTAGACAGTTACTTTTTAAAAATCTTGACTATAGTCTTTCAATGGGTCTGCTCCTTTATCCAGGTCTGTTCCTTTATAGTATTTATTTAATTGGCTTCGTTATTCAGTTAATAATATGACATAAGAATGTAATCACAGGAAGAATTCAGTATTTTGGTTGCAAGTAGTGTTCTCTTTTATTATGTACAACAAGGGATTGTGTTCTCCACTCACAAAGCAACTGGGTATCTAAATGAGTTGTGTACAAGCATGTGAAAACATTTATGTGGAAGTCACACGTGGATGTAAGGAAACAATTATTTCTGGATATTAAAATACAGATGCATGTGCCTCAGAGAACAGTAATTCATATTCACAAAGATACAAATACAAGCTGTTCCATTATCTCAGTGAGAAGCTGTTATAGGAGAGAACTTGCACATCAGAACCTACTATTGTCTCTGCTTTGGGAGACCTTAGTGTCATTCTAATGGAGTCAGGTAGGATCCATTTCAAGAAAATAATGATTATTCTTTTACACAGAAATTACATAGTTATACAAAGAATATTTTTGTCATCTTTTGAAATGATTGCATTACATTATCCTATATCACATAATACTTTAAAATTCATTGTATTCAGATATTGGCTGAGATACTGTAAATTGTATTGCACTGCAAGACATACTGCAATTTTCTTAAATGCAATTATATTTCTGACTATTCAGTATAATGTAATCTAATGTGTTCATGTAATAAGTGTATAATATTGCATGTTAGTGGGATTCTGGTGTAATGGGTGATGAAAACATAGGCAGGCATTATAAGCTTATTTGCATTACAGATCTCTCAGTGGATCCACATTCCTTTCATCCATCTGCTTAAAACCAAGAGAAGGAAAACAACAGAGAAGAGTGAAAACGGATATCCACAGAAATATTGGAAAGAAAAAAGTTATCCCCTATAAAGCAATAATTGCCTTCATGAGATCGCAGCCTGCCATATGTAATTGTGCAATGTTATTTAAAACAATGGGAGTAAACATGTATTCAAAGGCTCAAAGTGTTAGTGAATAGTGTGATGTATCCAAAGGGTTCACATTCATAATACTCATATATGTTATCAGATATGAGGCAACAGCCACTGAAAATTGAGAAATTGCACCTTCGAGACTCAACTTGCTTTTATGAAATATTTATATTTGGTTTATATCTGTTTCACTGATGAATTTCAGAAATCCTAACTTACATCCACCTGGTGGCAGCCTTGCACATAGATCCTGGATTGAGTTTAACAGACTATTGACTGGAACGGCCAGACTGGCTGCCACAATGCCATAATTTGGCTTAGCCAGTCTTGACAGTGTGACTGTGGGGCAGTGATGCAGACAGTCAAACATGTGGTGGAGGAGTGCGCAATTAGAAGATTAGAGGGTGGACTACCACGCCTGCCACCCTCGATGTTTGATGGTTGAACAATCTAGATATCAACTTGTGACTCATATCAGTGAAGAAGATGAAACACAAAAATAAGATCAATCATTATCTATGGGTGTTAATGAAGGTTGCAGTGTTCTTGGCAAGTGAAATTTTTTTCACAAATGTGACCTCTTCAAACAGTCCTCTGGCATAAATATCCTTTCTTTCAACATCAGGCATTTATGTCATCTATTTAAATGTAACTTTTATTTTTTTTCTTGACCAAAAATGTTTATTACAGCCAGTACAAAAAAAATGCCCACATTCCTTTTAGGTCGGAGTGCTCAGTGACGCTTTCCAGGGGTACCCAGCATTGTGAGGCAACTCACTACTACCTGCCCTAGCATTGGGAAGCTTTGTCCATGCCAGTCACGGGTCAGCTCCCCAACTCCACTGGCTGCAGGCAACATAAGCACTCCCTCTAGGCCTTGCAGGCCTCACTGCTACTCTGCGGGTTAGAGGTAGGAATGCTCCAACCCTGAAGCCCTCTGAGCCTCTCCTGCAGCGTCTAGCTAATTGGTCCACTGGACACTCAGTGTTCACAGATGTATTACTTCCAAAGAAACAGTACAGCCCAGCTTACTGTTTTCACCTCACACCACCACTCTGCTTAACTCATAGCACTTAGATTTGTTTATAGTAAAATCAAGTATAAGTGTAACTAAGTATAGAGATGCAAGTAGAAGTATTGGAAACAAATGGTTACATATAAAATAAAATTATAACATGCATTCTAGAGCCTAGACTTAAATAACAAGATATTATCGTGTCTAGTGAAACATTGCTCACCAGCACTTCACAGGCAGACCTTCTTTTCATGGGACAAGGACACCGTCAGCTTGCCTCTTCAGTGAAGGATTCAGGGTGTCCCTTGTCCCCCTAGCTATATCAGAACAATCCTTTGTTGCACCCAGCTGCTGTTCATTTCTCCCTGTAGATTTCCAGCCTTGTCAATTTTAAACCATATTATGTCACCAGTCATCCAGGAAAGCACTTAAGTGTGTGCTATAACATGTAAACACATATTTAAAGTTAAGTACATGCTAATGTGCCTTCCTGAAAATTGGAGCCTGTATTTGTAGCATTCCCTATTCATTATGGAGAAAAATAATTATTATTATTATAATTAATAATGTTTATAAAGATTATTTTTATTATTACACCTTTATATAGAAGTTGTACCTAGAAGCCAGTCAGGTTGGGTTCCCATTGTGCTAAGTGTGTGCAAACATATAGAAAATTGCAGTCCTTGCCCCAAAGATCTTACAGTCTAAAAGACATGAAAAATAATTCCATTCTTTTTGGTTTCAAAGTGATTGCCCTGTGAAGAGCCAGCATGTAGCTGAAAGTTTCCATAATAATCATAATTAATAAATGGGAGGTTATGGCATGAGTAACATTCACAGAATAAAGTTTGATCATTTCCAGTGGACTGGGGTGATGGATTTCTGCATTGGCCCCATTCATACATGTGAATAGACTCTGGGGGAAGCACATTTGCTATAGCAAATCCTAAAAAGGGGATCCACAAATGGGACACAGTGTCTCAGCAAGGAGAGGTCATAAAGAAGGTCCTGGCATTGAATATATAACATGATGAGGAATCTTTGCGTCTCATTTGGCTTTGGGAATATGAATATCTTTTTTATGAGAGGTATAAGCTGCCCCTACTACTATTCTGTTGTCCTATTTATTGTTATCTGTGAAGCTGTGCCCTTGCATTCCCTCAGAACTATATGTGCCAGTTGTGACATGCCAAAAGGAATAACAGCATGTCTACTTGTTTCCAGCAATGCAATTATTTGGTCTCACTTTATAAAAAATTGCTTACCGTGGAAGTTCCAATTGTTTGTCTTAATCACAATATTTTTTTTTAGGGCCTGCACTAGACAACGCATGCTGAGTGGATCCTTTGAGGGGCAACCTGCAAAGGAAAGGTCAATACTTAGTGTCCAGCATCATATACGGCAAGAGCGCAGGTAGACACAGACAGGAAAAGTGTTTTTAAAATAATCTTAAAATAAATTCAATGAATAGAGTTAAACTTGCACAATACCTAACTCGTCTAAAACAGGAATGACTCATACAAAGAACTAAATTGTACATTTTTGATCGTAACAAGAATGAAATTCATTGTAGTACATAAATGGGGAAAAGGCCTTTTTATTTCAAATGTCATTTCCTTCACTGACTACAGAACTATCAATTTAAAGATCAGAAGGAAAAGAAATTGGTTTATGTTAGACAGACTTTAAAAGCTTCTCATGTAAGCTAAGGAAAAATGATAAGAATTTGAGATACTATATCTGGAGAGCAGTGCTTTATAATGGCTATCATATAAAGGTCAAGATTTGATCTTGAGATTTACTATCAAATTGATTGTGATTGTTTCAGGTCACTAAGACATGGTTCCAACAGCCAGCGAATCAGCAGGGGGAAATCTCTTGAAACCTTGACTCAAGATGTAAGTCCAAACAAAAATGTTGGTTTTAGTTTTGGAATATAGGAAAGATTAATATGCACTACAATCACTGTACAAGTCTAATGCCTATATAACATTCAACTTTCTAATCTGTGATTTGAGATCTTAGTAGGAAATCAGAAAACAAATAGGATAACAACATTAACATTATCTTCAGAATAAACAACATATTCACACATGTGATAGATTTCCTTATTTTGAAACACTTGCTTACACAGTGAATTCGCTGAAGCTGCAGGTAGTGCTGGTCCACTACTTTGCCATCCAGAGCAGCCTACGTTGCTTGTCCCCAGTGAAAGTTTAAAAAATATCATCAGCCTTGTGAGATTTATTGGATAAAAACCTTACAGTTTTCTACCAGCTTTGAAGGAGTATAACAGGCACAGATTTCACTGTGGCATATTTTCACAAGATCGATGACATTTTCACTTCTGGAAATTTTTAATGACCTTTGTTGAAGTCTCTGATTTTGCCAAGGAGAATTTCAAGACCAAAATGGGAGTTTTCAGTCCCTCTAGTTTTATGCTCTCATATTCTTTTCTAGATGTGCACGGAAGTAAAGGATAAGTAAAAATAAAGGGGGCAGCGTTTCTACTCTTACTTTGCCTAGGGCCAGAAATAACTGTCAGCACATAGCTGCACCATGGCAGGAACAAGCTAAGGAAGCAGTTGTGAGTCTGAGCAGGTACCAGATTGCTTCCCCATTAAAACCAGCCCATCTCCACTGGCTCTGACAGTTCTGACACCCTCTACCCACTCCCTGCGCACCTGTTTTATAGATCCTGTTCTCCCTCTGTGTTTGGACCAGCAATACATGCAGCCTGCTCAATAGACTGAAGAAGAGCCTAATTCCTCCTGTTCCCCTATATGAGCGCAATCTTGCCCTTAACAACTATGATGATGTTCAATAAAGATAAGAAGAATTAATGCAGTAATAAAGTTGAATTCATTGGGGTTTCACTAGGGGAATTAACAACAAAATTTGACTCACTGAACGTAACCAAGCATATGCTGTAGCACATACCATCCAATATGCTTGGCTTACATGATTTATAGTGCATTTAGAAGTGAGGACTTCACAATCTGAATGCTTCAGTGTAAAGACTGTATCTTGCTTTCATCTTTAAAGGAAAAAACACATTTTAAATGGTTGTTTTGCCTGTAGCATTCTAATACAGTGAGATACAGAAATGCACAGAGAGAAGACAGTGAGATCAAGATGATCCAGGAGAAAAAAGAACAAGCTGAAATGAAAAGGTATTTATAACCCAAAGGTTTGAAAACACACTTTTCAATTTGAAATGTGGGTATTGTATGATGGAAAAAAAGAAATCTAACAGCTGCAATGAAATAAAAACAAAATGATAATGGATATTTTTGATGGATGTCTTTTGTGTAACATTAAATATATTATGTATTATTTTTAAAAGGAAAGTCCAAGAGGAGGAGTTGCGAGAGAATCATCCATATTTCGATAAGCCACTTTTCATAGTTGGTCGAGAACACAGATTCAGGAACTTTTGTCGGGTGGTTGTGCGAGCTCGCTTTAACGCGTGAGTTTATTACTTTTCAATAGTGAGTTTGGCTAAATACTTTCTTTACAGGCTAGTCTGCTTATTTTGAAAGGAAACTATGTGCAACCAGCCCATAGCAGGTAGGAGTTAAACTAGATGTGATATAATCTAGTATAATCTAGTAATGCACATTGGAAAAAATAACCCCAACTATACATACAATATGATGGGGGCTAATTTAGCTACAACTAATCAGGAAAAAGATCTTGGAGTCATCGTGGATAGTTCTCTAAAGACGTCCATGCAGTGTGCAGCGGCAGTCAAAAAAGCAAACGGGATGTTAGGAATCATTAAAAAAGGGATAGAGAATAAGACGGATAATATCTTACTGCCCCTATACAAATCCATAGTGCGCCCACATCTTGAATACTGCGTACAATTGTGGTCTCCTCATCTCAAAAAGGATATACTGGCATTAGAAAAGGTTCAGAGAAGGGCAACTCAAATGATTGGGGTCTGGAACGGGTCCCATATGAGGAGAGATTAAAGAGGCTAGGACTTTTTAGCTTGGAAAAGAGGAGACTAAGGGGGGATATGATAGAGGTATATAAAATTATGAGTGGTGTGGAGGAAGTGAATAAGGAAAAGTTATTTACTTGTTCTCATAATAAAAGAACTAGGGGCCACCCAATGAAATTAGTGGGCAGCAGGTTTAAAACAAATAAAAGGAAGTTCTTCTTCACACAGTGCACAGTCAACCTGTGGAACTCCTTGCCTGAGGAGGCTGTGAAGGCTAGGACTATAACAGGGTTTAAAAGAGAACTGGATAAATTCATGGAGGTTAAGTCCATTAATGGCTATTAGCCAGAATGGGTAAGGAATGGTGTCCTTAGCCTCTGTTTGTCAGAGGGGGGTGATGGATGGCAGGAGAGAGATCACTTGATCACTTGGACCTGTTAGGTCACTCACTCTGGGTCACCTGGCATTGGCCACTGTTGGTGGACAGGATACTGGGCTGGATGGACCTTTGGTCTGACCCAGTACGGCCTTTCTTATGTTCATATGTTATAATCTCATTGCTGAAGAAAAAGAAACCAAAAGACATAAGCTGATGAAGGCAGTCCAAGATCATGAGATGAGATAAGGAAGCTGCAGGCACGAGGTAGGAAGAAAGGGGTGAAGCTTCAGCTGCCATCTTTAAGCCACAATGAGCCAGCCTGTCACGATAGCCAACGAGCAGATTGGGAACAGGAGTGTAGAAGAGAATGGTACCTATGCGTGTTGATGTCAGGCCTGCTCATTCTAAGTAATGTGCATATGTTTACCTCATGGAATCCTCTTAAAGCGAAACCTTCCCCCACAACAGAAGATTATCACTATAAGCAGATGTTCATGATGGGCCTTGCCCTGAGAGGTGCTGAGCACCTTAATTCCCATTACAGTCCTCTCAGCACCTCTCAGAGTGGGATCATATAACCAGAATTTCATTGTGCACAGTGAAAAGCACTGAACCAATCTGGGGCTTTCATTCTGCTTCACTACAAATGGAGTTTCCCTACATCCAAATTCACTACGACTGGGTTCTTCTGTATGTATATGTGCTTCTCTCTTCTCAGTTTCACAGTGCAGATGCCATTGAAGGCAACCAGATTTACACCATGTAACTGGGAGCAGAAATGTGTCCATACCTGGGTTTTATAAGATACTATGAAGAGGTTATTTTGAGTTTTATAGCTGAAGATTGTTAGGCTTGGGAGCTTTTTATATCAGTGGATTTAAGGGTCTGGAAATTAGATGAGAAATATCTGGGAATATTAATGAGAAAATTATTAAACTAAGTAATTAAAGAAGATTGGACCAAAAAAGCAAAGCCACTTTATACCAGCTGAGGACCCAGCCAATGAATTGTGATACAAGAGGAAAGGGTTTTTAGGGAAACTCTTTGAAACAGGAAGTTGTGTGTCAGATGGGTTGTTTCTCTCAGAAAACCAAAACTGAATAAAGTAAGCTATTAATTGTAGAACCTGGATTCAGACTTAATTACATTTTAAATTAAAAGATTTTTAAAACCAGTCTAGAACTATCTAGAGCTGTGCCATAAATTAAACTACTGCTAACTGTTTTGATTGGTAATTTGAACTAAAATTACCTGACACAAAAATTGGGTAAGTAAAACTTAAAACAACTTTTTTATAAAAAGTAGCATTTGAGCATTAAGTCATAGAATATGTCATGGATGTCCGGCATTAAGCTAGATAGTTAATTGCTTTGAGGTGATGCATGCACACTACAATTATAATAATGGCCACTAAAATGCAATTTAAATGGCTGAATTTTAAATATCTCATTTCCTTTTTATAGTTCTAAAACAGATCCTGTTACCGGAGCTGTGAAAAATACCAAATACCATCAGCTCTAGTAAGCATTGCAAAAGTAATTTCATTTATTTGATTACATATTGCATATCAATGTGGATTATACTTTTTGGCTTTAAATGTCTCTTTTTCTGTGTTTGTTTTTTTGTTTGTTTGTGTTTGTGGGAAGGGAAATTGTTTTGTTTGGTTACATTTGTTTGTTCTCTTACTTCTCTAGTTTTACTATGCATTTCTGACATGATGAAACTTTTCAAATGCCTCCTTCTAGAGTTAATTGACTTTTCACAGAAAACACTTTAGCTAGACTGTATTTTAATAGACATTTGATGACACTGGTCAAGTTTCTCTTTAATGATTGTCCTTGTATATTTTTGACAGCGATTTGCTGGGATTGGTTACTTACCTGGACTGGGTTATGATCATTGTTACTATATGCTCCTGCATTTCTATGATGTTTGAATCCCCCTTTAGAAGAGTTATGCATGCTCCAACACTCCAGGTATCATTACTAAATCAACTCATATTTAATAAAGCACAACCATCATATTTTTCTCCACTGCTTATTACTAAATTATGATTGATCTCTGCTTTGATTTTCAGATTGCTGAATATGTTTTTGTAATATTCATGAGCATTGAGCTTAATCTGAAGATTATGGCAGATGGCTTGTTTTTTACACCAACAGCTGTCATAAGGGACTTTGGAGGAGTCATGGATATATTTATATATCTTGTAAGTTTTGATATTTAAATACGTTTTGTAACATTTTTAATTTTTATCTTCCTGAATATGTATTTATTAAACATTTGGGGACAGTTTTTAAAAAAATGAAATCATGCAGAACTGTGAGGGTAATTTGAGCACACAGTCACCACAGTTTCACATACAAATTTGACAACTGCAGCGGCAAATGTGTACTTAGGTATCTGAATATTGTCTTGCATCCCAAATAGTGGTAAATTCATGAGCTAATATAGGTTTCCCATTGCATGGTAATTTGTCTCTGTGTATTTATTTATTTATCTTATACATCTGACCTCCTTTCCATCCATCTTTAGATCCAGATCCTGGACCCTGCTCCATCCCTTTTGTGCAGGGGAATCTGCTGGTGTAGCTGGCTTTTCACCATTCATTCCTTGCCTTCCCACCTCATCCCTCAGTTTCCCTCTGTAGAGAAGGCATTACCAGATGACGGATGTTAGGGTTGAGTCAGACCTGGCTGCCTAGAGTAGATCTGGTCAAAAAATCTTCAATAGAAAAGGCAGTTGTGTTGAAATTTAAACTTTTTGCAGGAACATGTTGATTTTAACTAAATTTTCAATGGGAAAAAGTTGAAATGAATGATTTTGACTTTTTCCTTTTGTTTTTCAAAACGTTTCATTTCAATAAGGTAAAAATGTTGCATTTCAACTATATAGATTTGATTCTTTTCGCTTTGACTTTTATATTAATTTTAAATATCTTTAATATATATTTACATATACATTGTATTTAAAATTGTATATAATATTATAATGTATTGACAACATCAAAATGAAACATTTTTACTTTATTGAAGCAACGCATTTTGATAGTCCCAAATCGGAATGTGTGTTCTACAGGAATTTTCAAATTTTCAGTTTCTTGTTTAGGTTCAGAAGAAAAACAAATGGCAAAATGTCAGAATTTCTCATGAAATGGAAATACTATTTTCTGAACAGCTCTAAATTCTACCTTTCCTCTTTTTGTAAAGCGCTATGCCCGCCAGTGGCAACAGATGAGTAATAAATATTAATAATAATAGATTATACCCAAAAAACAAACAAATGAAATCAGTGACTAGAACAGTACGATATTAAATGGTTTTTCAGTCTGAACTGAGCTGCTAAATGAAATGAATTTGATGGGTTTGACTGACTCTTGGAGAGATTAGTCTGTATCACAGATGTCCTGCATATAATTTGTCATGATCAATCTGTACTCAGAGTTTCTAGTAGCATTGGTTTCTCAAAATTCCTCTTTTTGTTTTTGTTTGTTTGTTTATTTGTGTGTTTGGAGGAAAATCATGTTTTATCTAGGTCTTGTAAACATTCCTAGAATATTGAGAGGATACCAGAGAAATTCAGTAACATCTGCTTATTCGTTTTGTTTTGCTAGACTGGTTGTTCTTTTTTATTTAGTTTTTTTTAAATCACAAGTAATTTTTTTTGTTGCTTTTAATCATATTGCCAATAATCAGCTGGGTCATGCATTCCTTATACATCTAAAACTAAGTAATCCCCCTGTCTAAGTCATACTTTATATTACGGATAGATTTATAAATAAGAACATAGAACTTAAGAATGATGATACTGAATCAAACGAATGATCCATCTAGCCCAGTATCCTGTCTTCTGACAGTGGCCAGTGCCAGATGCTTCAGAGGGAATGAGCAGAACAAGGCTATTATCAAGTGATCCATCCCCTGTCATCCAGTAGGGTAACCAGATAGCCAGTGTGAAAAATTGGGACATGGGGTGTGGGGTAACAGGTGCCTTATAAGACAAAGCCCTGAACATCGGGACTGTCCCTATAAAATCGGGACATCTGATCACCCAATCATCCAGTCCCAGCTTCTGGCAGTCAGAGGTTTAGGGACACCTCAGAGCATGGAGTGGGAAAAAGTACATATAAAATACTCTATAAAGAGTTAAGAAATGATTAACTGATATTTTAATAAATAGCTAATCAGTTGTTATAAATTGTTATGGAGTCCAGAGATAATACATGGCTTATAAACATGGTTCATAACTATAGCTACGATTTAGTCATGGCAGTCATGGTTTCCGTCACTTTACCGGACCTCCATGACTTCTTGGAGTTCAGCTGTCAACAGTCGAGACTGGGGCTGGAGCTGGGGCTGGAGCCAGGGCTATGTTCCCCTGCCCCGTGGTGGGGGCTACAGCCAGGGCTGTGCACCCCTGGCCCGCAGCTTCCACGGGGGAGTGCTACTGGGGCCGTACGCCCTTGCCCCGCAGCTTGTACGGTTATTTTTAGTAAAAGTCATGCACAGGTCATGGGCTCCATACATTTTTGTTTGTTGCCTATGACCTGTCTGTGACTTTTACTAAAAATAACCGTGACTAAATCTTAGCCTTAGTTATAACCATCTATAGCACCTTCTGTAGATGTAGCATAACCATCTATGATACATGCTACTCATGTCTATACCATGGTTATAATATCTATTAATCATTTTTAACACTATAGAAACTACATATGAATGTTCCCTGAATATAAAGCATGACCTTTCTCTGTCTGTTTATCTCTGTATATATAACTTACTGTATATGTATATGGTTTCAGAGTAGTAGCCGTGTTAGTCTGTATCCACAAAAAGAACGAGGAGTACTTGTGGCACCTTAGAGACTAACAAATTTATTTGGGCATAAGCTTTCGTGGGCTAAAGCCCACTTCATCAGACGCATAGAATGGAACATACAGTAGGAAGATAGATAGATAGATATAGATATATCTATAGGAAGATATATATATATCTCTTCCTACTGTTTGTTCCATTCTATGCATCTGATGAAGTGGGCTTTAACCCATGAAAGCTTATGCCCAAATAAATTTGTTAGTTATATATATTGTTCTCTGTATGTATATATACAGAGAACATGAAAAGATGGAGGTTGCCAGACAAATCAATTAAGGTGAGCTGTTACCAGCAGGAGAAAAAAACTTTTGTAGTGATAATCAGGATGGCCCATTACAAACAGTTGACAAGAAGGTGTGAGTAACAATAGGGGAAAACAAATTTGCAAACTACATACCATTACATTAGGCTTGAATAAAGACTGGGAGTGGTTGGGTCATTACACAAACTGAAATCTGTTTGGATTGATGTTCTGTTTTATCATACTTTGTCAAATAATATATTGTAATCTGGATTGCTCATTCTTTCTCCCTTCCCACCTCCTCCAAGGTAAGTTTGATATTCCTTTGCTGGATGCCTCAGAATGTTCCTGCTAAATCTGGAGCTCAGCTCTTAATGATACTACGATGTCTCCGACCCCTTCGCATTTTCAAACTGGTGCCGCAAATGAGGAAAGTTGTACGAGAGCTGTTTAGTGGCTTCAAGGAAATCTTCTTGGTATGTGCCAGTTATTTTGTTCCTATGATAAAACAAGATGGAGAGTAATGGTGTAAAATATATTGCTGTAATTCAGCTTTGTTTTTTGCTTTTTTTTTTACCAGTTGCACTCTGTTTATACCTCATAGAGAAAATGCATTGTACACTTACCATTGGAGTTTTAAAAGTAACAAGTTAAAAAAGAAATTACCAATAAAAGTGCACTTGTTTTATTCATATTTAATAAGGATGCAGGAATAATTCTTTCACAAGTGACTTTGTTTATTTAGTATATCTTATACTATATATTATATAGATGGCAGGATTATTGAGAGATAAAATACCACAATTTCTGCTGGGGGAAGAGGATGAGAGACAGGCTGCTTACGTGGCTGATCTACAGAAACCTAAGAAAACTCAGATTTCCAGAGACGAGAGTCTCTGTCACTCCCAGTTCTTGTTCTGAGACAGTTGGAGGGAATCCTGCCCCCTGACTGCAGCTCTGGAATGGTGGTGGGTAGGATTGCCGAGGAAAACAAGAATTCTGTCTCCTACATTTTTTTAAAGTTTTGGCATTTGGTTTTATTCCTCATTGAGATAAAACCAAGATCTTTTGAAATTTTTTGGACAACTAAGAGACACCGACACACACACACCACTACACATAAACACAGAATAGCCAATAACCCAATGGTTAGAGCGCTTATGTGGGATACGGGAGGCCCAGTTTCAAATCTCTGTTTTAGTGGTGGGATCCTAGAACCCATTATTACTGTTTTAGGAATAACAGCTCTTTCTCTCTTTTCCCCCCAAGTGGTGTGTGTTTGTTAGTTCTAGAATTTTTTCCAGGATCAGGTCTCAAGACCTCAGAGTGTGATAAGATTTTAGACTGGACATGAGGGTTAGAAATAAAATCTTGCAATTTGATCTTATACATTTATTATATACTGTGTTATGTATTCATGTACATTGTTTGGTTATAATACACAAACTAGTCTCTTAATAAAGGGGCAAGGATCATTAGTTTAAGGCCAGTGTTTAACTTACTTTATATCTGTTACAACCTGTTAAAATGTTTACATCATAATTCATTTATGTCTGACTCCTACAGTTAGCTGCTCTGGTGGTACAGAGCCAGACAGCCAGCAGAGGCAGCACATGTTAATGAATAAGGCCTGATCTAGCAAAGCACTTAAGCATGTGTTTAACTTTAAGCAAACGAGAAGTCCCATTGAAGTTAATAGGAGTCTTCCCGTGCTTAATGTTAAGCAAATGTGTTTGTACAGCACCTACTACAATGAGGTCCTGGTCCCTGAGTAGGGCTTTGAGGTACTACCATAATACAAATAATAATAAGAAGAGTGTCAGTGATTGCTGGGTCAGGGCCTACACCAGGCCTGCACAACATGCGGCCCGGGGGCCACATGCGGCCCACGTGGGCTCACTGTGCGGCCCACGGGGGGGTGAGCAGGCAAGGGTTGCAGTTGTCTGGAGGTGCCTGCCTTCCACGCCTTCCTCATTCACACCTCATTTATTCAACAGGGCAATTAAATACAAAGTGGGGGGAAGATCTTATTCTACTTCTAGCAAAAAGACATTTTTCTTTTACCTTAATTATACTACCTTAGGGGCCCGCTATAACATATTACCAAGGTTCAATACAAAGTCATATAAAAGTTATACAAAAATGCATAATGCAGAGATTTATTTACAAGTGCATTGATTGACTGTTGTGTGCAGTAATATAGTGACCCCTAGGGAGGTGAAGAGAGGGGTGATGGTGGGGCCGAGCGGGGAGGTGGTGGGTCCTATTTTACTGCTGTGATCTGGTCACCCTATGCGCGCTGTTTCTTTCCCCCTCTACAGGCTTCCACACCCCAGCGCTGGGGAAGGAGAGGTTGTTTCCGTGGGGCAGGCAGCGCTGAGGGGGGAGTATTTCCGCGGGGCCGGGGGGTTTCGGCCCTCAGCTGTTTTCTTTGGAGTAATATGGCCCTCGCCGCTTTACAAGTTGTGCAGGCCTGGCCTACACTAAAGGCCAATAGCTTAAACTTCATAGGAAAATCTACAAAGAAAAAAAAACCAGTGCTTGTCTGATTGAAAAAGCCAAAAATAGTATGGAATGCAATGATATTTCAAGTTGCTGAAATGATATCACCAAAAAGATATGGTAACAAAAGTTTTAAAACTTAAAAAAATATTTTTATGAGTGTCAATGGAGACATTATTATAAAATGATGCATTGTTATTCGTAACAAATAATGCATAAGTTATAATTCATAACACAAAGGAGTTTAGGGAGAGCCCCATTTTTAAAAGTTGGGAGCCAGACCTTCCAGTGCAGCCAAAGTTGGAAGTGCAGTGGCTAAAAACTCAGTGGTGCAGGGAGAGTGCCTGTCATAAAATCCTCTAGGTCAGCATTATGCCACCAAAGGCTCATTCTTGAACTGCACTGGATGATCTAGCCCTTCACTTCTAGTATGTAGAAGAAAAGTTTGACTATATTTACATCACTTTCACAGGTGTCCATTCTTTTGCTGACATTAATGCTTGTTTTTGCAAGCTTTGGAGTTCAGCTTTTTGCTGGGAAACTAGCCAAGTGCAATGATCCACACATCATCGCAAGGGTAAGAACGGCTTTTCTATTTCAAAATACTAGTATACTCCATCCTCTCTGGGCAATGAAGGAAACAAGTAGGAAGAACAACAAGAATTCAGTATGAAAAAGAGAAACTGTGTGGCATTTCATGTAGCCAAAAAAAAGTGTGGGGGGATTTCTGTATTCGTTTGTACAATTAGAAGAAAATGGGTTTTGTTAAATTCAAGCTGAAATAAAAAATAAGCTATTCTCACCTGTTGATCGCCACTAATGCATCTGGCAAAGTGCATACAGTAGAGCAGGGGTCGGCAGCCTTTCAGAAGTGGTGTGCCGAGTCTCCATTTATTCACTCTAATTTAAGGTTTTGCGTGCCAGTAATACATTTTAACATTTTTAGAAGGTCTCTTTCTATACGTCTATAATATATAACTAAACTATTGTTGTATGTAAAGTAAATAAGGTTTTTAAAATGTTTAAGAAGCTTCATTTAAAATTAAATTAAAATGCAGAGCCCCCCAGACCGGTGACCAGGATCTGGGCAGTGTGAGTGCCACTGAAAAATAGCTCGCGTGCCGCATTTGGCACGCGTGTCATAGGTTGCCTACCCCTGCAGTAGAGAAAGATATGCTCCCAGTCCTAAGAAGCGTTAGCCAAAATTTTCAGACCTAGGTACCCACAGTTAGGCACCACAGGGTGGGATTTTCAAAAGTGCGCAAGTGATTTAGAAACATAAACATGACCTTGACAGTTTGGAGAACTGGTCTGAAATAAGATGAAATTCAGTAAAGACAAATGTAAAGTACTACACTTAAGAAGGAAAAATCTAATGTACAACTACAAAATGGATGGTAGTACTGCTGAAAAGGATCTGAGGGTTATAGTGGATCACAAATTGAATATGAGCCAACACTGTGATGCAGGTGCCAAAAAAGTAATATCATTCTGCCCTCCCTGTGAACGACAGCCACTCACGGTACATACGCTGTTTGGGTGAGAGGAACATGTCACAAAAGTGCACCCTCTGCCTCAAATTGAAGGCACGGTACAGAAAGGACCATGAACTGAAACTAAAAATTTTACTAATGAAGAGCTCATTGTGACCTGCCTCAGACCCTGGCCCCCGATACCTCTCCTCTGCAGCGGTCACCATCAATACTGTCATCTGTCGACCCTCACTCACTGCACACCACTAAAAGAAAATCTACACACTCTCCTCAAGATGAGAAGAAATGGGCACCGAAATCACCCACCAAAGAAAGGCATCCCCTATGAGGTCGGTAGCCTCGACATCTTCTAGGGCAAGAGCTAGCTCCTTTGACCATCCAGGTACCTCTGGTACCAGCACTGTTGAGAGATCTAAGGACTCTAAGTGGGCAGGACCACATATGTGGATACTGTCACTCGGCACTGATAAGGACAAATCACTAATCACAAGGCACTTTTATCCAAACATAACCATATGAACTATTCCAAGGGGCTCAGTGCACTCAGCAAAAAGTTTAGATCCTTCAAATGGGAGATCTTCCTGGAGAGACCTGTCTGGGGAGCTCTGAGAGGTGAAGCCATGGGGCTCGTCTCATTACCACAGAAGTCACAATGGACTGGGCCACCATATCCAGCATCCAGAGAGGTTTGTAGTGCCATGCATGCCAGGAGTTGTCCTTCTGTTACTAGTACTTGGAACTGCTCTTTTTTATCATCTGGGAGAGCAACACTCTGTTCACTCAGCGTCTATTCTCCAGCACAGAAGAAAAGACAGTATAGATATCAACCTACTCCGAGATCTCACCCTCCATATTTCACCTTCAACAGCATTATGATACACAACATAGGTGACAGAGACCTCCTCCCAAATGTACACAGACATCAACACAGGCAGCTATGTCCCACGCTTCTGCATGTCCCACGCATCTGCCTCCAAACAATAATTTTGAAAATTTGGTCGAGGCCCTGAGATGTCTCCCCATGGTCCAGATGCTGCAGCCATCCAAATTACTCCTTCAGTTTGGCGACCATTTGACTCCGTTCTACCTGACATGACAGCAAGTCACCTCCGACAAGTGGGTACTGGAAATCATCAGCAACAGGTATTCAATTCCATTCCTCTCTCTCCCGCCCACCCCATCCTGTCCCTCCTCAGGGAACTTTTTCATGAGCACTGTGACTGGGAGCCATAGACCTGGTGCCATTCCAACTCAGCAGGAAAGACTTTTGTACTCACTATTTTCTAATCCAAAAGAAGTCCGACGGTGGAGGTGAATGCTAGACTTGGGGAAACCTCAACAATTTTGTCAAACTACTGCAGTTCAAGACAATCACACTATCAACAATAATCCCAGTACTGGAACAGGAGGGAGCTAGTTCTTGGCCCTCAACCTCCAAGACGCATACTTCCATATTACCATACACCCTTTCTCCCACTAGTGTTCTTGTGAGAACTTCCTGCTCAGTGAGTCTGCTGTGGTATTCTGGTGTCCAGGTAGGTATGCGGCCGAGATATTGATGCCATGCTGGATGCACCAGTTCCACAATTTTAGTGCCTCTGTACACAGAGATTGAGACCTCACTCCTGTCTGTTGATATAAAACATGCAGGTGATGTTATCTATCATTACTCTTACTGTCTGTTGTTTGATTATTGATAGAAAGTGTGGGCATGTATTGCGGACTATATGTAATTCTAGGAGGTTGATGTGCAACATGGACTCTGATGGGGACCACTTGCCCTGTACCGTGTGGGTCTGTTGATGTGCTTCCCAACTGAGTAGGGAGGCGTTTATAATAAGTATCAAGGTCGGTGGTGATTGGAGGAAGGGATCCCCTATGCAGACATTCTGTGGTTGTGTCCACATGTCTAATGAGTCCTTGACCTTCAGTGATATCAAGAGCAGTTTATTCAGGCTGTGTCTGTGGGGTATGTATGCTGTTCGTAGCCATCCCTGAAGGCAATTCATATGTAATCTGGAGTGTTTTACCATGAATGTGGTTGCTGCCATATGACTCAGCAACTGTAGGCAAGTTCTGGTGGAGATCTGTGGGCTGGTCCTCATGATGGAAATGAGACTGACTATTGTGGAAAATCTGGGATCTGGGAGGAATGCTCTGGCCTCTGTAGCATCTAGTTGGGACCCCATAAACTCTAGCTGTTGTACTGGTGTCAGTTGATTTTTGTATATTTATCTGGAGGCTGAGTTTCGAGAAAGGGTCCATCCCTTTTGTTATGACTTGAAGCGTGTCACCTCTGAACAGAGCCTTGATGAGGCAGTCATCTAGGTATGGGGATATTATAACCCCTTGTTTGCAGAGGATGCTGCCACCACTTCCAGAACTTTGGAAAATACTCTGGGAGCCATGGAGAGGCCAAAGCACACTTTACTGAAAATGGTCGGACCCCAGAACAAATCTGAGCTTTGGCCTCTCTATGGCACCCAGAGTATTTTCCAAAGTTGACACCACACCTCCTCTCGCAGGATGCAGGTCAGATTCTTCACCCAAATCTAGAATTTCTCCATCTGAAGGCATGGCTCCTTCATGGTTCCAGAATACAGAGATGACCTGTTCAGAACAGATATAAGAGATTCTTTTAAATAGCCAGTGTTTAACAATACACTATACTTACCTACATACATGGAAAAGATTCTGAACTTGATGTGACACCAAACATGTCTCACCAATATTACACCCTACAGCTAAAAAGATCAGGGCTAGTCGCAAGCTCTGTTCATGTACATCTGGCTGCCATTATTGCATTCCACACCGAGATCGAAGGTCATTCAATATTCAACCACCCAATGACAAAAAAATTCCTTAAGGGCTCCTACAGAATCTTTACCCTGAGGTACGAGACCCCACCCCTCCTTGGGATCTCAGCCTATCTCACCAGCCTTCCATTTGAACCAATGGCGACCTGATCCTACATGCACCTATCCATTAAAATGGTCTTTCTCGTATCCATCACATCTGCCCAATGGGTAGGAGAAATAGGTGCCCTCATGGTGTACCCCAGATACACAATCTTTTACAAAGATAAGGTCACGTTACAACCACACCTGAAGTTTTAACCCAAGGTACTGTCCTCTTTCCATCTAAACCAACCTATCCAGCTTCCCTCCTTCTTCCCTAAACCACGTGGCAAACAGCATGAAGCCATGACTCCTTGGATGGCACGCAAGCACTAGCCTTTTACCTTGACAGTCACCACACTTATTCCTCTCTATAGATGAAAGATCAAAGGGATTGGTCATATCCAAACAACACCTGTCAAAATGAGTCTCAGAATGCATCCACCTTTGCTACCAATGACACAAACTTCAGCCCTCACCTGGACCTCGTATGCATTCCATTTGCTCGCCGTCCACCTCAATAGCTTTTCTAAATAACATGCCGATTACTGGCATTTGTAAGGCAGCCACATGGGCATCCACGGACACATTTAGTCAACATTATGCGATCACCCATGACATGGCATCAGATGCCCTACTAGGACCACTGTTCTATCTTCCTTAGTAGGTGTCTCTCTGAAGCCCCAGTCTTCCATCTAGGGGCATGCTCTACACTCACCTACAATGGAGCGCCAATGGGAACACTACTCAGAGAAGAAGAGAGGGTTACTCACCCTGCGCAGTAACAGATTCTTCAAGATGTGTGTCACTATGGGTGCTTCACTACCCTCCCGCCTCCCCTCCGCTTCAGAGTTCAAACATAGGCTCTGTGGTAGAGAAGGAACTGAGGGAAGTTGAACCACACAGTGCTATATAGCCACTGCTCACAGCGTGAGACGGGGAGGCATGTGTGTGCGGCCCAACTGGTACTGCTGCCAAAGATCTCTGATCCCAGGCACAGGGACGCTACTGCACCTACAGTGGAGCACCTGAAGGGATAGACATCTCGAAGAATCTCAGTTACTGCACAGGGTGAGTAACCCTCTCTTCCATGTCTTTTTCCTGCTTTCTTTTACAATACACACTGCTTTCTTTGGGAAATGATGATTGTAAGAAATGGAAGAAAGGTCACTGAAGAAGGGTGTTTTAGGAAGTGGTTTGAATGAAGAGAAGGTTGTTATGTAGTGCAAAAGGAATGGGAGTGCCAGGCAGTTGAGGAAGACATGAGAAAAATACCGAGTTCATGACGTTTGAGCGCTGAAGGACTGGACAGCACAAGGGACTGGAAATGGGCTCTGACACCTAGCAATCCTCGATCACCAGTTAAAATCCAGCTCAGGCTGATGGTGACGAAAAGTACCAGCCAGTGTTACGTGGCCTGTGTGAAGCAGATTAGTAGCATCATTCCGCTTGCAGTGGCGAGGAGTCAAGCATCACATAAACACCATGACACTCTCAGAAAAGAGGCCAAGAGGTGAATGAACTTGCTGATTTACTAACCCTCTCAGTCTTGGAGGGGGCCTTGAAGTGCAGAATGATGATTCTGCCTTGTCACTGCTCATGCTGTGTCTTCCCTGCATATGAAAAAGTTCAGTTCCCAATGCTATTAATCCAGTACCTAAAAATAAACCTCTTGTTCCATTTACACTGTTTCAAGCTGCTTTATTTATTGTGCTGTTTGTGTTGTACAGTGTCCTCACCTCTCTGCAGGTCTATATTTCACCCATTGTGCTTTATTTTACTATAGGAAGATTGTCATGGCATCTTCAGAATAAATGTAAGTGTTTCAAAAAATCTGAATTTAAAGCTAAGACCTGGAGAGAAAAAGCCTGGATTTTGGGTGCCACGAGTCTGGTGAGTAGTTGTAACTTGGCCAATCTTTCTTTAGGTAGTTCAGCTGTTAATCTGCTGCAGGACCCAAATACTGCAGCATTGTTGCAGTGAAAGTAGCAAATAAAACTGGTGACAAACAGACCAATCTAGTTTCCCTACCAACCTGAGGGAAGTGCAGGAAAGGCAAACATGCTGACTATTACTGTACACAGCCAATAGTTCCTATTTTACACACAGGGAAATATTGTGGTTAGGGCTGTCAAGCGATTAAGAAAATTATCGTGATTAATCACGTGATTAAAAAAATGAATCGCAATTAATTGCACGATTAATCACGCTGTTAAACAATAATAGAATACCATTTATTTAAATATTGTGGATGCTTTTTACATTTTCAAATATATTGATTTCAATTATAACACAGTGTACAGTGTACAGTGTTCAGTATAACACAAAGTGTACAGTGCTCACTTTATATTTATTTTTTATTACAAATATTTTCACTGTAAAAACAAAAGAAATAGTATTTTTCAGTTCACTTAATACAAGTACTGTAATATAATTTCTTTATCACGAAAGTTGAACTTACAAATGTAGAATTATGTACAAAAAAATGCATTCAAAAATAAAACATTGTAAAACTTTAGAGCCTACAAGTCCACTCAGTCCTATTTCTTGTTCAGCCAGTCACTCAGACAAACAAATCTGTTTACATTTGCAGGAGATAATGCTACCTGCTTCTTGTTTACAATGTCACCTGAAAGTGAAAACGACGAGGAGTCCTTGTGGCACCTTAGAGAATAACAAATTTATTTGTGCATAAACTTTCATGGGCTAGAACCCACTTCATCAGATGCATGGAGTGGAAAATACAGGAGCAGCGCACCATCATAGGACCTAACCACATCAGCCACACCATCAGGGGCTCATTCACCTGCACATCTACCAAGTTGATATATACCATCATGTGCCAGCAATGCCCCTCTGCCATGTACATTGGCCAAACAGGACAGTCTCTATGCAAAAGAATAAATGGACACAAATCTGACATCAGGAATTACAACATTCAAAAACCAGTAGGAGAACACTTCAATCTCCCTGGTCACTCAATAACAGAGCTAAAAGTGGCTATTCTTCAACAAAAAAACTTCAAAAACAGACTCCAACATGAAACTGCAGGACAGGACAGGACTGGAGGGAAGGATAGCTCAGTGGTTTGAGCATTGGCCTGCTAAACCCAGGGTTGAGGGGGCCATTTAGGGATCTGGGGCAAAAAAATCTGTCAGGGGACAGTACTTGGTCCTGCTAGTGAGGGCAGGGGACTGGACTCGATGACCTTTCAAGGTCCTTCCAGTTCTATGAGATAGGCATATCTCCATATATATAATTTGCAAACTTGACACCATCAAATTAGGCCTGAATAAAGACTGGGAGCGGTTGGGTCATTACAAAACCTAAACCTAATTTCCCCCTACTGTTACTCACATCTTCTTGTCAACTGTTTGAAATGGGCCACTCTCATTACCACTACAAAAGTTATTTTTCCTCCCTTGGTATCCTACTGTTAATTGAATTGTCTCGTTAGATTGACCTTACACTTTGTAAGGCAACTCCCATCTTTTCATGTATTTATACCTGCTCCTGTATTTTCCACTCCATGCATCTGATGAAGTGGGTTCTAGCCCACAAAAGCTTATGCCCAAATACATTTGTTAGTCTCTAAGGTGCCACAAGGACTCCTCGTCATTTTTGGTGATACAGATTAACACGGCTACCACTCTAAAACCTGAAAGTAAGAACATGGCACTATTGTAGCCGGTGTCGCAAGATATTTACGCGCCAGATGCTCTAAAGATTCATGTGTCCCTTCGTGATTCAACCACCATTCCAGAGGGCATGTGTGTTCCAAAGCAGTGCGAACCAACACATGTTCATTTTCATCATCTGAGTCAGATGCCACCAGCAGAAGGTTGATTTTCTCTTTTTGTGGTACTGGGTCTGTAGTTTCTGTTGCTCTTTTAAGACTTCTGAAAGCATGCTCCACCCTCGTCCTTCTCAGATTTTGGAAGGCACTTCAGATTCCTAAACCTTAAGTCGAGTGTTGCAGCTATCTTTAGAAATATCACATTGGTTCTCTCTTTGTGTTTTTGTCAAATCTGCAGTGAAAGTGTTCTTAAAAGGAACATGTGCTGGGACATCATGCGAGACTGCTATAACATGAAATATATGGCAGAATGCTGGTAAAACAGTGCAGGAGACATACAATTCTGCCCCCGTGTAGTTGAGTCACAAATGTAATTAACTAATTATTTTGTTAACAAGCATCATCAGCATGGAAGCACGTCCTCTAGAAAGCTGGCTGAAACATGAAGGGGCATACGAATGTTTAGCGTATCTAGCATGTAAATACTTTGCAATGCCTGCTACAAAAGTCCCATGCAAATGCCTGTTCTCAATTTCTGGTGACATTGTAAATAAGAAATAGACAGCATTATCTCCCATAAATATAAACAAACTTGTTTGTCTTAGCAATTGGCTGAACAAGAGTTAGGACTGAGTGGATTTATAGGCTCTAAAGTTTTACATGGTTTTGTTTTTGAGATTTTTATGTAACAACAACAAAAAATCTACATTTGTAAGTTGCACTTTCATTATAAAGAGATTGCAGTACAGTACTTGTATGAGGTGAATTGAAAAATACTATTTATTTATGATTTTCACAGTGCAAATATTTGTAATCAAAAATAATAGTATAAAGTGAGCACTGTACACTTTGTAATCTGTGTTGTTATTGAAACCAATACATTTGAAAATGTAGAAAAACATCCACAAATATTTAATAAATTTCAATTGGTATTCTATCGTTTAACTGTGATTAAAACTGTGATTAATCATGATTCATTTTTTTAATCATGATTTTTTTTTTAGTTAATCGTGCGTTAACTGCAATTAATCGACAGCCCTAATTGTGGTATCTCAGATGCAACAATAAGTCTATGGTTTATATTCTGACAGTGTCAATTTAAGATTTTCTAACACCTAAAAATGTGTGAAAATTGTCTTTAATTCCTTATTTTTTGATAGGAGGTTGTTTCACTTTTTGCAAATTCAGCCAAACAGCTAAAATTATTTTCATTAAGGGGGAGGGGGGAGAGAAAAAGAACGTGGTAACAGGGGAAGATTCAGAGCCATCCTACTAATGAAATAATACACTGTGATTTGAACAGTCAGTGAAGCTGTGGCATCTGCACACTCTTTCAGCTTCTATATGCTTCCGATAAATTCTGAAGGCAAAATTCCTGTGAGTAAGCAAATTCAATCCACTTCAGCTTGATCCAGAAATAGCTAAATATATCTTAATCAGCAAAACTATAAAGTTTGGAGAATTTTTTGTCACTGCAGAAGATGCGTTACCTCAAGGAGGTGAGTACCAATTGTTGGCCTTGTAGGACCAGATTTTCAAGAGCCCAGTAACTGATAGCCTGAGGGTCACAGTGGGAGCTATGTCCAGGGGCAGCTCTCACAATTTCGCTGCCCCAAGCAGGGGCCGTGGCCCCGCCCCCGACGCAGGCAGACGTAGTGGGGCCCCGCCCCCGACGCCTGCCTGCGTCAGGGGCGGGGCCCCGCTACGTCTGCTTGCATCAGGGGCGGGGCCCCGCCCCCGACGCAGGCAGTCCCAGTCCGCGGCGGCAAGGGGAGAGCGGCGGACCTGCCGCCCCATTGCCGCCACAGCAGGCGAGAACGGGACGGCAGTCCGAGTCCCGCGGCGGCAATTCGGCAGCGGGAAGAGCGGACCTGCCGCCGAATTGCCGCCGTGGGACTCGGACTGCCGCCTCATTCTTCGATGCCACCCCAAGCACCAGCTTGGAAAGCTGGTGCCCGGAGCCGGCCCTGGCTATGTCCATACTGCAAGCTAGGGGTGTGATTCCCCGGGTCGTGTGCACATCCCCAGGCAGCTCGATGAGTGCTAGCATGAGTATAAACAGTAGTGTAGCTGCAGAAGCATGGACAGTGGCAACGGAGGCATGGCTGAGCAGGTTTGTACTAAGCGCAGCTAAGCCATGCCTTTGCTGCCACTGCCTGTGCTACCACAGCTACACTACTGTTTATACTCACACCTACTCTCTTCGAGCTACCGTGAGTATGGGTACACGAGCAGGGGAATCACACTCATACTGCAGACATAGCCTTAGTGGCGAGATTTTCCAAACAGTTAAGCTGGTAGGGAAACTGGAAATCTAGCTACTTATTTTGGTGTCTGAATGGTAGCCGAGGCTGAGCTTTTTCGGAAAATCTGTCTCTGAATGGGGAGGAACAGCTCTTCAAAAAACTAACCTCTAGTGGATTCCTTACTTTTCAAATGGAGTTTCTTCCTTGGGAATCCTGGCTAACACAAAGAATGTTATGTTTGAAGGCTGAGAAAACCGGTGCTTTCCTCTCATTAACATTTCTCTTTGGACTAGCAAAATCTAATATTATGAATGAATATGAATGATAATTTGCAGAAGCACTTACTGACTAAATCAGGAGCCTAAATCACATAGACACTTTTGAAAATTCTGTTCCTTGAGGTACATTAGCAGGGTTGTATGACATAGCTTTGTTTCTGCCAGTGTCATTTTTTTCACGATGGCTAACTTTTGGCAAGGTATTGTCAGAAACACTCTAAAATACAGTGCCATGTCATAAGCGTTATCATTTTTTCAGTAGCTCAGCTTATAAACAAATATGAGATTGTAAAATTTTAGCAATTAAGTGGAGTATATGTAATCTTTTGAGTTTTCAAAGTATTTTTCAGAACTTTGCATGATATTTTGTAGAGAGTTAGACAATGCCACAGTCACTGTAACAAAGGAGTTTACAGTCTCAGACTAGCGTAGAATATGAAGAAGAACTAAGCAGATATGGAAAGAAAAGTTGAGGTATAACACAAATAAAAACTGTGCTTCTTTATATGACTAGCTCTTTCGTATAGCATGAGATTGTATTTTTTGACTTAGAGGGACCACAGTAAGATGCCTAAGATCCATCTTATCAGAAGATAGTTAAAATGCACTCATTCCTTTACTATTATTTCAGGGCAAATCCTCGCAATTTTAATTTTGACAATGTGGGAAATGCCATGTTGGCACTATTTGAAGTTCTTTCATTAAAAGGCTGGGTGGAAGTCAGAGATGTCATTATTCATCGCGTGGGGCCGGTAAGCAAGCGTATCAAATCCTGTTAACGCTTCAAAAGCTGCTGAATTTGTTTTGATGAATAATCATATTTTTGGTATATGCAGATCCATGGAATCTATATTCATGTCTTTGTGTTCCTGGGCTGCATGATTGGATTGACCCTGTTTGTTGGAGTTGTCATTGCTAATTTCAATGAAAATAAGGTAATAATTCAGTTATTGTATCTCACATGGGAATAGTTTAATACTTTGTTAGCTTTAAACATCATATGACAAATTGTGCAATATGAGATAATAAGATGTGCGGTTGCTAACATAAGTGACAATTCAAGAAGCAACCTCGTTATTGCCTTAGGATCATATTACCTGAAGAGAGATATAGGACCAAATTCAGATCTGAAGTGAGCAGATGCAGGTGCACTGAAGTATGAATTTAGGCATGGTCTCAATTTGACCCATAAGCAATGAACAAAGAGAAGCATTCTTTGAGTTCCTCCCTTGACAAAAATGGTGGTGAGGTGAGAAGCTCCTGAGACACAGATCTAGCGTCTATGACATGGTTGTTTTTAAATTTCACTAAGCTTTTATCTTTAATTTGCTACCTTTTTTTTTTCTGTAATGAAATCTTTCCAATAATCCACTAGTTTTTATTAATCTTTTCATTGTGCAATCTCTTTCAATTTAATATTTCCTGTGCTGTATGATTTTTGGCCTAACAGCGAGAATTAATACGTGTTATAATAATCAGTCTCTTTAACTGTATCACATTTTAGGGTGTATCTTCCCAGGGCATATCTTGGGGACACAATTCCATAAAGCGATTATGTCCACCTCAGAGGGAGCTTTTCTGATCTTATTAGTAGGACAGCCACCTGTTTGTTTGACTCACTGTTCCAGAGTCTAGACCAGGGATCTCAAACTCAAATTACCACGAGGGCCACATGAGAACTAGTAAATTGGCCCGAGGGCCGCATCACTGAAACCTTTTCATACAATGATACAAAAGTATAGTCAAAAATGAAAAAAATGAAGAGTAATATAGTATGCTATTAAAAGTCAATATATTAACTTTTAAAAAACTGTAATGCAAAGAGGGGTTTTAATAAAATATAAACACTCAGTAACGTTTGGAGCTCGGTGTCAGTGGAGTCGGCGTCTATGGCGGCCGCAGGAAATAACGCTGCAGGCCGCATGTGGCCCACGGGCCGCGTGTTTGAGACCCCTAGTCTAGACATTCCAAGACATGCCATGAGGATGGTACCACTGCTCACACAGCTTTGTATGGTTAAGCGCTTACTGGGAAAAGTTTCTGTGTGTCTGGGAGAGAAATCTGTGACATTTGCCTTTAAAAGTTCTCTGTTGCTTTTCCAGCTCCAAACCCTTGGTATGAGATTTTACAGCTCTCTGATGCTGTAAGGACCTTATTATGTCTTAAGATAATTTTAAATATTGTAGTTTGTACTATGCTATCAAAATGCTTATGTGTGTGCTCTTTATTACTACCTACCCTGAAGTCATATCTGCACTTCTTATGCTTCCTTTATGGAAAATGTTGTAGCATAGCATATGTTTATTTTATTTAAATTATACTACAAGCATAGGAAGTGTGTCTGTAGTGCTTTTGTAGAAGGCTGGTTCCCCCATAAGCTAGAGCAGTGCTGACAAGCTAATACCTTGCTGCAGGGTTTTCTACAGCAAAGTCCAGACAGAATCGATCACTGTTTAAAACAGTGCTCCCCAGCAAATGGTGTTCAGTCACATGGAAGACCTCCTGTTGGGTTTCCCTACCCTCACTGGGCCGCTGATACAAAGAGCAACAACTGAGCTTGCTGAGTTGAGTCCCAGAAACTCACAGCTAGTGCATTTGGAAATCTTCTTGAGTGCCTAGCTGATGCTCTGACCCCTTTATCCAAATACTGTGTTATTCAAGGAGAGTTTGAGTATGTAACTTTATTTTCAGCACCAAGGCAAGCCGTTGTTTTCATGTGCACAACATTTAAATGTTTAAGAGTTTTTATAACAAAAGCTTCTTGTTTTTCTTTAAGGGTACAGCTTTGCTGACTGTAGATCAGCGACGGTGGGAAGATCTAAAGAGCAGACTGAAGATAGCTCAACCTCTTCATCTCCCACCTCGTCCGGGTATCAAAGACATTCTGACGTTATTCATGTTGAACCCTAGTGTTCATAATTCCCCAGGAGTCTAAGACTCAAATTAAAATTGTAATCGTTAGGCCACTAGGAGGTTGTGCATAAGTTAATGTGGAAACAGGCTCCAACTACAGATCTCTGCATAAGGCTATTAAAATCAACCCAAAAAAAGGTTGTGCTTCAATGGTTTGAGGATAAGCCTTAATGAAAAAATGAATTTTAAATGAAATATATTTGCACTTGCCTGTTAATGATATGAATTGAATGTATTATCTTGACAGCAATTGAATGATGCACTTGCTTTACCCCTACCAAAGCCTTCATGCAACATTGGTGTTCAGTATTTGAAATTACATGTTCAGAAGCACTATTTGATATGTGAAACTGTAGCAGAAAATTAGAAATGTATTTCAAAACTAGGCAAGGATTAGGTTACCATTAACAAACAAGAAAAACATGTCAAGAAACAGGGAGAAAAAAAATACCACTGTGTGCATTTTAATTCTTATTTAACTCCTTCTTTTTCAGATAACGATGGCTTTAGAGCAAAAATGTATGATATAACGCAGCATCCGTTTTTTAAAAGGACTATTGCTGTGCTTGTTCTGGCCCAGTCTGTCTTGCTTTCAGTGAAGGTATTTTTGTTTCTTATTGCGTCTTGCAACAGTGGTGGAACGAACGTGCTGTACCCTTTTAAAATAGTGAACTTCACATAAGGCCATAGCTAGCAATGAACTGCTGGAAATATAATATTTCTAAATGCAGCGGACCACATCCTCAGCTGGTGTAAATCAGTGCAGCTCCATTAAAAGTCTCTGGAGCTGCGCCAGTTTATACCAATTAACAAACTGGCTCACTGTTTTTAATTTCTCATTCAATGCTAAATCCATATAAAAGGATGCTCCCACCTGCCATTCCTGCCTGAATGTGTTATTCACTGTAAAAAGAGAATCTATGGCAACAATACACACTGAAATAAAAACCAAAAAGTGGTAAATAGATTTGATATGTTTTATGATCTATTATCTTTGTTCCATTTCAGTGGGATGTCGAAGATCCAGTGACTGTTCCTTTAGCAACAATGTCTGTTGTTTTCACCTTCATTTTTGTCCTAGAGGTACAGTAATATATTTAATTGTTTCTCCAGTTTCAGACTAGGTTTTGTATATTTTATTTTGGTTCTAGGGTTACTGTCCAAGTTTTAATTTCAGGCTACATATCCATGGGGCTACTCATATGACTAGTGCTTGAGTATGTATTGCAGAAATGGGTGTTTTACTTGTTATGGGGCTAGAATCCCAAAATGCTGACTTGTGTGTCCTTTTCAGTCCATGTATCTGCAACACAGATAATTTCATCCTGAATATGTATAGCAGTGACAATGGTATTTCAGTAAATTTCTAAAGCAGAGCAGCAAAGGGTGTTCTGTGCAGTGAAACAGCACAAGGCCTAGCTACCTGGGAAGTCCTGCTTAAAACATACACCTTGTGTCTGATACTTCCTTTCATTCTCAATCTGTTTAAATATGGCACCATGAGAAAACAGAAGGCAAAAGGACTGTTAGCCATAAAAAGCACATATATTTATAAGCATCTCTGTGTGTGTATCCATCTCTTTTCCTTCAGTCATTTAAAAAGCAAAAGCAACAGAATTACAGGTAGTATGTAGATACGAGCATAGAAATGTAAAGGTTATATAACAGGGATATAATGGGGGAAGACTATGACAAGCATAACTATTGTTGTATAATTTCCTTTATCATATGACTCTCTTCTCCCATCTTAAAAGACAATATTTAGTACAAGCAGTGAAAAAGAAGGAGGTTGGTTTTCCTTAATTAGCAGCCTTGAAAACACTGCAACCAAAATCAGCTCTGTGAGCATAATTAACCTGTGGAACTCATTTCCACAAGATATGAATGAGTTTGAGAATTTAGTAGAATTCAGACAAAAAGATTAGATATTTATATAGGTAATAACATAGATAGATATACTGGATAAGATGAAAAATGAGAAGGGGTATAAATCCTCATATTTCAGATTGTAAACCAATCACAAATGTATGGGAGTTAAGAATAAACTTCCCCTTATGGTTCGCTTATTCCATAATTCCACTACAAGACTTTTTGCACTTTGCTCTGAAACAAGCAAGCTAGTGGTACTAGCCACTATCCCAGACAGGATGGTGGACTAGATGGATCACTGGTCTAATCCAATATGACAGTTCCTATGTTCCTATGATAGGTTTTGCCAGCAATGATGGATAAACAATGAAGTGAATACCTTGTAGCAGTCCTACATATATCATATGTTGCCTATGCCTTCTCTGCCCAAGAGGAGTCAGTACCTCTAGAAGAGTGAGCAGATATGGAGAGGTTTGATTTGTAGGATACATGGCCAGTTTTTAATTCACCAAGTAATGATTGCTTTAGAAATCCCTACTCTCTTGTTCTGCCTGTGAAAACAAACCATTTCCAAGCATTTCAAAAGGGTTTTGTTTGGACAAAAGAAATCTCAACATACAAAAATGACATTTTCAGTGTACAAGATTTATGGGGAAAGGAAATCAAAGTAGATTGATTTGTATCAATATTTTATCCCTAATCTAGAAACAACTCTGTCTGGAAACATCTGCCGGTAAAGCAGTCTAGTAATCAGAGAACTCAGCTCTACTGTGTGCCTAAGAAAGGAGATGGCAACTAAAAAGGCCCACTTTGCTAGTCATCAAATAAAGAGGCTCAAAATAAAGCCTAAGCAACCTTTACATTTTAACCGATTTATAGAATTGCACATGCTATCCTTTCTGTAGTTTTTTTTTTTACCATTCTATAGGATCCTCCACAAAGTTCTGAGTCTCTCATTATAATGTCAACAGTTACTACACTACAATCTGATACTCTATTTATTTCCTGCGGTAAGAATGGGGAAATATGTTGGTATCTGAGATACTTCTTCGAGGTAACTGCTGGTTGAGAAATACTAACTTTTTAATGGCACTCATTCTACCTGGAGGCCATCCTGAGTAGGAAACTGTCTAGAGGGCAAAGGAAAAGTTGGATTTAAGGTAAAATTTCTGTAGTACATGGGAGCCAAAGAAGTCTGATTCCACTGCCATCTACCATGCTAGCACAAACAGATAGAACTTGTGACAAGGAAGCTAAAAGAGCCACTAACCATGTGGGGAAATGAAGGCCCTTCCTCTCCAGGGAGGTGTCCAGAATCATGCCCATTGAGGAGAGTTCAAACTAACAGTGAAAGAGTGCTGCACAAGGAAAGAGAACATTCTGTAAAACTCCAGAGTAGACTGCATCTTAATGAAAAAGTGATCTAGATATGATATAAATTAAAAATCTTTTAGACAAAAGAATATTGGCAGGATCTAAACTGTGGGTTCAGCTTTCTCTCCTGGATTAGAAAGTTAACAGGTAAAAATAAAATGTTCCTTTGTTTCCAAACTGAAGAAAACTTTTGATGCCTATTTGGCTCCCTTATCAAGGTCCTTCTTGAAAAGTTTAGAGCTTTTATGCCCACAAGCATCCCTTGAGTCCACCCAAAAAATCCAGTTCATTTGAGTCATGCATATCCCCAACCTACCAGATACATCCCCACAAGCCTAGCAGCCAGATAAATGCAGCTTTCGGCCAAGTACTTGGTACCAGTCCTGGTTAATCATGGCCATGCCTGAACCCTGGTAAACACAGAATCTGTGTAGGGCCAGGTCTAACTGCATAGCTCTGGTAAAGAATGCAGTGAACCAGTTCTAAAGACTACTGATGAGAGCTCGAACCTCTGTGAGAAAAGAATCACTTTCCGTATTGCGAACATCAGTACAAGTGGCCACAGAATCAGTGGAAAAAACTTACTTTGAGACCTCATTATTGTTTTAGGATACTATGAGACATGGCTTTAGTGATGACTGAGATGTAAATCAGATGGACCCCATTTTTACAATAAAATATCTTGAAAAGACTTATGGGAAGGGAGGATTTAATCTGCCTGTGGTAGACCATTTTTTTAAAATCCTGGTAGGTGGAGCTATTGTATCCTGCTAACTATGGGAAAACTTGGTTTGTAGAATGGGAGGAATGGAGAAGTACAGCAAAAAATAGATATTTGGAAACTGAAAAATATTCCTCTTCAGATTATAAAAATTGGGATTCCTGCACTTTCCAGTCATGTCTGAGTGGAGAGTATACGATCAGGCAAGTGAAGAGTGTGTAAAATTTGAGCCTAAACCAGTGTCACCTTAAATACAATTTAGCTTTTGGGAATTTAACAAATATAGTTAAATGTCAGTATTGAAAGCTAAGATATAAAACCACAGAGGTTAGTGCCTAATTATTATTTCTTTTATATGATATGCTTTAGTAACACTTAAACTATTAACATGTGTAGCTAAGAACTGACTGTGTGCAATGCTAAGCCTTCTTTTGTAGCCATCCTTCATGGATCACATGACTTGTACGACTGCTAAATACTGTTATCTTTTCTAAACAGAACCTATTCTTAAACATCCTGCCTGTGGCATCACCAACTTTCTAAGGGTACGTCTATACTACAGAATTAGGTCGAATTTATAGAAGTCGATATTTTAAAACCCGAATTTATGGAATCGATTGTGTGTGTCCCCACACAAAGAGCGTTAAGACCATGAGGTCGATTGACTGTGTCCACAGTAGCGGGGCTAGCATCGACCTTCGGAGCATTGCATTGCGGGTAGCTATCCCACAGTTCCCGCAGTCTCCGCCGCCCATTGGAATTCTGGGTTGCGATCCCAAAGCCTGATGGGGCAGAAAACATTGTCGCTGGTGGTTCTGGGTACATGTCATCCCTCCCTCCCTCCCTCCCTCCCTCCGTGAAAGCAATATTTTTCGCGCCTTTTTTCCGGGGTTTCCGTGTTTGCTACGGAAGCCTGCTCAGCTCACAATTACTGTACATCTCCAGCGTACGCCTGGACATTAGGTCTAGTGGGGATTCAGTCACACTATAATACGGGCAGAGGGATAGCTCAGCGTTCTGAGCGTTGGCCTGCTAAACCCGGGGTTGCGAGTTCAATCCTTGAGGGGGCCATTCCGCCTGAGGCTGGTAGTCGCGGGACTACACAGCAGAAGCTCCTTGCCTTCTAGCTGCAGATGGTGCAATATGCCATAAATGGTCGTGGTCGCGGGACCATACAGCGGAAGCTCCTTGCCTTCTCGCAGCAGATTGTACAATATGATTGGTATTCGTGTGCTCCTGGCCGGCGGCCTATGGTGTGGCTGGCCGGGGGCGCTTGGACATAAATGGGAGTGACCAGAGTGACTCTGGTCATTCTCTTTTTTATGTTTTGTTTAAGGGAGATTCAGTACTGCCTGGAACACGGGCGGAGGGATAGCTCAGCGGTCTGAGCGTTGGCCCGCTAAACCCGGGGTTGCGAGTTCAATCCTTGAGGGGGCCAGGAGATGATGATGGATATCAAGCATATTGTACCATCTGCTGCTAGAAGGGAAGGCGCCTCCTTGCTCACCGCATATTGTACCATCTGCAGCTAGAAGGAAATGAGCCTAACCCTTGCTCCCCCCTCCCTCCGTGAAAGCAACTGAGGGGGGAGCAAAAAATCCTTTCGCGCCTTTTTTCATATGGGCGCCATATTGCTGACTCCATTGTTATCCACCCCCCGCTTCTGCTGCCACTCTGCTGTCCTGCAAACAGCATACCAGGGAAAGCATGGAGCACGATCAGATCACCGCGGCTGTTCTCGCCGTTATGAACACCACGCGCATTGTCCAGGAGTATATGGAGAACGAGAACCAGGAGCTGCTACAGCTACAGCAGGCGAGGAGGCGACAGCAGCGCCCTGAGGACAGTGATGAGGACATGGACACAGACCTCTCTCAAAAAAGGCCCCCCCGCAAGGTGGACATCATGGTGTTAATGGGGCTTGTTGATACAGTGGAACGCCGATTCTGGGCCCGGGAAACAAGCACAGACTGGTGGGACCACATAGTGCTGCAGGTCTGGGATGAATCCCAGTGGCTGCGAAACTTTCACATGCGTAAGGGCACTTTCATGGAACTTTGTGAGTTGCTTTCCCCTGCCCTGAAGCGCAAGAACACCAAGATGAGAGCAGCCCTCACAGTACAGAAGCGACTGGCGATAGCCCTGTGGAAGCTTGCAACGCCAGACAGCTACCGGTCAGTCGCGAATCAATTCGGAGTGGGAAAATCTACAGTGGGGGCTGTTGTGATGGAAGTAGCCAGGGCGATCACCAAGCTGCTGGTACCAAGGGTTGTGAGTCTGGGAAATGTGCAGCTCATACTGGATGGCTTTGCAGCAATGGGGTTCCCAAACTGTGGTGGGGCGATAGACGGAACCCATATCCCTATCTTGGCACCGGACCACCAAGCCAGCGAGTACATAAACCGAAAGGGTTACTTTTCAATAGTGCTGCAAGCACTGGTGGATCACAAGGGACATTTCACCAACATCAACGTGGGATGGCCGGGAAAGGTACATGACGCTCGCATCTTCAGGAACTCTGGTCTGTTTTGGCTGCTGCAGCAAGGGACTTTCTTCCCAGACCAGAAAATAACCGTTGGGGATGTTGAGATGCCTATAGTTATCCTTGGGGACCCAGCCTACCCCTTAATGCCATGGCTCATGAAGCCATACACAGGTAGCCTGGACAGTAGTCAGGACCTTTTCAACTATAGGCTGAGCAAGTGCAGAATGGTGGTGGAATGTGCATTTGGGCGTTTAAAAGCTCGCTGGCGAAGTTTATTGACTAGGTTAGATCTCAGCGAAAACAATATTCCCATTATTATTACTGCTTGCTGTGCGCTCCACAATATCTGTGAGAGTAAGGGGGAGACGTTTATGGCGGGGTGGGAGGTTGAGGCAAATCGCCTGGCCACTGGTTATGCGCAGCCAGACACCAGGGCTATTACAAGAGTACAGCAGGGTGCGTTGCGCATCAGGGAAGCTTTGAAAACCAGTTTCATGAATGGCCAGGACGCTGTGTGAAAGTTCTGTTTTTCCCCTGTAATGAAAAGCCCTGCCCCTTCATTCACTCTACTTCCCTTTACCCAAACCGCCCTGCCCTCCCCCCCTCGATCACCGCTCGCAGAGGAAATAAAGTCATTGTTGCTTAAAAATCATGCATTCTTTATTAATTTGTAAAAAAAAGAGGGGGAACTATGGGGCTAACTGCCACAGTCTCCCGGGATAGCTGGTGGAGGAAGGGAAGCACCAGGATGGGTGGTGGAGGAGGGGATGAGGGAAGGACAAGGACACACAGCACTTTAAAACTTATTGAATGCCAGCCCTTTCTTGCTTGGACTGTTCTCTTGACTTGAGTGGTTGGGTGCACGGAGGCCGCCCAAACGCGTTCGTGGGCGTCTCGGGGATGAGGTTATGGGACTCGGGAAGGAGGGCTGTTGGTTACACAGGGGCTGTAGCGGCGGTCTGGGCTCAGGCAGCCTTTCCTGAACCCTACGCCTTTCCTCAGCCATAAGCCGGAGGATTTGCGTTTGATCCTCCAGTAGCCTCAGAATTGCATCCTGCCTCCTCTCTGCACGCTGACGCCACCTACTCTCCGCCATGCTTTGCAAAGCAATGATTCCAAACTACGTGCTACTGGCCTGGCGTGGTAGAGTGTGTTACCACGGAGCACAGGATAAGGCTGCCCTCCCCAGAAACCTTTTGCACAGGCTTTGGGAGTACATCCAGGAGATCTTTCTGGAGTTGTCCCCGGAGGATTTCTGCTCCATCCCCGAACATGTTAACAGACTTTTCCAGTAGCTGTAGCTGTACTGGCCGCGAATTGATCATTAAACACGCTTGCTTATAAAACATGTATTAATTAACAGAGGTACACTCACCAGAGGCACCAGAGGTCCCTTCTCCTGCATCGAGCACGCCTTGGGTGGGTTCGTAGGGTACTGGCTCCAGGGTGACAAAGAGTTCCTGGCTGTCGGGGAAAAGGGCTTCTCCACTTCCTTGCTGTGTCTGGGCACTATTTTCAGCATCATTATCATCATCATGCTCCTCTGTGGTTTCTGATGATCCACATACGGAGTCATACCACATGGGTGGGTCAGTGCTGGCTGCACCTCCTAGAATGGCATGCAGCTCATCATAGAAGCGGCATGTCTGGGGCTCTGACCCAGAGCGTTTGTTTGCATCTCTGGTTTTTTGGTAGGCTTGCCTGAGCTCCTTAATTTTCACGCGGCACTGTTGCGCGTCCCTGTTGTAGCCTCTGTCCTGCATGCCCTTGGAGACTTTGGCATATGTATTGGCGTTTCTTCTTTTGGACCGTAGCTCTGCTAGCACGGTTTCGTCTCCCCATACAGCGCTCAGATCACGTACTTCACCATCGGTCCATGCTGGAGCTCGTCTTCGGTTCTGGGACTCCATCATGGTCACCTCTGCTGATGAGATCTGCGCTCACCTGCAGCTCACCACGCTGGCCAAACAGGAAATGAAATTCAAAAGTTCGCGGGGCTTTTCCTGTCTACCTGGGCGGAGCATTGGAGCTCAGACTGCTGTCCAGAGCGGTCAAATGTTGCACTGTGGGATAGATCCAGGAGGCCAATACCGTCGAATTGCGTCCTCACTAAGCCTACATCGATTCGGCAATATCGATTTAAGCGCTAATCCCCTCGTTGGGGGTGGAGTGGCGAGATCGATTTTAAGAGCCCTAGAATTCGATGTTAAGGGCTTCGTCGTGTGGACGGGTGCACGGATCAATCGAAATAACGCTAATAAATTCGACCTAAACTCGTAGTGTAGACCAGGGCTAAGAAAAAACAACGAGGAGTCCCTGTGGCACCTTAGAGACTAACACATTTATTTGGGCAAAAGCTTATGCCCAAATACATTTGCTAGTCTCTAAGGTGCCACAAGGACTCCTCGTTGTTTTTGCTGATACAGACTAACACGGCTACCACTCTGAAACCCACTGCAATCTACTGGCCAACACTATTAACACTTCCAATCTTATGCTTCCTGTGCTCACATATGCTGTTGAGCATGGATGAAGTTCACGAGAAGTAAAACAAAAAACTTCTGCAACAGGAAAAAAGGTTGCTTTTAAATTAATTTGCAGTACATGGGACATATAAGACAGTTATAACCTTGGATGTAAGTGTATTTGTGTGAAATTGGCATTAATATATACTTCAGTCACTTCATACACCCGTATACACATGTAATTTTTTAGTTATGCATCATTCTACCTTCATATTAACCTTTTGTTTAACTATTAAAATTCCTAGTCATTTAAAACCAATCTACAAGTAGAACACTAGCAAAACATTTTAGAGACCAAATGTTCTTATAATGAAAAATAACCTTTTGCTAAGAATTTGTACTAGCAAGACTATCTTTATTGTTCTCTAGGTCACTATGAAGATTATTGCCATGTCACCTGCTGGCTTCTGGCAAAGCAGAAGAAATCGATATGACCTTTTGGTGACCTCCCTTGGTGTTATATGGGTGATACTTCACTTTGCCTTACTAGTAAGATCAACAATTGGAACTCCAATGGTCATTTATTGTTTTTATTTGTTAATCGCCAACAGTTTTACTGCTATCCCTGACTCAAATAAGGACAATTGCCAACTCCAGGGTGTTTACAAACTAAAAATAAGACCCAAATAAAACAAGATGCCCTGGGCAGCAAGAAGAAGGTAACAATTTGTGGGGTTGGTGAACTAGATTTTTCTTCCATCCTATAGTGCTGAGGTGAAGAAGATATTGGACTGATATAGGTTAGGGTCTGCGGGCCTTGTGGAGGAAGTGAGTCCTTAGGAAGGATTAGAATGAGGAGAGGGAAGAAATGTGGTGTCCTGGGATTGGGAGATCTTGCCAGGAGCAGTTTCATTGGGGGGTGAGAGAGGAAGAGAGACTGGAGGGAATAATCCAGGTCAGAGTTATTGTAGAGAAAAATAAGGCAGAGGTTCTAAACCGATGAACAGCGCAAAGCATGTCAGTGAATCTGGCCCATGTGTTTTTGTTACAGAACAATGTTTAGTCCAGGAAGGCAAAAGATTTACCTGTCAAGGGAAAAGGTCGGCTGTGCCCACCCTCTCAAGTTTAAAAAAAAAGAGGGGAGGGGCTGCACACCCTCATTTGTGGGAACGTGAGCTCTCCCACCTTATCACTGGAGAGGAGAGGTGGAGTCTATCAACAATCCCCAGTTGTCGCTGTCACCTCCCTACATTGTTGAGGGCCTTCCCTCTGGTCTATCTCAAGCACTCTTTGTGGGGGCAAACCTGCCTTGTGTGCTGTCCCTTTGTCCCTGGCATCCTCAATTTGCCCCCTGCTGCTGAGTAGCTTGGCAGGCCTGTGGAGTTTCTGCAAGCCAGCAGCTGCCTAGACTCATAGAACTGGGAGGCTGTTGGACATAATTACAGCCCAGCTAAGAGAACTGTCAGGGTTTTGGTGGTTTATTGTGTTGGGCAGTTTGGTTAGTGCTTTTGAAGTGACACAGCTTTTTTTGTTAATTTATTATTGTCCAGCATTTGTTGTTGAAATATTAGCGATACCAGTTTCTGTTTCATTACTTTTTTAAAAATGCTGATTGCACTGTATAATTCAAAGAGAGATTCATGCAGAAAAACTGATCATTTGAGAGATGACTGTGGGACACTGTATATGAAGTCTCTTGTATTTAATTTCAGAACGCATACACATATATGATGGGTGCATGTGTAATTGTCTTCAGGTTCTTCTCAATTTGTGGGAAACATGTAAGTACAAATCAGGAATTACAGTCAATACAATGCTTATGCATAGATTAAAAGATTTATACCTTTGCTTTTCTACAGCACGTTCTATAGGTCTCCATTTTATGTACTGCTGCTATAAGTCTCCATTTTATATGCTTCACTTAAAATATCAGGGTTTTAGGTGTATTACATTGTGACGTTCCCCTCTGGTATTATCCGGACTAGTGATGTGCTAGGTCACTCCAATCCTTGACACTGGGAGCCAGCTTTACCCTGCTCTGCTGTGAGAACCCCCACTCCTGGGCTGTTCACACACAGCCTCTGGCATGTAAGCTGCTCCTTGTGCAACCGAATGACCCTAGCCAATATCTCTGGTCCCAGACACAACCCTAGGAACCTCCGTCTTGAAGTGTCCAGTTATGCCTGCTGGACGCTGTAAGCTTATATGAGTTTGTCAATTTAACAAAGAAATGTATATGTACAGGGCTTGTTATCCTAAGGGGAGTCTCTTACATGCTTCAAACCAAACGCACTGCTTCAGGTAGAATAAACAAACAGATTTATTAACTATAAAGATAGATTTTAAGTGATTATAAGTCAAAACATAACAAGTAAGATTTGGTCAAATGAAATAAAAGCAAACCGCATTCTAAGCTGATCTTAACACTTTCAATGCCCTTACAAACTTAGATGCTTCTCACTACAGACTGGCTGATTGCTCTTCAGCCAGGCTCTCCCCTTTAATCAGCACTTCAGTTGCTTGGTGATGGTGGTGTCTGTAGATGTAGATGGAAGAGAGAGGAAGAGCATGGCAAACGTCTCTCCCTGTTATATGTTCTTTCTTCCCTCTTGGCTTTGCCCTCACCCCTTCAGAGTCAGGTGAGCATTACCTCATTGCAGTTCCAAACTGACCAAAGGAAGGGGGGTGACTCCCTCGAAAGCCCAACAGGTTCTTTTGTTGCCAGCATCCTTTGTTCCTGTGAGGTTGGGCTGGGTTTGTCCCCTACATGCCCTGATGAGGTGTGAACTGCCTCTCTGTTCTTGGAGAGTTTTTGCCTGGGCTTACTTTAAGCCATGAGGATACATTGTCAGTCTTATAACTATATACATGAAATTATAACCTACAACATTACTATAACATTACTGTATCAATTACTATAACATCACTAGAACAACCATGCTCAGTGCATCATAAGCCTTCCAAAGACACCCAACATGACAAATTTTGCATTGCATACCACACAATCATTTTATAAAGATGAAGATGGGGGTGTAGGGTGTTCCTCCGAGAAACAGAGCATCACATACATATCAGAAATAAATTATAGTTATTGGAAATGCTGTACATTTTTTGCTATCAAAAAGATAACCAAGACACATCATCATTTAAAATTATTGCCATCTAAAGCCCTGAATATATATTGTGCCCTTTTCGGTATTTGTAACCATTGCTTTTTCAATGTGCTGCAGTGTGTGTATGTTGTTTTTCTTTTCTTTTATTTATTTTCTCCACAAGAAAGCAGGATATGGGGTGATGTGCTCATCTTGTTGTGCTGCTGTCCGCCTGCAGACGCTCCATCCTGCACGGTGCAGGTCCATTACTAGTGTTAACTTGCACGCTATATTTTATCTAAATAATGGATTACCGCTCAGTAAAATAAAGATACTGGGCCAAATTCTCAGATTCATTGGTATAAATTAAAAGTAGTTCCACTGAAGTTACTTTCGATTTACCTGGTATGTAGATTTACACCAGTGTAACAGACAGCAGGTGTAACTGACAGCTACCTATGCAGAAAAAAAAGTCTCTCTTTTGTAAGTTGTAATACTGTGCATTCTGTTGTGGCAAAGCTTCTCCAAACATTATCCAAACATTTTCTATGACATAAGACATATTAGAGTAACTGCAGTCAAGGAAATGAATTCTGTATTAGGACTAAAGGGTTAAGAAGAGGTAAGTCACAGAGTCTGTTCAGCAAAAAAAAAAGTCAGCCTCCGTCTAACCACACAGAGCATGGAGAGCCTTGGAAGTCAAGTGAAAAACTCTTACTTCTCTTATGCAACCAGACCTGGTCATTTCCCTCAAAGCTTTTTGAAGGATTATAATTTTTTTTCAAGCCCTTCACCTAGTTATTTATGCTTTCATATTAAGAGCTTTATCAGTCCCATTAATTTATGGCTATGATGTAGTGTGATAGAAAAAAGTTAACATGGTTTGCAGATTTGTCATGATTCTGATGAAAATTGTTACACCTCCCCTGTAAATAAAGAGACATTCCTTCAGTGTCGCAATATTTTTGAAATTAATTCAACCTAAGGTAATAATTCTGCCATGATGCTAAAATATTATATAGTTTCCCATTTTCTCTATATTTTGCTGTATTGTGTCTCTTTGTCACTTCTTAGACACTACAGGCTGACTTCTGTAAGAAATTAAAATAGTTTTATCAATCTGTGCTGATGGTTATGTCTTAGTCTCTCTGGGGGGCTAGCGCTTGCCCGTGTAGATAGATGGGTTTCTTTAAATCTTCAATGAAATCCTGTACTGATTACCATAAACCAGTGGTTCTCAACCAGGGATACAAGTACCCCTGGGGGAACACAGAGGTCTTCCAGGGGATACATCAACTCATCTAGCTATTTGCCTGGTATTACAATAGACTCCATAAAAAGCACTCGCATAATCAGTAAAAACTAAAATTTCATACAGACAATGAGTTGTTTATACTGTTCTATATACTATACACTGAAATGCAAGTATAATATTTATATTCCAATTGATTTATTTTATAATTATATGGTAAAATGAGAAAGTAAGCAATTTTTCAGTAATAGTGTGGCTGTGACACTTTTGTATTTTTATGTCTGATTTTGTAAGCAAGTAGTTTTTAAGTGAGATGAAACTTGGGATACTCAAGACAAATCAGACTCCTGAAAGGTTGAGTCTGGAAAGGTTGAGAGCCACTGCCATAAACCCTGGAACAAGATACCAAGTGTTGTTCCAAACTCAGACTCATAGTGCAGTATTTCACTGAGCTACCACTAAACTACTGGATCGGCACATCAACCTATCTGTTTTCCCAATTAAAAGAACAATCTTTACAAGATTTAAAGTTACAAATGTGTTAACGTCTCCTTTATTTCTGTTATTTAATAGTATCATGAATTGTGTTTCCTCTCTGCCTTTCCAGGTGACACTGAAAATGCTGCTGCTGACTGTGGTTGTCAGCATGTATAAGAGTTTCTTCATCATTGTGGGAATGTTCTTACTGCTTCTTTGTTATGCTTTTGCTGGAGTAGTTTTATTTGGCACAGTGAAATATGGAGAGAACATTAACAGGTACAATATTTGCTTCCCTTTGTGGAAGGTTTTTAACAGCCAAATACAATATTCCCATCTACTGAGCACACATTTTTATTTGGTTTTATGTCAGCAACAAAGAGCCAGATCTCTAGGTCTAGCTGAGCGGCACTCAGCTGACATGTATGATACAAGGCTCTAAGCCACCATTCCATTCCCCAAATCCTGGGACTAAACAGACACCCAGTGTAATATAGAGAAGGCTAATGGCTACTCTTCATTGTGCTAGCTGGAACAATCCCAAAAGGACTGTTCCGCTGGCCAAGGTTGCTGGAACACTGTGCTACAGCTACACCTGCTCATACCCTTGGTTCATCCAGTAATAGCCCCACACCTTGAATGGAGTGAGAGTGAGCCGGCTACACTGGCTTTATGCCACCTGGGAATTATCCTACATAACCCAATGACAGCTCTCCATCCCCTTTGCACTACAGAAGAGGCACAAATAGGATGAAGGCCTGGGGCAGGATGTGGCCCCAAATGAGCTTTTATTACTTGATAAGATATTAGCCAAATTTTTCAAAACTGGGTGGCTAGAGTCCAGCTTCAAAATCCCTATTAAATTAATGGCATAAATTATTCAGTGAATATGTATGCAAATTATTCTCTGAGTTCTACCAACAATACATGGGGCATGAGGCTCAGGTAAGAATACTGGAAAGTACAAATTATCTTTTTTTACTTGGTGAACACACAGCAAAATAATTCTCCAGAAAGTTGCATGTGTTTGTATTGCCAAGATTTTATTTCTGACATCTGAGCTGCTCTTTTTCTCCTTTTGCTTAAAAAAACAGGCATGCAAACTTTTCATCAGCTGGAAAGGCCATTACTGTACTCTTCAGAATAGTTACTGGGGAAGACTGGAACAAGATTATGCATGACTGCATGGTAAATACAGCACAATCACAGATAAAACAGACAAGAAACTGGTTGCACAATTTCCTCTGACTCAGTATCCAGTGCTCTGCCTTGGTACAAAGAACCATTGTGTTGTTGATGGTGCCATCATCCTTTAGATAAATCTGACCTTAAAATGAAGTACCCTGGGACATTTCAGAAGAACATTAATCTTGATGTCCTGGCTCAAATTCAATTAACATCATTTTATTTTGCCTAACAAAATTCCCCGCTCTGCCCCGTAGTTTCAGTTACATTGGATAAAGTGTTCTTCACTTCCTGTCTTGAATTCATGGGAGTGGTTGCTGTTTGTTAAACATGTGTCATAACATTTCATTGCCACTGTTTTGCTGTAGTAATATATACCCATGCTCATATATGGGGGTAATTGCAGAAAAATGTGTTAAAGGGATTTATTGTGCACCTTTGACCTGCCTCACCTTCACTCTGCCCACTAATCCATCACCTCCAGGGCCAGCTCTGAGTTTCTTTCAGCAGTTACCATTTAAAATAACAGCGAAATATTTCCTCCTTTCCCCCAAATGTGGTATTTCTCCACAATACCTACACTGGTCTGAGGTGCACTATTACTTTTATTATTTTCCAAAAATATAGTTATGTTCACTGCAGACTGATAAGCAATCCCTTGCCTATTTTGTTGATTTAATTGTTTACTGCTTTATTTTGAAGGTCCAGCCTCCTTTTTGTACTCCAGATAACAGCACATACTGGAAGACAGATTGTGGAAATTATGCTGGTGCTCTGATGTATTTCTGTTCCTTTTATGTCATCATTGCATACATAATGCTAAATTTGCTTGTAGGTGAGCAACAATTATTGACTCTGAAAAATAGTTATCTTAGAATGTGGGTGGAGGGCCATTAGATCTGGGTGCCTCATCCAGAACAGGACTTACGTTGTAGGCCATATCAATGGTAACATTTTTTAAAACTCTCTCAGTAAAAAGAAATTATTAAATGCCCTCAAGTTAGTGTTATAATTGTCTGATGTTTTCAGATACTTGGCTGGTATGTTGTGTTTCTAACCTTTATTTTAAATTGCTGTCTGTTAACGCTAAATAAGAAAATGTCTTTTGATAAGGAGGTCTGTAAATGAAAGTTATGTGAAAACGAAAGAGTAGATAAGAGCTGTACAAAGGAAATCACTTTTGCAGAGCTAATCTACTCTCCAGTTTATATTTTATAGGCCTGATAATCCAAATCCCGCTGAAGTAAATGAGAATCTTCCAGTTGAATTTAGTGGGCATTAGATTAGGCTTCTTCTTAAAATTTAAGGACCACATTTTCAAACATGAGCACAACAAAAACACACAATATGGGGGTGCATTAGCACCAGGGTTGCCCATAGGTTCCTGCTGTTACAGCCACATGTGAAAATTCAGTTCCTGATGAAATACCTTATCTCTAATGAATGTATACATGTTGGAAAGTATTGACAGGCTAGCCTTCTACTATGTTTAATTTATGTGTTTTTTAGCGATCATTGTGGAGAATTTCTCATTGTTTTACTCCACCGAAGAAGACCAACTTTTAAGCTATAATGATCTTAGACATTTTCAAATTATATGGAACATGGTTGATGACAAAAGAGAGGTAAGATACTTGACAATAGCACTGCACTTGGTACTATTATTATTATATGTTTTACCATAATGCCTAGGAGCCACAGTTATGGACAGGACCCCATTGTGTTAGACATTGTACAAATCCACAACAAAAAGACAGTCCCTGCCCCCAAAGAACTTATGATCTAAGTAAATCCGCTGCATTGTTTCCTCAAAAAATGTATTACTAGGAAAACATAAAGTGAGCTGTGCTAACCCACTGAGCCTCAAACCCACCTAGAGTCAGGGTGAGTTTGGGGTAGTGGGATTTTGTGATTTATTTTTTTTTAACATCAGCCTACGTTCACAAATGAACAACGAACATGAGATGTTGCATTTCACATAGGCCCCAATCCTTGAAACACATACGTGCATGCTTAACTTTGCTCCCAGTGGCTACACACAGTAGTAAAGTTAAGCATGTGTATAGGTGTTTACAGGCTTGGGGTCATAGTCCTTTCCCTCCAGGCAACACAGGAGTTGTCCCCTCAACCTAGGGTTTAGAGATCCACAGAGTTACATTTCCTGTCTTCAGAATGCCCCAGCTGAAAAGGAGAGAGGGCCTGGGTAGGGGAGCAACTTAGAGATTTGGGTACCAACAGGAACTAAACTATGAATGGTTCACTCATCCCATCACTGAATTACTTCGAACAATTTTGAATATGAACTATAGTGTGCTGAGATCAGCTAATGGTCTAGTGCAGTCATGGGCAACCTGCGGCCCATCAGGGTAATCTGATTGCGGGCCACAAGCCATTTTGCTGACGTTGACCATCCGCAGGCACGGTCCCCCACAGCTCCCACTGGCTGCAGTTCACCGTTCCCGGCCAACGGGAGCTGTGGGAAGTGGTGGCCAGGACGTCCCTACGGCCCACAGCTTCCCACAGCTCCCATTGGCCGGGAACGGTGAACTGCAGCCACTGGGAGCTGCGGGGGGGGCATGCCTGTGGACAGTCAACGTCAGCAAAATGTCTCACGGCCCTCAGTCAGATTACTCTGATGGACCGCATGCAGGCCTCAGGTTGCCCACCACTGGTCTAGTGGCAGCAAATTGTTATGTGGGGATCGAAGTCCATGTCCTAGAATCATAGAATCTCAGGGTTGGAAGGGACCTCAGGAGGTCATCTAGTCCAACCCCCTGCTCAAAGCAGGACCAAACCCAATTAGATCATCCCAGCCAGGGCTTTGTCAAGCCTGACCTTAAAAACATCTAAGGAAGGAGATTCCACCACCTCCCTAGGTAACCCATTCCAGTGCTTCACCACCCTACTAGTGAAAAAGTTTTTCCTAATATCCAACCTAAACCTCCCCCTCTGCAACTTGAGACCATTACTCCTTGTTCTGTCATCTTCTACCACTGAGAACAGTCTATATCCATCCTCTTTGGAACCCCCTTTCAGGTAGTTGAAAGCAGCTATCAAATCCCCCCTCATTCTTCTCTTCTGCAGGCTAAACAATCCCAGTTCCCTCAGCCTCTCCTCATAAGTCATGTGCTCCAGCCCCCTAATCATTTTTGTTGCCCTCCACTGGACTCTTTCCAATTTATCCACATCCTTCTTGTAGCGTGGGGCCCAAAACTGGACACAGTACTCCAAATGAGGCCTCACCAGTGCCGAATAGAGGGGAATAATCACATCCCTCGATCTGCTGGAAATGCCCCTACTTATACAGCCCAAAATGCCGTTAGCCTTCTTGGCAACAAGGGCACACTGTTGACTCATATTCAGCTTTTCGTCCACCGTAACCCCTAGGTCCTTTTCTGCAGAACTGCTGCCCAGCCATTCGGTCCCTAGTCTGTAGCAGTGCATGGGATTCTTCCGTCCTAAGTGCAGGACTCTGCACTTGTCCTTGTTGAACCTCATCAGATTTCTTTTGGCCCAATCCTCTAATTTGTCTAGGTCCCTCTGTATCCTGTCCCTACCCTCCAGCGTATCAACCACTCCTCCCAGTTTAGTGTCATCTGCAAACTTGCTAAGGGTGCAGTCCACACCATCCTCCAGATCGTTGATGAAGATATTGAACAAAACCGGCCCCAGCACCGACCCTTGGGGCACTCCACTTGATACCGGCTGCCAACTAGACATGGAGCCATTGATCACTACCCGTTGAGCACGACCATCCAGCCAGTTTTCTATCCACCTTACCGTCCATTCATCCAGCCCATACTTCCTTAACTTGCTGGCAAGAACACTGTGGGAGACTGTATCAAAAGCTTTGCTAAAGTCAAGAAATAGCACATCCACTGCTTTCCCCTCATCCACAGAGCCAGTTATCTCATCATAGAAGGCAATTAGGTTAGTCAGGCATGACTTGCCCTTGGTGAATCCATGCTGACTGTTCCTGATCACTTTCCCCTCCTTTAAGTGGTTCAGAATTGATTCCTTGAGGACCTGTTCCATGATTTTTCCAGGGACTGAGGTGAGACTGACTGGCCTGTAGTTCCCCGGATCTTCCGTCTTCCCTTTTTTAAAGATGGGCACTACATTCGCTTTTTTCCAGTCATCCGGGACCTCCCCCGATTGCCATGATTTGTCAAAGATAATGGCCAATGGCTCTGCAATCACATCGGCCAACTCCTTTAGCACCCTCGGATGCAGTGCATCCGGCCCCATGGACTTGTGTTCGTCCAGCTTTTCTAAATAGTCCCGAACTACTTCTTTCTCCACAGAGGGCTGGTCACCTCCTCCCCATACCGTGCTGCGGAGTGCAGCCGCCTGGGAGCTGACCTTGTCTGTGAAGACAGAGGCAAAAAAAGCATTGAGTACACTAGCTTTCTCCACATCCTCTATCACTAGGTTCCCTCCCTCATTCAGCAAGGGGCCCACACTTTCCTTGACTTTCTTCTTGTTGCTCACATACCTGAAGAAACCCTTCTTGTTACTCCTAACATCTCCGGCTAGCTGCAACTCCAAGTGTGATTTGGCCTTCCTAATTTCACTCCTGCATGCCTGAACAATATTTATATACTCCTCCCTGGTCATTTGTCCAATCTTCCACTTCTTGTAAGCTGCTTTTTTGTGTTTAAGACGAGCAAGGATTTCACTGTTAAGCCAAGCTGGTCGCCTGCCATATTTACTTTTCTTTCTACACCTCGGGATGGTTTGTTTCTGCAACCTCAATAAGGAGTCTTTAAAATACAGCCAGCTTTCCTCGACTCCTTTCCCCCTCATGTTATTCTCCCAGGGGACCTTGCCCATCAGTTCCCTGAGGGAGTCAAAGTCTGCTTTTCTGAAGTCCAGGGTCTCTGTTCTACTGCTCTCCTTTCTTCCTTGTGTCAGGATCCTGAACTCAACCATCTCATGGTCACTGCCTCCCAGGTTCCCATCCACTATTGCTTCCTCTACTATTTCCTCCCTGTTTGTGAGCAGCAGGTCAAGAAGAGCTTTTCCCCTAGTTGGTTCCTCCAGTCCTGTGTTTGCAGGGCTGGCAGGGCTCAGAGTGCTACATCCTAGGGCTGAGAGGAGAGTGTTGTGATGTGGGACCTTGCATAACAAAGGACTTCCATCCCTTCCCATAATAAAAAAGTTAGAGAACATAATGTTCAAATAGAACTCTTTGATTCCGCAAATTTTGGAGAAAATATTTTCACTCCTAGTTCCTTATCAACAGCCAGACTCCAAATTGTTGCCACAAACACCTCAAAAAGTTTGTATGTTGGTTACATCTTGGAGTAGAAGCTCTTGGAAAAGCAAAAGGACATACTACTTATACACCACTGTATACACACACAATGGGGCAGCTGCATAACAGGCATAGTGGCACACACCTGTGAATGTTCAGAAATCTAGCTGACTTTATTCCTAATAAATGACTCTAGGCCTAAGGTTTAATTCTCAGGAAATAAAAATGGTCAGGGCTGATTTTCAAAGCCTTCTGTCTGGATATGCAATTCCCATTACAAATGAATGGAAACTGGGCATCCAGGTCCCCCAGAGAACTTTGAAAATCGTAGGTAAAATATATGGGCCAGATCCTCAGCTTGTATGAATCAGGATAGTTCCATTGACTTCAATAGAACTATTACTAAGTTACACCAGCTGAAAATAAGCCCCTTTATGTCTGCATTGTTCAGCTGCACTACCCTTGGTACAATCCTGGCCCCATGTAAGTCAAAGAGTACATCTACACCGCAACTAGGAAGGAGCATCCCCACCCAGTTAGACAGACTTGCCCTAGCAGGGCTCAAGCTAGCAGTGTGGGCACTGCAGTTCACACTGCAGCTCAGGGTCTGAACCCCACCCAACTCCCTGGTCCTTGCTCAGGTAGCTAGCCTAAGTCTCTACCAGAGCCACAACCTCCACACTGCTGTTTTTAGCATGCTAGCACAAGCCAAGCCAGCATGAGTCTGTCTACCCGGGCAGGGAGACACACTCCTAGCAGCAGTGTAGACATACCCCAAGGGTCTTTAGAGAACTAGCATCTGTATCACTTTAGAGAAACACCATCAAATAGAGCCTCTGACTTATTTATAAGGTAGCCATAATTAACCAGCTATGATGCACTCTTACCTAGGGGGTAATCCCTACCTTCCGTGTGAAGTTTCTGCTGAGGTTGCTGCGTGGGAGGTTGGAGGTAGATCTTGACAAGGACAAACTTTTGTTCAAGCACATGTGCTATGAAATGGAGAGGCTGCATAATGGTGGAGATGTCACTTTCCATGATGTATTGAGGTATGGTGGGCTTTTCCTTTAAGTTTGTTGTAACACGTTTCTCTGCAGACTAAATGTTATACATAAGACTGAAAAATGAGTTGGGAATACAAGCTTGTGTCTAAAGTGGTACTCTTTGCTTAAATTTAAACCAAACATTAGAGTTTTCCCCTAAATTAATTTTTACAGTAGAAAATCTAAGTCCTAGAGAAATGTCTCCATGAGCTTTCTAAATTCCCACTTGAAACAATTGTTTTAAACTAACATTCCCTTGCTGTCTTCCAGTGCATGCATCCAACGAAGTGGGTATTCACCCACGAAAGCTTATGCTCCAATACGTCTGTTAGTCTATAAGGTGCCACAGGACTCTTTGTCAATTCCCTTGCTATGTTTGTAAATCCAAACAATGCAGTATTACTCTAGCATAGGTGAAAACCTGACAGTAAAATTGACTATAAACAAAAGTGAAACTCAGTCTCCTCCAATAATTACATTGTCCCAGATGAGAAAAAATGCAAAAAGGTAAACAGGCAACATAAACAGGGGAAAGAAACCAAATTTTCAAATGTAGGTGCCTAAAGTTAAGCACCTGAATCCATATTTAGGCATCTAAATATAGGTGGCCTGATTTTCAGTTGTGCCGAGCACCAGTAGATCCTCCCTTCATCTTTATTTAGCTAGCTATATAAATTTGCTGTAGATGCCAACATTTGACATTTTCACATTGAAATTTTAGAAGTGTAACACTGTTAATAATAATATAGGTAAGAACATTGGCTTTTTAAAAATACTATTTTTTTGTGTGTTTCTTCTAGCATGCTGTCATACAGGTCTGTTGATATCAGGAAAAGTCTTCAACTGGAAGAGCTTCTTGCCAGGGAACAACTGGAGTACACGATAGAAGAAGAAGTGGCCAAACAAACCATACGCATGTGGCTGAAGAAATGCTTAAAGCGTATCAGAGCAGTAAGTGAAGCGAAAACAGCAAGTGCTGGTGGAGTGCTTGCAGTGAACTGAACCAGTCAACGAAGCTAGAGTTTTCTCTCACTGTGCCTTGTTTACTTTGTAGCCATCGTTACAAGCTATGTAAAAAAATATGTATCAGGCTTGGTCTACACTTAAAAGTTAGGTTGACATAGGCCAGGGGTGTGAAAAAACCACACCCCTAACCGACATAGCTATGCCAGTCGAATCCCTAGTGTAGATGCAACTATGTCCAGAAAAGAATGCTGCCATCAATGTAACTAACTTCCTTTGGGGAGGTGGTGGTCTGACACTAATGGAAAAACTCCTTCCATTGGTATAGGCTGTGTCTGCACTACAGGGTTATGCCAGCATAGCTATGCTGACATAGCTATGCTGGTATAGTCTCCATAGTACAGACAATTACATTCACAGAATTAATATACTCCGCATATTTTGCAGGCAAAACCTGTTTTCCTGCCAACAAATCCCCTTTCCTTACACAAAAGGAAAACTGTGTGACCTGCTCTGCAACAGACAAGGCCAAATGAATAAACCAAGGAACACATTATTTCGGGAAAGGTCTTTGTGGGCGCAATCTTGCTCTCATTGAAGTTAATAGCAAAATGCCCATTATATTCAATGGTGCAGGACTGTGCACTCTTCTAAACAACCTGTTAGAGGTTAAAGAGAGTGCTAGTTTCTGGCATTTGCTGATATTTTCATTGCCACTGCCACTCCATCTTGGATAGCTATTCAGGCAGAAGATCATCCTGTTAGCCACCAACACCAAATCAAGGGTCTCCATCCCTGCAAAATGAATCCCATTCCAATGAGAATGGTACTACAATCCTCAAAGAAGACCCACATGTAATGTATATTCTGAAGCCTAATTTGCATATACCATTACAGTGACTGTGTGTGCAAATAAGTTATTTACATGCACAAAAGGCCAGTTTGTATATTTCAGCACACAAACGTGTCTATGTGCATGTATAAATTAGGTACATAAAGCCCTGGGTTCCTGTAATTGTTAAAATCAGGCCCAGAATCCTTAGAACGTTTGGGCCGGTCATAATCTTTCCACTGAGTTATTCCCATTTTTGTTAGCAAAAAAAAAATGGACCTGGGCCAAAATTATAGTAGGAAATTTCCCCACAAAAATCTGTATTTTTGCCACGAAAAGTTTGTGGTTTGAATTGTAGGCTCTGCCTCTTGCTGCTTTGTAATTTTGTATAACCAAAACCTGATAGTTTGAATACAGCTTTCATTTTATTTAAAACAACACATTTTCAGGGATATTCAGATAAATGGTTCCTTTTCAGACTAATTTTTCTATTTTTGTCCCAGCTCTAATTGTAGCTGTTGTTAATTTAATCTTATCTCTCAGTTTTGATTTTGTTCAACCCAATTGTTCAATTCATTATTAAGATATTGAATTACAATATATAAAAGTAAATATACTTTTCATTTCACTTTAACAATATGAATCAGACCATTACCTGTTACATGAACCTTTTATTAACTTGAGTAGAATTGCAAAAGATTTTTTTAATATAAGCTTTTTATATATTTTCAAATTTGCTTGTTAATTATTAAGCAAGTGACATGTTAAAACTACATAGCACAATGAAACCTCCTCTAAGGACCATTTATTTTAATTTAAAACTAAATTAGATTGTAAGATTTTAGTGACAGAGGCTACATTTTTCTATTTGTATGATAAAGAACCCAGCACATTTTTGGCACTGTTACAATAAGAACTTCCAACAAAAAAATCCACACTGTAAAATATTCCTAAGGCTTCCATGATCATTTTATTCAGCCTTATTTGGGGCCAGATCCAAAGCCCATTGAAATCAATGGGAATCTTTCCATTGCCTTCAACGGGCTTCTAAGATCAACCCCATAAAGATCATTTTTACTAAGTCACAGTTTTGTTTTTGCTGGCTCTTTGGGTGGTCTCTGTGGCATAGATATATTTTAAGGCCAGAAGGCACCATTCTGATCTGTTAGTCTGACTCCTGCATGACACAGAACATAGATTTCACCCAGGAATTCCTACATCTCAAGCCCGTAGATTTCAGGGACAGATTTCTCTATATTTAAATAGTGACGATAGGGGGCCTATGTAGATTTACAGAAAAGACTGAACAATTTGGAATCCATACCAGCCACTCAAAATTGTTTGAAGTATTCAGTTTTAGAGGGATTTTTTAAAAAATAAAAAAAATCAAGGAACAAAAGTCTTTGAGAGGGAAGTTGCTTTTTTCCTTTTGGTCACATAAATATTATATTTTGATAGAAACAGCAGCAGTCATGTAGCATTATCCATAGTCTACGAGAGAGTCAACAGCAGGAGCTGAGCCGATTTCTGAATCCACCCAGCATTGAGACAACACAGCCAAGTGAAGATATGAATACTAACAATCAAGATAACAATGCACAGCCAGAGGTACGGTCCTATGCAAATTATTGTTGTTGATACTAATCAAGAATTATACTTGAGCTTGTCACAACAAAATTCTTTTTAATATTTGTAATATTTTTATTGGGAAAAAAATTAAAACAATGTATTTTTAAAACATTGGCATTCAGTTATAAAGGCAGCATGATCTAAGCAGCACTGGACAGGGAATCAGGCGACCTGGGTTCTATATCCAGGGAGGTATGCAACATGGGAGAGGGGGCTCCCCCATGGGATCCTGGGAAAGCTTTCTTACCCCCACGAGCCCTTCTGTGGAATTTTATCATAAGCTCCAGCCCAATTATTTTTTCTGTTAATTTGTAGACTTTTCTGGTGTCAGTAAGAAACCAGAAAACAGACTGCAGGGAAAAAAAAAAAGTGTAAAGTTAGCGCATGTTTCTTTAGTAGGCTGGGAAATAGTGACCTTTCCAAGCGTTTGTTACAGTGGTATGGCCATGCCATAAGTAGCCATAATTAAGGTCACTGAACTTTGGTTTTGCTCCATTCAGACAAGTAGCCAGCAGCAGCTCCTTAGTCCAACACTTTCTGACAGGGGCGGGTATCGGCAGGACTCTACAGATGGTGGGAAGCCTCAACGGAAATTCGGACAATGGCGTTTGCCATCAGGTAAGTGAAGTTCATAAAATAAAATATATAAATACCAAAGCACCCCTTGGAATGCAGCTTGATATGAGGCTGTTTAAAAAGGGTCAGACTGTCTACACACAGGCCCCAGATGGAGAAAATGCAGAGGGGAGGGGAAGCTGGTCCATGGGCCTTCCTCCTCTTTGCCCTCCCCCACCCACTTTGGAGTGGTTTGCCCCCTGAGCCTTCTAAGAGGAAACTGTCCCTTCACGCCCTCAAGATTTTAAAAATATGAAATTCTGAAGACATGATCAGTCATCCCCCTGACCACTTGATTGGTATGCTGGAGTTGTGCCTTCCTGTACAACATCTAGCACATTTTGGGTGCTATTGAAATCTATAGAATGTAATAACAGTAGTTAAATTAAACATTTCATTATAACTGTAGCCAGGAGCAGTGCCAGGGTTTTTGCCACGCTAGGCGGCAGCGCTCCTCCGCAGTAATTCGGCAGCAGCTCCTCCTCTGAAGCTGCGTTCTCGGCGGCGTTTCAGCAGCCGCTTTTCTTACCGCCCAGATAAAAACCTGCCGCCGAATCGCCGCCGAAATTCCGCCAAGGGCAGCAAAATGCAGCCCCCCAAATCCTGCCGCCTTAGGCGACTGCTAAGGGTCACCTAGTGGAAGTGCCAGCCCTGACTGTAGCAGTTTGTGATGCTCTCTTCACCTCTGTACTAACCATATCCTGGATTGATAAACTCCTTGGCCTTCTGTCTAGGTGCTTAATCTGCCCCGGATAGGTTTATTTACTCATAAACAGGAAGCACCCTTAAGTTGTCATCACAATGACTACATCACAGTAGAAAATAAGAGCCAGGTTGTATCTTTTAAGTCAATGCTCATGTTGGGCAGGTGGGAGGATTGAGTAGGAGGTGCTAGAAGAAGCACACGCTACCACTGTACCTCTTCTCTCTTTAAAAGTTCACAATCCCCATGCCAGGCCAGCTCTACTGACCAACGCAAGGGGACAGGGCCCCAGGCGTATGCCCATGCATGGAACTGGGATCATTTTATGTAAACGGGGCACATAAGCCCTTCTTCCTCTATTCCTCTGTTTAAGATGCATCTCAGTCAGTTTAACCCTAGCATATACTGGTTGATCTTAGATCAATAATTTAATGGCACAAGCTAAACTAATTCAAGCAAGTGTTAAACCAGTTAAGGGCTCAATCCTGCAAAGTGCTGAGCACACTGGCCCCAATCCACCAAAGTTCTTAAGCATGTGTTTAACTTTAAGATCATGAGTAGTTCATTGAAATCAATGGGCTCATTGACCTACATAAAGTCAAGGCCAGGCTTTGATGGATCAGGGCCGAGTGTTCAGCACCTTGCAGGATCAAACCCACAGTGCCTCTACATTAGGGGTTTGCACTAGTTTAACTAGATCCATTTTAAATCAGTCTGTTTAAACTGGTGCCATATCTCTCGTATAGAAAAGCTCTACAACAAAATAGTTCAATAAGCACGTGTACTCTAATAAGTGCTTTTCCATTTAATTTCCTAGCCCCCAAACCAATAAGCCATTCAGTGTCTTCAGTCAATCTGCGGTTTGGTGGTCGTACAACTATGAAATCTGTTGTATGCAAGATGAATCCTATGTCAGATGCTGCTTCTTGTGGATCAGAAGTGAAGAAATGGTGGACAAGACAACTAACTGTGGAAAGTGATGAGAGTGGGGAGGATCTTCTTGACATCTGACCAAGAAAAGAGGCTAACTTAAATAATAATGCAACAACAGCCATTTCAAATAAAAACAATTTTCTTGGGGTGTGAATTGAATGAGATATAATTGATATATGATTTATTTAAAATTAATGCCATAGGATTTTTCAACTGCTTATTTTTTTGCCATATAAAACATAATACAGACCTGTATGTTAGATTTCAGCTCTATTGTGATGATTACTGTATATTAAGAAGATTCTATATTATGGCAGTATTGATGACTCCACAGAGTCTCTATTGTCTTTAGCATAGATGGAGCGTTGAAAGATTTCATACATTCCATAGCTGTAACAAAAATTTGTATTCAGGTATACAGTTCTGCATTTTTTCATCCTGTACCATACCTGAAAATGGCCATCAAGTTACTGTACAGCATTTCTTTCTTTTATTTTTCCTCGGTTCTATTCTAGTAATATTTCTCTAGAAAGATTTTATTAGTCATGAATGACCAAAAGAGGTCAGCACTGAGTTTATGGTAAGGGACAGTATTTTTACAAAGTACAGATTCTGAATTTCAAGTCTAGTCTTTTTCTTGTAATTTTCTTAAATATGCAAATACAATATAGCTGATTTTAAAATCAGAAAATGATGGATTGGCTTTTAAAAATTGGATTTTTTTTTCTGGTTAATTATGTAAAGAGTTTGATTTTCAAACAAAAAAACAGCCAAAAAATTACATGGTTCAAGAATTTGCAAAAACATTTACACATGGTGTGTTTCATTAATGACCTGGAAAACAAAAATAAATCCTACATAAAGTGGAAACTTGGATGGATTGCTAAAGAGGAGTAAAAAAGAATTGCAAAACCATAGAGGGACAAAATCAGAAAGTCTAAGGCACAAAACGAGTTACACCTAGCAAGGGGCATAAGCAGCAATCAGAAGAAGGTCTTTAAATACATTAGGAGCATGAGAAAAACATAGGAAAGTGTAGATCTTCTACCTAGTGAGGAAGGAGAGCTGATGGTATCAAGAAGGCTGAGATGTTTACTGCCTATTATGCTTCAGTCTTCACTAAAAAGATTAACGGTGACCAGATACTTCATACAATTAATATTCTAACAAGGGGGAAGGAACACAAGGCAAAATAGGAAAAGTACAGGTTAAAGAATATTTAGATAAGTTAGGATGAATTTCATTTGGCCCTGCCAACTTGAATATATCTAAGGAACTTAAGAAACTAGCTGAAGCAATCTTGGAACCATTAGCAATTATCTTTGAGAACTCATGGAGGCCCCTGAGGACTGAAGAAGACCAAATATAGTACCTGACTTTAAAAAGGGAAACAAAGAGGACATGGGGATTTATAATGTCAATTTCTGGAAAGATACCGGAACAATTTATTAAACAATCAATGTGTAAGTGCTTTGAGGATAATAGGGTGATAAGGAATAGCCAGCATGGATTTGTCAAGAACATGCCAAACCAACCTAACTTCCTTCTTTGACAGTGTTACTGGCCTAGTAGATAGAGGGGAAGCAAGTTGGGGTTCTCTTTACAACTCTGAGGCTTTTAAAATTCAATTCAGTTTTACCAATCTAGATAGGAGTGAACCAATTTTTAACCATGTTCATAGAATCATAGAATCTCAGGGTTGGGAGGGACCTCGGGAGGTCATCTAGTCCAACCCCGTGCTCAAAGCAGGACCAACCCCAACTAAATCATCCCAGCCAGGACTTTGTCAAGCCTGACCTTAAAAACCTCTAAGGAAGGAGATTACACCACCTCCCTTGGTAACCCATTCCAGTTCTTCACCACCCTACTAGTGAAAAAGGTTTTCCTGATATCCAACCTAAACCTCCCCCTCTGCAACTTGAGACCATTACTCCTTGTTCTGTCATCTTCTACCACTGAGAACAGTCTAGATCCATCCTCTTTGGAACCCCCTTTCAGGTAGTTGAAAGCAGCTATCAAATCCCCCCTCATTCGTCTCTTCTGCAGGCTAAACAATCCCAGTTCCCTCAGCCTCTCCTCATAAGTCATGTGCTCCAGCCCCCTAATCATTTTTGTTGCCCTCTGCTGGACTCTTTCCAATTTATCCACTTTCTTCTTGTAGTGTGGGGCCCAAAACTGGACACAGTACTCCAAATGAGGCCTCACCAGTGCCGAATAGAGGGGAATGATCACGTCCCTCGATCTGCTGGAAATGCCCCAACAGATCCCTCATGTTATCCCTCATGCTCCAGTCTGACAAACCCGAGGCTGTATCATAATTCCATAACATGGTTAAAAAGTGGTTTGGTCCCTTTTAGTCTGGGAAATCATGTTTTAACATGTGATGATGGTTTGTTTTGTATAGTACCAAGAATGCTAACCACTTGAGAGATAAGTAAAAGAGAATCAGTCAGTTTCCTAAAGAGTTTTCAATATAGGTTGATGCTTACAAATACAGGGATGGGAAAGAGAAGTGACCAAAAGCAGCATGAATGATCAGTGAAGCATGGCACATATCTTGTAGGTTCCACAATATACGGTTGTTTAAATATATGGGCTGGGGATTGTGTGCCCTTTCCTCAGATACACCCTGGCAGTTGTAGGCTTTATAGCTGGGCCCCAAACACAATTGTTTTTGTAGTATAGTTGAGACCTTTTCCACTACCATTGTTTCCTATGGAAATGATAGGTTGCTTTAACATGGCCTCATATGAGATCTCGTGAGAGGCTCACAGTTAATGTATGGCTCCACATGTAACATTTTCTTTCAAAACTGGCAATTGTCAGGGTTCTACAGTATTTTCTGGCCAAAACAGTCATGTAGAATTAACAGAAGACAGTATTGTTTTCACTGATGCCTTCACCAGTGATGTCAACTCAGTTTTGACCATAAAATACAGTTTTCATGGCATCTACCAATATTTCTCTGTGTGCTGTTGAACAGATATTTTTTAAACATAATAGTCTCGAAGAGTCATAATCTACACATTTGTGTTTGGTGTATTCATTCTGTTCTATGGTACATTTAAGTTTAAAACTAGTAAAAACGTACATACATTGTAGATTTAAAGTAACCAAATATGTGCATTCTATTGTTTTTTAAGTAGACTATGACTAAATGTTTAAGAAAATTACAAAACATCTTTGACAAGGCCAGTATTTTGTGTTCTGTTTTGTGTCAGTTTGAAGTTCAGCTTTTGTATATAAGACAATCTGATAAATACTGGATTTATAAAAGATATTATCTTGATTTTCAATAATGTATTGAACTGCAGAAACTTTCTGAATCATTGTTACTGCGAGTCGTCTTTTTAAAAAAAAAAATCTGGCAAACATTTTGTCCTTGCCTACAGTACTCTGTTAATAAACGTGAGTTGCATTAAGCCAGAACCATCCCCCAAACTTTCATTATAACTGCATTTGATGTGCTTTCCTCATATATTACTTGGCTGCATAGTAGCATGTAATTTTATTTAAAATGCATGCAGAATAGCAGTGGTAGCATTTAAGTCCTAACAATTGCCATACCAGATCAGAGCAGTGGTCCATCCAGTCCAGTATTCTAGATGTTTCTGATGAAGGGCCAAGAAATCCTGTAATGGATAATTATATCAGTATTATTTCATTACTGGAGGAGCCAAGGCCTCCCCACTTACCCTGAAACAAACATTTTTAAGCATATCCGAGGAAAACAAGCAGATTGAAAGTTAGCCACAATGGGGGGGAGGGATAGCTCAGTGGTTTGAGCATTGGCCTGCTAAACCCAGGATTGTGAGTTCAATCCTTGAGGGGGCTGTTTAGGGATCTGGGGCAAAAATTGGGGATTGGTCGTGCTTTGAGCAGGGGGTTGGACTAGATGACCTTCTAAGGTCCCTTCCAACTCTGAGATTCTATGATTAGCTAGAATCCAGTTGTCTCTACCCTAGTTGGGTGACATGGGATAGATCACTTCATGATTACATGTTCTGTTCATTCCCTCTGGGGCACTGGCATTGGCCACTGTCAGAAGACAGGATATTGGGCTAGATGGACCTTTGGTCTGACCTGGTATGGCCATTCTTATGTAGTTTTGCTGTTACAGATGTAAGAAATCAGATACAATTACAGAGATGTGGAAATGTATGTATGTCAATCGTAACACTCAGGGATGTCAGAAACCAGGTGAAAAACCTCCTTATATAACTAAAAAATAGGAGAGAGCCGTCACGTTCACCAGTGGCGCACCCAGCAGGGGAAAGTGGTTAAGAGGCAACAAGGTGAAAAATCACCTCAAGTGCAGTGACAATACAGTTCAGCAAGGGAAAGAAAAGCCCGCCAGGGAGGCAGAGTGAACCAGATCACGGATGGAAATGTAAGTGTCCTAGAGAAGAGAGAAGTTGAAAAAACCACAGACCTAAGTTTAAAAAAAACAAAACACACAGCCCAGAGGAGCACTCCCACAAGGCCAGAAACATCTGTTGCACGCCATGCCCTTGGTATATGAAACCAATGAGCATATAACTAATTCGTTCAATATTATTTTATCATGTCAGATTTCAGACAGTTAAATTTGCAACCAAAAATGGATAGCATTTCTGATGAGATACCGCTTCTTAATGCTGATTTAACAAGATGTTTGTCTAGCAGACTCAAAAATTATCATGTCTTTAGTCAGTGAGGACCAGGTGGGCTTTCTCACTGGCAGATTCCCCTCAAAAAATATTTTGTCACCTCAGAACTTCTGAAAGGGCCTGAAATTGATGTTATATTAACTAATGGCTACTTATGAAGATCAACATCGCAGCTTCTGAGCAGTCAGAGGAAATTTGTACTCCAAGTGGGATGTTTTCTGTGTAGGAGAAAAATTCTGAGGACAGAGAATCAGGATGAGCTTTCCTGCTCTATTTTTTATTTGCAATAATCCACATTGCTCCTGTCATTGCTTCAGAGAAGGACGGCTATTAAGCATAAAAGCAGCAGCAAAGCTTGCTTGGTGTAACAATACTTTTGGAACCCCAGCAACATAGATCTGTGTTTAAAGTGCAATCCAGACAGCACTTTCCTAACTCCTCTTAAATCTTCCTCAAACCACAATCACCAAGAACCCAAGCAGGTGGTCTGGGTATCTCAACCTCCCTGAGCTCAGAGTCAGCAGGCCAAATCTGTCCCTGCTGTAATTCCATTGAAGTCAATTTATTTACAGGAGAGATTAATTTGCCCCAAAATGTAGGTTGTTGATGGACAAGTTGGTTGTCCAGATTTGTTCAATTGCTCTGCAGCACAAAGGAAGCTCACTAGAATTCAGTTAACCTTCCTCTTAATCTCAAGGGCTGTAGTGTGGGAATCCATTAGCAATTTTTGCTCATTGTTCTCACTGAAGTACCTTCAAGCACCAGAGTTATTAACCCCTCAGTGAGCTAAGTGTATATGCAGCACATTTAACCCCCTTCTGCAGGTTCCCATGTCAGCTATTAATTTCACTAGTATGATAGGGTTCATACTCTTACCTGACTTGCACATGTGCATTGGTGGATTTGGGCAACTAATTTGGGCACACACAGAAGTGTCCCTTACAAAAGGACAGCTTATTGTGAATGAAAGAAAAGCCAAAGTAGAGGGTTAAAAGGAATAAAATGTTTAGCTGCCTGACATTTCCTCCTCAGATTTGAAGAGCCTTTTCTTCTTTTGTTGCTGCCACGAAACTGGAGTTTTTCAATAGACATCTTGTGTCTCAGCAAAAGTTTTGCTGAAGTTGGACACCAAAACATTTGCACTACATACATATCAGAAAGAATTTGGGGAAGGCTTTGACAATGCTTCCTGAATTAGCGATAGTGTAGACTCAAGGAACTCAATCTCTTTAGTTTAACAAAGCAAAGGTTAAGGGGTGAGTTGATTAGAGTCTGTTAAGTATCTACATTGGGAACAAATAGTCGATAATGGGCTCTGCAATCTAACAGAGAACAGTGTTTGTCTCTAAAGTGCTCCAGTGGATGGAAGTTGACGTTAGCCAAATTCAGACTGGAAATGAGGCATACGTTTTCAAAGGTGAGGATGATTAACCATTGGAACAGTTTACCAAGGGTCTTCATCACTGACAATTTTTAAATCAAGACTGGATGTTTTTCTAAGAGATATTCTTTACTAATTGTTGTGGGGAAGTTCTATGGCCTGTGCTATACAGGTTGTGAGACTAGATGATCACACTGGGCCTTTCTAACCTTGGAAACTATGAATTTCAAACTGGAGTAGTCACATGATGGAAGACTTGGATGGCGTTGTTGCTGGTTCTCTGAGTGGCTAAGACTATGTCATGGGTTTAGGAGGACCAGATAAGGTGGTGTTGGGGTATTTTTACTTGATTTCACTGATGGAGAGGCTGGATTTAGTAGTTCTATGCCATTCTATCAGCCTGGTTTTTTTAAAGCCTCAAAATACCAACGTGCCTGACAGATAGCAGCCTGATACATTTTACGTGCTCAATATTCACCCAGTTAGTGGGCTATGTGTCACTATAATTGTTTGATTTTTCGCATATTGGATCTGACTGCAGTTTTACAAGGGAAATCAGTCTTATTTTCCATCTGGGTATTCCTCTAGAGCCCAACACTCTCCTTAGATCAGTAATGTTACCTTCTGGGCTTCTCCTACTTCTTACTGATTGAGAACTCTACTACTAGTACAGTTTAAAAACTTCCAAGCCTTGTGTTGTTATTATGGATTTCATTTTACTGTTTTGGGCATAAGAAAAATGTCACTGTTCTGAGAGGAGAGAGGGAAAATATTATATGGCTCATCTCATTGCTTATTGACACATTAAAATTATACAACAACGCTAACATTTTGCTATGCTTGCTTAAATTGCTTTGATCAAAATTTCATTTGTGGACATTTGTGCCAATCTTTTTTTTCTAAACACTTTAGATGTTTTAAAAACTAAACCGATCATCAGGGGAAAAAACCCAAAACCAAAAGCTGTTTTGGGGTTGTTGGTTGTTTTTTTTTTTCCTTCTCAGCTGTCTGCCAACTTTTAGCCCTGGTTTACACTACAAACTTATATCGGTATAACTACATCGCTATGGGGTGTGGAAAATATACACATTTCAGCAATGTAGTGATACCTACTTAAACCCCAGTGTAGACAGTGCTATGTTGATGGGAGGGCTTCTCATGTCGACATAGCTACCGCCTCTTGGAGAGGTGGAGTACCAACGCCAACCATCAGCTCTCCCATCAGCCAACCAGAAGCTCTCCCATCAGCATAGGTAGCATCTTCACTAAGGGCTTGTCTACATGACAGAATTATGTTGACCTAAGTTACGTTGGCATAGAGCCACCGCAGTAATTAAATGCCTGTTGCGTGTCCACACTGCTCCTTGTCTCGGCGATGTGTGTCCTCACCAGGCGTGTGTGTGCCAACTGTACTGTCAGTATGAGGCGTTGTGGGACGGCTTTTGAAAGCTGTTAACAGTCAATGTAAACAATGCAGTGTCTACACTGACACTGTGTTAACCTAACTACATTTACATTGACTTTATGCCTCCCTCGTGGAGTTATTAAGTCAGAGTAGCAAGGCATTTATATTGGCAGGAGTGAAATTTTAGTGTAAACACTTATATAGTTAGGTCAATGTAAGCTGCCTTGCGTCAACCTGTTTATGTAGTGTAGACCAGGCCTAAGTGCTACAGCAGTGTAGCTGTAAGTCTTTAGGCCTGGTCAAATCAGAAAGTTGCAGTGGCTTAACTAAAGTTGTGATTTTAAACCCATTTAGTTAAACCACTGAGTCTTTGCCTGTGGACTCTCTTAAACCAATTTAAACCTGAACATATCAGTTATATTGCACTGGTAAGGCCTTGTCTACATGAGACGGTGGAACTAAGTGAAACTTAAACTTTGTTTTAAAACTGATTTATATCAACCAGTTCAAACCCTGTGGGGACACACTTATTTCAGTTTAGCATCAATACATTTATATTTTCTGTTAAACCAAAATAAACTTGGGTTGATCTGAAATAAGAGTGTTCACAAATCCTTTTGCACCAGTTAACTAAATCAGTTTAAAACACACCTTTAGTTAAATCAATACAACTTTTTTGTATAGACAAGGCCTCAGTTATAGGTCCAAGCTAAACTGCTATAAGCCAGCTTTCCATCAATATAATACTTTGGGGTTTGCATTGCTTTTACTAAATTGATTTTAAAACTGATCGGTGCAACCTCTGCATGTAGAAGACCTCACATAAGAAGAGCCCCGAGACTGCTTGACTTTGTAGGGGTAGCCTATCTGGTCATTGCAGTGGTGTTATTTCAGCATGGGTTCCATTATTAGTAATTGCTATCAAACTTCTTAGTCACCACTGAGCCAGACTGGCTAGATATATTAAATAAATGCCCTGGACTGAGTCAATAAACACGTTTTTAAAAGCCCATGTTATATGCTGAGGCATTTATTATTATGGGAACTCTAAACTCTCTTTGAACACTAGAGGGCTAACATTACCTTACACTGGCCGTCTGCAGGCATGAGGCTCAGACAGGATGTGGTGGTTATTATCTATGTTCATGGAGCAGCAGAGGGTGAATGCTTGGTGTGCTCAGCCCAGCACTTAGATATCCTGGTGACAGTATCTTAGAAGTACCAAGACATTTCAAACATGAGTATATGACACATGACCTTTGATTAACCTGACAGTACTCCCAGAGAAACTCTCACTGTTTTTGTTTGGGAAGTCCATTTTTCATTAAAATTATGCAATTTGCATTGCCCGTTTTTATGCTATTTGACGGAAGTGGTAATATAAGACTTGTGTTGTAACAGATTAATTGATGTTCTGTATTAGCAGTCATTGCAGGTATTTGCATGTTAGCTGGCATGCACTTCTGATCCATATTTGAATTCCAAAGACTAACTTAGCTAGGACATCCTTTACAAAACCTAAAGACTTAAAAACAAAATAATGAATAGCTGATAACATCAAAGGCTTGTTCTAGACTGTAATGTTAGGTCAACATAGCTATATCAGTTGGTGTATGAAAAGCCAAATCCCTAACCAACATAGCTATGTCGACCTAAACCCCAATGAAGCTGCATCAATGTCAAAGGAAAAATGATTTCGCTGATGGAGATACCATCATTCAGGGCGGTGGTGTTCCTACACTGACAGAAAACCCCCTTCCGCATCTATACTATGGAGCTGTGTTGGTAAACGTACTCCACATGATTAGGCTGGTATAGTCTCTGTAGTGTAGACATATCCATAGATTTAAACTGCCCACATGATAAACATACCACAAATATTTTTATGAGCACAGGAAATTCATCACAACACAATAATCTTAGCTAACATACATAGGTTATAGTTATGTATTATTTTATTGTCTTAATTTCAGTATCTACGTATGTTATCTTAATTTCACGGATGTTCTCTTAGGGGGTTACTGTTAGGTGATAAATATTATTAGATAGTATATGCATCAACTTTCACAGTTGATTTTTTTGGGGACAGTATTTATAATTGGTGTTTCTTGAGAATGGTGCTGCAAATGCAGTTTAATAGGAAAAGTGTATAACTTTGTTGCTATATGCTAAAATAATTTAGGTATAATACATAGCTTGTTGGTAGCTCTTTTCATCCGTAGGTCTCAAAAAGTCTTACAACAGAAGATAAGTAAGATTAGTTTTGTTTTGCAGATGGGTAAACTGAGGCACTGAGATGCAAAGTGGTTTGATTACGGTCACACACTGGGGAGAAATACTGGTTCCATGGAACTCAATGGAAGTTTTTCCATTGGTTTCAGTGGGGCCTTGATTTCATTCCAAGTCACTGACTAGAAAGCTATGGGGCAGTGGTATCAGGTGCATAGCACACTGGACTAAAACTTAAGAGTCATGGGTTCTCATCTCTGCTCTGCCTTGCTGTGCCTCCTACCCTTTGTCCATGTTTTCTATTTAGACTGTCAGCACTTTTGGGTATAGCCTGTTTCTTACTGTGCGTTTGTAGCCAAATGGGGCACTGATCCCATATGGCCCTCTAAGCGCTACTGTAATTCAAATAACAACCTCATCGGTTGCTTAACCACTAGACTAGGCCTCCTTGCCATGTATGGTGTCATGCTTATTAATACAGACACACATAAGGATTGAGGATAGGTCAATAAACAGATATTAGCCAAGATGGTCAGGGACACAACCCCATGCTCCGGGTGTCCCTGAACTTCCAAGTGCCAGAAGCTGGTACTGGACAACAGGGGACAGATCATTCAAAATTGCCCTGTTCTGTTCATTCACTCTGAGGCATCCGGAACTGACCACTGTCGGCAGACAGGATCTCGGGCTAGATGGACCTTTGGTCTGACCCAGGATAGCTGTTCTTATGTTCTTATAATTTGACATGTTTTTTCAGTAGGGTTTGTGTTTTGTTTATATTTTGATGATTCTGATGAAAGAATACTATTAGGAAGTAGTCAGAGTTAAGGATATTGAGACAACTTTCCTTTATTTTTCCCCCTTCCCTTTCTAATTTTTCTCCAACAATACAAGAGAAATCAAAATAAGTTTTACACCTGGCAGGCCTATCCCCTTTCCTGCAGAGCTGGCACTGGTCCCTGAGTTCCAAACACATAGATCTCCTACATTTTAGATGAATTTGTTGCTATCTACCGAGGAATCCATATGTTCTTTCTGTGCTGCAATCAGCCAATAGAGAGCGCAATACTCACTTAATCTGAATAGTAACATTTTCTACCCATTTTGCATGCACGTTACCCAAGTGTAAGTGGCTACCCAAGGTGCAGAGTATTAGAGAATCAGACCCATAGTGTCTGATTTTGCTTGCACTGAAATAAATGGTAAAAAAAAATCCCACTTAAATCAATGGGAGCAGGACTGTACCCCAAACACCCCTCAAAAACCACCAATTTCCTTTGAATTCATTACTTTTCAGAGAGTATTAACTCTATGGAAAGATTGAAGGGATAGGAACAGCTGGTTGGGCTCCAGGCATGGATACAGAAACATTAAACATGGCAGAAAAGGCCAAGGAACCCAGCTAGGGCAAGTGGGACTGAGCTCAGTTGAAGCAAAGTGCTCTATTAGGTGTGCCTATAAGAAGAATGATCCCAGGTGAGTCTTTTGCTCTTTAGGTTTGATTGGGACTGGGAGTTAAATCCATTTTAGTAAAGATAAAGGGAGAGGTTGGTAAAAAAAAATCTCTTTTCTTTGTTTAAGAAACATATTTTGGCTTGGTCACAGAGCCAGTCCTCTCCTCCCCACAATGTGGGCTGTTTTTCTTACTATCAACCTTGGTTTATATGATTAAGGATGCGTGTCTGTCATGGAAGTCATTGATTCTGTGACTTTCGGTGATTTCTGCAGCTGCCAGTGCTTGCTCAGGGGCTGCCCTGGGCCAGCAGAAACAGTTTGGGTGTATGGGAAGGGGCTCAGAGCTGGGCTGGGGTGCGGGGCGGTGCTTACCTGGGGGGGGCCCCCAGCTCCCACCAGCATGTCCCTGCAGCTCCTAGGCAAAGGGCCCAGGGGGCTCCATGTGCTGCTTGCAACCGCAGGTGCCGCCCCTGCATCTCCCATTGCCTGCGATTCCTGGCCAATGGGAGCTGCTGAGCCTGAGCTTGTGGTGGGTGCATGCACAGAGCTCTCCTGGCCGTCCCTCCCCTAGGAGCTGCAGGGACACGTGGAGCCGGGTAAGGAGCCTGCGAGCCCCACCAACGCTCCCCACGCCACCACCTGTCCCCCCTGCCAGCACCAGAGGGGGTCCCAGGCTGCATGCCACTGCATGCCACACCCCCTGCACCCACCCCCAGGACCACTCCCGCCCCCCCGAGTATCTGAGGCCCCCCCGGCCCAAGTTTTAGTATATAGTAGGGATCGGCAACCTTTGGCACGCAGCCCGTCAGGGAAATCCGCTGGCAGGCCGAGACGATTTGTTTACCTGCAGTGTCCGCAGGTTCCGCTGATCATCGCTCCCACTGGCTGCGGTTCGCTGTTCCAGGCCAATGGGGGCTGCGGGAAGCAGACAGGTCACGGGCCATGAATTTTTATTTACTGCTTATGAGCTGTCCATGACATTTACTAAAATTCATCGTCATCATCATCATGTTCCTATTACACCTCTGGCGTTCAAGGCAGTGACGAAGCGCCTCCACTCCTGTCTGTATCTGGCAAGTTTTTCAATGGCTCCCCAGCGGTGCCCCAGGTTTTTCAGCTCACCTTCCACAGCTCTTCGCCATGTTGTTTTCAAGCGGCCTCATTTTCACTTGCCTTCAGGTGTCCATCTTATCGCTGCTCTGGTGATGGAATCAGTTTCCATCCGAAGCACATGACCAATCCATCTCCAATGCCTCCTGGCAATGATGGTGCTCAGCTCCTCTTGGCTGCACTGTGTCAATAGATCTTGGTTTGAGATTGTTCTGGGCCAAAAGATACAGAGAATTTTTCTGAGACAGGTTGAATGGAATGAAGACAGTTTGGACATGTCATACTTTTTCATTCCCCACCATTCTGACCTATAAAGTAGTGTTGAAAATACACAGCTCTGATAAATCTTGAGTTTGGTTTTGGTGTTATATTCTGATGATTTCCAGACATTTAAACTCCTGAAGGTGTTCCTGGCTTTATTGATTTTGTTCTGGATGTCCTGGCTTGTTCCACCATCCTGGCTGATGGTGCTGCCCAAGTATATGAATGTTTCTACATAGATGAGAACATAATCCTCTATCCGTACTGGTGATGGTGAGGCAATATTAAAGGTCATGATATCTGTCTTATTGTGGCTGATTTTCAGTCCAATTTGCTGGCTGAATGTGGTGTCGAGTTTTTTTTTCTTGTATATGGTGTTGGGTATGTGATAGGAGAGCGACATCATCTGCAAAGTCGAGATCTTTAAGGGATGAGAAGAGTGTTCATTTAATGCCTCTTGGCATGTCTTCTATTGTACACCGCATTACCCAGACAATGGCAATGTGGAAGAGGATTGCAGACATGACACATTCCTGATGTTCTCCTGTTTTGACTTCAAAACTGAGCTCACTGTGATCAACACTGCATGTAAAGTTGAAATAGAAGCTTTTGATGATGTTGATTATACGGAACGGAATTCCATATGCCCACAGAATGCACCATTTTACTAAAAATACCTGTGACTAAAACGTAACCTTAATTATGATATGTCAGTGGCAAATAGCATATAAGCTGAAATGGAGCTGAGGCTAGAACAAGCATGTAAAAAATAATGGCCTAATTCTTACTTCAGATGCCTGAGGTTGTTCTAGAAAATTCTGGAAACCTCTGTGATGGATTGGTATGTGTCTGTATCAAACTGTGCCCTTCACTTCATATTGTAACCACCATGTTAAAGAATGTGACTTACCTTTTTTGTAAGCAACTGTAACTACCTAAAGCTGTCAAGGACATAACCAAAGTAGTTCATTGTAAAACCCAACATCTTCCTGAAAAGACTAACATGAGGCGTCAATGGTAATTCCATTCAAATAAGTCCTCTCGCCACCCCCCACTGCTTTAAAAAGGTGGTTTTGCTACAGAGTTTCCTTCAGTCTGGGTACTTGTTTTTCCACTTTGGATTCCAGGGGTGGGTGGAACTGCCCAGCTAACAATGTGACTCAGGGTTCTGTGACAGGGCAGACATTGAATGATTGGAAAAAGAGGAAAACCTTTCACTGAAATAATGTTCACTTGTGCACATCTTAAAAATAAAAGCCACCGTGAGTAACAGAACAATGGAGATGTGAACGTACAAACACTGCAGTGCTGTTATGAGTGTGTCCTCACTAGCCGGAGCTATCTTTACTTGCAGTGTCAGCAGCAATACATAAGTGGCATTGTCACAGCAGAGAAAAGATGGCAGATTAATGGCAGCTGTTTATGAGCTGTGGTTCCCCACGCTGACATATAATGGGGAGTTATTTGTTTTTGACACTGCACTGTAAAACAGCAAAGAATCAAGCTCGTCTAGTGAATTGTATTTGATCCAAAAGATATTTAATGTCCTAAAAGAAACAGCTTTGCCATACACAGAGATCTATGGAAATAGCCATGTAAACAGTAATGTTAAATAAGAGAAGTTAGTGCCAACTTGGTTTGAAGATTTGGGGAATGAGGAGGACTCTGTTCACAAACAGATGGAGAATCAGACGACCCTTGGTGTGAGGAACTGGGAATTTTCTGTAATATTTTTATGAATCCTATACATGCCTCAGTTTCCCTCTGGAGCACAGCAAGAGCCATGCGGTGTATATGTCACGTAGCTGTCTGGGTGGAATGAATGGGTCATTAAAGACTGGCTGAAACCAATCCATATCAATAGAGAATCCAAAAAGATAGTGGGAACGCTGATTGCTGGGACCATGGCCGGCTCTAGGCACCAGCAAAACAAGCAGGTGCTTGGGCGACACATTTCTAGGGGCGGTATTCCGGCACCGGCCATGCTGCCCCTAGAAATGTGCCCCTGCTGCCCCAGCTCGCCTCCACTCTGCCTCTGCCTGCTCCTGTGAGCGCACTGCCGCCCCTCTGCTTCTCCCCCCTCCCTCCCAGGCTTGCCATGCGTGAAACAGCTGTTTCGCGCGGCAAGCCTGGGAGGGAGGAGAAGCCAAGCGGCCACACGCTCAGGGGAGGTGGCGGTGGTGGAGTGGAGGTGAGCTGGGGTGGGGAGCGGTTCCTCTACTTCATGCGCCCCCCCACCCTCGCTCACCTCCGCTCCACCTGCTCCCCTGAATGCGCTGCCGCTCGCTCACCCGAGAGGGAGGGGGGAGAAGCGGAGCGGCAGCGCGTTCAGGGGAGCAGGCAGAGCGGAGGTGAGCGAGGGCGGGGGGTTGGGGGGGCGCAGAAAGCAATGGGGGGGAAATGTGGCACACCCCGGGGATTTGAGGAAGGGGTTGAGTTGGGGGCACGAAAAAAAGGGAGGGGGGGGCGACCAAAATTTTTTTTGCTTGGGGCGGCAAAAATCCTAGAGCCAGCCCTGGCTGGGACATTCACACCTAGCAAACAACAGGAAGAAGGAGATTTTCCCCAACATCTCATCAGGGAAGCAGAGCACAGGCCTGAGAACAAAGAGGAAAGTTGTCAGGTGACTGGGGTAAGAGCTGCCCTTTGAAGAGACACAGGGCTCACACCTTGAAGTGACAAAAAGAGCTAGAAAGAATCCATGGCAGTGTGACTGAGTGAGACAATGCCTTAAACTTTATTCCTCTGTGCTCACCTAAGGACTCCCAGTGCTGTGTTTCAGTTGACTAATAAACTCTAAGTTTGAAACTAACTAAGGCTGGAACACAGACTAACAAACTCTGTGTTTGAAAAGGCTGCCTGGGGTCACTGCAAATACTTGCTGAGGAGCATTGGTCACTGAAGAGAGTAAGTCTCTGATTAGGAGTCTATCTGAGTTGGACTCGCTGGGCAGAGCTCTTGGTGTGAAGTAGGAGTGCTGGAGCCCAGAGACTCAATCTAGGAGGCATTAAGGCAGGGGCAGCTCTGGGGGGGAGGGGAGGCTTGGGGGGGCTATAGCCACCCCAAAATTTGCCTTAGCCACACTGTAGCCACCCGTAGCAGCTGCTGTCCTCTGGCTGCCCAACTGTGAAGGCCAAGTGAAGAGAGTAGTGGCTTCTGGCCAGGCATTCAGCTCCAGCAGCAGCACAGAAGTAAGCCTGGGTGAGGGGCAGAGGTGCCTGAGAGCAGCTCCCAGCCCGTCCCCACCGGCCGGGGTGCACTGCCCAGGGCAGGTGGCGAGTCCAGGGCTCCCCACGGCAGCCTGGACAGACCTGCTCCGTCCTGGGCTCCTCATCACCGCCCCTCAGGGTCACTACTTCTTGAGTGCCACAAGGGCTTTGCCATTTCTGGGACTGGGTCCCCTGCCTGGGTGGCTCTTACTGCCTGGGAGCAGCCAGCGCAGCACACTGCCTGGCTCCAGCTTCTGGCATCCAACAGGGCCAGGGGGCAGGGTCTTGTGAGGAGAGGAGGGGCAAGGCCACAGAGACAGGCAGGGCCTCATGGCAATGGGGGGCCTAAGGCTCACCTCTGACCCCCCACCGGGAAGAAGCTGGTGCTGACCCTGCATTGAGGCCACGTGGCCTACTCTTAAGGAAGACTGGGACCATTTTGAGGTGTCCCACACAGAAAGGGTTCCTCCAAGGGACTGTTTAAAAGCTGGGGTGTAGCACAGACCCTGTGGATCCATGGCACTGGCTTATACTATCAAGGGCTAACTTACTACCTGGCAATTAGTTGCAACATCCTCATCCACCAGTCTACTGCCAGCACAAGGGGAACCTCATTCATTCTCTCCGATGTTTTTGTACCATTCTGTCATAGAGCCAGTCTGTGCAGTTGCATGTGTGTCTCGTTTTGACAGCTGTTTTAAATTCACAAGCCACCAGCTGTCCAATTGTTAATTGGCTGTCCTGGCCTTTGACACGTGCAATGATTTGAGTCACCTGCTCATTGATCACATCCTCTTGGATTTTAGATTTTACCAGAACCAGCTGCGTGTGCAATCTCAGTAACAATACTACTGGAGTTCCTCTAGCTGTTCTGAACATTAGCTATTGTGACGGGGCAAGACCAGATGGCTATAGGAAAGTAGTGGAAGATAGATATATTAGCCCCAGGCTAAACAAATCCATGCTACCAGAATAAGTAAATGGAAGCCCCTCTAGGTCAATTAAGACACCTGGGGCCAATTAAGAACTTTCCAGAAGGCAGGGGGGTTGATTGAGACACCTGCAGCCAATCAGGGGCTGGCTGAAACTAGTCAAAAGCCTCCCAGTGAGTCAGTGAGGGGCGCGTGTCAGGAGCTGTGGAAGGAGGTTGTGTGTGAGGAGCTGGGAGCAAGAGGCACTAGGAGCTGAGAGTGAGAAGCCATACTGATGGAAGATCCTGTGGTGAGGATAAAGAAGGTGTTGGGAGGAGTCCATGGGGAAGTAGCCCAGGGAGTTGTAGCTGTCGTGCAGTTGTTCCAGGAGGCACTCTAACCAGCTGCAGTCCACAGGGCCCTGGGGTGGAACCCGGAGTAGAGGGCGGGCCCGGGTTCCCCCCAAAACTCCCAACTCCTGATCAGACACAGGAGGAGTTAACCTGGACTGTGGATTCTACCAGAGGGGAAGATCTCTGAGGCAAGCAAAATCTGCCAATAAGCGCAGGACCCACCAAGATAGAGGAGGAACTTTGTCACAACTGGTGTCAGGGGTGGGATGTTGTTCACAGCTTGGCGGAAGAAAGAGGTTTTAAAAAAACACACAAAAAAAAGTGCACTGGGGTTTTGGATTTTTTTTTTTGGTTTATTTGTTTGCTGTATACCACAATGGAGGAGGTGGTAAGAGCTCTGGTACAAGCCACGGCAGCTCAGCAGGAGGCCACCCGAGTTCAGGCAATGGGGCAACAGGAGTCTATGAGGCTACAGCAGGAAACCAATCAGTTATTGATGAGCCAGGCGACCCAAGATCGTGCCCTCTTGCGAGAGGTAATGGACCAGCTGAAGATCCTCACCACTCAGGCCCGGGAGTCCGATGGGACACGAACCCCAAGGGCCTCTGGTTGTCTGCCAAAGATGACGTCAGGAGATGACGTAGAGGCATATCTCCTCTCATTCGAAAGGACTGCTCAGCGTGAGGCGTGGCCCCAGGAGCAGTGGGCCAGCATTCTCGCCCCTTTTTTGTGTGGAGAGGCCCAGAAGGCCTACTTCGACTTGCCAGCCAGGGACGCCACCAACTATACCCGCCTGAAGGCAGAGATGCTAGCACGATTAGGGGTTACAGCAGCGGTAAGGGCCCAGAGGTTCCATGAGTGGAAATATCAGGAGAACAAACCCCCGCGGTCCCAGCTATTCGACCTCATACACCTTGCGCGGAAGTGGTTACAGCCCGAGGTGTGCAGCCCGGAGGAGATTTTGGAGACCCTGGTCATGGACCATTACATGTGGGGACTGCCACCAGAGCTCCGTAAATCGGTAGGCCAGAATGATCCATCCACATACGACGAGATGATCACACTGATAGAAAGACGGATGACAGCCAGGGAACTGATCCGACTACCCAAGGAAGGCCCCTTTTGAAGCAAGCACCCGACCCCAACCCTGGAAGGTTGGGCAGCCAAACCCCCGGGGAATCCTAGGTGGAAGAAGGGGAGGACTGAAAACCAGCGGGGACCCCAGAAGGAAGGGATTGGCCTGAGTGGGGGGAACCCTGTGACTAAACCCCCTAACCCCCGGGATAGGGGAGTGATTAGAAGCAATTATAGATGTTATGGATGTGGTGAGTGGGGACACATAGAAGCACAGTGTCCCAGCACTGAGGAGCCTATGCAATGTAACTTGGGGGATTGGGAGGTCCCATGCTCCCTTATCCATCTTGCGGGCGTCGCATTAGCCCCGCATAACTACACCAGGTCGGTGAAGATAAATGGAGTAGAGACTATAGCGCTTGTGGACACCGGGAGTGCAATCACCCTTATATCGGGTAAGCTGGTAAAAAGTAGCCAGCTGCTACAAGCCAAACGTGTAGCAGTGACGTGCGTGCATGGGGCCGTAAGCCATTACCCCACCATCCAGGTGGAGATAGAGGTTCAGGGGAACCCCATTGAGGTGACAGTGGGTGTAGTTCCTAAACTCCCGTATTCTGTAGTCATTGGGAGGGACTATCCAGGGTTTGATAATTTACTCCCCCCTGACAGGCTGGAGGGAGGTGGGGACCCTGAGGGCAGCGACTTGTCACAGGGGGAATGTCAACCCCCGATGTTGGCTGAGATTTCTCAGGATCTGTTCTCAGCCCCGCAAAAGATTCGGAAGACAAAAAAGGAGAGGAAGGCTGCAAAAGCTTTGGGAACCCGGATCCTGACCCAGGGCCAGAAGATCGCCCTAGTAGGCAGACAGACACGAGCAGCCAGAGAAACTACCACCATGGAAGGTGAGCCGGAGGCTGGCCCCAGCCATGACGGAAGTGAGCCGTTGGAAGCAACAGAAGCCGGCCCCTGGGAGCTCGGGCGGGTTAGTCCCGAGAGAGAGACTTTTGGATGGGACCAGGCAGAGGACCCTAGATATGATAACGCCAGGAAAGAGGTGGCTGAGATAGATGGAATACCTGTGGATGGGAAGGTCCGGGGTCCAGGACCTTACTTTATAGTGAAGAAAGATCTCCTGTACCGTGTGGTGCAAATGCAGGAGCAAGAGATACATCAACTTCTGGTGCCACGAAAACATCAAAAAGCCATATTGAGCCTCGCCCACAGTCACCTATTTGGAGGACACCTAGGGGTAGAGAAAACCCAGGCACAGATCCTGCGGAGATTCTTCTGGCCAGGAGTACATGAAGATGTCCGACAATACTGCACCTCTTGTCCGGAGTGTCAGTTACATAGTCCGCGCCTGCACTTCCGGGCTCCTTTGATACCTCTTCCAATAATAGAGGTTCCTTTTGAACGCATAGCCATGGATCTGATAGGGCCCCTCGAGAAGACAGCTCGGGGCCACCAACATGTGCTTGTTGTACTGGACTATGCAACCCAGTACCCGGAAGCCGTTCCCCTACGCAACACGGCTTCCAAAACCATAGCTAAGGAGTTAGTACAGATCTTTGCCTGAGTTGGGCTACCCAAGGAGATACTGACTGATCAAGGGACACCTTTCGTGTCCAAGTTGATGAAAGATCTCTGTTCATTACTCCATGTACAAGCCCTACGGACCTCTGTATACCACCCGCAAACAGATGGCCTTGTGGAAAGGTTCAATAGGACCCTCAAGGCCATGATCAGGAAAGTGGTGAGCCGGGATGGGAAAGATTGGGATACCCTATTACCTTACCTCATGTTCGCCATCCGGGAGGTTCCGCAAGCCTCCACACGTTTCTCTCCGTTCAAACTATTATATGGGCGCCACCCCCGGGGCATAGTGGATATAGCGAGAGAAGCGTGGGAAGAGGAGCCAAATCCAGGAAGGAACATAGTCGAGCATGTACTGCAGATGAGGGATTGGATAGCCCAGGTTACACCTATTGTACGAGAACATTTGGAGAAAGCACAGGAGACCCAACGAACCCATTATAACCACCAAGCAAAGCTTCGACGGTTCCAACCAGGGGATCGAGTGATGGTCCTGGTACCCACAGCAGAAAGTAAGCTGTTGGTCCAGTGGCAGGGACCCTACGAAGTGATCAAAGCCGTGGGAGAGGTGAACTATAAGGTGCGGCAGCCAGGCCGCAGGAAACCAGAGCAAATCTACCACATCAATCTTCTAAAACCTTGGCACGATCGAGAGGCATGCTTAATCACCCAGGAGACCCTTTCCCAGGAGGATAACTTACATGAGCAAGTAAGGATCTCACCTGACTTGACGCCAATCCAAAAGATCGAGGCAACTGACATGATTAATCGCAACCAAGATGTGTTCTCTACAAAACCAGGGCAAATGACTGAGACCTATCACCATATCCACATGATCCCCAGAGCCAAGGCAACATTGAGACCCTACCGAATCCCAGCAGCCAAAAGAGAAGAAATCAAGGCCAAAGTGAAGAAAATGTTAGATTTAGGGGTGATTGAAGAATCTTACAGTCAGTGGTCCAGTCCAATCATTTTAGTGCCTAAACCTGATGGTACCACGAGCTTCTGTAATGACTTTCGCCGACTGAATGAAGTATCCCAGTTCGATGCATACCCCATACCACGCATCGACGAACTGGTGGACCGACTGGGTACTGCTCGATTCTTGAATACACTGGATCTGACAAAAGGGTACTGGCAGATTCCCCTGACCAAAGAAGCTAAAGAAAAGACAGCGTTCTCCACCCCAGATGGGCTATTCCAGTACACCGTCCTCCCTTTTGGGCTACATGGGGCCCCGGCCACATTCCAGCGCCTCATGGATAAGCTGCTGTGCCCCCATACTAGCTATGCAGCCGCATACCTAGATGATGTCGTCATCCATATGCCAGACTGGGGAACCCACTTGGAGAAAGTTGAGGCAGTACTGCGTACCTTAAGGCAGGCTGGCCTCACTGCTAATCCCGCTAAATGTGCCATAGGGCTAGCAGAGGCTAGGTACCTGGGATATATTGTAGGAAGGGGCATAGTGAAGCCCCAAATTAATAAGCTAGAGGCGATTCAAAACTGGCTCCGGCCGACCTGAAAGAAGCAGGTCCGTGCGTTCCTAGGTGTGGTAGGCTACTACCGATGTTTTATTCCCCACTTCGCTACTAGGGCAAGTCCCCTAACGGATCTGGTGAAAGCCCAAGGTCCAGACATGGTGAAGTGGATCAACACAGCAGAGGGAGCATTCACAGACCTTCGGACGGCCCTTTGTAATGACCCCGTACTCATAGCCCCGGACTTTAACAAGGAATTTATTTTACAAACAGACGCTTCCGAGGTGGGGTTGGGGGCGGTTCTGTCACAAATGGTGGGAGAAGAGGAACACCCGATCTTCTACCTAAGCAGAAAGCTGCTCCCAAGAGAACAGAAATACGCAGTAGTGGAAAGAGAATGCCTTGCTGTCAAATGGGCTATGGAGACCCTACGTTATTACCTCTTGGGCCAGCGATTTACTCTTGTGACGGACCATGCACCCCTCCAGTGGATGCAGCGGAATAAGGAAAAGAATGCAAGGGTCACCAAGTGGTTCTTATCCCTCCAACCGTTCCAGTTCTGCATACGGCACAGGGCTGGATGCCACCATGGCAAATCTGATGGTTTGTCACGAGCGCACTGCTTGGCGTCCCAAGTTGCCCAACTCTATGGTGTTGAGTGGGGGTGGGGGGGGATATGTGACGGGGCAAGGCCAGATGGCTATAGGAAAGTAGTGGGAGATAGATATATTAGCCCCAGGCTAAACAAATCCATGCTACCAGAATAAGTAAATGGAAGCTCCTCTAGGTCAATTAAGACACCTGGGGCCAATTAAGAACTTTCCAGAAGGCAGGGGGGTTGATTGAGACACCTGCAGCCAATCAGGGGCTGGCTGAAACTAGTCAAAAGCCTCCCAGTGAGTCAGTGAGGGGCGCATGTCAGGAGCTGTGGAAGGAGGTTGCGTGTGAGGAGCTGGGAGCAAGAGACACTAGGAGCTGAGAGTGAGAAGCCATACTGATGGAAGATCCTGTGGTGAGGATAAAGAAGGTGTTGGGAGGAGTCCATGGGGAAGTAGCCCAGGGAGTTGTAGCTGTCGTGCAGTTGTTCCAGGAGGCACTCTAACCAGCTGCAGTCCACAGGGCCCTGGGGTGGAACCCGGAGTAGAGGGTGGGCCCGGGTTCCCCCCAAAACTCCCAACTCCTGATCAGACACAGGAGGAGTTAACCTGGACTGTGGATTCTACCAGAGGGGAAGATCTCTGAGGCAAGCAAAATCCGCCAATAAGCACAGGACCCACCAAGATAGAGGAGGAACTTTGTCACACTATATTGACTTGTGAACAGTATTTCATGTGCTAATCTCACTGATGATAAAAATGACATCAAAATGTTACTTTAGTTGTTTTTCAATTCAGACTTTTCTCCTGCAACTTTGCCCTAATAACACAAGGAATGATAACACAGCAAAAAAGAAAATCTCCTGATGCTGTTACCTTCATTTTACAATGCAGCCTTCTGTTGATGTGAGGCATCTTAGCAAATATAACAGTAAATATGGTTTTAGCAAATCAGATTTGACAATCCTTGCCACTTACCACTGTTCCTTGCCTTAATACCCCACACATCCCAGCAGAAAACAATTAAAAGTACATTTAAGAAAATAAACCCTTTTCTTGAAGGATACCCTAAGCTACATTGGGAGGAGCCAATTGCCTCATATTTCTTCAAACCAATTCAAAAACCTGGCTGGAAATAGCACAAGCGAGGCTGAAACAAAGCAGGCACACTTTCTTATAATGAGTGAGCCAATAGAATGGTCTTAAGGAAAATACAGTGACATCTGAGTGGCCAGACCCTCTGGCAATCTCAGAGAGAACTCAAGAGTTACCAGAAAATACAGACAGCAAGCTGTAGATGGAATAATAGCATCATAAGAACATAAGAATGGCCCTACTGGGTCAGACCAAGGGTCCATCTAGCCCAGTATCCTGTCTTCCAACAGTGGCCAGTGCCAGGTGCCCTAGAGGGAATGAACAGAACAGGTAATCATCAAGTGATCCGTCCCCTGTCGCTCATTCCCAGCTTCTGGCAAACAGGCTAGGGACATCATTCCTGCCCATCCTGGCTAATAGCCATTGATAGACCTATCCTCCATGAATTTATCTAGTTCTTTTTTGAAGCCTGTTATGATCTTGGCCTTCACAACATCCTCTGGCAAGGAGTTTCACAGGTTGACTGTGCATTGTGTGAAGAAATACTTCCTTTTTATTTGTTTTAAACCTGCAGCCTATTAATTTCATTTGGTGACCCCTAGTTCTTATGTTATGAGAAGTAGTAAACAATACTTCCTTATCTACTTTCTCTACACCAGTCATGATTTTATAGACCTCAATTATATCTCTCCTTAGCCACCTCTTTTCCAAGCTGAAAAGTCCCAGTCTTATTAATCTCTCCTCATACGGAAGCCGTTCCATACCCCTAATCAATCATTTATAATTGAAACAGAAATTGTACAGATGTTGAGGCCTAAAGTTTCACCTATGTTAAAGTGATCACAACTGGTACGTTTACGTCTTCCAGGCTCTCAGTGATACTTTTTTTTCACTGCCCTAAAGAAAACTGTCCTCTCTAAGACCTGTTCTTTGAAGAGCCGATAAATACCCATATGGGACCCACACGGAAGGAGTGTTTTGTTATGTTTGTTTTGCTTGCACCCGTAGGTGCTTTACAAACACACAGCAAGAGACTGCTCCAAAGAGTTTACAGTGTAGGGTCCTGGTCCTCTGAGGACAACCGTGTGGGCAGACTGCAGCATAATCATGAAGCCCTACTGATTTCAATGGGAGATGAGCACTTAAAAATCCCATTTTAAATTATTCACCTAAGGCCACACAGGAAGCCCAGGACTGAACTCAGCTTCCCTCATCCCAACCCTGGGCCTTAACCACAAGACCATCCTTCCTCTCCTTCCTTTTTGGGCTCTTGTGTTTTCTCTGACGGTCCCACAGCAGCAGCTAACTAGTCTGCACTATTATCAGTGGTTTTGTTGCTGTTAACAGTGGTGCTGGTGTACTATGTAAGCTTGTGGAGCCTTGGAAAATAAAGATCCAAGAGAAACAAAAGGAAGAAAATCAATGTTTGCTACAGAAAAGCAACCTGCAGTGAAAGGAAATGACTGCTGAGGAATGGGGTTTTGTGATTCCCGCCCCCCCATGTGCTTTCTCAAGCTTTTCCCCAACAGTCAGAGATCTGGAATGATAAAACACTGGCCGAGGGGTTGCTATTGGTGCCCCTCTCAGCCCAAGATGTTCCAGTTTTGCATACAGAATCTGCTATAGTCATAATATTTTGTGAGGTTTTTTTTTTAATGACCAAGCAGCTGCAGATTACCTGCTGTGCATCTCTGGGCTGTGCAGTGGGCATTGGTTCATACTTATTTAGTGGTATGAAGTAGGACACCAAAAGAAAGGAATAACACGCAGACCATAAGTCATGTTGCTGGATAGAAAAATTATTTATTTGCAGGGCATGAAGCCAGTGTGAATGTGCCCAGAATGGGGCAGTTAGTTCTTACTGAGGAGTGTACACTATATTGGGTTATTGATTTATCCTCTGCGTGGAGATAAAAATAAGCAGGAAACTGTTTTCACACTTGACCTCATGCATGTTCAGCAGTGAATTGTTTCCTAGCAGGTTCTCACACATCAGTTTTTAACCTTTAGATGCTGCTGTCGCCATTCACTCAGCAAGGACACTCCACACACTGATATCTACACTTAACCATCAGCTAATTGGTCATTCCAAAATACAACACATTCAGCCACAAATTATTAAATCAATGCAGTTTTTCAAACAAACCATTAATTATTTTCAAAGCTCTTGTGGTTTGTGTGATCTGCTTTTCTATCAGCACATTCTATTAAGCAACAGTTTTAACTTGTATCTACTGTAATGATATTTTATTTTTTTTCTATCTTCAGTCATTAAAATAGGGACGATGATGATTCACACAAAAATACGGATAAAGAGGCAAATGATTAATTAGAGTATGCATTGATAAGCATGCAGTCTCCCTTATTGTCAATTGCAGCACAGCAGTAGGGATTTAGCAAGTCCAAAAGTAATATCCTTTTATATAAATAATAAATCACTATATAGTCTCTTTTTTTTCTTGAGAGCCACTTTTACTTTGTCTGACTCTTCAAACCTAACCATGTTAATAACAAAATTATTTTCATTGTTTGTGTGGTTAATATTGCTGGTTGAATAATGCAAAAAGTGATTCTCAAATATTCTTGTGAATAAGTGGTTGTAGCGAGGCGGTCGGGTCCCCAGCCGCCCCAGAGAGAGACAAGGAACCTTCCCGGACGCCTAAGTGGGCGGAGCCAGAGAATCCTGGCCCCGCCCCTCAAGGGTCAGGGGGCGGCACAGGAAGTAGAAAAGCTGGCCCTCAGACCGCAGTTGGGCGGCAGCCACTGGAGAGGCCGGACGCCAGAGGTCCAGCTCCCCGCCGGGAGGCCCCGGCGCCCAGCCGCCGACCCGAGGAGCTGCCAGGCCTGCCGCCGGCCCGCTACCCCGAGGAGCTGCCAGGCCTGCCGCCGGCCCGCTACCCCGAGGAGCTGCCAGGCCTGCCGCCAGCCTGCTACCCTGACGAGCCGATGAGCCTGCCGCCCGCAGACGACGCCGAGGTGCCGATGGTCTGCGACCTCCTGGAGGACGCCCCCCTGGTCCAGGTACCCGGAGAGGGGGAAGGTGGAAGTAGCCCGGGGGCAGCCAACTCTAGTCTGGCTGCAGCACTGCCAGAGCCCAGGTCAGTGTGTTGCGGCCAGGATCCCCACTGACTCAGCAGCGGGCTTGTCTGCCGCTGCTAGGGCCCCGGGCTGGGACGCAGTGGAGTGGGTGGGCCTGCGTCCCCCCTGCCACCCAGCGTGTGGGTGGCAGTCTTCCCCTCTCCCAGGTTCTCCAGAGCCAGGACCTGGGCTTGCTACTGATTGAGCCAGAAACTGCTTCTTGCCCCGCCCTGACCAAGGGCCAGGGCCTATTAACTTACTAACTGCTCAGCCCCTGCTTAAGGGCCTGAGCTGGGAACTGCCTCTTGCCCGCCCTGACCAAGGGCCAGGGCCTATTGACTATTGATTGCTCAGTCCCTGCTTAAGGGCCTGAGCTGTACTGACGGCTCAGCCCCTGCTTAAGGGCCTGAGCGGTGAACTGTTTATTGCCCCGCCCTGACCAAGGGCCCGGGCACCGTTAACTGTGCTTATTCCCCAAACTGCAATAGTATAGCGAGGCGGTCTGGTCCCCAGCCGCCCCAGAGAGGGGCAAGGAACCCCTACAGTGGTACATTCACTTCATCTTCCGATGGTTTGTGGGGTCCTATGCTACATTGTTTGCACATTATCAAATAGGCACCAGCTATTTGTGAAAATGTTCAAGACAGCAAATCTCAAAAATGTAATTAATTTTACCATAAGTGTTGATTCATCCCAAAAATTCACAGCACAAATAATTTATCCACTCTTGATCATTCTCCTTTTTAAAATGTCTCAGCCATCCAATCAGGGAGCAGGAACAATAACCTCTGATGTCAGTGACCAATCTTACACCCCAAATAATAAGTGGTGAATAGCTGAGGTTAATATTTCTCAATCATCCCATAGACTTAATCTATTCCACACACATTTATGAATAACAAACACATTCTTACATATCAGGATTGAATCACAATTTAGTGATTTACTCTGAGATAAAAAGGCTAAATTTGCAATGAATATTATTCACAATGAATAAATTGACCTGTTGGTATGGTTAATGTACGCCATTTATTGTATATTCTTATATAGTTTGAGACATAATATAAAAACTTTAACAATGGTGAGTGACAGTAAAAAGTTTTCCGATAGCTTCTTCTCAATATTGATACTGTTGAAAGTGGATGGTAGCCCTCCTTTATTAATATTTTTTCTATATTGATTTCTAGATTCCTTGAGGACTTTAATCCAAATGACCCTATCACCAACAGATACTTTTAGAGGAAACGTGGGTTTGTTACCATAGCTAGTAAAGCTAGTGTTTATGAGGTAAGTAAATAATTCCAACAAACTTCTATTGGATTTCTGGTGGTGTCATATTTCAATAAACAGGACATTTTTTAAACACAAAATAACAGTCACAGTATGGGTGGTATCTCAGTAGGCACCACTTTTGTCACTGGACCAGAAGATAAAAGGTTGAAATATTAAGGGACACAGAGACAGATATGCTTCATCTGTCAGCATCCCAGCATGGTACCAGCGATGTGGTTCCGTGGAGGAGACATTAAACTGAAATCCCCAAGAATATTAACCCTTGTGTCATCACTCTGTTCCTTTTGTCCATACACTCACATCCTCCACCACTGAAATGGGGATAATGCCACTATGGTGCTACTACCCATGGTGTATTTTCACTCAGGGCCAGTGCAAGGAAGTTTTGCGCCCTAGGTGAAACTTCCTTGCACCAGCCCTGCGCGCCCCCCCCCCCGCGCCCTCCCCCTCAGCTAACACCACCACCCCACACAGCAGCCAGCCTCCCCACCCCCTGCAGGCTGCAGCTCAGCCCCCTGCCCGGGGCCAGCCACCCCCTCCCGGCTCCTGGCTCAGCCCGAAGCCAGGAGAGCGGGAGGCAGCTGCGGCCAGCCGCCCGCCCTCCCGGCTCCGCAGCTCAGGCGGGAGCGGGGGCGGGCAGCAGCAGGCCAGCCACCCCCCTGGCTCCCGGCTCAGCTGCGGAGCCGGGCGGAAGCCGCGGCTCAGCCAGGAGTGGGGGGCAGCTGGCCGCAGAGCCGGGAGACGGGCGGCAGCCGTGGCCAGCCGACCCCCGGCTCAGGCAGCCACGGCCAGCCACCCACCGGCTCCCAGCGCCCTAGGCAACCGCCTAGGGTCGCCTAGTGGGCGCGCCAGCCCTGTTTTCACTCAATTGCAGAAAAGATGCACTGTCAACATTTGGCTTCATCCTGTCAGCTACAGAGCACCTTGAGCTCCCACTAAAGTCTCATTTCATGGACCTCTCCCAGGACAAACAGCATTTATTTGTTGTACCTCTCTGTACATGTCTCTGAATATGTTCTGTGAGGTTACCTACAATATTACCTCAAGATTCTAAGGCAAGCTAAAGTCATACTGCAACTGTAAAATGAATTTGCTTCAGCAATGCTTGTACCCATCCTGCTGTGAACATTTGTGTGTTTGAGTTATACTAACACAAATGTTCATGGAAGGCAGATTTAAAAGTCTCACATGCATAAGGATTTTCAATAAAGGGTCTTCAATTTGCATGTGCAAGTGTTTTTTGTCCAGAAGTGCTTGTTCACTCATCTCCTCAGCAAACAGAAGCAGTAACAGGGTATTTATCTGCCCAATCTCAACTAACAAATACAATTCAAATATCAAATACTCGCAGAGAACTCTTTGCAGTCAATCCATAGTTTTAAAAGTTTGCTCCAAAACGATCAACAAATACTTTCCAATCATGAATAAATTTGAGGAAAGCATGATCTGCTGATAGCCACTTTCTGCTAGCAGAATAGCCAACTTAACTGAATATATTATTCATTATATGTGCATCTCTAGAAAATACAGACAGCTGCATCTATTGAACAACAAAATCACCTGGGGTCTGATTACTCCTGGGAGAATTTTGTGCCAAATAATTAAAAATTCTGCGCACAATATTTTAAAATTTTGCAAAAATTCTGCAAATCTTATTTGTCCAAATAATGCTACATATTCTTTCAAAATACCTGTCAGCAAGTATGTCTGTAACAATACAGACGCACACAAATTTCCCCTTTGAACAGAGAGTTAAAAAAAAACCCTATGACAACCCAGTTCCTGTTTCTCTGCCCCCTTCCCCCATAGAGTGCAGCTGGGAGGCCAGACACCCAGAACGCCTCCCCCCAGAGCTCACCTGTGTGGACCGCCCAGCCAATACACCTGAACCCGCTTCTCCCCACAGCCCAACCATGGGGCCACCCCAACCCAGATACCTGCACCCCATCCCTCCTCCAGAGCCCAGCTGTACCCCCCTTGCCCTTCAGAGGGGGAGGAATAGCTCAGTGGTTTGAGCATTGGCCTGCTAAACCCAGGGTTGTGAGCTCAATCCTTGAGGGGGCCATTTAGGGATCTAGGGCAAAAATCTGTCAGGGGACAGTACTTGGTCCTGCTAGTGAAGGCAGGGGACTGGACTCGATGACCTTTGAAGGTCCTTCCAGTTCTATGAGATAGGCATATCTCCATATATATATAATCATTTTCCCTCCCTCCCCCACCCCCAGCTCAGGATCCAGAGGGAGAAATAGCCTGATGTTTGGTCCCAGACTTGCATAGCGTTTCCTGCCTACCGTCTTCTCCTTCCCTCAAGGCATGCTGGGAACTGCAGTTGCCAGGAACCCTCTAGCTCCCTCTCCCTCCCCTCAGCAGTGTCTTCTATGTGCAAGTTGGGCTTTGCTGAGTCTAGTGGCCACTAGCAACACTGCAGACCATTCTGTGGGGGAAAGGAAATTCTGCACACACATTAATTTGTGCAAAATTCTGCATTGCACAGTGGCGAAGAATTCCCCAGGAGTAGGTCTGATCTTTTGGTCCCCTGAGGTGCTCAGTACTTTCTAAAGATCAGCCTGTGTTATTCTATTAAAAAAATATTAGTGGACACATTGCAAAGTGCCAACCAGCCTGAAACAACTGTGACTTCATACATGCTGAATTTCACTAAACGTGGGGTATGTACTTAGTCTCCTTAGAAAACTATTGCCCAACATTTATCTCTTCTTATTTATCATTGGTATTTTGCCTAGAGATGCTGTGCTCAGTAGAAAAGTCTTTCAGGCCTAGAACTTAAATAGCTTTGAGAAACCTAGGACTAGTATAGGGGTTCTCAAACTGGGGGTTGTGAGGTTATTACGTGGGGGGTCACGAGCTGTCATCCTCCACTCCCAAGCCCCGCTTCACCTTCAGCATTTATAATAGTGTTAAATATATTTTTAAAAGGTGTTTTTCATTTATAAGGGGAGGGGGTCACACTCAGAGGCTCGCTGTGTGAAAAGGGGTTACTAATACAAAAAGTTTGAGAACCACTGGACTAGTAGATAAATAGCGCAGGAAAATCTCAAAATGTTTAGCACATCTCTCCTCTTCTTTACTGAAGAATATCTGTGCCTAGTGTCACAGGAAAGCTCAGCAAGGCATAAAATGATATTTTTGGAAATAGTGAGACAAGGTGGTTGAGGTAATATCTGTTATTGGACCAACTTCACCCACCTTGTCTCACTAATACCCTGGGATCAACCCAGCTACAACACTGCATTTCTCTAAATAGTGAGTTAATAGATTAGGTGCCAGGATATGGTGCTCAGGAATATGTAGCATAGTTTGTGACTTCTGTTAGACCAATAATAGTTGTTGTTGTGGACTCCAAATGGCTTCTGCGCGTGCATCTCTTTACATGGAACTCTTAACATATAGTAAGGGAAGGGTGGTACTGAGGAAGCCCGAGGCCAGCGCTGCCCTTTGGAGCAGGCTTTCCTTTGCAGTCTGGTTTTAGTTCTACATAGCCTTGTAGTTTCTAGAAATTCCTAGGGTTCTGACATGATGAATTTTAATCCCATTCATTAGGCTGGATTTAGGGCTGGTCCACACTACCCCTCAAGTTCAAACTAAGATACGCGACTTCAGCTACGTGAATAACGTAGCTGAAGTCGAAGTATCTTATTTCGAACTTCAAAGTACTCACCGCTGGTCCACACGGCAGCGCGCAGGCTCCCCAGTCGACTCCGCCTGCTCCGTTCGTGGAGCAGGCTTACCGGCGTCGACGGGGGAGCACTTCCTGGTTCGATTTATCACGTCTAGACAAGACACGATAAATCGAACCCAGAAGATCGATTGGACTCCTCCAATGCGACGGGTGAGTATAGACGTATCCTAACATTCCCCGCAACCAAAACAGCCAACAAATATTCAGAAGGCAAAAATCAGAATCTAAAAGATCCATCTCCCTCTACCTCCTCACCACCTGGTTCTTCTAGTGATATTCTTTGTAGCTCCTGTTTCTTTTCTTCTTTGTTCTTATGTGCCTTGTTCATCTGGGAATTTTCTGGAGTGCTTCTCCCCGTTTTGTACCCTTTGGGAGGAGGAAAGAGGTTGGACAGACTGGTTCTTTGCACACAGAATAATCTGTCTGCCTGAAACTCAGAGTAGTGTCTGCACATTTGACTGAAACACTTTTTGGGTTTCTTTCATATTGGAACAATTCTTTAATAATTGACAATTGTGATCTTTGGCCCTCACCCCAAGTTCTGCTCAAGCTCTACCCCAGGAGACATCAGAGGGTGATCTGAATACATCTTATCACTAATATCATTGGCTTTCTTCTCTGATCACACAGGTACAGTTATTTCTGTGCTCACAGTTAAAGCCATTTACACACTGTGGTTCTTAGCACCCTTTCTAAACTGGTGTTCTTCCACCCTAATTAGAAAAGTAGTCTGCCTTGCAAAATAAAAAAAATTAGAGTATCATCTTGCCTTCTCCTTAGTCACATAAAATGTTTCTCCATTCCTTGGGCTCCATTCCAAATGAAACTCTGTCACAATCCTCTAATGTAAAAGGCCCTCCAGGAGAGGACTGAATATGGTGCTTCAGAACACATACATTTTTGGACAGGGATAGAGAATGTGTGAAAGGTTGTCATGTGGCTGATTGCTACTCCAGCATTCACTGTGTGTTGCCAATCTAGCGTTAAACAAATGTTCCAGAGTCAGGTAGTACCTATTTAATATCTTGTTCTGGAATAATCGTAAGGATAAAGAACTTGAAGTATTTTTCACTTTAAGCCAGGTATCCTCCCAGGTTTCTGTTGTGATTCTAAGGCTAAGTTCTTTTCCCCCATTTTATTTTGAGACTGAGTTTGTGAGGGTAATGCCACCTATCAGTAATTCCTACAAAATGATTTTTGTATCCATATTTCTTAACATGTTCTTCCAGAGGTGAGAGAGTTGAAACAGAACAATTGTATCCTATCCTTGCATGAATCATTGAGCATAGCCACTGAAAGAAGGATCTGTGAGAGAGCAGTAGCTAACATTTGTTACGCATGTAATCAAATGAGGCCAGGCTATCATCTTGTATTAAATCCTTAATTTTTCTTAAACTTTTTTCTATCCAAATTATCTTAAGCATGGAGTTGGCCTTGATCCTGAGGCACGTGTTATCCCATAGTGGTATGAGAAGAGAATTAGTAAGATGCAGGGTTGCTGGAACAATTTGTATAGTGGGGGTACTGAGAGCCATTGAACCAAACTGTAAACCCTGCATATGATAGAAACCATTTCAAGCCAGTGGGTGCTGCCGCACCCCCAGGACCTCTGGTTCCAGCACCTATGGTAAGAGGGGAATGCTATAATCATAGAATTATATAATCATAGAAGTGTAGGCCTGGAAGGAACCTCAACAGATCTAGTCCAGTGGCTAGTCCAGTCCCCTGCACTCAAGGCAGGACTAAGTAATAACTAGACCATTCCGGACAGGTTTTTGTCTAACCTGCTGTTAAAAACCTCCAATGATGGAGATTCCACAACCTCCCTAGGCAATTTGTTCCAATGCTTAACCACGCTGATAGTAAGGAAGATTTTCCTAATGTCCAACCTAAATCTCCTTTGCTGCAATTTAAGCCCATTGCGTTTTGTCCTAGACTCAGAGATAGAGAACAATTTTTTATCCTCTTCCTTGTAACAACTTTTTATGTACTTGAAAACTGTTATCATGCCCACCCTCAGTCTTCTCTTCTCCAGACTAAACAAACCCAGTTTTTTCAATCTTTTCGCATAGGTCATGTTTTCTTAGATAAGAAAGATTAGACAAGGCCATTCAACCCTATCAAAGGCTTTCTCTGCACCTAGAGATAAGGCTATGGAAGGAACATCTGACATCTGAGCTTCCTGGATCAAGTGAGCAATTTTTTCTTGTATTACCAGCAGCCAATTTTCCTTTAATAAACCCAACTTGATCTGTGTTTATAATTGATGGGAGGCCTGGTGTTCAGTCGTTTTGCTAAAAATTTTGCAATTATTTTGCAGTCTGTGTTCAATAAAGATATGAGGCGGATGTTACCACAGTTGCAACCATCTTTATTCTTCTTTAATATTAAAGTAAATAAACCAGTTGTCTCGTCATCAGACATGTTTCCTTTTTGGAATGTTTCAGTGAAACAATGTTTCGGTGAAAAAATACAAGATAGCTGATTACAAAATCTTTTGTAGAAATCTCCTCAGAAAGCCACCCATCTCAGGGGCCTTGCTGGAATTAATATTTTTATAGCCTGTTTGACCTCTTGCATTGCTTTGGATAGCTTTGTCCATAAACAACATTGTTCTGAAGTTAGAGTATGAAAAGGCAGGCCCTCGATGAAATTTATTAGAGTCAAATGGGTTGTCTGATTTATGTAACAGCTTGATAGAATTGCTTAAATGTATTATTTATATCTATTGGTTCAAGGATGGCACTCTCATCTTCTTGTAATAGGGAAACAATATTGTTGTTGCCTAGTTCCATCCTAAGTCTTCCGACAAGTAGTTTTCCTGCTTTAGCTCCCCATTCATAATATCTTTGTATGTCCCTGTTGAGTGCAAATTTGACTTAGGATGAATAAGTATTTATGATATTTATATTTGGCCTTGATTAGAGAACGTAGGAGGTTTTCATTATTTGAGTAAGTCTTAGACTTTCTCTGCAATTCATCTATTTCCTGGTGCAGAGAATTTAGTAATCTGAGTCTCTCTCTCTCTTCTTTTGGGAGGCATACTTTAAGCATTCACCCCTTTCAGGACTTCCCAAAAGATGGTATCTGAGGTAAATGAGTGCTTATTTTCTTGTATGAAGTCCGAGATGGCTGAATCAACTGTGGGGAAAAAACTTTGCATCTTTTAGTAGCAGAGTGTTCAGCTTCCACTTAGAAGATTTTAATGACCTTGGTAAGAATAATTGGAGCATAATCTGAAATCAATATATTATCAATAGCTGCTTCTAGGCATCCTGCAATCAGCTGTGAATACAAAAGGAAAAGGTCAGTTCTAGAGATGATGAATGTAATGTAGAGCAATATGTAAAGTCACGCTCCCTGAGGTGTCTCGGTCTCCACATATCTTTTAAATCAAGTTCATTCATTAATAATGAGGGTTGGCTTATTGTGCTGTGAGAGCTGGGTCTCAGGTAATTGGATTTGTCCAGATGTCTGTCTAATGTAGTATTCCAATCACCTTCCAGTAGTATGGGAAGGTCTTTTTTTATTAGAATATCTGCAATATCTTTGAACAAATCAGATTCACCTTCTTAGAATTAACTTTTTTGAATTAAAACAACCTTCAAGCAGAATGTATATTCTTTCAGGATCAGACTAAGACTGCATACGTTGAAAAGTCATACTTTTATGAGTTAAGATAGATGTGCATCTGTTCTTAGAATTCAATGATGAATGATATTCAACACCTACCCACATCTTCTTGATTATATTGGCATCAGTGCAAGATGAGTTTCCTGCAATAAAGCTACTTGACACTCTTTTGATCTGAGATGTCTCAGTATTTTCTGGGAAGGTTGATTACGTTCCCTCACATTCCAGCAGCACAGTCTAAGAAAATTCATGGCAATACGGTAGATATACTGTAGAACCTCAGAGTTACGAACGTCAGGGTTACGAACTGACCAGTCAACCACACAGCTCATTTGGAACCAGAAGTATGCAATAAGACAGCAGCAGAGACAAAAAAAAAAAAAAAAAAAAAAAAAAAAGAGAGCAAATACACTACAGCAGGGGTGGCCAACCTGTGGCTTCGGTGGCCAACCTGTGGCTTCGGAGCCACATGAGGCTCTTCAGAAGTTAATATGTGGCTCCTTGTATAGGCACCGACTGCAGGGACTGGAGGCTGGAGCTACAGGCACCAACTTTCCAGTGTGCCGGGGGGGTGCTCATGGCTCAACCCCTGGCTCTGCCACAGGCCCTGCCCCCACTCTACCCCTTCCCGCCCCTTCCCTTGAGCCTGCCGTGCCCTCGCTCCCCCCCCCCCCCGAGCCTCCTGCATGCCACGAAACAGCTGATCGAGAGGTGCGGGGAGGGAGGGGGAGGCGCTGATCAGTAGGGCTGGGAGGCGTGGGAGGCTCTGGGAGTGGACAGAGGGAGCTGATGGGGGGGGGCTGCTGATGTATTACTGTGGCTCTTTGGCAATGTACATTGGTAAATTCTGGCTCCTTCTCAGGCTCAGGTTGTCCACCCCTGCACTACAGTATTGTTTTAAACGTAAACTACTAGAATACAAAGGGAAAAGTTTTAAAAAAGATTTGACAAGGTAAGGTGGTTAAAAGCTGAATTTTTCTTCTGCGGAGTAATGTTTCAAAACTGTATTAAGTCAATTGCAGTTGTAAACTTTTGAAAGAACAATCATAACATTTTGTTCAGCGTTACAAACAACCTCCATTCCAGAAGTGTTCATAACTCTGAGGTTCTACTGTATTAAGACATATAACCTTATTCTAAAGATAGATATTTCCCCATTGATCTTGTAAAACCATATCTCTAGGATATAGTCTGTATTTATACATAGTAGGTACTGGTTAGTTTTGGTGAATTTATGTCTTCAATTGAGCCTTTAAGAGTGTCAGATATACAAAGATCTATAGTTAAATATCATGTATTTTCCAAAGTATATTTGTAACAGAAAACAAAAAAAATTAACAGACTTAAAACAAGCAGTGTGGGCATGTTCATATCCCTGCTGGCATCAGTTTAATCCATTCCTCCCCTCCTATATTTTCTAATAGTCTAAACAGCTCTAAATACAAAAATATTTTAAGTAAAATATTACCCTGTAAATACGATTGGGTATTCTAGAATATATATAATATATTCCTACCTATAGATTTTATGTATACATACATATATGCATACACATATATACAGACTCATCACATGTAAATTTACAATAGATTTGCGAAATCAAATATAAATTAGTGCAAAATCTAAATATGAAAAATATAACAATATAAAATAGCACATTCATAGTATGTGAAATGCCCTGCATAAATTGAATAACTAGTAATTAAGTATTTATTTGAATAACTGGTATTTAAGGTTTAGGATATAGTCTACTTTACACATCAGGAGTATTGACTAGTCCAAGGAACTTGTGGTCACCATCACAGGATCCATGAGAGGCAGAGCTAGCAAAGATATTCTGTCTACCAGTGCATGTTGTGATGATTAGTGCAGATAATACTTCAGTCAGTAGATGGTGCTATAAACCCCATCTTACTGTTAAACTGTTACTCAATGCATAGCAGGGTTATACAGTTGTTATTACTCAGTTCCAAAGTAGATAAGAGTTCAGTCTAGCTGGTTAGCTGTTAGGAGCTGGAAGATTATATAAGCGAATATTACCATATCTATAAGGATACATAGGAAAACAAACTGATGTTTAAATGTGCTGAGGTATGCTTTTTGTGATAAAACCATTCTGCTATTTTTGGTCAAATCTGGTCTCAGGCTTTGAAGTGTTTGCCAAGCTTCAGAGGGGGTCTTGCAAAATCTTGCGGAGCTTGCTAAATCTATAATGAAGGTAGATGGGTACTTCATGTTGTATCTGACTTTGGTCCCCCTCAGGATTTGCTTTATGCCATTGAATGCAGCCCTCTTTTTGTTAAGCTCAGCTGAGAAGTCAGGAAAAAGAGAAATGTTGTGGCCTTTGTACATCAGGGTTTCAGCTTTTCTAGCAGAATTCATTAACGTTACTTTATCACTGAACTTCAGCAGCTTGAAGATGATGGTTCTGGGCTTGCCAGACTCCTGCCTTCTAGTACCAGGCATTCAATGAGCCTTTTCAATATCTAATGGGGGCAGCTGGGGGTCCAATTTAAGTATGTCAGGGAGCAGCTTCTGAAGAAAGCTGATAATATCCTTCCCCTTAGACCCTCAGCAATGCCCAAGAGGCAAACGTGGTTTCTTTGAGAGCTATTTTCTAAGTCATCCTGTTTTTCTCCCAGTTTGTCTAGTGTAAGCTTTAAGGAGGCAGTTTCTTCTTTAATTTCACTGGTATCAACGGCAGTCTTTTGTAGCTCATTTTCCAAGGGAGCCAGTCAGGATTTTACATCACATACATCTTTAGAGAGGCCACGAATGTCTTTTGAGGTTGAATCTAGTCTGTCTGAGGAATTCTTACAGTGCTGCAATATCCTGGGCTAGGTTCTGCTGTGGCCTTGTGATCTCCCCCTTCAGCTGCTTAAATGCATCAGGCTTAGGTCTTCTGTTGCCCTCCCTCCCCCATTTTTTCATTGGAATCCATATTCAACTGTTTGATGTTTATCCAGGGGATTTAATTTAAACTTTTATGACAAATTTATTGCCAGTTTGCTAGGAAAGTAATTATTAACAATGGATTGATATGTGAGGAGTGAGGAGGTCTGGGACTAGGATGACCAGATGGCCCAATTTTATAGGGACAGTCCCGATTTTGGGGTATTTCTCTTATATAGGCTCCTATTACCACCCACCCCCTGTCCCAATTTTTCACATTTGCTGTCTGGTCACCCTATCTCGGACTAGGTAGCCATCTTCCTCACGGGTACCATGTGACCCCCGCCCATTAGGTTTTCTTAATGTTAAGTTTAAGGTGCTAGAATTTGGCATAGGTGACTTTTTAATGGCCATAAGTCAAAATAAATAAATATAAAACTTCTTTGAGACCTTTCTATTACTTCATGAGCCAGGGAACTCCTCTATTAACTAACCTGTATGGCGCAGGTTGACATGAGGAGAACGTGCTTTACTTTGCTAACTCCTGCCTGCATTCTTAAAGGACATGTAACCTTTAGTTATGCTGCCATACCTGACAGCATTAAATAATACATTCAGGCACAAGAAGAGAGACAATACCCCACCACACAGGTCATCCAGCAGAACAAAAGCCAGTTATAAAATATCAGCCCCTTCCTTTTTCTTATCTGACAGGGTGTTGAAGAATCAGTCTAGGCAAAGCTCTCCAATCCTATTCTGCATAGAAATTAGATATGGAGTAACTACTGAGGTCACCTAGTGAGTCCACCCACCTGCCAAGGCAGCATTGTTCATTATGGTACATTTTTAGTTAAAGATGGTGCAAGGATCGGATCAAAAGAAGCCACCCCCCCAAATTTCCCATTCCCAAAGGGTGACTGAAATTCAGACCAAGAAAGTGTGTTTTCCTTCCAGTTCTTTCCAGGTAAGTCTGTCCTCAGCAGGACCAGCTAGATCAAAATCAGAACAGGAGCAGTAACTGAGCCCAGGGCTACACTAGGGGAGGGGGTCGATCTACGATACGCAACTTCAGCTACGGGAATAGCGTAGCTGAAGTCGGCGTATCGTAATCGACTTACCTGGCCATGAGGACGGCGGCGAGTCGATCGCTGCCGCTCCCCCGTCGACTCCGCTTCCGCCTTTCGATGAGGTGGATTGCCGGAGCCGACGGGGAGCGCGATCGGGGATCGATTAATCGCGTCTTAACGAGACGCGAAAAATCGATCCCCGATAGATCGATTGCTACCCGCCGATCCGACGGGTAGTGAAGACCTGCCCTAAGAGGGGTGAATATGGGTGAACATTTACCAGCTGGCTTAGGGTAACAGAACCCTCTGAAACACCCTTTCCCAACAAGAATCCTCTAGAGCAGAAATTGGTAGTACAGGCCACCCCATGTTTATCTTGTTGTCACTGATTTTATATATCTCCATCTGCATATGGATACATTGTCATTTCTGAGAAGGTCTCATTGCGTTTTTGCATCCCTGTAAGAGAGCAGGCCCTCCTTCAGAGTGGATTTCTAATAGTTTCGAGACTGAAGAGGTGTGAGGAAATGAAATGGGACAGACATGTAATGTGAATGGTGGGCTTTCAACTGTTCATGAATATTAAGTAAAATGTAAAATGTTATTTGAAAAGGTCACATACTAGAAAACATCTATTTTAATAAGACATTCCTCACAGCAGTAGAAGTGAAAATGCCGCTATGCAACACACTAGTAATGAAAGCATTAGGGTTTTCATGCTGCAAAGGTTTCTCGTGTTTTTAAATACCATTCGCAATTATTCAAAACTAAAGTATGCAACACCTATGTTAAATAAACAGAAGTCTCAAACAATGCAATTGCCCCTCCGTGTTACTTGAAGATAGGGATTACTGTCTTGATTTTACAGTTTTACTCAAACCCTTCCTGATTTCTGAACAAAGCTGATATCCTTTTGTCTTTGCTGCACACAGACTCAAATAATATTTCATATATGCGATTCCTGTTTTTAAATAATTAAATCATCACTTACAGAAGGACTTCTTATGGCTATTTCAGTCTTTATGTGCAATATTTAAAAATCTTGTTTTATAGAGACTGAGTATAGAATCCCTGCAGTCTTAATTAACAAAATTCACTCTCCAGATTACATATTATTGCCATAATCCATGTGTCATTTTGTGGTCTATTTTGTATGTTTAGTCACTGCTTTCTTCTTCTAATCCCTAGGATGAGCATTTTTCATAGGTTTTCACTGTACAAGGCTAGAGGAAACATCAAATTTCCTCTGGCTAATAGGTAGCAAAGCCAGCAAGACTCTGATTGTGAAGAATGGCAAATCTGACCTCTTGTAAATTGTATTTTCACCACACTCAAATTAATAAACATTCACTAAGAATAGAAAAGTTGCAATGAGGTTAAAAAGGGGATTAGCAATATTTAGCATTTATACTGTACACCAAACTTCTTCTTCCAGGCACTTTACAGACATTAGCAAGAGTGATTTATCCCTTCTTTAGCATTTAGCAATTCTTCCTTCCTTCTGTTCTTTGGAATGGTAGAATCTGTGGCTCTTGCACTAGCAGAGATATCTTTCTGCATGTTTGTTACTGCTCTTTTGAAAACAAGGTGCTCACTTTCAAAAGTTGTGGCTCTGGGTATGGCCCAAAGTTACAGCAGTTAATAGAACATGTGAGTCTCTATTATAAAGATCATTTTTCCAGGGAGAAAAATTGCAATAGAAATCCAGCTTTCTTTGATAAAAATGGGAGTTGAGGAAATAATTCTTGCTTGTTATGAGATCTGAGTTTGCCATTTCTGAGAATTACACTTCTGATATTATCCAGCTAAAGAAATTACTCCCTCTTTTTCACCATAACTTTCTTATATGCGTATGTATTTACCCACAGACAACTGATTACTGTAGTTCTTGGGTGAAAGTCATTCATCTAGGATGGAAGAGTGACATTTATGCATCAATTAATTCCCACTCAGGGCATAAATAACTGGTCTCGCACTAGCCCATTGCACAAGGTGAATGTTACTCAGAATAAGAGAATGTCAACCTTTTCAATTCCATTGTTCAACCAAAAGGTTCTTAATTTTACTGCTGATCCAGAGAGGAAAATATAAAGATCTTTTCTTCTGTCACTCCATAAGGGACTCACACATGTGACTCTTTAGCACTAATGCTTGTTGCTTTTTGCAACACTTTTTCCAGGCTGACTGCTTGCTTCTCAAGAGCACCACTATACTATTTTATTTTCTTGACGTTTGTAGGAACGCATAGTCACACAACATACAGGGTTCTGTTTTAATTCACAGAACACACAGCTTCAGGCTTACATGGCATAGGACAAATGGAATCACTGTGCATATGCAAAGCTCAGCTGGGAAGATTATAATTAAACTTGAAATATCATCTAGGAGCTTCATCAAGGAGCAATATGGTGACCCTCAGGGCCAGATCTTGGCGTCCATTGATGTCCCCTTTGCACTGATTCAGTTGCTCAAGAGGGACTTAAAGCTGCCTATTGCAGCATCTGAGGATCACCTCATATAGCATAAAGGAACCAGCCCCTCCTGGACAGCCTATGGCAGTGGTGGGCAACCTGCGGCCTGTCAGGGTAATCTGCTGGCAGGCCACCAGACAGTTTGTTTACATTTGCGCTGCTTCCCACAGCTCCCATTGGCCGGGAACGGTGAACCGTGGTTGCCCACCACTGGTCTATACCCTATGTTCATCCCTTTTACAAGACTATGATAAATTTTGTATGAAGTATGCCTTGTGAGGTATCATTTGAAAAATCATAATTTGCTGATCATTTATTGTCCTGATAAAATATGAGTGGCAACATTGTATGTAAAGTTATAAGATTCTACTGTATGGCATTACTGAGACATGTTCCAAGTGTAGATAAGCAGGCACAAACCATTTCCTCAATGACAAAAGGCAAACTGACACCTCAACCAGGTGTCAATGAAATCAAATGAACTATCACCTGGTTAAATGGCCATTCTTTGTCAAGAAAGGAGGGTGTGAGTGAGAAATCTACATTTTGACAAAAGAACAGCTTGAGGTTCCCAACCACACACTTTCTGTCTCCTGAACCTCAGCTGGAGTTGATTTTCAAAGGAAAAAGAATGATAAGAAAGGGGAACAGATGCCCCAAAATATTCCTCCCTTTCTCTCTACCCACGGCATCAACAACACCTGAAGGACAAGGAAAGTAACACTGAACTGGAGGAGGAGTCCTGGCTGAAAGGAAGCCAGCTAGTAAGATGCTTAAGCATGTGGTGAGAGAAAACTTTGTCTTGAATTCATTTAGCTTCTTAAGTTGGACTTCAGTTGCATTTTACTTTTATTTTCTTATATCCAGTTCTGACTTGTATGTCTTGTTACTTGTAATCACTTAATCTTGAAATAACAGGATTTGTGCAAATCACTTTCTATTAATAAAATGACTGGCTTTATATGAGCTTGTATTGTCCAGGAGGGTGCCAGGCAGTATGAGACGCAAATTTCTGGGGGCAAGTCTGGAACTGGGAGTTTGCTGGTGTTGCTCTTCAGTGTAATTCAAGAATGGCTGGCCATAGAACTCATACAGTATAGCTGGGAGTGATGTACATGCTGGTGGCTCTGTGTGAGCAGACCAGGAGTGGTTGCTCTCACAGAGAAGCAATGTAAAAGGCACCCCCAGGGTGGAGAATTGAGGGGACACAGCTGTCCAACAGTCCAGATTGTACCGTGGGGAATGTCACATTTTGGTACTGTTTCTTTAAGGGCCTGGGGCCAGGAGCCTTGCAGAGAAAGCAGGTGAGAAAGAGAGAAGCCCCCTCTCTCCCAAGCAATTGGAGATGAGTTGGAAAAAGGGGACAAGCATAAATGCTGATGCCTCCTCCCTCATAGCTAGGGCCCTACTAAATTCACGGCCGTGAAAAACACGTCACAGACTGTGAAATCTGGTCTTTTATGTATTTTTACCCTATCGTAGCATTTCTCTAACTGGGGGTCCTGACCTAAAAGGGGGTTGCACGGCTATTGCAGGGGTGTCAGGGTAATATCGTCCTTACCTCTGCACTGCCTTCAGACCTGGGTGAGTGGAGGCTGCTGATTTGGCACTCATCTCGGAAGGCAGCACCCCGCCAGTAGCAGCACAGAAATAAGGACTGCACCCTTAGCAAGTTTGCAGATGACACTAAACTGGGAGGAGTGGTTGATACGCTGGAGGGTAGGAATAGGATACAGAGGGACCTAGACAAATTAGAGGATTGGGCCAAAAGAAATATGATGAGGTTCAACAAGGACAAGTGCAGAGTCCTGCACTTGGGACGGAAGAATCCCATGCACTGCTACAGACCAGGGACCGAATGGCTGGGCAGCAGTTCTGCAGAAAAGGACCTAGGGGTTACGGTGGACGAAAAGCTGAATATGAGTCAACAGTGTGCCCTTGTTGCCAAGAAGGCTAATGGCATTTTGGGTTGTATAAGTAGGGGCATTGCCAGCAGATCGAGGGACATGATCATTCCCCTCTATTCGGCACTGGTGAGGCCTCATTTGGAGTACTGTGTCCAGTTTTGGGCCCCACACTACAAGAAGGATGTGGATAAATTGGAAAGAATTGAGGAAATAATTCTTGCTTGTTATGAGATCTGAGTTTGCCATTTCTGAGAATTACACTTCTGATATTATCCAGCTAAAGAAATTACTCCCTCTTTTTCACCATAACTTTCTTATATGCGTATGGATTTACCCACAGACAACTGATTACTGTAGTTCTTGGGTGAAAGTCATTCATCTAGGATGGAAGAGTGACATTTATGCATCAATTAATTCCTCCAGTGGAGGGCAACAAAAATGATTAAGGGGCTGGAGCACATGACTTATGAGGAGAGGCTGAGGGAACTGGGATTGTTTAGCCAGGAGAAGAGAAGAATGAGGTGGATTTGATAGCTGCTTTCAACTACCTGAAAGGGGGTTCCAAAGAGGATGGATCTAGACTGTTCTCAGTGGTAGAAGATGACAGAACAAGGAGCAATGGTCTCAAGTTGCTGTGGGGGAGGTCTAGATTGGATATTAGGAAAAACTATTTCACTAGGAGGGTGGTGAAGCACTGGAATGGGTTACCTAGGGAGGTGGTGGAATCTCCATCTTTAGAGGTTTCTAAGGCCCGGCTTGACAAAGTCCTGGCTGGGATGATTTAGTTGGGGTTGGTCCTACTTTGAGCAGGGGGTTGGACTAGATGACCTTCTGAGGTCCCTTCCAACCCTGAGATTCTATGATTCTATGACAAGGGTGGCATGGTATGGGTGGGTCATATGGGGGGTTGTCATGGGCTTTCCATGTTTATATTTTACCATTTTAAAATACATTATATTCATGCTTTGTTACAACCCTTTGAAATTTAAGATTTAAATATCTAAAACTGTGAAAATCAAGATTTAAAAAATGCTATGACCATGAAATTTATGAAAATGGACTGTGAATTTGGTAGGGCCATGCTCATAACAGTTCAGGTGCCTGAAGATACTGCAGGAAGTAAGAAGAGTCCTTCAGGGCCCTGTAAAGGGGTTAGCTGGGGCTCAACCCGCTCCGGTGCAGCGGGGAGCCACACCGGCTCACTACCTACAGAGGATATTCAGGGGGAATTAGTCTGGCCGCCGGGTCTCTCCCTCTCGGTGGCCTTTGCGGTAACTGAAACACACTTTAGCAGGCCCAGGCCCTAGATCTGGGCAGGGCAACAAACAGAGTCAGTGGCTCAGGCCCTCAGGCAGGGGCTGAGCAAACAGTATCTGGAACTAGGCCCAGACCTCCAGGGGCCTAGAAGAGGGGGAGACTGCCACCCACGAATTGGGTGGCAGGGGGGACGCAGGCCCACCCACTCCACTGCGTCCCAGCCCGGGGCCCTAGCAGCGGCAGACGACCCGCTGCTGTGTCAGTGGGGATCCTGGCCGCAACACACTGACATGGGTTCTGGCCACGGTGCAGCCAGACTAGGGTCGGCTGTCCCCGGGCCACTTCCTAACTCCCCCCATTCGGGTACCTGGTTCACAGTGGTGTCCTCCGGGGGGTCCAATACCATGGGGCGCTCAGGGCAGTGGGCAAGCAGCAGGCCCGGCAACTCCTCCGGGTAGCTGGCGCAGGGCAGGCCCGGCCAGTCCTGGGGCGCACCGGGAGCTGCAGGGTTCTCCCAGTCGCGGGCTAGGCTGGCTGCCTCCGGCCTCTCTGGCGGCTGGACCCCTAGTGACTGCTGAGGGCCCGCCTTTATACTTCCGGGTCACGCCCTACTACTTCCGGGTCGCCGCCTGGCCCACTGAGGGGCGGGCTCAGAGCTTCCTGGCTCCGCCCACTCTGGTGTCTGGAGGGGCTCAACCTGCTCCGGTGCAGCGGGGAGTCACGCCGCCTCACTACAGGCCCTCTGTGAGCCGGGGGAAGACAGCCGCAGAGGAAAGGCTGCCTCCTCAATCCTCCCAGCCTCAGAGAGGAAGGATTGACTGGGAGAAGGGCCAGTTGGACGAGAAGCTGCCTGAGGCTCTATGGCTGGTCTAAAGTCGACTCCAACTCCAAGGAGGAGAGCTAGGAGGCTTCTGTCTTAAGGAGAAGGATGGAGGGATTGTCTTAAGTACCACCTAGCTCCAGGAGGTGGACCTCACTCTCCTGAACAGGGAAGGAAATTGACCAGGACACAGACTGGGTGTGAACTTGAGCAGCTAAATAAGTGAGTTACCCTCTGTAGAATGAATGAATAAACCAGCCCCTGCAAAGAAGGGTTGAATCGTCTGGTCTGGGTAATTGTTTGAAAAGACCCAAGGGGAGCTGAGCTCAATGTATCTGCAGCCCCATGATGGACCATAAGGGGGGATGCTGGAGAAGCATGCCCTATGACAGTGCAAATCTGGAGTAACTCCACTGAGTGAAAAGGGCATTAGTATAACTGAGATCAAAATCTGTCCCCTAGCCTTCTGTTCCAGTTCTGGGCCTCTCAAGACTGAGACTTAAGTAAATCTGAATACAGATCTCTGGAACTGACGATCTGGGGCATTAGTCCACAGTGGTGACGAGCAGTCTTTCCACAATACGTTGTAGGAAAATCTATCTTTTTCTTGAGCTTTTCTACCTTCCTTTTAATTTTTGAACTTTGAGTTCAGTGGTTTATCAAGATGACTCACCTGCTCCAGTGCCCAAACACTTCAATCTCATGCAAGAATCTGATATCATTATTTGGTACTTTTGAAATATATATTAGCATATATTAACATGTATTAACTTTATTAAAAAGCAACAATTTATTTGCTGCTTTGTTCTTTCAGATATGATCCACTGGTCTGTAACAATTTTTTGAAACTCTTGTAGCAAAACCATATTACAAAGTCACACAGTAGTGGGCAAATTAGATGCATGTTCATATTTTTACATAAAATGCATCTGCAAAGAGACAGATAGACATCTTGCAATTGAAAACCCATAATTTGATGTGCTGTTCTAATAATTCATTAGGGAATCCAACGATTATACTATATACATGTTCAAAAATGAAATACAAAGAACTGAAATAATCAGGAAACCAAGCCAAATAACAAGCTGAATATGTAGATTTAGCTTTTTCCTCTTTAGATATTACAGGAAAATACAAAGGAGATATTCTTCTCTTGATGTACAGTTAAAGACCCACTAGCACACTACATTCAAAGGCGAGTATATACTCCATGTATTTTGAATGATATATATCCACATTCCATCACATCAGTACACACATTCTAAAGCAATGTAAAATAATTGAAGGCCAACTGATGCCCCATGGACAGCTTTAAAAAATACACTAGGCTCAATCATGACTAAAAGCACAGCTCACAGCACTTTAAGAGGTGATGCAGAAGTGTTGTGCCCCAGTGGGAGCTCTTAGAGGCACCTTAATTCAGGTAGTTACATAGGGACAGATTATGGAGCAAGAATTGCTTTACACTAGCTGAGGATCTGAACGCCACCAGGACTAGAGGAGGAGTATGGCTATTGAGGAACTGTCTAGCTCTGGCACTTGCTAGAATGGGCATTCTCGGGCTAGCAGTGCTGCTAGTGCACTGCACTCTGCACTCAAGAGAGCAGGGAGTCTATCTTTGGGCCAACTCTCCGCACACATACACAAGAGGTGTCAAGCAGTTTATGGTTCCTCATCACCACTTGCACACTATAGCATAGCCAGACACAATCTGGCACAACATTTAGAAAGAAACCTGCATTATATATAGTAGCACGAGCAAACATAATTGTGCCCTAATTTTTTATTATATTAATTGATGGAACAAATATTATTGATGTCTAACTATCAGTTTGTCTACCAATATTTGCACCAGCAAGAATAGTTTTGCAGTTATTTGTGACCTAAAAAAATGACATCCACAGAAATTGGCCTCTTTTTGCATGGTAGCCCCTATCTTCTGCATGTGTATATATCCCATTTTCTGTTTTGTCTTTTAAAAGACACAAGCATTAAACTCTTTGCTACTTAGGAATTTATTTGCTCTTGCAATTTATTCCTTGTTCAAAGCCATAAGCCTATAATCCTCCCTCTTTTAAATCATTGCTTGGATGTGATGGAAAAAATTGTCACAAACGGATGACTGCGTTCAGGAAGGGCGAAATTGGCATTTAGCACATTGACATTAAGCCATTTAGCACATTGACTTTGGCGGGAGCTGCAGAAGTTCGTTACCAGTTTGGGTTTGGCCCTTTAGGCAGAGTTTAAAATTGGATCTAAACGGTGTGAAGTTCCTTGGGCAGACTTGCACAGGGGTGAATTTCACATGAAGTCATAATCCTCAGGAGCAAACAAACATCCTAAGAATCAAAAATCATGTCCGTTAATGTTTGCAGCTTTGTTGTAGCTGTGTTGGTCCCAGGATGTTAGAGAGAAAAGGTGGGTGAGGTCATAGGTGCTGACTCCGTGGGTGCTCCAGGCCTGGAGCACCCACAGGAAAAAAATGGTGGATGCTGAACACCCACCGGTAGCCCCCCACCACACCCAGCACCTCCTTCCCGCTGGGCAGGCCCCGCTAATCACCGCCTCCCCCTCCCTCTCACCACCTACCACCAACTGTGGATCAGCTGTTTCATGGCATCTGGAGGCGCTGCGGGGGAGGGGAGGAGCAAGGGCACAGCGTGCTCAGGGAAGGGGGCAGAACTTGCCGGGGAAGGGACAGGGCAGGAGCGGAACGGGGGTGGGAAGAAGCAGGGTGGGGGTGTGGCCTTAGGGGAAGGAGTTGAGTGGGGGTGAGGCCTGGGCGGAGCCAGCGGGGAGCACCCCCTGGCAGATTATAAACTCGGCGCCTATGGGTGAAGTAACATCTTTTATTGGACCAGCTTCTGTTGGTGAAAGAGGCAGGGCAGGTCTCCACTTAAAATTGGGACAGCTGCACCGATGCAGTTGTGCCGCCGCAGCACTTTAAGGAAGACGCTATATGCTGACAGGAGAGAGCTCTCCTGTTGGCATAGTTAATCCACCTCCATGAGAGGTGGTAGCTATGTGGGTGGGATTTTTCACACCCCTGAGCAAAGTAAGTTATACCAAAGTAATTCTGTCATGTAGACCTGCACACAAGCTTTCACGCTTCACAGAGCTCTTCTTCGGGTCTGGGAAAGGTGCTCAGAGTATCACAGCTAAACAAAAGGTGGAACAGATTGTTTAGCATAGTTTCTACCAGGTGTAAGAGCTAATTCAAGGTAAAGTGGCCAGTTAACACCTCTGCAGTCATGGGACAAAAAAGGGGGGCTAGTGGATGTGATGGGGTGCCTACCTCATACAAGGCCTGAGTAGTGAGAAAGGGCCAATTAATCTTATAGGCTTCACCTCCAGGAGAGGCAAGGCTGATAAGCTTTTAACTGAACATGAAGCCCAGGTAGGCAGGGACAGGCTGGGCTTGTATAAAGCTAGGAAGTTGAGCGTGAGAGGGGGGCTGCAAGGGGGAGCTCCGCAGTCACTCCCTAGAAAGAAAGGAGGTTGGCTAGGGGCAAGGAGGAGTTTGTGGGGGCCAGCACAGGTGCCGGCTTCCAACTTTGCCTGGGGGTGCTCAACCCCTGCTCAGCTCCAGGCCCCACCCCCACTCCACCCCTTTCCCCAAGCTCCCACCCCCCGCCCCGCCTCTTCCTCGCCTCTTCCCCCCAGTTCTGCCCCTCTTCCCCAAGTGCGCCCCTTGCTCCTCCCCTTCCCTCCCAGCACCTTCTGCACGCCACGGAACAGCTGAGCCACAGTGGTGGGAGGCGCTGGGGAGGAGGGAGGAGTGCTTGGCTGTCCAGTGGGTGCTAAGCACCCACTCATTTTTTTTCCATGGGTGCTCCAGCCCTGGAGCACCCAGGGAGTCAGCACCTATGGGGGCAAGTAAGACCTGGGATCCTGCCCTGGACTACAGAGTCTGGCATGGAGCCAAGAGGGGGGAGTAGCCACTGGAATCAGAGCAAGCATGGGCTGGTAAACCCAGGGATGGGACAGGAGAAGTGATATAGGAAGGAAACCAGGAAAATAGCAACAGGGTCCGAGATTGAGCAGACCCTGGTTCTTAGGCATAGGACATCAAGGCTGGAACTCAGAATAGAAAGTGGGCCCGGATTCCCCAACCAGCCACTGGTAAAGTGACACTTGACTTGGACTTGGACAAGACAACTGCCTGACACAGCACATGGGTAGCTTGTCAGGTGAGATTTTGATACCCTGGAAGGGGAGGACAATAGAGACCTCACCAGAAGGCCATGTGTCATAAGTATAAAGGGAAGAGGTTGAGAAGCTCTGATACAGTACTATAAAATTCTCTTACCTGTAAAGGGTTAAGACTTAGGTAACCTAGCTGTCATCTGACCAATAAGGGGACAAGATACTTTCAAATCCTGGGAGGAGGGAAGGTTTTGTGTGTGGCTCTTTGTCTGGGTCAGAGTTATCTCTGGGGACTAAAAGGACCGGGCAGAAAAATCAATCTCCTCCAACCCAGCCTCACCAAACCTTCACTATTTCAACGTAAGTTAGTCAGGCACTGCGAATAGGTTTTGTTTGTTTTTGCTTGTGGAGCTTTCCCTGTGCTAAATGGGAGGTTTATTTCTGTTTTCTGTAGCTTGACCCTTCCCTGTGTTAGAGGGAGGGGTTATTCCTGTTTTTCTGTACCTTTAAGGTTTTGTCCAGAGGGGGAATCCCTCTGAGTTTGGAAATTGAGTACCCTGTAAAATAGTTACCATCCTGATTTTACAGAGATGATTTTTACCTTCTTTGTTTTAATAAAATCCTTCTTTTCAGAACCTGACTGTGGGTTTTTGATCACTGGGTAACCAATTGGTTAGGAGATTATTCTCAAGCTCCCCAGGAAAGTGGGTATACGGGCTTGAGGGGAGATCAGGGTGGGAAAGGGGAACTCCAATTGGTCCCTTTCCCTGGTTCCTGTTTCAAGCACTTGGTGGTGGCAGCTCGAATCTTTTTCCAGGGTGCAGGGGAGATTTTGTACCTTGGGGAGTTTTTAACCTAAGCTGGTAGAAATAAGCTCAGGGGGTCTTTCATGTGGGTCCCCACATCTGTACCCTAGAGTTCAGAGTGGGGTGGGAACCCTGACACCAAGCCATGAGGAGGGAGCACCTTGAATTATGACGAGGGAGTCACCCGGCTCCAGAGAGAGCAAGACCACATGGTGAGAACCTGAAGGAGGGGCATCAGACTGGTCATGAGCTAATCCCCAGATGTGGTCATTAGGAGGCACCACAGCAGTGAGTAGTGTATCCCGTGACAGTGGGTTGCAAATTGTTGTAATAAGCCATAAATCCTGTGTCTTTATTATGACCATGATTTTTAGTGTCTTACAGAATTATGAACTTAAGCTCCCAGGCTCATCCTTTGAAGGTATTTTGCAGGTTTCCTTTGAGGATGAGGACAATATCTTCATTAACAACCAAGGTCAAGATTCTGCCACCCTTATTCATGTTACGTAGCACTTTACTCTATCCCCTAGGGCTCATTGGCACTAATTGCAGCATAAGGTTCTACTCAGTCCAAACACTATATGTGGGAACAGCTGTCTTGTTTTGAGTGGAATGGCAAGAAAAGCAATAGCTGTTTAAATAAGCTTTGTGTTTTGGTGTATTTATATGCTTTTTCAATGAAATTACTTTTGTACTCTTTTATCTTCCCTTCTGAATTTTTCTCTGTTTTTATTATTTATTTAAACCTGGACCAAATTCTCTGGTCCATTAGGGCAGCTTGTTGTGGAATTTTGATGCAAATTGCCTAGAGTTTAGTTAGATGTTATGCAAAGCAAAAACAAATAAGTAAAAATTCAAAAATATTCTACCAGCCAAATAAACATTAGGTCAGTGAAAAGTCAAAAATCACTTTTGTCCCTTAATAGCTGAGTGACTTGGAAGTACTACAAATGCCAAATGTTTGACTTTTCCATGTACCTTTTATCTTCTCTTACATATAAACCAAATACAGGAAAAACAACCTACATTTTCTCTGAAGTTTCATTAATCTTTCAGTAAGAGATGGCATTTTGGAAATGCCACCTTCAGCTTGACTGTTGATCCAATTACTAAAGGAAAAGATTACCTAGAAATTAGGAAGTGGAAGGGGAAAAGCCCAGCCATTAACCATGTGTTAACCTTTAATGGCTCACAAAGCTGTTATGGTTCTATTTTCTGTTTGTACCCTGTGGCTTCACTTATCTGGTCTGCAGTGCACCCAGCATTTCTCTTCCAGGTCTAAGATGACTTGCCATGTAGTTGATCATTAGTGCCCTCAGCCAGAAGGCCTTAAAAGAGAAACACAAGCGAACAGAAGTTGAAATGATGGCATTTTATTTTATTTGTTCATTCTTTTTTCTTAATATCTAATTGGCTTCCACTATCTCTCCCATTTGTCTCCTATGCAGTAGAAATAATGACCCTGAAGTTCATACTTTCTAACAGTCTTCAAATGGCTTTCATCTCTCTATGTATCTAGGAAATTATAACCCCACACACACATCGCAGACTGCCTCCCACATATTTGTGAATTTATCCTCATTGTACCCAAATGAAGTAGAAAAATATTATTTTCATTTTACAGATGGAGAATTGAGGCAAAGAGAGGTAAAATGACTTGCCCAAGGTCACACACTGATCTTATGCCAGGAGCTAAACTCTTATATTTTGAGTCCTAGCCCAGAGCCTTAACCACAAGGCTGCCCTTCCTCCCATGAAAGGCTTCAAACCTGCCTTAGGAGCAAAAGGTAACTCTTCCTCCCAGGGGGTAGGAAAGAAGAGACCCCCCCACTCCCTCACAATTGCAGCAGCTAGGAAAGAGGGGCTGCACCCATAATCACACAACACTTCCTAGCAGCCAGCAGATTCTAGGAGGGAAAAGAAAACATGGGGACAACATGTAAATTGCACACCAAGGAACCTGTACAAACTTTGATCCATGAGAATTGCCACTGATGCTGATGGGGAATTCAAACACCATTGTTGCTCATTCTTGAGCTTGTTATCATGCGTCTCGTGATATGTGGTGTTTTTCTTGGAGACCCATTTCCTGGAGGCATGTGATTGAGTAAGAATCTCAGCTTCCATTTAAAGAAAAAGTAAATATCTAGCCCTTGTATTTAGAGATTAAAAATGCTGCCTAAACACTCAGAAACCAGAAAGCTAATAAAAACGACTCAACATTTATTGCTTTTCTCTCAAAATCTCATGACTTTTAATAAAATCTTTTGATTTTGGGTTGCCGGACTCAGGTTTTTTGAATACTTGGGGTTGGCAGTACTGAAATGTATATGGATCAAGAGCAATATCTGATTATCAGAATAGTGTGATGTATCTGCAGGTTTTACATCTAATTAATTCCACTCAAAGAGAAAAACGTTAGCGGGAACATTGCTGTTGTGACCAAGCTGAGTGCTTGGACACATCCCATCCTCACTTCCCCATTTGCACTAGCAAGCCTGAGACAATGCTGAACAGTATCTTCTAACTTATTTACAAGACTTTCATTATTTCTCCTGTGCTGCTTTTAAATGTTTCTCTTTTCTCCTATGGCAGCTATTCCAAAAGTTGAGTGGCTGTGCTAACCAGATGTTTTAGATTTGAAAATCCATTGCAATGTTGAAAAAACATTCAGTTGTGACTCTTGATATTTTCCGTGCAGTACAATCTGCTACTCTGAGCTTCTCCTAGAACAGGAGCGGAATGTTACATTACAAATGCTTGCAGACTGCTTGGCGATTGAAGATGGATGTATAATTCTAATCTAATCTTATGCAGAATACCAGCCTCCTCTCCTAAAAAAGTCTAAATGACAAATGTGATCCTAAACTAACATTCCCCATGTGATAAAAGGGAGGAGGAGGAGGAGGAGGAGGACAGAGCTGGAGAACTAAAGGTGGAATATTGGAACATATAACACAAAAGTACTGCCGCCCTGAGTGACAACAACACTCCCTTATTGTCATCACCAAATCATGGAGAAAATATGGGTTGCCAGATGGACTTGGACCCAGACATTACATAGCAAGGCAGAGACAAAAGCCATGCTGTTGTTACTTTGAAGGCGTCTCGAGGGAGACCATATAGTCAGAAATCCATGAGCCAGGACTTTGTCATTCTCACCTATTGTGTCCTTCTGTAAGAACATAGGAATGACCATGCTGCATCGGACCAAAGATTCATCTAGTCCAGGATGCTGTTTCTGACCAGATGGTTCCAGATGACAAGGCCTGGACACACCTTCCTCCAAAACCTGTCAGGCCTGTGTCTCATAAATGAATGTCCTGAATGCTACAATATGGCACTTACCAGTGTGCATTGGTCTCCTCACAAAACAATCTCAGTCTGATTCGATATATTTGCTGTCTTCACAGCCCTGAGGGTTGATACTCCACCCTTTGAAGTAAAAACCCACATGGCTTTTGTAAAGGGAAATCATGTCTCACCAATCTATAAGAATTCTTCAGGGGGATCAAGAAACATGTGGCAAAGGGGATCTAGTGTATATGATGATCTAGTGCAGTGGTTCTCAACCAGGGGTCTGAGGCCTTCTGGGGGGGGCCTCAAGCAAATTTCAGGGGGGCTCCAAGCAGGGCCATCATTAAACTTGCTGTGGCCCAGGATAGAAAGCCAAAGCCCCACCGCATGGGACTGAAGCCCAGGTCCCTGAGCCCTGCCATCCAGGTCTGACGCTAAAGCCTGAGAAATGTAGCTTCGTGGGGGCCCCTTTGGTGTGGGGCCCCAGTCAATTGCCCTGCTTGCTGCACCATAATGTCAGCCCTAGCTTTTATATGCAGAAAACCAGTTATTGTGACACAAGTGGGACATGGAGTTTTTATAGCATGTTGTGGGCGGGGGGAGCGGGGGAACTCAGAAAGAAAAAGGTTGAGAACCTCTGATCTAGTGTATAGTGACAAGGTCCCTCACCAAAGGCTCTTAAGCAAAGTAAACAGTCATGGGATAAGAGGGAAGGTTCTCTCATTGACCAGTAACAGATTAAAAGACTAGAAACAGAGGATAGGAATAAGTGGTCAGTTTTCACAATGGAGAGGAGTAAATAGCGTACGGATCTGTACTGGGAGCAGTGCTGTTCAACATATTCATAAATGATCTGGAAAAAGGTGAAAACAGTGGCAAATTTTGCAGATGATACAAAATAACTCAAGATAGTTAAGTCCAAAACAGACTGCGAAGATTTACAAAGGGATCTCACAAAGCTGGATGACTGGGCAACAAAATGGCAGATGAAATTCAATGGTGATAAATACAAAGTAATGCATATTGGAAAATATAATCCTAACTATACATACTAAATGTTGGGGTCTAAATTAGCTGTTACTGGTCAAGAAAGAGATCTGGAGGTCATTGTGGACAGTTCTCAGAAAACATCTGCTGAATGTGCTGTAGCAGTCAAAAAAGGCTAACAGAATGATAAGAACCATTAGGAAAGGGATAGATAATAAGATAGAAAATATCATGATGGCACTGTATAAATCCATGATATGCTCACCTTGAATACTGATTGCCCCATCTCGAAAAAGATATATTAGAATTGGAAAAAGTACAGAGAAGGGCAACAAAAATTATTGGAGTTTGGAACAACTTCCATATTAGGAGAGATTTAAAAGACTGGGACTGTTTAACTTAGAAATGAGATGACAAAGGGAGCATATGACAGAGGTCTATACAATCATGACTTGTGTGGAGAAAGTGAATAAGGAATAAGTTTCACATAACACAAGAATCAAGGTTCACTCAATGAAATTAATTGGCAGCAGGTTTAAAACAAACATAAAGAAGTATTTCTTCACACAGTGCACAGGCAAATCATGGAACTTATTGCCAGGGGATGTTGTGAAGGCCATAAATATAACTGGGTTCAAAAGACAATTAGATAAGTTCATGAAGGATAGGTCCATCTGGGTGTCCCTAAACCTGTTAGAAATTGGGACTCGATGACAGCAGATCGATCGCTCGATAATTGCCCTGTTCTGTTCATTCCCTATGAAGCACCTGGCACTGGCCAGTGTTGGAAGACAGGATACGGGGCTAGCTGGACCATTGGTCAGACCCAGTATAGCCATTCTTATGTTCTTACGATGATCTCCTCTTGGCTGAATAACTTTTTAACATAATTGAATAGTCTGCATCATCACATTTTAAGCACAATCACTGAAGGCATTTTGTGTTTTTGATATGCCTTTCTATGATTGCCCAAACAAGAAATCCACGTAGTTATAGATAAGAGTGAAAAATTCTTTGCTTCCAGAGGAGGTTGGATATTTCTCCTAAATTTATCAAGGATAAGTTCATAGACTAAATATATACAATAAAAAACTGCCTCCTGTTGGTTGATCCCATTGTGTTCAAAGAAATAGGATTTTATGTACATTCTTTGTAAATGAATGGGGTTATTTAAAAGAGTATGCCTGACTCCATCATCATTTTTTCTTCTTAATGCAAACAACCCACAAAACTCTAAACGTTGGCTAACCATCCAGGCCAAAAAGGGTGACAAACTATAAAATAGGAACAGTAAAGATGTTGAATTGTTTAAGAGAATAGTAATGGGAGGCAGAGAGGTTGATTCACTGGGTTTACACCTACATAAAACTGGAGTGGTGAATCTGGGCCTTGGTCTTTCATCTTTAGGGTACTGGTATAAACTTGGTTCTGGGTGGTATTAGTTGAAAGATATTACCATCTGACATCTATTCACTGAGTTATGTATACCATCACAAATGACACTAGCTAACAGAGTCCCAGAGGAGACCAACAACTGAATTTGCACCTCAGTGCTCATGGCAGGCTCGTCAGATCAGTACTGAGGCATATAGGGTTTGACTACACTTAAAATGCTACAGGAGCACAGCTGCACCTCTGTAGTGCATCAGTGTAGACATTACTTATGCTGACAGGAGGGGCTCTCCCATTGCCGTACATAACCCACGTCCCTGAGAGGCAGTAGCTAGCTCAAAGGAAGAATTGTTCCATTGACCTAGTGCTGTCTATACGGGTTGGTGTAGCTACATCTCTCATGGGTGTGCACTTTTCACACCCTGAGAGACACAGCTATCCCAATGTAAGTTTTTAGTGTAGACCAGCCCATATGCTGAGAAGCTTGCACTGCTGCTTCCCATACTCTATCTGTTCTACAGATAAAGAGAAAGCTTCAGGCTCCAGGGCTGTCAAATGGACCCCTTTGGCAAGCCTCCAATACTTTTTTTAACTATTCACTTATGTCTACAGTAGAATATCTACCCCCAACTATTGTTCGTTGAATCATTGTCACTGTCTGTAGCCAGTACTCAGAGCCCATGTAGAATGCCTGTTACACATCCACAAATGGACTTGGTTGTTAGTAGCCTCTGACTCAGTTGCCCATCTACTGTGCTCTCTTCATTGTATCTGCAGCAATTCAATTGTTTGCTCTGGTTTATGACTGCCTGAAAATGGTCAGATTGGCAATTTCTGTCTTTTTTACACCCATACATGTGTTTTGTGAGCTCTCGTGGATGTGTGTATATCTTTATGACTCATGCTCGCAGCTGAACTGGTTACCTGAATGGAGTAGACCGGCCAGGGACGTCAATCAGTCTGACATTTTGAAATACATGGACCAGGTTTCTTTTGGAGCACAAGTTCTTATTCCTCTGTCAGTGCTAACCCACCCATCAAGTCTCCAAATGCTTCCAGGGTTTTGTAATGATTGAGCTAGGTGTAGGTACCTTCTGCAGGCATCCTTCTTCTACTACTCTGCCTAAAGCCATTGGGCGCTTCATGGATGCTTCTTTTAAAAATTAATTGCACTACTAAAAGTTAGAAATCTCTGAAGTTTTTTCTTTCTCCAGATTCTTAAACTGAATTTGATCTGTCTTTCTCTCGTCCTCCCTCCATTCTCGGATTGCTTTCCCCCATTTAGCTTCAATCTAATTTTTCTTACTCCACTCCTCGAACAGGAGGTTCTCTGGTTTTCACACTCTCCTCCCCCTCAGTGAGAAGCATCTCCTGCTGCTGCAGCAGACCATGTCACAGACATAGGCCACTCATGTGTTGCACTATTAACAACACTGGCGCTGCTGTCGCACTACAGCGACTAGACGTTCTGCCACATTACACTTTTTAAAATGTGCAATTTCTGCTTTGATCTTGGCAGACTACGACACTGATTTAAATACCTCCTACCTCCTTTCCCAAGCAAATCCTTCAGCATCTTAAAGAGCGCGGCAGGCTGACAGCTCTTTGGGAATCAAACTACTGAAATGAGTCCCAGGGAGGAGGAAATATGAAACTGTGCCTTGCCTGCTTTGCCGATTTTAAATGGGGACTCAAATGGCTAATTCTTCAACTTGTATTTTATTTTTTTTAATGAGCAGCTTCCTAAATGGACTGGGACTTTCTCTAGCCACTACAAGGGAAGAATCCTCTTTTCTCACCAGGCCTGCTTCCAACAATGGATATTCCACCCATCTGGAGATATTCATGAGCTTTTTTTTTTTTCCTCTTTCTTTTTCCCAAGTAGACCTCTGGGACTCATGTACAGTATCCCTGGATCATTACCAGGAACAGCATTCTCTAGCAATCTATAGGAACTTTCGGCAATAAAACTGAATACTCCCCAGACAAGAAGTTCTCAGAGCCACTGAAGTAGACAGTTAATCATCAATAGCAATCTAGAAGCCAGCTCAAACTTCACTGTAACCTAGATTGCCTTTTCAAAGGAACACTTCGCCTTATTTTTATTGCTCCTAGCAGAAACCTTAAAAAAGCTTTTATGGTCAGCAAAGTAACTAACTGACTCTAGTGTTAGCCTGGAATCTTTGATATTATTACATAACAATGCTAGTATTGAAACTATTCCTCTGGAGGGGATGAGCTTTCCATATGTATTTTGGTTAGTACTTGACTCTGATATAATGGTGGAGAGAAGGCATATATAATTAAAAGTATGTCATAAATCATTAGCTATTTTAAGTGAGGATTATAAGCCAAAACATCCAAGTGGTTACAAGGATAATTTGTGCAAATGTCATTTTTAACTGAAAGCTGAAGGAGTTTAGTTCCCATAGTTAACTATGGAATTGTATTTATTTATTTGATTCAGATTGTTACTCTTTTTAAATGATAGATGGTCCTACTTAATGATTTAGACTATAGCCCAGCATCTTCTGTTTGTGTTGAGATTTGAACAGCCATGGCAAAAGAGCTAGAAAATCAGTAGAGGATTCAGTGCTAATGCACAGTCTTGCTGTGTTTACAGTTTTTCTACCGTACTAGCAAACTAATGCCCCTGTTATGAAAATTGGTTTTCAAGCTATGAAAGACTCTAGTTCACAACTGAGAACACCAACAAATTCAAGTCCGCAGCAATGGTAAGTCTGCCTGATGTGGGGGTTCAGTGATACAAATTGGCCAGACCTGGGTGAAACCAGCCCAAGAAGTGGACAGGGCTTGCTGCGTAGGACCTGGCCAAAAAGAGATCTCCTGATTCATTTAATTCGTAGGTAGTCTCTGCTGGCCACACTCCATAAGAGCTGTAGTCAGATTTTAAAGATTCCTTCCCCACATGGGACCCTTGAAGGAGGGCAGCAGCAATACTGACTCCTCTGGTGTATACAAATGACACCCCTGAAGTTGCAGAGGTGAATCTGACACACACATACTCAAAAGTTGCTTTGTATTTATTTGCATCAAAATTAATTGAAATTTTGGCCACCTACTATTTTCAACAAGGCACATGCTGCACCATTCATAGCATAATCTCATTAACAATATGTGGATCACACTTGGTTTGTATTTTCCTTATTGACCAGACAGAGAAGTTCATAGCAGTTAGAAACTTGAGCATTTCAGGTTACCGGGGTTCACACAGCTTCCTTTCAGTTTCATTTAAAATTTTGGTTCATAGAACATAGGAATTGCCATACTGAATGCCATGTTGAATACTTTGCCTGGTGTCTTTGGTAGTGGCCAGTATCTGATATATCAACAGAAGGTATAGACCCACCAGGATATAACTTGCAAAGCTAGCAGGAACCCTTCCTCAGCCCTTTTGCACCTGACTGAGCATGCGAGAGTCTTTCCTCAAGATGACTGTATTGAATCACTCCAACATATTTGACTAGAGCGGGGACCAACAACCTTTGGCCCGCGGCCAGCCAGGGTAAGCCCCCTGGCGGCCAGGCCAGTTTGTCTAACTGCCGCGTCCATAGGTTCGGCTGATCGCAGCTCCCACTGGCCGCAGTTCACCGCTCCAGACCAATAGGGGCTGCGGGAAGCAGTGGCCAGCACATCCCTCGGCCTGCGCCACTTCCCACGGCTCCCATTGGCCTGGAGCAGCCAACTGCGGCCAGTGGGAGCTGCGATCAGCCAAACCTGTGGACGCAGCAGGTAAACAAACTGGCCCAGCCTGCCAGGGGGCTTACCCTGGTGGGCCGCATGCCAAAGGTTGCCGATCCCTGGACTAGACTTCTCATTATGTGCATGGGAGGCGGGTGAACCCTGGGCTTCGGGAGGCTCGCTCCTGGCCTGGCCCACCCCTTCTGCCCGAGGCCCCGCCCAAAGCCCAGAAACCCCACCCCACCCCCGTGCGTGGCCCCCAGCCCCAGACCACCTGCCCAGCACGCCGAGCAGGTGGCGCTGCCCCCGTCTCCCAGCCCCAAAGTGCCAGGTGGGAGGGCAGCATGGCCCCTTCTCCAGCCCCAGAGTGCCAGGCGGTTGGGCCGGCGGTGTGCTGCCGGCGGTGCGCTGCCGGCGGTGCGCTCCCTCCCTGCCCAGCGCACCGGATGGGCAGCGCAGCATGCCCCCAGCCCCGGAGCGCAGGCCAGCCCCCATTAGCCCCAGCCTGGGGCCCCAGCCACAGGGGGAAGAGCCCCCTGCAGCACAGCGCTGGGGAGCAGGAAGGGGCCTGGGGGCGAAGCCTGGGCTGAGCCACGCAAGGCTGTTTGGGGCTTCTCAGCCTTCCCCTGCCTTCAGTACCCGCCACCCACGATTATGTGGCTAACTTAGCCATGCATTTAGATTCCTTACTGCTACACTTAAAAGCTTAAAAATATCTTCTGCTCATGATTTTCAAAGGCTCATATCAAAATCAATTCCCTCCAGAACAAGCAAAGGCCTGGCTTCTCAATGTAAGCCAGTGGTGGGAATGAACTCTCCCCTACCATCCATCGATTAACTCTGGGGAAAGAACTCAGGAGCAGCCTGTATTTGCTTAGACACATCTACTTGCCTAGGTGATCAGCAGACAGACCTGCTTTGCAAAAATGATCAGTTTTAGCTGTTTGGGGTTAAAATTCCCTTAAGACTTGGATGCAGGAGTAATGAAATGTTGTTATCCTTATTGTCTGACTAAAGGGCAGCAGAACTGTTCTTAATATGCCCTTATTTAGGGAGAAGGCCACCCAAAATTTAACTTCGCTCACTAAACAAGGGGTAGTGATGTCAAATCCAAGTGAAAGTCAGAGGGAGGAATAGTTGTTCCTTCCTGGGGGTGTAGACATGGGTGGTGGGTAAAACGTCCCTTGGGGGAGGCGCGCTCCTTGTCCTGCCTCTTCCACCCACACTCCACCCCCTGCTCTGCCCCAGGCCCCGCCCCCACCCACTGCTGACTTGCCACTCACCTCCTCACCCCGCCCCGAGTTCCCCCCCGCTCACCTCCTCCCCACTCACCTGCTGCTCACCTCCTCACCCCCGCTGCCACGCCTTTCCCTGCCCGCCACGAGACACCCCCCCCACACACACACACCTGCTGTACAACTGGCTCACCGCTCACCTCCTCACCCTGCTGCTCCCCCCCACCCCATGACGCCCTCTCTCCTTTTTACCTTAAAGCACTAATAACATTCCCCAAGGGAACTGAACAGGTATAGCTCAGTTGCCAGATAGATTCTCCCCTGCCTGGCAAGGAGTTCCGTGTATGCTGTACAGAGAGAGATGAAAAGCCAGGCTACCGGCGCCAGCCTGGAGCCTCAGCTCTTCTTTTGAAAACGTGCTTGTCATTGACAGACTGCATTAAGGCAGTAGTTTAGTCACCTTTCTTACACAGAATACCCTGCCAGACTCGTTTACTTAAACTGGGTTTGAATAAAACGACTAGATCAAGAAATAAACTCACTGGCTATGTCAGCTTCTCCTTGAGCCAGGTTAGCAGTTACTTCTTCTGGGTACAGAGAACAACTGAAGGGTCGTCATTTGGAAATTGTTTTTAACCCCAACAACACATTTTCCTACAATATAAAAGACAGCTGAATGTAGCCAAAGGCTTCCTGGGCGTTGGCAAATGCCTGTTAAGTGGCTTCATTACCACTTTAATGGCTCTTTACCAGTTTCGGTGATCTCTGCTACTAGGTCTCTGGAAGGCCTTTTCACTGTGTGCAGTTACTCGGGGATCCCCTCCGCTTGCCTCCTAACTCCCCACATCTGCCACTGACTCCCCGCTTGCATTCTTACACACACGCCCCACGGGGAGGGAGGGTGAGGAGAGACATGGCTGGCAGCTGCGGAGACCTCTGAGGAGGGAAGGGGGTGGGGTGGAGGAGAGGAGAGGAGAGGAGAGGAGGAAGATTCACCCCAGACAGCAGCAGCAAGCTGTGGGAGCCTCGGGGAAGGGTCAGAACAGGGAGGAGAAGAACCAGGGGGAGGGGAGCACCATGGCCCAGGTGTGGGGTGGCAGGGATGGCTGTGCTAGGGGAGGCAATGCCTTCCCTTGCCTATTATACCCACTGCCCATGGGTGTAGACTCTGCTCAAAAGGTCTTAGATGCTATGTGACCCTCCAGCATTTAAAGACAGAGCTAATTAGACTCAATGGAGAGTTCTTGTTTCTTCTTCGTGGTTGCTAGCGCTGAAATCATTGGTAAGCTGGTCTGGAGGGCTAAGCCTTTGACCTGCTATGGGGACAACATTGTGGTGCAAGGTGATACAGAAGGGACAGCAGCAGAGAGGTTCCCCACTACCCACTGAAATTACTAAGAGGTGACATCACTAAGGAGTGGGCTACATACTGGAACCTCTGAACAAGGCATTGCTGCTACAGGTGGCAGTGGTGAGCTGTGGCAGTGATACCACGCAACACTCTCCTGCCAGGAGCTGGAGGTGAACCCACGTTTATGCATCTCTGGACTCTGGGACTTCACAGCCATCGCACAACAAACTGTGAGTGGAGTGCAGCAGAGGGAAAGGGGCATTGGTTTGACTTTCATGCTGCAAGGTGGAAACTGAGACAAAAGACTACTGCCCAAAATACTGTGGGGCGGGTGTTTGGTTAGCATTTCCAGACTTTTGAGCCATTGTTATGGTGTTTTCCCCATGCTGTGTTCCCTCTTCTCTTCATAAAAGTTTTATTTTGTTATACACAGACTCAGTGCTTGTGAGTGGTGAAGTATTGCTTCGTAGAGTCACCCAAGGGAGGTGTTTAGTTTTCCCAATTTTTGGTTGGGGGCTCAAGCCTGTTCTGTATTGTAATGTTAAGAGGAACCCCTAAATATGGAACCCAGACCTTGTTCTTGCTGACATCACCTGGCAGAATGGTTAAATCAGCTTCCATAACAAATTTCACCTTGCTGCCCAGGCTACTCCACTCATTTCATATACAGCTGGTCAAAAGATGGGGACCTTCTTTTTATTCTCCCATTTATTCAAAAATGGCTGACCTACTTTTTCTCATTTTTTAAAAAATGTACCTTTAGGCAGAGAGTAATGGCTCGACTCACCTCTGAGTTACTCTGTTAATTCCAAGAGTGACCATGGTACAAAACTGGAGGAATGCTGAAGTTAATTGGACCCCAAATGTGGAAAGTTTCTACAGGCAGAAATTTAGAAAGTTATGAGTGACTGGAAAACATAGATAGAATGAAAACTCATATGCAATCTCAACTATAATGGTTGCTGCCACTCCTGCTGTAACTGGAGTGTGTCCAGTTTCTTTCGTAAATTATTTGAAAATAACTTGAATGAGAGGATCCAAGCAGTGGTAATCCAGAGAAGTAAATCAGACTCTAGATAAATAAGTGCTGGAGAAACTCCAGAATCTGATATGAACCTGATTGTCTTCCATTTCCATTTAAGGATAATTCAGAACATCTTTTGTGAATGACAGTTAGTCACCCACAGAGGCCCAAACAATATTGACTTGGATTTTAGGTCACAATCAGAATTCTCATTATTACAAAGCTTGTTCAGCTCAAAATAAAGTATTATTAAATTCCAATAAACCTCTTTTACTGCTTTTTAGAACCCCAAATAGACATACACAAAGAATTATGACAGCTTTGTAATGGAGACTATAGAAATGAATTTGTCCTAACTTCAGTGCATACATTTCCTTATCTTAGCATGTAGTTAGATTTAGAATTGTCTTTTGAAAATCATGGAGAAATGATCAAGGATATATACTGAGCTCAACTCTGTATGGAGGGGCCACTTTGCAAGCAGATTGAGGTAAGGCAAATCTCATCCATATGGTCCTTGGCTAAAGCTGAGGATCAGGACCACTATATAAGAGCAAACATTGCTTCTATTGTGAGAATGACAAGTCAGACCAAATTATGCCTTGATCAAGCAAAACTCCTGCTGACTTTGATGGGAGTTTTGCTTGAACAAGATCTGCCAAATTTGGCACTCTTTTATTATGTAAGTTATTTTGCCATCTCTTATGTATGGTAAAGTTGGAGAATATTTAAAAGTAGATACTTTTTATAGGTCACATAGTTTATTTAGTAATATTATCCTTGATGATCAGTCAGTAGCCATCACAGTGTTATGTGGAGAGTTAATTGTTTACTGGATTGTTAATTAATCCAGTAAAAGAAAACCTTTAGTATTGATTATTGGTCCAATAATGGTAACCAGGGTTCAAAAATCCTGCATTTCAATCCAATTTCTAGTGAAAAAATTGTCCATATAAGAATAAACAAAGCTTTCTAGCAGCCTTGCTGGAAATCTTAACAGACAGCCCAGGAACTGAATGAGGCTGGAAACTGAACTACCCCTCTCCCCTAGACATGGTCCCTCCAGGTTAGGATTGAGGTGTATTAACAGAACAATGAGGAGGAACTGGGAGAGCCATGGCCCTGTAAATAAGCAGATAGTTCTGTAAATATGCAGAAGGCTTCAGTTTCCATGACTGTAGATACACTTGCTAACATTCTCAACAACATTATGTAAAGTTAAATTTTGGCTTAAAAAGCTGAACTGGGAGATGATTTAAGGCTCCCACTTACGTTTGAGAGCAGAACCATACAGTAACCCTATAACAGGCAAGGCACAACAGAATGATGGTGGGTGGGGAGCTACAGGCTGCCTAGGCCTTTTCAGTTAAGGCCTGCAATGGGAGTGAGGCACCTAAATAGCTTTGAGCCTTACTCCATAGAAAAGATAATCTGGAATGGTCTCACTGGATCTTACAGGGCTGTATCCTTGGGTATCGGCAGGCATTTCCACGTAGCAGGAAGTCCTTGAGGCACTGAACAGATCCTAATACCACCGGTCAACTTTGATCCATGACAGTCTTGGCAGGTAAATGTCAGTCCAGAGCACCTGCAGCCTCTCCTAACAGAGATCATCAATGCCTCCTTTAAAGAGGAAAATGTGCTAATAGCCACCCCTGTACATACATAGCTAATCAAAGCCAACTACAGTGGTTTCTCGTGCATTTCATTTATCTTTGATTTTCTACCATATGATTGTTAGCTGAGCTAAAACTGTGCACATGAAAACTCTTCTGTTGCATGGCAATGATTTGGTTATATGGAAAAGGACCCTCTGACAAATTATTTACTTATAACTAAAGAGGGAGCTGCTTACACCATGAAAATACCTTTATGTTAATCAATTAAACTAGCCAATTTTTCATAGTCAAGGTCATCAATATTCTAAACTAGGTAACTAGAGAAGAGCACAAATCATATTATATGGGGAAATTATCTTTTTTTAAGAAATAGGGAATACCATAGCTCAGTTTGTGTGTATATTATGTATAAATTTTAGCACAATAATAATTTATTTTCAGTGGGAAAATCTAAAATTAAATCATTCAGCAGATGGTCTCTAAAGCAGCTAGACTGACTTAGCTTTAAAGAACACTTGCACCAGACCAACATAAACATTAAAAACTACAAAGCAAAAAAAAAAAAAAAAGCTGCTTTTGTTCCTTTAATATTTTTTTTTCATGGCAAAGATAACTTTGCTAAATAGGTTTGTATTAATATGTATGTTCAAAGAATTTAACAAAAGATAACCTGAATTTTTAAATTATAATGTATTTCCACCAGTTGTGGTTTGTTGTTATTCACAATTAAATTTGGTCTTTTCTACTCTGGTATTGTCAGAAGCATGATACATGTGATGTTCTATTTCTGTTTAGATGTGATATGATAATTCTGATAACTGCACTTCAGCAGAAAAACTTCCAGTGGTGAAACTGGAACTAACCTTATTTTCAACATTAAATTTGTTGGGCTGGGAATGAGTTCAAAATCCCTACTAGAGACTTAATAAAATATATTTCATGTCATTTGGGGGCAACTGAATAGTTAGCTTTTAATACACATTTATACTGTACATGTACTTTAAATACAACTCATAACTCTGACAGTGTTGGAGATCATTATTATTATAACCAAGAAAAATGTGTTGGACATAATGTTCAGTAACATTTTCTTCAATAAGGACTTACTCTGATCCCACCAAAGTCAAGAGCAAGGCTTCAGTGCAAGATCAGGACTTAAATTCACATAATACGTTTGGGACAACTGACTGAAGTCTAATAGCAAAGTTATAGTAAGAATTATATTCTCCCCGCATAACATTTACATCTTTGTTTTGATGCTGTAAGGTGCAACATTTATTTTTTTTAAATATTAGACTAATATATATGGAGAAAATGATTTGAAATACTTACCCCTTTTTTATGTTTGGCCGTGAAGGTGTATACATTTTTCCTTACATTTCCTTTGGCTTTTCAAGTCTTCCCTTGTAGCAACATTAAGGAATGAATAGTGAGCCACTCATTTATATTTCTTATTATAAGTTCCAGAAAGTCTTGACACTTGCATTCTATAGAAAGTCAACAATATATAGCATAATGATTGTATCATCTGTTCTACTTTAGGCAGAGATTTGGTTTGTATAGGTGCAAGTGAGGGCAAAGTTCAGCTGATAGGATCTCAGGTTAGGCTGGATAGTCTTAAGTAAGGCCAAGTCTAGTGGTTTAGGAAAATAGCACTCAGAAGCTTGCAAACAAAGCTTGCTGACCAAGTCTTGCAGTCAGAGTGACTTTTGTCAATAAACGTGGGGCCTGATTAAATTTACCCTCGGATACTTAAGGAACTTCCTGAAGCAATCTCAGAACCTTTAATGATTATCCTCAAGACCTAATGAAGGGTGGGTGAGATCCCAGAAGACTGGAAAAGGACACACATGGTACCTATATTTAAAAAGGCCAACAAAGAGGACCTGGGGATCATAGACCAGTCTAATTTCAATACCTGGAAAGATACTGGAACAAAATTATTTTAAAAAATCAATTTGTAAACACCTAGAGGATAATAGAGTGATTAGAAATAGTCAACATGGATTTGTCAAGAACAAGTCATGCCAAACCTATCTAATTTCCTTCTGTGGCAGGGTTACTGGCCTGTGAGTAGAGGGAAGCGGTATGTGTGATATATCTTTATTTTAGTAAGGCTTTGGATACAAATGTTATTTTTCATGGGTCCTTGGTGACTGAGGAGTCCAATTCTTGAGCCACACGCTTGTTGGCAGACATGGCAGGTGGTGTTGGCAGACAGGGTTGGACCACAATTGCTGTGTGACAGTTGTCTTTCCTTTTCTGGCGTTTTTCTGTGACCAGGGCAAGGCAATTTTCCTCAGAAGTGGACGTTCCCTCTCTGACAAGTCTTCGCCAGTTATCCCTATCCTGGGCTGCTATCTCCTAGTGTGTGGTAACGATGCCACATCTCTTGATGTTTATCTTGAGGATGTCTTACAAGTGTTTCTTTTCGCCGCCCCATTTTCTTTCTCCTTTGGTGAGTTGGGCATACAGCAGTTCTTTTGGTAAGCATTCATCAGGCATGCGCACACAGTGCCCGCTCCACCTCAGCTGGTGCTGGATAATCAGGGCCTCAACGTTTAGGATGTTGGCCTCTGAGAGGACGCTGACATTAGTGCGATGATCTTCCCACTTTATGTTGAGGATCTTGCGAAGAAAGTGCTGGTGCTGGCGTTCCAGGTTTTTCAGGTGTTTTCTGTAGGTCACCCAAGTCTCACATCCGTAGAGGAGAGTTGGGATTACCTCGCCTTTATAAAGTCTAGTATGTTTTCTGGTGCTGTGATTGTTGAACACCCACCGAGACAATCTGCCAAAGTCAAGGCTGGCACAGTGAATTCTGTGCTGAATCTCGACGTCTATGTCTGCCCTCTGTGAAAGATGGCTTCCAGGATAGGCAAAATATTCTACATTTTCCAGTTCTTTTTTGATATAGATCTTCCTTGCTGGGTCTGATGATTGACCGGGGACTGACTGGTGGAGAACTTTTGTTTTGCTGATGTTCAGAGTTAGCCCTAGACTTTTGTAAGCTTCGGAGAAGCAATTAAGGGCTGTTTGTAAATCCTCTTTTCAGTGTGCAACTACAGCACAGTCATCCGTGTACTGGAGTTCGGTTATTGTTGCTGATATTCCTTGGTAAATGACTATTCTAGATAAACCTAGATCACTGATAGTTCATACCTCAGTGCCTGAAGGTACTTCAGTGAGAACAATAGGTGACAGCTAGAGAGGAGCACCCCACTCAGAGGTTTGAACGTGATTCTTATTTCACACCCATTTTACATCTCCATTAACTTAATTTTCATTACTTTCTTTTTACACCAGTGTAAGTGAGACTGAAGGAACAAAACATGTCTGGTTAGTTTGTGAGAAAATTCAGGATTCAGATATAGACTCTGCTCATATCATCCTCCTCATCCCATCATCCTTAGACTGAATCATAGCCTCCCAAAAAAGCCATTGATTGACTGGTCAGTGTGATTATGTTATGGTGAGTCAACAGGAGCACAGGATAGTGATACTCAAACTTCGTTTGGTTGGGATAATGTTGATGCTTACCTGATCCTTACCCACACTAACCCAAACTCTTGCATTCTTAAAACTGGAGCATATCCCACATTCCTGATATTCCTAAAACTCCCATAAATTTCAGTTGGCGTTTTGGGAGTGCTATGATCAAGCTGTTGAGCTGGAAATCTTGCACAATCAGCCTTTCTCATAGTATCTGTGTTTGGTGTCAGCTGGAAAGCAGAAGAGACTGGAATATAAAGAGGAAAATGTTAACCAAACTTTAACAATTTTTTTTAAAGGTTCAGTTCCAAAAGTTGACGTTGATTAACACTTTACTCAAATAAGTTCACCCACCCTTAATACAGATGCTGGCACCTGATCAAGATGTGGAAGAACATAACCAGAAAAACCCATATAAACAAGGTTAAGAAACTGCTAGCACTTTTCTTCTTGAAGTTTAAAAAAGAAAGCTAAAGCAAACCTAAAATGGAAGTTAAATTAAAACAGTGAACCCTTTCCTGTATGGAGTTAGAATAATACATTAATTGCACAGACACCTCTGTGAAATGCATTTTATAACATTACTGATAAATGTCTCTCTCCCACTGTTTCCAAAGGTTGAACCATTAGTCATTAAATGAGCAACTGCCACTAATAATTCACTTGGCCTCATTCCACCCCATAATGAGTTCTAGGACAGTTAGAAAGTATTATATATTAATGCTTTCCTAGTTACTGACCAAAAGAAATTGCTCAGAGTCTTCTAAGATCTGCATTTTCCCCTCATATTTACTCCCATTAAAATTCTCTTTAATGAGCATCAAACGGCCTGCGGTTCTAAATTACTACCATTTTTCTTTCCATTTAACCATTTGGGGATGAGAAAATGTTTATTTAAAAAAGCAGAAAAGTAACATATGCAAAGAAAGTTATGGTTAAGAAAGACCTTTTGTACTCTCTAGTTGATACACTGCTTTGACATATAGCATGGACAGGTTCAAAGAGACATTAAACTAGAAAGCTATTACATGCTTTGGAAACTAAGAGCAATATTTTTAAATTTAGGTGACTAATGTGAGGCTAAAGTCAATGGGAGCAGCTGAGTGCTCAGCACTTCTGAAATCAATCCACTTCTCTTTAGGTCTCTACACATGGTTCTAGAAGCCTAACTTTACTCAACTTTAGTTGAAAATATTGCCCTAAGTCAATAATACAACAGAAATTTGACTGCAAAATAACAAAGGTAATTTATGATATGTAAAAAAGAAGCATACATATAATTATGTCTTATGAGGATTCAGATTAAATGGAATCCAGATCTTACATTTCATCTTATGTTTGTAATGGAGATGGACTGGAACTATTTATTCTTGTGACAGAATATACCCCTGTATTCACAACGTCCATGCTATTGTAATAATCTTTGTACAAAGTATGCCTTGTAATGTATCATTTGAAAACTCATAATTTGCTGGTCAGTAATGTCCTGATAAAATATGTGTGGCAACATTGTATGTGAAATTATAAGTTTCCTCTGCACAGTCTTATTACCGTATGTTCCAAACCCCACAACCCTGCCCAAACAGAAGCTGGCAAACAAAGGAATGTGTGCTTGCCTTAATTTGCATTTAAGCAGCAAACAGAATCATCAAGCAGGAAGGAAAACAGAGCAAAAACAGGTGAGACAAAGCCAGCTGGGAACATCCTTCCACATAAACTCTTTGTCCCCTAGTGCCCAGCTGGAAATGTTTTTCAAGAGGGGATTGAATCTATAAAAAGGTGGGACAAACACCCCAAGGGACCCCTCTCTCTTCCCCTGCCCATCACATTCACTGGACCCAAAGAGACAAAGGAAGCATTTTTGGACTCTGCGGCAGGGGTCCTGATGCACAGAGTTTGGTCAGTAATACTGCGGAAAGCATGTGGTGAGAAACTTTGCTTGGATCTTACATGGTTTGCTAAGTTAGGCATTAATAAGTGTTTTGTCTTTATTTTTCTTGTAGCCATTTCTGACTTTTATGCCTCATTATTTGTACTCATTCAAAATCTCTCTCTTTTTATAGTTAATAAACCTGTTTTACTGTTTTGGTGTGTATAAATTAAAGTGTCTGAATAACTATTTGAGATAATAAACTGACATATTATTCCCTTAAAGGAACAATGGATTAAAAATGGTTGTACTATCTAGGAGAGGGCTGGGCAGTACACAAGACATACATTTCTGGGGGAAATCTGGGGAGAGTATGTTGGGGTCACCCTGCTGTATAACCAAGGCTGGTGAAAGCCACAGTGTAACTGCTGTCAGGCTGCAGTTACAAACAGACACTCAGGGTGTGACTTGCATGCTGGAAGGCTGTTTGTCAGAGGCCCATGTGGGAGCTACTTCAGCAAGGCATTGTAAGGCTCCCAAGGTTGTAGAGCAGGGGTGACACAACCCCACACTGGTCTGGACTATACCCTGGTATGTCACAATTCTAACTCCATGTACTTTGATCTCCAGATGAAATAGGACCTTAATATGAAGGTTTGGGCTTGGTTTCATAAAATCAAAAAGCAACTGACAGGGTTTCCCAAACCAAAACCACACTGTGACTCCAGACTTCTACCCCTTATATGTCAATTTTAATTCTTCTTTCCTCTTCTCCATCTTCTTTTATTTTTTCCTTCTTATCTATAATCTTCTCCATCAACAATCTTTGATGGGAATGATTGTATTTCTGGGCAGGGATCCCTCAAGAAATAATTACTAAGAAAGGCACTAATTTTATAGCCAAACCCCCGGGCCTTGTCTTCTGTTTGCGAGGTGGGCTCTGCCACGTTCAGCAGCCCCTAGTGGTGGCCAATATCTCTGCAGCCCACTTCTGTGGGGGAAAAGGGACATTCTGCATGCACAACATTAATTTCTGCAAAATTCTGCATTGTGCAGGGGCACAGAATTCCCCCAGGAGTACCTTGTGGGCCACCTCACCCCAAACCTTCCAATAGCCTTCTCAAAACTACTCTGTGGCAACTGTAGTGCTTTGTTAAATGAAAAAAGAAAAAAATTAGGACAGGAATAAAGAGTCAAGATGAAAATAAATTCACTGTAATTTGGTGCAATTACTCGGATACATTCCCTCCTTCATTGTCCCCTTCATTTCCCCTAGGAAATGCTCCATCCTTGGAAGCATTGAGCATCTTCAACTCCCATTGACTGCAGTGGGAGTTAAGGGCTCTCACCATTTTGCAGTGGGTTTAAACTTCAGGCAACTAAAGCCACTTTACTTCTGCATGAAAGCATCCACACAGGGTTTTGATTCCCTTTAATTTATGTGTATTAACTTCACACCGTTAGTTAATTCATCTTAACTCCTTGTGTAGACATGCCCTTCAGTGTCTTGTTCTATCAGGGCCTACGTAAGACACATAATACAGTTCAGAAATAGAAAATACAGAATGAGTAGGTGAATTAAAAGTCTTCAGGCAGTGTGATACTACATATGTAGGACCTGATTCCATTTTTTTTAAAAGCCCACTCCAGCCCCTAAAGTCTCCCATTGACTACAATGGGCTTTGGATAAGACCATTATTGCTTGTCTGCACATAAGAAGTTATACCACTTTAACTATACAGGCATACAGTTATATTGGTAGAAAAGTGCTTATATCGGTATAGCTTATTCCTGTATGAGAAGGGGAATAAGCTATACTGATATAAGCATACTGATATAACTGTGTCCATAGTAGGGCTTTACCAATATAACTACTTTAGCGAAAAATCACACCCGTAACCAAAATATTTATACTAGTAAATTTTTTAAGCATGGACCAGCCTTATTTGTGGATTAGCATTAATAGCCTTCCCAGAATTGTGAAAATGTATCCCTGAATGGTGGAACAATTGTATCCTTAATATGATTTCTTCTTCCCAAGTTTCACTTGTTGTGATAGAGGTATACTTAAGGGACCTTTACTAGTAGCTTTAGAAATATTTAAGGAGCTGAACATCTAAACCTTAAGGACTATGAAGTGGGTAAAGTTAACTTGAGTTCTCAAAAGTTATGTTCTCACCAGAAATTCTAGTGGTGAAAATTCTGGGTTGTATAAAATGATTTAATGCCCTTATGTTTCCTTCAGCTGACGTAATGAGCCATTTAGCTCACACAAGTTTGTTGGGTTTTGACAGGTAATTTACAAATGACATCTCAAAACAAGCAACTAAGATTCCAGGTCTCTCTGTGCCAAAAAGTAATTAGCCTGAACCTACATAACACTAGCAGTTAAAGCCAAGCTGAGCTGTTTTATATGCCCTTTCAACATGGTGCAAATGAGTTTTCAGTGCAGAACTACACAAACCTATTGTGAATTAAAGTCAGATTCTGCCTCAGAGGAGCTATATGCAAATCTGCGAACAAAATTCTGCTGAGGATTTCTTTTTAAATCGCCCACAAAATTAAAAAATGCCATCTCTTCTAGCCACAAATTTGTCATCCCCTTGCTAATCATGTGTCCATAGCAAGCCATAATGACATGGTAAATTATAATGAATAGCATAGAGACCTAGCATTAATTAAACACACATCTGATTTATTATATCAGGAGTACAGACAGGTTCATACCTATGAGGCCAGAGAATGTAGAAAAGACTGCAAGTTCTACTATCCCCAGTGGTCTTCTTAAAATATGTCGGTAGTTTCATAAAATGTCTGGTCAATAATAATTTCATTTCACAGTAGAATCAATGCTTTGGGGACTACCATGCCCTGCGATGCCCCTAGCATGAAATTAATGAGGCAAGTGAAATGGCCATTTTAATTTCTTTTTAGCCCCGGGACTTTTCAGAACAATATTTCCATTACTCATATTCAGTTGCACTAAATTTCTAAACTGCACGTAGGTAATACATAACTAAAACATGTCACTTTTTGTTTGTGGATCTTAAAGAACTTCGCAAAAGGTGACAGGCATCCTTAGCTCTGTTTTTCATATTCACAAACTGAGGCAGAGTGATTTGACAAAGGTCAAAGTCAGTGTCAGAACAGAAGCCAGGTTTCTTAGATCTCTGTCCTATGCTGTCTTTGAATGATGCACCCGTATGCCCATAACACATATACTTGTACTCTGCCTTTGCATTGTACTAAATAAGAGCTACTTATACCTGCCCTACATTTACACTTCGCTTACTTCACAAAAAGAACGTAGCATCTGCTAACTCTTCCTTGACCTTATCAGGTACAGAAAACAGCTGAGGCAAGATTCTATGCTGCATCTCTCTGCATAATAAAATGATAATGATAGATCAAATGGTTTTGTAACACAAGACACCTCAAATTCAAGTATAGCTAGCATGCAATTTTCCCACCAGTTTAGGCAGCAACTATAAATTTCAAGCACTATAACGTGGCAGCCAGTTGAAGGTGTATTGGGTGCTCAGTGAGAAAAGAATGTCAGCCACTGAGTCATCTAATTCCTTATACCACCACAGCCAACAGAACATGAACATTTATTTCCATCCAGTACTTTGCTACTAATTTTACTTTAAAGTCACTGTCAAATGTTCCAGCAGCATTCTCATTCCATCAGCGGGTGCCTCTAGTCCTAATCCCAGATCACTCTTGAGATAAGGCAGTGACAAATGGCCAGGCCTGTCTGACTGCAATCCTGCTGCACTCTCTCTTTTTATTTTCAGGTTTCTCCTCCCAGAATAAGAAACAAATGTAGTATTGTCTGCAGTACTTCCTTTGAAATTTTAATCATGTTGATAAGAAAAGTGTGAGACAACATGCTACTAAATCCCCCCGTATAACTCCTTCAAATTTTGCAGGAGAGAAGGCACATCTGTTTATAATTTATGGGACTCACAGAGTGAAAGTGAGACAAACTCTTTCAAACACGGATGCCTAAAGTTAGTCACTGAGAAGCAGATGCTTCTGATTAAAGGGTTATTTATATAGGTGTCTGTAATGGTCCTCACTCGGGGTCTGGTTCTGGAGCTTGGCCTAGTGGCCACGGCCGCAACTGGTGACTGCCAAGGGGGTAGAGGAGAAGGGAGCCCAGGCCCTCCCACTCCACCGGGCTCCAATGCAGGATCCTTTGGGCTATCAGTGGTCTGGCAACCAAGACTGCTTAAGGAAGTCCTCCCTGGGCCTCTTCCTCTTGTCACCACCCTCACCTGCAGGGTCAGCTTAGTCCAAGGCTTTCCCCTGGTGGGGAAATCAAACCAGAATAAGTAAGAGGCGGTTACTAATGTCCACGGTCCCCAGAATACTTCCCTCTATGGGGTGGGTCCTTCCTTCCCCCAGGGAAGGCCCCTTTGGGCAGCAGTGTCAGAGCCTTTGGGCTTCCCTCTGCTCTGCTGGAGCTGGGGGCTGCAGGTCTGCTCACTTAAGAACATAAGAATATAAGAGACCAAAGGTCCATCTAGCCCAGTATCCTGTCTTCTGACAGTGGCCAATGCCAGGTGCCCCAGAGGGAATGAACAGAACAGGTAATCATCAAGCGATCCATCCCCTGTCACCCATTCCCAGCTTCTGGCAAACAGGCTAGGGACACCATCCCTGCCGATCCTGGCTAATAGCCATCAATGGACCTATCCTCCATGAATGTATCTAGTTCTTTTTTGAACCCTGTTATAGTCTTGGCCTTCACAACATCCTCTGGCAAAGGGTTCCACAGGTTGACTGTGCTTTGTGTGAAGAAATACTTCCTTTTGTTTGTTTTTAAACCTGCTGCCTATTAATTTCATTCGGTGACCCCTAGTTCATGTGATATGAGAAGGAATAAATAACACTGCCTTATTTATTTTCTCCACACCAGTCATGATTTTATAGACCTCTATCATATCCCCCTTAGTCGTCTCTTTTCCAAGCTGAAAAGTCACTGTCTTATTAATCTTTCCTCATATGGAAGCCATTCCATACCCTTAGTCATTTTTGTTGCTCTTTTCTGAACCTTTTCCAATTCCAATATATCTTTTTTGAGATGAGGCAATCACATCTGCATGCAGTATTCAAGATGTGGGCGTACCATGGATTTATATAGTGGCAATATGATATTTTCTGTCTTATTATCAATCCCTTTCTTAATGATGCCCAACATTCTGTTCATGTTTTTGACTGCCACTGCACCTTGAGTGGCTGTTTTCAGAGAACTATCCACAATGACTCCAAGATCTCTTTCTTGAGTGGTAACAGCTAATTTAGACCGCATCATTATATATGTATAATTGGGATTATGTTTTCCAATGTGCATTACTTTGCATTTATCAACATTCAATTTCATCTGCCATTTTGTTGCCCAGTCACCTAGTTTTGAGAGATCCATTTGCACCTTTTCACAGTCTGCCTGGGATTATCTTGAGTAGTTTTGCATCATCTGCAAATTTTGCCACCTCACTGTTTACCCCTTTTTCCAGATCATTTATGAATATGTTGAACAGGACTGGTCCCAGTATAGACCCCTGGGGGACACCACTATTTACCTCTCTTCATTCTGAAAACTGACCATTTATTCCTATCCTTTGTTTCCTATCTTTCAACCAGTTACCAATCCACAAGAGGACCTTCTCTCTTATCCCATGCTCTCTTATCTTATCTCATCATGATCAGGGGAACTAATTGGATTTGCATTGACCAGAGTGCTGGTTCAGCTGCTGGCTCTCAGAACTCTGTAACAAGCAGTATTGCCAACTCCCACTATTTTTCATAAATTTTATAATAGTTGGTGGTTTTCATACCACCCCTCCCACAGCTCCTGGAGCCATGTGAATATGTGAGAATTTCTGCTTTCATTTTAAAAAAAGTAAGTTTCGAGCCCTCAGGGTTAAAGAGAAAATGTGGGTTTGTCTTTTAAATCTCATTATTTTTGAGCCAATCTCTTTTTAGGGGCCTGATTTGTGATTTTTGAATGCATAGAGTTTGCAATACTGATAAGGTGACCAGATGCCCAAGTCAGTCCTACCTATTTTATGTTCAGAAGCTCCTCTTCCTGCTTCTCCCTGTGAGCTCTCAGGAAGCCATTTTCCCCCATTCCCTGATGAGTAGCCATAGCAACTCTACCTAGATAGAGGATGGTACTGCCAGCAGGAGTGGGGCCTAGAAGGCTGCAGTACCCTCCCAGATGATAAGCAGAGGAGGTAAATGCAGGGAATGGGTTCCCCATTGGCAGTGGGAGGAGAAAGCACCAGACTCATAACTGGAGACCCACCTAGGGGTGGGAAGGGTGGAGTGAGGTTGAGAGGGTGATTGGTGAATTAATTAATTTGTATTTGAGGTCTATATAAATACGTTTAGGCTACCTTTTTAAAATAATGACATTCACATTAGATTTGTTACTTTATTCATTTTTGAATGTGAAAGAAAAATTGCAAATAATAAAATCTATTTTTACTACCAGATATGCCTGAGCTGCTGAAAATCAATATACTTAAAACATGGTTCCCATATCTGAACCTATATGGGCATATGTTTCCTTGTTGGCATGACTTTTTCCATGGCTAGACTCTCTCAGACTTTGTTTAATCATTTCTGGCTGGGATACAGATGCTAAGCCAGTCTGATGCAATTGCTATCAGTAACAGCCACAACAGAATGGATTTACTTTCTTTTGCTGTCCCTCTGCTATACCCCATTGGTGCTGTAGACCTATTGAGTAATCTAGTGTACTTTGTAATTCCTTTGGATTCATACATTAATAAATAACCACATGTTTTTATTCTGGAAACCTTATTCTTCTGATACACTTCCCCACCACCATTTCTGATGCCATCTGCCCCCTCTACTATATGTAAGGGCTTATCTACATGACACGGTTGCACCAGTATATCTTGAATTGGCTTTTAAACTGATATAATTAAACCAGTGCAAAAGGGCTGCATAGACACTCTTATTTTGTTGTAAGAGAGGCTTATTTCAGTTTCTGTTAAACCTGTAACTGATCAAATTAAGCTAAACCACAAATAAGCCACTCTTACTGAAATAGTGTCCACAAAGGTTTTTGCACTGGCTTAACTATTTTAACAGGTTAAAATTCACACATTAAATTGTACCTGTACAATTTTATTGGAAAAACATAGCCATACATTAGCTATCTCAGTCTGCCCATGCACAGTTTACACAATGAAGGACTGTGGTCTTAGATCATAAACTCCTTTGGGCAGGGACCTATCATATTATAAATAAACAATAATTTAAAGTGTGTATAACATTCAAATTCTGTGTTGGTCATATGTGGAAATGTGTGTGGTTTCTTCAGTCCTTTCTGGATGTTTTGTCCACAGCAAAAAACACCATAGAATTTGGTTCAATTGGCAGGATGAGAGTCAGGACTGGAATAGGAAGAGTTTTGCTGGCTGTGACTAAGGTGCATTGGCAGAGTTGTGTTAAGGGAAGCTTGTATAGCACCTGCCTGCATTCTTTCTGGCACAAGTCTGTACTATTAGTGCCTCGCTTTCATGAGCACTCAGTCCATCCATAAACTAATAAAAAAGTGTCATGCCCTTTCTTATTAAAAGATATTTCCAGTGACTCATCTTCAAAAAAAGTTATGATTGCATTTCCTGCTATCTCACTCCTGTTTCAGCTCAAAAGATACCCTGTTGATGTGAAGCCACATAATAGCTTTATGTCCCATCAAGTTATCTCAACCAAAACCAGCTGCAACACTTACCTAATTAAACTCCAGTCTGAAATGTGTGCTCCTACATCAATCATTAATATTGTAGTTTGTATCCGCTGAAATCCTTCCTGCGGCTGGGTGGTTCCTCTACATTGGTCTCTTAAGTAGAATTTTCAAATAATCTCCAAACTGCATCTAAAAAATAAAACAAGTTGCCTGCTGTTAGATGACAGTATTGCTGCTTTGGTGGGTTCAGATTAGCTGTTAATACTAATTGAGAGGCTCATATTGCTTCTTCAAGAATACTAAATATATGTATATATATTCATTAAAGGAAGTAGGAATCTCAAAAATTGGCTTCTATCTTTAACACTAGTCTTTCAAAATTGTGGCTTTTGGTTCTTTACATGTATATTATATTTTGCAGAGGCATTAAACTGAATCCCTTCTCTCTGAGTAACTTCCCACATGTTGGGGAGCTGTGATCTCTACAGAGATTTTACACATTCACACACTGTTAAAGGAGTCAGGGAAACCTCACGACCAACTTATATTTGCAGGTAAATCTCAGACACAAAAAGATATAGTTTGACCTTTCCTTAGTTCTAACCTTGTGTAAGCAGAGTCAGGATGAGCTCTACCCTGACATCTGGTGGTGAGTTGTGGAAAGGGATGTCAGGGGCTAATTTTGTTTGCATGGACACACCCACCCTGCAAAGCATGATGGACCGCTTGCCCAAATGGTCACTTTGACTGCTGTGGGAGCCCCAGTTTCTCTGTTATTGGGGCAGGAAGAATAAAGTGTTGTTACCCTGATTATGTGAATCAAGGACAGTGGGCTTTTGTTATGATGAAGGGACTCACCATTAGCTAAGCAGCACTTGCTAGGCGAGGGACATGGATTCCAAAACCCAGTGAACTGAGAGAGGCTGGGGACAGGTATTTGTATCTGGTGGCATGGGCCTCTTCTGAGGGTCCTAAAGGTCAGTTGCATTTCCTTCTCTCTCTCTGCTGTAGAATATCAGAGCTAATTTTGAGTTCCTTAGAAGTCTAATCATAGGCTGCTGAGTTGGAATCACTCTGGACTAAGTGTGCAAATGAGCATGAAGGCTCTCCTAACTACAAGCTGAAATCACTAAAAAGCTGAAATTGTTATGAGCTGAAATCACTGAGCACTGTGTTAAGTAGTGGGGGAGCCAGAAGATATATTGCTGAGCGGCTGGTGGAGCAGAGCTGCTGATGGAGCGGAGCAGTTGGTGGGACAGCTGACGGAGCGGAGCTGCTGGCGGAGCGGAGCAGTTGGCGGGACAGCCGGGACGGCTTGCAGGACGGCTGAGCGGAGTGACTCGTGGGATGGCTGGCAGAGCAGAGCCGAGCAGAGCCGAGCGAAGCCCCACGAAGGGACGGGGCAGTCAGCTTCGAGCCACGTAAGGTGCCCCTTACCTCTCCCCTCCCCATTTCTACCCAGACTGGGGGGGTGTAACACTCTGCAGATGAACTTTTGAACTCTGGGTCTGGATATTTTCGGTTGTTGGACTTTTGGGACTTTGGGTGATTTTTGGGGTTGCTGGACTCAAGAACCAAAGGGAAAGGACATGGCCAATTTTCTGGGGTGGGTCGTTGCTCACAGTTTGGTTTACAAATCCTAGATGTGGTGTTTCCCCAACAAAATGCCGCATTGTTTCTCTCTGTCATTAAAAGGTTTTCTACACTCAGACTCTGTGCTTGCGAGAGGGGAAGTACTGCCTCTTAGAGGCGCCCAGGGGGGGTGATATATATTTGTCCCAGGTCACTGGGTGGGGGCTCGAGCCGGTTTTGCATTGTGTTATTGGAATGGAACCCCTAGATACGGAACCCGGTCCTTGTTGCTGCCGACTCTGACTGGCAGAAGGGTTACACTTGTAAACTATAGACTTGACGAAGTCAAAGAGATCAAGCAGAATGAAACCACATAGATAAAAAGGGAATCACAGCTAACTTATTAATATTTTCACTGTTCTGTTTCATGGGTAGATTTTTGGTTCCCCATTTTCTCCCATCTCCACTCCCACCTCTGCCCTCTATCTGCCCAACCTTTTTAGGTTGAAAATGCAGATCCTGGTCCTTATTTTAAATTCATAGCAGATAACCCATCTAAATTACACACTGTAAAAAAATTTGAATGTGACATTGTCACATTGTGTAACATCTTATTATAGCAAAATGATAGAATGTACCAGGATCACATTGAACTAATTTGCTGTATGGAAGACAACAAATAAGCAATGCACAGAATATACTTTCCTCTGTATTGGCTATATAGAGACAGGTATGTCCCCTTTGCACCACTCTAATAGCATAAAGAGGCCTAAATTGGGCAAAGCGGTCCTCTGGGGAATGCAGGGGCAACATAGGGCCAATGTAGGCAGCTGTATGCTTCCCTCCTGCACAGCCCAGTGCATGAGGCATGTAGGATGGATGGCCATGGCAGGACAGAGCATGTCAGAGCATGTCAGAGCAAGCAGGGCAGCGGCCTCAGCACTTTACACAACTGTTCTGGGCTGCGTATGCAGCCAGGCCAGGTTGTCAAAAATTGAAGTAGTACCTACGGCTGCTCTAACTTACAGAGCTCCTTGAACAGCCCCAAATAGGAATGCCTCTGCACGTGATCCAAGTCCTGTGCTATACCTCCCCACAGTATCATTCAAATAGCATAAACCTTTCTCTTAGGTAATAAGCAAGCACTATTGCGCACAGACGCTCATATTCCCTTTTGTCCTTCTCTTCATTAAAACATCTTTCTACTGTAGTTTATCTATTTGTCTGAGGATATAGGCACGTTTTTGCCTGTCAACAAACAGAAATAATTCCACAGTTATCCTTAGGAACCAAACACGAGTAATGGAATAAATCCCATGTCAGGGACTGTGGGTGACTCATTCTACAGAGAGCAAGAGTAAATCTGATATCATTTCTAAGGTCAGAGCACAGTAAATAGCAGCTTATGCTGTTTTCCCATCTAATACCCTATCTAGTATTGACTCATTTCTGCAAATGGGTTCATAACATGCCTTCCGAGAATGTTTAGAGATGAACATTATAAATGGTGTAAGTGCTTTTCTGTTGTTGAGGTGTTTTTCTTTTACCATAGCATCTGGTCTCCTTGGCAACCTAGGAATATGCCTGTAGTAAGTAACATTATTCTCCTTTAAAAGACCTTCACCTTTCTGAATAGCTATGTCTCTGATGAGGCTCAACATATAAAAAATAACAATAATGGCAAAGAGATTCCAAGAAAAGAAACCTCTTTTTTAAAGTATATTTTAAAATGTAAAGGCATATTTTTCACACCGTTGTTATACACAACCTCAACTCAAATCTCTGCTGTAAAATAAGCAAATGTTCACCATCTCATTCACATTTTGCCCCATGCCTCTCAGGGCATTTGCCTCATGCCATATGGTCTGATCAACTGAGGAACCATCCAGGGGGTTGCATCAGTCTGGGTTCACCACACTTCTGGGACCCTGATAAAAACCATTGTCCAATTTTAATATTAAAGCATTCAAGGTTATCTTAAAAATGGAATGAGACTTTAGATTTGTATTCCTCTGAGGAGGACTGGATTTCAATTTGCAAATAGATCTGGAAGGCCTAAGTTAATGCAAAATATAAAATTGATCTATTACATTTTCAACAGAGAATGTAGTTAGGACCTAAGAAGTTGCATAATATTTTTTTCTTCTAGGTAAAAAATGTGTATTAAATGTAAACTGATTGATATATTGTAGGGGAAATTCTTGATTCACATTTTCAGTTGCAGGAGAATTAATGAATCTTGGTTAAAAATTTAGAACTAATTGATTGGGGGGAAATGGGGGAGAAAGGATGGTCTTGTGGGTGAGACACTATAGGGTTCAGGAGGTTTGGGATCAATTCCTGGCTCTGCCACAGACTTCCTATGTGACTTTGGGCAGTTAATTTAGTACTCACTCTTGCTCCTTTTGAAGCCAATAGCAAAATTCTCATTGTCTTCCATGGTGCAGGATCAGGGCATTAATCATTGTGAGTTCTGCTCAGCTGTGTGTGTGCATGTGTGCATGTATTTAGGGTGGGTGGGGGGAGATGACATAGAAAGCCAATTATGGCCCCAGATTATGTGCTGGACCAGCCCAAGCATATAACGTAGCTTCCTGTCTCAAAGAAACTTTACAATCATGGGAAGCAGTACAGCATCGCCATTCATTCCTGTCCATGGCTTGTTCCTCCATTAAACCCAACCCGGCCATGTTCCTGCATAGATGTCTCACCATCGAATGTGCCCAATACTGTAATCATTTCGACTGCAGCCAATCCCATGCACTGATTTCACGTTCTACTCTCCTAACTTCTTCATTTATCTTAAAAACATTCCACTATACACCTGCTATCTTCTGGAGAACACCTATCTCTACTGCCTCCAGCCTTCTGATGTCCCTTTAATTTAATGCAGCTGCTTCCAGACTCCAGAGTAACACTTTTAGTAGACTAGTTTGATAACTTTTCACTTTGGTACCAAATGTAATGTTTTTATCAGTCTATAAATTCATCAACTTCTGTGAAGCACTTGTAGCCAAACACATCTCCTTTTACACTCATCCATGCTGGAACCATTGGCACTGATCAAGCCTCCAAGTTACATATAAGATTTTCCTTGCTCTGCAACTTCACTGCTGCTGCATTTCAACACTTCTATCTATTGTCACTTTTCCAAGATATAATAAATGCCAAGAAGACCGAGTAGTTGTATATCCAAGTCAACTACACCAGTTTTCCAAGGTGATGAAGTGCTTATTAATTTTATTATTATTATTATTATGAATATTAATTAATTCAAACATTGGTGTCAGCTGTACAGTGTCATCTGCACCATAAATGAAAGAGTTTAACTCTAGATCACCCAATATCATGCCCTCCACTACATTCTTACTGTCCAATTTAAGAATATGAGAAAAAGGTAATGGTGATTACATCCCACCTTCTTCTTCTTCTTCTTCTTCTTCCTTTATGCTGCTTTTCCTGGTGAGGGTTGAAGCAGGAAGGACCAGACCTCCTTTTCCTCCGCAACAGGTTCCAACTCCTCCTGGGGGATTCCCTGGCATTCCCAGGCCAGCCGGGAGATATAATCCCTCCAGCGTATCCTGGGTCGGCACTGGGGCCTCCACCCCATGGGACGTGCCTGGTATGGTTCCAATGGAAGCCTCCCAGGGGGCATCCTTATCAGGTGCCCAAACCACCTCAACTGGCTCCTCTCAGTCCGGAGGAGTAGCGGCTCTACTCTGAGGCCCTCCCATATAGCTGAGCTCCTCACCCTATCTCAAAGAATAAGCCCAGTCACCCTGCAGACAAACCTCATTTCCACCGCTTGTACCTGTGATCTCATCCTTTCAGTCATTACTAAGGCCCTACCAAATTCACAGTCCATTTTGCTCAATTTCATGGCCATAGGATTTTTAAAATTGTAAATTGCATGATTTCAGCTATTTAAATCTGAAATGTCACAATGTTGTAATTGTAGGGGTTCTGACCCAAAAGAGTTGGGAGGGGTGTCACAAGGTTATTGTAGGGGGGTTATTGTAGGCAGCTGCTGACTAGGCCGGTAAACAGAGAGCTTCCCCCTAGAACTCAGCTCCTGCTTCACCACCACAGATCAGTACAGACACTGCACCAATCTGCTGGTTGATCTCATGCTCCCGCTTGCCATTACTCATGAACAAGACCCCTAGATACTTGAACTCCTCCACTAAGGGTACCTGCTCCCCCCCCCACCTGGAGAGAGCAGTCCACTTTCTCCTGGGCAAGGACCATGACCTCTGATTTGCAGGTACTGATTCTCATCCCAGTCACTTCACACTCACCAGCAAAACGTTTGAGTGAGCATCTGAGATCGCAGTCTGAAGAAGCAAGAAGGACAACACCATCTGCAAACAGCAGAGATGCCACCTTCAAGTCCCCATACTGGATACACTCCACAGCTCAGCTTCTCCTAGATATCCTGTCCATGAAAAAATCACAAACAGGAATGGGGACAAGACACACCCTTGGCAGAGTCAGACACCCACCTTGACTGAACTGGACTTAATGCCAAGAATCCGAACACAGCTCTCTCTCCAAGAATAGAGAGACCGGATAGCACACAAAAGCAGCACCGGCACCTCGTACTCGTGCAGCACTTCCACAAGACATTTCGGGGAACATGGTCATATTCCTTCTCCAGGTCTACAAAACAAAGGTAGACTGGATTAGCATACTCCTGTGACCCCTGGAGTATCTGTGAGAGAGCAAAGAGCTGATCCGTTGTTCCAAAGATGGAATCCACATTGTTCCTCCTGATTCTGAAGTTCAACTAATGGGCATAACTTCCTCTCCAGCTCCCTGGTATAGGCTTTGCCAGGGAGGCTGAGGAGTGTGATTCCCCCTATAGTTGGAACACACCCTCTGGTCTCCTTTCTTAAAGATTGGGACCACCACCCCAGTTTGCCAGTCTAGAGGAACTTCACCCACCTTCCCTGCAACACTGAAGAGGACCTTAACCACAGCACCCTAACATTGTCCAGTGCTTTCAACATCTTTGGGCAAATCTCATCCACCCCTGCTGCCTTACCACTACAAAGGCACTTTACTGCCGTATCGACCTCAGTATCAGAAATAGATCGTTATGGACATGACTAGCACAGAAGTCCAAGATCATCTCGCCTCTCAGGTCCAGACCAGGGAAGCCATTCCTCCCAGTCACTCCCCCTCCAGGTATCTCCATCGTTCCTCATGTGAGCATTGAAGTCCCCTAGTAGAACTACAGCATGAGTAGGTGGCACTCTATTGAGCAACAATCCCACTATCTCCACAAATGCTGAGTACTCTGAACGGTTGTTAAGTGCATAGACACAAACAACAGTCAGGGTTTTCTTCTCTGATATCTGAAGTGTCATCAAGGTGACCCTCGCATGAACCAGGACAAATTCCAACTGCACAACACCCAGCCGGGGACTTGTGAGTATCCCCACACCTGCCCAAGGCCTCTCACATGGGGCCACTCCTGAGTAGGAAAGAGACCACCCTCTATTGAGATGTTTGTTTTCAGAGCCAATGCTACATGTGGAGGCAAGGCTGACTATAGCTAGTCAGTACCTTTCCACCTCTTCCTCTTCTGGCTCCTTCCCACCAGTGAAGTGACATTCCATGTCCCTAGAGCCAGTTCCATTGCAGAGGGCCAGTTCAACGTGGTCCATCCCTCCTGTTGCCATTTTGGCATCACACCTGACTCTCACTCTTTGCCTCATGGGTGGTGAGCCCACGAGACGGGTCCACATCACCTTTTCAGACTGGGCCCGGCTGGGTTACATGGGTAGCCCAACCACCAGACGTGCGCCTGACACCACCCCCTGGGGTAGGTCCCACTATCCCTAGGCCAGATGAGGTTCGCATGGTCATTTGGGGTCTTTCACGAGGGTCTTGAGGTGGGTCATTTTTAGTCTGGAACCTCCCCCGCAGACCTATTCGCCTAGGGTGACCCTACCAGGAACCGTAGGCTCCAGATGACATAGCCCTGGGGTTTGTCAAAACATGCAAGCCCCTTCACCACAACGTACCAACCCTCAGAGGGGCATTTCCCCTTGTCTTGCACCAAACTTTGACTTGAATCTGTTGTCTAATTTTCCACCAATTCTTACAGCACTACAGGAGTCTTCATACCTAACTTTTATAATTGCAATTGTCTTATCTGGAACGTTATGATGTTGGAAAACCAGGTGTCAGCTCTTGCCAAAGTTTTAGGCTTAGCCAAACACCGATAATTTCATTGCTGGAAATCAGTCCAGCTCACCTTTGTGTTAGTATGGTTGAGGTGGGTATTGAATTTATAACAAGTGTTTAGATTTTATTATTAGGTTTATGGTTTAGGTTGCTACATGTTTTAATGCTACTTATAATGTCTGTATCCCATGCTATAAAATAATACTTACATGCTTGCTATATATCTGTTCTGAACTACATAACTCCCCAAACAAGAAAAAGCTATACCTAGTGCAAAATGTTAAATCCCTATGAAAGGTATTACTACTCGTTCATCAGAAAGGACTATCAAAACTAAATGGGTTATTGTGGGACATCACAATACAGACTTTGCTAATTTCCGCGGCATACCCAGGAAGAGGCTATGTGCAAAAAGGCACCTCAGCTTGAATTCTGCAAGAAGGAAATAAAGATAGCTGACAAAAACTTTTAATCTCTTTTGCGGTTTGGGCTCTCACAGGGCCAGAGCTACGAAACAGAAGCAGAGATCCCCAGGGTCAACTTGGATTAGCCCTGAAAGACATTCAGTGCTGACAGACTGCTACAACTCTGTGACCTGTTGGAACCATAGGCTGTAACTCATTTGTGTTTATATATTTTCCTGCTATAACCTGTAAATAACTCTCTCATTTCTTCTTCCTAGTTAATAACTCAAGTTGGTTTACTATAGGATTGGCTACAAGCATTGTTTTTGGTGTGAAATCTGATGTACAAATTGACTTGGGGTAAGTGACTGGTCTCCTGGGACTGGAAGCAATCGGAATCTTCTGTGATCTTTGCTGTATAGCAACCAACTATCATATAGTCCATCTTGCCTGGGTGGTAAGATAGACTAGAATGCCCAAGGGGACTGTCAGTGACTCCATGTAAGACTGTTATAGCACTTCAGGAGTTCACATTTGTTACTGGGTTGGTGAAATCTAATTATAGAACATATCACCAGTTTGGGGTGTCTGACCTGCTTTATGGTTGGCACTCACAGTTGTGAACTACTCCAGACAGCATGACAAACTTAATATGATTTTACTACTTTCCATAATGCTTTCCTCCAAACCAAATCAAATCCCTTTGCGAAGCTGACGAAAACAGCGAACATCTTTAATTCCCTTTCTTGCTTTTTTTCCCATCAACTGTCAGAGCATGAATATCTGATCAATGCAACTTGAGCCTGGTCTGAAGCTACACTGTTCCTGATTTACTACTACTTCTAAAACTAGTCTTAATCTGTTGGCAGTTACTTTAATCATGATATTTCCCGGCACTGATAATAAGCTTATAAATCATCCAGTACCTAGTCTTGCTCCCACACCTTCTTGTTTTTACTAATGTTTTTCTTGCATTTGTCCACCAGCTTGTAGCAGCTCAGCTGTTGTATTATCTATTCCTCCAGCTTTCCTATTTTTTAACAGATTCACTCCTCTTTCTATTTCTGCTTCTGACAGTGGTTCAGTGCTGATATCCATTCCACCTTACAAGCTACCCTATTCATCTAGCATGTCTAGAATGCTTGCATCTGGATAAGCTATAGGGTTCTAATATATAATATAACATAATATATCAAATGGGAATGAACGGGGGGTATTCCTTCCAGGTTAAATTCAACTATGGCCATATTGGCTGTAGAATGCCCCCATTGCAGTGGAATTGTATGTTCTGCTGTACATGGAGTATACAGGTGTGGAGCTGACACACACGGGGCGCTTACAGCCCATTCTACCATGAAGTTTGGCTGATCCTGCAAAGACTTAAGCATGGGAGTAACTTTACTCATGTGAATAGTCCTGTTGAAATCAGGATAAGATTAGGCCCTAAATCAACTATGTATAAACTACGATAGAGGAGGGTTTGAGGACAGGAGAGGAGGAGCAGCCTGTGGTCCACAGCTGTTGTAGATCCAATTGCCAAAAGTCACTCATAGGGGTGCAAAGGGTTTGTGGCTACTGTTCCAAATGAGGGACTGAAGACTGCATAACAACTGCCTCACACTTCATTTGTGAGCTGGGAGTTAGATTTGCAACCCCTGCATAGATTCCTACATAAAGCTTATTTACTCAGGCTTGATGCAAAAGAGTACTGACATTCACTTTTAGGGTTTACTAGCTACAGGATCAGAAGAGACAGATGTGTTTTACATCTTTCTCAATAAGAAATACCAACTTAACTTACTGGATAGCTAACTCTTATTGTTCATGAAGGTTAGTTATTTTTATCTTCATATTATATATTTATTGCTGTGTAATGAGACAGTTAACATTCCAGGTATGTGTTCTGTACATTATATTTGAAGAAACCTACATACAGATATTTCAATAGGTAAACCATATGTATTGTGTTGTCCATTTTTAAAGGCTGCTGTTAAACAGAAGCAGTATCATTAGCGCCCTACCAAATACACTTCTGTGAAAAATGCGTCATACACCATGAAATCACAACTCCCCCGTGAAATCTAGCTATTGCATGGGAGGGGCAGGGCTGCAGGCTCCAGCTGCTTGTCCCCGCGGGGCTAGTGAGGGACAGGACTTCCTCTTCTCCCGAATGGCCGTTCTTGGGTAGGGTTGCCAACCCTCCTGGATTGGCCAGGAGTCTCCCAGAATCAGAATTGATCTGCCAGTGGCTATGGAAACCAATCCAGGAGATTTTAATAGACCACTAAAAGTCCGGGTCGGTGCACAGTGGGGCTAAAGCAGGCTCCCTACCTGCCATGGCTCTGCACGGCTCCTGGAAGCGACCAGCACAGGGGCAGCCAGGGGGTCTCTGCATGCTGCCCCCACCCCAAGTGCCGACTCTGCAGCTCCCATTGGCTGGGAACTGCAGCCAATGGGGGCTGTGGGGACAGTGCCTTCAGGTAGAGGCAGTGCGCAGAGCCACCTTGCCACCTCTGAGCCTAGGGGCCGGACATGCTGACCACTTCTGGGAGCCGCCCGAGGTAAGAACCGCCTACCAGAGCCTGCACCCCTGCAAACTCCTGCCCCAGCCCTCAGCCTCCTCTCAAACCCAAAGTCCCTCCCAGAGCCTGTCCCCCTCCTGTAACCCAACCCTATGCCCCAGGCTCACCCCAGAGCCCCCTGACACACTCCAAACCCCTCAGCCCCAGCCCAGAGCCCACACCCCAAACTCCTGCCCCAGCCTGGTGAAAATGAGCGAGTGAGTGAGGGTGGGGGAGAGTGAGCGATGGAGGGAGGGCAGATGGAGTGAGCGGGGGGCTGGGGCCTCAGAAAGGGCAGGGCAGGGTGGGGCCTTGGGGGGGAGGGCAGGGCAGGGGGCGGGGCAAGTGTGTTTGGGTATGTGCAATTAGACAGTTGGCAACCCTGCTCTCGGGGGGAGATCAGACCCACCTCCAGGTACCTCCCCCAGCTGCAGGAAGCTCTGCAGCTGCGCTGCCTTCAGAGCTGGGCTATGAAGGCAGTAGCCAGGGAGCTTCTTGCAGCCGGAGAAGGTTTCCAGAGGAGGGTCTGATCTCCCCCAGAGAGCAGCCGTGCAGGGGAAGAGGGAAGCCCCAGCTCTGAAGGCAGCACAGAAGTGAGGATGACACTCCCGTGACCTCCCTGCAACAGCTTTGCGACTCCCCCATGATCCGCTTTTGGGTTGAGACCCCCATGGTTACCACACCATGAAATTTCAGATATAAACATTTGAAATCATGAAATTGACTATTTTTAAAATACTGTGACCATGAAATTGACCGAAATGGACTGTGAATTTCATAGGGCCCTAAATAATCTACATAATAAAGGAACAATCACAGTATGTAAGCTTCATGAAAAACTTGGTTAAGGGGCAAGTTTCCAAAAGCCTGATAGGGCTTGATTGTGCTCCTCAGAAGACTAAGAAAATAATCCATAATGTTCCCATTTGTCTTAAAAGCAAAAAAAACCTTCAGTGGAATGATGCAATTTATATCTTGGCTGAGGTCAGCTGTAAAAAAGCCTGCTCAGTCAGCCCTTAAGTGTGTTCTTACCACTTGGTGCCAGTTGGCAATAAATGAAAACTACTACTGTGGAGTCTCAATGGACATTAGGGATTTAATCTAAAATACAATTTTAAAAAGAAAAGCTCAGTCTGATTTCCTTCTCTAGACAAAAAATATAATCATGTAAATGCCATAATTACAATTTAAGATAAGTTTTTTGCCTTTTGAGTTAGCCCTTGGACAATTAAAGCTGCCTGGCATTTGATACATTAATAATCATAACTAAATGGCTATTTTAACTCTAGGCTACTGCATGCTGAAGTAAAACTCCAAGGGTGAAATATGATCCCATTGAAGTCCATGGGAATTTTGCCTTTGACATCAGTGAGACTAGGATTTCACCCCAAGATGGGTAGGGGTCTCTAAATTATATTACAGCACAGAATCATTGTTCAGATATAGAAATTTAATAAAAAAGATTGTTTTATAACACACAACGTTACCATATGTGACCCAGGGACCCCTTAATGCCAACTGGCAGAGGGCATAAGGGGTGCACAGGGGCTTACAGGATCACTTGGATCTGATGTTTACATAATAGTTATACAAAGTGTAGCATGTAAGGTCTCTGAGAGCCCGTAGCCTGCTGGTCATCATAATCATTGCAAAATATTTGTAAGGATATTATTTTAAACGGTAGGTATGTATCGATACTGAAAACTGTGTTTTTAAGGTATGTAAGTTAAAACAGGTCACCAAAAGGTGATAAACAGGTTCTGTTCAGGCAGGGGATTGTAGACACTTATCTCCTCTCACAATGTAAGTCTATTTGCTTATGGAACAGCTAGATCTACCACATCAAGTTTTGAAGCTTTCCTCAAGACAAGGAATTTAAAATGTATAAATGCCGAAGATCCTTTTTTAAAAAAAAAAGTTTTTCTCTCTCTCTCTCTCTCTCTCCCGCTTCTTTCTCCCCCAACCCCCTACACCTGGCATGGGGACTCATGATTACTCAGGGTGAGGAACATTTTCTTCTTTCTTAGGGCTTGTCTACACTTACTGCACTGCTGTAGCACTTAGTGAAGACACTACTTATGCATAGCTACTCCAGAGTCGGTAGCTCCTGTTGACATAGTGCTGTCTACTCTGGTGGTTAGGTTGATATAACTGTTGTTCAGGGGTGTGGAAAATCCACACCCCTGAGCAACATAGTTATACTGATATAAGTTTGTAGTGCAGACCAAGCCTTAGTTTTCCAGGATTAAGGGGTTTTATTCATTTCAAATTGTTTCGATATTTTCCCATTAATTTTAATGGTCCACCACTGTCTTTTTCCTGACTTGTACAATGCTAAGTACTTGGAGCTAGCCTCATTGTCTATTTGAGGAGTCATCCCCTCCCTGCCTGATTGCTTCACAGAAATTATGAGCGCAGTTTTATATACACAAATACATAACCACAGTTTGCATACATATCTCATAATGACCATTGGGTTCAGAACATGACAAGCTTTCATAAGAGATCTTCGTTGACATATAGTTATACACACTAATATTGTATACAACCATTTGATTCAATTGTATATTGTTTGGAGTTCAGACCCCCTGTTCTTCCATTGGGGTGTCTTGACCCTGATTGTCACAGAAATGTAGAAATAGCAAAAAATTATCTGTAGCATCTCTTTTCCTTGCTGCAGTCCAATCTGCTATTTTATTCAAGCAGACAAAGCAGTTTACATATTTGATTAAACTTTTGCCTGGAGAAAGTGCATTTTTCCATTTGAAAAATCCAGATTTGATAAAAACTATATTGGCTCCTATTCCACCCACATCGCTAGGGTGTGCATATATCCCACAAGGAAAACAAAGGGCCTTATCAGCTTTAACAGAGATGGTATTCACAACCTGTTGCCTGTCTAGGAGTTCCCCTTGATTCTGCAATGCTCGTTTCTTCTATACTCTAGCGGAGCATTCCAATTCAAGTAAGCCCATCTGTGCACTCACATGCGCTCTAAATTTCTCCTCTCCCTCAGTTTGAAAGGAACTCTTTCCTTCTTTTCCCTCCAAACAGGTAGGCAGTATCTGGTCACAGAAACTCCATCATAGAACCCTGTGTCCCCACTTAGCGACTTTGTATATTTTGCAAGCCTCCTTGCAGAGACCCTCTCTGTACTTTCTTACCAGGGTTACAATGCAATCCCCAAGCTTAATTTAGTTGAAAGACTGTTGATAAAATGCCCCACCCTCCACCCCCAGACCTCTGCTAGCTACCGGAATTGTGACTACTACTCTGTGGCTTTAGGCCTACAATCACTTATCTGTGGAAACTCAGATAAGAAACTGGGGGGCAGAGGGCAGGAAATGGAACAAATTTAATTTCTATGGGGGGAGGGGGTGCAATGCCCCCTCATGCCCTCCCCCCACAAGTTATGGGCTGTCTCCCAGCATTAGGGACTCCCTACTCCCATTAAGGGGGTGGGTATCTGAGGCAGAACTGATTCATATGTAAGTCAAATTCCTGCCCTGATATTAGCCTCCTGTATTGGCGGGGGTAAAAATAAGCGTATATATGTAAATGATATGGCTGATATATGATATATGAAATCAGCTTTCATGTACTGTAATTATTTTAAAAAGAAACTAATCCATGCGTCATAAAACATGCTTAGCCTCGACCTATGAAATGCAAATAATCTACATCTAAGAATGCGTGAATGGAACTTTCTGAATTCCAGGGGACTACTATCCATGGCATATCTTACTAACTGAAAGAACCAAAAGGCATTTACAGTGACTTTCATCAGGAAGGATTTCACATTAGTGCTGTCTCACAGGACTATAATGCAGAATGGCCCCTTTGGATTACTCTAAAACTAAATATCCTCTGTAAAATATAGCTATCATTACCAGTCGGCAAGTTAGACTTGTGTTATTAATATGTGGACAGATTTATTTCCAGATCCAATAATACTCTCTAAATCTTTAGGAAGGCTCTCTGCCTTTATATCAAATCCTGAAACATGAACCAAAATCTTTATAAAAAGATATAATAAATGTGATGGATAAATTCTGCCATAAGATGCACACTTGGGGATCCCACTGATTTTGATGAGAGGACCACATGCCAAGTTCAGCTTCTCTGAGTGCAGAATTGGTCCTTTGGGAGAAACGTACTCTTCATGGCTTGATGCTCAGAGGGCCTTGAGGTGCTGGGGACAGTAGAAACCACAACCTGTGGGGTAGTTACATATCTCTCCTGTTTTGTGAAAACCAGTGGAGTGGCACTGAGCTCATTGCTCATTTAACTGTCAATATCTCCCAAAAGAAAAGATAGGTGACATCTTACCTCCATTGCTTAAGACGCCACCTTTTGACATTGAGGGTCTTGTTGGCTATATTCTGAATCTTCCATTTACAGCAAGTATTATTAAATAGGGTGTGACAAAATAATTCCAGTACGGTCTAGATTCTTTTTTCAGTATTTTTACCAGCTCTCTAATGTGGGTTGTTGTTTTTTTCTTGGGGCAGGGGAGGGGGCTTAGACTAAATATTTTTGGGTGCTCCTTACTCCTTTTTTTGGTTAAATCTAGCTAAATTTCTAAACAAAATGCCATTTGAATTGAAAAGCAGAAGTATTTTGTTTTGAAAATGTTGCAATTAAATAATTTGACTTGTTCGGAATTCCCCCCTCCCTTTTTCTGAAACTATTTGCTGAATTTGACTTGAATACACAAATAGTTTCAGTCAACCCAAAACTACATTTTTCAGCAAATAAACTATTTGTCAAAAAAAATCACTCGGCTCTGGTCCTGAGTCTCTATGGGTATGTCTCACCCACAGTTGCCCTGTGCCGGCTGACCCAGGCTCATGGGGCTCAGGCTAAGGCAGTAGCGTAGCCATGGGGGGGAGCAGGGGGAGCGGCCGCTCCCCCTGTGAGGAGAAGCGGTGCTAAGGCGCCACCTGAGGGAATTTAAAAGGCCCGCGGCTGCAAGAGCCGCGGGCCTTTTAAATCCCCGCCCGAGCCCTGCTGACGGAGCCGGGCTCAGGCGGGGGCACTTTAAAAGGCCGGCGGCTCCTGCCGCTGTGGGGAGGCAGGCCCTTTAAAGTGCCCCCCCCAGCCCCGCTGCCGGAGCCGGGCTGGGGGGGTGCTTTAAAAGGCTTGCGGCTCCTGCCGCTGCAGGAAGCCACAGGCCTTTTAAAGTGCCCTCCCCTGCCCACGCCCCGCTGCCAGAGCCGGGCTCAGGCGGGGATTTAAAAGGCCCGGGGGCTCCGCAGCGGCTGGAGCCCGGGGCCCTTTAAAGCGCCGCCGGGGTGAGTACAGGGGGAGCAGGGAGGCGCCTTTTTATAGCGCCGCTCCCCCTGTGCTCTAAACCTGGCTACGCCACTGGGCTAAGGGTCTGTTTAATTAGGGTGTAGACATTCAGGCTTGGCTGGAGCCTGATCTCTGGGACCCTCCCTCTTCTCCCCCACCCCCGTGGGTCCTCAGAAGCTGGGCTCCAGCCTGAGCCTGAGCTTTACACAGCAATTAAACAGCCCCACAAGCCTAAGCCCTGCAAGCCTGAGTCAGCCAGCACAGGCCAGCCGTGGGTGTATAAGTGCAGTGTAGAAGTACCCTATATTCCTCTGCATTCAGCAAATAGTTGTGAAATCCACTACCAAAAGGTGTTTCTAGTGCACAGGTTGGAGAATGTTCTGGGAATAAATCAGGTTGCGTAGTGAAGCAGCCTATCTGTAGGACCCGTGCCTCATTAGTTGCAGAAGTCGAAAGGTGTGTAGTGAATGAGGCAGGGGACTGTAGGAAGAAAAAGGATGACCTTGTGATTAAGGAAGTTGATTCTTTTTCTGCGTCAACCATGGAGTTCCTCTGTAATGCTGGGCATGTCACTTAAACCAAAAATTTCATACATATTTGTGGCCACTAATTGGATGTTCCTCATGAAACACCTGGGGCCAGATTAGCAGAAGTGTTGAGCGCACAACTGTAACTAACATCAATTGGAGCAGTGCTTTAAACATATGTGCAATAAAAATACTAAGTACTCTGAAAAAATCAGATCATACGTGTCTCACATTGGGCACCCCAGATCAGTCCCCAAGTTTGGCCTTATTTGCTATTCCTTATTTCCACAGCTGTAAAATGGGGATAATCCTACCTGATCTCATAGAAGTGTTGTGAAGGTAAATTCATTTGTATTTGTGAAGCACTCAGATACTGTGGTGAGAGCACTATAGAAATGCCCTAGAGGAAAGTAATAATTCTGTATTCAGTGCTGGATTTGAGTGGAGTGCATTTAATGAGGGGTGGAGCTGCATGTTGAGTGAGGAGAATTGAAAGAAGTATTGAATGTTTTTGTTCAATGAGACAGGGGTTCTTGTGAAAAAAATAGTCTTTAATTACATGATTGCATGCTATCACAATGCATATGCACAAGGGGATCCAATTATGGCTGGATGGGCAACCTTAATTCTGGCCTTTACTAACTTCTGAGTGCTTGACTTTTCAACCTTAATAATGCTCTTTTAACATAGATTTTGTTTTGATGTAATTTGTATAAATATTGTTTTAATCAGTTTTTAATTGATTTTATACAACAGCCACTGCTCATTGTTATTACCTGGTACACATAGCTAGTGTCCTGTAAGCAGAATACCCAGTATTTGGTATGCAGAAGGACAGAAAAACTGGATTAATCATAGTCCTAGAAATTACTGTTTAAATGTGAGGCCTCATTTGATGGGGCTATTAAATATACATAAAAGAAACTCTGCCTTCCATACAGAATGTGATCATTACCTGCCTCAGCTATGTTAGAACTTTCTGAAGTCCTACTCCTAGTCACAGTACAAAATAAACTTTAAGTTGCAGACATTGCAACTAATACAGCCTAGTTATAATAAAAAGTAAAGTTGAATTTTCAAAGGAAGCCCCATAAAATAACATCTGTACAAGAAAGAAAACAAAGAAATGGCTCACTAGAACAGGATTCAACCTTGAGATAGTGATACTGTACTAAGCACTTAGGACTGGCACAGCATGATACAGTATAATTCAATGGGGCTGTTGCCATTGAATATTTCCAACCAGCAAAGAGTAAATCATTGTGTGTATGTGTGCACTCTGAATGGTTATGTACCCTTGAATTGATTAAAATAAACACCACTCTAGGAGCTTATGTTCTTCAATGCACTTCTGGAAGGTGCTCAACTACTGCCGTGACGAGCACGGTACAGAATAGAATAGGAACGAGTTCAGACTGACTGGCTTGTGAGACCAGGTTTTTGGCCAGAAAAGACAAGTGCCAATCAAGGAAAATGATCAGGAAAAACAAGATGTGGGAAGACATTTTGAATGTCCATTTCCCAAGCCCTTTGTTAGCAGCAAAGCACAGGTTCATATTAATGGTTACTGTTTAACAATTCTGATCTACCTGTTATACGTATCGGTTAAGCAAATGGTCCAGTCTTTGCATGTATATTATTACCATGTGCAGAAATTGTTCTTTTTGTTAATTACTCACATGACCTTGGGTCACTAAAACAGACCAAACAAACAAAAACCCCAATCCTGCTAGCTGCAACTAACAGCTTTAATTAAGAACATGGCACAGTATACAACATATAAAAATAAATCATGGTTGGGTGAATATTCAACATTTGAATGACGTCAGGTGTCTAGTTAAATTCTGTATTTGAGGATTATTTCTCCGATCCATATGGCAAGCAAACTGATGGTTACAGATTGAACTCCCCAAAAGCTTTACTACGTCAGGCTATGTCCATCCAGGAAAGCTAAAACTGAGAGACAACTTTGTAGTACAAATAGCTTCCAGAAACCAATTTGAGGGATTGGAAGAATAGAAGAGATGTGTAGCTGGATTCCACTAGAAAGACACTCACAGCAGAAACAGTGACTCACACTGTGGCTTCTAGAGCCAGACACAGCAGGGACCATCTGCATACAGATTTATCCTTCATTGTGGAAAGACCCACTATTTTGGGCCTGTTCTTTAGGTATGTTCTTTCACAGCCAGGGAAGGTGAAAGCACGGATACAGTAACTCCTCACTTAACGTTGTAGTTATGTGCCTGAAAAATGCGACTTTAAGTGAAACAATGTTAAGCAAATCCAATTTCCCCATAAGAATTAATGTAAATTGGGGGATTAGGTTCCAGGGAAATTTTTTTCACCGGACAAAAAACTCTCTCTCTCTCTCTATATATATATACACACACACACACACACACACGGTATACATTTTAAACAAACAATTTAATACTCTTCACAGCAATGATGATTGTGAAGCTTGGTTGGGTGGAAGAGGGTGGGGCATTTCCCACGGAATGCCTTGCTGCTAAATGAACTAGCACTTGGCTGAGCCCTCAAGGGTTAACAAATTGTTGATGAGGGTGAGAGGCTACATTAACAAGGCAGCACAAATGGAGAGGCAGGGGAGACAGCGTAGCAGACAGAGACAGACACACACCTTGTGTGTGTGTGGGAGAGAGAGATGCACGCTGCTCCTTTAAGTAAGCTGACTCACTCTTAAATGCATTGTCTGTTTAAGTGGATCAGGAAGTTGATACAGCAGCTGCTACACCAAGCTCTCAGTCTCTCTCCTGTAGCCTGATCGAGGATGTGTTAATAATATTGATTTGGTTTATCAGTTCAATTTAATAGTATTTAAAATTAATTTAATTAATATTAATAATTTAATAATAATTATTTATTAATATTAATAGTATGGGTTTAGGCTCACCAATCTGTTTGATCAGAAGATAAGTTCTTGTTCCGAATCAGGCCCCACAGAGTTTATAAAAGGATCCTCGGGGTATGACAGGAAACTCACACTGAGACAGATATAGTCATAAAGACCTTTGATTAAAATCAGTAAAATAATAAGTAAATGGTAAGTAAAAGTTACAGAGTTACAGTGGTATTACTGTTATTCAAATACAAATAATAATGTGTTCTGCAAGACTTTGGTTAATATACTCACACTCTGTTTTGGTGCTCGCCTCTGGCAGTTCCGGTTTCTCACCTCTTGCAGAGGAAACTTGCGAAAGCTAGAAAGCTAGTTTAACTTATACTAATATCTAACTAAGAAATAAAACTGAGAATAAAGAATCAGGGAAACCAAGCTTGGGCTAGTTCCCTTTAGAACTTAAAGTTTAAAAATAACATAAGTACGGACTATTAATAGTTTAACAGCCGTCGTAGATAGCATCGATAGTCAGGTGAAGATGAAGAGTGAGCGTGCTCCCTAGCAAGGGGGGTTCGCTTCTTTTATAGTTACCGGAAATCCTCCTTCTTATGCCCATATTTCATTACTCCCCCACAGAAATATTGGGGTTCACTTAGCCCATTGGCTGATATGTCTGTGCGTAGGGATGACACCTGTATATGCATTTGTGGTGTACGTATTACATTTGTGCATCCGGCTTTGGAAAAAAACCCTTATGCCAATCTTTATGCCTATTGGTCTAGGTAAAGGTCGTAGACAGAGGCGTGGGTGTTTCTATCTATTTGGGTAATAAGATGAAGGTTAACTTTCTGGGTGAAAGGTCTTAGATACAATCTTGCATATAGCATCATCATACAGATTTTTGATCAGTAGGCCCTCTTGCGTTACAGCCAGACTAAATCTAATATAAATCTATTACAAACATCAAATACTTAAACTTATCAGAAAAGATATATCTTATGCAAGCAAGCAGATTAATCCTTAGGGCTACACTCCATCTGTGTCCCGCCCTGCTCTATATGGAGAAGGGGTAAGCGGGGTGCAGGGGGGAGTGGGACACCCTGACATTAGCACCCCCTTTCCTTCCCCATCCCCTGCACAGCAGACAGGAGGCTCCCGGGAGCAGCTCCAAGGCAGAGGGCAGGAGCAGCACATGGCAGTGGGGGAAGGGACAGCTGAACTGCCGGCAATTGATAGCCTGCTGGGCAGCTGCAGGACAGGGAACTTAGGGGAGTGGGGAGCTGATAGGGGGGCTTGTAACCACCCTGGTTACAAGCCCCCACCAGCTAGCTCCACCGGGCTGCTCTTCCTGCAAGCAGTGGACAAAACAGGAGGCTGCCAAACGACGCTATAAGGGAGCATTGCACAACTTTAAATGAGCATGTACCCTAATTGATCAACAATGTAAGAACAAAACAACATTAACCGGGGGACGACTTTAATTGAGGAGTTACTGTATTAAATTTAGACTTCACCATGAGATGTATGAATGCTGGCAATACACCTAATACTATCAAGGAGCTTTGGGATTCTAGTATAGAGAGGATCCATGCTGGCACTAGCACAATTAAGCAGTACCAAGGAATCGAGCTGGGAGAAATTTTTCTAGCCAATATTAAATTGGCCAAAAAATACCTTTTTTGTGTGTGTGGTACTAAAACAGTTTGCAAATTTGGGTTGAAATTGGTGTCTAGTTTCATCCAAACCACCCCCCCTTTTTTTATGTCAAAATGATCCATTTTGACATTTTGCTTTGAAATGAAATTTTCTAAACAAAATGTCAGTTCAAAACAAGTGTCAAAACATTTGATTTTGACCCAAACAATTTGTGGTGGTGGTTTTTTTTCATTTTGTCAAGAAAAACAAAACATATCCCCCCCCCGCCCCCCCCACACACACACAGATTTCAGTTTGGCTACCAAACCGAAAAAAATGGATTATTTGCTTAGATATGCTGGGGAATGGCACATGTTCTAGAATCTTATAGACTTTTGACTTGTTTGTTTATTGGACTGTTTCTGTTTGCCCAAATTTGTTTTTAATACCATGGTGGAAAAAAATGCTTCAGGCTGATATTCCATAAGAAGCTTATGAAAACTGTTAGACTGTTCTGAGAAAAACTCAATTTTTAGCCTCCCCAAAAAGCAGCAGTTTGAATATGTTTTTGTTTTTACGATAGTAAGGATGGTGCTGAGCAAATTAAAGGTTTGGCGTATGTGCTTAGACATTTGGCTGCGTGTGTGTGTTTTCCCTGTGTGCTGTTCCAGCTCTGCACAGACAGTTGGCACAGCAGACCTTGAGCAAACCGCCCAATGACCACAAGATCCGTTAAGGTACAAAGGCACCCAGCCAGGTTTATTGTTGATAAAGCACAATAGCAGCACCTGGCAGACTTTACGAGGATACTAAGACATGTGTGTCCATTACAATGGACGCAGCTCAGTCAGTGGCAGGACTTTCCACTGCCCCCTATGCTGGCCAAAGATACTCCCTCTGAGATACATCTTTATACACCGATACAACAAGTTGCGTACTATTATTTTGATCTTATGTTTTAGGAGGGGTTAGTGTGTTTTTTGTTATTTTGGGGGGATGTTTTTGTATCATTCTTGATATTGGGATGTTTTGGTACCACTTGATATTGGGATGTGTTTGTGTGAGCACTTTGTGCTTAACACTTTGTAGAAATGTATATTTTTGCAATGTTAGCCCTGTTTTTGCCAAATTCTGTAAGCAGTTTCTGCCTCGTACCAGGCCTCTAATACAAGGGCTTATGTCTCAGGCACTCTTCCTACTACAGCGCACAGGACCCAGTTGTATCCCTAGCTCTTTGCACTTGAAGGACCCATGTGTAGCTAGCTGCCTTTGGTCAGGTAGGGGTAGTGTGGTCATATTGTATTACATTGTATTTTATTACAAGTCTTGTGATATTTTATTTAAAAAACACATAAAATAAAACAGCTGCTAGAATCAAGAGACTGAAAATCTATTTTTATCATCATTATTAAAGCTAAATTTCTGGCCCTCAAGGGTGTAGAGAAAAGCTGGAAAACATGAATTAAGTGCACACTCTCAAGGCTCAGAGACCAGAAGGCAAATAGAAAGAACTCAAGTTTATTATTTTTAAAAAATCTAAGGATTTTTAAGTCAATTTCATGATTTATGGCGTAACTCAAGATTGCTGTATACTTGAATTTGACAATACTGATATGTTTTTTCCATACACAAAGAACAAATGGATAGTTTCAGTCACAGTTACCTTTATTTTAGATTAAAAGACAAAAGAAGGGAACAAATGTAAAGTGTCTATGAGAGAGCATGTAGTGTCTCTCTCCTCTGACAGTCTGCACTGAATGTGAGCACAAATGGCAGCTGAACTTAACATACCAGGAGAATACACAGAAATTTAAAGGTGTAGTACACAGAAAAACAAAGCAATAACAGTTACATACATAGATACACCACACATGGCACTATGCCCTGTCCCTGGACCTGGGGGCAGGATGGTCCACTGTAGGCTCAGGGAACCATGAGCGGGGGACGGGGAGGACCAGGTAGGGGACACAGTGTTTTCTTGGCAAACCCCTGGGATACTCATTCAGGTGTTAACCCAGTTTGAGTTTTTCTCAAATCTCATGGGATTTTTTTTGTTTTGTTTTGCAAGGGCGTGATCAGAACCCCAGGGAAAAAGCATAATTCACTCCAAGAACAGAGAATAAGAAGTGTGTGTGTAACAGTTAAAATATTATTAGTCTCTATTATAGCTGTATTGAATATTTGTGTTGACTCTTCAGTCCCACAGCCCTCCCTGAGCAGTCTTTGGCTCAAGATTCAACGAGTTGGTGAATTTTGGCTCGTACTTGTGAAAAGTCAGAAAACACATGTGAAGGTTGTTTGCACAGCTGGAAAGCCAATGGACATCCCTCTCCCCAACCAGTCTTGTTTGCTCTACCCACTCACCATCAGCAAGCTCTGGAACCTCCTGAGATATCTGAAGGGATACTCTCAGGGCTTCCTGAACATAGAGAGGGATCTAGGATGGAGGAAGAAGGATGTCTGAAAAATAGGGAATGGTCACATCTCCAAGTGAACCTGCAGAGTTTGGTTTACTTCCAGTCCTTGCAAATTAACCTGCAGGGTTCAATTCATGAACCCCCTTTGAAAACTGGACCTCACAGGATTCAAATAGCCCTATTCTGTATTCAACTTAATAGAATATAGGCTTGGGCTCTGACCTTGCAATTGAATCCACATGAGTGGACCTTTGTTGTGCCCCTGTGGGGTCCCATTAAAGTTAATGTGGCTCTGCATGGGCAGAAGGGAATGCTCATACAGATCTGATTGTAGGTTTGGGGTCTTAAGAACTTCCAAAATCTAATTACTTAAAGCAAATATGTGCCTGATACCTGCTTCAGAGCTGCAACATCTGCGGAGCTATGTTTTGTAGCAAACAAAACATGCTCAACTTGTACGGATTTGTTCAAAGGATGACAAAACACAAGACCAGAGAGTGAGACTGGTGCAGAAGCTAGAAGCCTGTTTCTCAGAAGCTTGGTTGCTTATATTTAACAATCCTGCTGATTCAGTATGCTTTTGAGAGAGCTAATGTCTAGTTGAATGCTTCTTGGCCACTGAGAATAGGGGATTCTTCTGCAAGCAGCCTCAGAGAGGCACTTTTTGACTGGGATCATGCCCATAATTAGAGGTGTGCATTCTTGTACACTAAGCAGCGTGATCTGATCTACTGTTATTAAAACTTAAGATCTCCAGGTGGGCTGTTTGTTAAAGAAACTTTATAAGGGTCAAATTCTGATCCTATTAAAGTCAACAGGAATTTAGCTTCAGTGGGAGCAGGATTTCCTCTCATACAAAGATACTCTGGGAAATGAGATAAAAGACCCGTTTTAAGAAAATTCAGATAAACTAGATGGTAGGAGAGGCTGGTGCTACAGATAATGTAATGTCATTACCCAGTAAAATATCAGAAAATGTGAACATTTAGTTTCTTTAAAAAAAAATACTGCTTTGGAAGCCAGATACATTTCCATTCCTACCAAGTGCTCAGGAGTCTGTATCTATAAAAAGTATAACATCTGGACACTGTGATTGTAACTTTCTCATTATTATCAACAGTCAACCATGACAGATGGCTACTGCCAGAACCCTGAAAATCTCTCTTTGTTAAGAAATGATTTGTTGTTTTCCCTGCTATTGCTTAGGTTCTGTGGCTTTGAAACCAGTATTTGAATGGAGGCAGACATAACAATGTATTTCCCTACAAAATTAAGGCTGGTTCTAATAATTCAAAATATTTAGTCAGTTATAATGCCAAATGATTTTGATATGGTTATACTATGGACACTGAAGTTTTACTGTTGTGGTAGGTTTAAAAAAACAACTGCTTGCCACTTGCCCCTGCTTGCCCCCCCACCCCCTTGCCCCTGCTTGCTGGGAGCTGATCAAAAAAAAGAAGCTACAAGCCAAACAAGCAACGAGCTACAAGCCCAACAAGCTACAAGCCCAACAAGCTACAAGCCAAAAACTAGCCAACAAGCTACTCACCAGACAATTAAGCCAAAAATAAACCCAATTTCTATGTTTTTTTCGCGGGTTTGGCATGTCTGAAAAGCATCTCAGCACCTAACTTCCATTTATTTCAGTGGGTGCTAGGCCCCTACATGCTTTCTGAAAATCTCCCTAGGTGCCTAAATACATTTAAAAATCTGGTAATTAGTGTTTAAAACCTATTACTTTTTTATTGTGAGCATTGCAAGCTGCATACAACCTACAAGAACTGATATTATTCTCTTTCGGAGCAGTTTAACATCATTCATGATAAAATAATGTTTTCTATTTGTTGCACCTAAAGTTGTCGTAACTTTATGTTTATAGATATGGGCCCAGTTCTGCCCATCTGTACTCAATTGGTCTTTACACATGCAAGTAATCTAAATGAAACCAGTAAGCAGGGATTTGCAGGATTAGTCCCTATGAACCTGATCGATAGCCCATTGAAGGCAGTAGAAATCTTTCTGTTGATTTTAATGGCATCATATAAGGATCTGAGTGGTATTTGTTTTGTAAACTATTTGTATATTTAACAAAAAATTTGTTAACTTTAGCTGTGGATTTTACAGAGGGAAGGAAGATAATCAGAACTGTAAATATTACTTCTTTTGAAGCGAAGCTTGGGATCACTAATTGCTAATTTGAAATTCTTCTCTGGTTTTCAATAGCACGTTGCTTATTGCATCAGCTACTGTTAATAATAATAATATCATTTTTAAAAATCTTTTCACTGTCACGAGTAAGGCCAATATGACCAGCTTTAATTTTCTCTAATCATTTTAATCTATGTTTATGCACAGTACATTTTTATCTTTAAAAGTGCATGCTTGAAGTGGGGTGCAGTAATAGGGTGACCAGATGTCCCGATTTTATAGGGGCAGTCCCGATATTTGAGGCTTTTTCTTGTATAGGTTCCTATTACCCCCCACCCCCTGTCCTGATTTTTCACACTTGCTGTCTGGTCACCCTATGTAGTAAGCATTAGTGTTTACCAGTAGCTGGATTCTCATTCTGGGATGAACAAACTTAATTACCACATTCACAAAAGCTTGCCATTTAATTCAGTGGTATCAGATTCGGCCCCCAGCTATATATCACATTTGTTCTGGGGACAAGAGTCTTGCTGGTTTGTAGGGAGAGGGGAGAGGAATGGGACAAAGACGGCTAATTTTTAAACGCTTTTTCGGTTGCAGTGGATTGGATAGGGTCCTTGTGCATTTTGCACTTTTCCGGTTCAGCTGAAGGAAGTGAGAAGCTGAGGTGGCCTCTTTCTTACTACAACCTAGCTTGAAAGTAACTAAGCAGAGGAGCCATGCAGAGCATAGGAATTAGAGCGGCCAGTGCAGAGTAGAGAAAGCATAGACACACACAGCATTTGTTGAGATATAATGGTACAGTGATTATGCAGTTAATATTCAATATGCAAATCCAAATCCCTTTACTCTGCAAATCCATTATTCACAAGTCAGTACAGAGATTTACATACAGGGAATACCTACATATTGAGAAATAACCGCACAATGTTTGTGGAGATCAGACACTCTGAACTAGAATTCAGAGAAATGTACACCAAGGAAAAAAACAGTAGAGTTATGTATCAGTAAGTGTATAGCATTTTTCTGCTGTGATTGGTTGAGACAATTCCATATTATAATAACCAGTACTTACGTCTGGTGACTGTGTGTGTGTGTCTGTGTGTGTGCGTGCACGCAAATATGGTGACAGTAGGAACCCTTATTTAGCAGAATCTAGTACTTGAAAAGGAATATGCTTTTGTTACTACTAATGAGTGGTCATCACACAGGGTCTGGACTGGAAGATCATTTAATCCCAATTGCTGGGACTTCACACTTGAACTCCCAAAGCTAATGGGCAACATACCCAGTTATTACATTGGGGTGCACATGCCCCTCACTGGAATAGGTACCAGTGAGAGAGAGCTGGCAGACAGGCTGCTTTTAGACTGTGGGGTAAGAAAGGGCTTTTGGATAATATTTCAGTACCGGGTGACTCTGCTGAGTACCATCTTAGATATACTTTCTATGACTTGTCATCATTATTTTTACCTCTCTTTTACTTAATGGTTATCTATTTCTGTGCAGTTGCTAATAAAAATATTATTTTAAGAGAATTTAAATTGGGTCTCATAACTTAACTGGGGAAATAGCAGACATCCCAAAAGAGGGAATAAAGTGCTCAGGTCTATCCAGGGAGACTGAGAAATGAATAGGTACAGGTCTTGAGTAGGGAAGAGGCTTTGGCCTCCCTCCCAAAACAGTGTCCTAGAAGGGCTGCCAAGGGTCTCTGTGCACATGAAAGAGCTTGAACCTGAGAGTCTCTGGATTAAATTTAGAAGTGTGAGCAACAAGGGTAATGTCGTGGTGGGAGTCTGCTACAGACCACCAGACCAGGGGGATGAGGTGGACGAGGCTTTCTTCCAGCAACTAACAGAAGTTACTAGATCACAGGCCCTGGTTCTCATGGGTGACTTTAATCACCCCGATATCTGCTGGGAGAGCAATACAGCGGTCCACAGACAATCCAGGAAGTTTTTGGAAAGTGTAGGGGACAATTTCCTGGTGCAAGTGCTGGAGGAACCAACTAGGGGAAAAGCTCTTCTTGACCTGCTGCTCACAAACAGGGAGGAAATAGTAGAGGAAGCAATAGTGGATGGGAACCTGGGAGGCAGTGACCATGAGATGGTTGAGTTCAGGATCCTGACACAAGGAAGAAAGGAGAGCAGTAGAACAGAGACCCTGGACTTCAGAAAAGCAGACTTTGACTCCCTCAGGGAACTGATGGGCAAGGTCCCCTGGGAGAATAACATGAGGGGAAAAGGAGTCGAGGAAAGCTGGCTGTATTTTAAAGAATCCTTATTGAGATTGCAGGAACAAACCATCCCGAGGTGTAGAAAGAAAAGTAAATATGGCAGGCGACCAGCTTGGCTTAACAGTGAAATCCTTGCTCGTCTTAAACACAAAAAAGCAGCTTACAAGAAGTGGAAGATTGGACAAGTGACCAGGGAGGAGTATATAAATATTGTTCAGGCATGCAGGAGTGAAATTAGGAAGGCCAAATCACACTTGGAGTTGCAGCTAGCCGGAGATGTTAGGAGTAACAAGAAGGGTTTCTTCAGGTATGTGAGCAACAAGAAGAAAGTCAAGGAAAGTGTGGGCCCCTTGCTGAATGAGGGAGGGAACCTAGTGACAGAGGATGTGGAGAAAGCTAGTGTACTCAATGCTTTTTTTGCCTCTGTCTTCACAGACAAGGTCAGCTCCCAGGCGGCTGCACTCCGCAGCACGGTATGGGGAGGAGGTGACCAGCCCTCTGTGGAGAAAGAAGTAGTTCGGGACTATTTAGAAAAGCTGGACGAACACAAGTCCATGGGGCCGGATGCACTGCATCCGAGGGTGCTAAAGGAGTTGGCCGATGTGATTGCAGAGCCATTGGCCATTATCTTTGACAAATCATGGCAATCGGGGGAGGTCCCAGATGACTGGAAAAAAGCTAATGTAGTGCCCATCTTTAAAAAAGGGAAGAAGGAAGATCCGGGGAACTACAGGCCTGTCAGTCTCACCTCAGTCCCTGGAAAAATCATGGAACAGGTCCTCAAGGAATCAATTCTGAACCACTTAAAGGAGGGGAAAGTGATCAGGAACAGTCAGCATGGATTCACCAAGGGCAAGTCATGCCTGACTAACCTAATTGCCTTCTATGATGAGATAACCGGCTCTGTGGATGAGGGGAAAGCAGTGGATGTGCTATTTCTTGACTTTAGCAAAGCTTTTGATACAGTCTCCCACAGTGTTCTTGCCAGCAAGTTAAGGAAGTATGGGCTGGATGAATGGACGGTAAGGTGGATAGAAAACTGGCTGGATGGTCGTGCTCAACGGGTAGTGATCAATGGCTCCATGTCTAGTTGGCAGCCGGTATCAAGTGGAGTGCCCCAAGGGTCGGTGCTGGGGCCGGTTTTGTTCAATATCTTCATCAACGATCTGGAGGATGGTGTGGACTGCGCCCTTAGCAAGTTTGCAGATGACACTAAACTGGGAGGAGTGGTTGATACGCTGGAGGGTAGGGACAGGATACAGAGGGACCTAGACAAATTAGAGGATTGGGCCAAAAGAAATCTGATGAGGTTCAACAAGGACAAGTGCAGAGTCCTGCACTTAGGACGGAAGAATCCCATGCACTGCTACAGACTAGGGACCGAATGGCTGGGCAGCAGTTCTGCAGAAAAGGACCTAGGGGTTACGGTGGACGAAAAGCTGAATATGAGTCAACAGTGTGCCCTTGTTGCCAAGAAGGCTAACGGCATTTTGGGCTGTATAAGTAGGGGCATTTCCAGCAGATCGAGGGACGTGATTATTCCCCTCTATTCGGCACTGGTGAGGCCTCATTTGGAGTACTGTGTCCAGTTTTGGGCCCCACGCTACAAGAAGGATGTGGATAAATTGGAAAGAGTCCAACGGAGGGCAACAAAAATGATTAGGGGGCTCGAGCACATGACTTATGAGGAGAGGCTGAGGGAACTGGGATTGTTTAGCCTGCAGAAGAGAAGAATGAGGGGGGATTTGATAGCTGCTTTCAACTACCTGAAAGGGGGTTCCAAAGAGGATGGATCTAGACTGTTCTCAGTGGTAGAAGATGACAGAACAAGGAGTAATGGTCTCAAGTTGCAGAGGGGGAGGTTTAGGTTGGATATTAGGAAAACCTTTTTCACTAGTAGGGTGGTGAAGCACTGGAATGGGTTACCTAGGGAGGTGGTGGAATCTCCTTCCTTGGAGGTTTTTAAGGTCAGGCTTGACAAAGCCCTGGCTGGGATGATCTAATTGGGTTTGGTCCTGCTTTGAGCAGGGGGTTGGACTAGATGACCTCCTGAGGTCCCTTCCAACCCTGAGATTCTATGATTCTATGATTCTATGACACAAGGAAGAAAGGAGAGCAGTAGAACAGAGACCCTGGACTTCAGAAAAGCAGACTTTGACTCCCTCAGGGAACTGATGGGCAAGGTCCCCTGGGAGAATAACGTGAGGGGAAAAGGAGTCGAGGAAAGCTGGCTGTATTTTAAAGAATCCTTATTGAGGTTGCAGGAACAAACCATCCCGATGTGTAGAAAGAAAAGTAAATATGGCAGGCGACCAGCTTGGCTTAACAGTGAAATCCTTGCTCGTCTTAAACACAAAAAAGCAGCTTACAAGAAGTGGAAGATTGGACAAATGACCAGGGAGGAGTATATAAATATTGTTCAGGCATGCAGGAGTGAAATTAGGAAGGCCAAATCACACTTGGAGTTGCAGCTAGCCGGAGATGTTAGGAGTAAGAAAAAGGGTTTCTTCAGGTATGTGAGCAACAAGAAGAAAGTCAAGGAAAGTGTGGGCCCCTTGCTGAATGAGGGAGGGAACCTAGTGACAGAGGATGTGGAGAAAGCTAGTGTACTCAATGCTTTTTTTGCCTCTGTCTTCACAGACAAGGTCAGCTCCCAGGCGGCTGCACTCCGCAGCACGGTATGGGGAGGAGGTGACCAGCCCTCTGTGGAGAAAGAAGTAGTTCAGGACTATTTAGAAAAGCTGGACGAAAACAAGTCCATGGGGCCGGATGCACTGCATCCGAGGGTGCTAAAGGAGTTGGCCGATGTGATTGCAGAGCCATTGGCCATTATCTTTGACAAATCATGGCAATCGGGGGAGGTCCCAGATGACTGGAAAAAAGCTAATGTAGTGCCCATCTTTAAAAAAGGGAAGAAGGAAGATCCGGGGAACTACAGGCCAGTCAGTCTCACCTCAGTCCCTGGAAAAATCATGGAACAGGTCCTCAAGGAATCAATTCTGAACCACTTAAAGGAGAGGAAAGTGATCAGGAACAGTTAGCATGGATTCACCAAGGGCAAGTCATGCCTGACTAACCTAATTGCCTTCTATGATGAGATAACTGGCTCTGTGGATAAGGGGAAAGCAGTGGATGTGCTATTTCTTGACTTTAGCAAAGCTTTTGATACAGTCTCCCACAGTATTCTTGCCAGCAAGTTAAGGAAGTATGGGCTGGATGAATGGACGGTAAGGTGGATAGAAAACTGGCTGGATGGTCGTGCTCAACGGGTAGTGATCAATGGCTCCATGTCTAGTTGGCAGCCGGTATCAAGTGGAGTGCCCCAAGGGTCGGTGCAGGGGCCGGTTTTGTTCAATATCTTCATCAACGATCTGGAGGATGGTGTGGACTGCACCCTTAGAAAGTTTGCAGATGACACTAAACTGGGAGGAGTGGTTGATACGCTGGAGGGTAGGGACAGGATACAGAGGGACCTAGACAAATTAGAGGATTGGGCCAAAAGAAATCTGATGAGGTTCAACAAGGACAAGTGCAGAGTCCTGCACTTAGGACGGAAGAATCCCATGCACTGCTACAGACTAGGGACCGAATGGCTGGGCAGCAGTTCTGCAGAAAAGGACCTAGGGGTTACAGTGGACGAAAAGCTAAATATGAGTCAACAGTGTGCCCTTGTTGCCAAGAAGGCTAACGGCATTTTGGGCTGTATAAGTAGGGGCATTTCCAGCAGATCGAGGGACATGATTATTCCCCTCTATTCGGCACTGGTGAGGCCTCATTTGGAGTACTGTGTCCAGTTTTGGGCCCCACACTACAAGAAGGATGTGGATAAATTGGAAGGGTCCAACAGAGGGCAACAAAAATGATTAGGGGGCTGGAGCACATGACTTATGAGGAGAGGCTGAGGGAACTGGGATTGTTTAGCCTGCAGAAGAGAAGAATGAGGGGGGATTTGATAGCTGCTTTCAACTACCTAAAAGGGGGTTCCAAAGAGGATGGATCTAGACTGTTCTCAGTGGTAGAAGATGACAGAACAAGGAGTAATGGTCTCAAGTTGCAGAGGGGGAGGTTTAGGTTGGATATTAGGAAAAACTTTTTCACTAGTAGGGTGATGAAGCACTGGAACGGGTTACCTAGGGAGGTGGTGGAATCTCCTTCCTTAGAGGTTTTTAAGGTCAGGCTTGACAAAGCCCTGGCTGGGATGATCTAGTTGGGGTTGGTCCTGCTTTGAGCAGGGGGTTGGACTAGATGACCTCCTGAGGTCCCTTCCAACCCTGAGATTCTATGATTCTATGATTCTATGAACAATCTAGACCAGGTGTTTTCAATCTTTTCCTTAGTGTGGTCCACATCTTACTAAAGACATTCCATGGGGCCCTTCCCTCCCATTCATGCTTGCACACACCACCTTCCCCTCTTTCCACTGGTGATCAAATAGCGTCCATGAGACAACTACAGCAAAAAATGTTATATGGAGGAAAGTATGTAATGGGTTTATTTTTTAGTTTCCTTTACTGTGATTTAGCAACTGGTTCCCTTTCCTTTCCTTAATGTGCTAAATCACATTAAAATAAAGTAATCATACTTTAAATATTTTCCTCATATCACTTTTCCCTAGAAAGGGACCTGCACTGCCTACATCCACCAACAAACAGCCTGCCTGAATTCCCAGAATTCAATACAGTCACTGATGGAGTAGTTCTGGACACCCTAAAGGAATCTCAATCCAAGAGCTGTGAATCCTATCTGTGCCCTTCCTGGCTGGTGGAAGATTCATGAGCAACTGGTGCCACTCATGACTGAAATAGCTCATGCTTCATTCAGGCAAGGAGCTTTTCCATCTTACTTCAAACATGCAATAGTCTGACCAACACTGAATGATACATTTGTTCTATCCCACTACAACCCCAATATCAAACTGTTCCTGACTGAGCTCAGAGAAGTTAGCCAAAGGCTGACTACACCTTCATCTGATGGAAGCTAATAGTCTAGACCCAGCACAATCTGGATTCAGGCCAGGACAAGGAATGAAAATAGCTTTAGTGGCACTGATGAACAGTGCTTGAGTCCTTAAAAATAGAAGTGCCAGAACTCACTTCTCCACTGGGCCCCTGCTGCCACCTGTCTGGGTCAACTTGCTCACAGCCAACCAAAACAGGTGGGGGTGTCACTATACTCCTGCCAGGACCCCTCAACTTGTGCAGCAGTATAGAGCTCTCCCTCCTCTGCCTGCCTTGGGGGAAAAAAGGGGGAGTCTGTGGCACTGACCATGGGAGAAGCAGGGACAGAGGTGCAACAAAGGGGGAACCCAGACCTTTCCTTTGTCTAGCGCTGAGCAGAGACCCAGCAGTTTCAGCCTCCTCTCCTGGCCATGCCTGAGACAGCAGCACAGGGCGGCTCTGTAGCTGGGGACTCACCGTCTGCACAGTGTAGGGAAACAATTTTGATTTTACTGTTATCTCCCTTATGCCATCTTGGATCCCTTTAAGAACAACAGGGAATCCACATTGGTTGCCCTTCTTCCTCAGCCCGTTACACCTTTGGTGCACTTTTTGCTCTAAGGCGGAAAACTGAGTAGGTCACCTGACCTGTAATCTACCTAGCAACCGTACATTATAAAAAGGTCAGCAGCACGTCTGTCAGATGGGGCTACCCATCTTGGAGGTAGTGTGTGCTGCTGCTGCCCATCTGAGAGGCAGAGTGCTGCAGTGTGCTACTGCTTGCCTTGGAGGGTAGACGTTAGTATCACACATAGGGCTGTAGGGAGAGTTTCTTACCTGCATGCGAGAATGAGCCGTCATCTGTCGTTCTGATCCTGCCTCAGACATCCACCCATGATGACGCAGGGAAGAAGAGCTGCAAGAAGAACAAGACCAAGCTTCCATCAGTCTGTACCTGAGGTCCTGCCTTCCACCAGCCTTTCCATCTGGATCAGGTCTGGAGCCTGTCCTGTCGTGCCGGTGCCAGGGATAAAGCTGCAGGATATGGTAGAGACTCATTTGTCTTCCATCTAACCTACCTGGAGTCAGCCTGGGGAAGGGAGCTAATCCCTCTTTGTCACAGCCAGTGCCCTTTTTAATTGGTTCGCTTGTTTTTCGATTATAGTTTGGGAGTGCTTATAGTTACCTACCTGTTACTTACCTGAGTTATTCTTACCCGTGTTAACTGTTGCCTGTACAATAAACCTGTTCTTGTTATGCACCCTATCTATTGCCAGTTTTCTTTTTGGGGAAATAAGACCCCGATGATAGACGTGGGAGGGGGGAGACTTTCCTGAAACTGGTCCTCTGGCTGAGTATAAAATCCAGTCAACAACAGGAGGTAACGGAATGGGGTACCTGCATCCTCACCCAATAGGGGAACACCTGCCAGAGACCCAGGCTGGGAGGGGAAGGCCCAGCACTTCTCAGAGCCTCCTGCCCCAGGCAGGGGAGCACCGGGGAGAGGGGCTGCAGTCTGTATGCCAGGGCTTTCCATTGGGAGTGGGGGTGGGCTGCAAGGTACCTCCCCCAGAGCTCTCCAAGCTGTGCCCTACCTGGCAATGGGGGCCCAGGCTCAGCACATCCCAGAGCTTCCTTCCCAAAATTTCATTGCTTTGCACTTCAAGTGCAAGTCACACTTATTTGACCTCACCTTCTCTGACACACACACACACACACACACACACACAGAGAAATGTGTACATTTCAAAAAAACCCTAAAACTGAAAGCCTACCAAAACAAAATACTCTGCTAAACACACAATTCTTCCCCTGGGGAGCAGAACGAGCTTTTTGCCTTGCCTTTTAAGGGCCTGATCCTGCTCTCATCGAACATCATAAAGGCTATTTCAAAATAGATGGATGCATGTGCCTTGAGCTTTACCTATTCAAAGCACTATACACAGATTATACTGGACAAACTCTAACTAGCTAATGGTACGTCCAGCATCACAGAGAATGAGTAGAAGGGTTTTAAAGATATTTAGAATATGGATGACTTTCCACACGCAATTAGAACAATTTTGAAGTCAGCCACTTTTGCCCCTCAGAAACCTTGACAAAGTCTATTTGAAACACTAATCGGTTTACTGTAAATAAAGAAGGGCATTGCTGTTTGGATTTCAACTGGGCTGAAAAAAATACAATTAATATAAACCTGAAGAGGGGCAAACTCTTCTTTACTTGTCCACTTTGTCATTTGAGAGCCTGATGTATGTTGAAATTATATGAGTTTATTTATAAGAAATTGATTACATGTGTGCCATTCAGCCCAGTGGAATTTTACCAGTTTATATATCATGTCAGGCTTTAAAGAGGTATCCGTAGAATTATTTTACAGTAAAGCATCAGTCAGATTTCATTTTTAGGTATATCTGTTCCCCATTGAGTATAGGGCTTACTGGACATCACCAATGTTTGGGAGGTCAGCTATTCACACTATGAAATGTTTCCAAGCCCAACTTTAGCCCTAGCTGAATGTTCTTTTTCATTATTCCCTTTTTATTTATGATTCACCACATTTATTAAGATAAAAGCTTGCACTGCAGAAACAGTCTAAAGCATACCCCCTACGTACAAACTGATCTTCAGATTACTAGTGAAATTGCTGCCTTTGTATACTTATGGACTGATGTGATAACTGAAAATAACTTCCATTAGCACTATAAAAACTCCAGCTGATACCAAATGAATTTCATTTGATACCAGCAGAGAAAAATATTGGCTACTGAGATATTTTTTGTTCATGGTTATTTACAGTTAGCTAGAATCCATGTACAATTCAGGAAGTCAGAAGTCTCCAGATGTTTTCCTTAACATAAGACCCTTTACAGTGAGCCTTCTACCTTGAGGCTGACTAACATTCATCTATTAAAAGGATTTTTTCTCTCCTATTCCCTTTATGTCTTCCAGGTTCTCCAGGTTTCTAGGAATGACATTTCTTGTGGAGACTTCACAGTCTTTAAGAAATATGTACGCACTTGACTGCTGTCCATTACTGGGTTTGTCTGATTTTTGAAGCAGCAGATGGCTCCTGCGATGCATGTGTACTGCTCTAAAAGGTAGACAGTGTTACAATAACTATGACCTAATAAAAACAACGAGGAGTCCTTGTGGCCCCTTAGACACTAACAAATTTATTTGGCCATGAGCTTTCATGGGCTAAAACCCACTTCATCAGATGGAGATTTTCATGGAGTGAAAAATACAGTAGGCAGGTATTTATATTACAGCACATGAAAAGATGGGAGTTGCCTTGCCAAGTGGGGGGGGCGGGGCGGGGGGTCAATGCTAATGAGGCTAATTCAATCAATGTGGATGTGGCCCATTCCCAGCAGTTGACAATAAGGTGTTAGTATCAACAGAGGGGAAATTACTTTTTGTAGTGACCCAGCCATTCCCAGTCTTAATCCAGGATTAATTTGATGGTGTCCAGTTTGCAAATTAATTCCAGTTCTGCAGTCTCTCATTGAAGTCTGTTTCTGACATGTTTTGTTGAAGAATTGCCACTTTTAAGTCTGTTATTGCATGTCCAGGGAGATTGAAGTGCTCACCTACTAGTTTTTGAACGTTACAATTCTTGATGTCCGATTTGTGTCTATTTATTCTTTTGCATAGAGACCGTCCAGTTTGGCCAATGCACATGGCAGAGGGGCATTGCTGGTGCATGATGGCATATATCACATTGGTAGATGTGCAGGTGATGGTCTGGCTGATGTGGTTAGGTCCAGGTCCAGAGATGTGAATTATAGAAGTCTGGGTGATCAAAAAACATATTTCGCTGTTTAGGTTGAATGTCATGTAATCTTTAGATAACCCCCAACCATTTTCTTTCACACAATTATCTAGTTTTACCTCAGCCCCTTGACCAGAATATCTCAGAGCACTCAGACTTCCTGGAGCCAAACTGCAAATTACCTTCAAATTCCAATTTAAGTCTTAAATACACATTAAATACACATTTTTGTATGGTCAGTGACTCAAGAGTTATAAATGCAAAAGGATTCCAGGATACAATTAATCAGATAATTATTTCTTTATTTAACTGTAATATCAAGAATAAAGAGTTCAATTAATTCTTGCGCAGTATGTTTTTCTACTTAGCTAAGCATTCTTTAAATACTGCAATCTCTCGCTCTCTCTTTAGTAATTGAATACGTTTGTGTGGTAATTTTCTGTACCTTTTTACATTTTAAATTCAAATTAAATTAATAACTGGCTTAGTTGGAAGACACTTTGTTTCAATCTCCATTTCAGATCGTTTACCATTGTCTTCTAGCTGCATCCAGTAAATTTTATAAATGATAACTCTTCAGCTAAATTGCACAAACACAAAGACATGCCATCAGTAGGGTATTTGTGGAGGTGTATATCCTTAGTTCTCTATAAAATTAGCTTGGCTAATTAGTGTTTCAACACATCCTGCTTTGTGCATTTCTTGGTTATTTCTGTCTTCTTTGTGTTACATTTGGTTGCAGGGGCGGGGGTTATACACAAAAATGCCTTGGATCAGAAATTTGAAGGCTTTTCCCAGAAACATCTGTGATTCCAGCACTTCAGACAGAGCTTGATGAAGGTCACTTAGGGTTGCCCAGAGGGAGGGCAAAAGGGGCAGTTTGGCCCAGGGCCCCCAAATCAGTGGAAGTTGAAATAAGGGCATTGCATCACATCACTCTCTCAAATTTGTTCTGGGTACCCCCCTTCATGAATGGAGGGATGGCCAGATCAAACCTGAGTGGCACTGCGATCCTATGACCCAGGTCACACCTTAGGCTCCTAAATCTGATCGGTGTTTCAATGCTCAGTGCAGCAATGCCTAAATACCTTTAAAAATATGGGCCTATGTGTTAGATTGTGCTACCCTCACATATCTTGAGTAAACCTTACTTTACAAGTAATCTCATTAAAACCAGTGTGACTATTCGCAGTGTGAGGTCCAACTTAGTGTGAGTCAGGGTAACAGAATCAGGTTCTCTGTCAGCCTTAGTAACAAGTTTGGGAGGAAGGATTCAATTACTTGGAAAAGAGCACTTCCGTATTACTAGAAAACGAAACTGAAATGTCAGATAAATTAATATAATTGCATGTACAATTCTACTGATGAAAGAAAATATGTATGTCAACTTCTAATATTTATAGATTTTGAATTAAGTATATTGGATGATAGTCTACCCCTGGCTTTGTCTAATTTATACTGGGAAGAAGTTTTGGACACTTTTTCCTCAGCATTCTCCACTTCTCTGGAAACAACCTTTGCTTTTTCCACTGCTCATCTGAAAGAATCTTAGCATTGTTTTAATATTGTGCTTTGGCTTTCTCTCTATGATTACAGGATGAGCTCTTCAGTACAAGCCTCTGGACTACCTAAAAATAAGACACGGCTTCTCACTCAAGGGTTGTTTATGTATTCCGCAAACTAGAAAAAAAATCTACCATCTCTGCACTCTCAGGAATACAGCTATATGTTAATTACCTCTCCAGTCCAAAGAAACTTTACCCTTTAAAGTTAATTTTCTTTAGAAACCATGGGCTAAATTTAGTGTGGTTTCACATTGTACCTGTGTAAACCCTTGCACTTGGTCTTTATGATGGAAACTCCACTGGATCCAGGTTTCAGAGCTGCAACCTTTCTTCTGCCTTGGGAGCCATAAAGGATCGACATATACAGCAAAAAGAGTGGGCAATACTAATCATTTTAGTATTTTTAGTCTTATGATTGGCCCAATATGAATAGAGATGTAAGTAAACACCCCTTGTTTTTTAAGTCAATAAACAATAGGTAAGATTCTACAGAGTCTGCTATATATCAAAGAGTTCCACCATATGAGGCACATCGTACATCTCAAAGGTTTGAAGGACTATATAACCTTTACAGAGACAAGGTGGGTGCAGTAATATCTTTTATTGGACCAACTTCTGTTGGTGAAAGAGACAAGCTTTCGAGTTACACAGAGCCTTCTTTAGGTCTGGAAAAAGATACTCAGAGTGTCACAGCTAAATAAAGGTGAAGCAGAATGTTTTTCATAAGAAGATAACACTCCATACAGTTCCAAATATGCTGAACAGCTCTGCAGAAGCACTTCAGAAAAACTGAGGAATAATCTCCTACACCTCACATACTCCAGAAGGGACCATCTCAAACAAGAAATAATTACAGTCTCCCGCACTAGAAAAAAAATCAGGAAACCTATCTGGAGATGATGCAAGAAACCCAAAGCAACTATTAAAAAAACTCTGATGACAGCCATCCAATACACAAACAAAAAGTGAAACCAACTACAACAGCTCCACATCCCACAGAACAATCACCTCCGGGATAAACCATGACACCAGGACCCACCACATGGACACTACACAACACCCCAACATCATCAATGTATCAAGACTACCCTTATCTGGAGCAAAATTATTTGTTCTCTCCAAGGGACTGAACTTCTGCCCCACCACAGAACCTGATACCATACTAACTTGTGGAGAACCAGAAGAATTATTTCGCTGACTCCTCCTCAAAGAATTCTTGCATAATAATGGAAACACCACTCACAATTACCATGTCACCACTGACAGTCAGGAGAAATAAGAATCAGCTGAATGGACACCCCATAGTGGATGAAACCGCACACTTGATCATTACATTGAGTGCTTCAGGAAAAAAATTGACTGTGAAATCCTTAACAAACTTCACATCCACCACAATCTTTCCAGTGCCAAGAGGACAGCTATACAGTCCCTAAAATCCATCCACCAGGTAGTGATCAAACCAGCAAACAATGGGATCTCAACTGTGATGACTACGCTGAGGCCAACAGACAACTCTCTGATACCACTTACTATAAAGAACTCAGAGAAGACCACACACCACAATTCACCCAGGAATTTAAGGATATCATCAAATCCTTCCCCAAACAACTCCAAGACAAACAGTACAACCTTAGCCCCACAGTTCAACCCCAGGGATATTCTACATGCTTCCCAAGATACATAAACAAGGAAATGCAGGCAGAACCATCATATCTGGCCATGGCACTCTTACTGAAGGAATATCAGGACTCATAGAAAGCATCCTCACACCACTCACCACACAAAGAGACATCTTCCTTCAGCTCGCAAACAACTTCCTCCAGAAACACCTCAACATTAACAACTTCCCTCAGAACACCATCTTCGCCACCATGGATGTCACTTCCCTATACACCAAAATCCCTCACCATGACAGCATCACTGCCTGCCTCAAATATCTACAAGACAATGAACAACAGTCAGAATTCCACCCTGGACACATCACTAAACTCATCCATTTCATCATCATCCATAACAATTTTACATTCAACAACAAATACTTTGTCTAGACCATGGGAACAGCCAGTGGTACTAGGATGGCTCCCCAATATGCCAATCTCTTTATGGGCCACTTTGAGGAAGAATTTCTGCACAAATGCACCATGAAACCAATGATATACCTGAGGTATCTTGATGATATTAGCATCCTATGGACAAATGACCTAAACTCCCTCATAAATTTCCACAACAACTTCAACAACCACCAGCCATCCATCAAACTCTTTCTAAAACATTCTCACACCAGCATCAGCTTCCTGGATACCATGATCAGCTTCAACAGTGGAACTCTACAGACAACTATATACATCAAACCCACAGATTACTTCACTTATCTTCAAAGATCTAGTAAACACCTTAAACAAAACAAGAACTCTGTTATCTACAGCCAGGCCCTCAGATGCCACAGAATATGCTCCAGGAAGAAAGTCTGAGATACAGACCTTAACACACTTAAAACTGCCTTCACCAAACAAGAACACTCCACCAGAGAAATAGATCACATCATGGAATGGGCCACCCAAATATTCTGAGAGAATCTGCTTCAATGCAGAAAAAAAAAAACCCTCCAACCACACACCTCTAGTTGTCACCTACCATCCACCCCTGTGAGTTCCAGTGTGATCATTAAACAGTTACAACCCATAACTCAAGGGGACCACCATCCTGAAAGAAATCTTTCCCAAGCTGCCTCTTCCGGCCTTCAAACAACCCCTCAACCTTGCCAAGCTCCCCATAGATGAGGATTCACCAACTCAAAAAGTGGCACCAGACCCTGCCATAACACCACATGCAAAGCCTGCAGACATATCTCCACTGCTATGATGATCAATATCTCCCAGAACACACCTTTCAAGATCCATAGGTCCTACACATGGCTATCACAACATGTGGTGTACCTTATCCAGTGTACCAAATGTCCCATGTGACCGGGGTCCCGGGGGAGCCTGCTGAGGTCACTCAGTTAGGGTGAACTGCAAAGAACGGGGCAGATAATCCCCAAATCTGGTGGATATTCCAATATTTAGATTTACCAGACCAGCACTAAACAGCTTCTGTTATATCTTACTGGTTATTCAGAAGTTCAAAAACACAGTTCCCTTAAAGTAACCCAGCCTCAGGACGCCATCTAGTTAACCAAGTCAGATATGATGAGGATTAATGAAAATCTTATTTCATCATATAAAAGAAAAGGTTCTACCCAAATACATGCTTACAGCCAATTCTTATCAACTAAACTAAATTTTATTTAAAAAGAAAAGAGAGAGCGTATGGTTAAAAGATCAATATACACACGAGTTCAATTCTTGAGGTTCAGATTCATAGCAGAGATGGTGATCTTTGTAGTTGCAAAGGATGCTTTTAGAATTCGGTCCATAGGTTATAGTCCAATATCATATTCAGGGTGTACCAGTTTAACTGGGATCTCAATCTTGCAACTTAAACTTCTCCTGATGAAACTTAAGCAGATCTGAGATGACAGGATCAGGAACCAAGGATCTTTTATACACCATATAACATATAACAGGCCACTTCACCTTGAAAGGTCCCTTAGAATCTATGTTAGCTACTTATGCTAAACAATCTGTTCCACCTTGTATTTAGCTGTGACACTCTTAGACCTGAAGAAGAGCTCAGTGTAGCTTGAAAGCTTGTCTCTATCACCAACAGAAGTCGGTCCCATAAAAGATATTACTGTACCCACCTTGTCTCTCTAACATTCTGGAATCAACATGGCTACACCACTATATAACCTTTGTCATTACTGGGGTAGTTTTTTTGTTCCCACAGTATCCCTGGTGCTGTAGAAGACACAAAGAATAATATAGTCCCTCCCCTAAAGAGTGCAGAGCCTACGGGTATGTCTACACTGTAAGTGAAGTATCACATGCTTGCAGTGTACACATTTCTTTAAAGACAGAGTAGCTAGGACATCCAGAGGAGGGAAAAGTCTAAGGGCTTGTTTGTTTTTTCTTATACGCTGAGAACTCATGGACATCAGAGAAATTTATTTTTAGGAGGGATTCAAATGAGGAGAGGGGATTGATTTGTGAACCGGCACTAGGATGTCATTGCTCTCATAGAGAGCATCATGGAGAAAGGCACTGAGGTGGCAGTAAAAGAAGAGAATGCATGGAGCACCAAAGCTGCCACCAATGGTAAAGCTAAGGAGGGGATGTGTTTTGAGACAAGGTCCAAAAAAGTAGTGCAAGGCAGAACTATGTTGGGCTGTGAGGGTGAGGTCAAGATGTGTAAATTTGATGCCTTGTTGAAGAGGGAGCCAATAAAGGGCGTCAAAGAAGAGGATATGGCAAGGAGTTATAACTTAGGACATGCTGCCTTTGGTTGAGGCAGAGACATACACCTGTGAGGATTTCCAGTAGTGGGCAAATGGAGCAGGGTGGTGCTCATCCCTCACATAAATCCTTATCTGCTTCCACTATAGTCCCCAGAGTTTGTTGTTTTTTTGTTTGTTTGTTTTGTGAATAGCATAGCCCACATACCCTGATCCCAGCTCCACTCAAACTATCCTGCTAACCATTCAATGGGAAATTGGCCAATTTTCAAAGGAGTAATGATGATGGAGAAGTAGGGAGGCAGCTTAAGCTGTTCTCATGGAACAAGTAATTCGTTTCTCGGAAAAAAAGGAAGACAGAGAATGTGTGGCCTTGAAATTCAGATCAGATGACAGACTGGAAACATAATGCTAAAAGATTGCCATGTCTGACAGCTACATTTGTATTCTTTAAATGAGGGTATATTTCAAAAAGTGACTGAATGTAATTATTTTTATTTATTTAGATTTATAAATACATTTTAAATGGCTAAACATGATATAGAGGCCTTTGACAAAAAACACAATCAGACTGTAAAGACAAATCCAGCAGCAAAGTCCACTCTATATCAGTGATAACCAGCTAATCCTTGCAGCAAAAAGATTACAGAATATCCCACCTTCTGTTAACATTTCCCCTCAGTATTGTCCCATAGTCAACCCCCCATGCCTCCAAAAAAGTTCCAGTAAAAAGATTTGCTCTGTAGCATGCTGTAAAGGCCAAGATCTGACTATTTTGCCCACAGGGGGAGTAAGTTCAAAATTCACGAGACTTCCTGGAGCCTTGCCACCCACTCCCTGCCATTTACAAGGGAGATCCAGCATGAGTACTTTTGCTGGTAGCAGTTGTTTCCATATCTATCCGTCAATTATTTCTGTATCCGATTTACTCAGCGTTCAGATAAACCTTACAAATCTAGCCAGGTTCTGGAAAGCAAGCTGATTTCTTTCTGACTCGTGCATCCACAACAGGACAAATATTATCAAGAATAAAGAGTCTGCAACTGAAAATTAATTAATGATTCTGTTGATGATAAGCTGCAGGAGATTCTACCTCACCCTCTCCTAGCTTTTTTTGGCTCTGCAGACCTCACAAGTAATAAACTCTTATTTTTGTCTGTAAAGGAAGCAAATCGGATTCCCTCTGAAGCACCTGGCGTTGGCCTCTGTCAGAAGACAGCATACTGAGCTAGATGGACCATTGGTCTGACACCGTATGGCCGTTCTTATGTTAGGATTCACAAATAGTGACATTTTGAAATAGTGACTCTTTTGATCATAATGGCACTTTTAGAGAGAACTGAATATATTGTTTTTGGAGAAGATAGATGAAATTGACCAGATAAAAATATTATACATTAAAATTGCTAGTATATTGATTTATCAACTACAAAGAAAACAAAGAAATGTGTGCATCCTAAGACTGCACAAAAAAGACTTCTCCATCTTACCCAAATTGCTATATATTAGCATGGAGTTCTGGTATGATGGCTAGAAGAGATGCACAGTTTATAGAAATAATTAATCTGCTAGTTCCACATTTCAGGGTTCAACCCAAACCAGTGAGCGGTTGTGTCATCACCTGCCCTGTAATCCTGGGTGCCTCAAATGTTCTGCTGCTCTGGCTGAGACAAGAATGCAGTTCCCTGACTGTGTGCTGTGCAGCTTGGTTTAGCGCTCTGACCTCAGCAGCCTGCCTATAACATAATAGCCCCACACTGGTCTCCACTAGCCTTGGTTACTAGTTAGAGGTTGACCCCAACACACCCCTACTCCCAAGTTTCCCCAAAATTGTCTACCCTAAAGTATCCAGGCCTCTCGTAGAACACTCAGGGAAGTAATGAGGTTTGTTGCTCCTTTCAAGAGACAAAGGTATCACTTTAACTGGAGTTAACAATCACTACTATTCAAACATACCACTGGTTGGTTTAGATTAAAAATAAAACACGTTTGTTAACTGAGGCACATGGATTAAGTGATGCCAAGTAAAAAAGATAAAGGTAGAGATGATTACAAGCATCTAAAAGTCTAAAAAGTAACCTGGTAAGGTTAAGAACAGTCTTTGTTCAAGATGGTTTTCTCTCACCCATAGTTTTCTTTCCAGCTTTTTACTGGCTAGCCTGGCCAGAACCCATCACAGAGAGCAAATAGCTTGGTTTCTTTATCTCCTTAAGGTGAAGGATCATTTAGTGCCATGTTTCCCAAACTGGGGATGTCACTTGTTCAGGGAAAGCCCTTGGCGTGCCCAGACGGTTTGTTTACCATCTGCGTCCGCAGGTTCAGCCGATCGCGACTCCTACTGGCCGCGGTTCACTGTGCCCGGCCAATGGGGGCTGTGGGAAACTGCGGCCAGTACGTCTCTCAGCCTGCGCTGCTTCCCGCAGCCCCTATTGGCCGGGCACAGCAAACCGCAGCCAGTAAGAGCCACGACTGGCCAAACCTGCGGACGCAGAAGGTAAACAAACCGGCTGGGCGCGCCAGGGGCTTTCCCTGAACAAGCGGCGTCCCAAGCTTGGGAAACACTGATTTAGTGGTTCATTCCCCCTCTCCTTATCATTCAGTGAAGCTCTGAAATGTATTCATCTGAAGGGTATCCCCAAATAAAGTTCATTAGTCATGTTGAGTAAAGGCATCATGAGGTCTGGAGGATAAGGCTGGTTCCTCCCCTGCAGGTGATTGCTGCTATGCAAATGATATCTTCCTGCTGCAGCGTCTAATACAAATAAATAGCCCATTGAATTTGGCCACACCAGGTTTGAGGTGTCAGCTTCTTTCCATTGTCTGGAGAAAACCTGTTTATCAGCTCCCCCTGACATGCCTGGTTTACACCTTTTAGTTACAGGCTTCAAAGCATAACATCTGTGAGTATCCATAATTTCACATACAGCATTGATACATATATTTACAATGATATTATTGACCAGTGTGTTATTAGTTTTCAAATGATACCTCACAAGGCATATTTTGTACAAAAATTATTGCAGTCATGTATAGAGTGAGAATACAGCTGGCCTACAGAAGCTGTTTGTAAATTAATGACACAATTCTTTAGTTAGGATATAACAATAACTCCATCAGGCCATTATTTTGTTTATTTAGACAGCTGGTGTAATACCGGCATCAAATATTCACAGTGTCAAAGCACATTGGAACAAGCTTTCGTAGTATTTGCCTTCCATTGGCATCTTGCTCTAATGTATTCAAAATGGGTCTGATCCCATGTCCGTTGAAGTCAAACGCCTAGTGTGCAGGGTGTTATAGAATACATACTGTATTTTATAGATACTATCCTCCATGCAGTGTTAAGCTAAGCTACAAGTAACCTTATATTCTAAGCACTTTATTCCATCGCTGATAAACATACAAATACTATTTAGCAGGTTAAAAATAAATGTGTGCATTGTATGGATTCTTACATAGAGACTAAGTGTTGGGAGCATTTCACTGATGGAGAAAGGTTATATATTCATGTTAGCAAGTGTAGCAGTTGTGATACCACACCCCTAATATATGAATATGTTTACATGTTATCACTAATGTCTTCTTAACCCAGTGCAATGAGGTACAAACACTGCATTCTGGAGGTGGTAAAATGTGTTTAAATGGGTCTGATCAACTGTGGAATCACAATGGCTCAAAGTCATTTAAATCCCCATCGTAGCCCCAAAAGTATGGATAACTTCAGCAGTTGCAGTAACATAACCTACTAGGTAGTAATAACCTATTTGGAGACTGGGCATTTGTGGCCCTTCTTAGCTATCCAGTTTGTGCCCTTCCTTTAAGTTCCCTTTTTTTGATTGGTATGGAAAAGGTCTGATTTTTTCTGATACCGACCCAGACTTGCTCCGTGAGCTTATACAGTAATGAATCATGGCAGCGTGATGCCACATAAAGCTGCTGTAGAGCTGCTTCTTCTATGTAAGAGAAAACTGCACACCTTTGCTCAGTATCCCATTCTGGAAGCTCGCGTGGGGAGAAGAGGCACATCTCACCATATGGAAACTGTGAAATGGACGTGAGAACAAATGTTTCTAATTGAAATTGTCATTGCTGAGCCAATCTGCTGTCTGGAGCAACTTGCTGAAAAGTGACAACAGCAGCAGGGAAATTGAATGGAACAGATTGTGAAACTAGTGTCCATTCTGCATTAATTCAGGAACGGCATAAGGAAAATGTTCAGGTTGTTTGCTTAAACAAAACCATAAAGGTTAGGGCCCTGATCCTCTGAAATGCTGAGTGTGGAGAAGCAATGTGATACAGTGAATTGGACACTGGGGATCTGGTTTCTCTTCCCAGTTACATAAGAACATAAGAACGGCCATACTGGGTAAGACCAAAGGTCCATCTAGCCCAGTATCCAGTCTTCCAACAGTAGCCAGTGCCAGGTGTTTCAGAAGGAATGAACAGAACAGGTAATCATCAAGTGATCCATCCCCTGTCTCCCTGATCTGCTGTGACCTTCGGCCAAGCACTTCACCTCTGCTCTGTCCCTTTGTTTCCCCTCCCATTCTGTGTGTCTTATCATAGAATCATAGGACTGGAAGGGACCTCGAGGGGTCATCTACTCCAGTCTCCTGCACTCAAGGCAGGACTAAGTATTATCTAGACCATCCCTGACAGGTTTTTTGTCTAACCTGCTCTTAAAAATCCCCAATGATGGAGATTCAACAACCTCCCCTAGGCAATTTATTCCAGTGCTTAACCACCCTGACTAGAAGTTTTTCCTAATGTCCAGCCTAAACCTCCCTTGGTTCAATTTAAGCCCATTGCTTCTTGTCCTATTCCAGGGATCGGCAATCTTTGGCATGCGGCCAGTCAGGGAAATCCGCTGGCGGGCCGGGATGGTTTGTTTACCTGCAGCGTCCGCAGGTTCAGCCAATCACAACTCCCACACTGGCCACGGTTTGCCATTCCAGGACAATGGGGGCTGCGGGAAGTGGCATGGGCTGAGGGATGTGCTGGTCGCCGAATGTTTTCTTGTTACCCTTTATGTCTCTAGCTAGTTTAATCTCTTTTTGTGCCTTAGCCTTTCTAATTTTTTTCTACATACTTGTGTTATTTGTTTATATTCATCCTTTGTAATTTGACCTAGTTTCCACTTTTTGTAGGACTCTTTTTTGAGTTTCAGATCATTGAAGATCTCCTGGTTAAGCCAGGGTGGTCTCTTGCCATACTTCCTATCTTTCCTATGCAGTGGGATAGTTTGCTCTTGTGCCCTTAATAATGTCTCTTTGAAAAACTGCTAATTGTCTTCAATTGTTTTTCCCCTTAGACATGCTTCCCGTGGGAACTTACCTACTAACTCCCTGAATCTGCTAAAGTCTGCCTTCTTGAAATCCATTGTCTTTGTTTTGCTGTTATCCCTCTTACCATTCCTTAAAATCACAACCTCTACCATTTCATGATCACTTTCACCCAAGCTGCCTTCCACTTTCAAAATCTCAACCAGTTCCTCCCTATTTGTCAAAATCAAATCTAGATCAGCCTCTCCCCTAGTAGTTATCACCATCTTCTGAAATAAAAAAATTGTCTCCAATACATTCCAAGAACTTGTTGGATAATCTGTGCCCTGCTGTGTTATTTTTCTAGCAGATGTCTGGGTAGTTGAAGTCCCTCATTACCAAGTGCTGTGCTTTGGATGATTTTGTTTGTTACTTAAAAATAGTCTCATCCACTTCTTCCTCCTGGTTAGGTGGTCTGTAGTAGACTCCTACCATGACATCACCCTTGTTTTACCCCTTTTATCCTTACCCAGAGACTTTCAACAAGTTTGTCTCCTATTTCCATCTCAACCTCAGTCCTGTGTATACATTTTTAATATATAAGGCAACATCTCCTACCTCTTTTCCCTGCCTGTCCTTCCTTAGCAAGCTGTACCTTTCTATACCAATATCTCTGTCATACATATTATCCCATCAAGTCTCTGTGATGCCAACCAAGTCATAGTTTGTTTATTTACTAGCATTTTGAGTTCTTCCTGCTTATTCCCCACACTTCTCACATTAGTACACAGGCATCTAAGATACTGATTTGATTCCCCCTCCCAGTTCTGTCTTGTCTCTCCTTTATCCCTGCTATAACAGCCCATGCTCCCCCCAAATTCCAACCCTTCTCTCAGGTCTCCATGTTTTTGACTTACCTATGGGCTTTGGTCACCTTCCCCCTTCGAACCTAGTTTAAAGCCCTCCTCACTAGGCTAACCAGTCTGTATCCAAATATGCTCTTCCCCTTCCTCAATCGGTGGACCACCATCTCTGCTTAGCAGTCCTTCTTCTTGGAACAGCATCCTGTGGTCAAGGAAGTCAAAGCCCTCCTGGTGACACCATCTGTCTTCACAGACAAGGTCAGCTCCCAGGCGGCTGCACTCCGCAGCACGGTATGGGGAGGAGGTGACCAGCCCTCTGTGGAGAAAGAAGTAGTTCGGGACTATTTAGAAAAGCTGGACGAACACAAGTCCATGGGGACGGATGCACTGCATCTGAGGGTGCTAAAGGAGTTGGCCGATGTGATTGCAGAGACATTGGCCATTATCTTTAACAAATCATGGCAATCGGGGGAGGTCCCAGATGACTGGAAAAAAGCTAATGTAGTGCCTATCTTTAAAAAAGGGAAGAAGGAAGATCCGGGGAACTACAGGCCAGTCAGTCTCACCTCAGTCCCTGGAAAAATCATGGAACAGGTCCTCAAGGAATCAATTCTGAACCACTTAAAGGAGGGGAAAGTGATCAGGAACAGTCAGCATGGATTCACCAAGGGCAAGTCATGCCTGACTAACCTAATTGCCTTCTATGATGAGATAACTGGCTCTGTGGATGAGGGGAAAGCAGTGGATGTGCTATTTCTTGACTTTAGCAAAGCTTTTGATACAGTCTCCCACAGTGTTTTTGCCAGCAAGTTAAAGAAGTATAGGCTGGATGAATGGACAGTAAGGTGGATAGAAAACTGGCTGGATGGTCGTGCTCAACGGGTAGTGATCAATGGCTCCATGTCTAGTTGGCAGCCGGTATCAAGTGGAGTGCCCCAAGGGTCGGTGCTGGGGCCGGTTTTGTTCAATATCTTCATCAACGATCTCGAGGATGGTGTGGACTGCACCCTTAGCAAGTTTGCAGATGACACTAAACTGGGAGGAGTGGTTGATACACTGGAGGGTAGGGACAGGATACAGAAGGACCTAGACAAATTAGAGGATTGGGCCAAAAGAAATCTGATGAGGTTCAACAAGGACAAGTGCAGAGTCCTGCACTTAGGACGGAAGAATCCCATGCACTGCTACAGACTAGGGACCGAATGGCTGGGCAGCAGTTCTGCAGAAAAGGACCTATGGGTTACAGTGGACGAAAAGCTAAATATGAGTCAACAGTGTGCCCTTGTTGCCAAGACGGCTAACGGCATTTTGGGCTGTATAAGTAGGGGCATTTCCAGCAGATCGAGGGACGTGATTATTCCCCTCTATTCGGCACTGGTGAGGCCTCATTTGGAGTACTGTGTCCAGTGTTGGGCCCCACACTACAAGAAGGATGTGGATAAATTGGAAAGAGTCCAGTGGAGGGCAACAAAAATGATTAGGGGGCTGGAGCACATGACTTATGAGGAGAGGCTGAGGGAACTGGGATTGTTTAGCCTGCAGAAGAGAAGAATGAGGGGGGATTTGATAGCTGCTTTCAACTACCTGAAAGGGGGTTCCAAAGAGGATGAATCTAGACTGTTCTCAGTGGTAGAAGATGACAGAACAAGGAGTAATGGTCTCAAGTTGCAGAGGGGGAGGTTTAGGTTGGATATTAGGAAAACCTTTTTCACTAGTAGGGTGGTGAAGCACTGGAATGGGTTACCTAGGGAGGTGGTGGAATCTCCTTCCTTAGAGGTTTTTAAGGTCAGGCTTGACAAAGCCCTGGCTGGGATGATCTAGTTGGGGTTGGTCCTGCTTTGAGCAGGGGGTTGGACTAGATGACCTCCTGAGGTCCCTTCCAACCCTGAGATTCTATGATTCTATGATTCTATGATCTTCGCAGCCAGGCATTCACCTCCCGGATGCATCTGTCTCTGCCTGGGCCCCTACCCTTGACCAGAAGTATAGAAGAGAACACCACCTGTGCTCCCAACTCCTTCACCCTTACTCCCAGAGCCCTGTAGTCACTTCTGATCTGCTGAGGGTCATACCTCGCTGTATCATTAGTGCCCACATGGATGAGTAGCATGGGGTAGTAGTCAGAGGGCTATTTAGATTGTAGTCTATTTAGATTGTAAACTCTTTGTGGAGAGGGACAACTTCTTACTCTGTTTGTCCAGCACCTAGCACAATGGGCTCCCAATCTCAGTTGGGGCCTCTAGGCACTACTGTAATACAAACAATAACAAAAAGATAATTTGTGTTATTTTCATTGGCCACTGAAAGTGCTCAGCTTCCCTCAGGATCAGGTACATTCTTTTTCTGATAAATTTATTCTCCATTAATGTTTGACAAGGACTTTAAGGAGTCCAATAGAGGCTAATTAAATTTGAAACAAGTCTTTACAGAGAATAACGTCTGTTAGATTTCCGTTCAGAAAATTCTATTTGTAAACATGATACCTAGTACTGTGTGATGCTTTCAAAGTTTGATTACATAGCCTAGGTTGCATGGGTTCACAGACTCAGGCACTGGTAAAGGTCCATGTGTGAATGTTCTCTCATAGCACACACATTGGGCAAGGGGTGGGTCCTATGGATTAATATCCATTCATGCAGGTTTGCACTGTTCACAGACTAAATTGAAACTGTAATACAACAGTACTCTCACTCAAGGAATCAGATTTCTAGAATGCCCATGTTATCTAGGCATTGGTAGCTGTAGCATATCATGGAATCTGACTATGGAGTACAAAGTTAATAATTTCATCAAATTGTCCTCAAAGGACATCTATTCTCCACCACTCCAGTTCAGCAACTATTACTTTGAGAATTTTAAAAAAAATCTGTTAGAGACAGTGCCAGCCATTTTTCTACCATTGCTTTTTAGAGAAAATGTGCATGACAAAGAGGGGTGTGTGTGTGTGTGTGTGTGTGTGTGTGTGTGTGTTGCCTGGTTCCCTAAATAAAGTCAGGGTTGGACTCATTCTGAAGTTGCTAGCAGACACATTATTTTACCCACTTTTCTCAATGGATCACTGGGCTCAATTAAACGCATTCTCTCTTTCAGAGAAACCATGTGGCAATGATTTCTGCTCAGCTAACCTGATCCTCTTGATCACATGAGTGCATTTTAACCACTCAGGGACATAGAAAGAATCCCATGTGGCTCACCCTATGTGACCTATTCCAGCAAAACAGCCTCACACTCAAAAGGTACCATGAACAAAGCCCGACATATTTCATGAATATCCTTTTGCAATAACCTTCTACAGGCAGTTCACAGTATGAACAAAATTTGAGCAAACCACTGCTGACTCAGAGAAATAGAGACTCAAACCAAAGAGTAATTTTACAGTCCAAAAATCAGAGTTTACATAACTCTAATGCTATCACTCAGGCCATAAATATTCTCATTTCTCTTTTTTTCTACTTTCCTCTCCTCCCACACTCCATGTAACACTAAATCCTTCTTGACAACTTTCCTTGGATTCTTCACTGAGACACTGGATTAAAAATTAAGGTTGCATATGCGTGCAAAGTAATGCTAATTTGATGTAACTCTTCACCTTAATATATACACATCTTGGATGTGTGACTGTTCAAAACTGCAGCTTAAACCATACCTCTCAAATGTCCTTCATTTTGAGGCCCACCACTCACTTTAGTTCCAGTCTGTTTGATACAGATTTGATGTCTCTGCATGTCTGGTGTTGAAAATTATTTACATCAGAAACAAAGACTCAAGAAACTGAGGTTAAGGAGAAAGTTAGTTGCACTAATGGAAGGAATCCCTTGTCACTTTTAAAAACGACAAAGGGTCCTGTGGCACCTTATAGACTAACAGAGGTATCAATACCTGTTAGTCTATACGGTGCCACAGGACCCTTTGTCGCTTCTACAGATCCAGACTAACATGGCTACCCGTCTGATACTTGTCACTTTTAAGTTTCCTGCAAAAATAATTATGTTGTGCCCCTCATTCTCAGTGTGTTACACTTTGCATCCCGCATTTGGGCCTTGGCAGATTCAGAGATGTGGCCTGAAGACATATGCCATTCTGAAGCAGCTCTCCTTTTGATTGACACACGCAGGAATTCTGTATTCATCTGTTGTTTCTTATTGCATTATCCTAAACTGGCAAACAAGATGGACTTAAACAATGCAAGGAAATCATATTCTCTGCTTTTCTTTCCTAGAGATGACATCCTGATCCATAATTATGAATAATCCCCCTAAAATGGCTAATATGATAGAGTTAGCAGTTGAACTATTTGAGGAAAGATGGAGCAGGGGAGATAGGCTGGGTTGATTGAAAACAAAATCATAGATTAACAGATTTTAAGGTCAAAAGGGAACTCTGTGATTATCTAGTATAAGCTAAATACATTGTCTCCTTAAGTCTCTCACTGTAGGGCAGTGTTACTGGCTTCTAATCATTCTTGTGGCTCTTTTCCAAAACATCTCCAGTTTTTCATCATCCTTTTTGAAGTGTGGGCACCAGAACTGGGCACAGTATTCTATGAATGTTCTCACCAAGGCCATATGCAGAGATAATGCCACCTCCCCTAGTCCTGCTTGATGTTCCCTAGTTTACATATCCAAGGTTTGCATTTGCACTCTTAGCTATCACATCTCATTCAAGTTTGGTTTGTTATCTGCTAGGGCAGATCATAAAATTTTCATCAAAACAGTTTTTCAATAGAAAATTGAGATTTTGATAACTTAAATTTTTTTCCACCAAAAAAGAGCTGGCTTTATTTATTTTTCATTGACAAAATTAATGCTCAAAAAACTAAATATTTCAAATCAGAAACGCTGCCATGGTGCCTCATCAAAGTGGTAGTTCAGTTGCCTCATGTCCCTGTTCTCCACTGTGGGCTGGGCTCCCCAACTAGACAAGGCCGCATTTCCAAATTGAACTATTTCCATTTTGGGCAGAAATATTTCTTTTATTTTTTTTTTTTGCTGAAAATTTGAAATTTTCCACAGACAGCAGACACTTTTTGTGAAAATCACATTTTCCAGCCTCCCCTATTATCCACTATGACCCCTAGGTCCTTTTCAAGTCACTGTTTTCCAGGATAAAGTCCCCCTCCTATATATATGGCCTAGGTGTGACTTTTCTAAAAACAGAATGTGTATTGTGACTGGCCTTTGCAAAGGTACATGATATGGGGATGGGGGGTGCAAGAAGGGTCGGTAACAATTGCAGTCCTAACACTTGAACAAACAAGATAAAGAGTAGGCAAAGCCATGCCCCGCTTCTCTTCTGCATCAGCCCACAGAGTGGGGATGAGTCCCTGGGGACACCAGCTGCACCTTCCTATGGTCAGTTTCTTCCCAGGGAAAAATTGTTTCTAATCATCACTGTAGCCTTCAATATTGTAGACTACTGCATCCTCCCGAGCTGCCTCAATAGTTGTACAGATGTCTCTGGTTCCCTCCTGTCATAGTTCCATATCTGCTTCTCAAAACATGCTCTCTGGTGATGGTGGTTCTTCTCTGTGACAAAAACTCTACTATATAGAGCAAGGCTCCATTCTTAGCTCTCTGCTCTTTAATATCTTCTTAATCTTTCTCCTTGTCATTCTAGCACTGACTGTTGCCTTAGCTATCCTAATAACACTCACTTAGACATATATTTCAAAATCTTTGACTGTCTGACCATTCTCTGTTTATCTTCATTGGTTTTATCTCAACTTTCATTTACACCTCCCTGTTCTCATTAGAGTAAATCTAATCCCTTGTTTGTGTCCAGAGTGAGCTATGAAAATGTCTGTTCATACTCAAATCAGACACGGTGCGTAAGGTAAAATCTTTTATTGGACCAATTTCTGTTGGTGAGAGAGACAAACTTTCAAGCCACACTGACTCTTCCTCAGGTCTGAGAAAGGCACTCCCAGCGTCAAGACTAAATGCAGGGTGGAGCAGATTGTTTAGCATAAGTGGTTAGCACATATTCTCAGGGACCACTGAAGGTGAAGTGGCCTGTTAACACCCCTGTAGTCATTAGAAGGAATGGATAGGGCGGGGGGGATGGGAGGCGGGGGAGAACAGCTGACGGAGGGGATGTTAGTGGGTTGCCTATTGTTGTAATAAACCATAAATACAGTGTATTCTGTCCATGATTTTTAGTGTCTAGCAAAGTTATGAATTTAAGCTCCCAGGCTCAATTTTGAAAATGTTCAGGTTTCCTTTGAGGATGAGACACCCAGATAGTTCATAGTTGCTGTTGGGGCATTTAGTGCACTGTCTGAGATACACCATATGGGACACTAAAAATCATGGACTGAATAGAGACATTGGATTTATGGCTTAATACAACAATCTGTAATCCACTAATAACCCCCCTCCCCGCTTCTTCCCCTTCATCCTCCCTTTCCTCCCTATGACTGGAGGGGTGGTAAGGGCCACTTCACCTTAAATGATCCCTTGAAATTCGTGTTAATTACTTATGCTAAACAATCTGTTCCACCTTGTCTTTTGGTGTGACACTCTGAGGGTACGTCTACAATACCCACAGGATCGGCAGGTAGTGATCGATCTATCGGGGATCGATTTATCATGTCTAGTGTAGACGCGATAAATTGATCCTCGATCGCTCTGCCGTCGACTCCTGTACTCCACCGCGGCGAGAGGAGGAAGCAGAGTCGATGGGGGAGCGACGGCAGTCAACCCCCGCGCCATGAGGAGACAAGGTAAGTTGACCTAAGATACGTCGACTTTAGCTACGCTATTCTTATAGCTGAAGTTGCGTATCTTAGGTCAGTCACGCCCCCTCCCCCAGTGTAAACCAGGGCTGAGTAAATTTCCCAGACCAGAAAAAGAGCTCTGTTCAAGCTCGAAAGCTTGTCTCTCTCACCAGCAGAATTTAGTTCAATACAAGATATTACCTCACCCACCTTGTCTCTCTAATATCTTGGGACTGATATGACTACAATAACACGGCATACATACTCAAGTCAGTCACTCTGTACAGATTCAGTACATTTACATTGAGTAAACCTAAAAAAAATCTCCTATCATTCATCTTGTAAGTCAACAATGAACTATGTTTGCATTTCACACTACTTAGATTATGCTATTGGGACATTAACTTTTAGACAAGGCTAAAAATAAATGGCAATTTTGCGGATGTTCAAAGGAAGCTATCCTGATTACCTTCACTTCTCTTAATGTGCCTAATCAGAACTTCATTACTCCTACATTGTAAATTAATGTTTAAACTTGCAGTAATTCCACACATTACAAAAAATTGATAAGGACAAAACCCTAAATAAGAGAAAGAAAAAATCAGAATGAATCAGCAAAATATCCCTACTCCAAACCACATAATATCAAACTGTATGCATTTCCTCTTTGTAATTCTGTGATGTGGTATCCACCCCCACAGGTGTGGAAGGGATTAACCACGACATCCCCAAGAGGAGCAGTGGAGGTGGGTCCTCCAAGTAGCCTAGAGAGGCTGCATGGGGTGCAGCCAATTACAGAGCAGCTGCAGGAAGCAGCCAATCCGGGCCCTGCAGGCCCATGTGAGAGGAGTTGCAGTGCAGCAGAGCAGGAGTCAGTTGCCGTGAGGGACCCAAGGAAGGAGAACTGTGTTCCTAGCAGGCTGCAGGAAAGGTAGCACCTTGGACAGAGCAGTTGCTGGCAGGGACTGGGTGAGCAAGAGGGAGCTCCTGGCTGGCTACTGGGACTTGCTGGCTGAATGATATGAGGTAAGGGCAAAGAAGGTACTGAGACCATGGGGAAGTGGCCCAGGGAAGCGTAGCAGCATGGAGTTTAGTTAAAGAGGCACAGCTGGAGGGTGCTATCTGCAGCGTCCCTGGGTTGGGAACCAGAGTAGTGGGTGGGCCTGGGTCCCCCCATTAGCCACTGGGGAAGTAGTTGGAATGATGGACTGAACCCCGGAAGGGGGAAATATGGATGGTGACTCAGCCCGAGGGCCGAATCATGAAGACGACGCTGTGATTCGTGGAGTGACCCAGGCCGGCATGCAGAGACGATGACTAGAGAACACCACTGGAAGAGGGTATACGCACTGGTGGAGCTAATCCCCAGGAAGGCCAAGCAAGAGGCGCCACTGTGGTGAGTGAACTGTCACAAGCTCATTATGGCCCTGATTCAACAAAGCTCTTAAGCACATGCTTAATTATAAGCACTTGAATAGTCTCATTGATTTCAACTTAGGCATTTACTGAATCAGGGCTTATAAAAGTTGTGGGAAATGATCTCAGTGAAACTACACAAAACCTAATAGGCTTCTGATTTTGGCACCGTTTGAAAGTCAAAGCAGGGAAGCTGGAAGATTCACTAATGTTTCTGACTTTTGAGTAGAGATGAATCAAAGCTAGAATGAATTTGTCTGAATGCTTCTCATCCCCAGCTCAAACTTTAGGGGCTTGGTTAAATTAAAACCTGGATTCATACTATTTCTGGGGTTGGTTTTGCAAAATCTGATTTACAACCACCACCAATTTTGTCTGCCTGCTTCTACTAAATATAGGCCAGGGAGCAGAACTGACTTGTCACTTGAGGTGGCAGAGGGAAGCTTGAAGTCCTCAGCACAGCAACTCAGTCCCTCTCTCCATGGGCTTTACTCAGCTTCCTACCCATCAACCCAGCCTTTTCATATTGCAGGCCTCAAACAGTAATTTTCAGTACAGAACTGGAATGCCTTGCTTGTCCTTCTCCCTTTATTCACTCCTTTGGTAAAGTGAAGAAGCTGTATCAACTTGCTGGAGGGAAGGATGCTACAATGCAGAACTTTGGAGTAGGTAAAAGAGGCGGGAGATGTGGGGTTTCTCAGAAGACACCCTTCCTTTTAAAGAAATATCAGAATTTTCAGGCTATGTGGCCCTGGACTCAAACATATTGGAAGGAAAAATAAAGGCCTAAAATGACAAAATGATAGGAGATTTTTGTATGCCACCCTGTGCAACTGGCCTGGCCTGCAGTGTTATTTACCACATGGGAAGCCAGCACATCAAAGGAAGTAAAGAGGGAGTGTGATCACTTAAACCTGCAACAATGGGCAGGGTAACTGTAGCATTTTAAACAACCTGTAATTTCATAATTAAAGTTCCAAGGTGGCCAAAATAAACAGAATGACATTAATCGAGAACTGCTAAAGGACACAAGTGTATGAATCCGTGTGCCTTCCAATTCAGGGAAACGACACAACTTCAGGTGGGTGAATTGTGTCACTGACACTATGCTGTGTTGCAACTATGTAACTAACTGGAGTAGCAAATGACAGCTGTGAATCCAAGAAGGCTCCAGGGTTATTCTGTTCCCAGAAGATTGGGAAACTACAGTGTGAAGGCACCTGAAATAAAACAAGGTGTAAGGCAAGCTCTGGAACAGCACTACCAAATATGTTTTTAATTATCACAGGAATGGCATTAAGAGCCACATTGGGGTCTTCCAAAATGATGAAACTTGGACCGAGACAATTCTGTCCTATAAACATAAACTTAAATTGATAGACATCAAAGAATTGAGTGGTCCATTGTAGATAAGGTAGTATTGAAACTGAAATTCACTTCTGGAAAGTGATCTATTGAAACTCTCAGCAGACATTAAGGGGAAAATTCAGGACTGGCCTAAGTGGAGGTAACTTAGACAAACCGTTTAAAGGCGTGCAGCTAGACAAAAAGCCACAGGTGAAGACCCACTCGGGTGATCTCAAGGCAGGTATACAGGCTCCTAAGCAAAAAAGACTCGCTCGTCTGCTCAGTGTCGCTACCTGTGGGTGGGAACACTCCCATTGCTTACTAGTTCTGACAGACTCCTCCAGCTCCAGTGTATGCCTGTTTCCATGCTAGCCAGCACCTGCTCCAGACTTCATCTGTTCTTGCCTGAGCCAATCCTCTGGTGACTCTGACAGTTTGAGTAGACTCAGGCTCAGTGGTAACTCACGCTCCGGCCAAGTCTACACTACAAAATTCTGTTGACTTCATTTACGCCAGCATACAGCCACCACAGTTATTAAATATTTTATGTGAACCATACTTGGTTCCTTGTGTCAGTGGTGCACATCCTCACCAGGTGCACTTGCATCAATTGTATTGTCAGTGTAGGGTATTGTGGGATGGCTCCTGAAGTCCAATAACAGTTGATGTGAGCAATGCAGTGTGTACACTGACACTGCGTCAACCTAATTACGTCCACCACGACTCTACACCTCTCAGGGAGGTGGTGTTACTAAATCAGCCCAAAGAGGCACTTTTGTCGGTGGGAGTCAAATTTAAGACCCTTCCACAGCTAGGTCATCGCAAGGCAGCTTATGTCAACCTAACCATGTAGCATGGACCCAGCTTTAGGCTCAGCGGTAACTCGGGGATTCATCACAGCTGCCTCTCCATATCAAAGCTAGTTGAAAAATGGAAAATATATTTTCAAGAAAAACTCTGAAGTTGCTTTTGTTACAGATGGTTCAAACCAGACCATTGGCGGGCGGGGGGGTTATGTTAAAAAAAAATTATCGAGAGCCTTGTAGAAATATTTAACAAGAAGGTACTGAAATTTTTCATTTTCTGAAAAATGGGCTTCCAATTAAAATTTTTGAATTAGTCACCAAAATAAACCCCACCTTTTAGAAAAAGTCCATTTTTTATTGAAACTTAATTTTTTTAAAGGACTATTTTTGATGAAAAAACTTATTCAAATAACTCCAAGCAGCTCTAGTCCCTACATCTTTGGGCTTTGTGCCCAGTGGCAGAAATCCATCCCTGTGCTGGCCACTGCTCCAATGTAGGGACAGAGGGGAGGCAGTTTGGGCCTTCTCTGGCCATAAGCTACCTGCTGGGGACCTAGTAGCTCCCCTGAAGGCTGTCCCTCTTGCAATGACCCCTAGGGGCGTTCCAAGTGTGTGGAATAGTCGGCATGGGGGTGCATCCCAGCTATTCCCCTTCTCACCCCCCAATCCATTCTTGCCTTCCTCTGGGCCACCCTCACCCCAACCCCATTCACTTCCTGGCTCACCCAGGAATGCCTCCTGCATTTAGGACTCCTGCGGAGGTGGCACAGAGACCCCATGCACTAGAGAGAATTCCCCAGACTGTTTTGCACCAGCTCTGAGGCCCTCTGTACCAACCTAGCTGGTGCAAAGGGGTCATAATGCAATGCTAAATGGGGCCCAGAGAGAGCAGTCCATATGCTCCCCTGAGAACAAGGACTGCAACTCTCCTTGGCCTTTGCACGGAGTGTGACAGTGGAAGGATTCTTCCTGCACCCTCCTTGCTCTCCCCCGACATCTCTGCTAGGGCCAGGAAGAATCGATCCCTTTTTGGCTCTTTTTCCTTTGACTAGGTTGGCATGGGACCACTGATGCTTTTAGTAATTCTCTCCCGTTACAGGTTTCAACTTATAATATTTTTATTATCTCTGGATTTAGTGTTCATAATAAAAACATGACAGTCTACTCTCAAAAAGCTTCCTTCTCCCAGAAAAATATCATTATGTCTTCTGCCAGAATCCTATTTTAATGCATTGCCAGAAGTACCTTAAGATCATACCATGGCAGGTTAAATAAAAATAATCACGACGGATACCAGCACATACACTGTGTGTCTTGTATTTATATTTTGCTTTTGCAGTGCTTGTTCTGTTATCGGTATACATGAATTTTGTACATTTACCATGTAGTCTTTGAATCTGTGTTTCATTTCTCTGGCAATTAAGTATTTTTCAGCCAATATAGTTCAATGGCTAGTGTGTGTGTGTATATATGTTTTTTTATATATAAAAAAATCCACTTACTCATAAGTGATAAAAATTCACAGTAAAACCACAGACATAGCACAGTGAGAATTACCGAAGCAGCAGGAACTGAAGATAAAAGAGGATTACACATGATGAAATGTAGTAATTGACTAGAAGTCACTGAAAAATACCAGATGGATGTCACTATTCCATACAGATCTCATGTGCCTGCAGACTTTATTGAGCCTCACTTTTAGTATTTTCCTGAGTGTAATTGAGGTTTATTGATATGGTGTTATAGCCCAGTTTATATGTGATCATAAAAAATACAGTTTGATGCTCTTGTATATCCAGGAATACTGCATTGCACTGCTTAGCTAAAGAGAGTCACATTCATGACTGCAATAAGATAATTTCCAGTTTCCTCCATTAGAGTATGAACGGTAACTGCTTGTAATATTTTGGGGTGCAACCCAGACCAGTGAGAGGTTGTGTAACCCTGGATGCCTTAAATGCTCTGTTGCTGTGCACATCTGGTTCAGTGCTCTGACCCCAGCAGCCTGCCTACAACACAACAGCCCCATCCTGGTCCCCACCAGCCTTGGTTACTACATGCAGGGTGACACCCACACATTCCCAGTCCTGAACTTCTGGAACACTCGTGGCTCCTTTAAAGAGAACAAAAGCACAGTTTATTCTTTTAACTGGAGTTAATATTCACTTCAATCCAAACACACCTCTGGGTTGAATTAGATCAAAAGTAAAACCAGTTTACTCAGTCAAAAAGAGAGAGGTTTTAAGTGAGTTCAAGTACAATGGATAAAGATCAAAATGGTTACAAGCAAATACAGCAGATTCTGCTTAATAACAACCTCTTGGTTCTCAGCTAAATGTTGCTATTATCCGGAAGTTGCCAAAAAGCAGAAGGCATTGTTTTCAGGGGATACATAGAGAAACGAGCACAGAACAATGATAAATTGTACAGAATAGTGATGTGAAACTATTTATTAACTTTCTGTACTAAAGAAAATCAAACATGACACACAGTAATAGATACAGTGTAAAGTGTACCACAATGCTTAGAGCAAACTCTGGAAATTTCCGCTCGCTATGTGGCACAAGAAATACTGTAATGCAGAACACAATTCTAAAGTACTGTATAAAGGAAAAGCTTTTAACCCCACCCCCCAAACATAAAACACGTAAAGTATAATGCCTCTTTATGCTGAGCAGCATTATACTTACGGTTAGTGCTCCTTATGTCTCACACAAATTAAAGCAGCAACATTTTTTACAAAAAATAAAAATAAATAATGTTTTTTTAAGAATGAAATTTGTCCAATGTTGGCTGCTTTCTGCATTTTGCCACCTCTCTCTGTAAATCCTTCTCAATTTTGTGTGCAGCCTTGTAACTGTTCTTAAAGCCACAACTCTGGCATATCCCGCAAAAAAAATGTCCACCACATGCAGCTGCTCTGTGAGAGAAAGCTTTTTGGGCTCATCACCACATGCACTATCCCTTTGTGCCTCATCAGCCTATTGGTGCTTCACAGTCACTAGAGTCTCCAGAAGTTTGGCATCAGAAAGACCCTCCCTCCCTCCCTCCCTCTCTCTCTCTCTCTCTCTCTCTCTCTCTCTCTCACACACACACACACACACACACACACACACACACACACACACACACACACACACACACACACACACACACACACACACACACACACACACACACACACACACACACACACACACACACACACACACAGAGTCTCCAAATGACTGTCAAACTCAACACTGCCCTCAACTTCCTCTGCAATTAGATTTTCAGGAACAAAAACATTGGCCAGCACATCAGTGCCCACCAGACCATCATTTTTGTTGTTGATGATGAAGACCTTCTGTGATGCTGTATGAAAATGACTAGTTACACTAATACATAGAATCATAGAATCTCAGGGTTGGAAGGGATCTCAGGAGGTCATCTAGTCCAACCCCCTGCTCAAAGCAGGACCAACCCCAACTAAATCATCCCAGCCAGGACTTTGTCAAGCCTGACCTTAAAAACCTCTAAGGAAGGAGATTCCACCACCTCCCTAGGTAACCCATTCCAGTGCTTCACCACCCTACTAGTGAAAAAGGTTTTCCTAATATCCAACCTAAACCTCCCTCCCTGCAACTTGAGACCATTACTCCTTATTCTGTCATCTTCTACCACTAAGAACAGTCTATATCCATCCTCTTTGGAACCCCCTTTCAGGTAGTTGAAAGCAGCTATCAAATCCCCCCTCATTCTTCTCTTCTGCAGGCTAAACAATCCCAGTTCCCTCAGCCTCTCCTCATAAGTCATGTGCTCCAGCCCCCTAATCATTTTTGTTGCCCTCCACTGGACTCTTTCCAATTTATCCACATCCTTCTTGTAGTGTGGGGCCCAACACTGGACACAGTACTCCAAATGAGGCCTCACCAGTGCCGAATAGAGGGGAATAATCACGTCCCTCGATCTGCTGGAAATGCCCCTACTTATACAACCCAAAATGCCATTAGCCTTCTTGGCAGCAAGGGCACACTGTTGACTCATATTCAGCTTTTCATCCACTGTAACCCCTAGGTCCTTTTCTGCAGAACTGCTGCCCAGCCATTCGGTCCCTAGTCTGTAGCAGTGCATGGGATTCTTCCATCCTAAGTGCAGGACTCTGCACTTGTCCTTGTTGAACCTCATCAGATTTCTTTTGGCCCAATCCTCTAATTTGTCTAGGTCCCTCTGTATCCTATCCCTACCCTCTAGTGTATCAACCACTCCTCCCAGTTTAGTGTCATCTGCAAACTTGCTAAGGGTGCAGTCCACACCATCCTCCAGATCGTTAATGAAGATACTGAACAAAACCGGCCCCTGCACCGACCCTTGTGGCACTCCTCTTGATACCGGCTGCCAACTAGACATGGAGCCATTGATCACTACCCATTGAGCCCGACCATCTAGCCAGTTTTCTATCCACCTTACAGTCCATTCATCCAGCCCATACTTCTTTAATTTGCTGGCAAGAATACTGTGGGAGACTGTATCAAAAGCTTTGCTAAAGTCAAGAAATAGCACATCCACTGCTTTCCCCTTATCCACAGAGCCAGTTATCTCATCATAGAAGGCAATTAGGTTAGTCAGGCATGACTTGCCCTTGGTGAATCCATGCTAACTGTTCCTGATCACTTTCCTCTCCTTTAAGTGGTTCAGAATTGATTCCTTGAGGACCTGTTCCATGATTTTTCCAGGGACTGAGGTGAGACTGACTGGCCTGTAGTTCCCCGGATCTTCCTTCTTCCCTTTTTTAAAGATGGGCACTACATTAGCTTTTTTCCAGTCATCCAGGACCTCCCTCGATTGCCATGATTTTTCTAAGATAATGGCCAATGGCTCTGCAATCTCATCGGCCAACTCCTTTAGCACCCTCGGATGCAGTGCATCCGGCCCCATGGACTTGTGTTCGTCCAGCTTTTCTAAATAGTCCCGAACTACTTCTTTCTCCACAGAGGGCTGGTCACCTCCTCCCCATACCGTGCTGCGGAGTGCAGCTGTCTGGGAGCTGACCTTGTCTGTGAAGACAGAGGCAAAAAAAGCATTGAGTACACTAGCTGTCTCCACATCCTCTGTCACTAGGTTCCCTCCCTCATTCAGCAAGGGGCCCACACTTTCCTTGACTTTCTTCTTCTTGCTAACATATCTGAAGAAACCCTTCTTATTACTCCTGACATCTCTGGCTAGCTGCAACTCCAAGTGTGATTTGGCCTTCCTAATTTCACTCCTGCATGCCTGAACAATATTTTTATACTCCTCCCTGGTCATTTGTCCAATCTTCCACTTCTTGTAAGCTGCTTTTTTGTGTTTAAGATGAGCAAGGATTTCACTGTTAAGCCAAGCTGATCGCCTGCCATATTTACTTTTCTTTCTACACATCAGGATGGTTTGTTCCTGCAACCTCAATAAGGATTCTTTAAAATACAGCCAGCTTTCCTCGACTGCTTTCCCCCTCATGTTATTCTCCCAGGGGACCTTGCCCATCAGTTCCCTGAGGGAGTCGAAGTCTGCTTTTCTGAAGTCCAGGGTCTCTGTTCTACTGCTCTCCTTTCTTCCTTGTGTCAGGATCCTGAACTCGACCATCTCATGGTCACTGCCTCCCAGGTTCCCATCCACTATTGCTTCCTCTACTATTTCTTCCCTGTTTGTGAACAGCAGGTCAAGAAGAGCTTTTCCCCTAGTTGGTTCCTCCAGCACTTGCACCAGGAAATTGTCCCCTACACTTTCCAAAAACTTCCTGGATTTTCTGTGCACCGCTGTATTGCTCTCCCAGCAGATATCGGAGTGATTAAAGTCACCCATGAGAACCAGTCACCATTGTTACAAAGTTGCAATAAATTTAGTACTAAATATGCCATATAAGGTATCAATGGAAAAGTTATGATTTGCTAAGTGTGGTTTTTCCTGTTTATAGACATGTATCATCTTTGTATCTAAAGTTATGAATACTGACTATGTATCTGTACCTCAAATATGTGTTGTATGCCTGGGTGACACACATGATTTACATCAGGGCTTGTCAGCTATATGTTGATGGTCCCTTAAGGACACTCCACTCTCACATCGGGCCAATGAAGAAACTCATCCTAATAGGCCTTTCCTGTGGATGTCACAGACAGCAAGGAGCCAGTGGCCACCCCTGTGATTCAGCAAACCATATACAGACTTAGGACATGGACATGTGATCTAAGACTCCATCTTTTACCAGTAACTTTCCATGCTCATGTGACCCTGGACTCCTTCTTGGGCCAGTACCTTTCCATGCACATGGCAAAGGATATAAATGACACCTGAGACATCTCTATTTGACCTCTTTCCTGCTCCAATTCTCTGGACTGTGGATTTACAGCTAAAAGGAGTATTTTGAACTATGGACTGAGGACCTTCCAATCTTTGGGACATTACCAGAGAAACTTTTGCAAGCCCCCAGTTTATTCCATCACAGCTACAAACCTGATACAAGGACTTTGCAATCACTTGTGTGTATATGAATCCTTAACCATTTAATAACTCTCTTCTTTTCTTTTATTAATAAATCTTTAGTTAGTTTACTAACGATTGGCTGACAGCATGATATATGGATAAGATCTGAGATATATTGACCTGGGGGTAAGTCTCTGATCCTTTGGGATTAGTATGTCTGGGAAGGAGCCAAGGGCTGGAATACCTAAGGGGGATTGTGTTTGGCTTCTGGTTAACCAGTGTAGTACTGCAGAAGCTCTTTTGTTACTGGCTTTTGGGGATTGTCTGTCCTGATTCTTGCAGTCTGCACTGAGTGTAGTCCATCCCAGGCACCCAGTCACACCCTCCATCTCTGAAGCAGTTTAAAACAGTCTGTGGGAGAACAGCTTAGCAAGATGAAGTACATCAGAGTTGTTTTTGGCAACATCTATGGCTCACAGGTGTGGTCAGCATTCAGAGAAGAAACAATGCGCATGTGACTGAGGTTATGTTCAGAGGCAAAAATTTTAACATGATGTGAGATAGCTCTACATTAGCTGAATGAGCTGGGCAACCGTCAATTAAGAGGCACATAGGTTTGTCTTATTTAGGGTGACCAGACGTCCCGTTTTCAAAGGGACAGGCCCATATTTAAGCCCTCCTGAAGGCATAGGCAACAACTTCCCCCGGCGCAGGTGGGTGCTCGTGCCTCCCCACCCTTGGCCCCGCCACAACTCCACCTCTTCCCTGCCCCCATTCTCCACCCCCATTCCAACCCTTTCTCCAAAGTCCCCGCCCCAACTCCACCCCCTCCCTGCCCCTATTGGACCCCTTCCCCAAATCCCTGCCCCAGGCCCACCTCTTCCCCTGAGCGTGCCGCGTTCCCCCTCTTCCCTCCTCCCTCCCAGCCACATGAAACAGCAAGCGCTGGGAGGGAGGGGGAAGAAGCAGGACCCAGCGGCGCGCTCAGGGGAGGAGGCGGAGCGGAGGTGAGCTGGGGCGGGGAGCTGCCAGTGGGTGCTCTGCTCTGCACCCATCAATTTTTCCCTGTGGGCGCTCCAGCCCCGGAGCACCCACAGAGTCAGCGCCTATGCCTGAAGGTATCCCAACTTTTTCTTTAAAATGGGCAAACTGTCCCATATTTTCTGTCTTCCTCCCATCAGTACTGGTGGGTCCTGCTTCTGGCCAGATCCCTGCTCACCTGCTTCAGAGTGAAGGGCGGGCTGGGCATAAGGGTGGAGCCCTGGACGGGGGGAGGGGGGGTGCGGGCCTGCCCTCAAGGGGAAGGGGCATGCTGGCAGCACCGGGCTGGGCAGGCCAGTGTGTGTCTAGCAGCTGCAGGTTTGTAAACAGTGCCCTCCTGCTGGGCTGCAGAGAGTGCCTCATTGCCGCCAGCCCGCCCTTCACTCTGGAGACTGACCATCTCGCCCCCCTGCACCTTGCCCCATGGGGGCCCACAAATATGTTTGGCACCGGGCCCACAAAAAGTTAATCCAACCCTGCCTTCCCTCTAAAAAAAGTTACCATTAAGCATCGTGCTTGTTGCTAATATCCAAATGCCATTAACATTGATGTTAATGGGATGGGACTGGTACCTGGCGTAATGTTGCCCTTAATGAGAAGTCACTATTATGAGGATTTCTATTAAGCAAGAATCTACTGTAAAAAAGTAAAATATGCTTTCTAGTTGCTAAGACTTAACAAGCTACAGCCTTGGCTCAATGTAGATTTCTTACCAATTTTTCTTCTTTCCAGCCATGGCTGACTTTCTCTCAGTCAGGACCTTCCACAGAAGTACAAGGTGCTGGCTTCCCTTGTCTTCCTAAGTGAAGGATGCCAAAATGGCTTTCTGTTTCCCCTTATATCTCTCAGAGTTCACTGACCCTGCTTCAAAAGGCAGGATGACCTTATGCTGTTCTTCCCTTCCTGTATACCTCCCATCCCCCTGCTGATCTGTGTGTAAATGGAGTTTCCACTGGTTTGATTCCATAAGGCTATCTTCCCTCCTGTCCGGGGTAAAACCTGTTTTTCCTTGTGGTTGGTCACAGACTTCAAGACATAATATCACAGAGTATTCATAATTCCTCGTATATAGTGTTACTACATAGATTTCACAATTACATTAATCATCAGTGTGTCATTAGCTCTCATAAAAGACCTTAGTTGATACACTTTTATAATACGGTAATATTGCATACAATCAGTTGATTCAATTGCTTATCATTTGAGGTTTGGACCCCTGTCTTTATAGCTAAGAGGTTATCTTCCCCACTCACTAAGTTTATTTACCTTTTATGTAAATATACCTTCATTGTCTCTGCCTGACAACATGGCTGGTCAGACAAACAAACACACAGTCCTTTGTCTAAGCAGACTGGACTTCTGCATTGTTTGTCAAACACATTTTAAGAACATAACTCTAGCACATATCCATAACTCTTTGTACAGACATTGTATGTACATCATGCAATAATATTAAGGACCAGTGAGGTGTTATAAGGTATCATTGGAAAACTATGACACCTTTTAGATGTCAGACAGCAGATTATGACAACAGAAGCAGTGAGTATGTCAGGCTTGACAAAAGTGTCTGACACAGGGTAGTGAACCACCACTGGGTCCCTGTCACACACTGCTCCACACAGAATTTAAATTGCAAAAGTATTTCCGGGGGGGGGGGGGGAATTGTTGCATAAAAGATCAGACATGCAATTTTAGATTCTGCCAGAAAGGGCTTATGTAAGATTTTGATACTGGTTTTATGTAAAAAGAAAACAAATCTGCACGCTATAATGACTTGCCACAGCCAGTTCAGAGCTCCATTCAGTTATCAAGAGTTTCTTTTTCTATTTACTTTCATGGTGTGGGTTGGGGAGGAGGCAGGACACACTGCAGTTCGTAGCATGCAGAATATTCACTTTGAAGTTCACTCACTTTCATCTCTCTTTGTCAGCTCCAACCCACCAGGGGTTAAACTAAGGGGCACTAAGAGGCTACAAGCAGATGGAGGGCTCCCACTCTTCTGTCCAGCTTTGGGGATCTCTGCTTCTCACTTGGCTGGCAAAGGGAGGCTGCATCAGGCAGGGGAATCTGAACTGGTGCTAGCAAGAGGAGCTGGTGCCTAGCCTAGGAGTTTCTAGGACTCTTGGCCTTCCTGTCAGTGGGAGGAGCAGCAACAGCATCTAACATGAGGAGAGGCATCCCATCTGAGAGCCTCTATGGCCAGATTTTTAATAGGGATTTAGGTGCTTCTTGACTGGGAAGAACAACACTTAATCTCTGGGGTGGCCCTCTGCGTCGTGGAATTCTTAGCCCCAAGTTAGGTGCTGCCTAGGCTCCCTATGGAGTGCATGGGGATAGTTAAGCGCCTAAGAAAGGGATTTTCGGAAACAGGTCAGCTGAACAAGGTGCTACCTAGGCTACCCAGGAAGGAGATGAAAGCCACACCTGGCAACCTTGAAGTGATGAGAGACAGGGCAGGCCACGCAGCAGTTACTAGCCAAAACAATTTCTGCAGTCAAGCCCAGCTCTCGCTGCAAGTACATGGACATGTTGCTAGCTAGTGACATTCTGAGCAGAGGGGTGGGGAATGGGGCAGAGGGCCAGGGCAAGGAGAGGAGTGGGGCTCAGGCAACTAAGTGTCTGACCTGCTGCTCCTGGGTGATTGACCAGAGATAGATGCCTCTCTCTGCTCAGGCTCCTCAGCCACAAACCCTCTCCTGGAGATAGACCCCTAAGCCAGGTCAGCAATGTAAGTTGCCCATGAGTTGTCTCTGTCTCCCCAGAACTCACTCTCTCTTGTTCACGCTTGATACTTTCCTCATGCTCACCCTATGTTTCCCTCTGCCTCCAGCTGCCTTTTGTGTGGGCTCTGTGCTGTCCTTCAATCTGTCAATGGCCTGTGTCCAGCCTTCCTGTTGAGGGGTCTGACTGGTCTCAGAGCACATCTACAAGATCAGGCCTTGTGGGTGAGACAGGCATTTAAAAATCCCGCTTTGGGATCGCCAAAGCTTTGGCATTAGCAGGGCCGGTGCGCCCACTAGGCGACCCTAGGCGGTCGCCTACGGCGCTGGGAGCCGGGGGGCGGCTGGCTGTGGCTGCCTGCTGCCCTCCTGGCTCCGCAAGTGAGACTGGAGCCGGGGGGGCGGCTGGCCGCAACTGCCTGCTGCCCTCCCGGCTCCACGGCTGAGCCGGGAGCCGGGAGGGGCAGCTGTGGCTGAGCTGGGGGGGGGTAGCGGGCAGGGGAGGCTGTCGCGGGCGTCCGCGGGGGAGGGGAGCCGGGGGGGGGTGCTGGCTGCGGGGGGGCGGTGTTAGCTTGGGGGGGCACAGGTCTGGTGCAAGGAAGTTTCGCCTAGGGTGCGAAACTTCCTTGCACCGGCCCTGGGCATGAGCTAGGACTCTGAGCAGCTGGTAGCTGTGGGACAGCAGCCGTGCTAAGCTGGCTTTGCAAATGCTCTCTGGGGGAAATGTAGGCACCTTTGGGATTGAGGGACCCCTGAGGTTGTGCAGCAGCTGACCAACAGCTTTGAAAATGTCCGTGGCATCTAAATGTTGGGCTTAGGTGCCTATTTGCCTCTTTAGGCACCTAAATCAATTTTAAAAGCTGGCCCCATTCTCTTCTCATCTGAAAGAAAATCTGTGCCACTCCCTAGGTTTCGTCCCCAGCACAGGGAGAAGGAAACACAAAGAACCCTCCTCCCCCATGCTCATGCCTCCAACTTCCCTCTAAAGGGGAGAAAGGAAAAAGGAGAGCCACTCTCCAGCTCGGTAGATTTTGCCTGTAACACTGGTCTACAATTTTTGAGAAGTCGTCTGCTTCAGAGAGAAAATGTGCTATTTAGTATGTATTTTGATGTGCTGAATTCAAATATGACAATTAAAACAACTGATTGGCTACTGTTTCTAAGATATTTAAGTTTTTACATTCTATGTCTATGTATATTGTGTAGATAGTAGAGTTTTAATCATAAATTGTAAACCTAGGTCTTTTCATGTGTTTATGGTTGCTTTACATGATACTATTTCACCTGTCCTGTTTATGTAACACTTTAAAAATCAGCAAAGGGGTTATATAAATAAAATTTATTATGAAACAAAAGGCAAAAAACTATTATGTACATAGTTTAGTCCTATTCAGTGTCTACTCGGCGCTTCTTGGCTTGTCTCTTGTATTCATTAAATGGAGCATCTCTTGTCACTGTCCAGCAATAGTCAGCAAGCATTGATAGGCTCCATTTGCCCTGATAGCATTTCTCCATTGTTGCAATGTCCTGGTGAAATCGCTCGCCGTGCTCATCGCTCACTGCTCCGCAGTTCAGTGGAAAAAAAATCTAGATGAGAGTGCAAAAAATGTATCTTTAGTGACACGTTGCAACCAAGGCTTTTGTATGCCTTGAGGAGGTTTTCCACCAACAACCTGTAGTTGTCTGCCTTGTTGTTTCCGAGAAAATTTATTGCCACTAACTGGAAGGCTTTCCATGCCTTTTTTTCCTTGCCACGCAGTGCATGGTCAAATGCATCATCTTGAAGAAGTTCACGAATCTCAGGACCAACAAAGACACCTTCCTTTATCTTAGCTTCACTTAACCTTGGAAATTTTCCACGGAGGTACTTGAAAGCTGCTTGTGTTTTGTCAATGGCCTTGACAAAGTTCTTCATCAGACCCAGCTTGATGTGTAAGGGTGGTAACAAAATCTTCCTTGATTCAACAAGTGGTGGATGCTGAACACTTTTCCTCCCAGGCTCCAATGACTGTCGGAGTGGCCAATCTTTCTTGATGTAGTGGGAATCTCTTCCACGACTATCCCATTCGCAGAGAAAACAGCAGTACTTTGTGTATCCAATCTGCAGACCAAGCAAGAGAGCAACAACCTTCAAATCGCCACAAAGCTGCCACTGATGTTGGTCATAGTTTATGCACCTCAAAAGTTGTTTCATGTTGTCATAGGTTTCCTTCATATGGACTGCATGACCAACTGGAATTGATGGCAAAACATTGCCATTATGCAGTAAAACAGCTTTAAGACTCGTCTTCGATGAATCAACGAACAGTCTCCACTCATCTGGATCGTGAACGATGTTGAGGGCTGCCATCACACCATCGATGTTGTTGCAGGCTACAAGATCACCTTCCATGAAGAAGAATGGGACAAGATCCTTTTGACGGTCACGGAACATGGAAACCCTAACATCACCTGCCAGGAGATTCCACTGCTGTAGTCTGGAGCCCAAAAGCTCTGCCTTACTCTTGGGTAGTTCCAAATCCATGACAAGGTCATTCCATTCACTTTGTGTTATGAGGTGTGGTTCAGAGGAGGAGGATGGGAGAAAATGTGGGTCCTGTGACATTGATGGTTCAGGACCAGAAGTTTCATCCTCTTCCTCTTCCTCGTCTGACTCAAGTGAGAATGATTCTGGTGCATCAGGAACCGGCAGTCCTTCTCCGTGGGGTACTGGGCGTATAGCTGATGGAATGTTTGGATAATGCACAGTCCACTTTTTCTTCTTTGACACACCTTTCCCAACTGGAGGCACCATGCAGAAGTAACAATTGCTGGTATGATCTGTTGGCTCTCTCCAAATCATTGGCACTGCAAAAGGCATAGATTTCCTTTTCCTGTTCAACCACTGGCAAAGATTTGTTGCACAAGTGTTGCAGCATATGTGTGGGACCCACCTCTTGTCCTGATCTCCAATTTTGCAGCCAAAAGAAAGGTGATAGGCTTTCTTAACCATAGTGGTTAGACTGCGCTTTTGTGATGCAAAAGTCACTTCACCACAAACATAGCAGAAGTTATCTGCACTGTTCACACAAGTACGCGGCATCTCTGCTCACTTTGGCTAAACAGAAATGTGTCCCTTTGCAAAATCAAACACTGACAAATAAGAGAGCACGACACTGTATGATTTCTAGAGCTGATATAGGGCAATTTGTTCAGCAGAGTGATGTAAGCTTCGTTATGATTGCATCATCCATGACTTCTAGGAATAACATGATGCAATTCATATCACGGATGACGCAATACCAGCTTCAGATTGCATCATTCCTTGTTTTGCCTAAAAAGCAAGTACTGTCCAAACCCTGTCATAGATTTATTCATAGATCCAGTCAAAGATGTATTTTAGTCATTTCTGGTTTAAATTGAGATCCCTTCCCTTTATAACTCACTTATCCTCCGCCATTCCCAAGTCAAGGGTCGTATATACTGACCCAATAGCATGTCTTGAAAACTAGAGCCAATCAACAATTTTAAGCATCATTTTCATTCTCAGTGACCCAGAATTAGTAAAGTTTGACTACATTTATTCAGAAGCATTTTGGCTGTAGAGCAGTGTAATACCTCTTCAGAGATGAGTTTACGTTACAACAGAATGAATTAGCTTTTTAAATTACAAAGAATTATATTGGTCATTTTGAAAATTCCTGTGGCGGACCCCTCCAGACACCTTTGTTTTAATGAACAAATGAATTAATTTTGCATCAATACAGAGTCACCCTCCTGGCCCAGTTCTTAAGCCTGGTAGCAGGGGAAGTAGGGAGCAACAGTCATGGGCCCCTACTCTGCTGTGTATGCTACATTTGCACAACCACACACGCTTTTGTTTGGCTGGGTATGGGCCTGCCTAGGGGTATGTGCTTCTTCCAGATACTTTTCTTCTCTGGCCCTTTGCTACATCCAGTCAGCAATGCAGCATTGCAATATGTCAAGGCCTGGGACAGTAGCTGTCAAAACTGGTGAGCTCCCATGAATTGGCTGATGCACTTTTAACTACTTAAGGCAAGCTATACAAAACTTTAATTATGGCCTGATGCTTCTCCCACAAACACAACACATCACACACTTAGCTAGGGCATATAAATCAACCCAATTTGCTAATGTTGAGGCTGTAATTAACATTTTGCATGATGCTAGGAAGGAGATTAATGTGCAGTATGTGTATTTACAGATAGGAACTAGAAGGAAGTTCTATGTGGGTTCTGACACTGTGCAAGGAAATGTGCTCTGTAGGCATTAGAGAATGGCTAATAGGTGTTCCCTAACTTGGCAATTGTTGCTTTTGGGATTTGTGTTGGGGGAGCTGTCACAATTGACCAACCTTTAACCCTTTTAAATCAAATTCTATTTATGGAATGCAATATAATATTTATACTGTACTGTGACATAGGTGGACAGATTTCATTTCTATAATCTGAATCTTTGTAAGAAAAATAGGTATACGAATATTTGTAGTTTTGGCCACAATTTGCATACTGGCACTTTAATCAGTACACCTTATGGTTTATACAGTATATTTTAAATATATTTTCTTTCTAAAAGGGATAATTTTATAAATGCCTTTATATTCAATATGCTTATAGGTTTCATTAGATAACGTTGTCAAAAGGAACGCACAAGAAATCAATGGGGCAGACACCTTTTCCCCTCGCTGTCTGCAGGATTCTGAACCAACAAGACCTGTATCTTTCTCTTTTTGTCACCTTCTCATTCTCCCATGACAACTGCCAATTGTTATGTCTTTAATCAGTGTGTAGAAAGATGGGGTCCCTTTCAATCTAAAGTTAGGTTAAAGTGCCATGTATGTTTATGGCACTATACAAATAATAAATATTAATAATAAATGATATACAGATATTAACATTTAAAATAAGATTACAAACACCAACAAGCCCATCACTGTGACATCACCTTGAGAACTCAATGTATTTAAAATCTGCTAAAAGCTGATTAAAATGTCTGTGAATAGTATTTAATATAATATCATTGTATTTATCCAGCAGGAAATAGCCATCAGAGATTTACAAAGGTAATGTACAAATAAAAGAGGTTTGAATCTGCTGTGTAACTATATTGCAAATATCAAATTAGATTTAGTGAGAACACATGTACAGAAGTATTCAATGAACTGAAGGATAATAACGGCTTCAGAAATAAAAACAGCTGAACTGGAACAATGACATATGTCATCTTGTTTACCACATCTTATGAAGTGTGGTAAATAGAAACATTTCAAATTGCATTTCCTGATTGCACACGCCTATCTCTCTCTCCCTCTCTCTCTCAGACACACACACATACCCCAACTGCCTGATAAAGTGCAGACTGGGCACTTGGTACCAGCATTAATTACTCCTGAATGGTCTGTATTGCACCAGGTACTAATTTATTAGCATTCAGCACCATTGCCATAGGATGAATGACTAAAAAACAGAAACATGAGAAGAGATTAAAGGAAGTGAATGAGGGGAAAATGCCTTTAAACTGTCTCTCCTGTCCCAAAGGATCATTCTCCCAAACCACCTTCAGTCAAGTTGCTGACATGTGGTTTGTAGTGCTGATAGAGAAGCAGATATCTATCTGAAGTACAGTTATTTGCTACACAGATTTTTCTTCTGCAATGACTATCAGAAACCAAATTATTTCAACTATAACCACAATTACAGGAAAGAGCATGTCTTTTTATTAATAATAGTAATAATCCTCATTCATAGGGTGTTCAGTATTTTATTCAGAGCCATTTCTCTCACTTAAGAACCATATTTGCAGAAATTAATATAATTAGCTTTTTCTTTGATGAAGCAAAAGGAGCAAAATTGATCACTCATGAATCAAAAAAATAAAGAGGCAAAAGGCATGGTGATTATAAATCCATAGATGATACATATGTTGTGTACAATACAGTTGTTTCCTTTTATCAAACATACTACTCTATCAGAGACAGAAAAATCAGATGTGAAGTTTATAGCATAAGCATATCAAATAAATACTTTGCTGCTGTCTTGTCTGCAGTTCTGCAGCTCAGTTGTAATGTCAGACCTAATATTTACGAAGTCTGACAGGGAAGCACAGCTCACAGTTATTTTGATGTATGCTGGCACCAATATGTCTTTTTATCTTATTTTGCTGCTCAGATCAGACAGGAATTTATGACTGTGATTAGTAAGTGGGAATTTATGTCACAATACTCATAATACAGTAAACCATTTCTCTTGCAGCTCTCCTAGTTTTACAGCTTTTGAGACTCTCGGGAAAACATTGGGAAAACCACAGAGGAGATATGAATTTCATAGTAGATGTGATTTTCAAAAGGAAGAACTGTAGGTAAAAAAACAACCTGCAGGTAGTAACCACCATTCAAGTGGGTTCAAAGCCAAGGAACCTGCCCTTTGAATTTTTAATTGTATATATCACAATACACAGTAGCATAATTCTGCCTGTGTGCCTCACTGTGGGCATATATAGGAGCTGTTTCTTGATGCAATCCTCTATGAGCAAATTTTGTTTTTTATGTAAGAAAAAATGGCTTCTGTATACTCATTGCTCCCAGAAACATCTGGCCCCATCCTGAGATCAGTGAAATCTCTTACTATACATCTTCAAATCACTCGTGCTCTGGAGATATTTACAGTCGTATCATTTTAAGTTGTTCGTTTTCCTGATATATTTTGCTGCAAACGTTCCTCTGTTAAAATACATCATTAGAACATGAATCCATATAATTATGTACAGCTGACATATAAATGGTAGAACTGAGCTATGATTCCCAGTCTAAGATATACCAGTGGTCCCAATCTTTTATATGCATATCAGCAGCAATATAGTAGTCCACATTAAAAAGACAGATTCTGCTGTCCTTTGCACCTCGCTAATTCTGGCAACAGTTGGATCCTGCCCAGTACAACTGAGAGCAGCCCTAGGGTTAGTCTAAATTATGCCATCTGAAAACATATTCTCCACCCTACAGTCTATCCCCAACATACACCCTATGCCAGGGAGCAGGACCAGCTTTTACACCAGCTATATACCAGCTAGAGAATCCCCCTATGATGAAGGTATTCTAAAAGGGTCATTTAAGCCTCTTTTTATTACTACTTTTCACCACTCTGTATCATAGGATCTAGCCCAGCATTTGTTCATAGTTACCAAGATTTTCTGTAGATTTAGACCAGGAAACATTGCTATAACTGGGGGAATCCTCAGATCTTTTCAGGGAAACTTTATGGTCCCTTTGCACTGCTAGAGTGGTACAAAGGGGCCATGTTGTAGAAGTGAATATAGTCCCCAGCCTTTAGCTTTTAAAAAGGTTTAGATTTTGTAAGATCATTTGAATTTACTAAGACAATCCTCTCTATTAAAATGTGGTAAATTTGACACTCCTTCATGTAGTATATCCGTTAACAAACCTTTCCCATGGCCTAGGGACTCGAACAGTGGGTAATATATCTGAATTTTAATGGAAGATATAAATGGTACAATGGAAAAATAGGTATTTTTCAACATTGGTAGCACTGGTGGATCTTCAACCATGCGGAAAAATGAATATACATCTTCTGATTGTAGACAAGGTGTTGGTGGCTAGAGTTTCATACTGATGAATACCAGACAAATTATTCCTATCTGATTTTAGGTTGGATAATGTCCATGAACTTTTGCATCTGACTATTAGACTTTTAACTAAGATTTTAGGGAGAGATTTTCAAAGGCACAAATAGCAATTAGATGCCTAATTTCCTGTCTACACTGGAAACTTATATCTGCATAGCTATGACTCTTAGAAGTGTGAAAAATCCACACCCCTGAGAAACATAGTTATTCCAACCTAACCCCCAGTATAGACAGCACTACCTCGACAGAAGAATTCTTCCCTCAATCGAGTGGATTAACTACAGCGATGGGAGAACCCATTCCATCACTAGAGTAAGTGTCTACACTGAAGCAATACAGCAGCCAAGCTGCAGGGCCACAGATGTTAGCATTTTAAATGTAGACATAGACTTAGTGGGTTAATATTTGTATGTAAAATAGAGTGTTTAGTGACTTTATAGACTCATTAAAATATTTGAAACTATTTTCCCTTTAACCCTTTAATTCAAAAAGATTATAATGAACACTAAATCCTTTATAGTTGAATGTCCTTGTTCAGAAATCATCACTCTCATAAATTTATCCTAAGGGTCTCTTTCTTTTAATCCAAGATGCTAGTGTGTATATATGATATTCTGTCTTTCTGCTCTAGTTGTCTGTAAAGTACACGTTTCTATTCTTTTCAAGGCATTTCCATCTACTCTGACTATGATTAGTCTCTCTGTTTCCTTGACCCACACTTGGGGACAGATTGAGCCAAGCCCACGGCATGGGGCCAGGTATAGTTGTGCCACCCAAGGAGGATCTCTGGAAAGGAATTCAAAGTAAAAAGATAAGTTCTTGTTGAAAATAACATATTTTTGAACCATTCATACGGTGAAGTTTCATAAGGTACCAATAACAAGTTAAATAATAGAAAATTAGGGCAATCTACAGCTTGTCAGTGTTCATGTACTAATTCCACTGATGGTTCAACTTCCTGGGTTCTCTACTGTCAAATATCCTTTCATCTTTACATCCCCTGCCTGGTGAAGTCTGCACCTGTGCTAAGAGAATTAATTAGCTCTGTCCAGATGGATGCTAATGACAGGGACTTTATACAAAACATTATAATAAATTCACATTCACATCTCATTTTCTTTTGTCTCACTCTATTTATAGAGCTGATGTCTACAGGTGCAATTATGATCCCAGTATTTTTCAAACAGGCAAAATATTAACGTGCTATTTCAAATGTTTCATATACACCCACTCAGATTCATATCTGTCAAGGGCTGTTGAACAAATCCTACAATTATGCTTCATCCTTTCCATAATATTTATGTTATTACACATATATTGAAGTATCCTAAAATGCTTTTCAATTTTACATCTACAGTACGGAAGTAATTTCACCTACCCTGAAGTGCAGCCAATTCTTGGGGGGAAATCTTTGAGCTGATTAACAGTGTGCAGCAGCATTACATATACAATTAGGACAGGAAAGGGGAAAAGACTTGAAATTTCAGGAGTCTTTAAGTAGGAAATATGTACCTAGTGACATTTGGATTTGGCCAGAACACCAAAGCTAGCACACAGTCTCTTATAAAAAGTGACCTCGATTCTGTAATGAACACAAATGGTTAAACTTTGGTTTTACATTTAATTCAAAAGATGGCATTTCATGCAACAGAACATTCCCTACAACCATGCTGGGTATTGGTTCATTAATGACTCAGAAAGGAGAGTGCTGCTCATGGCGGGGGAAAGACAAATCTTGTGTATTTTGTACTTTTTCCAAGCCTTGTGAATTGTTATTGGACAAATTTGGGTTTAGTTTGCAAAGCTTTTTTTCCTGTATTTTTAAGAAGTCATGCTGTTGGTTTTATTCAAGGTTATTTCTGTTTATCGAGAAAAATGGCTTCTGAGCTAAAAAAAGAGACCTTATAGACAACACACTGTAGTGAAGCCTACAGTTAAAGTTGTCCAACACTTTCCATAACAGCCTGTTTTCAGTTGCTTGTAACCCTGCCAAACTTTTACCAGTTGGGCTAAAATTTTCCCTGCTCGGTGTCTGCGTAGGCTGAATTATTTTTGGAAAATTTCAGCTGAAATGATTCTCAGGTGAGATTCAGAAAAAGTACATTGTTTTGCCTGTGTTAAAAATTCTTATAAAACTGTTTCATTGAGCAGCTCTACCATGCTCATGCTTGGAGCAGGGACTTGAAATTGGCAGGGGGGGGTCACCTTGGTGCAAGGAATAAACCTATGGATGTCCACATGAAAATCGGCCCTAATTTGGCCAAATTATGAGTCTCAGACCGTGTATCTTCTCTTCTTGCTTGTTTCTTGCATCTGGACAGGTAAGTCATCTCAGGCATCAGCAAACATGCCCTTTTTTCTCTTTTTAGAATGTAATTATTTATGATCTTATACTGATTGGGCATCATCATCATCAAATTTGGTACCAGTCAGACCTGGGCCCCATTATCCTGGGCTCTGTGTACAAACACAGAATAGAGTCAATCCCTGCCTGAAGGGTATACAGGCTAAAGAATAAAAGAAGATAGCTACACTGATTGATTCAGGATCAGGGATGGCTTCCCTAAAATTTTTAAGTTATTCACTAGCTTTTTCCCTAAATTATTGAGTGAATAGTTCTTAGATTAAGCTCCCTGAGTTTTCAAGGAAAACATTCCTGTTTCTGGGTCTGTACTTGACCTGTCACTCATCGTGTAGCTCAGTATTTTACTCCACCAAAGTCCTCCATGAATTCCAAGGTCCCGGAAAATTACATATCGGGAAATAATAACTCTTCTAAGAGTGAGAAAGTCAGTAACAGGAAAATCAGTTTTAACCTTTATGTGTGGCCTCATCCTGCACCATGAGCTGTGCCAATGACTTCAATGGGAGCAGAATCAGAGCCTGAGCCAAGAGTCCCACTGTGACAATCAAGAGTCCAGACATCCCAGGGGAAAACAGGGGATATGAACTCCAAAGAATAAGCAATTGAAATAAACTGATTCTATGTAATATTATTGTACTATAAAAGTGGATCAAGTAAGGTCTTTTATGAAAGCTGGTGACTAATCTCATTGTGAAATGTAGGTATTAATACTCTGAGACATTATGGATATTTACTGATATAATGCTTAAAAATCTGTAACCAGGACCAGCCTTAGCGGTGGGCAGGCTGGACGACCACTCAGGGGGCACCTTGCTGAGGGGGGGCCTCTGTAGCAGGGGTGTCCTGTCCCTCCTCCCCCCACTGCTCTTCAGCCATCTGCAGCCGCTGCTGCTCCTGCTCCTCCCTAAAAAGTGGGGGGCACCACCACCCATTCCCTCTGTGCCCCTGCCCTCACGCCGTCCCTCCCCCCGAGTCCCCGCCCTCGCATTGCCTTTCCCCCCAAGACCCCGTCCCCTGATTGTCCCTCTCCGCCCACTCCCCCCCATCACTCACCCTTACAGCATAGCCCTCCCACTTTTAAAAGTGATGGGGCCATGGGCCTCTGACCCCCGCCCCCCATTCTGGCACCCCTGCTCCTGCCCCTTCCCCCTGCTTGGAGCCACCCCTGGCCATGCTGATCCTGGGAGCCTCCTGTCTGCTGTGCCAGGGGGATGGGGGGCTGATGTTGGGGTATCAACATCCCCCCACCTGTGTACCTGATCTCTGCTGATCTGGGGGTGGGGGGATCGGAGACTGTGCTGCTGCCTCTGGGTCACAAGTGGGAGCTGCTGGCTGCTGCAGCTAGACTGAACAAGCCTTCAGACTGGTGAGTGCTGAGCTTAAAGTAACAGCGTGCGGTCTCTCACATTCCCCCAATAAACACTTGCTGAGGCAGAGAGGTAACACGGTGGGTTATGGTTCTGGGTGCCCTGAGGAGAATGTCACACCCTCAGTAACAATCACCTGGCCATTCCCATGGTAACCATAACACTTGTGACACAAGTGAGTCCATTGTGCCTTGCTCCTGCCTCTTAACCACTAGTGAGATCCTTCCCTAGCCCAGCCCCAAGTGATTGCTTTACTTCCACTAAGGCAGATGCTGCTTTCCTGATTGCAGAAATCAAACTGGAGACACACAGTATTACTCAGAATCCCATCATCTCAGACATATAAGTGGATGTTTCGATTTACCCGGATGTTTCTACGCACATTGTGCATCCCCATATGGCATTTACTCTGTTGATCCCATGAGCCATCATTTGCCCTGCTGCTTTCTGGGCGGAAATTACTGTCAGCTTGTAAATATCATTCAGGGTGTGCCTGGGCCCTTTCCAGGTTGCTTTCTATCCTTTTGTGGCATGACGGCCACCATCTTGGTTGTGAGTGAGTATTGCACAAGGCTAAAAGCTAAGCTAAAGAGATACTGCTTCAGCTAAAGGACTGAGTCCTGTAGCTGGGAACTATAACAGACTCATATCCTTTGTGGACTGAGCACAGAGTGGGGACACATACCACACTGTTAATAGTAGGTTGCAGGGTCACATTGTGGCACTGGTTTCACATTGTTTTTTCATTTAATTTTAAAACAAAAAGGTGTTTTCTTGGTAACCACACTATCTGTGAGTAACATCCCTGTCCGTTGTGCCCTGACCTTGGAGCCCTGCACTGCTACCCAATACAGATTGATGGTTTTTACTCTCTCTAACTCTCTATTATTCTAATTCAATCTAATCTGATGTAATATGCTTCGATGCACCATCACTCATGCAGTTTTCACTTGGCGGCTTCCCCCCAGTTCTGTAGTTTCCAGGTGATATTTACCAGGTTGATGCCATCTTCAGGGTTGTTTGCCAGCAGCAGCCAGCTTTCCCCAGGCTGAGACTTTTTTGAATGCCAGATTTTGTGAGGTAGCTCTTAGTTTCCTGGCTGGGACATAGAATTTGAAGTAAAATTCTTACAGGGGATATAACTGGGAAAATTCTTCACCTGGACATATCCAATATTTGAGCAGACAGTGGTGTCCCCTGGGAATGGCAATTAAAAACATTAAATTTTAAGCTTAGAGTTTTGAGCTACATGATCAGTGAAGTGGGAATCTGAATTACTGAAACTTTAGTCCTTGTTTGGATGAAGAAATGTCTGTTATATGGTACCTCATTTTGGCACTGGAAGCATCTGTGAGCTCAACTGTTCCAAAGCAAAATAAAATGTTAATCATTAATGGCAGCTTCTAATATTTTTGGAAAGTCTGTGCAATCTTATCTCCACACACGTTAGTCAGTGTGTCCCTTTGAATTTGAAACAAATAGGAAATATTTTTAGGTGAAGATAGTCTTGGTATATCAACTTTAATTAATATAAATTCATATTTGGAAACAAAGACATTCTCATGACCAAAGTATACCTGCTGGTAGAAATGTAGGTTACTAACATAAAAAGAGAAAGGTTTAAATTTACCACACATAGTTAAAAAACATTAATTAATGTCCCTGCATGATAAGTAGGTAAGAATTATTATCTCCATTTTACAAACGGGAAACTGAGGCATCAATAATTTAGGGCCAACATTTCAAACTTGAATGCCTGAAGTTATCCAGAGTTATAATTGATGATAAAAATATTGGAAGGGATAGAAAACCTTGCTGGGTTTTAACCCATCTCTAACTATTAGAGATTAGGATGAGACATAATGTGGAGGGCAGATTAACCCACATCTGCCTACTGCAGGGTTTTTGCACCTTCCTCTTAAGCAGCTGATGCTGACCACTGTCAGAGAAAGGAAACTAAGTAGTTGAACCCTAGCTATGATCCAATGTGGCATTTCCTGTGTTCCTATATTGATTATCAGAGTTGCTGAGTATCCACAATTTCGACTGAAGTCAATGGCACCCAAGTTTGGAAATTCTGGCCAAAAGGACGCACTGAAGGCTGCACATAGTTAGGCAGTGACAGAGCTAGAATTAGAATAAGGAGATTCTGGCTCCCAGTCTCATACCGTTTTCACTAGACCACACTGCCTCTCTATGGTAGGAATAAAAATGGGTGGATTTTCTTTCTGTCTTGCTTGTAGGATGGCGTTAGCTATAAAGAAATTCATCAAAACAACTTATATTATCTATTTGGAGCTGGAAAAGGTTCCCACCAGAGAACCAGAGATCATCTTCTTAGGTGAAAATATACAGCTGCACTTGGGGAATGAGGCAAACACTGTGAACCAACAGCAGCAGGCAGCTTCTGAAACATCTCAGCACATTGCTTATGGGAAGGAGAGACGCTATGTGCTGAAAAGGAAAATCAGATGCACAGTGGTGCAGGAGACAGTTCTAACTGGTGAACTAGAGCCTATGCCCAGTATTATAATGGAGGAGGCAGAGAGCATCACCCTGCAGCAGGAGCAGGAGAAAGAGAATATCAGTGCAGAAGGGGAAAGCGCAAAGACATATCGCGGTTTTAATACAGATGTCTCCCCACAACAGGAAGAGAAGAGCAACTGTGAGGTACAAACATTCACCATTTATTATGCAAATCATGGCTTCTTTTCAGGGGTGAAAGTGGGCCGGTATGGGCTGGTACGGCATACTGGTAAGAAGCCAGTACCAGCCTGTGCGCAGCCAATGTTAAAGGACCCTCCTTAAAGTGCTGCTGTGGCAGCACTTTAACGTCGGCTGCATACAGGCAGTGTGGATGGGCTGGCTGAGGGAGGCTGACCCGCAGCTCCACCCCTTCTGCCCAAGGCCATGCCCCTTCCGGGGGCCCAGAGCCGGGCCCCTGTACCGGTAAGTGTTTCATATTACTTTCACCCCTGCTTCTTTGCCTCTCATGCTCCGGCCCTCTCTCAGTATGCCCCACGCCTTCACTTGGCCTGTTTATTCCTGCACACTCAAAACATTTTGTTTGTATGCTCCTGATCAACTCACTGCACACTCCAGGCTCTTTCTCTGCCCACTTAACCCTACATACAACAAGGTTCTCCATACACTTATCCTGCATGCTCTGGGCCTTCTTTTTGTACACCTATCTCATACAGTTCAAGCCATTTTATAAACTATGATATTAAAGATTAAGGAAAACTGCTGTGAGATTTTATAACTCATCTGACACCAGGAAGAAAACTTCCTTTCCAACTCAGGGCTTTAACTAGACTCCTGGTAGTATCAGTCCTTTGAATGCAGGTGATGTCTGTCATCTGAAGGAACTCAAATATAAAATTGCAGAACTACTAACTGGTATGTAACCTATCACTTAAATCAGCTTCTGCACCAGATGACTGGAGGAAAGCTAATGGGACACAAATTTTTTAAAAGGGCTCCTTAGGCGATCCTGGCAATTACAGGCCGGTAAGCCTAACTTCAGTACCAGGCAAATTGGTTGAAACTATAATAAAGAACAGAATTGTCAGACAGATAGATGAACATGATTTGTTGGGGAAGAGTCAGCATGGCTTTTATAAAAGGAAACCATGCCTCACCAGTCTATTAGAATTCTTTGAGGGGGTCAACAAACATGTGGACAGGAGTGATCCAGTGGATATAGTGTATTTGGACTTTCAGAAAGCCTTTGACAAGGTTCCCTATCAAGGCTCATAAGCAAAGTAAGGAGCTATGGGATAAGAGGGAAGGTCCTCTCATGGATCAGCAAGAGTTAAAAGATAGGAAACAAAGGGTAGGAATAAATGGTCAGTTTTCAAAATAGAGAGAGGTAAATAGTGGTTTCCCCCAGGGATCTGTAGTAAGATCAGTGCTGTTGAACATATTAATAAATGATCTGGAAAAAGAGGTAAACAGTGAGGTGGCAAAGTTTGCAGGTAACACAAAATTACTCAAAACAGTTAAGTCCAAAGCAGACTGCAAAGATTTACAAAGGGATCTCATAATGCCACGTGACTGAGTAACAAACTGGCAGATGAAATTCAGTGTTGATAAATGCAATGTAATGCACTTTGGAAAACATAGTCCCAACTATACATTCATAGTGATGGGGTCTAAATTAGCTGTTTCCACTCAAGAAAGAGATCTTGGAGTCTTTGTAGATAGTTCTCTGAAAACATCTGCTCAATGTGCAGTGGCAGTCAAAAAAGCTAACAGAATGTTAGGAACTATTAGGAAAGAGATAGATAAGACAGTAAATGTCACTACTAAATCCATGGTACACCCACACCTTGAACACTGAATACAGTTCTGGTCACCCCATCTCAAAAAATTAGAAATTGAAAAAATACAGAGAAGGGCAACAAAAATTATTAGGGGTATGGAACAGCTTCCAACTGAGGAGAAATTAAAAAGACTGGGACTAGTCAGCTTGGAAAAGCGACAAGTAAGGGGGGATATGATAGAGGTCTATAAAATCATGACTGGTGTGGAGAAAGCGAATAAGAAAGTGTTATTTACCCATTCACATAACACAAGAACCAGGGGCCACCCAATGAAATTAATAGTCAAGAGGTTTAAAACAAACATAAGGAAGTACTTCTTCAGACAATGCAGTCAACCCCCTAGAACTCGTTGCCAGGAGATATTATGAAAGCCAAAAATATAACTGTGTTTAGAAAACAATTTGATAAGTTCATGGAGGATAGGTGCAACAATGGCTATTAGCTGATATGGTCAATGATGCAACCCCATGCTCTGTGTGTCCATAAGCCTCTAACTGCCAGAAGCTGGGACTGGACAACGGGATGGATCACTTGATGATTGCCCTGTTCTGTTCATTCACATTGAAGCATCTGGCATTGTCCACTGTCAGAAGACAAGATACTGGGCTAGATGAACCATTGGTCTGACCTAGTATGGCCATTCTTATGTTTTTATTTACAAAAGGCTTTTCCCTGTTTCCTTCAGATCTCTGAGGAATCTGGTCCCCTGGCTACAGTTACCAGCCAGATCCTTGTAGCTGTGGCTAGTCTGAGAGACACAGTGAAAACCAATGCTCAGGCAGCTGCAGTAATGTTGACCTCAGTCCTGAAAGAGCAGAGGCACAATATGAAGGAAAAGGTAAGAGGCTGGGAAAGTTAGAATTCTCTTTTCTGGATCTAGAAGAAGGAATTTGCATTCTTTAGAGTCTCTGAGTTGTCTCTCTCTTTACAAGTTTGCCTGGAGAACAGGCTCAGAATCATCTTTTTCAAAAGATAATCCAAACTTTTTCCTCAAGGACTGTGCAGTCCCCTGATTAAAAGATAGATGAGCAAATCCTTCCTATGTCTTTCTATGAGTATTTGTATCCTGTTTGTGTAAAAGCACAGTCTACAAAACAAGAAAATGCATCTGAAATATCAGATATAAATTGGGGTCAGCAAATTGATCATCCAAACCTTAAACCAAGCATTTTTAGGGAATTGAGATAGTTTGGTTAACTTTTATTTATTTTCATTGTTTTTCATTTTCACTGCATCTTTTCATTTCCTAGATCTGGATGGGACTAGAAGCCAAAATAATGCAAGTGCCAAAATAATGCAAGAAAAACCACATTCATGGTATTTCCAGACTCAACAGAGGCAGGAACTACCAGAAATCCTGTAAGGAACCCAACGTTCAAGCTCTTAAATCCAGTTTTGCAGACACAGGAGGTTCAGATAGTTTGAATGAGTGTCCACATTTTGGATGCGTATCTGATACAAATATCTGAATCCGTAAAGATTGAACTTTTGCTAATTATAAATGGTCATTGGGTAATCATTATGTAAATTGTCACATGAGATCAGGATTACTCAGAAGCCCAGCAATTGCAATGGTGACACTTGATGAACTGGATTAGCACATCTTCCCATATATGCCCTTTGTTTGTCTCTCTATCAGGGCCTAATCTTGCAAAATGCTTAGTGCCCTCAATTCCTATTGAAACTGATGGAAGTTGAGGGTGCACAGGATATGCTCATCACCTTGTGGCATAACATTCTTTAGTTCTGACCTCTGGAGTTGCTTTGTTTGTTATTCAGCAGGGAATATTCTGTAGCACTGGGACTCAGTCCCACCCAAACACGCATCATTGCTACATTCAGACATAAACTGGAAGGGGAATGAAACCACAGAAGAAACAGTCTCTAAATCAGTTTTATTATTTTTTTACAGGTGCCAGAGATCATGGATATTATTTATTTCCACCTGCAGGCTACCCAGGAGGCCAGTGCCAGACAGGCAGCTATGGGGGCTGTGTGTTTACTAGCTGAAAAGCATACAAGAGAAGTAGTCTCAGCCCTACTGAGACTCTCGCTCCCATGTGACAGGTAAAACTGCTGCACTGATCTCCTTCACAGTTCCAAAGCTGAGTGAGGACAGGGATGGAATCTGGTCTCAATCCACTTTCCCATAGATGGAGAGATAGGAGGAACAGGATGCTGAATACAATAGAGTTAATCCCAATGACTCTTTTATATGTAAAATAGTGTTTGTAATTAAAAACAAGAAAACCAAATAGAGCAGCAGAAGTCTGATAATCCCTGTCAACTTTGTGATGATGCAGACTCAGAGTGCCTTCTGCTATGAGGGTGTTCCTCCACGCCCTTTTGAAGGACAGCAATTCTTTCTACTGAAGACTACATGATCCCAGTTACTAAACCTATGTCTCAGCTCCCAACTATGCTACTCCAGAACTAAGGTCCAGTTCCTTCACTGACCTCCTCTCACAGCCATAGCTCTGCTTACTAAGTGCAGTAGGACTGTGAAAAGATCTGTAAATCACATATTCCTGTGTTCTCGAATCTGCAGCCATGTCAGTCAGCTCTGGGAGGCCTTAGGCAGAGCCAAGAAAAGTGTCAGTCACCGGGTGCTTGCTCAGCTCCTGGAGATGCTAAAGAGAAGACCATGCCTCGAGAAGAGTGAAAACTCTGAGTCAAGAAGTAGCTTTGAGGATAATGCCTCTCTTTTGCCTCTTGCTGTAAGTAATAACCCAAATATCCCCCCGCTTCTGGACTTGTCTATATGACTACCTAGGAGTTATCTACTTCATGGCAACCTGTGCAGGGAGCTCTCATCCCTTGGAAGAGGGGGAGACCTAGAGAGCATGATCCGCTGCTGAGCCTTTCTAGGACGGCTCTTGGGTGGTGGCTTTTACTGCTGCAGGAGCCTTTCCAGAGCTGAGCAGCAAGGAAGGAGAAACCAAGGGTAGGGAAAATTGGTCTGCTTTGCATTTTGGAACTGGGGTCCTTAGTGATGGATAGTACTTTGGGTACATTTAGGGTCTCAACCTCTAGTAGAGACTGGTCAAAATCTCCCCTTTACCTCCTCATCTCCCTCCATTGCATTGGTATGGGACTTCATTGTAAACATCGGCAGAGAGTCTGAGACCAAAGTGGCTGAAGACTGGGTCAGGTATTATTTGTGGAGTAACACTGGGGAAGGAAGAACCCTGAGAAAGGGTAGATTTCTTGTTTCGACTTTTGCTGCCAGGCCCGGTCCGTGTTTGTTGAAAGGGGTGAAATTTAACCCAGATCTAAACTTTTGCTGATGTAGCTATGTCAGCTGGGGGTACGATGAGCAGTGATCGCTAACTGACATAGCTGTGTGAGCAAAAGCCCCAGGTGTGGATGTAATTATAAGAGTAAAACTTCACTTTTACCAGCATAGGTTATGTCTCTCAGGAGGGCTGCAATAAGCTGTGCTGGCAAAAGCACAGTTTTGCTGGTATGAGCTGCATCCCCATTAGGAGCTCTTTGCTGGTATAGTATGCTGATATTTATACACCCCGTCAAAATGCTCCTGCTCTAGACCTGGTCTTAATTTAGCTGGTGAGCCAAACAACCCACAGCCAGGGAAACGGAAGAAGGGTCCATGTTACTATTGCAACTAGGTAAGACCTCCCTCCACCAAGAAAGAAACGTACAATATTATGCTCAGTCCTGTACATCTGAGTTTGGAGAGAGAGAGCTCCATGGCACAGGGAAACGGGAGAGGTCCTCCATGTCCTGGCCAAAGCCATGACGGCTTCTTCATCTTTTCCTGCTTTGCCTCTCTCCTCACCCTAGACATTAACCTTCTTACAGGAGCACGGAACATGAGTACTTTTGTAGGTCATGACATCAGCTAATCGTTCAATGAGGGGATCACTGTGAAGCAGACTGAGTAGAGCTCATGTCATACTGAAATGCTCTGGAATGCCACTCTGGCACTTTTGGGGGGCATTCTGGTACTTCTGGTAGTATCACGTAGGAATGATAGTTCCAGAAGTACGTTCTGGCACTTCTCTTTTTAGGACTCTCACATGGAATATGAAGCATTATGTCCTCCCTTCTAGGACTGGGTGCTCTGCTTTCTCAGTACAGCCAGGCCCTGCAGTTTACAAAACAAGTAACCTGGATGCAAATCAAAGTTGGGCCTCTGTAGCATGGCAGTGCAGTGTACTGGCTGCTCATGACAATATTTCAGGGGACACAGTTCCATCTTCTGTGATTTACTGTGAGCCAGGAGAGGAATGAAGCATATTTGTGGCAGAGAAAAAGAAATGTTGGAGGGATTTTAGAGTTACATTTCTGTCTATTTTTTATCTTTTTCAGGCAACAAGGGCCCTGTGCATAATATTCAGTAATAAAGAATGCACAGTGCCTATGGATGCTTTTTATGTATCTGTGTTAATCTTCCTGATCATTCAGCTGCATTATCTGGTGAGCCACCCAGAGGTTGTGTGTGGCTGGGAGGACAGGTTCCAAACATCCAGCTTTGTGAGGTAATTTCTGACAAGGTGCTAATTAGGCGGATAATCCTATTTCTGTGAATCACCATCATCAAAGTCTCAGTGGTAATCCACAGCCCCATGTTTGAGAACCTCTGCACTAGTGGAACTTCTGATTTAGAAACTCTCCTATGGGATGATCTAAATAGGGAAGTTCTGAGGAGAGTGTTTAGGACACCCCGCTTAGAAGACAATTCCTCAGTCAGGCCTATCCCCTGGAATAATATTCCTGTCAGAGCAATCTCTTAGAATAATGCTCCCTGATGGGTTTGAGATAAAAGGCTTTAATTAATGCAAAAGAAACAGTATCAATATTTAATGAATGTTCTTTGGAGGATGGGGTGGGAGGAGGATGTACGTTTTTTTAAATGCAGATAACAAGCAAAGTATTAGAATGTCTGGAAATAGAATCTCTGCTGCTTTATCTCTTCTGTTTGTTCTCATTTTACCTGTACCCACTGCCTTCTCTGCTTATTTATTTGCGTAAAAGACCTTATGCACTGGGTGCCAACGATTAATTAACAAAAACATTAAAAAGCCATAAGATGCTGCATTAAAAGAACTGAAATGAAAAGAGAAATGTTTCTAACATAGTGTGCCAGGCCAGGGATAATCTAGGGAGATGAGCTCTGTGTGACACTCAGACGATCTTGCTTCACTGGGTTTTCCAGTAAATACTGGGGCTTTCTTCCGATTGTGGTTTTTGGAGTTTCTTACTCCTTTGAATTTCATTTGGGTGTTTCATTTGAGATGAACCAAAACCCCAAAAGGACATTCAGCTAGAATGTTGGGGGGTTTTCTTGGTTAGGGTAAAAAACATGCAAAAAGACAGTTTGCCTCCAAAAGATAAATTCATCCTCATCGTTCCTTTCCTTAGCTTAATTAGCGTGGGGACAAGATGATCCCCAGCAGATGCTTGCTATGAAACAGAGGAGAAGTGGGACTACCCACTGGCCTTCCCTGACTCAGAAAGGCAGATACTTAGGGGTTCAAGTTCGGGTGTATTAAAAATTCCAAGTAAACCTCAAAGGGTGCAAATCCCACACATACCTAAACAGATGGGTGATGCTCATAGAATTGATATCTTGGATGTACACCAGGGCTACAAATGTAACAAACATTTACAAACATTAAAAAAATATGTAAACATCAGTGTTAGCTATGCTGCGCACATATGTCAGATGAAGGCATAGACCCCAGGAATTTTGGCTCTAAAAACGCAGGCCTGTCCTACTGGAACCAAATAAAGTCTCCATTAGCCATATTTCTTGACCAGTCCAGCCACTCCCTTGTAAGGTGACATATACTGGTAACTATTTGAATAAGTCTATGAGATGCCAGTCACATAATTCTCACTCTATCCAGTACAATGCACCCTGTGGTGAAAAAGGTGGGATCAAAGTCTCATTTATAATAGAAGATGTGCATGCGAGTGGTACCGATGGCTTAATTACATTAGTTTATTAACTTAGCATCTTAGCCATAGGCCATTGCACATAATACAATCAATAAATAAAAATTTTAGATCGACACAACCCCTAAAAACAGATACACGTTTTAAAAACAAAAATTAAAAACACAAGTTTAGCCCTTCAATTGTTTTGCATAACAAAATCTATGTCTTGGTGTGTCTCCAAATATCACTCATCCATCACTCTCTTGTCCGGAATTTAGCTGTGCAGTGGAGGCTATGAAAGCTGTGATTAAAAGAGAAAAATCCTCTTTGATGCAATCTGTGAGTCTGGCAGGAGGCTGGGACCTTTTATCCATGCCAGAGACTTACCTGGAAGGAGTTCTCCTTCTGGCTAGGTAAGTGATTGGAGCGTTGAGTTCATCTGGCTATGCTGGCCAACATGGTTTCTGTCTGGAGTATCCGCTAATCCTTGGCTTGTTTACTCTTTCTCCCCCAATAGTAAAAGTTTTGATATATGTTCTACAGAGCCATTGTAAAACACCACCGGAGCCTGGATTTTGCTGTGTTTACCAAGGTATCCCCTCTCCTGCACCATGGGGATGACAAACAGAAGCTGACTGCAATGGCCTTGTTCGCTGGGGTAAGACTCTTATCTGTTGTGAATGTTTGGGATTCTTGGGAACTGCTCACTCTCAGGCTAGCTCAGTGAAGTAATGGGTCATTTGCATCAACGTCTCAGCTGACCCCGGGTAGAATCTCTCCATTGCCTGCACCTTGTATAGTCATTTATACCAGTGCAAAGTGGGCATAAAACATTGCTGTTCTGATTTGGTGTGATTTCCATCCACTTTGCTCTGGCCTAAAATGACCACATAAAGTGCATGGCAACAGAGAATCGAGTCCAGGAAGTTTTATATCTGATATGACCCATAGGATGATATGACCCATCATCATGACCCATAGGATGATATGACCCATCTCTCTATTTGCCTATCAGCTACTTATTATGTATTCTGCCTCTTTAGCTTCTCTCTACTGAGTCCACATATGTGACATTAAAAAAGCAATATATTCTGGGCCACCTGAAGAACTGGCACATTGACCCAAGTCCTACTGTCCGTTGGCTTGGTCTTCTTGGACTTGGAAATGTTGCACTTCACCTACAGAAGGTGAGTGATGATTGTTTATACATGAAACAAACTCTAGAAGAATGTCAAGATATTTAACCCTACCATGAAAGCAATGAAACAAACCACACCTCTGCCAAAGTAGAAGAAGTAGTGCTGGAGGGAGTCAGGACTCAGTGAGAGATACCTGGCACGGCCACAGCAGCTGTCCATGACTTGGGGAGGGGGAGAGGGATAGCTCAGTTGTTTGAGCATTGGCCTGCTAAACCCAGGGTTGTGAGTTCACTCCTTGAGGGAGCCATTTAGGGATCTGGGGCAAAAATTGGGTATTGGTCCTGCTTTGAGCAGGGGGTTGGACTAGATGACCTCCTAAGGTCCCTTCCAACCCTGAAATGCTATGATTCTAAATGCTATGAATCTTCAAGGAGAAAAACAACTGTTCCTCGCTGTGTCTAAGACCCTCTGCCTCAGCTACAGGGGGATGAGCACCTTCGCTGTGTATCTGGATATCTTCCTTTCCATCCATCTTCGAAGAAATGGCTATGGAATTGTAAGATCATTATTATATGTCTAGGGATGTGAGCAAATTTCCATTTCTTGCAGCAGAAAGAAGTCAAAGCCCTGCTTACTGATATCCTGAAGACTTTTAATGACCCTGAGGAGAAGGTAATTCTGATGGCTTTTGAAGCTGCTACCAAAATTGTCACCCACCACAAGCACAAGGGCCATCTTGGCACAGAATTTGTGAAAACTGCCAGACAGCTTCACCCATTCCTGGCTGAGGTAAGGCACAATGGTGGGGGAGACTGTTGAAGTGAGTGTGGTTAAACCTTTTGGGGCGGGGGCGCTAAAGCTTGTGTGTGCATGTCAAATAAAAATAGAAGCCAAATCTTACTCTATAGAAAACATTGTTGCTACTCTTGTCTATTACTGTGTTGGTTGCAACCCAACACTCTTGTTTGCAGGTCCTGTTAGGTAAGAATAATTTCTGATGGAAAAAAGAGACTTGCACCCATAAGGACAGGAGACGAAGACTAACTACTAAAAAAAAATTTTTTTAGTAGTTACTGACAGGCTAAAATCCTATCTGATTGGATTTAAGCAATATCAAGGGCCTGAGTCTGCATTCTCACTGGTGCAAATGAGGAGTAATCCACTGAAGCTAATGGAGTTACACAATCATGAAATCTGTGTGAGAGCAAAATCAAGCCCAGAGTGTATAAGCAATAATACACTACAGGGTATGCTATTATTGTCACACACAGATCACAGACAACAAAATAAAAGGCATGGTGTGCAGATCTGGTGTTATATATACACATACAGGCACACAAACACAGTGTAATACTTAATAGGGTGTGCAGATGCCTAAGCCAAGAGTGGTGCATCTCCTGCATGAATCTGTCACTGATACTGCACCTGCTGTAGATATTACCATTGCCTTAATTCAGTAACATTTAGCACTTACAGGGTAGAGAGCTTTTCATCTTCAAAGTGCTTTACAAACTTTGACTAATTAAGCTTCACAGAACCCCTGTGCAGTAGGTAAATGTTGTTATCCTCATTTGTGTAGATGGGAAAACCAGGACACAGATGTTCAATGACTTGCACAACCAAGGTCACACTATGAGTCACAAAAACCTCAAAGTATAAGTGGCCAAACCCCAGGAAAGGGAAAGTGAAGAACACTTTAAACTAGAATCTTATGCCTCTCTTATTTGACTGTATTTGGAGGCCTAAATACTATGAGCTGTACTCATACACACATGAAATAGAAACAAATGGGAATTCTTGGCTCTGGCTTTAGTACTCATTTGACCATGCCTTTCTTTAACCCATTTAATCAATAGAAATGTTTGACAGAGTCTGGCTTTTGGTAAGTTAAAAAAACAGTTCTCTCTCTGTGGTTTGCATTATGCTGTGATCACTCCGTAAATTGCATGGAAATGCCCTTTGTTGAGGTTCTTTCCTTTGTCATTCACAGGAGAGGCTCAAAATATGCTGTGCTGCAGCTGAGCTTTTTGGGGATCTGCTCAGGGCCCTGAATGGGAAAGATAAATCCCTCATGGAGGAGCAGGTCCTCAGCAGTATGGTCCCACTGCTGCTGAATCTGCAGCAACAGCATCCTGATGTGATCAAGGTAAATGTCACTGCTATAAATTCCACAGCACAACACTACAAGCCTGATCCTCAGACTTTCCTGCTAAACTCCCAAGACTGCATCATCTCACCTTTTTCATGCTAGTATCCCAAGACTCCTGGTTTTCATGCTATCATACTTTCTGTGCAGGTCGATAGTGAAGTGGCAATTAAAAAGTCATTCCATTACCAGGAAGAGAGGGATATGAATGGCTCACACAACTATGTGGCCCCTAACAGACTACTTCCCTATGATCGCTATGAACAAAAGTATGTTAAAGCCAGGGGGAACATATGGCCTACTGAGCACTCCCTTTAACATTCATTTCAAATGGATCTCCATTCGCAGTTGTCACTTATGTGATAATATTATCAGTACTCATCTCTGTTAACTTTGGAAACCCCTCTTGTCTCATCTTTTGTAGAGCTGTACAGACACCTTACAGGAGTGTAAAGTCTTCTTGGGATGGACCTTAAATTGCACCCAGGAGTCCTGGGACACTATATGTGAGCACCTTGTAAGAGAACTCTGGGATTTCCTTCATTCTATATGTTGCTTTTTCAGTGGTGTGGGAGGGAAAGAAGGGTAACAAACATAAGCTTCATTTTTAAATTGTGAGGGACTTCCATCTTCTCTAGTACATCACCTGGCATGGCACATGAAGTTCCACACCATCGCCATCTGGTATTTCCACTCTTTGGGGGTAATCCAGGCAGTGACTCTAGATATTTAAAAAGTTTTGTTTGGAAAGAATTGTTTGTTGATAGGCAGTAGGCAAAGGCTTGTGGAATATAGGCACAGAGGGGATGTTCACTCCTCACTAATCTGAGATGATTCTTTGTTTTTTTTCCAGATTGAGCAATACCCAGGAAGACTATGGAGCTTCTTACACCAGGCCCAAGAGTATCTCAGAAACCCATGGACTTCTTCAGGAAGAGCTGCCGGCATATTCATAGGTAAACACTAAGTTATTTGATCTCCTTCAGGTTCCACCACCACCCTTAACAAGTTCAGGACTGTTTCCTACAGCAGCAAGAGCTAATCCCTTAGTTCCAAGAGTCTTGATTTCCATCACCCAAAGGACTTAACACTAGAGTTTATGCAAAAATAGAGAAAACACATTAGATCGTTAACATCTCTTGTTACTCCCACTACACTACCCCTAACTGCCCCAGGCTGCTCCCAGAGGAGTCCTGCCCTAGGACATTATAGATATTAGCTCATTTGGAAGTAAACCATTTTCCAGACATCCACCTCATTATCTAGGAGTTTGGTGGCAGAACAAAATATTTGCCATTATCACTGGAAGATATGAAATGTTATGTGACATTAATTGTTTTTATTTACCTCTAGACATCATAAACCAGCATATGGAATACAGCCTAGTGGAAAAGGAAGCCATGGATTCATTGCAGTGTGGTAAGTAATGACTTCCAGTTTAAAACTAAGTGTGTTTCCTTGGCACTGACACACACAGACATCTACATATCCCTGCCTGTGAGTGCACATGTCCATCGTTCACTTCAGTCGTGGTATCTGCATGTCAACCCTTGTGTGACAATTGCATTTAGATTGCAAGCTGAGAACCAGTAACCAGTTATGACTTTCTGATTCTCTGCCCCAGCACAGGTCAAAGCAACCTCCTCTACCTTGCACTATCTCTTGAAGAGCGTTGGCAGTTAGCGCAAGTTAGAGGCCCCCTTGGCCTGCTCTAACCCGTATCGGGGTAGAGAATCAGGGTGCCATAACTGGTTGCTGGTTCTCAGTTTCTCATCTCCCCACCACACCCTCCCTTGGACTGCCCTGGGTGGCTGTTTGGGGCAGGGAGCCACCCATTGCTAGGCACTCCCCTAGACTCAGGCAGAGTGAGTCAAGCACCTATCCTTCTATCCCTGAGGCTCTAACTGCTCAGCAGGGAAACAGGCAAAAAAACACCCAGAATTACTCCCTCCAATCCGCTGGTTGAGCGGCTGAGCATCTTGGCTGCAGATGTGGTGGTTGGAGGCAAATGGGGAGGTGGTGCCCCCTACCTACTCTCCCCTAGTTGAGGCATTTTCATTTAAAAACCACAGGGTGCAGCTTAGATAACACAGTTACATTCATAATCAAATACAAGTTTTCATCTTAAAACAGTCACCTTCAAGGGCCACAGTTTAGAGGCTTGAGGTTTACAAGTGGCCCCTGGGTCACAGGTTGGACTACTCTGGCGTAGATAACTTAATCATAGACTTTTTGTAGCTTTTACGTATATGATTCCATCAATCATTATCATCTATTCCAGACAAGCGTTTAACCTCTCCCTCTCCCCCTCCCCCACCCATGGACTAGTAACATGAGATTTAGAAAGAGATCAGGCTTTCAAAGTTCATGCAAGATGAAATGAGAGCAGACTGCGCTCAATGAAAGTCGCTTAAGAATAAGGTTAGACAGAGTTCTCCAAGTAACATGTGACAGTGGAGGTGGGGACGCTTCTGGGATGTACGAGTGATCCTGCAGGAGTCCCCAGGGTAGCTGGGACTGGTGACAGTGAGAAGATCCAGGTCATTTCTGTCTTTATGTTCTGCCCTGCCCTTTGCTCTTTAGTTCAGCTTTCATGTCTTTACCATTAGAATCAGAACCATTGATCCAGCCAGTTACCAGTATCTCCACTGAGGCGGTGGAGCGAGTATGCAGGCCTTACCCAGCACAATGTGCCATGGCCTGCTGCTTCCTGTGGTAAGCTTTGCCTCATTTTGTCTAATAGAAACATGCAAAAATGAGCAATGACCTCAATTATTGTCACAGTGCTGGTGTAATGGATCCAGGACTACAAAAGACTTAATAGTCAGAATCTTTATCAAATTCAGGTCCTTTTCCAAAAGCACAAGCCCCTATCTTCGGAGCTAAAGGAGAATCTCCATTAGCTGTGACAATATTTGTGCTTATATGTAGAACTGGACCCACAACCGGGAACACACATCTCAAGCAATGCTGCTTTGTTGAAATTTCCATCCCAAAATGTACAAACTCAAGAGGCTCAGAAAGTTTAGAGGAGGTGTTGGAAAGGATCTAACTCAAACCACTGAACTTTTTGAAGTTTTTGCATTTCTAATATAAAGTGCCATAGGGCCAAAGCTTAAAATCAGAGAACTCAGGAATAGTCAGAAGCCATACAAGTAAACTAGTGAAATATAAATAAATAGGGCTCAGATCCAGTGCCCATTGAAATCAGTGGCAAAGCTCCCGTTGATTACAAGATATCTTATACCATGTGCAGTTTTGTATCTCTGAATCTAGAGAGATGCAGCTCATTGAGGAACCCAGGTGGGGTTTTCTCAGATGTTAAAAGGGATCCATCACATTCCCTTCTGAAACCCTGGCAACTTCTCCAGTTCTCCGCTGCAGATCCTGTATTCCAAACCAACATCTCTGAAAAAAGAGCACTGGATGAGTCACCTTTAGAATAATGGCATCTCCTGTGGGGTCACAGAGGAGTCCCTATAGGATACAAGGAGTAGATGAGGGGGTGCCAACTAGGATACTGGGGACAGGGAAAGGGGAGGATTCAGGGGGTACTTGGATATATTGGATTTAGGTCACAGTCAGAAAAAGGTAGAGATAAGAGCTGGCCAGAGGCCAACAATTTTGTTTCATGAAGACTTCGAGGTTTCAAAATTTGTTTTCATTCTGAATTGGAACGAAAACCAAACCTTTTGAAAGTTTTCACAAAACAGAATGTTGTTGAAATGCCCATTTTCAAATTGAAAAGTGAGGTTTGCTGTTTGGGTCGTCCTCGTCCTAACTGACCAGAGAGTCCACCTGAGAAACCTTTCCATTAAATATGTCATCAAAATCGATACATCTCTACAAAAAGTTGCGGTTTCAACAAAAGCTGCATTTCTGACCAAAAAACAGTTGTGTTAAACATGTCGTGGCCAATTCTAGTGGAGACTTTTTCTGTAGGAAATTGTTGATGTTTTTGTACTGTGATTCTAACTGGACTTTTTTCTCTGTTTCAGTTCTTGTGGATTTGCTGTTTGATCCTGAGGCCTCTGTCCAGACCATCCACATCAAGATAGAGAGCAGGAATCAGACAGTAACGTGTGCAATTCTCAACTAAAATGATCTTCTCCTTCTTCCTAGAACTTTATTTTATAATAGTAACATCCAGCAATTAACCATGAAGTCAACTATTTCCAGCATTCCTCTGTTAGATCATCACGTCAGAGAAATTGCCTTGTTTGTTTATTCTTTGGGGTTGTTTTTCTGTAAAAGTTGGACAATTCAATCAAGAATGTTTATTGATGTTTGTGATGGGATGTACCAAACCCATGCTGGGCCAGAAGGGGTTAATAAGAACCTGTGGGCTCAACAGCCTTGCCCTGCTATACTGGCAGATTGGTGACTCTCACTCAGTGAGAGAAGCCTGGCTGGAGTCAGGATGCTGAGTGGGACTGCTGACAGACTGAGCCTCCATGAAGAAAGTGGGAAGGAGAATGGGAGGAAGTGAGTCCTCTAGGATTCTCCATGCTGGGGGTGGGGGGGGACCTACAGAGAGCAGGAAAACTCCAGCTGAGTCAGGAACTGCCCTGCCAGGGGGACAGAGAAACCTCTACTGCAGCAGAACTCACTGCTTGGGCAGAAAGCTCTAAGAAGCTCTGCAGTAAGCCTGGGAAGAGACTTAAAGAAAGAGGAGCTAATACCCTGTGAGCCCAAGAGGAGTCTGTGGCAGAGGCACAAGATAGGGCAAGGTAGGAGGTGGTCCAGAGAGGCAGGTCTTGACTGCTTGTTAAAGGGTCTCTGGACCAGAACTCAGTGGAGAGGGATAGCCTGGGTTCCCCTACTGAAGAAAGTGGAGCTGAAACCCCCTGACTAGGGCTAAGGCCTGTGGAAGTCGGTAGAGGGAATTTGGATGCAGGCCTCTATATGAGCAAGAGTCAGGCTAACTCTAGCTGTAATAACGCGAGATTTGCAGAAGCAGGGCTCACATCAGAAGTGGGTGAAAAGGCAGCAGAATAGAGTCAGCGTGACCCAACCTTGAGATAGCTATGTTATGTCTACCGACTTCCACAGGCCTGTTGAAACCCCAGGATACCAGAGGTAAGTCAGGAGTCGGACCTAAGTTCTAATGTGAAGTCCGTGAATATTTGTTTGTTGGACAGGTGGTTTACCCCAGAACGGGTGGAACTATATGTGACCTGGCTGGAGAGAAGCAGGGCCAGAGAAGCTGTCAGCAGTGGACACTGCTATACTGTGCTCAGCTGCAAAAGGGCACACCTGTTATGTTCAGATTTAAATAGGAAGGGGAAATGACCCACAAAGAACCACAGACGAATCAGTCTCTTAACTGGTTCAGTTTTCTACCAAGTCCCAGAGGTTGCATCTAGACTGTGATTCCACTTAGGTGCCGCAAACGGGACTAGCTCTGTGGCCCCTCTGTTCTCTGACTGAGAGGTGCAGAACAGAAGAGGTCTCAAGCCACCTTGGCCATACATCATGGAGCTGCACTCAACCCCCTGGCATGTACGGGTATGTCTATACTGCAACTAGGATCATGCCCCCAAGTCCAGGCAGACAGACGCGTACTAGCTCTGCTAGAGCTAGTGCACTAAAAATAGCAGTGTGGACATTCAGCCTCCTGAAGCCCACCTTGCCCTGGCTCTGAACTTGGGTGGCTAGAGTAAGCACCAGTGCTGCAATGTCCTTGCTGCTAATCTGTAGCACGCTGGGGCTAGCAGAGCTAGAATAAGTCTGTCTCAGCTGCAGTATAGATATACCCCAAGAGTACTCCGTAGTGCTCCATGGTGATCCACTGGCCAATGAAAGAACAGCTGGAGTCTCATCCAGTCTTCCTTTTATCAGAAGGATGGGAGCTGGTACTGGGGTGGCTAAAGAGAAGAATAAATTTTAAAAATCAGTGAGTTGTCAGGGCTTTGAAAGAAGGATAAGGAGACCCTTTCTCGCCTCCTCACTTTTAATATGGAGTACTATGTATTTCTGGGCTGCCTGCCATCAATGACCCAGTGCTGAGTTGTGTGGCTTGCTTCTCTCTGATAATAAAGATATGTCTGTGTTATTTTGCAGAGTTTTAGTTAAAAGCTAATGCCTTTCTCGTCATTTCAGAGTTTTCTTGCCAAAGTTAACCCAAACTGCTGCAGTAGACTGCCTGATTGAGTAAAAATATTTCACAAAATAATTCAGATCATTTTTTTTTCAAATTTGCAGCACCACTTTTTTCATTTTCAGCTATTTTATGAAGATTTTTATTGGAATCATTATCAAAATATTAGAAATATTGTGTTTATTGAAAATATTTTGAAGTTCTTGTCTCCCGAATATAAACTGCTATAACTTCCCAGACTTCTAAACAATTCAGAAACACAGAAAATCAGAATTGGTCAATAGCCCAAAAAGTACAATGGGAAGACTTATAGAACTAGCTGAGTAAGTCTGCACATATTTGCCTTTCAGCAGTTATTTGGTTAGTTCCCTTCACTACAGAAATCATTGGTTTCAGAGTGGTAGCCATGTTAGTCTGTATCAGCAAAAAGAATGAGGAGTACTTATGACACCTTAGAGACTAACAAATTTATTTGGGCATAAGCTTTCATGGGCTAAAACCCACTTCATCAGATGCATGGAGTGGAAAATACAGTAGGAAGATATATATATACAGAGAACATGAAAAGATGGGTGTTGCCATACCAACTCTAATGAGACTAATCAATTAAGGTGGGCTATTATCAGCAGGAGGGAAACAAAAAACTTTTGTAGTGATAATCAGGATAGCCCATTTCAAACAGTTGACAAGAAGGTGTGAATAACAGTAGCGGGGAAAATTAGCATGAGGAAATAGTTTTTAGTTTGTGTAATAACCCAGCCACTCCCAGTCTTTATTCAAGCCTAATTTAATAGTGTCCAGTTTGCAAATTAATTCCAGTTCTGCAGTTTCTCAATGGAGTCTGTTTTTGAAGTTTTTTGATGAAGAATTGCAGCTTTTAGGTCTGTAATTGAGTGTCCAGGGAGGTTGAAGTGTTTTCCGACTGGTTTTTGAATGTTATAATTCTTGACGTCTGATTTGTGTCCATTTATTCTTTTGCGTAGAGACCATCCGGTTTGGCCAATGTACATGGCAGAGGAGCATTACTGGCACATGATGGCATATATCATATTGGTAGATGTGCAGGTGAACGAGCCCCTGATGGCGTGGCTGATGTGATTAGGTCCTATGCTGGTGTCACTTGAATAGATATGTGGACAGAGTTGGCACCGGGCTTTGTTGCAAGGATAGGTTCCTGGGTTAGTGTTTTTGTTGTGTGGTGTGTGGTTGCTGGTGAGTATTTGTTTCAGGTTGGGGGGCTGTCTATAAGTGAGGACTGGCCTGTCTCCCAAGGTGTGTGAGAGTGAGGTATCGTCCTTCAGGATAGGTTGTAGATCCTTGATGATGCACTGGAGAGGTTTTAGTTGGGGGCTATAGGTGATGCCTAGTGGCGTTCTGCTATTTTCTTTGTTGGGCCTGTCCTGTAGTAGGTGACTTCTGTGTACTCTTCTGGCTCTGTCAATCTGTTTCTTCACTTCACCAGGTGGGTATTGTAGTTTTAAGAACACTTGACAGAGATCCTGTAGGTGTTTGTCTCTGTCTGAGGGATTGGAGCAAATGCGGTTGTATCTTAGAGCTTGGCTGTAGACCATGCATCGTGTGATGTCTCCTGGATGGAAGCTGGAGGCATGTAGGTAAGTATAGCGGTCAGTAGGTTTCCGGTATAGGGTTGTGTTTATGTGACCATCGCTTATTAGCACTGTAGTGTCCAGGAAGTGGATCGCTTGTGTGGACCGGTCAACTCTGAGGTTGATGGTGGGATGTAAATTGTTGAAATCATGGTGGAATTCCTCAAGGGCTTCTTTTCCAAGGGTCCAGATGATGAAGATGCCATCAATGTAGCGCAAGTAGAGTAGGGGCATTAGGGGATGAGAGCTGAGAAAGCGTTGTTCTAAGTCAGCCATAAAAATTTTGCCTTACTGTGGGGCCATGCGGGTACCCATAGCAGTACCGCTGACTTGAAGGTATACATTGTCCCCAAATGTGAAATAGTTGTGAGTGAGGACAAAGTCACAAAGTTCAGCCACCAGGTTTGCTGTGACATTATCTGGGATACTGTTCCTGACGGCTTGTAGTCCATCTTTGTGTGGAATTTTGGTGTAGAGATCTTCTACATCCTTAGTGGCCAGGATGGTGTTTTCTGGAAGATCACCAATGGATTGTAGTTTCCTATTTCCCCATGCTAATTTTCTCCCTACTGTCACTCACACCTTCTTGTCAACTGTTTGAAATGGGCCATCCTGATTATCACTACAAAAGTTTTTTTCCTCCTGCTGATAACAGCCCACCTTAATTGATTAGTCTTGTTAGAGTTGGTATGGCAACACCCATCTTTTCATGTTCTCTTCCTACTGTATTTTCCACTCCATGCATCTGATGAAGTGGGTTTTAGCCCATGAAAGCTTATGCCCAAATAAATGTGTTAGTCTCTAAGGTGCCACAAGTACTCCTCGTTCTTTTTACAGATATCACCGTTACTCTTCACAAAGGAGTTTTCTGCACGAACAAACAGGAGACTTGGTCCCTTACACTCATCAGAGATAAACAGGAAGAGGAAAGCACAAGTAACCTTAAAAACAGTCTCTTTATTAGTTCTTTTTTATTCTAGGTCACTGAATTAATAACTTTAAACACCAGTCAGGGCTAGCGCTCTGTCCCACACATTTGAGAAGCTTACCCCAGAACTGCCCGCTTAGGTTCTCAGGCATCCATTCTTTATGGCAGCTACAGAGGAGCACGGATGTGTCTCAGATGTCTAAACATTATTTCTCGTACTTAAACTCCAAGGTGCAAAATGGGAACGACTCTCCTGACCTCAAACCATGCTCTTCCATGACCAAGTATCCCAAGTCACTGTTCTTCTGAAGAAAGTCGTTTGAGTGAGACGCCTATAAAATTATTAAGGCACCTCCTGAGATGACTGAGGACTCAGTATGGAGTCCCATGGGATCTGAGTAGGTGTCAGGGAATGCATGGGATGTAAGGGGTAGGTAATCTTGAAGATTCATGATGTGGGTTTAGGTTTAGGTCATAGGGATAAGTTTCTGGACTGGGTTAAGACTAGTAGGAAATATCACTGCTTAAAGACTCCATCGCTGCAGGTCCATGAACTACTGAAATCATAGTTTGAGACCCACTCACTTAGTATGTAGGGATGTGTGAGGGCATAAATAACTTCCCCTCTTGCATTGAGGTCCTTGCACTCATTAAAGTCCTAGCACCCAAAATGGATGTGGGTCTTTACGTTCATCAGAGTTAAACTGAGTAAAACTTTGTACTTACATCAGGGAGGGATTTTTCTTAGTCATAACTGGTAGGAAAATGGTCTCTTGAAGAAGAACTAGAACACTAACTGTGCTTTCACAATCTTTTGCTATTAAGTTCCAACTTGACCATTAGAATTTGATAGGTGCTTGTTTCTGGTAGTATCACTAAGCTTCATGTGTGGTTGCAGAGACCAACACCCTAGTGAGACCTGCTATAAGCACTGCATCCAGGAAAGCAGATGGAATGTGACAACTGCACCACTCTTGAAGGGGGTGCAATGTATGCTCCTGTTCATGGGGGCCAGAGATACGGGCACAGATATAGCTCCACTTTATTCTCATCACTTTTGTGTGCTAGGACTTCAGTGAGTGCAAGGACTTCAGTACAAGAGGGGAAGTTCCCTGTGCCCTCACTGCCTTGAAAATTCATGCAGGGGCCAGGGAAAATTTGTTGCCTGTATGAGGGTAGAATGCTATATCATAATCTTATTTTTAATAGGAGTGGTTATACTAAATATCAAGTCACCACTGTGTATTTAAAACATGTGTATTTAAATTTCCTTTCAACAAGCCACTTTTTCTCAAACATCTCCTCACTCTTAGCCTGGTCAGTTATAGAACACTAGCCTTCTATGTATAACAACAACTAGTGCTGGAGATCTTTAAAATGGCATTAATAGCCTGAACTAAGTATGACATGTTTCAGTATATGTCTGAGGAGGCAGATAGTCTCTCTGTCCCTCCCTCCTGTCCATAAAATCTAGGCATTTTTACATGCATGTCCCTCTAAAAACTATACTCTTCAGTCCTTCCTTTGGAAGTGCTAGATCTTCAGAACAAAAGATAATCTGAGGGTACGTCTATACTACAGAATTAGGTCGAATTTATAGAAGTCGATATTTTAAAACCCGAATTTATGGAATCGATTGTGTGTGTCCCCACTAAAGAGCGTTAAGACCATGAGGTCGATTGACTGTGTCCACAGTAGCGGGGCTAGCATCGACTTTCGGAGCATTGCATTGCGGGTAGCTATCCCACAGTTCCCGCAGTCTCCGCCGCCCATTGGAATTCTGGGTTGCGATCCCAAAGCCTGATGGGGCAGAAAACATTGTCGCTGGTGGTTCTGGGTACATGTCATCCCTCCCTCCCTCCGTGAAAGCAATATTTTTCGCGCCTTTTTTCCGGGGTTTCCGTGTTTGCTACGGAAGCCTGCTCAGCTCACAATTACCGTACATCTCCAGCGTACACCTGGACATTAGGTCTAGTGGGGATTCAGTCACACTATAATATGGGCAGAGGGATAGCTCAGCGTTCTGAGCGTTGGCCCGCTAAACCCGGGGTTGCGAGTTCAATCCTTGAGGGGGCCATTCCGCCTGAGGCTGGTAGTCGCAGGACTACACAGCAGAAGCTCCTTGCCTTCTAGTTGCAGATGGTGCAATATGCCATAAATGGTCGTGGTCGCGGGACCATGCAGCAGATTGTACAATATGATTGGTATTCGTGTGCTCCTGGCCGGCGGCCTATGGTGTGGCTGGCTGGGGGCTCTTGGACATAAATGGGAGTGACCAGAGTGACTCTGGTCATTCTCTTTTTTATGTTTTGTTTAAGGGAGATTCAGTACTGCCTGGAACACGGGCGGAGGGATAGCTCAGCGGTCTGAGCGTTGGCCCGCTAAACCCGGGGTTGCGAGTTCAATCCTTGAGGGGGCCAGGAGATGATGATGGATATCAAGCATATTGTACCATCTGCTGCTAGAAGGGAAGGCGCCTCCTTGCTCACCGCATATTGTACCATCTGCAGCTAGAAGGAAATGAGCCTAACCCTTGCTCCCCCCTCCCTCCGTGAAAGCAACTGAGGGGGGAGCAAAAAATCCTTTTGCGCCTTTTTTCATATGGGCGCCATATTGCTGACTCCATTGTTATCCACCCGCTGCTTCTGCTGCCACTCTGCTGTCCTGCAAACAGCATACCAGGGAAAGCATGGAGCACGATCAGATCACCGCGGCTGTTCTCGCCGTTATGAACACCACGCGCATTGTCCAGGAGTATATGGAGAACGAGAACCAGGAGCTGCTACAGCTACAGCAGGCGAGGAGGCGACAGCAGCGCCCTGAGGACAGTGATGAGGACATGGACACAGACCTCTCTCAAAAAAGGCCCCCCCGCAAGGTGGACATCATGGTGTTAATGGGGCTTGTTGATACAGTGGAACGCCGATTCTGGGCCCGGGAAACAAGCACAGACTGGTGGGACCACATAGTGCTGCAGGTCTGGGATGAATCCCAGTGGCTGCGAAACTTTCGCATGCGTAAGGGCACTTTCATGGAACTTTGTGAGTTGCTTTCCCCTGCCCTGAAGCGCAAGAACACCAAGATGAGAGCAGCCCTCACAGTACAGAAGCGACTGGCGATAGCCCTGTGGAAGCTTGCAACGCCAGACAGCTACCGGTCAGTCGCGAATCAATTCGGAGTGGGAAAATCTACAGTGGGGGCTGTTGTGATGGAAGTAGCCAGGGCGATCACCAAGCTGCTGGTACCAAGGGTTGTGAGTCTGGGAAATGTGCAGCTCATACTGGATGGCTTTGCAGCAATGGGGTTCCCGAACTGTGGTGGGGCGATAGACGGAACCCATATCCCTATCTTGGCACCGGACCACCAAGCCAGCGAGTACATAAACCGAAAGGGTTACTTTTCAATAGTGCTGCAAGCACTGGTGGATCACAAGGGACGTTTCACCAACATCAACGTGGGATGGCCGGGAAAGGTACATGACGCTCGCATCTTCAGGAACTCTGGTCTGTTTCGGCTGCTGCAGCAAGGGACTTTCTTCCCAGACCAGAAAATAACCATTGGGGATGTTGAGATGCCTATAGTTATCCTTGGGGACCCAGCCTACCCCTTAATGCCATGGCTCATGAAGCCATACACAGGTAGCCTGGACAGTAGTCAGGACCTTTTCAACTATAGGCTGAGCAAGTGCAGAATGGTGGTGGAATGTGCATTTGGGCGTTTAAAAGCTCGCTGGCGAAGTTTATTGACTAGGTTAGATCTCAGCGAAAACAATATTCCCATTATTATTACTGCTTGCTGTGCGCTCCACAATATCTGTGAGAGTAAGGGGGAGACGTTTATGGCGGGGTGGGAGGTTGAGGCAAATCGCCTGGCCACTGGTTATGCGCAGCCAGACACCAGGGCTATTACAAGAGTACAGCAGGGTGCGTTGCGCATCAGGGAAGCTTTGAAAACCAGTTTCATGAATGGCCAGGATGCTGTGTGAAAGTTCTGTTTTTCCCCTGTAATGAAAAGCCCCACCCCTTCATTCACTCTACTTCCCTTTACCCAAACCGCCCTGCCCTCCCACCCTCGATCACCGCTCGCAGAGGAAATAAAGTCATTGTTGCTTAAAAATCATGCATTCTTTATTAATTCGTAAAACAAAGAGAGGGAACTATGGGGCTAACTGCCACAGTCTCCCGGGATAGCTGGTGGAGGAAGGGAAGCACCAGGATGGGTGGTGGAGGAGGGGATGAGGGAAGGACAAGGACACACAGCACTTTAAAACTTATTGAATGCCAGCCCTTTCTTGCTTGGACTGTTCTCTTGACTTGAGTGGTTGGGTGCACGGAGGCCACCCAAACGCGTTCTTGGGCGTCTCGGGGATGAGGTTATGGGACTCGGGAAGGAGGGCTGTTGGTTACACAGGGGCTGTAGCGGCGGTCTGGGCTCAGGCAGCCTTTCCTGAACCCTACGCCTTTCCTCAGCCATAAGCTGGAGGATTTCCGTTTGATCCTCCAGTAGCCTCAGAATTGCATCCTGCCTTCTCTCTGCACGCTGACGCCACCTACTCTCTTCATCCCGCCGCTGTCTCTCTTCATCCCGCCAGTCATTGTCTTCAGCACGCCACCTGTCCGCACGATCAAATTCTGCCTTCCTGGACTCCGACAGTGTCTGCCTCCATGCATTCTGCTGGGCAGCTTCAGTGTGGGAGGATTCCATGAGTTCTGAGAACATATCGTCTCGATTCCTTTTTTTTTTTACTTCTAATCTTCGCTAGCCTCTGGGACGGTGATGAAAGGGGTGGCGTTGAAACATTTGCAGCTGCGGGAGGAAACAAACGGGAGAGGAGTAGTTTAAAAGACACATATTAGAGAACAATGCTCCAAACATTACATATCACATATGCATTTGGTCCAAGGTTGCACTTTGCCTGTTATATTGAGGGTCTGCCGGTTTGGTGTGAGAGATCACACAAGCAGGTCCGGCGGGCAACAGAATTCGGCTTGCAGGCAGCCATGGTAAGCCACAGTCTATAGGCTTCTTTAACCTTCATAACATGTGGGAATGTTTTCAAACAGCAACCCCCTCATTTCCCATAACAAACAGCCTTTGGGCTGGCAATTTAAAACTGGTTGGCAATTGAAAAGGGAGGGGCAGCGGTTTTCGGGTTAACGTGCAGCGCGAACCTAATCGACACCCCCACACACACACACACACACACAGACACACATCCAAGATGTTCGCTGTTCCCCCTCCCCCCACCGCGTGGGTCACAGTGGGGAAGATTTCCGTTCAGCCACAGGCAAACAGCCCAGCAGGGACGGAGCTCCTCTGAATACCCCCTTAATAAAATTCCCCTACTTCAACCAGGTGACCATGAATGATATCACTCTTCTGAGGATAACACAGACAGATAAAGAACGGATGTTGCTTGAATGCCAGCAAACACCGGGACCATACGCCGCCATGCTTTGCAAAGCAATGATTCCAGACTACGTGCTACTGGCCTGGCGTGGTAGAGTGTGTTACCACGGAGCACAGGATAAGGCTGCCCTCCCCAGTAACCTTTTGCACAGGCTTTGGGAGTACATCCAGGAGATCTTTCTGGAGATGTCCCCGGAGGATTTCTGCTCCATCCCCGAACATGTTAACAGAGTTTTCCAGTAGCTGTAGCTGTACTGGCCGCGAATTGATCATTAAACACGCTTGCTTATAAAACATGTCTTAATTAACAGAGGTACACTCACCAGAGGCACCAGAGGTCCCTTCTCCTGCATCGAGCACGCCTTGGGTGGGTTCGTAGGGTACTGGCTCCAGGGTGACAAAGAGTTCCTGGCTGTCGGGGAAAAGGGCTTCTCCACTTCCTTGCTGTGTCTGGGCGCTATTTTCAGCATCATTATCATCATCATGCTCCTCTGTGGTTTCTGATGATCCACATACGGAGTCATACCACATGGGTGGGTCAGTGCTGGCTGCACCTCCTAGAATGGCATGCAGCTCATCATAGAAGCGGCATGTCTGGGGCTCTGACCCAGAGTGTTTGTTTGCATCTCTGGCTTTTTGGTAGGCTTGCCTGAGCTCCTTAATTTTCACGCGGCACTGTTGCGCGTCCCTGTTGTAGCCTCTGTCCTGCATGCCCTTGGAGACTTTGGCATATGTATTGGCGTTTCTTCTTTTGGACCGTAGCTCTGCTAGCACGGTTTCGTCTCCCCATACAGCGATCAGATCGCGTACTTCACCATCGGTCCATGCTGGAGCTCGTCTTCGGTTCTGGTACTCCATCATGGTCACCTCTGCTGATGAGATCTGCGCTCACCTGCAGCTCACCACGCTGGCCAAACAGGAAATGAAATTCAAAAGTTCGCGGGGCTTTTCCTGTCTACCTGGGCGGAGCATTGGAGCTCAGACTGCTGTCCAGAGCGGTCAAATGTTGCACTGTGGGATAGATCCAGGAGGCCAATACCGTCGAATTGCGTCCTCACTAAGCCTACATCGATTCGGCAATATCGATTTAAGCGCTAATCCCCTCGTTGGGGGTGGAGTGGCGAGATCGATTTTAAGAGCCCTAGAAGTCGATGTTAAGGGCTTCGTCGTGTGGATGGGTGCACGGATCAATCGAAATAACGCTAATAAATTCGACCTAAACTCGTAGTGTAGACCAGGGCTGAGAAGTAATTAACTATTTATCATTCAGCAACAGAGGTTGTTAGAGAAAACTAGTTCCATGATAAGCATACATATGAGCTTCCTGAAGTCTCAGTGTGTAGCACATATGAAAAAGAAAGGGACCTTGAGGTCAGAATCAGATTGCTATTATACATCACCAAGGACGGTGTGTCAAGTACCATATTTATGTGTGAAGTGGAAGGGAATTAATGAATACAAGTACAATTCAGACAGTACGTGTTCTCTGGAGCAATACAAATGACTGATGGCTTACAATAATCATTGAGCCAGATCTATTTAGATAAGAAATTCTGAACATATTAACATGTTAACTGACTTGTTAACTGTCCCAAGTATAGAGTGCACAACAAAAAGTTTGTGCTATTGTTTCCAAGGTTTTTAACAAGCTCTTCATTTTTCTCATAAACATGTGGGTGTCAAGATGTTGTTGAGCTATTGCAGGCATTATGCATGGTGTTTAAACTTTGGAATAATAATACAATGTATAATTTTACACAACATGCACTTAAGCATTCTTTATGAGACTGAAATAATTTGTTTTAGGAAACTCACTTGTCAGCACTCATTGTAATTAGTTATTAGTGCCATCATGTTCTTGGATATCTTCTTCCTCACTAAAAGCCAGATTCTGCCACCCTTACCTTACCTCCTTGGAGTAGTACTTTTCTTGATGAGTGGTCCTCTTCACATCAGCGGTGCTAGACACTACTCCAAGGAGGCAAAGCTGGTAGGATATGCCATATCCTATATGGGCTATATATCCTGCTGTATTACAAGGTTCGCTGGACCTTTAAGAGGTTCAGGTCCCAGCTCTGACCTGTGCCTGGTTCCCACCTCCTCCTGATCACATAATTTAGAGAGATGAATTCAAACCAGGCCTGCTGGAAAATATAAAAGGCCCCCGGTTCTTAGCAGAGGGAGAACTAACAGGAGCAGCACTAGTCCTGGAACTGGTGAAGGACAGTTTGTGGCTCCTGGCTGAGTGGGAGCTTAGCAGAAGAAGCCAGAAAAGAGGCAAAAAAAGCCTGACCAGCAATAGGCACTAGAGCAAATGACCCTGGGAGACAGTGGAGCAGGACAGTCCTAGGCTGAGAGCAGACTGCTGCCCATGATTTAGGAGTCCAGGGCTGGAGTCTGTAGCAGAGGATGTCTCAACAGTGCCACCTACAGAGATGGAATGTGCATACTGCCAGAGGCGCCAACTTCCTGTGGCGCCGCTGGGGGCTGACGCCCGGCGTCGGAGCCCCGCCCCCGACGCCGGGTGATGTTGCAGGGCCCCACCCCCCGACGCCGGGCCCCGCCCCCCGACGCCAGGTGACGCTGCGGGGCCCCGCCCCCTGACACCGGGTGACGCTGCGGGGCCCCGCCCCCCGACGCCGGGTGACGCTGCGGGGCCCCGCCCCCTGACGCAACGTCGCCCAGCGTCGGGGGCGGGGCCCCACAACATCTCCCGGTGCTGAGGTGAGTTTCTGGTGGGTCCCGGGGCTGGCGGGGAGCTAGGCGCGGGCCCCGGGGTTGGCGGGGAGCTGCCGGTGGATGCTCTGCACCCACCAATTTTTCCCCGTGGGTGCTCCAGCCCCGGAGCACCCATGGAGTCGGCGCCTATGCATACTGCACCTACGGGAAAAGAACTAGTGAGTTTGAGGAGGGCTGATAAAGGTCTATTTTGTTTTTTGTCTGGATTCTTTTAATTTGATCTGGGCAGGGAGGATTCTTACTTTGGCCAAGGTCAAATCACCAACAAACCCTAAATCAATTGTTCAGCCAGAGGAGAAACTATAGTGTAGAGTGAGGGGAAACTGACGCAGTAGACAGCTCCTGATGCTGGACCAGGTAAGCTGCTATTACGTCCTCCCGTTAGTCCTGCATTTACTTGAGTAAGGCAAATCTTGCTTTTAACTTTGCAAAATATTTTCTGCAAAATCAAAAGGCAGTGTCACATCAAGGTCGTACAATAGTTTTTCTGTTGGAAATTTTTGGTGAATCTTAAAAAATGTGTCATCCCTTAAAAACAGCGTGCCAGTTGCACAATTTAGCTGGAAAACCAGTTGCAAAAAAAATGTCTAATAGAACCAAACTGTTTTCCACTTTACTAGTGGAGAGCAGGTGTTTTACTAAGTAGAGAACCGGATATTTTTGAGATCCTGCAGAATTATAATTATTTACTATAGTTAATGGTGAAGAAAATAAGAGAAATGGAAGAAGCTGGTGATGAGAGAGGGAGGGAAGGAAGACTGTAAACAGACAAATAACCATTTTGATTATAGTAAATCATTTCACAGAGGGAGATAAACCTCTTGAATATACTGCATACTACTCTCCTTTATACCAGCACAGCAGTTGGAGCATGCCCAGCATGGTCTGAGGGGCGGGACTTCCTCCACCTATAGTGTGGGATTAACCCTTTCCAGTCTAGTGTGTGGTATGCACCATAGGTGCTGACTTTTGGTTTTGCCGGTGGGTACCCTCCCAGGCCCCACCCCCGCTCCGCCCCCTCCCTAGGCCCCACCCCCGTTCTGCCCCTTCCCCTGCCTTTCCACCGCTCGCTCCTCTACGCCCCCTCTTCTGAGTACATCTGCCAGTTTGGGGAGGCTATTTTCTGCATATTTATACAGTTCTTTCATATTCTAGTTATTGAATGCAACTATCATTGGTATGTTAACAATTTAATCATTAAAATAGTAAAGAACAACCTAATTACATAAATTACAGTACATTTAAAATCATTAAAATTCCCACTGTTGATTTTCACCACAAATTTATCCATCTTTCAACCTGGCCCTATAATTATAGTACGAACAAATGAAAAACACGTCCCTTCCACAGTCTCGCACCCCAGGCCCACCCCACTCCTTACCTCTTGACCACAGCGCCCTCCTGTAAGCACCCACCCATAAGGCCAGCCCTGCATTCACCTTTTTCCCAAACTCCACTGCCTTCATGGATTGGCATGTGTACCCATGCCAAAATTAAAACTCCCAGGCTCAAAGTGGAGTAAGATCTAAACAGCAGGCTACTAGCATCAAGATTTACACTCCACCTCTAGTGGTCAAGATTCATGATATCTGTATATTAGGATGCACCCAAGATGGCCATAATGACAGGATTCACATTAGAGAAAAAAAGGTGAGTGAGGTAATAACTTTTATAGGAGCAACTTTTGTTGGTGAGAGAGAGAGACAAGCTTTTGAACTTCCTGAAGAAGAGCTCTGTGAAAGTTCAAAAGCTTGTCTCTGTCTCTCTCTCTCTCTCTGTCACCAACAAAAGTTGCTCCAATAAAAGTCACCTCATTCACCATTTTTCTCTAATTTCCTGGGAACAACAGGGCTACAACACCACAGCATACAAAAATGCAGGATTCACATGAACAGCACAGAGTGACCACCATCACACCAGGGTACTATTTTCAGGATTCATCTTAGCATAATGTCATCATCACACCAAGGAAGTAGCACTACCAGCACAATGAGATGAATATAGCCACGTGTGCATGCCAAAAATTCACAGTACAAGCACACTGGGATCCACACAGCAGGATAGTAGTGTCAGTTTAGCTCTCAGTTTAGTGGGGATACACTCAGGGACTGATTCCAAGGGTTCAGCTCACCCCCCCCCCCCCCGCAGCCTCGCTGAACAGCTGATGGGAGCCCCGCCCCCAGAAGCCCCTTAAACACTTGACTGGTGCCAGTGGGTGCAAAGCACCCACTAATTTTTCCCAGTGGGTGCTCCAGCCCCGGAGCACCCACGGAGTCGGCGCCTATGGTATGCACACCTCATCATAGGCTAACACAAAGCAAATACATATAATTTATGCATATTATTATTTGTAGTGTAGCAGAGGCACACTGCCAAATACTGTCTGAAATCTCTAGAATGTGCAAGAAGTTTGTGATGATAGAAGCAGTGGTTAGTTGAACCAGCTCCTGACTTAATTTCAAGGGGCTCACATTCACACTTCTGAGGTGAATGGAGCATAGCCTCAGAATTTCATACACCATGTAAGTTAATGCAAGGAGGAGAACTTCACATTTGCTGCTATCTCTTCTAAATAGTTTTCTGTCTTAAGCCCTGTCTACACTATGATAAGTAATGCTGACAATGGAGGCCAGCAAATGGTGCTGCTGAGCTGATGCTAAACATAGTTTAGTTGAAATGTAAAGGAGGACAAACCATGCCTAGACAATTTTTCTCTTGGCTGCCCAGAATTTCATTCTCTATATCTCCAGATATAATTTTTGGTGAAACACTCTTCTTGAGACTGAGAAAAGGAGAACCTATGCTTCACCAGGCTATTAAAAAATCAATAATTCTGAACAAATCTAGAATACATGTATGTACTTTTTAAAGGATTAAATACATTGCAATATTTTTCTTGACTTATTCATCACTGCAGCACCTTTAAAATGCTACAGTATAAGGCTGATATCTGCATGGTGCCACGTTTCCTGCAAACACAAATTCCTACAATAATGAAGATCTTTCCAAAGTTTCTCATGCCTTTTGTCCTCTTCTGAACTGTTTTATCTGCTATGTAATGTATTTTTCTTATCTTCACATAGTGCTTATAATATTAGTAGGATTCTTTTGTGTCTTATTTATAGAAGTTGAAAGAAACAAAAAGCCCCTATCCTAGGCTTTTGGCACCCTGATGTTTAACTGAAAGACATTCAAAGGCTACAACAAAACATTAACTTCGGCAGGTATCCCAGCCTCCCTACCATAAAGAAATCCAAGTCAGGAAATAATGAAGATGATATTCCACTCTCTGTAAGATCTCCATCACCCACCCAAGTATAACTGTAAAACCTATGACACTATTTATTTTTGTTGTTCATTATACTGTTGCCACCAAAACAAAGTAGTGAACTGAGTTATTTTAAATAACCAAGTTATTCATTGCCCACATTCCCGTGGGGCAGGCCACAAATAGCTGATGATTTGATGGAAATGTGACAGTGGAAGTGTCCTCTGACTTTGGTTTCTCAAATCATTAATACTGTAACCCTTCTGCCAGTCAGAGTTGGCAGCAACAAGGGCCGGGTTCCGTATCTAGGGGTTCCATTCCAATAACACAATGCAAAACCGGCTCGAGCCCCCACCCAGTGACCTGGGACAAATATATATCACCCCCCCTGGGCGCCTCTCGGAGGCAGTACTTCCCCTCTCGCAAGCACAGAGTCTGAGTGTAGCAAAAACCTTTTAATGACAGAGAGAAACAATGCAGCATTTTGTTGGGGAAACACCACATCTAGGATTTGTAAACCAAACTGTGAGCAACGACCCACCCCAGCAAATTGGCCATGTCCTTTCCCTTTGGTTCTTGGGTCCAGCAACCCCAAAAATCACCCAAAGTCCCAAAAGTCCAACAACCCAAAAGTCCAGACCCAGAGTTCAAAAGTTCATCTGCAGAGTGTTACACCCCCCCAGTCTGGGTAGAAATGGGCAGGGGAGAGATAAGGGGCACCTTACGTGGCTCGAAGCTGACTGCCCCATCCCTTCGTGGGGCTTCGCTCGGCTCTGCTCTGCTCCGCCAGCCATCCCACGAGTCACTCCGCTCAGCCGTCCCGCCAACAGCTCCGCTCCGTCAGCCGGCCTGCGAGCCACTCCGCCAGCCACTCAGCAATATATCTTCCGGCTCCCCCCACTACTTAACACAGTACTCAGTGATTTCAGCTTGTAGTTAGGGGAGCCTTCGTGCTCATTTGCACGCTTAGCCCAGAGTGATTCCAACTCAGCAGCCTGTGATTAGACTCCTAAGGAACTCAAAATTAGCTCTGATATTCCACAGTGGAGAGAGAAGAAGATGCAATTGACATTTAGGGCCCTCAAACAAGGCCCATGCCACCAGATACAAATACCTATCCCCAGCCTCTCTTATTTCACTGGGCTTTGGAATCCATGTCCCTTGGCCGGCAACTGCTGCTTAGCTAAGGGTGAGTTCCCCTTTATCATGACAAAAGGCCAAGTACAGTTCCACTGTCCATGATTTACATAAGCAGTATAACAACAGTTTATTCTTCCTGCCCCAATAACAGAAATTCCTGCCCCAATACAGAAAACTGGGGATCCTACAGCAGCCCAAAGTGCCCATTTGAGCCACTATCGTTCGTACCAGGCGGGGTGGGTGTGCCTATGCAAATGGCATCAGCCCCTGGTGTGCTTTGCCACGACTCACCACCAGATGTCAGGGTGGAGCTCATCCTGACTCTGCTTACAATACCATTGGTGGCCCTGATTAAAGTCCTGGTGTCTGAGCCCCTAACAGGTTCTGTGATGGTTGCTGCTCATTATTGTGTTGCATAGTCATGGGAGAAAGAGGCTGCTGTCAGATTTGACTTTCTTCTTAGCCTTGCTTCTTCTTGCTCCTTAAGGACCAAATACAACTGCCATTTAAGTCAATGGAAAGATTCCCACTAACTTTATTCCTTATTCCAGTAAAACTCCCTTTCATTTCAATGGGAGTTGTGCTGGAGTAATGACTGCAGGATCCGAACCCAAATTATTTGTCCTCTTGCACTAACTTATTGTAAGTTTATTTCCATTTCAGCTAATGAATAAAGAAGACTAAGCAAACCCATTACAATATTCCTGTGCAATCTGGTCCTACAGCCTGGTACCTACTTTACATAATTAACCTTATACACTGCGGCAAATCACCACTGTTGATCACACTGGTGCAAATCATTTGCAAATTCATTGGAATCAGTGGAGTTACTCAACTGTAAAACTGGTGTACATTAGATCAGAATCAGGTTCATTGCTTTTATATTTCTGTTCATGTCCTATTTCTAAACTAAATACCAAGGTTACTGTGAAAAAAAATTTTTTCTCCCTCTCACTCCATTGTCCAGCTATGTCAGATGAAGGGCAGGGGACACTGGATGTGGTTTAATTAGGCTGCAACTTTATTACTAAATGTCAGGGAGTACGTGACAGATAAAAGTGTACAGTGCAGGCAATTCTGTAATTGTTTACATATACCTGGAGGGGGGATGCTGTAAGCCAGGTCCCCCACCAACCTGCTGCTGGCACTTTGCCTCCTTTAAATTCTTTCCCAATCCATTTTAACTGATGTGTAGCTAGATACCAAGTGGTATTGTCAAAAGTACCTAGATGCCTAACTCCCACAATAAGAACTAGGCATCTCGGTGCTTTGAAGTCCACTAGGTGCCTATCTGCATCTTTAGGTGCCTAAATACCTCTAAAATCTGGCCCTAAAAGTCTCAGGTTGTTCCCTTTGGACCAAATTAAAAACTAGTATAAAACAGTTAGTTGAAGTCAGTAGGGTTATGCCTACAAGTGTCAAGGTTGAATTTCCCCCCCCTCTGTACTGCTCCAATTTATCATGTTGTTCTGTTTATAAATAACTGCAAAGGGCTTGGTTCATTATGTCTGTTTTTAAAAGAGATGATACTTAACACAGTGGTACAGAGAAGCAGAGCATGCAATGGGTCACATTATTTTGCCCATACTTCTCACCTAAAACTCTTATTTATCAGTTTGAACTGCCAACTTTGTCTCTTTCTATAAGGTTAAAGTGAGCACTTCTCTCCATTAGAGACCAGTCTTACAATATTAGCAAAAAGATGACTCAAGAGAGATTGGTTACTAAGATCTATTCATAACCTCAGGGAATTAGCATATCTATCTTGCATTTTGCAATGTCCTAAAGATGTAATTATTGTACCCTAGCCACGCAATTTATTATGATTATTAATGAAGGAATAATACATATACAGAATTATAATGTTACATCCACAAGTAGAATCTTACAATATAAACAAAGTTTATAGATAACATATTTTGATTTAGCTCAATAATTATAGCTTCAGACTTGCAAACTTTAAATACATGGTAGTTAATGGCCTTTTACAGGATTACTCATATGAGTAAAGTTGACAGGATCAAGCTTTCTATATGATTAAATTAAGACATTTAATTTAACAGTACTCAGTAGATGTGTTATCATGGACTGTCAGTTATAAACCCCAGTTTTAATGGGTGTACATGGTCACATACAGAATAAAAAATTCCTATTGAGGAAAAGCTTGGCCTATTAAATTCTTAGGCAGGGAGAAAATTTCATTGTAAAATGTTGGAGAAACAAATTCTGAGATTTTTTTTCTCCCTTAATTTTAAAAAAGCTTAAATAAATAAAAACTTTCTAGACAATAGCTGGAGTTTGCAATAAGGACCACCCCATGGTCTTTATTTTTAAAAGTAGAAGAAGGTTTAAAAACACAGGGCTATTTTAAACAATCTAAAAGTATTGCAAATCTTCTCAGTGACAATGTATTATGGGTAAATGTAATACACAGACTATAAAGTGCTGCCTGGATATAACACTTGAGTGCTGCAATCTTACCTTGCACTACAAATGACAGTAAATTTTGCTCCATTAACAATAACAACAGGCTCTACTGTTAATCTGAGTTTTACCAATTAGGATTAGGAACAAGATCAGGTCAAAATCTATAATTTATAGAGCTGCTTTTGTGCACGCATGCATGCACACTCTCAGAGTGCTGCACAAGTGGTTCAAATACAATATTGGGCCCTAAATGTAGTTATGGCATTTTGTGAGATGTTAAAATATCTCATTTTTGAAAAAAGATCTAATATCCACTGTGCCTAAATACGGTTACTATTAAAGAATATTTATTCATGTCCAGATCTGTCTTTACTAACACTGAAAGCAATTTCCTTGGTCCAAAATCTGTTCGATCTGAATGCAAGCCCCGTTGCACAGGCTGTAAATACGCAAATAATTTTTTAGAAAAATTCAGTAAATATTGCAAAAATTAATCCTATGAACCTGCCTTTTTTTCTTACCTGGTTAATTTTTTGTAGTTTTCAGTAGTCTGCAAAGCTAAAGTATGATAAGTAGAGAGCTTTGTAGAAGGTCATCTGTGAGAGCTGATTTTTTTCCCCCCTCAACCTTGGATACTTTACACTCTGAAAATGAATAAGCAAATACTGTCATGCCATCTCCTAGCATGGGAATTCAAATGGAGTCCTAAATAACTAGAAAACACACTCTAGGTAGTAATATTTTCTTATAATCTTTAAATGAGGTATCAGTGTCAGTGTGGTTGTGTGGATCAGTCCCACTCCTCCCCCCACCCCCACCCCCCAAAGCTTTTATTAAAGAGGCCATTGAATTCTCCCTACCTCTAATAAAGAAAAGCTAAGGATGGTTCACCTAACGCTTTGACATTCAGGACCACATTTAAAATCAAAGACCTAAGGAAAGGTGGACCCATTGAATTGCCAGGGATGGGCAGATGCAATCCCACCCATGTGTAAAGGACTCCCCCCTCCCCCAACCTACAGGAAGGAACCACTGGACCCAGGCATCAAAAGAGTTCAGAGGGCAACAAATGATAAAACAGAGACGGGAGGAGTGTGGTCATTGGGTCAAAATCAGGGAACCAGAAGGAGATACTGAGCAGAGAACCACAGGCAGCACCCACTGCTCCTCAAAGGCATCCAGGGAGTCAATGGACGCAGTCGAGGTGAACTCTGCCTGAATACGTGACCAGAGGGAGAAGCAGAAACAGGTCCCACAGTTGCAGAGCACCTTCCCGTCCAGCTTCCTCCTCCTGGTGTGGGGGATGGCCACCTTGGCAAGCACGAGGAGGACATTGATGAGAGGTCTCGAGACTTTATGGGGCCATGGATGGGGTATGCAAATATCCGGAGGTGCAGGGAAAAGTGCAGCCAGAACCTGAGGAGAAGGTTCTGGAGGAGCTGAAAAAGGGGCTGAAACCTGGTGGACTTGAGGTAGATGTGTGCCAGGGTCTCCCTTGCTCTGCAGAAGGGGCAAGTGTCGGAAAGGGGGGTGAACCACACCAGGTACACGCCTGTGCTCATGGCTCCATGAAAGAGCCATCAATTAATATCCACAGTGGGCCGGGGGATTCTCCACGCTGGGGGTAGAGCGGAAGCCTGCATGGAGCAGGAAAACGTCAGCTGAGTCAGGAACTGCCCTGCCAGGGAAAAAGAGAAAACTCTCCTGCAGTAGAACTCACCGGGTGGGCAGAAAGTGTTAAGTTCTGCAGTGAGCCTATGGAAAAAATTTGAAGAGGGAGGAGTTGATATACCTTGAGGCTGGGAACAGGCTGTGGCAAGGTAGGAAGTGGTAAAGGAAGGCAATCCGCGATACGCGTAGTTAGGCCTTGACTGCTTATTACTGGATTCCTGGACTGGAACCCAGGGGAGAGGGACAGCCTGGGTTCCCCTACCAGCCCATGCTGGAAGGTGAAGTGGAAATCCCCTGATAAGGGGTAAGAACTATTGAAACCCCCTGATAACATAGGTAAGGACTAGTGAGTCTGTGGTCTGGAGGTTGAAGGACGATTGTTTGTTGGACTACTGGTTTACCTCTGAGGGGGTGGGACTATATGTGACCTGGCTACAGGGCTAAGTTGTAAGTAGAAGCAGAGGACCACAGGGCCAGAGTGGAGCTGTCAGCAGGTGTCCCTAAGGAAGAAAGCCTGCCCAGCCACCAGGGGCCATGTAGGCTGGTGAGTCATATGTTCACAGCTTTTGATAGAACACTTTAGGTGAATAGGTGCACTTGCAGGAAAAGGTACAATTACAGGGAGAAATTTAAGGTAGGCTCCAAAGTTAGGTTATGCTCTGACAGTTTAAATGAAGCAGCATTTTTGTCCAGTCCAGCAGAAATTCATTTACATACTACACAATTCTCCTCACCCAAGAAATCTCTTTTTTCTGTACCAGTACAAACTGTTATGTATTCCTCAACCCTCGTTGAATAGCAGAATCGGGCACTATGTCAATAAGCATACAGGGATACACAAACCTCCTATAGCCTGATTCAAAATCAGGCATTCTAATCTCAGTTATACCATTGTAGGAGAAACTCCATTGAAGCCAATGGGCCAAATTCTGCTTTCATGTCATTGAAAAATGGAGTAACTCTACTGAAGCCTACAGAATTACGTGATGGAAAACCATTGTGAGATCAGTATCAGGCCTTGATACACAGTGGTCTCTTCACCCCTAAAGAACTGAGTAGTAGACAAAAACTAACAGACTGTAAGAGTCAGATTCTCTTACAACTTGTTAAATCCCTTCTCACACCATAATGTGTGATGGTGGAGCCCAGCATCACAAACCAAAAATTACCATGATTACTTGATGCATTTTTGTTACTGCAAAACATTATTGTCATGGGAACGTGGGTATTAGTTTACTATTCTTCTGCTTTACTTTCATTATACCAATTTTCTCCCTAAAATATCAGTCAAACAAGGAAAATGGAAGCCTCTCTGAGCCAAACAAATGCAATCTTCAAATCCTGTAATTAGAAAACGCCCTGCAGATTTGAAAGAAAGAAGGGAAAAAGAAAAAACTACATATGGCAATACAATTTCTATGATTTGGATCATATTCCATAAGAAGATACTTGGTATTCTTATGAAAATCAAGTGTGCCTAGTCTACAGAAATCAAAGTGTGTGTTTTGTGGGGGAGATAAAAGTATTTATAACACACTTATGTAGCTCTCTTCATTCAAAAGAACCAGAGTCACACACTGTTGGACAGTTTGTGGTGCAACGCACTGTGCTTTTTAGCAGTGCCAGCACCATTATAAAAGGAGGTAAGAAAAGGGGTAAAAACATAACTAAAACTAGAATGGAAAACGTGATGGGAGGTGATGTTCGATCGTAATTGTCAACTATTAAATCCTGTTCTTGTTGTTATGCTCATGTTATCCAGATTATTAGTTATGAGGGGGAATCCTATTTAAATAAAGCTTTAGTGACTGATTCTCCAAGCTCTGCTTTAGCAGTGCTGCCTTTATTTTAATAATGAGTGTTCTGGAGGTTTTGGGCTTGCAGAACAGGAGTCTTGAAGTGGCTTTTAATAAACGATCAGCCAGTTTACATATTAACATGCAAAATGATAATGGATCATAGTTTTAGAATAAAGTGTCAGGTGTCTTAATGGCTAAGAACAGATTTCCACATTGTTCTCTAACTAGAAAATATCCATTGCTGAAAAGTTTGAATGCTGATGGATGATTCATCACTTGTATTTTAACTCTAGGTCAGTTGCCTGGAAAGAGAAGCTTTTAACAATTCAGTAGTTTAAAAAAAAATCAAGAAACGAAGTTACCCATAGTCTAGACCAGGGCTCGGCAACCTTTGGCACGTGGCCCATCAGAGAAATCCGCTGGTGGGCTGAGATGGTTTGTTTACCTATAGCGTCCGCAGGTTCAGCCGATCGTAGCTCCTAATGGCCGCGGTTCACTGTTCCATGCCAATGGGGGCTGCGGGAAGCAGTGTGGGCCGAGGGATGTGCTGGCCACCACTTCCCACAGCCCCCATTGGCCTGGGACAGCAAACCGCGGCCAGTGGGAGCTGCGATCAGCTGAACCTGCGGACACTGCAGGTAAACAAACCATCCCGGCCCGCCAGCAGCTTTCCCGGACAGGCCATGTGCCAAAGGTTGCCAAGCCCTGGTCTAGAAGTTACATTGTTCAATCAACAGGCTTGGAAAATAGGTATTTTAATTTAGTAAATACATTTACTATGGGTTTATAGCAACTATTACACATACATTATGGATAAAGGACCCTTTGCCTGTACGACATAGGGATCAGAGGACATAACTTGGCCATAAACTCTTATTTGTTTTGTGAAGCTATAGGAAGAATAGTGGGAAGGTAAACTCAACCTGACAAGCAGAAGAAAAATTGGCTCAGAGGACAATTAATGGGAGGCAGTACCCTTCACCTCTAGGTCATTGGTTCAAAACCAGCCCCATTAGTTGTGACTGAAAATCAATACTATTTGACACTGTTCGATGATTTTGTGGTCTCAGTCCAGTTACTAGTTGACGGGTGTCTGCAGTACAAAGACCACCATCACCGTTAATGCTCTTGTTCGTGATTTATGAGAGACTGAAGGAGAGTGAGCTGCTCTCTCGCTCCTTAACGTAGTTCCTCCTCAGGAATGAGGCATTATGGGAGTAGGGTTGATTTGGACAATATTGTATTATTACTGTCCATACTATCTCTGATCTTTGAGAAAAGACACAGGTTTCAAAATCTGTCAAACCAACAACTTTTTGAGTCATATATTTAGCTTTTAAATAGTTTTAAAAGATCTGGGGATTTAAGTGGTAAACCAACTCCAATAATTAGTCTTCCAATTTTTTCTCTTTGTTATAAGATATGCTAACTGATAAAGAAATATATAAACATTAGAAAGTGATACAAGCAGATGTATCCATACATGTAGGCCAAAATGTTCAAAATTAGGTACCCAACTTTAGGCACCTAAGATTCATTGAAGATTTAAGCGCATGCATAACTCATAGCTTCATTGAAGTCAATGGGTCTGACTACTCAATAGCCCAATATTATGCTGGCGGACTGTGATCAGCTGCATCAGAGGAGATGACATTAATATACTGTTGTTGGTCACAATGAAGGTAATCCTCACCCCACTGGCCAATGATACAGTTAAGCAGCATCTCCATTCATAAGAAAAATCATATATAAAGACTGTGGTAGTCTGATTTAAAAAGCCAAAATGTTTGGGTGCTAAAGCTTTAGAATCTACCTGAAGTGGGTTTCTGCAGCAGAGGAAGATTAAGAATGGATATTTGGCTCCTCAAGAGATTGGGGCCCAGTATTTGAAGGCACTTGCTTGGTGCCTATGACAGAAGCAGCAGCTGGCCTTGAACCAAAGAACATCAACAGACTCTGTACTTGTCAGCTGATTGCTGATAAAGGACTTGATATGAATTAAGGAGAATGTGGAGAGTCACACATCCATCTCTTCTCCTCTTGTCAGGTCATGGGACCTGGCCGGAATGTTACCAGAGAAATTCTCCACTTTGCTTTCCTAAATCTTTATTCTGAATAAGCAAAAATCCCTCTACCTTGAGATGGATGCTGCAGACCCTAAGCATGCTCAGTGAAAACCTAGGATTTCTAAAATGGTGCCCTAGCAAAGAGCCAGGTATGTGTATGTGTGTATCAGCGGAATCACAGCTCTGAGGTAAATGACAACTGTGAGCATATGCAAGATTGGTGGTTACTGAGCATGCGCAGTAAGGGGTGACAGAGAGGTCAGTTAGCTGAGCAGCTAGCTGGTCAGAACCCACTTATACTGGTCACAGCTTGTTTTAAAGGTCAGAGCTGTCAATCAGAATTCTGTATTAACGGTTAAAACTGAGCACGTGTGAATGAGGTAATTGCTTCTAGGAATAGAAAGGTATATTAAGTGAGAGCTACAATGTAGCATAAAAGGCCAGCTGCCAGCAACAGTTTTGGAGTCCAGAGTCTGAGTCTGAGGAGGGGAGGAGAGAAGCCAGCAAGAGAAGCCAAAGAAAAACTGCTGCAGAGAGAGAGAAGAAAACTGGAGTGGAGCAGAGCTGACTAATCAGGAACTCAGCAGCAGCAGTCATTTTTTAAAGGAAACATCAACGGATTTAGAGAGTAAGCCTGTTATTCTTTTAATTATAATTTAGTATCAGTACAGTGTAGGATACTATATGGGATTAGCATGTGTGTGTGTGTGTTGATAAGAATGCATAGAATTCTGGTATTAATTGCAATATATCTATGTAAACTTTAAAGCAATTTAAGATCTGCTGTCAGCAATATGCTACAAACTGCCCACTTGTAACAAATTGCTTCGCTTAGAATCATTTGAATTATATGCTCTTGTAATTTAAATGCTCTTTAACTTGCAATAACAGATTTGTGTCTCGGGGATTCTGTGACTTGTTTAGGATTTTTAGATCATATTGTAGTAGGGATTATTAGTTTCATCAATAAAAAGTATTTTGTTTTGGAAAGAATACAGCCTGGGTCAATTACTTTACGGAAGGCTCTGTCCATGTCCTTAGCGTTTCCTTAGCAATCCCGGGAACTTTTACCTCGGGAAGAACAGACTAAGGAGGCAATTGGCAGGTTATTAAAGCAGCGTCCCAAAATCCATTTGTTAAGGTAACAGTGGAAAGAGGGTAAAGGAGCAAAGCTTGGATGATGCCTCCTAACTAACTGCTGCTTGCTTCAGCAAAAAATTCAAGAGGAGGAGCCATAGTATAAGAGACATTCATACCACCCACATGTACAGCTGGGAAAAACACTTCGGCAAAATAGTAAATTTGATGGAAAATGCTGTTTCGGGGCAACTGAAGCTATTCAAAAATTCAGGTCAAATTCAATAGTTTCAGCTGAATAAAAAACTAGAGGATTTTTTTCAAAAAAGTCAAAAAATAGTTTTTGACATTTTTGAAACAAACCATTAACATTAGAACATAAGAACATAAGAATGGCTCTACTGGGTCAGACCAAAGGTCCATCCAGCCCAGTATCCTGTCCACCGACAGTGGCCAATGCCAGGTGCCCCGGAGTGAGTGGACCTAAAAGGTAATGATCAAGTGATCTCTCTTCTGCCATCCATCACCCCCCTCTGACAAACAAAGGCTAAGGACACCATTCCTTACCCATTCTGGTTAATAGCCATTAATGGACTTAACCTCCATGAATTTATCCAGTTCTCTTTTAAACCTTGTTATAGTCCTAGCCTTCACAGCCTCCTCAGGCAAGGAGTTCCACAGGTTGACTGTGCGCTGTGTGAAGAAGAACTTCCTTTTATTTGTTTTAAACCTGCTGCCCACTAATTTCATTGGGTGGCCTCTAGTTCTTCTATTATGGGAACAAGTAAATAACTTTTCCTAATTCACTTCCTCCACACCACTCATAATTTTATATACTTCTATCATATCCCCCCTTAGTCTCCTCTTTCCAAGCTAAAAAGTCCTAGCCTCTTTAATCTTTCCTCATATGGGACCCATTCCAAACCCCTAATCATTTTAGTTGCCCTTCTCTGAACCTTTTCTAATGCCAGTATATCCTTTTTGAGATGAGGAGACCACATTTGTACGCAGTATTCAAGATATGGGCGTACCATGGATTTGTATAAGGGCAATAAGATATTCTCCATCTTATTCTCTATCCCTTTTTTAATGATTCCTAACATCCTGTTTGCTTTTTTGACTGCCGCTGCACACTGCATGGAAGTCTTCAGAGAACTATCCACGATGACTCCAAGATCTTTTTCCTGATTAGCTGAAGCTAAATTAGCCCCCATCATATTGCATGTATAGTTGGGGTTATTTTTTCCAATGTGCATTACTTTACATTTATCCACATTAAATTTCATTTGCCATTTTGTTGCCCAATCACTTAGTTTTGGGAGATCTTTTTGAAGTTCTTCGCTGTCTGCTTTGGTCTTAACTATCTTGAGCAGCTTAGTATCATCTGCAAACTTTGCCACCTCACTGTTTACCCCTTCTTCCAAATCATTTATGAATAAGTTGAATAGGATTGGTCCTAGGACTGACCCTTGGGGAACACCACTAGTTACCCCTCTCCATTGTGAAAATTTACCATTTATTCCTACCGTTTGTTCCCTTTTGACATTTTGTTTTGCAATGAACTCTTTTGTTTCAAAATGCTTCAAATCAACACTTTGTTTCAACATTTCACTTTCAAACTAACTGTTTCAGTTTGAAAAGAACCACATTTGGGGGGCATTTTTGGTTTGGTCACCAAACAGCAAAATCAATTATTTGCTCAGCTCTACCTGTGAGTGACCAGAGTGGGGGACATGATGGCTGGGCAGTTCCTCTTAGCATTAGCAACTCTATTCTTTGGTTGAGTTAGAATGCTGAACACACTACCTTGAGAGGCCAAGCATTGAGGGAGTGTGGGCCAGGTTCAACAGCACACAGACTAATAAGAAAATCACCTGCACTGAACATAAAGGGAGAATGAAGGCAGTGATGAAAAATTAGGTTTAGGGCAACAACATGTTTGATGTTGTCTGGAAAGAATGTAGATCAATGGAGAATTTGAGAGATCTATAGGAGTTTTCTTGGGACCCCTGGTGACTCCAGGCACTAATTAATATGCCTCCAGCTCTGGATAGAAGGATTTTTTTGCCTGGGATTTGGGGGTGGGGGAAGGGGATGAGGAAAGAAAGGAGTTGTTGTTGTTTAAAGAAAATTAACAAATGCATGAGTGTTTATGCTAGAATTATTATACTGGGCATTTATCTTAAGGGTGTGGGGTTTTTTTTTAAAGGACAGATTTGCCTATATATTACTAGTTTATCTGCATTCATATGTTCTCATAATAGCAGCACATTTATTAACATATCGTATTTAAACTATCAGCTGACATTGTCAATTTGATAGACAAGGTAGGCGAAGTAATGTCTTTTACTGGACTGATTCTGATTTCACTCTGACTTCCTTCTCCAAACCTGAAGACGAGCTCTGTTTAGCTTGAAAAGCTCACACCTTCTATCAACAGAAGTTGGTTCCATAAAAGACATTACCTCACCTACCTTGTCTCTCTCAGATCCTGGGACCAACACAGCTACAACAACACTGTAATTCTCAATTTGGTCTTTTAATGATGCAACCGTTTTCCTAATGGTTAGTACTTTAATTTATTTCTTTTAAAAATCTCTCTCTAACTTTTATCTTCTTCTTTAAATGGAGTGTTTAAATCCAGCACCAACTAGGTGGATTTAATAAGAGGGTTATTACAATACATGAAACGTATGGTCTCACTTCAGCGCCCAATATACCGAGAATTAGTCAAAAACTAAACACTACCATCTAACCACTATTAGAACGTGTGGTTCAGTTAGCGATCTTGGCCCAGGAGCATCTTGGGACTGATTTAGCATGAAAAATGCAATCTTTTCCTCACCCCAATCTTATCTCTGTAGGTCACACTGCAAACGTGAGTCAAAATAGAGAAATGAAGTCTGTCTTCTATATTGCTCTCAGTCCCTTACTTTGTATTTCTCTCAAGCTCGTCTATGCTTCCAAAATAACAATTGCTTTCAGAGACTGGGAAATCTATTACTGGAATTTATATTGGCTTTTGGAATTATAGGAATCTATGAATATTCTTGCATTGATTAAACAAATATTGGAGAGCAATATAGACACAGCACTGAAAGCCCTTCCTAATTCAAATGTCAGCTTGGCAACAAAGACACATTTTTGAATTGTCTGTGAGAATGGAGAAGCACCAGCATCTGAGTAGAACCTTGCTTTCTTACTCGCCATCCTAGCCATGGTGGCTAACTCCTAAGCAGTCTCTTGTTTCTTTATGAATGGAATTGGAGGCAAAACCAAAGTGTGGTCTTACATTTTTCATCTCCCTGTTTATTTTGGGCTACCAACACTAAAAGGGAGGCACACTGGGACGAAAGCTCCACTGCTATAAGTGGGTGTAACTCCTCTGGGCCAAACTATTCTCTAAATGATACAATTGTAAATCTGCTGGATTATTATTCAAATGAGTCACTTTGGATTTATGCCACCGTAACTGCAAAAATGGAACTTGGCCCTTTGGCTAAGCTGCATTTGAGCCTCGTTATAGCAGCCGTATGCATGGCCCACTGCTGTTCTAGTAAGCATGTCAGATTAAAAGTGAAATCAAAATGTAATTTTATGTAATGAACTAATAGCACACAACAGCTGTATGGCTTTCAAATCAGGAAGCAGATTCAAACACAGCTGTTACTCTCAGAGTTACTTCAACTGTTTAAATTCTATGGGCATGATTCTTATCTCACACCAGTGAAATCAGGAGTTACTACACTTCAGTCCATGCAATAACCATAGTGTAAAACTGGAAAGTGAGATTAGACCCAGCCCTTCTATATTGTACTAGGAAATGTAGTACTAATCTGTGCTATGGGACAATTTTTTTCTTATTATCTTTAATCACAGTTTTCATAAGATTCTCTGTGTGAAGAGAATATAAGGATTATGTATCTGGTGTTTGAAGTTAAAATAATGTGGTGTTAACTGGTGTAATCTTCTGAGAAAGTGTGAAACCTAGGATTAACACCACTGAATTGAGTTTAATAACACTGCACATCAGACCCACTCCTAAAATCAATATGTAATTTTCTCAACCACTTTGCAGTTTAGTTCTTGCCATTATTTTTCCAGTGAACGCCAGTCACCCTCTGGAGGGCCATCCTTCTTAAGTAACATTTCCAGTAGCTTCAAGTAACCAGATACACTTCAAAATATTCTTTAGCAGCGTACATACCAAGCTTCCACATGTGCTTATCCCATTCATCTTGGAGGCACCTAGTGGCTCCATATTAAATGTTGCAATGAGTTTTTCCACTCTAAAACAGGGTATAAATCCCACAGTATGTATTATGCTAATTCTTCCTGTGATGGTAAACAACAGATAACTGTCCTTTGGAAGCAAACAAAAATATTATTGACTACCTGTTTTCACAAAAATGAATTTACCCCACTATGACCCAGGGACCCCACTGGTACAACTGGCAGAGGAAACAGGTGGCGCATAGAATTTTACAGGGGTCACCTGGGTCAGATATATGCATATTAGTTCACCAAAGGGTGGCATGTTAGCTCTCTTCTGAGAGTTGGGAGCCCACTGGTCATCATAATCATTGTCTAATGTATGGATGGATAATATTTAAGGAGTTATGCTTACTAAAAAGTATATTCTTGAGATCTTGGAGTTCAGGCAGGTCACCAGGTGGTGACATATCTAGAAGATATTCCTTTCAGGCAGGAGGTAATAGACACCTAGCTTCCTGTCTGGTCATGTGTGTATTGTATGCTTATTTGCATACTGAGCCACAGGCAAAAGGCAAATTGTGTCATCCTGTGCATTATTCTCTTGCAGATTTCACAAACAGCAGGGGGTGTCCTGATTATGAATCGACAAAGAGTCCTGTGGCACCTTATAGTCTAACAGACTTATTGGAGCATAAGCTTTCGTGGGTGAATACCCACTTCTTCAGATGCATGCAGTGGAAATGTCCAGGGGCAGGTATAAATAGGCAGGGAAGAGTCAGAGATAGACTCTTCCCGTTAATAGAGATAACGAGGTTAGTTCAACCAGGGAGGATGAGGCCCTCTTTTAGCAGTTGAGGTGTGAACACCAAGGGAAGTGAAACTGCTTTTGTAGTTGGCTAGCCATTCATAGTCTTTGTTTAATCCTGAGCTGATGGTGTCAAATTTGCAAATGAACTGAAGCTCAGCAGTTTCTCTTTGAAGTCTGGTCCTGAAGTTTTTTTGCTGCAGGATGGCTACCTTTAAATCTGCTATTGTGTGTCCAGGGAGACTGAAGTGTTCTCCTACAGGTTTTTGTATATTGCCATTCCTTATATCTGATTTGTGTCCATTTATCCTTTTGCGTAAGGACTGTCCAGTTTGACCGATGTACATAGCAGAGGGGCATTGCTGGCACATCATGGCATATATTACATGGGTGTATGTGCAGGTGAATGAACCGGTGATGGTGTGGCTGATCTGGTTAGGTCCTGTGATGGTGTCCCTGGTGTAGATATGTGGGCAGAGTTGGCAACGAGGTTTGTTGCATGGGTTGGTTCCTGAGTTAGAGTTAGTATGGTGCGGTGATACCTGATTACGAATGGAGAGAGGCTTGTTCTGGTCTATTTTGGGGTGCAAGGAAACACACGGGGTCCTTCACCTAGGAAACAAGCTGCTATTGTGCTTGTCTTTTGAAAGGAGGGTCACAGCTAAGCCTGGCTGGGAACGAGCTGCAATGATTTTGGGTGGGCAATACTCTAGAAGACATGAGAGCATCTTGTTAATTAAGTCTATTCTCTAGAATGCATGTTGTGTTTTTATTTTTATATATAATCATTTGTTTCCAATACTGGACTTCTACTTGCTATTACTTGAGTCTCCAGGCTTTGTTAAATATATACTTCATTTTACTTTAAACATAACTCAGCTGTGTGTAAAGCAGAGCGGTGATCTGAGATAGAACTGGTAAGCTGGGGTGTACTGTTTCTTTGGAAGCAGAAAATCTGTTAATACTGTGAGTGTCCAGGGCAGGGGTCTCAAACACGTGCCCCGCGGAGCGCTTCCCTGCGGCCTGCCAGGCTCCCCGTGCCCCTCCCCACCCAGTTACGTTCCGAAGTTCCACCGCCAGAACAGCTGTCTGGCGGCTTCATGGTTTCTGGGAGGGACGGGGGAGGAGCGGGAAGCACGCACACAGGGGAGGAGGGGGGAGCAATGATGTCTGTGAAAACTAAATATAGAAACTGTTTAAACTTGGAAAACGACTTATGTCTGGTGCTATTAGATTCAGCCAAACATTGTGCAACTGTGGGACTGTTTTGAACAGTATTCTTCTCACTAAAATCTAAGTCTGAGTCTGAACACAGCAAAAAAATCCACAGTGTCAAATTACAGTTTTAAAAACCCAGATTGGATCAGATTACGTAATCAAACAAGCTACATGTAGCTGAATAAAGTTGCAAAACTGTTAAAACTGTAGTGTTCTGAGCTCTTGAATCTAGTGTCCTGAGTTGGTAAAATAAATAAAAATGGTATTTGGTTGTAGAGAGCCACCAAATTTTAAAGTATCAGTAAGGGAGTCACAGTACTAAAGGTTTAGGAACCATAGGATTAGAGGATCATTGGTCTGGCCTGATCTGGCAATGTCAATGTTCCTATTCATCCATGCCCCACCTGGATATTGTTAAACGATCCCTATAAGGGATAACTTATCATTGGCTGAAAATACTTCGCGGGGGGAAGAATACTTCCAAATCTCCCCAATAATGGCTTTCTCTTCTTGTCAAAAATTACCCTGTGGGTTGCTTAAAGGAGATCTTCCAAACTGCTGCTACATGTCAGTCGGGAGACACTAGCACGGCCAGGTGAAATTCTGATCTCACATTTATGTCCCTGGCTCTGGTGGCTTTGGCTGGCATAAGACACACATGAAAGACGCCTCTGCATTGTGGGAGGACCATGCAATTATAGTGCTGCCATGGTATATACCACATAATGGTTAGAGAGAACATCAAACCTGATCTGTAGAGATTACCATTTCCAAATGTAAGAAGTGATTTAAATCACTGATGCCGCATTTGCTTGTATTCAGTATTTAGCATGCAACCTGTGGGGTCCTCAGTGATATTTAGTGATATATCATGTGAGAGCACGAAAGAGCCAACTCAAGTGTATAGGTTCTGAGAAGATAGAAACTGATCCTAGTAGTAAAGAAGTGCTTATAATTTCTGGGAAGGAAGAGGATGGTTTTGACAGTAATGTAATTGTCGTGTTACATGAGCCAGTCTAGGAAACAGTATTAGCCTCAGCCCTAAATCAGGCTCTCTCTCTGTCATGCAGACATGGGAATTTGGGATCATACTATAGTATTCACCAGAAAACAATGGCCAGAAGAGGAAAAGTCTGAGTGGGCGAACAAGGAGAGGAACAAAAATAATTATTGAAAAATAAACACTCACAGTTCCAATAATATTTTGCATTCATGTATCATCTTCACACTCTGGATGTCACTTTAATATTGGCAGTATTCCGGCACTCCAGTGTGATGCAGTCTTCATTTACTATAATTAGACTTGGAAGGATTAGATTTTTATCAGTAAATGTTGGTAAACGTCGATTTCACTGTACACACACAGGCTGATGAAAAAATATTTCCATTGGTAATAACTGACATTTGCAGATAGGCAAAGTAAGAAAAATGCTGCTTGAGAACTTATTAGAGTTTAATTTAAGGATATATATTTTTATATGTGATGCTGACAATTTGCATCTCAATGGTTTATAAAGATATAACTTTTTGAATCTCAATACCTATGTTCATTAAATAATTGTCTAACCCCCTCATAATTTCCCACAAGTGTGAAAATTTTGATCAATAAACATAAAAAATGCTTACAACGCAGAATTTTGCACAACTGTGAACATTTAAATTGGAAACAAATATTTTAAAATGCTTAAAAATAAATATTGATATCTGTCAAAATTATAAAAAAAATTTAATTCTGCGAAGCCTAACAATAAGTAAACACTGTAGCTGGGGGATTTTTATATATAGATATTAGTTGTTTATTCAAGCAGTACATTATTTCGCCCATGAATGCTTATGCTCCAATATATCTGTTAGTCTATAAGGTGCTACAAGACTCTTTGTCACTCTTGCAGATCCAGACTGACATGGCTACTCCTCTGATACATTATTTATGTAATTAATACCTTTTATTACTTTTAAGAATTAAAAGTGCAATTTCGATATGCTGGCTCTGCTCTGCTATAGCCATGTAGAGTGAGTGAATAATTGGTATGCTTTTACTCCAGGTAATAGACAGCTTTATTTCAGTTGGTTTGTTTGAGTTTGTTTCTCATTTTTAGCATTCCTAATAAAATAATTAAAATGAAGTTTCAGGCCTCCCTAGCCAAACTAAAGCTGGCATTTGTGAATGCCATTCCTAAGTACAGGACACAAGTAGAAATGATTAGTTATCCTCTTCGCATGTACCAAGAGACAGATTTTCAAAAGTACATAGGTCCCTTAATATGCAGCTAGGTGCCTAGTGGGATTTTCAAAGATGCCTAAACAGGTTAGGATTTGAAAGTTTCACTAAGAGTCTATCTGCATCTTTGTGTCCAAACATTTTTGAAACTCTATATCACCCAGTGTAGGTCAAAAAGAACTAAGACAATCTCACGTTGTACAATCAGTGAAAACTTTCTTTCATATTAAGATTTAATTTTGTTTGTGTTTTTTAAATGATTTCTCCTTGGTTTTTTTCTCTTAAAAATTGGGGATGAATAACACTACATAGAGCCAAGCAATGGTTGGAACTTTGGCACTCTCTGGTACTCATGAAACTGAGTCATTGCAACTGACTCAAAATTATTCCTAGATGCAAGACATCAAAATTTTGGCTTATTATTTGAGAGCATATTTCAGACCTAATGAATATGGGACAATTAAAGTGGCTTCTGTTTTGCAGCAGATAACTGATGACATGCTCCCTTCTGCCAAGGTATTCATGGAGCTGATCAGTATAATAAAAATAGGATTTAAATATGTGGTGTACTAAAGTCTGTGTTGGAATTGCAAACTATCAATTTGAGTGCAGGGACGGAAGAAGGGGGCAATTCCAGATCATGTTTGCAAAGCAGGGGGCTCTGTAGGAAAGTATTTGATCAGTGTGAGCCACACAGGAAAGACTCAACTTAAAGCAAGGTGTAGTGAGTTGTGCCTCGCTTCCTTAGAGAGCAACCTGTTTTTACTCTCTTTTTTGGGGTTCTGGTGTGTAATCATTCTGAATTCTAAGACATAAAGTAGTGTTAGGTTGCAACCTTACAGCAGGCATGTGTATATTTTTATCAAACTTATCTGTGTGTATGCCATGAACAAAGTATAATTTAAACGTAATAAAAGCACCTGCTTAAAATCGCATGAAAACAACAGGTCTGATTCGCCTCTCACTTACACCAGTGTAAATCAAGAGTAACTAAACGGAAGGAGAAATTAAGTCAGTATATAAATATTTCATTGATAAAAGACCCCACTTGAGTCCAGAAAAACTTAGAATATAACAATCATACAGCCTGTGAATAACTGTATTTTCATCAGAACTACAAGACCAAGAGAAATAGAGATTTTCTTATCTCACCATTTTGTGTGGAGCCCATAAAGTTCTTCAAAGCATAAACTTATTTTTAGTTTGAACAATTGAAGCTAACTTATACTAACAAAATATTTGTATGGGCATTATTCATATTTAAAAGTACTAATTGTATTTAGTCATTCAAGTTTAGTTATTGTATTACATTTAAGTTGAAATAATACTTGTTAGTGTTTTCTGTAGTAGAAGTTAACAGGAAATCTGATTATAATAACAGCTTGAGGGTGCCTCTTGTTTACAAGTCAATATTCATAATGTGGACTAATAGATTCCAAGGCTGAAGGCCAAGGACTTTATTAGCCATAGTGAGCTATTACCAAATTATTGTACTGAATGTTTGTTTAAATATTTTAATTTTAAATTAAAGGGGGAAAGGCAAATGGTTTTTGCTAAAAGGCAAATGGTTTTTAAGAAGTTAAGACACCATTCTGGCTCTTCCTCCTTTAAGAGAGTACACTTATAAAGTTTGCGGACGATACCAAGCTGGGAGGGGTTGCAAGTGCTTTGGAGGATAGGATTAAAATTCAAAATGATCAGGACAAACTGGAGAAATGGTCTGAAGTAAATAGGATGAAATTCAATAAGGACAAATGCAAAGTACTCCACTTAGGAAGAAACAATCAGTTGCACACATACAAAATGGGAAATGACTGCCTAGGAAGGAGTACTGTGGAAAGGGATCTGGGGATCATAGTGGATCACAAGCTAAATATAGATTCATAGATTCATAGATTCTAGGGCTGGAAGGGACCTCGAGAGGTCATCGAGTCCAGCCCCCTGCCCTCATGGCAGGACCAATTACTGTCTAGACCATCCCTGATAGACATTTATCTAACCTACTCTTAAATATCTCCAGAGATGGAGATTCCACAACCGCCCTGGGCAGTTTATTCCAGTGTTTAACCACCCTGACAGTTAGGAACTTTTTCCTAATGTCCAACCTAAACCTCCCTTGCTGCAGTTTAAGCCCATTGCTTCTTGTTCTATCCTCAGATGCTAAGATGAACAAGTTTTCTCCCTCCTCCTTATGACACCCTTTTAGATACCTGAAGACCGCTATCATGTCCCCTCTCAGTCTTCTCTTTTCCAAACTAAACAAACCCAATTCCTTCAGCCTTCCTTCATAGGTCATGTTCTCTAGATCCTTAATCATTCTTGTTGCTCTTCTCTGGACCCTCTCCAATTTCTCCACATCTTTCTTGAAATGCGGTGCCCAGAACTGGACACAATACTCCAGTTGAGGCCTAACCAGCGCAGAGTAGAGCGGAAGAATGACTTCTCGTGTCTTGCTCACCACACACCTGTTAATGCAGCCCAGAATCATGTTTGCTTTTTTTGCAACAGCATCACACTGTTGACTCATATTTAGCTTGTGGTCCACTGTAACCCCTAGATCCCTTTCTGCCGTACTCCTTCCTAGACAGTCTCCTCCCATTCTGTATGTGTGAAACTGATTGTTCCTACCTAAGTGGAGCACTTTGCATTTGTCCTTATTAAACTTCATCCTGTTTACCTCTGACCATTTCTCCAATTTGTCCAGATCATTTTGAATTATGACCCTATCCTCCAAAGCAGTTGCAATCCCTCCCCGTTTGGTATCATCTGCAAACTTAATAAGCGTACTTTCTATGCCAATATCCAAGTCGTTGATGAAGATATTGAACAGAGCCAGTCCCAAAACAGACCCTTGCGGGACCCCACTCGTTATACCTTTCCAGCAGGATTGGGAACCATTTATAACTACTCTCTGAGTACGGTTATCCAGCCAGTTGCGCACCCACCTTATAGTAGCCCCATCTAAGTTGTATTTCCCTAGTTTATTGATAAGAATATCATGCGAGACCGTATCAAATGCCTTACTAAAGTCTAGGTATACTACATCCACTGCTTCTCCCTTATCCACAAGACTCGTTATCCTATCAAAGAAAGCTATCAGATTGGTTTGACATGATTTGTTCTTTACAAATCCATGCTGGTTATTCCCTAGCACCTTACCACCTTCCAAGTGTTTGCAGATGATTTCCTTAATTACTTGCTCCATTATTTTCCCTGGCACAGAAGTTAAACTAACTGGTCTGTAGTTTCCTGGGTTGTTTTTATTTCCCTTTTTATAGATGGGCACTATATTTGCCCTTTTCCAGTCTTCTGGAATCTCTCCTGTCTCCCATGATTTACCAAAGATAATAGCTAGAGGCTCAGATACCTCCTCTATTAGCTCCTTGAGTATTCTAATAGTATTCTAGGAATATTCTATAGGAATATATGAGTCAACAGTGTAACGCTGTTGTAAAAAAAGGAAACATCATTCTGGGATGTATTAGCAGGACTGTTGTAAGCAAGACACGAGAAGTAATTCTTCCGCTCTACTCCACGCTGATTAGGCCTCAACTGGAATATTGTGTCCAGTTCTGGGCACCACATTTCAGGAAAGATGTGGACAAATTGGAGAAAGTCTAGAGAAGAGAAACAAAAATGATGAAAAGTTTAGAAAACATGACCTGTGAGGGAAGATTGAAACAATTGGGTTTGTTTAGTCTGAAGAAGAGATGACTGCGAGGGGACATGATAACAGTTTTCAAGTACATAAAAGGTTGTTATAAGGAGGAGGGAGAAAAATTGTTTTCCTTAACCTCTGAGGATAGGACAAGAAGCAATGGGCTTAAATTGAAGCAAGGGTGGGTTAGGTTAGACATTAGGAAAAACTTCCTAACTGTCAGAGTGGTTAAGCACTGGAATGGATTGCCTAGGGAGGTTGTGAAATCTTCATCATTGGGGATTTTTAAGAGCAGGTTGGACAAACACTTGTCAGGGATGGTCTAGAGCAGGGGTAGGCAACCTATGGCACGGGTGCCAAAGGCGGCACGCGAGCTGATTTTTAGTGGCACTCACACTACCTGGGTCCTGGCCACCGGTCTGGGGGTCTTTCCATTTTAATTTAATTTTAAGTGAAGCCTCTTAAACATTTTAAAAACCTTATTTACTTTACATACAACAATAGTTTAGTTATATATTAAAGACTTATAGAAAGAGACCTTCTAAAAACATTAAAATGTATTGCTGGCACCCGAAACCTTAAATTAGAGTGAATAAATGAAGACTCAGCACACCACTTCTGAAAGGTTGCCGACCCCTGGTCTAGAATATACTTAGTCCTGCCACAAGTGCAGGGGACTGGACTAGATGACCTCTCAAGGTCCCTTCTAGTTCTATGATTCTATGATTTACTGCCTGTCATGTGCTTTAGCCTCCCATCATATTTTTCTTCTTTATTTCCTCCTATTATGTCCTTGCCCCAGCTTTATCCCTCCTGAGCTTAATTTTCTCATCTTTTGTGTTGTTATTTCCCCTCTCTTCTCATTCCCTTCTGTCCAAAATGAGCATGAAAGAAAATCTGAGACAGTATCTGTTGCTGGCTGACACCTGAAAAATATGAGTAGAGCAGCCAACCAGAGCAGAGGAATTTTAGAAGCCAGTAAGAAGAGAGATATTTGCATATTCACAATAAAATTATTTTAAAATAACAATTATATAACTATGCAAACCCCTGCACTGTGAGTGATTAATCACAGCTGTCATAGCATACTGATTGATCATAGAATCCTAGAATAGAATCATAGAATATCAGGGTTGGAAGCGACCTCAGGAGGTCATCTAGACCAATCCCCAACGAAATCATCCCAGCTAGGGCTTTATCAAGCCTGACCTTAAAAACCTCTAAGGAAGGAGATTCCACCACCTCCCTAGGTAACCCATTCCAGTTCTTCACCACCCTACTAGTGAAAAAGGTTTTCCTAATATCCAACCTAAACCTCCCCCTCTGCAACTTGAGACCATTACTCCTTGTTCTGTCATCTTCTACCACTGAGAACAGTCTAGATCCATCCTCTTTGGAACCCCCTTTCAGGTAGTTGAAAGCAGCTATCAAATCCACCTCATTCTTCTCTTCTGCAGACTAAACAATCCCAGTTCCCTCAGCCTCTCCTCATAAATCATGTGCTCCAGCCCCCTAATCATTTTTGTTGCCCTCCGCTGGACTCTTTCCAATTTTTCCACATCCTTCTTGTAGTGTGGGGCCCAAAACTGGACACAGTACTCCAGATGAGACCTCACCAATGCCGAATAGAGGGGAATGATCATGTCCCTCAATCTGCTGGCAATGCCCCTACTTATACACCCCAAAATGCCCTTAGCCTTCTTGGCAACAAGGGCACACTGTTGACTCATATCCAGCTTCTCGTCCACTGTAACCCCTAGGTCCTTTTCTGCAGATCTGTTGCCTAGCCATTTGGTCCCTAGTCTGTAGCAGTGCATGGGATTCTTCCGTCCTAAGTGCAGGACTCTGCACTTGTCCTTGTTGAACCTCATGATATTTCTTTTGGCCCAATCCTCTAATTTGTCTAGATCCCTCTGTATCCTATCCCTACCCTCCACTGTATCTACCACTCCTCCCAGTTTAGTGTTATCTGCAAACTTGCTGAGGGTGCAGTCCACGCCATCCTCCAGATCATTAATGAAGATATTGAACAAAAAATCGGCCCCAGGACCGACCCTTGGGGCACTCCAGTTGATACCAGCTGCCAATTAGACATGAAGCATTGATCACTACCCGTTGAGCGTGATGATCTAGCCAGCTTTCTATCCACCTTATAGTCCATTCATCCAGCCCATACTTCTTTAACTTGCTGGCAAAAATACTGTGGGAGACCGTATCAAAAGCTTGATTGTTGCCCACAGAGTATAGATTGACTACTGAACAGTTATTGAGAAATAACACTGCAGTGATGGTTTAAATCACACAGTTACAACCAGTTTGAGTGCAGGGAACTGCACACAACTTAGAAATAACTGCATAGTTGTACACTCACTGTTCAGCATCCTTGAACTCTTATTGGCCAAGACCCTTCCAGTTTAGTATTATTTACAACACATTAAAAGCTAAGGTTCCTACAGTGAAATGCAGTGTTCAAATAAACACACAAAACATGGCTGGGTAGCTGAAGCCAAAGTAGCGGTAAATGGTAGCAAATCATATAGGAATCAATTGCAATTGCTATGGTGACTGGTGTTGAGTTCAAGTTTGTTCAAATTACCTGCAAAAGAAATCTGCAACAAATGGTGCCATTTTGCAAATGACACAATTGGGTGGATTTACCAGTACCCCAAAGGAGGGAGGCTAAATCTGGAGCAGCTTGTGGGGAAGGGGGTTATAAGCATGAGATGAAAATGATATTTGCAATTTCATGTAGATAAATATAAAGCAATGAGGACATGGCTGAAAACTGATAAAAGGATCACTAGTAAAACGTAGTTGCTATTGAAGTCAATGGCAATACTTCCATTTATGTTGATGTGAGCGAGGTTGTGCCTTTATTTTCTAAATGGTTATTTTCTAAAGGTTGCAATGCACTGATCAAGAAAAGGGTCCATGAATGAGTGGGAGGAAACTTTAAACCATCTGTTTAAACTAAATGTAAGGATAGACAAAAATAGGTCTGCAACTAGTGTCCTTGATTTCAAAAGGGCAAATGTTAAAAAATTAAAGGAATTAGTTAGGGAAGCTGACTGAACTGGGCCTAGTGGAAGGGGTGGAGTGGGGGTGGAACTTGGGGTGGAGGGGGGGTCGAGTACCCCCCCCGGGGAACGCTCAAAGTTGGAGCATCTGGCAGTAGATCGAATATATCTGGATTTCAGTAAGGCATTTTATACAGTTCTACATGGGAAACAATTAGTTAAATTGGAGAAGATAGGGATTAATATGAGAATTGAAAGGTCTATAAGGAACTGCTCAAAGGGGAGACTACAACGGGTCATACTGAAAGGTGAACTGTCAGGCTGGAGGGATGTTATTAGTGGAATTCCTCAGGGATCAGTCCTGAGACCAATCTTATTTAACATTATTATTAGCAACCTTGAAACAAAAAGTGGAAGTGCGCTAATAAAATTTGCAGATGACACAAAGTTGGGAGGTATTGTCAATACAGAGAAGGACTGGAATATTATACATGAAGCTCTGGATGACCTTGAAAACTGGAGTAATAGAAATGGGATAAAATGTAATAGTGCAAAGTGCAAGGTCATGCACTTAGGGACTAACAACAAGATTTTTTGCTATAAGCTGGGGACTTATCAGTGGAAGTGACAGAGGAGAAAGATCTGGGTAGTATTAGTTGATCACAGGATGATTATGAGCCACCAATGTGATGCAACTGTGAAAAAAGATGAATGCAGTCCTAGGATGCATCAGGCGAGGTATTTCCAGTAGAGACAGGGAAGTGTTAGTGCCATTATACAAGGCACTGATGAGACCTCTTCTGGAATATCATGTGCAATTCTGGTCTCCCATGTGTAAGAAAGATGAATTCAAACTGGAACAGGGGCAGAGAAGGGATACTAAAATGATCCGGGGAATGGAAAAACCTACCTTATGAGAGGAGACTCAAAGACCTTGGCTTGTTTAGCCTAATCAAAAGAAGGCTGAGGGGAGATATGATTGCTCTCTATAAATACATCAAAGGCATAAATAACTCCTCTCACTTCCCACAGCTCCCATTGGCGATGAACGGCGAACTGCGGCCACTGGGAGCTGCAGGCAGCCGTGCAAATGTAAACAAACAGTCTGACGGCCTGCCAGCAGAATACCATGACGGGCCATGTATGGCCCACGGGCTGCTCACCACTACATTAGCCCAAGCCCATAAATAGGCACAGGAGGGAAGTACAAGGGAAGGAGAGGAAGCAGGAAATGAGAGGAAGACCACTCTCTCCCTGCTTGTAAAGGTTCTAGGTATGCTGTAAAGGTGATGGGACTCGACTATAAATAAACTGCAAAGGGTGTTGAACCAGCAAAGGGGTCTCTGCGAGGTTTTGTTGACAGAGACAGAAGCGGGACCAAGGAGGCCCTGTTAGAAGCGGGTCTAATGAAGATATGCTAAATTGATGGCAGAACGTTCTCCGGTTGAGCCCGGTACTCCAGCTCTCCGAGACGAGTAAAGGAAGTTGACTGGAGAGCGTCTCCTGTCAACACAGCGCAGTGAAGACACCGGGGTAAGTTGACCTAAGATATGTCAACTCCAGCTATGTGAAGCATAACTTGGGTCGACTTACCCCCATAGTGAAGACAAGCCCTAAAAGTAGTTTAGGATAAATGTCTTTATGCCTAGGGTGATTTAAGGTGGACAGAACTACCGAAAGTGCAACTTGGATTGCTCCTATCTGTATAGTCAGAAAAAATGAGCCAGTACTTAAAAGGAAAAACATTGCAAGCCACAAATATCACTAAGTGGAAGTAGATGGATCTAGACTGTCTACAGGCCTCCTTCAATCCCCAAATGCTACTATAATTCACAGATTTGATTCACAGACAACCCAGTTTGTCAGGTAATGTAGACTTTCTTTTTTCCCTTCTTTGCTTTCTTTTGCTTGTAGTGCACCTGGATCCAATTTTATTCTCATTCTCTCCCTCCTTCCATTAGAGGATTAAAAAGTTTCTTTAATAAAATTGCATTCAGAAAATCTTAGAAATGTTCCTCAAACATATGAACTGTAATGTAAACTATCATGTCAAAATCTTCCTGGTTGCTTAGTGATAACTATGGTATTACATATGAAAGTGAGCATATACTTATACAGTGGTCAGGGCCGGATTAATGCAGGGTCTTTAGGGGCTGCAGCCCAGAGTCTCGGGCTAAGGGGGGCCCCAGCACAGAAGAGCTCAGGCAGGCTGCCTGCATGCCGTGGCCCCATGCTCCTGGAAACAGCCGGCTTCTGGCACATCTCTGTGGCCCCTGGCAGGGGAGGGAGGAACTGGCCAATGGGAGCTGTGGGGGCGGTGCTTGTGGGCACAGGCAGCGCACAGAGACACACTGTCCCCCTCCCTCCAGGCACACACAGAGACGTACCAGCAGCCAGACACTTCCGGGAGGGGCATGGGTCTATGGCAGGCAGGCAGACAGGCAGCATGCCAGGCACTTCCTGGCCAGAGCCTGCATCTCACACCCCGTCCTGCATCCCAACCCCCTGCCCTGGTCAGAACCCCCTCCTGCATCAAACTCCCTCCCAGAGCCTGCACCCCTCACCCTCTCCTGCACCCCAACACTCTGCCCCAGCCTGGAGTGCCCTCCTGCACCCAAACTCCCTCCCAGAAAGGAACTAATATAACAGCTGTTCTAAGGTAAGAAGTAGGTTATTTTGAATTAACTTAGCTATATTCTAAATGTTTTAAAACTGAAATGTAACCACAGAACGGCTTTATGTTCATTTAAAGGCAAATTTAGTATAGCATTAACATCCTCAATGCCATCATTTTGATCATTTTGTTTTAAATTAGGAAAAAGACGTGTGTATACAGGGGCCCCACAAAATCTAATAGCCCTGGGCTCACAGGAGAGCTAATCCGGCCCTGATAGTGGTGGTGGTTTTTAGGAGGGAGCCCTAAACAGTGTGAGGATAAGCTCTTCCTTGTACACCTGACACAGATTTATCTATAACAAAGGCTCCAACTTACATAATACAGTCCCTACCAAAATGAGAAAGTGATACATGTAGAGTCACTGAATTGTTGTCTATCTGTTGTTCTAATTCGAATAGTTTCCTGCTTCTCATTTCCCCTCTGAGCTTTTCACTTCTCCAAAGCGCTAGAACTCAGCCTCTGACATTAGCCATGAAGAGAAGCTTGAGTTCTGTGATCTGTTTGCTCCCCAGACAACTTGAAGTGACATTGCCAAAACTCCAGCAGGGAGCAGGGGTTCTGAGGCAAAAGGCAGTTGCCAAGGCACTGGAATGATTTATATTTTTTATTTTCAATACACATGTATTTCAAAGTCTAGTCTCTCGGTATTTGACCCACACTGACAAGTCCTTGTACAAAAGAGGAATATCTATTCTATTGTTCATGTATTCTACTTCAGTGATTCTTAGCGCTCGAGCAGAGGGCTAGTTCGTGTGCCTAGCAGTCAAAGATATTTAACTTCTGGCTGTAGAGTAGTTAGTTGTCTACAAAATCCTTAATTTACTGGGAGAAGGGAGGTCTGTGTACAACAACAAAAACACCAGTAAAACACTTAAAATAAAAAATCCATTAAATAAAGCTTTCTATTCATGTGTTAGAAGTGATACGCAACAACTGTTACATCCTGTAGTCAGAGCAATGAGAAAAGTCACAAAGAATAGAATTCTCAGGGGAAAATTTATACTGTATTCTTTCCCAGCAGCCTCAAAAGAAATAGGGAAGAAAGAGGCTTACTTGATTGTTCCCATTCAACCTTTCTCAGTGAGTCAGTCAGTTGGCGAATATTTTTTATGTTATTCTGATCTGGCTGCAGTTTCCTCTCCTCTTTGCTATGTTATAGCGAAACCCTATCAGTAGCTCCACAAGAGAGACTTGTTATAAAACACTACTATTATGTTTGCCCCCATGGCAACATAAAAAGAATCAGTACTGCAGCTATGGTGATTGTTGAAGTGTACATACATGTACACATCATCTAATTTAATATATATAACTGAATACAACTAGTGGAGCTGATCTGGGAGCAATGGAAGGGCAGAGAGTGTCTCTTCTGCAACATCATTCCCCTGACTCCACAGAAGCTGCTCTATAGTTGCACGATGAGGACTGGAACCTGTATGTGAGGAGGTCAGCTGGGGCAGGAAGGGCTTAGCTGGTGACACGGCCATGCAACTAATCCACAGGTTTTACCAAGGTAAGGATCATGCTGACCTATTCACCGTGATCTGATCTGGGTGGTTCAAACATGCTCCTTAATGGGAGACTCCTAGGCCACAGCATGGGATCATGGCCTCGGGAGTTAGAATGCTGCCATAGAGTCCAGAGCATCATGAAAACAGTAGTGAGGCACAGGATCTCAGCATAGAAGTACCAGGACTCCACTAATCTCTCATGACCCACAGATTTATAGAGCCAAACCCCGTCAGTTCCACAGGGATAGAGCAAAACTCTCTGCCCAAGCCTGTGATGGAAAGGTGTAGGGGGAACTCCATGAATGAGAACTCATCTCTTTTCCCCTAGGAGAGCTTTTTTCCCTCCATATAAAGGATGCTCTGGCTCATAATAGTTAGCTTAGAAAGTATCCTCTATTTTCAGTATAATTGTGTTATGTTTATTTTATACAGCATATTTAGTAAGATGAAACTGAATACTTTGACAATGTTGTAAACAGAGTAAACACTGGCACGTTGTAAACATAATGAGCCAGATTCATGAATGTGTTGCTTCTGCTTTGAGCAATACCACCTGCAACGTTTGGCCACAAAACCTGAGTAACAGACCTAGGGAGGATCAGCCCAGTGTAAGTTTGATCCTACAGTGGCATATAGCTAGCATAGGGGCTCATACTACATATCCTCCCAGTTATGAACATAGCAGGAAAAGGGAGAGCATGGGTGATGGAGGGAGGGAGGAATGGGCTATCCCTATGCCATCTGGGTTAATGATTTGGCCCTCTTCAGGCTGCTTCAGTACATTGCATGGTAAAAGAAATGCATAGAGAAGCACCAAGATCAGAATAATGCCCATCACTCCCCCTCATGTGTGCTCTGGGCATTTTGGCAGACCCCAAGGGCCTGGCATAGTATTTCATTAAACACGAAATAAATATATGCAAAAATGGGCCAAAACCTGATCTCTCTAACTCAGGCAAGTAGTCCCATTGACTCCAAAGGACCTACCTCTGTAAGTAAGATCAGCAGGATTTTTCCCTTTATCTTTTTGCCTAAACAATTAGTGTCCTATTTTCATAGGCTAATTGTTATTATCATGCCTACAATGTGGCAAGTGCTGCACAAATACCAGAAGGCACAGTCCCTACCATAAAAAGCTCACACTCTACAGGACAAAGACAGAGAGAAGTGTGGCCCAGATTCTGCTCTGCGTTCTAGTCTCTTTATGATGCGCCAAGCATATAAATGGGTCACAAAATAGCTGGCTCTCCCCACCTGCAACGTATTGTGGTGCAGGAGTGTTCCTTTGCATCGCTGTTACATCACCAATGCAACATTGGCCCCATTCATAGCCCCTGAATGCAGAATCAGGGCCACAGGTCTCCTGCTCTGTTTTTGCCCTTCTAGAGTGTGAGCTTTTATGGTCGGGAGTGTGCCTTTTTTATATTCATGCTGCATCTGGCACATTGCAGGCATAATAACCCTAGCCCATGCAACTAAAACACCTATTGTTCACACAAAAAGATATAGGGGGGAATCTTGCTTGTTTTAGGCCACGTCTACGCTAGCACTTATGTCGGCAAAACTTTTGGCACTCAAGGGTGTGAAAAAACACTCCCTGAGCGACATAAGTGTTGCCGGCATAAGCGCTATGACGGAAGGAGATGCTCTCCCACCGACATAGCTACCACCACTCATTGAGCTGGTTTTATTATGTCGACAGCAACACGCGGCTACACAAGCGCTCTTACAGCAGCACAGCTGTATTGGTACAGCTGTGCCGCTGTAAGCTTGTAAGTGTAGACATGGCCTTACTTACAAAGGGGCATAGTGCCGGTTATCATGGTGTTGGGAGGGGACATGTTGGATTACAAGAAGGGATGATGCCAGAGCACTCTGTGCTCCAGTTATTCTGAGATTGCCAGGCTGTCCTCTGAGTACTTTTGCAGACTGGGCATGTTAGACTAACCCTTGAAACTGTTACATTTTATGTCAGGAACTGTGCTAGCCCCTGGCAACCCACCTGGAAGTGCAAAGATGGTATAATCACCCTTGCCTTCCTCCAGAATGGTACAGCTCAGAATCAAGATTGGAGTATAGGAGAAAGGAACACAAAATACATGTACAGTGGTCAGGTGGTAATTGGCCAGGTCCTGATAATACATGTTTAAATAGTCATTTCTTTCTAATGAAAGATATAAAGATTATCCCCAATTCCTCTACCACCTTACCACTCTCCGCTGGCTAGTTCCTTGTATTTCCCTTAAGGAAAGTCAGTCAATAAAGTTATCAAATTGACCTTTTCACACAACAGAGGAAAAGTTACTAAATTATCAAGCAAATATTACTGCACAAAGCAAACTTCATACTGTGGGCAATGTGACTTCATGTTACTTTACAGATAATGTAATATTATAGAAGTATTCTTTATTCTCCATATCTCAACATATCATCACAACTGCAACTGAATAAGGCAAAATAAATATGCAAAATGGCAATACATCAAAGTAAATTATAGTAAAATATTGCCAAGCTTAGCACAAAATTACAAATAACTAACTGAACACTGTACAGTGGGTTCATTCTCCAAGCAATCTGAAACCTCACATAATGTAATTGTGCAGCTGGTTAGAGCAGCTCATGCGATGTAATTTAAGCCTCCTTAATGGATAAGAAGAACTTTGAAGCAGTTCCTAATGATATTCCACTTTGGCCCTAACAGCATCCTGAAAGAGTTCCCTCGTGGGCTTTCCCTTTGCTTCCCAGACATATTTATAGCGATCAAAGTAATGGCTTCTGTACATTAACTATATGCATTTGCACCTTTACTATATGAGGTGAAAAATGGGTGTTGCTCCAAGTGCTTACGCAGCTGTGCCCTGTATACTTCAAAAGGGTAAAACACTGGATAGAATATGAACACACACACCAGCAAATGATGAGAGGACAGATGCAGTGTCAGGGCAAAACAATGAGCACCTAAAGTTAGTGTTATGGTGATTAGATAATTCTGGTTTATTTGGCTTGTTCCAAGAGGTAGTACTGTCCAAGAAACAACCTTATTACTGTGCATGTTGAGATCCAAAATTATCAAGCCTCTTCTCTCTCCATACAGTTTCATACATGGTCAATAGTCTTGGTAACTGAACCACACTATTAGAACTTCTACACTTGCCTTTAGCATGCTGGGACACCTTATCAGTTAACTAATGGCATTTAAAATCTATAATGTGAATAGAAAAAAAACAAGTGAATCAGCAGTATTTTAGATAAGTAGCAGTTAAACATGCATGCAGTAAATTTGGTAGATTTTCAATAGGAAAGTAAAAGTGATGCCACAATGCAAAAGCAGATATTTCAATAGAAAATACACTATGTGATATTTGCTAAAATAACAGAGTACACGGATTTTCTTAAAACTGGCCTCTGAAAAGTGTTCTGATTCAGAAAATCAATCCCATGTTTCTCCCTAGCATTTAAATATGGAAAAAATGCCTGGAGCTGTGATAGTTGCTCATTCTATGAAGAATTAATATTTGCAGCAACACTAACTAGCACTTTATGGAGATCATCAGATTTATTGCAATAAATATGAGCTACAAGTGTTCACTGATACATTGTTGTTAAGAGATGTAAAAGATTAAAAGAACCAGACAGGCATCTGGGTTTGTAAATTTTTGTTTTGTTTTTATAATCAAATTTGAGAGAGACAAAACACCAAATAACCCACTCCGGTTTACAAAAATGTAATATGAAAATATTTGTGCGGGACAGAAACATAAATGTCAAGTCCTTGCTGAGCCTCCTTGAAAAGCATGTTGAAGAAATCGACTAGTCATAAAAAAACCCTGCAGATCAATGAGTTGTGCTTACGTAATAATGAAAATGATGCTGCCCATTGCATCACCAGTCAGCTGTTTTCATACTTAGGCTCTTGAGAATTTATCAAATAAATGATCATGAAAGACAAAAAGATTCATTGTTGGTGTCATGTATTTTTCCAAGATATGCCATTTCTTTAGTTTGTTATAAAACGGCACGTACTATGTTAGGACATTTTCCATTAAGGACCATATCCTGGAAGCCGCATGAAGCTGGGCTCTATGCCACCTCCCACTCAGTCCTTGGCAAAAGGGGTGTGGCTGGGCTATGCTAAGAGGGCTGCTGTGCTCCAGAAATCCCCAGCTATCAGAGTGAACCTTTGGAGCTGGGGGTAACTGGGTATAATTTTGACCAGCCCTGAACTATTCTGATTTTTGCTAGGGACTTTCCCAGTTCTGTAGTGGGCCACGCTGGAAAGGAAGAAAGGTGGCTTAAACTCACTTTTGCACATACAGCTCTTCTCATGTCCCACGTCCAGCCCTTTTTGGTTTTTTATAGTAATAAATTGTTTGAACTGATTTTCTATATAAGGAGGTTAGTTAAGAGTGGCTACAAATACACATACAGTACAATGTATTGATTCATGTAGTGCTAGCAGCAGTTCCTCTTGTTACAAGTTTTTATGGGTTTTGGATGGACCTATCCTGACAAAATTAAAATTAGGAAAAAAAAGAAACCCACAAATGGTCACTGCCCTGCCATACAAATGTTTCAGAGGATGACAGAATATCAAAGTTACCAGATGAAATATGTAGAAAACCTGTCACAGGGAGACTATCTCGTTCAAGTCAGAAAGTCTCTTTGCCCTTCCTAACAGTGAAGACCTAATAGCTGTGAACACAAACCAGTGGGCATTGCTAGTCAAGACTTCTTTTTTGAAAAATGACTTTTTGTTTAATCAAATTTTGTTGTGAATATTTTTCATTTTCATCAAACAAATTTCCTTTTTCATGAAATCCAACCCCTCTCCCTCCCAAAAAAAATCAGCAAAAGAAGTTGAAGAAATGAAAAGTTTTTGCTGTTGTTGAAATTTTTGACAGAAAATAAAACACATTTTTCAACTGGCTGCACTTCAGTACAGGTTTGATCAGGGCTTCTCCTAAGCAGGAATAGCAAATCACAACCAAGCATGTAAAATGTACATAATGGGGGCTGTGATGAAGCCACCAGGTATTTTCATTTTAACTCAGGGCAGAATTTGAACTCCTAACTACTTCAGAAATGAAAGACTTAGGGTAAAATTTTCCAAAGTACCTAAGGGCTTCTCTATACATGAAAGTTAATACAGAATAAAATAGAGTGTGAATTTAAAGCAGATTTACTAATCCTGATCAACTTCATGTGTGTATGCTCCTATTCTAAAACAAGAGTGCCTTATTCATAATTAACGTAACATACTTTTTGCTAATTCTGAATAAGACACTCTTATTCCAGAATAAGTGTGTCCACACAGAGAGTTAATCAGGAATAGCTGTTTCAGAATAACTCCCTGTGTAGACAAGCCCTAAACACCACCAACCTTAACTACTTCTTCTTCCTTGAAATCACCTTCCCATATAAAAGGAAGGATAGTGGCTTCAAGACAGACAAGGCCTGAACCAAACCCATTGGAGTCAAGGGGAGACTTTTTGATCATGCACATGGCCTGTGGGGAATCATACCCATCTAATCACTTCTTCAGTAGCTCTGAGGTACGGTTTCCAACATGGGGACCAATGTTTTTAACGATAGAATATGCTGCAGTGTTTGTTAAAGAATTATTCATGGACTTAATGAAGGCTGAACCATTTTTAGCTGAGTGCACAGAACAGTTAATAAAGAAGCAATTAAGCTTTAAGCTGTTTGCTTCTTGATTGATCCTTTAGATGAAAGTTGTGCAGTGCAGGTGCTGTTCAGTAAAAACAACTGATAATAAATCAGCTCATCCCATATAATGTATTCACTTTATACTCTGATTATGTAGAAGAAGACTATTCAAAGCAGAAACACACTCAATCTAATTTGGGGACATACTCTGATGCCTTCAATCATGGTGGGCCACATCATGAATCCCTTGCTCCCACTGGTGAGCAGCTACTTCAGTTGAAACCAGAGTGAGCTGAGGCATCATAAACTGGCTCATTATACTCTCCAGGTGTGTGTACTGTATGATATATTTTTAGTAAACATTCTGATTGATAGCATAACTCCCTACTCTTCAAAACTTCACCCGAATAGTCTTTGCTCATGCAGGTAGTTCCATTAACTTCAAATAGACCTGGACAAGTGAATGGCATTTACTCCCATGAATTGTAGGATGAGACCCAAAAGAACAGCCCTGAGTGTCATTGAGTTTGTTGTTAATAATGACCTCAGCTTGTTAGGTAGTATTCATCATAGTAGTATTAGGTTTTCTGCTAAACAGGCAATGGAGTTACTAGCAATGGGTAGATAGCTTTAGGAAGTAAAACTTTGTTTATTGAGTGTACAAATCTAGTACAATTCTGATTTTCTAATATACAAAGTATGAATAAGTAAAAATAAGACATTAGTAATGCACTTATCCATCAACTTTTATAATATATTTCACATTATTATAGATGTTTTTAAAAAATTAAAATGCAATATGTAGGATCAAAACATATATACCTCAAATTCAGGAAATTCTATAGGATTCACACCACCAATGTTATCCACCACATTGCACATATGTAGTTTTTCAGACAAATTCTTTGCCTTATTAAATGTACTCCTTAGTATTGAGTATTTGAAAAGTGGCCAGCATTTTAGAGGGAAACAGCATCTATGTGAAACTTCACTACCAGTCTACACAAAGCACTCCATATAGACTGGAGGGAACATTCTAGTATTGGCAGGGAGACAGTAGCGTAGCCAGGGTGGGAGCAGGGGGAGCCGCCGCTCCCCCTATGAGGAAAAGCGGCGCTAAGGTGCCGCCGGAGCCTCGCTAAGGCGACGCTTTAAAAGGCCTGCGGCTCCTGCCGCTGCGGGGAGCCACGGGTCTTTTAAAGCACCCCGCGCCCCCGGAGCCTGAGCGGGGAGCGGCTCAGGGGGGCAGCGAGGCGGCTCCCTGCTCAGGCGCTGAGGCTGGGAGACAAGGAGCAGCCAGGGCAAGCCGCCCCTTGTCTCTCCGCTCAGCAGCTCAGCTGCTGAGCGGGGAGGCAGCGGGCAGCCGCCCCCCGCCCCCCAAATCTTGGCACCCTAGGCGAGCGCCTAGGGTCGCCTAGTGGGCGCGCTGGCCCTGCCAGCAGCTCTGGCGGCGGCGCTTTAAAGGGCCAGGGCCCCGCGGCGGACATTTAAAGCGTGGCAGGGTGAGTACAGGGGGAGGGGGAGGCGCTTTTTTATAGCGCCGCCGCTCCCCCTGTGCTCAAGACCTGGCTACGCTACTGCAGGGAGAGAGACAAGATGATCTAATTGATCTCTTCTTTCTCTAATTCCTATGATCCTTATTGTGGTTAGGAGAGATGCATGGCTCTTCAGAGCTTCATGCTTATTTGGCTTCCTGAAAAATATTGGTATGCATGATGTCTGTATTTTGACTTGTCTACTGGTCTGAAAGAGATGTATTTGGTGCCCTACTGCCCCACCCCGCATGTGTATTTCAGGCAGCAATGGGTAACCAACACTCCAGGGCAAGATATCTATCTATCTATAGTATTTGAAATTAGATATAGATAGATAGATATCTTGCCCTGGAGTGTTGGTTACCCTTTGCTGCCTGAAATATTACCGGCTTTCTCTATGAGAAAACATACAGATTAGTAAAAAGAAAAGGATTACTTGTGGCACCTTAGAGACTAACACATTTATTTCAAATGAAATAAATGTATTAGTCTCTAAGGTGCCACAAGTAATCCTGTTCTTTTTGCTGACACAGACTAACACAGCTGCTACTCTGAAACCTGTCATATAGATTAGTGAAGATCCTGTCTGCAACGTCAAAATGTAATAGGTAGATCTGTGTTACAGCCTTGTTTTTGACCCATAAACCTCTATCAAAACATGTGTTTAGCAAAGAGGCCTCAGACATGCTATATTCTCTGTCTGGATCTACCCATCAAATGCATTTCACTAATTCAATTATAAAGTTAATAGAAGATTAATAAACCTATAGTTTGGATTGTATTTTTGATATTCCTGATCAATAGGTTCCATTTTTTGAACACAAGAAGAAGAGTACAGAATATAAACAGATAAGGGAAATTGCCTTGCTAATGGATGTAATCATGGGAACAGCACAAGGAAACCATTTTCTTCTGTTTCTATAGCATGAATCCAGTGTGAATTTCAAAGGGGAAAAATAATGTGAAATAATGCAAAAACCCAACATTTAAATAATATTTTTTACAAAATTATGAGAAATTGTTGGGTCTTGGTGATAAGAGGAGAAGAGTTCACAAAAAAGGAGACCAATATCAAATGATTTGCTTCCATAATTCAGTGGCTATAGAGTCTATATTTTTGGCTTGATTAAGACCCACATTTTCCCAATTCCTTTCTGTACATAGTGTGGGCCCCTCTTCTTTACGGAGTCAGGTGATAGCAGGATTCCAGAAGAATTCCAGCAGGAAGCTCCACTCCGTCCATAGGACATAACCATTGTGAAGAGCAAGTATATATTGTTGCAGTAGTTTACTGAGGACAGGCAGGGAGGGAGCTAAAAAATCCCCCACTACATGGGTCCTCCCTCCTGCAAGAGTCATAAAAAAAGCGGCATAGAGGTTGTTCTGTAGGCAAAGACCAAGGAATCCTAATATAAACTGTAAAGCAGAACAAACAGCAGTTTCTCTGAAAAAGAAGAATCAAAGAAATAGAAGACTGTAGTTTCATGAAGGGCTTCTCAAAGATCTGAGACTAAATGGAAACCCTGCACTAGAAATGAAAAAGTGAGGAGGTACGCAAACAAGAGCACCGCAAACTGCATGGGCAAAGTCTTGTGTACTCTGTGTCAAGCTGGGTCTAAATTTTGTAGCAAAGTCCCTGGGTTCCACAGCATGCTGGTGAAAAACTGGAGAGATTCTGTGGCTGTTTAAAATATTATATTCTATTGAAATAAATATTTAAATGAACATTATGGTTAGCTCAATAGCCCCTGTGTTGGTTATTTTAGGGGTTACAGGATAAGCAAACTATTGGATTATTTCAGCCGAAATGGTCAAGAATTAAATAGTTAACAAGATTGACATTTTAAACTGTCATCTTTAAATTACAAAGTTAGCCCTCCCAAACTGTAAACTCTAGCCAATGTAGCTGCATCAGTTTATACTTGGTTCATGTTTTCTTTGCATACATAAACATTAGATTTTTTTTAATGAAAGCTGAGATTCTTGAGGACAATTTTGCAGTAAGGGTGAATTCCATGGCAAATTCCATAGCCACGTAATATTAGAGCCTAGGTAATAGCTTCTAGGGAAAAATATAAGGGTAGTAAAAAAGCAAAACAGCAAAAGGAGTCAAGAGAGCAAAAAGTGCTTTTATAAATCAGAGTGAAAGGAGGTAACTGGGGGAACACTATTATTATTGTTCTATTTTGTTATCTAAAGAGGCCCTAGTTCAGCAATCCAGCCCTATCCACCACAGTATTTCCCCATGTGTTCAAATCCCATTCACTTCACTGGGATTCAAGTGCATGCTCACGTGCTTTTGTAAATAGGGATGGACTTAAGCAGGTTCTTAAATGCGTTTTTAATTAGGGACACAGTACCAACAATGTGCTAGACACGAGGTGGGATCTTTGAAGGGACTTAGGTGTCTGAACACCTGTCTTTCCTTGGTTCATGAATTGCTCTGGGACATAGGCAGGAGTTAGGCACCTGGACGCCGAGAATAAGGCAGCAGTGCACATGTCCGGAGGCAGAAACTTATGCACGTAGGGAACTTTTACACTGAAAAATTTGTGTGGGCACCTACATAGCTCAGCAGGAGTTTTGTGGATCACAGTGGGGCCAAAATTGGGATTTAGGCACCTAAACTTGAGACTTAGGCACCCAAGTGTGGGGTTTAGGCACCTAAATAACTTGGTGGATCCTGCCCTTGATAATTGTGGGTTAAATATTCTATCTAACATTCTATCAAGTCAATATTTGTAGTTTTAGCATTTGTTCTGAGGCTCTCCTAGGTAGTGTTTGTACTGTCAAAGTAAGAAATCAGTGCCAAACATTCTCCCAGGACAGTAGTTAGAGATATCTTCTTGCTTTAGTGAAGGCTTAGTCACTTTCATTTTTGTTAACATTATAATGATATACATCTTAGAGCAGGCTTGTTTACTCCCTTATCATGGAGCAGCTGTTCATTATTTTTAGAATCCAGCACACACAGAGTTCAGGGATGACCCATTATAGGTTCATTGCAGCCTTAACAAACCTATGAAATAACACTGCAGAGATGCTTTGTCACATTGAGTGTTCTGACTAATGGCATCAGACGTAACTATAGATTTGAGTGATGTCCAGATATTTTTTTCTTATTTTTAACCAATAATAATCAGAAAGGAAAGTTCAAAGATTGTATACTGTATGTTAGCTAGCTCAAATTATAATTTTAGTACATTAATTAAAATTCTGCTAATTGGAAGTTGGACTGATCTTGTGGATTGGAAGGAAGGATGATCTTATGATTAAGGGACTAGACAGACTCAGAGATGTAGCTTAAATTCCTGGCTGTGCCACAGACTTGTGTGTGACTTCGGGCAAGTCACATAAATTTTGTCTTGACTAGGGAAGCATATGGTAGCTAAAGCTGACTTAAATTTAACTTTTTTCCTCATGTAGATGCAGGGGAATACCTTGTATCCCAATTTTAGCTGATCGAGCTATTGCCGAGGGTGACCAACTAAAATCAAGCTGAGGAGGTATCTACTGTGAAAAAGATTTAGAAGATTTTAAGTTGGATTTAAGGTGCCATATGTTAGCTAATCTTGACCTAAACTCGAGCATTTTCCCTCATCAAGACAAAGCCCTTGGCATTATTTCAGCAAGGTGCTTAAACTTATGAGTAGTCCCATCCTTATTCAGCGAATGACTTAAGCGTGCACCCAAAGGCAGCGGGTATAATAGAACAGGGGAGGCTTAGCCTCCCCTGCGGCACAGTCACCAACTCACTGCCTTTCAGAGTACGGATGCCTGGGCCATGATGGCTCTACCTACGCTCCACCTCTTCCCATCCCTGCTCCGCCTCTTTTCCCAGACCCTCACTGCCCGCCCCTGGCTGAGTTCCTTCTCTCATCCACCCCCCTTCCCCTCGAGGACCCCACTTCCCACTGCTTGCCACGTCTCTCCTCCTGGTAAGCAATTTGGGGGTACCTGGAGGCAGTGAATGCTCCCATCCTAGTTTTTGTACTTGTTCAAGTGGGGTAGGGGGAGCACTCAGCTTGGGGAAGGGGCAGAGAGCTCAAGCAGTGTGGGCCTCAAGGGAAGGGGTGCGTAGAGGAGAGGAGGGACTCAGCCCGCAGTGGGTGAGGGGGGACTCATGGGGAAGGGTGTGGAGGAAAGGAGGGATGTGGGGAGTGGCAGACAGGGGGAGCTCGCAGGGGAGGGGGTGGAGGAGAGGAGGGACTTGGCCAGTGGCAGGCAGGGGTGCCTAGGGGAGGGGGTGGAGCAGGGGTGGAGCATGGGAGGTGCCTCAGGGGAGGAGGCCAAACAGGGGTAGGGCCTCAGGGCAGAGCCACAATCTGGGCACCAGGGAAGCTTCCGGCGCTTGGGCCAGCCTCCCATGCATGCACCAAAGTCTCATTGAAATCCAGATTGCACAGAGAGGATTCAGCTAGATTTGGGGTGGGGTGGATAGTGTTTTGGAAGTGGCTCAGCCCTCCTTTCATGTGGAAGTGAAGTTGGTCCTGCCTTGAGCAGGGGGTTGAACTAGATGATCTCCTGAGGTCTCTTTCAACCCTAATCTTCTGTGATTCTATGTTCCGTGTATGGAATGTCCTTCTGCATGAAGGGCAAATTAGTATAATCTGGCCCTATATAAATTAGAGCAGGGCAGGATATGGTTTTCCCATCCCACAAGAATTTTTGAAATTTCGAATCATTGTTCTGTCTCAAATAAAGAAGAAAAGTCAAAATCTTGGAAACTTTCTCAAACCAATAATAAAAAAAATGTGGAACAGGTCAGCTGAAATGTTTTGTTTCAGTTTCAAAAAGTTTTGTTTTGACCTATTCTGAATTGTCAAAACTTTTGTTTGAACTGGGAGATTCATTGAAACTGACACCCACAAACAGTTCTGTTTTTGACAAATCAGCATTTTCCAGGGAAAAACATTTTGCTGGACAATTCCTGACTAGTTCTAACAAATATATTTTTAATGTGATAGTTTGTGTTTTGGTTCCATTTTCAGTAAAGTGTGTGCTAGAAAATAAATACACTGTCAAGAAGTCAATGATAACAGAGAAAAAGAAGTCCTATGTATTACCAACAGATCCAGCCAACGTTTATCTAACATGAGTTTCCATGGCAAACCACATTAATGAAAAATACCTCAATTCTGAATTGCATCACAAGAGAGCAATTGAAATGGAAGTGACAATGAGATATGTAGGTGATAACATTCTTTCTACACAACATAGCAAAATGGGGAATAAATATCCCTGTTGTATAGTAAATGCCAGTAGGTATAGCCAAAACGTTTATTGTACCAAAGCCCTAAGGAAAATTGTATAAAAGCTAGAGCCAATTTTTCTATTGGAACTTTCAGTGAAATGAATGTTCATTACAGCACATAAAAATGAAACAATTTAAGGCCATTTAAAATATATTTTTATCAAGTTGAGCAAAGATTGCCACATTATTCTCACTGTAGGGTATGTGTTGCTGCATCAGTTAGCATCTGTTCTCTGCAATTCTCCAGTCAGAATGCAATCATTTAGTAAATATACAGAAGGCTGTACTTCTGCAAATTAGAATTTTTCCGGAGGCGTTTGTTTTTAATTCACATACAGTAGATGGCACTGGCTGATTAGGAAGTTGTGATATGCCTGTGGCAATTGAAGTAGTGAATTTTGCCAGCCTATATTAGATCTCACAAATCTTGCTTTTCTCTTCAATGGGAGAACAACAAAATACCGGAGAAACCCACTAGTAGCCTAGGACCCCAAAATAATTGGAAAAACAGTTTCCTTATTTTTAAAACAGAGAACGTTCTCATCTTACCTCACAAGAACTCATTCATGTAAATATAACTTAGACCGCCACAGCATCAAGCACTCAATAAGTTGTATATTGCTGGGGCACTGCTGTATTTCGAAATAACAACAGCTATAGGAGACCCAAGATATTTCCTAGCAACACTCTCGTATGACAGCTTCGGAATGGCACCACTTGTTATTTAGGTATATTGGCTTCCCTAGTGGCATTCAGTTTCGACCTCATTGTTCTGATGACAGCTGCATGGGCAGAATGCTGGGGAGACTAGAATGAGAAAAATCAAGAAAGAATCCCATGTAGTTTCAAATTAAATTGCTGAGTAAAAATGTGTGTTCAAAGTGTTAAAAAACACATTATAGGTTAGAGCGGGGAACTGAAGTAGCTTAAGTTACTGATGTAAAAGGAAACTGGGGATGAAGAATATATTTTGAAATTTCAAAGTTAGCCATGGGCCCTAAAAGACCCTAATACAATGTACCAAACATGCTCACATTTTATCAGAAGCTTTTGTTACATTAGAAGAGAAGTTAAAGTCCCATATCTATTATGTAAGATAAACCGCTCTTTGGAGACATCTGCAATACTCATCCTAAGCACAAAAATCTGACTCTGCCTTTCCTAGCTTTTCTTAGTAGCTTAAATATTACTGCTTTGTAGATTCTTTTATTGCAACGTTATGCTTAATAGTAGCATTTTTTTAAAGTGAAAGCAAATTGGCTTTTACTTCTAAGTGCATTTTAAAACCATTTTGTTAAATTAAAAGCTTCACATGGTATAACTTCCCATTCTGTATGTGAGTAGAAGTACAGAGAAAGAAAGCTTTAGCGGTTACACAATAAAATGCAGGTGTGACTGTCTATTGTCCCCCTGCACTGAGAAATTATGCAGGCAATTTGCATTATTTATGATAAATTCTGTTCTGTAGTAAGGGTCCCTGCTGTAATACAGAACAACCAGTAGCTGTTATCAGTATACTAATTCTTCTTCAGTGCATCATGCAAGTACCATGCTATTATGAAAAATTTCCATTCACCTCAGGACAGGGTAGCATACTAACAGTCCTGGAAAGTCTTTCCTAAATCTATCTTCTCTGCATGACATTGGGACTGCATAGTTTCATCTTTCACTTCATTGTATGTCACTGTGTTAAGTGAAGAAGCAGGCAACCTATTGACGTCCTTAATCCTTTAGTGCCAAGTAACACATGTATCCTTTCCCCAAACACTGTTTTGGCAGTTACTTCATGAACATCTGTTGTCCAAGGCCAGGAACCTCGAGGCTCCTACAACAGATAATAGCAGTAGGCAGCTCATGCCTTCACCTTTTTCTATAAGTTCAGCTATCTCCACCAGCTTGAGGTCTATAGCTAAGACCAGTCGGAGATCAACTACCACAGAAAGGCGGAGGACAGAGCAGTTGTGGTCACTGTAGCAAAGTAAAATGAAAAATGACGTTTGACTGACCGGTTCCAAAATTTCAGTTCATTGTCCTGAAAACTTGGAATCTCTCCAAAATTCACAGGAAGAACTGGCATCACAAAATGTGTTATATGAGTATCAGAAACATGTCAAGGTCTGTCCCTGACTCTTGCTGAAAAACTGATTTTGGGGAGGGGAAGAAATATATGGACAGTGGGAAGGGAAAGAGGAAATTTACTACATTACTATTAGTATACATTATGAAAGGAGGCTAATATTTCTCAACTCTAGTGCAACAAGGTCAGAAATTATTTGAAGTTTTAAAAAAAGAGTAAAACAAAAATCATTAAGTATAATTTGTTTCACTTCTTCCCAGTTACAGCTGGCCCACTGCCAAGACATTCATGGACTGCCAAAGATACTCCTCCTGCTCAGAATCAAAGCACACAGTAGGGATAGTTGGTTCTACAGACGAAAAGGGAACAAAAGAAAGAAAATAGCTAGAGGTGTTCCAAATTCCCTCCAAAATATACACCCAGTGGGGATGAATATGCTTCATCAGTAGGCAAGTCACATATCTGATCATCTTCTGTGCTAATTTTAGTCTTGTTTATTTTGAAGGTTCTATTTTTTAACACTAGTTCAACTATTTTCATAGAATCATAGAATATCAGGGTTGGAAGGGACCTTAGGAGGTCATCTAGTCCAACCCCCTGCTCAAAGCAGGACCAATCCCCAATTTTTGCCCCAGATCCCTAAATGGCCCCCTCAAGGATTGAACTCACAACCCTGGGTTTAGGAGGCCAATGCTCAAACCACTGAGCTATCCCTCCCCTCTATTTTCGGCACTTTCACTTTCTAGATTGCAATAGTTCTCTGTAGTTCTGAAATACAAGCCATATACAATCAATGATTCTTTGTTCATATCGCATACAGCACCATACAACAGAGATTGCTCCTGCTGGCCTGCCAGCTACTGGGTGTGGAGCATGAGTTCCAAGAATCAAAAGATAACGACAATCAGTATCGTTCTAGTTCATGAATGTTCAACTTGAAGCAAGCTATGTCTGCTGTGGACAAAAAAGTGGCATCCATTCATCTAATCTTTGTGGTCCAGAACTCTAGGTCTCCAGTTTGAAGGTGATACCTTATTTCATAAATTGTAATTACAAGCTGACTCTCTGTTGATACTTGGGAATGAAATAATGAACTCTCAGCTAGAAAGGGGGCCATGAAGGAACCAAGATTTGGAAAGCTGCATTATTTTCCCTTGCATGATGCTGGTTTGAGTGAAGGACTGAGTGGTTCTTTTGAGAGGTGACAGGTGCTGTCATTGGCTCAACTCTTCACAGGATCAAGCTGCTGATTATTAGATCCTTTTGGGCTGGAAGCTCTGAGGGATCTTGTGTGACTCATTTCTGCTCCCCAATAAGATGGCCCCTCAACAGGAACATGCCATGTCTTACTACTTAGCAACAATTATTTTCACCTGAAGACTGCGAAAGTTGGAGAAATTGATTCCTCCCCTCCCCCGCCCCACCCCATGACATGCACAAGACTATGCCAGTGTTTGCCAGAAATCCACAATGTGCCTACAACCATACACACATATATCACTGTGTACATAGAGATGACAGACTGGGAAGAGAGTGAAAATACTCTACTTTCAAACCTCACTCAACCCATCCACAATCCCAGAATGCTTCACTTGTTACACCCACAACCTCAGCATTTCACACTAATTATGCCCACAAACCTGACATCATCCACCATTTCTACTCTACTGGGTCCTCCAATTTTTCTAAGACATAATATTGTTAATGGAGGCAGTGCATGAAATAAACACAATCATGAGATTCAGAACTCTGGAGTTGTGATCCTGTCTCTGCTCTTACTAGTGTGACCAGGTGTCCATTTTTCCTGGTCTAAACACCCGGTCTAAATGGGATCCTGGTGGCTTCAGTCAGCACTGCTGACTGGGCTGTTGACTGTCCGGTTGGCAGCACCACACAGCTCCTGGGAAGCAGCCGGCATGCATAGGAGCTGACTCCATGGGTGCTCCAGGGCTGGCACACCCCCGGGGAAAAATTAGTGGTACTCTGCACCCACCAGCAGCCAAGCTCCTCTCCCCACTTCCCACCTCCTCCTCCTCCTCCCCCCCTTGAGTGTGCCACGTTCCCACTCCTCCGCTACCTCCCAGCGTTTCCCACCCGGCCGCCACCAAACAGCCGTTTGGCGGCATTAGCAGACTCCAGGAGGTGAGGGGGAAGGAGCGGGAACGTGGCACGCTCAGGGGAGGAGGCAGAGAAGAGGTGGGGCAGGGCAGGGATTTGGGGAAGGAGTTAGAATAGGGCAGGGAGGGGGCAGAGTTGGGACAGAGACTATGGGGAAGGGGTTGAGTGGGAGCGGGGCCGGATGTCAAGAGGGGGGTTGAGCACCAGGGAAAAGAGGGGAAGTCGGTGCCTACGCCGGCATGTCTCTCCTCCGGCTCCTATGCACAGGGGCAGCCAGAGGGCTCCGCATGCTTCCCCCACCTCAAGTGCTGCCCCTGCAGCTCCCATTGGCTGGGAACTGCGGCCAGTGGGAGCTGCGGGGGAGACACCTGCGGGAAGCACAGCACGCAGAGCCACCTGGCCGCACCTCTGCGTAGCAGCCAGAGGGGGGACATGCTGCTGCTTCCTGGATCTACTTGAGGTAAGCACCGCCCAGGGCCTGCACCCCTGACCCCCTCCCAGGCCCAAACCCCTTGCCCCAGCCCAGATCCCTCTCCTGCCATCTGAACCCCTCAGTCCCACCCCAGAGCACCCTCCTGCACCCCAAACCCTTCATCCCCAGCCCCCCCAGGGGTGGCTCTTACAATTTTGCCGCCCCAAGCAGGGGCGGCGGCCCCGCCCCTGACACAGGCAGGCGTCGGGGGCGGGGCCCCACTACGTCTGCTTGCGTTGGGGGCGGGGCCCCGCTACGACTGCCCACGCAGGCAGTCCCAGTCCACGGCGGCAAGGGAAGGGCGGTGGACCTGCCGCCCCTTTGCCACCACGGCAGGCGAGAATGGGACGGCAGTCCGAGTCCCGCAGCAGCAATTTGACGGCGGGAAGAGCTGACCTGCCGCCGAATTGCCGCCGTGGGACTTGGACTGCCGCCCCCTTCTCGCCTGCCGCCCCAAGCACCAGCTTGGAAAGCTGGTGCCTGGAGCCGGCCCTGCCAGCCCCTCCCCAGAGCCCGCACCTCCAGCCAGAGCCCTCACCCCCTCCTGCACCCCAGCCCCTTGAGGCAGCCCGGTTAAAATGAACAAGTGAGTGAGGGTGGGGAAAGCGAGTGATGGGGGGAATGGAGTGAGCATGGGTCAGGGCCTTGGAGAAGGGGCGGGTCTTGGAGGAGGGGCGGGGCAGCAGGTGGGGCAAGGGTATTTGGTTTTGTGCGAATAGAAAGTTGGCAACCCTAGCCCTTGCTTGTTGTGTGGTCTTGAACAAGTCAATTTACTGATCAATCTCAGTTTTCACACCTATAAAATGGAGATAAAAACTTACCTCCCTCCTTACCTACATCACAGGAGATTTGTGAGGACTAATTAGTTCATGTTTGAACAAGCAAAGTGTTATTATGAAAATTAAGTGCAATTCTATGCCACAAATTTTGGATTGAAAAAGTTTATGAATAGATATGTTATTAAAGTGAACACAGTTGGCATTTAATTCTTCAGCAATTTTTGTCACAATGGATTTAAGGTGTAATTTACAGTCATTAAACTGGACACTGTAGAGACTGTGACCCCAATTGTGGGCCACCTTAGCCCAAGATAGGGTGCAAGATGTGCATCCTGGATTCTGGAGCCCCTAGGATAGCTGTAAACAACGCTGTGATGCAACCGCTCCCTGAGACCCAGAGAGTGCTCGGCACCTTAGAGGATCAGGTCCTGAAAGAACAAGCTTGTGAGGTGCTAATTGCCTCTGGAAGCTGCTGAGCCATGGGCCAGTTCCCTGAGTCAATATTCAGGGCCTACCTGCCAGGTGCTGAGCACCTTGTAAGAGGGAATGGACAGCTTCTGCTTCCCACAGGGGGTACTCAGCACCTTGCAGGAATGAGCCTTTAAGAAAGAAGGCCCTGAGTAAAAAGGAAAAACAAGGACATATGTTGAAATAAACCCACCATCTTTTGTTAGTGTGTGATGCAAGATTCAGATGATTCCATATGGAAATAAATGTGTAGGCAATAAATGTGGGTAGGTGTTCACTTTTAATGCAGTGAATCGATACCAGTTATAAAAATCTGTAAACATGACAGGGAGGAGGATGTACAATTACCTAGAAACACATGACTCCAGCACAGTGAGCGATCTATAGTACATGAATCTACGGTTCAGTGTGGAGCCTCTTTGCAAGCAAATGCACTAGAAAGCAATCTATCTCATTGCTTATAAATTAATTTCGAGTTGACTGTATTAATACTGAATAAGAGTACATTGTCTCATTATTAACAACACGTTTATAAATATGTAAATAGCACTAGGTTACCATCATTATCAGAAATAATAAACTGAAAACACTTAGCATAACATTGGAAATCAGTAATGAAAGACTACTGGGGTTTGCTTGTGTGTTTTTTTCGCCCCACCCCCAACCCCCTCCTACTCTGAGCAGTCAAGAATCATGCATAATGTAACAGCGCAGGCTGCAGCTGGTAACAGCATGCTGGCTCACTAGCGATATTTTAAATGTGTTTTCATGAACACGAGGAAGAGTCCCCAAAATTACTACTCCAGAGAAAAAGCTGAACGTGATAATATTTTAAAACTTAATTGTACGTAATGATCACCAGCAGATGCTGTCATGAGAAACTGTTTCCCCCGTATTTGATCCATATTTGTTGACTACCTGACCCAAAGACAATTGAAGTCAATGGGAAGACTCCCATTGCCTTCAGTGAGCTTTGGACCAGGTGCTGAGTACAGAATATGGCTATTGAAATTATCCACAAACGTTCCGACTTTAAATGAAAAGTAAGTGATGCTCAAGATCATCTATGAAACTGACATTAAAACTAGCTAAAAAGGGTCCAAAGGCTCAAGAAACCCCAGGCAAATGTTTAATTTCATGACTGTGGAGTGAAGGGCCTACCCCTTCTCTAGCTCAGGAGGGAAGGGCCTACCCCTGCGTACACTCCCTTTTCATTCTAAAGCTGTCCAACACCTTGCAGTTCCAAGCAAGTCTCCCATCTGTTAAACTGGTGGGTGGCAATCATGCTCAGGATCATGTTTGAAACTGGTATCAAAATCAGAGATGAGACTAAGCTTCACAATTTGGATCTGATCTAGGTTTCAATCCCTTCAGCTTTCCTCATCCAACTCCTCCTCTAACGTTTGGGAGGTTTTGGTTCTTAGGTTTTGGTGGAGAATCATTAATGAGAGGGGCCAGACATGTTCAGAGTCCAACCTCTCCCCCAAAGTTTGGGGGTGTCTGATGCCAAGGTTTTGGTGTTGGTCCATCTCTAATTTAAATAGCTAAATCTAGTGTCATGAGTAGACTTTACAACTGAGGCACAGTTGGTTTAAGGGATTCATAATAGGGTGCAGAACCTTTGCTCGCCTGTGCTTAAAAACGATAACTAGCATCCTTGTTGGCAGTTTCAGCAGAAAGGGGAAGGAATGCACTACCTATTCACCACTACAGGGGCGGGGGAGTTAAACTTCCACCAATATGAAAAGGTTCCATCAATTCCAGAGAGACATTCCCTATGTTTTAAAATACAGAACTCTGGGAGCATCTTTCCAAGTTTTCAGGACAATGATCTGAAATTTTGGAACAGGTCAGTCAAACGTCATTTTTCATTTTACTTTGCTACAGTGACCACAACTGCTCTGTCCTCTGCCTTTCTGTGGTAGTTGATCTCCGACTGGTCTTAGCTATAGACCTCAAGCTGGTGGAGATAGCTGAACTTTTAGAAAAAGGTGAAGGCATGAGCTGCCTACTGCTATTTGTTGTAGGAGCCGCGAGGTTCCTGGCCTTGGACAACAGATGTTCATGAAGTAACTGCCAAAACAGTGTCTGGGGAAAGGATACATGTATTACTTGTAGAATCTTTCACTATACGCTAGGGTTCAGGCAGATTGGCAAGACAGTGTGTAAATGCATGCGCTGCTGATGTACATATTCTGTGGATAAATAGACTCTAGTCTGCAGAACTGTTATTCTAGCACCTTTTATGAACACTTACTTTCATTAAAAAAAAAAGAATTAACAGGGATGTCAGGAAATTAGATACAAACTGCAATGCTGTATGATTGTTAACTAAGCCACTGTGCTTTGGGGTTGAGAGTCTCCTAGAACTGCTAAACTCTAACAAGATTCACACCAGGGGAGAAGAGAATTCAAAAGCTGGTGAGTTAGTGTGATGATAGGAAGCACTAGCAACATATTAGGGTCACCCCACCTCCTTTTTTTCTTCAGAGCAGGAGGGATCTATAACAAAATGTTTTTAAAGGGTTTGCTTTTTGGTAAAGGGATGGTTGAAGGCCTAGCTGGTTCTGATTTTATCCTAATCGGTTTACCAAGTCTTACGGATAATACTATCAGAGACTGTTTCTGCTGCTGGTGAGGACTAAGAAACATATTAGTTCTTGTCTATTTCTTGTTTACTTTGGGCATCTTACTTTGCAATGTAGAGTGTGATAAAGGGTCTGGGCAACCTTTTCTCTGTATAGTTGTGTGTGCAGAATGGAATTAAAAGTTATTTATAGCTTCATTGCTTTACGCAGCTTTTTATGGAAGAAGAAGAGACCTTTCTAACACACTCTTCATCATCCTGCAGGTGTGTTTGATATACCTAGTTACATGTAAGTGGGGCTATCAGCCTTCCTTAATGTACTTGAGACCTATTCTCTATTGTGGTCGTTCTATCACTGATGGTTTACAAAAAATATACACACAAAACAGGCTTTTTAAAGTAAACTTGGTCATCTGTGTAAAGTATTTTTCATTTGAACCCTTCCTTAACATTTTGTTTAGACTATGGCAAAGGACTTAACCCATACAATATATTTCCTTGAATTAAATGTCTGTGTATTTTGTGATTTCTATATAGTATATCAAACTAATCTTTATTAAACACATCTCATTTTCTCCATACATGCTCTCACCTACAGCATGTGCACAGAGCCAAATCCTTCTGCTAAGCAGGCATGGGGTCTAGGTACCTCTGTGGCTTGGCTGGTGTTTGTGCCCATAAAGCTGCAATCAACGCCCTCAGCAATGATGCCAGAGTTACTCCATGGCCACCAGCTGCTATCGATGGCACATCTGGGACACCAGCCTGTATATGGCAATGGGGCTGGTGATATCTGGGAGGTGGATGCACAGGAAGAGCAGTGAGTACCTCAGCTCAGTGGTAGGGAAGGAAACACTGTGGAAGGTGAGCATCGCACCCTTCTGGCAACAGCCAACTCACAGCCTCAACTGACACTGGGAGCCACCAGCTGAAAACACATACAACAGGCAATTGGCAACACATGGGAGCCCCCGCGATCTGCGTTTGTCCCCTCACCAGCGTTTTTGCATGGACCATTACAGAAGTGAGCTAGATGCTTCACAGGAATAAGTGAAGGCACAGCCTCTGCCCGGAAGAGCTTACAGGCTACATTCAGATACGTTGCAAAAACAGAGGATCGTAAACAAACAAAAACGGGGAGGAAGGACAATAGCAAGGTCACACAGATAGTCAGCTATGTAGACAGCTCACTGGTTCCATTAGTTGGTTTATTTAGTTCATAAGCGACATGGTAAAAGTGAGTTTTTAAAAGGGATTTGAATGAGCAGTATAGTCTGACTCCCCCACCCTCCACCTCCTCCTAGGGGGTACCATGGGGACCACTGAAGTGCCAGGTTGGGGAAGTGAGGGAATCCACTGGGAGCTATGGAACTCCAGCTATTCCACACCCTTACCCTGTGATCAGTCAGACCATCACGGTAATGTCAAGCCAGTGTTGTGCTTCCCTTCTTAGGAGTCCGAAGCCTCTGCAACCTTCAGGCTTTGGGCCCCCGTCTGTCTTATGTGATTAGCATGGCTCTTCCACTGAGCTATCACAGAATTCCATCTGTAGGGCAGACACATGCAGACACAGTAACAGCTCAGCCTGACTCCCTCCTGGCCCTGCCCCTCTTCTGGCTCCTCTAATGTCAACAAGATTTTTGCAGCTATTGCAGGGTGAGAGGGAGTGTTCTGGCTTTGTTGCTAAAATGACAGCAGGTGAACTACTGTAAACAAAACTTTAAAACATGCTCCTTGCCACCATCTAGTGGGTGGCTGGACATTTTATTTGCCAGAATAAATTACTGGGCTATCTTTTGGCAGGGGCCACAGTAACACTTCACAAGCCTTCAAGAAATAGCTAATCATTTGCCCTCATAAGTAGCTACTCTACTAACAGATTCAATCATATAAAATATGTAAAACATTTGCATCATAAATACATTGCTAAAAGCATGGCCTCTGTTCTATAGCTTCATGCTATCAATTAAAAATAAGAACAATGTTGGAAACAGCTGTGTGCATTTATACTGACTTTCACTGTTTCTCTGAGCCCTGCTTTCAGTTAGCCACTAGCATTCAATAAAGGGCTTCTTTTCATGTTCTTGATTTGCATTTTAAAAAGAAGAGAGAGAGATTTAGGCTGCTTGTGTAGTGTTGGCCAGATGCTGAAGTTCTCGCTATGTTATTCTTGTGGCAACACTGTCACTGAAATCCTGATCCCACTGAAGGTCAATTGGTTTTTTGGCATTGTTTTCAAATGGGTCAAGATTTGTCCCACTGGGTCCCTTGCTGGTCTAACAAATGAGTGAAAATGAAGGGCCAAATCCTGAAGTTCTCACTCAGTTTTATCTCAGTGTTTAATAGGTATATATAAGAATTAATTTGTTTTTCTTTAAGAAGGAAGATATAGAGATATGTTTGTAAAAGACTGTGATTTGGAGATGCTCTTTCATAAGAGTGTGGGAATTTGGAGATGTGCCGTGGAGGCAGGGGTGGGGAACACCACATGGTTGTGTGCAGCAGCTCACTACAGAAGCTCTTCCGTTTCTTTTATTAAAGTTTTATTCCTTTGTTATTTGTTTGTTATTTAATGAACCCCAAGATCATTACTGCTTTCAAGAGGGCAAGCTAAGTAAGGACTTGAGGCTTTGCCTGTTTGAATATGAGCTGAGTAATGGCTATTAAAAGTACCAGTAGTAACTGCAAATCAAATTGGGAAAGCTCCTTCAGAGATTGAAACCTAGGAACTTAGAATAGCTTTGACAAATTGTGACCCATCTAATTCTCCCTTACAGAAAAACCGACTAGGAAACAGGAAAGTCTGCAAGGAAACAAAAAAAGACTTAGCCAGCGTGTTCTGTTAGAGTCAGCAGGGGTCACAAGCAGGTGATTCTTTGGCCCCCAAAACCTGTGGCTCTCTTGTTAAGCACGTGAATAGCAGGGGATCTCAGGGAGGTCAGAACCAGCTACTTTGCTTTTTGAATGGCCTTTGGCCTTCTGCCTCCTGCAGCCCTCCCCATATCCTTTCTGCAGCTATTCTTGGATCTCACCTAACCAGAGGGTCCAACGAGGCAGAATAGAGATGTCAACGTTTATGCAGGCTCAGGTTGTATTAACTGGTCAGCTTAGCACATCCTGCCTCCAGCCCCACCCCAGCTCTTCTCTTTCACCCCCAGTCTGCCCCCTTGCCACAGAAGGGGCTTGCCTAGGGACAGATTGGGGCAAGGCATAGAGGCATCTGATCCCTTCCCTGGCAGGGAATCTGCTGTTTCCAGAGGGGATGATTTGGTCATTTGTAAACATTTCCCCTTCCCCACCACTGTCAATAAGAGGTAAATTCCAGCAAAATGACAAATACTTACCCTTCTCTGTATGACATTTGTTCATTTTTTTCTTCTTAGCACCTAACACTGTAAGATTGCTATAGCCCACAATTTAAGTACTGTCACACTCCACAAAAGCATTGCCTTCTCGTTCCCTTATTGGGCATTGGGGCATAGATGCTTTTGAACTGCACTCAAGGATTATCCATTTTCTTTAGATGTGTACATTTCTTAAATGAATGCAGCCGTTTACCAGTAAAAATGGGATTTTTCCAGTGACGCTTCTGTGTGTATAACCTTTGTTGATTTGGCTATTGCTTACAAGCAGTGACTGGGCTCAAAACTGTAATCTTGATAGGGAAAATAACAGGCTGAATTCAGAGATGGGGAAATTGTTTTCATCATCAGTTAGTACTTCTATCCTGTAGTCCTAAATCATAGAGGTGCTATCCAACAAACCATTCAGAGACCAGTTTGTAAAAAGCAGCAATCTGTCAGATTGGGATAAGGTACCCACAGATCAGGGAGGAAATGAACTTTAGGGTTACAAAAGTAACTGCATTTTAATGGCACAATTAACCACTGTTTAAATCTGAGTGTGGAACACTTCTTCATGTTGCGGAGCATCAACTCACACAAGTGTTGAAATTGATATCAATGCAATTTCTCTTCGGAGTAAGTTCTCACCAACAAAAGCGGTCCAACAATGAATTCCTATGTGCATATTCTTATTGCTAACATATAATAACTTCATTGCACTGGACAGCACACACTTTCAGTTAATACTGAATGAATTTACAATATTTAAGCTTTCATTTTTATAAACAATGGACCCCACGTTTTTGTACTGATAAGGCTTTCTATTTCCCAAATCTAGAACTTGGGCACAACAATGAAGATGGCAGAAATGCCTGGGCGGATGGATAGATCTGGAATTCTGACACTCCAAACTCCTCCCAATGTCATATGGTGTGTGAAATGACAATGATGCACTCTAGGGATGAGCCCGAAATGTCAAAATTCCAGATCTGTCCGTCTGTCCTTGCATTTGGGTTCCTTATTGTTGCACACAAGTTTAAAGATTTCAAAAACAGAAACTCATTTATCACTACATAAAGCTTGGGACAGCTGTTGTGTTTGTGGCTGGAAAAGATGTAGTGTGTCTTCGAACAAAAGAAATGTAACATAAATACAACTTTTTATGCTTAATTTCACCTTCACATTGAAGGGGTGGGGTAAAAACTATTAGCAACTAATTAGGTGGTACTATTAATGGAGCTCTGCTCATGGGCGGCGTGTGAACTGCTCACTGGAGGAGGCTAGTCCCCAGCCATGCCCCTTCCACTTGAGCACCCCCTTCCATGTCCCTCACCCCAGCCCAAAGCTCCACCCACATCAGCCACTGGCCCCCACTCCAGGCTAATGCCCCCAGCTTCCCCCCACCCCAGCCCCGGAGCAGGCGGCGTGGTCGCAGCCTCCCCCCCAACCCTAGAGCAATGGGAGCATGGCCGGCGTGGCCCCAGCCCCGGAGCAACAGGAGGGCGGGTGGCATTGCCCCAGTCAGGGCCACCCCACAGGGATACTGGAGCCAGGGCTGGCGCTATCACTAGGCGACCCTAGGCGGTCGCCTAGGGCACCAGGATTTGGGGGGCGGCATTTTGCCGCCCTTAGCGGCGGGTGGCTGCCTCCTGCCTCCCCGCTCCATGCTCGAGCTGGGAGGCAGCCGCCTGCTTCCTCGCGAAGCACTGCTGTGGCGAGGGCTGTTGCCCTGCCGCTGGGGCTCAGCAGGGCTTCGTGGGCGGCTCGCCGCGGCTGCCTCCTGCCTCCTGGCTCCACGCTCTGCTCAGCAGCGGAGCGTGGAGCCGGGAGGCGGGGGCGGCTCGCCAAGGCTGCCTCCTGCCTCCCAGCTCCGCGCTTGGCTCAGCATGGAGCGGGAAGGCAGGGGGCGGCTCGCCGCAGGGGGTGGAGAGCTGGCTGCTGCGGGGGGGTGGGGAGATGAGTTGCCGTGGCCCACGAGCGGGGAGCTGCCACAGGCGGGGGCATGGGGAGCCGCCTGCCACAGGCGGGGGAGCAGGCTGCTGCGGGGGTGGGAGGAGGGTGTTAGCTGGGCGGGGCGCAGGGCTGGTGCAAGGAAGTTTTGCCTAGGGCGCGAAACTTCCTTGCACCGGCCTGACTGCAGTGGCCATGCTGAGAAGAAGCAGGGGGGGTCTGGGGGCGGAGTGTGGGCAGGGCCTTGCCTGGCTGTTTGGAGAGGCACAGCTTCCCCAAGCCTACGGTACCCGCCGCCCATGGCTCTGCTTTATGTCTAAGTAAGAAAACAAATATTGAGCCAAAGATAAAGTGCTTTGTTTCAGTGTGGCAGACAGTAATCCAGCCTTATTAATTCTATTAACATTATTTCTATAATATAAGAGTTTTGTCCCTAAAAAAACAAAACAACAACAACCCAGCTCCCGACATCATGTTGGATTTAATTTTACAGTGAGATCCAAATTGGCACCACTCCAAGGAAATGTTTAGAAGGGAATTTAGACAGGCTGGTGCTTAATGGTACTGTACTCTTCACTGCCATTAGGGACGTGTAAATTAGTTTCCTGGTCCTTGTCTCCTAAGAGCTGGGACTACAGAAGGTGGGAGTGCTAAGGAGGAAGCATAGTCATGCTCTAATAGGTAATGGGGAGGAGAGAGAACCTTTTACTTTATAGCACATAACCACAAATCTTCCGGCTGAGGAGGCAGCAGTGTTGGCTAGTTCCAAAGTGAACCATCCCACAATTAGGGTGACCAGATGTCCCGATTTTATAGGGACAGTCCCAATTTTTGGGTCTTTTTCTTATATAGGCTCCTATTACCCCCCACCCCTTGTCCCAATTTTTCACATTTGATCTCTGGCCACCCTACCCACAATACTAATCTGGAGAATTGATAGTGCACAGTGAGGCAGGAGATTATTATTAGCACTATTTATACAATGCCAGAGGTGAAACAGGAATTTTTCAACCATGTTTGAAACATTTTGGCCTAAGTCAGTAGATACTGAACCATTATGACAAGGAAATTACCATAGTATATGCATAAAACAATTACAATATGGCCCAGTCCTGCAGCCCCTCTTCACACATGTCCTGATTCAAAACCCATTGAAGTCAATGAGAATCTTTTCATTGACTTTAATGAGCTTTGCAGGAGGCCAATAGATGGCTGAAATCATCCAGCACACAGGATTTGATCCTAAGAACTCATAATATTTGGTTGCTATTATTATTATTTCATATTTATGGTATAATAGTGACCACATTGTACTGTACAAACAGAGGCCAAGAAATAGTCCCTTCCTTGAAGAATGCTGAGGAGTCATGAAGTGCTTGGCTGAGTGCAGGAAACAGTTAATAAAACCACAGCTGTAGATCTCAGTACTGGGATTCAGGATCCTGCCATGCATCTACTGCCATCAGAGGAGGGATCAGCAGAGATAAGATGATAATACTTAGCATTTATATAGTGCTGTTCATCAGTAGATCTTAAAGTGCTTTGTTAAGATGTGTAAGCATTATTATCCCCACTTTACAGATAGTGAAACTGAGGCACAGATAGCTGGGGTCATAGAGTGGGTTAGCAGCAGAGATGGAACAGAACAAAGGTCTCCTGACACCCAGGTGAGTGCACTATCTGTTGGACTACATTGCCTCTGTGTGAAAGGAAGAAAGGTGTGCATCCCTCTTTTCAAAGAGGGATAGAGTTTAGGACCAGTACAGACCATAAAATCATGTACTCTGGCGTCCCATATAACACAGGCCATAGAATTTCATCCAATTCTGTATTGAGCCCAATGGCTTGTGTTTGACTAAAGTCTATCTTCCAGAAAGGAATCCAGTCTTGACCTGAGACTTCAAGAGATGGAGAATCCACCACTTCCCGTGGTAGTTTGTTTCAATGGTTAGTCATCCTCACTGTTAAAAATATGTGCTTAATTTCTCATTTAAATTTTGTCAGGTTTTAGCTTCCAGCTGTTGACTCTTGTTATGCCTTTCTCTGCTAGGTTAAAAACTCCTTAGTACCCATATATTCTTCCCGTTAAGCTACTTAGACACTGTAATCAAGCTACCTGTTGATCTTTTTATCGCTAAACTGAACAAATGTGTCAATTAGCAATAGGGTGACCAGACAGCAAGTGTGAAAAATCGGGACGGGGGTGGGGGGTAATAGGAGCCTATATAAGAAAAATACCCCAAAATCGGGACTGTCCCTATAAAATCGGGACATCTGGTCACCCTAATTAGCAATGAGGTCACCACTGGACAGAGACCCACCAAACTCATTTCACTGAACAGTTGGTGCATGGGAGTGATTTTCAGTTACTGCTTACTGGGCTGGATTTTAACCAGTGGCACAGCAGTGAGATACTCCATATGCTGTTATTGTACCCCACTGGGCCATCTAGTCCCCCTAATAGTTTCCCCAAGAGATTACCCTACCACTAGAGGTAAAGAAGACCATCCCTTTCCACCCCTCCAGCCCACCAAAAATGACCTTCCACTGGGGTAATTATAGTCATTGCTCACAGGACTGAGGTGATGAGCGGGTGGGAGGGATGGGGAGGAGTTACTGGGTGTGGGTAGATGTTGACAGATGTGTTGCTGCACGTATGTGTTCCCTCTGTGTGCCGCCCAGCCGTGCGCAGACAGCTGGCACGGCAGACCTTGAGTGAACCGCCCAGTGACCACAAGATCTGTTAAGGGATGAAGGCACCCAACTAGGTTTATTGTCGCCAAAGCATGGTACTAGTATCCCGCAGACTCTACCAGCCACTAATACATGTATGCCCGTAACAATGGACCAGCTCAGTGAACGGCGGGACTTTCCATTCCTCCTTAAGGCGAGACAAAGATACTCTCTCTGAGGCCTGGTCCACACTGGGGGGGGGGGGGTCGAACTAAGATACGCAACTTCAGCTACGTGAATAACGTAGCTGAAGTCGAAGTATCTTAGTTCGAACTTAAAAGCACTTACCGCGGGTCCAGACGCAGCAGGCAGGCTCCCCCGTTGACTCCGCTTACTCCTCGCGCGGAGCTGGAGCTCCGGTGTTGACGGGGAGCGCTTCCGGGATCGATTTATCGCATCTAGACAAGACACGATAAATCGATCCCAGAAGATCGATTGCTACCCGCCGAATCAGGCGGGTAGTATAGACGTACCCTGAGATACATCTTTATACCCCGATACAAACAAGTTAGTACCGCCCCTTTGACATAGTTATAGCCCCCTGATGTCGCTAGTTATCACCCATCAACTTGTACATGTTGGTTAAATCAAGACATCTTTATTATCATCCTGACCTTATCTTTTAGGAGGGACCAGTGTGTTCCTGTTATCCTTGGGGAATATTTGTGTACCATTCTTGATATCGGGATGTACTGGTACCACTTGATATCGGGATGTGTTTGTGTGAGCACTTTGTGACCAGCACTTCTTAGGAATGTGAATTTCTGCAATATCAGCCCTGTTCTTCCCAAATTCTGTGAGCAGGGCCTGCCTCATACCAGGGCTCTAATACAAGGGCTCATATCTCAGGCTCTCTTCCTGCTACACTGGGCCTTCCCCAAATCTACAAAATTAAAAAATAGAGTTTGGTTTGGTTTTGAGCTCAATGAATAAAACCAATTCTCATGTTGTCTGAACTGGCTTGTTCATCCCTATTCTAATTCTTTAAAAATTAGATACCGACTATGATGCACCATCTGATAATAACACTCGTTGCATTGAAGCACAAAATAGTGGTTCCTGAAGGAATTATAAAATTGGTGGGATGGAGCAGATTGAGTTGCACAAAGATTTTTTATTACTGCAGTCAAGCGCTATTACATTTCCCCCAGTATATTTAAAGAACCACTGCTGCACTTAGGCAAATGTTTAAAAATACACTTCATGGAACTTACTGGCATAATATAATTGGAATTATTGTCTGGGGTATTAATTTTGTCTTCCTCCCTTCTCCTTTTTTCCCTTCTGTCCCCTTCTTTTGAATCAGTGTGTTTAAACTTTTTAAAAACCATATGATCTCGTGATACAGTAGAACATCAGAGTTACGAACACCTCTGGAATGGAGGCTGTTGATATCTCTGAAATGTACGTAACTCTGAACAAAACATTATGGGTGTTCTTTCAAAAGTTTACAACTGGACAGTGACTTAATACAGCTTTGAAACTTCACTCTGCAGAAGAAAAATGCTGGTTTCCCTTTATTTTTTTAGTAGTTTATGTTTAGCACAGTACTGTACTGTATTTGCTTTTTTTTTTTTTTTTTGGTCTCTGCCTGATTGTGTACTTCCAGTTCTAAATGAGGTGTATGGTTGACTAGTCAGTTCATAACTCTAAGGTTCTACTGTATGTATGATTGCATATTGTTGGTTTGACTTTTTGTGGTTTTGCTGTACACTGTAATATGCCTATTATTTCATACCATGTAATGTGTTCATAGAAAAATGTAATAAAAATATTGTTAAAATACAGTGACATTCTCAGAGTTGTACAGGGTTTTAGCCTCAGTTCCCATTTAATCTAGTTTATCTGTAATGGGAATCATGAAGCAACAAACCTACAATACTCTATGTATTTTGAACATTTACTGGACAGTAGTAGACTAGCCCAGCTTATGTACTTTTGCTGCATTTCTTTTCCCATCACTGTTGATTACCAAGATATTCATGAATAAATAGAAGCTGTCTCCTGTCTGATTGGTCTATCCCTACAGAATGGTTCATTCATTTTGAAAAATAACCTACTGAAATTACTCCCTTGTGTTATACCAGGACAGAATTTGGACCACTGAGTCTATGATCTTGTGTCTGTAACATCATAATTGCTGCCATAGTGATGAAATGTGAGGTCAGAGACACCGGATTGTGGTATTACTGAGGACATGATCTTGTGAGGTGCAGAGTACATCCTCAGAGATACTCAGTATCTCGCAAGATTGGACCCAAAATGAGTCATGCTGGAAAGGAGGTTTTAGGAGAAAGTATGTAAACAACGTGGGGCACAATCCTGTATGGTGCTCAGTGCCTCCTGCAATGTGATAATCATCTTTTACCATCAGTGAAGTCAGTGGTAGTTGAGAGTGCTTGGCAACTTTCATGACTGGCACTTGATCTGAGGCAGAAAACGTACATAATTACAAGGGGAAGTGAGGTTTGCCGTAGCTGTTTAAAGGTACAGCAGTGTTATACAACTTCCCTAACTAGTGAGAGCCCTAACATGATATCATAGATAAAGAAAATATGGAGTTCATTAACCCTGGGAGGGCTAGGAAGATATTTTTATACCAGCAACTGGTGCCTGAACTACATGAGCACTCTCCTATCACTTGCTAGCACTGAGAAAGCTGTATTGATTGATGCTAGTGCGACGGTGAAAGCATTCCCTAAAATCCACACTTCACTTGGAAGGGAAATATTACAAGAATGAAAAACAGAGACAATGGTAGCCCCCAGGAACCTCTTATATTCATAGAGTCTGCCTGAAGGCTTCTACAAAATGTTCAAAGAGCCAAACTGCTGAAAGGTCTCTTGTATATTTGCCTGAGGGGACGGGATTGGAGTGTGTCTGTGTTTATTTCTAGCTGGTAGAGTGAAGTGTCTCTTTTTGGTTGACATGAGTTCACTTATTTGGAGATACATTTACAAATATGTTAAGAGCCCAGAAACAATGGCAATGGGATATTTTTTTTAATACAAGTTAAATAAATGCAAGATATTGTTGATATTGTCTTGGCTTCAATTTGGGTGGCACTAAGCTACTATTCTAATTATTTTCATTGACTGAGCCTGTTACAGAATCTATAGCAGGGATCGGCAATCTTTGGCATGCAGCCCGCCAGGGTAAGCCCCCGGCGGGCCGGGGCGGTTTGTTTACCTGCCGCATCCACAGGTTCAGCCAATCGCATCTCTCACTGGCTGCTGTTCACCACTACAGGCCAATGGGGGCTGCGGGAAGCGGCACGGGCTGAGGGATGTGCTGTCCGCCACTTCCCGCAGCCCCCATTGGCCTGGGATCGGCCAAACCTGCGGACGCGGCAGGTAAACAAACCGGCCCAGTCCGCCAGGGGGCTTATCCTGGTGGGCCGCGTGCCAAAGGTTGCCGATCCCTGATCTATAGCAACCCAACAATTCCACAGATGATTTGTTGGCAGGGGGCTCAGAATATAAATAGTACTGAGAATGAAAGCTGATGTACATGGCAGCACCTTTCTTCTGCCATGTGCTGTAGTGTCGCCAGTACACTGCATTTGGCCAAACCTGTTTGCAATGATGAAACTTACTTGCAGTAATTGCAACAGAAAATGAGTTCAACTATAAAGAGAAGTGTATGCGTAAATTCCACTGAATATGTGTGAAGTGAAGAGAATGCCTTTGAGAGAACTGTACCTGAAACTTCTTAGTGTCTATTCTCAGTATTCCATTATATAGCTGTTAGCAGACTTGGCAAAGAAGGATAAGTATTATTATCCGCATTCTACAAATGAGGAATGGAGTCACAAATAGCTCTTAGGCTTTCTCTTACTTGTGATAGGGCATAAATCAGTCCCCAGGAGCCCCAGGACAGAGAACCCACAAGCAGTCTGTCTTCGTCCCTGAGCCAGACTCAGCACCAGTAGGGGTGGATCTTACCATGATCCCCAGAGGGTCTATCAAACATTAAATAACTCCAACATGTTTTTACCTATAAAGGTCAAGCAGCCTGCATGGCTGACCGATACTTTGTGGCACAGTGGCATAGGATAAGCTCTTCAGGGCACAGGCTGTCTTTTTGTTATCTGTTTTTACAGTGCCTAGCACGGGGGGGGCGGGGGGGCTGTCCTGGAAGTTGTACCATACCACAGAGGTGGATTAAACTTTTGTGGGACCCTGGGCCAGAGCAAGTGGGGGCCCCTCCCCATCCATTCTGCCTGGAGGCCTCCCTGCTACTCCCCCCGCGCTCCTGCCGTGGACATGGGGTCAGGGCACGGGGGCTTCCCCCACCTGGTGCTCCTGCCAGGGAGTGCGTTGGAGTGCGGGGGCTTCTCCTGTTCCCTGGCAGGAGACCTGGGTGGGCGAAGCAGGGCAAGCTCCCGCGCCCTGACCCTACTCCCTGGCAGTTGCATCAGGCAAGCGGGCGGAGAGGGTTGGAGCGCAGGGGTGCAAATAATTAATAGTACGTTGTGTATTCAAAAGAGTAAAGACGTTGCTTAGAAGCCAGACAAGCTGGGTTCTATTCCCAGCTCTGCCACTGATATACTGCGTAATCATGGGTATGTCACTTTACCACTCTATTCCTCAGTTTCTCCATTTGTAAAATAGGGGTGATGGTACTTACCTTTCTTTGTTTTGCCAAGCCCTTTGAGATCTCTGGATGAAAAGAGCTAAGCTAAAGCTAGTTCTTCTTTTAAACAAATGTCATATAGCAGCCCTAAATTACCCCTGAGCAAGAAAGTAGGGAAGAGTAATGGTATTTACAAGTAGCTACTTTAATTATACCACACAATAACTAGGCACAAAAATTTACTCATTTAATTATTGTATTCAGATTTATAGCTGTGCCTACCTAGAACTCAAGGTATACTATAAAATATCCATAAAGCACAATGATTTTAATAAAAATAACAAGGCTATCACAAATGCTGATGTTAGGGAAAGAAGCTTAAACACCTTCCTTCTGCTTTGTAGGAGATTTTGCTGTCGGTCCTCTACTGGTGCTACTCATCACCCTGCCTCAAACAGGATATATATCAGACAGAGACAGGTTTAAAAACCTTCCCTCTGCCCTTTGGGAGAATGCTTTCAAATGCCTATATTTTGATTTGTGAGTTTCTAACTGGGTTTTTAATATTTTCATACGTGTTTGCATGAGTCATACACTTGGCTCTTTGAAATTAAGAATTCTGAGCCTCTATACTGTGGGATATTTTATTATATTTATTTCTCAAGTACACCCTTATCATTTTTTGGGCTAAGCTTAAAAGACAATCTTAATTTTTCCCTACTTTTTTTCCTTTGGGCTCCAATCCTATAGCTTGGAAGTGGCAGAGATCCACCAGCATGGAACAAGATGCAGGAATGGAGCCTTAGTTTGTAATATAATGCTTACTAAAAACAGAGAAAAGAAAGTGTATGTACACAAAAATGCATAAGGCCTGATTGACTGTTGCTCTGCACCTTGTGTAGTCATTTACACCAGTTGCTACCAAATATCATCCTTCTGATCCACTTATCATGCACTTTGATCTGGTGTAAATGAGAATACACAAGGTACAGAGCAAGAAAGCATCAGGCCTCTTGGCTAGTCATGTACATCCATGCCATGGGAGTTCTGAATGGGTATCAAATGCTACCAAATCATAATAGTTCCGTTTCTCACTCACTTTGCATTGGTGTAATTGGCTACACATGGAGCACCGCTACAGAGAACCAGGCCCAGAACCTCCAATTTTGTAACACCAGAAAGTATATGGAAGGCCAAATGGGTTTCCTTGTTCTCTTATCGGTCACAGTGCCCTTCCATGAAAGCAGTTTTATGCTCTGCTTGGGCAGTCAGAAAATTGTCCTCTGTCCATTCTGTTCCCTCATCTCCTAGTATATATTACCCAACACAGCTCTGGTGTACAATCAAGTTTCAGTCACTTTTAGTGAGATAGATAGAGCAGTCTTTAAAACTACCTGAATAAAAGAGACTGTTAAACTGGTAGAGAAACATAATGAATTACTAATGGTTTCTGACAGCACTGATACTGAAGGAGATGTTTTGATGAAGGATAATGCAATTCTTCATACAAAATTTAAGCCTTAGAAAATAATTTTAATTATATAATCTTAGAATATTTTGTCTTTCTGAGACTTTAGATGACTCAAATCTCTTCCTTTTAACACTTGAAACAATTTTGGGAAGAAAATCTGATCCCTCTGTGAAAATGATTAAAGCACCCCACTTTCCATTTAAATTTTCTCCTCCATTATCTGCTTTGTTCTAAACACTGATAGCTACTTTCACTTCAATATCTGGCAGATGAGGTAAAGTGGAGAAATAAGGGGAAAGCATCATGGGCGAGTAAAACTTTGCATTTAGCAAGAGCTACATAGATGCACAGAAAGAATTTGCTGATGCTTAAATCTCAGTTTTCTATCAGCTGCTCTAACTGCATCAGTACTTCTCCTGTACAGTTTAGATTTACTGTAGATGGGAAGAAGTTCGCTTTTTTTATTTTTCAGAAAGCTAAGGCTTGTCTTAGGCTATGTCTGAATAATGGGAAAGAAGGGTAGAGTGTTGACGGTCTGGATGGTTCAGAGAACAGTATAATGGCAGAGTTTCTGACCTTCTGAATTTCAGAAAAGTATTGATATGTTGTGGTGTTTTCACTGTATATTAGCATGAATGCATTTCACAATCTCCTTGTAGAGGAATGTATTTCTTGCATTTTCTTACTATTTTTAGAAACATTTGGTAGCTGTTTATTTTTTGGTTTTAGAATATTTAAAATAGTATTTAAGAATATCATCCAAAGTAATTTGAGGACGTAGGCCCCAATCTTTCAAACACACATTTAACTCTACATGTGAATAGTGCTCCTTCAGTGGGTCTGCTTAGTCACATAAAGTTAAGCATGAATGTAACTGCAATATCAAGACCTAATTCTTGACAAGTGAGGTTTTTTATTGTTTCCTTTTGAATTTTATCTTTATAATTTATTACTAATCAATAAGAGTTTATTCCTGACTACAATTTTAATGGATTCCAAATATATTTTTTAAATGAAATAGAAGACAGGGTGCCCAAACATTATACTGTGCAGTACATTTTGTCAGATTTAGAAAATACTCAGGAGGCATGGTCATTGGGAAGAGACACTACTACACTCTTATTAACTTCACAAGCACCCCATTCAGACAGTGTTTCTTCAAGTTTCTGAAGATATGTAAGTCATATGGGGCATGCTCAGAAACTTAACATATTATTAATATAGTTACTCCCATACTAACTTTACATTCTCACATTTGCATAATCATTCTAGTATGAATAACATTATACCTATCCTTAACAATATCATGTAGTTTGTACACTTTTTTTGTTCTTACCATATGCCTTTGTTCATGCCAGTCCTGCAACATTATGTTTCTAAAACAAAGATGGTCTACCCATGTTGGCAGATCAACTTAACATGCTGAGAAAACTACAGAGTAGGTAGAATCTCACTCCGGATATTCTTTCCTAGAAATTGAAGATTTTTTAAAGAAAAGTATTGTATTTAGGAACAACTGTTTTAAAATAAAGCAGTGTAGTAACACTGCTGTGAAGCCAACAGCCTGGAGATACATTCTTCAAATATAATTGATTTGAACCAGATTTTGAAGGAACTATAGAATGAACCCTTCCTAAAACAAGTATTTGCTCTGTGAGTCATCTGATTAATTGAAACAGAATAGAAGGTCAGTGTGACAAGGTGATGCATTACAGATGGTGAAATAAGAGGACTGAAGAAATATACCAATTAAAATACTCTGAAAACAACAAGAAGGCAGGCCTAATATGTGTTGGCCAGAACCTAAAGTGCTGTAACACAGCTTCATTGGCGTAAATAGAGATAAGCTGATTTACATTAACTGAGGATCCGGCCAAGGGTGTGTAGGTATGTGTGGGTGTGTACATCTAACCAGAACTGATAATATTAGCAGACTTACATTGAATAAATGAAATTCCGTTTACTAAACATAGATCAAAGATGCACAGATGTATCAGAATTGGCAAGATAAGAGTCTGATGTGAATGGCCCATTAGCAGACAAAAATAGAGCAGCAAACAAAAGTGTCAAATCCTCTTTAGTACAATATATAATATAAGATGACTCAATTGGTATAAGTCTGCCAATTGTGAGAATTTATGCAATGGGAGAAACTGGAAATCACATTAGCACATGCTTAAATTCTATTGACTTCAATGGAACTTAAGCATGTATTTAAAGTTAAACATATGCTTAAGCATTCTTCCTGAATAAAAATGTTTTCCTGAATTGTTGCTCTGGACATCATTAAAGCTAAAGAAGTTGAAGATATGTATAGGCAGAGTGGCTTAGATAAGTGTTGGATTTGGGGAAGTCTACAATAGTCTACAATAGTCTTGTAGGGCAATAGTCTACAAATATTGGAAGTGTTAGCACAAAGAGGGAAGGGAATTATTTTGGGTGGTTCAGTGAGGCATAACCTGGAGTAATAAGGAAAAATTAGGCTGGAAAGCAATAAAATTTCCTGACAATGAATTCCATTAGACTGTAAACCTATCTTCCCCCTCCCCCCCCCCAAAAAAAGTGGTGTAAATCCTAATGCTTGGGATTTTTTAAAAGGAACCCTAGAAAGAGTAGTGCTAGGGACTGTCACAGAATTGGTCAAATGCCCCCTCTTGGGTGCTCACCAGACCGCTGCGAGGAGATCTAACTGCTGGATCCCATGAGCTTTGTCTGCCTGAACAGAGGCCAGGCACTGCCCCTGGCTTAGGGTTCCTAGGCACAATCTAAGGGTGCAGACCGTCTTTATAGCAAACCCTCCCGGGGAAAGGAGACCTCATAGTCCAACAGCCCAGCCCCTGGAACCAGTGCTAATCTCCATATACTTCCTGTGTAGCTTAAACACAGGAATGCCAACATTTTTATGGCTGACTTAGAACAACGCTTCCTCAGCTCTTGTCCCCTAACGCCCCTACTCTACTTACACTACATTGATGACATCTTCATCATCTGGACCCATGGGAAGGAGGCCCTTAAGGAATTCCACCAGGATTTCAACAATTTCCACCCCACCATCAACCTCGGCCTGGATCAGTCCACACAAGAGATCCACTTCCTAGACACTACAGTGCTAATAAGCAATGGTCACATAAACACCACCCTATACCGGAAACCTACTGACCACTATACTTACCTACATGCCTCCAGCTTTCATCCAGACTACATCACACGATCCATTGTCTACAGCCAAGTGCTAAGATACAACCACATTTGCTCCAATCCCTCAGACAGAGACAAACACATCTCTATCAAGTGTTCTTAAAACTACAATACCCACCTAGTGAAGTGAAGAAACAGATTGGCAGAGCCAGAAGAGTACCCAGAAGTCACCTACTACAGGACAGGCCCAACAAAGAAAGTAACAGAACGCCACTAGTCATCACCTATAGCCTCCAACTAAAACCTCTCCAGCGCATCATCAAGGATCTGCAACCTAGCCTCACTCTCACAGACCCCTCACTCTCACAGACGAAGGACGATCCCTCACTCTCACACACCTTGGGAGACAGGCCAGTCCTCGCTTACAGACAGTCCCACAACCTGAAGCAAATACTCACCAGAAACTACACACCACACAACAAAAACACTAACCCAGGAACCAAACCCTGCAACAAACCCTGGTGCCAACTCTGTCCGCATAGCTATTCAAGGGACACCATCATAGGACCTAACCACATCAACCACACCATCAGGGGCTTGTTCACCTGCACATCTACTAATGTGATATATGCCATCATGTGCCAGCAATGCCCCTCTGCCATGTACATTGGCCAAACCGGACAGCCTCTACGCAAAAGAATAAATGGACACAAATCTGACATCAGGAATTATAACATTCAAAAACCAGTAGGAGACCACTTCAACCTCCCTGGACACTCAATAACAGATTTAAAAGTGGCAATTCTTCAACAAAAAAACTTCAAAAACAGATTCCAATGAGAAACTGCAGAACTAGAATTAATTTGCAAACTGGACACCATCAAATTAGGCCTGAATAAAGACTGGGAGTGGATGGGTCACTACAAAAACTAATTTTCCCCTGCTGATACTCACACCTTCTTGTCAACTGTTTGAAATGGTCCATGTTGTTTACATTGGCCTCATTAGCACTACAAAAGTGATTTCCACTCCTTCTTGTCAACTGTTGAGAATAGCCCACTTCCACCTTAATTGAATTGGCTCATTAGCACTGACCCCCGACTTGGTAAGGCAACTCCCATCTTTTCATATGCTGTGTATTTATACCTCCCTACTGTATTTTCCACTCCATGCATCTCATAAAGTGGGTTATAGCCCATGAAAGCTTATGTCCAAATAAATTTGTTAGTCTCTGCCACAAGGACTCCTCGTTGTTTTTGCTGATACAGACTAACACAGCTACCACTCAGAAACCTGTCACTCTTAAACACACCCTCTTCCAAACCCCACCTGAAGGCATGAGCCTTTTGGGTTACAGTTTACCTCTTCCAAGGCACACGAGAGGTGTAACCCATAACACAGACCACACAGAATTCTAAAACACCACTGCTCTTTTTTAATAGCACAAGAAATGCACAGATTTACACAAAAATAACAAATCCTACACACATTTACTGGTAGGCTTATTTCGCTATTTTGATTTTCCTTATCCTTCATATTAGTTCTCCTCCTTGTCGGCCTGTTGGCGCCCTTTCCTTGAAATCTGCCCAGCAATGGGCACATTGGCGGGAAGACTTCGGCAGGAAAGGTCACAGGTAAGATCTGCCTAGCAACTGCCGGTTATATAAGAGCTCTGAGCCCTGCGCAGGGTGCTGTCCGTCTGCGTGGCAGCCTGTGCTCGCGTTTTGGTTCCGTCAAGAAGAGGGAAGATCATGCAGGTTCCTGCTACTGTCCTGTTGGTCCCATATGTCTCTGTGTGGCTCCCTGGTTCCTGTTCAGCTGCTTACAAGTTTTGTGCAGAATGGTGAAGTTGACAGTTTATTTCATATTCTTGTAACCCACGTTTAGTTAGTTTGGGGTTTAGGTGTTATGCCTTTGAGGGTGTTAACCACCAAGTTATTTTATAAATAAAGCCCTTGTTTTATTTGTATCCTAATTATCTCTGGTTTATTTCATTTAGAGGATCACGAAGGGTGATTAGATACTGATTCAAGAGATAGAAGCAGGGGAGGGAGTCCTTTATAAAGATTGCTTCCCTCTTTGGTAAAGAATTTTCTGGTAACATTACCTGCTTTTGTTTCCTCACACTCTGGAGCATTCTTTGGGCTGAGGTAAGGATCCTCTTGCTGCAGCTCATGCCTTGATGTCTGAACTCTGGAGCCTCTCTTTCCCTAGGTCAACTTGCTTTCTATAGCCTTGGTTGGTCTAAGAGCTAACCCCCCTCCCTCAAAAGCATGACTCTCTCCCAAGTCTCTCTGTGAGTCCCTTAAGTTTATATCTCCTACCAACAACACCTGGTTGCTTTGTCCACTCTCCAAACCTCAGCCTCTACAGACAAGCTGGAAGAAATGGCTTCTCCCAGCTCCAGCCAATCTCCTTAGCATATTGACCAGTCAGAGTAAGGTCGACATTAAAGTAAACTATTCTCCATTGTAGCTAGTCTGGGAGAGATGTGGTTGCAGCTTTGTTAGCAATAGTGGATACACATTGACATAGACGCATTCCATGATACAGAAATGTCCATAGCAACTTCATAATATCAACCAGACCAATACGATTTACAGACAGATTCCCTGAACTGACAAAGGGACCATCCTGCATTTGCAGAGATGGAATGAAGGATCACATAGGCCTCTTCCATCTCTGACATTTTTGATTATATGATTCTACATTGTGTTGTGGGGATGCTGCATATACATGTAGAAAGATTGCTAATTGTGGCAAATTGTGTCATGATTTTGTGTTGCTGGTAGTACAAGTGGGGTGAATTGGAGTTTCAATACAAAGCCTACTAGTTTGCAAACATTCAGTCTATCTGTGGGTAGGTCTACACTACCTGCCGGATCAGTGGTTAGTGATCGATCTATCGGGGATCGATTTATCGCGTCTAGAGTAGACGTGATAGATCGATCCCTGATCGCTCTGCTGTCGACTCCTGTACTCCACCGCGGCGAGAGGTGGAAGCGGAGTCGATGGGGGAGTGACGGCAGTTGACCCTGCGCCGTGAGGACGTGAGGTAAGTCGACCTAAGATACGTCAACTTCAGCTACGCTATTCTCGTCGCTGAAGTTGCGTATCTTAGGTCGATCTCCCCCACTAATGTAGACCAGGGCTTAGTCTGTTTTCCCTTTCATAAGAAGGGTAAAAAGTTTCTAAAACTCATCACAGAATCATAGAAATGTAGGACTGGAAGTGACTTTGAGACGTCATCAAGTTCAGCCCCTTGTGCTGAGGCAGAACCAAGTAAACCTGGACAATCCCTGACAGGTGTTTGTTATTAAAAAACCCTCTAACGATGGGGATTTCAAAACTTCCCTTGGAAACCTATTCTAGATCTTAACTACCCAACCCTTATTGTTAGAAAGATTTTCCTAGTAGCTAACCTAAATCTACTTGCTGCAGATTAAGCCCATTACTTCTTGTCCTACCTTCAATGGACCTAGAGAACAATTAATCACAGTCCTCTTTATAATAGCTCTTAACATATTTGAAGATTCCCAGGTCCCTGCTCGGTCTTCTTTTCTCAAGACTAAATGTACTTCATTTTTTTAACTTTTCCTCATAGATCAGGTTTTCTAAACCTTTTATCATTTTTTTTGTTCTCTTCTGGACTCTCCAATTTGCACACATCTTTCCTAAAGTGTGGTCCCCAGAAATGGACACATTACTCCAGATGAGGCCTCACCAGTGCTGAGCTGAGTAGTACAATTACCTCATGTGTCTTACAAACAACACTCCTATTAATATACCCCGGAATAATATTAGCCTTTATTTTTTGCAGCTGCATCACATTGTTGACTCATATTCAATTTGTGATTCACTATAACCCCCAAATCATTTTCCGCAGCAATACCAACCAGGCATTGCTTCCCATTTTGTAGTTGTGCATTTTGATTTTTCCTTCCTGAGTGAAATACTTTGTGATTATCTTTACTGAATTTCATCTTGTTAAATTCAGACCAATTCTCCAATTTGTCAAGGTCTTTTTGATTTCTAATCCTGTCCTCCAAAGTGCTTGCAATCCCTCCCAGCACCAAGATCTGTGACTGAAAAGTGCTATATATGAGAGAACCTCACTAATTTGATGCTTAATAACACAAACATCTCAGAATTTCCAACCAAAAATTATGTGTCTCTGCTCTGCCCTTGGCAAGGATTCATGGATGACTATGGAAAGGTCTCATATTACTATGACTTCACTATTTTTAGAAAAGATACTAGAACATTAAACAGTATACTTGGATACATACTACATAAGAACATAAGAACATAAGAAAGGCCGTACTGGGTCAGACCAAAGGTCCATCCAGCCCAGTATCCTGTCCACCGACAGTGGCCAATGCCAGGTGACCCGGAGTGAGTGGACCTAACAGGTAATGATCAAGTGATCTTTCTCCTGCCATCCATCACCCCCCTCTAACAAACAGAGGCTAAGGACACCATTTCTTACCCATTCTGGCTAATAGCCATTAATGGACTTAACCTCCATGAATTTATCCAGTTCTCTTTTAAACCCTGTTATAGTCCTAGCCTTCACAGCCTCCTCAGGCAAGGAGTTCCACAGGTTGACTGTGCGCTGTGTGAAGAACTTCCTTTTATTTGTTTTAAACCTGCTGCCCACTAATTTCATTGGGTGGCCCCTAGTTCTTTTATTATGAGAACAAGTAAATAACTTTTCCTTATTCACTTCCTCCACACCACTCATCATTTTATATACCTCTATCATATCCCCTCTTAGTCTCCTCTTTTCCAAGCTAAAAAGTCCTAGCCTCTTTAATCTCTCCTCATATGGGACCCGTTCCAGACCCCTAATCATTTTAGCTGCCCTTCTCTGAACCTTTTCTAATGCCAGTATATCCTTTTTGAGATGAGGAGACCACATTTGTACGCAGTATTCAAGATGTGGGCGCACTATGGATTTGTATAGGGGCAGTGAGATATTCTCCGTCTTATTCTCTATCCCTTTTTTAATGATTCCTAACATCCCGTTTGCTTTTTTGACTGCCGCTGCACACTGCATGGACATCTTTAGAGAACTATCCACGATGACTCCAAGATCTTTTTCCTGATTAGTTGTAGCTAAATTAGCCCCCATCATATTGTATGTATAGTTGGGGTTATTTTTTCCAATGTGCATTACTTTACATTTATCCACATTAAATTTCATTTGCCATTTTATTGCCCAATCATTTAGTTTTGTGAGATCTTTTTGTAGTTCTTCACAGTCTGCTTTGGTCTTAACTATCTTGAGCAGCTTAGTATCATCTGCAAACTTTGCCACCTCACTGTTTACCCCTTCTTCCAAATCATTTATGAATAAGTTGAATAGGATTGGTCCTAGGACTGACCCTTGGGGAACACCACTAGTTACCCCTCTCCATTGTGAAAATTTACCATTTATTCCTACCCTTTGTTCCCTGTTTTTCAACCAGGTCTCAATCCATGAAAGGATCTTCCCTCTTATCCCATGGCAACTTAATTTACGCAAGAGCCTTTGGTGAGGGACTTTGTCAAAGGCTTTCTGGAAATCTAAGTACACTATGTCTACTGGATCGCCCTTGTCCACATGTTTGTTGACCCCTTCAAAGAACTCTAATAGATTAGTAAGGCATGATTTCCCTTTACAGAAACCATGTTGACTTTTGCCCAACAATTTATGTTCTTCTATGTGCCTGACAATTTTATTCTTTACTATTGTTTCAACTAATTTGCCCGGTACGGATGTTAGACTTACCGGTCTGTAATTGCCGGGATCACCTCTAGAGCCCTTTTTAAATACTGGCGTTACATTAGCTATCTTCCAGTCATTGGGTACAGAAGCCGATTTAAAAGACAGGTTACAAACCCTAGTTAATAGTTCCGCAATTTCACATTTGAGTTCTTTCAACTGCTTAAAATGAAAGTACACTTGTGAAATTCATGTACCAGGTACATTTTGTGATGCAGTTTCCTTGCTTTCCTTTGTTCACATTGGCCCATGAATGAGCTCCACATGAGAGACCACCGTAACAACGGTCTGCCTGCACAGAGTGGTCTGCTCTTGTTGCGCTCATGGCACAATTAGGGTCTAAATAAACAAAAACAGTAAGAAAGTTAAGAGAATGCATCCCCAAACATACTTTGTTCACTTATTTAACAAGCGTATCTTACTGTCTGTATGGATCTCATTAGTGAAATTCATAATTAACAGCTGGTGTCCTAGTCATTAGTGCAAGCAGGAACTAGCATTGCCAATCCTCCAGGAGTGTTCTGGAGTATCCAGGAATTATAAAATCAATCTTCAATTAAAGATTATGTCATGTGATGAAACCTCCAGGAGTACATCCAACCCAAACTGGCAACCCTAGCAGGAACAGAACTTAAGCATTTTGCTGGCCAGGGCAGATGTTTTCAGCATCGCCCCGAGAGGCTGAACCAAAAAAAAAGCGGCACATAGTATGACACTCCCTAGAAGCTGGTGCCGAGGCAACCACCCTGATCACTGACTTGGCTCTTGTAGCAACTTTCTACATTATTATTGCAATGGGTTTATTACATCTTCTTCCCCAGGATTACTATGTGTACGGAAGAAAAATTATTTCCAAGAGGAGAGGTGCGGTGTGAACAAGCAAAAGAGAACTAAACAGATGATATTTTAAACCTTTAAGGTTTGTTCAGATTGTAAACTCCTTGGGGGAAAGGCCTCCTGTGTGGGCACTACTGTCATCCCAAGATAAAACAAACGAGAGTGATCAATAATAAAGCAGGACGGGGGGGGGAGCAGATCAGTGAAAGTTCAGTCCTCCCAGCGTGCCTGTCAGCCGCACAGCTCGGCACACACGGGAGCAAAGGGAGCGATACCCGCTCTGCCGCCGAGACAAAGGTTTTTGTGAATGAGGCGCAATCTGCAAACCAGAGGGCAGCAGCCTTGTGGGCCTGCGCAATGCTTCCCTCCCGCTCTCTCCTTTGTGTGTAGTGCAGAGGGGTGTGGCTCAGCGCAGCTCGCCCCGCTTCCCGGCTCCCGCGGCCGTGCGCGGCGGAACGCGGCGCGGTGAGAGTGAGAGCCAGCTCCGCTCCCTCTCGGCCTCCCCTCTTCGCTCCGCGGCGCGTCACAGCGGCGGTCGCCAATGGGCGCGGGAGGCTGCCGGGGCGGGGCGGCGAGGAGGCGGGGCGGGGACAGGCCGCGGGCCAATGGGCGGGGAGGATGTTTTCGGGGGCAGAAGCCCAGGCGGCCCCGCCCCTGCCCCAGCAGCTCCGGCGGCGGCGCCCGGGCGCGGAGCGCGGGCAGAGTTTCGCAGCCCGGTGGGAGATGCCGCTCGGGCTCCGTCTCCGTGCAGGTAAAGCTCTGCGGGGCTCCCGGAGCAGGGCCGGGCGGTCGCGCCTGCCCCACGTGCCGCCCGCAGGGGACCAGGGCTGGTCAGGGGGGTGCTCGGGGGGGGGGGCAGGTGTCCTGTGCACCCGGTAGGTGGCTGGGGCATGGGGCTGAGCCAGGTCAGGGGCCGCGGGGTGGCTGTGCGGAGCTGGCCGGGGCTGCTCTGTACCTCGCCAGGTAGGGGGTGGGTTTGGCCCCTGACTTCTGCTGCAGTGGGCGGCGGAGGCGGCACGGAAACGTCGCCGCCGTTACGAGCCCCGCTCCATCGCGTGTCATTCGTGTGCTGCTCCCAGGACAAAAGAAATACACGGAGCCGCCCCGGCTGCAGCTCTGAAAACGTGTGTGTGGCCAGAGCTTCCTGTACTTGCCAGTAGTGTCTTCTGCACCGGTCTCGTCCCCCCCTTCTCCCACTCCCATGCTGCCGCCTTCCCCGGCAGAGGAGTCCTCCTCCTTCCTGGGAGTACAGGCTCCAGAGGGCGAGCTCTCTGCGTCTGCCTTTCCCCGCCGTGGGATTGGAAACTAGGCTTAAGTTTTTTAATTCCCCAAACGATGCTGGTGGCCAGCTATCGTCTTATAGCGGGACCATGTGTGGGAGTCGTCGTCTGTACAATTACAGAGACGTTCTCATGCAGGCGGAGAGCACTGAAATCCCTGGATTTCTGTACCTGCGTAAACAACTGATTCTGTGTGAGACCGCACAGCCTCGTTAATTCACAAATATCCAGTGGAGTCTTGAGCTCTAGCAGTATGTTTAGATACGCTGCCAGCTAGTGGAATGTGGCGTTGCATGTAATATTAAATATGCAACTTTCCTTCTACATGTAAAGGAACCCCCTAGAATGATATTTTATTAGGTACTGTGCCACAGCAGTGAAAAGGAAATATGCACTGTGACTGTACCAAAAAGAAAGCGGGTGTTGTCAGACCCCAGGTGGTATGCTCCCCTGACATCAAGCACACAGTTGGGTCCCGTTTAAACGAACAAAACATCTGCAATATATATATATATGATTGTTTCTCCCCCATTATCAGGGAACATGCTTGGGTGTTTAACAGTTCTGTCCCTATAATGAAAAACCCCACAGATTGACCTATCCTATATATAGGTACTAGTAAATAATGATGGCAAATATAAGTGAGAAAAATGGAAAAAAGAAGCCAGGTTAAGAGGAAACTTTCTGGGAAAGGGGAATTCTGAGCAGCTGCTGAAATCTATTTTAATTAAATATTTCTGTGGTGGCCATCAGTGTAGTATGTAAGCTGTTAGTAGCAATGTATGTGCTTCCTTTTGATTAAGGGTTACACTTTTAATCTTTCATTAGATTGTAAACCAGGAGTGGATTACATTTGAAAATATATTTTACTTTTAGTGGTATTTTACTATTCAGCTCTGCTAGATCGAGGAAAATACTCAGAAGAAGCTTTCTGTCTTTCTTTTTCTCAGATCTATACCACTCCACACCTGCATCTCAACAGAATTGGGCACCACAATAGATGGCTTGAGGGGCACACCTCAGGAGTGTGTGTGTGTGTACACATGCACATATACCTACACAGGTTAGGAATGTGTAGTCTGTTTCAAGGAACTTGTATGAGTTCCACTGGTAACATTGACAAGCTCTGCAAGCTGAACAGCTATAGAGCAAGGAACTTTTATCAGTTCCATTTACCAAGCCAGCGGAGCTTGTAAACTCCACAAGACACATAACTCTGGACTTTTCCCTTCTTAAAATAAATAAAACTAAGAGATCAAATGCAAAAACCCACCACTAAGGTTCCACAGGTAAAATCATAAAGTCAAGAAATGCAAAACTTAAGGTTTTGACAGCATTAATAAAACTGGGTTGCAACATGTACTTTTCTTTTTCCTTATTAAATGTATATCTGATTATGTGCCTATTTCATCTTTCTGTTAGTAAGATGTGTAGTATAAAATATGCATGACGTACTGCATGACCTAGTGAACTTTGCTGTTAGAATCTTAAATTTGTGCTTCTTGACAAGGGTTGCCAATCCTCCAGGATTGTCCTGGAATCTCCAGGAACTGAAGATTGTCATGTAATGAAACCTCCAGGAATCCATCCAATCCAAACTGACAACCCTGTTTGTGACTGTGATTTTTTTGAATGCCAGTTGTAGGGCCTCGTTCTCCAAGAGCTCTATGCATGTGTTTCCTGTTGAAGTCCCTGTGAGTTCCACACATGGAGTCCTTGCAAACTAAGGTCCTTCATGTTGCACCAACACAGTTGTATTTGGGTTTATTGTGCCCTAACTGGTATTCATCATCAAAGAACTTTATAAACATTTACTAATCCTCACAAGGCACGTGTTCATGAAATGGGTGGTATTATCCTTATTTGAAAAATGAGGAAACTGAGTCCAAAAAGTAGAGTAACTTCCCAAGGCTTTTGAGGTAGCATGTATCAGTGTCAGGATTATAACTCAACTCTATGCTCAGGCCTTAGTCAACCATGCTTTTCTACTTTTCTCAAATGTGAAATATAAAATTATGTTCAAAGAGGTTTTGATAACTTCTTTTTTAATTTTCCTTTTTGCCATAATGGATTTCAGAATTACGTCTCACTTGTGTAAGATGTCGTGTTTTCCTGTACAAAACATGTCAGTATGATTTTCATTTCTTTAAGCAAAGCTAATGGTGTTTAAATGTAATTGTACAATGCTTTTTTTTTTTTTTTTTTTTTCCCCAGATTTGCAGCCAACATAATGCTGGAGCGCCACACTCAAAACAAGCATTTCACAGAATGGCACAGTCAGAATTTAGTTTGGATCATGAAATATCATGGTTTGTGCTTCCCTCTTATTGGGCTAAAATTATTGTTGGACTCATTTCCTGCATGTGTTTTGCTAACAGCTACGATGGAGATTTTGTCTTTGATGACTCTGAAGCTATCATCAATAATAAGGTTTGTGTTTATTCTGACTTAAATTGTAGTAGAGAAACATTAATTTAAACTGATACTGCCAACTTAATTAGGCCCCAGATTTGACCCTCGTAAAATAAGAATTTTAGGTTGAATTTCTCCTTTACCCTCTCCCTTTCTTAAAATGATAATTTGTCTCTGCAAAGGGTTTTAAAAAGTAAGCCACTAATTATGTAAACACTGCACAAAAGCTATGCATTACTGCTTTGTTGCAAAGCAAGCAGAAGGAGCACAAGTAATCTAATGAACCCTTATTCCCAAAGGTTTGTTGACTACTTGGTTTGATGCTGGTGCACAAACAAGGAAGCAGTAATGAACAAATTAATTACTTTGCCCTGGCTTAATTATCTTTATCCAGTTGAGATCCATTGGACAGCCCAGCATTGATTATCAAGGTAGAGTAGCATCACCTTTTCTGAATGAAATGTGCTTTGCTCACCTGTGTACTGAGGGTGAAATTGGCTAGATTTGCACAATGTTTGGGCCTGATCCTGAAAACACTTGTGCACATGGATGTGTGTACATGAGACTATTTATGGACCCAGTCTTATCCCCATTAAAGTCATTGGGGGTTAGATCCTCAAAGGAGATTTAGGTGCCCAGTGGAATTAACTAAGTTAGGTACCCAGGTTCCCCATGCTTTTTATGGAGAGAGTCAGGAACCTAAGGAAGGGATTCACAGAAACCAGCAAGTGAGCAGGGAGTCACCTAAAATAGGCAGTAGAAAATGCCAAGGAGGAGGCAGGGCTTAATCCCGCCCCTCAAAAATAGTTAGGTCTCCTAAGTTGGGACTAGAAGGAGGTGCCTTCCTCTGCTCAGGATTCACAAACATGAACCCTGTCCTGGAATTAGATACCCAAGCCAGGTCAGTCCTTGCTTGTGGAAAAATCAGGGAGTGAGAGCCCTCCACCCCATTATTGCCAATACCCTTGCGATTAGGTTACTCACCTGGGATGTGGGAGATCTGGGTTCAAGTCCCTGTTCCAAATCAGGACAAGTGGGGATTCAAACCTGAGTCTCCCACATCTCAGGTGAGTACTCTCACGACTGGGCTATTGGGTATAAGGAGACACACGCACAGCTCCAAACAATCCTGACATGCTCTCCCCGGGGTGTCCTTTTTTGACCAGATCTGCTAGGTGTGCTCTGAGCAGGCCTACTGGATAGGTCCCCACATATGAGTTAGGTGGGGGAACACCTAGTCTGAGAATTCCACAGGTCTTAGATATGAACTAGGAGACTGAGCAGCTCAGCATCATCAGGATTGAGGCTGTTTTGTGGATACTCACTAGCAAAAATTTAGGTACCTAAGGGACTTTACTGACAGAAACTTAGGCACCTAGGGAATTTCAACACCTCCAGGGTTAGGCAGCAGATGAGTGGGGTTTTGAGGATCTCACTGGTAACTATAATGTTGGACTTAGGCTCTCAAAATGGTAGTTAGGCACCTAAATCTCTTTGTCGATCTGGTCCTGGGAGTTTTACAATAGACTTCAGTGAATTCAGATTATGATCCTTAGAACCCAGTCTAATACCCACTGAAGTATGTGGGAGACTTTTCATTGACTCCAATGAGTGATGGATGGAAGCCAAGTGGATAAGGTTACTCTTGTGCAGAAGTGTTTACAGGATGGGCTGATGGTGAGTTTCACTCAGCAAGAGTTCTCAAGGTTTTTCAGAAGGTAAACCCCAGCCTAACAGAGAGAGAGTGTCTCGTGGACCATCTCTCTTGTAACATTCCTGTGGCAACTACAACAATTGTTTGAGTAGAAAATAACAATGAAGTATTCGGTTTTTTTTAAAAAACGATCTCTAATGCACTGCGAATCTTGTGCTTTTTTGAAAAACTATTTAGCCAGTCATTGCTTACATCCCCTAGCCAGTTTTAAAGCTACATGATTTTAAAGTATAAAATCCTAAAATAGATGGTTTAAGGTGTGGTCCTGCAAGATATTGAGTGTCCTCAGTTCCTGAGATGCCTCCCAACTTCCAAGAGTGGGCCCTTGGGTGGGGCCTGGCCTCATTCGAGTAGTCCTAGTCTGATCTAGGAGGTATGAGTGGTAGAGGTGGTAAGAGGCACATAGAAGCAAAAAGAAAAGGAATAGATACAGAAAATCTCTCCCCATATTCTCTATTATCTTGACACAAAAAGAATGAAGAGAACAATATCAGTGATGGCCAAAAAACCTTCTGGAAAAAATATAATCTACAGTATTTTTTTCACAACAAAGTATAGAGGTAGCCTACTGCAATTTTTCATTGCTCAAATAAATTTGTAGTGTGCTTGAGTAAGTCAGCCATCCCTAAGCTAGAAAAATGGGGGGAGGGGAAGAGTGTCTGTCAAATTGCAAATGTAAATACATACAAAGATTATAGAATGTATTGTATTTGTAATATGACACATCTCCTGGGAAAATCTGGTTCTGCAAGTTTTATTTGAAGGATAATGCTGCAATTTCATTTTCTTAAACTGACATTTAAACCAAGGCAATGGTGGATGGAGTTGTTTGTTTCAATGCAATTTCCACACTTGTAATCTTCCTCCACTTCTCTCCTCATTTACCTGACAAAATTATTTTCAGTTTATCAACGCACAAGCACGCAAATTAAAAAGCTGTGCTAAAATTCTGGCTGCATGCAAGGAGAAGAAACTAAATCAATTGCTTAAATAACCTCACTCTTTCTTATTCAGCCTGCATTTGAAAATATGGAGATTTAATTTATTTCCCTATCTAAATCTTGACACATTCCTTTAGAATTTGAATGGGATTTTGGTGCCACTGGAACTTTTTAATAAAGGGGGTAGATAAATATGTAGAAATATTTGGTTATGAGTTGGTGGGGAAGGAAAGTACCATAATAAAGGCTGGCTTTATTAAGCAAGGTACGGCATGCCATATTTTATTTTCATGTGAAATATAGCTGATGAAGGCATTCTGTGGCACATCTTGCTTTGCCAATGTTTTCTTAGGTACCACACTGTGACCCTTTTGTTAACTTGCTAGCCCTCCGCCCATTTTCTTGTTTTAATGAAAGATATGTTAGTTGGCCCCATGCCTACTGTGTCATGGCTCATTCAGTTATTGGATTTTATTGGTGTTCAAGGCTATTTTCCAGATGCTTCCTTGTCATTTAAAACCACATTTTTACTGGTGTACTACAATGATTTGTCTTTATTTTTTTGGCAAAACAAATAATTGAGTTAGCAGGAATTTCAGACACAATGCATCTTTTCCGTAAGCCATTATGTAGAAGAACTGACCCTTCAAGTACTGCACCCTACTGTGCATAGGCTGCTGCTAATCAAATATTTAGGGATTCCTAGATATCCACTTTCTGTTCCAATGGAGAAAATCATACATAATTTTTCAAATAGTTACAAAGTTCTTACAGTTAAGGAAAAGCAAGCAGGTTGGGTTTTTTTAGTGTAGTCCCGTGAAGGTGAACAAACTATTTTATGTAGCTTTCTCCAAACTTCCAGTGCTCGGTGATCAAGTTCACCACTTCTGAGCTCTGGAGAATTCAGGTCATAAGTAAGTGAAATTGAATCACAAGGTATTTCTGGATATTTTGTTTTGCCTGCTTGTTTCCTACTGAAGACAAAAAATAAACTTGGATTAAATTGTGCAAACTGTTTTGTAGCTATGGCACTTAAAGACCATACAAGACTGTTTTATAGTTTACGTTCTGTTTTATGAACATAATGATGGTGTGTACTGTTTCCCATGGTGGTTTAAAAATCTATGAGCACACAACAAATATATTTTGTACCTCTTGTTATTGATACAATCTTGACATAAGAGAGGGTATTCAAATTGTAATGCTTTATATTTTAAGAAATATATTAGACTTTCTGATAGCTTTGCACGTTTTATATACTGACAAGTTAATAGCAAACAATTGGAATGGAATGGAAAATCAGGCTGTAAGTGGCTTGCAGCGGATCATGGAGGAAGTCTATAACAGAGTAGAGAATTGAACTCAGGCCTCTACCGTCCCTATCCAGTGCCTTAATCACACGACTGTCCTTTCTCTCAGGTATAGGAATGTGATGGAGTAGCAACCTATACATCCCTGCTGAATTCAGTGCTCAACTTGGTCCTACGTATTGTTTAATAATCCTTAGAAAGTACAGTATTTGGCTTCATGTGGTAATGGTGGTGTTATAGAGTTTTGGGTTTTTTGGTTTGTTTGGTTTGGTTTTTTACTACTGTGTTAGTTGAATGGGAAATAAGGTAAGCTATCATTGATTACACCCATCGTACCAGTTCTATTGAAGTTATACTTTTGGTAGCGATATCTCACTCTTAGGTGCTCTCATGGTTTTGGATCAAACTAAGGGCTCATTTTTCTTTCATTTATACCCCATGAGGTTGCACTAACATAAATCAGAGCGGAATTTGGCACGCTGTGTGTATGTGGAGAAGAGGTATGGGTACTCGGTGAAGTAGGGTGGCCTTCTCAGTGCAGTAGCTTCAATTATTGATGAATATGAAGCATGCTGTGCTGCTGTACAGAAATTTCTCAGAGGCTGTGTAGATGGATATCTTTTTTTAAACATATTTTTAAAGGTCTGTCTTTATGTCCCTATGTGTTCTTCAGATTTTCACAGTCTCCTATGGCACCAATTACAGTTGAAATAAATCTAAATTACTTCCTTATCATTTTAGTTATGAGATTAAGCAAACTGTACACTTCCATTTTGAAATTGTTTTTAAAAAGTGTGATTTTTATTTTTCCTTTATGATGGTACCTAAGAAATTCCTTTCCTAACTACTAATAGTAATCTTCTTGTAGAGCAGTACATAGAGGAACTTGCTGATAAGTTTAATATGTCAGAAACAGAGTGCTAGTTGAGTGGTGTTATGTGAAAATTAAGGAAGCCACCCAACAGGATTTTAAAAAGAGCTAACCACTGGTTGCCATCTTTAGACTTTACTGTATATCTTTCTAGCTTTCATTAATGGTTCTCCTACTGGTGCTAGTGGAAAAATGGCAATTTGCAACAGCTTGTGGTGTTCCTATTTCCAAAGATCCTAGCTCTAAAATAAGATACTGTACAAAAATAAAGATATTTTAATATATTTTACACTAGAGCCATTGGGTCAGAACATTAACTGGTGGAAATCAGCATAGCTCCATTGAAATTCATGAAAAGATGCTGATTTATGCCGTCTGAGGATCTAGTCCACAATAATTAAAGGAATACAAGAGGGTATTGAAAGGCTTGGAACTATCGATCAGGTTTCAGTAGCCAGTCACTCAAAGACTTGATAGAAAGTGTTGCCTATAAAATATGGTCATGGTAGTGCCAATTTGCTTTGTATGTAACTGTTCTCTTTCCAACTGCTCTAACTAAACTGAAATGTTAACAATGTTGGTTCTAAACGTGTGTTCTTTCAGGACCTCAGAGCAGAAACTCCACTTGGTGACCTGTGGCATCATGACTTTTGGGGTGGCAAACTCAGCAGCAATACCAGCCACAAATCATATCGACCACTTACCGTCCTGACTTTCAGGTGAGACCTGGTGTCGTGTCCATAGTACTGGGCTTAGGGGGGTTATTTTGTTAACTGACCTTTGTTTTTGTTTTGGAAAATAAGAGACTTTGAGGGAAGTGAAATTTCTGTTACAACTTATTTGCAGTACAGCTACTACCTTGCTTAACTCCAAAGACCTGATCGTGCAATGAGCTCCATGCGGGTGAACTCCCACGTCCCACGGCTTGTTGCAGGTTCGGAACCAAAGGGTGAAAGTCACCCTTATGCAGAGGGCCAGCACAAGGGATTTAATTGATGCATAGGCCTTGTGTTGGTGCTCTGCATAAGGGTAAATTCTGCCCAGTAGGAATAAAAGTGGAGTTCAGATAGATGAGAACATTATTCATAATTGTTTATATAATTAATATAAATTATATAATACCAAGGTTAATCTATCAAGAAAAGTATCTCCACCTCCGATTCTGTAATTCTCTTTTCTCTTTAATCACTGTAATGTCTGAGAAGTTTCCACAAATTATCAGTTGAAGGTCTGAAGACCCTTCTATGATCTAAACCAGTTTTCTCCCTTTTGCTCCATTTCTTCTTCCCTTCTTTTTCCTATGGCGACAGGTGCTGTGATATTAAACAGTAAGAATGTAGCTAGAGAAATTTATTCATGTCACCAGAACCCTTTGGTGGAAGTACACTGAACTGTATATATCTTGGTTGTTGTATACATAGATTAAAAAAACGAAACAAAGCTTTGTGTCCAGCTCTGTGTTTATCAATCTTATCAATAATCTCTTCTAACCTAGGTGCTAAAATGCAGTGAGATAAAAAGTATAAAACTCTAACCTCAGTTTGACAGTTTTTTTAACTATTCTTTCCCGCCCCCACCTCCCAAATACACACAGTTTTAATACATAATACATAGCAGAAAAGTATATCTTTGTACATATATTGTTGCTTTCTTATGATAGCTGTACCGGAGGCAGCGTGATTCAGTGACTAGAGCACAGGTCTGAGCGTCAGTAGACCTGGGTTCTTTTCCCTGCTCTGCCACTGACTTGCAAAGTGATCTTGGGCAAGTCACTTTGCTTCTCTGTACCTCTGTTTCTGTTCCCAGCCTTGTTCTTGTCCATTTAGATTGTAGGCTCTTTGAGGCAAGGGACTTTCTCACAGTGGCTAGATTGTAGAAGTTCACGGTTTACAGTCTTCGTGGGAGGTGGGGGTGGATGTAGCTGCACTCTCCTAGGAGCAGACCAGGGAGACTGAATTCCATCCATGCTCCCCATTTGCCTGGGAAAGGAGTAAGTAACTTCACCCTTGTCATGGAGACGCTTACTGCATGCTGTGAGCCTGGCCAGCCACTTCCTCCTGGTGAGTAAAGGGGACAGAGCCAGGACTCCTCCTCACCTACTTGCTCTCAGCAGGGAGTATTGGGCAAGTATTCCCCTCCTCAATTTGTGGTTCCAGCTGTTATGGTGAGAGCAGGGTCTGCATGAGGCCTTACTTCCCTTTCTTCCCCTGTATGGTCAAGGAAGGACTATGACCATGTGTTTGTACGCTTAGCACTATGGGGTCCAATTTAAGTCCAATCTAGGCACCACTGTAGTACAAATACAAATAATGTAAATGTCTGGGTGTTTGAAATGCCTATTACAGGCTTCCATATATTGCATAAGACATATGTTATAAAATTATTCCTTTCCTCCTCTGAGGCTCATTCTGACTCCAATAACACCCTGGTTAATTTAAACAGAAAACGTAAACACAACTATTTAAAAATCTGAAACCGTAGAGGAGCACGTGGAGGTAGCCAGTAAAATGCTATTTCCTCAAGCAAGAAATTGGCCTTCCCTAACTCCCTTAAGACGTTGCTTTTATGTGTATTACACATTTATAACAGGTTAGATCATCATAATGAACTCCACTTAAGCCAGATGCAGGTTGGCTAGACATACTAGGTGAAATCCATTATCTAAATTAAGTTTCTGTACATTTTTAACATATTGCTTGTATTATACAGAAAATTGTGGTACACTCTTTCCCCTTCAGCTTTCCTACTCAGAATAAGCTCCTACATTGAACCTTTATCCAAACAGCCTGACCGGTACTAATTTCCTCTTCACACACCTCTCCAGCCTACTTTCCTGACCTCTTTCCACCTGCACTCCCATTCCTTGTCCCCGAAAGAATGCTGCTTCCACACACACCCTTTAAATAATAGTTATTTATGTTGTGCCTTTTCGTTGTGCAAAATCCCAAAGTACATCACTTAACTGTATGTGTAGAGCACCACTGAAATGCAGCCACCACTGGGGTGGAGAGTGAAAACCCAGCAGTGAGTAGGCCATGCACACTGTGGAAGAATTTTGGCCAAAGATCCTGTGACAAATCCTTTTTTTTTTTTTTTTTTTTCCCTAAACTGAAAGCCTCATGGGATCTTTAGTTACTATGCAAGTCAGTTAGGACCTCAGTGTGAGAGTAGTGTGGACTTTTGTTTTAAACATTTATTTTAAGGTTTAATCTGAAAGAACACTCTCACCTTACGCCATCCTTCCTGCTCGCACCCCCAGGAACATTCATGTGCACGCACTATCTCTGAAGTTCAAAGATGCCCTGCAGGAGATTGGGCTGCTTTTCTGCAGGACTCTCCAGTTTTCTAATTTTACACAGGGTTGTGTCCCAGAGCACTACTAGGACATGCAACTTTAAAGTTATGGCACCAACTGAGAAGCAGACAGAGTTGCTGTGTTTCCCATTTGGGATCTTGTAAAGGTAGTGGTGGTACATTAAAGGGTGACTTCTGCAAATTGGGACTGGTGTGAGGGTATGGGTGCTATTCTGTAGGGAAATCCTCTGTCTGGGAAAGGATCAGGGCCTGGTAGCTGCAGGCTAGGAGCCTACAGGGATGCTTGGAGATAGAACCATGATAAGGTGGATGTGTTAGATATTATTTAAAATGTCCTTTTAATATTAAGCTTCTTGTGCAAAGGCTATTTCTCTTTCTTCAGGAATGTTTAGTTTTTCCTTCGTGTGTCTCCAAGCTCTCCTCTGACTCTTAATCTCAATGTTTTTGTTTTTATGTAGAATTAATTACCTTTTTGCTGGAGGCTTTCACCCAGTGGGTTTTCATGTCATCAATATAATACTGCATTGTGCTATCTCTGTATTAATGGTTGATGTCTTCTCGATATTATTGGGTGGGCTGCAATACAGCAGTAAAGGAAGAAGGCTAAACCTTGCTCCAAAAGCATCTCTTCTAGCTACTTCACTGTTTGCTGTGCATCCAGTGCATACTGAATGTGTAAGTACCTAATACTTAGATCTTTGTATAATGTTTTATATCTTCAGAGTTCCTGACCAACGTTAATTAATCATGGAACGCTCCTATAAGTTACATGCTATATCTTACTACATAGAGTATCTATTATTACAGCTTTGCATGTATTGCATTGTGAGTTATGTAATATTATGGTTAATACGCTCATAAGTTAGTGATCGTTCAGAGCAAGTCATTATTTAGGGCAAAAAAAGTAAAGTACAGTAGATAAAGACTCTGTTGTTTCAGGCCATCCATCTTTAGTTAGTGGATAAAGAATACATTGCTGGACATGCTATCTCATGAACAGTAGAGGCGAGGCATGAATAAACTGCATGCAAGGGCTTAATCACTGTTAATTCCTTTTTTTGCTTTACACATACTGGAATCTCAACTAGGAGCAGAGAGGGTTATATGGTCTCTGTATTTGGCAACAGTGCAGTAACTGCTGGAACACAGTGTCCAGTTCTGGTGTTTGCAGTTCAAAAAAGATGTTGATAAATATTCATAATCCAACAGGAGTAATTTTAAGTGCTTCTCCATTCTAAATTACTAAAAAGTTTTAATTCTAACATTCAGTCTCTGCCCTAGAAGTAAGTGCTCTTAAGTTTGGTGCATATTATTTTCCATACATAGCAAAGGGATTTACTCCACCACCTTGAGCCAGATCCTTGGCCCTCCATCCCTTTTGCACAATGCTGATGGTGAAAAAGAAAGGGACAGCTACATTAAACCAGCTGCTGGGGAATTGCTGTTGTGCAGGGGAATCCTTAGATACAGAGCTCTACATCAGATTTTCCTGTCCCCCACCCTTAGTGGCAATCTAGAGAACCATGGCTACCAGTGTAAAGTTACATGAGGGTGAAAACTGCTCCTGGCTGTCCCAAAGACCAGATGTGGGGCAAAAAGGTAGTGGAGAGCACAGCTTCTGTGCACCTGGGAATCCGTGAAATCTCAGTGCAACCTGAACAATAGAATTACTACCTAGTCCTTGATAATAGGAACTATTGCATGTATTTGTTTAAATTGGGCTCTAAATGTTACTAAGGCCCCACTTCTGCAAGCTAATCTGCTTGGGCTCAGGGGGTCACTTTGTGTATATGAGCTTGCAGAATTGGGAACTATAAAATTTGTTTATATTTTGGAAAGAAGAACCTAGCATGCTGAAAATAAACATGCCTTTTCTAAGATCAGATGGTGCACAGATGTACTTAATCTGCTAAACAATGAATTGTAAATCTTTTACGCTGAATATTTTTAACTGTGACAATCAAGACGTGTGCTTCCCGCACACACATGCATGCGTTTCTCACCCCTCAAACTGCACCTCCCATGAGGCTGAACACTCAGTTGCTTTGAAATCATGACAACCTGTCTCTAAAATTAGATGGCATGTTTTGACATATAACTGTGAAGAGTTTGTCAGTTTCCTGTTTTGATTTTTGGTATGTTCAAAAACAAGGAATCTAAAAGCTTTCATATGTAAAATGGATATTGAAAAGTTTAGTCTTGGTAATGTCTGAAGATAAAAAAATGTATGTCAGTTTTGTTTATGATTTTTCTGAATAGCAGGTAAGTACTATTGCTATATAGTTCTGTATTTTAAAAAACAAAAAATGTGTTTATTCCTCCTGTTCAAATGTGAGTGATAAAATATTACCTATTGCATGGAACTTTGATAGCTAGTTTGATCATAAAATTAAAACTCTGTGTTGCCTTGAGACGAGGGGCTATGAGCCTGATCCTGCACCTCTGCCTCTCACAAGGAGGTGCCGTTGAAGTCAGTGAGACAACAGGTATGAGGGGACCAGGCCCTTTTCTGTAACACATTTGACGTTTATTTCTAGAATTGATTCTTTTATGTCATTAGCTGATAACAGTTCCTGAAACAGAACAGCACTTTGACTTTCACCTTCAAAGCTCATTACAGCCATTGAGTTAATCCTCACAACACCCTTATGAGGTAGACAAAGTATCCTTAATTTACAGATAGAGGTTAAGTGGCTTGTCCAAAGCCACACAGGGGTTCTTTCAGATCAGGAATTAGAATTCAGCAGTTTCTTCCCCACAAGACCTGAATTAGAAGCTTATTTGAAATCAGGAGATCTTTCCATTGACTTCAGTGGGCTTTGGATCAGTCCCCCAGTCCTGCACACGAACCACTAGACCTTTCAGCTCTCAAAAATTCTATTTAGGTGATGCAGTTTACTCATGTCAGAGTAGCACAGGCTTGCTCGAGTCTGCATTTCACTCTGAACCCTATGCCTTGCCCAAGAGAAGACTAGAGAACTCCAGTGAGGCAAGTGGGGGAGAAATTCACCTCTTTCTGCTCCTTGAAAAAATGGCAGAGCAGCAGCATAGCCTGAGTAGCCTCTGTAGTTCTTGAGTCCCCTCCCTAAATGAGGGGGTGAGGGAAGAAGAACTGGTGGGTCCAGTCCCATTTCCAAAGAACTGTGCACAGCTGCTCCAGAGGCTCCAGCCAAGTTGGGCTCCAGAACTTTAAAGGCTTGAGTCAAACCTGCTGAAGTCACTGGAAGGACTCCAGGGCTTTGGATCCAGATCTATAGCTGCAGACCCCCTGCATGGGTTCTCCCCCCCAACATAGCAGAACTGTTAGTAAGACTAGGTGATTCTTTGGAAGGCACTTCACATGTAACTGATTCAGATGATATAAAAAGTGTGTGTGGAGATTGGGGGAAGATCTTTAGGTCCTCTCCCACCCTCTCCCTTCAGCTATAATAAGTGAAGCTCAGCTTGTTCTTTTTAGCATGAACAATTGGTTCCCTCTGGCCTACAGGTCAAAGGCTGTCTTCACAGAGCTTGAAATGTACTCTTCTGAAAGCTGAGATTCTTTCAGTTTCTGGTTTGAGGTGCCAGGGCCGTAGGTTTGCAAGGGCCCAAAAGTTGTGTCCAAGAATTATGCAAATATGTGGCCTTATCCCTGGCAGTCTTTTCATTTACTTTACCCGCAATCTTTTTTTTTTTTTTTAATAAATATATTAGCAGATTTTCAGTGAGTAAAAGCCAAACCATCTACTGGCTTCTTCTCTCAACAAACAAATATTTCTCCAAAATCAGGGAAAATGCCCATGGTCTTATAAAGTTATTAAAACAATTTACAGAAATGAAAAAGTGACGCAAAATGCTAAATCCATTTAATATTTTCAGTGAATTATAATTCTATGTTTACTCACATTTTCTTTAAAAAAATATTTTTGATAATAAACAAAGTAAATCCTTTTTTTCTTTCTTTTTTCAAAGGTTGCAGGGATTGTTGGCAGAGCAGACCTGCTGTGTGCCCTCTTCTTTTTGTTGTCTTTCCTTGGCTACTGTAAAGCCTTTAGAGAAAGTAAGCATTATGTTTGCCTCTCTTGTGTAATTTATTATTTTATTCACAGCCTCTGTAAAATACTGTAAACTAAACCATCAGCTTGACATGAGATATTTTTACTGCTGTTTAAATTATCAAGAAATACAGAAAATCTGTTTTAACACGTACATGCCACTAGAGGAAATGAGGGAAACTCTATACCTGACTCCTGTTGTACATTAGACACACATTTTATGTAAAAGATTCGTTTTGTAACAGCTTATTTTTTATGAACATAAAGGAATAAATCAGTGTAAACAGATATATCTCGGTGAAAATTGACAGGCTAACTTTCCTTTTTTTAATCTTTTTGGCATACCTGTCGACATTATGCTGGGATTGTTTACACAGGAATTAACTTGATAAGCCCTACTTGTATTTTAATATACAGCCAAGTTCTGCTCACTTTACTTACATGACTAGTCCCTCTGAATTTAGTGGAAGTGCTTGTGCATTTATCCCTTTTGACCCAAGCAGTTAACTAAGATTCAGAGCCCTGGAAATGGTCCGTTTGGGGGGAAAGTTGATGATGGAGTCTCTTTTTTGATGCAGCCTTGGTACATGCCTTGTAAATAAATAAATCCTGCTTCTCTGAATGCAGTAGGAGCCAAAGGCAAAATAAGTTTCTTAGCTTACAGGCCCAAGCTTATTGTCAGCTAGCACCCTGACCCAGACTACTACTATTCTTGGAGGTCATACCATGCTTACAGGGTTCACCTTCACCTTCAATTTCTTCAGGTGCGCGCGCGCTCGCGCTCTCTCTCTCTCTCTCTCTCTCTCTCTCTCTCTCGTCCTGTTTGCCTTCTCTCTCACATACACTCTCCCCTTACGCAAAACAATCTCAGCAAAACCCTCTGTGCTCACATAATCCAGGACTCCTGGGCAGGTTCATATATCTTTTTTTTTTTTCCTTAGGTGCAGGTTTGTGATTAATAAATCATTACAGTTATGTTAATTGATGGGTGCAAATACACCCTCCAATCTCAAGGTTTTAACTTAATTTAGAACAAGGTTTCAGCCAGCTCATAACGTGTTTAAGGTGTACTGAATTTGGCCCATAGGCTTTAGTTCACAGCACCTGTATTTTTTTAACATGCATAGACCTTTCAGAGACACTCTTCCAAGCGAGCTCTGCTATGGTATTTGATTTGAAAGTAATTTGGTACAGATACTTTGCTGTGAGAAAATATCTTGGAGCCCTATTTAACAGAGGTGAATAAAAGAATACATTAATGTCTGATTATGAAGTTATACATGTGTACAGAGCATTGAAAATCTGGCTGTAGCATCTTAATGTGCCTGTACCAGAAATTTGGGTGGGGTTAAGGCCCTATTTAGTGGCTCTGTAAGTGCTGTGGTAGAAGAACTTTGTTATAATACTTCTCTAAGATACGATAGTCTGCTAGGTACTTAAATGATTTTTAATGGCTGCTGTTCACTTCTAAATGTTTGTGTAGCTTGTGATTATGCCAACTAAACTGAGCTTAATCAGGAAATTCTACACCATCACTCTCACAACGAATAGTCCAGACACCATCTTGTATTTTCTGTTTACTTCTCTTTCTACATATTTGTGTCAGGAAAGGTTATTGGAGATTTTTAAGAACAAGTTAGACAAACACCTGTCAGCGATCGTCTCGTTATACTTAATCCTGCCTCTGTGTAGGGGGATGGAGTAGATGACCTCTTGAGGTCCCTTCCAGACCCACATTTACGTGATTCTATATGCTATGTTTCCCTGAAATCACTGTGTACTAAATCAAATAAATTAAAGACCACTTTGTGCATGCAATAAGACCTTGTATGAGACGTGGCTGCCAGTTTGTTGAGGCTAGTAGATATGTGGCAGAGGTAGAACATCACTTGGAGAACACAGGAACAAAAAATTAGCATGACTCTTGAAGACTTTAAAATAATTTTACTATGGTGAATAGATGGAAAATTATTGAAAAGAATGTTTAGGCTCTGATCATACATATTCTGAATATTTGTGCAATACAAAAAGACTAGCCAGGCTGTTTTAAGAAGCCTTGGTTACTTTATTAGCCACCTTATGCAGAAACCTCTGGCCAGTGATGTAGTGGGGGAACCCTTCATTGTGTAGAGGGTCTACAGAGTACTACTTGGACATGTCGTCTATTGGAAACGATGAATTGCAGACAACTGTCTTCATGGTACTACTCATAGGAGAAAGAAAAAGTAAAGCTGGAGAAAAATTCCATAAAAGAAACACTCATCTTTCCTTAACCTCATCCTTGTCCCTGGAGGTTAGAAGATGGGAACTCTGTTTTCTGAAGCAATGTTTTGTGGTGGCCATGGGGCTAATCTTTGAAAATGCTGGCTCTTGTGCTTTTAGCAGACTCCTATAGAGTACTTAAAACAGTGTGTTCTGTGGGATGTATGGCATTACATCAATACTAGTGAACTTCTAAGAATATTCAACGTTAACAGATATAGTTTGTCTTTATTAAGCTGGCTTATCAGGGAAAGCCCAGTTTGCCCGCCTTTTATCTTCCAGGCCAATTCAGCTCTCTCAAAGTTCATAATGGCCCTCACCACACAACCTTTGGCACTGTTTGGGGAAAGCAACCGAGGTTTTCTTCATGCCCAAGGATTGTATCCAAGCTTTCTGCTCATGACTCTCCCAAAATCTGAATTCAGTTGCCTTCTCCTAGGAGCCTTTAATAACTTCCTCAGCTCATATATCCCAGATCCAGTCTGGGGAGTCATAAATGAGACAATATTTGTTACAGATGTAGTCAGATACTGTGGAAAGCATCACTAGGCTCTGTAGCAGGCCACATGGAACTTAGCGGGAGGAGCACAGGTGCAGGAGGGTGCTCTCCCCCCTCTAGGTTACACACATGTTGGTACAGATTAGTTCTGCTCTTAAAACGAGGTTCTAGTCTGAAAAGTGACTGTAAAATGCCACTGTATGCTTTGGTGTTTGACCGACTTTCAGAACAAATGTAGTTTTTGTATGGAAAAAGATATGGGTTCCACTCCTCCCACACCAAATATCCCTGCAAACTCAGCCTCCTTAGACTCAAGCTGGGTTCCTTCTTTCTGCACAGCTTCACCAGTCATAAAGATGACCCAGTTATGCCTTTGGTGATACTTGTGGGCTCATTGCCTTAGTGGGTTTGCACACTGGTCAGAGTCTGAACAATTCTGCTGATATGCCAGCTGCACAAGTGAGTGTGTACCCTGGGGGTCAGGCACATTTGTGCAGCTGGCGCTTTAGCCCGCGTTGCCATGTCCTCGCTTCTGTTTTTAGAGAGCTAGCTAGCGTGCAGGTAGTGCTGCCGCTGAACTGCAAATCACACCACTGGCTGCAGTATAGACGTCCCCTTAGCTGTGTTGGTTCTGCAGGGCACAGGGGAGTAAAAAGCCGTAAAAACAAGCTTTTGTCTCTAAGGTAAACTCATGAGACTGAATATTTAGAAAGAACAGACTTGTTGAGCAAGAAGGTCTCATTTTTACATTTTTGGGAGTTGGACCTTTTCAGGTCTGAGAGGGAGCTGGCACTGCCTGGGAGGGGTGAAGTATTGAAGCTGTTCCAAGGGTGCGGGAAAGCAAGAGAAGTCAACCTGGAAAACTTTCAGGAGAGAAAAGGTTATTTGTTTGTTTGTTTTTGTTTTTTGTTTTTTTTCCCCCAGTGTTTTATATTCTAGCACACTTGTCTAGTTTGGTTTACTTGTGGCTTTTGTCTGGATTTTCGGACAGACAGCCTCTGGTTTAACTGGAGTCTATTGTATTACATTTAAGAAAAATGCATCAGGATATAAGGTATAATTATGTCTTGTGTGTCCCGGGTCTAAATTTCTCTTACTCCCTTTTCATGGTATTTGATGTCACTAGAACTCCTCCATAGAATATCATTATATTTGCATGGCTACTAATCCTAAGAACGGCCATACTGGGTCAGATCAAAGGTCCATCTAGCCCAGTATCCTGTCTTCTATCAGTGGCCAATGCCAGGTGCCCCAGAGGGAATGAACAGAACAGGTAATCATCAAGTGATCCATCCTGTCGCTCATTCCCAGCTTCTGGCAAACAGAGGTTAGGGTCACCATTCCTGCCCATCCTGGCTAATAACCATTGATGGACCTATCCTCCATTAATGTATCTAGTTCTTTTTTGAACCCTGTTATGGTCTTGGCCTTCACAACATCCTCTGGCAAGGAGTTCCACAGGTTGACTGCGTGTTGTGTGAAGAAATACTTCCTTTTATTTGTTTTAAATCTGCTGCCTATTCATTTAATTTGGTGACCTCTAGTTCTTGTGTTATGAGAAATAGTAAACAACACTTCCTTATCTACTTTCTCTACACCAGTCATGATTTTATAGAGCTCAATCATATCTCCCCTTAGCCGTCTCTTTTCCGAGCTGAAAAGTCCCATTTTCTCATTCTCTCCCTCTATTTTAAAACATATTTATCTAGGACTGAAAATCGACTCTGGCTTTTAGAAAAAGCAAGAGCTGACAACTGTTTGGATATAGTAGATCCTGTAAGACAGTTGTGAATTATTGACTTTAAGTTGGTTGAATTTTAATACACTGTACTTGGGGGAATTAATAAAGAGGTCTATAATGCTCATCCTGCATTTTTTGTCCTCAGCCCTGTAATCAATCCTGTTGTGGGTGTTTTGCTCTGTGGACTTGTGATAATTGTGTGATGTGGGATGATATTAACTTGAGATTCACTGCATGTGAATAAGATTTGGCCAAGATATTAACCAAAGGATCATACCTTTCATTCCTACATTGTACACATGCTAAAAGTGACTTTGTTTTGCTTTTGCTTTTTATTCAAAGTTTAAAGTTTCTGGTTAATATTCTTTTCCACCTACCTCTTGCTGTCTTTAATGTGGTACAACATTCAAAGTAAAGTAAGGTGATATGCATTTGCATGGTTCTATTGCTCATACTTTGTTTAGACTGGAAATATTCATCTCTTCTACATGAAGATTACCATTATAGTATTGAAGCAGACTTTGTGAACTATTTCTGTTAGCTGTTTTTCAGTTGGCAGATGACTGTTCTTTTGCCATTAAACACTTGGGGCCTGATTTTTCAGAGAGGTGTGTGTGCAATTGTTCATGTGTCTGCACATCAGGTGTCTCCTTTGTGCATGGCTAATTCTGAAAATCTCAGCCCTGTTTTATTTCTCCTCTTCCTGTCTAATATAATTGTGTAGCTTTTCTATGTAGTATGAAATGAGTGGCGCATTTCTCCCTGACATGGTTGCAGGTGAATGGTAGATAGGGCTCCGTGTCTGTCACGGATTCCGTGACTTTCCGCAACCTCCATGACATCTGCAGCGGCCGGTGTGGCTGATCCCAGGGCTTGCCGGGGTGGTGGGAGTAGACGCAGCTTCGCGGCTTCCGGCAACAGCCCCGGGGGTGGCTGGAGCAGCAGGCTCTGGGGGCAGCTGGAGAAGCCACTGCTCAGTGGCCCCTGGCAGCTGGTGCTGCTGGCCCTGCCCACCCCCCACCCCCAGAGCAGCAGGCCCCCTCTGGCGTCCCAGAGCAGCACGCACCCCCCACTAAGATTTAATCAGGGGTATTAATAGTACAAGTCCTGGATAGGTCATGGGCCATGAATTTTTGTTCATGGCCCATGACCTGAACATGACTTTTTTTTACTAAAAATACCCATGACTAAATCGTAGCCTTAGTGATAGATGAAGTGATCCCCTTGTAGAGCAGTTTACGTTTATATACTTAGATTAGGGATTCTTGGGGTACACAGGTCCATTAGGACCTCAAAAGGCAATGGCACTCCCTGCCCTAGTTTAATCACTAAGGATATGTCTATACTCTGAGCTGGAGGTGCAAGTCACACTCGAGAAGATGTACTCACCATAGCACTCATCGCGCTAGCGTGCTAACAAGAGCGTAGCTGCGGCAGCAGGACAGGACAGCTGCACTGAGTACGCGTGCAGGGTCTTGGATGGGTACATGATGGGGGTGGCTAGCCCCTCCCGCAGCTCGTGCTGCTGTGGCTACGTTCTACTTTTAGTGCATTAGCTTGATGAGAGCTAATGTGATTGTATCTGCTTGAGCTGGAAATCAACCCCTGCCCCCAGCTCGAAGTGTAGATGTCCTAAGAGAATACGTAGCTGAACTGAACAGCAGTGCTAGATGGAGCCAAAGAACTGGAGACAAATGAAGAGGTCTTGGTCTTAGGAAAGAGATGTGAGGTTAAATCCCAATTGCAGATACTAACCTGGGCTCTTTGGACCAGTGAGTTCTTACCTCAGGTCTCTGAAGCTGAAGGAAAGTAGCCTAAATCAGTCACCTGAGACTTGTGTAATGGAGCTTGAAAATGGACAGGCCTTTCCTTGAGGAAGGAAAGACGGAAACTACACATGGTAACCAGAGGGCTGAGAGTTGTTTTATGTTGCTGGGTTATGTACTCTAGATCAGTGGTTCTCAAAGTTTTATATTGGTGACCAATTTCACATAGCAAGTCTCTGAGTGCGACCCCCTTTATAAATTAAAACACTTATTATATTTAACACTATTATAAATGCTGGAGGTGAAGTGGGGCTTGGGCGTAGAAGCTGACCCCTCATGACTTCCCATGTAATAACCTTGCGACCCCCTAAGGTTTCCCACCCCCAGTTTGAGAGCCCCTGCTCTAGATGATACTTTCTTCCTTGTTTGATTGGCCAGCCCAAAACCTGAGAGTGGCTTATTGCTTAACTTTTTTTCTCTTGTTGAACCATAATAAATGAGGTCTCTCCAAAAGAGAAGAGTTAACTTTGCTTTCTTAAGTGTTGCGGTATGTCTCCTCAAAAACACAGCTGCTGTCACCTTAAAATCCAAGCTGTCCATTGGTTGCAGTAGAAAAGCTTAGGCTCAATTAATTCCACGGAGCACTCTGTGTATGCAGAGTTATTTAGAAATGTTCACCCACCACAGAAATCTGAATGGATGACCATCCCATAGTGGTTTTTCTCCAGCTCAGGTGGGGTGGTCATTCAGTCACCTGGACTCTCACCCTTATTCTTGTTCTAAGAAGGGGCAGTCTTAAGATCTCTTTATGTACAAGTACAAAACACTGCATAGATTTCCAGCTTTTTGAACAGGAATTTAATGCACACTTTGTTTCTTTGGCTTATTTACAATCTTACCCATCTGTTAGTGTGGCACTATGCCCACTCACAATATGGTGTACTGCTTTCAACTAGGTACAGGTGCCAACCAAAGATTGGTTTCCTTTTCTGACAGAAGATCTTCTTAGTGGGAAGCTATGCAATGTTAAGGGAATGTGTTTCATTAAATTGATTACCTCAGTTGGTACGTGTGTTTTATAATAATTATTAGCGCTTATTCTGTACAGTGTTTTACATTTTCAGAGTGCTGTTCAGCAGTTAATTGATGGCATTGCTAAGTGTCTTTCTTCTGGAGCTATTTTTCCAGCCTAGCTCACTACTGACACTTTGGCATGAAGAATAAAAATTAATGACCCAAGGAAAAACACGAGAAAATATATATTTAATTGAAAGTCTCTTTCCTTGAAGTTTACTCAAACTCATAGTCTTATAATATTGCAGCCTTGTATCTTATAGTAAGTACTGTCCTTTTGAGAGAGCAAGAGGAAATAAAGGGACTGGAATTGCATTTATAAAGGAGAGGAACTTGATTTTTATTTCTCTTTTCAAGCTGCGCACTTTCAACATCTCGGAGTGCTTGTACTTAACCAGGTTATACCTGGAATGCGGAGATGATTCTGGCTTCTGAGAATCAAGGTGTGCCGAAGAAGTAGTCTCTGCTTCTTGTGTATGTAAGGGGGGGGGGGGGGGGAAGTAACAACAAATGTAAAATAGGTGTGACGTTAGCATCTATCTGGGACTGTGGGAATTCGAGCTGGAAACTTGAGCTGGTTTTCCCTTGGCCTCTGGCATTACAACACAATAGGAGCACGCATCCATGCTCAAGGGAAACATGAGCTTTATCTTACTTCATGTGGAAACTTTGCCCCCATATGTATGTGATGATGATAGAAGGATGGAGAAAAAGAATCTTGGCCCATTGTGGCTATCAATTTGAAAACTTTCTTTGTAGTAGTAGATATTCAAACATGAAATTTCTCATCTTTGAAAACTGGCTACAGTCCTTTATAGTGAGGCTTTTAATTTTGCATTTGTTTCATATTTGTCATATTACAATAGCACCTGGAGGGCCCAAGGTTTGGGCCATTTTATGTGAGATGTTCTAGCTACGTGTAGACAGAGACAGCCCCTGTCCCAACGATCTTAATCCAGGGGTGGCCAGCCTGTGGCTCCGGTGCCACATACAGCTCTTCAGAAGTTAATATGCGGCTCCTTGTACAGGCACCGACTCCGGGGCTGGAGCGACAGGCGCCAACTTTCCACTGTGCCGGGGGGGTACTGACTGCTCAACCCCTGGCTCTGCCGCAGGCCCTGCCCCCACTCCACCCCTTCCCGCCCCCTCCCCTGAGCCTGCCGTGCCCTCGCTCCCCCCTCCCCCCAGAGCCTCCCACATGCCACGAAACAGCTGATCAGGAGGTGCGGGGAGAGAGAGGGAGGCGCTGATTGGCGGGGCTGCCGGTGGGTGGGAGGCGCTGGGAGCGGGGTGGGGGAGCTGATGCAGGGGCTGCTGACGTATTACTGTGGCTCGTTGGCAATGTACATTGGTAAATTCCGGCTCCTTCTCAAGCTCAGGTTGGCCACCCCTGTCTTAATCTAAAGTGGAAACCTGGACAAAGGGTGGGAGAAAGGAAGTATTACTATCCCCATTTTACAGATAGGAAATCAAGGGACATAGAGATCAAGGGTCACACCGGGAGTCTGTGGCAGAGCTGGGAGCTTTGAACTCAATATCCTGAGTCCTAGTCAAGTGCCTTAATCATAAGATTGTCCTTCCTCTCAAGTAAGCAGAGCCGTTCAGTTTCCTAAGCCTATATTTCCATGCTAGACTGGAATTACCCTTCAGTGGGGTACATACTAGGCCAAATGCATCCCTGGGGTCACTCATCAAAACCTTCAGCATAGTTACCCCAAAGATGAATTTGGCTTGTTTTTATGTTATTTGCTTGTATACAATCCGTATTTCAAACAAAGTTCTTTGTTTGGCTGAGACTGTCCAGGTGGTGTCAGGGATCAGAGTCTGCAGCAGAAGCAGTCTACTGGCAACCCAGCAAGTACAGCAGGCTACCTGTTTGACGACACCATATGATTGGTTAGGAAGGGTGGCTGACCATTAAGCCCAGCAGCAGCTCTCTGCCTGCTCAGTGCATATCATGCCTGCTGCTGCACTTGCTCCTGTTCAGTTCCTGCTTCCAGTCCCTGCTCTGCTCCAGCCCCAGTTCCCATTTGGCTCCTACCTCTCCATTACTGATCCTCTGCTCTAGCTTACGACTCTGGTTGACCCTCCGTCTCTGGCATTCGGCTCCTGTCTTCAGTACCGATCCTCTGCTCCACCTCTGACTTACGACTCTGACACTGCTCTACAGCCAAAATGCTTCTGAAATAAATGTAGTCAAACTTTACTAATTCTGGGTCACTGAGAACGAAAATGATGCTTAAAATTGTTGATTGGCTCTAGTTTTCAAGACATACTATTGGGTCAGTATATACAACCCTTGACTTGGGAATGGCGGAGGATAAGTGAGTTATAAAGGGAAGGGATCTCAATTTAAACCAGAAATGACTAAAATACATCTTTAACTGGATCTATGAATAAATCTATGACAGGGTTTGGACAGTACTTGCTTTTTAGGCAAACCAAGGAATGATGCAATCTGAAGTTGGTATTGCGTCATACATGATATGAATTACATCATGTTATTCCTAGAAGTCATGGATGATGCAATCATAACGAAGCTTACATCACTCTGCTGAACAAATTGCCCTATATCAGCTCTAGAAATCACACAGTGTCATGTGTCAGTGTTTGATTTTGCAAAGGGACACATTTCTGTTTAGCCAAAGTGAGCAGAGATGCCTCGTACTTGTGTGAACAGTGCAGATAACTTCTGCTATGTTTGTGGTGAAGTGACTTTTGCATCACAAAAGTGCAGTCTAACCACTATGGTTAAGAAAGCCTATCACCTTTCTTTTGGCTGCAAAATTGGAGATCAGGACAAGAGGTGGGCCCCACACATATGCTGCAACACTTGTGCAACAAATCTTTGCCAGTGGTTGAACAGGAAAAGGAAATCTATGCCTTTTGCAGTGCCAATGATTTGGAGAGAGCCAACAGATCATACCAGCAATTGTTACTTCTGCATGGTGCCTCCAGTTGGGAAAGGTGTGTCAAAGAAGAAAAAGTGGACTGTGCATTATCCAAACATTCCATCAGCTATACGCTCAGTACCCCACGGAGAAGGACTGCCGGTTCCTGATGCACCAGAATCATTCTCACTTGAGTCAGACGAGGAAGAGGATGAAACTTCTGGTCCTGAACCATCAATGTCACAGGACCCACATTTTCTCCCCTCCTCCTCCTCTGAACCACACCTCATAACACAAGGTGAACTGAATGACCTTGTCATGGATTTGGAACTACCCAAGAGTAAGGCAGAGCTTTTGGGCTCCAGACTACAGCAGTGGAATCTCCTGGCAGGTGATGTTAGGGTTTCCATGTTCCGTGACCGTCAAAAGGATCTTGTCCCATTCTTCTTCATGGAAGGTGATCTTGTAGCCTGCAACAACATCGATGGTGTGATGCAGCCCTCAACATCGTTCAGGATCCAGATGAGTGGAGACTGTTCATTGATTCATCAAAGACGAGTCTTAAAGCTGTTTTACTGCATAATGGCAATGTTTTGCCATCAATTCCAGTTGGTCATGCAGTCCATATGAAGGAAACCTATGACAACATGAAACAACTTTTGAGGTGCATAAACTATGACCAACATCAGTGGCAGCTTTCTGGAGATTTGAAGGTTGTTGCTCTCTTGCTTGGTCTGCAGACTGGATACACAAGGTACTGCTGTTTTCTCTGCGAATGGGATAGTCGTGGAAGAGATTCCCACTACATCAAGAAAGATTGGCCGCTCCGACAGTCATTGGCGCCTGGGAGGAAAAGTGTTCAGCATCCACCACTTGTTGAATCAAGGAAGATTTTGTTACCACCCTTACACATCAAGCTGGGTCTGATGAAGAACTTTGTCAAGGCCATTGACAAAACACAAGCAGCTTCCAAGTACCTCTGTGGAAAATTTCCAAGGTTAAGTGAAGCTAAGATAAAGGAAGGTGTCTTTGTTGGTCCTGAGATTCGTGAACTTCTTCGAAATGATGCATTTGACCATGCACTGCGTGGCAAGGAAAAAAAAGGCATGGAAAGCCTTCCAGGTAGTGGCAATCAGTTTTCTCGGAAACAACAAGGCAGACAACTACAGGTTGTTGGTGGAAAACCTCCTCAAGGCATACAAAAGCCTTGGTTGCAACATGTCACTAAAGATACATTTTTTGCACTCTCATCTAGATTTTTTTCCACCGAACTGCAGAGCAGTGAGCGACGAGCACGGCGAGCGATTTCACCAGGACATTGCAACAATGGAGAAACGCTATCAGGGCAAATGGAGCCCATCAATGCTTGCAGACTATTGCTGGACAGTGACAAGAGATGCTCCATTTAATGAATACAAGAGACAAGCCAAGAAGCGCCGAGTAGACACTGAATAGGACTAAACTATGTACATAATAGTTTTTTGCCTTTTGTTTCATAATAAATTTTATTTATATAACCCCTTTGCTGATTTTTAAAGTGTTACATAAACAGGACAGGTGAAATAGTATCATGTAAAGCAACCATAAACACATGAAAAGACCTAGGTTTACAATTTATGATTAAAACTCTACTATCTACACAATATACATAGACATAAAATGTAAAAACTTAAATACCTTAGAAACAGTAGCCAATCAGTTGTTTTAATTGTCATATTTGAATTCAGCACATCAAAATACATACTAAATAGCACATTTTATCTCTGAAGCAGACGACTTCTCAAAAATTGTAGACCAGTGTTACACTCTGGTATGGCTACTGATTCTTGGCTCGTTCTTGGACTCTGCCCACCCTGGACCCAGCTCTAATCGGTAGACTGAATTTTCCCTTTAACCATTAGGCCATACTGCTCATTGCCCAATCTCTAACAGTTGGGGCAGCCCTCCAAAACAAGGCTTAGGGGTCCATCTCGCCGACATAGATCTCACCCAGGCCAGTCCTTCATTATCAGAGTTGGTAGGGGCTCTACGGAACTTGCAGGTGCAGGGGACATCAGAGGGCCCCGCAATTCTAGCTCTCTGGGAACTGAAGATCCTGCTGCCAGAAAAATTTGACTATGATCGCAATCAGTTCTGAGGCTTCCTGAACCAGTGCTGGCTCCTGTTCTTATGTCTCCATTGTTCCCTACTGACCAGTCTTGGGTTGGGCTTATTAGTTTATTGGCTGGGGAAGTCTTGGCTTAGGCGTCTTCCCCCTTGGAACAGTCCAGCCCCCTCCTGGGCCAGTTGGAGGGGTTTAATCAATCAGTGTTCGTGATCTTTGACCCTCACCGCTCTCAAACTGCCAAGGCTAAACTTCAAGTGCTACGGTAGGGGTCAGATACATAGCCGAATTCCACCGTCTATCCATGGATGCTGAATGGAATGAGGCAGCACAGTGCCACCATTTCTGGCTAGGATTGAACAAAGCTGCTGAAGATGAACTGGTGTGGGTCAGAGCTCCATCTAGTCTGGACAACCTAAATGATTTGTGTATTCAAATTGGCAACCACCTGACCAAATTGTGCCATGAGCGTGGTTCAGTCTTCTGAACCCTGCCAACATCCTGGACTGTGGCTCTTCAACAGTGCAGTTCGCTCCAGACCTGGTTTTATCAGGTCTGCCCACATCTACCTTTCCCAGAGAAGCACAGACACCGAGTGTCAGGGCTGTGCTTATATTGCAGATACTTCGCAGTGTTATGTCCAGCAAAGATTGTGCTGGTCGTTGGATCAGGAAGATGCCAGACCCCAGCTTCGATAAAGGAACCTGTGCTGACCAGTCTCATCCCCCTCTGGAAATTCTTGGCTCCCACATGCCATTGTTGGGACAGTAGCAATCATGATTCAGCATCTGACACCCCTCCAACTGCTGTCGCAGATCCAGTTTTTTATGAGTCCCGAGATCCACCTGGAAGCTCTAGTTGATTCAGGGGTCTTGGACAATTTTATGAACTGGGACTTTGCTAAGGCCCAAGTGATTCCTACTCTGTGCAAGAACTTTCCGGATCTTGTGGAAACCATTGATGGTTTGCTCCTGTCCTTGGGCCCAGTAATTCGCCAAACCATTCTCCTAGCAGTTTTCTCTCCATGGGTATCGGGAAACCCTCTAGCGTGAGTTAATTTGGGCCCCTGCTCTGTGGTCATCTCGGTCTGCCCCAGCTACCTGCACATGACCCCAACATCCACTGGCAGAAAGGGATATGTTTCTGCTTGCAGTATTGCCCACAACCCTGTCTCCCAGAAGCCAGTAAGAGGACTAGTACTCTGTAGCTTGTGCCATGAGCTGGGGAATCCCTGCTCTGCATAAGCAAGCTCACAGCAGCGAAACACACCTGCCACAGACTAGTCTGCCGCTGTCAAGATACTGCTCAAACATTATGACCTCACTGATGTATTCAGCAAAGGAAACATGGATGCCCTGCCCCCACACTGGAGGTATGACTGTCTATCAACCTCCAGTCCAGAGCTGAGATTCCCTTCCACTGTATATATGCCCTGTCTGAACTGGAACTGCAGGCTCTTTGCACATATCTGCAGGAGAACCTGCAGAAGGAGTTCATCCATCCATCCATCCATGTTCCAGTCAGGGGCTCCAATCTTTTGTTAAGAAGGAGGATGGTCCTTGCAGCCCTGCATTGATTACTGGGCACTCATAAGGTGACTGTTTGGAACTGCTATCCACTCCCTCCCATTCATGAGCTCCTAGACCATCTGTGCTCTGCTTGACTTTTTATGAAACTAGATCTGTGTGGGTCCTAGAACCTGGTACGTGTGCGAGAGGGAGATGAAGGGAAGACTGCCTTCTGCACTCAGTATGGCCACTTCTAGCACCTCGTCATGCCAGTTGGCCTTCCAGCTTTTTATTCATTGCCTCTTCTGGGACATGCTGGATCAGTTCGTCATTTACCGTGATGATATCCCTATATTTTTTGTGTTTGTTTTGTTTTGAGGATCAGATCCATCATGACCAGCACATACAAAGTGTCTTGAAAAAACTTTGTCTGAACCATCTGTATGCCAAGCTGGAAAAATGCCAGTTTGACCAGAACACAGTGAAGTTTCTGGACTGTCATCTCCCATAATGAATTGGCTATGGATCCATGTAAGGTGGCAGCCATCACAGACCGGGCAGTGCTAAAAGAAGTCTGCAGAATACAATGCTTTCTGGGCTTTGCCAATTTCTATAGGAGATTTATCAAGGTGTTCTCTGGTGTGAGCGCCCCTATCATCGACTTCCATGTTAGGGAGCATTGCTTATTTTGTCTCCAGAACCACAGACTGCATTTGATCGCCTAAAGCAGTGATTCGTCTCAGCCCCCATCTTGATCACCTAAATCCAGTCAGACCATTTGCAGTGAAGGCAGATGCTTTAAACTTTGCACTGGGACTAATTCTCCCTGTTGGCTGATGACTAGCTTCATCCTTGTGCCTTCCATTCATGCAGATTTACTCCACCAGGGCAGAATTATGACATTTATGACATTTCCAATACGTCTGTTAGTCTATAAGGTGCCACAGGACTCTTTGCCGCTTTTACAGATCCAGACTAACACGGCTACCCCTCTGATTTTAGACAGAGTTATTGAAAATTAGACTGACTTTTGAGGCAAGGTGTGATCTCCTGGAAGGTGCTAAATTCTCAGTCCAAGTTCTTACTGATCATAAGAACTTGGAATTCCTAAAGACAGGTCAGCCCTTGAACCAACAGCAGGCCTGATGGTCTCTCTTCTCTACCTTTTGATTTCATGGTCACCACCCGCACCAGAACAAGGAATGGGAAGGTGCACACATTATCTAGAAAGGACAAGTGTTATTAGCCTGGCATGGAAACCCCATCCATGATCCTCAGACCTTCAAATTTTATTGTGGAGTGTGGTGCCAGCAATCTGATTCCCTCCATCTGGTCTCTGTTGCCCAATGAATCATTTGCAATTCAAATTCATTGGGCCCTAGAAGATACCAGCCATCAGTCTGACTTCGCATTCACACTCCACAATGGGAACCTCTACCACAAGAAGTGCATCCCTGTGCCCGAGGGGCCATCCAGGCTCCATGTCCTAAGACTCTGCCATGACGCTCCTCTGGCAGGCCACTTTGGCCAATTCAAGACCCAGGACCTGGTGTCTTACAAGCTTATGGTGGCCAGCTGGGCGTGCTTCTGTAGCAACTTATCTGAGGTCCTGTGATCTCTGTGCTTAGACGAAGACCCTTGTGTCAGACCACTGTGTCTCCTGCAGCCTTTTCCCACCCCATTTCAGCCCTGGACTTTCTTGTGGAATTGCCGCCCTTCTAAGGACACACTACAATTCTAGTGGTAGTGGATCTTCTTATGAAGATGTTGCATTTTGTACCACGGTTGGGGCTTCCACACCGCCCGAGAGACAAGCCTTCCTTTTTGAAGAAAATCTCTTTTGCCTTTGTGGGTTACCAACAAGCATAGTTTCTAATTGGGGATCTCAGTTTGTTTCTCATTTTTGGCAGAAATTCCTGCGCCTTCGAAGAATTGATACCTGTACTGTGACTGCTTACCACCCAAAAACCAAACGTCAGACGGAACAGATCAGTTGGTTTCTGGAGCAGCACCTACACTGCTTTCTTAATTACCATTGCTTATCTTTCACAGAGAATTCACCTACCACCGTGCCACGCGCGGCTCGACCCAACTGTCCCCCTTGTTTTGCTAAGCATAGATTCCACCTTCGCTTCCCCCACAAGATCCTCACCAAGTCCCCAGTGCCTGACATTTCTGACCTTACTGCTTGCATCCATCAGGTGCACCAAAAGCTTAAACGCTGGTTAGAAGAAGCTTAGGCAGCTATATGCATGTCCACACTGTCAGCCAGCTTCTCAGTAGGGCATAAGGTCTGGCTGTATGCCCAGAACCTTAGATCTACTCACCCATCTACAAAGCTGGACCACTAGTACTTGGGGGACCCTTTCAGAATATGGAACAGATTAATCCAGTAACCTTCAGGCTACAGCTATCTTTCAAGGACTGTCCCATATTCTATATCTCCCTGTTAAAACCACATACTGCACATTCCTTTCACTGCCCCACCTCACTGATAACCATTCAAGAGTAGAAAGAATACACGGTTTGGCAAAATGTGGACTGTCACCGACTATGGTGAAGGTGCCTGTACTTAATTGACTGGGAAGGATCTGGCTCGGATGAAGGCTCGTTGGAATCTGGGGAACACATCCACAACCCTGACCTGCATGCTTTTCACTGTGCCTGATTGAGGAAACCAGGCCCCGAGGCCCCCAGGAGTTACACTTGGGGGCGTGGGGAGGATAATGTCAGGAATCAGGGCCTGCAGCAGAGTCAGGCTCCTGTCATCCCAATAAGCAAAGCTGGCCTTCAGCAGGCTGCCTGCTGGATTGCACCACCTGATTGGTCAGGAAGGGCAGCTGGTTGGCTTTTAAATGCAGCAACATCAGCTCTCTGGCATATCAAGCCTGCAGCCATGCTTGCCCTTATTCCATTCTTGCTCCTGCTTTGTTCCAGCCATGGTTCCTCTTCTGCTCCTGCCTCTCTGGTACTGATCCTTGGCTCTGCCCCTGGTTTATGACTCTGGTCGACCCACCAGCTCTGGCATTAGACTCCTGTCTCTCCGTTACTGACCCTTGGCTTGTTCCTGGACTCTGCCCACCCTGGACCCAGCTCTAATTGGTAGGCTGAATTCTTGCTTTAACCACTAGGCCAGACTGCCCACAGCCCGGTCTCTAAGAGTTGGAAATAAAAGAACACATTGCCCTTTTCAAAAAGCATATGCAGTAACCTCAGTGGTATCCTGATCACCATTCTCTTTCTTACATCCCCCTTCCTTCCCAAACTGGAAGGGAGAAGAAAATGGTGCCATGTTCAAGGGTATGTATGTGTGAGTTCTTGCTAATAGCATAAGGTTTCTCTTCCTATACAGTCAGTGCATTACCAGGGTTTGTTAATAAAGATCTTTGGGTATCTCATGCATGAAGGGTGCCGTAGGTGCTAAATATTATACTACTTATTTATTATTTTAAGATAATTTCTATCCTATTCTAGCATACTGGTTCTGATATTAATTTCACCAAAACTGTGTCTGTGTTTAAAAAACCCAGGTACCTCCAAAACACCGCGCCCCCCCCGCCCCCCCAAAGCCTGATCCAATTGTCTGGACAAAAAAATTCTGAAGACAGGATATGGCAATAGAACATTAAACCATAAACATTAATTTGTTCTAGGTACTTTCAGAAATCTGTGTCCCTGGATTGTTATGAGCAATCGCATGTTTGGTTATGCCATACAAAATCAGCTGTACTTCTCTGAAGTCCAAATATACTGACTACATAAGTGTCTTGAAACAGTTGGGCATGTTGTGATGTAGATATTGGAAATGCCTGTTATGTTGCCCTGAAAGCATCAGCTGTTAAGCAATATGCTGCCTTTGAGGGCTCCTGTCCACAGTAGTATCTGCTCATAACCCTCTGTGTCCTCCCACTGACCCTGAAGTTCTCATGTTAATGTAATCTGTGCTTCCTGACTGTAGACCTTAATTGCTGCACTACTGGTCCTCCACTTAAACCCTGGAGTTGCTGAGTTCTATGACACTCAGTTACAATGTTAATTACTCCTGAGGAATTCTGTGCCACTGCACGCACATAGAATTCACGTCCCCTGCAGATTTCTTTGCTTCCATACAGAAAAATGACTTTCTGATGGGGAGGCAAAGGGAAGCTGCACGAGCGATCACGGTCACATGCCCCTCCCCAGCAGCATGGGCACGTTGTTTCAGGTGCCTTGGAGCAGCTGGGGGAGAGGTAAATCACTGACGGGGGTGGGGGATGTGGGACTGGGGACGCCCTGGCTGGTGGCTCCTACCTTGCGCCAGGCTCAGCTGCTAGTCCTGGCTGGGCTTGGGATGGGGGAGGACAGGACTTCCTCGTTCCCTGCAAGGAGCAGCCGGGCCCAGGTCAGACCCACCCCCAGAAACCTCCCCTGGCTGCAGGAAACGCCGAACCTTGCCCTGCTTCCTGTCCCCATCGCTCCTCAGCTGCAGGGAGAGGGGTCACTGTTTGGGAAGCTGCTTCCCTGTTCATCCACCCCCTGTGCATCCAGACTCCCTCATACCCATCCCCCCCCCCCCCCAATCAAACCTCATTCCCTGCATCCAGACTGTCCCTGCACTCGAACCACCACCCTGATGACTCCCGCCCCCCCCGTACCTGCCCCCCCAAAAGAGCCCTCTGCACCGAAACCCCTCCCCTGCTGAGCCCCAACCATAGGTGCTGGAACTGGGGATGCTGCCGCACCTCCTGGCTTGAAGTGGTTTCCATCATATAGAGGGTTTAGAGTTTGGTTCAATGGCTCTCCGCACCTCCACTATACAAATTGTTCCAGCACCCCTCGCCCCAACCGCATTCACCTGCAGCGTTCCATTGCCCCAGCACCTGGAACCCCCCCCCCCCCCCCCAAGCCCCTGTGCATCCTGATCTGCATCCGGACCCCCCACTGAGCCACCCACATCCAGATTGCCTCGACAGAACCCTCTTGCCCCACACCTGGATCATCTCACACTAAACCTCTCCACAAATAGATCCTGCTGGACTGAGCCTGCCTGCCCGCTCCTGGCATCCGGGTCAGGTGCAGCCTCGCCGCCGTGTCTGTGTCCGGGAGTGGGGCTGCAGTGTGATCTCCCACCTCCATGCAGCCAGTGGCCGTTGCTCCTCACTGCCATGCTGGAGCCTCCACATTTATCATTGACAAAGTTTGCAGAATTTTAAAACGTGTGCAGAATTTTTATTTTTTGGTGCAGAATTTCCTCATGAGTAGTTAATGGAGTATCCTGATGTACTACAAATCAGCCTTGCAGGTGCTTTTAACCTAGTGCACCTTTCATATTAAGCAGCATTTAAAATGACTCATGTGGATGATACCTCACATATAATAATTAGGAGGAATTTTACTTTCTTATTCTCTGGCAGCCTGGGATAGTGGCCAGTAATAACAGACCTATTGCCAGGAATGATAAACTTGTGTCTACGGAGTGGGGATTAGTCTTTGAAGATAATGTGTTGTGGAAACCTATGTGAAGCCTCTTCCAGACTAGAATTGGAGAGACTTGAATGTCTACCAAACAGGAAGATATCTAATGTGTCTCTGATGCACTAAACAGCTACTGCCAAGGGACTAATGCCAGTATATTGCTATTGGTGACTTCTAGTCTTAAAAGGTGAATCTCTCGCTTGGCACGAGAGAGAAGATTTAAAGAGAAAATGAATAGTGTTGTGTTTTAGAAAGTAAAATTTCTAGTGTTAATTTAGGTTTATGTACCATTTTTATGTCATATTTTACATTGACAGATAAGGAAGGGAACCATTTTTCTATACTCTGGGTACTGGCGAGTGTTCTTCTTGGTGCAATAGCCATGCTGTGCAAAGAACAAGGAATTACAGTACTGGTAAGGTCTCTTCATAACCACTAAATTCTGTCCTTGGCATCCATAAACTACTACCGCACACATGCGGCTGCAAATCTTCTCCACATCTGTAAACAGCTTGGATTGTGCTTCTGCATTAGTTGGTCTGTTAAGGAAATTGGCTTATGAATGTTAAACATTGACCTAGCCAGGCTCTGTGCCCAGTGCTTCTAATGTGATTCCTTTTGTGCTTGTTTGTGTCTCTGTGAGCAGCTTGCATGTACCTATAGAAGTCTCTACTTGCCTGCTTTGTAGATATTATAATGCCAGTTTTAGTTTGTGCCACATTGGATGCCTGTGGTCTTGCATGTCTGACTGTCATCTTGGGCCCACGATGCCAGCAAATCTCAAAGGGATTGTTCATAGATTAAATGAACAAGACTGATAAATGGCTGATAAAGACGTTTTTGTATGCCCTACGTCCCTTTTTTTAAAAAAAAAGAATCGTTGACACTGCCTAGTTAGAAGTAGCTGTTCTGCTTATCACTTCTATTGATTCTCTTCCTTATTTTAAGCACGTATCTAAATAGGAGGCTTCTTTTTTGAGTTGATGTGCTTCTGTATCTTTTTACTCACCTGAGGTCGTCCTGTTTGTGATGACCCTATCACTTCAACAGTAGCCTACTGAAATGCCAAAATTGGGGTGTATTTCTACAGCTGGAGAATGGCTTCAGCTAGAACTGGTAGGGATGGAGTAGTAGAACAAAGGAATACTTAAGGAATGAATAGCCTTGTTCATATTATTCTTGGTATAAAGAAGAGAAAACAAATGACAGAAACATATCCTGAAGCATAAGCAGAATTGTTTTTAAATAGACTATCTTTCAAAGGCATGTTTGGGAGACACACAAGTGGCTCTCTAACTTAGGTGTGTTGTGGTTGTTTCTCATAGTAGCATGACAATAATGTTTGAGTAGCAGCCTCAGCTTTTATTTTCTGGCTGTCTTTGTTGACGTTGCATTGTTAGGATGATTATATTCATCGTCAAGCTCAGGGATAAGGGTTTCACAGTAAGAGAAGCACTGGCCAAAGGGAGCAAAAACAAGGGTAAAGAGGAGCCATAGAAGCCACACACAAAAATGAAAAGTGCTTCATGCTGAAATGCCCCTTTCCAACTGTATCCCCGTCTCCCTCCCTTCCTCAGTAAGCCACCCACCGGATACTGACAGCTGGCCTCCTTGCATGGAGTCACTCTGAGGTTCATACCAGTTTCCCTCTGTTTCCTGTGGCTGACAGAGATTGATTTGGTCTTTGCCTCTTAATGAGTAGAAACGCTTACCCTCACCTAGCAGTGTGCTTCTGCTAGTTCCTTGTAGTCCTTAAGACACTAGATCATCTCTAAAGATATTAGGATGCTAGCTACAGGTCCCTCATCAATAAGTGTTAAAGATTAGCGAACATTTTTGGTGGTGGGATGTATTTGACATAGAGTATGCCATGAAAATAGCATGTCAGGATAAAAGGGTTACTGGAGGAGATGGATATATGGGACCTGATTCTGATCTTGTTTTCACCAGTGGAACTCCTTTAACTTCAGTTAAATTAGTCCTGATTTTAGGGTTTTGTCCGGCAAAGTGCTGAGAAACAAAGGCTGAATGCCCTCAGATCCTATAGAGATCTGTAGAATTTTGCCAGAGGTTTTCAGCACCTTGCAGGATCGGGCACTTACATTGGTGTAATTCCAGTGAGAATCCTTCCGGGATCCTCGGTAACTCTGTCTAAACCATTGCTCTGGCAACCTATATGACCGTTTTAAAGAAAAAGGTGATTTGAACCCATCCAGCCAAAATATGCGTGATGCTTCACTGGTGCACAGTGAGAGGTAAGGGATGGGTGCCTTTTAAAAATCCACTTTATTGCACTAGTCCCTATGACTGCAACCCCTGGGCTGCAAAAAGGGTAGGAAGGGCAGAGAGGAGATGGGGTAATGTTCTCATGCCCCCATTACACATGCATAGGCCAGGAGGCTTCCTGGCCATGCACAGGGGTGCATGCGGCATCCTGTCAACTGCTGAGGCATGGTAGTCTTTCTTTTTCTTGGAACACTGACTGTATCCATTTGTAACAAGTTCAGAATTAAGATGCATAGTGATTTACTATAGAAGTAGGATTTTTAAAATACCCTTTTAATAAATGAGTTCTTCTTTCTCTCTTGGTTATTTAGGGCTTGAACGCTGTATTTGATGCTCTGGTGATTAACAAACTAAATATTTTGGAACTTATTCAAAAGGTACTACATAAGGGCAAGTCATTGGAGGTGAGTGTGCTCAGTCTCAGTTCATTCTAGCTGTCCAAGCAACAAAAAATATGCCATTTTCACAGTTTTGTATGTGCTGGGAGTGAAATCAAAAACGATATATAATTTGAGTCAGCAAAACAAGGCAATGATCTGGAACATCTTTTCGGCAACATGAGTGATCATGGTAGAGCATTGCTGTATCCAGCAAAACTTAAACGCCTGCATTTCATAGCTCTTTTCACAGCAATATATAAACAGCTGATGTCTGAGTATTTAAGAAAGCTGGCTCTAACGTATGGAATCAGTCCAAGACCAGTCAGATGGATGTTGACAACATCCGATTGGCAAAGCGAAGAGCGAATTATTTATCCAGGTTTAAAAAACAGATTTTAAGGCAGAAAAAGCAAGAGTTACAGCATGCACAGAAGTACTTGTTATATAAGGGTACGTCTTCACTACCCGCCGGATCGGCGGGTAGCAATTGATCTGTCGGGGATCGATTTATCGTGTCTCATCTAGACACGATAAATTGATCCCCGAACGCTCTCCCCGTCGACTTTGGAACTCCACCTTGGCGAGAGGCAGAAGCGGAGTCAATGGGGGAGCGGCAGCGATCGACTCGCCGCCGTCCTCATGGCCAGGTAAGTCGATCTACGATATGCCGACTTCAGCTACGCTATTCACGTTGCTGAAGTTGCGTATTGTAGGTCGACCCCCCCCCCCCCCCCTCTAGTGTAGACCAGGCCTAAGAGAATAATTTTCTCTTTCGGCAATCCAGCTCAAATACTTTCTTTCCCCCAGAACACAAATTGCCAAGAAAGAAAGAGACCTCCTAGTATCTAGACATAGAAGCTGTGAATGAGAACCCAGTTAATCCACTGGCAGTCACTGGAGGATAAACGGGTGTCTACAGTGGATCCTAATTCATCCATTATCCGCTCAGATGGAATCTGGCATGTCACACATGCAGTGGCAAGCAAATCCCAGAAATAACAAGCATTGGGTAAACTTTTGACTGCAACTGGATAGTCCCTCAAGAGAGAAGAGAGTTACTAATGACAAACTAATCATCTGCCCCTCCTGTGGAGGGTTCAACAAGGCAGAAGAATCTTCATTGGACTTTGCATGGTGTGAAACTGCAGAGAACCGTTTCTCCTCTGGTGCTTAGTTTAAACCCTATGGCGCTTCCATAAACTCTCCAAGGATGAAGTGTGAATGAAAGGCCCTTTGGAGCTTAAGGAGGGATCTCAGTAAATGGGAGTGGACTCTGTAGAATTGAATTAGCTAATTTGGGCAAAGATAGCTAGCTCGAGGGAAAGGGGTAGTTCTAGCGGTAAAAATAAATGCCAGAGCACTCAGCAGTGTAATTTAACTAATGTCAGTCAGTTTAAGAAAAGTGAGGAGTCTTGGGATTAGTAGGGGACTAAAGCAGAACCACTTCAGAGTTTTAATGAGGAAAATGCTTCAAAGATAAATCTTTTATAAGTGAAGCTCTTTAAAATGTGAAGAATTTAAAGCATTGTTTCTGGTTTACAATTTTAAATCATTAGGGCTGTTTGTGGAAAACTTCATGAAATAACTGGCATTTGAAAATATGATGGAAAATACTAATAGCTCATTAATTTTAACTTCTTCCACCTCCAGAAATTATTCTGATCTGTGCATGGAAATTTATTGAAGTCTTTGTATACAGAGTTTCAAGTTGCTTACAATTTCTTCTCCCTCTAAATCCCCCAGGAGCCTAAAGAAACATTAAACTTTTTTTACCACAATTTCAGATCCAGACCCTCTTTTCACATTTAAGCCTCAATCCTCGGCATAAGAATTGGACAAAAGAGCAGTGACATTTCTTCGAACTTGTGTTTATTTTAAATTTTTCTCTCCACCATGATGATTTTCATGAAAGATAAACTTCTCTAACCATGTAGTGGAGAGTGACCTGAAAATGAGGTCATAATGGAACACTAGAGGCAGTCTTAAGGATGGAATTCTTGCCTTGTTTCTCCATAATAAATCCTGTATAAACTGCAATAATATATTTTACAGTAAAATGTAGGTTCCTAAGTCACTTGGGCTTAGTCACGCTTTAAAAATTTTTATCGCAGTTTCCTCCTTGTCCCTAATTTTTAACTGTGCAACTTTCATGTATCAACTCATATAATTTTTACACTGAATAGATTTAAATGGAGAAAAACACTTGTTTTGGAACAATAGCCTATAAAAATATCTGTTTAAAACAGAATGCTAGTTAAATATTTCAATTGTATTTGAGATGTTTTTAAAGTTAAATGCTCACAGTACATTATCTTTAATTCTCAGAGTATTGATCTTTCCAACATGCTGTATGCATACTTACAGCTGTTCCTCAAATCCTCTGACACAAACTGACTTGAGAAATAACTTAAACTTCCAGAGGTTGTTAGAGACTCTTCTTAAAGAAAAATGGTTTCCTTTGTAATTCATTATCAATAAAATTTTGTTTGCAATAAGTCTTTCTTTTCAAATTAATCAATGAAGACCAGAAAATAAAACCAGAGAGAAGGGAATCCTCAGCCTTTATTTTGTTTCTTGATGATTTCTTTCCCAAAGCCCCTACAATATATATCAGATGCTGTATAATCAGAAGGCACAGTCCTTCTCCTGAAGAGCTTCTTTCTTATTCTTTATGGCAACAATATTTATTATAAGTAAAGCAAGTAGATACCCATGTAATAGAGAATTTGGTTCAATGGCTGTAAAACATTTATTCCCTTCGATATTTAGAATTCACAAATACCATCATCTCTCCAGCTATTTCTGTTTTAGGTGGGTGGGAACAAGATCTGAAGGTGTTAATAATTTGTCCTGTTTTTGTTTTCTCCTGTAGAATGTTGGGTTGTTTAAAAAGGGACTCCTCTTCAGGATAACTCTTCTGTTGTCTGGAGGGGCCACTATGCTCTGCATGCGCTGGAGAATTATGGGCACAGGACCACCCGCTTTTACTGAAGTAGACAACCCAGCTTCATTTGCAGACAGCTTGTTTGTGAGAGTAAGTCACAAACCTGTCATACTTCCGCAAGTTCAAAAAAATTGGGTCTTTAAAAGGAAAGTTCAATTTTACTTCAGCACCTCAAAAAAAAAAAAACCCAAAAAAAAAAAACCCCACTCCAGTAAAATGAGTGTTTCTTGTATTTGTGGACTGTATGATGAATCACCTTCTTAGTAAATCTTGTGTGGTTTTATTTAATGTACTGTGTTTTTTCTTCCCCTCTTTTTCTATGTTCTTGGGAGAAGGGATACAATCCTTTGCTGTCCTTTCTCTTAGCAAATATTGAAAGTTGGCCCTACACTTTTCCTTCACCTTTGAATAAAATAACACCATGTTCTGGCTGGGTACATGGCTTTGTATGTTTTTTTGTTTTGGGTGCTTTTACCTGCAATGGGTATGTCTACACTGCAATAAAAGGCTCGCGGCTGACCGAGGTCAGCTGACTCAGGCTCATGGGACTTGGGCTTCGGGGCTATAACATTGAAGTGAAGATGTTGGGGCTTGGGCTGGTGCCCGGGCTCTGGGACCCTCTTCACTTGCAGGGTCTCGGAGCCCAGGCTACAGCCTGAGCTCAAACGGCTACACTGAAGTTTTATAGCCCTGCAGATGGAGCCCAAGTCAGAAGACATGGACTAGCTGTGGGTCTTTATTGCAGCGTAGACATGCCCAATAATAAAGCTGGGCTTTTTTTCACCTTGCCTTGTATTCTGGGAGATTGTCCCACCCAGATCCAGATATATAGAGGACTGTCTACAATTGGATCTCCCTCCTGAATAGGAGAAGCATCCTGTGCATGGAAAATGTTTTTGATAAAAATCATCATACTATTTTTTTAAATGCAAAATTAATGGACCTGTACGTAATTAGAATCATGCAGCATTTAAATTAGGACACAGATTATTTTAAAAGCTACATTTTGGGGGGAACAGAAACAAAGATCACAAAGAGTGCTGAAGTTGGATTTTTTTTGGCGGGGGGGGAAGTTTAGTATCAAATAAATGTTTGTTTTCCTTTGACTGACAGGCTATAAACTATAATTACTACTATTCGTTGAATGCATGGTTGCTGCTGTGTCCCTGGTGGCTGTGTTTTGATTGGTCAATGGGCTGCATACCCCTTATTAAATCAGTCAGTGACTGGAGAATAATTGCACTAGCAGCACTTTGGTTCTGCCTAATTGGCCTGATATGCCAAGCTCTGTGCTCACAAGACAGCCATAAGAGAAGGTAAGAGACAGTGCTGAATTTTAAATTCCACACTAGGTTAAGTACAGTATTATTTTGTTAAATCCACTACTGATCATTTTAACAATTCAGTGGAACCAATATCTAGCAAATGTATTTCAAATAAATATTTATAGGTATTATTACAGTTTCATCCCAATTTGGGCATTGACTACTTGGAAGCAAACTTGTAGAAAGAGGTATGGATGGCTGCTTTATTTTCCTCCTGAAATGGCATTTTGAGATCCTTAGCACTGTAGGTGGTAAAAAGTAATTTGTGGTCAGAGTAGAGTGTAATTGATGCATGTTGTGCCCCTCTTTTTACAATTCTTTTTTCCCTTCCTTTTGTAATAACAAAAAAGGGGCCTTTTTTGAAAAGATGTAGTGACTCTGGCCATTGATTAAAAATAAAATGCTATCCCGGAGTGATTACTCTTTTATCAATGAAGGGTTATTGAGAAAATAATTGCGGGGGGGGGGATTGTACTTTTATAGAAAAGAAAACCAAATGCTTCTGTAAATAGTAGCCTTTAATATGATAAAAGAATTTAACATCTCTCATGATATGTTTAGGTTGCACTTTTTGGATGTCCTTAACTGATAAATTTGCAAGCTCTTTAAAATTATATAAACAATTTAATCCCAATGCCATCCATCGTTCAAATTTTTATCATCTTCTGCAGTGCCCATTTTTCCATCTAAAATGTTAATCTATTATACTTCCCTTTCCACTATGCTTTTACTAGTTTGCACAGCCTACGTCATTACTAAGTCAATACTCGCTCATTAATACTGACACAGAAGCAGTGAGAGACGCGCACACCAGAGTATGGTTAAATGCAGAAGCTGCCATTTTAATAAGCTATTAACCAACAAGGAACCCCTTCCCAAACTACCTGGCAAGGCTGTTCTAGTGTGGAATTTAACTGGGTGCCAGTGGCTCCAAGTTCACAAATCTCACAATGGATATGGGGGCAGTGCTCCCTCTACGCACCCATGCCTGCTCAGGGATCCTGGCAAGAAGTCAGAGTCCCAGCTCATTCCCCTCATTCACACTGGAGGTAGGAGAGTTGCAGGGAGCCAGGCTGCACGAGGCATGGACCCCTTCACCATGCAAAGTTGTGCTTGAGGGCCATGCCCAAGAAGCACATTGAGTTAAGAACCTCATATAGGACTGTTTCTTAACTCCCTCCTCCCTCCCCACCCACTGGAACCAGCCAAAGTTGTAACATATGTAATATAAATCCCTAAATAAAACTGCTTGGATGTTTGATGGAAGGTGGAAAAAACCCCATGTAGTCTTTTGCCATATAGGGAAAAAAATTCCTTCCAGACCCTAAATAAAATTTGGCCATCAGCATAGCCCCTTAGGGATCTAGTATACTAAGAGGAGGTATGGGTGGGGCTGGAACAAAGTCAAAATGGCGACAGGCCATTAGTGGGCAGAAACAACATTTCCTTCCTCACCCTGCCTCTGCATTTGGGAGCCAGTCAGTGGGTCTGCCCTGATCCAGTCATCCAATGGCAGCCGGAGTGTGTGGGTCAGACTCAGACCCTGTTAGAGCCAAGCTACTTCCTCCCCCCTTATGGAAGGGAAGAGGAGGGGAAGACCAGTGGAAGCCCAAATTTCTGCTTCCATTCCCCACCCAAGGAAGGGGCAGCAACACAGAGAGCCTATAGGCCAGCGTTCATCATCATCTCTAAACTAACAAAATAATTTTGAAAGTGCAGTGAAGGCCTAGCAGACTGGCGGGGATGGACGGACCCAATTTCGGTTTCAAGTTCCCAACAGTTTATTATAGATAAAAATTAGTGTAAAAATATTTTAACATAATGTATAGATACCTTGATGTTGGCTCTCCTTTATGATGAACACACCGGCTTTGTGACATGAACACTTGGCTTCTTTGGTCTTCTGCTGAGAAAACTGGTTATTTCAAGCACAGTTTCTTCTTTAACAAGTTTATTTAAAAAGCCACCTCAGAGATGCATCATAAACACTACAATATTTTACCTTAATTGATCATTTATTAGTTTAAAAAATGTGTATACAGCTGTAATCAGTAGTTTTATTGCCTGTATATTTGGATTAGGGAGAACAGAATTAATGATTTCCAGTTTTTTGGGGTCATTTTGTGTCCTGGAATCCAAGTCTTGATTTCAGTTTAATTTTGTGGGAAGCATCTGAATTTTCAAAGAAGCCCACGAGAGTTAGGCACCCAGATCCGATTTAAGTTCAATGAGAGGTAGACATGAATAGGTTAAGTCCACATAATGGCTTCCAAAGATTGGTAAACAGTTTTTATATATTAACAGAAGCACTTTTTCATCTAAGTTTTGTTGCTAAATTGTGAATCTGTTCCTTATTTCCAGAGTTCTTACACTGGGACTGGGATTTCTTATTATCCCTTTTCTTCCTGCAAGTAACCTGTTCTTCCGAGTAGGATTTGTTGTTGCAGAGAGAGTCATCTACCTCCCCAGTATTGGCTATTGTATGCTACTTACGTATGGATTTAGTCTATTGAGCAAACAAGCTAAGAAAAAGGTACTAACAGTCAATAAAACTGATGACCAAGACTAGTGGAGGAGCTTTAATACAATGATAATTAACCTGTATCTCCTTTCTTCAAGAAAATGCTTGCTGCTGCTGTACTAGGAATCTTGTTCATCAACGTGCTGCGCTGTGTTATCCGCAGTAACCAGTGGAGGTCTGAAGAACAGCTTTTTAGGAGTGCTCTGTCAGTGTGCCCTCTTAATGCTAAAGTAAGTTGGTCACGCTCACTTTTTATTTAGTTTTTTAATATTCCCCATGGTAAATACATTGCAGTACAGCATCTCATGTACAATGCTAGCCTGGTGAAAGCACAGCCTAAAATAGACATCTAAATTATAATGACCGCATGGTCAACTTCTCAGCCAGTGCAAGTTACAGTACTTTAATTCAAAACTGAAAAAGATGAAAATAAATTGACTTCAATGAAGACATCCAGTCAAATAAGAAAAGACCAAATAACTAAATATATAACTAGTACCATCTGAAATAGTTGCATACAAAAGTGACTCTTTTCTGCAACAATCTCATAATCTGTGTAAAAAGAAAAATTAAACCATAAAAGTGTATTCAACTGATTTGCTGTCTGTGTTTTTAGAATCCTATTTTTGTCTACTTCAGTGGTGTTAGTACATTTCTGCTTTTTCTCCTGTTAGCTGTGCTGCTTCTACAGGGCTATGAGAGAATGAATTGAATCACTCATCTCAACAGAACTCCCGAGTCTATGGGTGAGATCCTCACTCCTGCTCCTTGACATCTGTTAAAATGGCCATAATGATGAAAAGGAGCTCAAAAAGCTTCCATTATGGACCGGGGATGATTTCCCCTGATGGCAGGCACTGCAGAAAACAGCCAAAGGCTGCCTTCAGAGAATCCCCTTGCAGGTCCTGACTTAGGGGGAATGCTAGGGGTGAAGCTGGAGGGGACCTGTCAGTGGTGGGCATTGGGGCCCCATATGGCAGCCCTGAGAGGCTGCCATAACTTAGGACCCTATTGCTACCTACGTTTTGTTCGAGGCCTCTTTAGCTCCTGGAGCAGCCCAGTATCAGGAGGGTTCAAAGGTGGCTAAAAGCCCCTGTAAGCTCCCCACATCCTTGAGCTGCAAGTTCTGTGCTGCCGCTCTAAGAGGTGCAGGGCAGAATATCACCTTTTAATACTAGTGTTGATGCAGAAGCCAGAAAGAATAAAGCTTGAATTTTGACCCCACGTTGAGTTTTAGGGCTGGCAGTGAGGTGGGAATGTTCACCGGCTCTTTATTTGTAAACTATTATGTTTTTGCCATTTCTTTTTGAAGTATAGCTGCAGTTTAAATTTCATTCACCTTTTGCAAGTCCTAGCTGAGATTTCCATTGGGCAACATCCATGTAGAAAAATATCGTACCACCTTACAGAATTTCGGAGCTCTGTAGTCTAGAGCAGTGCCTCAGAAAATGTGGATCAGGACCCTGAGGTCTTGTGGCGTTTAAATGAAATATTTGAACTTCCTTATTTAAAAAATGTAATATAAATATTCTACTTGGAGAAGTGAAAAATATACAAATTAATTTAATAGAGCTATAAAGGGGTCACCTTTAAAAAGGATCTTTTGCCAACATTTACAACAAGGTGGGGTTACCTCACCTACCACTATTTCCTAATCTCAGTAAATGGAAAAAAACACACGTGTATCTGAGGTTCTGTTGTATGGTAACTGTAGGCAAACATCTGCTTTATAATGATCACTTCAGCATATCTCATTCTGGAGGATTAGTACATGCTGTAACATATAAATGAAACGTGTTCAGTCTATCTCTTTGTGCCTGCTGGCACCCTTCTCAAAATGTTCTGCCCTAATGGGTTTGTGAGAGAGAGAGTGTGGTTAGTGTTGATTAGTGGGGAAATGAGAATCAGGTCCCTAGTCTAGCAGTCACCTTTAAAATAAGGAGATTACTCTGCTGTCTTCATAGTTACAACTCCCAGTTCTCTAGCTCACCCCTTCCCATTGCAATCATATTAGCTTTTTAGGGGTTGTTTTCATAGTAACTGCCAATCACAGCATATTTTGGAAAACTACTAAAGAATGTAAAAAAACCACCAGGGTATGATTATTCCATGATTGAAGAATTTTCACCCATTACCACAGAACTGTGCTCCACAAGCTGAACTTTTTTTCTGTCGGTCTTTCAAATTGTTTCCAATCCTCATAATTACAAAAGTAAATATGAAAATGGGAACCAGTCATAACTGATGCTATGCTGTCTTCCTGAGACTGCAGACAGCATAGCTATTAGGACTGTAACCTGACCCATTCATCTTAGTGAAGTGTTAACACTGTAACCTTAAGATGGCATTTAAATATCTAAATTAACTAGTTCATGGCTTTTACTTTATTTTAGCGGAAACATGTAGCTAATGTGTTTAACACACAATCCAGATTGCCTTCCACACCAATCTAGGTTCTAAAAGCCCCAGATGATTCTCAGTGAGCTACTGAAACCTCCAGCTTCCATCCTGACCACTCCAACAATGCAGCTGTAGGTTTTCAAAACCAAAATCCGTGGCATATTGAAAACCATAATGTGGACAGCAGAACATAAGTTTAATATCAAAATAAATAGCAAAGACACTGATGTTACTATTAATTTTCACGTTTAACTTGCTTGAAAAAAAAAATTAAATGAAGCTGCCATAGTTTTTTTTCAATCTACTACACCAGACTGATATAGAACTGAAGTCTTTGCACAGAATTTAGTTCCAGCTTGCTGTCAAGTATGCCAGGCCTTGTAAACACGCAGTCACAACAGGGAATGTATAGTGACAAGGAACATAATGAGAATTCAGATTGTCCTGCAGAGTACTGAATCTCCTCTCTGGGACAATGGATTTAGCTGGCTCAGGAAGGTGAACTTTACATGTCCCAGCACCAGCTTTGATAAATTTGGCCCTGTGTAAACAAATAAATGCCTATAAGCAAGTCACAAATATTTTGATATTTTAAAGAAGGGGTCACAACAGGGAAAAGTCTGGGAACTCCCTGTCGAGAGACATTTTAGACATAGGAGAAATGATTAAGAGGGAAGGGAATGCACTATAGTTTTTGGTAAAAGGTTGCTAGAAAGCACATTCAACACTTTTGACTTTAACCTACTTATTTGTGCACGCAACTATTTGAAATATGTTGTCAGATTGAAAAAGGATCATTTTAACCACACGACTATTTCCATGAACAGAAATTTGTCAGTCTGACCAAAAAAAAAAAAATCTGTTTATTTTAAACAGTGTAGATTCATTGAATTCAATAGATTTACTCCTCATTTACACTAGTATTAGTCAGAATCAGGTTCAGTATGAGTTGCTGGAAAACACTTATTTCTGTCTACTTTTATGAATATGCATGAAAATAGCATATTCATAGTTAGCCTTGCTCTGGGATTATAGGTAGCTTTGAGATTTAGAATAATACAGTGTTGCTGGCTTATAAATGGCCTAAATAGAAAGCTAAATTGGAGTCTTGCCATTGACTTCAATATGCTTTGCATCAGGCCCATAGTATGGCGGGAGGGATAGCTCAGTGGTTTGAGCATTGGCCTGCTAAACCCAGGGTTGTGAGTTCAGTCCTTGAGGGGGCCATTTGGGGATCTGGGGCAAAAATTGGAGATTGGTCCTGCTTTGAGCAGGGGGTTGGACTAGATGACTTCCTAAGGTCCCTTCCAACCCTGATGTTCTATTCTATTTTACTGCACTACTGGAATTAATTAATTCTATAGTATTGTAACAGTCATCTACAGCTGGTAAACGTGGGAACAGGTAATGTAATTGAATAATTTCTATTCTGACTAAAGGTGTTGAAGGCTAGTTACCAGCAGATTTTTGAAGTTTGAATTCTTTTTTGAATTATTGTCTTATGGGTGCTCCACATGAGGATGTTGTGCATGCCTGTGTACTTTTGATAGGAGATTTTTGGCAGCTGTGTCCACATGTGCACCCTTCACATCCTCATGCTCTGGTACGAGGCCATATTGGGAGAACCAGACCCACCGCCATTCCAGTGGGGGGTCGATCTAAGATATGCAACTTCAGCTACGTGAATAACGTAGCTGAAGTTGAATATCTTAGATCGATTTTTAAAAGTACTTACCGCAGTCCACACGGCAGCAGGCAGGCTCCCCCGTCGACTCCGCTTACTCCTCGCACGGAGTTGGCGTTCCGGTGTCGACGGGGAGCGCTTCTGGGATTGATTTATTGCGTCTAGATGAGACATGATAAATCGATCCCAGAACATCGATCGCTACCCGCCGAATCGGGCGGGTAGTGTGGATGTAGCCTAGGACTCCATCACATTCCCATTCCAACTTGCCTTCTAGAGTTATATCCTGAGGACCCTAGGGACCCCACGCCAGCCCTGGCAGGAAACATTTGGGGCCTGTTCCCTTCTCCATCATAGTGGACTTTTTGCAATCCCTGGACTCCTTATGGTGACCAGTTTTATAGGGTACCCTCATGTAAGAGGATCCATCAAACCAGCAGCCACCAGTACTGCAGGACCCTCCTCCCCAGGAACAGGAGCCAGTAGCTGAAGAGGAGAAACCATGTAATAAAATCATCCTCACCCAGCAAGGCAGTTATGCCCCCACCAGCATCCTATGCAGATGATGATATCAGGGTCTTTCAAGATCTGATGAAAAGAATCACTAAATTGATGCAGATCCCCTTAGAGGAAATACAAGAAACTCAACACTCCCTGGTCGATATTCTAAATTCCTTTCCCAGAGTAATCTTGCCTTGCCCATTTATTGAGGCATTACTCTCACCAGCCCGTATGGTTTGGCAGTAACAATCCCAGCGACATGCAAATGGGTTGACAAGAAATACTATGTGCTGGTCAAGAATTTGGAGTATTTTCCCCCTCCAATCCCACCCCTAACTCCTTGGGGGGTAGTTGCTGTCAATGAAAGAACATCTTTCCAGGACTACCTCTTCTGATGAATAATGTAAGTACTTGGACCTTACAGGCTACAAGAGCTATTCCTTGGCTGCTCTCCAATTTAGTGTTATGAACTATCAGGCCTTGATGTGTGGTGGTGGGCCTCACTCACCCTTGAAGCACCCCCCTTGTGTCGGCACAGGATGTTGCCGCTGTCTTCGACTTCAGTGCCTCCTGCTGACTTCCTGCTTCTGACTCCAGTGGCTGAGTCCTCTGGCCAAGTCACAAAGTTAAACCACATCCAGGGTATCATGAACAAGTCCAAATGAATATGGATAATTCTTCTGCCCCTTTGGGCTGCTGAAGTCCTCTCCTTGTACTCGTATGTTAGGGCTTCCTTTGCAGAGTGTATGCTGCCCCTGTAGGGGACTGCTCCCATTATCTCTGTTACCCTAACACTGGACTTCTCTCGGCCAGAGGCACCTGTCTCTTCTGCAGTCTCTCCCCTCAGTCGAGCTCTTTTAGTCTACTTATTTTGTGGCTTAGCTCTGCTTCCTCCGGCTGGGAGCCAATTAACTATTCACCTGCTTTCCCCTGTCTCCCCTCCAGCTGCAGAGCATGACTAGTTGGGTGCATTCACTAGCCTTGCAGGTGATGGGGGGTAAGCCCCATCACATCACCGCAAAATGACTTCACAAATTACATTACATTTTTACATTTTTATTAAACATTTGCCACAAGACCAGAGGGAGCAGTTACAAGCCCTCTTCCTAGAAGGCCAATTAATCATTAAAGTTTCCTTTCAGGCGTCTCTCGATGTGGCGCATATAGCTTCACATTCAATGGCAACTGCTGTAGTCATGCATTAGGTGTCATGGCTGCAATCCTTTGGTCTTGCCAGGGAGATGCAAAATACCACGGAGAACCTTCCTTTTGAAAGGCCTAAGCTTTTCAGTGATGCCATGAATGATTCCCTCCGCTCACTTAAAGACTCTAGGGTAACCTGAAACAAAAACAAAAAACAGCACGTTGCAGACAGCACAGCAATCCCACCCAGTTGACTACCAAACTTCCCTCAGACCGACTAAACCAATCACATTTCCCAAGAAAGGGCCACCATCTACAGTAAACTCTGTTGGCGACCTCTTCCAAATGACCTTTTTGACTTGCTGGTCAAAGGTCATGAGCCACCCCTTAATCTGGATCCTATGCTGCACCAACCCACCCTATGGAGAACGACACCTCTCCTATTTCCTATCTTCCTGGGTGCTCATCACCCATCTTGGACAGATGGATCCTAGAAGTGGTTTTGACAGGCTATTCCATCCAGTTCAGCTCCATGTCTCCCTTCCATCTTCCTCCCTCTCCGTCCTTATTCAGGGACTGCTCTCATGAGGGCTTCTTAAGGCAGGAGTACAATCTCTCCTTCTAGAAGCCATCAAACCCATACCACCAGACTTCACTGGAAAAGGATTCTACTCCAGGTACTTCCTGGTTCCCAAGAAAAGAGGGGGATAGAGACCAGTTTTGGATCTATGGACTTTGAACGCCTTCGTCCTCACACAGTGATACAGAATGGTAACTCGGGCAGTGATGATTCCATTTTAGATCCAGGGGACTGGTTTGTTACCCTCCATCTCCAAGATCATACTTTCATATAGCTATGCATCCATTCCACAAATGCTTCCTACAATTTGTTGTTAGCAAGCACCACTTTCTGTACTAGGTCCTAGCCTTTGGCCTTTCAGCCTCCTAGAGGGTCTTCACAAAGGTCTTCTCGGCCATTGCATGAGAATAATTCATCACTTGAGAATAATTCTTTCCCTATCTGGATGATAGGCTCCTCAAGGTTCGCTCCTTCCTCAAGGTACAGTCAGCAACCAACAAGGCCCTATCTGCCTCTGCCTTAAGGTGGAGAAATCTACTCCAACACTAGTTGCATAGAATTTGTTAGAGCCACTTTAGACTACACAACTGCCAGAGCATACCTGCCCTCAGACAGGTTTGATGCAATGTCCAGCCTCATTTCCAGGCTACAACAGAGCCTACAAACCACATCAAGGGCCTGCTTTCAACTCCTGGGTCATATGACAGCCTTCACATTTGTAACAGCCCATGCAGGTCTGCACACACAGCTGGCTCAGATCTGTCTACACTCCCAACAAGCACAAACTATCTCAGATCCCTCAACTGGTGGAAGGATCCACAAAAGGTCTGCGGGGGAGTTCCATTCGCATGTCCTTCCCTCATAAAGATTATCAGCACAGATGCCTCCCTGTTGGAGCACTAATTGTAAGGACTTCACTGCTCATGGCAAACAGACTCAGAAGAGGTGTGTCCCGTCCCCCCCCCATCAAGGTTCTCAAACTCAGAGCAGTCTGTTATGCTGGTTTCCACTTTCTATCCAACATCAGAGGTCACTCAGTCAGACTAATACTAGACAACAGGGCAGCAATATACTATATAAATGGTTGAGGAGGACCAAGATCCCAGTCCTTATGTGCAGAGTGTATAAAGCTATGGAATTGGTGTATATCTCACCACATAGAAATCTCAGCAGTTTATCTTCCGGGACTACACAACATCTTAGCAGACTCCTTGAAGAGGCATTTCAGTCAAGACCACAAGTGGGTGTTGAACAGCGCAGTCTTTCAGGAAATCTGTCTCAACTAGGGCTCCCCAGAGCTAGATCTCTTTGCAACACCATCCAATATGAAGTGCTGGTACTTTTGCTCGAGGGGAGGGCACAGTCAGAACTTGCTGAGATACACCCTCCTCATCCGTTGGTCTTGCCTCCTGCCATACACTTATCCCCCAATGACCTGGCTCCTCAAGGTCCAGAACAGAAACGAGAGAGGTTGGTGATCATTCTTACAGGACCATCATGGCCCAGGCAGGTATGGTTCCCTGATCTGCTCCACCTGTCCCTGTGACCACCTCTTCACCTCCTTCTGACAGCAGACCTCCTGACCCATCCCAAACTTTCATTGCTTCACCTCAGGGCTTGACTCCTTGATGGCTCTTAGGCGTAGAACAGGAATGTTCTCCCAAGATTCAGACAGCACTGCTGAATATTAGAAAACCCACCACAAGGAAAAATTACCTGCAAAAGTGGAAGCATTTCCAAGCCTGATGTGCCCAATGGTCCACATCTCCTCTGGAGTCTCTCCTTACAATCTTTATTACCTGCTAAATTTAAAAAGCCATGGGGTTGTCACTGAACTCTGTTAAGGTTCACCTAACTGCCATTACAGCTTTTCAACCCCCCCCCCCCCATCAAAGGGTTTTCAGTTTTTGCTCATTCTACCATGATGAGATTCCTTAAGTGTCTAACCTTTTTACTTACATAAGGGAAGCTACTCTGCCTTGGGATCTTAATTTAGTCCTTAGTGTCTTAAGGGGGGAAAAAAACGTTTTAAACTCTTGGGGAGTTTTTTGTTTCTTCATCTGTCCTTCAGAATCTTGTTCCTTGTAGCCATCTGCCTCTGCCAAAAGGGTAGGAGAGCTAGGAGCACTTCTGGCTGATCCACCATGTACGGTGTTCTATTAAGGTGACTGTCTCCACCCTCATTTGCTACCTAAAGCTCTTCTGATTTTCACATCAGTTGCCAGTGTTTTTTACCCAACTGTCACACCTCCAGAGAGGAAGGCAGTCTTCATGCTCTGGATGAAAGCAGGACTCTTGCTTCTACCTTCATAGGCCTAGGCCCTTCAGGGATTCTCTCAGATTTTCTTTTGCAGAAAGATGCTAAGGACATCTGATTTCCACACACAGATTATTGAAATGTTTTTTGGGGTGCATTCTGGCATGCTATGTAGCTTTAGTGGAACATTCCCCACCTAGGGCTGATAGTCCATTCCACTAGGGTTCAGTGCACCTCTGTAGCCCTACTGGAGAACATACCTATCTTGGACACTTGCAAGGCTGCCACCTGGTCAGTAGTGCACACATTTTCCCAGCACTATGCTATCACGTATGCGTCCGCTGACATGGCTTTTGGCAATAGTGTCTTCACTCTGCTCTGCACTTGTCTCCTCAGCACCGTACTCTGTATGGAGGCACTGCTCCGGAATCTGCTCACACGGAGCATCCATAGGGACAGTAACTGGAAGGAGAGATTACTTGTACAGAAAGTGGAGTTCTTTGAGATGTGTTGCACCTATGTGTGCTTCACTACCTGCCCTCCTTCCCCTCTGTGCTGGAGTCCTTGACTCTGGACTTTGTAGTTGAGAAGGACCCCGAGTGGTCCCTCCCTATATGCTCTCATTCCAGAGTATGAGAATATGTAGGGTGCAGACACTGCTGCCAAAACCTCTGCATGGGTGCGGTGCACACATCCTCACGTGGTGCACCCGTAGGGACAAAACATTTTGAAGAACTCCAGTTACTGTATGAGTAAGTAAATTCTCCTTATTGTTCACTTTATCTGGATATTAAACCACCTCTCCCCCTCCTGAGCATTTGAGACTGGGCTGCAGATTAGCCTCTTTATAGATTTTAGAAATAACTCTTTTGGAAATGCTCAGATTGCAGACAATTTTAAGTTATGAATGTCTTGTTACTTTAGAAAACCACAACCTGTTTCCTTCCTTTTAAGCAAAAGTATAGCAATCTACACAACACTGGTAGCATGAACAATTCTTATTTCTGAATAGTTTTCTCTAATAAGTACTCTAAATAAAACGTGTAGTTCTGCAACAACACGGCCATTAAAGAGGTAGAAAATATTTACCCATTTTTGCCTTTCAGAGAATAAATATGTCTGGCTGCAAGAATCATTTTAAACTAGTCCCAGAATTTTAACAGTTTACAGACTGCAAATTCTTTCCCTGTTGCTGGATTGTCTTTAGAAAACTCTAATTTATTTAAAAAAAAAAAAATTGCAATGAATTTATTTAATTATTAGTTACTCTTTCAAAATAATGAATGAGGAAGGCTTTTTGTTATTCCCAAATAGCCAGTGGCTTCATAAAGTCCTCTAATGGAGTAGTTTAGATGGCAATTAAGGGGCAGCTGGCTTGTGTGTGTATTCGGCATCCAAAATTGGTTCGCCTTGGCTCTCAATGCATGCCTGTGTCTTTCATCTGTTTTCAAGTGGTTGCTGACAGAAACGCTCTCAGAAGCATCTCTAGGATAGTTTCTGGCATTCTGCCTCTCTCTTTGTCCATGCAACTACTGGGTGGTGGTTGTGCTTAGTCTGTACCTCCCAGGATTCTGCCTCCACTTCATACTGTCTCAGCCTCTTCTCCGGTGAGATTAAATCATACACCTAGGCTATTCATCACACTAATCTCTAGAATTTCACCTCATAACATCTAATGTCAGCCCAGTATCCCCACAAACAGCTAGCATATAGCTTTCAGCTCTTCTGCTTTTTCAATGCAGATACCAGTTTCATTTTAGAGTTTGTAGTAATCTAGAGATTGTTTGGAACCCTTCTCTGAAAAAGTGGTGGTCCTGCATGCTCAGCATTTCCTGCTGCCTTTTTCTCACATTTTCTCCAAATGTGTACATTGTTTGCCTTTTCTATTTCTTTTGTTTGCCTTCTGTTGAGACAGCCTGTTCTGGAGCTGAAACTCTGAAGCTAATGGACGCTCTCAGCTATGGAAGTAGTTGCCGAAAGGCTGACTCCCAGATCCCTTCTGCTACACTCTGTTGTCTCTCTCTGGCCACACTCAAAGCCTGCCTCATTTTGTTTACATGATCGTCAGTTTATCTCAGCCATCTAATTCCTTTGCCACTTGGGTAGCATTGTCTAGCATGGTTTTGTCATTGTATTTTGACACATTCCTTTCTAATTCTACTTCTCTGAAAGAGACTGTAGCTTATATCTCATTTTCTTAAAAAACTTCTGCCTTTATTACCTTAATCCAAGTCAGACTTTCTCACTACTTAAATAAAAATACATTTTAGAAGTGTTTATTTCTAATTTGGTTTGCTGATTCACTATTTGTTTAACTTCTTATACAAGTAAGAACAAGTTGTTAAGATGGTTGGAATTTATACTAGCTTCCTTAAGATTAATTTATTTTAAACTTTCTTCTTGTTTTTCATAACAGTGAACTCTTTCTAAGCAGTTCCAAAGCCTCCATCACCATGTGGTCTAAGTGCCAGTTGCAGAACTGTATGTTGCTATACAGCGTTTCCAATCTTAGTTTTATTGTACGAAAAACTTCAAATTAAAGCCCCAGTGCCTGAAATCAGGTGATTATATGAGAATCTCATCTTTTATTTTTAAAAAGGCACTAACTTCCTAATCCTCATGGATGCAGAGAAAAACTTGAAAATGTGAACCTTAGTCTAAAAAGCAAATAAAAGAATTAGTCATTTATTATTTCTTTAAATCTCATGTTTTCAAGCCAGATCTCATGATTTTTGAACACTTGGGTTGTGCATATGTGCAAATAGTGCATAATGTCTGTCTTGCAACCCCGTCAGACCCTGTTTTATGCATTATTAAAGCATTTACAAAATATAAAAATAATAACTTTTAATGTTAAACATCACGAGCTGGTTAGGCCCTGTCAGAAGTTGTATCATATTCTTCTTGCGTCAGAATTAAACTATTGCTTGGATAATCTTAACTATCTCCTTTTAATTAATTGCATATACAAGAAAAGAGAGTAACTGAATGGAGTAACACCAAAAACATTCTGTATTCTAGAAGTTGATAAGACGCTTAGCTTGCTATGCTTCAAAGCAGTACTATAGAGTTCAAATACCATAGTGATGTGTGTTGTATAGGACCTAACAGAATTGAATAGAATGTGTCGCACCCATACCATAAATGTTCTAAAGCACAAAATAAGTATGTTAAAGCAAGTCCATAATATGCTTGCTCTGTCAGATAACAATATCCTCTCTTCTCAGATGATGTAAGGAGGATATTGCTTGATATATATTGCCATGTGATCTATATTCTCTCAGAATAGAATATCAGTCCCCCTGTTGTACGTTGTGCACATTAAAAAAGTAAAATGAAAAACAAACCAAATTAGATACGCAGGTTATCGTCACTTGCAAAGTCAGAATCACTCCACTTCTTCAAAACACTATGCAAATATTGTTATATCAGTCTTGATACATATGTAATAGAGAACGCAGCTATGTATTTGGTGTTTATTTTATGCTAAAATTATACTTGTCAAATGCAAGTTATGATAACACTGAATATGTACAGTAAAGAACTAACTGTTAAAAGATTTATTGAGCTGATCTAGAGAGTATCCCTTTTATTGACTTTCTGGTGTTCTTGTCTATGCTACGCATGAAAGAAAAACGGACTGTCCATGTTGTACAGAATAGTTATAAACATGGCCATGGAGTTTGACACAGTTGATGTTTAGATTCTAACTTTCTCATATATGTGGGCACAGTCATGTTGTTAAACCTCTAGAAGACATTAATTGCAGATGGAAAAAGGGAACCTGGGATAAGGCCAAGATTTAAACTGGGTCATTTTGTTTTGTATATTATTTAGAAAATGTTTGATGAAAGGAGTTGTGCTGAATTTTTGAGCAGAAGCATCTGTATTCTTACTGCTGAAACTTCAACACTTCGGGCTAGTCTATACTACTGTGCTACTTTGGTGCAGCTGTGCCGCTATAGCACATCTGGTGAAGACATGCTATGCCGACGGGAGAGCGGTCTCCCATTGGTGTAATTACTCCACCTCAATGAGAGATGGGACCTAACACAGTGCAGTTTAGACACTACTTTAAATCAATGTAATTTATGTCGCTCGGGGGTATGTGGTTTTTTCACACCCCTGAGCGACATAAATTACATGGATTTACATGGTAGGGTAGGCTAGCCCTGAGAGTCCTATTCATAGATTCTGCCACCAGAAGGGCATTGGGATCCTCTAATCTGACTTCTTGTATAATCCAGGCCATAGAATTTTCCTCAAATAATTCCTTTTGAATTAGAGCATAGTATATTAGGAAAACATCCCTTCTGGAGTTAAAAATTTCCAGTGATGGAGAATCCACAACAACCCATGATAAACTGTTCCAATGCTTAATTAGCCTCACTTGTAAATTTATTATTTATTTCCAGTTTAAATTTGTCTAGCTTCAACTTCTAGCCGTAGGCTTTTGTTATACCTTCGTCTGTTAGAATGAAGAGCCCATTGTCGATTTTTTTTGTTCCCCGTGTAGGTACTTGTAGACTGTGATCAACACCTCTTAACCGTCATTGTTAAGCTAAATAGACTCAAAGAGCTCAATCGCTGTAAGGCAGGTTTTCTAATCCTTTAATCATTCTTATGGCTCTTCTCTGAACCCTCTTCAATTTATCAACCTCCTTCTTGAATTCTGGAAACTGGAACTGGATACAGTATTCCAGCAGCAGTTGCCCCAGTGCCAAATACAGAAGTAAAATAACCCCTCTAATCCTGCTGAAGATTCCAATGTATGCATTTTGGACACAGTGTGACACTGTGAATTCATCTTTGAGACCGTAAAATTTTGTACTCTGATTTCAATTGTCTCCTTTATATTCATATTTGTTTACAGGGTGGTTGAAAACAACCTCATAGAAGGTAAAAACATCAGACTTTATGAAACTACACTAAAGAACAAAATTGTCACACACATGGATGAACATAATTTGTTGGGGAAGAGTCAACATGGTTTCGGTAAAGGGAAATCATGCCTCACCAATATACTAGAATTCTTTGAGGGGGTCAACAAGCATGTAGACAATGGGGATCCAGTGGATATAGTGTACTTAGATTTTCAGAAAGCCTTTGACAAGGTCCCTCACCAAAGGCTCTTAAGCAAAGTGAGCAGTCATGGGATAAGAGGGACGGTCCTCTCATGGATCGGTAACTGGTAAAAAGATAGGAAACAAAGGGTAGGAATAAATGGTCAGTTTTCAGAATGGAGAGAGGTAAATAGTGGTGTCCCCCAGGGGTCTGTACTCGGACCAGTTCTATTCAACATATTCATAAATGATTTGGAAAAAGGGGTAAATAGTGAGGTGGCAAAATTTGCAGATGATACAAAACTACTCAAGATCGTTAAGTCCCAGGCAGACTGCGAAGAGCTACAAAAGGATCTCTCAAAACTGGGTGACTGGGCAGCAAAATGGCAGATGAAATTCAGTGTTGATAAATGCAAAGTAATGCACATTGGAAAACATCCCAACTATACATATAAAATGATGGGGTCTAAATTAGCTTTTACCACTCAAGAAAGAGACCTTGGAGTCGTCGTAGATAGTTCTCTGACAACATCCACTCAGTGTGCAGCGGCAGTCAAAAATGCGAACAGAATGTTGGGAATCATTAAGAAAGGGATAGATAATAAGACAGCAAATATCATATTGCCTCTATATAAATCGATGGTACACCCACATCTTGAATACTGCATGCAGATGTGGTCGCCCCATCTCAAAAAAGATATATTGGAATTGGAAAAGGTTCAGAAAAGGGCAACAAAAATGATTAGGGGTATGGAATGGCTTTCATATGAGGAGAGATTAATAAGACTGGGACTTTTCAGCTTGGAAAAAAGACGACTAATGGGAGATATGATAGAGGTCTATAAAATCATGACCGGTGTGGAGAAAGTGTATAAGGAAGTGTTGTTTACTCCTCACCTCACAACACGAGAACTAGGGGTCACCAAATGAAATTAATAGGCAGCAGGTTTAAAACAAAAGGAAGTATTTTTTCACACAATGCACAGTCAACCTGTGGAACTCCTTGCCAGAGGATGTTGTGAAGGCCAAGACTATAACAGGGTTCAAAAAAAGAACTAGATACATTCATGGAGGATAGGTCCATCAATGGCTATTAGCCAGGATGAGCAGGGATGGTGTCCCTAGCCTCTGTTTGCCAGAAGCTGGGAATGGGCGATAGGGGATAGATCACTTGATGATTACTTGTTCTAGAATCATAGAATCTCAGGGTTGGAAGGGACCTCAGGAGGTCATCTAGTCCAACCCCCTGCTCAAAGCAGGACCAACCCCAACTAAATCATCCCAGCCAGGGCTTTGTCAAGCCTGACCTTAAAAACCTCTAAGGAAGGAGATTCTACCACCTTCCTAGGTAACCCATTCCAGTTCTTCACCACCCTACTAGTGAAAAAGGTTTTCCTAATATCCAACCTAAACCTCCCTCTCTGCAACTTGAGACCATTACTCCTTGTTCTGTCATCTTCTACCACTGAGAACAGTCTAGATCCATCCTCTTTGGAACCCCCTTTCAGGTAGTTGAAAGCAGCTCTCAAATCCCCCCTCATTCTTCTCTTCTGCAGGCTAAACAATCCCAGTTCCCTCAGTCTCTCCTCATAAGTCATGTGCTCCAGCCCCCTAATCATTTTTGTTGCCCTCCGCTGGACTCTTCCCAATTTATCCACATCTTTCTTGTAGTGTGGGGCCCAAAACTGGACACAGTACTCCAAATGAGGCCTCACCAGAAGGCCTGTTCATTCCCTCTAGGGCACCTGGCATTGGCCACTGTTGGAAGACAGGATATTGGGTTAGATGAACCTTTGGTCTGACCCAGTATGGTTGTTCTTATGTTTATTTAGAATATAAATAAAGTGTCCCCTTTAATATCAGATTTGATCATTGATTTTCTTTCACAACTGAAAGGAAAGATGGTTGTACTCCTGAGGAGACATTACTTTGTTGGGGAGGGAATAAAATGTAGTATACCATATAACCAATGTTCCAGCTGAAGGATGTGTGAGGGCTTGTGTTTGTTTGTTTGTTTGTTTTAAATAAAATTATGTCATGTTGCCACTTTTACTGCCCTTGGCTGAAAAAACAGAGGAATCGGTTGGACAAAAACATTGCTTTTGGGTAGGGGAACAACATTGTTTCTCTCTCGAGCACTGTGTTTCAAGCACTGTGTATCAATCTGCTCTAGAACAGTATTCAGTTATATTGCCTGCTTGATAATTGTTTGTATTGATTTCCTAATCCCACTGGTATAATATGCAAAGACAACTATACAGGGTCAGATCTTTGGCTAGTATAAATTGGGGTAGCTCCATTAGCTTCAGTGGAGCCATGCTGGCTTATATCAGCTGAGGGTCTACCGTACAGTATCTCTAAAATACTACACGGCATTTTTAGATTACACCTTTCCAGTCACCCAGCTCTTAGAGAGCACTGTGCTGTTACACAGCTGTAAGGAATTTTTCTCTTAGAGCTATTAATATAAGATAATTACCTGCTAAGACTGGTAAAGAAGTGTGTGGGCATAATAGAATAGGTCATTTCCAGTTAACATCTTGCTTTTAATACTGATTTGACAATGAAATGCTACATCAGCTCATAAAATGTTTAAACGGGAAACAAAAGTGCTCTTCTGGAGCATGCGTGCATATTCCCATTGAAGTCAGTTTTGTTTCTGAAGGCAGAATTTAAAATAATATAGTCTATCTAATTATTAAAGGTTAGATTTTTTTTTTCCTGGCCTGCACCCTGGTGGGTAGGGGACAGTATCAGGAGCTCCGCTTGAGCAGCAAACCAAGCAGAATTGCAACTCTTGTGCTCAGTGGCAGGCAGGTATTACTCCGTTCTTACTCCCCTTGGAGGACACAAGCGTGGCCAGGAAGCTGGTCCAGGGGTCTCTTGTGCAATGGCCAGTAGAGCTGACTGGCTGGCGACATGGAAGAAGTAAGCCGCACTTCATCAATGTCTGTGTGTGCCTGGGAGCCTGTTGGTGCTCTTGCTGCCCTTTGAAATGGGCTATGCCTACATGGTGCAATCTAGCTGTTAATCAGGCTGGAAAGTAGCTTCTCCCATTAATGTGCCTCTATTTTCCCCCATCCTAAAAGGGATAATCTCACAGAAAGTGATGTGACTTCATTGCAATATCAGGCAGCAAAGAGACTTGCTAATCGTAGCTGGTATAAGTATCCCAACTTGTTCATTTCTTCCTCAGACTTTTTTTTGTGTGCCCTCTTCATGATAGAGTCCATATCTCAGGAACCAACTGGAACCTTTCCCACCCCTGACTGCTAGCATGGGGGAAAGAAGTCTTACAAGCATGAAAAAAGAAAAGTAGCCATGAAAAGGTTCAGCACTGAAAGAAATGAATACTGATTTTGCAGCCAGAGACTTTAGCAACTTGGTCCCACAATATATCTGACTGGAACATTTGGATAATTTTTTTATCTGTATTTTCAGGTGCACTACAATGTTGGCAAAAACTTGGCCGATAAAGGCAACCAATCAGCTGCAATCAAATACTACAGGGAAGCTGTAAGGTATTTTCAATGTATTATTTCACTAAGCTATCTTAAAAGTTCTTTAATTTCTCAGGCATAGTAAGACTGAGAAAATGTTGACTTTGGGATTTCAGCTGCAAAATGTTGCAGTGTCACATAACTAATCATCCAGCTGAAAGGAAAGGGAATGACTACAGTACCTTGTTTCCCTATGAGTAACAAATTTCTCTTGTATTCTAGGTTGAACCCCAAATATGTACATGCCATGAACAACCTTGGAAATATCTTGAAAGAAAGAAATGAGCTCCAGGAAGCAGAGGGGCTGTTGTCCTTAGCTGTGCAAATACAGTACGTTAAAAGAATGGCAAGCATTGTTGCATCAACTGACAACAAACAGTACAATGGGATTTTATATTCCAAATGCTAAAATGTATTTTAAAATTTTTGCCTAGGCCTGATTTTGCTGCTGCATGGATGAATCTAGGAATAGTACAGAATAGTTTAAGAAGGTTTGAAGAGGCAGAGCAAAGCTACTGGACTGCAATTAAACACAGGAAAAAATACCCAGATTGTTACTACAATTTAGGACGGTTGGTAAGTGTGTTTTGTAATGAAATTGTGGAATATGATTAAAAAGTTATTTAAATTGTAATAGCTGGATTTTCAGTGTAAATTCTGCTTTATCGCTCAACACTGACAATAACTCAGGTTTGCTTGAATGTAGCATGGGGGTGATCTCATGTTTTTAACACCATCTCTTGTCAATCCCCAAACTACCTCTTCCTTATCTACAAAGGAGGCATGCTTCCTGAGTTTGTCATTACTTTTTTATATAAAAACATATAAATACAGATATATTGGGGGAAAATCTAGCTTCTGTGCTTCACAAAGCTACCTTTCCCTCCAGGAGATAATTACTAGTCACTTTTCAAAATCTTGACTTCAATTCTAACAAAAATTAATATATTTCAACAACCTGTTGTGTAACAGAGCTATACCAAAAAGAAAAGAAAAAAAGTTAAATGCAGATTGGTCTCAATATTTTATTTAGATTTCAAAAACAAATATGTATATGCCCATCCTTTTCCTCTAGGCACATGTATATCTAAAAACCATACACAAGTCATACCAGAAAAGCAAAAGGAAAATATGAATTTTTCATAAAAAGGGATTATCTCTAAAGATTTAAAAATACCACCACTCTTTATACCTTCTTTAATTCACCCTTGTCTGCTGAATGGGATAGTATTCTGATACTACATACATGTTTCAGAAAAGAGACCATGGGGAACACTGAACAAGATAAATGAGTATCTCTGTACCATCTTTAGCATGAACTGTATGACAAAAGCAAAGCCGGATGTAATTACTGTGGATTGCCTTACTTTTAGTATGCAGATTTGAATCGCCACATAGATGCATTGAATGCATGGAGGAATGCTACAGTTCTGAAACCAGAGCATAGTTTGGCTTGGAACAACATGATTATATTGCTTGATAATACAGGTACAGTATATTAATGTTTTTGATGGTTACTTACATAACCGTTCTTATAAAGCTTGAAGTGATAGATAGAGGGATATCAAAAATGTCCACTTGGCTCTGAGACTTTTAGGGATGTTTGTGGAAAAAAAATGGAGGATGCCTGGACCTCTCTCTCCCCCGCACCCCTTACCCCAAAGAAACCAGGACCTCTCTCTCTCTCCTCACTCCCTAGAAAAACAAGGATCTCTCCCCTGCCCCTTCCTGTCTGTGGCCAAGGTGGGGGCCTGCCCCCCCCATTGTGTCCCCGACTTCCACCCCCAAACAGGGAGAAAAGGAGGATCGGCACTAGGAAAGCTGCCCTCCTGTGCCACCTAGGGCCCATAATTACCGTGGTCAATTCCAGGTGTGGCCCTCCTTCCCAAGATGATGATACTCTTCCTTTTCTCCCTCCTCTGTCACATTCCCTCTCCTGCTCTTCCTCTTCCTCTCCCACAGCCTGTGCAGTGAGGGTCTGATAGGAAGCAAATCACTGCAATTGTCAGTGGAGTTTGGGGTGCTGGATTCACCGCCCAAGCCACAGGCTGTATGTTGCGCTCTAACTGCTCAGTATGCTGGCGTGCTCTAGGTAGCTAGCGCGCATTAACATAGTCTGGCAGGCTCCATGTGGGGCAGTTAGAGCGCAACACACAGCCTGTGGCTTGGGCGGTGAATCCAGCACCCCAAACTCCACTGACAATTGCAGTGATTTGCTTCCTATCAGACCCTCACTGCACAGGCTGTGGGAGAGGAAGAGGAAGAGCAGGACAGGGAATGTGACAGAGGAGGGAGAAAAGGAAGAGTATCATCATCTTGGGAAGGAGGTCCACACCTGAAACTGACCAAGGTACTGGTGAATCCAGCCCATTCAAAATTACCGCAGCTTGCCTTCTATCACTGCCTCACTACGCAGTCTGTGCATGGGCCACAGCGGTGCTGGAGAAGAATGCCCCCTGTGGTTGCAGTGCTATTTGCTGTGTTCTTTGGACCTAAGTGGTGGTGAATGTCTGTCTTTCTCCCTCACACACGCCCATTTTGTGTGTGCGCGCGTGCGCACTTGCTTGCAAAATTAGTAGATTTAAACCTGAATTAGTAATTTCATAATTACATGCACAAATTGGGAGGATTATGGAAAATTAAGGGAGGGTGTTGGCATCTCTGGATATAGTTATAGAACATGGACCTGAACTGGTCTGGGTTAGGGTGCACTTACAGCTAAAAAGCCTTGCAGCCTTCTGAAGCAGCTCCATGCTGTTGCTTTCTCTTATCTACTTAGAAACTCTATACACTTTAGAACCCAAACAACCCCCCCCCCCCCCCCAAAACAGTGGTAGCTTTGAAAGATGCATTTGTATGTGGGAGGGGGAAAAGTAAATGTAGCTGTACTTTAGAAGCAATATGAGGTCACAAAACATTACTACTTGGAGCTTGATTTTCAGCCTTGGCTCTAATTTTGCAGGCATCATTTTGCATCCACAAGGAACTGTGTGGACAACTGGTAGCACTTGGATATGCCTGTTTTCTGTGTACAAATCAAAGTTTGAAACTGAAGTGATGATAACTGGGGGTGTTATTTCCTGTGAAAGTAACCTGAGGCCATCATAGAAAATTAAGCCCTTAAATTATATTGGTGTTCCTCACTTGGATCAGTCTCATATCAACGTGTCTGTACTACAGACCAACACTCAGAACCGTTACATGGAGGGAATTCAGCTGCATACTTTCTATTAAAGTGTTGTGTTAGAAACAGGAAGGTGTGCTGGTTTGTTTTTGTAAATCCCACTTTAGCCAAATTTGTCACATTTATTTTAGCAGCAGAAATATACAACATGGGTCTTTACAAAGGGCCTGCTTTTCTTTAGTAATTTGTGTATTCAGCATTATTTATAATTAAGGCTAAGATTTTGTCACAGTTATTTTTAGTAAAAGTCATGGACAGGTCACAGGCAATAAACAAAAATTCACAGAAGCCGCAACCTGTCCTTGACTTTTACTAAAAATAGCCTGGTTGGGGAGGAGGCACAACAGTGCTGCTGGGGCTTGCAGCTGCTCCAGCCCCACCACTGCTCCTGTGGCAGTGGCTGACTACCACTGCTCCTGCCCCCCCCCACTCACCCCCCCCGGAGGGGTGGAGAGAGGGCTGACCCAACCCCAGCCGCTGCTCTGGTGGCCAGGAATTGCTGTTCTGTCGGCCCTGGGAATGGGAGCTTCTCCAGTCCTGCCCCAGAAGTAGTCCTGGAGATCCCAGAAAGTCACGGAATCTGTGGCCTCTGTGGCAGAATCATCACCTTATTTATAATACAATATACATATGCTCACAGTGTGGAAAGTAGCTAAAATATTAGCTATGTTAAAAGTTATCTTTTCTTTCCCTTCTCTCCTTCGTCACGCTATGCACTCCCAGGGAATTTAGCACAAGCTGAAGCAGTTGGAAGAGAGGCCCTGGAACTGATACCTAATGATCATTCTCTCATGTTTTCTTTGGCAAATGTACTGGGAAAATCACAGAAATATAAGGTATGTAAAGGGGGAAGTGATCTGAATGTTTGCATTTAAAAGTGAAATCTGTGGGAGGAAGGCACTGGACTGTGACTCAGCAGATTGGGGTTCAGTGTCCCGCTGTGCCACAGAACTCCTGTGAGACATTGGGCAAGATACTTAATCTCTCTCTGCCTCATTTTCCCATATGTAAAGATAATTCCTTAACACCCATTGTGTCATGAGAATAAATCTGTAAATACTTGGGGGCATCCAATCACTGTGGTGTATTCTTTGAAAAATAGAGCCAAATAATGTATTTAAGACTGTAGATAGGACAGGACCGAAAGAACCAACCAGTCCTTGTACTTGGACATAAAGAAAACATCTGAAAATGAGGTAAACACAGTTCATCTGGTGTTACATTTGTTTCTGAAAGTAACTGACTGCCTCATGTAACAAGAATCAGTCTCTTGATTAAATATTCTCATCAGTATTTGTCACCATTGCTACAGCATGAAGGAGAAATAAAACACATATTAACAGGAGACTGCATAATGGAAGGGCAGCAAGGAAAAAATGCAATTAACTGTTCTGTTTGGTCTCCTTTTCTGTAATGGGTAGTTTAGGAGCAAGCGATCAAAGTCAACTCATGCATCTGTGGAGTGTTTTGCAAATGGATCAGGAGTGGCACACAGCTCTCCATATGTGTCCCAAAGGGTTTGAGTTACGTTTGCTTGTTAATGAGCCAAAAGTTAGTCTTATTTTGTGGAGTCACTGACCCAAGAATAAGCCACCTACTGTGAATAAATGTAGTTGTCCTCACTGCCTCTATGTTCATCCTCATCTGAAATGTGACAGGAAGAGATGTATAATCTAGGAAGCTTTTTGGATTTCTCATATAAACAGTGTTTGCTCCACTAAGAGCCTGTGATTTGTAGCAATAATATAGCACTGAAGTAACACTCTGAGTACATCTTGAATGAGAAGCATTTATGACCTCTAGACCTTTCAGGATAGAAATATATTTTTTCACCGATTACAATGGCAGGTGGTATTTATCTCCATTTTCTTGCCCTTTTCCAGGATGATGAAACCTAGCTATGTATCTAAGCTATCAAGTTTGCTGTAGTTGTCACAGGAGAAATGCGCCTTCAGAGGGGACTTAGAGAAGAGGGGAGTTGCTTTGATGACCAGCTCAGGAAAGTCATTGTGTTTGCAGTGGGGTAGTATGGAAGAAATTACAGAGATGGTTGTGGGAGAAAATGGGGCTCTGAGATTGGCACCATTAGTGGAGTGGAAGGAACCAGAAAGTGGTAGTGGGAGAGAATGTGATAAGAAGCTCAGTGTGATCAGTGGGGAGTGACGCAGGGCCTTAAAAGGCACTGTCAGGTAACTTGAATTTGATGTGGTATAGCAGGGGAGGGCATATGGAGGGAGTCAAAGAAAGGACTGAAGTGGTTGGTTCAATAGGGAAGGAAAATGACCGTAGCAGCTACATTCTGTATGGACTGGAGGGGAGGAATTTAGGCATCAGGAAGGCTAGGGAGCAGTAGGTTACATGGGAGATGAGGAGAACCTGGACAAGAGTTCTAGTTGTAAGGATAGAGAGAAAGGGATGTATCTCTGAGATCTCTTCTAGGGAAAAGATTCAAGATTAGAACGTGTCATGTGCCTAGACATGTTGAGTGAAATTTGTGTTGGGGAGAAAGATTGAATGATGATATGGCTTCCAGCACTTAACGGATAGATATTCTCATAAATAATGTGTCTGCCATAAGGGTTGCTAAGGTGTCAGTTCTGCCCTTGAAGCACACTAAGCATATTTTTTCAATCCATATTCCTTTTGAAGCATTCTATTGATTTGGAAATGTCTTGCCAGCTTGAAAGCTAGGTTTTCTTTCAAGATGACTGCAGCAATGTTCCCTGTAGTTTCAAATTCACTATGCATTTTTCCAGAACACAGAGAACTTATTGTTACAGAAATGTAACTCCTAAGCATACGAAAGATGGAACTTCTTAATTGAGATCTGGTTTTAGCAAATTAGTTTCCTTCCTTAAATATACTCCTTTTTTGAAATGGACAAAGCAACCACAGATCTTGGAAGCTATCTCAAACGCTTTGATAGTGTGGTTATACATATAATATACACATAGTGTTTTTGTTCAAGAAATACAAGATGTTAGCCCCATTGGCTAATTCAATGGGTCTCCATATTTGAGGTAAAAACAAAATTGTTTTGTGCTGCAACTCTGGCAGCAGATGGAATATGCAGCATGCTTTTTTCAACGCCTTTGCTACACACTGTGCTGCAAGTATCCTGACAACACTTTAATTTAAAGATTTGGCTGTCCAGACCAACTGAAATATTGCCCAGTGTACTGATATGTTTGTTTAATGCAATGGGATAGTCTTCAAACTGCCTTTAATAATCTGATGCTCTTTGACTAACTGCTGAGCAAAGCAATGGCAATAAAATCTTTTCAATAAGTATGTGCCAGAAGGCATATGGTAATGGGAGTCAGCTGCAAATGTGTTCTATGAAGTTTTCTGGAGAATACTATGCACAATAACTGTACTCTATAATACTTGGGTAGAGGAGAAGTGAGTTCCCATGTTTGCTGCTCCTACTGTGTGGTTGGTGACAATTCATTGAAAGACTGTGTTAACTGGGCAGCAGCACATCTGTGCACTCTGATGGCTGTATCTTCACAATGAAAAAAGTAGAAGTCTACTTTTTAACTAAAATCTTAAAATTTCAAGCATATTGGATAATGCAGCAAAGATTGCAGAGAGATTCCAACGTTGTGGGAAGTGAGATTTTATTAATCTTTAACTTTTTTTCTGCTCCTGCTGTTAGGGCAAGTTTGTTTGGAGGATTTTGCTGTGTGTGTATGTGTAATGAACTTGGAGACAGATGGAGATGCCAATCCTGCCACCAAAGGCCTGTTTTCCCCACTTGAGAGAATTCAGATGCATGGTTCAGTAGCTTGTTCCCATGTAAGGATAGAGTAGGCCTTCATGGCTGTGGTTGATAAAACTTTTCTCACAGGACAGCCTGTAATTGGTTTTGGGGTCTAAGATGTCAAGGCCTACAATCATCTAGGAAGTAGTGGCCTATCCTGAGGTGCATTGGACAGTAACTGTGCATTAGGGTATGCCTACACAACAGCTGGAAGGTGCAATTCTCAGTGTGGGTAGACTTAGACATACATGCTAGCTCTGCTCAAGCTAGCACCTAAAAATAGCAGTGTGGCTGAGGTGGCACAGGCGGTGCCTTGGGCTAGCTGCCAGATACATACCAAGGGGGTTGGGCGGGATTATACTCTTGCAGCTTGCCCAAACTACTGCCTGGGCTGCAGCAGCTGTGCTGCTATTTTGAATGCTCCAACTTGAGCAGAGCTAGCACGTCTGTCTATCCACACTATCTACACCTGCAGATTCAAGGAACACGAAATGTTCCATTTATAGCTGGCCTTTTCTCTCTACGTTTTTTGCCTGGGAACTGAGCTAGAGACTGTTCAAGAATCTAAAATGTACAGCAGCACAGAAACTACCTAAAATTACCTTTCTAAAATATCTAAACTTAACTTTTTTTTTAACATGATTTTTAACAAGAAGGAATCTCTGGACACAGAGCAAAGGTCTCTACACTGGCAGCTAGCTTTGGGAAGACAAAACTTGAAGTGGTTAAGAAACTGACCAGATTCTTATAACCTTGACTCTGAACATTTGGTGCCACGAGGCTTTTGCTTTTCTAAAAGGTTCCCAAAAGTCATCAATGCTGTGGGCACAACCCCACAAGTGAGAATATTCAGAGGACACTTGTAGATGTAGTGATTTTTTTTTCCCCAGTGATTTGTACTTTTTATATTTTAAAGTAGACGTACTGTTCCTTAATGTGGATTATATTCAGACCTCAGCTTCAGCTGTGTTTACTGTAACTCTGTTTTATAACATTAAAAAAGTGTTAATTTTTATAACAGTGGGAAGAATGTAACTTAAAGGCAAAAGGTTTTGCTTAAAACTTAAAAACAATATACAATAGAATATTATCTTGGGCCACTAACAAGCAGGGAAAACTTCTACCTAAAAGGTGAATATTTTGAAACATTAGGAATATGTGAAAATTTGATTAAAACGTACACTGCTTTGCAAACTTAACCATAGTGAGTACTGCTACTTGCCTGCTAGAATAGCAGAAGCCTGTGATACGTTGGTGCTTGTGTAGTTTATATTTAGTGGAGACTGCAGCCACCAGAGAGCAATAAGTTCAGACGGTGTTATATATAACATTGTGGGGAGGTAATATATTGTATAGATGAGAAAATATGGCTACAATGCTGATACAATTTGTGAAGTCTTTGTGGTGCTTGGGTGCACTTTGCATTTTGTGTACTACAAGAGTAACCTATACTGTTGACATCTTCTTCCAAATTATTCAGGAATCTGAAGCTTTGTTCCTCAAGGCAATTAAAGCCAATCCAAATGCAGCCAGTTATCATGGTAATTTGGGTAAGAACCTTTCTAACTCCTCGAGTACAAACTTTTATCAAATGCGCTGTTTGTTCCCTTATGTTCGCTGTGTATAAAAAGAAGTTTTGAGACTGTTCCTACTGGAAATAGAAATCCATTTCTATTCTGATTAATTTCTAGAAAGCCATCAAGGAAATGGGGCATCAAAAACTAAAAGCTGTCACATGGTATGATAGATCAGATAGGTTGCACGTAGTAGTCCGAGATAGCAGAACTTCAGTGGCTGCAAATTAGTTCATTTGAGCTATGCTTGTAAATCTTTATGAACTCATATAAATACAGTAATTTATGGCTACAACATATTTCATTCCTCTATCATTCCATGGTTGGTTCTTTCCCCAAGCTCTGCTCCTGCAGCTGGCAGAAGAACAAACTACTACTGTGCCACTAACCAGCAAAAAAACCCCTTTATTGGAAACAAATGCTTTAATGTTGTTTTCCAAGTGATTGGCAAGATTGCACATTATTCAACAATACTGCTAATGAAAACTCCTCATTGCTGTTTCAGCTGTGCTTTACCATCGCTGGGGAAATCTTGACTTAGCCAAGAAACACTATGAAGTCTCTCTGAAGCTTGACCCTGCAGCACCCGGGACCAAGGAAAACTACAGCCTCTTAAAAAGAAAACTGGAACAATTGCAAAAGAAAGGCGATGTCTGATGTTTCTTTTTAGGCTGTCAGTGCATGCTGCGTACCTTTAATGTTACAGGGCTACTTTTAACCATGTAAGGGTTTCAGTCACAGAGTTTTAAAAATAATAATTACAGCACCACTAATGCACACTCAAATGCTTGATTTGGTCTTACATTGGAAATGTATCTTTTTTTCAGCTGACTCAACTGTAGATTCTAAAATTTCAGCTCAAGAATGTTATCTTTTCTATTTTTTGAAATCTTTAACTGTTTTTAAAGCCCATTAAATACACTGACATGGGTATGTGAAATTAATGTAGGGTGGAGTTTCAGAATGGTACTTCACACCACTATAAGTAATTAGCAAAGTTTATTTTCATATGCAGTTGACTCATTCATCTGACTTAGTATCAGTGTAGAATACTAAAATGGAGAAAGTGACTCTGAAGAAATGGCACTTTCCTACTTGAAAATGTGATCCCTTACACATATGCAGAGTCATAGATACTCAGAGAGTGAAGTGGATTCCAGTCTATATAGCACATCAACAGAATGGTTAATCATTACAATTGTAGGTCCAAATTCTGACTAAGTTTGTGCCTGTGCAAACCCGTTGAAGGCAATGGGGGTTGGCAAAGGTGTAAATGAGGCTACAATTTGACAAGCATAGGATTATTGGCCATATGTGATGGTGCACTCGGTCAAGGTATTTTAAGGTGGAAGGACCCCAGGGATAGAAAGTCTTCCCAGAACAATGTAGTGGTACAAGTGGGGAGCACTGGCTAAGGAGTGCGGCCATGGTACAGGAGGTGTACTGATGCAGCCTTTTCCCAGTCAGCCTCTGCTGGCAGGACTCCCCTACAACCGTTCCCCAAGCAGCCGTTAAAGTTGTCTTAACCCTTGTGGCAGGTTGGTGGGACAAACACAGTCAACCCTATGCCACGGGTTAATCCTTATCTCCTTGGGCACAGCAACTCTCACTGGTTCAGGAAGTTGCAACTTGGAGTCCCTGCATCAGGGATGAACCCAGCACAAAGCCACACAGAAACTGACCTACAGACTCCTTTGCTACTGGCACATGAACCATAAGAAATCCATATTCGCTTTTAGATCTTCAGTTTTTTGAAGTGGCAATTAGGGGAGAAAAGCATCTTTTATAAGCAGAAAAAATATTATATGGAAATGGCTGAGACATTTGTACAGCACCACTTTTGGGGTATGCTGCACTTTAAACTAGGGTTGTCGATTAATCGCAGTTAACTCATGCGATTAAAAAAAAATCATAATCGCACTGTTAAACAATAGAATACCAATTGAAATGTATTAAATATTTTTGGATGTTTTTCTATATTTTCAAATATACCGATTTCTATTACAACACAGAATACGAAGTGTACAGTGCTCACTTTATATTTTTGATTACAAATATTTGCACTGTAAAATAAACAAAATAAATGAGATTTTTCAGTTCACCTCATACAAGTACTGTACTGCAATCTCTGTCAAGAAAGTGCAACTTACAAATGTAGATTTATTTTTTTTGTTACATAACTGCACTCAACAAAACAATGTAAAACTTTAGAGCCTACACCTCCATGCAGTCCTACTACTTCTTCAGCCAATTGCTAAGACAAACAAGTTTGTTTACATTTACGGGAAATACTGCTGCCTGCTTCCTATTTACAATGTCACCTGAAAGTGAGAACAGGCATTCATTTGCATGGCACTTTTGTAGTCGGCACTGCAAGGTATTTACGTGCCAGATATGCTAAACATTCGTATATCCCTTCATGCTTTGGCCACCGTTCCAGAGGACATTTTAATTAAATTTGTGACTGAACTCCTTGGGGGAGAATTGTATGTCTCGTGTTCTGTTTTACCTGCATTCTGCCATATATTTCATGTTATAGCAGTCTCAGATGATGACCCAGCACATATTTGTTTTAAGAACACTTTCATAGTAGATTTGACAAAATGCAAAGAAGGTACCAATGTGTGATTTCTAAAAATACCTATAGCACTGGATCCAAGGTTTAAAAATCTGAAGTGCAGTCCAAAATCTGAGCGGGATGAGGTGTGGAACATGCTTTCAGAAGTCTTAAAAGAGCAACACTCCGATGCGGAAACTACAGAACCCAAACCACCAAAAAAGAAAATCAACCTTCTCTTGGTGGCATCTGACTCAGATGATGAAAATGAACATCCAGTCGGTCCGCTCTGCTTTGGACCGTTATCAAGCAGAACCCGTCATCAGCATGGACGCCTGTCCTCTGGAATGATGGTTGAAGCATGAAGGGACATATGAATCTTTAGCGCATCTGGCCTGTAAATATCTTGTGATGCCAGCTACAACAGTGCCATGCAAACGCCTGTTCTCACTTTCAGGTGACACTGTAAAAAAGAAGCGGGCAGCATTATCTCCTGCAAATTGTAACCAAACTTGTTTGTCTGAGCGATTGGTTGAAGTAGGACTGAGTGGACTTGTTGGCTCTAAAGTTTTACATTGTTTTGTTTTTTGTACATAATTCTACATATGTAAGTTCAACTTTCGTGATAAAGAGATTGCACTACAGTACTTGTATTAGGTGAACTGAAACATACTATTCCTTTTGTTTTTTACAGTGCAAATGCTTGTAATAAAAAACTATAAAGTGAGCACTGTACACTTTGTATTCTGTTGTAATTGAAATATAGTCTATTCAATTCAATGTTTGAAAATGTAGAAAACATCCAAAATATTTAAATAAACAATATTCAAATACCATTTAACTGTGCGATTAATTGTGATTAATTTTGTAATCACTTGACAGCCCTACTTTAAACTTTTAATTAGCAGCACAGAGGGGGAGTCAAATGCTAGTTGTATGCTGGTATTTACATAGCTCAACATAATGTTGCTGCTTCCGTAAATATTTGTTTCTTTTTAAAAAGAAAGTGGAAGTACAGTCTATTGGATGTGAGAATTGAGAGATTTGACCTCCTCTATTCATGTTCCTGCATTCTATATTTTTTTCCATAGGAAGAAATTGATTCATGCAATATTTGCAGCTTTCCTAACTTGCGTGGTAATACTGTACAGGAAGTTCTGGTATATTCGTAATATACCACTCACCTAAATATGAAACTATTTAAAATGTAAGGCAAATGTCTGCCATAGTACAGAATATTACATGATCTGCCCTTCTGAATACCACGCAAATGTTTTACATCTACAGTACTCTACTCTTCTTTTTAAATGATGTTTTGCTTGGAAAAGAGTGCCACATTTGGAACTAAAATACAAGTGGCAAGTTTTTATAGATTTTTTTATATTCTGTCCTACAGCTCAGCCTAATAGGCATCAAATATAGAAGACACTGTGTTAAATAGGCCTCTAGACAAAAAAAAAAGGGGGGGGGGGATTTTGCTATGGAAACTAGTTTCTAACAGACAAAAGAAATGACTTCACAAAAACAAGCCATATTTGTTTATTCACAATGTCTGTTGTAATTGAGTTCTAAATTATTATTCTTGTCATGTAGTTCACATGTATGATCATCCTCATTGGCATGTACTGTTAATTTTGGATTAATCCAATAGATCAATATTATACTTAGGGCACAAAATCTCTGCATTTCATTATGCAGCAAATCCATTATATGCACTCGCCTGGGGATGCTGACTTGTCCTCCTACTCTTGAGTTTCTGATGGATTGGACCTCCTATTTTGTACTCTGTTAGTATTTTAAAATGTTGATTTACTCTTCTAGTACCAACCTCATGATCTCTTCTTGATTTATATTCAGGCTATTTAATATCACTTAACTTTTTATTGGTCTTCATTGTTTTAATTTATAATTATGATTTAGCGCAATAAAAATGAAAGGTAATCACTTATATGAACTTAATAGCAATGATACACTTTTAGCAGAGTATAATGTCAGAGCTCAACTGGCTTCTGAAGAACTAATGTACAAGATTCTGTTTATATAAAAGCAACAAAGGGTCCTGTGGCACCTTATAGACTAACAGAGGTATTGAAGCATAAGCTTTCGTGGGTGAATACCCACTTCTTCGGATGCAAGCAGTGGAAATGTCCAGAGGCCTGCCTCTGGACATTTCCACTGCTTGCATCCGAAGAAGTGGGTATTCACCCACGAAAGCTTATGCTTCAATACCTCTGTTAGTCTATAAGGTGCCACAGGACCCTTTGTTGCTTCTACAGATCCAGACTAACACGGCTACCCCTCTGATGTTTATATAAAATACCCCATAAATCTTTCAAGAACACTAAATAGAATAGCTAATCCCATATCTTCCACTTTATCCTCTCAAACAACTTGGTAATGCAACTCATTCAATGTATTGGGCCTATTAAAATATTTATGAATTTACCTTTTTTAAATGTTTAATTTTCCACACCTGATAACTAACTCCTGAGTCCGTATAGAAAATATTGCCTGCAAGAGAAAAAATGATAGAAAGAGAGGGGTTTCACAGGAAGGAGATTTTATAAGCTTAGACCCATTTGTTAAATAATTTTTTCTTGTCACGATTGCTAATTGATGGAATATCAATATTGAATATTACCATTGCTAATTTCTCCTTGCCATCTGATCAATCCTTTCCGATTTGATTATGCAGTGAAGTCAAAGCTATATTTGTGATGTATTAATTTCCATGGCAATAGACTGTGAGGTCACAAGTGCTTGGTCACTTCACTGTTCGCTCATTTAAACAAAATTACGAAGAAAGAGCAAAGGTAGACAGCATGCTCCAGTGGATAAAGCACAAGATTAGGAATAGGGTCTGTACTCAACTGCTACTGTTAATCACTGTAATTTTGACTTACTCACTTGTGGAAACATTTCAAAAGCATCCTCTAACTTTGGGAGCCTCAGTTTTCGAGTGTCCAACTTGTCATATTTAGGGCCTGACTATCAGGATGTGCTGAGCACTTCCTGTTCCTGTTGATTTTAACTGCAGTTGTCAGTATTTAGTATACCTGAAGATAAAGCCCTAGGTGTCTGTTTGGACACTGAAATCAAGGCACTCAGCTTTTGAAAATGTTGGCTTTACTGTCTCCCAGCTATACTGTATGCATATGTAAAATTGGAGCCAATGATATTTGTTAGGCACCTCTGTAAAAATAGTTGTGATCTAAGGATGAAAACCTCCTTTATTTAATTTTTTTAAAAAAAGACTAGCCAAATGAATTACTTTGTGTACATATTCTCCCCATGCTACATCAGGCTTTCTCTTAGGATACATATAGTTCCTACAATTCATTATAGAATCATAGAATCTCAGGGTTGGAAGGGACCTCAGGAGGTCATCTAGTCCAAGCCCCTGCTCAAAGCAGGACCAACCCCAACTAGATCATCCCAGCCAGGGCTTTGTCAAGCCTGACCTTAAAAACCTCTAAGGAAGGAGATTCCACCACCTCCCTAGGTAACCCATTCCAGTGCTTCACCACCCTACTAGTGAAAAAGTTTTTCCTAATATCCAACCTAAACCTCCCCCTCTGCAACTTGAGACCATTACTCCTTGTTCTGTCATCTTCTACCACTGAGAACAGTCTAGATCCATCCTCTTTGGAACCCCCTTTTAGGTAGTTGAAAGCAGCTATCAAATCCCCCCCATTCTTCTCTTCTGCAGGCTAAACAATCCCAGTTCCCTCAGCCTCTCCTCATAAGTCATGTGCTCCAGCCCCCTAATCATTTTTGTTGCCCTCCGTTGGACTCTTTCCAATTTATCCACATCCTTCTTGTAGTGTGGGGCCCAAAACTGGACACAGTACTCCAAATGAGGCCTCACCAGTGCCGAATAGAGGGGAATAATCACGTCTCTCGATCTGCTGGAAATGCCCCTACTTATACACCCCAAAATGCCGTTAGCCTTCTTGGCAACAAGGGCACACTGTTGACTCATATTCAGCTTTTCGTCCACTGTAACCCCTAGGTCCTTTTCTGCAGAACCGCTGCCCAGCCATTCGGTCCCTAGTCTGTAGCAGTGCATGGGATTCTTCCGTCCTAAGTGCAGGACTCTGCAGTTGTCCTTGTTGAACCTCATCAGATTTCTTTTGGCCCAATCCTCTAATTTGTCTAGGTCCCTCTGTATCCTGTCCCTACCCTCCAGCGTATCAACCACTCCTCCCAGTTTAGTGTCATCTGCAAACTTGCTAAGGGTGCAGTCCACACCATCCTCCAGATCGTTAATGAAGATACTGAACAAAACCGGCCCCAGCACCGACCCTCGGGGCACTCCACTTGATACCGGCTGCCAACTAGACATGGAGCCATTGATCACTACCCGTTGAGCACGACCATCCAGCCAGTTTTCTATCCACCTTACCGTCCATTCATCCAGCCCATACTTCTTTAACTTGCTGGCAAGAACACTGTGGGAGACTGTATCAAAAGCTTTGCTAAAGTCAAGAAATAGCACATCCACTGCTTTCCCCTCATCCACAGAGCCAGTTATCTCATCATAGAAGGCAATTAGGTTAGTCAGGCATGACTTGCCCTTGGTGAATCCATGCTGACTGTTCCTGATCACTTTCCCCTCCTTTAAGTGGTTCAGAATTGATTCCTTGAGGACCTGTTCCATGATTTTTCCAGGGACTGAGGTGAGACTGACTGGCCTGTAGTTCCCCGGATCTTCCGTCTTCCCTTTTTTAAAGATGGGCACTACATTCGCTTTTTTCCAGTCATCCGGGACCTCCCCTGATTGCCATGATTTGTCAAAGATAATGGCCAATGGCTCTGCAATCACATCGGCCAACTCCTTTAGCACCCTCGGATGCAGTGCATCCGTCCCCATGGACTTGTGTTCGTCCAGCTTTTCTAAATAGTCCCGAACTACTTCTTTCTCCACAGAGGGCTGGTCACCTCCTCCCCATACCGTGCCGCGGAGTGCAGCCGCCTGGGAGCTGACCTTGTCTGTGAAGACAGAGGCAAAAAAAGCATTGAGTACACTAGCTTTCTCCACATCCTCTGTCACTAGGTTCCCTCCCTCATTCAGCAAGGGGCCCACACTTTCCTTGACTTTCTTCTTGTTGCTCACATACCTGAAGAAACCCTTCTTGTTACTCCTAACATCTCCGGCTAGCTGCAACTCCAAGTGTGATTTGGCCTTCCTAATTTCACTCCTGCATGCCTGAACAATATTTTTATACTCCTCCCTGGTCATTTGTCCAATCTTCCACTTCTTGTAAGCTGCTTTTTTGTGTTTAAGACGAGCAAGGATTTCACTGTTAAGCCAAGCTGGTCACCTGCCGTATTTACTTTTCTTTCTACACATCGGGATGGTTTGTTCCTGCAACCTCAATAAGGATTCTTTAAAATACAGCCAGCTTTCCTCGACTCCTTTCCCCCTCATGTTATTCTCCCAGGGGACCTTGCCCATCAGTTCCCTGAGGGAGTCGAAGTCTGCTTTTCTGAAGTCCAGGGTCTCTGTTGTACTGCTCTCCTTTCTTCCTTTTGTCAGGATCCTGAACTTGACCATCTCATGGTCACTGCCTCCCAGGTTCCCATCCACTATTGCTTCCTCTACTATTTCCTCCGTTTGTGAGCAGCAGGTCAAGAAGAGCTTTTCCCCTAGTTGGTTCCTCCAGCAATTGCACCAGGAAATTGTCCCCTACACTTTCCAAAAACAATGAAAATCTCAGAAGAATTTGAATCCTATCAAAGCATCCCCCACAGCCAACTATACCAATGATATGAAGTCATTTTCCATCTTCATGTGCAGTTGTTCTTTCCTTCCCAGGAAATCCCTACTGGTTAAAGTTTCTTCAGACCTAACTCTTCTTCCTGTCCTCTTCAACTAGTTCCCTGAGCCTGAGGTCTGGCTTCCTGAAACTCCTGGTGTTTCATCTTTATGGGTATACATCCTTATCATGTGTGACCCTTGCATCAAGAATCTTAAAAGTCTTGAGCTCGGGCTGAATGTGATATGAGCAACAGGTACACCTGGGGAGGTCAGATGGCAACAGTAACTGGATGAGGGAATGAGATTGTAAAAGACAAATGAAGGAAGAAAGAAATCAAAGTTTGGGGTTGTGTTTTTTGTGGAGGGTCGTGTGTGTGTGTGTGGGGGGGGGGGCGGTTCTGTTCATACAAAGGTTTGGCTACCCAAAAGAATTGCAAATTCAGACTAGGACAGTTTATTTTCTGAACTAGTTTTGCCTATTGCTAGGTTATATATGATCGTGTTGTATTTTGGTAAAGTTGTCATTTATTTATTTCATTATGTCCAGTCTTACAGCTAGTTTAAAAGTAATCAAGCAGATAACTGTAAATTTGTAAAGCTCTTGATGGGTTTTTTTAGTTTAAAACCCTGTCTTTTGGAATTCCCAGCTCTAAATTGTAGCATATTGCTAAAAGAATAAAATGTTTGAATAAACATCTCAATAAAATATTTAGATGTTGGAAAATATTTAGATGGTGGTTCCTTTGTGCAGACCAGATTTCCAACAGGCAAAGTTACAATGTCTGCTGATTTAAACATGATCCTCATTTTCAGTGAATGAGCAGTACTTGTATTTTCAAAGTCCTCTAGATGAGTCTCTTAAATGTGCCCTCTACTAACATATCGTTTGTAATATGAAAAGCCATAATCCACTAGGAGTTAAAGTGAGAACACAAACTAAATTGCTATATCATAAAGGTTAAGTACTGTACACCTGCTACTTTTAAAGATGCACATACCTGTAGCTTCATGAGTCATGTCCTGGAGGACTGATTGTACTGTTAGAAAAATGCATTGTCGTGTTGTGGCATGGGTGTTTGGTATGTCAGTGTATGGTATATTAGAAATGATTCAAGGCTTATTAAATTATGGGTTTTTGTAGAACTCTGGTCACAAGAAATTTGAAATGCGTGGCTTTGAATTTGATGCTGATATCTGAACTCCTTTCTTTCTTGATGTACCTGTTAATGATCTGAGTTGCAAATAGTTATTCCAACTTACAAAATTTCAACCAAGAAAGAAGCAAACATATTTGTAATAAATCTGCATCTTTGCCATTGTTACTGATGTTTTATTTTTGCTTGTAATTAAATAAGTGGTGCGTTTATCTTATAGCAGTACCCAAAATGTGCTAGGCACTATAGAGAAATATGACATAAGAAGACATGGTCCCTGACCTGGTGTGCTTACAATAATGCCCTGATCCTGCAAACATTTACACCTGATTAATTTTTATCATTGGGAGTAGTCTCACTAAGATTAAATAGGGCCTTTTGAAAAAAAAACAGAGCAATCACCCCTGGGAGTGCAGGGGAAGGTGCAGCAAACAAATGAGGTCATGACCAGCATGTTAGTTCCAACTTTAAAAATAATTATATAACACTATCCACACATGCTCCTCTTCCAAGCCATTGTTAATTCATTTTGGTTAGAATTCACAAGGGGGGATTTAGACACCACTAACATTCACAAGCCTAAATTCAGGTGCTTAAACTTATAGACACCTAAATTTCCACCATGGCATGTAACTCATACCTAAACTCCAGCTCGATTCTCCAACTAGGTATCCCCTTATCTTGTCTTAGGGACCAGATCAGAGGCATGCTCAGTTATATCTAAATCCTTACAAAAGGATTTGGATATAAATCCAGGGGGGAGGGATAGCTCAGTGGTTTGAGCATTGGCCTGCTAAACCCAGGGTTGAGAGTTCAATCCTTGAGGGGGCCATTTGGGGATCTGGGGCAAAAATTGGGGATTGGTCCGGCTTTGAGTAGGGGGTTGGACTAGATGACCTCCTAAGGTCCCTTTCAACCCTGATATTCCATGATTCTATGAAAAGCAGCTGCTGCTGCCTGTGGTTACCTACATTTGAAATAGTGCTCTTTTAGGCTGCAGCCCTCTTAGCTTTTCTGAAGAAATGAATGCTAGTAAATTAGGGTGTTAGGCTAGTGCTGGAACAGTGCAGATAGACAGCTGGTTGCTAGAAAAAGGTAGGCGGGGTCAAAAAGGTTACTTTACAGCACTGTGGCAGGGGAGGCTGGGCCCATGCTACCTGAGGGGGATGGGAGGAGGAGTGGCACAGCTCTTTTCACCCTTGCTCCAGAACCTCCTCAGGTACTGCTCCTGGGGAACTGAGCCCACCTAAATAAAGTTTGACCATCAAGATTTCCCTCTAACCGTACAGCTCCTGAACGTGGGGCTGTCACATCACTAAAGCCCCTGCCCTTGGAAGGATGTGCGCCCTTGCTCTCCTCTGCAGTTTTTGGCAGCTGCTTCCCAAACAGACGGGTAGGCCTAGGAGCTAAAGGGGGACATGATCTGGGAGGTGGGTTCAGGTGCTTATGGAGGGGCATAACTCTCCGGGGGCCACAGATGCAGGGAAGGGCTTCAAGCGGGCCCTGTTTCTGCTCCCGTCTCCCATTGGGCTCTCGCCCCGCCCGGTGCAGTCACGCTTTGGGAGCCTGTGGGAGGCCACTGGGCCGCTGCCGGTGTTTTTCTGTAAGAAGGAACCTTCCCCTTTATTCCGCCTCGAAGCTCGTCTCGCTCTTTCTTCGCACGCGGGGCAGCGCTGGGTGGAGACGAGGCTTCAGCCAGGCGGCGCCAGCCAGGCTCAGGCCCCGTCACCCCGCAGCGGGCGCCGGGTGGGGGGGGGGCAAAGGGCGCAAAGCAGCGTCACACTTGGTCTGGCCACGGTTGGGGGGCGGGGCGGCTGCAGGGCAGCGCCACGTGCAGACACACGCGGGGGGGGGGGAGGTGGTGCGCTCGGAGGCCGCGCGCAGCCCGCGCGCTCTCACCCCTCAGCTCACAGGCTGCACGCGGGGGCGGAGACTCGCCGCTTTAGCATCAGCGAAGCGCTGCGCGCTCAGCCGCGGCCAAGCTCGCTCTGCGCCTCACTCGCACCTCCCCCCCGCTTTGGCGTCACGTGGCCCTGCCCAGCTCGCAGCTCCGCGCGCACTCTCGGGAAGGGAGGGAGTAGGGGCGTTTCCACGGCAACGCCCTCTCTCTTGGCTCCGCCCCCTACCTGTGCCACCGCCCAGCTCCTCCCTCCGTGCGCGCTCCGGGCTCTCCGCAGCCGTAGGGGTGGGGCCAGAGCTCGCTCAGGCTCCGCCCCGAGAGTTGAGCTAAGCGGAACCCGGAAGCAGCCTAGGGGGAACCGGGCACCAGCCGGGTGCAGGGGAGAAGCTTCGCGGGCAGCCAGGCTGGCGGGTGAGTGCGGGGCGCGCGCGTGGGCCGTTGACACCGTTAAAAAGCGGGACCTCCCCAAGCGAGGGAGCCGCCAGCGGGGAAATGATTGGCTCAGAGACGTCATGTGCCCGAGCCCACAGGGTCACGTGCCGCTTTGTAACCAAAGCGTTTTGGCGGGAGGAAGCCCCCGCCCGCAAAATGCTCTGGCCCCCGTAGCCTTCGTGTGCCAGGGGCTGGGCGGCCCCGTGCTTGTCAGACTGAGCCCACTGCTTGTGTCTCGTCCCAGGAGGGTGCGTGGTGATGGTCCAGCACATCCTTTCCTGTCTATTTTGTTTTGTCATCAAGCGCTTCCTGCAGACTCTGCCTTCCCCTGGCTTTGTGGGGCCCCCCGGGAAGATGTCTTGCTCAAATTCCCAATGGGTGCTGAATTGTTTGAATTCTGCTGCAGTGTACTGCAGCCCATTGTCTGAGTATAGCATATCAGACGTGACCTATCTTATAAAATGTGCCTTTAGTTTCCTGATCGCTGTTGTTGCCTGAGTGTCCTCCAGATAGTCCACCTCCCAGAAATTAAAGTAGTAAGCTACTGTAACCATGCACTTCCTGTCATTAAAAGTGGAAAGGTCTGTTCTGACCTTTCTCCAGGCAATTAGATGCACAGCTTGGCACATCACATGCCTCTTTATCCTGGTGTATACATCTCTTGATATTAGCATTTAAATCTGCTTCATCACCTTTAAACAAAATTCTGGCTTGCACTCACAGCTCACCCCTCATCCGGTAATGGGAGGTAACCTCCTGTGGCACTTGCTTCTTGAAATCTGGAGTATGAACTCTTTTAATGCCTTTAAATCCGCTCCTGTTCGGTGCTTTGTTGAGTTGCCTGGAGCCTCCCATCAGAGATGCAAAAGTATGTTCACAGACTCTAATTCCTGTTCTGCAGGGCCATTTGTGTCACACTTAGCAGGGCATACCTTCCAGAGTAAATCTGGCACCAGCAGTGACTTTTCTGGGCAGTGTCCATCCTATCCTCTTCTCATAGAGCTGAAGTATTAGCAACATGTGGTCAAGTCATATGGATGCACTCACCAGTGGCTTCTTCATAATGCATTCTAATGGTTTGGGACTAGACTGCATGCCCACCTAGAGCCCAGAGGTCAACTGATGGAATTGTTAAGCCAACAGCTCCTCTTCTGTATGAGTGTATTTCCTTTCTGTGTTTGTCAGGGCTGTACTAGCAAATGCTATGGGCTGTGAGCTTTGCAGCACTAATGTGCTGCTCCTCTTTCTCCTTGTGAGCTATCACACTGTAGCTCTAGCTGTTCCTCAAGGTTGTAGTACTTTAGAACTGGTGTGTCACTTATGATTTTCTTTACATTTTTCAAACACATGTTTTGGTGTCTCTGACCATTCCCATGCTGAATTATTGTGTTTTAATTATCTGAAGGGTTCACAGGCTTCTGATAGGTGTGCACAGAACCTTGAGATAGTTGGCAATCCCTATAAATTGTTTGACTCCCTTCATATTCTTAGATCTAAGCATTTCCTTCATGGTTCTCAATTTTTCAGGCAGATAAATACAATGTTGGCATTATATTAGCTATTTATTTATTTATTTATTTATTTTGAAGGCTCCAGAGTTGGTTTTAGGCTTACTGGCATGTAATTGCCAACTTCGGTGTCAGGCAGGTTAGTTGAAACTAGTAAAGAACAGATTTATCAGACACATAGGTGAAAACAATATGTTGGGGAAGAGTCAACACAGCTTTTGTAAAGGGAAATCATGTCTCACCAGTCAATTAGAATTCTTTGATGATGTCAATAAGCATGTGGAAAAGGGTGATACAGTGTATGTGGACTTTCAGAAAGCCTTTGACAAGGTCCCTCACTAAAGGCTCTTAAGCAAAGTAGTCAGTCATGGTTATAAGAGGGAAGGTCCTCTTATGGATCAGCAATTAGTTAAAAGATAGGAGACAAAGGGTAGGAATAAATGGTCAGTTTTCACAATGGAGAGAGCTAAATAGTAGGGTCCCCCGAGGATCTATACTGGGACTAGTGCTATTCAACATACTTATAAATGATCTGGAAAAAGGGGTACACGGTGAAGTGGCAAAGTTTGCAGACCATACATAGTTACTCAAGATAGTTAAGTCCAAAGCTGACTGCAAAGAATTAGAAAGGGATCTCACAAAATTGGGTGACTGGGCAAGAAAATGGCAGATAAAATTCAGTGTTGATAAATGCAAAATAATGCACATTGGAAAACATCCCAACTATACGTAAAAAACGATGGGATCTAAATTAGCTGTTACCACTCAAGTAAAAGATCTTGGATAGTTCTTTAACTTCTGTTCAATATGCAGTGGCAACCAAAAAAGCTAACAAGGTTAGGAACCTTTGGGAAAGGGATAGATAAGACATACCACCACTATATAAATGCTTGGTACACACACACGTTGAACACTGCGTGCAATCCTGGTCACCACATCTCAGAAACGCTAGATATACTAGAACTAGAAAAAGTACAGAGAAGGGAAACAAAAATGATTAGGGTATGTAACAGCTTCCATATGAGGAAATATGAAAAAGATTGGGACTGTTCAGGTTAGAAGAGTGGTGACTAAGGGAGGGTATGATAGAGGTCTATAAAATCATTAATCATGTGGAGAAAGTGGATAATGAAGTGTTATTTACCCCTTCACATAACACAGGAACCCAGGGTTACCCAATTAAATTAAAACAGTAGTACCTCAGAGTTTATGAACACCTTGGGAATGGAGGTTGTTCGTAACTCTGAACAAAATGTTATGGTGATTCTTTCAAAAGCTTGCAGCTGAACAGTGACTTAATACAGCTTTGAACTTTGCAATGCAGAAGAAAAATGCTGCTTTCCCTTTATTTTTTTAGTAGCTTATGTTTAACACAGTACTAGAGTTGCTTTTTTTTTTGGTTTCTGGTACTGCCTATTGCATACTTCTGGTTCTAAATGAGGTGTGTGATTGACTGGTCAGTTAGTAACTCTGGTGTTCGTGACTCTGCGGTTCTACTGTAGACAGCAGGTTTAAAACAAACATAAAGAAGTACTACTCCAGACAATGCACGGTCAACCTGTGGAACTCATTGCCAAGGAATGTTGTAAAGGCCAAAAGTATAACTGGATTCAAAAAATAATTAGATAAATTCATGAGGGATAGGTCTGTCAATGGCTGTTAGCCAACATAGGGTCAGGATGCAAACCCGTGCTCTTAAACCTCCAACTGCTAAAAGCTGGGACTTTACGAATCACTCAACCAACTGCCCTGTTCTGTTCATTCCTTCTGAAGCATCTGGCATCAGCCACAGTCAGAATACTGGGCTAGATGGCTTATCAGTCTGATGCAGTATGGCCATACTTATGTTCTTATGTAGCCAATCGGGCAGCCTACTACAGGCCATCTGTGCTCATTAGGTTGCCCAGACACTGGTCTGCTGCAGGCCCTGATTCTTGAGAGTCTGGAATCTCTCAGAAGTCTACAGTGGTTTATTGTAGAGCACTTCAGTTCTTCTCAGCTTCAGCTTGCCTGCATTCAGCCTAATATTCTGCTCCCAGCAGTTGTTCAGGTGTTGTTGCAACTTGGTATTATGGTCCTGGATTGCCTTTTCCTTGATCTCTCCTTCTGCACAATGGGAATGTAATCAGCTACAATCTTGATGCCTAGGTTTCCCTCTAATGCTTGGTTCAGTTTGCACTGGAACACCTCAGTGAATACTTCCGCTCTAGATAAATAGGATAATATGTGTGACACAGAGGTCCAGTTGTGATTCTCTACTCTGTTCAACTTTTATCAGACCTGCCATACTCACTGCACCTCACGCACTGTTGCCATAATATTTATGTAAAATGTGACATGTAAGATATCTTTTGGAATCTAATAACAACCAGTCATTAACGTCACTGTGAAATGTTTGTAACAACTCCATAGATGAAATTATGGATACACTGATACTGTATCCTGGAGACTGCAAACACCCAAAGGTGATGAAAACAGATTTCTTCTGTATAAAGGGGAAAGAAAATATGGTGGCAGGCTCTGACCTGTTCTTTTTGGGTCATCCAGTCGCTAGCCCTCCTGCAGTTTTGTAAGAGGGAAGATGTCATCCTAACAGCATCCAAATGCCAGAGGGCAAGGGGCTCACTGGTAGCAGTAATGAGTTTCAGATGGTCTGACCATTTCAGTGTACCTCAACTCACTATGGTTATAATCTGTATCTAAAAGGTGTCATGTAATATGTCATGGGAAAACTAACAACTTAGTGATCATTAATATTCTTATATGATGTATGTATGCAGTGTGTGTTAAGAGTTATGGATATAAGATGGATTATGACTGAAGTGTATTTTAAACCAGGCATGTCAGGGGGAGTTGATAAAGAGGTCTGCCCCAGACAAAGGACTGTGCTTGCTTCTCTGATTAGCTCAGTCATCAGGCAGATATAATGAAAGTCCATTTACGTAATAGGTGAACAAAGCTATCAAACTAACACATGGGGTAGGAAACAGCTTGGCATCTACAAGAGAAATTTTATCTGGGTTATAAAGACTGAACCTCAAGTGATAAGCAATTGAACCAACTGATTGTATATAATATTACTGTATTATCAAAGGATAATGAGTGAGGTGTTTTATGAAAGTCTATGACAACACTGGTGATTAATATAATTGTGAATTGTATGTATTAACAGTACATAAGGAATTATGGATACTCATTAATATCATGCTTTACAGTCTGTGACCAAACAAGGGGGAAAGCAGGTCTCTCCCGTCCCACCTGTCTCCAATGAAATTAAGCAAGATATGATCAAAAACAATGGAAGCCCCATTTACATTCAGATCTTCAGGGAGATGGGAAGCCCTCAGGAAGGGAAGAACAGCATGAAGTCCTCCTGCCTCTTGAAACAAGGTCATTGACCTTCAGAGTATATAAGCATGGATAGAAGCCATTTTGGCATCCATCACTAGATAGACACATGGGGCCAAGCTCTTGCAAACTTAGAAAGATGGGTCCTTCAACCAAGGGGCAAAGTTTGAGGGGGAGAAGGGGATTGAAGTCTCTGGGAATTGAGTATAGGTGAGAGACCTGCCTAGGCAAAGATTTTTCACCTAGGAAGACGAAGGAAGCCAGCATCTTGTACTTCTGTGGAAGGTCCTGACTGAGGGAAGGTCAGCCACGGCATTTCAGGCACCAAGGGTTACAGGGAAGGTGGTGACACAACCCTTCACTGGTTCAAATTGCACCCTGAAGTGTGATAGTATGTCCTCAATTGCTGGTAATGGGTAGTGACTTTTTTCAATGTGCTGTTCAGTGGTTTGGGAATTTACCTGGAGGTTTTCTCACCGCTATGAGGCTGCTGAGCCACTTCACTCTCATTTCAACAGCTGTAATGATGCCTCTTCTTGGCAGGCTGGCCAGTCACTTCTTCAGTGGGTCCATGGAACTTTGCGTTTTGGTAATCTCCTGGGCCACATATGGAATCTATTTCTGACTTCAGCATGATCTTCAGGTGTCCATCTCCTGAAATATGTCCTTATATTCTGTTAGAATGTTGGGCAGGAGCCACCATGACCACCTCTTTTTCTTATATTGAAATATGCTGGTGGTGTACTGTGATCAAATTCATGGCTTGCACTGCCCTCTGACCAGCAGTGTATAGTATTTCTGTGTCAACTGCTATAAAATCCAAATGATGATGTTTCTTGTTTTATGGGTTTCTTATTGACAGGCCCATTGGTCTCAGAATGGTTTTATTGTACATCACCAGCACTTGGTCACTTTTTTCTGCACTCTGATTAATATTGCTGTTTATCAGTGTTGCTGGGTTTACGTTGCAGCTTGTTCCACAATTCAGCTGGAATTAAATTGGTCGTTGGTATAATAGCACAGTTGCAAATATGGCAGTAGAACGGCTGGCAGCCTTCTTCTGAAGTATGTGTACACTGAGAATCTTTGAATCTGCTAGAGTCAAACTGCAGATATCCTCCTCTTCATTGGAACTTTCTACATCCTCAGTGACTGCGTGCACTGCTAGTTTTTAGTTCCTAGGAAAGCTATGGCATTGGGACATGACGTCGTTCTGTTTCTTGTCCTGTTAAACTGAGCATTTTTCTTTCTGCCTTTTTGTGTTGCTTTCCACAATATATATTATACTGAACCAGGATGTCTTCATTCTTGGTTGGTTCAACTGTCGTGCTTCCTGAGTTCTTTTAGCCTGAGCCTGTGTACTTTGTTATGCACTAGTGGCTGTTACAGTTTTGATCCTTTCTGGGGACATTAATAGAGTTTTTAAGGCAGAAGGGACCAGTAGGTCAATTAGTCGGACCTCCTGTATATCACTGGCCACCAACACCACCTAGCATCCACACACTAAGCCCAACAACAGAAATAAGATCCACAGTAGATTATGCTGTTATGTGACACAGGTAAAGAATAGAAAGGACCGAGGTGCACCTGTGATCAAGGCTCCTGCAGTGCCAGGGAAATGACAACAAAAGTTACTACATGACCCCAGGAGGAGGGACCAAAGACTGAGCCCGCCCACAGCCCCAGGTGGAAGGACCAAAGCCTGAGCCTACTGCCCTGGGCAGGGGGGCCAAAGCCGAAGCCCAAGGGCTTCAGCCCCAGGCAGGGGACTGTAACCTGAGCTGAAGCCCTTGGGCTTTGGCTTTGGCCTCAGGCGGTGGGGCTTGGGCTTCAGCCTTAGGCCCCAGCAAGTCTAATGCCAGCCCTGGTGACCCCATTAAAAAGGGGTCACAACCCACTTTAGGGTCCCGACCCACAGTTTGAGAACCGCTGGCCTAGATAATCACAAGTGACCCACACCTGCATGATGCAGAGGAAAATGAAAAACTGCCAGGGTCCTTGCCAACCTGACCCTGGGGGGAAAATTCCTTCCTGACCCCATGTATGGCAATGACTATGAGCATGTGAGCTAACACCTGAGAGAGAGACTGCTTGGTGCACCTCAGAACCCTGGCCCACCCTGCCAAATGTCCTGTCACTAGTTGTAGCCATACCTGATGCTTCAGAGGAAGGTGATTTAAAAAAAACAACTAGAATTCACTGGGGGGGGAAATATCTCTTCCTGACTCCTGCCAATGGCCAGCTGAAATCCTGAAGCATGAGCTTTAGGAACATAAGATATAAACAGCAAGTGAGCCACAGGGCTGTTGAGCCCTGCCCCCATCCATCACAAGCAAGCCCATCATATAATTGTACTCCTAAAGTTGTCCATCTGTCTCTTAAAATTTGGAGGGTGTTCTAGAGCCTCACCTCTCTGATGGTTAGAAACCTTTTGATTTCCAGTCTGAATTTGTTCATGGCCACTTTACAACCATTTGATCTTGTGCCAACATTGTCCTTTAACTTAAATAGCTCATTCTCTAAGGTTAGATCTGTTTCTCTCAACAATCTCTCTTGTAAACTGGAATCTAGTGTTCCACAAATGATTGTCTTTAATTAGGGAATCTTTAATGTCTCCAGAGATACAGGTTGATGTCAGCGTTCTCAGCTCTGTAATGTAAGTATCTATTCCCTCTTCTGGTTCTTGGTTTTGGGTTAAAAAACCAAAACAGTTTCTCCATACAATCTCAATCTGTCTGGGATCATAGTACTAGGGTTACCAACCCTCCAGGATTGGCCTGGAGTCTCCAGGAATTAAAGATTATGTCATGTGATTAGATCTCCAGGAATGCGTCCAATGAAAATTGGCAGCCCTACACAGTACTGAAATACTTTATCAATTTGTTCCAGTGTTTTGAGCATTATTCCTGGCTAAAGTGTGTTTCTCACTTGTTGAATTTTTTTCCCCAATGAGATATTTTAGAAGCTTTACCTTTATATTTCCATCTTTATATCCCAAGGGTGGCTCTGTATGCAAACTCAGTTTTTGGTTCTGCTGCTTCATGCTTGTGCAAGACTTTTTTTGTGTGGAAATCCAGCATCCCCAGTGGTCTGAGTCCCTTCATGCTGCCTGTTTGTTTTGTTTCTAGATGCTGCTTTGTTTGCCTGCTAATTACACTCCTTTCCTTGCTGTGGGTTTTGCTAGAGTGACTGCTTCCATCATGTTTCATATACCACATGCTATGTAATAACACAAGGACTCCATGTTTCTAAAATGAAACTGGCTCTTTATTAAGAGAACTACTTACAGAGATGTTGCAACTGCAGCTGACGTTCTAGCCACATGTACACTGACTGGCTTCCTGATGCCTTCTCCAAACTCTTCTCTCTTGCAACCTGTGCTCCTCCCTGCAAGTTCAATGCAGGCTGCACAATGGAAATTCATAAAGATTCTTGTAATAGAAACTAGGCTATTGCTCTTGCATTCAGTTTTATGTTCAGTGTTACTTTTGAAGCAGGAGCTTTCTGAGATTCAAGAAAGCTTATGGCTTAGAGCGCCGGGGCCTCAGGGCTGAGTTGTTAGTAAGAAGCTTTGCTTACTGAATTGGGTAATGCTTGGAAATGGCAGAAAAGGACTTCAGAACCCCTGCTGTAAAGCCTAAATGCAGAATCTTGTTTGAATTGTAATGTTTCCTGGCTTGAAGCTATGTAAAACAGCCATCAAAGTGAAAAGAAAACCATAGATTTTCATGAGCAACCTGGAATCACTGTTAATTGGCATGGGAAGTTTCACCCCTTGAGGTACAGCAAATATCTGCGCTTAGAACTAAATATTTCAGGATAATGTATAGAGTTGCTCCAGTTCAGCTCTGCTCAAGCATCCTCTTAAGCTTCCTGTTTAAGTACTATGTATCTATACTTCAACATGTTTCCAAGACAAAGTACTTTATCACACTGGATTTAGGAATATAACTAGAGTTGACAGAACTTGGTGCTGCCCTGCCAGTATTTCTCAGGGTGTGTCTACACTACGAAATTAGATCGATTTTATAGAAGTCAATTTTTCGGAAGAGGTTTTATACAGTCGATTGTGTGTGTCCATACTAAGCGCATTAAGTTGGCGGAGTGCGTCCTCACTACCGTGGCTAGCATTGACTTACAGAGCGGTGCACTGTGGGTAGGTATCCCACAGTTCCCGCAGTCTCCACCGCCCGTTGGAATTCTGGGTTAAGCTCCCAATGCCTGATGGGGCAAAAACATTGTTGCGGGTGGTTTTGGGTACATGTCGTCAGTTGCCCCTCCTCCGTGAAAGCAACAGCGGACAATCGTTTCGCGCCTTTTTTCCTGGGTTACCCATGCAGACGCCATACCACGGCAAGCATGGAGCCTGCTCAGCTCATCGTCACCGCTGCAGCTCCTGGGTGTCTTCGCAGCAGACGGTGCAGTAGGATTGCTAGCCATCCTTGTCCACAGTGTACGGCTCCATCGCTTCTGCTGCAGCTCTGCTCTCCCGCTCTCCTGCAACTCTGCAGCAGATGGTGCAGTAGGACTGGTAGCTGTCCTCGTCGGACATGTAGCTTGGCCGGGGGTTCTGGGAATGTCTTCCTTGCCTTGCTCCTAGCAACCGCCAGGGCATGGTGTGCGGCTTCCACTGCAACTCTGCTCTCCTGCGAGCTGGAGGCTTCTCCCTCAGGCTGCTCTCCCAGCTGGCAGCACCGCACGGTTGCACCTACCCCAGTCTACCCCTTGCTCCCATGGCTCATGAAGCCTGGACAGTAGTAAGGCGCAGTTCAACTATAGGCTGAGCAAGTGCAGAATGGTGGTAGAATGTGCCTTTGGATGTTTAAAAGCTCGCTGGCGCTGTTGGTCAGACCTCAATACAACCAATATTCCCATTGTTATTGCTGCTTGCTATGTGCTCCATAATATCTGTGAGAGTAAGGGGGAGACGTTTATGGCAGGGTGGGAGGTTGAGGCAAATCACCTGGCATCCGATTTTGAGCAGCCAGACGCTAGGGTGATTAGAAGAGCACAGCAAGGCGCGCTGCGCATCAGAGAGGCTTTGAAAACCAGTTTCATGACTGGCCAGGCTATGGTGTGACAGTTGTGTGTGTTTCTCCTTGATGCAAACCTGCCCCCTTTGTTGATTTTAATTCCCTGTAAGCCAACCACCCTCCCCCCTTCGAAATAAAGTAACTATTGTTTTGAAACCATGCATTCTTTCTTTAATAATTAAAAAAAATGAGATAATGGACAAGGTAGCCCAGATGGGGTGGGGGAGGAGGGACGGAGAAGGCCACATTGCTTATTGTAGCCACACTAAAAATCGAACTGTTTGAATGACAGCCTTCTGTTGCTTGGGCCATCCTCTGGAGTGTAGTGGCTGGGGGCATGGAGCCTCCCCTCTCCACCCCCCCCCCCACCCCGCGTTCTTGGGCGTCTGAGTGAGGAGGCTATGGAACATGGGGAGGAGGGTAGGCGGTTATACAGTGGATACAGCGGGGGTCTGTGCTCTTGTTGGCTTTCCTGCAGCTCCAACAGATGCTTCATCATGTCCGTTTGCTCCCCCATTAGCCTCAGCATCGCTTCCTGCCTCCGTTCTTCGCACTCACTTAATTCTTTCCTGGCCTCTGCATGAGCTCGGAAAACATGTCATCGCGAGTGCGGTTTTTTGGCCTTCTAATCTGTGATAACCTCAGGGACGGAGATGATAGGGGGAGCATAGAAACATTCTACGCTCTACGATTCTGGGCTTGCCTGAGCTCCTTAATTTTCACACGGCACTGCTGTGCGTCCTTGTTGTAGCCTCTGTCCATCATGCCCTTGGAGATTTTGGCATATATATTGGCATTCCGTCTTTTGGAATGGAGTTCTGTCTGCACGGATTCGTCTCCCCATACAGCGATCAGATCCAGTATCTCCCATTCGGTCCATGCTGGAGCTCTTTTGTGATTCTGGGACTGCATAGTCACCTGTGTTGATGAGCTCTGCATAGTCACCTGTGCTGATCAGTGCACCACACTGTCCAAACAGGAAATGAAATTCAAAAGTTCCCGGGGCTTTTCCTGTCTGGCCAGTGCATCTGAGTTGAGCGTGCTGTCCAGAGCAGTCACAATGGAGCACCCTGGGATAGCTCCCGGAGGCCAATACCATCAAATTGCATCCACACTACCCCAAATTCAACCCAGTGAGGTTGATTTTAGAGCTAAACCCCTCGTCGGGGAAGAGTACAGAAATTGGTTTTAAGAGCCCTTTAAGTCGACAAAACAGGCTTTGTTGTGTGGACGGGTGCAGGGTTAAATCGACCTAACGCTGCTAAATTCGACCTAAACTCATAGTGTAGACCAGGACTCAGTTTGGATTTGGAACAAATACCTCTGGGATTGAAAGGGTAGCTCAGTTTATGACACCCCTTCAGAAGGAACCGGAGACCAGTTTGTCATATGCAGGCCACTTAACTGCAAACTGATGGTAATGACTTTCAGTTACTCTGACCAGTGCTGGATTTTAACCAGTAAGCTGAAGGGAAGTTGAAAGGTTTCATCCTCTCTTATCAGCTCCTGAATGTCCAGTTTCCTTCTGGATTTTATAGATCCCATAAGTCAGAAGGGACCATTGTGATCATTTAGTAGGACACAGGCCACAGAACTTCTCTAAAATAATTACTAGAGAATATTATTTAGAAAAACATCCAATCTTAATTTTAAAACGGTCAATGATGGAGACTCCACTATGACTCCAGGTAAATTGTTTCAGTGGTTAATTACTCTCACTGTTTAAAAAAAAATAATAATTATGCTTTATTTCCAGTCTGAACATGGCTAGCTTCAACTTCTAGCCATTGGATTGTGTTGCACCTTTCTTTGCTAGATTGAAGAGACGGTTATTTAAATATTTATTCCCCATGTGGATACCATAAACTGTCATCAAGTCACACCTTACTCTTCTCTTTGTTAAGCTAAATAGATAGACTCCAAGAGCTCAATCATTATAAGGCATGTTTTCTAAGCCTTTAGTTATTCTTGTGGCTCTTCTCTGAACCCTCCTCAGTCTATCAACATCCTTCTGGTGCCCACAATTCAAGAACTGGACACAGTATTCCAGCAACAGTCCCACCAGTGCCAAATACAAATAAAAATAACCTGTCTACTCCTACTCAGGATTCCCTTATTTATGCAACCCAGGATCACATTAGCTGTCTTGGACAGTGTGTCACAGTAGAAGCTCATGTTGAGCTGATTATCCAACAAATCTTTTTTTCAGAGTTGCTGCTTCCTAGGATGGAGTACCCTATCTTGTAAGTGTGCGCATTTATAGAAAAATAACTCAAATTCTCTCAATGTGTAACTCTCAATGTGTTACAAATTATTAAAATACATAGACCAACATTTTCAGATTTGGGTGCCTCTTAAATTCGTATTAGCCACCTAAATAAGTGTCTGAGTTTTTTTCAGAGGCGATGGGCACCCACAAATCCAATTAGCACTTGTCCCTCTGCAAATCAAACCACTTATTTGGTGACATAAATATTAATTTTAAGAGCCTAGGGCAGTGGTCCCCAAACTGTGGGTCACATCCCCTTAGGGGGGCATGGAGGAACAATGTGGGGGGTGTGGCAGGGCCTATCCCTACCCCCAGCTCTGCTTTGGCCCGAGCTCCTGACTGTGGTCTCTGGCCCTGCTCCTGCCCTGGCTCCCGGGGGTGGGAGGGCGTGGACCGGGTAAGAGGGGAGGGACGTGACTGAAAAAGTTTTGGGACCTCTGGCCTAGGATGACATCCCATTTTGGCCCCAGACGTCCCGACATTTTTGGCAAAACTAGGCATTTGTCCCAGTTGCTCACCAGTTGGCAAGAGCAAACGGGATGAATGCCTAGTTTTGCGCAAAAGGAACTTTGGGGGGTGAGTGGTGGGGTTCGGGCTAGCCCTGTGCGAGGCAGGAGGCGGGCTTCAGTGAATGGCTTGGGCCAGCCCCACAGGGGGGAGGGGAGAAGGCCATCTCTTTTAGGGGGAAAGGGAGGGGTTCAGGGGAACTTAGCTCCACATGGGGGAGGGGAGGGCCATCTCTGGGGGGGGGGGGGAAGAAGAGAGGAGTTTGGAGGAGCTCAGCACCACATGGGGAGGGGGAAAGGGAGAGGTGCTTAGAGCAGCTCCACACCGGGGAGAGGATGGGGGTGGAAAATGGGGCTCAGAGTAGTTCCACGCTGGGAGGGGGAGGGGCTCCCATGCCGGGCTCCAGCCCTGCACAGCCCTTCATTCCAGGCCGGGTGGGTGGGAGGCCTTGGTCGAGCATTGGGGGGGCGGCACTTTTGTCTGGCACAGGTGGCCTCGGATCAGCTCGGCTTGGGTGAGCAGATCTCAGCCAGCTCTGCTGAGTCTGCCTGCATGGGGGCAGGGGGAATTGGTCACCACAGGCTTCTCTAGATGGGCTGAAGGCGGCGCCTCAAAGGGAGAAGGGGGAGAGAGGAGGAGCAGGGGGCGCAGCTAGAGTTCCAGCCACTCCTGCGGGATCCCCCAATTGGCCGGGGCCCCATTGGGACATATGGTAATCCGCCACTGCCTATGAATGATTGATGACAGAAACGTGGTTGGACTGGAGCCCATCAGTGAGCTCAGGTTTATGCTGGCAGTAGGGCTTGAGCTCAGGGAGCTGATCTTTGTATCTGGATGTGTGGGTGGAAAAATAAGAGAGAGCTGAGGCAAGGGTAGAGTTGTAATCAGTAACAGTTGGGTGAGGGGGCTAAGGTTACCTAAGGAGGGATCAAGAAAAATTATTGCTCATGGAGAAGTGAAGGTGGGACCCAGGTGTTCTAGGAAATTATAAAAGAAGAAAGAAAGGGGTATTAGAATTGGTAGAGCAAAATCAAATCAGAAGTGGAAGTGACCACTACTACAGAGGGTCAGAAAGACTGAGGAAGGAAAAGCAATACGAGGAGATGATGATGATGAAGATATGATTCTTCGAATAGATCAGGGGTAGGCAACCTATGGCACGGGTGCCAAAGGCGGCACGCAAGCTGATTTTCAGTGTCACTCACACTACCTGGGTCCTGACCACCGGTCCGGGGAGCTCTGCATTTTAATTTAATTTTAAATGAAGCTTCTTAAATATTTTAAAAACCGTATTTACTTTACATCCAACAATAGTTTATATATTAAAGACTTGTAGAAAGAGACCTTCTAAAAATGTTAAAACGTATTACAGGCCACGTGAAACCTTAAATTAGAGTGAATAAATGAAGGCTCGGCACACCACTTCTGAAAGGTTGCAGATCCCTGGAATAGATCCTGAGAGATGAGACTAGGAGGAAATGGAAATTAGAAGTTAGATGGAAGGGTCATTGACATGGCTTCACTCACCTGAGATCTTTTGTGATTAAATTGCAATACAAGAGGCCAAAAGTAATAGGTTGTATATGGAATGAGTAAATAAAAACCAAATCTTTGATAGGTTCACTAAAATGGGGCAGAGTACAGCAGATATGTGGGATGTGTAAACATGAACTTTCACACTAATGCTTTTCAAAGTACTCTTGCCCGTTTGTGGTCTGCGCTGCTGCATCAGAGTGTTGCTTTATTTCTCCCCGGTTGTCTGAAGTGTGGGTATGTTGTTTGGTAACTATTAACATTTTGGGGGAGGGAGAGAGAGTAAAATAGCTAAACTAAATTTAGATGAGATTGTATAGGAGTAAGGTTGTACCACATAAGGAAAATGTATAAATGAATGTGAAACTATATGAATGAGCAAGAAATGGTTCAACACCATTTATGGAAATATCACTCCAGGCTTAATTTTGTCCTATCTGAAGATTTTGTAGGGAATAAAACCCAGTAGGATATATATCGTATACATACAAGAAGTTTTTCATACATCAAACTAGTAACCTGCTGCAAAGTTGCAGTGCTTTCTGTGAGACTGCTTAAATATACCAACTGTGAGAACTTTTCATTATGTGAAGCCAGCCACTTGAAATTTTATGACACTCATTGTACCCATGAAAAATACTAAAGCTTATATTCTTCTGAATTTTTTGTACTACGAAACAATGTTTTTGGAGAAGGGAATAGGAAGGGTTAAAATAGAAGAGGATCTTGTCAATGGGTACCTCATAGCTCTGACTTGTTCTTGAATCACTGTTATGGGAGGAGAGAGGGGGAGAGGGACTTTAAGCACAGAAGAAAATTAACATTTAATTGTTTTCCCCCTAGATTGTAGAGTATGACTGAAAGCACACCTGTATTCACATCCTACATGCTATTGTAATAATCTTTGTACAAAATATGCCTTGTTAAGGTATCATTTGAAAACTTATAATTCACTGGTCAATAATGTCATGGTGAAATGTACGTAACAATATTATATGTAAAAGATCCCCTGGTATAATGTTACTAGCACATGTTCAAAACCACACAGTCCTGCCCAGGCAGAAGTATCCTGAATGAAGAAATGTTTGTTTACTCATGTAAATTGAGGTAAATGGGGTCCTTAAGACATCAGGGAGAGGAGATGGCAGGAGACGAAGCAAATTTGCATCTCAGCAAACACAGGTGAGAAGAAAGAACACGGAGCCTCCTTCACCACCAGACTCAGGGCTTGTCTACACTGCCACTTCACAGCGCTGCGACTTTCTCTCTCAGGGGTGTGAAAAAACACACCCCTGAGCGCTACAAATTTCAGCGCTGTAAAGTGCCAGTGTAGACTGCACCAGTGCTGGGAGCTGTGCTCCCAGCGCAGGCAGCTATTCCCCTCGTGGAGGTGGTTTTTTTAGAGCGCTGGGAGAGCTCTCTCCCAGTGCTATGCTGCAACTACACAGCCACGTTAAATCACTGCCGCGGCCAGCGCTTTAATGATTGCTAGCGAAGACATGCCCTTAGTGTCACCTTCTCTCCTATTTGAATAAACTTTGCTTTGAGGGATAACCCTCAGAAGTATCCACTTCAAAGGTTAACTAGACTATAAAAGAAAAGGGCAGAAACCCACAAGCTATCTCTCTCTTTCACATAAGAAGGCAAAGGAACCAGTCCTTTGACTTTGGGGGAGATCCTGACCTGAGAATTTGGTCAGCTGTGTTGCTGGGAACCTGCGGTAAGGACTTTACCTTGAACCAAGTCTAGCTTGTTAAAATGCTTCATCGCAGATAAGTTTTATCTTTATTTCTCTTGTAACCATTTCTGACTTTAATATCTGATACTTGAATTCACTTAAAATCCTATCTCTTCGTAGTTTAAATAAACTTGTTATATTTTTTTTTAATCTAAACCAATGCAGTGCTGCATTTAAACTGATCTGTTTGGTAACTCCAGTTAAAGTAGCAGGCTGTTGAATACTGACCCTTTACAGGGACAACAGACTTTGAATGTCTGAACTGCCCAGGAAAGGGCAGAACACATTTTTGGGGGGAAATTCAGGCCTGGGAGTGTGCTAGAATCACCTTGCAAGTAGTAACCAAGGCTGGTGGAAGCCAGAGTGTGACAAGTATGTTGCTGACAGGCTGCTTGGGTCTGCTGCCAGACCAAGGCTACAGCTATACACAGACACTAACAATGTGACCTGCATACTGGTAGGCTGTCCGTGAGTGGCCCAAGTTGGGAGCTACAACAGCAAAGCATTGTAAGGCACCCAGGGTTATGAGGCAGGTGGCGACACAACTTCTCACTGGTCTGGATTACACCCGAGAATCTGATAGAGTTCTCTATTTTAATTTCAATTACACTTTCCCTAAGCCTTGAGAGAGAGTTGGTTTTGTAGGGTTTTTTGGGTGGCTTCAGATCCAAAGAAGATAGACTTCTTGGTTGTGTGATTGTTATTTATATAGGTCTGTAAAGATATGTGGCACTTTATAATATATGCTCAACAAAAGACTAGTTCATTTCCCCCCCAAAGAATACAAATGGGTGAAGTGCAATGGACAGCATGTTTTGAGCATGTTAATGCTGATATTGTCCCATCTTTCTTACTGTGGGACTGTTGTGACTACAGTATATACCATTCACAGCTTGTTTTGTTTTACATGAAAACCCAGTTATGATCCAGACTTAACTGCCTCCACAGCAGGCACATTTCCACAACAGTAAAATACTAATGATAAAATGTGATCTAAGAAAATTAATGCTTGTTCACCTACGCAATGATCATTTCAGTTTTGTCATAGTAGCTTTAATACTTTTTGTAGCTTAATTTTTAACATAGGACTCCTAGGCTTATCATGAAAGTCTATCATATGTATCTGATTTTTAGATATCAGGGGGCTGGTCCATAAATTACGAACTTCACCAACTATTTCCCAGATATAGCTTTTGTTTTGCAGATTAGAAATTAACCTGTTAATTTCTGTTTTTAAAAATCTATTTTTCCCCACAGCTTTTGCAGGTTCTTTTAAAACCACATTATCAGTTGGAGTCTTTAGGTAATGGTAATTCTATGTTAATGTGTTCAAGTTGTTCTGCTAGCATCATCCTGCAGAATGGAAAAGTGTTCATAAATACTTTCAGGGACTATAGAGAAGACATTCTTAAGCTTAATGATTTTATCTCTTACGAGGCATAAACTCCCCAGTAATTTTGTTCTTGTGTTATCTGTAAAAACACAGCAGTATGAGCAGCATGCACAGCATTTAGTATTTAGTTGGGCAGCTGTTCTTGGATCTGAACTTCTAATTATTTCTGGTTTGTGGGGAGAACTGCTGCTGATGCAATTTGTGTAGCATATTGTCTGAGATGCAACAATATAATCATTTATTTAACTGTCTGCCTAGGAAACCTTTGTTGACCTACATTGTTCTGTTTGTTATGGCCCTACTCTTGCTTATTCCCATGCACATGTATAACTGTCCTCATGTGAGTAGTTCCATTGATTTGAATGGGACTACATATGTGAAGAAAGTTACAATTGTATTTGTGTAGGATTGGGGCCTAAATTTGCTGCAGGTCTAGAAAAATAGTGCCTTGTCTACAGTTATCACATCAACAGCTTGTGAAAAACCTCTATAGGTACAGATTTCCTCTATTAGTCTTTCACCACCGTTCTACATCAGTGTAATCTAGTTGACAAGGCTGCTATCAACAGAACCAATAAAATATACACTTAAATCTGATAGAAATCTGTATTTTGGAAGTCCCTCATTAATACCTATCAACGAGATCATTTAAAACCAAAAGCATGTGTTGTTTTGAAATCTTTTAGCCATCATAATCACACGGTGAAAACAAAAAATGGTGTGCTAAAATAAAAATATTTTTGTGCAGGATGTTTTTTATGCTGTGGTGACAGTATAACTTAATGAGAAGAAAAGAAAGGAAAACTGGAACATCAGTAAAATTATGTATAGGAAGATTGTGGGAAAGAAGGAGGAATGGGGGTTAATGGGTCAGTTAATATATAGCTGAACTTCAGAAGGAACAGCTTGAAGGAAACTAAGCACTAAAACAAAAGAATGTGTGTTTGGAAAGAGAAATGAATAAGTGCATTTTTACTAGTAAACAAAAATACTAAAAACATGATTAGAAATGTTCCTAGAGAGGAATGAACCTAAAGCCAATAATTTTTATTTTGATGTTTTCCATTCAGTAGGTATTCTGGACTAATTTGGTGTGGGAACAAATGCAAAGGTTCTATTTTTAAGCCTGTATATGGCACAGATTATGATTGGTTAACTGATTATCTACTTCTGGCATTGGGCAAAGATATAAAATATCCATAATTGTTGTTTTAGCTCTACAGCTGGAAGGGAAAGGCAGAATTAAGCTTGAGTCGCTCTGCTCTTCTCTTTTTGAGAGGACGTGTAAGGTAACTTTGAACACTTACCGCAAGGGCTTGTTGATGTGGGGTGCCACAGAGTACAATTCTCACCTCCTGTTGAGTGTGGAGATGAGACCCCTGGTCTAAATCAGATTAACAGCACCCCTCCACTGACATTCTTCTGTCTGTGCCTTCTACCCAGACAGATTCCTCAAGTGAAATCCTGGCCCCATTGACTTCAGTGGGGTCAGGATTTCACCCCTTGACTTTCTCCCACCAAGGTTGTGCAGTTTTATCCAGCTCAGCCAACACTGGACAGATCTTTGTTTCCAAGGACTATCCTGGTGGGCCTCATATCTCTTTCATATCTGGCCAAAGAGCATCAAAACTGACTTTAAAAAAAAGTGACCTATGAAGGAAAATAGGTTTGTGCCTCTTACAGTTTTAATTTCTTTAAAAGAAAAAAAAACTAACTTTGTTTTTCACATTAGAAATTCAGGTCTTGTTGACCTCCTTTTTTGGAAGACTGTAGATGACTGGAGAGCAAGTAAATTTAAGATATTAAACAGATCATGAATGTAAATCCTTCCTAACTGAGTTAGCAAGCAATCTTCAAAAGTTTGAGTTTTTTAAACACCTGTTTAACTCAAGTAATTGGGGTGGAAAAGCTCTTTTGTTAAAGACTCAGCACCCCTTTTATTCAGGCTCAGCCTGCTGATTTTTTTGCTGTTCATGACTGCTTTTTACAACATTGAGCTGTGAGGTGCACCCCTGCTGTTCTTTTCCATTCCTGCCCTTCGTCAGGTTGTGTGGCTTGATGAGAATATTTGAGGATGAGTTTGTATGCTTCTATTCCTCCTTAGGTCCTAATTCCTGTCTCCTATCTGTAGGATGCTGGCCAGTCTGAGATGCACAGTCTGTTGTGAGTGTTGGGAATGCCTCTAAACATTTGGTTAAAGATCCACAATTAATCTTTTCCAGAAAGGAACTTTTTTCAGTGATTATTGGGTTAAATGCCCTTCTGGCCTTAATATCTATGAATCTAAGAATATTTAATTTTTCAAAAAAATCTCTTGTGAAGTCCATATAACCCTGCGTATTTCTCCACCTCCTCACACTTCAAAACCAACGTTTGAAAGTTATAAAAGATGGATATAAAAGCAAAGCCATCAGTAGCTCACCATTCATGAAGAAACTGCAATAATAAGCCAGTATATGCATAATAGAGAAAAAAATAAGGAGAGAAACAGTTTGAATATACACCTTGTTATAAACAGTGAGTTGAAAAGTATCTTGACAATGTCTTTAATTGTAGCTTTTTGATTTTCTTGTATGATATTTTCTTTTAAAAGAGGGGGGGGGGTCTCTTTTGGAGCTCTAAAATAAGCTCAATGACTCCAGTCTTTACTGTACATTTATACACAAATATTTTTATGAAATTTATTTTCAAAGTTATGGGCATTTGCAATGCCTCTTTCAAAAGCTATTTTAAAAATTGTTTCTGTTTTCTGGCTACTGAAGCTGATTATACCATTTTATGGTCTAATTACCTGCCAAACTTCAGTTTGGGTTTTAAAATGAACAGTGAAACCTGGGAAAGATTTCAACCTCTTGTACCTATTAAAGTAATATCAAAAATACATGTGTTTACTAGCTTCACCCTTTTTAGTTAATGAAATACAGGGTCACCAGTTCTGCCTTTCTTACAGGGTTGTCAATTTGCTTTGCAGAAAGTAAGTTAAGGAAAGTTGGGCTCTTTAAAATTCTGAGCTGTAGAATTATTGTTCTGAAGACACAGGAACTCCAGAGAAGCAGAAAAATACTCCCACCTCTATATTCTTAACAGATCTTTCAAGTGACTGTACTCATGTAGCCACAGATTAGGTGGAAAAGTCATAATTGCACATACTTAGAAAGCAAGGATTGATCACTATGGGCCAAATTTTGGTTTAGCTGGAGTCAGGAGTAAAGCTTCTTTTACCTTTAATGGGACCAGGATTTAGCCCTAATCAAAATAGGAAGTTTTGACAAATTGTTTCTCATAGCTTTTGGCTTTTCTTAACATCAGTAAGACCCTAATGAAGACACTTGAAAACTTTTAGACATGTAGAGTTCATTGCAAAATGACCTATCAAGGACAATTGTATGATAATGCGACCTGTTAGTGACTAAAGTCATGCTCATGAATGATTCTTCTTAATTTTCCATGGAGCAGTTTTGCTTTTATTGTTTTTATTTGTAAGTACAGTACTAGCCGTCTTAAAATCAAGGCATATACAAGTGCAGAGCATTTATAGAAATGTACTGTGTTATTCTGGTGACACCAGGTGTTGAAAGGAAAAAATGTAATGCATTCCATATTCAGAACCATGCATTTTTGTATTTGACAGTTATACTGAAGTAAATATTGAATTGTGAAATGACAAACTTTCACTAATATTTTTAGCAATCCATTTTTAAACAAATGTCAGAATGCAGAGAATCAAAAGTGGCCATTTCCTGTCTTTTTCACTAGAATTACCTATTTTACTATAGAATCGTAGGACTGGAAGGGACCTTAAGAGGTCTTCTAGTCCAGTCGCCTGCATTCATGGCAGAACTAAGTATTGTTTTTTGATAAATACAAAAAGAAAAATATTTTTCTTTTTGTAATGGCTTTAATATTTTATACTGTTTCTATTTTCCCCATATCTTGAATTTTATGCCTGTTTTTCAGTTTACAATTGAATTTAGCTCAGTAGCTCACTAGTTACATTGGGCTAAATCCACAAAGGGGACTTAGGCTCAGTATGGAACACCTAACTCTAGGCACTCTGCAACCTAATGGAATCCACAGCCCTGAATTAGGAAGCTATTCACCAAATTCACGGCCATGAAAAACGCGTCATGGATTGTGCAATCTGGTCTTTTGCATGCTTTTACCCTATATTATATAGATTTCATGGGAGAGACCAGCGTTTCTCAAATTGGGGGTCCTGACCCAAAAGGCAGTTGCAGGGGTATCATTTTAGGGAGGTCACATTATTGCCACTCTTACTTAGGGTGACCAGACAGCAAGTGTGAAAAATCGGGACGGGGTGGGGGGTAATAGAAGCCTATATAGGAAAAAGACCCAAAAATCGGGACTGTCCCTGTAAAATCGGGACATCTGGTCACCCTACTCTTACTTCTGCATTGACTTCAGAGCTGGGCGGCTGGAGAATGGCGGCTGTTAGCAAGGCACCCAGCTCTGAAGGCAGTGCCCTGCCAGCAGCAGCGCAGAAGTAAGCGTGGCAATACCATACCATGCCACCCTTACTTCTGCACTGCTGCCTTCAGAGCTGGGTGGCTGGACAGTGGTGGCTTCTGACTGAGGGCCCAGCTTTGCAGACAGCAGCGCAGAAGTAAGGGTGACAATACCATACCATGACATCCTTAATTCTGCGCTGCTGCTGGCAGTGGCGCTGCCTTCAGAGCTAGGATCCCAGTCAGCAGCAGCCACTGTCCAGCTGCCCAGCTCTGAAGGCAGCGCCGCTGCCAGCAGCAGTGCAGACGTAAGGGTAGCAGTACTGCAACACCCCCCCCCCCACACACACACACAATAACCTTGCGGCCCTCCCCCAACTCTTTTTGGGTCAGGACCCCTACAATTATAACACTGGGAAATTTCAGATTTAAATAGCTGAAATCATGAAATTTACAATTTTTAAAATCCTATGGTCGTGAAATTGACCATAATGGACCGTGAATTTGGTAGGGCCCTAACAATACATAGGGAATGTTAGGTGCCTGAGAATGGGATCCACAAAAGCCAGCGTGCTGAGTGGGAAGCTGCCTTAGCTAGCCCATAAAAATCCTGGGTCAAAGGGAGGCACTTCTCTCTGCCTGGAATGCACTGCCTTGAATGCTCTCTGGCAGTTAAGTGTCTAGGCCTACTCCTGCCACACAAAAATTAACAAAAAAACAGTGGTGGTGCCCCTTTTATAATCTTTAGCTCAATGGTTGGAACACAGCCCAGGATGTGGGAAACAGAGGTTCAAATCCCCCCCTCTGCTTGACATAAACTCATATCTTCCACCTCTCAGGAGAGTGCCCTAACCACTGGACTACGGGGTATACTGGGATGGGCCTCTATCTCTCCTATTGAATCTGTTCCATTTTGTATAAATAATTAAATAGTCATTGGAAAAGGAACTGGAATTTGTGTCTCTGGTTTATTAAGGAATCACCACTACTTCCTTTCCTTTGTGTGAGGCCCAGTCTCTTAGGTGGCCTCTGAGAATGCCCACCTGATTGTGTCCCGCAGGTGGGATAGGTGGGGGAATGCCTCCGTTGAAGATCGCACCATAAAATAGGCACTTGGCATCAGAATGTAGGCATCTGTGTATACGATCACTAGCAGATTTTTAGGCACCTGGCAGACTTTATTAGTGGAAAGTTAAGTGCCTATAAATGTAGGCACCTACTTGGGGTAGGTAGCAGCTGAGTGGGTTTTTGAGGGTCTAAATTTTGCACTGCCAAAAGTGGCAGTTAGGCACCTAAATCCATTTGAGGATCTGCTGCCTTGTACGATTTTGCTTTCTCTTTCTCCAGTTAATTAGCACCAATAAATAAATGTTTGCCTGAAGGTGCTGGTGTAACATTAATAAAGGCTCATAAGTATCCCTAGATAATTGCTGTCAAATATAGAGCAAATTCTATTAAAGTTATATCGTAATCTACTTAGGGACGGGAGGGCTGTATCTGCGATTTGTATACTTAATTGCATCAGTGTTCAGTGTAGATTGATTATGGGAGTAAAGTCCTTTTCCACTAAGTTGTTGGGCCATGTTAGACAGTTGTGTATATTTTGTAAAGTGAATGATTATCTTTAATTTTGATCAGTTACTAATTTCGCCAGTCCAAAGCAGCATAACTTTTTATGTTTAGGTTATTTTATATGCTTAATAATGTAGTTGTAAAATCTAAATCAAAATTGTACTTTGCTTCCAGTTTCTTAGAGTCCCTGCTGACCTTTGTAAAATTATGTTTTTGGTATGGATGGCCATGAGTGCTTATCTGCTCTCAGATATAGGCCACACACCCTGACTAGGATCAAAACTGTCCCTCTTCCTGCTATTTGAATTGTGTAACCCACACATGAACAATCAGTCAACAATGTTCAATCCACTCTTCCTCCCCAGGCTTCGCTGCGCCTCAGGTTCCTAGCTCACAGCTGCTCAGTCCACTCCTTAGGTCCTCTGTGCCTAAGAGCCAAGAGCCCTTGGCCAAAGCAGCCGCTTTGTGAAGCACGTTGCTTTCCTTTTTATGCCAGTGAGCTGGCAGTCCCTCCCATAAGGCTTAATAGTGCTGTGGAGTTGGCTTCAGCACCTGCCTCTAGAACAGACCATTAAACTCTTCCTGCCCTTGTCCAATGTGAGGCATGCCCCACCCCCTTTCATAATGTGAAACACCTATTTTGTGGGCCAGATCCAATGTGCTTAATACATTAATCAGACCTCTAGCAGATTAAAATTTTGTACAGTGTAAGCTTTCATTCAAAACAAAAATAGGATTTCTAGCCCTTACGGTTGCAAAGAAAACCATTTAATCATGAATGGATTAATTGCTGTCTATCTGAATCGGTAGCTAATAGGCCTTACATTGGATAAATTTTACACATCTTGCATCCAAACACAAGAGTTACACGTATAACAGGCATCATTTGGATGCAGCTCGCTTTAAGAAAAGCTATTTATTTTATAGTCCTCATTGTTTCAGTCTCCAGTGGAGCAGAACCAGTGTAGAGGGGAATTGTAGGCATGGTGCAAATAGGGCTCCTACTACCATCACTGTGTAGATGAGCTCTCAGGTCTGCTTTCTGCATTCCACTGCATGGGAGTCAAGTTTTCTGGAAGTTTCTTACCTATACAAGTATTGCTGCAAACACTCAGGACCTCAGTTGCATACTATTTTCACAGTGGTGTATTTCATCCTCAGCTTTGACCCCAAAAGATTCTATTGCCAGCTTGTCTTAGATAAGACTATATTACGAACTTGCTGCTACTCGGACTGATGTTAATGTGTGGCCTCTGGTATCTTGGGAAGAGGAGAGGAAGGGCTAGATAGACTTGGTCCTATGCAATATCTACATCAGTGTATGACTAGGTGGGTGAGTTACTGGAAAAGATAGGCATCACCAGTAAGCAGTACTGTGAGAGTAAAAGGATCGAAGAGCTAGTATTTTACTTGGAGCTGGACTGAATTCTTAGGACTGACCCTTCACCCTCAAGATCACCTTGCTACTTATTAGCACAGAAGCATCTTGCAAGTTAATCACAAGGAATGTAAAGGAAGTGGGAACCAACAGAGGTCCATAAACTGGGACAATTAGGGATTTGAGGAGTTACGAGATACCAAATGCAGTGCTGGGGTCCTTAGGATCTCTCGGTGGGAGGGTAGAAGAAAGGGGGGAAACTAGGATCCTGACATAGCTGCAGGAACAACAACCAAGCCATCTCAGCATGAGGAGACAACTGGGGACAAAGGGCCCACTGCAGCAGATATGAAGCTTTTTTGATATTACATTTACCAATGCTGGCTAATTTTGTAGGCTCGGGGTCTGGGGAAGAGTTTCTTGTTTTTTATAAAGGGTGAATAAAGGAGCAAGTGTCCACCTCTTTCTACGTAACTCTCCCAATCTCCATGGTATAAGAGGCAGAAACTGACCCCATTACCAGCACACCTGGGGCAGTTTCCTTTTAAATCCAAAGTCTTTGCATCCCTCTTGAGCTCCCCTTCTGGCTGTTGATGAAATGAGCCTTACACCATTCCTTGCCAACAATTCCACCTCATGTAGGAAGCGTCAGAGGGCTGTTGTTGCCTGTGTAAGTTAGAGCAGTCCTGAGGATATTCTGGCTTGTGCTGGGGGCTAAAAGTTACCTTTGCTTGGATTCTTCTCCAAGAATAGCTTACCCAGACCTGAGGCTCTGGCCCAAGATGTCCAAATTTTGCTACGTCACCCATGAAAGACCTAACATGCCTCGTAGCCAGGTTTTTACCCCCATGTTAGCAAAGGTCTTCCCCTGGAACAAGTAACCAAGATCAGGGAGCTTATAAGGACTTTACTTCGATACCCATCTGGCAGGGACACCATTTTTTAGGATTATGATTTCCTGTACAGACACTAGAGTAGGCTCCCCTACATTGGAGGTCTCCGAGGCATTGCTGATGTCATTATGGGATCACTGACCACATCGAGATCCCTGGATGACCACTTCACCCTCTCTTTAACTCCCATCCAATCTCTGAACTGTTGGGACCAGAACAGAGATCTGACACACATACACAGCTTCTGAGGACCTGTTTGTGAGGAATACATTTAATCCCATTGTTGCCAAGGGAAGTGGTCTCCCTCAGAATGCAAGAGGAGCTTCAACTGGCTGAAGATGAGAGCAATTGGAAATGCCATTACCGCCTCCTTCTGTCTGATTCAGAGTGACAGCTGCATTATGGTGAGACAGATAAACTTTTGAGGTCTGTGTAGCTATGTAGAGCTCTGTGTAACTTGAAAGTTTGTCTATTTCACCAATAGGAGTTGGTCAAGTAAAAGGTATTACCTCACCCACTTTGTCTCTCTACTATCCTTGGATGAGCATGGCTACAATAACGCTGCAAGCTGCATTATGGTCATTTGCATTGATCAACAAGGTGAAATTCACAGCTAAGAACAGAAACCATTTACGATCCTCTTTTGGAGGATCTTGCAGTTGGCATGCTGTATATATGACAAGCTCAACTCCCAAGTTATCTTGTTAATTCCCAGGACCCTCTCCAGGGGAATGAGATCTGGACAGTCAATTTTCAGTGCTTCAGTCAGTTTTCCTCAAGGAGAGGGGACTTCCTAGTTTGGCTTATATGCATCAAACAACAACAAAAAATTGGATATTTTGTGCTCTGGACATTGAGAGGAAAACAAACACACACATGGAAATTAGATACCTTTTCATGTAGAAGAGACAAAGGGTCCTGTGGCACCTTATAGACTAACTGGGGTATTGGAGCATAAGCTTTCGTGGGTGAATACCCACTTCGTCGGATGCAAAGACCTTTTCATGTAATTAGTCAAACTATCTCTCACATGCTTTTTTTCCATTTCAGCTCTGGTCACCAGGAAAATCACGGATAGTGAGCTCTGTGTGGCTCCACAAGCCTTGGTTCTCCTCTCCAGAGGACTTGTCAGTCCATCTTCCATAGTGATTGTTCCTCATCAAAGATTACATGATGCCAATATGCTGCCAAGATCCAGGCAAGTTCTTATTGGTGGCCTGGAAAATAGAAATTAACTTTAATGTGGCTTCTCTGAGCATCTGATTTTGTTAGTCCAGACTGTAGGACCTACTGCCGTAAGGTACGTCTTCAGTTTCAGGAGTGCTGAACATGATTTCAGTGCAAAAGTTCCAGTCAAGGCCTGCTGATGCTTCCTTTTTGACATATTCGTCAAGGCCTCAGTACTTTCATGTGGCTCTGCTGGTGTTCTACAGACTTCTTCTGGAAGAGAGAGTTTGGCATTCCACACCCACATTTCTAGAATCGTAAAAGCAATGGTGAAACTCTGCCAGCCTCTCAAACTACCCAGCACCAGCTGGAAGCTGGATTTATTTCTGAAACATTTAATAGAGCAGCCTTTTGAGCCTATGGCTCTTTGTATTTCCTCTTTATTTAAATTGGCCCCTCTTGTGACAATCATCTCTGCAAGATGGTTCAGTGAGAATACCTTGCCAATCAAGAAACTGTTTCTGCAATTCTTTCCTGACAAAATAGTTTTAGGAACAAGTACAGAATTCCTTTCTAAAGTTGTTTCTAACTGTTAAATTGAGACATCACATTGCATCTGACCCAACCAACCTCCTACTAAGGATTTAAGATGGCATCACCTCGACGCTTGCAGAGTTGTTGAATTTTGCCTGAGACAGAACAAAGTCTCTCAGGCAATCAAATGCTTTGTTCATCTTTTATGTTGGCAAGAACAAAGACATAAAGGCATCCGAAGCAACTGTCTCTTGGTGGGGTAATCAGTTGGTGTTCAGTCTTATGGGAAGGCTGTTAAAACTTTCTTCCAGGCTAAGAGCACATTCTAGGAGAGCTGTTTCAACTTCTTGGAGAGAGAGAGAGGTATAGAACTTTGCTGAGCAGTGACCTGGCCATGGTTCCAATCTTTTATGAAGTGCTACAAGCTGGTTGTCATCTTCTCTTTTAATGCTGCATTTGAGGGCTTGTTTACCTGGTGCATTAGTTAGCACTCGAGGGATATAAATTCTAGTGTACACCAGTGTGTTGCATACTATCTGGCCCATATAGACTCTGCTGGTGCACACTAAAAGTTCCCTAATTTGTATTAATTTAGTACCATTTGAAATTGGACATTAATGTGCACTAGGGAACATTTAGTGCTTAGCAGCAGGGTCCACTTGGGTCATTTAGTGTGTCACACCAGTGCGTGCTGGAATTTAGACCCCTCTAGGGCGGACTAATGCACCATGTAGACAAGCCTTGAAACTTAGTCTGTTGTGCTCCCTATATCCTTTCCATTTCTCTCTCCTTCCCTTTTTTTGAGTCCTACTCAAATCATCTTTGTACCAAGAGCTAACATTTCTACACAATAACTGGAAATATTCTGGGAATTGGTATGTAAATTAATGTGCCGACCTGGCTGCAAAAGCTCTGTTCCTGGTTTAAAAATGCCTGTAATTCTGCCTTTACAGGATATGGGTACTTTGAACCGATGTGTGGTGTGCTCTGCTGCATGCAAATACACATAGCAGTGTTTGTGCCTGCCCTGGGCACAAACAAGGTGTGGTACTCTGTGCAAAGTTATCTTCTGTGTTTTTCTTTAATGCTGATTTGGCTTTAAACCCACTCTACCTCTTTTCCTACTGAAAGTGAAACAGTGCCCTAGCACTTATGCCTGTAAGACAGATGCATCTGTATATAAAAACTGAAGCCTGATGTCCTGGAGTGGCGATCAGATTCTGGGCCGGTTACTCTGGCATGTTTATTTAGCAGGATCACAAGATGGACATTTCTTTTGTTCGGTGATCTTCCCTGAAGATCGTTCAGATATTTTCATATTCATTCGTGTACTGTAAACTTTTGGGATGAACAAAATCACATTTTGCGATATCTGGGGGGGGGGAATGCCGCTAAGTTTCCGTATATCATCAAAGTGAATGTGACAAAAATGTTGCTGATTTTTACAGTAATGGTAATGAATCAGTGCCAGGAACTTTCACAACATTGTGATTCCTGACAGTCAGAGGGGACATTTTAGCTATAGTTGCTAGTTGTAAATATCTTCAAGATAGTAATGCTTAGATTTAGGTATGCTAAAATCTCTAATGCTGGAGTGAAAAGGAATCTGTAAAATAGGGTCGTGCAGTGTTACAGGTACTTCCCAGTAGTGCCCAACATGGCATTGGTTACTATAATGCTGTTGTTTGTTTTCACAAACCAGCACTTCATAGTTTAAGAGAACAACTGCTGAGAGGAGACCATAACCTCTTGATTTCAAAGGAACCATCATTTCACTGGTGCCTCTGTGGTTAATGTAAGAAAGGTGTTTTGCCATAAACTTTTCGGAGGTATTCAGCGAGGTTGGAAAGGGGTCGGCCCAAGCAGGAAGCCCTTGTCTGTGCCATAAAGAAAATAGCAAGTAACAAAATGAAAGCATCAAAGAACCAACAGGATGCAGTCCCGAGAGTCCTTTCTGGCATGTTGGTCCTTCTTGAAAGTTAGCATTGAGTGAAGAGTGACCTTAAAATTCATTTCATTCAAACAGACTGAGCTCAAGTTTAAAGTTCAAGGCATTTTGTTTTTTCACCTGTTTCCTACAGTTTTAAGAAACTTCTGAAGAATTAATGTGTAACTATATCTGGTCACTGAGCCAACACTAAGAATTTTTCTCAAGGGAAAATAATGTTACTGTATAAAGGGAGAGAAATGGATACGTTTCTTAGTTGCAAGAAAATATTTCAACAAAATAAAACCCAAACGGCTGTTACCATGATCCCTAACATCTCTGTTGCTGCTGCACTAGAGCAATCTCCTTTTAAAACCCCTAGAAGGATCCAATAATTGTCTGAAAAATCATGGAAAGGATGTTTTATTATGGGATTTACAGTTGGACATATTAGGCAGTGATTTTGTCGTGGAGACAACCTTGGAATAAAGAGTCTAATTGTGACAATTTAATCTAATCTGTAATTACAGGTTGACTAAGCTAACATTTAGCAATAGGTCTGGCCATCACTTTCACAGAGTGTTTGAATAGTTAGGCAGTAAGGTGGGGGAAGCACTAAGCAGAGACTCTGTCATTAGACAGGCTTATAAGTGAATACAGTATTTAAAGTACTACACTGAAACCTATTTAAACCTTGTTACTGCTTATGTTCAGCACCAACCCTGTTGGTTTTCTAGCATTTTTATGCATTTTCTAGCATTTTTATAGCTGGCTTTTACTCTAACCCAATTACAGTTTCTAATTTCATGATCCTAAAACCCAGTTACTTTAACTTCTAGTATTTAAGTCTAGTCCTGACAAAATGACTAGTGATAGATTGCATCAACAGTTTGACAGGCTGTCACTCATGGTTAAAAGAAATAATGTGAGGAGATGACATACAGATTTCACTCACATTTTCCCATGTCATTAAAATGTAATGACTGGAGCATGAATATTTCATGAAAGTACTTTTGAATGGGTTTGTTTTGCCCAGGAAGCTAGTGTACGTTATAGGGTCTGATTTTCTTTAGCCTAGGGTAGTAAAAGTATGAAGTGTCAAACTGGATTACCTGAAGAGGCACCTTTTTTGTTTTTCACTGTTGAATATTCAGGCTAGGAGTCCAGCCTACAACTATTTTTAGAGTCTGGTTTAGCAGTTTGTTGAAAGTCCTAAAATTAGATCCTGCTCTTTAGTCTCTTGCCACAAGGTGGCTAATAATGTACTTAAATCAGACAAAATATAACTATCAAAGTATGCTAATAATTTGTAACTGTTTCTGTGAAGCAATGAGCAACAACTAGGGTGGGAGACTGGATTTATTGTTTATTATGCAGAGAACTGTATAACTTGTACTTACAGGAAACTACATTTGGCAACTGTCTTCATCAAGTACACATGTTCACTGCTCTTGTTGGACCAGGGTTCATTTTTTTACAAAAGTTTGGCCAGGGTTAATGATTAGTTTTGAAGTGAATTTACTGCAAAGCAGTGTAACAGCTTTTTATTGTGTATTTTAAGAAGTCACAATTTTTGAGGCAAAGCAGCTCAGGCCTTGTTACATTAGACAAATATGTTACATTTAGATGAGAGACAGTGATTGAAACTTCCTTTTCCTAGTGGATCTTTACATGGTAAATTCCGGGTTTTTTTAAACATCATGTCACAAACTGGAACTTTTAACCGAAACCAAAGTGGTAAATGTTGAGGAGTGCTGGGACTGCATTAGCTATTTTAATATCGATTCAAATGAATTGATATTAAACATTCAAGTACACTTTGATTAGAAGAAAATGTGACGCATACATTTCTCATTTAACAGTCCTCCCATTAGAAACTTTTTCAAAGAGTAGCTTCAGATGTACAGTAGGGAAAATCTTTTGTTTAATGGAAATGAAGCATATCTTTTTCTTACAGATGCACCATTTGCTATTGAGCTTTTTGTGTGCATTTTACTTTCCCCTTTTATATTTTAACTTATTAACTCTGACAAGTAACCTCTTGGTTGTGAACAATTTAATTCACAATTCATTTTTCTGATTCAAAGTGAACACAAGTGCCCTAATCCCCTAATGGGAATTAATTGCATGTTTCAGTGCTTAACTCTGATCCTTTCTCAATCCCCACTGGGACAAGTTTCTTCCTGAAGGATCTGTGTTTGTTATTCAAAACACAAGCTGAAAGGTAATGATTTTTCTTATAAAAGGGAGCCAGAGCAACCGAATATTAATGTTCTTTTTATTGTAAGGGAATGAGCTGTATCCCAAAACTCATTTGATGTCATGAATGGTAAATTATGCTGAACTAACTTGACAAAACACAGACCAAATCAGTGTGATCTCCTCTCCCCCCCCCCCCCCAAATGGGGGGAAAAAGTTTGTTTTTTATTTTGTTTTGGGCAAACAATACAATATTGTGGAAGCAGTCATTTTTTCCCCTCACTGAAGTAATAGCATTATGCCAATGGCCCAAAGGGCTGCTGACCGTTTTAAATGACAATCCTGTAGACCAGTAATGTGCCCTTCTGAATAATCCAGCTCTACCCCATCTGCCATAAATATTTGGTAGGTTACTAAAATAAGAACAATTAGCAGAAAACATGTTAATTCATTTTTGCTTTTAAAGGTTTTCTTACTATTTGAGTTTTGTCTAATAAACCTTTCAAAAAGGAGTGTTTGGCAGCTAATTGCCCATCACAGCCTGACTGCTGTGTTGGGTGAAAATGAGACCATCTCAAGGCAGCTTCGTGACTGATAGTGAAATTTGGAAGAGCATCAAACAGTTAGAAACTGCTTCTCTCTCTCTCTCTCTCTCTCTCTCTCTCACACACACACACACACCTCTCTTTCTGTTACACTCAAAAATAAAATGAAGATTCAGAAAATGTATTCACAGCCTCTGTTCAAGTGACACTCAGGAGTAGTCTAGGCAGGCTAAGTTGAGGTTGAAGTGCATTGGCAGAACTGGATTTGAGGATTTGGCAAGGGATTGAACAACACATTCAGTACTTGCCTTCTACACCAGCTGAAGTCAGGCCGTTTGTTTCACTTTCATGAGCACTGAAATTCACCTTTCTTCCCCCACCCCTCCCCCCAAATGCTGGGTGTAAATCATAGCATTTGTACTGTTCATTCAGAAAAAAAAGGACTGGTAGGGGATAAGCTTGAGAAAACTGTCTTCTGGTACTACCCAGTCTGTACATTGTTTGTCATTTAATAGTTGTTACAAGCAGCCCGGAGCACCTTTTTCTCTAAATGTATGAGTCTAACATGTGCTTGCACTTGTGACCATTGTGTTTAAACTAGCAGTGACTCAATTGTGATCTAATTTTCCCTGCATTCCCCCACAAATCTGGTATTCCTGTTATTTTCACTCTTTGAATTCACAAATGCTGACTCACAAAGCTGAGGTTACAGAAGATTCTTCAGCACATTACATGAAACAACCCCACATCACACTGTGCTTTTGCCACTACACTTTTGATGTGCCTCACTTTGGGACATTTCCTCCTGTTTCTGAGCCTATTGGCACACCGTTGTAAAATCCTCTCCAATCACTGGTGTTACTCATCCTCTGTTTCCTAAGGCCAGAGCTCAGGTTACTGCTACTATAAACATCTTCAAGGCTCTGTTCTTGCTTTAATGTTGGGATCAAGCATGCAGCATCATATGGAAAAAATAAGCCTTGTTGTCTCCTTCTCATCTAAATGCTCCCATGCAACATAGCATGATGATGTGATGCTGTGTTCAAACACTTGACTTTTGCTTTTAAATGACTAACACCACACCACTGTATTACCCTGTGTGACAACTTGCCATGCAAACATTCATTTTGAGATGTATTGCTTCTGTTCTAGGGCAGCAGTGCACTTTCTTCAGTGTGAAATAAGGACTCTCAAATGTGTTGAGGGTAGCCACACACTTTCTCCTCTGTTGAGGTGGAAAGCACCCACGTGGCTATGACTCACTTAAGGTGACCAGATGTCCCGATTTTATAGGGACAGTCCCGATTTTTGGGTCTTTTACTTATATAGGCTCCTATTACCCCCCACCCCCTGTCCTGATTTTTCACCTTTGCTGTCTGGTCACCCTAGACTCACTCATTGCTATCGCTAGTGAAGGACACAAATTCCACACCGTGTAGTCAAGCATAGGAGTTTATTACGTCAGCGCTGCCGGAGTGTCACCTGCTTATTAGACGAAGAGACACTGCTAATTAATTGATTACAACGGAATATATGGATTTTTCCATGGGCGGGGGAAAGTGACGAGGTGGGCAGTTCACACCCCGGGATAGGCTAGCAGCAAGACAAGATAAGCACATTAGCCCAATGGTCAAAAGGTTACATAATGTCTCCAGGCCCATGGTCTCAAGTTCACAAATTAACATACATTTTATTAAAGTACTAATTGAATTAGTAACATATATGTATATGTTGAATTCAATTTGGGGTCCATAGGAATGAAGTAGCCCCTCTGATCATTTAACAGATGCATTCCTAGGGATTAAAAGCAAAAACAGTGAAAAGTATATGATAATAAGAATTGCTTTCTTTGTGTGTTAAGGCAGGCTTGGTCCCTGGGAAAGACAGGTGGGAGGCCTTATCTTTATACTGACATGCCAACCCTTCATAAACTCAAGGTTGGTCTGTGGGAAGATCTTCTCCCTCCAGAAGAAACTAACACAACAGGGACAGGACATCTTTGTCCCACACTTGCAACTTTAGAGAAGATACAATTATTTAGTTATTGCTTCAACATCTGGCATATTGCTGACTATGGTTAACAAACAAAGCGAGGCTCTTATTTATTCTGTTTTCTCTTAGCTAATCACTATTCACTAGGCCTCTGGCCTCTTGGCCAAACTATGGACCTTTGGGCCTCTAAAAGTTGACACAAGTCCATATGCCAAATTCTTATATAAGCAGCACATGGATTTTAACCTTTCAGCTAGTCCTAATAATTCAATACAGTCTTAAAACCACCTGCATCCAACCGTCCAAATTGTAATAATTAGCAGAGGAACAGACAGTTAAAAATGTAACTACTACTGTACAGTACATGAACATAACTAAAAGATTTCCACGTTGTTTTTGGTAAAGGATGTGTAAATTGTAGTGCAGTTGGTTTGGTAACTGAAATGGCTCCCTGGGTTGCTTTTGGTTTGTCATAAAGCATCATAGCACAGTAGCATTAGCATGGCTGTAGCAAGGGTCATGTAATCATGTGGGAAAAAAGAGCCAAGGTATGTTCTAGTTTCACTATGGTTCAAAAATACATTTGGTCATTGTTGTGGCTGCTGTAGTGAACGAATGGAAATTAATCTGTTTATAGGAAAGAAAATTAAAGATTAATAGAATTTTCCCAAACAATTTTTATGCTGGACTTGAGCAAGATAGATAGATGCTGTTGCTGCAGTTTATATGTTTAAGAAGAATCATGTAAGAAAATTCCCTTGCTCAGTTATATTTCCAGATAGTTTTGTGTGTGCATGTACCTTCAGTGCGCATTGTACACTGAATTTTCAATTTAATATATTTTATTACATAGATTATTAGTAATACTTATTTTTGTCTCTGTTTCTTCTGTAGGTAGAATGGCTCGTGTTTTTGTGTATGGAACCCTTAAAAAAGGCCAGCCCAACTACCAGCACATGATAAATGGTACCCATGGGATAGCAAAATTCCAAGGCAGGGGACACACCGTGGAGAAATACCCTTTGGTGATTACAGGAAAATCTAACATTCCTTTTTTGCTGAACATCCCAGGAACGGGACACCGTGTTACTGGAGAGATTTATTCTGTTGATGACCAGATGCTGCAATTCCTTGATGAATTTGAAGGTTGCCCAGACATGTATCAACGTACTCCAGTGAGAATTGAAGTAGTAGAGTGGGAAGGTAAAAGCAGTGCACCTGAAGAGAGGCCAGCTGTTAACAGCATTATGGAATGCTTTGTGTACAGCACAACTACCTACCAGCCAGAGTGGATAAATCTCCCTTACTATGACAATTATGATTCCTTAGGGAATCATGGTCTTCATTATGTGCTACGTGAAATTAGAGATTAAAAATGGAAGGTAACACAATGTATTAAGAAAATGCACTAAACACATGTTGATCACAAGCCTCTCTCAAGTAAATCTAGAATACTTTTATTGAAGCAGCTAAGACCTTTTGTAACCTTTCCAACCACAAAATCATTGATTCTAACATCATTACCAAGAGAAAGAGACTGTTGCCAAGCCTGGCAAAATTTTACTTGTTCCCTCAGCCAAGATGAATAATTGTTTTTGATTGGTGAGTAAAATACTTTGTGTTTGGATTTTTTCTTTCTTTTGTAAAATCAAGGTAAAAGGGCAGCTGAGTAAAAGGGTTTCATGTCAGTTTTGTAAAACTGGTAAAACAGTTCATTATCTGCTGTTGCAGTAGCACTAATGTGGCTGATTTCAGTCTATTGAAAAAACAGCTTAGATTACTGCACAACAATCCTCAGTCAGTAAATGTCTCAGAAGAAAACAATTACATCTATATAAAATGTTGTAAGAAAAAAGTGATAGAAAAAGTAAAAATTAGAATAAAATGAACTTCTCACTGTGTGGTGTAACAAACTCGGGGTTCTGAATTTTGTCTAATGCTAACTTGATTGTAATAATTGTTTGTAAGATCCACTGGGTTTATAAAATGTATTGGGATAAAATCTTGGGAATGTACAAGGAGTTAATTTAAAATCATGTTTTTATTTTGTCCCATTAGACCATGCCAGCACTTTTGGTGCCATTACGGTCTACTGAGTAAATGTGTGCTCAGGGACTTTTTAAAAGCTGATTTTAGCTGCCCAATACATTGCTAAAACAGTCCTATCTGCTATAAAGTACTTACTGATATAATAGCTCATAAGTCTCTAGGAAATCTTTAATGCAAAAATCACAAAATACATAAAAACTGAACTGTGTTTTTGTAAGCAAAAACCTTTGATTAATTTTGGTTTTTAAAATACCCAAAGGCCCTAGTGAGTTATGCATTAGTGCCTTGCGACATTTAGTTTAATGTAAAAAAGGATTGTCTTTTTTCTTTTGCACTATTTAGGCAAACACTTTTTTCTCTTGCTGCTTGCTAACTAGTAGGTTCTCTACTTTGCATGTAATATTCACAGAGCAAATGCTACATTGATTATACAAACCTGTCAATGGAGGCAGGATGCTTGTGTGTGAAATGTAATCTATGGAATAAGCCAAATTACACTTTCAGTGAGGTTCCTATCACTGGGGATACAACATTCAGGGTTGTGTACTCTCTGCACACCATAGCAGGTTATCTCACTGATGCCAATGGGGGATTTGCACACTGATCAAGGGAAGAATATGTTCTTATTAAATAACTAAACAAATGTTGTATGCAGAATCACATGGAAAAATTATACAGGGTACTTTTAAACATGCCACTAAGATATATGGGGCTTTTATTTCAGGCTGCCTCAGTCACAGTTAGAAGGGTTTCTTCAAAATGGTAAGGGCTAAAAACGTTTTTACAGAAACTCGGAAGAATCTCACATGGTTTCTTGCTAAATATCTCAAGCAGACATTTTTATCACACACTGCTCTAAAACTAGGCCATTGGAATGGATACACTGTTGAATATTGAATTAAGTATAGTGATGCTTGACAAAGTAAAGTGGTCTGAGTATAGAACAGGGAGGTGGCATGTCTACAATTTTAAATCAACCTGTGGTGGCTGATGTCCACACTACCCTCTTTCTTACCAGGAGTACTTCCATTGCTTGAAGAGGAGCAGTGTCGGGGGCAGAGACCCAGGGCTCTCAGCTTCCCAGTGGGAGCAGGGGGAAGCCACCTGGGGCTTCTCACCTCTGGTGGAGAGATCCACACGGAGTCCTGGCAGGGAACTGAGAGCAGGGGGTGCAGAAGTTGGGCTTTCTTGTCAATTTCACGACTCTGCTGACAAGACAGCGAACAGCAGCCAATGTAAGTGTCAGCGTTGACACTGTGTTGCCCTAACTACACTGCCATAAGCCCTAGGCCTCTGGTGGCGGTGCAGTTGGGGTACCTACTACACCCACATAACTCCATTAGCCAGAGCAAGACTGTAGTGTAGACACTGACATAATTAGGTTGACATAAGCTGCCTTACGTTGACCTAACGGTAGTGTAGGTTAGGGCATCATCAGGCTAAGATTCAGGCCTGCCTGAATTACTCTTTCTGAGGCCTTAGACAAATTGCTAAGGGCGTGAGGTAGAAGTAAGTCAGAAATCAAGGTCATACTCTCTACCAACTGGAATATCTCCAGTCTGGCCAGGTGGGACTGGCAATAGCCCAGTAGTAAGGCCTTCACTTTCACCCTGAAATGAAAAAAAAAACTCTTGGATCAAACACTTCAAGCAAAGTGGGCCTTTAGGGAAAATTTCTAACTGAAAATGAAAGTCAAGGGGATTTAGGTATCTAAGTCACTTAAACCATTTGGAAGATTTTATCCTTCATCTTCATTATGGAGGGGCCATTGGCATGCTAGATAGGAGGTTGCAATTCTAGTAATTGTAATGGTTAACTACTATAGACACTAGGAGAGAAACTGGTGGCATTCCTACCCAAACCAAACCAAAATACTGCTAATACCCTCCTAGGGACTCGCTCTTGGGTAGCAGTACAATCCAGAGCAGGGCTGATGACAGAATTAGGCTCAGGGGATGAACACTTGGACTGAGAATGCAACAACCAGGTTTGTGGGAGCTGAACACAGCAGGCATAGGGTTTAATGCATTCTTGTAACTGGATGGCATGGGGTGGAAAGAAACCTCTGCAAAACTATCTAAAGCAAGGATTCAGTTCCATGGCAGGTAGTCTTTAAATGCAGGACCTATTTACTTTCAGGGTGATCTCTGCCATTCAAGAGAGCAGGGATGCTGCTGGAAAAAGGTCAGTACTACTATCTACAGCGGCATGTTAGGATGCTGGCGAAATTAATTTTAGACTGGAACTGAGTATAAACAAAGATCCAGCTTCAACTGACTATTCAAAGTAGTTTCAGATTTTGTACAACTTTCTTTGCCTCTGGTTATTTGTGAGTAAAGTAATGCAATTCTTATACAGCAGTTTTACAAGAACATGTTTAAGCAGAGCATAAGTTACCAGTTTGGTAACAACTTTCAGTAAACACTCTGGCTCACACTTCCTTTTGCCTGCAGTAGACAGGAATCACAAATCTAGAACAAATGCTCTTTTCTTTTAAAACAAATTGAAAATGTTCTGCACAAAATACACCTGACTACCACCTCGGCTGGCCTGAGGCTCTAGAAGTAATGTGAGGAAATGTGGAGGGTTTTCACCAGGAATCACAGTTCTTTTAGCTTTGTAAGAACCACAGTAGATTACTGGAGACATACATAAATTCACTTTTACCAGTTACGAATATAGACTTGCTTTTCTTCCTTTATAGCATCAACCAATGATGGACTACGTTTAGAACATCTGCTGCATTTTTTTTGTGTGTGTGTGTGTCTTGGTGATGGTAGACTTGTTCCATATTTTCCATGTAGAGGCTTCAAAATTCTATCCGTTACAATGCATCTGAACAGAAATCAAGCACGTAGTAGTTATTGTTTAGGAGAAATTGCTCTGTTTGCTCACTGATTACTTTCTCACTTATCAACTATTCTGTACAGTGGGGCTCATGCACATTTGAAATTGCAGATATTACAGTGGCTGACACTGAATATTATCTACTTTAAAATACATTCAAAAAGGCTTTATTTAAGCAGAAATGTTCAATTTTTATTGATTTGTATTTGATACTGAAAATCAGGAGAATTACAAATCTTATGTACAATTATTTATAGAAATAAAAATCTGACATCCATTGGCGGTCTTAATAGCTGTCTGCTGGATAGAGAACGTCACTCTTATAAATACGACTGTATCAAATTTGCTCCATAGGAATGTCTGTTTTATACTTTTCTCTGTATTAATACCTTCATTTTACATGATGGATAGAAATAGTTAATTGAACTGTATAATGATATGAAGGAAGCATGTTTCACTCCAGTTCTACGAGCAGATCTCCTTCTCCAACAGTCTCACCAGCTTTACAGTGCACAGCTTTCACCTACAGTGTGAAAGTGAAAATAATTATTAAATCTTCCCTGAAAACATGGCTTTAAGTTCTTTAGCTTGTGCAACCTACATTAATGCATATACCTGAATGTACAGTACATACACAGAATAAATGACTGATTGCCGAGTTAGTTAGAATACCTAGCGCTTTATCAGTACGTCTCCAAGCGCTTCACAATCTTACGGTGACACTTTCTGCAAGGCAGCCACACAACCTTAACTCTACCTCACAGAACACTAGCAAGAACATTGTGGGATTTTTAAAAAACAGATCTTTATTTCTAAATCAGTTTTCTTCAAACCTGCCAGACCCATACGTCTGAATCTTTTAAATAGCTACTTTTAAATTCTGAATGCAAAAAGATCCCCCAAAATTAGTGTGAAAACACTTTACTTAATTAAAAAAACACTTGTCTGTTCTCACAGCAGTTTCAGCAAATGGACTCCCCTATGTTTTCTGAAATTTATTGGCGTCAGCTTGGCCAACACATATAAAGTCTAGAACCTTCATCAGGCAACCAAATTTGCTCGCTCATTTTTATTCATTTTACAAACATCCATAATAAATGCAAATTAAATAAAACCCAAGCCACTTGTTTGAATTGTCTTCCACATCCAAAAACTGTGTTTTATATTCAAAGGAAAAAAGGGAAACTGAATATCTTCCAGCTGAACACAATGAAACTGAATGGCATGAACTAGATTTAAATGGACAAAACCTAGTCCAGCACCAAGAGTACCAAAACACACCATCTCCGCAAAGGCATCAAATTGCCTTTGCTGTGGGAACCATAACTCAATTTTAGAATGCTTGACCATGTCATTGTTTTTCACATTAGAATATAATTATTTTTATTTATCGAATAGCTTTAATGAACTGACACTGTTTTACTATCTACATCTCCCAATTGTTTTTATTTTCTTAAATTACATCATTTTATTTTAAAATGGAGACTCGTGGGGGTATACAAAGAGACAACTTAGAGCTTAGACCCTACTTAAATCCTGCTGTAAAGGTTTAAGAGGGACATAAATGATCTATTGGGCATGGTACAGGCCAAATTTTATGCATATGCAGGGGGGAAGGGCATCTGGACAGAGAAATAGAACATTACTACTATCCAGAGGTGTGCAGGGACTTGGGAGGAAGCTCAGAGGCTGGTTATAGGGTCACAAAATGAATCAGTCAGAGCGAAGGCAAGGGTGGGAATATGTAAAGGTTAAATTAAACTATGAAAGAAGAAAAATAGGATTTAAGTAACCACTTCAATATGAGAATAAATTAAAAACAATGAGGAAATAAATGAGAATTAAGGAGAAACATAAGTAAAGATCAAAATTAAACTAAAATATTAAAAATGAAAAGTAATAAATGTAAAAGAAAAATTAAACCTGGTTTTACAGCACAATAATTAATACCAAGAGGATAATAGTCAAGGGACAACATTACAGTAATAGGAAAGAACGAGAAAGGTGTTCACATTGCTCTCTTGCCATATTTTGTCTACCTAGGTCCTGATCCTGCCTCAGGATCTGCTAGTATCACAGTACATGAAGTTAAACATGTATGTGTTTGCAGGATGAAGGTTTTAGACTGTTTATTCTTTGCAGCAGGGATCTGTCCTAATGTATGTCTGTAAAGAGCTTAGAACACTTCTGGACACTCCACGTTTAACAACATCCTCATCAAAAAATGTTCAGTCCTGAACCTGTTACTTTTTTGGAAGCAATAGTCTTTTCTAGGGTAAATACTACTCATCTACACTACTGATGTATTTTCCATACCTTGTTCCAAGTATCAGGACAATGTGAAATTAATGTACATTTAATTAATTAAATTGCAAAAAGATCTCTGCTTTTGACTGCTCTCTGAAAATACAGAATTTGCAGAACTGGCTGCAACTCCTCCAATCCTTCAAACCAATCTGACTTGTTCTATCTTAAGGAACAAATCATTTTGAAGAACTCCTTTACATTAACTTTTGCAGCCTGTAAAACCACTTCATGCTGTGTCAGTCTCGTAGCTATTTAATAGCTTTTCAGGCAGATGTAAACATTAAAAATTAAACACACCTCATTTTGAAAAATCTAGAAAATGAAAAACAATGGCACGTCTAATACTTTATCTACCACAGCCATCCTCTCTTGTTCTTGTACATTCTGGCCAATTTGACAAGTTACATGCAGTTTACAAAGATGAGACGAGGCATACCTTGCCACTTTTAGCAGCGATCAGACTGTTCTGCATTTTCATAGCTTCAATTACACAAATCTCCTGCCCTTCTGAGACCTGGTAAAATTAAAGCAGTACAAAAATGAGGACAGAAGACTGTTAAATGCACTAAACTTGCATCATCTGTCTGCAGAATAAAGTGATTAATTCCTTAGGCAAAGTTTATCAAAGTCTAAAGTTTTTCCACAGAATAGCTGAAACCAAGCCGTCATATAGAAGTCCACAGCACAAGAAGTGTGATGTGTCATGGTTACCTTTAGCTAACCAGAATTAAAACAGAAAAGGAATCAATTACATAATGGGCGAAGGAGGAAGAAAAAAGAAAAACAAAGTGATCCCCTCCAATCCCACGTTTGCAGCTTGAACTTTCCAAACTCACTTTCCAACAGCCATCAAACTCTGACATCAATAAAGGCCAGAACAAAATTTAATTCGTGTGGTTTTTGACTGTGGAGCCGCTGCTGTACCTCCCTGGCTCAGAGCCATGTGGATACTAATCCTGATTCAGGAGCCAGTAAGTTTCTTGGCATTAGTCCTATGGAGCATGGACTAGGGCCTTTGACAATACTCGGTAGCAGACTAGTGCAGAGCAAGAATGCACACCTTTGCACATGTCACTACATGGATGGTAGCTGATGCCTTTGGACTGCTTAGAGGGAAACACCAATTTTTATCCACCTGGGAGGGCTCTTGGAGGCAAAATGACAATTTTCACCACAGCTGACAGCTCTTAAAGTGAAACTCTCAAGTTTCCTCTTTCTGCTTATTTGCACTCTGCTAACAGACATATACAAACTCAAGGTCATAAGCAACCCACTGTGTGGCTCTACTTTTGGGCTGACTGTGGCTAGGAATCAGATTCTCTCTTCAGCGCCTCTGATTATGCTGCACAAAGGAAATGAGCCGCTTGAGGTTTGATGCTTGTTATGCAGATTACCCATTTACGGTGGTTGGGGGACTGGTCCAAATTCATCCCTGTTGTAATCCCACAGACTACAAGGATTGTTTTGGAAACCCTGTGATGATCATTGGAGATGGCAGTCAACAGATTTACACTATGGATGGAACGGGCCCTGTGCCCTGAGTGCCAGTAGTCACACCTTTGTGGTTTTGGTCAGTGTCTGTAAGGATGAACTTTCCTGAGACATCTGAGTAATCTTCATGGGTTTCCACTGCAACTCCTATAGTACAAGCAGTTTTAGTGCCTTTGAACTCTGTGTCCTCTTTTCCTGTACTGTTCAGATGGTCATATTTATTGGTACACAAACATGAAGGGCTGTGATTCACAGCGATGGTCTATGCAGTCTTGGGCATGTTGCTTGTCTCTGTGAATTGTAACCTCATATCCTAGGACCCATTAGTGAGGGTGTACTATCCAACAGAGAGGTCTGAGGGCAGCCAGCAAAGAAACCATGTATGTGAATACATTGAGTGTCTAAATGACTTTTCTTATGAAGTTACGTATTGAAGGTATGCATCTCTCCTAACTCTGTTCTGGGCTGGTGTGGCCCTTGCTGAAACATCCAGGATAATGAGGCAAGCCAGAGAGATACTCATTACTTCTAGACTAAAAGAAGCTTCTGCACTATCTCTCTGTCAGACTTGCCAACAGCAGTATGGGAGTTTTGGAATAAGCGCAGCTAACCTTTGCTCTAAGAACTCAGCATTCTAACCAGATATGCTGAACAATTAACATGAAACATTGTAAATACAGAAATTCCGTCATGAGAGTCAGGTGAGCAGTTTAAGTCATTAATACCCTGAGAGTCTATGTATGGTACCAAACACTTGTTCTTTATTACCAGTTATGTCTCTATCCCATCTCTGCCTATCTTTTGTCATTCACTGCCCTCCCCCCCCCCTCCCCCATCTCCTATCCCTGGCTATTCTATCTACAGGGCTTTTCCAGCTGCTCTCTCTCTCTTTCCTGCTCCTCATTGTTATTATTCCCCTCCCGTCCCCACTCTCTGCTCTGGACCTTCCAGCCATTTCTAGAGTTATTAGTGAACTTGTTAGGGTTTTTTAATTAAAAAAAAAAATTAGCTGCGAATTTGACAAGTTCTTTTTGGGAGAAATCAAACAAACAAGAGAAATGAAAAACCAAACCCACCCACATTACAGTTTAGCTACAGTTGAAATACCAACCTACCAAAGAAAGAAAATTCAGAGATTTAAGACCATTCCATTACTATACTCTTAGAAAAGCTTTGCAGTCAAGGGCCATGAATAGAGGACTGGGCTCCAGGAATTCATAAAATGCTCATCTGAGCTCTGCAACTGATTCTCAATGTGACCATGGGCAAATCGCTTAGGCCACAATTTTCAAAGCTGAGTTCTCAAAGTTAGACATCTAAATCAGCAAAGTCAATGGGAGCAGTGACTACTTAAGAGCTCTGAAAAATATCGGCATTTAGGGGCCTAAATATGGATTTGGTGCCTAATATCAGGCACACAAGTTGTCTCAAATCCCTGTGCGATTCAGTTTCCCAGTCTGTAAAATGGATCACTTGGTCAGACGGTCGGCCCATTAATCAGTTAATGTTTATGCAGAGCCTTAAAAAAGTATTTACTGTCTAAATGCGAAGTAGAGTTGTCTCTGTGCACCTCAGGTACTACAGTGCAAATGGATGGAAACAAGTGAGAATCAGTATTCTGTATTCCTTGGCTTCTGTTTGGTGCCTCGAATTCAATGTAGTATTTTTGTGTTTGCTTACAGGGATGACAATAGAAGAGTTGGTCTTTATAAAGAAAAGAAAAAAAATCCAACACACAAAAGTAACTTAGTCAACATCTAGTATTTGTATTCATTTAGAAAACAGAGCACGCTTTTTGTAAGTACTGAAAGTTAAAATGCTGTGACAGTACTTCTGATAATGTGCAATTTATTTAAAACTACTTGCTGAAAGCATCACTTAAGTACAGAAGTTTAATCACAGTTCTTACGTTAAAGCTTTATGATTCCTTTCATTGTACAATCCTAAAATTAGGCATTTGTATCTTTCTATTTTCTTTTTCACTCTTTTGGGCTTTGTCCAATTTCTTTCATTACATAATTGTGTGTATCCTTTAGCCTGTCCATATTATGTAGCCTGTAAATGAAGATCTTAGTGATGTGTACAACTTCTTCCTTCCTCACTTATTTAAGGATTAATCTGGGCTCTTTAAAGTATTATGCCTTTTTTCACATGTTCTATTTCCTCTCTATGTATGTTGAACAGTTAAATCCAATTTTGATTCACAATCATCTTTATGTTTTAAATTTATAGGGATGGGTCACTGATGACCCAAATTTGTCAAAACAAACAAATAAATAACCCCAACATTCTGATTAGTTTGCACCTGCTCAGATGAATTTGTTCTGTTTGTTAAAAAAAAACAGATTTTTTTGTTTTGGTTTAATAGATTTATGCTATATAAAATATACATTTAAATTGTTTTGATTAATGTGAATATGAAAATGGACATGTCAGATTTAGGTTCTAGAATGCATTTTTAGAGTAACTCCGAATATTTCAACGGTTTTTTTTTTTAATCCATTTTTATTTTTTAAGCAGATCCAAAAATGAAAGGAATTGAAGAGAAGGGAACCTAATATCCAACTGCTTCTAACAATACAGATATGAAATTTTGGAATAGCAAATCACATTTTAACTCTTTCTCTGTATAATTTAGGGACTGCATGGTCTTATTTATCCAGTCTTAAAGAAAGATTAGAGACAATATGTGGAACTGTCTTCAGTGTTTTTCTAACCAAATAATTCAGGATGAGAAGTGGAAGTGGAACTTGAAAAGTAGCAGCCTTGAACTATTTTCATTATGCATACAGGAGGAACATAAGGATTAATTGTACTCCCAGAGATGGCTCTTTAAAATTCAGAGGTACAATAAGACATCTGAGGGCATTACTACTGAGAGATCTTTGTGAGTATAGTACATGTCTCTAAGACTTTTGTGAATCATTTGATAAAGACTTAATGATTGTGACAGGATGCCTTCAATGTTAGGCTTACAAAATGGTCACAAGTCCCACAAGTCTTTTTGATAAACCCAATCAGCACTGATGTATTTCTCCACTCTATGTCTAATTGGTGTAAAGTTTGTAGATCTGAATCTTGTATCTTTCATCCAGCTTACTGCGTCCTCTCCTTTGACATAGGGTCAAGGTTCACATTTGCATCCGATTATCAAAGTGGCACTCATTAAGCAGCAGCCTGCCTTGCACCAAAATGAGTTAGCTTGAAGGAAAACTCAGCCCATTTACTCAGCAGATTTTAGCATTTTAAGGAGGCCTAAATGTCACACAGTATTGCTACATTTTGAAGAGTTTCAGACATCTCCAGCTGATGATTAATTGTAAGTGATGGGAAATAAAATCCAGTAAAGCCAGCTGCGTGCCATGGTCGGCAAAATTACTATAATGGATATAGGCTGCCAATTTTCCAGTTTTACTGGCAAGTCTTCCAAGTGTAATTAAGGGAAGTTATAAATGATATGGAAATCTATCAAGTCCCATTTATTTTCAGAGGACTCTTTTCCCCAGAGACTTTTATCTTCAAGCTTATAGTTTGCTTTGTTGTGCTAATGATTTAAACCACTTCTTATTTCTGATTAAAGCCCCCAATATCCTTCATACAAAGATTTAAAGAAACAGAACCCTTTTAAAGTTGTGTTTGTGAAATAAGCTGAGCTCTTGTTTACTCTGTGCTGCATCTTAGGTATCTACCTACTTTTTGGATTTCAAACCATGAATAATCTTGAGGAGACCGCAAAGAGTTGACTTTTTTGGATTTCTCTATTTAAAAAAAATTAAGATTGTAGAAACTACCTTGCATGCTAGGCATTTAGAAGAAGGTGGTTTTCCTCGCTAATGTTGTTTGATTTGGCATAAAAGCATGAAAATGATGTGCAAAGGCCTAAAATTGGAGATGTAAAGGATGACTGCACAGTATTCCATTTCTCAATTTCATCCTTCAGAGCCACAAAATGGGGGTGATACAGTTACTGGATGAGATTTACAGTAACAGCTGTGGTCTTCCCACACAAGGGAGGACCTTCTAATGGGCTAAGGTCTGTTTTGAACAGACGGGGAGTAACAAAACAAGGTTCCCTATTAAGGGTGTGCAGTAATATTTCTGATAAAGAAAACGAGAGTAGTCAGATTGTTTTTAAAAGACCCAAATCCCCTTCTGCTGTTAAAAAATAAAATTATTTGAGAAAGTGCTAACTGCTAAATAAATAAAAGACTAAAGGGATGTAAATGCAGGAGAATTTTTTTTTAAATCTACTCTAGCAACTGTAAAGAATGCATAGGAACCAGTGCCAGTGGCATATGGCTTTCTACTGTGCTAAACATTCATACAAAAGACAGGTTCATCAGTCATTGGTGTATCTGGATAAAAAATTAGCTTCTGATGGATGGTATTTAGAGCTTACCTGCTGCTAGTACATTACCAGAGAAACACAGGTTTTGAAACCCACATGACATTAGAAACTGCCGACCATGAATACAACACGTGCAAGCACACATAATGTATGCCAGGTTATACAAAATAATAAATAAGCTATTTAAACCCTCTGCCTAAAATTGGGCCCGCTGCAAGGAACCCTGGGTCAGTCCTACACAGGCCAATTAATGCACAGCATCTGCTGTATAGAAGCAGTGCATGAAGCATTTCCGAATGATTTCAGCAATTAAAAGAAAACTGTTTCCTGCCTGTTCTGACAGCAACTGTGTTCAATGCAACAGTGAACACCAAATCATTGTGTGCAGCTGAAAAAATTAAGTCTTTTTTTTTTTTTAAGAAGGGGGTGGGTGGGATGAAGATTTCTTATGGAACAGGATATTTCTTTTGTTGTCCTACATTCTGTGTTTTTCTGCCAAATTAGACAGAAGGCTCCGAGGGCTTACAGGGCCCTCTACAGTATCACCTTCTGGTGCACTGTGGCTCCCTAAAAAGATGGATCAATATCAACCCTGCTGATTTGTCTACAAAAGTGAAAATTCTTCAATTACATTTTTAATACCATTGTATTTAGAACACAGGTGTTTGAATGCAACACATTTTTAAGGCTCTTAGATCTGAAGAAAAGCCCAGTAACATCCACAAGCAAAAAGCATCTCTGATTTGGTTAAAAGCACAGTTAGAATCCGATTTTAATCCTGTCTCCTTTCTGAGCCTGAGCGAGAGAGAGGGAGGGAGGCTGGTAAATATCACTCAATATTCCCATAATTTCCACACTTGCATCCCCACATATTTATGTATACTGAGAATGGACAATGGGAGACTATGCAATAATAAAACAACAATCAAGCAACCTTGAACATACAAAACATTGCATATACTCTTTCAAAATTAATACAAACACGTACAACTTGTAATCATTATGATTCCAAGAACATTATATGGTACATTAAAGCCATGTTCCTTTTGTGCACCAAGGTATGTAGAAAGTGCTTGAAAATAATGCTCAGTGCTACTTTTCTTAATTTTTTTTTTTTTTAACTTAGTCCATTTTGGTCTCATTGCCCTCCCATGACGTTCTTTCTCTATGACTTGTTGGCATTCTGGCAGCAAGCACCTAAGTAGAAAACAAATCAGGAGGAATTGGATAAGCAGCCATTGAAATTCTTTGACGTTGTCCAAATCTGTGTAAAATAATTAGTGCAGGTTTTCCCTTCCTTCCAAATTAACTTGGAAACAGAAGCTATAGAGTTGAAAATATAATTAGCAGCAATTAACAGTGCTTGACAGATGATTATTCAACTTTTTATGCCACACTCCTTTAATGAATGAATGTAGGTATAGCACATCCCAGATTTTCTGACCTCTGATTAACCGAAGGTCAGTGACGTCCTCTTGACAGCAATGAACACTGGTCATTGCACCCCCACTTATCCAAAACACTAGTTTTTCCAGTGGTTTCAGAAATTTCCAAAACTTTTTTGGGGAAGCTGATCTGCTACATATGTACTTTGGTGGTAGCAGTTACCACCAAATACTACACACATGCATGGTCTTGACAGCCTAAGACAAAGGCTAGTTTCTGTTTTAGACACAAATATTTTGATTTATCAGTGATCTTTTAAAAGTTCTTATGAATTTGGTAAAACATCCACCTTTTTTTTTTTTTTTTTTTTTGAGAGGCATCTACACATTTTTCTCTAGTAAGGCCTTCTAATAATTTATGAATTGTTTCTTATTATTAAATAGAATTTCACCTTTAATTAAACCCCACTCCCAAACAATCTTCAATTTATGTGTTTACATAAAGAAATGAGTACAATTATTAAAGTCAACTATATAAAGAAGAATGCAATCTTAGACCAATATAAATGTTACACTTTTAACAAGTAATACATTTTGAAAATAGTGGACACTTATTAGCATAAATCACAATAGAAAAATCAGTTAATCTAACTATTGCCTTCAACCTTGTGGTATCAGAATGGTGGGAATATTGGAATGTTTTTGCTATTTGAATGTTATAGTTTTTCTGAAATTGTAAAAATGGTTTCAGCTTCAGTTTACTGATAATTTTCCTTACAATAAGACACAAAAACTATAATGAAATGTATATGTTTGTAATTAATGTACAAACATATTTAAAAAAAGCATAAAAGGGCAAGTGAGATTCCTGATCATGTTTGATCAAGTTCATAACCTATATTTCAAAAAAGGAAAAACTGAACAGAAAGAAATAATTGTACCCACAAATTATTAGTTTATTCACAACTGGAGTAGAGAATGTGTATGGTTTGTGAAATATTCTGGTATATTAAATAACATCATAGATTTCTATGTAAAAGGTATAAATTAAATTACGAACCCCATTCCTTCTGTTTTCCATTTTGGTTATTCCCCCCAACTGGAATAAGAATTGTTATGGGCATAAAGTAAAACAAAAAACAAAAAAACCCACAAATCTACTTTATTTAGATTTTTGGGACTGAATTGCAAATAAGGTTTGAAATTACAACTGAAGTGGTGAAAAGCAACAGGTAACATATAAAAGCCCAATTTCTTATTTTACAAGAATTTACAATGTAATGAGGAGTATATGTGTTTGGGTGGCAGAACTATGGAGGTTTTGTTTTTTCACTAAATATTTTAAATTTAAAAACTCTGACTGGACGTATTTGCAATCCACGTAAGCCTTTTTCTAGACTTTACTGCCAGAGGATTTGAATTCAATTTACAATAAAATCTCCCAATTCGTTTCTAGCCTAGCAGCATTAAGTAGTTTTGCAAAATGAACCTACCCAACACATCTCACTTCAGCCGTTTTAAACAATCCTCAGGATTTTAATCTTAATTCTGAAATTACTCAAATCAGTTAAATTCCATAATATATTAATATTTTAGGGGGAAAACTGTTTTGTGCATTCTCAGTAGACAGACATCTGCTATTCAAGCAAAAGTTTTAAATTGCAAATTACAGCTTCACTTTGAAAGCCATGGTAGTTTTGTTAAATGAAAAATGTCCATTTAAAAGAGTAATTTGACTCTATTCCCAAATCATGATAGCCTTACATTTATTGAAAAAAAGTCTTGAAAATTGAGATAATCCTTAATTACAGAGAAACCTCTAGCAGTGTTCTTATGGCTGTAATAATATACAAACAAATTAAATAAACAAATCCATGTTGTGACTGGACATTTTATCCATAATCACTTTTGTATATATTTGTAGATGCCCAAAGAAAAAAATTAAACTCATTTATCCAGCTCTGCAGGTTATAGCTTACTAAATAGTGTCTGGCTTATTAATGCCGCCTATTTCTAGTTATTGCATTTTTTAAAAAGTTTTTATTTCAGATACATGCAAAATTGAAAAAAGTAAAAATAATATTTTCACAAGGCCATTGAGACCTTTATGATCAATTATTGTTGCCATATACAATGACTAGCAAACTCAGAAGAGTTCTGAAGAGAACTCATTCTGGGAGCGCCCTGGCAGGTTTTCTGTAACCATGATACAACATTTGAGCTATGCCCACAGAACCATAATATGTTTTGTTTCCTGTATTTCACTGATTTCACTCTACAGCATTCTTTACACACAGAGCTCAAAGCAGAATATCAGAGGGGAAAATAATATACAAAGGATTAGTAGGCACTGTTTTATTCTGCCCTCATGCTTAATACAGAACGTCTGTGCAGCTCAGAATGAGTTTTTTAAATGTTGTTGTATTTTCTGTAATTGTTACATGATTAAATTGTATCTATAGCATTTTACTGGAGATGTATGAAGATGGCAATGTACACAATCCGTGCCTAGGGGCCAACTGTGCTCCTGCTGAAGTCAATTTGAGCAAGATCAATGCCTAGGCTATGATTTTGAGTGTATAACCTCGCCTGTCTCATTTAACACTGCCAATGTCCTGAATTTTGACTATACCAAATGGCCTCTTAACAACAGGCTTTCATTCTAATATGTACTTCTTTATAATAACCCCCTTCACATAAAATGAAAATGGATGTGCTTTACTAGAGAGACAGTGCTATCATTACAAATAAGATATAAAAGTTAAGGCTAAGTTGAAGACTCATCTGCTAAATAATATCATCTTTTTCTCATTCAGAGAGTTTTCAAATTCACAATGCTTTTGTTGTTCACATTACTTTTGTTTTAACTATTCCCAGTGACAAGCAAGTGGCATTTAATTACATCCCTCAGATAACGTGGGGAAAATGGTAAGGAAAGAAGAAAGCAATGTTAAAGCTAAAAAAATTAGCAGAATTCCTACTCCTCTTCATATGACAAGTAGTGCTTTCCCCTACTGGGAATTGAGCAGAAGACTGACTTCTGGCCAACAGAAAATGAATTTCTTGCTTGTGCTCTACTTCTTTGGCAGAAGAGAATTCCAAACTGGTTATCAGATTCGCTGGAGCACACACATACAGCCTTCTATCATGCTTCAGCAGCCCAAAGCGTTTTTCATAAATAGCAGCCAAAAGAGAACATAATTTTATTGAAAGACAATGATAAAAAAATCTGATGAAAACTAATGAAGAGACCATCGCTGGCTTCTCATTTGGCTAAGGACACAGTGAAACTAATCAACACCATATGTTTTACCTGGCCAAGCAAAACACCCATAACTATATGGCTGATAATAAAGAGAGTTGTAAATGCAGCCATTCAAACAAAGATGATGTGCCCCCTCACTAGGAGTTGCTTTTCTACTGTAATGTTACCTCTGAAGTATGGCTAATGTAGATTACCTCCCAATGCTATCGAAGTCTCTGAAATAATCTCTCTGAGAGTACAGCCCTGGTGCAGAGACTGTTATATGATCTTCCAATAATATTTAGCATAGGTCACAAGTTAAAAAAAATCTTGGAACAGCTAATAACAATGCTGTTTTATTCATAATAGCTATAACCTGAATGAAAACAAGGAACAGCATTTCATTTTTCCCTGCTTTGCAGCTGCATTGTTTTCAGACACCATTACAAGTTTAACTGGTAAATACAGCTGGAAATACAAAGACGACTTAAATTCTTTAGTCAGCCTGAAAAACAAGGAAGATCAGAACACATTCAAGCAGTGGGACAAAAAGGTTTGTATTTATCAGAGAGCTACAGTTCCCTGTTCCTCGTGCCTTGAACAGCTGTAGTGAGTGAACCGAGTTCTGATGGACAGCCAAGACGTAATCTGAATCACACCATCCCACTGCTTATTCAGTGCAGATAGCTGATACTACCTCAGCTCCTTTTTAAAGTTTTGACACTAGTCCTGGAAAGGAAGGATTTAAGTTAAACCCTTTCCAATAACGCAAATGTGTTTTTGTAATTAAAGCCACACAATTAGCATTGACAAGCTCAGGTCGGCAGAACAGAGATTATGCTGTTCAAGTGCTCTGCCACTCAGTGCCTCCAGCAAAAAGCTGCAGGAGAGGAGGAGAGAAAAAAATCCTCACACATTATTTAACAACTTGTACTCTTGCACTGCACCACTTGTGGATTTGTACAGGGAGGTTTTTAATTCCTTGGCCATGGCCCCATCCTCCCATGGTTCTATTCCTTCAAGACCACAAAATATTTGTCAGGCAAAAGGAAAACATTTTATAACACCCAGCAGAATTAACTTTTTTTAAACCCATTCTATTTTTACTATCAAAAGTGTAATGTAAAAACGGTTCAGTCTTGCAATATTGAAATACCTTGAAAACATTATTTTTCCTCCCACAAAAACAAATATTTGCGTAGTACCTTACTCACTATGCAACTCTTACTGCCTCTATTTAGAAGCAGTGGGTTCCACTCTCAACATGATGAGATGAATCAGTTGTAAGCAGTCAGTTTTCCAACCAGCTTTTAGGTGGATCTCAAGACTAGCTGTTTAGTTAACTATTAACAACTGACCATTCATTTTTATTCTTGACAGATTGCTAATACTTTGCTGTAAACAACACATGATTTACTACTACGCTTTTCTGATCTCTTGTGAAAGAGGCATCTGAGTGTTTCAGGCCCTGATCCTGCAGACACTCCCACACGATTCACTTTACGTAAGTGAGTAATCCAGCTCACTTCCATGGAGCTAGTCCTGTGCATAAAGTCACTTCCCAGGCATAAGAGTTTGTTATGATTCAGTGGTGAAATAGGTTAATTTTAAGTGAATTCAACAGTTTTTAAAAGTGCACATATAACAACTTTTGCCACAAGCAACAATTACAACAGTCAAGAAATATTCATGCCTTTGCCATGTGACACAGTGGAGTTTTTCTTTCGGTTGCATTTTTACCAAACTGGAATTAGTTCAGAGAGAGAGAGAGAGAGAGAGTGTGAGTGTGTGTGTGTACATTTTATGTATATATAATTAACATAATATAAACATAGATATTAACATATTTAATATAAACTTATGGAGGCAAAGACCCACTTTTCTGGATTTCTGCACCTGGAGCTTTTATTTCTGCTCTCTTTTACCTATCCACAGAGAGAAATGTCCGTATGTATGCTGTGTAAAAGCAGAGAAAGCAGCATGGAAATGTGTAAAACAAGGTGAAGCACTATGTAGTGCTTCACCCCCATTTTACAGGGCAACACCTTTTAAGATTAAACATGTAGTAATTTGGGGTCCTTATCCAGTTTGTTCTCAACCTCTCACTGAAGTCAGGATTGTACCCTGGGGGTATGTCTGCACATCAAAAAACAAACAAAACACGGCAGATGTCTCAAAGCCAGGGTCAACTGACTCGGGGTCATGGGGCTCATGTTGTGGGGCTAAAAACAGCAATGTAGGTGTTCGGGCTCAGGCTGGAGCCCGGTCTCGGAGACCAGCCCCCCTCACCATGTTTTAGAGCCCAGACTCCAGAGCCTGGGCCCCAACCTGAGTGTCTATACTGCTGTTCTAAGCCCTGCAGCACAAGCCCAGGTCTGTTGACCCGGACTCTGAAGACTTGCCGCTACTGGTCTGGTTTTGCTTCATAGATGTACCCTTAGATTATAAATTCAGGGATCAGGATTTTCTATTTGCCTGTAAAGTGCCACATGTCTATTTATGCAAGAGCGACAAAGAGTCTCGGCTATCCCTCTGATACATGTCTATTTATGGCACTGTCTAAACAATAACAGTGCTAAGCACTTTAGACTCAGGCTGGTGTTACTTCATTCTAATGTCCCCTATCCCAGTATAACACCACCCCCTTGGCTCAGATTCAAGTCCTTTAACCCCTAGATATAATTTTATGTAATGTGGTTGTGCCCGGAGGTCACACAAAACTGAGTAATGTAAAGCATCTACATGTAACTCTCAAACATCACGTTTTTTTTCTAGTTCTGTGTGATGGAAAAGAATGGAAACCCCCAGGATAGTGGCGATATGTCCTGTTACCCTTCTCCCCCTAGATTTTGCTCCTTAGGGTGAGGGAATTGCCTACAGAGATTTCTTACTTAGCATGGAATGCTCCCTTCAGGAATGTGTGAATCACAGTACTCCTGTCATGACACTAAATGACAACAGGTTTTTTTTGGTAATCAAGTAACTCTTCCCCAAGACACATTAACGTCTATCCTGTTTCACCTAAACATGAAGGTTGTGTTTGACAACTACAGTACTTAACTCCTCGATGGCAGAAAATCAAGCAACCTCCCCCACCACAATCAACAAAAAGTTTCTTTCTGCCAGGGCATTTGTTACAGGATAGCATGCTATCCAGATGAATGTTTGCTCTTACCCAACCATGAAAGTTCCCCCCATCCTAATGTAATTTGAAATGTGCTTTTTGAGAGTACAACTTAAACAGGAATAAACAACGGATAATGAAAAAGAAGCAAGTAATACATACACACAATCATACTCTCCAGATAATGTTACAAAATAAAGTTCTGTAAAGGAGACTGGCTCGGGCTTTCAATTATACTGCAGAGGAAACTGTGTGGAATATAGTATAAAATTATATATAGCAAAAGGGCCTCTCTTACCAAGTCTCCAGGCTTTACAGAAACTGCCACCACTGCTCCAGGCATCGGTGATCTCAAAATACTGGTTGTATCCTCCACTGCTTTCTCTGGCATGTATTTACTCAACTCTGCAGCAAGCTTGGTCAGTATTCGTAACTTGTACTTAAGGAAAAGACAAGAAGAAAATTGTTTTTTAAATATTTAATCTCATGTCTCTTGTGAATTCTTTGTAATGATCTAAAAGTCTTGCATTGCTATACTGTTTGTATAACGACTTAAGAGATGGTGTTTTTATACTATATACACACTATCTATACTGATTGGACTGTCTAAAGTTTGGAATCTGGGTCACAATTTTCACTATCTGAGTATAGGGGGGAAAAGTAAAAATACAGGACAACCCAAGACAGCAGCACTGATAACTAAAAGGGCAATATGAGATTAAAAATCTGGTTAACACATTTCAGGTTCTTTTTTTCCCCTCAAAGGGAAAAAAGATTAAAATTTTAAAATAATTTTAAAAAGAGAAAATATCCTTTTTCTCACCAAATCCTACTCTGAGTTACCCTGGTTTAGGTTTGGAGTAATTAAATGGAATAATTTCAAGTACACGCCTGCTTGTAACTGAGCAGAATTAAAACTTAGCCCTGAATTACTAATACCTCCCTCAACTATTAACTGTGAATGAATTTTAAAACATTACTTTACTTTATACTATTAATTCAGTGTTTGCATCTTACACTTCATTCAGCTTTTGCAATCAAAACAGATCAGACAATTTCACTTCAATAATATCATGTACAAGCATAGTGCTGCAAACAAGGCATGAAAATGTCCTATTGGTAGTTCTATGTGATGTAAGAAAGAATGGAACCTCTCCAGGATAAGGGTGAGGTGTCCTGCTCAACCTAAACTATTGAACTGTTTTTGTCTAATTTAAAAAGAAAAAATATTACTATGTTTTATAAATTAAAAAAACAAAACAAAAAACGCCTGGGCCTGAACTATCTAACAGCATTCCTTTAAACTAAACCTTTCTGAAACTGTACATTTGTATGTCAATTTCCCTTTTTACTTTCGTTCTTAAAAACCTGTGTACACTTTCATGGACATTTCATTGAGTTTGAGATAATTTTTCTTCAAATCTGCAGCAGTGCATGTGAAACTGAATGTAGAAATCCAGTAGATGGCAGCAGGTCTCTGTGAGAAACTCCTTGATCTCCCAACATCAACTGAGAATGAAGAACAACACTGCACTACATCAATCATTTAAACAAAGGTTTCAATCATAAGTGTTGTAGGCTGAAGTTCATTTAAAATTCAAATTTGTATTTTGATGAAGTAAAGTTTAACACCTTTTAAAAAGTATATTGTCTACTGAAATAGTTAACGATTGTTTTATTAAACGGAGTCTCTCTACTTTTCATTTTTATACAAAACGACGCAGATGAAGGTAAAGGGAAGTCTAACTTCTGCTTCAACAGGGAGCAAAATGGGATACTCGGAAAAGACAATGCTAAGCTAATTAACCGCAGTGGAAAGCTTTAAAAAACAGCTTTCTGAAGATACACATTGTTTGGTTTTAACAGAGGGTTATCTTCCTACATAAATTCTGTCCGGATAGATGGAACATGTGCAGTGAGCAGTGTAACCATTTGGTTGGAAAATATTTGGAACTTATCAGAAATATGAGATACAATTTATATGAAACAAATAAAACCTCTAAATTTAGTCATGCGCCACAGTAATAAACAAAGCTATGCACACCACAGGGAGATTTTCGGACTCTCACCAAAATAGGTATGTCTTGAGTACGACTGATGCTGCACATATGAGCCTGCACCACTTTGTATATAAAAAGCTGCTTCCACTGAAAACATCCTGCTGGCATCATGCTGTCAATTAGAGTGTGGCGTGTACATTTTCAAAAACAAAATCAGGTACGTTATTTACCTTTCTGCACAAATGACTACATTGAATGCAGTGAGCTGCTTGCCATGTGCCTTTAAAAAAAAATAAAACTGTGCATGTGCGTGTATGCGCACTTGTGGGGGGTGGGAGAAGATGCCTAGAGGAGATTTGATAACGTAAGTTGCAAGCAGAATTGCGACAATGTGACAGGTCAAATAATAACATCTTATGCATGTTTCTTTACTCTTGAGTGTGTGTGTTGCAATCAAGACATACAAGTGTCTGCCAGTTTCTGAAAGATATGATCCTTAAGTGAAATTACAGTGCAAATAAAAGCTTTTTGCTCCTATTTAAATTCATCTGAGTCATAAATGGCAGGGGGAAAAAGCTAGCAGAGTGCATTCTGCTGTCAATCTAATAAACATTCTGTGCAGAGGGACTATTTATCAAAGATAAATTGTACTTAAAAGTCCTTCATTAAATCTATGGGGGGGAATATAATTACACCAAATTGCACAGTTTCAGTATCCATGTATCTGCTTTGTACTCATAGTTTGAAAATAATAATAAAAAACTAGGTCTTGGAAGAAAACAAAAATAAGTTAGCTTTCTGGACTGGCACTACTGTATGGTGTTACAGATTACTTTGATATGGTTTTCAAAAGTTATGCCTAACCTCCATTTGGTTTTCTATGTATTATATAGATCAATTCTTCTGCACTGCCTAACCTCAAAATTTAAACTTTAAATGCAGGGGGGACAATCTGCTTTAATTCCAAGGAACAAGCCGTCTTACAACATTTCACTGGGGTTGAAATACTTAAAGTAATTCCCCATCCACATCAAAACCTGCAGCAGTGCAGGGGGATGGGAGACAGGGAGAGTGTCCTGATGTACGTTGCACTTTAAAGCTCAATTTTCCATACCAAGTTATAGTAGTATCCCTACCAAATACTCAGTTTTTACCATCTTTATCATTTTCATATCTTTTACATTCCTTTCTCTGCAGGACTCCTGCTTTGCTTGGAATGAGATATGAGAGTCAGTAAACTAACAGTTTTCAAATGCAGGTCTTTGTTATTGATGAGCTGTTCCTTTTCCTTTTGTATTTGTTTATTGTTCTTTAGTCTGTTTTGGGGATAAGAGAGTTATTGTAATCTGAAAGTACAAAATAACAACAGTAAACTTCTCAGGAAAGGCCTTTTTTGGTGCAGTTGGCTAACAAATAACCTTTCGGAATATAAAAAAGAAGACAAAGCACCAGAGAGAAGGTTCCTTCTTTAAGGTTACCTTTGATGTATTTCTACTTTCTGCTGGACCCCACTAAATCCCCACATAAGCATTCCTTTGTAAAGCTATCTCTTAGCTCTCAGAAACCATATTACAGAGAGGGGGTCAGTGAGCTCTTGATCCTAACCTGAGACATAAACATGTGGCTTGATGAGAATTGCAAAGGCCTTTGGAAGACCAAAGTAATCATACAATGCCTACAGATGTCTCTAAAACAAAGACAATTAAGGACATACCAAAAGTGTCTATATCACACAACTAATACTGTTGCACTTTTGCTTTACTGAATTAAATCTAAAATCTGAAGTGGAAGCTTCCATGTGTTTTTTAAGGTGTTTTTGGTTGGGTGGTGAGGGGGAGACTTGGGAACGTTGCAGAGGTTGGATTACAAGTGGAGACCATAAGGTTTCTATTGGTCTAAACCAGAAGAAACATCTGCTGGAGTCATAAGCAGGTTGTCTGTCGGTGGACTTTAGCAGCAGCGAAATCTGCCATTGATCAGATCTGAACTCATCAGCAGTCGTCTCTGGTCACTACTCCACTCTGTGGGGTTTCAGAGGGTAATTCTGCCAGCCAAAGTAAATAAAAAAGTACCTGAATGGAGCCAGGCATGCCCGATTGGGTAGAAAATAGGTATTTCTTTTTCAGAGGATTGTTGAAGTCCACTATCAGTAAACAAAAACGACGGTAGGGAAAGGGGATGTTAGCTAACAGTTTGCTTAGGGTAACAGTACGCTGTCCTAGGTCTCTGGGTAAATGAATTTTATGGTGTATGTAACACAAAACCACCTCTTACAACTAAATCTCTGTGACTAGAGAAAAGGGCATAATAATAACAGATGTGCAGGGATAAAGGTACAAAGAGAAGGCAATCAATTGAAAACTATATATATTTATTTTAAACCTACTGTATAAATCTCTTAAGTAGAATAAGTGGTAAAAAGAGAGAAAGAAAAAAAATGTAGGCAACCAGTTGTGATTTAAAGGAGGTCACAAGCACATATCTTAAAATAAATTTCCACTTAAAGAAAAGCTCAGTAAACTATACAGGTTACCCTACCAACTATGACAGAATATATAATATGCCGCAAGTATAATGCTCAAACTGCATCCTGTTACATTTTGCATTAGCTCATTAAATATGATCTTCCCTACATACCTTAATCTCACGTTCTCATGCGTTGTAAATACTCAAACTCTACTGGATATTTTATAGAGCAATCTAACAGCAATATACATATGTAACTTAAGTACCTATTTGGATTGCTGACCAGAAGTAGATTTACAGTATGCTTTACATTATATTCAGCCATGTTTTTAAAACCTGTCATTTTTCTGGTAGGAAGGTTAAAAAATTTATTTGCTGGAAGCTGAGCAATTTACATCGCCCACTGTGCATGCATCTTGATTATTTTCAGTAAAACAACTACAATGCATACAGTAGAATAATGTCCATTTCTGAATTAATAAACTTTATTAGCTAGGTAATTTCCCTTTAACACTCTTGTTAAGCATCCTTTTCTGTCTCAAGTCATTTAACAGGTGCCAATTGGCTATCAGGAGCTCATGAGTAACAGTTTTCCAGTAATCATTCAAGTCAATAATAAGCAATGTTCAATGCTGAATGGCTATCAGCACATTGTCTTTTTCGTTCATTCCTCTTTACATTTCAAAGCAGTGACCATATCCTTGTTTATATTTTCACCATGACAAATAAAAAGGAAAGCTTGTGTATTTATTCCATACTACTTGAAGATGGCAGTCATCATCTTCTTTTCGAGACAAGGACTTCTTACTCAACAAGGAGATTTAAAGTAAGTCTCAAATTACAGAGATCTTGAGCTCTGGGTTTTGGAGCTAATTTACTTCCACAGTGTGGTAGTAAGAACTAATATTAAGATCTCCACACAAGCAACTACATCCCTAATATAGTGCTAGAGCAAACACTGCACGTACTAGAAAATGCCAGTCAAAAATGAATACCCACAAAAATCATGAGCCTTTAAAAGCAGCAAAAGGGAGGAGGGGGAAGAAGGAGAAAATCACCATCATACAGAACACAGTCCAGCAGCAAAAACTTAATTAGAATTGCAATCCAGCCATGGTTCCCACTTTCAGTTCATTGTGTGATACATAATTAACACTCCAGAAAAACCTAACAAGGGCTAAAGCCATGCAAAATACATCCCCTTCACTTTAGGCTAAGGCTAAACAGTCAGGATCAAAAACATACAGAATTAAAGCTTGTAGATGTCCTTCTCTTGGAGTTACAACCCAGACGAAGAAGGTGAAATGAACAGACAGACGTTAGAAAGCTCTGTGAGCCTCAGAGCTTTGTACATCTGCAGTCACTGGAGAAGCCTGTTAGCATAATGCTTTGACAACTCCATCAGCGCAGTCTCAAGGTAGCTGTCAATCAGGATGCATCATTTAATACAACAGCACTCTGAGGATTTTCTCCTACAACCCACATGACAGCATATCTACAGCTCTATTTATATCAGCGCCCAGTTGTGTTTACAATGCTGTTGTAATTAGAAAAGATGCAACAGGCAGCAATATTATTCAGATTTCCATTTTGCCATAGTGCCATGTAAAGTGCGATCTTGCTTTACGGAGTCATGCTAAATGACAAAAGCGCTATTTTCTTTAGTCTCTGTGCTCAGACAGCACTTCATTTGCAGCTATCTATAATTAGATTAATGGTGTAGTGCAGTACAAAGCAGGCCCACTTCACATCAGATAGCATATGAATTAGGACAAACACTTATTTCAATTCAAGGCAGAGAAAGCAGTGACTGGGGTATTTAGCATACCCTTTATGGTGGAATGAGATGTTAATTGTGTACCATTACCTCTAAACTGCTTGCTTGTTGTATAAATCACTGTGCTAATTGATGCAGAGATAGAAACGTAGCCACAGGCAAGAAAGCAACGGAATGAGAGCTGAAGATGGTGGATAAAGGATTATCGAGTAAAACCATATGGAGATGAGGTTCCTTTGAAACCTGCCCATGAGCAGTGCTTCTTAAACTACAGGGGGAAAAAGGGCTGTACTGATGTGTAGAAAAAAATAATTTTTACATCATGATTTACGAACAGACTCTACAATAAAGTGTTTGAGCTCAACAGAAAACTAAAAAAATACGTGTAATGAATCTGGACACATGCTTCTAAAAGAAAACTAATTGAGAGAGCATGACTTGTGAATGGTCACAACATTCTGCTTGGGGTTTGGGAGCCTGAATTAATCAGTAACATTTGCAAACAATCCATAGCAGGTGTTTTGCTGACCCTTCCATAGAACAGAAATACAAATTCTTCCAACACACAAAAGTTTCGGTTTTAAAAAATAAAATCCAAGTTGTTACTGATTAGTCAGAGACCTTATTAGGCAGAGAGAAGATGGAAGTTTGGGATTCCAAACTGCCACATGCTCCAATAATAAATTATATATTATAATATTCAGTCCAGTTAATGTATGTCTATACAAAAGACAAAATCCTGGGGAGTCCCTCCCCATGTGCTGTGCAAGCCACCTTGAAGTTACAAAATATTGTATATTCTCTTGCAAAATTATTACAAACACATACAACTTGTAATCATTATGACTGCAAGAGCATTGCATGGTACATTAAAGCCATGTTCCTTTTGTGCACTGAGGTATGCTGAAAGTGCTTGAAAATAACGCTCAGTGTTACTTTTCTTAATTTTTTTTTTTAAACTTAGTCCATTTTGGTCTCATTGCCCTACTGTGATGTTCTTTCTCTATGACTTGTTGGCATTCTGGCCAACCACCTTAATAGAAAACAAATCAGGAGGAATTGGATGAACAGCATCTCTCAAAGGTAACAAGACCATTACACAAGGGAAGCTGGCTACTGAGCTTTCCAACACTTAATGTTCCAGAAAGCTCTGCAGATAAGTGGCATGTTCAGGCTTCTAGTCAGCAACCTGCCCTACCCAGTGGTGTCTGCTGTTTCTTTTAGAGCAGTGGTGGGCAACCTGCGGCCCACAGGCTGCACGCGGCCTGGCAGGGTAATCTGCTGGCAGGCCGCGAGATAGTTTGTTTACATTGACCATCCGCAGGCATGGCCGCCTGCAGCTCCCAGTGGCCGCGGTTCACCATTCCCAGACAATGGGAGCTGCGGGAACTGGGGCGGGCCACAGGGACGTGTTGGCTGCCACTTCCTGCAGCTCCCATTGGCCAGGAACAGCAAACCACAGCCACTGGGAGCTGCGGGCGGCCGTGCCTGCGGACGGTCAATGTAAACAAACGGTCTCATGGCCCACCAGTAGATTACCCTGATGGGCTGTGTGCAGCTTGCGGGCTGCAGGTTGCCCACCCCTGTTTTAGAGCCATATTAAGATCTGCCTGGCAGGAGTGTACTGCTAGCCCACAATGAGCTATCTTGAAGTAACAGGACTCTACTTTTTAAACAAAAAACTTATGGCAAAATCCTGTTTTTATATAACAATATAGGGGTGGAGGGTAAACAATTAGCTTCATATTGTGGTCACCCATGAAATAACCATTGTCAACAGTTACCACACTCCTCCCATTGCAAGCATAGGGAAATAAGTTGGTACCTTGGAGAACGTAGCATGAAAACGGTAGGTAAATGCTGAGTTTCAATGCCAACCCAACATACAGCCAATATCGGGTTCTAAGCCATGCGTACAGAGACGTAAGCTATTTCAATTGCCACTACTCCACTGTGTCTGATCTGCATTATAAGCAAAGGGAACATGTTATGTCTAGTAGTAGCTTCAGAAAAATTGTATTGTCTCATTTCCCAAAGCAACACACACACACACACACACACACACAAACAAACAGACACACTTATACACGTATAATATCGGTAGCATTTTTACAGGTTTATTTATAATAAAGCAGTACTAATGTGCAAATTAGTGTTTGCAGCAAATTCTAGTACACGGAAGTTAACATGCTTATAAGAAAACTGTCTATTGGTTGAAAAATGAGTTGTTTGGTTAATCTCAGGATATCCTATAAAAGTTCTGCTACACTATATATCAAATGATACCAAGTATAGTGTGATATCAGGAAAGAAATTCCCCCATGTCTAAAGTGGCACTCAGATTCAACAGTTTAGCTTTTGGTTACTAGACTAATAAAGCCTGTGGATAATCCTCTTTTATCAGTGAAGCTTACAACTGTAAAGAAACATTAGCTATATCTAGACAACCAAAGGGACCTATGAAATGGAAACAAATGGCAGCAGAAAAAAACCCTGTGTTGACTACTTTGAAATAACACCTCCCAAGTGTGCAGGTAGTTGACATAAATGGAAACGCATTGAGGAAAAGCGCTGTGAAGCTGTGTAACAGCCCTGTTCCTAATCATTAATCACTTTTTTTAGACCATTTAAACTAGCCCATTACAGCCTGCAGCAAAACGCCAACACTCCCATCACTTGCATGTCAGCAGTGCTGGTGTTAACAGGAGAAAATATATGGTTTCTACTGTTGTGCCCCAGTTCCCCAGCATTTGCAACCTTTAATTGAAAAAGGCAGTTAAACACAAGGTAAATCATTCAGTTAGCTAAGCTGTTTAATAACATATAATTGATAATGTCAATATGTTACAGTGATCTAATGCATCACTTTCATCACTCTAGCTCACATTTATAGGCAAATCCATACTTAAAACATTTGCTTTTACATCTGTTATTTAACTAAAAGCCCAGTGAGAGCTACCTCGGAATGGAACACATCCACGTGGCCCGTTGTGTGGCCAGAGTTGGATTCTTGACACACCAGTTTCTAATGGGGACGAGCAGATTAGTTATGTTATCAACAGATTGTTTCTTGCTCTCACCACACTAGAAATTCCTTCTGGGAAGGTGGACATATCTCTGACAGGGTCTGTCTGAGAAAGTATTGGGAAAACCCCATAAGGTTTAAAGCAAGAACTCAGATTTGCAGTCAGACCCTGATCCTGTTACCACTTACACATGTGCTTAACTTCACACATGTGAACAGTCCACTGAGGCCAGTGGACTACTCACATTATGCAATTAGTCATAGACGTCTTTACAGGATCGAGGCCAGAGTTTCCTCTAGAGGAGGAAAAAGACTGTGTATGAACTGCTGTGAACAGGGAGAGCAATTAAACCTAACTAACCCCATCACATGCTATAATCTTTTAAATAGAGGTTTAATTTAATGTGCACAGGTATTTTAAATGTGTACGAACATTTGCCCTGCTTATTCTGTACTAGTGAAATTTAAGAACTGACAAGGCCTTCTCCCTCGGGTGCTCTCCTCATCCCACAGCAGAGGATTGTTTAGCAGCACAGCTAGTTGAAGAATGGAACATGTTTGCAAAATGTGTCCAATTTTTATAAGAAAATGTCAGTGTTTTTTAACCAGCTCTCATTAACATTGTTATATGGGGCGTAACGGCAGGCAGTGCTGAAGCAAATCACAGACCCCTGGTCCTACGAGCACACAGGCTAAAGGCAAAGCAGGTACAAAGCAAAATAGAACAAGCAATAGCAGGCAAAACAAAACAATGCCCTGGTACTTAACCATGTTTAATTTTAATATTTCTGATTGCTCGGATCTGAAATGTATCAAATATAGTAACTACAAGGGCACAGTGTATTGAAAATACAAACACAATACCACATAGCCACACCAGCCTCCCTCCTCTTGTTCTTATAATTAGTAAGTAGCTGTAGTTAATGGTAACGATACCATTAAGAGCAGGTCTTTAACATCTTTCAAAGGGAGAAAGTTTGGCTTAATTGTGGTAACTACTTTGGAGCCTGCTATCGGTGGAGAAGACTTGTGCAGGTGCTCAAAGAATAAAGGTGGCGATGAACGGCGCTCAGCCCACAGGTGACTGCAAGCTGTCTAACAAGTAGGTGCATAAGTTGCAAAGGTAATTTGCTGGAATAAGTGGCACTTCCACAGCCATAAAAATAAGGCCATTGAGAATTAACTGTACAATGCTCACAAAGGGAACATGTGCATTTTGGTTTGACCAGAGGTCTGGGTGATACATTATAACTGATGAACAACTTAAAGAAAAGGAAAAATAATATGTATCTTCAAAAGCCTTGTTTTCAATGACATAACAATGCCAACATCTGCTAAGGGAACAGGCTGCTTCCTATTTTTCAGCTTGAATTGTTTTATTTAATTACAAGTCTAAAAGCCATTAAGTAAGGTACCTTTTTAAAAAGCACTATCCAATCGGGTACGATAGAGCCCTCGCTTAAACAAAATCTATAGTTAAAGTCATATCAGCTTACAGAAAAGTTAAAGAAATAGTGAAAAAACCCCAACAACTATCACCACCAACAATGGGCCCAATCCTGCTTCTATGGAAGTCAATGGCAAAATTCACTCACATGAGAACATGGTTAAGCTCATTGTCAATGAACAGGCAGGCTTGATAAACATGCCAGTTTGCTGCAATTTTCCAAAAAAAAAACCCCAAAACCCCTCTAGCTCTTTTCCTATTTGGGTGGTGACTGAATAATAAGGGACTGATTCTGCTCACCTTCTTCAGTGGGTCAGCTGTGTAAGAACATGGAACAATTTAAAACGGACCACACACTACTTATAGCAAAATGAATTTTAATATCTTTATTTTAACAGGGGGACGAAGCAAGTGAATTGTGTGGTTTCACAGTTTACAAAGTTTGCTGACTGGTGAAAAGTTATTGTTAAGAGCTTGCCTGTTTCACACAGTCAGCTGTAGTCACTTCCACCCAAGACACAATGAAGTTTTCAGCATTAAGATGTCTTAACAGAGTTCAGAAGGTTTAACACAGTCATGAAATAGCATGTTAGAGACAGGTACAAAGGGAGGGATGTAAGAGCTGAGATGCATTTGACACTGCTAAGCACCATTATTGGAAGCAAAGGAGACCCAGAATGAAGGTTTATCCATGGTGGCATCTAATCTAGGGCCAGCCAAAGCGTTCAGTGATTTAGAGATTAATGTACTTTTCTTTCATGTTTAGAACCGCAATTTGAGTATAATTTCATAGGTAAAAATAAAATAGGGTTACTTACTGATGCTGATCTCAAAAAGGAAAGCACGCCTTAGTTCAGATATTCATAGTTAGCCTTTAAAATGTGAGTATACTGTGCATAATCTAGCATAAAAAATCCACTCTATTTGCCTGTGTGACATGGCAGAAGTTCATTGCAATGGTATCTGGAACTTCAGAGTTAGAGAAGACAATTGAAATCAAGGGTTCCAATACACCATATGGTAAGTCATACAGTCTTTTAGTGATGTGTTTGTACAGTGCCTACCATGGTGGGGTACATGACAGGGCTCTTACATGCTACCGCAATACAAGTAACAAGCAATAATAAGTCAGACAAATGTGTGAAATTTTGTAGCAACCTGAAACCAGGGCATTGCTACAAAACCAAGATTTGGATGAGTTTGTGAACCTATCAGCGAACCTGGGCTGAATTATGGGTTGAGGTGGAAAACACAAAGCCGGTGAACACTTGGTCAAAGCAGAGGAGTGTGACCATTCATGAAGTGAAACCAGGGAAAAGGTTTGACTGAACCTATGTTTATTAAAGCCACCAATGATGGTGTAGCTCTCTGTAACCTATGTAATAACCTCCTTCATGCGCACTACCTGCTACTCGCCAAATCACCTGCACACCACTTCCACAGACTGGCAATGCATTTAGGATTACTAGTAGCATTACTCATATTGCAGTCAGGATTTCACCCCTGGTCTCTATTTTAGTCATTAGCAAAACTCCCATTGACTTTAATAGGGTCAAGGTTTCACCCAAGATGCTCTACTAAGTGCTTCATGCCCTTCATCCACCAAAGGAAAGGTGCTATATCAGAAATAAAAAGGCACAATGCAGATTGAAAAAATGTTCTTTTATAGACTGGTCCCTTATATTTATGATTTTCCCAGTAGCAATCATGGCATTAGGAGGGATCAAATGAATAACTGCTGATTAATACTGGGGAAAAATTGTGTCAGTTTCTTCACTTTCCTTTTTCACTGTCCAGTCTTAGGCTGCTCTATTTAACAATTTTATTCCAGTTGCAATAAAACTAACAAAACAGACTGGGGGCAAGGTAACTACCCATATTATTGCATAAAAACTCCCATTAATTTTATGATGTGATACAAATTTTAGTTTAATTAAGTTATGTATCTTAAGTCCTGTCTACTAAATATCCAATTATACTGAATCTCAGCTTTATATACCTCCAACTCCTAAGTTTTTGCATACGAAAGTATTTAGTTTCATGGGATGATTTCAGGAGGTGAGACTGAGACCCGAATGAGTTATCTGAATCCATTGTCCATATTCTCTAATCCTTTTAGGACAGATTGGCATGTTGTCCCATCTGGAATTAGTAACAGCACTACTCCTGTTAGAAATGAGATGCTCTACTTACTATGTACTACATCTAATGCTGTTTGCAGTTGGAGCACTACGTACCAGAACTGCTAAAGTTTAACATGAGGCACTCTGGAGTAGGAGAATGGAAATAGAGAAGGGGAAAAGTAAAGGTAAAATAAGAGGGTAAAAATGAAATGTAGAGTAGAGGAAAAGTGAAAAGAAAAAAGGAAGGAAGGAACGAAAGAAAGGCATCAGAGTGGGGAGGGCAGAAGGGAGAGAAAGAAATACATGAAAATAGAAAACAAGACATAAAATATAAGGTAAAAACACAAGAAATGGCAGAAAATTGCTTTCAGAGGACTTCTCCCATGCTGAAGGTTAAGCACACTCATAAGTGATTTGCTGAATCATGGCCATTATTTTGAAAAACTAGGACTGGTTCACAAAGGAAAAAAAAAGACTAATAAATTGCAGAATACTATTCAATCAGCTCTATGCTAGGGATGTCTTAGCCCACCACGACAGTGCAGCCACCGCTGCAGTGAGTCATGGCACTCATTTGACGATCAACAGCAATACTACCTAATAGATTTAAGACATGAAGTGATGAAGATGATCATATCCAATTATACTTCAGGCAGAAGACAGGTGGAAGGTAATCACCCAAATGCAATTCTGACAGATCACCAGGGTTAACAGACTCATGCTAAAAGCATCATGGGAACATTAATAAGAAGTGGTCAGGACCTTGGTCTTATGACTCATCTGAATGATGGCAATACAGTACTATGATGGAGATTTCCAAAGGCAAAATGGGATTTGGCTACTGGGCATCCAAATACCCTATGAGTCTTTGAAAATCTCCCTGTCTCAGTACAAAAGTACTTTTCCCTCTCTTGATCTTCACCCCTTGTCAACTGTTGAGAATAGGCCACTTCCATTTGATTCTGAACTGGCCTCATTAGCACTGACCCGTCACTTGGTAAGGCAACTCCCATCTTTTCATGTGCTGTAATATTTACACTGCTTACTGTATTTTTCACTCCATGCATCTGATGAAGGGGGTTTTAGCTCAAAAGCTTATGCCCAAATACATTTGTTAGTCTCTAAGGTGCCACAAGGACTCCTCGTTGTTTTTGCTGATACAGACTAACATGGCTATCCCTCTGAAACCTGTCTCTCAGTGTATCACTTGAGCTTTTAGAGCAGCAGTAGGCAACCTATGGCACACGTGAGTGGCACTCACACTGTCAGTGGAACTCACACTGTCCGGGTCCTGGCCCCGGTCTGGGGGGCTCTGCATTTTCATTTAAAATTAAATGAAGTTTCTTAAAACATTTTAAAAACTTTTACTTTATGTACAACAATAGTTTAGTTATATATTATAGACTTCTAGAAAGAGACCTTCCAACAATGTTAAAATGCATTACCGGCACGCAAAACCTTAAATTAGAGTGAATAAATGAAGACTCGGCACGCCACTTCTGAAAGGTTGCCGACCCCTGTTTTAGAGTGTATTTCCCCCTTAGGCCTCCCCCATACTTCCTGATGTAACCTTGAATTGTGCTTGAAGGCACTTTATGTGATATAGTGCTGAAGTGCAATTGAACTTACTTTATATTGTAACTATTTACATTTTTGGGAGACTAGGAAAAGATGCAAACGTATACGTTTGCACAAGAGACTTTTCAATTCTTACTACCCTGCTGAGCTAGTCTCCAAACTGCAACTCCTTCTGCCAGGTACTGCACATATAAATTATGGAGTTTTCTCAAGGGCTTAAAAAAAAGTTAAGAATGTGAGGTTTGGTCATTATTTTACAACAGAGTTAACCTCTGTCTTTGGGGCACTATGTTGCAGCTTTTGTTTGAATGAGTCAGTATTAATTTTTTAAATTAGACCAAGGCTTTGTGAATAAAGAATTAAGAACATGGTGTGTCTGAGTACACTGCTGGCTTCTGTGAACTCTTTGATTTTTTTTTTCCCAGGAAAGAGCAAATTGCATATGATCCTATGAAGCTGTTACAGCCAACCTGAATTGCAAAAAAGGAGGTTCCCCCCCCCCAATATCTAATCAAACTTTAAAACACCAAGAGAAATTGTTTTATAATCTGAATTAACAAATAGCATCTTGGACCCAGTCCTCACTTCAATGATGATCCTTTTTGTGCCACCAAAAGTCATTCCTAACTAGTTTTATTATACTATGAAATGTATTTTAGTGATGTGTTTGTGTATGAATATTTTATTAGGCATAATTTTTATAGAAAATATAAGGTATCTACTTCACACCCTTAGATTTGCAAAACCAATCCAATTAATTGATTTGTCATCCAAACTATAATAGTTATCACTAATACCCTCCTCCCAGCTGCTCAGCAGTTTGGTCCCTAAAAAAACTATTTAACAAGATCATAAGACTAAATGCTTTGTTTGTGTAAATGGGCGATACTCCATTGAAGTCAATGGTGCTGCTCTAATTTACACTGGCAGAGAACTTGGCCACTAGGGTTCTGATACTCAGAAGAGTGGTTCTTCAACTTTCATTCTGTGAGGCACTTCTTAACACAAAGTTGTTCTCATTGACTCAGCTCCCTTCCCAACTTACAATTGGTTTTTCATACGGACACGTTTCTGAACCACTGGAAAGAGTTCTGTAGACCACTGGTGCTCCACAGACCTCAGTGTGAGAACTGCTGACCCCAGGGAAGCATTTTAGCACTGTACCACTGATGTTGCAGCACACCACTATTTTACTTTTTGTTCACAGAATTTCAATGTACATGTTAATGACAAGTGGCAATAATAGCCTGCAAATTGTATAAGTAGTTAAATTATTAATCCTATAAATCTTACAAATATTCTAATATTAAGTTTCCTATGAAGTTCAAAAGTAAATAAAAGTCTGCACATTTTGGCCAGTGTGGGGTGGGCAGGGGAAAAATCCACTTCTGCATGATGTGAGACCAATTACTAATTATTTTCCATCATGATATTCTTAACACAAAGAAATTTAAAAACTTGTTCCAAACTCAGTGTAGATTTAGGAATACACTTTCAGATTCTTCTGCTGCTGTTAAGACTTACCAGTCTATTTGTAGACTTTTAATTTGTAGGAAAAAGAAACTGCACATCATTCAAAAATAAAAATTAAGTAAGGATAATGTTAAACTGGTGAGTCCTACAATACTGGTTAAAATGAAATTTTAAAGTGAATGTGATGGACAGAAATTACAGAAATTAATCATTTTTTACTTAAATTTATCCAAAATTACTGCATCTATTACTGCTAGAATTCTGTTACTGGCTGAGAAGATAACGTTGTTCTGTGAGCTAAAAAAGGAGCTTTTAGCAGAGGATAACGGAAGTTGGAGTTCATATGCAGTAGGGCAGAATGATACATTTAAAGAGGATAATGAAACAGACTGGAGTTTGGAGCTCGAGTTTTTAAAAAGTGACTCAACTCATAGATTTTATGATTATCTAGTCTGACCTCCTGCACAACACGGGCATTTCACCAAGTGATTTCTGCATGAAGCCCACAACTTCTGGTTGAGCTGGGGCATACCTTGTAGAATGACATCCAATCTTGATGTAAAGACTTAATGTGACAGAGAATCCTCCACATTCCTAGGTAAATTGTTCCAGTTCTTAGTTACACTGACTTAAAAATGTGCATCTTATTTCTAGTCTAAGCTACTTCTAGTCCCAGCACCGGTGCACTGTCTACACTGCCACTTTGCAGCGCTGAAACTTTCTCGCTCAGGGGTGTGAAAAAATATCCCTCCGAGCGATGTAAGCAATGTAAGCCACGGCAGCGCTTTAACATTGGTAGTGAAGACATACCCTCAGTTTGTCTAGCTTTACCTTCCAGCCTTGTTATGAATCTCGTTATACCTTGGTCTGCTAAATAAGCGAGACCTCTACTATCAAAAATTTTCTCCTTATGTAGCTATGTATCATGACATGATCTAGTCACCTCTTATCCTTTCTTGGATAAACTAGATAGAACTGAATTTATTTACTCTCTCACTCTAGGCAGATTTTCCAGATCTTGAATAATTTTTGTAGCTCTTTTCTGAAATCTTTCCTATTTGTCAAGTCTTTTTTAAAGTGTGGATGCCAGACTGGATATAGCATTTCAGGTATGGTTTCACCAATGTGGCACGTAGTGGTAAGTCTCCTCCACATTTTCCTGCTTATACATCTGAGGTTAGCATTTGAGCTGAGGTTAGCATTTGTTCTCTCGGTCATTGGGTCACAGTGGGAACTCATGTTCAGCTGGTTACCCACCATGACTCCCAAGGCCATTTCTGAGTCACTCCTTTCCAAAACACAATCCTCTATCTCGTAAGTATGACCTACAGAATTTGTTCTTAAGATGTAGGACATTGCATTTAGCTGTATTAAAACATATTGTTCGAGTCAGTCCAACTTACAAGGCAATCACAATTGTGCTGTAGACCTGATCTGACCTGTCATTATTTATCACTCGACCAACTGTGAGATGCAAACGTTATCAGCAATTATTTTATATTTTCTTCTAGATCACTGATACAGATATTGAATAGCACTGGCCCAAGAACGACCCCACTAGGAACACACCTATTAGATGATGATTCCCCATTTACAATTATGTTTTGAGATCTTTCACACAGTTTTTAAATCAGGTTAGTATGTGCTACCTGGCTTTTGTACAGTGTGAATGTTTTAATCACGGTGTTGTGCGGTATTAAATCAAATGCCTTACAGAAGTCTGAGTATATTATATCAACAGTTATATCAACAGTTACCTTTGTTAACCAAATTTATAATCTTAAAGAATGATATCGTTTGTTTGGTCTGACCCTATTTTCCATAATACTACGTTGACTGGCATTCATTATTCCACTATCCTTCATTCTTCACAGATTGCATCCATATCAGCTTTCCCATGATTGATTCCCGTGATCAATGTTGAATTAAACAGCTATAGTTACCTGGGTCATCTTTTTAAATACTGACAAAACATTAAGTTTTTCCACTGTTCTGGAACTTCTCCAGTATTTCAAGATCTGTTAAGTAACTACAACGGCTAAGAGAACTCATTGACCAATTCTTTTAAAACTCTAGGGTGAAAGTTATATGGTCCTGCAGACTGAAATTATTGAAAGTAGTTGTTGTTTAACATCCAGACTGCTGTTTAAATAGAAAATATTTCATTGTCACTGTAAGATGTTAATTGTAAGCACAATTGTGAAGAAAATGTCTGCATAGCTTACATTTGTAATAGCTTTGCCTGTAGCATCTGTCTATTCTCATTGCTCTATTTCAGGGACAGGCTGACAGAAAATTATAGAAAGGGTTTATGTCTACTTTTTCATTCTATTTCTGTTTATTTGCTCTTTTTGTAGGTTAAACATTTTTTGGAACTAGAGTCGACATTTTTTGAAACAACATCTGAAGTCTCAAAATTTGTCCATAATAATGAAACAAAGATGGTGCAAGTATAACTGTGGATCTGCACTGTAGTTAGCAATGAATTTGAGTGGCAGAGTTTTTTTAACCAATTAAATGCTAGATTAAGAAAAGGGCTGGCTCTAGGCACCAGCCTAGGAAGCACATGCTTGGGGCGGCACTTTGTAAGGGGCGGCAGTCAGGCCAATCTTAGGGCAGCAAATTTGATTTGGTGGCACACCAGCCACTCTTTTTTTCGCTTTGCTTCAGCGGCGCTCCGGCCATTTTTGTTTTTGCCTGGGGCGGCAAAAAAGCCAGAGCCGGCCCTGATTAAGAATAATCATCTACAGTCAGTGGAATTTTTTTAAGAAAAAAATATGTTCACTGTCATTGTATAAGGGTAGCTTGTAACCCTGCTAAGGCCTGTGGCTGCATCTTGCCTCATGATATCATATTATTTCACAACCTTCACTGTTTAAATAGTCAATAAAGCATTATTAAATAACTTCATAGAACTAAATTAATTTCTCTTATGCTCTATTCATTTTAAAATGGAATCAATATTATTTACCCTACCTGACAATAATGCCCTATGCTGCACATAAAATTGATTCAATATCAGCAGGTAGTTATCAATGAATGCACTTTACCGTGGTAAATGAACACAATCGATACTCAGAAATGTGGTGGTGTATGAACAAAATGTAACTGAAGTGAGCACTGAGTCTTGTTCAAAATATTTGAGTTCTTCTGCTAGGTTTCAACAATTTCTGTCTGAGATTTTAAATTTCACAGCTAATACCATTTACTGTAAAGTAACTCTCAGAAAAATTAATCACTGGTCCCATTATGAACTAAATATTTCCCTCCTCCGATAAAGCCTATAATGGCCAGAATGACAGGCATGAAGTTAAAAATCTAATGTACAAGTCTTATTAAAATTTCCCCATTTTTCCTTGAAAGACTTTGCCCTTTGCATTGTCAGTAATTTCTGAGATTAATTTAAATGTAAACTTTTTCATTTTCAAAAAATCATCTTTTAAAATGAACAGTGAGTTGAAGGGGAAAAAATCCACATGTTGTGGACAGCATGTAAAGTAAATTTCAATATGCTCCATTCAAAATAGAGATCTTGGATAGACACCTAAAATTACTGTAATGATATCCACAACATTTCCATTTTTCATTTGAACAGAACAAAAAGAACAGTATAATCAACTGATCCAATCAATCAATAATCTTTAACACATATACAATGTGTATTCAAAACCATAAAAAGAAAATCATGGCAGAATTTTTGATGCACTTTTGCTGTTAACTACACAAAAGAGCCAGAGTCTTTGGTTAGCTAAATAATTTCACTTTGGATGTTTCTTAAGCTAAAAAAAAGTCCAAGGGGGAGATTTTCTTAGACACAGTAGGATGTAAGTTCCCAGCTCCCACTGACATGCATTGGGTGGTGGGTGCCTACCTGCCCTTTGAAAATTTCCCCCTAAATTACTACCAGCCTACAGCAATATCTTCAAGGCAGCCCCTGTTTTTCCACTGAAGCCTTTACCCGGCGTGGTATGCTGTTCTCTTAAGCCACGTGTAATGTCACCTTGCATCTTGGGCATTCCCTGCAGCAATCATTTCCCTTGCTATTGAAGTACTGATCCTTCCTTCTGGCAAGTTTGTCAACTTTCACATATATCGAGCAAGCCTGGTTTTATTTCACAGAAAACCTAGGGAAGCATATTGCTGTAAATCCCTTCCAGAGTACAACTGTTCATAGGCTTTACAGATAATTTACTAATGAAATGCTTCTTTTGGTAAAAAGCAAGCGAACCTAAACAAATTGCTGTGTTTAATTGGGGTTGGTTAATACTGATTATTTTATGTATTTGTTTCTAAAGAAATGTATTCCAATTTTATACATACTGGAGCTATATAGTTCATATCTGGTGTAATCAACTAAGCTCCGCATTTTCTTTTACTTTGTGCACCTTAACAGGACAATATCTGAACTGATGTTTGCTTTCTCAGCAAAAATGTGCAAACCAATTAAAACTTTAGAAGGAAGTTTATTTCCCAACCAAAATACATTTTTCAATTAGACATAAAAGCTGGGATTGTTCTGGTGTGCAAGCTTGGGGGGAAAATGTTCCACATCAAAAGCAAGTATAGTGACTTGGAATGCTGCATTGTCTTTCTTTCCCCAGTATTAGCCTTTCACCATGCAGTGTTCCATAATATCTGACTTATAACATTTTGTGTCCTATTAGACCTTTCTTTACTGGCTTAGAACTGAGCTCCCATAATTGCCTCAGGAAATTACACAAACACTATTTTACTGTCATTTTAAAAGCCTCATATAAAAATTAAATCGAAAATACTATAGCTAGTATACTACATTTGAGATGTGTTTCGTCTAAAATACTGATACAAGCAAAAAAGAAGCTTGCATAATTTACATTTTGACTGCATGCCGTGACAAACTGAAATCAATATAAACATAGGCTCAATTCAGAAAGCTACTGTAACTGCAGGAGTCCCCAAACCCTAGGGTTCGCCAATGGGGCAGCAAGATAATTTAAGGTGACACTACCAATTCAACCACTACCATATAGGAATAATTCATTTTTAGTTTAACATTTTGTTTCACTCTGCCTGATCTGGTTTTTACTTTACATTATTTCATCTGGATTATAAATTTCTATATAGTTGCATAGTAATTCCATAAATTCATTTAATATTTGAGTAAATGTTGTTATATGATAAAAATCAATCTAAGCTGTCATATCACATGCATCCCCTTAATATCTGAGCACTCAATGCAAGAGCACTTCTCCAAGTCAGCTAATTGCTTAACAACTTTTATAATCTAAAATTAAGTAATTCTCCTTCACTGAGGAATCATGTTTTGTTTTTCATATTTTCTTGCTCTTATAAGTTTACTTGTGTCGATGGAAAGAATTTTTGGAGGGGGGGCAGAGGGGAGAAGAGTTTGAACAATGGGGGGGGGGGGTAAATCAGATTCTTCCTTTCACCCACAATCAGCAACACTAGAGAGGGGCCGTGATATAAGTTTTGACTTTGGCATGTACCTTTTAAGGCACCTCCAAAAAAAAGTTCTCTGATAATATGAATCACCTATTCTTAAAACACTAACAGTTCTATATCCCTTACAGCCAGCTAACATTAAATGCAGCAATATTGATACGTTTGAGCCAAAAAGGGAAGGGCGATCTTATGATTAAGGCTCTGGGTTCAATTTCAGGGGCTCTGCTTCTAATGTAAGAGTGGCCAGGTTACTTATTATCTCTCTGCTTCAGTTTCCCTGTAAAATGGGGATAACAATGCTTCCCTACCTCTCAGTCATGTTATGAGGATACATTCATGAATGTCTGAAGCACTCAGACATCACAGTGGTGGGGATTATATCAGGTAACATTTTCCATTCTGGAACAAGGCCTCTCCTCTGCCTGGAACATTTGGGATGTAGAAAATGGTATGGAAGCTTTATCAAGGAGGGAGAAACACACAGGACAGAAGAACATGATTAAATCAGCTGCTAATTAGAATAGTTGTACTATGTTGGAACAACAGCTTGGGGCAGCTTCTTCCCAAAGGATTGTTCTGCAGAGAACTGCAAGTTGAGGCTGAGTAAACTATACGTTTACAAAGCTGTTGAGGGATGACCTGGTGGCAATTTCACAGATTTTCCCTGTGGCAGCTGGGTCCCTTTTTGCCCAGGATGCTGCAGTGGAATATACTGAATGGGTTCTGATCCCTTTTGGATGCAGTGTATCCAACCAAAGCTGTGCATTAATCTGATCCATATATGCTTGAAAGATTTAGTTTTATAGGCAGAAGTAGGCTCGGTTGCAGTCAGGCTGACGGCTTGGACTGAAAAGAGAATTGATCAATTTCCTGAACTTTTGCTCTGCTATAAGGCTCTACAAGTCCTCCCTGGAGTAAGCAGCAAACACTCTGGTTGAGATTCTGATACCGCTCTGGCCATTTTATACTAGGTAATGGGCCAAAGCAGTACAAAGGGGCTCTAAAATCTCTGCATCTGTCCACAGGAAAATTTCCCTGGACACAAACCGAGCAAGTCACCCACATGTTGTATTCCAAGCACTCCTTCCGAAGCCCTGACATAGGGGAGTATGCCAAGGATGTGGCAGAAGCTGGGAGGGGCATATCGGGGTGGGCCTACAGTACATAGTGCCTGGAGATTCTGGACAGTGGTGCGACCCATAGGCAGCGATAGGCAACCCTTCAGGACTGTCAAAGGCACAGCAGAGACTCTCACCTTCCATATTGTCTGTGTTGTCGGTCACTACCTTATCAAGCTTCTCCCTTAATATTTCTCCAGAGGGCCTTGAGGTGCAAAAATTTGTTTTTAACAATTATTCACTGGCCAGGGTTCAAGCTAGAGCTGATGTCTGGTCACTAAGTTTGCTGCCATGGTCCTTACAGCCACTTTGATGGAATCTATCCATCCATCCATTACAAACATGATTGCAGATCTGTGGTTCGATTCTTTTCGGCTCATCATACTAGGACATCATGACCCTGATGAAACACATGGTAGCTACCGAGACTCTGAGGGCCATCGACAAGGCTTTGAAGTCCTTTCTGAGAGTGACCTCTCTTTTTCTATATGTGGAGTCTTCAGGAAAATAGCTCCCTCCTGCCAGAGTAACAGCATGCTTCACCAGGGATGTTACTACAGAACGCACATTAAGAAAAATAAAAACAGCATCCTTGAGGCTCTGACACCTTGTACATTGAATGGCTTGCAGACTTAGCATTTTCTCTCAAACGGAATTCTCCTATTCCTCCCTGATGCCTTCCCTGTAGGAGGAATTTAAAGGGATTGTGAAATTCTGCCTTGCTTTTGGAAGAGGAGTTTTCACTTGTTCTCCCTATCCTCCTCCTCATTCCACTAAATCTCAAAGGTAGAATCGCCCTGTGAGCCATGTCTTCAAACACGTGCAGGGAGAAGAATTTAATTTCTCTGGCTCAGAGTTATCATGGTCTAAAGCACAGACCGTGTGCTCCTTCTTTCAGGGAGGAGCTGGAGCTAGAACTAATAGAAGAGGGTCAGGGTCTGGAAGACCTCTCAGCCTTTTCCTTATTTGTTCTGGCCTTTTTAGATTTTTAATTTTCTTTTGTCATTTGGATAGAGGATTCTGATCCCTGTCAGGATTGGCTTCATGCTTATTCCTAGATGATACACCATCAGGCTAAGATCCAAAAGGACGTGAAGTTCAAGCTCCCATCCACCTCTTTATAGGACATTAGTTAGAAAGGAAATGCAGGGGGAAAGTTCTGTGAGAACCCAGACACCCTTCCTGAGAGGAAAGTGAGTTGGATAGGATACCCAACAGACTCCATTATCCACTTGAGGACCAGAAAAGGGGCTCTGAAATTTTTCTTCTTAGAACTGGATGGGACCAGGGGGAAGGCATTTGGGAGAGTACTTGGGTTTACCCCCAACAGGTCTCGGACTGGAGCAGACAGCCCTGCTTGCTAGGTCCCAGACACTGAGGACTGACGCACCCTTGTAGAGGTGTGTTTGGATGTGACTCAGCTGGTGTCAGGATGGGGATGGCGTATGTAGAAACTCTCAAACACCATCCACATTCAGAAACCCTTCCCCTGGCAGAACATGGTGCAGGCTGGGAGCAATGCTTACAGAGTCCCTTCTGTGGCCCCGAAGGCTCTCTTCACAGGTGGACTATCTGATGTGTTGATCTCAAGGGCCAACAGAATTAAAGGTGTTATAAACTCTTTCACTATTAAAGTGTTAAACAAGGTCTGGGGTCTATTATACAAAGACTTCAGCCTGCTTAGCAACATGGCAAACATACCATTAAAAATCCTTTTAACCTTTTATTAAAGATACAGAAAAGAAGGAAAAACAAGTAAAGCATTTGAAATGTAAAGTAGTAAATAAGTCTTTCATTTGAACAACATGCCTTGTTCCCTTTAGCTGGAGCGAGGTCTAGAAGAAAAAAACCCCTTGTTTGACCATCACTGAGATGGTATTAAGGATGGTAATAATTGTCCTCTAGGGGAAAAGAGAATAAGCTAGTTGAGATGGGCTGGAGCTGTTCTTGCTGCTGTTAAAGCCTGATTCCCTTTCATCTCAGGAGGTGTTCAGGATTTGGCTGGAGCAGGTAGGGGTGGCCACGTCATCTGGATCCTTCCCTGGCCCAATCCGGTCAGGATCTCTCACAATCAGTGCAACGAAGGCCCAGGGCCTCAGGAAACGGTGGCAGTGGCAGCCATGATGGTGAAGCTCACTTCTGGTGGCTCTGTCTGTTCTTCTCTATTTTCCACCAAAGTCTCTTTCCAAAAAGGGAGTGATGGGTGGAATTGCCCATCCCCTCATTATTTTGTCCACCAATTAGGTCTAATATCCAACAGGCCAATTTTGGTTCATTAATTTCCAGATCCATATCTTCTGCTTTTACAGAGGATATTGTTACTCAATTTTAACATAAATTAAGTTATATCAGTAGGCTTTTTGTTTGTACTAATTTAGTCTGTCTGTCTTCTTTTAGTACCTTTCCCCATCAACATTCATTATTATAGGTTATTTGGGACATTTTATGTGAAATTTCAGAGACTTTTTACAGTTGAGCTCATAATTAGAGTAAATTTGTAGGCCCAATTATCACAACATACCTTCTCATCTTTGCTTGCTGGGAGGAAGATAGGAAGAAGCAGAAGAAAGGACCTCAGCAGTAGGTCCTGTTCCATGAAAGATTTTAGGGATAGGAGTGGGTTTTTTGTTTGTTTGGTTTTCTTTGAATCTCCAAATTGTGCTCCCAGTGAAGGAAACTGGTGGTACTGATGGGAGGGAAGGGAGTAGTATAACACTGTTCATCAACTACTGTCCTGAAATTGACTTTAAAAGCCTGGAATTTAAAAGGAAAGGGGGGGAGAGCTGAGCTACTGCTTTGTTGATCTGGCCAGCACCAAAGAATTTTAGGAGCAATTGTTTGGGACATATCCAGTCCTTCCTTTGTAGCCCACGCCAGCTTTTCATCAATGGAACACAGGTACTGGACACAATACTTAGTGGCTGGAAAACAAACAGTATAGAAATGTTTATAATACCTAAAAAATAGAGTACTTATTGGGTGGGGAGAGGGGTGTACAAACTGTCTCAGAAAATGTCTATTTTTGGGTGCTCTGACTCTGCATGTAGCCTCTGCCTATTATCCTTATAATAAATCAAAAAGCCAAGATTTCATGAAAAGTTTCAATCAATTTTCAAGATTATATTGTCAATTTGCTAATAATTTAAACTAGTGACACAGCTATTTATGCTGAAGCTTCAGTTTCACAAACAAAAGCTAACCACCTGAGACCACAGAGGACAGGATATGAGCTACTTATAGCAACTCTGAACCAACGAACAAGAATAGCAGGAAAACTACTTTTTTTTTTTCAGCAAAGGCCTTTGAAGTAAACTATTTATTAAACATTATAATACTCAAAACAAAAATCTTTGAAGGCAGGTTATCCTCCTCTGCACCATGTCCCATTGTGAATGAATTGCTTCCTTTTCCTTTTGGGACTTTTTTCATTTGTGAAACTGACACTCAAATTGTTCCCCTAAACTACTCGAGTGAGCCATTACCTTTGGCAATAGGATTAATCTATCCATCAGCACACAGAACATTAAAAATATTTGTCGGTTAAACTATTCCAACATCACTGTGATATAAGCAGCCATGCTGTTTCTCAGGCGTTGTTATATAAATACAATAAATAAAGTTCCTCTTGCACGGTAAAACAGCATTAATTAATAAGTAATGATGAAAGGAAATCATTTGAAACAGGAGAAAGAATTCTAATTTTGAGACTTCATTTTTCACTTTTTAATTAAAAAAAGTAAAACTTACCATTAACCCTTTATTTATGAGGATGCATGGATTTTCTTTGTTATTCTGATTAAAACATTTTTCTCTCCCCCTTTCTGTTGGATGAAGTCACTTTCCTGCACAGCATCACCATAATCAGTGGGATTTTCAAAAAGAATCATATAGAATCACATTTTCACATATAAGTGCATGTGTTCGGGTGCTATAACTGTACATATCTAATTTACAGCATGTGTGTCAACTGATGTGCATACACTGACTGAATATTTCCACATGTGAATGGCCACTTAACTGGCTGCACATCCATACAATCACCCAATGCATACTCACTTGCACAAAAGGTAGCTGCACACATTTATATCCACACAAAGACCCAAATACATCTTTGAAAACCTGGCTCTTATTATGTGCACTAAAAAAGAAGTCTCTGACGCAACCGTTAATAACCATTTGTGCATGAGAAATTCTCTGTCCGAAGCCTGGAAATGACTCATAACAAGTGAACTGAAACTCCCACTGGGCCAACATGCATGCCTGCACAGTAAAGATGTCACTGATGAGCTACAGACAAATCTGCAGAAAAAAAGTCTATAGTTCTATCAGTTGACAGAAATAACTTGCTCAGAGTTAGAGACTGTGGAGAAACCTACCACAATAGTGGTCTTATTCTGAAAGATGTTAAGCACCTCCAACTTCCACTGACTACAATTGGTGGGAGCTTAACACTTCTGAAAACTAGGTCACAGAAATAGCCTAAATCAGGTATCGGCAACCTTAGGCACGCGGTCCGTCAGGGAAATCCGCTGGCTGGCCTGGACGGTTTGTTTACCTGCAGCGTCCGCAGATTCGGCCGATCACGGCTCCCACTGGCCACAGTTCACTGTCCCAGGCCAATGGGGGCTGCGGGAAGTGGTGTGGGCCGAGGGATGTGCTGACTGCCATTTCCCGCAGCTGCCATTGGCCTGGAAAGGCGAACCGCAGCCAGTGGGAGCTGTGATCAGCCGAACCTGCAGACAAAGCTTATGCTGAAATAAATCTGTTAGTCTCTAAGGTGCCACAAGTATTCCTTTTCTTTTTGCTGACACAGACTAACATGGCTACTACTCTGAAACCTGACGGGTTGCGTGCCAAAGGTTGCCGATCCCTGGCCTAAGTGCTTGTGCCTTTTCTTATCTAAGAGTCAGATTCTGCCTTTACTCATGTGCATCAAGCAATTCCATTTTCTTCAATGGAACTACTTTGTAGAGTAAGGTACTGCACAGCATGAGTAAGGGTGGTAGAATCAGGGCTCTAAGCATTTTAAATCTGTTTCCTTCCCTTCCCTGTAAGGTCCACTCTTTGGTATGGTATGGTAATCACAACATAGTAAGGCTGAAGAAATAATACTAAATAAACAGGCCTAGATACTTAGCTGGTGTAATTTGGCATAAATCTATTACTTCAATAGAGCTATGATGTTTTATACAAGCTGAGATTCTGGCCTAGTAAGAATTTGTTTGTTTTTGTTTACTCATATGCTGCCCACCACTAGATTTCAGCAGGTACACACTAGCATCACCATGTGATAATGTGACCGCTTCTCTTACCATGGGAGTCTATCATCTCCTTCATCTGGTATGGTCTGTAGAATAGGGCATAGGTAAATGACATATGCTTACAGACAAACTTGGAGGTCCATTATGAGCTTTGATGGCCACAGGCCTTCATGATGTTAGGGTTAACTTTGTTAGTCAAGGAACTAGTTAGATGTTAGTCAAGGAACTTTGGAGAACAATAGCTCCAGAATGTGGGAGCTCTTGTTTTCTTTGTCTCCAGAACTCGATTTAAATGTAATGCTGGTGTGAGAGGTTGCTGTCCAATCCCGCTACCCTGCATTATAATTGGGCCAAAGAAACTCCTGCACACTGGCCTGCAAGAGGAACTCACTGGGATTTCCTGTAGTTTAGATGACCCATAGAAGCCTGGAGCTGCCTTGGAGGTCACAAACAGCTCTGGCAATATCTTTTGAGCAGTGCATAATAGTTGATGGTAACATCTTAATTTACCTAAACTATTTGCATATCTAATATAACATGACACTGGCAATGTGGTGATTCATTGACCATCTTAATCTTCCACCTGAGCTAGAAACAGGAAATCTGGCACACTCATTCATTTCGAGCCACTGAGTATGGAGGAGGGGAGGAAATCCCATATCTGACTTTTGTCGTTTCTATTAGAGGACATCAAGAGGTCAATCGTTATCACTGTCACTTTGTGGATTAAATCACTGAGATCCAGACTGTCATTTTGTGATAAGGGAGCAGTGTCTCGAGGAGATAAATGATAGGTCTTCTCTCGCCCCAGGTGTACACTAAACAAACTTACATCAGCATAACTAAGTTGCTCAGGAGTGTGCAAATCCACACCCCTGAACAACGCAGTTATATCGACCTAACCCCAGGAGTAGACAGACTATGTCACAAGGAGGGCTTCTCCCTTCAGCATAGCTACCACCTCTTGGGGAGATGGATTAACAACGCTATGGGAGAAGCTGTCCCATCAGCGTAATAGCATCTGAAGTGGTGCCACTACAGCATTTTAAGTGTAGACCTGCCCTCAGTTTCAGCCAGTGTCACTTATTGAGGTTCTGGGGGAGTAGCAGTGAATCAGGTTCTTGTTCCTGGCTGGTGAAACCCAGTAGCACTAGGTTCTCTTTAGAGGTGCAATGCAGGCACTCTTCTTTAAGAAGAAACAGCTATAAAGCTGTTCAAGAAATCATCACTTGACATTAATAGTCTTGTTAATTATGAACATGTAGCTAATCTTTATTTTTTGGGGAAAAGCTGTTGACAAGGTGAAATCGGAATACATTTGATGAGTCCTTGAGACCTCAGATTTCCTTGATCCTAATCAAACAGATTCTGGGTATGGAACTGAAACTCTGCTAGAGACATTGGTTGAGGATCTCCTGGTGACAGATCAGGATTAAAAAAAAAAAGTGTCCATGTTGACTCTTACGAGACCTAACTCAGGAAAGCATGTGCTTCAATGTTTTTCTGAATCAGGACCTTAGATCAGTGAGCTGCCTCTGATACCACTGACCATGAGGTGTTGTTGATATGGTTATAGTCTCTAACATGGTTGGATGGACTCTTAAGTGGTTCCATTCTGGTATTTTTGAGAATTCAAATTAGTTTCTTTGGTGCAATTGCTCATCTATCCTGAGGGATGGCTCTTTTATGTGGGAAACCATAAGGTTAAAAATCACCATCCTTCCTATTCAACTAGGAGGATTAGATTGGCAGAGTGTCAAAAGGAGGGTGGGTTATAGTAGGTCTCTTGCCTGGCCTACCCCAGTAGTTCCAGTCCCCTGTAGGTCTCTCTCTCAACTGAGCACAGTTTGCTTTTATATCTCCCTTCAGGCCTGGTTCTCAGGCCTGGTTCTCAGTCCTGTGCTTCACCATGATGTAACCCTCATGGTCTGGCAGGTAAACTACTCCCAGGTGAAACTGAGCCCAAAGCCCCTTAGAAGGGGCCAGTTCATCCTGTGACAATGTAAAAATAAACAGAAAATTGGAAACTTTTGGAGCCAAAAAGGTTCCTAGAATTTCCCTGAGCACTTTCAGCTAAGCTCAGCAGAGGAAGAATTTATTCTTGTGCCCATATATGGGATTGCAATTTTGTTTTTGTTGTTGTTGTTTTAGATTACAACGACTTAATTTTACACCCCTTTTTGGTGTTTTGATATCTTTAATATAGTTAATAAAAAGTGTTTTGGCACTTGACAAAGCCATCCTTCCAGATCAGGCATTGAGCATCAAGCAGACTTTCACACTTCAAGAACTGCAGTTTACTTAGCCCATACAAAATACTTCTAATGACTACATATTCTATGAAGTCATATATACATAGACCTCTCTGTGTTTGTGTGTGTGTGTGTGTGTATACATTCACGTATATATGCTTTCTGTCAATACTTGAAATCAGTGACTGCTTTCCTGCCCACCTTTTTCTAGAATTCCCTGTTTATCGTTTGTAAGAGCCCAATTCTGCAAGGTGTTGAATTCCCTGAACTTGGGTAGGGATCAGTCCAATTCTCATTGAAGCCAGAGAGCGCTGGCATTGACTTAATTGGGAGTAAGATCTGTTTCTGAATCCTTAGGTCCTGTTTTTGTACAGTGCTTTAAGAGCCTTCTGGATGCTAAGTGTTATATTAGAAATGGGAGGAGGAGGGAGGGAGGAAATCAACACCAATTGACCACAGGTTTTTTTTTTTAGACCATTTCTAAAGAGAACATTGGTTCATGTGTTGGTGCCACATACCTCACTATAATAAGTTGTCACATCCCAATGACAAATTCATCACAAATACAGTATCAAAGTACAAAAATGTGTTTTCATTCTCCCCAGGAAACAATGCCAGGTTGGGATGGAGATTAAAAGTAAACCACTTCACACCAGAACAAAGTGCAGATTTGTCCAGTGGGGTTATGACCTAAAGCAGTAGTGCCACAAAGCATGAAAAATCCAGAAGTCTTGATCTGCTGAGTCACTGAACCAATCACAAAAGCAGAGCATGTTTAACAACAGTATTTTGGAAAATTGGTGGAGACAGGCCAGGTGTTCAATGAAAAATAGAGGGTGGGAAGAAGTAATTTACATTAAAAGGCTATAATGGACTTTATTAAAACAGTTACAGTAATGAAATTTTATTCATATTTGTGTCACTTATGATCATATTCATTTGGGCTACTCTCCGATAAGAGAGTACTGCAAACTTCTAAACATGAGTAAGGTGGGCAGAATCTGGCCCTTAACATATTTTTTTGCAAAAAAAAATCATATGTTTGAAACTGATTTTTGAAATGAAGCTAAACTAGCTCGTTAAACCATTTTCAGATGCTGTTTACATCACCTACTCCCCTTTTCAAAATTCATAATAGCATGATTTCATTAATTCTCATAAAACCTTATTTCTCATTCAGCCAGTCAACTTGATTTTAAGTGCCACTAAAATCAGCAAAATATAAAATACCATCAGCTGAATATTAAAATCTCCCACTGTGATAAATAGAAATATGAAGGTTCAGACAGAGCCAGATAGAATAGTGCTCACTTCCTATTCATTATGTGCTTTCAACTAGCGGAGTACAGTAGTTCTATAATTTGATGGAAAAAATATTATACTTTTAGAGCTATTTTTCCAAGCTGATTTTCTCAGCCTCTCCCTCTCCCTCCCTAAAACAAATGACTCAGTGTTATTAGAGATATAGAGAAAACATGACTATCCTATAAAACTCAATTAAATAATCCCAGTGTTGCCAGGAATATATATTTTTGTCATCAGGAGAAGCACCAAATCACAGAAGAAAAAAACAACAATGCCATTAGACATGCTTCTTCCTTCAGAATTTATTTCCAGTTCACTATGGAGTCAAATGTCATACTGGTAATTAAACTTTGACTCCTGTTAGCAGCTGTATTAATGTGGAGTTAGTCCCAGAGCAGCACTACCCAGCTCTGTTGTTGGGGTTACTCCCAGTGCTAAACAGCACGTTTGCTGACCAGCACAGGAAATCCCTCTCCTGTTCCTTGAGTTGAACCAAAGGGCTGGCAGAAAGAAAATATCTGAAGTATTCAGAACAAAACTGGACTCAATCTTCCCCTTTCTTAAGCCACTTCCAGATGCCACAGCTTTATCAGGACGTAGAGGGAATTATATTTCCCCACTTTGAGTCCAAAGATATATTTTGGTAATCACACAAAAAATAAAAATATGATACTTTTAACATGGCATTTTCTCATTCAGTGAAATCCTCTGTTGGCTCCGGATATCCATAGACTTGGTAGTTGCGACTGGAGGCCCTTTATATTTTGTATAAGCCAAAAGTAGCTACAGATATGCTGAACCATTGATACCCAAACCACTGTAAGTGCCTCCTTTAAGTAGGAGAAATGTGAGATGGATAGATAAATCTAAGGATAAAAACACACTATCAGCCTTATTGAATACTGGTGTAATGACTGTTTCATAGAAATACCAGCTCAAGCACTTTATCCTTGAAGAAATAAGGTAAGGGTTACATTTCATATCACAATTGGAAATTAACATATTGTGGTGTCTATTACCATACATCTCTGACACTAACACAACTGAAAAATACACTAGTTTGGATTGTAAGGGAATCCATTTTAACAAACCGCAATAAATACGAGACAACCATAGGCTCATGTTAGCTCACAATGCAGATGCACAGGCACTTAGGGTTACACAATAGGTCTGACAATATATTAACTCAAGCAAACATAGGTAGCTGTAATGATACCTGTCACTTCCAGGTCATTTCATGTTATGTACCCACACTATGCCTGCAGATCTTTTGGTAGCATCTCTTGTGAGCAGTAACTGCATCTATTTCCTCGCACATGACCACTACCCAGGCTGTCACTCAAACTGGTTTTACTTGCCTTGGGTCAGAGTACCTGGTACTGATACCTTTAAAAACATCAGACGATACTTTGTCCTTAATATATTATCTATAACAGTTAGTCTGGGGTTTCTTGAACAAATTGGGCTTTTAACTATCTAGTGATGTTACATAAAGGAAAACATACAGAAAATAAACAGATTAGCTTTTAAACACTCCATTTTCCCCAGTGGAAAGGATCTGGGAACTACCACATTGAACTTAGTAGTACTATGCATATTGCTTTTCTTAGGGAATAGTGGAAACCTCATTTCTTCTCTCTGATCCTAGAAGGCAGCATGTTGTGTTTGCTCCAAAATAGAGTTTCTTCCTTGCCAGTCTCCGAAACCTGCTTGTAACTGGCTCATACATTTTTGAAAGGTTATTCTCCTAGGGAGGGACTATCTCCTCTCAAGATCCTGCTTGAGTAGTTTCAGGCAATTTGTTCATGACTCAGGCTAATCCTTCCTGGCTAGTCACCTTCCCTTTCCTTCCCTCACTTGCTATTATCTTTTAATTATTGAACTTACCCTATATGTCTAAGTCATTAGACAGCTCCTTTCTGTGAAGGACTGGCTAAGCAGGAATTCTTAAAGGCAATTAATGTTCAGTTGGCCCCACATGCTTATATTTCAGTGGGGACAGGACTTTCGTGACTTCTGGTATGAACCGAGTGCGGAAGTTTTCAGTTTAGGTAGGTCAGAAATACAATTCTCATGCAATAAAATACAAAATTAAAAATCATGTGTGTATCTTACTCATGTAAGACCTTGTTTGCCCAACATTAAGCTACCATTTGCAAACTTTTTTGCTCTATCCACATGCCTGAAATGTGCTTTGGAGCCGAGGAGTGCTCTCTAGAAATATGAGGTAGCTAAGTTTCTATCCACATACAATCTATGGCCTCTCTGCTGAGACTGCAAACAACAATGCCAACCAAAGGATGGTTATCGGATGGTGATGTGGACACCTGTCCAGTAAGAAATGAGACACAGAAATCATCAATGCATTTTGCACGGGTCACTGTGATGAACAGCCATCAGACAGCACTGACTTTCATTCACTACCTATTGACATAAGCTGGATTTCAGTCTGAAACCTGGTTTTGGGGTACACCAACCCCACACTGGGCCAGCAAGGCTTAATGAGCTGCTGTTGACCACTCAACCCTGCCCCACCACACCTGCTGTCAGGTGATGAAGGGGCAGTTTAAAAGGAAGCAGAACAACTCAGTTGCTGGCCAATCAGAGACAACAAATCTTATCTGTTGCTCCTTGAGGGAAAGGATCAGCTCAAGATTTCTACAGAGAAAGCAGACTGCCAGACCAAGGTAGGCCAGACCCAGGACTACTGGGTTTATTTTGAGAGTATTTTTCTTTGCTTGTTTGTAAAAAGGTGGGCTGGTTTGCTTGGGAGAGGCCTGAGGGGCCTACTAAGACTGCTTCAGGGAATCTCTGCTCAGGAGGGGTGTGGCGACACTGCCTCAATAAACTCTCTAGATTTTTTTTTGCACCCTACTCGAGCCTGCCCTGTGGCTCATCTGGGACCAGAGCATGCAGTCACAGACCTAAACGTGTTTTAATAGTTATTTCAATAGTTTTTACAATGGAGAATTGGGGTTAATTAAATGTAATGTCAATCGTATCCCTCACACTGTAGGATTACAAGTACCGTAGGTGGTCTTTAGAAATGGTGCAACTTTTCTTTATATGTGCTAACATATAAAAGAAACGTGCTAGATACTTTTTACTGATATTTTTACCATCTGCATTTTCAAGAAGTACCTGTGATTGGAGGAACCTATGAAGAAGCTGTCCAGCATATTGTAAAGAACAGTTTAAGCCATCACTTGGCTTGATTCTCAACACATTCCAGGAACCCCATAAACAAAGACAACATGTGCAATGGTAACTTTCTCTTTTATGCTGACAGCTTTTTTTCTCAGTATAATGACCTTCCTGCACAGTGTGTGTTACCATAAAAAGAAACAGAACCCAGTAAAATTAGAGGAACTGCTTAATATCAAAATGTTTTATCTGAGGAAGATGACGCCAATGTAAATATAAAAGGCACAAGAATTAAAAAGTATTTGTTTTGCTGTTTCTTCTTTAAGATCAGATTGTTCAAATGAACTTAGTCAGAGTACACATCAGATTCTTAGTTACTACACATCAGATTCTCTGTCCAGAAAATGAAATGCTGCTCCAGAGAACATGAACTTGGCTAGAAATTCAGACAGTTTTGATCTTCTTCTCCATTTGACAAGCAAAAACTCTTTGAATGCTTTTGCCACTAACCAAGAACTGAGATTAAGGAGGGGGGCGGGAGGTAGCCAGAACAGTAAACAAACCCAAATAGTTGCCTGATGTGATATATGGTAATAATGTTTATTTATTTAAAAAATGAAACAATTACATTTTGGCATGTAACATGGACATGAAACATACATCAGAGACTGTCTTTTATACTCAGATAAAGAAGATGATCTAACCGCATTTTAGATGGACACATCCTACATTTGTTATTTTGTTGTTGCTAAATAAATAAATGAAATGGTAACCTCACATCTATTTAAGGTTCATAGTATTACATTTAATAAATAAAATTACTCGGATCAAAGTGTAGACGTCTCTGAACTAAATACAGAGTTAAAACCCTTAATCACACCTTGCACAATTTTATTATCACACTCAGGAAGAAAACTGAAACTTTTAAAAAATATTCCATGAGCTGTAATAAATCCACTGTAGCCTCCTCCATAGCAGCTGGCCCGCAAAGCTCAGGAGGGCAGGCTTAACACAATTTCCTAGGATTATTATTGTTCATATTATGGTAGCATTGAAAGGCCCCATTACCTTAGGCGCAGTACAAGCCCAAAAGCAGACTCAGTTCCTTCTCCAAAATGTTTAAATGCACTACAGCAAGCATAGTGAGTCTGCATTTTCAGCAGTCAAGTCACAGAATGCCACATGAAGCAATGTATACTCTCTCTAACATGGAGCCTCTAGCTCCACAGAGCGGCACGCATGGGAACTGAGCAATAGCTAAGTGATGTCAATGAGATTTCACTGAACTTGCTGGTGAGTCTCCCTAAGCAGACTAGAAACCCGAGGGAAGGAAATGAGAGTGATTATGTACAGCTGAGCAAGCACAGTACAGAGACTACTAAATCAGTGATATGGTGTTCACTGTTGGTGTTCTGTGGTAAAAATGTTTGCCATCTGCATTACTCCCTCACTGTTATGGACACTAATGGAGCCTTCAAACATGAAAGCATGAGGGGGAGAGAGAACAATATTAAGGGCAACTATTTTAAAGCCAGTCTTGGTCATACATTACATCAGGAAATCTTGACATTAATAAAAATGCTAATTTGCTCTGTACAAGTTTCTGGGCTCACCTCTGGGAGGCTGCTCAAATTCACACCAATGGAGAACAGGGCACAGTGGAACCCTGCCCCACCACATCCCATGTCTTTAAGACCCTTCCCTCACCTTACCCTGGGAGTACTGGGGGTTAGGGAGGAAGCGTAGCTGGTGCAGTAGGTGGCAATACTGGTGGAGAACTCCTCTACGCAGGGGGAGTTCTCTGCTAGCCATATCTGGGGTGCAATTAAACCTTAGTGCACTGGAAAATCCATCCCTCTACATTTAAACCAAGAACTGAAATACACTATCAACTTTCATGCTGTATATTAAACCAGGACCTGACTACCTCAAATTAAAGATTCCTGTGCTACTTGTACTCTGTATGAAAACAGGTGGTAGCCACAGCATCCAGTCTGAATTGCAACTCAGGTATTTATATTTTGCTCACCTAGATTTCTCCTAGGGAAAGGAGCTGCAGGAGCCTCTCTACTCCTCCCTCGCTACACCAGCCAGTAGGGGTTTCACAGTTCTCCTACATCCTGCACACACAGCAGGACTCCAGGCAGCTAAAGCCAGTAGGAGTTCACTCTGCTCCTCTCCGTGGAATGGAACTGAAGGGGCTGCTCAGATCCTCCATTGCCTATCACCCCAGCTAGCCACATGCGCTGGGAGGCCTGTCGTTCAAGCCCCAGGCAGTAACATCAGCACCCAACGCCAACAGAATGGTAGGCGACGTCACCACAACTGCTGGTAATACCATTGCAGATCACCCAGAACTGCAAGCAGAAGACAAAAGTGACAGAGGAAACTCCCAACTGAGTCTGCTATGGACACTCATGTCCCTTTGCCCTACTATTCCATGCCCTTTGCCCCACCATTCCAACCCCTCCAGCACATCCATACATCAGTTGCACATTTACAAAAAGCCACCAGGCAAACCTGGATGAAAGGACAGCACAACACTGTCAGACCCCTAGCCTCTAGAGAAAGGGAGACCCAGCCCCTTCATGGGAACTAGGAACTAATGTCTCTCACTCTCCCAGATCACTATTATCATTAGGATGCAAAGACATCACCCAAGAACACTAACATTACAGTATTAGTGATGCTGATAAATGCAAGATCATCTGTCAACAAAGAGTGCCAGTCTGGATTTGATTTTGGATAAGACACCTGAATGACTGACATTGGCTCCATGCCATTTCCATCGTAATTCTAGGACAGCTAGTACCCACAGGAGACTGACTATACCATGAACCAAGCCAGAAAGAAGAAATGAGGAAGTGGAATAGCAGTCTTGTTTCTCCCTATCTCTGGACAGACTCCCAGCATTCCCTCTGTGCTGAGAGTGGTTTTGAAGCTAGTTCATGCCCCCTGGAGCCAGTTCTACAATATGCCAGCAACTAGGTTTAAAACCAGTTTTAAAACTGATTAAAATTTTTGGGAAACTTCCTTGGAGTAGACCAGGCCTTATACAAGCTTAACTAAAGCAGTCTCTGCCACAATCTGATGTAATTTTGGTGTACATTACATTCACTCTTGGCAAACTGGCTGCTGACGCCAAATTGTTCAGTAATGTTTTTGTGAAAACATAATTCTTGAATTCCAGGGAAATCACTGATGCTTGGTTCCTTTTGCCCTCCCATCAAATTTTCCAGGATTAAATTGAAAAACAATATCTGCTGCACAGTTCTCATTTTAAACACTGAGCTTCTGCTGTATTGTAGCAAATCAAACGGTGAATCTTACACTGAAATGAGCAAGGTCCTAATGTTGGAGGATAACAATGAGAAAGAAATGAATGGTTGAACCATTGACATCTTAGATGATCAAATTACATTACCTTGCTGTTCTTTTTCTTCTGCTTACTCTCTCAATGAGCTTCCATGTTACTGAAGCATGTTTCTATGACCCTTTCTAACATGCTTCTATGACCCTTTCTAACATTCCCAGATGAAAAATGGTGATATTATGTACTACCACTGAATTTAAGTATTTTCCTTTTAACAAGGCCACAAATTTAAAGTTTCCACTGAGGAAAAATCACCCTCTATTTTGGATAGTGATTCTATTTGCCTGACACCTTGCGTCTAAGATTTTGCTGTTCTCTAGGCACCCTACCGATATTTCTTTAAACCTTTATTTCTTCAGAGCACTAATGGTGGATTATTTCAAGAATTCCATTTATCTCTGGTGCTAATCTCTTCTTAACCTTCTCTACAGCTTCCATCACCACCTTCCAGCTGGATTTTGACAGGTTAAGCAGCATCAACCTGTCAGTTCTCTTGATCTTCAAATATGTGCAATACCTTGCAGTTACATTCTGCTGCATGTATGTTATTCTAGTCTGGGTCTCCAACTCCTCCTGGATTAAAACCAAAGGTTCTGATCTCTCCTCATTCAGGATACTCTTGGTGTACCAGTATGAGGTCTTGTAAAAGTTGCTTTCTCTTCTTTACACTCTTCCTGCTTTTCAAGTGAACTCAACACTACCTCAAGCTAAAAATACTTAAACTTAGTTTCTCCGTATATGTTGCTCTTCTATAATGCCTTCATCAATCCCTTCTTTTCATATGAATTAATATGCTTATAATTCCTAAATAAGTTTTTGAGACTTCTTCTCTCTTGCCTTGTTAAGGCTGCAAATTTACCATGGATGTCGCTCATTGCACCTAGGTTTGATATATTTGCGATATATTTTGCTGTATGGCTGTGAGCAAATAACTCTTTGGTGGTGGGGAGTGTAAATGCTTCTCAGAGAGGCCAGGCAGCCTAGTGCTTTGAGGGAAGGATCAGTACAGCCTCTGCATCAGAAAGCCATCATATGAGATTGATAATCTGGCCAACTATAGCTTGATTTCATATTTCCCTTTTTGAGTAAGATTGTGGGAACGCTGGCTGCAAGACACCTCTCAGGGTATCTAGATGTCTCTGATCTCCTTCACCCTTGTCAAAGAGTGGTGCAGACCTGGCTTTGGCACAGACTACATTTGACTGCAGAGCTTGTTGATCTCCTAACTCTGAAGAGGGAAGGAGGATTCCCAGCACCCTTCTATAATGCATTATTTTTTGAGCATCAATTATTCTTGGTGCTTGCAAGATACAAACAAAAGTTCTATCCTGAGATCTTAAGCACTGGGAGACCGGTAACTGGATATTAACTTAGAATTTTAAAATATCTATCATCACTTTTTCCCCCCTCTTATATAACATCGGCACATTTTTCAGAGTTAGCGTGTGGGAGTATTGCAGAAAAAATGACTCTTTAGGAGGGATTGGAATTAGGTGAGGGGGGGAGCCAGGATGGCATTAGTAGAAAATGGACTTTGCAGCACTGATGGAATCTTGCTGTACCTCCAGCTAGTTTTACCATATCCTTTGCACTGAAGCACTTGGGCACCTCCCCTGGGCAATTTGTTTTTGCTGGAATTACAACAGTGTGGACTTTCCCCTTCCATTCCCGTCGTCCTGACCTCTCTTCTCCTCCCAGATCAAACCACCACCAGACACAGGAAGGACCTTGTTGTGGCTCTGTTGCTCATAACACAATTTGCTATGCTAATACTTCCTGTGCATGCTGCAAATATGGCATCTCGCCAAAACTAAGGACTGGTGTTTGAAAGACCGTCGCACAAGTGTGATACTTCCTGTGCTCTACAGGACCTACCAGAACTGCTCTGCCCTTCACCTCCTCCATAGCCATTTACTTCTGGGGGTCAATGGCTATAAATATTAAATGGAAAGAACAAACTGAAGAGGTGGATTGCCTACTTGTGCCAATACTTATTTGCTGCAGGGTAGGCAGATTGGCTGATCTTCGGAGAAATGGAGGTTCCTGAGAGACCTGTTACAGCTATGAAAATGTAGTTTTAAATATATTTTGCTGTGGTGAAGAGAAAGTTTAGTTTTGCTCATCTGTGTCCACAATTATATCACAAGGGGACATTGGAAATGTCACTGTCCAGTCCGTTTCTCCTCTCAGAACCATAGTGCCCTCTCCTCCTCCCTCCATACTGACTCTCTCAATACATTTCTACAACAGTTCCAAACATCTCTTTCTTTCTATTCCCCCCTCTGCCCACCCCACCCCCACACAGTTTTTCCAGCACTGATTATTTCTCACCTCGACTACTAGAAACTCCTCTCTGGCCTCTCACCTTGTCATTCCTTACGTTTCTATTTCTCTTAAATGCTGCCACAGATGACTGTCTACCATACCTTACCATGTCCATTCCCTTCAATGGCTTTCCCTCAATTCTTACATCAAATCTTGCTCCTTGTCCATGCCTTCAATGTGCAGCCCAACCAAGCTCCTTTCTGCCACCATCTTTTAATTCATTACCTTTGCTCCATCCAAGCTGCTCAATTTTTCATCCTCTCTTTATTGCATTTTTCCCTGCTCCTTTTTTCATAGCCCCAGTAGAGGGACCTGAGGGAGAAGGATACAATGAGCACATAAGCCAGCTGGTGATGGTATAAACTCAGATCAAAGACGAAATCTTGAAGAGACCATCAGTGATAACCCCTCTGGGAAAAAGTATGTTTCTAAAAAAAACTTGAAGAGAAAGAGGTCGACTGGCGCACAAGAAAAGTGAGAGTCTGAGCACCGAGGTATGATGGAACTAGCTGTGGAGACAAGTGTGGAAGAAAGATTGAACAAAAGTATGTTTAGAAGTCAAACAGGAGGAAATGTGACGTGGGTAGGATAAAGTAATGCAGGGCCTTGAAAAGGAAGACAAAACTGAACTTCACATAGATGGCAGTGAGCCAATTCACAGAGAAGAGAGAGAAATCAGAGCAGCAGGAAGAGATTATTTTAGCAGCAGCAGAGCTGAGATGAAACCAACAAAGGAGGAGGCGGCAGAAGCTATAATAGTCCAGGTGAGAGACAACCAAGCATGGACAAGGGTTTGAACTGCAGAAATGGATGAATTTTAGAGCTGCTCTAAAGGAGTACACAGCCACATTACAGCTGCATTCAGAGTTCCGCACTGATTTCCCATCTGCTTCAAGGTGCGATGCAAGGTTTCCAGTTTGGTTTAAGATTTGGGATGTGGATACTTTAGATATGGCCTCTCTTCCTATGTACCTTTTCCGATTGCAATGGTGGAGATCACTAGAGACAGTTCAGCTCATAGCTCCTTGATATACACACTACTGAGATGTGGAAGCAGAATGTTTTCACAGGAAGATTCCTGACTGTCTACTTCACTCCCTCTAGTAGTCCACCAGAACTCAAGTCTACTGACCTTCGTGGCATATTGTTCAAGGTTAACCTTTCTGGTCAAAGATTTGTCTGCCTATAGATCATCCCTTGGAAGATTTTCTTTATGCTGGGCTAGCGAAATTGAGAAGTTAGGCTATTTGTGCTGTCTGTTGTGACTGCTTTAATTTAATGTCTTGTTTTGTGTCACATACCCAGACACTATGGAATGGGAGCAAAAAATTCATTAAAAAAACGTACAGGAAACACTTCACCCACACTTGAAATACAGCCACAGCACCTGTGAGCAGTGCACAGCAGCACCACAACTGTTTAGGACAGGAAGTGTAGAATACCAAATACAGCTGAAACTGCGGTGGGAATTTATGTAGACAGAAAGTAATTACACAAAGTGGAATATGGCCAAGACCCTGAGAATGCAAAGTGCTATGGGGCTTGTGCAAATTGCTATGAACACCTTAATGACTGTAAGCAAGCCAGCTCTTCATTCACAGTCCCTCAAAAAAGATGACCTATTCAATAGCACACTACCCCTTTGCTACATTGAGTTACACCAAGCTGCACAGTGCTCCCTAAATTGATGGCATCTCCTGTGCCACAGCACCCACTAGTAACAGTGTTATAAAAAACAGGATGAGACATCTCTTAAATCTTCTGAGCACATGGATGAATTTTTCATTCCCTATTGTGATTTACTTTAGACTTATAAGAGCTCCTTTATTTTAGGTCAGTATTATGACAATGGAAGTAAGCCAATGTAACCTTCATTTTTTTAATTAGCATTTAACAAGAAGTGTGTCTTGTTCTTAGAAATATTTTCCCTCCATAAGGAAGAATAACCTTGAACAGAAGACAAAACTTAGCTAAGAGGAAAGAAAAATCAAATTAAAACTAAATATACTCATTTTATTTTACATGCCTTTAAAACACACTGAATAAAAAGTTATTTCATTTCCCAGAAGCAAATACTGTATCATATCCTTATTTATAATCAAGCCCAAAGAGAATCTCTTTTCTCACACATGCTACCGACTATACCATGTGGTCATGTAAATTCATTGTCTATCCAGAGGGGGAATAAAATACAACTAAAAAGCAGGCACAAGGCAGATGGCCAGTTTCACTAATCTGACCTTATTTCTTCCAGACTAAATCTAGTGAACTGTTACTACAATGATCCACTATTCCTATAATTCTTAGACTTGAATATTTAGGCTAGAAATGCAAGCAAATCTGGATTACAAATTCCCACTTCTAATACATCAATGCTTTGTCATAAATTCTATTCCTAGACTCCAAGGGTGAAGCAGTTCTTAAATCACCAAAATCATAAGAGAAAGCTTTAAATGCATAAAACATTCAAACTTTGCCTCTGCAGAAAAGTGCATTTGGAACTTTTCATTAAGTGTACTTATACCTGAATATAAAGTATGACAAATGCAAAGAATTCTTTCTCTAGCTGCCCCCATGATATCAGAAGACAAGATGGAGCACAAGCTTCATCTCTTGCTAATTAAACGAATCAATTAAGAGACTATTGTTGCAACTGTGTAACTGCTGTTCTACAATGGCAATAACAACCCCACGGGGAGGTCTTTTACTACATTAAAATGCTGTCCTCCACAACTCTATTTGATATTATTAGAAACAGTTATTTGCCTCTTGCTGTCATATTAGTAGCAAAGGCAAATTATGGAAATATGCAGACCAGAATGGTCCCAGTATGAGATCAGGTTTGGTTTTCAGCCTCCAAGGGAACAATTGCTGAAATTCCAAAGTTCCCTAAAGTTCTTTAATGGAACTGATAAATCTATCAGCACAGCATCCATTTAGATGCTAGGTAAGGGTCACATATTTGCATATTTTCCTGCTAAGCTGATACAATTCAACTAGATATATTATCATATTAAGTTTACCCTCCTGAGTTAAACCGATGGAGTTCAAAATTGTTTTCGATGGTTGTCATTAATCGCTGTTACATCTTAAATGCTCACTTTGAAATCTAATTGTGCTGCTGTACCAAGGGTCATATTAATAGCATTCTTAATGTTAAATCTTAGTAAAACATGTTTATTTTACAGATATTATCACTGAAGCTTAGAAGACTAATGAGAAACAAAGGATATTTATTATCAATAAAAACTTAATTTAAAATGTACATTCTGAGACTTAAATTAGCTTTACTAACTTCATCATGCCTTTGTTTCATTAAGATCCCTAGTTAAGCTTCTCAGCCATATAAATTAATATCTCCTAAACAGCTCTTGGGTAAATGCCAAAGCTGCAGCCATCAAAAAGCTGTTTAAAAAACGCAGGCTACACATATGTTTGTTTTTTTGGCAGCAGGAATCTTCCTCAGAAAAGAAAGGCTCTACATTCACCATGATGTAATCATCTAAATAAGGCAGTATTCAGTCACTACTTGTAGGTCTTAATTCACCCACAGGAAAATCATTGAACTACCTTCGGTAACCTGTTAACCTATCCTTCAAGCAGCTACCAAGTCCAAACCCTTGCCTTGCCGCATAAAGTATCAACAAGCTGAATTAGAGGCAGTCTAAATTTTTCAAGCAAAATACAGAGGAAGTTACAAAGTCCTGTTCATTTTTCTGGGAGGCAACTGGTATCATTTGAGATATTCAAGTACTACAGTGCAATCAACCCTACAAATGCCATCATTGCATATTCTCACTGGAAATTTTAAGCTTTCATTTAAAAACATTGGCCAAGATTTAAATAATTGGGTGCTACTTAGGTTCTTAAACCCTTATTTAGGTACCTAAGCAAGTGGCCTGATTTTCAAAGAGCACTGGGCACCCAACAGCTCCACACAACTGAAATCAATGGGAGCTAATCAGTGTTCAGCACTTTTAAAAGTCAGCCACTTATTCAGTAGCCTAAATAAGACTTTAGGTACCTAACTGCAGTAAACCCATTTATTAAAATCTTGGTTTAAGTTTTTTTTGCCACTACAGAAGATGATCATCCCAATCCAAAGAGACGTACTGCTTTGCGTTGGTAACCTAACTTTTCAGGAGTCAACTGCAGCAACGAACGTGGGGTGTCCAGAAGGGCCATTGAGCAGGCAGCTGCCGCTGTTGCTGCCACGGTGCCGGGTGGCTCCGTCAGGACCTGGACCTGGCTTGGGAGAACCAGCAATGGGCCTGAGCAACCGGATTGCCTCTGTTAAGAAGGGTATCAGACACAGTGTCTGCACCTGGTGTACGTGCCTAGAGGTCCAGAGACAGAGTCTAAACTCTGCCAACCCCAAGAGCATGTGGGATACAAGGTTTGGGTCCAGGAGGACCCAAAATAAGGGGTTAGGAGCCTAACTTTAGATCTCCTATTTTTGAAAATCTTAGACTTATTGGATAAAGAGTGGAAACAATGTCTTGTGAGACAATCGAGAAAGAGTTGTCTCCTGGTTTCCTTGTGCTCCCCCCATCTGTATGTATCCATCTGTTCTTTCTTGTGTTATACTTAGATTTTAAGCTTTTCAGGCCTTTTTTATTCTGTGTTTGTACAGCACCTAGCATAATGTGGCCCTTGTTCATACTACTCCTGCTAGTAATAACAACAACGCATATACTGTCTAATGCCACTATGAACTAACAGAAGAGAGAGTCCCAAATAGCAAAGAATGTCTAGTTGTGTCCAGCAACAAGAAAGATTACTAAAGACCCACGTAGAACCTCTGAATTATGTCAGCACTGTGGAATTCAAACTCATGATCCCTACTTCATTTGGAAACAGTAGCATGACTTTTTTCATTTTCATTTTAAAACATCAGAAACAAAACACCTTTGCTGCTACTGAACAGAAAATCTTCACAAGTTTACTATACATGATGCTTTAATATTCATATTAAAGCTTTTTATTTAATTGCAAGTCTTTCTGTTGAAGTGTACATTCCCCTGTCCGTTAACTAACTACATGGGATGCCAATGAGGTTTCTAATAGAGAAGCATTCTCTGCTTCTCTTCAGTGTCTGTCAGCTGGCTCAGTGAAGTTGAGACTAATCTCTTACCAAAAATCAGTAGCAAAACTGCTTTTGCTGTCTAGTATCAGAAAAGCAAGTGAAATAGTTTATCTAAGCTGATGCCCTCGTGACAAGTTGGATGACTGTGCTCCCAATCAGCTGGTTCTAAAAACATGTGCTGATGAAAAGGTATATCGGGCATGTGCTATGTAGCACCACGCTGCTTGTCAGCTTTGAAACTCATGTTGAATTTGCATACGTATGAAATGGAGAATGCTTGAAGCTAGTTTTTCTTCTCTCAATAGAAAATATTAAAATCAAATATAAAATGTTTTTCTAACCAGTTTCTACAGTGATGCATAGCATATGCAAGCAGGATACTGAGAAATCTAAATATCATATCACCAAATATTTATTTCAAGCATTTAGTGTTATGAGGGGAAAAAACCCACTGCCAACCTTATAATGCATTGATTAGCCTTCTTTCTGTTAGTAACAGGCATGGTAATGCATACATACTGGAGTTCCCAAAAAAGAGGTTCTAAGATTGGAGAAAGGGGTCCTCTTTTCTGGCTTCGAAATTATATTTTTACTAGTTGTTGTTATTATTGATATGACAGCAATGCCCAAAAAGCACTAATCCATATTAGTCCTTCCCCCTGTGCTAGATGCTGCATCAACACACAGGAAGATGCTATTCTTGGCCCAAAGCTTACAATCTGAAGAGAAACTCAGATATATGGTAGAGGAAAGGGATGAAATATAGCTCAGAGTGACAGCTGACAAACATCATGGCAGTTCTGATTTTTTTTTAATCTCTCCCCTTCTCTATTGAGTAGTAGGTTGGGGTGCAGAAAAGGCAGGAGTGGACTAGTTAATAAGAGCAAAGAAGTGGGGAAGGAAGGTGATAAGGAGAGCAGAATGGAGAGGAGCATAGACACCAGGGAGAGTGAGACAAGCCATGGGGAGGACTTTGAGGGAGAAGGGAAGTCAGAGCAAAGAGCCAAACTGCAAAGGAGAGAATGTCCAGAATTCTCTTACCTAATCCTGTATCCCTCCAACTTTCACCTACTATACCTCAGGGATGCTAACCTCTTCTGTAGCAAGGGATTATCAATTTTGCTTCAAAACACAAAAAGATCTTACACGTAGCTTAGAAAGCAGGCTTAGAAAAAGGTTTGTTTCCATTACCATTTCTCTAATCTACTGATTAAAATTCGCTCTTTAGGTTCAACCAACAAGAAACATGTTAAGACTAGTCTATATTACATGTGATGGGGCAAGGCCAGATGGCTATAGTAAAGTAATGGGAGACAGATATATTAGTCATGGGCTAAACAAATCCCTGTTACTAGGATAAGCAAATGGCAGCTGCTCCACGTCAATTAAGACACCTGGGACCAATTAAGATCTTTCCAGAAGGCAGGGAGGACAGCTAGGTTGATTGGGACACCTGAAGCCAATCAGGGGCTGGCTGAAACTAGTTAAAAGCCTCCCACTTAGTCAGGTGGGTGCACGTGCCAGGAGCTGTAGGAGGAAGCTGCACTGTTGGAGAGACTGAGCAGTACAAACCATATCAGGCACAAGGAAGGAGGCCCTGAGATAAGGGTGAAGTGGATCTTGAGGAAGTGGGGGGCTGCTGTGGGGAAGTGGCCCAGGGAATTGTACGCATCCTGTTTCTAAAAAGTCAGCTACCATAGCTGATACTATTAGGGTCCCTGGACTGGAGCCTGGAGTAGAGGGCAGGCCTGGGCTCTCCCCTTTACCCCCCCCCCCATCCCAATTAATTACTGAGACTGGGAGACAACAGAGACTGTGCAAGGGAGGGTAGCTTCTCCTCACCTTCCTTGCTGGCTTATGATGAAAATGGCTCAGTAGGCTGTGACCCTTGCCTCTAGAGAGAGGAGGATTATGTGGAGGGTCACAGTGAGCCTCTGAGGCTAGCGAAATCCGCCAGGAAACGCGGGACTCACGGAGACAAGGACAGAGCTTTGTCACATAAATCAACTACATTAAGTGCCTGACAGTGCACACTAAGTGCTCTTGTTCTCTTCCCCCTGTCTCCAAAAACATTCTGGTGGTTTTTTGCCTTTTTCATTAAATAATTATTAGGTTTTCTGAACAGATGCAGATTTGATAAAGCAGTGAGAGCTAATCAATATTAGTTTTAGTTAAGATAGTAATCATCAGCAATAGAGAATTAAACGACTGTAATATCCTATTTGTTTTACTCTCAACGTCTTAAAGCTAAAAGCATATCAAGACTGTAAGCTTTCTAGGGTACAGATTGCCTTTTTCTTGTGTGTTTGTACAGCCCATAGCAAAATGAGGTACTGGTGTAACACTGGGGTTCCTGGAATTACTGCAATACAAATTAATAAAAATAGTAATCAATAATAAAAACACATACTTGCATCCCACTTAAAAAAAAAAATAAAAAAAATAAAAAAGGAATGTCACTAGTCATGGATTTGACCAGTACCTTCTGAAGTTTACTGATGCTCAGAAATAGGGTTTTGATTAAAGCCTATTTTGACTTTTTACTATCAACTGACCAAGATGTGTTAGTATTCTTAAGCAACAGTCTCAATAATTATTTTTTCCTACTGTGAGACTATCAGACCAGTCATGTAGCAACATCCCTTCCTGCAAAGCAACTGACCAGTGCCAAAGCCCAACATCATAAATAGGACAGTGTTCACTGACTGTTAAGTACCAATAATGTGGTTGGTAATGAATGAGACCTATTCTCATCTAGTCCTCCTTAGCTGGAAGGATGGCTACTACAATGCCTTGAGGATGAGTACAGAGTAAAAGAAATTGGCCCTGGACTCAGACAAAGATGTACAGAACACCAATGGATGAGCAGGGAGTGGGGGAAGGAGAGAAATCAGATGAAATGGACTGAAATCTGAATACATTTCAATAGATTGCAAGCTTAAAATCACCTATTTCTTACAAGTGTACTTTCATTTATACCTTACCCTTTTAGGAGACAAAAAGTTATAGACTCATATCAAGGTAAATGTGGAATGTAAATGTTTTGAAGCATTCACTGAAGGATAGCTCTGCTTCCATCCAGTTTGAAATACCTGGAATGGGGGTTTTATGTATCCTATACTTTGAAGCAAACACACGCTAAAACAGATACATTCCTGTGTTCATGAATTTTGTCAGTATGTGCAGTCATTATCAACTGCCTATTTTTTGTCAAGTTATATTTCAATACAAGCATAACGTAGCATAGTAGATCTTGAATACTTACCACTGTGCCCAGAAACTGAATGCTTATGTTTCCAGCTGCATCTCGAGAGAGGCACTGAAAGAAACAGGTGTAAAAACTAATTAGGAGCTTTCTCAGTAAGTTGAAGCAGTGCTATTTTTTCTTGTAAGGTCTGCAGGAAATAACCAAAATACCTGTAGATATATTACATATGCACAAAATAAGCATAATGTAAAAATGTATTTAAGAGCTTCACTGCTAAGAAGCTGATTCATGCTTAAGCTCAAATTCTAGTTTTTGCTTTAACAGATTCTAACAAATATACTTTGAAGAGTACTGAAAACAAACATATCTACTTACAATGAAGAACGTGTGTTTTTAGGGAGATGGACGTTATGATATGTAAGAACAGTACAACAGTGGAACAGACTGCATGGGGAGGTTGTGGAAGCTCCTTCACTGGAGGTTTTCAAAAGGAGGCTGAATCTGTCTTAGACGGTTTAGACATAACAAATCCTGCATCTTGGCAGGAGGTTAGACTAGATGACCCTTGTGGTCCTTTCTAACCCTATGGTTCTATGACTTACTAGGACTTTTCCACCTCGAAGGTCTGTGATTCTATGGCACGTGTATATCTGTATTCTCACTTCATGTACTCCATATTACCTCTACTCTATAAATGTTAAGCATGTCACTCATTCTGAAGAGACGTTTTCATCTCTTCTTTGTGACAGGGTGCTGTAAAATGCATGCACACAATGCTTCTCCTTTGAAAACAGAAAAAAAAAAATGTTAGGCTTGGGGCTGTTGGCTCAAGTCTCTGACCAATCATAGAGCATACTGTCATTGAGCCACTAGGCAGTGCAAAAGGAAGCACATTGTTGGTTATACATATTACCTATAACCTAAACACGGGAAATATACAAGAAGTTACTGCTCCTTTTGAGTCTTTTCCTCCTTCAGTTCAAAAGCTGTTCATAACACACACATTTCACAGAGAAATTCTACATTAGACCAAACTGTTATATTTTACACTATATTTGTAAAGCATTTTCATGGGAAGAAACGTTTTGACTTAACATTTCAAATTTACCTGTAAAATAAGTCAAAATGTACTCCTCTGTCTGACTTACAGAAGATAATATTTAATGCAATTAGCTGGACTATTTAACAAATTACATTGTCAGAATACTAATTCTCTGATTTGCTCTGTCATATCTCTATTTTCTTTCACAGCTGTCAAATTACTGTATGCATAGGCCCTTACACAGCATATGTGGTTAAGAGCTTTGCTGAATCAAGACCAAAGTCAAAAAGTGTAAATACATAGTATAGCTCTAATTTTAAAGAGAGATAAATACCTATACAATATGCCCTGTGTACAGGGCCGGCTCTGGCTTTTTTGCCGCCCCAGGCAAAAAAACCACCTGCCGCCCCACCGGGGCGCCGGAGGGGAGCGCGGCAGGCACACGGCCCTGCTCCCCCGGCCGGGGCGGGGAGCGCGGCAGGCCCCGCTGCCCCAGCGGGGAGCACGGCAGGGGAGGGCACCGAGCCCGGCCGCGGCACCGCTCTCCCCGGCGGCTGGAGCACAGCAGGGGAGGGCGCTGAGCCCGGCTGCGGCCCCGCTCTCCCCAGCAGCTGGAGCGCCGCAGGGCGGGCGGCGGGCCAGGCCGCAGCGCCACTCTCCCTGGTGGCCGGAGGGAGGGCGCCGAGCCCGGCTGCGGCGCCGCTCTCCCCGGCGGCCAGAGGGGAGGGCGCCGAGCCCGGCCGCGGTGCCGCTCTCCCCGGCGGCCAGAGGGGAGGGCGCCGAGCCCGGCCGCGGCGCCGCTCTCCCCGGCGGCCAGAGGGGAGGGCGCCGAGCCCGGCCGCGGCGCCGCTCTCCCCGGCGGCCAGAGGGGAGGGTGCCGAGCCCGGCCGCGGCGCTGCTCTCCCTGGTGGCCGAAGCGCGGCAGGGGAGGGCGCCGAGCCCGGCCGCGGCGCCGCTCTCCCAGGCGGCCGGAGCGCCGCGGGGCGGGCGGCGAGCCCCGCCACGGTGCCGCTCTCCCCGGCGACCGAGGGGAGGGCGGCGAGCCCGGCCGCGGCAGCGCTCTCCCCCATGGCCGGAGTGCGGCAGGGGAGGGTGGCGAGCCCGGCCATGGCGCCGCTCTCCCCGGCGGCCGGAGGGAGGGCGGCGAGCCCGGCCGTGGCGCCGCTCTCCCCGGCGGCCGGAGGGAGGGCGGCGAGCCCGGCCGTGGCGCCGCTCTCCCCGGCGGCCGGAGGGAGGGCGGCGAGCCCGGCCGTGGCGCCGCTCTCCCCGGCGGCCGGAGGGAGGGCGGCGAGCCCGGCCGTGGCGCCGCTCTCCCCGGCGGCCGGAGGGAGGGCGGCGAGCCCGGCTGCGGCGCCGCTGTCCCCGGTGGCCGGAGCGCAGCAGGGGCGGGCGGCGAGCTCGGCCGCGGGCTTGGCCACGGCGCCGCTCTCCCCGGCGGCTGGAGGGAGAAAAAAAAAATACCCAAAAAAACCCCTGAGCGCCGCCCCCCTCCAGGTGCCGTCCCAAGCACGTGCTTGGTAGGCTGGTGCCTGGAGCCGGCCCTGCCTGTGTATAGATATGTATGGAAGCATATACAATATATTACAAGGATAGGTATAAAATGCAAACTACCTTTAGTACTTTCACATTTTAAAGACAATTACAATGAAGTGACAAAATGCTACACAATAGCAGTACTAAATTAAATGCTGTCCCTTTTCTGACAATGTGGGATGTTTTGCAGCTATTATATATATATATATATAAAAGCAATAGCTTTCCTACCACAACCCAAACTTGCATTTTTTTTTACTAACAGGTCATATATTGACACTGCAATCTGTACAATCATATGAAAACAAAGAAGGATGTGCCAAGGCCTGACATATTTCAACAATAATGATTAATGGAATGGAAAATATGGGAAATAAAATTTCATACAAAACCTGACGTTTACTTTTATAAAGGAAACAGGAATATACACTTTTCCCACAGTGTAGGATAAACACAATCAGCGTTTGGAAATTGCAAAGAAGAACAAAGTACCGACAGTCTACAATGAATGAACTGTATGCCAAAACAAACAAGTACTGACCACTTGATAAGCTGTCAGAAAATGGCAAGTTGAAAAGAAAAAAAAAAAAAAAACCTAAGGGACCTAATTTCTTTTTTTCCTGGAATGCCCTCACCCTCATTAGAGTGCCGTCACTTATTGTGCTGCCCTTTTATCCCCTGGAAGAGGCCATTAACAATAATTTCATAGCCTGATAAAATTTCCATTTTTTTGGCTAATCTCCATATCACACTCATTTCATAGAGGAATACAAAGCAAAACAAAAAATTGTTTGTTTTTCCTTTAAACACTTTCAAAGCAATAGCTTAGTATCGTGAATGGACTTGTGGGTTTTCATAGCTATGGATCAGATCCTCATGCAGGTAGTCTTTACTCACATGAGCAGTCCTTTTGTTTCTAGTGAGACTACTCACATGTAAGATTTCCTTGCATGCTTGGAGATTTGCAAAATCAGATCCAAAGAATGCAAGGACTTCACCACAGTTTCTAGTAACTAAAATGCCTGCTCATGTGATAACTGTTGAGTCATCTAGAAAATAAATTCAGAAACATGTAGATTAGAATCTACAACCTAAAACCAAATACATATTTATACCCAAAAGTTGTCTTCCATAAACACAATATCAGGGATAAGAAGATAAATACCCTCTTCCTTAGCCTGTCACTGTTGAAAGGGCATAGGCATCGCAATACAATACGTCTCCACAGTACCTGCTTACATTATATCCAATATGTGGTACTGCATTCAGTCTTCAGTGGTATCAAGAGTTCACTGTAAGCACTAAAATCTATCCCTCAAATTAACAGAATGAGGAGAAAAAAGTCAGGGTGGAGGAAGGAGAGGAAAATTAAAAAACACAGAGGGGGGAAAAGAAATTTTCCTTCCGGGCATATTAAAAAAACGTGCCGGGGGGGGGGGGGGGGGAATAGACTCTCCAAATCAACCATATGTTACCAAGACCAAAAAGAAAACTGCCAGGCTTTTGAACACCATATTACAAAAGAAGTCAGCACATTATCATAATTAATGTTTCAAATTACAGTTGTAAATAAATCTCAGCTGTTAAATGTGATTAGATTTTTTTTAAAGCATACTGAAAGGAGTTATTTCTGTTCTACTGGTCAGCTTGTTTCTGAGATCTGTAAATGCAATTGATGTTTTCAGGAAAATGAAAGAAGATGGTTAACAGTTTCTCTTATTTTCTACCTTTTTAGAAAAAGATTATACCAGTCTCCACCTATTCGAAGTTGCATATTTACATGAACTATACATTCTAATACATGGTTTCATATTGTGTGTGATAACAGGAAAGTAATCAAATGCAAGTAACCAGAAAGAACAGCTAATTCCATTCAACATGTAAAAACCCTTTTAAAAGTAATTTGCAAAACATTTGCTTAGAGGTCTGAAGCAGAAAATAATTAATGCAAAGCATATTTCTACTGTTTTCATGAAGCCTAAAAAATATATTTTCTCTTGTGAATATAGTAACATTATGTCCTATGTGTGAATCATAGGATTTTAAAAAATAATTTATATTCTTTTTGATTAAAAATTAATACAGGTTGAGAAATTCTAAGTTAACAAAATCCCATTTAAAACTATAATAGTTTTTTTCATGGGAACTCAGGTGGCAGACAGCTAAACTAAAACTTGTAGAAAATATAATCTAACTTTAAAAAACATTTAAATTCTAAAAGCTATCAAATTCACATACAATGATTAATATTATATACATGTGGTTTTGTGTATATTATGCTGTATGTATATATTTATATTTAAGCATAAATATAACACATACATTCAGGATATAATCTGTGTAAGCAAAGTATATAACTAGGAAGTGTAAATCCATGTGCATATATCTACATATAAGTACAGACCTGGGTGCAATCACACATATCTGCATGATTATATGCAATAATGCAATCATTTCACAAGGAATCAAGTCAATCTGGTGTTTCCCACTAAATTACAAGAGGTTTGTGTGACACTACTCCAAATTCTTCTGCTTTGCCATAGAAAATTAGTTCCACTTAGTTGGGTATCAATGAGCTATTCAGTGTATGATGCAGTAGGGTTACAATCAGCTTAGTACTTAAGTCTGCAATGGATGAGTACCTTTAGATAAAAATGAAATTGAGAAACAAGCTATAAAAGAGGGGTGAGGGAAGGAAAACTCCCCCAAAACTACAAAATATGAGAGAGAGACACAGACACACCACACCAATACAGACATGATTAGAACGGAAGAAGATCTCGAGATATTTGCCAAAAGTGTTCAGATACTCTTGGATCTGCAGATTACCTGCTGTGAGCAGGTGGAGAGAAGAAATGACTGCAAACAAAGAAATTGAAACAGACTAATAGCAGTTGCTTTGCTTACAAATGAACAACTAATGTATTGAGTCAAAACGAATATTCACTAACAGGAAAAAATATATTAAAGGCTAGCAAACAAATTATATCTTGTGATTCTGAAAACTACTTCATTTGCTCATGGTAAAATGGAGATTATTTGGGTTTTTAGAAATATGTAAATATTATTGGTGGCATACATATTATATATATATTTGGCAATGCTTGGCACCAAGGCAAAAACAGTGGGGTAAAATGTATTAAAATATAAAGAATACAACACACAAAAAGTAGCTAAAAATAATTACAGTAATAGCACAGCCCATGTGAATACTCTGAACACATTTTAAATACCACAGTAAAAAAATTTGTAAAGCGGCCATTATTTTAGAGTGGATCGATGGGTTTCCATTTGACACACTAAGGAACTGATTTTCAGAGATGCCAAAGCACCTGTAGCTCTCGTAGACTTCAACTGGAGTTGCGGGTACCAACACCTTTTGAAAATCAGTTCCCAGGTTTATCATGTTGGGAACCCAGTTCACCCAAAATTAGTAGACACCTTAGATAATTTAACCTATGAAAATATGGGCTATACCTACATGTGATTTATTTCTAAAATAGAGGAATGGAAAAAAATCAGTATTTTAAAATTTGCAAAATTTTCCTAAATGTCTTCCTTCACAGTTTTCCCCAACACCTGGATGAGACCAGGGGTTGCACTTCATAAACCTGAAGACACCCCCCAAGATCCACATGAACCTCAGAGATCTTCTGGAGGCAACAAGAGTCTGTGAAGAAGCTCCTTGACTCCATACATGCCTTTCCTACCTCTGTTCCCTGCAGAGGACTTGCATTAAGGAACTTACCTAACCAGGGCTGTGCCTGAAAGAGCTGTTAGAGTTCCACAGTGCAGAGGAGGAAATTGCCTAAATTACTGCAGAGTAGAGCCACAGTAACATTCAGCAAGTTCTGTCTGGATCCCAGGAGGTGCACCACCCAGCCCTGCCTCCTAGGGTGACCGGATACCCAATGTGAAAAATTGGGACGGAGGGGTGTGTGAGAAAAACACCCAACAATCGGGACTCTCCCTATAAAATCGGGACATCTGGTCACCCTACTGCCTCCTGACACTTCAGAGGCCCATGTGGTTGAGTCAAAGTGTTGATTAAAACATACAGCCAACTGATTGACTACACTTGTGGTTCATAATTAAGAATATTCAACAGCCTAGCCAAAGTTTAGCCAGATTTATTGTCTAAAGACAAAACAGTACAATAACCAAATGAGATATACATACTTATTCCGGGAAGCAATTCTTATCTTACACAGAACGTGCACTTTGAAGATACGCCTCAAAATTACCTCTATTTATATCACGGCTGTTTGCAAGTTAAAAAGCACTTTCTCCATCACCCAAGATCTAACTCATTGGTTCCTTAACTTCTTGTTCTATACCTTTCCTTATCTCTGTTTTAGATATCACAATCCAAACCACTCAGGCATAATGGTATATCCCAACCTGTGCTAGGATATACCATTCATGTATCTTCTATTTGCTAATGCCAAAGCTGACTTCAGCTTTGGGAAATATTGTAGATACACCTGTAGCTGAGGTAGAGCCATTCATTCCTTGTAGATGCAGTCTTCCAGGTAACCTACTGGATGGACAGTAGCCAACTTATTAAATATTGCAGTGTCAGGATCTAATATCAGTAAAAATACTGTAAAAGAAATCTACACAGAACCCAACGCTGAGAACAACTGTTTGGAACAACATGTGCCTCGATTCGGATGCATGTCACTGACCCCAAATTATGAACTGTACTAAGTGGAATTTACCTACACCATTTAATTCATTGCCAATTTACAATAGCCTCTGTTATGTGCTGGGGACAATACCATTTAGCCAATTATTCGTAATATTAGGTAATTTCCCCTTTTCAATAGTCCCTAATGAACTGGTTATGGTAGTTAACATAACTCCCATAAATAGTGCACATAATTAGTCAATTTTTACTTGTTTGGTTAAACAGTTTAGCAATATCTTCTTGATTAGCTATTGGGTCTTGTGCATGTTCCTGATAAAATGTTATTAGCCCTCCTCATGACCTTTTCAGTTTTGTTTTCTCTAAATCATGCTATTATGTTAAATCCCAATAGAATAGTTAGAGACAAGATAGGTGAGATACTATCTTTTAGTGGACCAACTTCTGTCAGCGAGAGAGAAGCTTTCAAGCTTCCACAGAGCTCTTCTACATCTCACCCACCTTGTGTCTAATATCCTGGGACCAACACAGCTACGACACTGCATAATAGAATAGTTGGTTAACAAGTTTTGGAAACCCTACGCAAATTTTCATATGCTGGGATGCCTTGTATTTTTAAACTGTCATGCAGTGCAGACAATACATCACTGTGAAATCCTACACCTCACCATCATCATCGTGGCCCCAGTTGGGGCTGAACACAAACCCTCTAACAGGGACCCATGATTCTTTCTCCATCTTAGTTGTCCCCCTTCTTTCTCCCACATTACCATATTGCATTTTACTTTATTGTGGTATCTTTATTTCTGTTCTCTGTTCAAAAGAACCCATCCTCACACTGGAGGATGCATGTGTCAGGGGAGAAGCTCTCTTATGATTATGATGCCCATCAACTAGTTGAATGTAATGCTTGAGTATACATATTCTTTTGGTGTTTGAGTGTGAACATTTTCCTTACAACCATTCATACCAAGTATTCTGAGTCACTAGGATTTGTAACTCCTCTGGAGAAAATTATGATACTATGGTATTGTGATAGCTAATGCTTTTAAATTAACCTTTTGAAGTAAAGGCTTTTGTCAGCCCCATTAAGTTAAAGAAGCTGAGAGCTAAATTGAATAAGGTGACTGCAGACGTGAACTTATTGCACGAGATGTAGCTCATTAAAAAGGCAAACCAACTCCACAGGGACTGGGTGGGCAGAGTAATTAACTCTTCCTTCTAGGAAGAGAGGAATGACCATTCCTTTTCCTAACATATTAAGAGTATAGGCTGTTTGGTGTCCTTAACTCCTTCTTGGTCAAGATGGTCATTTATAAGGCAACAGTGATTTATAATATTTTGTTTGGTCTTTGGTGATTTGGATTCCCCAGCTCCCTCCCTACCACACAATCCATCCATATCATTGACATAGAAGTTGAGTCACCCATAAGATAGAGTGATTGCAAACTAGCTGCTGACCCATTATTAGATCAGTCATGACCTCTGGAGACCTCTCTGCCATTGCTAAGATAGCCTTATGGCTACAGACCTCTGCCATGGTGGTGAAAGATATCCGGTACTTTTTCAGTCTCTGTATCAGAGATTACAAGTTTGTCTTTCCTGATGATCATATGCATATTCAAGACTAACTTTTTAAAAAGTAACTTTAGCAACTCTGGTACACTCCATGAGAAATGTCAGCACAGCTATAATAGCAGAATCTGATTATGCTCCCATTTTACCAGATGCCACAGTGATGAGCACCATCACAAGAAAAGAGATTAACCCAAGCCAATAATACCTGGCTATTAAATGACTTCCCTTTCCCCTTTGTTCTTAGAAACAAAGGAAGTCTCGGTCCCTTCTCTGACTATGCACTTGCAAACAATGAGATATTGTGCTGATAGTATCAATGTTATTGCATGGGGGTAAAAATCTTTCATCAGCTCACATGGATGAATTATCTAACAAATTGAAGCAGATAATTCAGGTGTTTGCAAGTGCACCTACTTGATTACTGCTATTATATATGCAGTAAAACTATTTACATACAGACTCTAAAGCATGCTGAGGAGGCTTCAGAATCCCTTTAAGGGTGGTTTCTCTCTTCCTGTCTGTGGGGGGTCTCTTGAGAAGAAATCCCCTTCAGCAGGATTTGCCTGGGATGTCACCGTGGCACCAATTGTAGGGAGCTTGAAGAGTATCTGTGTTCTAGAACCCCATAGAGTTTCCAGATTTACTAACTAAGCCTTTAACAAGAATTTTTCACTCCTCTCTAAAGATCTCTTTGAAGACAAAATGAAATGGGATGCCAAATTCTAGTTTTGGTGAAAGATTTTCCCTTGCCTCTAGATATTTGTTAGTTGCTCACCCCCAATGGTGGCATCTCTGTAAGAATGCCAGATGTCTTTGCCATATGACTTAACTGCCCACTTAAGAACCTGGGATGAGACCACCTTTGGTGGTGGAAAGGACAATGAAGTTTGGGTGTTGGGGAGTGGAATTTTGGCCTCAACCCTGAAGAGTCATTGTCGGTCCATTTTGGAGAGAGCCAACAGGAACATTGACACTTGTCCTTTTGGAGCTGTCTCTGGCAAAGTCTTTATTGATGTACAGAGGCAGAGAGGGGAATTAAGAGGCCCAAGCAACCTGCCCATTCTCTCTCTCTCTTTGCTCAGCCTGGAAATTATCCTGTCTGAGCTCCCTTTATGTGGTTCTTGAGCGGGATTTTTCACAGATGGAGCACCTCGTCTTTGATTTGCCCTGTTTAGCCTGCTCTAGACTTTGCAAGCTGGTCAATCGATGGGTCAAATAATGTAACTTGACACCTATTATTTGAACATGGTCAAATATCAAATATTCCAGCAAGAATGTCATGATGTAGGCAAGAGGACCGCCTTTTTGATTGCATCATGGTGCCAACTGTTAGCAAACGTACTAAAATATCTTGATCACTCACTTTAACTGCATGATAACGCCACCTGTTGGGAAAAAGGTCAACTAATTGAAAGTGTAGCATCTTGATTGGCTGGAACCTTCTGGAACAAACATTGTTTGTATGTATATCTTTATTTCTATGCCATCCCATTTACAAAGCATATTAAAACAAGTTAAAAGACACAGTCCTGGCACTGAAAAGCTTACAACCTAAACTGACTAGACAATCCTACAGAAATAAACTCAAAAGGGAGAGGGAGAGGAGGGCTCATAGTCATTAAACTTCTGCCCCGAACACAAACAGTAAAGATGCACAGCCATAAAATGGCATATAGAGTTGGCCTGCTGCCTATCTAGCGTAAGTAAGTGATTTTTTGGTTTTATGGATGGTATGTGTGTTTTATTTTTAATTTCATTCATTTTACGAATAATGTCCATATTTAAAGGCCAACCTAAAAACAATTACTCTCATATTTGAGAAATCATTTCATGGTATTTTGCATTTTTCTGAATTAAAATAACTCTGTTTTTTTGTAATTAGGTATAAGTATCTAAGGGTAAGCCTATTTGAGACCATAAAGTCTTACTCTTTTTTGTTACTGTTCTTATAAATTAGTGCTTTAAAACATTTGACATTATTTGACAATATTTGACTGGTCAATTGAGCAATTATTTTTGAACTGGTCAAATATCCAACCCTAGCCTGCTCCTCCATGAGTGGGAAGGGGAAGCACATGGAGGGAAAGAACTTAGTGGGTGGCCTGGTACAGGAAGCAAAGCCCTGGAAGTTTTTGTCTCTTAATGAAGAGAAGTAGAGAAAACTTTTGTTTTATTCAGTCATAAAATCAGGTTTCAGAGCTAGGACTACAGTGGAGAAAGAGGGATTGCTGAACCGCCACTCTGCTTGCACAATTGGAGGTAGGGAAATAATGAGGGACAGCACAGAGAATGACACACAACAGAGATTATGAGTTTTTAAAAAAAAGAAGGAAGCCTGAAATACAACACTTGCATACTTCAGCAAAACTCACTGATATGTTTTTTCTTTTTGGGGATGGGGGAGGGAAGAGTGGAGAGGGAGGTTGTGGTGGGTTTTTTGTTTTTTAAATGAGGTATTTGAGAGATCTCTTGTATTTGCTTCAATTACCACGAACAGGTGACAAGTGAGGCAATGAAAATCAGTAGCAACCCCTCTCATCATGTCTGGAGTAATGCTGATGAGCTCCTTTTGCTGTGATGATTGGGGGCTTACAGAGCAAATGTGAAAACATAGGGTGATTCTATAAGATCTGAGAAAAGCCAGGCCTGCTCTCTCATCTAAGAAAAGAAGTGGGAGCATACGCAATATTTCTCTTTCATAGAGATAATAGTAAAAATGACTCTTCAACCATTTCAAAATGAAAGTAAGAGTACAGTGGCTGTGTATTACTGGAAGACATCAATCAGTCTTCATGCACCTCACTCACTAAATCTTTCCAAACTCATCTATTGCTTAAACAAACAAACAACGTTTTGCAGTTCCTGTATTTAGGGTCTGAAACCCAAATAATACATCTATAATAAGCAAAACTGTTTTGAGATACCACATCAATAAAAGAATCTATGGTTGGGGGCAGTCATTGAACTCTCAGCAATATTTTATGTTTGAAATTTTGTCAGCAAGGTGCTTAGTACTCTGGCTCCTATCCAACACAGCAATTAAGCACACAGTTAATTTTAAGAACAGGAACCCACTGATTTCAACTTTGCAGGATCAAGGTATTTTCTGGTACTCACCCATTTTTGCATATCATTGATCTACTCTTTGCTTAGACCGGTACTTCCTTTATTTACACATTTTGAGCCAAGATCCTTTAGCAGATGAGTGAAAATAGACTCACATGTCTAATTACTTATTTTAAGCGGGTGACAGATATGCAACAATTTGAATATCTAGACTACAATTTGCATAAATACATTTTAAAACAAAATATTTGAAAATAATTTCCTTCTTTACTCCTTACATGCTTAAGGGCTTTGCTGGATTGGAATCAGAGCACTAAGCACCTTTCAGGATCAAGCCCTAGGTGCATAAATCAATCTTCAAAGAAATGTAATGTTCACAAAGAATATACTGGTTAAACAAATTTAAATGAATGAAACCAACTATGAAGAGAAATTAGAATGTCTGAAAATTAATAAAACACAGCTGGAATTATTCGATTCATTTATGTTAGTTGCTTAAATGGCTCTAGGGTGAAGACTTGCTGAAGGAAGATACACTAAGACTCAGGGATCAAATGCTCTTGGGGACAAATGGACCTATAGGAACATGCTAGTCTAATTTGGTCCTTGCAGAGGAACAAGTCTAGAGAAACATAACAAAAAATCCAATTTGGATTCCAGTGAGCAGATATCAAGGGTTAATCACACTGTAACCATAATTTTACATATACAGACAATCACAACAGTCATAACTTTTCAAGCTACAGGATTTCTGAACAAAACAGGTTTACAGATAATATCTCAAGGAGAAAAATAACTATGTTTTTTACACTTCTTGTTGTATAACACACTCCAAAATATTTGTTGTACAGCAGCTGGAGTGACCCCTGCATGCACTTCATATGACAATTGTATTCCAGCTTTTCAAGGACCCCATTAGCAGGCTCAGACACCTAGCAGTAAACATGTCCAGCTATGGCAACATTCTGTGCTTTGGGAATTAAATGAAGATGCAAGTTCAAATATCACGCGTTTGGTATATAATCAGTCTACTTACTATTAATGAGCAACAATAAAAGCTTCCTAATGCTGTATACTGCTGTAATATGTCCTTATGCACTTCCCATTAGTTTTGATGGAAACTCATCTGAAAACATGTATGTATGCACACCAAATATGTGGAATTTCTTCTGAACATCTCTTATATTTTTATAAATATATATTGCTTCTTGTTGAATATTAGTAAAGTGAGCAGACACTAAACCTAAAGATTTTCTTTAGATAGCAGCAGATAAATTCTGAGAGTGGAGCATGTAAGTAAAAGTTGAGGATCATGCCCAGCTGCACTGATCCTTCAAGAAAACTTTTGAATAGTCCCTAAGGAACATAGATGTGCTAGAAAGACCCATTTGTATATATTTGCCTGGGCATATAGTGAGAATATCACTCATTTCCTACTCATACCATCCTTAAAAGATACAACCGTTTCGGATGCCCAAAGCTGAAGTCATTCAAATTCAGTCACACGGAAAAAACCATCATTGTGGCATTTGCCATGAATAAAAAACATAAATGTACATGTTCAGCATTAATTTTTTTAAAATGCTGAATCACTGATAAATGTATACTATTTTTCAGGTAATTCCAGGGTTTCAGAATCTTAATCTCTTTCCTGTAACGTGCAGGGTCTGCAGACACCCTGATCTTATTAATAAAATGACTATTTAGTAAATGGGACTCTGGCTACACAAGCGAGCTTACAGCGGCACAGTTGCACCGATGCAGCTGTGCCGTTGTAAGCTCTCTAGTGCAGTGTTTCTCAGCCTTTCCAGACTCCTGTACTCCTTTCAGAAGCCTGATTTGTCTTGCGTAACCCCAACTTTCACCTCACTTAAGAAGCACTTGCTTACAAAATCAGACATAAAAATACACAAGTGTCACAGCCACACTGTTACTGAAAATTGCGAACTTTCTCATTTGTGCCATATAATTATAAAATAAATCAATTGGAATATAAATATTGTACGTACATTTCACTGTATAGTATATAGAGCAGTATAAAAGCCACTGTATGACATTTTGGTTTGTATTGACTTCTCTAATACTTTTTATGTAGCCTGTTATAAACCTAGGCAAATATCTAGATGAGTTGCTGTACCCCCCTGGAAGCCCTTTGCATACCCCCAGGGGTACATATACCCCTGGTTGAGAACCTCCTCTCTAGTGTAGCTCCTCTCGGCTTAATTAATCCACACACGAGTGGCAGTAGCTATGTCGTCGGAAGGAGCTCTCGCGCCAACATAGCGCTGTCTACGCTGATGCATAGGTTGCTGTAATTTATGTCTCTCAGGTGAGTGGCTTTTCACAGCCCTGAGCAACATAAGTTATACTGACATAAGTGGTAGTACAGACATAGCCTATGCAAATTCTGAACCACCTTACCTTGAGAAAAATTGAAAAACAGTTAATATAAAATGGCAATGCAATTTCTTGTTTTTAAACACTTTCACGGGGATACTCTAGAATCTGATGTAATTCATGACCTATTTTTTAGTGTTGTGGCGATGGGGGTTTTGCTTTTTTCTTCTTCTTCTTTAAAGCAAGAAACTGATACACATTCATAAAAAAACAACAATACAGGAAAGATGCGGTCCTTACCTTTCAATCTGGAAAGACTCAAAATGAGGGACACTCACACAAAATTATTCGTGCAGGAATGACTTCAGATTTGTTCCTTTAATAAATACATATTTCTTATTTCAACAATAGAATTGAGGAGACACTACAATTCTGAGGAACATAGGTAAGTCTCAGATTAAAATGAGTGAGGTCCCCTGAAATGTGAGATATTTGAAAGGTGTGATATTGTCTCTAATATAGAGAGTATTCTGACATGTCATCTTCTCAGATATTTTCTCTAGAAATCGATCTCAGTAAAGCTCCAGGCTTGTTAAATGGAGGGAGAAAGACTATGTTAGAGCAACACAGTGTTTTTCTGTTGTACAGCAAATGTAGTATCCATACCGATATATAGTAGTTTTTAGCTCTGAAGGGGTGCAGTCATTTCAGTTCCACATATAACGTGTCTGTGAATTTACCTGTATAGTCCTGTGAGTGCCATCAATGGTGACAGACGATAAGGGTGAAGCCAGGTTCCACTCGTTGGTCACATTTAGTTTCATCCCATCAACTTCCACCTGTTGTGACACGGAACAAGACTGTTACCATGAAGACGGACAGAACACTGATCTCAAGTTCATTGCTGCATACCAAGCAGAAACCATTTTAAAACAGATGGCTCCCAAACAACCTGTCATGTTTACTGCTTCTGCCATAAAAGACAGGGTCCAACAACAGAGTCTTCTAGGCATCTCTGGGGAGAGGTGAAGGACCTGTGAACAGCTGCCTCGGAGTAGTGAGGTTTCAAGCGATTTCCAGCAAGTAACAAACACCCATCCAACTTTTAAATCTATCTGGACATGCTACATTTACTGCAATTAGACAAGCAATGCATATAAATTCCAGTGACACTTTGCAACTCACACCACAGGGCTTGCATATAATATCCTCTCCAAGGACCAAGGAAGAACTTTCCCTGTGCTCTTAATGAAGGGTTTTGCATTGTTATCTTGATTAATATGAAGCAGTAATTAATTCTTTGGTGTTACATCTCAAAGTCCAGTCAAACTTTGCAAGTTCTGTCATGTTTTCCCTCAATCTACTACTAATCAGAGGACTGATTTCACACTTACATTCCATTGTGGTTATCCTGAAAGACTTAAGGGGAAAAAAAATCATCACTGTGTTTTTTTCAATAAGAGAATTTTTCTACATAAGGACAAACAAGCTGAGTTATGAAACAAAGTTAGTAACAGGAATAATGCTGACTGTGCTCTCTTACATTCACTCTAATTGGGCTATCACCCCTGTTAAAAAAAATTACCACAAACTGCTGAATGTTGTATTATGCTCAAGGACCTTAGAGTTTAATAAGAGCAGAGTTTAATAAAAAGGTAGTAAAATACCATTTATACAATAATATTATGTTGATTAATGTTTGTGAAGTGCTTTGAACATGTAAAATGCTATTTATGCAAGTGCAAAGGTAAGTACAAATGATCTCACCTATATGTTATATTTTAAATAAAAGGAAAATAATGGGGATTTTGTTATCTCGCATCCAGTCGTACCCTCAAAAGACCTAGAATATGTCCAATCAATAAAACACAGACAATATCAAGTTTATCAAAATCACTTGTATTTCATGCCACTGAAATTATCTCAGAAAACTGGAAGAAAACATCGCTACAGCAAAACTGTATTTACAATAAGTGCTGTGCCATTTTTGGCAACATAGTAAAGACATCTAAAGATCAGCATTTTTAAATTTTAACATTTAATAATTTCATTTAATATATTTGACAATAGGATAAGGCAGCAAAAATTATATTGTATCTAAAGGAGTTCCATATAAACAAACATATATGGCTAACATGCATAATTTCATTTTAGCTTGGAAACCCTTTAGCCCAAGAAACCTCTAATTCCACAGATGCTTATTTTAGAATATAAACGTTTTTTTTAAGGGATATGATCCACTCAATATTCCTACAGGTTTTGACTTCAAATACAATCATGTATAGAGATCATGAATAAAACAAGTAATTTATAATGGTTCACCAAAAGGCTAGATCAGCTGGCACAATCCAGCTGCTTTGCACTGTTCCAGTGATACAAAACAGCCTTCAACCTGGCTTAAGTTAAACCAGGTTTACAGCTGCTTTGCATCACAGGAACAGCACAAAGCAGCCGGAGCATACCAGTGAATCTGTCCCAATGTCAATAAAAGTAAATTGGCAAATATTATCTCTGCTGAGAACAGTACAAACTTGTGAAAGAGACTCCACTTAGAGCAGAACAAGGAGGGTGCCCTGTCTTCACACTCTTTGACTGATAGCTGTCCTCCAAACTAAAGTTGATAGAAAAGTCAGTCCTTCTCTGATGACATAATTAAAACACTACTAAAAGAAAAAATCAGTTGTGCTAAAACAATCACCATAGAAGACCACCTTCAAATGCTTCCTCAAAATTCTCCTTTGCCGTAATGCCAACAAAAACCTTGGCAATGGCTAAGCTGCTGGTGTGCTGAGACTACTGTCTATCATGCTGACCAGTACTGTCTCATTCTTTCCTTGTACTCCCTGTCTGTCTGTAGCCTGTAAGATTGTAAGATCTTCAGGGGCAGGGACCATCTTTTGTTCTGTGTTTGTACAGTGCCTAACACAATGGGGTTCTGGTATATGGCTAGGGCTCCTTGGCTCTATGGTAAGACAAATAAAGAAGAAATAATAATAAAATAATAATAATAATAATCATCTTGCAGTGTTTCCCAGGAACAAGAAAACAAACGAGCAGCTGCCAGAGTAGATCAGAATACTGGCCAACAAGCAACTGAGACTGCACTCTGGGGCTGTACTTCTGCAAGATTTACGTATAATCTGGTAGAAGCTACAGCTGACATCTAAGTACTAATCAAGGGCGAAGGCTGCCATTCAAACACCTCAACTCTGCAACCAATTTCATTATTAGTTCCTCTATCACTGTAAAAAAGTATTAAAAAAGTGTCAGACTGGCAAGTTACCAGACTCTGAGCCCCCACAAGAATACATACAAGTCTAGTCATCTGGGATTCAGACGAAGTTAGCATCCAGGAAATGGGGCAGAATGCAATGTGAGGGTGGCGATGATGGAAGTCAGAGGCTCTGGAGCAGGTTTGATTAGTGAAGCATGGTTCAAACACTGCAGCATTTATTGTGGATTGCGTGGAAAAGGAGAAAATGCAGGCAACGCATTGTTTCTGCCATATAGTCACCATTCAGCAAGACATGTAGGGTCAAATGAGAGAATCAAATATGCAGTCTCTACCAAAGGAGTCCAAAGAAAATTTTGCAAAGGTGACAGACAGCAAAAGCTCTAATGCTTAAAGTGGCAGGGCAGGGAGGGGAAAATATATCACACCATAGGAAAAATGAGGCAAGGTCTGAGGATAAAAGCAGAGTGGCCTTGCAGGAAGCAGGTTAATTGTGCTATGTGGCAAGAAGCTTCTTTACAAGCCAAAAACAAAGAAAAAACAGTTACTTGTTTAAGTAGTGAGGCTGTCCCTTCCAGAAATGAGCCAAGTAAGAGTAGAACCACAAGTCCAAAAGCCAAGCTAGCTAGGGCGATAGAAGCAGAAAGCCAAATATGATGGTCAGCGAACTGTCTGACTCAGTGGGAATGTCACAAACCTCTATAATTAGGCTTGGAAGGATTAAATTTGTAATCGGTAAATGTCACTAAACATCAATTTCACTGTACACACAAACCAGTGAAAAAATATTTCCATCGATGATGATCAAAAGGCAAAGTAAGAAAAATAGTTCTTGAGAACTTATTAGAGTTTGATTTAAGGATATTTATTTGTATATTTTGACATATGATGGTGACAATTTGTGTTTTAATAGTTATATAGCATCAACTTTTTGAACCTCAATATCTACTGTCAATACATAATTATTTGATCCCCCCAATATCTGACTCCCCCATAATTTCCTGACACTGTGAAAATTAACAGATAAAAATGAAAAAAATGTTTCAAAGCCATTTCACCCAACAGTGAAAAAAGTACATAAATATAAAAAACAAGCTTAAAAATAAACATATCCATCAAAATTATTTTTAAAAATATAGAAATCAAATTCTGCCGAGCCTGTCCACACTGTTGTTTTAAATAGAAATCAGCGTCGGTAGCTTGTTGAGATTTGAAGATACCTCCCTCTAGGCAGTAGCCATTCAGACACTACAGGATGACACACTAGGACAACGGTACAGCTGAGTGATTTACAGACACTAAGTAGTAAACAGATGAGCAAATTTTGCAGCACTAATCTTTTGTTTAATATTTGTCTTGGACTAACGAAGCTACAACCACCAACCAGGAAACTCCTACGACCCCTGTGGGCACATGGCAGGTTTTGAATGTGCAAGATCATTTGTTTGGTTGGTTTGGCTATAAGACAAAGTGAGAGAAAGAAGAGGGTTTGGACTCAAGACTTTCAGCTGCTTAGGTTCAATTGGAAAATAACCTTTCTTCCTTAGAAAAACCCGACGCTGGAAATATCATGAAAATAGACGCCTCTTTGTAGTATTTCTGAAGAGTTTTATTTAGCATATTCTCCACTGACAAGACATTTTGGTGGATGTATTCATACCAGAGTATAACTTACAGTCTTATTTAGGCTAGATCCAGAACATCATTCAACACAATCACAACAATGATTTAAAATAAATACATCTAAGAGGAGCTCCAGAAAAGGTGCATGAAAGAGCAAACAGGACAGGCAGTGCCTTTGGGGAACAGTACAGCGCAGCACAATGCAAGGGCAAATTGGGAAAGGCAACAAAAGGGGAGAGCTCACATTAAGCCTGCTAGCAGTGGCTTTCAAATAAAAGCTGGATGCTCTAAAGCTTATATGATAGGAACATCTTTGATACAAATTAACTAGTCAGTGATAACGTGCATTATCTGTGTGCATCTGTTGACAAAAGTATATTCACATCAGTTTAACAGAAATCTGCTTCTCCCCACCCCTTTTCTTTTTTTCCCCAAACGAATGCAAGGTCAGCATTAAATACCTTTGAAGTGGTTGTTCCTGTACTCTCAAAAAGAAGTTAAAATGTGTGAGGTTTCAATCTCATTAGAAGAATCCCTTTTTACAAACTTTCCTTTTGTTCATATTTGCACTTACTTCTAAAAAAGACCCCAAGAGAGAGTTCCAGCCTATACATCACTTGTCCTGAAGAAAGCTCAGTTAACTATTTATAGATCTTGCCCTTTTGTACCAAACCAGATCAAGCGATTTATTCAGTGCATGACTGCAGGAGAGAAATTCATTTGCTCTAAGTGTCATCAAGGCAGCCTTTTACCTGCTATGAATGAGACCAGAAGATTTTGAATTGCTGGGCTCTGACTTCAAATGTACATTTCTATGTTGTATGGAGTACCATGATTTCTTTCAGATTTTCAAAGCATGTTAGCACATTTATAGAGTGGACAGCCTATAACTGCAAGATCATTTTCCTCCACAACTCAAACACACACACAGTCAGCTCCATGTTAGATTTCTTTTCTGTAAGGTAGCAGATTCATGTAGATTGTCAGTAGAGGCTTGGTATATCTCAGTTTGGAAATGGGAGCATGCCAGTCTAGGAGGTAATGGGGAAAGACTGTAATGAATATCAGCTCTTCAATAATAATAAGCAAAATAAAAAGCAAAAAAAAAAAAAAAAAAAAAAAAGAGGGGAAAGTGATGGCATTTATCACTCTGATCAGCAAGACCCTACTTTTGGCATTTACTAGGGTAAAAGTCCCCTTAGAAAAGCCTAACAGAGACACTATATCCTCCAAATGAATGTTACTATGGCAAATGCTTTGTTGTTCGGCAGCTTCAGATTTTCTTGTAGAGCCATTACTGAGAAGATAGCTTATATTTGTAAGATAACTGCATCCACGTAGGTCAAAGCCACACTAATGCAAAGAGTTAAATAAATTAGTTGTTAAGAAACTGACGTTTATCAGGATAATATTTTGTAACAGCCATTGTGCCTTTAGCCTGATCGCATACAGTAGGTTTGGGAAGCATGGTTCATGCTTTCATAAGATCATTACAGAACAGAAAGCGAGAGCCTGATTCTCTTCCCTGCTCTGTCCCGATTGCACCACCCTGGCAGCACAAAGAGCACAGAAACTACTCAGCACTGTCCTGCTGGGATTTGTCCTAGCATGGAGTCCTCAGAGTATAGAACTAGTGTGGCTGGCTCATATGCCACTCCCTTCAGGCTATGCATAGGGGTGTGGTCAAAGTGCACCATTTTCTGTCTTTCCTCAGCTTATGGATAGTGCATTGGGGATAGTCATCAAGTGACAGCGTTTAGAGCAGAGCCTCAGCTTCACTAAATGATGCTAGGGAGATGTCTCATGTAGGGCCAGCCAGAAAATGGCAGAATAGTTCAGACATTCCCCCGTCTTTGCTCAAGATTGAGAGCCAAAACTCATGTCTATGTACTGCAAGCGCTAAGCAAGTCTGATCTTTAACTGCCTGTCAGTTGCAAAGGTTCCATTCGTTCACCTCAGAGGCAGACCATGATCCCAAGTCGTTTCTCACTTAACTGTGGAAATCTGAAAAGAATAGGCAATGTATTGTACAGCTGTGTTACCATGAGTATAAGATAGATTTAAACTGCTTCCATTTTAGACAACAATGAATTTTTAAAAATCATTTATTTAGTAGCGACCTTCACTAAACCTTATGGTAAGTTTCACAATAAGAAATGATGGACAGGCCAAAAACAAATAATTTCTAATATAGAGACAATATCCCTAACAATTAGCTCATAGGCTGAGCACCAAGAACTCCTGAATTCCTATTCTGGCTCTTTTATAGGCAACTTTTGTGCCTTTAATTTTCGGCGTCTTATTTACGGGAAGTCAACTTTAGACATCTGGTAGTTACAGGTACCGCTGCATGGATACCTACTGGGAGAGAGGATATGTGAGAAATTAACCAAAGTTCTCTCTCTCACACTCACACTCTCACTCACACTCACACCCCTACTTCGTGGGAAAAAATATCTTGATTTATTTGGAAATGGCCTTCTTTTTAAGATGAGAATTATGTACTTGATGGGCTCCTGGTCTAAGCTAAATACTGTGCTACAGCAAACTGCTGAGCACTAACAACAGTCCACCAATTGAACAGAAACATTTTATTTCATACATCATCTGGAACTTGGTGCATAGATCCAACAAGGTCAGCAGACTTCAAAATAGCTATTGAGAAAGAAAAGTGTTCTTTGTTATACTTGAAAATTGTATCCAACACAAGGCACTATACAGCAGTGGTTCACAACCAGGGGGGCCGCGAGCAGGTTTCAGGGGGTCCGCCAAGCAGGGCCAGCATTAGACTCGCTGAGGCCCAGGGCAGAAAGCCGAAGCCCCACAGCATGGGGCTGAGGCCCGGGTCCCTGAGCACTGCCACCCGGGGCTGAAGCCAAAGCCTGAGCAACTTAGCTTCACGGGTGGCACTGTGGTGTGGGGCCCCGGGCAATTGCCCTGCTTGCTACCCCGTAATGCCAGCCCTGGGTTTTATATGAAGAAAACCAGTTGTTGGGGCACAGGTGGGCCGTAGAGTTTTTATAGCATGTTGTGGGGAGATGGGCCTCAGAAAGAAAAAGGTTGAGAACCCCTGCTATACATCACGTAGGCGGTCATATTTCACACAATCAGCCACTAGTTTCAATGATTTTTCCCATTACACTGCACTGGCAGCAATGCTACTTCTCATTACATTATTAATTTATAAAGAAAAGGACTGAAAGAATACTACTTTTGATTTGTACATTTTGTATTGACAAAAGCTAGGTTTACTGGGCCCTTGGGTACGGATTTCATTTAGTAGTTCCAATCCTACTGATCTCAGCTGTCATAACAGGACACAAGGCTGCAGTAGTCCCCTAAAGGTGGGTCTATACTGCACCTGGGGCCAGACTCCCAACGCGGGTAGACAAACTCATGCTAGTGGGGCTCAGACTAGTGCGCTAAAAATAGCGGTGTGGACGTTGCAGCTTTGGCTGAGACTCAGGCTAGCCACCTGAGCTCAGATCCAAGGGGTTGGGTGAGCCTGAATGCCTGAGCTGCAGCATCCACACTGCTATTGTTAGCAAGCTAGCTCGAGTCCTGCTAGCACAAGTTTGTCTATCTGAGCTGGGAAGCTCAGTCCCAGCTGCAGTGTAGAAGTACCCTAAGACAGACAGCAGCTTACGTCGATCCAATTATGTCAGCGTCTACACTACAGCCTTGCTCCAGCCAACGTAAATGTCTCCACGAGAGGCGTAGGGCTTATGTCAGTGTAGTTAGGGCAACGCAGTGTCTGCGTAGACACTGTGTTACTTGCATCGGCTGTTGGCTGTCACTCTTGTCAATTTCACAGCTCTGCGCTGGAGCTATGAAATTGACAAGAAAGGCTGGTAGGGTCTCTGCTGTGAACCCCACGTAGCTAACAGCTGTGGGTGTCACCCTAGGGTGGTTGGGGAGCTCCAGCTGTGAGACCAGCTACTGTCTGGGCTCTGGGAGCCGTAGTGCTGCCCAGGCTCTGAAGGCAGAGCTTTGTGCCCAGAGCCTGGGTGGCTGCCGGGCTCCCAGTAGGGAGCCCCCTGGGCTGGGCTCTCAGCAGGGAGTGGAGCTGACAGCCCAGGCAGCAGTTGGGCTTGCAGCAGGGAGCTCCAGGCTCTCAGACCCACACACTGCCCCTCTTAAGTCGGTGGGAGCGCTCTTGGTGAAGATGTGCACCACCAACGGAAGAAGGGTAGCATGTACATGAAAAAAACCAGTAAATACCATGGTAACTGTAAGTCAGCCTAACATAGGTCGACTAAATTTGTAATGTAGACACGCCCTCAGTTATCACCTACCATCCCGAGACTGAAATGGAGCTGGCCCTTGAGTTTCAAGACAACTGTAGAATCACAGAATCATAGAACCGTAGGGTTAGAAGGCACTGCAAGGGTCATCTAGTCTAACCCCCGCCCAAGATGCACCATTTGTTGTATCTAAATGATCCAAGACAGGTGGCTATATCCAGCCTCTTTTTGAAAATCACCAGTGAAGGAGATTCCATGACTTCCCTAGGCATTTTGTTCCATTGCTTTTCCTGACATTTAATCTAAATCTGCTTGCTTTAGCTTGAAAATACATTATAGAATTAAAGCAAGTTCTTTCTTAACTCCTTCTTAATTTGCCATTGGCCACTTCGGATCGAACTTATGCCCCTCATCCAAAAAATCAGAGTGAACACATCTGTACTCCATATTAACCCACCTGGGTAAAAACACCTTTTTACCAGCTGTGCCAGTTAACAGAGTAAAGTGGCTCTTGGAGGTCTTTTCTTTTCTGCTTCCAGATGTAAAAAGCAACTGGCTCACTCTTTAAAATTTAGGCAAGAGAAGAGACTAGACGAAGGAAAATGTAACCAGGAGGTTCTTTATTCTGGCTTTTTATGAGCATGCTAACTTTTAAAACATGAGTTCATACGCTAAAAGTGAAGCAGGTATTTCAACTGCAGGTCTGCAAAGAGCAACAGTAAGTGAGATGAGAACATCTACATTACACCACACTTTTGGTAGTGTGAACTTTACCTCTACGCGCACACACAAAATTCACAGCTGTTTTTCTCCTGAGCACTCTTGGCTTGAAACAAATACAAATTTCTCACCAAATGAACCAACGTGACTTTTAGAAAGTAGAGACTGTGTGAAAGCATTCAGAGGAATAGTAAGCTTATTCTCACTGTAGAAACTTCCTGAGCCAGGCTTTAAAATAAAGACAGGTAAGAGAAGGAGAATGTCAATGACTCTAGAGGCTTCAACGATGGATAGAGCTGAGAAGAATTCAGCCACATAAGATCAGCCTAACGTATAGGAGTTAACTTAGGGCAGGAGGAAACGCTAACGCAACAAGGAGACGTAAGGATGGGGGGAAACCATTAGTGCCAGTCTCACAAAAGCAATGGAGAGTAAAAAGTTTGGAAATGGCTCCAGTTTTGAAACAAGATCAATACCACAGGAGATGACTCATTATGTGGAAACAAATAATACATTTTAACATTTATTCCTATTTATTTGAGCATATAATGGCTTTGCATTGTTTACCATGAACTCAGAGATGTCTTGTGCAAATAAATGCTGTATGAATTCTGTGTGTTTTGGTATCCTCAATAAGTTTAATTAGGTGCCACTGATTTTTTTACCAGGGTTAATTTCAAATTTGCCATGTTAAATGTATCAACTAAAAACAAATCAACAGTATTTTTTTAAAATTCTTTTCCACATTAATTCTAACCCTTTTTATGTATTTAGCTGAACACATTTAAGTGCATTTTTAGTACATGTAGAGCTAATGTGGAAAAGTTTCCACAAGTTGTTTGGAGCATTCAGTTTTCCGATCTACGCAAATGTAGGGGAAAAAGTAAAGTGCACACCCTGAAATACTTTGGCATTCGAGGCAGATTACCTACATCCTTTGAAATTATTTTTGTTTAATTCTCTCACCAGAGAAACCTCATGATACGACTGCAATACTGTAACTACAAATTGAAGTCAGCACCTGCTAAACAACCTCTTTATTTTAATCACCTATAAATGTTCAAAACTTTTGGAAAATCAAAGATACATGTTTTTATAATGGTTGTGAACAACAATGGAATGAGTCTTACAGTTCACTAAATAAAATATGCATTCCATAAAATGAAGTCAGAAAGACATGTTTACAGAAACAATTAGGAATTCTGGAGGCATCTTCCAGAATTAAAGAAAAGACTGTCAAATTGGTAGAGAATGCAGTACAACAACATATGCTACATCTAAGTCACCAAAATCTAAGGTAGGAACACACCACAAATATTATCCTAGCCTGTTTAAATAACATAAAACTGTGTGGGGGTCTCAAATGCAAATGCATTCATTTTTTATTGTTTCTATCGCAATGATAACAGAAGTTTATTTCCTAAAGAATACTTACACAGAGCTCCCTTAGACCTGTCTCTAAATAATGCTGGTTTGCTTTGGGATCTCTCAGTAACATCATTATCATTACTTATATCTGAGTGGTTAAAACATAAGTTCTTGTGTTGTGCACTTTTTTAAAACTCAAAAGAAATAACCAATAACCCCTTCTACCCTAGAATCAAGACTGGTTTTAGAGATTTTCCACAGGAGCCACAAGATTCCAGTAAAACTCCAATGATGGGAAAATAATGGAAACTTTAACTATGGATACTAATATTTAAACCTCTCTTAGTCCCCAGAGATACTAACATTTTTTCCTACTTTCTCCTAACACTTCATTTAAGCACAAAGGCACAAATCCTGAGGCCAATGCCCAGCCCAGGTAACCCAGGTAACCCAGCTGCATTTTGGACAACTGTGCAGGGGAGAAAGCATGTCACCTAGGAGGCAGAGAGCCTACAGAGTCACTCCACAAAGACTACTGTAGCCTAAAGGGCTGAAATCATAGCCACAGCCCATATGGAGATTCCTTAGAGGAGGGGTCAAAGACTGGTGGATCCTCTCATGGCTCCTCTCATGACATGGGTGATTGGACATTTCTTAGATCCTATGTTCTTACAATGACATAGTCTAAGACTATGACTTATGAGGAGAGGCTGGGGGAACTGGGCTTATTTAGTCTGCAGAAGAGAAGAGTGAAGTGGGATTGATAGCAGCCTTCAACTACCTGAAGGGGGGCGGGGTTCCAAAGAGGATGGAGCTCGGCTGTTCTCAGGGGTGGCAGATGACAGAACAAGGAGCAATGGTCTCAGGTTGCTGTGGGGGAGGTCTAGATTGGATATTAGGAAAAACTATTTCACTAGGAGGGTGGTGAAGCACTGGAATGGGTTACCTAGGGAGGTGGTGGAATCTCCATCTTTAGAGGTTTCTAAGGCCCGGCTTGACAAAACCCTGGCTGGGATGATTTAGTTGGGGTTGGTCCTGCTTTGAGCAGGGGGTTAGACTAGATGACCTCCTGAGCTCTCTTCCAACCCTAATCTTCTATGATTCTGTGGAGGTGCCACTGTTTTGAACTGGGGTGCTGCCAAGTTGTTTTGTACTTGTTGCTTTGTTTGAAGATTGTGTTTGTGATCACATTAAATATTAGGTACTACATAGTATATGTAACCGAATATTTCAAAAATAATTAGGGAGCAATGTGACTACATGAGGGGCTGCTTAGAGACATACGGTTAGCAATAAACTGTACCTAAAATGATACGGTAGTGAAGCAAACCACTAGAGGAAAATAAAGAGATAGTTATGTAAGTGAAGCAAAAACAAACCAAAAAATTATGATAACCCAAAAGTCGTTAACAAATATAACAGTGGGAAAAGTTATATAATACTGAAAATGATGAAGGGATCGTAATAAAGAGGGGGGAGAAGGTGTGTGTGTGAAACTAATAACTAAAGAGACAGATACTAGTACTACTTTTGAACTTCTCTTAAAAAAAAATCTTCCTTTCACAAGACAAAGATTAGAAAAATCAATAAAAGTCAGCAAATCAGAAATTAGTTTGAAATTCAATACAGCAGCAAAAAAAAAAAAAAAAAAAAAAGGCCAATATAATGTCAGGGTGTATATCAAATAGCATCACATCACTGAGCAGGGAAGCAACCGTCCCTCTCTACATATCAATTTAGCAAATCACTAATGTCAATGGGTCTGCACTCATGGGTTTAAATTTAAAACATGTTAGAAGCACAGGAATCAAGACCTATAAAGCCTTGGAGCAACTGAGTCTGCCAACTGCATTCAGTTCTGGGCTGCACATCACTGGAAAGAGATGACAAACTGAAGACAGTGCAGAGAAGAGCACCAAAAATTATCAGGGACTGGTTGCACTGATTTATGAAGAACATTTTAAAAAGTTAACTGGGGTCTACATTAAAAGATCAATTTATCTACCATAATCACGAAGGGATACTTGAAATCCCAGACTGGCTATTCTTAGTATAGAGGAAAACTAAATCTTAGATACTGCTGTGTAGTAACTATTAGGCAATCACAGAGTTCGACTAACAAACAAATTGTTTGAGGGGCAGGGGAAGAAATCACCAACAATCTACTAAGGCTTTTAGAGGAATTATTTTTGGAACTACAACTAGGAATAATTAAATGAAATTAAGAAAGGAAATTTAGGCTATCGTGAAAAACTTCTTGACCCGTGTACAAATAGCTTCCCTTATGAATGAGTGCCACCCTCTCAAGGCCGGCGTTATCATTAGGCAACCCTAGGTGGTCGCCTAGGGCGCCAGGATTTTGGGGGCGGCGGGCAGCTGCCTCCCAGCTCAGCCGCTGAGCGGGGAGCCGGGAGGCAGCTGCGGCGAGGCACCCCCGTGCTGAGCGTGGAGCTGGGAGGCAGCCGCGGCGAGCCGCCGCTGAGCCGGGAGGCAGGAGGCAGCCGCGGCGAGCCGCCCCCCTGCCTCCCCGCTCAGGCGCTGAGCCGGGAGGCAGGAGGCAGCTGCTGAGAACCGCCCCCCCTGCCTCCCCGTTCAGTGGGAAGCAGCTGCGGCCAGCCACCCCCGCCTGCCTCCCCGCTCAGCTGCTGAGCTCCCGTGGGCGGGGGTGTGTGTGTGTGTGTGTGAAACTTCCTTGGGTGCGAAACTTCCTTGCAGCGGTCCTGCACCCTCTATCCCTAGGTGGAGATATTGATTGGACCAGCAGCACAATAGATGGCCCATAGAGAGAGGGAGGCAGAATGCATGCCTGAAAATGTAGGGCTAGAGTAAAAGGGGACTGGGCTTTCACTGGTGGACCCTCTGGTAGAACGGGAGATCTGAACTGTTCACAGACAGTTGTTATCCTCTACTTCCTTCATGGGCAGGAGAGGGTGAGAGAGAGGGTTTAGAAGTGAGCTGAGTGCTAAAGGTAGGCTAAGGAGGGTCCACCCAGAGTTATAGGTTATATGGCAGGTAGCCCTGGATCCTGCAGTGGACCTAACTAAATGTATGGTATACAGCAGTGGTCCCCAACGCGGTGCCCGCGGGTGCCATGGCGCCCGCCGGAGCATTTATGGGCGCCCGCACCGGTGATCTCTATCCCCGGCAGGCGCGGGGCTGCGGCTTCTCTCCATGCTGCCCTGGCCTGCCGGGGACAGAGAACTCTGGGGCTGCGGGCGCCGGTGTTCTCTGTCCCCGCAGGCCGGGGCAGCGCGGAAAGAAGCTGCAGCCCCATGCCTGCAGGGGACAGAGAACTCCGGGGCTGCGGGCGCCGGTGTTCTCTGTCCCCGCAGGCCGGGACAGCGCGGAAAGAAGCCGCAGCCCCGCGCCTGCTGGGGACAGAGAACACCGGCGCCCGCAGCCCCGGAGTTCTCTGTCCCCGGCAGGCCGGGCTGCGGGCACCGGTGATCTCTGTCCCCGGCAGGTGCGGGGCTGCGGCTTCTCTCCATGCTGCCCTGGCCTGCCGTGGACAGAGAACTCTGGGGCTGCGGGCGCCGGTGTTCTCTGTCCCCGCAGGCCGGGGCAGCGCAGAAAGAAGCCACAGCCCCAAGCCTGCAGGGGACAGAGAACTCCGGGGCTGCGGGCGCCGGTGTTCTCTGTCCCCGCAGGCCGGGGCAGCGCAGAAAGAAGCCACAGCCCCAAGCCTGCAGGGGACAGAGAACTCCGGGGCTGCGGGCGCCAGTGTTCTCTGTCCCCGGCAGGCGCGGGGCTGCGGCTTCCCTCTCCGCTGCCCAGAACTGCGGACCCCCCCCCCCCCCCCAAAAAAAGGTAAATAAAAAAAGCAAATTCACATGGTAAGGTGAAAGAATAATTGCTGAATAATTTAATTAATACCTTTTACATGTAAAATTACCTTTTTTATCTTATGGATTCATATATTATGTATATTAAATATGATGGTTTTCATATTATTTAATGTACAAATACAAAATAAGTCTTGAAAAATTGTTGGCACCCGCCACACTTCTGAAAACACGAATGTGCTCTTGGCCACAAAAAGGTTGGGGACCACTGTTATACAGGATACCAAGGGGGAGGTGGCATATTGCACCCCCTCCCCAGTGTTAATAAAGTAGCAGGCTGCGCCATATCCCTATATATCATTCATCTGTGTCTCCTGATCAATATGGCATTCATGTATTAGGCCATGGAATAACTTCCCAAAGGTAGAGAAGTTAGGGACATTTAAAACTAGAGTGGATTAAAAACCAGAAAATATACTATAGAAAACTTTTTTATATTGACTAGATGACCTAACAGGATTACTCCATCTCAACTTCTAGGATTCTAGGATTTTAAAGGAAATAAAGTTTCATTTTCACAGTCATCACAGACTTCCCAGAACACACAAAATTGACTATTGTTAGTTTGTCACTTTTTGGACACCTTCGGGGACATCATGAGATATGGATGTGACTGAGGGACTGATCTCATTTAGGGACATGGTGAAGTTCATTTAACAGGAGAGGGCTAAGTCTTGAAACCACAGCACTCACAGTAGAAAGGGGAGAAACGAAAAGAACACACAGAACTTTAAAAGGGGGGGGGGGGCGATTCTCCCAAAGAAAATAACACTAGTCTCTCAGAAGTGAAACTCTTTCTTCAAAAATCTTATGTTTGCTTTTCTCTCTTCATGAGCTGCACTCAGCAGTCTAACCTGCAGACTCAGGTCCTTGTTTCAGATGCCTGGGGACGATGTTCAAAAATAGAGGAAAGTGGTGGTGGGGGGGGGGGGGGGGGAATAAAAAACACAGGGGGAAAGTGGCCTTCAACCTCCTAAACGAATACAGCGCTAATAACAAACGGAGGGAGCACATTCCATTCTTAATTCCCCATCCCCTCAGAATGGGTTGCTCCCATCAGAGCAGGCAGATTCTGGCGATCCTGCTTTCCCTAGAGTAGCCACTTCCGGAAACAAGCCTGGCAGATTTGAATGTGAGCGTTCTCATATGGTAAAATGTAATATTTCTGCCAGATTTGAATACACGTAGCATGAAAGCAGAATTTTTCACTTAATGACAGTTTGTTTTGCATCTTAAAGGGTCAGATCATCATTGGTCCCAATGCAGAGATGCTAGGAAATATGGTTCCTCTTGATTCCCATGTGTGGCCTTCCAAGATGTAAGCACTGAGCAGGTTTTGCAGGGCTGCTCCTAAAGCAAGTGGACTGAGCCTAAACACTGATGAAATGGGGATGGAGAATAAGCTGCACCCTATAAAGAACTGCATAAATTACTTCTCCACTGGAGCAAGGGAAACCAGGGAAAGAAACAATTCCTGAGAGTCTCAATTCCTTCCAAGGGCTCCTACTAGGATGGTGTAGCTTTGTGCCACCTCTTACTCAGGGCTTTGTTGCAAAGGCTCAGTCTAGCTCTAACTGGTCAGTAACAATGTTTAGTACTTTTTGAAAATGAAGACACTATTTTGCCTAATAGCAGCCCTGGTTTATTCTGCATTGCAGCAACTTTCCACTTACTAAAACAAATACTAAATAATGTAAATTGTAGCAACATGATTGCGATTTCTGCAAAAACACCTTTAAAAGAGACTAGTTAACCTAACCCTGCACATACAAATGGGCAGAAGTCAAATGGAGCTATGCCTATTTACACCAACTGAGGATCTGACCCCATATATTTAAAATAAAATAGTTACCACTAAGTATTTAATGCTGAATGACACTCTCTTGATATTTTAACTTCTGACAGAGCGAAACAGGCTGTTACGAGTGTCACAGTGAAGGTGGTAACACTTTACTAAGAGAGCTATTAGGAAGCTATTCCGGGAAAATGAATGATAGCACAAATCGTGGGCAAGCCCTGGCTTTCATATGGCCATTAAATATACGTCATTTTCAACTTAATGCTACTACTTGCCCTCCTGTAACAATTATTCTCAATGTCTTTTCATCTGTCCCACAAAAAAAATGATTGCTTCTGCTTTATTTAATCCTCCACTTACATCTACTCTATTGTTTGCATCTTTCCCTTTCATCTTCTCCACATTAATTCCCCACATTGCTTTTGATCTAGCTTTTTTGTTCCCTTTTCCCCCTACAGATTCTTCCTGATGAAGAATTTGTGGCCATAGTGTTGCAGCTAATGTGCAGGGTGCTATTTTATTGATTTTCTACTGCCCTACACCTATTTGTTCTGAATAATGAATAATTACACAATAACCACTGTACTGGTTGTCTATGGCTACATCTTGGATAATGACCACTAAGTCAAAAAACACAGGTTCAGTTTTGTAGGTAAATATTCATGCTTAATTAAAATTAAAAACAGCATATGCAAACAGCCAAGAAAAACAAACATTTCTTCTCTATCATCCAGAGAATTTTTCTTTGGCATAGTGACACGTACTGGCAAGCCAAGTTAACAGAATAATTTGCAATTTTCACTGCTGCTAAATAAGAAATAGGAATCCTCTCTGGGAACTTATCTATATTGTTGTAACAAATGTCCATAGAAGCAAACTAAAAACTAAATTATTTATTTCCATACAGAAAGTATGATATTGGTGGAACTAGAGAGGCTGATTTTTGTGGCTATAATCCTACAGTTACAACCCTTGGCATTTGACTCTATTGGAACAGGTTTTAACCTCTTCAGAAGCACTGGAACATTTGTTAAGAATGCCACTTTTCAGGTTTAAAGAATTTCATATTATAAAGTTTTATACCCCTGCTTTTAATACATTTGATCTTTATTTCAGACCACTTTAAAACTTATTCAAGCACATGCTAATATATAAAAGAAAGGGATATTGCAGGTTTCATGTAGGTATCCTAAACAATATTAAGTATACCATTATTTGAAGTAGTAGAGGAAGCTAGTTTTTGTCAAAAGCATTGAATAACTGCACACACGTCCAAAAAACAAAAAACAAAAAAAAAACCCCACCGGAATCATTCTTCAGTTTTGATGTTAATGAAGAGGGGAAAAAACCTCACAAACCTATTCCCATGGAAAATATAGTTTTACTTACTATACAAGTTTGTAACCCAAGTTAAATCATATATTTAAAAATCTATAGCCCACATTTTGTCAGCTTACAAGAATAAATATTCAATACATATCTATCTTTCTGATAGACATACAGACTGTGAGGCCATACGCAGCTGTATGCATAGGTTTGAATCATTCGGTTTAAAACTACAGCCTTGTAACTCTTGTTATTTTCTGTTAGGTGCTGCAGCGGAATTTACCAGGGACTAAGGAACATACAGACATTTCTACTATATGCATGAGCTTTAAAAACGCTTGTTTCACTTTTTTTAAAAAAAGTTTCCTTTCATTACTAGTGCTAGGAGTATTATCTATTGTAAGTGCACTATCTTTCAAAACAGAAGAACCGTTATGAATACCCACTGTAGTGAAATATTCCTGTACTTATAAATGCAGATTCTTACATGGCTCTTAATTTGTACTTCCAAAACTCACATAAAAAAGGAAGTATTTTAAAAACTACATAATTTGCAAGAATAATCTACTCTCTATACATATTAGCAACTACATATAATAATGTCACAACAGGATAAAAATCTGTTTTATACCTGTGCACCAGTTCCTATAAAAATATACTTTGATGTAACAGTGGCTTCAAATCAATATATTCTATTTACTATAAGACTTCATAAATGATTACACTGACTACAGAACAATTACTGACACAAAATACTGTTTTAAAAGGCCTCACTTGTCTTTCACATACAAAATTATGCAAAGTAACATTAAAATGGACATTCACAGTTAATTCAGACACCTAATTCTTTTTGCATTTGTGTTGCAGAATAAGTGACATCACTACACACTGCAGGCAAAACTTGATAAATTGAGGAAAATAGACCAAAAGGAAAAAAAAAAAAAGGGTGGTGTTAATTTTTATTACAATCTTAAAATCCATAGACTCTTCACAGAAAACTGTAAAATATTCTTGTGGTGGGCTTTGTACCTCGTCTCCCCTTTGATTCCGGGGGGACGAGGTTAACCCCACCTCCCTGCTCTTATGGCAGTTCTACCACCTCCCCGGTAGTCAGGGCTGTATGGCCCAATGGTCAAAGTCCTTCTAAATCCCCTCCTCTCCCCGGGGGATAGTGTGGTCTAGCGGCCGGAGTCCATCTATCTCCTTCGAGGTACGAGAGGGGTTGGTGAACTACGTCTTCACGAATGATGGGGTCTGGGATTCAGAGACCCCGGTAGGGGAGCCCAGGCCCATCCGCCTATCACCGGGCTCCAACCCATGGCCCTGTCTTTGACGGCGTGATCCTCCACGGGTCAGTGGGGAGGGCAACATGCTGCCCTCAGAGTGGTGGGAGATACCACTCCCTTCCCTGGGTCACTTCCTACCCCTTCTCCGGATGTAGCAGTCCCTGTGCCATCAGGGTCTTCAGGTTCCTCAGCCCCCAACGCTCCCTGGGGTTCCAACAGCTGCCAGTGTCTGGTCTCACTTCCCAGTCTCTCAGTTCCCTCCTGAACGAGGGACCACTGCTCCCAGGCTGGAGCTTCCGCTGGGCGTCCTCCTCCCTCAGCCGCCAGCCCTGACTGAGCAGCTCTGCAGGCTTTTATACTTGGCTCCCTGTTGGAGCATGCCCAGAAGAGCCTCAGGGGCGTGGCTTCCTCTGCCAGCAAGGAAGGGTTAACCTCTCACTGCCAGTGCGGGGCCAGTCTGCCCCGTCACAATTCTATTAGAAAAAATCCAGATTACAGGTCCCAGGTTCTGTATTTCTCTTTGCCTGTTCTTTGTTGCTAGGGACATCTGCATGTAAACAGGACCTTTCCTCTACATATTGTGGAGATTATTATGATGTCACAAACAGGATTATGACTTCAGATGGAAAAAAGCAGTAGGAGCAGTTTATCTTCTAAAACAGGGGTGGGAAAACTATGGCCCGCGGGCCACATCCGGCCTGCGAGCCTGTCCTGTCCGGCCCCTGAGCTCGCCGGGGAGGCTTCCCCTGGCCCCTCGCTTGCTGTCCCTCTGCAACACCCCGCCACGCAGGCAGCGCTCTGGGAGGCAGGGCTACATGCTCCGGCGTGGCAGCACAGCAGCGTGTCTGGCTCCGGCCGCTCCTCTGAGCGGTGTGGTAAGGGGGCCGGGGCTGGAGCCGAGGTTTGGATAAGGGGCAGGGAGTCCCAAGGGGCAGTCAGGGGACAGGGAGCATGGGGAGGTTTGATGGGGTGGAGGTTCTGGGGTGGGGGGAGAGGCGGTCAGGGAACGGGGGGTTGGATAGGCGTGGGAGTCCCAGGGGTCTGTCAGGGGGCGGGGGTGTGGATAGGGATTGGGGCAGTCAGGGGGGCTTAGATAGGGTGTGGGGTCCCGGTGGGAGGGTGGTATGGGGCGAGGGGTCTCTGGAGGGGGCAGTCAGGGGACAGGGAGGCTTAGATAGAGTGCGGGGTTCCGGGGCGGGGGGGATCTCTGGAGGGGGCGGTTAGGGGACAAGGAGCAGGGGGACACAGATAGGGGGGTGGGATCTCAGGGAGTGGTGGTTAGGGGCGGGGGGGGTCTCTGGAGGGGTAGTCGGGATAAGGCGCAGGGGGGTTGGATGGGTCAGGGATTCTGAGGGAGGCAGTCAGGGGACAGGAAGTGGGAAGGGGCAGATGGGGGTGGAGCCAGGCTATTTGCAGGGGCACAGCCTTCCCTACCCAACCCTCCATACAATTTTGCAACCCCGATGTGGCCCTCGGGCCAAAAAGTTTGCCCACCTCCGTTCTAAAAACTAAGAACCTGTTTTCATGCAAACATCCTCGGTAAATAAAAAACAGGAAAGAGAAATTAAATAAATATGAAACAGCAAGAGTTGTTTCAATACAGAATGTAAAAAGTTTTCTCTGAGAAGTAAGCATGTCTAATATTATTATTTGTTATTTGTATTGTTGTAGTGCCTAATATTCCCCATGGGCGCATATCCATCGTCTCTCGAGACTAACGGACGCCAACAACAACAGTGCCTAATGTAATGACCAGGGCTTGGGGGTCATGCCTAATGTTTAGAGTCAGGCGCCTAGCCGAAGGTCAGAGTCGGAGAGAGAGCGTCAGCAGTGAGGCATAAGAGCAAGGAGCTGGAGTGAAGCAGAAAAACAAACTGGGGGAACAGATGTGGGGTCTGGGATAAGGAGGACAGGAACCAGGAGCAGGTGGGGAGGCAGAAACCAGGAGCAGGTGGGAATACAGGCTGCAGAAGTCAGGTAAACAGGAGGGGTCCATAGAAGCAGCCAGCCAGGGAATCCTCTGTTGCTGGAACAACTTTGTGTGCCTCTTCCTTGTTTAAACAGAGTTCGTCACAGCCAGCCACAGTGCCGGATGTTTCCTCCAATCAGGGGCAGGGCCCTCTTCAAGCATGTACTTCGCTGGTTCCCTTCTCTTTTTCTCAAAATTCTCTGGTTCTTTTGAGGTATATCATAATACTACACCTCATATCTAATTTGTGCCATTTTTTTCTTCCTCTTATATTTTGTCTCTTGACAAAAGAAGGCAGAACTATTTCCTACAAAAATCTGAGCGTAGTTCTGGAATGAAGGCATGATCACAGTTTGCAGAACCACTGCATCTTTCTGGTTTGGTTTATCTGTTAATAAAGATCCTAACTACAAAATGCTTCTTGTTGACATAATTGCTATTTGTTTATTATTTGCAACTTTAAATTTTAGAACGTATTATAAGACTGACTGAGGAGGCTCAGATGGATGGAAAACTGAAATCTGAAGAACTTTACTTACATTCCACAATGGGCAACTATTAACATAACTCTTATTTAGGAGGGAACATTGCAATATGGTGCTGTGCCAAAATGAATCCTAGTTTAATGCTTGCTACGTATAGCAATCGTGACTTCCTCTTTTAGGAAACCAGCTGAATCTATTGAAAAATCTATAACTTAAACAATTCCAGTATGTGCTGGCTTTTTGCCTAGATTGTCTTGATCCCATGTCTTTACACCAAAGTCTGCTTCTGAGTCACATTCTAACACAGACCCTGTTTATTGAGTTCTTCTTGGAGGACATCCTGGTTTCAGTCACTGTAGTGGGGTGGATACCCCGCTCCTGCCCTGAGGGGCTGAAAACAGCCCAGGAGAGGGCTATTTCTGGAGCAAGCAGCCCCAGGCTGAGTGGGAAGGCAGGCTCAGCTGGGGCCACGCCCCAATTAAGGCTCGGCTGGACCTTATAAGTGGGCAGTGAGCCAAGAGCAGGGACACTCTCTCTCTGCCTTTAGAGGGAGAAGGGCTTGGCTGCAGGGACCTGAGCAGGTACCTAGGGTGGAGCAGGGCTGGGGAAGGCCAGAGGAGCTGGGGAGCTCCGGCCTGAGAGAACCCCAGGCTGTGGCCTAGGATTAGGCCCCACTAGGTATTGGGGTTGTGGGGGCAGCCCACAGGTAGGCTGAGGCAGCAGGTCCAAACCCCCTTTGCCTGTGATGAGTGGCTTATACTGCAGTCTGCCCCAGGGCGCGGGGGCTAGCTGGTGACTGGCAGTAGCCTACAACTGAGGCAAGGTGGGGATAGTGGGTTGGGGGTCCCCTGGGGAGGGGAGACCCAGATCTGTGGGGTACTGCCAGGGGGCAGCACTCCAGTTAAAGGGGCACTGGGTCCTGGGAGGGACTCGTGGGCCCAAGTGGTCAGGTGGATCACCGGCCTGCAGAGGGCGACCCAGAGGCTGGTGAGCTAATTCCCAGGAGAGACCAGCAGGAGGCGCCGCAGGGGTGAGTCCAACCCTGTCACAGTCACTCTGTAAAAGAAACCTGTGTTATACTTAGTTGCCTCATCTCAAGAGCCATAGAGACAGGCACACCTTGGAGACTCAGATGTAGAACTGAATCTTGTGTCAGGAGGTCTCTTCTTGGAGGCAGAGGAAGTGAAAATTCTACCTCAAGTTTAGGAAACTACAGAACTAAAGTGTTCCTGGCCATTCAGGAGCAACTGGAATTACCAGAACTTTGCCTCAAGCTCCTGGACTGTTGTTTGAACTAGTCCAATGGGTAAGAAAGTAGTGCCTTTTTCATTTCTGTGTTGTGATTTTTCAGGTATCCAGTACCGTAACAGCTTGATTTGCACTGATGCTGAGTATCACAATACCACTTCAAATAAATGGGAACTGCTGGTGCTCAGCAGCACTGGAATCAGGTACCAGGGATTGAATGCTCAAGAAGAGGTAGAAATCAATGGAAGTTAGGAGCCTAATTCCTTTAAAGCATTCAGCCCCAAGGCTAAAATCAATTTTCCAAAAACTTATGGTTTTGCTGAATGTGTCTACATAAAGATTAGAGTCCCCTTAATCCAGCCTCATCATGTAGAGTCAGTTTGCCTGGGAGTTCTGTGTGCCATTGATGAGCTCAGGTTACAGACACACACACAGCTACCCAGGGCTGAAGCCCTTGGGCTTTGACTTTGGTCCCCCCTCCAGCCCGGCGTGGTGGGGCTTGGGCGGGCTCGCGCTTTGATTCCCCCCTCCTGGGGTTGTGTAATAATTTTTGTTGTCAGAAGGGGGTCATGGTACAATGAAGTTTGAGAACCCCTGTCCTACACCAAAGGCTTTAAAGCAAAGTAAGAGTCATGGGATAAGAGGAAAGGTCCTCTCATGGATCAGTAACTGGTTAAAAGTCAGGAAACAAGGGATAGGAATACATGGTCAGTTTTCACACTAGAGAGAGATAAATAACAGGGCCCCAGGGATCTGTACTGGGACCTGTGTTGTTCAACATATTCATAAATGATTTGGAAAAAGGGGTAGACATCAAGGTGGCAAAGTATGCACACATACAAAATTACTTGGCTAAATCCAAAACAGACTGCAAAGATTTACAAAGGGATCTCACAAAACTCGTTGACTGGGAAACAAAATGGCAGATGAAATTGAGCGTTGATAAATTCAAAGTAATGCACATTGGAAAGCATAATCCCAACTGTACATACAAAATGATGAGGTTTAAATTAGCTGTTACTACTCAAGAAAGAGCTTGGCATCACTATGGATAGTTCTCTGAAAACATCTGGTCAATGTGTAGTGGCAGTCAAAAAAGATAACAGCATGTTAGGAACCATCAGGAAGGGGATAGATGATAAAACAGAAAATATCATAATGCCGCTATATAAATCCATGGTATGCCCAAATCTTGAATACTATACGCAATTCTGGTTGACCCATCCCAAAAGAGATAAATGAGAATTGGAAGTACAGAGAAGGGTGGGGAAAAAAAAAAGATTAGGGGTATGGAACAGCTTTCATGTGAGGAGAGGTTAAAAAGACTGGGACTGTACATCTTGGAAAAGAGATGACTAAGGGGGATATGATAGAGGTCTATAAAAATCATGACTGGTGTGGAGAAAGTGAATAAGGAAGTGTTATTTACCCGTTCACATAACACAAGAACTAGGGGTCACCCAATGAAATTAATAGCCTGGTTTAAAACAAACAAAGGGAAATACTTCTTCACACAACACACAGCCTATGGAATGTTGCCAGGGGATGTTGTGAAGGCCAAAAGTATAACTGGGTTCAAAAAAGAATTAGATGAGTTCATGGAGGATAGGTCCATCAATGATTATTAGCCAAGATGGTCAACAATGCCATCGTATGCTTTGGGTGTCCCTAAACCTCTGACTGCTAAAAGCTGGAACTGGATGAATCAGTCAATAAAATTGTGCCTTTTGTTCACTTCCTCTGAAGCATCTGGCACTGGCCACTGTCAGAAGCCAGGATACCGGGCTACATGGACCATTGGTCTGACCCAGCATGGTCATTCTTGTGTTCTTAGTGATCTGGCCAGCTGATAAGATACCTGAACTGTCCCTGCAGTCTTGGTGTCCTTTCTGCAATTCAGACAGAGCTCATATTTAGCATGGAGATGGGAGATTACTGCCCATGAGGCAAATTTCAAAACACTTTTGTGTATTTCTTTGCATCCACCCTTTGCAGCCCTGGGGACTGTGAGATAAGTGAAGTGTATCAGGTCTCAACCAGATACTAACTGAGTAAGGCTTTTTAAAGTATTTTGTAGTACAGCATTACTGAATTATTAAAATAATATAATCTGTAGATTTTTTTAAACACTCTTTGGAAAAAACTGAAGTCTGAAATTATTGTTGCAACTGTTCTTGAGATAGAAACCTCAGGCAGGCTTTTCCTATGAGACAAGCCTTTGCGTCCTGGCCTGTGAAATAACAAGTCTGAGTCTGCCCCCAGTTGCCATGGAAATAGAAAATCCTCACAGTGAGTGGAGGTGAACAAAGGTGTATTTAGAACCCCTTTTCCAGTCAAGAGTCAGTAATCCATTTCAACATATAAATACAAAATATGGATTGACTATTTCCTGTAAAGTGACTCCAAAGGAAATTATGATATCCCATTGACAGGTTTAGTAAATTTCAATGGAACAACTTTAGAGCAGAAATTTCTTAAGTTAAAGAGTCCTCCAAAGTTCTTAATAAGCATTGTCACATTGAATTGGAGCAATTACTATCTAAACCAGTGGTGGGCAACCTGTGGCCTGCATGCGGCCCGTCAGGGTAATCCGCTGGTGGGCCACAAGACAGCCACTGGGAGCTGCGGGCGGCCATGCCCGCAGACAGTCAGTGTAAACAAACTGTCTCGCGGCCTACCAGCGGATTACCCTGACGGTCCGCATGCGGCCCACCACTGACCTAAACTGTCAAGTCTGGTTCTGCCACCATTTTCCAAAAGGTCAAAGCAAGGCCTTTGAAACACAGTACAGAATCACAGAATGATCAAGAACCTTAAAAAAATAAAAACAGCCTGTAAAATGAAATGAAGAAAAAACCCACAGATAATAAAAATATAATGTTTACATTCCATTTCCAGAGTTGCCAAATGACTTCTACAAAAGAGGAGATCTATTCAAACTATTAGGAAAGGGTTCTTTAGTTTTGGGGATCTGCTAGCAAAATTAAGATTACCCTGTTCCTCTTAAAACTGAACTCTTGAATTCCAACATGGGAGAAACAACTCTGCCAGTTTTTCATGGCTCACTGTGCTAAGGACAACGTTAACATATCAGTAAAAGGGAAGTAGGTGACTGTGGCAGCATTCCTACAGAATTGAAGCTCAAGGTTATCTAAACCTGTGGATTTGTTTACATTGTATATATACATTTATAAAGGTGTAACTAGAGAGAGGAAGATAGTGCCAAATTATGATTCACACTGCTTGAGGCCACATTTGAACATGACAGCTATTAAGGCTGGCTTTAAAGTACAATATCTGTCCATATTCTTGTATTTAAGACCAAATAAATGTATTATGATAGATCAGATTACCACCATGCATTGCACAAGAAAGAGGTACACCCACTACTCACTCCTGCATAACCGAGGATCAGGTTTTAGTCCTATATCTAAAATGATTCTGTCTCAATGTTTATATTAGTAATATACAGAGAACAACTGAAAAGTTTGTTTTTTCCACGGTCTAATTTAACTGTGGGGAGGTTTCGCTCACTTTCAAAGGGAACAGACACTCAATTTTTTAAAAGACAGAAGTATAGGAGCACTTTGAGAAGAATCAGTGTATACTCCTAGCTCACATTCAACACTGCTTGGTTGTGAAGGTTTGTTTGTTGGGGGGGGGGGGGGCGGTTGTTACAAAACAAATGTTTCCTAGCTGATCATCCCTAATTCAAATTACTAGTTAGTTAGAACAATCTACAAAATTCCATAAACTGTTCATTCACTAATGGCTGTCCGATACTGAACACTGACCCAATTCTAAAACCTTATGCAAGCGGTCTCAAATGCACACAGGGACTAAGGTGCCTAAGCCCCAGATAGGCACCTAAATAGAAGATTTGAGCATCACTGTGATCCACAAAACCCCTGCTCAACTGCTGCCTAACCCTGGAGGCACTTAAACTCAGTTGGTGCTTACATTTCTGCAGGTACCTATGTTTCTGCCTCTGGGCATATGGACTGCTGCTTCCCTCAGGGTGCCCGGGTACCTATGATACACTTAAGCCCCAAGGCAATGATCAAACCGGGTTTGTTTTTTGTTTTTGTTTTTTTTGGGGGGGGGGGGGGGGGAATCCTTTCTTTTCTGTGGGACCTGGTCTGGTAGGTGTGCTCAGAGCATGCGTAATGCCATATAGTTGAATAACCCTCCCCCACCCCACCTCCCCCACACCTGGTGAGAAGCAGGAATTTAAACGGGGGTCTGCTGAGCATTGCAACACCTAACTCCCTTTCTAGATCCGGGCACACAAACAGTCCCATTCATTGAAATCAAACAGCTGAAGCCAATGTTACTATTTGTGTGGGTAAGGACTATTCACATGAGGGTTGCAATATCAGGCAATTCAACAGTATATACACAAACATATTAAATGCATATACAGGAAGTTATGTCATGATTATGAATTGAATACGGTTTTCCTCAACCATAAATTACAGATAGAATCTAAAAGCATTTCCATTATCAAAATCATTTATAAGGTCTCTGTCTGCTAAGCCTTAAACATTCCATCTGGGTTGGCACTTTCTTATAGAAAAGATTTCTCCAGGGAGGTGGAAATTAGTCAAGGGAAAGTGACAAAAGAAAGTCCATTTGTTTATTGTATTACTGAGCATTTGTCTACATGAACAATTCGTTTGCAGCAAGCTAGAGTGTGAAGCTCCCTCTCCCCCTCCCCCCGCTAGTCAGCTGTGGACTAGATCAAAGTACGTTAATGAACTGTTAATGTGCGTGAGTAGGGTCCACATGGACAATTAGTCCACGGCAGACTAGAGCTGTTGTAAATCAGCATAACTCCATTGAAATCGATGGAGCTATCTCAATTTATACAAGCTGAGGGTATGTCCCAGGAAGTTTATCATTCTTTACATCTGCCAAAGTAAGTAGAAAGAACTACTAGAAAATGAATTGCAATTATGAAAATGGCAGTAGGATGAGCATGCCTTGTATACAGTTCTAGCATTTTTGGAATTGTCAGATCTGTTCTATGTTATACTGTATTTGCTGCTCTGTATCTGGTACTTTTACTTGAAGCTTCTTTCACAGGGTACATACTATTCTGCTTTTTCATCAGTTGCTTATATTTTTACAGAGTTAACTCTAAAGAAGTCAGTTGGAGTGAAACTTTAATTCATCCATGAATCACTCCCTTGCTCTCAGCAAATATCTGCGCAACCCACTGGCAAAGTGTCACATTCTTCTCTAGAGCTCATCCACGTAGCAGTAGTAGATTGTTATACTCTATCAGTTATTTAATTAGCTCAAGTGGCAGAGGTCTGTGTGGGTGGATCTAAAGGTTCCAACCGTACTGATGGTCCATATGGGTGTCAATATGATGGCACATGATAGAGTTTCTGGGAGGTTTTTCAGATTGCTTTATAAAATCTAGGTAAATATACACAAAAAACTAATACAAACAATATTTTTAAGTTGAAAAATAAAGCACTCAAAAATTAGAAAATGCCATAATTAAGATGTTTGTGCCTCCTTCTATGCACGCATTATGATACTCTCTTTAATTACATGACCACATATTTTCTCCACTGGACCTCTGCCCATTCAGTGCACAAAATGGAGATCCTCACTTATGAGCAGCTATGCAATATTTTGTCTTCAGTGTTCAATATGTGACCAAACACCTTATTTACTGAACACTATTCAAACCCTGTTCTGAAGACAGAATTATTAATTTCTTCATTGGCTTTTTTATGGCACTCATCGCTATAGTGCCTGAGCGCTTCATAAACACTAATTTATTTTACAACACTCGGGTGGAATGAAGGGATATTAATGCCCACATTTTAGAGAAGGGGAACTGACCCACAAAGAGATTAAGGTCAAAAGTATTCAATAGTTTTGGATGCCAAACTTGTCACTCAGCACCTGATTTTTCACATTACTTAGCATTACATAGCACTTTATATGTTAAAAGAACAGAACCCATTGACTTCAATTGCAGCTATGAGTGCTCAGTGCATTCGCAAATCAGACCCCAGGGTCTCAAGTCAGGCACCAAAAAAATGAGGAATAAATAGTTAGTGACCACCTGTAAAACAAACTGGTTTAAGTAACTCATCTAGCATCACACACAAAATCTGTAGCAGAGGAAGGGATATAATCCAATTTTCCAGGGAAGCATTCAACTGCTGTAACCATGAAACCATCCTTTTTCTTCCTGCAATCTCCTCCCTCATTCACTACACACCTGCCAACTTCTGGAACAAATGAAGTAGTGAGACAACAGACAGCATTCTCCTTCACTGAACAACCCTGATTCATCCCCACAGCAGGTCCACTTTGTGCACTGAATGAGGCAGGAGACCTGTGAAAAAAATATGCTCATATAATCCAGACCGTATCACAATGCATACACACAAGTGGGATGAATTCAGGTTGGACAGGCACAACTTTAAATCTGACATTTCCTAACTTCTGAATGCTTCACTTTGCCACCTTTATAACGGTCTTTTAACAGTTTTCTGTATCTAATATTATATAAAATAATACATACATTTAGAATTGTGGATGTATAATTCCATTTAATCTTTCTGATGACTACATAAACCAGAGGTGGCCAACCTGAGCCGGAGAAGGAGCCAGAATTTACCAATGTACATTGCAAAGAGCCACAGTAATACATCAGCAGCCACCCATCAGCTTCCCCCCTTGCCCCCCCCGCTTCCAGTGCCTCCCGCCTGCCGATCAGAGCCTCCCCATCCTGCACCTCCCGATCAGCTGTTTCGTGGCATGCAGGAGGGGGGGGGGAGGAGCGAAGGCACGGCAGGGGAGGGGACGGGAAGGGGTGGAGAGGGGGCAGAGCCTGTGGCAGAGCCAGGGATTGAGCAGTGAGCACCTTCCGGCACATTGGAAAGTTGGCACCTGTAGCTCCAGCCCCAGAGTCGGTGCCTGTACAAGGAGCCGCATATTAACTTCTGAAGAGACGTATGTGGCTCCGGAGCCACAGGTTGGCCACCCCTGACATAAACCATTTGTGATTTGTCCTTGTCGGTTAGCATACTTTCACCAGGAGTCCTGACACTGAAGTACCATTCCATAATCCGTTTGATATTCTATATATGAATCACATGCAGTGACCCAGTTCAGTTTCGCTATTTTAGACAAATATTTCCCTTTGCCTGTATGTCTAGCAAATTCACTCTCCTCCTTCAACCCTCTCCACAAAAATCACTTATTTTAGCAAGGTTTACTCAGGCACTTCCCATTGCTACTCTCCGGTCTGACTATGACCAAAGTTTAAAAACAGTTTAAATAATGTAATCATTAAGAACCTAGAATTGTTCTCCCAACATCATTGCCCTGTGTGCTGCCACATTTTACCCTCCAACGAGTCAATATTTATTTACAGCAAATACAACATCACCATAATGCAATCTCAGTGCTGCACAGCAGGTACCTTGGTTTCCTGGTATGCCTGCTTGAGATACACTCTCACACCATAGTGCCACAGATCTGATCCACCGGTCATTGAGAAACACTGCTCTTGGGGAATATCCAGATAGCTGATTATGTCACTGGCAAAAGCAGCCAAATGGGGATGGAAGTAGGCTGAGAATCTGAGCCCTTTTCTCAGGTATTTCCAACCACTGATGTATCTAAGTATCATTTATTGAATAGTTATAGATTAATTCAAACATTTAACACCCAGAGCATTTGCAATATTTCTCATTTTAAGATAGGGAATGCTGTAACAAAGGTAATTATAGCTGTAGAGAAAATGCTCTTTTTTGGTAGCAATTGTACGTAAATAATAAATATGATTACTCTTTACTGATGAATCCCATAACTGATAGTCCTTCATCTTTATTTTCATCCTCTTACAAAAATTGTTTCCTGTTTTATTAATACATTCTGTTTGCATTAATATCTTTCTTCAGTGAGCTTAATAGTCAGACATATTGTCCTACTAGTCTGGTATAGCAAGATCTATTAAACAGATCTCTGACTTCTACCAATAGCCAACATTGATACAGAATGAACTCTCATGAACAAAGCTATGTTTTCTTAATAATAACAGTTGTATAAACATAAGGTCTTCTCAGTTAAAGGGAAACCAACATCAAAAAGCAGTAAAACATGGAATCCTAAACCCCTCTTTCTTTGAAGAAACACGTTTGAAGAGAGGTGTTTCTAGTTATGGGTGAATGAAATGAGAATTCAGCTGCAACAAACGGACATCCAGTTCTATGAAAGACTAATTAGATCCATCTGAGAAGCTGTGTCTAAAACTGCTTCACATATTTCAAAGGAAAGCTCTCCTCTGTCTTTTGAGAAGACTACATCAAAACATTTAGTCACAGCTGACGCACATCTAGCCATCACAACAGCATTATTTTTATCACCATAAAAACTACATTAAAGTAATGTTAATAGTCTTCCTTACATTAAAAAAGCAAGGGAATTTAGAACTAAGAAAGCAACTCAAGGCTGAAATTACCCTACACTTCCCGCGGCCCCCACCCTCCCGCCCCCAACCCCTATGCGCCTAGGAGTCAGAGATCCCGGACCTGAAGTGTGATGCTGCAGATCAAATGTGCTCATATATACTGAGACAACAGAAATAAAGTTGAAACTTCAGCCAGGAGTTGCGGAGTTAATGCCGCTTTTGTGGATTTAAGCCAGGCTCTTAACATTAGGTTAACATGCTTTCGCCGGTAACTACTAATACTGCTGAACCAGCAGGAGGAGCTCACAACATTTTTCATCTATTCATTCTACAAAATTATGGGCTCTTTTTTAAAATAGTCCTGGATATGATTCTGTGATGAAAAAAGAATCCAAGAAATATTTTACTTATGATTTGTTTTAGGAATCCTTAACTAATTATGTAGGCTTTTTAATACAGAATCATAGTTGTACATGGCACATAGATGAATAAGAAAAGACAATGCCTTGGCCCACAAGGAGTTTACAATCTAATAACAAAAGACCATAAAAGGGAAAGGAAAAGGGTGGAGACACAATAAACATTGCTATACCAAAAGATAGGATTTCTGAAGAAAACATATGGTATGTTATAGTTTCACATGTATTTTATTTAGATTTTACTTTACTTTTAATAATTTAAACACCTGTCATTAGTGGGCTGTAAACCATATAGAATAGACTTAATAGTACCTGTTACATCATAGAAACTCACCCTATGAAGCCACCAAGTTGGTAACTAAGTATATCAGCAGTAGCCAGCTTTCATTGGCTAAAAACTTAGAAACTGACCATTGGTAAGCTTATTCAACCTTATAAGATACAATGCTTCCAAATTTCATTTAAAAAATTGATTCTAAGTTATGAAAGGAAAATAAGTGCCCCAAACTGAAAGATTCTCTATATTACTAAAGTATAAGCCATTCTAACATTTTTCAGACCTTTTTTCTTGTCTTTGTTTTTAAACTTGTTCACAGGATGAGAGCTTGTGTGCCAGACTTCACTCACAGCAAGTTTTACAGCAGAGTTACAACTCCTTGAAAAATAGGGCTTATTGTAGAACTACAGTAATAATTGTTACAAAACTACTCTAAAATGGAGAAAAAAATCTGTTCCCAAAAATTATCAGATACACTAACACATTTTTCTTGATTATTAACAGGTATTTTTTCCTCATCCATTTATAAGTTATATAACTAGTATAGCAAATGTAAATAATCGTGTATGGACAAACATCATCTACATAACAAAAATATATGTCTTGTACCCAATCCCTTAATGTACCAATTTTACAAACTGGCATGTGGTTTAAAACAACCATGTGGCTCAAGTACATAATAGCAAAATAGCACCCGATGCCCAAAGAAAGTAGGTATATATAATATAAGGCATGTTTTTTTAATATAAAATATTCTTCCTTAAAATGCTGGTATAAGAAGTTAATTTCTGATGTTTTTACTCCTCACTAGGGAAAAAAAAAGGGGACATGCTTCAGGAGAGGGGGAAAAAATAATGATTCCAATATTTAACATGTTTTATTTCCTTATTGAGGAATACTCTAGAGGTATTGTTTAAAGACAAAGTAGAATAAGTACAGATTTTTTCCAAAACTGGACATACTGTATATAGATTGCTCCAGAACAATCAGAAGCAACTGCTAAAGTGGAAGTCATGTTTAACAAATTCTAACTACATTACGGTGACAGAGACTTGATGATAGTGAACAAATAGACTTTATTGCCTTTCTTGAAATACTCAATATACTAAAAGAATGAAGTAGATAGTGGTGGTGCTAATGGTACAATTCTGAGTTGCACCTGAGCAACCAGTTCTGAGAGTGGAAAATGGTACTAGGATCAGCATTAAGTTTGGTCTTATTTACCCCACAAATGGATGACAAAGAAGGAGGAAAATTAAGAAAGCAGTGAAATAATTCAAAGTATTGAAAGTTGGATGTTCAGCATGTCAAAAGAGAAATTCTAGAGAAATTAGAGAAAAAACCATAACAGTTCCCTCCCCCACGAAGTGTCACCCCTTCTTCAATCTCTGTCCCTGCAAAAACAAAATGGTGGAAAGCAGCTAAGAATAACCTCTGCTTACATTGACTTCAATGAAACTCCATTTCATTCTTTTTAATTCCTTCCTTCCTTTAAGCCATCCCCAAATGGCTGCAGGTGGGGATAAGCAAAAAGTTGTATAATAAAGCAGTATAACAAAACATCCTTACAGCTATTATACAAAGAGCTTCCAAGAATATTGCGCTTTCAAGTTGAGCCACTGTGCATAATTTTGGACACAATATATAACAAGAATGCTATTGAAGCAATGTACAAGGTACATAAGACCACAATGAATTTGTTACTAGATAACAGGTTTTATTGTGTGGTGAAAAGTAAAGTTAGGTTTGTAGCCGTTAGAAAAAGAAGGAGAATTAAGGATAGGATTGAAAAGTATACAATTCAAGAAGGTGGATGAGAGAACTCATGAGGACATCAGATTTTTAAAAAAAGTTAAGATAGAGTTTAGTGGGACATTTCTGAACACAACAGATTTTTTTTATGTGGAATGGAACTTTTACAACTTACTAAAGATAAAATAAATAAATACACAAACTTTGCAATCTTGCATACATACAAAAAAGGAGCCAGATACTTTCAAGAAAAAACTCATACAAACATTATATAAGCAGAAGACCAGGATGGTTAATTTTAACGCCAACTGAAGTTATGCTCTGATACACATTTTAATTATCCATTTTATTTTTTATTAAGTTAATTATTTTATTTTAAAGCTGTTGCTGGACTACCGTCATTGTATTAAGAATTATAGCTACAAGATTTGACACTCGAGACACAAACTGACACCTAATGCCAAAGGAGGTATGAAACTAACAGTGGTAGGACAGTACTTCTAGCTATGAAGTAGTTTAAGTACACAGTAAAGTGTAATTACACACATTAGTAACTAGATATATTTTTATGAGAGCAATTTAAGCATCTGCAGAAACTGTTAATTTTGGAGTGAGGCTCGGACAGTTGTGCACCTACTGTGACTGCGCACTTAGGTGCACGACAGTTCAAGTAAATTATCAACATTTTGTAAAATGCAGGGAAAGTTTTTCTGCTTACAATTGTAAACTGATCAGCTCTCCCTTGTGAAACGTACCTGTCCCCTTCTACTTGTGCCCTTAAATGTGCTGTTTCCCTTCATTCAAACTAACAAAGGACTATATAGTCAAAAAGAAAATTAGTGACAGGCAAAAGCCTATTTTTATGTAAAGAACACATGTTAATTACCTTAAATTAACATTTTTCTCTTAAAATTCTTTTTTAACCCTAATAGATTTTTGCCTATCACACCTACTGGTACATCCCTAACATTTTGCCCTTGTACCCTATTCACTGTGTATTACTATATGCCTAATGCACACCTACCACATTGGCATTAATGATAAATTATATTATTAATAATAATACAGTCTAATCTATTTTTATTTACTCTCTTAAATTAGATAATTTATTTTATAGCAGTGATGGGCAACCTGTGGCCTGTAGGTTGGGCACAGGTTGCCCACCACTGTTTTATAGAGACAGGTCTAGGAAACCTGTTATATATTTACACAAATAGGAGATGGACGTGGAGGAAGCCATTAGTCATTGGAATATTTTACTGCACATATACTTGTATATAATAGATCACATGTGGACATGTGAATTACAGGGGTACATATAATTAGTTTATGTATAATTTACTTTTTATATTATACTATACCATTTTTTCATTTTTATAATATTTTACAAATTTTGTCACAGTTGATATGATTTTTGGTAATTTTTAAGTATTTTTTTTTCTTTCTTTCTTAAAGGATATTTTAAACAAAGGAAATATTTTCCAAATAATTTAAAAATCAATTATATCCCTTAGTAACTGGATTTGCAACAAATGAACAGAGGATTACATCATGCTTTTAATTACATTTTAAAATTTAAACTTAACCATAATTAGTTACACATGCATACATTAACTAAATTCAGGCACACAGCTACTTAATTACAGTGTACTGGCAATATAGGATATAGTCAATTAATGACAAAAGCATGTTGTCTACACAACTGTATATTTTTATAATGACCATGCCTCCAGTTCACAAGGCCAAATTCATCCACTTATTTTTGCACTCTCAATTAGGGCCACAGTAATAGCTTTGCTCTTGAAAATGTTAATGTGCATGCAAATGCAACTGTCCACCCAACTAGACATGTAACACATGGACATCTTGTTGAAAGATGTAAGCTGTTCCTCCTAAAAAACCATGCATTTAACATATTCATTAATAAACCTGTCATTATGCTGATCAAGTCACACCTACTTCCCACAGATACTCATTTCTACATCAATTTGCTTTTCTTAAATTTAGGAAATCATACAATACAATGCAAAAATGTAAGCCTATTTTAACAGTGATCGAAAAAGTAATCTGAACTGCTGTTAGCCATTTTATTTAGTGTTTTGATTTACACGGCTCCCCACTGGAAATATATCAAGTTTCCATTTGCTAGAAGTGACTTCCAAACTACTTTACCTTGTTCATGCCACTTTGTTTTATAGCTTACATTCGACAGAACTACAGTGATAAGAAGCTACTCTGTAAATGAAAACATCTGGAAATTCTCTGTCAAGTAAATGGAGAAAGTGAGGTTAAGTCAGGGGTGGGGAATGTACGGCTCGTGAGCTGGATCCTGGCCCGCTGCTTCATTTCATCCAGCCCACGGCAAGTCTCCACACCGTGGGCCAGAAAACCCGAGCTTCAGCATCCCACCATGGGGCTGGAGCTATGAGTGCCGGCTCATTCTGCTGCAGAGAGAAGCTGGGGTTGCCAGGCCATTAAAAGTCCAGTCAGCTCCGTGCAGCTGCCAGAAGCGACCAGCATGTCCCTGCGCCCCAAAGAGCAGGGACGATCAGGGAAGCTCTGCGCACTGCCCCTGCCCCAGCACCAGATCCGCAGCTCCCATTCATCAGGAACCATGGCCAATGGGAGCTGCAGGGGCACCGCACAGAGCCCCCTGACCCCTCCGCCTAGGGGCTGGACATGGTGGCTGCTTCTGGGAGCAGCGCAGTCAGGGCAGCCAGGAAGCGTACCTTAGCCCCGCTGCACCGCCAACCAGGAGCCGCCTGAGGTAAGCGCAGCCCAGCCAAAGCCCTCACCCCGAACCGCCTGCCCCAGGTTGGAACCCCCTCCCACACCCTAACTCCCTCCCAGACTCTGCACCCCCCCACACACATCCCCCTGCCCAAGACTGGAACCCTCTTCTGCACCCAAACTTCCTCCCAGAGCCAGTATGAACCTCCTCCTGCACCCCAACTCCCCCTGCTCCAGTCCTGAGCCTGCTCCTGCACTCCCAACCCCTTGGCCCCAGCTGGGACCTCCCTCCTACACCCCTGACCCCTCATCCCCAGCCCTACCCCAGAGCCCACAGCCCCAGCAGACACCCTCACCCCCTCCTGCACCCCAACCCCCCCGCCCCAGCCCGAAGGCCCCCTCACACCCTGAACCCCTCATTTCTGGCCCCACCCTGCAGCCTAGGGGAAGCCCCGAGCCCCCGCATCCCCCCACGGGGCTGGAGCCACAAGCGCCGGCTCGCCCCACTGCAAGGGGAAGGCCTGAGCCTCCATGCCCCCCCCCCCCCCCCCGTGGGGCCACGTGTGGCCCGTGACTGATTTTTTCTGTGGGTCATCCCCACCCCTGGGTTAAGTGGTGAGTAAGGTATGTACCCACTATAGCAATGAAGAGCCCTAGAGGGAAGGGACAAATGTTCAAATATGATAAAGGAGAAAAATTAGTGCTAAGCGCAGAGAAATGCTGCAGAGCAGTTCTCAGGTGCACTTTGAACACAGAGAATCTGAAAGATTAAAACAGAGAATCAGACACACATTTTATATAAAATTACCTTACCAAAAGAGATTTTAAAAATACACATTATAGAATACAGCATAGCTTCAAATCCTTTGTTAATATGACACGAGAATCTCAACCTACATAGCGAGAAATGAGCTGTAAATAGGAAACAATAACTGTACACTCTTTTGGGCAGGGCCATATCTTTTAATCTGTACTCTAAAGCACCAGGCATATTTCTGGGCACTGCAAAATACTAAACAACAAAAATGAGGAAGCAGCGTGCTTTCTAACGTGTCATTCCTTACTGCTGATGTGCAACATTGGATTCACCCTTCATTTCTGTGAAGACAGTGACTGTAGCCAAAAATAATAATAATAAAATCCTCCCCACCCTGCCAACATCTTTGCCATAACAAAGATACTAATTCAACCTGCTCTCTCATTTTCTAGTTGTGGAGATATTCATAATAGAAAAAGAAATACTGAAAACTATTGAGGGAAGAAAAGAGGGTGGGTTGTAGAAGTGAAAAGAGGACACTTACAATCGTATAATTATTTATCTTTCACTCTTTTGTTCATCACCAAACCCTTTACTTTGCAACAGGAAAATTATAGGGTGGTGAATTCAATAAATTAAAGCTCAGATCCTGGACCATTGTATTTAAATTCTCCCTTGTTTCTATCTCTTAAATTTCTCTACCACTCTGCTATTACTTTTTTATTATAGAACTTAACTAAATTATTTCACTCCACAAAGATTTCTGAGATGAAAGATTCTCACTAGGTATGACATTCACCCATAAGGCAAAGGGTCAGCCCAAGGACCTCCACATCACTTATGCCCTACACCGCACCTATGCGGAGGGTCTCTTGGAAAAATGGCTGAATAGGGCACTCCCTATTCACAGCCTCACAACAAAACGGTCTTCACATTAGCTCTGAATAGTCTGGAGTTGAAGACCACTATAAAGGTGGTCCAGAGGCTGGCCACAGACCCACCCTTAAATGACTCCATTAGCCTCTGAAATACCTTGTGCAACTGGCTAGGAGGGACTGCTGACACTATTCCAAACCATGCCTTTAAACAGCTATAGTGGTAGAGAGAAACCACACAGCAGCCATGCCCACTGAATCTGGATTTGTGGTGGATTTAGTCTTTCCAACCACTCTATGATGCAGGGGGAGTGGATTTCACCCCTCACCAACAAAGCTGCATTGTTTCTTGGACTTGGTATGCTTCATGCCTAGATTGTTCCATACATCAGAAGGAACAATATTTGAGTCCAAACTAAATAAACAAAAAGACACTAGTTTTATTACACTATGCTGGTGTATGGAAGGTTTTAAAAATTGATGTTGGTAATCATGATGATAGGATAATTTCTTGATAGATAACAAAAAATATACATAATTGATAGAAAAGTAAGAGCTGGCGTATGAAGATTTTGTCTTTCAAAGATCAAAGCATGACGAGCAGCCAATTCATAGATTCTTCTGGCAATCAATACAAAAGGATAAAGCAATAAAGTGAGGAAAACTGATGTTTTCATGAGTTAAATTAGTGAGTTCATGTACAAGACAACAGATCTCATTAAGGTAGCCAAGATTTTAAACAAACCAACTTGAGTATAAAATTACTGAACAATTAAAGTGCATGCAGATGAACTGACATAGGGATAATGCCTGATACTGGAAAATTAAACTAAATGTATTTTGCACAAATTGGTTACGTATTGGAGTGGCTGTAGGATAATGGGGGAGAGGGAGTTTCATTTATTTGTAAAACACCTTAATCCATTTATTTTCCAGCCCCTATTGTAGGCACAAGAAGCAAAAATTTTTATTTACTTTTGTAGTATTTTATAGACCTAAAGTGAAGCTTGTCAGCCCTCGAGCAGGTAAGTTCTGGGAAGCCATGGTGCTCAGTTTTTAGGCCAGGCTGCACTAAGGGAGTGCTGTTCTGAGTAAGCTACACAGATAGACAAGTTTAAAAAATTCATCAAATTAGAAAACATGAACAATAAATATTATCGTTGCTTGACACTGCACAATATTTTTATTACTCTTATGATAACAGTAAGAGAAGAAAACTATAAAGATGACCCAGGGATCAAACGGTGCTGGGAAGATGATCCCTTCACTGATCACTGAATTATTCAACTGAACAATTGATTCAGCTACCTCTGTCACAACTGATGAGGGCATCCATCCCACAAAGTCAGCATCCCCGATCATTTCAGTGCCACAGGGAAAAGTAAATCTAAAAGTTCAACATGTGGCTTGTATTTGCTTCTTCACATTCTAGGTGAAAAATCTGACTGGAAAGTAGTGCAGTTGGCTTTGCATTTTCCATAGTACATTACATCCAATTCTCAGGAATAGGACTTCTCTGCCCCTTCTTCGATTTTTCTTGTTTATAAGTTTGAAGAGGTTTTTTTCCTCTCATCGCAATTTTTTAAAATACTGTTTCAGAAGGTTTTGATTTGATCATTTTTATTAGTGACCCACGAACCACCATGAGGTAGGTGAGGATAAGAAGAAATCTGACAAAAAATTATAAACACAGAATGATGTGTCATTCTTTAATTATCCAGTAACCTGATCTTATCATGGTCTTGGTGTTGAATAATGGTTATGTTTTGCTTTACAATCTCCAGGGTTGGGTTTTATTTTCTAATATATTTGCACCCAGGAAAGTTTAGGTCAGATGTAGCCTTTGGTCACCTATTTCATACAATTTCCAGGTAGGTTGGTTGAGGTACAAAGAAATAAAGTATCTTATCCAAGGTACATAGCAAGTTATTGGCCAGCCTAGAATTAGAACCCAGAAGGCTACTGGCTCTCAGTCCATTTGGTTGAACCTCTAGACTGCACGGGGTCCAGTTACTCCTCTCTCTCTCCTTTATAATATATGGAGATATGCCTATCTCATAGAACTGGAAGGACCTTGCAAGGTCATCGAGTCCAGTCCCCTGCCTTCACTAGCAGGACCAAGTACTGTCCCCTGACAGATTTTTGCCCCAGATCCCTAAGTGGCTCCCTCAAGGATTGAACTCACAACCCTGGGTTTAGCAGACCAATGCTCAAACCACTGAGCTATCCCCACCCATTTTATTACATATTGGCCTGTGACACTGTATGGGGATGCCCATGCGAGCTCCTGTCTGCCTCACCGCAACACAATCTGAGGGAAAAGCAGCAGCATGCTACCTAGGACATTGGGACAAGTGCAGGAAGCCCCATGGCCATCCTGTTGTGCCTCTCTGGAACTCTTTAGAGCAGTACTTTCCTGTTGCCCTGCTCCCCAGACTCTCTCTCTTAGGCAAAGTGGCATGAAACGATAATACATTCCTTTAAGTTACAGTTTAAGTACTGAAAATAAGTTTACTTTTAAGTTGCTCCTTCTTGCCTAGACCATACTCTGTACCCTTTGATTATGATGGTGGTGCTGTCTTTTGAATTGCACATAGAACCAAAGAGTCCATGACAAGCTGGACCTAAAATCAGGGTTCACCGTGCTGCAACAGACTGGGAATTCTGGAGCAGCTTCACTTACATTAAAATATGGATGGTTTTATTGTATTATTTTTCATAGTTAATTCAATCAGTACAACTCCTCCTGTGTTATTTATTTTCATATTAAATTCCATTTATTTTAGACTGTCACAACATTTTCACTTTCTGATACGTTGCTGTTTTTGGCACTGAAGAAGCTGGAGGTTTTGGCAGCCAGCTAGTGGACAGCTGGGGAGATAGTTTTTGATTGTGGGATATGCACATGCGCTTTTTTCCTGCTAAAATAACAATACTGGCATTTAAATTGTCCTCTTCAGTTTTTATATGTTTGAGACGAACAGGGCAGTTCACACCTCTCAGAGCTACCAGGCTTTGTGCAGACTCTAGAAGGGAACACTTTGGTGTTTTCAAAGGTTATCTTTATAATTATAAGGGGCAGAAACATAATTCTGGTTTTAAAGGCCTTTTCCACACCAACTTAAACCAGTTTAACTAACGGTGTGTTTTTAAAACTGGTGCAAATTTGCAAATTTGCATGTAAACTGCCTTATTTCGGTTTTGCTCAATTTTTTTTAAACCAGATTAAACTAAACTGAAATAAGACCCTCAAACAAAAACAATACAAATTTGCACCAAATTAATTAACTGGGTTAAAAAAAACAACCCCTCTCTTAGTTATTCAAGGGAAAATGTGTGTGAAGACAAAACCTTAGAACCTGCAGCACAATTCCACATCAAGGGTGACTCCCCCAGCTATGGAACAATGGAATACACAAGACTCTGAGGACTGTACTCTTTAAGGAGTTCACAGAATATTTCACAAAAACGGAGGGCATTAACCAGGCACTAGTCAGGATTTGAAGCGACCTCCTTCTTCACATAATAAATAAGGCTACGATTACGTCACAGAATCCGTGACTTGCAGCAACCTCTGCAACACTGGGACCCCCGCAGCTGCCCAGCTTCCCTGTAGTGTGAAAAACTGCTATCTGACTGAATGTACTAGTTAGGATGTACTGAGCATGCTCAGTAACATCAGCTGAAGTCAGTAGCGGGGGGACCCCTGCAGCAGCCCAGCCTCTGCGGGCGACCCTCCTGCAGCTGCAGGACCTCCTGCAACTGACCAGACGCCGCTGCCGGCAAGGACCCCTGAACTCCCCTTCTGCAGTTGCTCAGCCGCTGCGAGCAGCTGGTCCTTTCCCCCCACCCCGCAGCTCCCAGCTGCCTCTGGCAGTGGCAGAGGGACCCCAGATCCGCTCAGCAGCTGCTGGAAGGGACCCCCCTCCCCCATCTCCACAGCTGCTGCCACAACTGACCTGCCACCGGCAGGGACCACTGAGCTGCCCAGCCGCCAGCAGCGGTGGCAGAGGGACTCTGAAGCTGCTCAGCGGCCACAAGCAGGGGGGGCCCCTGCAGCTCCCCAGCCGCTTGCAGGGGCCCCCCTGCAGCTATTCAGCAGCAGCAAGCAGCCACAACCCCTAAAATCTGACTAATTTTAAGTTAAAATCATTACATCTTCGCTCTTTTTTAAGAGAACTTTTAAACAAAGCAAAGGTGAAACCACCTGAGAAAGCTGTCTTCATGACATGAAATATTTAAGTTGGAATTTTCTGAGGAGCTGCATCAATTTGAAGTTCTTTTGAAAATACTAGCCTTAAAGCTTTGACAGACTTCATGTAAATTGTGTCCATTCTTAAAACTCTCAGGTTAGCTTTGAGATCAGCACTATAGAATTATAAAAACATTTTCCTCCACAAATTTTTCTTCCCAGCTCTGATTTAGCTTGATTTTATTTCATCATCATCCATGGTTTCACCATAATCCTAACATAATGCAATGTTTTATGCCTTTCACTCTTTAATATCACAAGATGAAAGAAATTATTAAGCAAGTTTTGTAAAAGCTAAATCATGTATATTTGTGCATCTGAAGCAAAGGGTTTCCAGACACAAAAATGAAGTGTCAGCATATTGTAGCTAATTACTGTACTTGCACCCTCAGTTTTAATGGTAGCTTGCTACAGTCATCCCCATTATGCATTTTTCCTGGTTAGTTTGTTTGATTTTTACCAGTATCTTAAATTGCAATTTAATTTCTTGCTCTCAAATACCTCTTGTGGCACAGCATAAAAGCTCACTTCTAAGTAAGGCATTAAACAACAATTTTGTTAATTAGAAAACAAATGTAAGAAGAAAGTAGAATACAAAAATGTTCCATTGACTTTAGAGTGTAGATAAATCCCTGTACGGGAAATGTACCACTTAATTAGCATATGGAGGACGGTATTCTAATTTACAGTAAGGCCTCCTGCAGAAGATGAAACAAATGTGTAACTGTGCTAGTGCACTGAACAGATGAGAGATCTGTACCACAAATCAAGAATAATATATACTGACTCAATGCCTCACATTTCTTAGAAAATGAGCAAAACTTACAGAGAATGTTGACCCGTTGTTTGAAACTGTAACAGAGTAAGTTCCATCTCCTAGCTGTACCGACAGCTCCCAGTTGTTCAGATCCAGCTTAGCAAGAGAAATTCTAAAGCAAGGAATGGAAAAAGAATATTTTAACAGCATTTTCAGGTTTTCCCCATTTTTAATCACATGAACTTTTTTCATGGGGTCTTCATAAAGGATTTTAAATATCATTAACCCTATTGACACAGTCAGGGAGCATGTTTGGGAAAACTACTAGATACCTTTTTTTTTTTGGTCCATTATGGCACATAAGGAGAAAAATGTTTAGGGGAGAAGCCTTTTGAGATATTTTCTGCTTTGCCTTGACACCTTGTGTCACTGAAGTGCGCTGATAAAGTTTGAGGAGAATCCCAAAATCCAGCCATTGTTGGTTGCAGGGATATTGCAAACAGTGAAAAACAGATGAGGAGAGGGTTTGGGGAAGGAAGAGGAGTGGCACTTGAAAAAATAAAGACTACTTGGAACTTCAAGGGCAAAAGTGGTTCACCGTCCCCTTCACATCATAATCACGCACAACAAACCTAAGTTAAAGGCCAGTTACACACAAAAGCATACAAATCCAGACAAACGAATAATATACATACATTATTTTTAACAATATACATATTTTATACATTATTGATGGATCTCTGTAGATACAATAAACTGAAGATTTTTACATGCCAAGACTTGAGGTCAGAGTTCTATATTCCTCCCATAATAGTCTATGACCTCACAAACTTCAGACAACCCAGGGAACTGCATCTTTTATGTTACATCAGGGTGGTCAAAGGTACAGCAAGGGAACCAGACCCTGGAACTCAAGTCTTGGCAGGTTTATAAAAAAAAGTAGAAAGTATTTTTAGCTGTTTTGTTTTAAACTATATTTATTTGTCATTTGTATGTCTATACATATGTTGTGTATCAGTTGTCACCTTTATCTTGCTGTTCCTATTCCCTATAGTTTGTTACACTAACTTCTTGTGTCTTAATTTAAACCAGAAATTTCTGGAGAGACTATCTCTGACTACTGTCTGAGCACTGGCAAGTGCAATAGGCTTCCAATATGGTTTGGGATTCTAAGCACAATTTTAGCACAAATAAATAAATAGTAATTCAGGCTGGTTGAGGCTCTGAATTTCATTGAATTAATGTTTTTAGGTGCCAAATGGTCTCCCGTGCTGCCTCTTATGCATAACAAGAACACCCTGTAAAAATCCACTACATTGTCCACATTTAACTCTCTCCTTAAAATTTAGCCCTGCTGTCATGCTTACAAAATGCTTGATAACTACTAGGCATCTTAAGCACTGTATCCACTGCAGATTATGCTAATTATAGAATCTCAGAACCATAGAAATGTAAGGCTGGAAGTCTTTGCAGCCTCCTGAGCTGAGGCAGGACGAAGTAAGTCTAGACCAGCCCTCACAGGTGTCTGTCTGTTCTTAAAACCCTCCATTGACAGAAATATCACAACTTCCCTTGGAAGCCTATTCCAGAGCTTAACTATATGATCAGTTAGAAACATTTTCTAATTTCTAACCTAAATCTTCCTTGCTGCACATTAAGCCCATTACTTCTTTTCCTATCTTCAGCGGTCAAGGAGAACAATAGATCATCATCCTCTATAACAGCTAGGGTTGCCAGGCATCCAGTTTTCGACCGGAATGCCCGGTCGAAAAGGGACCCTGGCGGCTTCGGTCAGCACCGCCGATCGGACCGTTAAACGTCCAGTCGATGGTGCTACAGGGCTAAGGCAGGCTAGTCCCTACCTGTCCTGTCTCCGTGCTGCGCCCTAGAAGCGGCCAGCAGGTCCGGCTCCTAGGTGCGGGAGACTAGGGGGCTCCGTGCGCTGCCCCGCCCCAAGCACTGGCTCTGCACTTTCTTTGGCCGGGAACCACGGGGGCCGTGCCTGCAGGTGAGAGCAGCGCGCAGAGCCTCCTGGCCCCTCCATGCCTAGGAGCCGGACCTGCTGGCCACTTCCAAAGCACAGGACGGAGCCAGGACAGGCAGGGAGCCTGAGTTAGCCCCGCTGCACCACTGACCAGGAGCTGCCCAAGGTAAGCCTGTGCCCCAACCCCACACCCCAACCCCCTGCCCCAGCCCTGGAGCCCTCCCCAAACCCAGAGCTCCCTCCTGCACCCCAAACCCCTCATCCCCAGTGCCACTCCAGAGCCTGTACCCCCATCTGGAGCCCTCACCCCAATCCTCTGACTTAACACACAGTACCCTGCCGAATTCCGAATCCATTGGCCCCAGCCTGGAGCCCCCTCCTGCACCCCAACCCCTCATCCCCAACCCCACCCCTGAGCCCACACCCACAGCCCCTCACCCCCTCCTGCACCACAATCCTCTGTCCCGGCCCAGAGCCCCCTCCCATACCCTGAACCCCTCATTTCTGGCCCTACCGTGGAGCCCACACCCCCAGTTAGAGCCTCACCCCCTCCCACACCCCAACCCCCTGCTCCAGCCCAGTGTAAGTGAGTGAGCGGGAGGGAGAGCGAGCCACTAAGGGAGGAGGAATGCAGTGTGTGTGTGTGTGTTGGGGGGGGCCTCAAGGAAGGGGCGGGGCTAGGGTGTTTGGTTTTGTATGATTAGAAAGTTGGCAACCCTAATAACAGCTCTTAACATATTTGAAGACTGTTATCAGGTCCCCACTCAGTCTTCTTTTCACAAGACCACATGACTTTTTTTTTAACCTTTAATTATAAATGACTGTTAACCTGAGTTGCCCCATCTGTTGTATTCACCTGTTATTGCTCACCATATACTTAGGCCCCTGTCACTGCCTCTTGGCGTGGTTTCTTGAGGGGTCCCAGCTTCTCCTGAGCCAGCTTAGTTTACTCTCACTCAGGTCAGTTCCTGGACCCTCACCTTCAATTAAGCCTGTCAACCCTTCACTTTTGGGGTTTGCCGTCTCTAAGTCTCCTGGCTGTTTTCTTGGAGGCAGCCTGGTGCAGGGCTGTCACCACCTTGCTATCCCTAGTCTTTCTGCCTCCCCTTCCTTCTCTGCACTCTCCCGTTTATAGCAGGCCTTGTTTCCTCTATTGGTTGCAGCTGTGTGTGCCTGCCTCCATGATTGGCAGCTGCGTGGGTTTGTGATCAAGCTGCTTGCTTGTAAACAGGAGAGACTCTCCTCCCCCCATCTACATTTAGTAAGGGGTTTGTAGATCACATTACAGCCCCATACATGCAAAGACTCATCCAACTGCTTGTATTTCCACACTGAGAGAAGCCAAAATGTGTAAGGTGGTACCCCGCTTTGCATTTTAAAAAAGAAAAATTAAAAGCATCTTATTTTTGCTCCAAAAGGCACAACCTTGGTAAATAATCCATATATCTTTTTTCTTCTAAATTTTTGAGTTTTATTCTTGTATAATAATTTTACATGGATAGCATTGGAATTCATTTTACAGATACCTATTTTTTGCTCATCCTCCTCATAAATGCACATGCTCTTCATTATAAACACACATACGTATTACATACGCACATGGTAATATGATGTAGTATACAAGTTGCATCTTCAATCGTTTGAGGTGGCCACGTTACTCAAAATCACTAGTCACTTTTGAAAATCTTGACCTTGGACTCAAAAGCATCCCCTCACAAGTATGACCCACTCCAAAATTCCCAGGTGATCTTACCTAGAGATGCTGTCTATACCCACAACACTTGTAAATAACATACTAAAAATGATATGGTCAAGATTCTGTGACAAGCCTCTTCTATCGGCAAACAGAAGCAAATATCAAAACAACAGATTTGAGAAAATCTCCATAGAGCATTGTTAGCAATGATATTTCTCCGGGTCTCCATCTTGAAGTTCCTTTATGTTATAAAATCATTTAGCTGCGGGATAGCAAGTAGAAGAGAGTATAGACACTGGAATCAGGAAATTTCCTGGATAGTTACGAGGTAGCTAACAGTGTGATCCTCTCCCTACATTTCCTGGGATAAGGAGACAGAGGACAAGGAGTTTAGTAGGTTTTTGGTGGGGCCTGGTTGAATTCTATATGGGACTGATGCAACGACTGATGCAACGACTGATAGGATTTAGCAGTTTGTGCTGAGATCTCCCTAGTTCTTGTGAAAGAGGTGAAGTCTACTCCCCAGGATATCAGTAGATCAGCTTCATTGCCAGCATATCATCAGATTTTTTTTTACCCTGAGCATAGTCTGCTGCCTTGGTCCTGCTCATGTTGGATTTGGCTGGGAGTGACCTCACGAATTTGACTTTGCTGATAATCAAAGAAAAAAAAAAACAACCATCTTGCCCTCCCAGCAGAGATTATTTTTGTTCAGCCTTTCTTGCTCAGCTTTATCGAGTTTATTCCTTCTTGAAAAGCATGGTTACTATCCCAGCTATGCCTGGGTGTCAAACTCCCATGAGCACAGCCATAGGCTCCCTCTTTCTATCACACTGTTAGTCAGCAGGGTGAATGCAGAGCCGTGTTTTGTATGAAGTTTGTTGCCAGGTGCAATTCTTTTGTTTCCTGAAACTGCAGGATCCTTTTACAAAGGGACTTTTTCAGCTCTGTTAACTGGGTACCCATGGGTTTGGAACAGTAGGTTGCAGCTGTACTGACTGAGATGGATTTGGAAGTTAGCTTCTGAGAACCCCAAACCTTTTTAACTTTAGATTAATTTCCTTTCAAATGAGTCTTTGAGAGCCAGAGTGTCCTCCAGCAGAATGTAGTTTCTTCATACCCATAGGGTTACTAAGTCCAACCTGAGGACAGCTTCCCAGACTTAGAAGGGAAGTCAAAGCTTCTAAACTGCCCTGGAAATGGGAAGTTTTCCACCAGGATAAGAAGAGGTTTCTTTGATGACATCTGGGAGGTCAGGTTGCACTGGAAAATAATAATTCTTCATATGCCTGAGCAAGGTTTTTTTCCCTGTCTGGGAACTCCTCAGAGTCCTTTGATCTAGAGCTCTGGACACTTCAAGGTCTTTGGCCATTCGCTGAGAGCCTAGCCTTTCCTCTGAAAAATACTCACTGCTAGAGGAGCAGGAAGGTGGCTTTCTTCTCAACACCCAGGCTGTTTTAGATCTTCTGAGTGGGCAGGGTATGTCAGGATAAGATGGATCAGCCTCCAACCTAGAAGCTATACCATGGAGAAAATATCCTGTATTGATCCATGTGGCATGGCCGGAGTGAGACACCCTATCCTGAGGCTTGGATTCAAAGGAAATCCTGGTGACAGTGGAGAACAGGCCTGAATGTACAGGAGACAACTCAGCTGAATGAATTGGACAATGCTGAATGCCCAGGACCAAATCTGTATAAAGAGGGAGCATGGTGGACTGACCCAGGAATGGTTGTTTATCCTGGTCAGCCATGCAGAAGGCTCTGGCAAAGACTCCATCAAACTATTCTTAGCCCAAATAAAGGGTGGAGATTTGTGTTTGTTTTTTAATAAGATGGTTATTTGAAGCTGCTTGGAGGTTTGGAATGCAAGCCATAGCCCTAGGAAATGAGATAGCAGGCAGCGAATCAAATATGCATTTATCACATGCCTCTGTAACTTGGCACACTGATATTGCTAACATGTACTTGTGCTTGTGTCTACCTATTATAAGGGAAGTACATGCCAATGTTATTAGATAAGGTTACACAAGCATTTTCATTCTCCGTCATTTTCAGAGGTTTATAACTATATAAACTTTTACATTTTGGGTTGAAATTTGATATATTTGTACTAGACCAAAAGCACTTCTGAAAGTGAACACCGCCTCCCCCTCAATACACACACACTCTTTTACCATTATAAAATGCGTGGGAAAACCTTTTTTCCACCTGGGGCTCAAAGTTTCACTAAGCTTTCTTTGATAGGACTTAAACAAATCTCACAATCCTTTGGGACTGGCAAAGGATCGTGGGACTAGGACAACAGCAAAAAATAATGGTTGGTTTTGGCTGCTGGTGGAAACAAGTGCAGAGAGGAGGGATGTGCTTGTGGTTATTGGGTAGAGGGGGGTGGCCCCCACAGACTATTGTGTGTTATCCTCCCTTGAGATTAGTATCATGTGAGCATGCATAGGAGGAGAGGGGTGAGGAACTGCAGTGGAAAGGGCAGAGCAGGGGAGAAGCAGAGGCAGTACCAACAGGAAGAGAGTATAGGGCAGAGGTGAACATGGTCCACAGCAATGTCTCCCTCAGTCACACAGGTATTATGCAGTTAAGGTAATTCTGAGCCTCTGTACTTGGAATCCCCCCCTTCTGAGGGAAGTGTTAAGAAAAACAGTACACAGGCACATATGAGGAGTAAGGGGATAATCTGGCCCTAAGTATTAGAGTTACTTCTATGAAAATGTCTTTAAATTATTAAAGAATATGATAGGGGAAATGGTCTGTAATTTGGAGTATTTACATCCTGTTTATCTCTGACATCATCCTGAACTTAATAAATGCTGACCTAGTCTCATAATTTATCTGAGCATACGTTTTCTCTTCCCTCCCCCACCAATAAAAGGTTTATTTAACATTATATGAACAGTAGCAACTATACTTCTGGTTTTCTTTGCTGCAATACGTTTTCAGTGAGGGAAACTGACAACTGCTGAAATTTTAGATCGACACACACTTATTGTGTTCCTGGAAAACACATATTAGTTAAACTTTTATCTATTCCAGTCAAGCAACCAAGGAAAACAGACATTCACAAAAGCAAATCAAGTAATAGCTCTGCCCCAGGCCTGTCCACTTTGATTGTCACCAACCAATCAGAATGGAGGAGCTCAATAAAACTACAATTTTCTGTAGTGTGTGGCAAATAAACTCCTGTCTCTCGATTGCTGTTAATGATGTAATCGGCTACAATAAATGTCACCAGCTCCTAAAGGGTCATGAAATTGAGTATAGATTTCTTACCATTCAAAATGTGAGCTATAATGTTCTAAAAAATCCTACAAATGCTCTTTACTTTTTATATTGTTGCTGCATAAAATTTTAGGTAAATACAGAGCCCAAACTATCCTAACAAATTCTCCAATTATCAAAGATTATGAGCATTGCAAAACTAGATTATGTGACACTCAGTAAAGCTGTTTTTCAATTGTACAATTACCTATTCAGCAGTTAAATAAAAGTGAAATATTGACTTAAACAATGTTAATGGTCAAAGAATCATTAAGAAATCCTTCATCATAACTTTCACAGCAGGTGGCCTGTAAAATGATCAAGAATAATGTGCTGGATTCTGTAGCCACTGAGGTCAGTTTCTGCATACAAATCTTTTGCTGGGGGGGGGGGGGGGGGGAGGGAGACCTTCAGAAAGTGGGCCATTCATCTGAACCAAGTTCAGAGAATTTCCAGCACTGTGAAAAGATATGTTATGCAAGCACATAGATGTATTCAGTGGGGGTAGACTGAACCAGCTACATGGAGACTACAAAGGAGCCCTCCCATGGCTCATGAATAAGTCGAGGAAATGATCAGAAAAAAATAGAGAGATGTTTAGACAGATGGCCCACTTAAAATGCCTGGGACAGGGCATAAGCAATTTTAATGAAACTTTAGATCTACCATATAAATTGTTGGGGTTTTTTTTGGTTATCTAAAAAAACCCACAAAAAAACAAGAAAAGGCAAATAGAAATGTAACAGCTCACACAAGAGTCCATCTTATCATGTCCCTCCCCCCAAATAAGAAAGAAAACCCTCACACTTTTGAGCATTATTAATTTAATAAGTTTATATATAAATAAAAATCCTTCCGAGAACCTTCAGCTATCAAGATGAATATAAAAGCAGGGAATGGATAGATTAAAGGAATTCTAAACAGAAGTGTACTGCCAAACAACACAAAAATCTAAGCTTTACTATCTGCGTACTTTCAACACTTTCCAACATAAAAGTTCATCACTGCACAAAAAAGATAAAAGCAGCACTTTCGCATGATATTTTTAAGAACAAAAAATTATGTAACAGAGGCCTAAAAACTGAGAATATGGTACTCAGCAATTTCATATATTTTATACAGACACATACACTCGTGCACGCATGTATCACACATACACACACACACACATAAAAAAACACATTCTCTCTCTCTACTATATGTATATGCATCTCACCAAGAGTAATAAAGTATATCATTATTCTACATTACAGTTCTGAGTATGTCATAGAAAAAAATAACAGATCCTAGTCATAATGTGCTAGTTTATGAGACAAAGCCTGAATGAACTGCTCAATGTTTCTGGCAAAATGGTATTTCTATATAATTTGCTTTGTATTAAATTTGGATCAAGAATACACACATTTATAGACACCAAACACCCTTTTGTCAGCCGGTTGATGGACACGCTAGCTGAATATTGAGTACTAAAATGATTAAGTAACGTTGAAGGTTAACTGGATAAACACAAAATATTAACATACTGTGGGGCAAATTCTGTTGTCATTACACAAGTGTAAATCCAGAATGCTACCAGTTACTGCAATGGAGTTTCCCTGGATTTACACCAACATAAGGGCCTCGTTCAATTCCCATTGAAATAAATGGAAAGCCTCCCATTGACTTTGGATCAAGTCCTAAATCAACAAGGGAAGTGATTCTAAACTATTAGTCAAAAGTCAGTGTAGTCTTAAAATTATAAATAAATGAATTTAAATCAAGATATCTGAAACTCATTACCTCTTATTACTGGTCAGGGCCCAAATTCAGTATTCTGCTTCTCCTGGGAAAAATGAAACACTAAAAATCCTAACGTTGGATAAGAGATGCTACTCACATTAGTAGATCTATCCAAGTCAATGGGACTACTTTTGGGAGTAGGGACTATTCACGGAAACTGTGTTTATATCTATCAATGGTACTGACATGTTAAGAACTGTATTGCAGTTAAGAGAGCAGTCAAAAAGAAGAGAATTACTACACTGGCCATCAAAATTATTGTATTTTAACCATTTTTTCTACCAAATGTATTATCGTACATTAAAATATTTTATTTTGAAAACACTGCATTGCATTACACAGATTATTGCATTTTACGCCTTTTTCTGTAAAAAAAATTTTAAATAGTTTAATACACAATGGTAAGAGTAACTGTAATAATGCTCATGAAAGTGAAGGACTAACACTGACTTAAGCCACAGGCTTTCCTGCACAGATCTTCAGTGCATTACAGTCCTATTTGTACCACCTAAACTATCCTAATTAGAGCCCTACACAGATACAAAATTTATATCTGATCAGCAAAAATGGTCCATGATATAAAGTGAATTTCCAAAGATTTGCAGGGCAGTGAATCCTAAAGCCTGAGCTTGCTTTAGCAGACAATGCCAACTCTGCCTAATTTGGCAGTAGTTTTGTCATGCAGATATTTGGGTCTTATTTTAAAATATCAAACTCATTTTTGATTGCATTACATTTTTCACTCTTGTGCTTCAGAATTACTACGTTTCTGTCTATATTAAAAATAGATAGTTGGGGGCCAGTGTTGGCTATTGTTTAAACTCAGTTTTTAGATTTAGTAAAATATTATGTATTAAGACCTCTTGATATTATAATATGCATTCAACCTTACATTTATGGAAGACATCTTTGAACAAGAAGGGGTTCTTCAGGTATGTGAGCAACAAGAAGAAAGTCAAGGAAAGTGTGGGCCCCTTGCTGAATGAGGGAGGGAACCTAGTGACAGAGGATGTGGAGAAAGCTAGTGTACTCAATGCTTTTTTTGCCTCTGTCTTCACAGACAAGGTCAGCTCCCAGGCGGCTGCACTCCGCAGCACGGTATGGGGAGGAGGTGACCAGCCCTCTGTGGAGAAAGAAGTAGTTCGGGACTATTTAGAAAAGCTGGACGAACACAAGTCCATGGGGCCGGATGCACTGCATCCGAGGGTGCTAAAGGAGTTGGCCGATGTGATTGCAGAGCCATTGGCCATTATCTTTGACAAATCATGGCAATCGGGGGAGGTCCCGGATGACTGGAAAAAAGCTAATGTAGTGCCCATCTTTAAAAAAGGGAAGAAGGAAGATCCGGGGAACTACAGGCCAGTCAGTCTCACCTCAGTCCCTGGAAAAATCATGGAACAGGTCCTCAAGGAATCAATTCTGAACCACTTAAAGGAGGGGAAAGTGATCAGGAACAGTCAGCATGGATTCACCAAGGGCAAGTCATGCCTGACTAACCTAATTGCCTTCTATGATGAGATAACTGGCTCTGTGGATGAGGGGAAAGCAGTGGATGTGCTATTTCTTGACTTTAGCAAAGCTTTTGATACAGTCTCCCACAGTGTTCTTGCCAGCAAGTTAAGGAAGTATGGGCTGGATGAATGGACGGTAAGGTGGATAGAAAACTGGCTGGATGGTCGTGCTCAACGGGTAGTGATCAATGGCTCCATGTCTAGTTGGCAGCCGGTATCAAGTGGAGTGCCCCAAGGGTCGGTGCTGGGGCCGGTTTTGTTCAATATCTTCATCAACGATCTGGAGGATGGTGTGGACTGCACCCTTAGCAAGTTTGCAGATGACACTAAACTGGGAGGAGTGGTTGATACCCTGGAGGGTAGGGACAGGATACAGAGGGACCTAGACAAATTAGAGGATTGGGCCAAAAGAAATCTGATGAGGTTCAACAAGGACAAGTGCAGAGTCCTGCACTTAGGACGGAAGAATGCCATGCACTGCTACAGACTAGGGACCGAATGGCTGGGCAGCAGTTCTGCAGAAAAGGACCTAGGGGTTACGGTGGACGAAAAGCTGAATATGAGTCAACAGTGTGCCCTTGTTGCCAAGAAGGCTAACGGCATTTTGGGCTGTATAAGTAGGGGCATTTCCAGCAGATCGAGGGACGTGATTATTCCCCTCTATTCGGCACTGGTGAGGCCTCATTTGGAGTACTGTGTCCAGTTTTGGGCCCCACGCTACAAGAAGGATGTGGATAAATTGGAAAGAGTCCAACGGAGGGCAACAAAAATGATTAGGGGGCTGGAGCACATGACTTATGAGGAGAGGCTGAGGGAACTGGGATTGTTTAGCCTGCAGAAGAGAAGAATGAGGGGGGATTTGATAGCTGCTTTCAACTACCTGAAAGGGGGTTCCAAAGAGGATGGATCTAGACTGTTCTCAGTGGTAGAAGATGACAGAACAAGGAGTAATGGTCTCAAGTTGCAGAGGGGGAGGTTTAGGTTGGATATTAGGAAAACCTTTTTCACTAGTAGGGTGGTGAAGCACTGGAATGGGTTACCTAGGGAGGTGGTGGAATCTCCTTCCTTAGAGGTTTTTAAGGTCAGGCTTGACAAAGCCCTGGCTGGGATGATCTAATTGGGTTTGGTCCTGCTTTGAGCAGGGGGTTGGACTAGATGACCTCCTGAGGTCCCTTCCAACCCTGAGATTCTATGATTCTATGATTCTATGAACACCTGATAAGCTTTTGAACAATTAGAAGCATTCTTTGTCTGTTTTGGTCTATTAATTTAATAGTGAAATTTGGCAACATTTCAGCATATTGTTCTCTGGGTCACCACTAATCACTTTAAAACTAAAATCAAACCACATCCATTATTGCAACATATCATTCCTTTTGTCTGTATGGCTGTGCTGTTAAGTCTCTCACTTCTTGGCCAAAGATTCATGAGATTGTGACTTTGGCTCATACCAAGTCAGGGTAGTGCACAGTGATATATATAGAGAGATTAAATACTGTTATACTTGGGAACAAAGTGAGGGTTTTTTTTTTTCCTTTTTGATAGAAGTAGCTATGGGGAAGTTACAATAATGTTCAATCGCCTTTCTTCAAAACTACAGTTTCAGTGAAATCTGAAACCCATAAAAATTAATGGTAGGCCAAAGTTTTCAAAAACAGGTGCCTAAAGTTAAGCTCATAAGTCCTTATTTAGTTACCCAAATAAACAGCCAATTTTCAAAAATCCTTAACACTCACAAGCTCCAAACTGTTAAAAGCAATGGGAATGCTTCATTGCTCAGCACTTTTGAACATCAGGCTACCTATTTAAGAGCCTAAATATGGATTTGAGAGCCAAACTTAAGGCTGCCTTTTTGGAAGATCTTCGCCATAATGGCCAATGCTGCAAGTGTTCTGTTCTTTGCAATGTTGTTGTAGCTGTGTTGGTCCCTGGATTTTAGAGAGAGACATGGTCTAATCTAATATCTTTTATTGGGCCAACTTCAGAAGAAGAGCTCTGTGTAAGCTTGAATGCTTGTGTCTTTCACCAACAGAACCTGACTCAATAAAAGATATTACTTCATCCACCTTGTCTCTCTAATGTTCCGTTATGTTTAATAATATCTTGCACGTACACAGCACCTTTTATGTTACTCGATCTCAAAGTAATTTACAAATTTAATCTGGAAAAAGTACACTAAACTAAATAATGTATATTTAGAAATAGACAATTAGGGCTGGTCCACACTGGCGGGGGGGGGGGGGGGGTGTCGAACTAAGATACGCAACTTCAGCTACGTGAATAACGTAGCTGAAGTCGAAGTATCTTAGTTCGAACTTCAAAGCACTTACCGCGGGTCCACACGCGGCTGGCAGGCTCCCCCGTCGACAGCGCTTCCTCCTCTCGGTGAGCAGGAGTTCCGCAGTCGACGGCGAGCACTTCCGGGATCGATTTATCGCGTCTAGACAAGACACGATAAATCGATCCCAGAAGATCGATTACTACCCGCCGAATCAGGCGGGTAGTATAGACGTACCCTTACACACACAAGGGGTGGAATACAGCTTTGTTCAAAAGTAAACAGCAACAGTTCACAATAGTATAGGACTTCAATTCAGCCAAACACTTCAGCACATGCTTAACTTTAAAAGTGTGCTTAAGTGTTTTTCCAAATCAGAGCCTAGAGCAAGAAGTAAAAAGGCTACTGTAAGTCAGCTGAAACTGTGGAGGAAATTTAGGTACTCAAAACATACCTAATGAAATTTTACCAGGATGCTGGCAAAGCCGAGGTCTTTTGAAAAGGTCCATAGGAAATTTAATGTCCACAAGTAATCAGGGTCTGTTTCATAGCTCATCTTAAGAACAGTCTCTGCAGTTCAGCCTTTCCCACTATCATGCTGAGGTAATGGTTCAGAACCACCTAAATAATGACCAACACCACATTTGTAATACTTAACTATTTCTTGGATGTGTCCCATCCAAGTACTGACTTACTGCAGTCCAATTCTGCTTAGTTTGTGATGGGTTTATAGAACAAGGCTGCCTTATTTCCAATATGCTGCACTAATTTCTACCTTCTTTTCTATGAAGTCCTTTGTTACACGTGTAGTTTCTAGATACCATTTAAAATCTATCCATAATACAGCAATTTAAGTTTACAAAGTTCTACATAAACACACAACAGCCCTGTGAGGTTGGCAACTGCAAGTATTATTATCCCCATTTTACAGATAGGGAGACTGAGGCAGACTGCATTCTATTAATTTTTTTATTATGCAACTTGGTGGTATGAGGCATTTGACTGCCTTAAATGGAGTATTATGTGTGTACAAGAGTCCACCTATTCAGGTTCAAATGCGTGCTTGGGGCCTTTAAAAGTACAAAACATAGCTCTAATTTGGATTTCCTATTCCTTCAATGAGCTATTGCAACTAAGCTAAAGATGGTTAAGTATCTCAAGCCAACAAAAACTTTCTCATACTGTAATTATAACTTCGGAGGTACAGCTGTGACAACCATTAAAAGGGCAAAATCTGCCCTGATTTATAAACCCCCGTGCAACCTGACTCAAATAAATATGTATGGTGTGTATTCAAGGCAGAATATGCAGGTTAACTATGCAATAATCTGCCATTCTATACTCCAAGTGTATGAAATAGAAATAAACCATAAATGTGTTTGATCTTTACTGTTCACTTTGTTTTGGATATGGGCTAAATTTCCAAACAGATGCTTCTCTGCGGCACACAAAAACTGGTTGTGAAATGGAAGCACAAAAATCACTGAAGTAAGTGCCACTCATAGAAAATATTGATGCCAGGGTCCAATTAGATGCACTTTTGTCACTATTGCACATAAAGACATTGTTTTTTCTAGCAAACTTCATTTCCAGAGATGACAAAATAGAGAAAAATAAACTTGCCATACTTTGGTAAGTAATTCAAAAGTAAAAATATTCAATGGAAGGTGCACAAACATGACATACATTGTTGTTTGTAAGTCAACAAAACATAATGTATTTGAAATCCTAAAGGTAAACAGTTGTTCTGCAAGATGGATGAAACACAGAAAATGAATCATTTCCAGAAGCAAGTATCGCAGGATTAGGAACATACGGCCAAACTGACTTCAACAGAGCTACATGAATGATAATTTTGGTCCAGCATCTATAGTATTCTAATTGATGCCTCCTGGAAACTCAGAGGAAAAATTACCAATAGCAGCCGAACAGGGAGAAGTGAAGGGCAAGAGTACAACAACTATAATTCCAAAATGAAAACCCAGAGTAGCTGTCTGGCAGGTGTGCAGGCATGGGGATAGAAGCATATCAGGGAGAGATTTTGAGACTCAGGGGGATAGGGTGCTCTCTCCCCTTCCCACTGAACCCGCCCCCCCCCCCCCCCCCAAATATTACTCCCACATCCTGGCTCAGGGATGCCCCATATCACAGCAGGCGGGGTCTCTCTATGGTCATAGAATCTCAGGGTTGGAAGGGACCTCAGGAGGTCATCTAGTCCAACCCCCTGCTCAAAGCAGGACCAACCCCAACTAGATCATCCCAGCCAGGGCTTTGTCAAGCCTGACCTTAAAAACCTCTAAGGAAGGAGATTCCACCACCTCCCTAGGTAACCCATTCCAGTGCTTCACCACCCTACTAGTGAAAAAGGTTTTCCTAATATCCAACCTAAACCTCCCCCTCTGCAACTTGAGACCATTACTCCTTGTTCTGTCATCTTCTACCACTGAGAACAGTCTAGAGCCATCCTCTTTGGAACCCCCTTTTAGGTAGTTGAAAGCAGCTATCAAATCCCCCCTCATTCTTCTCTTCTGCAGGCTAAACAATCCCAGTTCCCTCAGCCTCTCCTCATAAGTCATGTGCTCCAGCCCCCTAATCATTTTTGTTGCCCTCCATTGGACCCTTCCAATTTATCCACATCCTTCTTGTAGTGTGGGGCCCAAAACTGGACACACTACTCCAAATGAGGCCTCACCAGTGCCGAATAGAGGGGAATAATCACGTCCCTCGATCTGCTGGAAATGCCCCTACTTATACAGCCCAAAATGCCGTTAGCCTTCTTGGCAACAAGGGCACACTGTTGACTCATATTCAGCTTTTCGTCCACCGTAACCCCTAGGTCCTTTTCTGCAGAACTGCTGCCCAGCCATTCGGTCCCTAGTCTGTAGCAGTGCATGGCATTCTTCCGTCCTAAGTGCAGGACTCTGCACTTGTCCTTGTTGAACCTCATCAGATTTCTTTTGGCCCAATCCTCTAATTTGTCTAGGTCCCTCTGTATCCTATCCCTACCCTCCAGTGTATCAACCACTCCTCCCAATTTAGTGTCATCTGCAAACTTGCTAAGGGTGCAGTCCACACCATCCTCCAGATCGTTGATGAAGATATTGAACAAAACCGGCCCCAGCACCGACCCTTGGGGCATTCCACTTGATACCGGCTGCCAACTAGACATGGAGCCATTGATCACTACCCGTTGAGCACGACCATCCAGCCAGTTTTCTATCCACCTTACCGTCCATTCATCCAGCCCAAGAATACTGTGGGAGACTGTATCAAAAGCTTTGCTAAAGTCAAGAAATAGCACATCCACTGCTTTCCCCTCATCCACAGAGCCAGTTATCTCATCATAGAAGGCAATTAGGTTAGTCAGGCATGACTTGCCCTTGGTGAATCCATGCTGACTGTTCCTGATCACTTTCCCCTCCTTTAAGTGGTTCAGAATTGATTCCTTGAGGATCTGTTCCATAATTTTTCCAGGGACTGAGGTGAGACTGATTGGCCTGTAGTTCCCCAGATCTTCCTTCTTCCCTTTTTTAAAGATGGGCACTACATTAGCTTTTTTCCAGTCATCCGGGACCTCCCCCGATTGCCATGATTTGTCAAAGATAATGGCCAATGGCTCTGCAATCACATCGGCCAACTCCTTTAGCACCCTCGGATGCAGTGCATCCGGCCCCATGGACTTGTGTTCGTCCAGCTTTTCTAAATAGTCCCGAACTACTTCTTTCTCCACAGAGGGCTGGTCACCTCCTCCCCATACTGCGCTGCGAAGTGCAGCCGCCTGGGAGCTGACCTTGTCTGTGAAGACAGAGGCAAAAAAAAGCATTGAGTACACTAGCTTTCTCCACATCCTCTGTGACTAGGTTCCCTCCCTCATTCAGCAAGGGGCCCACACTTTCCTTGACTTTCTTCTTGTTGCTCACATACCTGAAGAAACCCTTCTTGTTACTCCTAACATCTCCGGCTAGCTGCAACTCCAAGTGTGATTTGGCCTTCCTAATTTCACTCCTGCATGCCTGAACAATATTTATATACTCCTCCCTGGTCATTTGTCCAATCTTCCACTTCTTGTAAGCTGCTTTTTTGTGTTTAAGACGAGCAAGGATTTCACTGTTAAGCCAAGCTGGTCGCCTGCCATATTTACTTTTCTTTCTACACATCGGGACGGTTTGTTCCTGCAACCTCAATAAGGATTCTTTAAAATACAGCCAGCTTTCCTCGGCTCTTTTCCCCCTCATGTTATTCTCCCAGGGGACCTTGCCCATCAGTTCCCTGAGGGAGTCAAAGTCTGCTGGTCAGTGTCGTCTTTCCCACATTTGATGTAGATACCCTCAGAATGCAAGGCAAGCCTACCTACTGAAGGTGGCACTTTCCTGAGCCCTTCTTTGGGAGGGAGGGAGGCAGGGCGGGCAGCAGGTTCTACCCCTGAAGAATTTTGTTCCTACCTTACTGGGCTGTGGAAGCAGCATCCCCACTTGGTAGTCCCCAGAAGACACAAGCTGGGAAGTGGGGGAAGTGAGCCAGTTGGCAACCCCCTGAAAACCAGGGAGAGGAAGAAAGGCCATCAGCCCCCTAGTCCCCTCTTGGGAAGATTCCTATAGATTAGAAGGGGACTGGGGAAGCCAGAGGGAAGTAAATTTGTGGAGCACTGAGGATTGCAGCTGGGACCTGAGTTCTCACAGTTGTGGGGGAACAGCAGATGAGGAGCTGAGAGCGGGGTGGGTCAGAGAAATCTCAAGTTGGGGATCAAAATGGGGTAATTTACAGATACAGTCACAGAATGGGTGAGTTGAAGCGAAAGAGGACCTGGGAAGCTGGTGGATTATGAGAGACTGGGGAGCTGGAGAACTTTGAAGTAGGGGAGGAGGTTTTGGGGCAGCCAGCATTTGGGACCAGGAAGGCTGTTGTAGCAGCAGACAAGGAAAGACAGGAATTCAGGAATGGGCAAGTTGCTGCTGGTCGAGGAAATGGAAGTGGGTAGACCCGTGAGGAGTAGGTGCCTTGAAGTAGAGGTGGGATACATTGTGGATTGAGGGGCTTGAGCAGCTGTGGCCCAGAGGAGGTGGAGGTGGCCTGCAGAGGTGCAAAGCAATTTTGGGGTTGGGGAAGGCATGGGGCTGTAACTGTTAAGGGAAAGCCAGTAAGGAAGAGACACTGGTTTGTAGGGTGTTGTTGGTCTGAGGCACCAATGGGGGCCTGGATCAGGCCAGAGGAGGAGCTGCTATGTAGCAGGTAAACTACACAATCACAATCTCTGCATTGTAGAAAAGTAGGCAGCATGGGCTGTGGGAAACTCCTACTGCTGGGTCAAAGTGTTTCAGAACAACACCTCTTGTTGCTTAGCCCAACCCCACAGCAAAAGTAGAAACTCCAGACACCATATATCCTGGGACTGCGTCAAACTCTCAGCTAACAACCTAACTGGGAGCCCAGCTCTGAAAACAGATTCCTGGAGATATGGGCACCCTAGGCAAGAGGCACCTCCTACTCAATTTATGGATGTCACTGTAGTCAGAGAGATCTACAAAGTGCAATATACAACATTCCACTTCTAAACTAAAAATCCCATTGATTTCAAGCAGACCATGATTCCACTAGTGGTTTTTTAATGTTTTTTTCTAGGGCTGTCAAGCGATTAAAAAAATTAATCGCAATTAATCGCATTGTTAAACATAAATAGAATATCATTTATTTAAATATTTTGGATGTTTTCTACATTTTCAAATATATTGATTTCAATTACAACACAGAATACAAAGGTACAGTGCTCACTTTATATTTATTTTTTATTACAAGTAGTTGCACTGTAAAAAACCCAAGGAATAGTATTTTTCAATTCACCTAATACAAGTATTGTAGAACAATCTCTATCATGAAAGTTGAACTTACATATGTAGAATTAAGTACAAATAAAACTCCATTCAAAAATAAAACAATGTACAATTTCAGAGCCCGCACGTTCACTCAGTCCTACTTCTTGTTCAACCAATCGCTCAGACAAACAAGTTAGCTTACATTTTCAGGAGATAATGCTGCCCACTTCTTGTGACAATGTCACCTGAAAGTCAGAACAGGAGTTCTCATGGCACTGTTGTAGCCGGCGTTGCAAGATATTTACGTGCTAGATGTGCTAAAGATTCATTCGTCCCTTCATGCTTCAACCACCATTCCAGGGGACACGCATCCATGCTGATCGGTTCTGCTCGAAAACAATCGAAAGCAGTGTGGACCGACGCATGTTCATTTTTATTATCTGAGTCAGTTGCCACAAGCAAAAGGTTGATTTTCTTTTCTGGTGGTTCGGGTTCTGTAGTTTCTGCATTGGAATGTTGCTCTTTTAAGACTTCTGAAAGCATGCGCCATACCTTGTCCCTCTCAGATTTCAGAAGGCAATTCAGATTCTTAAACCTTGGATTGAGTGCTGTAGCTATCTTTAGAAATCTCACATTGGTACCTTCTTTGCGTTTTGTGAAATGTGCAGTGAAAGTGTTCTTAAAATGAACAACATGTGCTGGGTCATCATCCAAGACTGCTATAACATGAAATATATGGCAGAATGTGGGTAAAACAGAGCAGAGGACATACAATTCTCTCCCAAGGAGTTCAGTCACAAATTTAATTAACGCATTATTTTCTTAAAGAGCGTCATCAGCATGGAAGCATGTCCTCTGGAAAGGTAGCCGAACCATGAAGGGGCATACGAATGTTTAGCATATCTGGCACGTAAATACTTTGTAATGCTGGCTACAAAAGTGTCATGCAAATGCCTGTTCTTATTTACAATGTTACCAGAAAGTGAGAAGAGGGCAGCATTACCTCCCGTAAATGTAAAAAAACGTGTTTGTCTTGGCAATTGGCTGAACAAGAAGTAGGACTGAGTGGACTTGTAGGCTCTGAAGTTTTACATTGTTTTGTTTTTGAGTGCAGTTATGTAACAAACAAAAAATCTACATTTGTAAATTGCACTTTCACGACAAAGATTGCACTGCAGTAATTCTATGAGATGAATTGAAAAATACTAATTTATTTTGTTTATCATGTTTACAGTGCAAATATTTGTAGTAAAAACATACACTTTGATTTCAATTACAACACCGAATATATATGAAAACGTAGAAAAAATCCTAAAAATTTAATAAATTTCAATTGATATTCTATTATTTAATGGTGCGATTAAAACCTTAGTGTTTTCATGTGTTTTGTTTTTTTAAATCTGGTATATAATAGATCAAGAAACACTACCATAATAGCTAGCAGATTATTATTATTATTATTGTAGCATCTAAGAGCACTACTCATGGACCAGAACCCCATTGTGCTAGGCACTGCACAAACATAGAACAAAAGACCAGGGAGCCCACTATGACTCCTTCTGAATACAATGGGAAAACACCCTTGGATCTCAACAGAACCAGGACCTAGCCCTATTCTTACTCAGATTAGATTATTTGAAACGGTAAAATACTTATTAAGAGAAAATTACAGTTTAACACTAAATAAACTAAATCACTACATCTACTTACAAAGAGAAGTAAATCACTGAACAGTTAAATGCTTGAAATATAATACAGTATCGTTAATAACCAAACAGGCAGTCTCTGAACAGATTAGGAAAGAAAATTCAGCTCTTTCAGATCTTATGAAAAGCCATTAGAGATCAGAGTAAATTTGTTTTAAGGTACATTCTATTTAAATACTCACTCAACCATCTGAGGTATTACAACTGATAATTACAGTTTTCCTTTAAAAGTAAACACAATGCTAGAGTATGACAGAGCAAAGTACACATTACCTGGAGCACAGAGAGTTTCAGGAAACAAATATAAATGTTCATCTATATATGAGAGAGAGAGAGAGAGAGATCACTTGGGTTAGGTTCACTCCCTCTTGGGCACCTGGCATTGGCCACTGTTGGAAGACAGGATACTGGGCTGGATGGACCTTTGGTCTGACTCAGTATGGCCATTCTTATGTTCTTATGTAGTAAAGGCCCAGATTAGTGATGCATTCTTGCAAACCCTCTTCCCATATCAGAAATAGACAAGTCCACATTATGAGGTGCAAACAAATGGGCCCAACTGTGACCCTACTTACACCAGTTTTACATTGGTATCACTATTGACATTGTGGAGTTCCTCCTAATTTACAATGGCATGAGACCAGAACTGGGCCAAGAAAGAGGGAGCCATATCCCCTTCTCAGAAAAAGAAAGTGCAGGAAGATTGACATGCTTTTTGAGGAACATTATCCTGATTCTGATTGTCTCCGTGTGAGAATTAGCTTATGCTGCTGAAAAAGGGCCACAGAAGAGAACACAGCACTTCATAAACCAGAGAAAGCAATAACAAAGATCCCTTTCTGAGATTATCCTTCTCTAATGCATGTACCTGAAAGTGCCTTATCAAGCACACAGGGAAGGGATTTTCCATCTGAAAAATGCTTCTTTAATTTTCCATTAAACACACACAAAATTATGCAGAGGTGATCTGACACACACACACAAAAAAGTCCCAGTTCAGTCTTCTACACTCTTAATCTTACTCTTAAACAAGACTAAATTGAACATAACTGTATTGAAGTTCAGCATGTATATTGGCATATCAAATTTCAAGCCAATAACTCATTTTGTTAAAATACATGAGATAAAAAGGTAATATACTCTCTGTAAGAGCTCCCTTGAGGTTAAAAGAATCAATACATTAACTGTTCCCATATGTTTGGCTCCTTTTGGTAAAATTCAGTAACAAACCCTGCCAAACCACTTTTTTGGCAGGTAATAACATTTGGTAGTTAGAGTATAACTTGGAATAAAAGGAAACTGGAAAGAGCTTGGAAATTAATAGAAGAAATGGCACTTAAATCCTAGTATGGTTAGCTGAATGCCATTAAAAGAAAAAAAATCCTTACAAAGCCAACTATATGGGTCTGCTCTATCATAAGCAACGAACTCACCAACACAGAAAAGCTTTATCATATCAAAACCTCAAACAGTTAGGATTGGACACCAAAGCAAATGCACTTTTATAATATCATGCATATATGTGCTTTTAAAAGGCAAGGGAGTGTACATTAATATTACTACTCCAAAATGTCAAAATTGCGTAACAATGTAAGTATTGTTTTTTAAAGCCTGGATATATTGTTAAACCATATTTTGTGCTTCAGAACACTGGTGTGAATTAAGTTTAAATCAATGGAGCTACTCTGTATTTACACCCATGTAACAGAGGGAACCAAAATCTGACCAAAGGGAAAAAAGCTTTAAGCCGTAATTTAAAAACACTGAATTATCAAAGCACGTTATATACCTCTTACTATAATATAAATATTCTTTAAAAAAAATACTAGACAATGGGGGGAAAAAACTTGTTGGCCCTACTCATTTGAGCAAGACAAGCTGGATTTGGTTAACAGGGTCATATTTAAAAGCAACCAATATGAGATTACAATGCGCATTTTGATTTATTTTACTTTTTAATTATTTAGTTAGATATTTTATATTCACCCCTTTTATTCTCATCATCCAATATCTACCAAAACTACAGATGTGGGTATGTAGTTAGTGTTATGATATTTGGAGCTAAGGGAAAATATCAAGTTTTTCATGTTGTGTTTCTCTTGTCAACTGCATCATATGCAAATTTCACAGGATGACTGGTGTAGCGAATCTTTTTCATGTCTTAGTTATGTTATTGCAGTGTTAATAATTCATATGCACTAATGCAATTAGGAGCACATACAGGTAAATGTAATTCTAATTTGTGCAGGTCCAGCGATTACAGGCATCTGGAATGTTTTTCCAATGGAAAACTTTTGTTCTCATTCTACAGATGCTTATCCTATTCAACCATTTGGGATTTTACTAAATAATCTTCTCATTAACTGGATTCATCTTTTGACATTTTATTTTAAATAAGGCAATTTTTATGAAGACTTGACACTGAAATCAGAGACTTCATTACCCTACAGAACATATTTACAGTTCAAAGTATTTAAGGGGGTTAAACAAAATGCAAACATTTAATGCAACATTAAGCATGTGAAATAAAAACTTGATTGCCTAAAGAAAGCATGCTATGCTGTTACCCTGGTGACAGGTTAAAAAAGGATTGTGAGCTGAATGGCTGTATGATATGAAATTAAAATGTTTCACATTGAACAATCCAAAATGAATTGGGAAAGGTTAGAGCAGGAGAGAGAGAAATCAATTCTCCAATGGCAATGGTGAATGGAAGAGAAGTATGAATAGGATTTGCCAGTGGGGTGCAACAGCTGCCAAATATCCTGCAGCCAAAGCATCACAATAATACTGATGAAGTGTGCAAGAGCTTTTGGAATCATTGCAGGGAACAGAGAAATACTCCTACAATAACGAGGCTATTCTATATCCCATCCCACTGCAGCAGAATAAAAGAAAAAAGAGAAATATTTAAAATTGCAATATTCCATAATAAATCTATAAATACATTATCTATCCCTTTATTCAATATTTTCTAGCTAACTATAGTTTTTGTGAGCCATAAATTAAGTGGGTTACAAAATGGAAAATTAGCATACATATATGTAAAAGTATGCAGAACTTAAAGGACAATACTGAATGAGACATTTTGTCTCCCCACTTTTGCAGCATTTATTTTGTTGCCAATATTTAAACTGCAATAGCATCCAAAATATGCTAGGCACTATACAAACACACAGGAGGACACAGTCCATGCCCGAAGAGCTTACAATCTAAGGGCCTGATTATGCCAACACTTATGCTCTTGTTTATCTTTATTCATGTGAGTAGTCCCAGTGAAGGGGCTTCAACGTTAATTCTCTCTATATATATATTTTACACAAGCATGTGCATGCATAAACACATAATATTTTTTTAAAACCCATCATTTTAAATGGTATTGAATTAGGTGAGAGGAAGGGATTCTTGGGCTCTGGGAGGAGAGTAGATAAAGAGAGAAGGAAACCAAGGCGAACGGAGCAGGAAGAGAAGAGTGAGAAGCACAGTAATGGAGAGGGGTGTGTGCTGTGGAGGACAACAAGAAATGAACCCAATGCCTCAGGATTGTCCCCTGGTCTGATGGGAGGCATGAAGGCTTTAGTTTTATCCCCTGCATCCTCAAATGCACTGGTGTCTGGTCTGCTGCTTTAGGCCTATACTGGGAGGATATACTCAATCAGGTTCAGGCCTTTATATTATTTATTGTAAGTAATTCCAAAGATTGCATGAGTGAGTGCCCACAGTACTATTCCACCCCCCGCCTACAAATTTCATAACCAGCCATCACCACAATAGGCTTCCAAACATAAGAGACCAGCTGGCTCCGGGAACTTATCTTCATCTATTATACAGAGGTAATGCTCTCCTTTCAAACAGTATGTACTCTGCATCCCCCTACTATTGACTTAGTCCCAATAAATTAAGTCTCTCAAGATATTTACTTTCCATGAAAACTATGTCATGATACCTACTTTAAGATGTTCTCTCACAACATTTATAATTTTATTGTAGTTCTAGTTAGGCTTTAGTATAAAAATCTATTTATCTGCATCTAAGTGTGTGTATATTTTCTTTTTATCATAAGTAAGATGAACAACAAATCCCATATTTTAAAGATAGCTAGATAATTATATAAGTGAGCTGGTTTAACTTTCTTTAGGGAAAGGCAACAAAAATGGAAAAGGTTTAGGAAAAAATAATATAATAGGAAAGGTCCAAAGTACTCAACAAGTACTGCTTAAAAAGTCAAAAGGAAAATATAAGTATATTCAAGTACATGCAAGGATATTACAAAGAGAAGGAGGGAAAAGATTCTCAGTAACTTAGTAGTCCACGGGGAAAGAAAAAGAAATAATGGAATAATCATCTGAAGCGATAATGATTCCATAAATACATCAAGAGGTTCTGGTGGCATCATAATAAATCATTAAAGCAACACTTGAGTTGTTGATGAGGAGATCAGGTGTTATTTTCATGAGCTAAGGATGACTACATATCTCAGAAGTGGTGGAATGAAGTAAAGCCAAAGTGGGTTGTACTTACTCATCCTTACCAATGAAAATAGAGTGTTTTATCTTTATTTCACACCAGAGGGGTATCTGTAGAGTAATCTGAAGTATAAATGTTTAGCTGTATTTACAATAACTGCTCATGTTATTACTGCAACTTTATAAAAAATAGCATATTGCTGATACTATTTACTGATGATTGAGACTGTGCCGCAAATGAGAACACTACCTCCTTGCAAGAGGCCTGCATAGATGACTCTACTAAATTTAAGTTTATTTTTAGATCACTACATTTTTTATTTTCGAATGTCATGGGCCAGATGCTGGCTCCTGCTTTGGACCCTTTGTGCTTCTCCACTGGGGCAAAGAGGCCAGAAAGCTTCTTCAAGTGGACAGCCAAGCTAATCATTCACCCAGCATAGGAGAATCCTTGGCTGGCATACAGCGGACTCTATGCCACACCCTCCCAGACCCATCAACATGCTGGGTGGGAGCAAGCATACCTGAAAGGTGCTGCACTCCATTGATCCCCAAACAGTTCAATGGCTGCTCCAAACTACACAGAGGATAGGGAAAACCAGACACAAGGCTAGAGACCTGCAAGCAACTCATTTGTGGCTCCCCCTTCCCACAGCTTACTGGATGTAGGAGAGGTTTTACTCCAAAATGTTTAGTTTGTTGTTGGATACAAATCTACAATAACTCACAAAGAAGACTTCATACAAATGCTTCAGTTTTCTAAGTTCATCAATTTCATTTTGAATACAGCATCGTGGCCTTAGTAAGGTCATAATTTATTTAAAGTTTGAGTCAGTTGTTTCAGGAATTTAATGAGAATCAACTGATTGACAGTCTTTTTGACCAACAATACTGTACAATCAGCTGTTACTAATAGAAACAAAATGTTTTTATTTTAATATTTGAACACATTATCTTAACAGATAAAATGTCTCCAAAGAAATGTAATACATGTATAACTATATATTACAGCTATACAAATATATGTAGAGTTATATAAAATAATTATTTTACACAATAATTTGCAATTCTGCAGTGTCTTCCATCAGAGGATCTCAAAACACTTTACAAACATTAATGAATATATCCTCACAATACTCCTGGATTATAAGAAAATATTAATCTCATTTACTGATGACGAGGCAAAATGCAGTTAAGTAATTTGCCTAAGCTCACACAAGAAGACCTAGAAATATAATCTAGATATCCTGGTTCCTAGTCTTCTGCCTCAAGACCAAAGAAAACCTCTAGTTTTTTTCCAAGCAGGATAATAATATTTTTAATGCATTACCATTCTTTTTACATGCAGTATCAGGTAATATGGGCATGTAGTCTCACTGTTTTTTTTCCAAGTCATAAATGATGAAAGGGTAAAACCCATATAAAAATTAGGAAAATATGCTTAGCAGCCAACATAAGCAACACGTAGGAAGTGCTGTTGGCAATTGGATTTAGAAGTATAAACATTACATTAGTAGACCCATGAGATAGCATGATGTAGCCACACCTGGAGAGTCTCTCCTATTCCCTTCCCAAGCCACTAATGAAAACAAGACTGAAGCCAAAACGTGAAGATTCAACTATACAACATGAGTTAGGTCTCAGAGGCTCAACTACATCAAACAGGCATAAAATAAGCTGGATTCACTTTAGCCAAATATGTTTCCACTTGAAACAAGATCGAACTCTGTCAAGAAGGCCTCAAAATTTTACTAGATGCTGTAAATCTGTTCAGCAGCTGTGGGTGGCACCAGTTTCACAATAAACTGGCCTACTGAATAAACAGGGACAGTTCTATATAAAATAAGCGAAAGCTGAACAATGAAACAATCATCAATCATTCACAGCTGCTTCCTGTAGGAAATATGTGCTCCTATTATCTGAATATCACAGTTAAATAATCACACTAGTAACTGACCCTCCTGGTACAAAGCATTTCATTAGCTAATTAGCTTGGAAAAAATCTGTTCCAGTTTCCCAAGAAAACCGTTGAAAGAATAACCTGTTTGGTTTAAAAACAAGGAAAATTTAGGAAATGTTATACCATATAAAGAAAAATATCTGCTCTTCCGTCATCATCATTCTTTTACATATCTCCAGCAGTCATTCTAATTAATGGTTGGTAAATTTATCCAAAAGGACTGGTGGCGGGGTTGTGCGTGGACACTCATGCAAACAGTAGAAGCCTCACCTGCATACGCTCCACCCATGTTACAATCCCATTCATGGGAGCGAATCATTTTGATACAGCTAAGACATTTACTATAGTATATAGTTTGTCAACCTGTACTATTCATATGTCACACAGATTGTTCTAACAAAGAACCCCGTCTATTTGAGAATCGCTGCAACAAGCTGTGTGTTTGATCCTAATGAAAATATGACTCAGCTTGCCAGCACAATGGAATTTGGCCAGCTCCCTGTAATTAGTGTTTCACACAATTATGAAAGGGATTTGGGTTCAATTGCAGAATCTAGATTTTCCACTCATCAGGCTGGCAGGGGCTGGGAACAAATACTTTTGGCTGGGTAGTGGAATCACTTCATGATTCCCCTCCAACCAAAAGAAGGTGCAGCAGTGATGTCTTCTGAAAGGAGTTCCATTCTAGCCATTGCTAGAATGCAGATAACTGTGGTGTAATCACCATGAGGTTGGATTGGATAAACTGTAGAAAAACATGGGGAATCCTTGGAGTTAAGTCAATTGTGTAAATGACATATACAGCTCCCAGGGAAGTGAGGGGAGGAGGAGTATGCAGTATGCAACTCAGGTCCAGCAGAAAGGGACTTTTGATTAGCAGCTCTACCTGGTTTACAGGATACAATACATGTAAAAAATACCACTTTTAAATTTCATTCCTCACACATCCATTCATTCCTCAAAACTTACTTTCTTTATGTACAAAAATAAACAGTCAACAGAACTGGAATTCCAAAGAGGATCACAATGACCTGGAATAGTTTTCCAAAATTTTATGAGAAAGTGATACATTAATTCTAAAAATTGCAGTCTAGCTGTTCTGTTTCCATCACCCAACCTGGACCTAAAAACAAATACAGACTTCAAACATCCATTTCACCCATAATGAACTACATGCCTTCTTGAAGACCACAAAACAGATAACATTTTTGGTCTGCTGCCAATAACATAGGTCCTTATTCTGCTCTTCTTCCTTATTTACACACATACAACAGTTTGCAACAGTTCTCCTATACAGAACAAGATGTAGTTTGTTTGCCCACAATGCTATGCCCTTATTATTCCCCTGGGATACAAAGTACCTCCTGAGGAGATAGGACTGACTGGACAAGAAGAGGGCAGATTATGCTATACCACTTAAAAGGGATGTAGTAGTTTGTGTGCTACAGCATCCCTTAACTCTCCCACAGGATGGCACAATACCCCACATCTCCAAAAGAATGGCTGTGCCTAAATAGCACAAGATAGCCCTCCCCGGTTACATTTGCTGAGATGGGCATACCAGACAATGAGGTTATTTTTTAGCTGTTTTTTTTCGCAGTATGACCAAGTCTTGCATATTTCCTTTTCATTATATTTTAATAAGAATAACAAGAGAGTTAAACCGGTACAGATATATTTTGCAATAGACTTGAACCAAAAGTAATAAAGCTGTTAAAATGAAATTCTAATGCAAAATATGGTGGGTACTGGGAAGGAACAGTGAGGCTAAAAGTACATAAAAAAGTCAAGCTAAGGACTTAAACCTTTAGTTTGCTGAGGGTGAAATCAGAGATTTGCTTAATCTGGAAAAAAACCAAAAGAATAATGCACAAGCACTAAAAAGAATACTATACACAATATATATTGATCTGTACAGATTTTTCCTTTAAAAGGCTTCATCTTTCAAAAGTCATTGGTAATTTTAATTTTTATTTCGTTTGTGAGTATGTACCAGCAAGCCCTTTTACTTCACTTTGTTCTTACTTGGTCTCAGCAGGCAGTGCCCCTCGGGCAGAACCTCAGCGTCAGGGACACCTCGGGAATGGAGGCTGTCCGGAACTCTGAAATGTTCGTAAGTCTGAACAAAGCGCAGTTTGGGGTCCAGATCCAGCAGCTGACACTCCAGACCAGGCTTCAGCAGCAGCTGAGCTCTCTACTCGGCCCCGGCATGAGTTTGCGAGCTTGTACCCCTCCTGGTGCGCCCCCCTCACGGCGGGGGGGTGCGGCAAAAAAGTGCAGCCCCCTCCTGACCAGGGGAGGGGTTGAAAGCAGTGCAGACCCCAGCACTGCGCCTGCTTTGCTGGCTGGCTCCGGCTGCCTTGGGCTGGCAGCTCTGGTGTCTTCCTGTAAATGGCTTCCCCGCGCGTGAGCATCGGGGGGGAGAGACAGACAGCTCCCGATGTGCCTACCTTTAAGATGCAATACGGGCACAGTATAGTACTTGCTTCTTTTTTTTTTTTTGTCTGTCTCTGTTTCTGCCTGATTGGTTACTTCCAGTTTCACCAATTGACCAGTCAGTTTGTAACTCTGGCGCTCATATCTTTGAGGTTCTACTGTATTATTACAACGTGGATAAGCCTCAAAACGCATGTGGACATTGACTGTGAAGCTGTTCACCAGTAAGTAAATATTGGCCTCTGAACCACTACTTTGTGAAAACTGAAGGGGGAAGCTACAAGAAATTCACTGGGACGCTGTTCACTGGGCATAGTCAGACAGGATCAACTGTAGTACACTAAGCTGAAAGTCCAGAAAATCCACAATACCGCCTCACCGACAGCAAAGAAGCTCATCCTTACCTCATAATGCCAATACACCTCTACCTTTCAAGCTGTGGTTCTCAACTCTGCTTTCTTAAACTAATGCATCAAGTCAATGGTACATGGGGTCCGTATGCAATAACATTCAACATTATAGCTGACAAGGCTCAGGTAGGTCTCTAGGACTTGTTTCCTCATGCTGAGGGGATGTGAAAGGGGGAGTTTGGTGTAGCAAAACTCTAAGGAAAAGGTAACAGTTAAGCTCTGGGCATGCTCTTGTTGGCCTACCACTACACAAGACCATTGAGAGAATACCAGGCCAGCTTGCTCCCATAACATTTGGTTTACAAATTTGACTTTCAGGTAGAAATTGTTTGAACGTGTTCTTTCTTTTAAACCGTGGTTTAAAACTAACATTCACAGAACATATTTTCTTTAGGGATAAAATGTTAAAGATTTTGTAACCCTTGAACTTTTCTTTTTTCCTTTGCTGGAAATTTCTCACCTGACAATTTTCTATTTACAGCTTCTCCCCTCATTCATTACTCATGAGCTACCTAATGCCCCCCACCTGTAGAATTGGAGGCAGTCCAATATTGTTGCTGGAGACTCCAGGACTAAGCTCCGCCCTTCAGCTCAGGCCAGCGGAAAAGATTTTTCTATAGCTGCATAAATGCTCCAGCAACCTATTACTAGCAGTAAGACAACTTGATATAAAAGCATTAAATTAAACTTAAGACACTATCATTATGTCTACACAGCCCGCGGAGGTGAGCCTCTCAGCCTGGTTAACAGACTTGGGCTAGTGGAGTTCTGTGCAGTGCTCTAAAAACAGAGGTGTAGGCAGCCCTTTGAAGTTGCAGCTCAAGCTCCAACCCAGGCCACAACTTCAAAGGGCTCTCTACATGGCTATTTTTAGAGCACTAGCATGAGCCCCACTAGTCCAAGTCTGTCGACCAGGCTGGGAGCTCACTTCTGCGGGCTGTGTAGATGTATTCTATACGTCTAAGTCTCCCTTTACAGAAAATTTTTATTTTAAATTCTGGTAATTTACCAGACTCCCAGACTGGGTTGAATTTGGTGAGAAGCTGCTAAAGGAAACTATCAAGTAAGAAATTTCTCATTACTTTTGCAAACCTTCCTCAGATGAGGCTCACACATATTTCCCTTAATGTCTCTGGTGACTGCTGTGAATAGTTTCCCAGATGCCTACCATGCCAACTGGTGCAGCACCCTTGAGGCCCTAAGGCTTTGGCATTTTGAATAGAATGAGATGAACGGGGTACAATCAGCATACGTCCTCCATATTCTTGAGCTATATCTTTAGAGCTCCAGGAATGCCCATTTACGCCACAACTTTCCAAAGATTAGAACAAAATGATGAGAGAACTATTTCCCAGGAACGGTGGAAAGAGGACCTTACCTTGACCAGAAAGGTTTCTGGTGCTAAAACAATAACCTTTTCCTTGTGACAAAGACAATGTGGCTCTTGTATGGATATGGGAACTAATTTCCGAACTTGCCTTACAGAGGTAATGGCAACTAGAACGACTAGTCACAGGCTTCTCTAATTTGTCCTTAAACTGGGCACCCGATACTCAAATGGAGTATTCAGTGTGCCTGGCTATAAATTACTGCTCTGGCTGGTACCCACATTTCTACAGCGCTTGTTTGCAGGACTTCAGTCAAACCTCTTGGAGAAACTCCAGTGTAGCTGAGTTCACCTAAACTTTGGGATTATAATATTTGCACCACAATAGCATCTAGTGGTCAGGGTCCCAGTGTGCTGGGCATTGCATAAACAAAGAGGCTACCCTGGCCCCAAAGAGCTTTCTGTTTTCCCTCGCACCAAAAAATGTAAATTTGACCAGATCAATGAATGAAATATCCTGGCTGAGCTCTGTCTGGACACCAAACTGTATCAGAGCCAGATGAAAAGAGGGAATGAATTGGGACTTTAAGAGCCACAGTTCATTTTATGATTCCCCTCGTTTCAAGGGTGAAAGTAATGCGTTACTTGTCTCTACCACTAGCAGATTACTTAACTTTCCATGCTGGCCAGTGCAGAGTACAGTCAAAGCTTTGCCCCCGCCCCACCACTGCTCACTCATTTTCTCCAGGGTGAGAAACAATAGCCCTCTGTAGGCTGCTCTTCTCCTTGCACTGTGAGGTATGGAGGGTATAACCCGTGCAGGGGACTAGAAGGTGCACTTTATATGCCCTTTTTCCCTATGTGGGTGAATAAGGAAAGCAGTGATCTTGCTCTACAGATGCTATATAAAGCCTCACCGCTTGTTGTAACTCCTTTTTGAAAAGCATGTGGTACTATTTGTCTTTGTGGATTGAAATAAAAATAGACTTCTAGAAATCACCATTTGATTTATTCCTGATCACTGTAAAACTGGTTTATTCAGATCAGCAATACTCTATAATAAAATATTCTGTCAATCCACTGGTACAGAATTTGAATGTCTGCCTACCATAGTAAAAAAGTTATTAACCCAACAATATAAAAAGAAAAGAAAAAATCAAGCTGAAATTTTGATGAATTGTATGCAACTGTTGCAAACTTACAAAACACCGGTTTTATATTCAATTACACTAGGTGATTGACTAGAAGTCAGCAAGGCACTGAAATGCACTAAGAAAGGCTCCAGTTTAAGATCTTGGGTCCGAGACCAGTAAAAGCTGTGTACATCATGGCAGTAACAAGCGCAGTCGTCCGGCACTGGTTACCATGACACAGAGTGACTAGCCCCTTTAGGGGAGTTGGGGACAGCTACACCAGTGTCATAATTAATTAGCTGCTTCCATACATGGGGGTGAGACTAAGAAGAGTCAGGGGCCAGCTTAATGGACACCTAAGCCTTATAAAAGCACAGAGAGCTCAGTCTGGGATCTTGAACCTCAGGGAGTGGGCAGGCTCCTGTGGAAGGCCCTGAGCCAGGGTCTGCAGAAGGCCAGACACTCCAGGGGAACACACAAGGCAGAGAAGGATGCAAGGAACAGAGCCCAGCAGGGGCTGAGAATGGTACGCCAGGGGAACCAGCCTGGGCATGAGTGCTCTATCCCAGAGCCAGAAAGCCTCTCACAGGTAGCCCAGAACAGGGCGCAGAGAGCTGGCTGAAAACGAAGCCCCCCAAAGGCAGCAGGACTTTTTATTTGTTGGGACTTTTTCAGTTATATTTTTGCTACCCTAGAAGGGCTAAATTTTGTTTGTGACTTGGCCAGAGAGATAAGCCACATCTCCAGCACTGACTATGTGGAGAGCGGAAACCACCCACCTTGGGGAAGGAAATTGATGCTGGCAGTGCTACACTTGGCCAGCAAGGGGCACTACATGGGGCTACCATGCCACAACATACCTACAAATTCATGGCCGATTAATAATGCTAAAGTGGGTTACCAACCACTGCTACCCAAAAGAATGGGGAAAAACAAGATTCCTATCGCATCTTTGTACTCAAGAGTACACTTACAAAATAAAGCCCTCATTCTGCAAACGTTTACACATCAGAAAGTGTTTGCAGGATTGGACCCTGAACTATTATGTCTTTTCATTAAGGTACTGAATTACTCATGATTCCACAATATTTTCTGAAGATATAATATGCAGCTGAATATTCATACTATCCCAAAATGCTGAGATCACTTCAAACAGGCACATGGGAAATTTGTGACGCTCAATTTGTGGTTAGTTACTAATGTAGCAACATTTTGCATTAATGAAACTCCTGATGTGCATTAATTACTATTCTGCCTCATAACACTTTTTTGTGCCTGTTTGTTAATATGGGAGACAAAATAACCATGTATGACTTATTGGGGGGGGAGGAGGGCGGGTGGGGGGAGGGGAAGAATGTAAGCTAAAGCTCATTTGGATTTAGAAAAAACAGACTATATTAAGGAACCATGCAGTTTCTCACCAGTGTTCCTCCTGTGTATGGAAAGATGCCATTAAGAAAAGCACTGAGCGCATTTTAGTTCCTAGAAATGAACTTACCTTGGAGACCCTAGAAATTGCTGTGATCTCAGTTGTTCAGCCACATACAAAGACGTTGCTATTGCCAGTAGTTCCCTCTTCTCAAGATCTGTCAATTTGTGTCCTAGTTTTCAAAAACAATTTTTTAAAATTGTTATATACCATGAGCCAATTTAGCGCTTCTAGCCACACAAAATAATAATCAGTAAAAACACTATTTAAGTCCTGTAGCCGAAATCTATTTTTTCCCTAAATTAAGAAACACTTAGGATGGCAGACGTTCACAGTTCCAGGATTTAAATAGTATGTTTTCATACAGCTCAGCCCTACAGTTAACACTGGTGTCTATGTTAAAAACAATCTGACAACTGAAAGAAAAAAAATTAAGTGATGCTGTAGCATCTTGTTTTCATTAGTAAAATGTCACTGGTTGACATATTATGGCTCATTGCTGATAAAGAATCCATCTGTACATTAGAACTTATTCAACATATGCAGTATTCTTTTCAATACTTTACTTTCTAAAAGCTACAGATCTCCCTCCCTGAAAGCGATGATACAGCAATATATCCTACTGGAAATACCTGGAACTGAAACTAGTGGTCACCCCTATTACACCTAGTATCTGTCAGATCAGGGGTATTGTTTGTTTGTTTGTGGTAGAGCGCAAATTACACTAGATGTTTTCTAAACAGAAAAGTGGTATGAATTCTCTGTCCTATTAAGCTTGACTTGAAAGAGGGCCAGCCAAACGAAGGTTAGGCAGAATGGTACAACATAAAAATAGAGTGGTTAAGGTGATCTTTGGCCAGGTCTTTGTTCAGACAGTAAAAATCAGCTAGATTTCTCATAGGAAACAGCAGAATTAAGTCTTCAAGTGAGGCTTAAATATGGAGAGGTTATTGGCCTTACTGATTAGCTCAGGAAGACTTCCCAGGCACAGCACATAGCACTGAAGAAGACACAGACGGGTTTACATGAGAAGCTGACACATGGGAGGATAAGGCTGGCTCCAAAGGCAAAGCAGAAGGAGTTGGAAATGACTGGAAACAAAGCATAGGTGGATAAGTAAGGAGGACAGAGTTCAGCATGCCTTTGAAGGCAGCAATAAGAAGTTAAATTTGATGAGGTAATGGAGGCCGAGGGATTCAAAGAGAGCATGACAGTGAAAACAACAGGCAAGAAAGACTATTTTTAGCAGAGGTGTTTTGTATGGACTGAGGGGGGCGCGGGGGGAGGGATGTCAATGTGTGTGTTTTGAAGGCCCAGAGATGGGATATTGCAGCATTTGACATAAATGAAGGAATGAGAGCTGTAGTTGGAAGGAAGGAAGACGGAAGACAGACAGACAAAGATGGGTCTTAGAGATATAGTGGTAAGGAACAAACTACACCATGCTATATGGTCAAGAAGGAACACATTGTTTTCACAACACAAAAGCGATTACCACTTTTCCTGTCAAATATATCTGTGCCCCTGAAATGTGCCACCAACTCAGACTAATTGAAAAAAAGAACAAGGCTTCATTCATTTTATTTGGACTAGCTATTACGTAGAAACCAACTCACTGAGACAAACAAAAATTCTTCACGGTTATCTTACGTTAGCAATAGTAAAGGCCCAGTCTTGCAAACCCTCACATGAGGCACCATTACTTACTTGGTGCCCCAATTCCGTTACTGAAGATGTCTCACATGAGTAAAGTTCTCTCAGGTGGTCATTTGGTGTCCTGGGGCAAGTCATACAGCCTTGTTGTACCTCATCACAGTGATGGCCCTCTGAAGAAGCTCTACACTGCTCTCTGTCTCAAACAGAGCCTCTGCCTACAGGTGCAGTAGGGTCGCAAACACCATCCAGAGATCACCAAAGGGTGATCACCAAAGGGTCATCATTCAAAGGGTCCTCAATGTTTATTCATATTCCGCTTGTGATCATTATTAGCGCATGCTAATTTCCATGACTATCATAAAGTAAGATTAGTATGATTCTTGGGAAAATCTATAAAATATATCTTTGAAAATTACTGCAGCAGGGTTTACTATAAATTGTGAAGTAGCATGGTTTCAAAATAAGTATGTCCTCTGCCAATTTCAGGAGCAGATACAATCATTGGAGTTGGCACCTGTTGCAAAAAGAGAACATGGAACATGCTGCTTGGAATCCACAGAGCAGAAATGGTATCCAATTAGATTCATGCTAAATGCCCTCACATTGATTGTCACAAACCAAAGAATGAAAATTTAAAGATAACAAGGAATGACAAAAACATACAGGTCTGCATCCATTTTTTATATTTGGCATTTATTAAAATATTCGGGCTACAGATTACTGTAACTTCCTTCGCTCACTGTTTATTATTGCTTCCTTCTGCCTCAAAATGGAAATCACATGCACTTTAATGAACGCATGGACAAACACAACTTCTGAAGAGAAAAACCTTGAGCTTTCTCTTGCCATTTAGTGGAAACCGTGTGAAGGCAAAATGAAAAACGTGGAACTCTGAACTTGTGTATTTTAGGGACATATACAGGGACACCCCAGAAATGTCTGAGGTGGTACGCACTGTCAATCCCTGTGGAGCCATCCCTGTTGCAGCCACTGGCCCCTTCACCTTACCTGCTGAGTCTGTGTCATGCTCAAACCACCTTTCAGTCCAGTCCAGCCCACACGGATGCAGTGTCACTCCCTACCCCAGAAAGGGGACATGGGCTATTGGAAGTGGGCCAACCCAGGCAGTCTCCCAGTGGGAAACCCTGGTGCAGAAGCTATCCCCGTGGCAGTGGTGAGCTGGGGCAGCACTGTACACCTCACTGTCCACTCAAATTTGTCCCTGCCAGCTCTCTGTAATGAAAAGAGGGCAGCGGGTTCAAAACTGAGTGAACAGCATTGTGATCTGGTACACGGGCGGCCGAGGGGATGTCATACCAGGTCGCCACACCATTCACTCAATTTTGGCCCCACTGCCTCCCCAAAACGATGGAGGGCCAGCAGGGCCAAACCTAAATGGACAGCAGGGCAGCCAGCACTGCTGTTTCTCATTGCTGCCAATGGGAGGCACCACGCATGCAGCTGTTGGCACCATTGGACATATATGATTACACAACTTCATGAATAAACTTGTCTGACTATTATGCATAACAAAGTGAGCTTCCAGCTCTCTATACCCCAAGTGTTAAAATGTTATCAATCATGAGATTGTTTTGTTTTGTTTTTTTAAATAGGTAGTACTCAAAAATAATAGCCTGATTACATGCCTTGACCGAATAAAAAGCAGAGTTCCTTATATGCTGAAAAATAGATCTTTTCCCCCTCTGTCCTAAAAACCAATGAAAAGTATGTGTAACTAAATTCACGTGTGCCAATATGTGGGAGAACATGGTCTCAGGAGTACATATAGCATCAACTCGTATATAAAAACAAAGAAAAACTATAAAGAGCCAAATTTGCAGGTTTTATTGTATGACCGTCATCTGGGATGAAATCAATAACTGCTTTTTGCACTTGCCATGTCTCAAAAACTATTTTCTTCCTCAATTTTCAATAACAATCAAACTCCAAACAGTGAACAAGGGTCAATATCTTGAAACAGCTTAACAACACAATAAGAGGTACATACATCTCTTCACCATTAAAAACATAGAAAAAATATGTTTATCTGCTTTCTTTATTAGTCACTGTTCGCATTTGTTGTGATATAATTTAAACAAACAGAAAACCAAGCATGATTGGGGCACCCACTGAGAATGGTTCTTAAGTCTAAGGTCATAGCTACACTATGAAAACTCTACTGGCATAGCACTGTGAGTTAGATTGGCATAGCTACGTTGCTCCAAGGTGTGAATTTTTCACGTCCCTGACAAAGTAACCATGTCGACCTACATTTAAAGTGTAGACCAGGCCTAAAAGAGAACAGAAACTGTTAAAAGTGTATCAAAATTAGCTTTCTGTGTTTTGCTACAAAAGGTGCCATCTGTAGCCTTTTTTATTTAAATTTAATTTAGTAATTCCATATTAAACTACCATGGGTTCAGCTCCTGTTGCTACAGTTTCAAGCTCAAATTAGTGAAAACCACCTCTGCGGCTTTTCTCAAATTTGGAGGCTCCAGGAAAACAAGAAGACTAAGAATAGTGACCACAGACGCAACCACAAGGACAAAGTCTTATCTGTACTAAAAGTTTTATTAAAGCAATAAGTAAAGTTACAATTTCCTATGTGTGACGTTGCACCCCATAAATCTTTATGGAAATATGCTTATGAATGTATACATGACATAACTGGAATATGTTTTATGCTACATATGCCATGTAACATATCTCTGTAAAGGTTATGAACTACTGAATAGATCCTATTTGTATGCATGTGTCATTTTTGTATTCGAAGTTATGAATATTGGCTGTGTACTTGTTTCAGTTTAAGTAGTCTTAGTAAAGCATTTGGTCAGCTTCTTGAGAAAGGAATGTGCAAATGAAGTACCCAATCAAGAAACACTTAACTGACAATAAAACAAAAATAAGAAAGAAAAACTTGTAGCACCTTAGAGACTAACACATTTATTTCAGCATAAGCTTTCGTGGGTTGTTACCCACTTCATCGGATGCATCCGATGAAGTGGGTAACAACCCACGAAAGCTTATGCTGAAATAAATGTGTTAGTCTCTAAGGTGCTACAAGTTTTTCTTTCTTATTTTTGTTTTGCTGACACAGACTAACACGGCTACTACACTGAAACTTAACTGACAATGGATCTTGGAAGACTTCAATCCACATAAGAAGTCTTCCCTGAGACATTCAAGATAGCATGTGGGCAATGGCTGCTGCCTGTAAAAACTGAGTCATGCATGGACATGTGACTTGCCCATGTGACTCCAAAACTCCATCTTGGAGCTGGATTTTGCATAGGAGAGAGGAGGGGGGTCTCCACCCACAAGAGAAAGTCTATTTAAACCCCTGGGAGACCCCTCCATTTTGTCTTCAGCTGGTTCAAGGAGGTAGCCTCTCCACCCCCAAAGGATACCTGAAAGAAACTAAAACAAAGGACAGTAACCATGGGGGTGTGAGTGATTGCTGGACCCAGACTAGAAGGAGGCTAGTCTGTAAAAGAAGCTTATTGGAACATCTCTGGGGGTGAGATTTCATCTGTAATAACTTTCTTACTGTATTAGGTTTAGACTTGCGTGTTTTATTTTATTTTACTTGGTAATTCACTTTGTTCTGTCTGTTATTACTTGGAACCACTTAAATCCTACTTTTTGTAGTCAATAAAATCACTTTTTACTTATTACCATACATACTTGTTCATAAACCAATTTTTTTTAGTAAAAAAGGGAAGCAAAAGAAAAGAGGGATGGCTTATGAATGGGTATAGAGAGAGGGAGAGCTGGGACACAGCACACCCAGAGCACAGCACACCCAGCACAACACAGAGCAGGCAAGGAGAGGCAGCAGAGCCAGAAGGGAAGAGGCGGAACCAGAGTCTCTCCACTTCTGGCCACGCTGCTCTACCCCCAGCCTCCGAAGCAGCTGCAGCTCTGAGGCTCCAACCAGGCCAGAGACATCCTACCCTGGCCTGCCCCGTTAAGGTGGGAAGGGATGGGATGGGGAGAGTGTGGGGGTCCTGGGCTAGGGGTGGGGTCATGTGGTGGGTGGTCACAGGGATTACTCCCCTGAGCCCCCCCCCCCCCAAAATTTCCCCATCAGTTGCTGTCCCCACCCATGAGGGTAAGCAGCTAGCGGGCCAAGACACTTTGTTTACTTAGGTTTACCTCCGTGCCTGCGGACACTCAAGGTAAACAAACCGTCTCGGCCCACCAGCGGCTTATCACAGGAGCCAAAGTTTGCCGACCCCTGAATTATAAGGTTGGCTTATGAACGGGTCATAAAAATTTCCATTTTTACTTATCAATCTTGGGGGGGCGGCTTATAAATGGATCGGCTTATGATTGAGTATATACGGTAATTAACCCAGAGCATGTATTAATACCTTGGGGGGTGGGGGGGCAAACAGTTGTGCATCTCTCTCATCAGTGTTATAGAGGGCAAACAATTTATAAGTTTATTTGGATTTATTTGGGGTTTGGACCCCATTGGGAGCTGGGCATCTGAGTGCTGGAGACAGGAACACTTCTTCAGCTGTTTTCACTTTAGCCTGCAGCTTTTGTGGGACGTTGCTCAGACCTGGGTCTGTGTTTGCAGCAGGTAAGCGTGTCTGGCTCAAACAAGGCAGGGTTCTGAAGTCCCAAGCTGACAGGGAAAACAGATTCAGAAGTAGTCTCAGCACATCAGTTGGCAGACCCAAGGGGGTTTCTGTGATCCAACCCGTCACACCATGCATCTATAAATCTTACAAAAACCCATGCAATGACTAAGACTGTAGTCATACTAACATCCTCACAGATATTCTAGGGTCCGATGGACCTCTCAACAGAGAATCATCAAGAGAGGGATGGTTCCTGCTGGGGCTTCCTGTTGGGTCATCCCTTGGGGTTAGGGTGACCAGATATCCTGATTTTATAGGGACAGTCCCAATTTTTGGGTCTTTTTCTTATATAGGTTCCTATTACCCCCCATCCTCTGTCCCGATTTTTCACACTTGCTGTCTGGTCACCCTACTTGGGGTCTTCCCACTTTTACCCAACCAGGAAACCTCTTTTACACTGTTGTGTTGACCACATCCTTATGCATATGCATGAGGGTTTCAACACTCTTTTCCTTATCTGTATTTCCATAGCCCATGAATATTGGAGTGCTCCATTTTTCAGGGATTGTTTCTTAGTTCCTCTTATTCTCATTAGCATCTATGCACAACATGTAACCTGCGTCAGGACAGGACATTCCATGATGTGACAATCAGGTGTCTCATGATCTTGGGCAACACACTGCAGCCTATTGCAATCTAGGTTTCTGTACCATCACCTACTGGCACATCTTTTACAGTAATCTTGTGGCCTTCCTGGCACAGGGTTGTTCCTAGATCACCCACTCACGTCAAGAGTTCTTAAGCCTATGGCCTAGTATGGCTAAGCTAAAATCTTAAAGGTCTCAGCCTGTAGGCCTTGCATTCTAGCCAGGCCTATATACTTAATACACACTCATCACTCCTGAATACTTGCCATTCTTGTATGTCTATAATCCTATAATTTAAATCTGTTTAGCATACACTGATTATATATGAAACAACATATAAGCTGAGCACAACATTAAACTAAATGATAAATGAATGATAAAATGAATTAAATTAGATATACATCTTACTGAAGCATAGCCTTGGAAATATACTTATAAAATTTTATTTAAGGCTACTTTTGATGTACTGCATAGTCAGTGTTTATTTTTATTATCTAAGAAAAAAATACAATGTCAAGGCTTGAGAGGTTAACTGCTGAAAAGTCAAGACATTCAAAGTTATGGTTCCCCTTTAATTCAGGAAATGCAAGACTCTACTTAACATAGCACAGTCCCCTTTCATGACATAAGGGTCTTTCATTATATGCTCACACAACATTTATGTAGTTAATCAAGTCACTATAAACTGCAAGAACATTTTTCATGTAGCTATACATTTGAAAAATATATTACAGAAAAAATTCACAGTTGCTACATACAATAGTTTGTACTATGTTATTTGCCAAATAGTATGAGATGGTACAATTTTGTATGACCACATAATGAAAGGCCTTATTAAGTTACTGTTGGAACTCATTGTCTAAAGTCAAGTTGTGATTGGGCCTTTTGACATCGACATAAGTGTTTACATCTACCACAAAGGCAAGATCACGCATGTCATCACTAGATCATCTCACTAACATGAGAACCAACACTAAAACTGGATAGCCCTGGTCTGTCCACATGGATCCAGCTACAAGATTTAGACCATACAATAAGCATACACTCCCCTTGTCTCCGTAATGGTAAAGTCCAATATATTTTATTGGACCAACTTCTGTTGGTGAAAGAGACAAGCTTTAAGCCACACAGAGCTAACCCACCTTGTCTCTCTAAAATCCGGGGCCAATATGACTACAATACTGCAAACATATCATTATGGAAATCAGGGAGAAATGGGGGAAATAAATCAGAGGCAAAATATGACAGTACTCAGATAGGTCTGGGGGCGCGGGTGAGGAAACGGCATGCCTCCTTAAAAAAAACCTGCTGACACACCAACTTTTTGTCAACTTTTTTTGCCTTCTTTAATATTGTTTTCCTTTTTGCAAATCAGCAATGGTGAGAAATAAGAGTATGACCTGTCCACATGTGACCTCTCTCAATTTCAAGCACAGGATAGTAAAAACCTATTTTCCCTCGTATTTAAATTATTTTATAAAGCCGATCAGAATTTTCTGGCATTATTTTCATTATTACTGTTCTAAACTCCAGCATCCCTGACCCTCCCACTCTTGTTCTGCTAATGTGCTCTATGCACAGTTAAGCTGCTTTTAAAGTTTAACTTCCACTTAAGAGGCTAAACTGGGACCATGTAGAGAGGCCCTTATTTTAAACCGAATACTACATTACCCCACATATAGCCCTCATTGATTTTAAATGGGATTACTCAAATTGTAAGGTAATATTCAACGTGAGTAACAGTATCACAATCCAGCCCTTAGCATTAGTCATGCAACAGTGAGATCTGAAAAGCAGCAGTCATCTCTGAAGCACTCTTCATGGGGGTGGCTGGACAGGAAGAAAAACAGTTTCTCTTTGAAAAGTAGCCACTTGAGAAGCAGTGGCTCCTGAATTTCAAAGAGAAGCTACAACTTCCCTAAAATACCCTGGCTGGAGCACATTGTAGATTCCTGGACTACATGCATGTTTTACATCCACCATAAAAAGGCAGTCAGCTCCCAATTTATCTTTATTCAACCCACTGAATGTTTCTGCATCCCCGGAATCATTAATAAGTGTGTTATACAACGCGAGCTATAAAATGTCATTAACTGCTGTGAAAATAAGAAGCTGGTATGTTAAGGAGGGTTAACTGTTGAAGGAAGAGAGCATTTAGCAGCACTCGGGTTGGCCAGATTTCCCATACCCTTTCGAGAATACATTAACTTGCTCTATAAGTAAAGAGATTCAATTTCCTCTGCCAATCAAAAGTACAGCAATTCTGAGACCACCACTTTGGTGCATCATGTAAAGTTAATGAAATAAAGGCAGTGCAGCTGCTCACAATGAACTGGCTGTCATGAGGCAAATCTCATGAAAAATGGTACACAGTAAACCTCAGCTCTGCACCTCTCTTAAAACTCGAACTCCAGGTTAGGCATGGTCCTCTCCCATGGCATCCGCTGTTCTTCAGGTCCTATGCCAGTGCAGAACCTGCACTCGATTTCAGCCCTCACTACAGTTTCTTTATGCCATTTCCGTGGTGTAGAGGGGCCACAACTGCCCAAATGCTTTCTCCAGGGGCAGCAGCAGCTTAGGCACAACATACATAGCTCTGCCTTGCCCTCTTGGCACAGCACATTCTCTGGCCTCTTGACAGATTTTCCTCCTGACCCCTCATACGTGGAGTCATAGCACTGATTGTTAAGGCTGTTGGCCCACAAACCAGAGAAGAGGGACATACAAGACAGATAGCCTTTTATGTTTTAATTTTTAAAATAAAAATAAAGGCCATACCAAAAGTGGTGAAAGCTCTGCTGTTTGAGTTATTTAAAACTAGCCTGCACTCATCTATTACAAGTAACTAGCAGAATCCTGTTTCAGGAGAAAGATGGGAGAAGAGGTATTTTTCTCTAATTTCTCTGATGTTATGATTGTTTACATCAATATTAGCCCAGTATCCCCCAAGCTGACTCAAAAAGGTTCTTGCAATTACTTTACATAACCAACTTCAAATTAAATTACATGAAAGGTCATTCTTTCCATAACAATCTCATTTGCATTTTGTCAGAAAAAAGTTTCCTACTAATAACAAAAAACACCGCATCACGCACCCAACTGGTTTTGTGCCCACTCTTGTTATTTAATACTAGCATAGTGATTTTCTGTTCAGGGTGAACAAAAATTAAATACAAAATTAATGAGATGGAAAGTATAATGCATAATTTAAATTTAGATTAATATAAATGGATGCTAACTTCATGTTTGTTTTATTAAAAAAAAATTAATTGGGGGTTGGCTGGCATAAATGTCAGACACCAACTCATCTGAGCCAGGAAGTCTGACATTATTGAGGACACTAATTCCTGAAAGACTCAAATTTGTCATTGAAGTGTGTCTGGGCTCTGCTTCTCCCCTGTGATCATGGTGAGTTGTAGACCAATACTGGTGCCTGCAGCTGTGATTCTGAGTTATTCAGAATGCACATGGGAGAAAGGAGGAGAGCAGTATCTTTTGGGGCTGGACAGGCCCCTCTCTAAAATTGATATTCATATGGAAAAAGAAGAATCCTCAGCAATTCTGAAGAGCAGTCTCCTGAAAGGCCATAAAGTTCTAACCTAGATCCCATGGAGGAAAGAAAGCCACCTGGAATGCCTTAGGAAAGGAAGTAAAGGAAGTCTTTAGGGTTTGGCTGTTTCCTAAAATGGAGAGGAAGAAGCAGTGCTAATGGGTGGGAAGGTGAGCAGAGTTTTGGGCATAGTTAATAGCAACTGTCCTCCCTACTCTATCATAAAAAGTGGTCAGATACTGTATGGTTCCTCTTCTTCGTTTAATAAAAGCAATCACAAAGAATCATTCAAGTCTCTCACACACTTCTAAAGTGCCCCTTAGCCCCTGCCTCTTGCATCCCAAATGCAAGGGGGGGAGGGATAGCTCAGTGATTTGAGCATTGGCCTGCTAAACCCAGGGTTGTGAGTTCAATCCTTGAGGGGGCCATTTAGGGATCTGGGGCAAAAATCTGTCAGCGGACAGTACTTGGTCCTGCTAGTGAAGGCAAGGGACTGGACTCGATGACCTTTCAAGGTTGTTCCAGTTCTAGGAGATTGGCATATCTTTATTTATATATTTATAATACATCTATGAGTCTTTCCCTCAGACACTCAATGTGAGCAATATGCAACCCTCTTTCATCACATTCATTACAGAAATTACAGAGAGGAAGAGGGAACGAACTGTGTTAGGAATGCCCTTAAAACCACCATGCTATCCAATACGGGGTCCAAACCCCAAAACTAGGTACTACTGGGGTGGGAAAAGTGAAAGATCCCCTACCCACTGTCTCATATGTTTTAGCATGGCTTCTGCAATACCCGCATATATACCCCACTTCCTGTCTACATAGAAGCCCTCTCCTACATTATCAGTAGAGTAAGAAAGACTCCTTTCCACAACCAGGAAGTGTGCAACTTAAAGAAAATTCCCTCAACTTTAGATAAATACAATATTTGGGGTTAGGGACAAAGCCACACTTTCGGGTCAGCTGTGAGAGGGCACTGAAAAGAGGGAGGATGGTCCACTGGACAGGATGTTATAGTGGCATTCAGGAGACCGTGGTTCAATTCTCTGCTGGGACCTTGAGTGACTTTAGTCTCTCTGTACCTCAGTTTGTCACCTGTATAATGTGACACCCCTACCTCACAGGGGTGCCACAATGCATTAAAGACTGTGAGGTGCTCAGTCACCATGGTGATGGAGACAATCTAGTGTCATGCCATTGCTAAACCCTGATGTTCTGTCTAGACTGAACAGCATGAGGAGCAGCAAAGTAGTAGTATTCCCAGTCGGAGAATGCCTGACAGAGTTTAAATTAGCGTTGTAACTTTTTAAAGAAAATGCCTGAAACAAACTAAGCAAGCATTTTTGTATTGGTGAAAATTAATTTAGACTGGGGGAAGAGACATGTTTAAAAATAACTATAAAAACTATTGTTTATGCCAGTCAAAGCAAAGATTTAATTTAAAGTGGGCAATGTAGGTTAATAGAAAACCTGTCAAGACATATCTCATAATTTAAGAAGTAGTTAACTTCAGTTTATAATAAACCTATGGAAACTTGAGACTGAAATCAGTTATTTTATTTGGATTCTTACACATTTTACAGACATTTGTTTTTGGAGGATAAAACACTTAGGGCTGGTCCACGCTACGGGGGGGAATCGATCTAAGATATGCAACTTCAGCTACGTGAATAACGTAGCTGAAGTCGAATATCTTAGATCGATTTCAAAAGGTACTTACCCCGGTCCACACCACAGCAGGCAGGCTCCCCCGTCGACAGCGCTTCCTCCGCTCGCGGAGCTGGAGTTCCGGTGTCGACGGGGAGCGGCTCTGGGATCGATTTATCGCGTCTAGACGAGATGCGATAAATCGATCCCAGAACATCGATAGCTACCCACCGAATAGGGCGGGTAGTGTAGACGTAGCCTTAGGGCCTGACCCAATGAAGTCAGTGAAAAGACTCTCATTAGCTTCAGCGGGTGCTGGATCAGGCCCATCAAGAATTGTTTAATCGTTATAAAGAATTATGGGAAGGAGGTGGAAATGGTAGGTTTAAAATTTCTTCTTCAACCTTGTTAATATCTTCACCTTTAATATTTTACAATAAAATTAAAAAGAAAAAATATGATAATACAAAATTCAGATTATACAATTAAAATGTATGTCCCAATCCTACAAAAGAGCATACACACAGATTCTTTTGTGAATGGGGCTGAACACAACTGTGCTAAGATTTGTTTTGTATGCAACCATTTGTTTCCAATATTTTTACTTACTATCATTTGCGCCCCTGTTCTTTGATAAACTTATTCGTGTTTTCACTATGGCTACAATTAAGCACTGTGTGGTAAACGGAGTGGTGATCACTATAGGGATGTCGCTCAGAATAGCTGATAATGTGGATTGGACTGTGCTCTGGTAGACTGGGCTTGATGGAGGGAGACTTTATCAAGGTCATAGAACAGCTTTAATGTAATCAGAAATCCAACAAGAAATGGACTGAGCTGTTACTGGTTGACCTCTAACTCTCAGCATTGGCAACAAAAAGCCTGGGAGAGGGTCTAAAGGATTTAGTACGATCCACAGAGCATGCCAACGTCCTACAAAAGTCTAAAATGTGGAGTTTCCTTTCAGCTTTGGAAGAGTGAGGTTTCAGGAACCACACAGAGAAGATTAATAGTTTGATTCAGGTGGAAAGCTGATACTATCTTCGGCATAAACTTAGGATGTGGCCTAACGCAAACTTTTGAAAGATTGTGAAAAGGACCAGCTAAAAGAGCTTGAACCTTCCTTGCAGAAGTGACTGCCACCAGAAACACTGTCTTCCTGGACAACAAAGATAACAATGTTGTCGCCTTAGGTTCAAAGGGAGAACCCATTAGTTTAGAGTAGACTAGGTTAAGGATCCATAAAGGTGCTGGGTCAGACACAGGTGGGTAGATGCTGACAAGACCCTTCAGAAGTCTGGAAACCAGAGGGTAAGAGAAGATGGAAAAGCCATCCCATGGAGGATGCAGAGCAGATATGGAAGCCAGGTGAACTCTCACGCAACTAACTGAAAGGCCAGATGATTTCAGGTGTAACAAAACAGTCAAGTATATTTTTGACCTCTGTGTTGAGACTGCCCAAATTGAAAATCTTTTCCACTTTGCAGCATCTGTAGCTCTAGTGCATATATGTAACTAGCGCACGTAGTGCCTGCTGCTCACCAAAATGGCTTGAACATCTCGGGAGCACAATCTCTCATGAGTATTCAACCAGAGATCATCCATGCCATGAGGTGGAGAGATTGGAGACTGGGGTCAGGGACCTGCCCTGGTTTTGAAATAGATGATCCTTGACTAGGGCAAAGTTACTGGAGATGTGATGGAAAACCAATGTAGATCCATGAACCAGTAGAGCCTTGGCCAGGCTAGTGCCACTAGGATTCAAGTTGCTTTGTTTCTTTTCAGTTTCCTTAGTATCCTTGGAATTGGAGGAACTGGAGGGAAAGCATATAGGAGATGACTGAACCAGGGAAGAAGAAAGGCATCTGCAATGGAACCCCAGCTTCCCCCAACCATGGAGCAAAATCTCTTGCACTAGTTTTCAGGTTGGTAGCAAACAAGTCTATCATTGGGTACCCCTCACTGGTGAAAGATTTGGAAGATTTTCTGATTGACCACTCACCTTGGTCTATGAAATCCCTGCTGAGGGTGTCTGCAATTGTGTTCCTCACTCCTGGAATGTGGAATGCCTTGAGGAAGACATTGTTTCTTATACATAATTCCACAAGTGGATAACTTCCTTGCATAGCTGAGATGATCTTGCACCTCTCTGCCTGTTCAGATAAAATATGGCACTGGTGGTGTCTGTAAGAACTTGTATCACATGGTTCTTGATGGCAGACACAAAGTCATAGACTCATAGACTCATAGACTTTAAGGTCAGAAGGGACCATTATGATCATCTAGTCTGACCTCCTGCACAATGCAGGCCACAGAATCTCACCCACCCACTCCTGGAATAATCCTCTCACCTATGTCTCAGCTATTGAAGTCCTCAAATCATGGTTTAAAGACTTCAAGATGCAGAGAATCCTCCGGTAAGTGACCCGTGCCCCATGCTGCAGAGGAAGGCAAAAAACCTCCAGGGCCTCTGCCAATCTACCCTGGCGGAAAATTCCTTCCTGACCCCAAATATGGCGATCAGCTGAACCCCGAGCATGTGGGCAAGACTCACCAGCCAGACACCCAGGAAAAAGTTCTCTGTAGTAACTTCTAACATCCCATCATTGACCATTGGTCCTATTTACCACTGATGGCAATTAATTGACCTTTGACTAAGATCATGTTATCCCATCAAACCATCCCCTCCATAAACGTATCTAGCTTAATCTTGAAGCCAGTTAGGTCTTTTGCCCCCACTGCTTCCCTTGGAAGGCTGTTCCAGAACTTCACTCCTCTGATGGTTAGAAACCTTCGTCTAATTTCAAGTCTAAACTTCCTGATGGCCAGTTTATATCCATTTGTTCTTGTGTCCACATTGGTACTGAGCTGAAATAATTCCTCTCCCTCCCTGGTATTTATCCCTCTGATATATTTAAAGAGAGCAATCATATCTCCCCTCAGCCTTCTTTTGGTTAAGGTAAACAAACCAAGCTCCTTGAGTCTCCTTTCATACGACAGGTTTTCCATTCCTCGGATCATCCTAGTGGCCCTTCTTTGTACCTGTTCCAGTTTGAATTCATCCTTCTTAAACATGGGAGACCAGAACTGCACACAGTATTCCAAATGAGGTCTTACCAATGCCTTGTATAACGGTACTAACACCTCCTTATCTCTACTAGAAATACCTCGCCTAATGCATCCCAAGACCGCATTAGCTTTTTTCACGGCCACATCACATTGGCGACTCATAGTCATCCTGCGATCAACCAGGACTCCGAGGTCCTTCTCCTCTTCCGTTACTTCCAACTGATGCGTCCCCAGCTTATAACTAAAATTCATGCAAGCCCAACAAATAGCTCTCCACTCCAGCAATTTATCTGGAGAAGACTCCTGGGGTGACCAAAGAACTTGTGCCCGAAGTTGACTGAGGTGGGTCCCCAACCTTTGGTAGACATCTGTTACCAGGGTCATATTCAAAACTGGGGACAGAAAGGGAACCCCTCTGCACACATTGCACAGATCCAGTCATCAATCCAGAGACTGGAGCAATCGTGGAGTCTGCATGTCTAGAGGATGCGTGGTAACACGATATATCGAATGGAGCCAGGCCTGCAGACAGTGATTGTGAAGTCTGGCATGAAGAGTTACATAAATGCAAAAAGCCACGTGGCCCAGGAGACATAGGCAGGCATGCACTGTTCTCACTGGGTTGCACTTGAGACTTTTGGACAGAAAGGCTACAGACTGAAATCTTTCCATCGGAAGGTAAGCCATGGCAATCCTGGCATTGACATCTGCATTGAGAAAGGTTTTGCTTAGTGTTGGTTATAACTGTGATCTGTCCAACTTTGGTTGCAGGCTCAGATGAGAGAACAGCTGCCTGATGACACACATGCTGTTTTGGATTTGGGGGTTACCTGATGTACTGTAGCCAATCGTCCAGATAAGGAAATATCTGAATGCCTAAATATTATATGTGGGCTGCCACCACTGAGATGCACTCGGTGAAGACCCTTGGAGCTGATGAAAGCCCAAAAAGGAGCACCGTATGCCAGTATCGGCTGTTGCTTGCTATGAATCAAAATAATTTCCTGTAGCCGAGAGGTTTTGCCACATGTAAGCATCCTATAAATCTAAGGCACCATGCCAATCTCAGAAAAGAGAGATGAACTGGATAACATCTCCCTCCTTCACTGTGCTGAGCACTTAACTTGTCTGACATGATCTCTGTCCAAACACAGAGAAAGAGAGACAGGCATCTTCCAATGGAAGGAATAGGTGGCTGTTTCAGTACGCTGTCCTCTATCACTCAATATGACTGCTTAGAGGTTGAACTTGTCTGTGAGAAGGGCCTGTAGGCGAAGGCAACTGCCACCTCGGGGAGGTCTAGACCTTCTTTTGGTAAAGCCTTGTGACCACTACTGGAAAGAGGATCTATAGTAAAGGTGAGGTCTAAATTGCTTGCTCTTTGTCACTGGCCTTACTGGTCTTGGTCTGTTCTGAGGGAGTCTAGATCCATCTGCTATGGTATCTATATGTGCATAATCACTAAATTAGATAGATAGGACAAAGGGTCCCAAAAATAAGAACTTGTGGAAAACAACAACAACAAAGTGCCTGACAGATTTAATTTCTCAATAAAACTACATTTGCAACAGATTATATAAATACAAAGAAAATATTTCCCCTAACGTTGATTACTTATGAATTTAATATTAACAACGATAAATGTGTGTGTATTTTCCATGATATCACAAGGCCCAACCTGATATGGTGTCTGTTGCAAGGCGTTAGAGCCCTCAAACTCCCACTGACCACCCATATGTCAATAGGAGTTATGAGTGCTGAGTACCTCCTGTGATTATGCCCATATTCACCAGGATATTTATTATTGCATTTTCAGTATTAGATTATGTGAAATATATGTATTTCCTGCCCATTATTTGACTTTTTTAATTTTCAATTTGTAGCCAAAGATGTCTTTCTGAAGTTCAAGGAAAATAATTCCAATTTTGCAACCTGTTATTAAAAATTCCAACACATTTTGTAGATAATGATCTAATTTAAAAATTGAAAAAATGATTAGAGAACAATTCACTCTAGAAGTAAACAGAAATTTTAATAATGAAGATACTCTTTCACACACAAAAATATTTTAAGGGAGAACAAACCTTTAAAGCCATCAGGATACACATCAGGAAGAAATTTGGTGCTGATATCCCCCTGAACAAAGCGTGGATGGATTATCACTTCTCGCAGTAAAGCTATATTGTGAGTCACACCTATAAATAAAACATTGAGTCAAATCAGATGAATGTGTTAATCACAAGCAATACCGAGAAACAAACAAAACAAAACAGATTCAGGGGGCTGCTTTTTCCCCCTCAGGCTGAATTCCAGTCAACCAATTAGGCAACCATGGCACTGACAGAATCATTTTTTGAGGAGGATGGTCCACCTAAAACTCAGACATTGGCTATTCCTGGACGATTCAGTTTAATTAAGACATAAATCTTTGTAATTCTCACCTCTCTGACAGACTCTGATTCAAAACCTAATTCAGTCAATAAGGGCAAAAAATGACCATGAGGTTTTTGCTTTAGTCCAAGCAGATATAGGCAGGACTTAAAGAGAGCTCAGTGAAGTCTCATCAGAGTATCAGTGCCATACCCACAAGCTCAGCATTTCCCATTTACCACACCCACCTTGTCAGTCTTATGTTTTAAGACTGTTTTAGAGACATCCTGTTGGAAAAGTTATGTACATAGCAATGAAAACACTGGTCCATTAAAAGATTTTACCTCACCTACCTTGTCTCTCTATTGAGTTTGTTATAAAATCTAATATAAATGCTTCATTCTGTCATTTATAATTCATGAAGGTTATCTATAGATCTTACCAAAAAAATTGAGAGAGTTATCTGTGCTTTCTTCATACTTGCACACCATCCTCTCTAGAATACAATCTTCATATCTTCTTACTCAACCTTGCTCGGTCAAATCTCTAATCAAGTTTTTCACTCCCATCTGCATTACATGGCACTCATGGCCACAAAAGGTAAAATACTGGTTCTTAGTTTTTGCATTTTCCCTTCTGCTTATCCTTTTCTGTCTCTATCTTCTCCCACCTTTTATTTTTTTCCCCTCCATTTTACTGCTTTTGGGGGACATTGTGCCAGCAAAGAAATGGAGCTTTTGACTGCTAGGAGACAGAGAAGGCCAGGATCCGTGGGTGAATTGAACCCTGCTCTCTGTTGCTTCGGACAGTTTCCCACGACAATATAGCTCAAAAGCATGCAAGTTATATTTTAATACAGTGCTCCCTCAAAAACATTCTGCAATAAACCTCAAATTCTGGAGGAGTATCTACCACAGAGAGACAGAGTGAAAGACTGAGTAAACTATTCATTTATTTTCTCATTTAAGCAAAAATCTCTCATATCCACAATCTCTAGAAAAACAAACACATTCAAATCCACTTTGCTAGAAACATTTAAAATTTATTTCACAAAACTATATTGACTATATAAATAGCACAACACGCTGTTAAGTCTATGTAATTTCATTGAAATGTTGGTGGAAGGTGCCCACTTTGTAGAGGTGCATGGAGGGGATGGAGGTAGCAAGAATACAGCATCTTCCCAGGTGAAACTGCTTATATCAGCCATTTCTAAAGTTAAAAACTTTTCTCTTGTGAGAGCCATCTCTGGAAAGGATAATTTAGGAGCATCCAGAGAGGAGGTAATCTCCATCAAAGATCACTATCCTTACTCTTCCTTTAATTTAGGGAAGGACTTTTAACAAAAGGTTTCCAAGAGCCATCGTGAGCATAACAAAGACCTGGCTAGAGAACAATGTCCCACAGTAAACAATGGCATTTCTTTCAAGTCAATATAGTTATTAGAGTTATGTAATTATATGAAGAGCATAACCCATATAATATTAACTGGAGTGGGCACTTTCATTAAGAGTCCTAACATTCAGAGGAAAGCTTCCTAGCTTTGTATTTTAGAGATCGTCACTTAACAGGTACATTTTCAGGGATTAGTAGAAACTGAACATCAACCTTGAAGACTGCTTAACTGGTCTTTCTGATAACCATAATTAAAAATAATAAAATATGAAACTGCTGTACTATTTGCACCGGAATAGGTAAATATAGTTAAACTTCACAATTGCAGCTCTAACAAACTATTTACATTTTCTTTTTTCTGAAATGGAGATACCGCCACAGAAATACAGTGAATGGTTTTCTTTAAATGCACTATATTTTTTCCCTTTTTCCTTCTCCAGCTTTAGAAACATGAATAACATTCTTGTTATCTTATGCATAACCCAGTTCACACACTTTTAAAAAACATTTTCCCCCTACAGTCTGCTGCCGGTGTGAATTTTCTAGCTCTCTGTGTGGCCGATACTGAAACCACTTTCAACACATGGAATCTGACTTTGGCCTCATGAAACAATGTTGAAGCTCTAAAGACTAGTTCATGAGCCATTAACCAGCACCATACATCTAGTTCAATTATGAGAATTTGACCATGTGATTAAAAGAAAATGAGTTTCTAAGCCACCTGGGTGATTTGGTCATTCAAGCACTTTGAATGTTTACATACATATAACATTCCATTCTTTATACCTCCAACAAACACTTTCGTAAAAACATAGAACTGTTACAGAAGATAAATTAATGTAACTTGGGAACAAATATAATCTATATTTTGGATACTACAGAGCACAGCTATCCAAGCATAAGACTAACTATTGACTTTTCCCCTAATTTTCCTACTTGACTAGAAACTTCAGCAAGTTAAAATATGACAGATTTTCAAGAGCAGCTTCAGATTGTAATTAAAAACACAACTGAGTAGCCCTTCAGTGTTCTCTGACTTTGATTGAATGCAAAATGTAATATGTTACAATGTGAAACCATATCATCTCATGTTTTTCTTTCCTAAACCACTATAAGATCCCTGTTGAGATGATGGCTGATGACAGATGACAGAGATCTTGGTGTCTCAATTGATTGCCCCAAAAGACCTGAAATCAAAAACTACCATGAGTATCTTAATTCATTCCAAACCATGTGTAACGGGGAAAAAATCAGAGGCTTCTGCAGTGCTTTCAGCTCTAAAAGTCCTTCTACAAGTTCAATAAAAGCAGGCAAGCCTAGGTGTTTCAGAAGCAATATAAGAAGTGTGTTCTCCATATGTAAATTAGCATTTTAATATGCAATCATTTCCTTTCAAAGTACCATGAAAGACTGTATCTGTTCCCAAGATCACTTGTTTAAATAATGAACGGATGGTTGATCTACTTCTTAAAAGTGAGTTTACAGCTTCAATGATGTTCCTAATCACAGACTGAAAAAATAATAACGTGCCACCCTAAGTCTTCAGAAGTCTAGAAGTTTTAGATTTACAATTTAGCATGACCTCTGTCAAAGTTCATAAGGTCTCCATCTGTGTGTGAATAACTGCCACGCTACAGAAATGTGGACCCCTAGAACAGCTTGCTCCTGACTACCTGCTGCTTCCCAAACACTGGCCAGACATTAGCCCCCACTTTCACAGGATCAAACAGAGGCCAACAGGCACAGCTTATTTTATGCAAAGTTAGAAACTAAACTGAACTATATTATATCCATTCTGCAATTGATTAATTCCGCCATCAGCCCAGGACTTAAAAAAATATATATTTTTTTTAAATCACATTTTGTAATCCAGAAAACCATGAGATAAAAATCACTAAAATTCAGTTTCATTTTGTTTCCTTCATAAAACAACTTTTTATTTCTCTACCTCTCATTCACATTCTTAAGAGAGTTGCCAGTATAAATAAGGATCACAATCACAGCTTTGTTGTTCCCCTCTCTGACCTCTTGTCTACACTGCAATAAAACACCCGTGGCTGGGTCATGTCAGCTGACTCAGTCTTGCAAGGCTTGGGCTGCAGGGCTATAAAACTGCAATGTAGACATTCGGGTTCAGATTGGAGCCGAGGCTCTGGGACCCTCCCCCTTGTGTGGTCTCAGAGCCCAGGCTCCAGCCCAAGCAACTACACTGCAATTTCATAACTCTACAACCTGAGCCCAAGTTAGCTGACCTGGGCCAACTGTGGGTGTTTTAGTGAAGTGTAGACATGCACTGTGAGGCACAATACAGTAGAGTTTAGTAGTAGTTGCCAACAGGTAGATTTTTCTTATTTCTTTTTCCTTCTTTCCATCATAATGTCCACTGTAGAGTATTAATGAAACAAAAGATCTGCTTAAGATGTGCTTTAAATTCTTTAGCTATTATTATTTATCTATTAATTTTGAGACAATATTCCTCAACAGCAGCCTCATAAAAAAAGCATGAGGATTCTTTGGGTCAATGCCCTAGCTTTTAATTTAAGGAGACCTAACACTATATATAATATCTCTTGGGTCCAATTAATTTTGTGATCTGAACCAACATCCTAGTGAACACCTGTGCACATTACAAAACCAAAACAATTTGGCATAGTTTGATTAGTAATCTTGGTATCCTTGTTTAGGAACAGAGGGCCCAAAATCCATTGTCAGAGTTATATGATGAGATCTGCATATTGCCTGCCTATCTGCACTGTACCTGGTCCAACTCCATGCTATCTGGAATATGCTCGTGGAACAAAACCACAAATACCAGTAAATTCACCCCTTTTTTAATTAATTAAAAAAAAAAAAAAAAAAAACTACAGCCAAGCTCATGTGTCGTCCTTCTCCAACACTATCACCAAAGTGATGAAGTGATAAAAATAATTTTGTACAAAGCAAAATTATACAGAAGGGATGCGGATGGGATGATATACAAATTACAGTATTTAGTCACTAAAAAGCAAAATAAACTTGGTTTTGTGCCTTAGCATTCCATGAGCAACATTTTCACAATAAATATTTACTGACACTAAACATATTCAGTGTTGATTAGCCCTTTTACAGTATTAAGCTTCTGTCAGCTTGACATTCACAAACACAAATCTGCATTTATCCATGTAAACTTAATTGGAGCCCTACATGCCTCTCCGCAGATAAACAATTCAATATATTTAACTTGCTGAGAATTTTAATTGTGTTAAGTGGAATGGAAAGAACTTTATTTGCATACTTATTGATTGCTAAAACATAACATTCATTTTATGCAGAATTTGAATTGACTGATAATTTAGCAATGCTAGTCTGAAAAAAATACTCTAGTACTGTACTTTACAAGTTATTACATTCAGTAGGTATTCCATTTTATTTCATTAGGACCTCAAAAAACTAACTAAATAAATAAATTCAAGTACTACACTGAGTTACAATTTCAGACAATGATCATCGGAGCAGTCGAGATAGGTCTGCAGGTTTTACATCTGTTTTTATGGCAGGGCCTGGTGCTGCTTTGGGTTGGTGATCCTGGGCTATGGGGAATGTCCTTCTGATGATGCACTTGGAGTGACTGGGGGGGGTGGTGGGAGGGTTGTCTGAAGGACAAAAAGAGGGTGTTTGGGAAAGAAATCTTTCCAGATGTTGATCCCATCACGTATGGGTTGTAATTGTTTAATGATACCCATATGGATTCCAGTGTGGGGTGGTAGGTGACAACCCGGGGTGTGCGATGCAAAGTAGATTAGTTTTTTAATTGAAATAGGTTCTCACGGGGTATTTGGGTGGCCCGTTGCATGATGTGATCTGCTTCTCTGGTGGAACGTCCTAGTTTGGTGAAGGCAGCTTTAAATCTGTTAAGATGTGTATCCCAGACTTTCTCCTCAGAGTATATTCTGTGGTATCTGAGGACTTGGCTGTAGATAACAGATTCCTTGCTGTGTCTGGGGTGGTTACTGGATCTTTGAAGGAAAATGTGATTATCCATGGATTTCTTGAACATTGTTGTCCGTAGGGTTCTGACTGTGGTGTCCGGGGAGTGGATGCTGGTATGGGAGTGTTCTAGAGAGAGTTTGATGGATGGGTGGTAGCTGTTGAAGATGTGGAGGAAGTCTATGATACGGTTTAGGTCATTGTCAAGAGGTTGAAAATATCAATGTATCTCAGATATATCTTTGGTTCTGTGGTGTATTTGTCCAGAAATTCTTCGTCAGGTGGCCCATGAAGAGGTTGGCATACTGGGGAGCATTCCTAGTACTCCTAGCTATTCTCATGGTTTGGATAAAGTGTGTTGTTGAACGCAAAACTGTTATGGGTGAAGATGGAATTTATAAGTTAGGCAATATGTTTGAGGTGGATATCTGAGTGTTGTCCATTCTCTTGTAGATATGTGAGGCAGGCAACAGTGTCATCATTGTGAGGGATATTTGTGTATAGAGAGCCCAAATCCATGGTTGCCATGTGTCACGGAGTCCCCGGGCGATGCTCTGGAACTACTCCATATGAAGTCAGTCAGGACTCTGGGGGAGCCTCCTCTCTGTGAGCATACTGTCTCCAGGGCAAGAAGCTTACACAGCTTCGACCTTCCTGCAGCTGACCTCACAGCATTCAGCATCCCCATCCACACCATGCACTTCCCACAGCTAGTCCACACAGGCGGGGCTCCTGGGGAAGCCAGTGGACCCTGCACCCCAAATCAGACATGACTCTCAACCAGTCAGTAAAACAGAAGGTTTATTAGACGACAGGAACACAGTCCAAAACAAAGCTTGTAGGTATAGGAAACAAGACCCCTAAGTCAGGTCCATCTTGGGGCCAGGGAGGCCAGGGAGCCCAGAGCCCCATCTGGGCCTCCCTCCACTTACCCAGCCCATTCCAAACTGAAAGTCTCCAGCCCCTCCTCTGGCCTTTGTCTCTTTCCCAGGCCAGGAGGCCACCTGATCTCTTTGTTCTCCAACACCTTCAGCTGGCACCTTTGCAGGGGCGGGACCCAGGCCATCAGTTGCCAGGAGACAGGGTGCCAGCCATTCTCTGTGCAGACACCATCACACTGGCCCTCCAGGCTCTGCAACAATCACACACCCTTATCCCACCACCTAGATACTTAAGAAATGCATAGGGGAAACTGAGGAATCCCCACAGTATTCAGAGAAAACTAAGAACATTCCCGCTTCGTCACACCATGATGGTGTTCTGAAGGAGGTAGTTAAAGTTGCAGAGTTTGTGGAGGAAGACGGCTGTGTTCTGGAGGAAGCTGACCCTTTGTGTGGTGAGTGGTTTGATGATGATTTCTGTGAGTTCTGATATTTCTTCAGTAAGAGTGCCATGGTCAGATATGCTGGATTTGCCTGGCTTCCCTTGTTTGTGTATCTTGGGAAGCCTGTAGAAGGTTTGGGGGAGAGGGGTGATGTTGTAGAGTTTCTCTTGGCGTTGCTTGGGGAAGGATTTGATGATATCCTTAAATTCCTGGGTGAACTGTGGTGTGGGGTCTTCTTTGAGTTCTTTATAGTGGGTGGTGTCAAAGAGTTGGCAGTTGGCTTGACGTAGTCATCGCTGTTGAGAACTATGGTGGCACCTCTTTTGTCTTCTGGTTTGATCACTATCTGGAAGTTAGATTTCAGGGACTATATAGCTGCTGTCTCAGCCGTGGAGAGATTGTGGTGGATGTGATGTTTGTTAAGGATTTCACAATCTTTTTTTTTTCCCCTGAAGCACTCAAAATAATGATCAAGTGTGCGGTTTCATCCACTAGCTGTCCAGTCATAGGATTCTTTTTTCTTATGACAGTTGGTGGGGAGGTGGTAGGTGTGGCTGGTATCATCATTGTTGTGAAATAATTATTTGAGATGGGGTCAGCGAAAGAATTCTTCTAGTTCTCCACAAGTTAGTACGGTATCAGGTTCTCTGAAGGGGCAGAAGTTTAGTCCCTTGGAGAGAACAGATAATTCTGCTCCAGTTAGAGGTAGTCTTGATAAATATACAAGGTCGGGGTGTTGTGTAGTATCCATATGGTGGGTCCGGGTGCAATGGTTTATCCTGGAGCAGAATTATGTGATGATTTCTTGTTTGAGGTGGTCCCTTCTGGAGTATATGAGGTGCAGGAGATGGTTACTCAATTTTTCTGAAGTCCTTCTGCAGAGCTGTTTGGCATACTTGGAATTGTATGTAGTAGTCAGAGGGTTACAGATGGTGAGTCTTCTAGGATGATGTTTTCTTTCTTGCATTTTCCAAGAAAGTAGATGTCGCTGTTTAGTTTTGCTTCCTTTTTCTTCATGATGTGCAGTTTCCATTTCAGACAGCAAAATTTGATATTTTCCATTGTTGTTTGTGGTGTTGTAGCTGTACTGATCCCAGGATATTAGAGAGACAAGGTGGGTGAGGTAATATCTTTTATTAGATTAACTATTATTGGTGGGGGGGGAAGCTTTTGAGCTACACAGATCTCTTCTCCGGGTCTGGAAAAGGTACTCAAGCCTGGTGTACACTAGGAAATTGGGTTGGTATAACTATGTTGCTCAGGGGTGTGAAAAATCTCCATCCTTAAGCAATGCAGTTAAACTGACCTAATCACCAGAATTCTACCATCGACCTAGCCACCATCCCTCAGGAAGGTGGATTTCCTATGCCGATGGGAGGACCTCTGCCATCGGCACAGGTAGTGTTTTCACTGAAGCACTACAGCAGTGCAGACAAGCCCTCAGAGTGTCACCGCGAAATACCAGGTAAAACACATTATTTATCATAAGTAGTGTGACGGGGCAAGGCCAGAGGGCTATAGGAAAGTGGTAAGGAACCAGTATGTTAGCCCCAGGCTAAACAAATCCCTGATACCTTATGGCAGTTGCTCCAGGTTAATCAAGACACATGGGGCCAATTAAGAACTTTCCAGAAGGCAGGGAGGTTGATTGAGACACCTGCAGCCAATCAGGGGCTGGCTGAAACTAGTTAAAAGCCTCCCAGTGAGGCAGTGAGGGGCACATGTCAGGAGCTGTGGAAGGAGGTTGCGTGTGAGGAGCTGGGAGCAAGAGGCACTAGGAGCTGAGAGTAAGAGGGCGTACTGCTGGAAGATCCTGTGGTGAGGATAAAGAAGGATTCTACTAGAGGGGAAGATCTCTGAGGCAAGCAGAATCCGCCAATAAGCGCAGGACCCACCGAGGTAGAGAAGGAACTTTGTCACAGTAGTTAACACATATTCTATGAGACCATTCAAGGTGAAGCGGCCAATTCCCATCTCTGCAGTCACAGGACCAAAAAAAAGAGGGGTTAGTGAGTTACAGATTGTTGTAATAAACCATTAATCCAGTGTCTTTATTAAATCTCTGATTTTCAGTGTCCAGCAAAGTTATGAATGTAAGTTCCCAGGCTGGTCTTTTGAAGGTGTTCTGCAAGTTTCCTTTGAGGGTGACAACGAAGAGGTCAGACGTGAAGTGATTGCTTTGTGAAGAGTGTTCATTTGTTATTCTCTGAGTTCATTCTGCTTCAATATAGGGGGAAAAAAACTCCAACTGCACACCCCTAGTTGTCACCTATCCCCCACACTGGAACCCATACAGGGTAACATTAAACAATAAGAACTTAAGAATGGCAATACTGGGTCAGACCAATGGTCCACCTAGCCCACTATCCTGTCTTCGGACAGTGGCCAGTGCCAGATGCATCCAGTCTGAGCTTCTGGTGGTTGGAGTTTTAGGGACACCCAGAGCACGGGGCTGCACCCCTGACTATTTTGGTTAACTGCCATTGATGGACCTATTCTCCATGAATTTATCTAATCCTTTTTTGAATATAGTTATACTTTTTTGCCTTCATAACATCCCCTGGCAATGAGTTCCATAGGCAGACTGTGAGTTGTGTGAAGTATCCCTTATGTTTGTTTTAAACTTGTCGCCAATTTTCATTGGGTGACCCCTGGTCTTTTGTTATGTGAAAGGGTAAACAACACTTTCTTATTCACTTTCTCCACACCATTCATGATTTTATAGACCTCTAATATAGCCACACTTAGTTGTCTCTTTTCTAAGCTGAGCATTCCCCATCTTCTAAATCTCTCCTCAGGTCGAAGCTGTTCCATACCCTAATCATTTTTGTTGCCCTTCTCTGTACTTTTCCAAATTCGATCTTTTTTGAGATGGGGCAAAAACCAGACGTTCACGCAGCATTCAAGGTGTAGGCCCTACCATGTTTTTATAGTGGCATTATGATATTTTCTGTCTTATTTTCTATCCCTTTCCTAGTGGTTCCTAACATTAGCAGCTTTTTTTTTTTTTACTGCTGCTGCACACTGAGCAGATGTTTTCAGAGAACTATCAAGATCTCGTTTTTGAGCAGCAAAAGCTAATGTAAACCCCATCATCTTGTATGTTTAGTTGGGATTATGTTGCCCAATGTGCATTACTTTGCATTTATCAACACTGAATTTCATCTCCCATTTACTTGCCCAGTCACCAAGTTTACTGAGATCCCTTTAATTCTTCGCAATCAGCTTTGGACTTAACTATCTTGTAATTTTGTATTGTCTGCAAACTTCATCACCTCAGTGTTTAGCCCTTTTTCCAGATCATTTATGAATATGTTGAACAGCACTGGTCCCAGTACAGAATCCCGGGGAACCTCACTTTTTACCTCTTTCCACTGTGAAAACTGATCGTTTATTCCTATCCTTTGTTTCCTGTCTTTTAACCAGTTCCTGATTCATGAGAAGACCCTCCCTCTTTTCCCATGACTGCTTACTTTGCTTAAGAGCTCTTAGTGTGGGACTGTCAAAGGCTTTCTGAAAGTCCAAGTATACTGTATCCACTGGATCACCCTTGTCCACATGTTTGATGACATCCTTAATAGATTGGTGAGGCATGATTTCCCTTTACAGACACCATGCTGACCCTTCCCCAACGTACTGAATTCATCTGTGTCTGATAAGTCTGTTCTTTACTATAGTTTCAACCAATTTGCCTGGTATTGAAGTTAGGCCTACTGGCTAGTAATTGCAAGGATTGCCTCTAGAGCCTGTTTTTAAAATCGGCATCACATTAGGTATCTGCCTGTCATCTGCTACAGAGGCTGATTTAAGTGATAGGTTACATATCTCAGTTTCTAATTCTGCAGCTTGATATTTGAGTTTCTTCAGAACTCTTGGTGAATACCATCTGGTCCTGATGACTTTTTACTGTTTAATTTATCAATCTGTTCCAACATCTCATATTAACAACTCAATCTGTTATAGTTCCTCAGATTTGTCTCCAAAGAAAAAAAAGACTCAGGCATGGGCATCTCTCACACATTACAATCCATACCTGATGGGGACCACATCCTTAAAGAAATCTTTCCTGAACCCCCTCTTCTGGCCTTCAAACAACCCCCCAACCTTACAAAACTCATCATCAGAAGCAAGCGCCTCACAGACTAGAGCTCTCAAACTCAAAACAGCACCAGACACTGCCATAACAGGTGCAAAACCTGCAGAAATATCTCCACTCCTACAATGATGAATACACCCCTTAACACACCTTTCAAGTCCCATGGGTCCTACACATGCCTATCACAACATGTGGTGTTCCTCATACAGTGCACGAAATGCCCCAATAAAAACTATGTAGGTGAAACCAGATTATCACTGTGCTCTTGAATGAACTCACACAGAAAAATGATTTTAAAAAAATCATATCACCCTTGGGCAAGAGGAAGTTACTTACCTGTAATTGGAAGTTCTTTGAGATGCATGGTCCCTATCTGTATTTTACTTGTAACTGGGGTGGTTACACATTCGCACCATGTGCCTGGAGCCGGAGAACTTGAAAGTAGTGTCCGTTGGTTCACACATGCATGCACTCTGACTTACATCATGCCTCCAACCAAGGGCATAAAGGGAAGAGTGGACTGACTGCCTCTCCAGTTCCTTCTCCACCACAAATCTGAGGTGATCCAAAGCAGAAGGGAAGGAAGACAGGGAGTGGAATACAGGCAGGGACCGCACATCTCAAAGAACCTTCAGTTACAGGTAAGTAACCTCCTCTTCTTCTTCTAGTGATGGTCCCTATTGCATTCCACTGAGGGTGATTAACAAACAGTACTTAAGTAGGAGGAAGATGCGAGGCTATAGATGACAGGGCTGAGCAAAGGAGTCATTCCAAAGGAGGTATCAGCAGAGGAGTCTTAGACTAGGGCACAGTCTCTTGCAAAGATGTGAATGGAGCCCTACGTGGCTACTTTGCAGATATCAAGGAGGGATACCGCCTGAAGAAATGCCACAGTCACTGCTTGTGCTCTCATGGAATGAGCTCTTACCCCGTGCAGCAAGAGATCCATTTGGAGATCTTCTGGGTGGAGGTCGCTTGTCCACGGATTTTTTCCGTTATAGTGACGAATAGTTTTGGGGACTTCCTCATTAGTCTTGTTCTGTGTTGGTAAAAGGCCACAGCCAACTGGACATCAAGAGTGTGGAGTCTCTGTTCCTCAGAGGAAGTGTGCAGTTTGTGGAAGAACACAGGTAAGTGGATCAATTGGTTCAAGTGAAGAAAGCGATTACTGATCTACTTCAACTGTTCTTCGAGATGTGTTGCACATTTCCATTCCAATGTAGGTGTATGCATGGCCCAAGCATAGTCACCTGAAATTTTTCCCTTAGTGGTGTCCATTGGGTTAGCTCTAGCGCCTTCTGGTGCCATGTGCTCATAATGACAGTATAAAGGGCCCTGCCGACCCTGTGCCCCTCGATTCCTTCTTCCGGCAACTCCAATAAGAGGGGTGGGTCTCCACCTAGCCAGGTAACATTGTCTAGTGGAATCTTTCTTTCTACTTTCTAGTAGTAGGAAGATGTGTTTTCCTGGAAGGTAGGCTGCTGATAAGGTGATTTGGTTGTGGACACACAAGCTCCACAAGCTGACTGCTTCTACACACAAGGAGATGAATCTCACTCTTCCTTGCTTGTTGACATAGAAGACGGTCATATGATTGGAAGAAAGGCCTTGTGTGCCTTCCAAACTGCTCATAACTCCAGAATATTGATGTGCATCCTGGACTCTCAGGGTGCCCAGGTGTCTTGTGTTGTGTGGCTGTCCATGTGGCCTCCCCAACTGAAGGATGCATCAGTGGTAATGGTCCTCTCTGACCTAAAAGTGGAGGCTGGTCCCAAGCTGGCGTGTGTCTTTTGGGAGGTGGAGGATTTGTAGGGTAAGGAAACAAAGATTCCTTGGTGGTTTGGAGACTTCCAATGAGAAGAAAGCTCATTCCGCTTCCACAGGTAGTACTATTGGTGACGCTGCAGGGAGGTTGTATCTTGAGGAAGAAGCAGGCGATAAACTTCTCCAAGCGGTCCACTCGAAGAATAAACACATTTCCCATAACGATCACTCCATATCTGACCTCTCAATCCTTGTCCTCAAAGGAAAACTGCATAACACCTTCCAAAAATGAGCCTGGGAGTTAAATTCATAACTTTGCTAGACACTAAAATGCATGGTATTAATAAAGACACTGGATTTATGACTTATCACAACAGTCTGTAACCCAGTAACACCTTCCTTTTTTGTCCTATGACTGCAGAGGTGTTAAATAGGCCATTTTACCTTCAACGGTCTCTTAGAATACAGATAATTACTCATGCTAAAGAAATCTGTTCCACATGGTATTTAGCTGTGACATTCTAAGTACCCTTCCCAGGCCTGAAGAAGAGCTGTGTGTAGCTCAAAAGCTTTTCTCTTTCACCAAAAGAAGTTGATCCAATAAAAGATATTACCATACACACCCTGTCTCATTCAGTAATTTATTATGTATAGTTAGGTGTATTTTAACTAATTAACTAATATTGGGTAAGCCACTCTACACAGCAAAGCCAGGGGACTTATGTATATACAATACTAATTTAAATGAAAGTTTGTCTGCTTTATTTCCAGAAAGTCCAGGCCTTCCCCCAGCACCATGTACGTTATCCCCTTTCTCCACCATAACACCACCTAATTTCTAGATAGCACTTCTCATCCATAGATCTCAAAACAATTTACAAAGGAGGTAATCATTATCCCTATTTTACAGTTGTGGAAACTGAGGCATAAGAGTTGTTCCTCCTACTCTTCCCTGTCTCCACATATATACTACGAGTATTTCTACACTGCAGCTAGGAGAGGGCTTCCCAGAGCAGGCACATAAATATGCACTAGCAGCATAGTTGGATGTTGCACAGGCGGCAGCTCAGGCTAGCCACCTGAGTACAAACCTGCCCAGGCCCCCTGGGAACGCACTTGGGTGGCTAGCCCAATCCACCGCCCATGCTACCTCTGGCTACACTGCTGTTTTTAGCGCACTAGCTCAAGCAGAGCCAGCACGTGTTTGTCTACCCACACTTGGAAGCAAACACCCAGCTCCTGGGGGAATTCTGCACCAAAAAATAAATAAATAAATACATAAATTCTGTGCCAATAAATTAAAAATTCTGTTCACAATACTTTAAGATTCTGCAAAATTCTGCATAATTTTGTCAAAATAACATCATATAATCACGCTAGTTTAATTCTTTTAGTAATTTATTTTAAAATACCTGTCAACAAGTATGTCAACAATACAGACAACAGCAAAAAAGATTCCCCAGGAGTAGAGAGTTAAAGACATCTCTACAACAACCCAGTTCCAGTTGGGGGATGCTGGAGGGAGCTTTGTGGGGCCCCCAGAGCCCAGACACTCACACCCCTTTCCCCTCAGAGCTGAACTATGGGGCACCCCCTGGCCCAGATACCAGCCTCCCTCTCCCCACAGAGCCCAGCCGTGGGGCAGTCCCCAGACATCAGCCCCACACACACACTGCCCAGCTGTGGGGCACCCCCCAGACATCAGCCCCCCTCCCCACAGAGCCCAGCTGCAAGGCAGCCCCCACACACATGCATCCCAGCTGTGGGGCAGCCCCCAGCCCAAACACCAGCCCCCCAGAGCCATTACTCTACTCAGCTTCTTCACTGTCCTGCCGGGGGACATGGTGTGGTGCAGCCCTGCCTTTCCTCACTCTTTGCCAGAGCTGGCTGGGTCTCCCAGGCCATCTCCCGTCCCCGGGAGAGTGAGGATCAAAGAGCGTGCAGCCTGCAGCCCAGCCAGGCTAGGCGCTCTGCTCACTGCGAGCTGGGCTTTGCAGAGTCCAGTGGCCCCTAGTGGGGGCCAGAAATTCTGTGGGGCAAACAGGGAATTCTACATTCTGCAGTGGCGCAGATTTCCCCCTGGAGTAGTATGTATACCCACAGAGACCTCCTCTTACACACAGTACCATCTATGCAGTACACTTCCCTCTCCTCTCATACATTCATCGTAAGCATCTCCTGGTTCAGTCTTTTTGTATCCATTTTCTTTTGAAATGTCACTCTTCTCTCGGCCTCTCTCTTGACTCCTATCCTGTCTCCTCTGTCTCTTCCTGTTGACTTCCTCCTCCACTACTGTTCTCTAGTGGCTGCCTTACTTTTCCCTCCACTCCATGTTTTTGCCCACTTTTAGTCTTTTGTTATTTCCTTTCACGTGCTCTTCCCATTTTTCCACAGAATACTCTGCTGCACTACTCCTTCCACAGCACAATAAAAACAACATGATTTCTTCAGTGAAGTAATGACAGAGCTTCGGCGGAACTGTAAATTTTACTTTCTTGCTTTACATGAATCAACAGGGAGCACAAAAAAAAAGTGTTGACACTTGTTGGTACAAGCAACTGACTCAATCAGACCCCTACTTGACTACTGAAATAATCAATTATCTCGCTTTTCCTCATAAACGTGCCCATTTTAATTAAACAATCATTTTAAACACAATTCACAGAGATAGAAATACACTACAAAAAACTTTCTAGAACATCATGCTAGGTTTTAAATATTTTGCTCAGTGAACAGATTATAAACATAACAAAACAAAAACTACAAAGATAAAAGACTCATTAGTGGGTGGGGGGTTGAGAATCACATAGCATCTGCTTAAATATTAGGTACAATAGGATTTCTTTTAGTAATAGCATGCTTCAGCTATTTAAAGAAAACACACTTACATCTTTGAGGATTCACAAATTAAAGAGGTAGTTTGGTCAAAATCCAACAGACACAAAAGAGCTGCAAGATAGGTCAAGTTTGGAAAGGGGAACAATTAATATATATTAAAAAAACATAATAGATGCTAATGTTGAGCCACTCCAACTCCAAATCCCCCCATAGAAGTGAATCATCATTCTTAATATTGAGGGACATTCAATTTTCCTTCAGCAGTCATTGTATAAAACTAGAATTATATCAACTCGAGACAAATCTATGTTTGAACTCAAGGAAGCTTGTCATCAGTGGACTGTACTGAAAGATCAGTAGATAAAAACGTGTTGCTGTTAGACCATTGGTCACTCAGAAGGCTATAAGTCCAGATTCTAAATGCAGATTACTTGTCAATGGAAAAGCATGGACCTATCAAGAGTAATAGTGTAGATATCTAGTGTAGAAAATAGAGAACAGGTTTTGTGTTCCAGTAACTGAATTGAGTATTACTTCAGTGAGTCCCACTTTCAGTCTTGATACTTGACTAGTGGATTCTAGGATTTCTTATTTCAGTGTACAGTAATTGTACTCTTCCACTACATATTAAATAGCACTATAAACTGACTGGCGCCTCAAAGCTAATGCTGTTCAATTATAATATTTTTATTTTTTTTCCAACCTTCCTCCTCCCCAAGAAACTGATATTTCAGATATTGTACATTGCAGTTCACTGTTGAAAATATGCAAAATTTCAATGAAAGCAAATAAAATTTGCTTTAAAAAGCAAACAGCAGTTTACACTCAAGTTAAAACGATATGTAGATGCAAATGAAGGAAGCCTATTTTAAAGAGACAAAAAATAGATCACCTCCAATTTCACCATTTTACTTTACTTGTGGAGTATAGACAGTGTGCTCAGATCTTCTCAGGGCAGAGAGGAAGAGGGATCCTCCTCTAAAGAGATTAAAATCTAAGAACTCCACTAAAACTCCTAAAAAGGCTGGGGTAAGAGGTACCAGGCTACATCAATGGTAGAGAGACACATTATGGCCAAGATGTTCAATTCTGGTTCCTAAATCCATATTTAAGTACCTGAGTTAGTGGGCAATTTTCAAAAGTGCTCAGAAATCAGAAGTGCCCACTGAAGTCAACGGGAGCCTCTGGGTATTCAGCACTTTTAAACCAACCAGATCACTTATTTAAGAGTCTAACTTTAGTCACCTTTTTTGTAAATCCTGGCCTATGCCTATGCGAAGTATAATCCCTTTAGGGGGACTGGGAGCAGGAACTGGTAGAACAACAACAATACCTGCTATGCCACTAAAGAACTCTGGCATGCATTCCCCTCTGTGCTGCCATGATGGCACTAGCAGACACACAGTGTGTGAAAGGACCATGGGAACACTCTTGCCATGCTCAAACAATCATTCTTGGGACTGAAACTCTTTCAATAGTACTAGCTAGTAATACACCTTTTGCAGACACATCGTCGCTGTTTCCTGTACCCCTCAGAAGAAAATCTGTTCAGAGCCAGGCCTAGTTTAACCCTAGATAAAGAGACAACAAAGACACATTGTGAGTTGAGGATCTGTTCATCACCAAGTGGAGTATGGTTGTAGATACGAGTAAGTGAGGGTAAGTTTGGGAAACAGAAAGTTGACCAAATGCTTACAAGCTTCCAGTGAAGGCCCAACCTGCATTCTTCTCTGTACAGCTAGTTACAGGAGGTGTCTTACTCCATGTACTATGCAGGCACTGAGCACAAGTCAGCATTCAATAATGTTCCTAACAATAATAATCCAGTACATATGTTCTATACACTGAGGAAGCAGGAGACATTTCAAGGCTGATCAAGAGCTACCCCTTATATAGAATCATAGAATCTCAGGGTTGGAAGGGACCTCAGGAGGTCATCCAGTCCAACCCCCTGCTCAAAGCAGGACCAACCCCAATTAGATCATCCCAGCCAGGGCTTTGTCAAGCCTGACCTTAAAAACCTCTAAGGAAGGAGATTCCACCACCTCCCTAGGTAACCCATTCCAGTGCTTCACCACCCTACTAGTGAAAAAGGTTTTCCTAATATCCAACCTAAACCTCCCCCTCTGCAACTTGAGACCATTACTCCTTGTTCTGTCATCTTCTACCACTGAGAACAGTCTAGAGCCATCCTCTTTGGAACCCCCTTTTAGGTAGTTGAAAGCAGCTATCAAATCCCCCCTCATTCTTCTCTTCTGCAGGCTAAACAATCCCAGTTCCCTCAGCCTCTCCTCATAAGTCATGTGCTCCAGCCCCCTAATCATTTTTGTTGCCCTCCATTGGACTCTTTCCAATTTATCCACATCCTTCTTGTAGTGTGGGGCCCAAAACTGGACACACTACTCCAAATGAGGCCTCACCAGTGCCGAATAGAGGGGAATAATCACGTCCCTCGATCTGCTGGAAATGCCCCTACTTATACAGCCCAAAATGCCGTTAGCCTTCTTGGCAACAAGGGCACACTGTTGACTCATATTCAGCTTTTCATCCACTGTAACCCCTAGGTCCTTTTCTGCAGAACTGCTGCCCAGCCATTCGGTCCCTAGTCTGTGGCAGTGCATGGGATTCTTCCGTCCTAAGTGCAGGACTCTGCACTTGTCCTTGTTGAACCTCATCAGATTTCTTTTGGCCCAATCCTCTAATTTGTCTAGGTCCCTCTGTATCCTGTCCCTACCCTCCAGCGTATCAACCACTCCTCCCAGTTTAGTGTCATCTGCAAACTTGCTAAGGGTGCAGTCCACACCATCCTCCAGATCGTTGATGAAGACATTGAACAAAACCGGCCCCAGCACCGACCCTTGGGGCACTCCACTTGATACCGGCTGCCAACTAGACATGGAGCCATTGATCACTACCCGTTGAGCACGACCATCCAGCCAGCTCCTTATGTATAAGGAGCGAAGCCATGAAACTATCTGAAAGCATAACTTGAAAAAGGCCTGCACGGTAATTATGCAGCTTGGATGTTTGGAATAAAATGTAATGCTGAGGTGTTCAAAGCCACCCTAAGGAATCTGGAAGCCCAATTCCCAAATCTCAGCTTAACTATGTAAAGTAAGAAGTTACTCACCTTGTAGAGTAACAATGGTTCTTCGAGATGTGCCCCCATTATGAGTACACCAGCGTAGGTGTGCTTAGTTCCTGCACTGCTGATTGGAGAACTTCACTAGCAGTGTCTGTTAAGCCTGCACATGTGCTGTCTCTCCTTATGCTGCGCCATGAGGCTAGCCAGCATGCGCAGGCTAAGCCTCCTCAGTTCCTTCTCGTTTACAAGAACTCCAAAGTAGAGGGGAGGAGGGTGGGTTGTGGAGCACCGATAGCGTACAGGGGGATGTCAGCAAACAGGTAAAGTGCCTGAAACCACTATGGCTTATTGCTAAAAGCAGCCAAGTCAGCAGGCTGTAAATTGGCCAAGTCACAGCCTCAACTTGACCCAAGCAGGAGGGGAGGGGGTTTTGGTGCTACAGAGAGGGCAGCTTGACCCCGTGTCCTTCCTGATAAGAATTGTGCTGAAGTTGCTGATACATGCATTTTAGAAGAGCAGGATGTGTCCCAGGAACGTCTATTGGGGGCCTCAAGGCTGCAAACTCTGGAAAAACCCACACCTGGTTAATCAATAATCAGAAGGAACCTCTTGCTGGACCATTGAAACTGCTTGCTTAACAAGTTTTCTTTAAGGGACATGTCATTCTATTACTAATGTATAAATAAGGGGGGAAAGTTTGAGGTAGTTGGACTTTTCTGGACTACATCTTGCAGTCCCCAGTGGCAGATGGGCTGCTGCTGTGCCACTCGACAGCCACACTCAGCTTCGGTAATTATCGAGGGTTGGGGGTGTTTTACTAAACTGTTGCGGACGTGTGTAAGTGCTTGAGACTAAGTAACGTTTAGCTTTAAGTAAAAGCACTCTTGTGTTGTCCTGTTTGTACCAGCCATCTATCGGTCGGACGGCCGTGTCTCCCCTGATTCATTTCCTGACACCACCTCGCACAGAGTAAAAGTTACCGAGAGCTTTGGGTTGAAAGAACCCCGGGTAACAATAGGGACACACATCTCGAAGAACAACCATTACTGAACAAGGTGAGTAACTTCTTCTTCGAGTAGTGTCCCTATGGGTGCTCCACTGTATATGACTCCTGAACAGTACACCTTCTGAAGCATCAGGACTTCAGAGGTGGGTCTGTTACAAAAGACAGCACCGTGTAGCTGAAGATGGCATCAGAGGCAGAGTACCCAGTGATCGCACAGTGTTCTGCGAAAGTGTAGACTGACAACCACATCACCACTCTACAGATCTCTGAGATAGGGACATCCTTAAAGAAGACTACGGATGAGGAGATTGACCTTGTGTACAAATGGCATCTGGAGTGGTCACATTATGAACTTGGTAACAATGCCTGATACAAATCGAAATTCACTTGGAAAGTCTTTGGGCTGATACTGCTGAGCCCTTGGATCTTTCCACCATGGAGAGGAAAAACCTAGGGGACTTCCTGAAGGCCTTTTTCCTGTCCAGGTAGAAGGCCTGGGCTCTCCTGACACCCAGGGTATGCAATATAGCCTCCCTGTTCTCTTGGTGAAGCTTGGGGTAGAAGATTGGAAGGTAAATTAACTGATTCCAGTGAAAGTGAAAGGTTACCTTAGGGAGGAATTTTGGGTGCGGTCTGAGTGTAACCTTGTCTGGAAAAAATATAATGTAGGGAGGACATACCATCAGAGCTGTGCTCTCTCCTATTCTCTTGGCCGAGGTAATGGCTCCCAGGAAGGCCATTTTCATGGATAGGTACATTAGGGAACAGGTGGCCCTGGGTTCACAGCAGGGGTCTAGTCAGTCCTTTCAGAACAAGATTCAATGTGGGGGTAGGATGTCCAGGTTGTGGGAAGAAGTTTACTATACTCTTGAGGAAACTTTTTGTAGTTGGGTGTGACAGCACTGAGTACTCCTCTACAGGCTGGTGAAAGGCTGTAATACCCACTAGGTAAACCCTGAGAGAGCTTAGAGATGGTCCAGACCGTTTATGGGTTAAAGCATAGTCTAGGATATGTGGAAGAATCGCAGATGCTGGGGAGATTTGTTGGGACGTGCACCAAATCTGAAACCTGGGCCATTTCTGCAGGTAAGTGCGTCATGTTGAGGACTTTCTACTATGTAATAAAACCTTATACAGTACCTCTCTTGAACAGGAACCTTCTAGGTGTTGGAACCCAATAGGAGGCATGCCTTGAGGCAGACAATCCCCAGGTTGGGATGTAGGGTACATCCTTTGTTCTATGACAGGAGGTGAAGAATGGCCAGGAGAGAGATCAGCAGACACGTCGCAAACTGACACAGGTAAGGGTACCAGGTCTGTCTCGGCCAACTAGGAGTAATCAGAATGACACGAGCTCAGACCCTTTGTATTTTCAGCAGGACCTTGGACAGTATGGGAAATGCAGGAAAGGCATAGAGAAGGTCCACATCCCAGTGGAGAAGGAGAGCATCGCTTAAGGAATATTGTCCCATCCTTGCTCTGGAGCAATAGTATGGACACTTCTTGTTCAGGTAAGACTGTAGACTGTGTCCCCCATCATCTGAATAGGTTGTGAAGTATGGACAGGTGTCTCTTCCGCTTGTGGTCATGTGGGAATTTGCTACTGAGACTGTCCGCTATTGAGTTGTGTACCTGGGAGGTACGCCACAGACAGTAAAACGTCGTGGCAGATGCACCAATTCCATAATCTCATCACTTCTGCACATAGGGAGGGCGATCTGGATACCCCCTGTCGATTGGTGTAGTACATACTGGCAATGTTGTCTGTCAGAATCTTTGTGTGTGATCCTGTGATGAGTGGGAGGAAATGGGCGCAGGCATTCCTGACACCTCTTAGCTCAAAAAGACTGATGTGGGGGGATATCTCCACAGGCAACCATTTGCCTTGTGTTGTGAGGCCGTTATGTGCATGCGTCAGTGATGAGGAGTAATGATGGCGATATTTGCGAGAATGGGTTCCTTTGCAAACATTGGCTGGGTCCTTCCACAACTTTAAGTTTTTGATCCTAATGGGTAGTGACAGCAGTTTGTCCAACCTGTCCTTCTTCGTTTTGTAAACCGAGCCAAACCATATTTGGAGGCATTGCATGTGGAACCTGGCTTGAGGTATCACCATAATGCCCACTGTCGAACGTCCCAAGAGTTGGATGCAAAGCCTAGCTGGTATTTCTGGGCTGCTTTGAACGGTGTGTATGAGTGTGACTAAGGATAGAAACTTCTATTGAGGTAAGAGGGCTTTGGCCTGTAATACACTGAAGTCGACCCCTATGAATTCCAGGCATTGCACTGGAGTGAGGGTTGACTTCTGGGTGTTCATCTGTAGACCCAGTTCTGCAAACAAATGTATCGCAGTATGGTGAGCCTCCCAGAGAGATCGGGCTCTGAGAAGGTAATTGTCCAGGTATGGGTAAATCATTATCCCTTGAGAGTGAACAGCCACCACTGAGAGCACATTGGACAATACCCTCCGGGTCGATGACAGCCCTAAGGGAAACACTGTATTAGTAGTGGTCGTGAATCTGAGAAATCATCTGAGAGTCAGTAAGATCAAGATGTGAAAATAGGCGTCCTAGAGGTCAAGTGCCAAAAACCAGTCTCCCTGTTCCAATGTTGGAATGATCGTCAATAAGGTGATCATCTTGAATTTTTGAGCCTTGACAAACCTGTTGAGAGCTCTGAGATATAGCATGGGTCTCCAACCTCCCTTCCTTTTGGGTATTAGGAAATACCTTTGCCTCACAGATGTTGAAATATTGGTTCTATAGCTCCTAACTAGAGGATCTACCTCGTGTCGTAGTAAACTCTCGTGAGAAGGGTCCCGGAAGAGGGACTGGGAAGTGTGTTGTGGAGGGGATAGGGAGGTAAACTGAATAGAGTACCTGGTTCAGATGATCTGTAGGACCCATCGATCCGATGTCATGCATTCCCAGGCACTGTAGAACATGCTAATTGGTGGGCAAACGGGTGTGGAACGATGATCGGCTGTGTCAGTTGCGGAGTGGTCTAACGGCACCTCCATCTGTCCATCAAAAATGGTGTTTAAACGTAGAGGGCTACGAAGAAGATTGTGGGCCAGATTATTTTCATTTAAGGAATTTCCCTTTCTTTCGTCGCCTCTAGTAGTGGCACTGAGGTTGGTACTGAGATGCGTGTGATCTATGTTGGAATTGGGGACTAAATCATTTCTTTTCTCCTGGCGTATAGATACCCAGTGACTGGAGGGTTACCATGGAATACTTCAGGGTGTGAAGGGAGGTGCCAGTCTTCTTGGGGAAGAGCTTCATGCCCTAAGAGGGAAGGTCCTCAACCGTGGACTGCACCTCTTTCGGGAATCCCGACAAATGAAACTATAAAGCTCGTCACATCACCACATCCATGAAGATGTACCTAGCCACTGTGTCAGCCACATTGAGGGCACATTGCAGAAATGTCTTTTCCACTAATTGGCCCTCTTGGATAATGGCCTTGAATGAGTCATGATGTGATTCTGGCATGTTTTCAATAAAGTCATTCAGCTTTGAATAGTTTACGTAATCGTATTTCGCCATGAGGGCCTGGTAGTTGGCGATACAAAATGGTAGACTGGCTGAGGAGTACACTTTTCTGCCGAACAGATCAAGGTGCTTCCAATCCCTGTTGTAGCGAGAAGCCCTTGATCGGTGTAGTCAGTCACAAGAGTTGAGAGCATCCACCATGATGGAGTTTGGTGCTAGGTGGGAGAACAGGAATTCAGATTCTTAAGCGGGGACATAGTATTTTTTGTCTGCCTGCTTGCAGGTCAGGACCACTGATGCCGGAGTTAGCCAGACGGTCTTTGCCGAGTCTAAAATGGCCTCATTAATCAGGAGGATGATCGTTGAGGAGGCCAATGAATGGAGGATATCAAGGAGCTGATGGTGGGTATCAAGGAGCTGACTTACTCCAATGGAGGATATCAAGGAGCTGACTTACTCCAATGGAATCTGGAAAGTGTCTGCCTCCCTCTTTGCCAGTTCCTGAAAGAGACAAAAAAGTCATCCACCAAAGATGGTGGAGAAGGCATGATGGCTTCGTCTGGAGGAGGGGGAGGAGGAGATGGTCTTCAGAGTTACTTCCTCCTTGGTACCAGCTTCCTGTTCCTCTAAGTCTTGAGGCAGTTCCAAAAAGCCCTGGATGGTGCAGCTCAGGGAGTGTGCCTCGAGGGTTCTCAAGTGAGACTCAGAGCTCGAGATGCATGTTGATGGTGCGCCACCCAAGGATCCCAATATGGCCACTGGGGGGGGGGTGGCAAAGCCAAGTGGTGGTGCCCAGGGGTGGACATACCAGGATGATGGTGGTGGGGCCATCTGTGGATATATCCTTGGGCTCTGTTGGTAGTGAGAACCATATGGAGCTTGGGAGGAGTACTGCAACACCACCTCCTCAGGCTCTCTGTCTGAACACTCACTAGACAGCGGAGGGGCATGGCATGACAGAGGTAGAGGCTCAGTGCAGAGGTCTCGGTACCAAGAGGCGGGGACTCCGCTATTTCTGGCACGTTAAGGTCTCTTGAATGGCAGAGTTCTGCCTGTACCAATTGTCTCACCATCCATGGCAATGCCAGGGGGGACGGGGATCTTGTCCACACCGGTCACTCTTGTGCCAGTTGAACCACCGCTGGCGGTACCGATGCAGGCTCACGTACCAGAAGTGTCTTTTTAGCAGAGTGCTTACTCCTGTCCTTCAGTGCCAATGACTCGATGCCCGTGCCCATCACGCCTGTGACCCTGTCAGTGGTACCGGTTACTGTCAGTTTCCATGAGCCATGGGTGCCGACAGATTGGCACCACTGCTACTGAGCCTAAGATACCAAGCAAGATGGTGATTGCTTCTGCTATCTCAGGGCTCACTAAGGGGGCTTCCCTCTCTCTTCTTAGAAGATTTGTGAGAGGGGTCTGCAGCTGCTTCTTCGACCTTTAGTCCTTAGATGTAGACATGAGTCTTCCCCACAGACGTCTATCAGGTGACTGGGATCAGAGAGCTTCCTCCATGAAGATAATCTTCTGGTGGAGCTCTCTGTCTTTGTGGGATCTAGGCCAGAGCTGTTGGCAAAGACCACACTTCTGTTGTATGTGGCCTTCCCCAAGACAGCGAATGCACTGAGAGTGCTTATTCGTGATCAGGATCGCCTCTTTACAAGTGAGGCATTTCTTGAAGCCCAGTGAACCAGGCATTCCCCATTTGGGGAAAGGTTCCCTATTGGGGGAGAAAAGGCAGGAAGAAAAACAAAGGTTTTTGTTTTTTTTTAAAGGATAAAGAAAGGGGGGAAACTTACAACTAGAGCTAGAACTAGGAGACTGACTAGCTATCCTTCTTTGGCTATCCCTTGATGCCAGGATGATGTCTGCAAAGGGGGTTCATTGGTAGGTTTTCAAGTGGCCGAGGAGCCCAATTCATGCCCTGGAAATTTTCCCACAGAAGTGATACGTGTAATCTTGGAGAAGACACAGTTGTTGGCTGGACTGTTGTGCCCTTTCTTTCCTCCTTTGTTGCTTCTCTGTCTCCTACATCTGTTCTCCTCAAAGTGAGCTGCACCTTGGTGTAAGGTGTGGTGCCACTGTGTTCTGTTCTGGGCCAAGTCCTCCCAGTTTGTTGGATTGATGCCTCCCTTTTTAAGGTGTAGTTTCAGTATGTCTTTGAAGTGCTTCAGCTGCCCTCCATGAGCCCTTCTTCCCTGACTTAACTGAGAGAAGAGTATTTGCTTCAGGAGGCGAGTGTCAGGGATATGTACACAGTGGCCAGCCCAGCGGAGTTGATGTTTCATGACCTGCACTTCTATACTGCTGATGTTGGCTGCAGAGAGAACGCTGATGTTAGTGCGTCGGTCTTCCCAGCTGATCCTGAGAATCTTCCTGACGCAGCACTGTAGGAGCCGCTTGAGATGTCGTCTATAGGTTACACAGGTCTCTCACCCATAGAGAAGGGTGAGGATGACAACTGCCTTGTAAACCAAGATCTTGGTACCTGTTTGCAGATCCCTATAATTGAAGACTCATTTTAGTAGTCTTCCAAAGGATGTGCTGGCACAGCGGCTCCTATATTCAGTTTTTGTGTCAATGATCGCTGTTTGAGAGAGATGGCTGCCAAGGTATGGAAAATGGTCCACATCTTCCAAAGGTTCTCCACTGATGATGATTTGTGGAATACGAAGAGTTGTTTTCCCAGTGTTGAGATGGGCCCAGACCACATCCCAGCTGAGGTTTTTAAACCCAGTGGAACAATGCTCCAGCACAAACTTTGCCAACTTCTCGACACAATCTGAACCTGCAAAGAAATTCCACCTGACTTTAAGAACACCAACATTTTTACAATATTCAAGAAGGGGGACACATTTTTGTGAGGGAACTACAGAGGTATGGCCCTCTTCTCCTTTGCAGGGAAGATCCTTGCCCAGATCCTACTAAATCACCTTCTCCCCCTTGCCGAGGAACTCCTCCCCAGATTACACGGTGACTAACTAGAGTTGAGTAGATTAAGATGATAGTCTTAACGGACTGCTAGCCAGGGGTGGTTAAGAAGGAACTGAGGAGGGTTAGCCCACGCGTGCTGTGTTCCAATGGACACTGCTATTGAAGTTCTCTGATTAGCAGCACAGGGATGTAAGCACACCTGCAGTGGAGCACCCATAGGGACACTACTGGAAGACGAAATTGATTTTTCCTAGCAAACAAGCTAATTTTATTAAACATCTTTTAAGTAAATTTAGCGCTTATGAAAGATGTTGGATTGGCGGCACTGGCAAACAAAGTCTGCTATCTGATCACAGAACAGGAACACAACAAGCAGCAGCATAGTAAGCTTCCTCACCCCACTCCAATATGCCTTTAACCTGACTTGGAGGGACCATCTCTGGAGGGGAAGGTGGTTCAGTCACCATGCCATTTCAAATCCCTAGATTCTCTACTGAGACTGTAATGAATGACATTTTAAGGGTGGATTTTGTTCCTGGTGGATACCTATCCACTAGGAACTGGATTAAGACCACTAATTTCATAAAGGTCATCAAGCAGCCATTAAAATGGTAGTACTAAAAGTCCTTGCCAACCTGTGCCTGCTTTGAACTAGTGACACAGAAGTGGTGAAAGGCTCCATATTCCATTAGCAGTCCCTGAGCCATCCATTTACAATCCCCTGGGCTGTTAACCAGTCACTCCATCCCACCCCCCATGAATGAGTGAATGCTTTTGTTTGGAAAACAGTTGATTCTTGCACATTAAAATAGAAATTTTCAAGGACTCAAATGGATTTTACCTGCAGATGTTCACCTAAAACGCCATGTAACTCTAAAAATTTCCCCCATAGGCTGTGCAGTTTATTACATAAAGAGAAGCAGACAATTTGTTTAAAGCACAAAATATTAATATAAAATTATGTAACAAAAGCCATTGTTCTTTAGAACAAGTGTAAAGTACAGCATTCGGTGGGACTTCGCTGCTCTGAAAATTTTTATATTTATATATATAAAAATCAAGTATACAATACACGAATTTCAAAATGAGGTGTTAATTATCCTGAGCCTCCTACTACTTGTGGTTGCCATTTAGATGGGAGGTGACTTCATGGTGTGAGACATTACTATATGCAAGCCCCATTTTGGAGATTACAAAGTAGTTTTCATTCTGATGTAATACTGGTTTAATAAATCAAAACAAAAAACATAGCATTGACATTTTAAATTAAAAATGTGTAGACTATGTTAGAACAAAAAACAAGATATTTTATTTTTAATATTGGGGTGCAAATGCCAGAGAATTAATAAGATGGAACTTCATACATCTTCCGCGCCATTTTTGTTTAAAACATTAACATACACAAGTTCAAGTAAGGGGCCATCAGAGCTAGAAACTGAAGTTCTGTATGTGTCAATGCAGTTCAGATGATTACAGTATAAACAAGCTTTTTGAAATTATCCCATTAGGCATCACTCTCTCTAGAGATGAGAGACAGTTTGGTATCCATGAATACTCAGTCTTAAATAAATTCAGGGCAAAGATTTCCTGCTGTGCAAAACTATGCCAAAATCTGTGTTGCTTTTCAAATAGAAACTAGTATCTCCCAAAGAATACGGCGAGTCCTGTAAACTCATTAAATTTTAGGACCTCACCCTAAGCTAAAACTGGTGCCCTACAGGTTAATATTTCGGCTTACTAATAATTTTTCTTATTACTTTCCTATCTGTTTTTATTTTTCTCTCTTTCACCATACCACCTTTTTCCTCACAGGTAAGATCTTTTTAATCTTGACAGCAACCTATGAGAAACGTTTAAAAAAAAACTGGCCATGTTTAGTATTGAGAAAAGAAGACTGACCGGCAACTTGATAATCTATGTTACAGGCTGTTATAAAGAAGACGGTGATCAACTGTTCTCCATGTACACTTAGGGAAGGACAAGAAGTAATGGGTTTATTCTGAAGCAAGGGAGATTTAGGATAAATATTAGGATAAACTTTCTAACTATTGAGGTAGTTAAACTCTGGAATAGCTTCCTAGGGACACTGTGGAATTCCTGACATTTGAGGTTTAAGACCAGGTTGGACAAATACCGGTCAGGGATGATCTAGGTATACTTAGTCATGTCTCAGTGCAGGGGGCTGGACTTGCTGGCTTCTCAAGGTCCCCTCCAGCCCTACATTTCTATAATTTTATGTGCTTATGTCCAACTGGCTAGGTGCTATCACAACATTAGATGCGACATCAGGCTATGCTCTAGATACGTGGTGTGTATAATGCTCATTTTCCTTATTAAATATAAACCTTATGAGTCACTGTTTGTTATTAATGTAATTGAGTCAGAATCCAAGGGCCTATTTATGAGAGAAATAAGGGCTGTGTAACCAAGTCAAGGTGTTTGCACTTGTATAAATCCCCACACTCAGAGTCAGCACACTCACTAGGCGACCCTAGGTGGTCGCCTAGGGCGCCGGGAGGCGCCTGGCCGCGGCTGCCTTCCGCGCTCCCCAGGGGGTGCCTGGCCATGGCTGCTGCCGGCCCTCCCGGCTCAGCCGCAGAACCGGGAACGCGGCTGGCCGTGGCTGCCGCCCTCCCTCACGACTCCGCGGCTGAGCCGGGGGCGACTGGCTGCAGCTGCCGCCTGCCCTCCCAGCTCCGCGGCTGAGCCAGGAACCTTGGGGGGCAGCTGGCTGCGGCTGCTGCCCGCCCTCCCAGCTCCGCATCTGAGCCGGGACGGGGGGCGGCTGGCCGCGGCTGCCAGCCGCCCCCCACCCCAGGTTCCCAGCTCAGCCAGGAGCTGGGCGCGGGCGGGCACTGCGGGCGGGGGGGAGGCTGCTGCCCCGCGGGGGGGGGGGGGGAGCCGCTGTGGGGGGACTGTCTGGGGGCGGGGGGCGCAGGGCTGGTGCAAGGAAGTTTCGCCTAGGGCACGAAACTTCCTTGCACTGGCCCTGCCCACACTGATATAAAGCAGGGTTTACATCAGCAGAGTTTACTTCAGTCATTTACTGGATGAAGTTGCACTGGTGTAAAACCCATCTTACAGTGGTACAGTGAATTTACACCAGGTATTTATCACTGTAAGTAATTTGATTCAGTTACACTAGTGCCTATTTTTCTCACATAGATGAGCCTTTAGATTCTGACTGTGTTATATTAGAATACAAAAGTGATATAGTACGACTTACATTTAATAGAGAAAACAGGACTCAAACACACTACATATATGGGGCAGTGCCTAGCCAACTAGTCTTAAAATGTGCTTAAATTAAGCATGTGCTTAAGTGCTTTGCTGAATGGGGACCGAAGTTATTTGCTTTCAGCCACATACCACATCCGTAGCAGAATCTGAAATCTCACTCATGCCAGCAGACTCAAAGAAGACTACCATTTCACATTCCTGGAATATTGTGAAATTTGACTTTTACAATGAAAGAAAAAACCCCACAAAACTATTTAAGCACTGTGCTTACAGTACACAACATCATGGCATCTAAATTATCTGTGTAGTGCACACTGGCAAAACATCATAAAAACTGCATGTTGGGTTTTCAGGTGTTCAATACACAAGTGCTATTTTGTTGTTCTTGTGTAGTTTATTGACCACATCGGGGCCCTTCCAGGTCAGTAACCAGATCCAGGTTATAGATGGCAGGGTTTCACGGCACAATGCATTTTCCCCTTAATCCTGCTTTATATCCCTTAACCTTCCCTACTCAAAATCGCTCTTGACTGATGGGGTACAACAGTGCCTTCATCCTTCCTTACTTTGAAACTTCACTGTGACAGAGCCCTAAAGGCTGAGGACAGTCACAGCACCTAGGACTACTTCAGAGAGCTGTTTCAATCCTGGCTATCCATGTCCACGAAGTGGATTTATAAATCATTGTTCACCCTTCAGAGAGTTGGGAGAGTCAGCATCACATTTCCAATTTGCACCAGCCAACTGAGTAAAGAGCTAAATTTTGGATCCTCATATCATAATCTGTTTCTGGGCAAATTTCTGTTTTCTGTATGGGAATTCTGTACAAAATAACATTGTGCTTATTATTTCTAATTCAAATGATTATCTTCCTCATGGATCTGTAGAATAAGAATTTTAAATTCTACCGAAAATGTGGATGATCAAGTCAGATTTTCCTAAAGCAGTGTTAAAAAAAAGATTATTATGTTGAAGCGATACCGACTGGGATTACTGTGACTCTTATGAGTGTAAACATATTTGTGAAAGGAGAACTCTGAAGGAGGTACCTTAGTATGGCATTCACTTCTGTCACATGACAAAGTCTTTATCAACTAAGCATAGCCTGATTCCCACCGAATCCTTTGTCAGCCAGTTAAAAGAATTTCATGTTTTTTAAATGCCGGCGTGTTAAATTTTAAATACGTATTTGACTAAAGTACCTAGTATACCTGAGAAGGAACGTGTGCCTCCTTTAGTTTACAAAATACAGGCATTTTACACATCTGCATGAACACTTCTCTCACCAGAAGATTAGAAAGTTTAAAGTGAAGGTCATGGATTCTCTCTTATAAATAATATAAATTGTCTAACTTCTCATGTAATGCATTTTGTTTGTATCTAAACAAAAGAAAGTAACAACCTTTATAAAGTTTTAATTTTGTGCTGAAAACTGACAAAGACAGACAATTCAAAGTTGAGGGAGTGGGTTAATGAGGCAAAAGAAAAAAAATGATCCAGGAAAATTCGTAAGGGGTGAAATCTTGGTCTTATTAAAGTCTGTGGAATAACCCCCATTGCCTTTGATGCGGCTAGGATTTAACCTAAACTTTCTGAGGAAATTCTTTGCTTGCTTTTCTGTAAAGGAGTTAGTGCAAGGGGTTCTCAGGTAGCCCAGGAATAACTAGTTTCTCCTTTCTCTGAAGAGAAGTCACAGGTAAGCAGAGAAAAACGGAAAGGGAAATGTTCTAGATCTCTCTCTCCTCCCCTCTAACAGAGTGATTTATATGTTGAAACTGTAGAGAGAAGTTTTAGCTAGAAAGTTGTCAAGCCATCAGATCTCCTGAAGCACTGGAATTACCAGTTATCACATGGGGGAAATGGGCTCACAAGAAGAGGTATTTTAGAGGAGCAAGGATAAAACAGCTTCTCTGAAGTTTTCTTTCATCAAACCTCTGAGTATTGGAGATCAGATAACAGAGGAACACAGTATTAGGGAATGGACCCTTCAATGGAAGGAGATTTCAAATCCATTACTTTTCTAAATGTCTCAAGTTCTGATGTAATATTGCTGTTTTGCAGTCGAGCTGGGGCACTTTAAAGGAGTGGGCCTGGAGATTACTGCAATCATGAGCAAGGAGAGCCGTGAACTCAGTCAATCACACAGTGGAACATCAAAAGTTATCTGAGAACATTGGTGACCATCAAGTCAAATGACTATATTCAACGTTAATCTGTTTCTCCCTCAACAAAAGGAAATCAAAATCTTCACTATGTTCTTGCACACCTACCTGCCTATTCTAACAGCAGAGGTGCACGAGTAATTATTGGAATAAAGGATTTGAAAGACACCCCAGTGCTGAGCTGTGGCTTGAAAAAAGTAAGAACATAAGAACGGATATACTGGGTCAGACCAATGGTCTATCTAGCCCAGTATCCTGTTTCTGACCACGGCCAATGCTAGGTGCTTCAGAGGAATGAACAGAACAGGTAATCATTAAGTAATGCATCCCGTTGCCCATTCCCAGCTTCTGGCAAACAGAGGCTCCGGACACTTCAGAGCATGGTTTTGCATCTCTGCCCATCCTGGCTAATAGCCATTGATCAATCTATCCTCCAGGAACTTATCTAGTTCTTTTTTGAATCCCGTTATAGTCTTGGCCTTCACTACAATACTTCCTTTTGTTTGTTTTAAACCTGGTGCCTATTAATTTTATTTGGTGACCCCTAGTTCTTGTGTTATGAGAAGGAGTATAACATTTCCTAGTCTACTTTCTACATACCAGTCATGATTTTATAGACCTCTATCACATCCCCCCTTGGTCATCTCTTTTCCAAGCTGAAAAGACTGTTTTATTAATCTCTCTTCCTATGGAAGCTGTTCCATACCCCTAATCATTTTTGTTGCCCTTTTCTGAACCTTTTCTAATTCCAATATATCTTTTTTGAGATGGTGCGACCACATCTGCACTCAGTATTAAAGTACCATGGATTTAGAGACAATATGATATTTACTGCCTTATTATCTATCCCTTTCTTAATGATGCCCAACATTCTGTTAGATTTTTTGACTGTCGCTGCACATTGAACAGATGTTTTCCAAGAACTACCCACGACTCCAACATCTCTTTCTTGAGTGGTAACAGCTAATTTAGACCCCATCATTTTATATGTATAGTTGGGATTATGTTTTCCAATGTGCATTACTTTGCATTTATCAACATTAAATTTCATCTGCCATTTTATTGCCCAGTCACTCAGTTTTGTGAGATTCCTTTGAAGCTCTTTGCTTTGAAGTCTGCTTTTGACTTAACTATCTTGAGTACTTTTGTATCATCTGCAAATTTTGCCACCTCACAGTTTCCCCTCTTTTCCAGATCATTAATGAATATGTTGAACAGTACTGGTCTCAGTACAGGCTCCTGGGAGACAGACATCACTATTTACCTCCTTCCATTCTGAAAACTGACCATTTATTCCTTCCCTTTGTTTCCTATCTTTTAACCATGTCCATGAGAGGACCTTCCCTCTTATCCCACAACAGCTTACTTACCTTAAGAGCCTTTGCCGAAGGACTTTTTCAAAGGCTTTCTGAAAATCTAAGTACACTATATCCACTGGATTCCCCTTTGTCCACATGCTTGTTGACCCCTCAAAGAATTCTAGTAGATTGGTGAGGCATGATTTCCCCTCTACAAAAACCAGGTTGATTCTTCCGCCAACAAATAGCATTCATCTCTGTGTCTGATAATTATGTTCTTTCCTATTGTTTCAATTTGTCAGGTACTGAAGTTAGGCTTATTGGCCTGTAATTGTCAGGATCACCTCTAGAGCCTTTTTTTAAAAATGGCATCACCTTACCTATTCTCCAGCCATCAGGTACAGAAGCTGATTTAAATGATAGGTTACATACCATGGTTCGTAGTTCTGTAATTTCACATTTGAGTTCCTTTAAAACTCTTGGGTGAATACCATCTGGTCCTGGTGACTTATTACTATTTAATTGTAATCAATTTGTTCCAAAACCTCCTCTCTAATGACACCTTAATATGGGTCAGGTCCTCAGATTTGTCACCTAAAAAGAATGGCTCAGTTTTGGGACTCTCCCTCACATCCTCAGCAGAGAGGACTGATGCAAATAATTCATTTAGTTTCTCCGCAATGACCTTATCTTCCTTGTGTGCATCTCGATCGCCCAGTGGCCCCACAGGTTATTTAGCAGGCTTCCTGCTCCTGATGTGTTTTAAAAAAAAATTGCTGTTACTTTTCGAGTCTTTGGCTAGCTGTTGTTCAAATTATTTTTTGGCCTTCCTAATTATATGTTTACATTTCACTTGCCAGAGTTTATGCTTCTTTCTATTTTCCTCAATAGGATTTAACTTCCACTTTTTAAAGGATGCCTTTTTGCCTCTAACTGCTTCTTTCACTTTGTTGTTTAGCCACACTGACACTTTTTTGTTCTTCTTACTATGTTTAATTTGAGGTATATGTTTAAATTGAGCCTCTATTATGGTGTCTTTAAAAAGTTTCCATGCATCTTGCAGGGATTTCACTTTTCGTGTGTACTTTTTAATTTCTGTTTAACTAAATTCCTCATTTTTGTGTAGTTCCCCTTTATGAAATTAAATGCTACTGTGGTGGGCTGCTTTGGTTATTCCCTCCCCCACAGGGATGTTAGATTTTATTATGTTATGGTCACTATTACCAAGCAGTTCAGCTATATTCACCTCTTGGACCAGATCCTATACTCCACTTAGGACTAAATCAAGAATTGACTCGCCTCTTGTGGGTAAGACTAGCTGCTCCAAGAAGCACCCATTTAAGGTGTCAAGAAACTTTATCTCTGCATCCCATCCTGATGTGACATGTAGAAGTCATTAGTATTTTTCCTCACATACAGTAGATAAATAAAACTGATTTTTTTCCCCTTAGTTCTGCTTTTATGTTATGTTTTTTTCTTATGAGAACTGAGTAAACCTGTAAAGGAGAGGTCAGAAACACAAACCCTAAACTTGAGCTCAGAAACTTTTAACTAAAATGTCTGCTACTAGGTAATTAGATCTGGTCATGTTTCATTTAGTGAACTTTACATGTAGGTTACTAATTCATGGACAGTCACCATCAAAGTGGTATGGCACTTGCATTGGTTTATTACAGACTGTTTAGGTGTGATCATTTACATTACATCAGACGGAAATTTAAATTTCCTGGGTTTTGCTGGGTTATAGACACACATGTAAGTTAAAAAAAATCAGTGTGTGTCTATTAAACATTTGCAACATTATCAAAAATAATTTGGTTAGACCTGCAAACCAGGATTTTCAGCAGCTGATGCATACCACTTGCTTTATATTATATCCTTTATTTCAGCCTACCAGTTTCATTTCAGATTATGCACTAGCTATGTGAACAATAAGTACTGAATGCAAAAATATATCCTGATTTACATTTAAACCCGAAATGTAATGTACACCACCATGACATCATGCTGTGCTATGTTGGTTCATGCTAAAAACTGACTCACATGAGCATTACGTGATGTGACGTATTATAAATGACAGGATACATCATTAATATGAAGTATATTGCTTATAGCACCCAAAAGCCCAAGTACCAGATTTTTTTTTGTTTTATTTTTAAACATTTTGCAGAACATAGTATGAGATAATTAACAGATGATGTGCAGCTGGGGACTAAATACCAGTCCCATCCAAAGTCAGTGAGAGTTTTTCCTACTGATAGCATTCGGACCAAGATTTATCTTCAAAAGGCTTGTCTATACAGTACAGCAGTGAGGTCTACAAGGGTCTAAATTGTATAGCACTCTAACTGCCCCATGAAGAAGTAGTTACTCACCTTGTGCAGTAACAATGATTCTTCGAGATGTCCCTCCTATGGGTGCGCCAGTAAAGGTGCGCTTGCGTCCCTGTGCTGATCGGAGAACTTCAGAAGCAGTGTCCGTTAGCCCTGCACATGCCACAAGACTAGCAAGTGTGCGCAGTTACCCCCTTCAGTTCCTTGTCCACCACAGAGTCATTGACAAGAACTCTGAAGTAGAGGGGAGGAGGGTGGGTTGTGGAGCACCCATCTCGAAGAACCATCATTACTGACCAAGGTGACTAACTTCTTCTTCTTCGAGTAGTGTCCCTATGGGTGCTCCACTGTAGGTGACTTCTGAGCATTACCCCTTCTGGAGTATCGGGATTTCAGAGTTGGCTCTGTTACAGATGACAGGACCATGGAGCCAAAGATGATATCGCAGGTGGAGTCCCCAGTGATTGCAGTGTTCTGCGAAAGTGTGGACAATCTTGTCGTTGATCTACAGATCTCTGAGATAGAGACATTCTTAAGGAATGTGACGGATGAGGAGATTGACCTGGTGGAGTGTGTATGAATGTCATCTGGAGGGGTCACATTACAAACTTGGTAACATTTGGTACAGTTCAAGACTCACTTGGAAAGTCTCTGGGCTGATATTGCTGAGCCCTTGAATCTTTCTGCAATAGAGAGGGAAAGCTTAGGAGACTTCCCAAAAGTTTTCCTCCTATCCAGGTAAAAAGCTTGGGCTCTTCTGACATCTGGTGCATGTAATATAGCGTCCCTGTTGTCATGGGGAGGCTTGGGGTAAAAAGTCAGAAGGTGAATCGCTTGGTTCATGTGGAGAGGGGAGGTTACCTTAGGGATGAGTTTTGGCTGTAGCCTAAGCATAACCTTGTCCCAAAAAAATACTGTGTAGTGGGGATGTGTCATCAGAGCCGCTATTTCTCCTATTTTCCTAGCCAAGGTAATTGCTATCGGGAAGGTCGTTTTCACTGATGGGGATGTAAGCCAACAGGTGGCCTTGCGGTTCAAAGGGAGGTCTAGTGAGGCCTTTCAATACCAGGTTTAGATCCCATGTAGGGGTGGGATGTCAGGGCTGTGGAAAAAAGGTTTACAATACCCCTAAGGAATCGTTTAGCGGTTGGGTGTGATAGCACTGAGTATTCTTCTACTTGTCAATGGAAGGCTGTGTGACGGGGAAAGGCCAGAGGGCTATAGGAAAGTGGTAAGGAACCAGTATGTTAGCCCCAGGCTAAACAAATCCCTGATACCTTATGGCAGTTGCTCCAGGTTAATCAAGACACATGGGGCCAATTAAGAACTTTCCAGAAGGCAGGGAGGTTAATTGAGACACCTGCAGCCAATCAGGGGCTGGCTGAAACTAGTTAAAAGCCTCCCAGTGAGGCAGTGAGGGGCACATATCAGGAGCTGTGGAAGGAGGTTGCGTGTGAGGAGCTGGGAGCAAGAGGCACTAGGAGCTGAGAGTAAGAGGGCGTACTGCTGGAAGATCCTGTGGTGAGGATAAAGAAGGTGTTGGGAGGAGTCCATGGGGAAATAGCCCAGGGAGTTGTAGCTGTCGTGCAGTTGTTCCAGGAGGCACTCTAAACAGCTGCAATCCACAGGGCTCTGGGCTGGAACCCGGAGTAGAGGGCGGGCCCAGGTTCCCCCCAAAACTCCCAACTCCTGACCAGACACAGGAGGAGTTAACCTAGACTGTGGATTCTACTAGAGGGGAAGATCTCTGAGGCAAGCAGAATCCGCCAATAAGCGCAGGACCCACCGAGGAAGAGGAGGAACTTTGTCACAACTGGTGTCAGGAGTGGGATTTGGTGTGCACAGCGCGGCAGAAGAAGGAAGGTGTTTATTTAAAAAAAAAAAAAAAAGGAGCGGGTTTATTTATTTTTATTTTTTTTCCACCACAATGGAAGAGGCAGTACGGGCACGGACACAAGCCACGGCTGCCCAGCAGGAGGCTACCCATGTCCAGGCAGCTGCCCAACAGGAGGCAGTACGGCTGCAGCAGGAGACCAATCGCCTGTTGATGGACCACGCCGCTCAAGACCGTATTATGTTGCGGGAACTGGTAAACCAAGTGAAGGCCCTTACAGAGATGAACCATGGCCATGATGGGACGCGGCACTTATGGGCCAGCAATTGCCTGCAGAAAATGACAGGGAACGATGACATAGAGGCATGTCTCCTGGCCTTTGAGAGGACAGCCCTACGGGAGGCCTGGCCTCGAGATCAGTGGTCTGGCGTCCTTGCCCCATTCCTGTGTGGGGAGGCCCTGAAAGCCTACTATGATCTGCCTGAAGAGGCTGCAGCAGACTAACCACAGCTGAAAGCAGAGATCCTGGCCAGATCTGGAGTAACAACCGCAGTGCGGGCCCAGCGGTATCATGAGTGGAGGTACCAGGAAGACAAAACCCCGTGATCCCAATTGTATGACCTAATCCATCTCGCACGAAAGTGGGTGCTAACTGAGTCCCAGAGTCCAGAAGAGATACTAGAGGTTCTGGTCATCGACCGATACATGAGGGGACTACCGCCAGACCTCCGCGCATGGGTAAGCCAGAACGAACCCTCCACCTATGATGAGATTGTGGCAATGGTAGAGAGGCAAAGGACGGAGAGGGAACTGACCCGACCAGTTAAGGAAGCGGAACCCAGGGTTAAACTAGCAGCACCAAGCCCCAGATTTCGAGGGACTGGGCCACCAGGAGGGCCCAGGTGGAAAAAGAGAGGGGCTGAAGGCCTACCAGAGGCCATAAAGAGTCGGTGCACTGAGGGGGAAGATGATGATGTTAGACTTCCCAAACCAAGAGACCGGAGAACGCCTAGGGTTCCATATAGATGTTATGCATGTGGTGAGTGGGGACACATAGCAGCACAGTGTCCCAGCACCAAGGAGCCTATGCAATATAACTTGGGGGATTGGGAGGGTCCCATGCTCCCTTATACACCTTGCGGGCGTCGCATTAGCCCTGCATAACTACACTAGACCGGTGAAGATAAATAGAGTAGAGACTACAGTGCTTGTGGACTCCGGGAGTGCAATCACCCTAATATCAGGTAAGCTGGTAAAAAGTAGCCAGCTGCTACAAGCCAAAAGCGTAGCAGTGACATGTGTGCATGGCGCTGTAAGCCTTCACCCCACCATCCAGGTGGAGATAGAGGTTCAGGGGAACCCCATTGAGGTGACAGTGGATGTAGTTCCTAAACTCCCGGATCCTGTAGTCATTGGGAGGGACTATCCAGGGTTTGATAATTTACTTCCCCCGGAGAGGTTGGAGGGAGGTGGGGACTCTGAGGGAAGCGACTTGTCGCTGGGGAAATGTCAACCCCCGATGTTCGCTGAGATTTCTCAGGATCTGTTCTCAGTCCCCCAAAAGACCCGGAAGACAAAAAGGGAGAGGAAGGCTGCAAAAGCTTTGGGAACCCGGATCCTGACCCAGGGCCAGAAGATCGCCCTAGTAAGCAGACGGACACGAGCAGCCAGAGAAACTACCACCACGGAAGGTGAGCCAGAGGCTGGCCCCAGCCATGATGGAAGTGAGCCGTTGGAAGCAACAGAGGCTGGCCCCTGGGAGCTCGGGCAGGTTAGTCCCGGGAGAGAGACTTTCGGGCGGGACCAGGCAGAGGACCCTAGATATGATAACGCCAGGAAAGAGATGGCTGAGATAGATGGAGTACCTGTGGATGGGAAGGTCCGGGGTCCAGGACCTTACTTTATAGTGAAGAAAGATCTCCTGTACCATGTGGTGCAAATGCAGGAGCAAGAGATACATCAACTTCTGGTGCCACAAAAACATCAAAAAGCCATATTGAGCCTCGCCCACAGTCACCTATTTGGAGGACACCTAGGGGTAGAGAAAACCCAGGCACGGATCCTGCGGAGGTTCTTCTGGCCAGGAGTACATGAAGATGTCCGACGATACTGCACCTCTTGTCCGGAGTGTCAGTTACATAGTCCGCGCCCGCACTTCCGGGCTCCTTTGATACCTCTTCCAATAATAGAGGTTCCTTTTGAACGCATAGCCATGGATCTGATAGGGCCCCTTGAGAAGACAGCTCGGGGCCACCAACATGTGCTTGTTGTACTGGACTATGCAACCCGGTACCCGGAAGCCGTTCCCCTATGCAACACAGCTTCCAAAACCATAGCTAAGGAGTTAGTACAGATCTTTGCCCGAGTTGGGTTACCCAAGGAGATATTGACTGATCAAGGGACACCTTTCGTGTCCAAGTTGATGAAAGATCTCTGTTCATTACTCCATGTACAAGCCCTACGGACCTCTGTATACCACCCGCAAACAGATGGCCTTGTGGAAAGGTTCAATAGGACCCTCAAGGCCATGATCAGGAAAGTGGTGAGCCGGGATGGGAAAGATTGGGATACCCTATTACCTTACGTCATGTTCGCCATCCGGGAGGTTCCGCAAGCCTCCACAGGTTTCTCTCTGTTCGAACTATTATACGGGCGCCACCCCCGGGGCATATTGGATATAGCAAGAGAAGCGTGGGAAGAGGAGCCAAATCCAGGAAAGAACATAGTTGAGCATGTACTACAGCTGAGGGATCGGATAGCCCGAGTTACACCTATTGTACAAGAACACTTGGAGAAAGCACAGGAGACCCAACGAACCCATTATAACCACCAAGCAAAGCTTCGACGGTTCCAACCAGGGGATCGAGTGATGGTCCTGGTACCCACAGCAGAAAGTAAGCTGTTGGCCCAGTGGCAGGGACCCTACGAAGTGATCGAAGCCGTGGGAGAGGTGAACTATAAGGTGCAGCAGCCAGGCCACAGGAAACCAGAGCAAATCTACCACATCAGTCTTCTAAAACCTTGGCACGATCGAGAGGCATGCTTAGTCACCCAGGAGACCCTTCCCCAGGAGGAAAACTTACACGAGCAAGTAAGGATATCACCTGATTTGACGCCGACCCAAAAGATAGAGGCAAATGACATGATTAATCGCAACCGAGATGTGTTCTCTACAAAACCGGGGCGGACGACTGAGACCTATCACCATATCCGCACGATCCCCGGAGCCAAGGTAACATTGAGACCCTACCGAATCCCAGCAGCCAAAAGAGAAGAAATCAAGGCCAAAGTGAAGAAAATGTTCGAATTAGGGGTGATTGAAGAATCTTACCGTCAGTGGTCCAGTCCAATCATTTTAGTGCCTAAACCTGACGGTACCACGAGATTCTGTAATGACTTTTGCCGACTGAATGAAGTATCCCAGTTCGATGCATACCGCATACCACGCATCGACGAACTGGTGGACCGACTGGGTAGTGCTCGATTCTTGACTACACTGGATCTGACAAAAGGATACTGGCAGATTCCCCTGACCAAAGAAGCTAAAAAAAAAAAGACAGCGTTCTCCACTCCGGATGGGCTATTCCAGTACACCGTCCTCCCTTTTGGGCTACATGGGGCCCCGGCCACATTCCAGCGCCTCACGGATAAGCTGCTGCGCCCCCATACTAGTTATGCAGCTGCATACCTAGATGATGTCATCATCCATACGCCAGACTGGGGAACCCACTTGGAGAAAGTTGAGGCAGTACTGCGCACCTTAAGGCGGGCTGGCCTCACTGTTAATCCCGCTAAATGTGCCATAGGGCTAGCAGAGGCTAGGTACCTGGGATATATTGTAGGAAGGGGCATAGTAAAGCCCCAAATGAATAAGCTAGAGGCGATTCAAAACTGGCCCTGGCCGACCCGAAAGAAGCAGGTCCGCGTGTTCCTAGGTGTGGTAGGCTACTACCGACGTTTTATTCCTCACTTCGCTGCTAGGACAAGTCCCCTAATGGACCTGGTGAAAGCCCGAGGTCCAGACATGGTGAAGTGGACCGACGCAGCAGAGGGAGCGTTCACAGACCTTCAGACGGCCCTTTGTAATGACCCTGTACTCATAGCCCCGGACTTTAACAAGGAATTTATTTTACAAACAGACACTTCCAAAGTGGTGTTGGGGGCGGTTCTGTCGCAAATGGTGGGAGAAGAGGAACACCCGATCCTCTACCTAAGCAGAAAGCTTCTCCCAAGAGAACAGAAATACGCAGTAGTTGAGAGAGAATGCCTTGCTGTCAAATGGGCTATGGAGACCCTACGTTATTACCTCTTGGGCCGGCGATTTACTCTTGTGACGGACCATGCACCCCTCCAGTGGATGCAGCGGAATAGGGAAAAGAATGCAAGGGTCACCAGGTGGTTCTTATCCCTCCAACCGTTCCAGTTCCGCATGCGGCACAGAGCTGGATGCCACCATAGCAACGCTGATGGTCTGTCAAGAGCACACTGCCTAGCGTCCCACGTTGCCCAACTCTATGGTGTTGGGCAGAGGGGGGGATATGTGACAGGGCAAGGCCAGAGGGCTATAGGAAAGTGGTAAGGAACCAGTATGTTAGCCCCAGGCTAAACAAATCCCTGATACCTTATGGCAGTTGCTCCAGGTTAATCAAGACACATGGGGCCAATTAAGAACTTTCCAGAAGGCAGGGAGGTTAATTGAGACACCTGCAGCCAATCAGGGGCTGGCTGAAACTAGTTAAAAGCCTCCCAGTGAGGGGCGCATGTCAGGAGCTGTGGAAGGAGGTTGCGTGTGAGGAGCTGGGAGCAAGAGGCACTAGGAGCTGAGAGTAAGAGGGCGTACTGCTGGAAGATCCTGTGGTGAGGATAAAGAAGGTGTTGGGAGGAGTCCATGGGGAAGTAGCCCAGGGAGTTGTAGCTGTCGTGCAGTTGTTCCAGGAGGCACTCTAAACAGCTGCAATCCACAGGACCCTGGGCTGGAACCCGGAGTAGAGGGCGGGCCCGGGTTCCCCCCAAAACTCCCAACTCCTGATCAGACACAGGAGGAGTTAACCTGGACTGTGGATTCTACTAGAGGGGAAGATCTCTGAGGCAAGCAGAATCCACCAATAAGCGCAGGACCCACCGAGGTAGAGGAGGAACTTTGTCACAGCTGCTATAGCGGATAGCTGGACCCTGAGTAAACTGAGAGATAGTCCTGTTTTTTTTAGGGTCAGTACATAGTCTAGGATCTTTGGAAGAGTCGCAGATGACAGAGAGATTTGTTGGGAATTGCACCAAATCTGAAACCTGGACCATTTTTGCAGGTAAGTAGGGCATGTTGAGGACATTCTGCTGTGTAGTAATACCTCTGTACCTCCTTCGAGCACGAGTTCTCTATGCGTTGGAACATGAAGGAGCCAAACCCTGAGGCGGAGAATCCCCAGGTTGGGATGCAAAATGCAGCCTTTGTTCTGCGAGAGGAGGTATGGAGTGGATTGGAGAGAGATCGGGCAAGTCACGAGCTGTGACACGTAAGGATACCAAGTCTGTCTTGGCCAAGTTGGAGCAATCAATAGGACATGTGCTCCTTCTCTTTTTATTTTCAACAGGATTTTCGACAGTAGGGTAAATGGAGAAAAGGCACAGAGAAGGCTCTCGTCCCAAGGAAGAAGAAGAGCATCACACAGAGTGTTGCCCCATCCCAGCTCTGGAACAGTAGCATGGACATTTCTTGTTCAGGTGAGTAGTGAAAAGGTCTGTGGATCCGTGTCCCCCAGTATCTGAATAGGTCATGGCCAAGGTTTGTGTGCCTGGAAGGTAAGCTGCTGATAATGTAATATCGTGAGAGATGCACTAGTTCCATAGCCTTATTGCTTCTGCACAAAGGGAGGGCGACCTGGCTCCTCCTTGTCGATTTATGTAATACATACACACTATGTTTTCTGTTAGGACTCTCATGTTGTTCCCTTGATCAGCGGGAGGAAATGAGAGCAGGCATTCCTGACTGCCCTGAACTTGAGAAGGCTGATGTGAAGGGATATCTCCATGGACGACCACTTGCCTTGTGTTGTAAGGTCATTTAGATGCGCACCCCATGCTATGAAAGATGCATGGTGGTAAGAAGCAATGACGGGGAAGTTCGCGAAAAGGGGATCCCTTTGCAAACATTTGCTGGGTCTTTCCACTAATCCAGGGACGGGTTTATCTAGCCTGTCTCTGTTTGGTCTAGAAGCTGAACTGAACCACATCTGTAGACATCCCATGTGAAGCCAGGCATTGGTACTACCACTGTGCCCGCTGCCATATGTCCCAAGAGTTGAAATATCTGGCTGATATTTTGTACAGTGTCTATGAGTGTGGCCAAAGAGAGGAACCTGTGCTGAGGTAGGAGTGCTTTGGCCTGTAATGAGCTGAGGTCGGCTCTTATGAATTCCAAGCACTGCACTACAGTGAGGGTTGATTTCTGGGCATTGATCTGCAGGCCCAGTTCCGTGAACAAGTCTATCACGGTTTTGGTAACCTGGTGAACCTCTTTGAAGGACCGGTCTCTGAGGAGACAATTGTCCAGGTAGGGGTAGATCATGATCCGCTGGGAGTGTAAGTGAGCAGCCACTACTGAGACAACCTTGAAGAATACTCTTAGAGCTGATGATAGCCCCAAGAGGAGTAGTCTGTATTGGTAGTGGTCTTGTCCTAGGGTAAATCTGAGGAAATAGGCATCCTGAAGGTCGTGGGCAAAAAAACCCAAAAACAATCTCCACGTTCTAATGCTGGAATAATCGTTACTAGAGTGACCATCTTGAATTTTTGACCTTTAACAAACTTTTTGAGTGCTCTGAGGTCTAGTATGGGTCTCCAACCTCCCTTTCTCTTGGGTATTAGGAAATAGCAAGAGTAAAAAACATTGCCTCATAGATATTGAGGTACTGGTTCTATGGCTCCCAAATGAAGGAGGCGATCTATTTCTTGTCATAGTAAACTCTCGTGAGAAGGGTTCCAGAAGAGGAACAGGGAAGGTGTTGTGGACAGGGGAGGAAGGTAAAGTGGATGGAATACCCTTTGTGAACAATTTCCAAAACCCATTGGTCTGATGTTATGCATTCCCAGGTGCTGCAGATCATGGCAAGACAGTAGTCAAATGGGACAGGAGACACTGGTCAGCTGTAGCGTTTGATGGGAGTTGTCTGTTGACACCTCAATCAACACATCACCATTGGTGTTTGGAGGTGGATGGTTGCAACATGGAAGACTGTGGACCTGATGATTTACGCCTGGGTGAACCTAGATTTCTTTCTCTGAGGTTCATAAAAGTGCTGAGTCAGGTATTGAGAGGTGCGTGATTTGTGTTGGGGCTGCGGACTAAATTTCTCATTTGTCCAGGTGTGTACATCGCTAATGAGCAGAGACTGGCCCTGGAATCTTCAAGGGTATGGAGAGAGGCATCCATCTTCTCTGCAAAGTTCTTAGTGCCTTCAAAGGGAAGGTCTTCAAAGGTCGACTGCACCTCTTTATGGAACCCAAAAGGTGTAACCAGGATGCAGGTCACATAACGATCACCGTGGAGATGGACCGAGCCACTGTGTCGGCTGCATCGAGGACAGACTGTAGCACTGTTTTGGCTACTGGCTGTCCTTCCTGGATGATAGCTTTGAACTGGTCATACTGTGACTCTGGAAGCTGATCAATAAAGCTGTTGAGTTCTGATTGACAGTCATATTTTGTTGTTAAGGCTCGATAATTCATTATTCGAAACTGTAGCATGGCCGAGGAATAGGCTTTCCTCCCGAAGAGGTCCAAGCACTTCCAATCCCCATAACAGGGGTGGGATTTCAGACCCAAGAGTTTACCATGTTGATGACGTCGGAGTTGGGGGAGGGTGGGAGAAAAGAAATTCTGTCTCCATAGCCAGAATGTAATATTTTTTATTGGCCCACTTACAGATAGGCATCACCGATGTCCATAGGGACACTACTCAAAGAACTAAAAAGGACATGGTGCATGTTAACTCCTTTTCTCAGCCATACTCCCAAAGAGGTAACCTAAGCCATCATAACCTAAGCCCAAAGAGGTAACCTCCCCACATAGCCTCTCTCCCCCTCTGGGAGCTTTCAGGGGTTGGAGAGTGGAACAAAATTCCTCCCAAGACAGTGTTTCTCCCAATATTCTCCTTTGAACTCAGAGGAGAAACAAAGACCTTCTCCAGATCTTAGAGGGGAAAAGAGTCAAGATCCATTATGGCAGACTCATCCATGTTCCATAAAGAGCTTAAGAAAAACATCTGATCTTCACAGGTAGGCCTGGGAAGAGAGCTGAAAGAGATGTTCATCATCATCATCTCCGGTTCTAAATATTGTCCAAATTTGTATGCTATGGTATTCCCCCAGGGCTAACACAACCCTTTAGAAATGAAAAAACTCAACACACGGGCTTGTGGTACTATAAGAACACAGTAGATACTAAGTACTATGAATCATTACAATATATTTGCCTTTGAAAGTCACAGGATAATAAATGCAGGATCTACCATGAGTTTGCAAGAGCTCTTATCAGTTTTTGAAAATAATTTAATTAAATTATTTAACTAATTACTTTCAACTAAAAATGCTGCAGGAAAAAATGAAGTCTCTTTAGATTTGATGTATTTTCTCAGCTTAATTAACACAAGCTTTTCCTGGTTTAATTTGCACTTAATAAGCAGGAACTTTACTCAATTTGCTAATTACTACATTTTCAAGCTGTTTTCTTGAAATAGATGCCAGCCTACCACACTAGGAACCCAAATTTCCGTAGTTACCTCGAATTACATAATTGTCCAGGGCCTCTTCCATTCTTTGCAATGCTTCAGCTCTATCAGAGCCATATGTAATTAGCTAAAAACAAAGGTATTTAAGTTAGCTATAAAAATTTTGTTTTAATTTCTGAAATATAATTTTCTTTTAAAAAAAACTTCACAGATCATATGTTTAGATATTCCATTTACAGAAATCATTTTGCATATATTACTGTCTGTCTACTGGAGCACTTCCCCAAAACAAGAGAGAGGCCTCTCAACCCTCTGGCATCCAGATACAGAAGATCAGGTTTTTTTCTTTATATGAGTGAAGCATATCTATATCTGGCTCTCTATTCTTCTTGGAGTTACACACAAAAATTGATTAAAGGTCAGGAACTCTGACTGTGAATTTCCATATTTTTTAAGATTTTGTTTTCTTATAAGTTTAATTCTTGGCTTTTTAAAACACTAACTATAATGTCCTCGTAGCAATTTTACCCTTCAATAACTGAAATGTACTCTCAAAAAACGTTAACTTCTATTTAACAACATTTATGGCCAGGGATTACAGCCCTATAATTTCTCAGAAAAATCAAACAAAGTTAGACTGGCATGGGATAAGTCTGTGAGACTGCAGGCCATTGTTTAAAATGCTTTCAGGAATCAGAAAACATAACAATAAAAAACAAGTAAAAGGGTGAATTAATTTCTGTGAGATCAGACATATTTGTAAATTTTCTTCTATATTAAGCTTCCTTTTCAATATAGCCTCTTTTATCTCATGTTTCCTTTATGCATATTACATCCAGGAGCTTTGAAATATTGTCTCATTACTAAAAAATATCTCTTCATTTGAAAATTTTGTATCTAAAGCTAGTATTTTACATATTAGAACGTTAAAAAAAATCAACTCACTTTTGAGATCATTGGATCATAATAAATGCTAATATCACTTCCTTCTTGTATGCCACTGTCAACACGTACCTTCAACAAATAAAAAAGGAGCAAATATAATTTCACAGTGGAACAAAAACCAAGTTTTGACCTCAGAGGACATACATCTCGTACTTTTAAACTTGACAAGTTTCATGAGAAGGTAAAATATTCTTTTTCACCCAGGGCTAGAAAATCCCCTCCCACTTCCCCCTTGTGGGAAAAATACCTATGAATTACTCTCTCCTTTAAAAAAAAAAAAACATGAATGCAGACTTGCACTGTTAGTCAAAATCACGTTTTTCTTGTAAAATCCAGAGCAAACAGATTTAGGTTTTGATCACTATCAATTTATAATGGTTTATACAACTCTAAATCTGAACTCTCAATGCAACCAATACTGACTTAATTACTGTAATAAAATACACTTGTAATGATTCCTCCGACAACTGGCATGAAAGATGCCCCTTGTAATCGCATCCTCTCTGAGTATGTATATAATCACATCCCTTTTGTCCCACTATAGCCCTTCTGAGGGCTCCAGTGGGGACACAACTAAGACTCATTCAGCAGGAACTTTGGAGGTCTGCTTATCAGCTTTATAGGAATACTAGTCTTGTAGCTTTCATGTCTGTAACACTTTCCTTTTCTGCCTCACCCTCTCAACTGTAAAACATTTTTTTCTGTTGCTGCTGTTCCCCTGGGTGTTTAATGTTTACACAGCTTTTTCCATGGCTTTGCTTTGTAAGGACACAGCCCCAAATTAAAGCTCTGATTCCGCAATTTTCATAGGAAAAAATTGCACGAGTTCAAAAATTTCTTTTGAAGAAACTGATTGCTGTTAACCAGCCAACAAGTCAGTTAGTATATTGCTGATTCTTGTTTTCATCTCTCAGTTTGATTTCATCAGTGTGGCACTGAGGTTAGCCATATAAAACTTTTAAAATGAGCAATTTCTGGCAAATAAATATTTATTGAATTGTTGCTATTGAACTTTGGAATCTAAAACACTTTGATTAAAAAAAACACTAAAGTAATTCAAGACTGATAAATGCATCCCAGGGATCTTAAGGATAGAGGAATCCAAATGAAGCTGCTGAAACATCAGAGCTTTGATATTTTACATTGTAAAGGGGGGTGGCAAGTGGGACCTAGAAACTCACTTAAATCTCCACCTGTGGGAAGGAATCTTTCTAATAAACAGCAGCTCATCTGATTGCAGCAAGGTAAAAAAGGGTCAACACAACGGCTGTTAGGCCTTTAATATTTTAATTTAGGCAATTACCAAGGGACCACATGTAGAACCTCTTGTCTAAAGAATCCACATGAGAAAAGGATGATGACTTTATTTATCCAAATGACCTAAAAGATATCCCAATAGCTTTATTCTCTTTCTTCAATGAGAACTACATCTTGACATAGGTTTAATGATCATTTTCTTTTTTAAACACTCTTTCATTGAATATTTATTAATATACACACAATATATTTGTATTTGCAGTTCAACAGCACCTTCATTATATGAAATCAAGATGCTTTACAAACAATTAGTTAGTCCTAGAATAAAACTGTGAAGTAGATGGCATTATTATCCCCATTTTACAGGCGATGAGGCATAGCAAGATCACAAAGGAAATATGTTGCAGGAAATTCAGATTTCCTGATTCCCATTCTTACAACTATTCAGCCATCCTTCCTCAGGTACATACATGCATGAATACATTCGCACACAGAGACAGGAAAGAACTATTAAGATATCTTGTCCATCCCACTGCCAGTCAACATTGTTCCCTATAGACAGCATATTGCTTCTTGTACTACACAGTACACACACATATATAACATGTAGCATACCTGTGTACATATTCTAATAATACATGGTATTTATATAGAACTTTTCATTTCTAAAGCAACAAACAAATGTAAAGTAAAGTAATTAATCCTTACAACACCCCTTTGAGGTATACAAATATTATTATCCCAATTTTACAATGAGAAAACATATAAAGAAGGGCCAAATTCAGATGTGAAATAAGCAGATGCAACTGTTCCTGAAGTAAATGGGAGTAGGCACTGTTTATGCCAGTGCTGATTTTGGTCAAACGAAGTTCAGTGATTGGCTGTTAGTGGAAGAACCAGGATTAGAAATCAGAACTTCCTGGCTCCCCATTACATGCTTAATACACTAAGCAATGCTTCCATTATATATACTGTATACACAAACTTATACGTAATGTACTTGGATATATCCACACTAATTTAAAAATTCAAATACACTGAAAAACAAGTAAAAAAAGGGTTCTTGAAAACTTGCTTTTAATTTCATAAAATTATGAAAAAAAAAAAGTACCTGGGGCCTCTTTGTACATAATAAAAGCTTTCATTCCTTCTAAAATTTAATCTTCATAAAATAAACACAGAAAAGCTATATAAAAATGACAAACTGATAGCAGAAAGGAAATAATTTTACCATCTTCAATTCTCTCTGTTGTGCTTAGGTACATCAGGGGGCTGATAACAATAGGTGATCCTGTAAACTATAGGGTGCAACAGAACAATAAAAAGTGGATATAACAGAAACCTTTATTTTACAGATGCTTGCTCTAGTGTGTTTATCTTGATAGATAATAGTAATACTTATTAGCATTACTTTTACTTAATGTTTTTTCCTTTTCTCAGTGTTTAAAAAAATACTACAGGGAGTATACAAGTCAAGATCCTTTCATAGCCCAAACAGTTCCAGTGGTGTACTGTGGTGTGATTGTGTATTACTATATTATAATGTTAGATGCTCTAGGAAAACATAGAATCATAGAAGATTAGGGTCAGAAGAGACCTCAGGAGGTCATCTATTCTAGTCCAACCCCCTGCTCAAAGCAGGACCAACCCCAACTAAATCACCCCAGCCAGGGCTTTGTCAAGCCAAGCATTAAAAACTTCTAATGATGGAGATTCCACGACCTCTGTAGGTAACCCATTCCAGTGCTTCACCACCCTCCTAGTGAAATAGTTTTTCCTACTATCCAACCTACACCTCCCCCACTACAACTAAAGACCATTGCTCCTTGTTCTGTCATCTGTCACCACTGAGAACAGCCCAGCTCCATCCTCTTTGGAACCCCCCTTCAGATAGTTGAAGGCTGCTATCAAATCCCCCCTCACTCTTCTCTTCTGCAGACTAAATAAGCCCAGTTCCCTCAGCCTCTCCTCATAACCTATGGCTCCAATCCTGCAATGAACAGTACACTGGCAGACCACTTTGCCAGCATGAAGTCCTACTAACTTATGCACCCAGAGTTCCACCCATACACAGTTCATTGCAATACTGGGCTCTAAGAGACAGACAGACCTACTCCACCCTCCCTAGGCTTCAGAGCCCAAGCTCTAGCACCAACTTCAACGTGCTGTCTTCACAGCTATTTTGAGAGCTCTAGCATAAACCCCATTAGCCCAACTCTGTTGACCTGAGCTGGGAGGCTCACTCCCACAGACTATGTCAACACCGGCACCCTTAAAGAATGGATTGTTGATCACATTAGCGAAGAATGGCTTTGGAGCTCTTCAGATCTTAATGCCAACTGCAGCACAGTCTGTTTTCTTACAACGTGCAAGAGTAATAAGTTTCTATTGTTACAATCTTGATGATACTTATTTCTTTGTAGTTACCTCATTTTAATCTTTTTTAAAAAACTGAATACTCACTAGCCCTAAAAATCATACTCTGAACTAGCAGCTGGTACATTTAAAAATTATTATAATCTCAAACCCAGTATAGAATTCTTAGAGCACAGGAAAAACATTTCCCCAATGCCCAGTCTTCTTAGACCCCTTTCTATTTCCCATATCCACCCACCCATCCACATTCCCCTACCTCCTTTAATTTGAAAAACAACCAAACTGATTTAAAATCACATTTGTAAGATGCCACTTCTGAGACCATCTATGCCAAATTTTAGCTCAGAGCAAATTTTTACAGACAGACAACTTATTACCTTTTGAAAACAGGAATTTATAAAAGAAATGGTGAAGAACCAATAACTTCATTATAATATTCAAATTCTTCAGTCAAATCAATTTTATTCTTAATTATGTGACATCCTCAGAAGACAAATTAATCTCCAGTATTGCACATTTTCTGCTGCTGCAGAAGAACAGACCAAAAATATGTTTGCTAAATAAAAATAGAACAGCTATTTTTAATAAGACAATGAGAGTAAACAGAAAGAAAGCAGCCCAGCTACACTGTATGAGATCCTCAAACCATTCTCTGAAGCCTCCAGCATAATTAAAATTTCTTTCTTCAGTACCACGATGGGCCACGTGAAGCTATCAGCCGTCTCCCACCCTTCATTTTCAATTCACCTCTCCCCCTAAGCACAACTCCCAGCCCGCCCTGTCTACCTGACAAGTGACAGCCCAATCTGATTAAATGCTTGCAAGGGAGGGGACTTGTGGGCCTCCATGACAGGCCAAAAGTGATCACCATGGAGATACATAATTACAGCTGTCAACGCGTCTACTGTCCTGCTGGCATCAATTTGATTGCTCCCAGCAATAATGATAGACAAAGCTTGGTGTGCACTCTCCTGCACCCAATCACTTTATCTGTTCCGTGGTCCATTTAGCTGACATGCAACATTCACACAAGCAAATAACAGCAGTAAGCAGAACATTTAAGGCATTTTAATTGTTTTTTCTTTCTATGGACGGCTCACAAGCGCAAATGTTATTACATAAAACTCCTGCTGCAACATTAATTGAAGAAAGATTTGGTGGGACAAAGACTGTAGGGGGTATAGTTTGTCCATTATCACTTGTACTTTCAACAGGTCTCACGTTTGGAAAATTGCAAATTGCAAAAACTTGCAAGGGCAAAATGTTTGACATCCTGTTAGCTATTACAACATGGTAAAAATGTCCAACAACCACTAGAGTAATCATTATAAATTCTTATTAAATACACTCTTTGTTTCATTAAAAAATGTTTAGATACATCCCATGATACTTGTTTTCTTATCTTCTATTTAACGTCACATAATGCCTGTTAAATCTTTACAATTTTTTCTTCTGCTTTCAGGCTTTGAACACAGCATGAAGCCTTAAAGCCCAGAAAGGGTCAGGTCCCTTTAGAAAGCATATGGGCAAAAACAATTTAAGAAGTGAAATAAATCATATATCCAATAACATCTCCAAATTTAGGATTCCTCCTGTAATCTTTCACTATTTTCCATGCAAGTAATCACACTGAATAATCATATTCACAGATGGTATAGTCTTGTCCTTCCACCAGCTGACATGGTGGATTTATTACTTATTACTTTGATTATACAAAAAGGAGAGGTCCCTGTTCTTTTATCGGAGCAAAAAACTATTTGTTAAGCAGCCACTCTGCATAGTTAGACTATGTACTGAAATGTTTAATAATCATTTTTCGTCAACTGTAACAAACGGCATTTGCTTTTTAAAGGCTGCAAATTTGAATAGCAGTCCAGCTTCAATTTGGAGTGTTCAGTCCTTTGCAGGTAACGAGTTAATCCAACATCTGATTATGCTATTTGCTCTACAGCATATTCATATTTGAGGCTTGTTTGAAAGGATTAAATGTGACACATAAAATACAAATATTCCAAAACAGAACAAAACTTTATAGTCCCATTTGGTTAGCACTGTATTTTTGTATCATCTTATCTTAAATTAGCACAAACAATAGTATTAACTCCCCACAACCACCTTTAACAAATGATAGAAACTAAGGGCCTGATTGTTAGAGGGGACTAAGCATCTGTGAAGATCTGAGGTTCTCAGCACCTATGAAAATCAGAGCCTAGGTCACTTACATTGGACACATGGAGTGGTTCTTGGTACTGAGACAATCTACCAATAGATGGCAGACCGAAAGATTTGTAGGGATCCTGAAATAAAGGTAAAACATGAGAAAGCATTTTTTATTATTATTAATTTAGAGACATTACATACAAGAAACAAGTAGTTGCAAAATTAACAGCTTCTACCACTTCTATTTTGATTAACATTCTGTTTCCAGAATTACTTATTTTGGGGCCATTCTCCCTTTTTTCACTGAAGAATTGGAACATTTATTAAAACCTCATCTTTCTGAAATGCAATTATTAAAGCAAAAAAGAGTATTTCTTCCTAGTGAAGTCTTTATAGTATCAACGCCTCAGCCATCTTCAAGTTTCGATATTGGGGGACGGGAGGGATGACATAAAAGACGTTTTTCAAAGGCAAAATGGAAAGTTAGGAGCTCAACTCCCTTTGACTTTCTATGTGAATTAGGTTCTTTGTGCCTTTAAATCTCTCACATACTACTACTTACAAACTTATCAGTACAGAAAATTCTGTGGTGAGCAGAACAACATACACGTGGTGAAACAGGATTCTGTAATTCAAACTCCTTTAATACTCATAGATGGTTGAGCAAAAATTCTGAATACCAACTACCTTAGCAAAGCCATACTAATACTCAGTGCACACTTTGCATCATTCAAATCACAAATACATTTATTCTTCATCCAAATAGTCATATACATCCTGTAATGAGCAGAACAAGCAACAAACTACTGTTGTGTCATGAAAAATAAAGAAAGAGAAACAAGAGAAATTAAGATGTCTTGGGCAATAAAAGCAGCAAGTGTCAAATGGGAAACACATACTAAGAGGCTGATTTTTTTTTTTTTTTTTTAAAGAATTCCTAAAGCATTAACATTCTTAAAACAAAATGAAGACAGCTGAATAGCATTCATTCAATGGACAAGTCTAAATTTCCAAATATCAAAAGCAATGCTAACAACATGTTAACTTACAATACCAGTCTTAGTCATGCTTAAAAAGAGAATTTTTTTAATTCAGATTTTTTTTTTTTGCTATTACTATAAGGAGTCATAATGAAACTGTGCACCTATGGTTTTGAAATTCACTTTCCAAATTGGTCACATACAGCAAATGTAGCTACAAAGGAGTAAACATCCTTCCTGAACTACTAGCAAATGCCTCAGTACCATTAAAAGTTTGGCAGCTTACAAAATTTTACCCAAATATTTAAGCCAAAAGGTTTAAGAAAAACGTGGAGGTGAGCAAACGTGAAGTACTGGTTAATAGTTCAGAAGAAATGGAATACAGCCCAATCATCATATTAAATTAGGCTGCAAATATGCTGTGAACTTCCTTTGAAATGATTATTGGCTACTTGCAGGAGATACATTTTTAGAAGAACCTATGTGGCAATAATTTTGGTCTCAGGCTATTCTTTTGAATTACAACATAAAAATCCACATAAAACTTTCTTTAATCTGTTGGGTTACATACAGTAAATCACAAATCTCAAATAATAAACCTTGACTTCACCTTGGTGCCTATCTATACCTGGGTATTACTGCTCCACATTCAGCCTCCCACCCCATACCACTTATTTTACCTCAGCATAAACTCGACATTCAACTGCCCAGCCGTTGATGGGAATATCAGCTTGTTTGTGCCTGAGAGGGTAACCCTTAGCAACACGGATCATTTCTTGGACTAGGTCCAGGCCAGTAATGCATTCTGTGATGGGATGTTCAACCTGCAAGGTCAAGAACTGACAGTCAGTAGGTAACAAAAACAACCCAAAAAACCCATCATAAACAAATACAGATAAACAAAGCTATCAGCAGCCAAAAATGGGACAAGGGTTAATTTCCAACTCTGGGTTTTCTTCATCAAACCAAACTGAAGAGACAAGCAAAACAAATATCAAACAAACAAAAATCCCACACACATAACAGTAACCATCTTCTTTTGAAAAAACCTAAACAACATAAATAAGCAATTTGTAAATACAATAACTAAGCACAAAGAGTAAAAGCAAAACTACAAAAAAAATATGAAAGTATGTTTTATTTTTTACAACATAATGGTATTTGGTGCAGATGTGTTAGTTTCTTGTTTGTTTGGAAGTATAAAGAAGGAGGATTCATTTTTAATCTAGCAATGTAATGTATTTTAACTGAAATCCTCAAAGTAGCTGATAATCAACCCATTCTGCTACACTTAACATGGCATGTACAGGAGCAGCTTACGATTTTCCATAGAGCTAGTCTACCCTAAATCTCACCCATTCGCCTGCTTTCACTAACCTGTCCTGACAAGCAACCAGATTAGCGTAATCTTACATCAGCGCAGTGTAGCAGAAATGAGCAGATGGATCCTTCAGTTTTTTTCCCTCCAGACTTATCTGTGTAGTGCTTAGCAGGCACAATAGCTGGGCTGGACCAGTTGAGTCACTCTGCTCTCTCAGCAAATTGCTGCTAACGGCTTTGGATGATGCTGTCATGGGAATACCCATCGTTCACACTAAAGCTGGGTCGGACTGGGTGCGTGTGCAAACTAATGCGTATGCGCACACACGTGGTTTTTTATGTGGTTGTAAACTGAAAATGTTTATTAACTTACAGCAATCTCTAACGATTGTGGAAAAGTTGTGAAATGAAAGCACCCAAAGAAGATGGGTTATGGTCCTACTATGTAGACATAATCAAAGACACATACTATATTAGCATGTGATATACACAATGAGAGAGTTACAACTTCCCAAGAAAAAAATATGACAGAACTTCCATTTTTATTATAAAATGTTTTTGTTCTAAGGGTCAAATATCTTAAGAAAATGCACTTCACAATGATTTCTCTATCATGAGATGTCATCTTATATACATTTTATGACACAAGAAAAGGTCAATGAACAAACCAGTTGTCTTCCTTACTTCAAGTACACTAATTGAAGGAAAACAGTTAGTCATTATAATAATCTTGTGGTTTATCAGAGCAAGAAGATGCACCCGTCTTTTAAAAAAATGGCTTTGTAAAAATAAACAGATGGCCCCCATAATTAGCCCTGTGTGTGTTGTGAGTGTTTTTATAGTTCCAACAACATTTTAAAGACATTTTGACATAATTTTAATGACAAATCATCACTGAAATAAGCACCTATTCTTTGAAGCATAAACATAGTATTGAAAATGGGGATCTGATTATACAGTTTAAGAACATACCTTTGGGATTCAATCTTGATTTTACCTAGCACATGATACTCTCTAGTATGTCACACTTAACCCTATTTGGAGTATCTGGGAAACAATTCAGCAGCCACCTTGCAGTGTGACACTGCAGCACTTAATTTTTTATTAAAACAAAGTTTTACATATATATTTACTTATATATATTAATCGAAGTTACTTATATATCAATTATTTGGTGAAGAAAACTTGTTCTCATAGTTAGGATTTTAATTAAAAAATTACCTTTAACTTTAGAACACTTTCAGAATTTTAATACTGGGGAAAAAAATGTAACATTTCTCTAAAGAAGACATTTTTATTATTTAGACTCATCATTTTTCTTGGATTACACTTGGCATTCCAGGCACAATAGCATCATTGTGGTTTTCAGTTTTATTGTTGATGATCAAAATAGGATGGAATGTTTCTGGAAAGAGAAATATTTTTGTTGTTTGTTTCTTAAGACTCACAAACATTTATTTAATCTACTCTACAATAAGGCTCTTTGACTTGGTCAATATTATCTTCTTGCTTCAAAATACTCCCTTTGTATTTGAAGAAAATGGTATTAAGAAAATATGGCAAGCAAGTTTTTTTATATACATATTGCATTGGAACTAATCTAGACACTATTTTATTAGTAATTTCTCGTCAAATATTTTGTTAACACACTCGCATGGTTAAAACTCCATTATCCATAAAATGGGGTGGAAACTGAGCTGTACATTTTAACTTGAATTTTTTAATTAAATATCTCAGTGGCATGAAGCAGTCAGCTAAGAAACCTTAATTTTTTTTTCGTCTTTGCCATTTGTTTTTTGAATATTCTTAGCAATATGCAGAGTATGAAGTCTATAGTCCAAAAGAGTAAATCTGTCCTATCCTGTTCAGAAATATGGCCTTGATCCTGCAATACACTCCACGAGGATGCTAGGATCCACACACACAGAGCTCATGTACAGGATCTGAACCTAAGGGTCTAATCCCATAGATTTTACTGAGGGGTAAAGGCTGCAGAATTGGCCCCCATAAAAGGAAACCAATATATCTTTTTTCCTCAAATAATGGAAGGATTGTGATTATTTCACTACGGGTTTTTTTTGTACATGGTGGTCTTAGATTTCTTTTCCCCTCCCTCCCGTTTGTTTTTTAAATAGATGTCCCCATTTAATGTAATCTTCCTTTTTTTGGTAGGTTATTCTATTTTATTTTTACTCTTTTCAGAGATCTACTTTGGTTTTTCATGCTTATAATAGATTTATAATCTTTTTCTATGAATTTTCTTTCCCTCCTCCAACCTACATTTCCATACTAGCTATGCGTGTGTCTACAGGCAAGTCTACTCTACAAAATTAAGTCAACATACAGCCACCGCAGTAATTAAATTGCTTTTGCATGTCCACACTATACTCCTTGTGTTGGTGGTGCACATACTAACCAGGGCACTTGCACTGATTTAACTGTCAGTGTGAGGGCATTGTGGGACAGCTTCTAAAAGGCAGCAATAGTGATGTAAGAAACACAATGTCTACACTCACACTGCATCGACCTAACTACATCAACTTAAGCGGTAAGCCTCTCGCAGAGGTGTACTAAGTCAGTGTAGTAGGCAAGTTACATCAATGGAAGCTACCTTATGTCGATCTAACTTGGTCAGGTAGACCAGGCCTATGCTTCAATTTGTCTCCCTGTGATGTTAGCTCTCCATTGCACCCACATAGTAATACCAGCTCCCGGAGTGGCACTGAGCCATGGTCGACACACTGAGGTCAATGCAGCGTGAATATAGACACTACATTTTCTATATTGACCCTAACAGGTCTCCAGCAGCTTTCCCACAATACCCAACATTGACTGCTCTGGTCACAATTGTGAAATCCTCTGCCCTGGGGTCAGAGAGACCAGAACCCACACCCCTGCCTTTTAAAACCCTGTGAATTTTTGAAATGACTTTTTCAGTGTCCATCTTGGCAAGCATACCTATCAGCTCTCCGTTGTAGCGTGCAACTGCCCAGCTGACCATGCCAGCTATGCACTTCAGACGCACTCTGGCCTGGAGTACACAGGAGATATTGGATCTCCTGGACCTGATGGGAGAAGAGACTGTACAGGTACAGCAATGGGACAGGCATAGAAATGTGGACATCTACAAGATTGCACGGGGGAATGCAGAAGGAACACCATAGGGATCAGCAGCAGTGCTGCATGAAAACAAAGGAACTGCAGCAGGCATATCACAAGACCAGGGAGCCCAACAGTCAATCCAGTGATGAGTCGCAGACTTGTCACTTTTACTAAAAGAGGTGCATGCCACACTCAACGGAGATCCCACCACCACACTACCAAGAAGCCTGAGTCACAGATCCCTGACAAGAGCAGTGAGGATAGGGTGGTGGTAGTGGTGGTGGAGGATGGGGGACATGCGACAGGTTGGGATCCAGCTATGCTGCAAGCCAGAAGCTGTTCTGAGACTCCACCACAGTCGAATCAGAAGTGTGATATCAGCTAAAAATCCCCACCGCCTGTGGAGAATGGTGCCAGTATCCAGTGCCATTGTCCTATACTCAGTTCCATGCAACCTAGCAATTCCCTCCTCATTTCCCTCACCCCTGGCAGGCCATACTCAACATGGCTGGAGCTGTGAGTAGCACCCTGCATAAGCACTCCAAAGCAAGAGGTCAATGAGGGAGCCAGGGAAGGGAGTTCTGAATTTTAACTTTCACTTTCCATTGCGACTATACTGACAGTGGTACCTCTGTATTTTATCTGTAGCTGCTGCGGTTGTGGCCTTGAGGGATTTGCCCTCCACACCAGTGAAGTGCCTGACCCGTATCAGAAGGAGGGGGGAAAAAAGGATTCTGGATTACATTTTCACCAAGATCCTGCAAGCCAGTGTTGCATCAGACAGTCACCATAAGGTCTGGAGGATGAATATTGCAGACAGTAGCGAGGCCCAGGAGTTGGAGAGGGAGCTGCACCAGGACATAATGGGTCTTTTCGAGCAGCAAACACAGATGCTGCAGAAACGTGTGGACCTACAGGCGCAACAATCCCAGCCTCACCTCCCTTTGCTGTCCATGGAGAACTTCAGTATAGCCCCACGCTATAATCTGCCCCGCAAGATTCCACGTTGCATCAGGGGTCGCATCCCTACCTCTGCCACTCCAACGCTGGGGACATTCAGAACAACCACAGCTTCACATACATCAACCTTGGTTCTCACAGGTCAGTGTATGTGTAGCTAAAATGGAAATGAATGTTCCTTCTGTTCCATAAATTTATTAACGTTTTAATATATTTTCCTTTAACTTGCACAGAATATTTTGAAGTGTTTTCATTACTCAATAAAATAGTATTGTTTGGAAAATAATTAATCTTTATTAGTTGCTAACACATGCTGCAGAGTGCCTGGCAGTAGTGAAAACACCCATTTACTTGTTATTGTACTCTGTGACCCAACTCATAGGATCAGTGACAAACACAGTATAATAAGCATAAATCTACAGCAAGCACCATAAAATTAGTAGGTGCATTGTCAGTGATACATGCATAGATATGCACCAGGCACCACATCATTCCCAACAGGACCCCAAAGAGCAGAGCCAGGGAGAGCACAGGACACCACCACACATTACTCTGGCTCGCTGTTAGAGTGCTCTTTCAAAGCCTTCCTGAGCCATAGAGCTCCGCATTGAGCTCTTCTGATAGCCCTTGTGTCTGGCTGTTCAAAATCAGCGGACAGCTGCTACTGCCTGGCAGCAACTTTTCCCTGTTGGCATCACGGATATTATACAGGATGCAGTGGGCAGCTATAACCATAGGGATATTTTTCTCACTGAGATCCAATCTTGTGAGCAAACAATGCTAGCATCTGTTCAGACTCCCAAAATCACATTCAACTGTCATTCTGCACATGCTGAGCCAGAAGCTGAGGTGGTCAGCATACAGCCTCATGAGCCAGAGGAGTAAGGGGTATGGTGGGTCCCCCAGTATTACTACAGCATTTCAACATCGCTGATGATAATCCGCTGGTCGGGAAAGAAAGTCTCTGCTTATAGCTTTCTGAACAGTCCAATGTCCTTAAAGATACAAGTGTCATGCAACTTCCCTGACCATCCAACACTGATGTCAAAAAAGGATGCCCAGTGATGCATCAGCACTTGCATAACCATAGAAGAGTATAGCCCTTTCTGTTGATGTACTCTGTGGCAAAATAGGGATATGTGCGCTGTCTATCACTCCACCAGTTTCAGAACCTCACTGATGCAAATCCATCCACCAAGCCCTGCACATTGCAGAGAGTCATAAACCTGGGCCTTGCACACTTGCTTAACAATGGCCCCCACAGTGGATCTTCCAATTCCAAAATGATGAATGATGTCCCACTAACTGGTAGCAATTCAGCATTGCAAGTTTCCAGAGTGCAATCGACACTCAATTCTCCACTGTCAGTGCAGCTCACATTCTAGTGTCCCTACACTAGAGGTCTAAGGTAAGCTCTGCATACAGATCCAAGAACGTGGCCTTGCAGATACAAAAGTTCTGCATACACCATTCGTCATCCCAAGCCTGCATTACAATGCAATCCCACCAGTCAGTGATGGTTTCTCAGGCCCAAAAGTGACTCTCTACGGTTCGCAATTGGTCTAGGAACACCACCAACAATCTTGAATAGGTTATAGTTATGTCCCACAGCAATCTGCCCTCCAGGAAATAGTCATGATCCCTGTAGTTCTTTGGCTCTGCAAATAGTTGAGGATCGTATCTCCTGTGCTTGCAACACTCATGACAATAGTGCAGAGCTCTGCAGGCTCCATGCTTCCATCAGAGCAAGTCCTGCATGGGTTGTGGTATTTTCAAAACAGGCGCAAAAATTATGGGATAAAAATGGCATTATGCAGTGGAGAGAGCTGCATAATGGGAACTTGACACCGCAGTCACAGTCACTCCTGTGCAACCCGTTTCTGTCCCACCATGCATTGCCAAAATTTTCCAAAGACAGTGTGCTGGACAGTGGCGAGTAGCACACTGGGATACCAACCCATGGTGCACCGCAATGTGCACTGAAACCAGCACTCCTGGTGAGTATATGCAAAACCGATGCAAGGAACCAAGTATGCATGCACCCAAGCAATACACTAACTGCGAAAGGCTTTACACCGACGTAACTTGTGTCGGCAAAAGTTTGTAGAGTAGACATGCCCTTAGGCTGCTAACTCAAAACTTTATTTAAAAAAAAATAAACTGGTTTAAATATGCTCATGAAAGGAGATGTACCACACATTCAGCAGGGATCAGCTGTTCTAGTCCAAAGCCGCACACAGATCTCATACCAAGCTGATCCAAGATATCTCCAGTGAAACTTCAGACCATAAGACAAAAAGTACTGGTGTGAATTAACCCACTATCGCATAAACATTATTTACCATATCTCTACTGTTTTTAGCATGAATATAAAATTAGATACATTCCCAGAAACCTAAAGACCATAATTTTAACAAGGCAACTGACCTCATCAGTAGATCAAAAAAGAGACTTGTCAACAATGAACACTCAATATATTTAACAACCCAAGATACCACATTTACTGTCAATACTGTTACTTACAGCAAGTCTTTCCATAAGCAATTTACAATGACAAATAAGTTCCCATTTCAATGCACCGAGGAGCAAAATATACCTGCTTAAGAAATTTCACTTACTCCCCCACATATAACTGGTATCCTGAGGAACCATTCCCAACACTTCCATTTTTAAGTCCCTCTCCCCAAAAGCCCACTTTGTTGTGTCCACCAAACTTCAGTAAAAGAGAATAGACGACACCCCCTTCAAAGCTAGTCACTGCTATTCTTCTGATCCACCACAGCAATCAGCTAACCGCCCGTGATGGGGTGTTCACTCCACACTCCCCGAAAAGGGTTAATGTGGCTAAGAAGGGGATAAGTAACCTGATAGGCCACACCTGAGGGATAGTTAGACTTGATAAACAAGGCCTGACAGGATAGAGACCAGCTGGGCAGGACGGGGAGGACCTGGTATAAAGCTGGGAAAGTCGGCAGGAGAAAGGGGCTGCAGTGTGGAGACATACAGTCACTCTCTGGGCTCAGAGAGGGAAAGGAGGAAACGCAAGAGGGAGCAGAAGCCCTGGGATCCTGTCCCTGAAGGCAGGGTTTACCCAGAAGGGTGGTGGAGCAGAAGCTTGATAGAGGTGGAGTAGGTAAAGGCCCAGGGAAACGGCAGCAAGGTCTTAGGGCTTGGCTACACTTGCACTTTATACCGCAATAAAGCCTCCTAGAGCGCTCTACCTTACTCCCCGTCCACACTGGCAAGGCACGTAGAGTGGTGTAACTCCCTGGCTGGAGCGCTCCTGGTACTCCACCTTCCCGAGAGGATTAACAGCTGTTGCGTCTTGGCTGAGATGCTCCAGGGCCAGTGTAAACAGGGAGTAATGTTATTACGCAGTGATTGACCTCCGGAAGCGGTCCCATAATTCCATTAAGCTTAAGCTTCTCTTCTCTTTGTTGTGAAATCGGCTGAGGAATGCAGAAGTGTGGTTTCAAAGCTCCGTTTCAAACAGCAGCTGCTTATCTTCTCCCGGCTGCTTATCTGCATCAGTAAATGTTTGCTGTGAGTGAGTGAGAGGCGGGGGTCGGGAGGTCTGATAGCATGCTGAAACACAGTCAGCACTCCAAAAACCTACTCTCTCTCTCCCCCCCACGCTCCCTGTCACACTTCACCCCACGCCCCTCATTTGAAAAGCACATTGCAGCCACTTGAACACTGGGATAGCTGCCCATAATTCACTGCTCCCAATGCCGCTGCAAGTGCTGCAAATGTGGCCACACCAGTGTGCTTGCAGCTGTCAGTGTGGACAGACTGCAGCACTTTCCCTAGTGCGCTCTCCGAAGGCTGGTTTAACTCAAACCGCTCTACAGCTGCAAGTGTTGCCATAGCCTTAGACAGTGCAGACCTTGGCCACTGCTTTAAGGGTCTCTGACCTAGAATCTGGAGTAGCAGTATAGTTTCCCTACTAGCCACTGGGGAAGAGCCATAGCTTTGAATAAGAGAATTGCCAAGAACAATATCCAGACAGCCAATCCAGTGACAATACTCCAGAAGGGGGAAAACCATATAGTGACCTGGCCGGAGGGCCAAGCCACAAAGAGGGAACATCCCAAGTCAGGAAGAGAAACCTCTGCAAGTCCTGGAGCATGAAAGGGACACAGCATGAACAAGAGATGGAAGAGGGCATCAGACCAGGCGGATCTATTACCCAGATGCAGCTACAAGGAAGTACTCAGGTGCCGAGTAGAGAACCCCAAGACAACATCCCTCAGAAATAAAAAGTGTATTTGCTTACTTATCCACTCATAACTTCTTTGGGAGCTGGATAAGAATACAAGGAGGTTAAGTAACTTAGTCAAAGTCTCAGTCCAGTAAGTGTCAGAGCATGGATCATTAGAGTGAAGAAGCTTCTCCAGCTTCCAAACCACACCTAAACACAATCACCTAATTGCCCAATTAAACAGACCTATAGACTGCAGCCACTGAAACAATCATATAACTTTTGTAAACAAATCCAGCAAAGAGCTGGACTGGTAAAGGCAGTTCCCCTGATCGCAGATGAATAACTTCAGGGAGTAAATGGTTTAGATATTCTGAGGTGTACATACCCATCAGTAAACATACATGATTTTCTACTAGACCACACTTATGCCCGTGTGTTCAAATGGCATCATGTGACTTACAAGTTAGCGGGAGTATCTGAATAGAGCACAATGGCCCAGAGACTCTGAATTTCAATGGGATTAAAAGTAATACGTCATCCTTTCTGAGGAAAGTCTTTCCTTGGTTATAGCAATGGCAGATACCTCTTTACATTCAAATAAATAACCCAAAGCTTTCAAATTATGACACAGTATACAAAAGCATATGATTTACTTGGGATCTTATGGGCTCTCCCTAGTCAACAAAATAAATTTTCATTACCCAAAACCAACTAACATTTTACAGAATACATTCTGGATAAACAATTCCAAGGTCACATAGGTTTACTGAAATAAAAAGCATCTATGTTCTTTATATTGAAGAGCTGAAAAACAGTAGAGCTACAGCAGTGTACTTATATTTAGGTACCTCAAGTGTTCTTGACTGCTAATACTGCTTTTAAAAGCTCATACGCAGTCCCACATACACCAATTATCCCACCACTTGCAAGACCACGTTCGTAGAAAACATATCCCAGAATGCTTTACTGAATGGGGACAAAGGGGAGTACATAATGTATACAGACGTAGGACCAGATCCTCTGATAGTGCAGCCCCAATGATTTAAACTGACTTCGGTGGAATTGCATCAGTTTACACCAGCTGGATATAAACTGGACATCAGGAAGTTTAGACTTGAAATTAGACAAAGGTTTCTAATCATCAGAGGAGTGAAGTTCTGGAACAGCCTTCCAAGAGAAGCAGAAGGGGCAAAAGACCTATCTGGCTTCAAGATTAAGCTAGATAAGTTTATGGAGGGGATGGTTTGATGGGATAACATGATCTTAGTCAAAGGTCAATTAATTGCCATCGGTGGTAAATAGGACCAATGGTCAGTGATGAGATGATAGAAGTTACTAGAAAACTTCTTCCTGGGTATCTGGCTGGTGAGTCTTGCCCACATGCTCAGGGTTCAGCTGATTGCCATATTTGGGGTCGGGAAGGAATTTTCCTCCAGGGTAGATTGACAGAGGCCCTGGAGGTTTTTCGCCTTCCTCTGAAGCATGGGGCACGCGTCACTTGCTGGAGGATTCTCTGCATCTTGAAGTCTTTAAACAATGATTTGAGGCTTCAATAGCTGAGACATAGGTGAGAGGATTATTGCAGGCGTGAGTGGGTGGGTGAGATTCTGTGGCCTGCGTTGTGCAGGAGGTCAGACTAGATGATCATAATGTCCCTTCCAACCTTAAAGTCTATGAGCTGATGATCTGGCCCACATAAATTACTGAAAATAATGTGAAGTCATGACATACAACCTGAGCTGTGATCAGCAGAGGCACACCAGCTGGACCCGCACGCAGAATTAAAAAAGAGAAGGAGGAAGGAGAGAGGGCTCCTGGCAAGGTGTTTTCTGTAAGGACTTCTCTCCTTTGGAATGCACTTTCTCAGCTTTGGTTCACAAAAGCCCACATCTGTTGGCCTTTAGAAATGTGGCCAAGCACATCCCTTCAAGAATGAGTTGGGGTCTGAAGAAGAAAATATTGTAAGTGGGGAATTTGGTTTATTATTTGTCCTGCCTTGTTACTTATTATTATATAGTATGGGTTGCTATTTCTTTTCAATCTATTGTATTATTTAAGTATTTTTCAGAGGCAGATCCTCAGCTAATGGAAGCTGACTTCAGTGGAGCTATGACAGTTTGCACCAGCTGAGGATCTGCTTCTACAGTGTACAGATGGGTGTCTCTTGTTGTTTTATATCAAAATTAGTAAAGACATCATGTAGCAAATACTTTAACGAAACTTTCCAATACCTGCTGACTCTTCTAAAAGATCACTTTGCATATGCAATTATAAAGAGATACTTAGTCCTCTTCTCAGGATAACCGTAAAACTTTCCACATTTTGATGTTCTGGAAGATCTACCACATAGATTTGAAATTTAATAATTCTGTTTTGTTTACTTTGCAAGGATTTTTCCCCCCATTGCTGTGCTGTACAGACATGTAACATCCCATAGTTAGCAGACAGGTCAAAAGTCATTTCCAGAATGCTTACGCTCAAAGGCTGTGTTACATTTAAATATATATATATAATTTTCTGACAAGTAGCCTTTGAAAATCCAACACATTTCCTTGTTCAAAATTTCAAAATTTCTGTGTAAACTAAAATCCCACTATTCAAAAATCCTGACAGTCTGTTAATTCTACAGAATTTCCTTCCCATTTCACACTTGATAAAGACTCTCATGCCTTTCTTTCTAGAGCTTCTATTTCTTCTTGCTTCCACTATTTTCAGCAATAATCTCAGAGCCCTCTTGAAGTCCTCTAACTAAGCTGGCTATGGTCACATTCTTAAATATTCTTCATATACAAATAACTAAAACTAATAAACTCATTTGTAGTTTGGAGAAAGATCTTTGGTTTCTTTCTCAGGCTTATTCTCAATGCCAAAAAAGAATTTCCTTTGTTTTCCACTCTTTGATATACTTTATTACAAGCATATGGTGGTATCATCTCTGAGACCATAGCTACACTTACAAGCTTACAGCTGTGCCGCTGTAAGAGCACTCGTGTAGTCACATTATGCCAACAGGAGAGAACTCTCCCATCAATATAATAAAACCACCTCAATGCGTAGTGGTAGCTATATCAGCGGGAGAGTGTCTCCCACCGACATAGCACTGTGCACATGAGTGCTTAGGCCACCAAAACGTATGTCGCTCGGGGGGGGGGGGGGGGGGGGGGGGGGGGGGGGGGGGAGGTGTCTGTTTTTCACACTCGAGTGACAAAAGTTTTGCCAACATAAGTGCTACTGTAGTCATGGCCTGAGACATTATTCCATGTGTTGGCAGCTCTATTAATGGCATCCATCAGATTCAGTGACTTTGGAAACAATGCAGTCTCCTCTGTCAACAACAATTAGCAACGCCTTTTCTGTAGTTCTCTCTCAGAGTTTGAGGAGCATACAGCCAGTGGCTATATAATGGAAGCTGCATTAAAGAGGCAAGAGCATGGCAAAATCTAGTTAACTGTTGTCGGCTGACCCTCTTGTGTAAAGGAGTCTTGTCTGGCGGCAAAATCACCTTTTCCTCTGGTTCAACAAACAGGCATGGACAGCGGCATAAACTTTGTGAAGACTGGATTCTGGGAGGCTTAGAGGATTGGTAACAGGAGAAGAAACCTTTCACCTCTAGGACAGTAGTTTAAATCCAGCCCAGGTTAGTAACAACTGAAAGCCTTTACCATCTGATGCCTGTTTGGTGGACTAAGTTAAATGAATGCAGCAATGCATCACTGCAACATTAAGAAACCTGAACAACATGCCTCAGCAAATTGCAGTTGTGGGCATTTGAAATTTTACTTTGAGACACTTCACATTTCTTAATATTGCCGTCTTCTGATACAATGACAACCACCCCTTTCCTTCCCTCTCACCTCACATCCCCCACAAAAAATAACAAACCAGCCAACAAACACTATCACTTACTTTCTCGGGGATTTGCTACAGGTAGCAGAAAACACAACTTCTGGTTGTATCTATCTAGTTATTTACACGGAGTTCATTACAAGAGTTGGACAGAAATCAGTTTTCCCATCCCATGAAAACTGTCAAGGTTTCAAAATATGTTCCCATTCTACATCAGGACAAAACCAAGACCTTTCAAAAATTGTCACAAAAGAAACAGACAGACTAACCCACCCCTGCATAGCTAACAGCCCACTGGTCAGGGCATTCACCTGCAACATGAGAGACCCAGGTTTAAGTACCTGCTCTGCCTGATGTTTTTGGTGTTTTGGTAGATATGAAATTCAGGAATTTTGATATGAAATACCTGGAAATAAAATTCAGGAATTTTGTTCCATCAATTTTATTTTGCAAGGATATTTTCCCCATTATTGTGCTGTACAGACATAGAACAGTCAATAGTTGCAGCAGACAGGTCAAAAGCCATTTCCAGAATGCTTACATTCATAGGTTGTGTTGAATTTTTCTTTTAAAAAAACAACAAAATAAAAGCCAGAATATAATTTTGTGACAGTAGCGCTTGAAAATCCAGAGTAGAGACTTGAACCTATGTCTACCTCATCCCAGGTGAGTACCCTAAACCCTGGACTATTAGCTATTCTGGAAGGTATGTCTCCCTCTCTCTCTTTTCAACTGTCTTCATCAGGTCAGTATAAAAACAAGGAAACAAAATACAGACACATGTAAGGATGGAAAAAAATTCCTCAAATGTAAAATCACAGCTTTAAAGTTTTGCACTGAGTGTTGCCAGTAGCATGCCATACCATAACTATAGCATGACATTTTCCAGAAATTGTTCATACTTTGACAAAAGAAACAAGAATTTTGCTGCTGGACAACACTTTTATACAGGTTATGGAAATTTAGTAAACAATCTCAGGGCTCACACGTTTAAGATAAACAAACAAAATGCTTACATATGATAGATCTGGAACAGACTATACTGGAAATAAACGTGGAAGCACTAACACACTAACACACACACACACAGATATGTAATTTTCTTCTAGTAAACCCGATACAAACATGATACACTAATGCTCCCTTACTTCTATCTAACTACAACTCCTCTTTTTTCCTAAATAAGACATTAAAATTGTGTGCTACAAAAATATTCAACAGAACTGTTACATGAGAAGAGAACATAATGACCACTTCTCATAAGCGACATGAAATATTTTCCATCTCATTCTGAGTCCGGTTTATACAAATAACCTTTTCATACATATTATATTAATCAGACCTGGTTTTAAAAAATCACGACACTGTATGTATATGAGTAGCATAGATTGGCCTAAATCCCTGGATTATACATACTAAATTGCTTAAGTAACTATTGTCATATCTTGGGCAATCCCATAATATATTTTCCATAAATTAAGTGGTTATGTTTCTGAATTTGAAGTACTACAATTACTTCTAACATTTTGAAACCTTATTTTTGTCCTCATCAGATAATTTACATTAGAGGAAATTTAGGAACATTGTACACCTCTACATTACATATATGCCTTATTCACAAGCATTAGTGTCTGGAGATCTAAAGCCTAATAGACATAATATTTCAACTGAAGTGTTCCTAAAGCAAGAAAAACAATAATTTTGAATGTGTTTGCTAGAAAGGGAAATTTTGATACAGCTCTCAAGATAGGAAAGTTGTAGAGCTGAGATTCTGCTTTTAATTTATTTCAAAGCATGCTGACACTATTTTTGATTATGACAACTTTATTAATCAAATGACAACTAAGTAACACGAACCAATGCACTCCTCGAGTGGCTATAAAGGATCAAATATGCAATATCTGCTCTGCTCCTAACAGTGGTAAGTAACTCTGCCTGAAAGCTATTCCAAATGTGCAGTACATGACAATACACAGCAAGCTCCCTTGTAACTGATATGGGAAGCATCTAAGTCTGTATACTTTCTGCATGATAGCAAGAATGATTTATTCTCTAACAAAATTAGCTGATCTCAGATCTTCTTGTAGTTATCAGCATATGGCATGACAGTTAGATGTAAAAAATTTCTGCTGACAGCAAATAATAATTCACTTTCCCTGAACCACTGATTGAGAGTAAAACATCTGTAACAAACAACTCATGTAAATTATAATAGAAATCATATAGCCGGTACACTGGTTTTGTGTCTCCCAACTTCATACTGTATTGCAACATTTAGCACAGAAATAAAAAAAACATAAGCATCCTTTATTTGTGCTTGTTTACAAGATTGTGTGGTAAAAAAGAATCTTACCAAGGAACTGATCAAAAGATAGCACTCCCCGCCCCCCCCCCCCCAAATTAAAATCTGCATGATAGGGTAAGACACACTGCAGATGTTTCTGAACTATGCTCAGCATGCCTAAGGAAGGTAAGTATGCAGCATAAAGAGTTTGGAACAGAGGAAAGCATCTGCCCCGATGTAGTTAACTTTATGTGAGTTTATACCAACCCACTCCAGAATAGCCAATAGCTTGATGGTTAGGAGACACACCTGGGATGTGAGACCCTGCTCTGTCCAGTTCAGAGTAAGGACCTGAGTCTCCCACATCCCAGGTGAGTGTCCTAATCACCAGGCTACTGCCTATTCTAATGAATTCCTCAATCTCTCCTTCTGGAACTGTTCTGCTTTGTGCAAATATTCACTGGGTCAGAGAGAGAGAGAGAGAGAGACTGCATAGCCTAGTGATTAGGGTACTCATGGGATGTGGGAGACCATGTCCTTACTCCAAAATCAAGCAGAGCAGTAACTTGAACCTGGGCACTCACACAACCCAAGTGGGCGACCTAACCACTGCTATTAGCTATTCTGAGATGGATCAGTCTCTTTCTCCTCCTCCCTACACCCAATCCTAGACCTGAGAAATCTTCCAGATGAAAGTTTTGTTGAAACAGATGTTTCCACTAAAAGTTTCAGTTTACATGAATCAGCATTTTCTGACCAAAACACATATAGCAGAAAAATTCCCAACCAGCCCTACCTGGACTGATTCTGGAGTAAATTCTGTGACATAACTGCACATTTTATTTGGGATGAATTTTGAGGATGCCAAAAGGAAAAGGGAATAATGCCTGAAGTGTGCCCAGGAGTAGGCTTGGCACACTTTTACCTATTAATAAACTGACCCTCAAGGCTGCAGGGAGCTCTGCACAAACTAGCAGAAAGAGTAAACCCACTAGCAATCCTGATTCATAAGCACTTACAAGCTACAAGAGGCAGAAGGCTGAAGCATGTACCAGTAAAAGTGAGTGCAAATACATGGACATCTGGAGACTCTCCTGGTTCTCAAGTTAAATTTGGAGATGGTTCATTACAGTGTCTATGTTTGGCTCTTAATAGAAGGGAGCAAAAACTAGATGCTAGTTACATATCTGTTAGTGGAACAGAAACTCAAGTAAGAGAGCTTGGAAAAGTGACAGATCAATTGGAAAAGCTTGGAGAAAAAACAAAGAAAATTGCTATCCTCCAGCCTCAAACTGAAATGCTAATTACAAATAATACAGAGCCAAGATAGATAGTAGAATTAGAGAATGTACATAAGTATTGTAATTTAAGGTTAGTAAATTTCTTAAGACTTGGAAAGAATGGGTCTACTATTAGAGGGGACCTCTCAAACTGCTTACACAATATTTGAAAGAAGTCTTTAAAGTTTCTAAAGATGGCATTCATTCCATTCTGATGGCTTTTTTCTTGCCAATCTGGAAATATCCACAACTGAATGAGTTTGATGCTGAGGAACTGGAAGATTTTTACCACCACATATTACAGCGCAAAACCAACAGACATACGATTTAAAAAAAAAAAAAAAAAAAAGCTACAGACAGAATTGAGCACAAGGGTAACTCTACTGATCACATTTGTATTTCAGCCTAACACCTTAACAGATAATGAACACTGCGTCAAAGGAGGAAATTTAGGATCTTGTATCCCTGCTGGCATCAGGGTAGGATTGTATCATTTATGAATTTTCATAATCATTAAAAGATTTATCAGAAGCTTTATATAAAATGCTAGACAAACTGGGAATTATAAATGTACAGAATGTATATACAGAAGAAACAAGCGTTTACTAGCACTTTAATGGCCAATAAATTGGTAACTTGTCTAGTGATTAACCCTTACCACTTCTCATCAAATCTGACATAGGGCTAAATTGTGCCTAGTAGACAGCCATAGTAAGGGCAGTGCACCAAAAAACACTCCTTGTCCTGTAGGAGGATCAGTGTTATAGGGTGCAGCCTTCACTCCAGTGCACTCTGATGGAAGGGAAGGTGGGTATATGGCCCTATAATGCTGTCAGATCAGGTGCCAGCTCATGCCAAGGCTCCTAGGCCCCAACTGAACACTGATGAATGCATAGCTGGAAACCAGACTGGCTCACCTGTGTGTTAGTATTATTTAAATAGGTATTACAGGTGTGGCCAACCTGTGGCTCCGGAGCCACATGCAGCTCTTCAGAGGTTAATATGCGGCTCCTTGCCCAGGCACAGATTCCGGGGCTGGAGCTATAGATGCTAACTTTCCAATGTGCTAGTGGGTGCTAACTGCTCAACCCCCTGCTCTGCCCCAAGCCTTGCCCCCACTCCACCCCTTCCCCCAAGACCCTGAGCCTGCCATACCCTCGCTCATCCCCCCTTCTTCCCATAGCCTCCTGTGCACATGAAACAGCTGATTGCGGTGGGTGGGGGGGAGTAGGTGTTGATTGGTGAGGACTGCTGGCAGGTGGGAGGCACTGGGGGCTGGGGAGCTGATGGGGGCTGCTGACATATTACTATGGCTCTTTGGCAATGTACATTGGTAAATTCTGGCTCCTTCTCAGGCTCAGGTTGGCCACCCCTGAGGTATTAGATTTATAAAAATGTGTTTAGACTTTATGAAATACTTGTAGGATGCTGCATGTATTAATATCATGTACCCCATGTTACAAGGTTATATTGAGTGTTTGCATTGTAAGCCTCATCAAGTAGGAAAGCAGCATTAATTAATATAAAGGCTGGCTTCCTACAGAAGGTGCTACGTCTTGCACACAAGAAGGCCCTGTGACAGGATCCCCAGGGTGCTGCCTGGAACTGTGGGACCTCTGTGCCCTCTTAACTCTCTCCAGCCAGGGCTGTCTCTCACAATGTTTGCTAGTGACCAGCAGCAAACCCCTCCAGGCACTGTGATAACTCAGAGAGCAGCATGTGGAGCCACACACCCAGCTATACTGCATGAATGCTCCCAGAGCCACTCATGAATCTCACAGAGAAAGGCACCAGAGCCAAATCCCCCCCAGCTCCCAGCACTGTACCTCAGGTATATACTGTTTTGCACTGCTCAAGATGAGTAGTGCTAATTTATTAATTGGTTCACCACTTCATCAATGGAAAGTGAATATACACCAGCTTTGGAAAAACCTGAGCAGATTTTCCACACACTTCATAGAAACTCACTGGTAAAGACAAACAGTTAAACAAATTTATTGACTATAAAAGGTAGATATTAAGTGATATTAAGTAATAGGCAAAAAGTCATAGTTAGTTACCAAAATAAAAGAAAATATAACCATGCAGTCTAAACTCTCAACCCTATTAGGCTGAGCAACATCTAGATTAAGCAGTTTTTCTCACCCCACTGGATATTGCAGTCCATAGTATACAGATTTCACCCTTGAAATCTGAGCCAGTCCCCCCAGTTGGAGTCTTCAAAGTACCCTTGTTGCTTGTAGTGTAGGTGAGTGAAGAAGAAAAGCCCAGCATGTGGCCACTGTGTCTGTTTTATAACCTCAGTCTCATGTGCTCGGGGAGCACAAGTCCAGGCATGTCTGGGGGCAATGCTGAGTGTCCAGGCAAGGTTGAGCAATTCCCCTGGTGTGGCCTTATGCAGGTGTGTCATTGAATTGTACCTCCCTTTCTGGACAATGGCTGTTGATGGGTTGTTTGAAACCCCGCCTGGGTGTTGGTTACTTTCCTTGCTGTTGCTTCTCGGGAGCTAATATCTGGCTGATTCCCCAACTTACAGCATGTTTTACTGACCACTGTACAACACAATTCTCATAACTTCATATGCATTAATTATATACATATATGGATAGAGAAATTACTTTCAGAAGATCATAACCTTTCCCCTAATACCTTACAAGGTATGCTTTATATGCAAGATCACGATTATATGAAAATGACAAATATGGGGGTTACAGTATGCTCCCCCAAGGTATAGAATGTCACAGGCCCATTGAAACCAACTGAGCCATTGTGAAACATCAAAGGACAAAGACTCTGTTGATTGCTCCCCACAACACCCATGAAGAGGAGACCTGCAGGTGTATTTGTCCTGTCAGCTTGAATGCTGGGGGTAGGGAATAAAAATCCCTGACAAGAAGGAACTGATGATCTCTATGCTGCTTTAACTCTGATGGGCAAAGATCTCTAAGCATAAGCAAGCGTTCCCCAGTGCTTGGCTGGGTTAGCCCTAGAGAAATCATAGAGCTTGCATATTACAGCAGACTCTATTACTTTCTGGGACCTAGACTGTATCTTGTGTGTGTGTATGTTTACCTGTTTTAACCTTGTAAATAACTCTCATTTCTTTTCTTAGTTAATAAATCTTTAGTTAATTATAGGATTGGCTACAAGTGTCGCCTTGGGGTAGGAGCTAAGGTGCAGCTAACATGGGGTAAGTGACTGCTCCTTTGGGACTGGGAGTAATCTGAATATTGTTGTGATTTTTGTTGTAAGGGACTATCTAACACAAAGGCAGGCTTGCCTGAGTCGTAAAATAAATCGGAGTACACAAGGGGACTGTCTGTGACTCCATGGTTAGGCCGTTATAGTGCCTGAGAAGTTCATGCTTGATACTTGGTTGGTGAAATCTAAGTAGAGAACTCTCAACCAATGTGGAGTTTCTGCCCTGCTTCCTTAGTCTGCCCTGAGGTTGGTACTCATGCTCGTGAACCACTCCAGACAGCTTGACAGGCCCCACTATCTCCTCTGTGCCCCTCCCGAACCTAAGGGTGTGATCCCTGTGCTCCATTCTCTACAAGTGAGCCTGGCCCTTATGCCGATCGAGCACGGATGATGGAAGTAGGAGGAGCTCCTTTTACTCTCCCCATCACTGCAGACCTGTATAAAGAAGCAGGCAGAATATGGCCCAATTAGTGAGTTTAAAAGCTGCTGAAAATTGAACAAACTTTATTGTTCCAATTGCATCATTTCACATTTTGGTTCTTTTTAGATATAGAACTTGAACTGCTAATCTTTAACGCTTCGATATCATGGGGGAAGGGGGAGAAGAAAGGGGAAAATACTTTAATTGTTTACATGAGATTTGGCAAGTTATGTTGTCATATCTTTGAGAATGCTACACAGATTTTGCACCCTGTTTCCTTGTATAGCTATTATTGGTATGTTAAAGCAGCAGAAGAAGAAAGCTTATCAATAGTGGTTTTTTTGGACACTCTGGCTATTAAACAGGAACCTTTAATAAAAAATATAACTTTTTAAAAAGGGATTATTCCCAGCCATTTCTATTTCACATTATCAATTCCATAATTAAGTGCAAATACCAACTTGAAAACCATAGAGCTATGCTTTTTTAGTATTTTTGTACTATATTCATGACTTAAAATAGTATTCAATGTGACAATGTTTTTATTTCTGACATCATTGTGTAGTTTAATCACCTTACTGCTGAAACTCAACAAATACATGGAAATTTCTGTTACCAAGAGGGAAAAGTATCAAAGCACAGTGGCTAGCCACTTACTGTGAACTCACAGTAGCACTTAACTGTGACCTCTTGCAAGGTCTTTAGGTCAAGTGTAACAAAGAGCAAAACACTGAATGCTTATTTCTATGTGCTGTGCAAGGGCCCATCCCTGCAAAGATTTGAGCACATTAGCTTACTCATGCGAGTAGACCTATTAATGTCAGTGTAAAGTTACGCATATGTGTAGATCTTTACAGGATCAGGCTCTACATTTGGAGGGATTTTATATATATATATATATTTTTTTTTTTTTTTTTTTTTTTTTTTTTTTAAATAATCCTGTCTCTGAATCTGAACAGTTGTTTTTCTTACCTGAAGTCTAGTGTTCATTTCCAAAAAGTAGAAATTCTTCTTGGTGTCCACAAGGAATTCTACAGTTCCAGCAGAGGAATATTTTACTGCTTTGGCAAGAGCTACTGCTTGTTCTCCCATTGCTCTTCGTGTGTCAGGGTCCAGAAAAGTGCTACAAATGCAGAAAAATGCCTTTCTTTAGTAAGAAAAACATAATTTTATCTTTTTCTTCAGCTACAGACAAAAGAAGGCAAAAAAACCAACCACGTAAATTAAATAGGACACCACTTCTGGTCAGTCACATGCACTATATTATATCTCTACTGTTGAATAAACAAGTTAAGGGCTTATTTACACCAGGAATTAATCTGGAAAAGCTTTTCCTGATTAACTCCCTGTGTAGACACTCTTATTATGGAATAAGAGTTCTTATTCTCAATTAGTTTTAACCATAGAGGGAGTTAATATTGTGCTTTAAATTCACACCCTATATTGCTCCAAATTAATTTTCCTTAAAATTTCTAACAGACTATTAATTCCTATACTTCCATCCACTTTAGAACTAACAGATTATTTCATTCTAAATTCCTTTAAAAACAAAAATTAAATGCAACATTCAGCACTCTTGGTAACCAGTATTAATGCATTTCAGTATTGAGAGTACCTTCAGAACAAATTACAGGAAAATGCTTTCAAGATATAAATTAAATCAATATACACATTGTACAACACGGAGATCTTGAAAAAAATATAACCCAAAAAGTCATCAGTTATTTGGAGAGCACATCTAATTATTAAAAATCAACATTAAAGACAATTCTGGGCAATGATGAAGCCTGCAGACAATAGCTACACTATGGAAATATTAATGCCTAGATAAATGAGAGCAAACCCTATGGTTGTGGTTGTCTTGTTTTCCGCATCTGTTTGAAATATAGTTATGTGGGTGCTTCATAGCTATATGCTCTGTAATCAAAGTTATGATAAACTTTGGAAGTTTGTAAGGTCTAAATGAGAATCTGTACTATGTTCTGTTTTTGTTTTAATTTGGCTTTCTTGTATGCAGGCAAGGTTGTGATGAAAGAAAACTAGGACATGCACAATATTGAATCTGATAACCAATGACAGTTTCCAGCTTCCACCTTCAGATCCTAAATCTCCTCTGTCAACTTTACCCTTAAACTGCAAGTTTTAGTTGTGTGGCTTTCTGATTTTGATTCATTCCCTTCAACACAGCATGGCCACCTTTCAGGGTTGTTCTTCTGCCCCAAAGTGCAGCTCAGCTACTCCCTCAGGAGCCATTGCTAAGATTGCTCCCCAACAGTCAAGCTTCCTCACCCCAGGAAACAAAATACGTCACCTCCAACAGGCCACTGAATTTACAAACTCAAGAAAACATATATTCTGATGATTCCTCTCCACTACACAACAAGTTCAGATTTAGATTAACCTATCCAGCTAGAGAAATTCTTGTGGCTTTTACCAAAGCCATGGAAAGTTTTTGTCTAGGAGATGCTGAACCTTGTACATGATCTTAAATGAAAGATCACATTTGTCCCTTACTAGAAACAAAACAACAGTAAGCAAAAATATTTATTATACCCTTGTTGCAGTTTAGTTTAGGAACTTGTCAGAACTACAATCAAGCAAATAAAATATAAAAAGATAATAGAGAATCAGTTTTAGCCCACACCAGACCACTTTTAAGAATATTTTTGCATTAAGTCATTTTTAAGATCTTTGCTTTTAGACAGTTGGATAAAAAAAGTGCATGGTGCCTAGAAAGGGAAGTAGTCAGCCAACTCCAACACTGAGTTTTGTGCATCGGTGGCTTGTCTTTCTGAATTAGGCCCCACCCCTATAAAGAGAACCACACAGGAGGACTCCTGTAGTTGCTTGGAGCCCCACGGAAGTCAATGGGGCACCACATGACCACAGAGAACTGGCTAGACCGAGTCAAATGCTGGATCAGGGCCATCAGTTTACAGTATTTCCTAAGACTTTTAATTGAAAGAAAAATGTTTAGAAGATGAGTTATATTGGACTCAAGAAAAAGAAAAGTGGGGTAAGGTTTTGGACTACCCAGAGACAATGAGGAGACCAATCCTTTATAAGTAAAATGCTACTTTGGCCTCAGTCCTTCATAGAGTGGTAATGTATCTGGATTCTTATGGACAATAAGCCAGAGACTTTTGGCATGTTAAAAGAAGCTCTCTAGATTTAGGGAAAAAGACCCTCTCTGCTGGCTACATATAACAAAAGAATCTGAAAACAAAATGTCTGATTTCAGAAAAGGTATCAGTCTTTGCTCTAACACCTCTGGTGAGATCACAAGAAACAAAGGGATGAGGAAAGCAATGAACACATCTTACCAGGACATGGTTATGCACCGGTAATAAAAAGAGATGGGGGTCTATTATTCTGATTCAGTAACAGAATAATGCATAGCAACAAGTTAAATAAAAAACTATAATTCAATAAAGGGTCTTCTGTTGATGTCATCAATCACAGAGCACAGTTTGAATGGTTTATGAAGAGCAGTACATTTCTAATTTGGAATTATAGCCTTGGTATTCCTTTTCAAGAACAAGCATTATTTCTCATATGGATAAAAGGACAGTTACTTCCCTGTACTACAGTAATATCTTCCTGTATTTGCTAAATGTATGTCTGAGGTCTCTCTCTTTGCCTCCTGCTGCAGCAGAAGAATGGAACAGAAGTGTCACACTGCTAAACTTGATCTCTGCCATGTGGTTAAGCTTTATACACTAAAATGACTGGATTATCTCTGCAATCAGCTAGGTTAATTAACTGAGGTTTTCCTATTCCCTTCAATGCTTTTACTTTTTACATTGTTTCTCTCCCTTTTAAACAATTCACTCCCTCCTCTCAATACGCCCTAAATAGCCCCTTCTTCAACCTATCACACACCACTTAAAAATGAAACATTTTAAACTTGACTTCAACTCCTTCTCCACCTCATATACCTGTTACTCTTTTAACTAAACAGTTCCTCTGGCAGCATGAAGACTGCAGAATAAAAAGACTTCACAAGATAAAAGCATCAAGAAGAGAAAATATGATCAGATGCGACATTTCAGTTATGAGACCTTCTTCAAGCTATTGTGCAGCCCATTAAAGACAATACAATTGACTTGTTTTATTGTTTCTACAGCCAGGTAGGTGGGGCTCGTCAGCCTTGGAAGGCAGCCCACCTAGGAGAAGGAAAACTCTGATTTAAAACCTCCACTGCCTTGTGGCAATACCCACTCATGGGAAAGGCTAAGGGAGTCAACCCTGAAACCAAATCCGGTGTCGGAGTCCCGATGGTGGTCTGACATTGAACTCAACGTCATTCCGGCAACTCCTGCGACGCCACTGGTGCCAAGTTGTATCGACATTGTCTTTCCCTTGGATCCATCAGTTGCGTAGAGAGGGGGGTTCTGCTGCATGGGCAACAGCTGTTCCTCCATATCACCCTGCCCTGGCTTGCGCCCTGGAGAGGACACTCCAGCTGCACAACCATCAACTAAACATTCCCCATGGGCGCATATCCATCATCTCTCAAGACTAACGGACGCCAACAACACAGCCTCAGGGATGGACACATCGGCAAAATGTTACTCCCCATACCAATAGCATCTCTGTTCACCAATGCATCTTTAATACAAAATATTTTCCAAAATATTCCTGCTCCCTTCATCCAGATATAAAGCAGATTACTTTTGAGAACTGAGGAGCACTGTTACATCTGAAACATAATTTTATGCCGCAGCTACACTAAAATGTCAATGAGAATTCCCTTCTTTGATGATACCATGGAGTTTGGAAGTTACAGTATAGTCATTTTTTAAATGTCAAGTTCAGTTTGTAACACGCTATGGCAGTCTCCATGTTTCAAAATGATTGTTATTGGTATTACCATAGCACCTAGCAATCCTAGTCGTGGACTAGAACTCCATCAGATTACCATTCTGTCCTTAGCAGCCGCGCTACCTTGTGATCTTAATCAAATCTCATGAGTGAAAGAACGTCAGGTTCTTGGATGGGAGGCCTATGAGGAACACACAGGTATTGCAAGAAGTGACAATGATTAATCAAGGTAGCATTTTTTCCTCTGAGTCTGTGCTCAACTAGTGCATTGTATTATGCGATATCCCGCACGTAAAATTACTGTCTGTCAGATCAGATACAAAATCAAGGTCCTAGATGCTATTTGTAAGTGATGGGGAGAGTTGGCTCTACGGCCATAATCAAATTTTAACTTAAGTAACTTAATATAATTCTAAATGACCATTGGATGTAGTCATACCCTAAACTGTTGTACAATGTTGTTCTGCACTACTGAACAACTGCAAGTTCAGACCTAAACATCGTTGCATTTAATAATAGATAATTAAATGCAGTTTGAGGCATCCTCCTGATTTTGAACAATCCACGTTTTCCCACTTTCTTCCTCCCGCCTCACCTCCCCGCCCCCATACTCTTTCTGGTGAACACCTTTGCAGCATGTTATAAGATGGTGTATTAGACAGCTTTTAAGACCCAATCCTGTGAAGAGCTAATGTGCCTCAACTCTTACTAAAATCAATGGAGTTAAAAACATTGAGGAGCTGGAGGTACTGAACTCCTAAGTACTACAGGTCATTAATTTCATTGGGACTTGCTATGGAGTAAGGTACTACTCAACACTTGAGTAACAGGGCCAGATTCTGCTATCCTATCAATTAACGTAGCAATCAAACATCTTCAGGAACAGTGAGTTTGAGACTTCATTTGGCTTCTATACTCACTGGTAGGAGGCGATCACAAAAGGAGAAAATGTCTCTGTCTAAAATACTTGAGCAGTACTCTTACTATATATTTTATTCAAGATTATGAATAAGAACTGTAATAACTTGACATAAAATTAACATTCTAGATCATAATATTGAGATGCTAAATTCTGCATGAGAATTACATTAGTTACTTAAACACTACTACTTGTCTTTACGGTGTTTTTTAAAGGAATAAAAATTGTTCATATTTGTAAAGTATGTAAAAGTAGCAGCTTTCCAAAGTGTAATCAATGCTCATAAAAAAGTACAAGAAGAGAAGTTTATACTCACCTTGGTGCCTCTTCCACAACCTTTTGATTTCTTCTTTGAATGGAGCACTCTCTTTCATTCAGCCACAAAGCATTGTCATGCTTATCTGCCAAAACCTAGTAGAATATGTTGCTATTAACAAACAAGTGCATATATTTGGCCTTTTTATATTCCACTATTAGATGCCTGTGCTGTCATCTGTGTGCCATAGATTTCATTACACAGAGTTCAAATGTAAATGTTTCACCAAATTAAACATAAAAAAGAAGCACTCTAGCAAAGCATGCCGAAAACAAAAATGCACATTTCCTTTCCAGAAAATTCGCTGTATTATAAATATGAGAATATTATTTCAAACTCTAAACATAGTAACTATCTTTTTTTTCTAAAATCTCCACTACTTATTTTTTTAAAATTGTATTTATGAAGGATATGTGGGGGAAAGCTCCACTCATTTCAAACATTGTGAGAAATACAAAAATGAAGTTAATTAAATAAAAGAAGCTGAAAATCAATGGATAGAGAAATTGTATTGTAAGCTCCTAAAACAGTATTGAAAACTTAAGTATATTGTTAACAATAGCCTATATCAACAAAAGGGAGTAAATCTCAAAGGATGTCAAATTTAGCTATTGATCTATGGATAAAAAGCTCTCATAAACAGTTACTGATGGAGCCTACTCAATGGGTTAATCACAATACAGTGCCCCTCAAATAGGAGACAAGTGTTCAGAAACATTGTGGTCTCTTGGCAAAAGCAAGGGGAAAAGAATGAGATTTGCAGTGTAACATCCAGATTTCTCCAACAATTCAGATGAAAATTTAACTGGTTGTTTCAAGGAGCTTTCCCAAGCAGCTGACGCTACTGCAGTCCCTGCAATCTTAGTAAACTGACGAGCAAAACACAGGATGAAGAGTCTGAGACCCATTTCACAAATCCAGACTGGAGAAGCGTGCAGGCCAGCAGGATAGGACTGTCAATTGATCATGAGCTTTTCAAACGGTCAGGAGAAAGGAAAATATAGGCAGTTCTAGTCTGAGCCCAATCCTCACTCCTTAATGCTTCCTTTGGCTTTTCCCAACTTCATATCTTATTTCATGCTGCTCCCTATTCTTGAAGCAATTCCCCGCATTTCATGTACTGAGCATACTTTCCTCTCCTACAAACCTTTTTCCACTAGCCTTCCCTCTCTGATTTACAATGGTCTGTGCCAGTCCTCATGCCCCGTCCTTTAAAAGTGCAGTTCTGAACTCAAAGTTGACTAGATAAAAATAGTACCATCTTACTCAAAAACCTGTGTGAACTTACTTTAGCAAAAAAAAAATTAACAACTTATTGTTCCTTTTAGCACCACAGAGTAAACAGACCTATGAGAGAGTGAGCTAGATTCCATTACAGCTCATGCATCAACAACAAAATTGTTAACTAATATGGAAATAAACCAGGCAAATGAGACAAAAGTCTGAGTTTTGATTTCAATGTGTTTAAAGTTAATCATATGTTAAAGTGCTTTGCTGGATCAGGGCCAGATCAGCTACTTGCAGCATCAAACTCAATATTTTCATAGGAATCCTTAGGGGATAGAGGGGAGGATGGAGCATAATTTGTCTCCACTTAACCTGTGGAACTTGGGGGATCCTTTTGATTTTGTGCTGGTGCTTGATCTCACTGCTTCCCAATGATCCTGGAGAGCACAAATGCTGCTAGAGCATTGTTGTAAAAGTGTATTATAATGCATTACTAGTTCATAAGCGTTTCCTAAGTACAGCTGGTCCCTGAATCTCCCAAAGGGAAGGTTTTGAAGTGCACTTCAGGAAACAGAGCAACACAGCATAGCTTCAGGGTGTATTAACTTGTGCTGGAGCCAGGGCTGGCTCTAGCCTTTTTGCCACCCCGAGCAGGGGGAGGAGAAAAAAAAAGAAAAGAAAAGCCGTGGCCGGAGCTGCCACCAAAGGAAAAAAAACAGCTCTTGAAATGTGCCGCCCCAGGAATGGCCGGAATGCCGCCCCTTCACATGTGCCGCCTCAAGCACCTGCTTCCTTTGCTGGTGCCTGGAGCTGGCCCTGGCTGGAGCAGAAGAATGGATAATCCAACAGAGCATAGCCTATCTCCTTATTCCAGTCCTGGTCCATCCAGTCCATGACTGCAGAAACTGAACTGCATGGAGTCCCAGTAGAGAAGTGTCTTTAGAGAAGGGGAGACTTGTACAATAAATATTATTTTAAATAATAAAAACCAAAGGACAGAGCATGCTTGCTTGTGTAGAATTGCTCTTCTGGAACAACAATGGCTGCTTCATTGCCCTGATTTTCTATGACCAGCTCCATTTCAGACCCTCTTATTAGGGCTTTTCCATTTAAACAGTTTTTCAATCGAAAATTGGGGGTGGAGTGAAAGTAACTAAACAAAGCTTTTCATGAAAAAAGCATGTGCTTTCCACAGCAAAAATAAAGTTTTAATTGAAAAAAAAGTAGAAATTTTAATTGACAAAAAATAGAAATTTTGACAAAAAGTAGAAATTTTCAATGGAAATCTGACAAATGTATTTCCCCCTATTTACATAAAAAAAATGGGGGGAGGAGATTATCTGATCAGCTCTCCCTTATCTCCTTCTTAGTTAGGAAACCCACTTCACTCCTCCCACTCCTTTCCCCAGTTCTGAGATAACTATAGTCTCTAGGGAAACTGCTTGTATTATTACTCACATTTGCAATCTGCTTTTTATAACTATTATTTTCCCATTATCAACAAACTTGACTTATAAGAAGCAGATATGAGTACTTAACACATAGGCTTAAGACCTTGCTTTTAACCATTTAGCTCAATAGTGTAAGCAATGGAACATCCAGAGTTGGGTCTTTATCTAGAGACCACTGTCCATATTATTTTTAGAAACAAAACAAAAATAATTGTTTAATAAAAGAATTATTATATATAATTATAATTATTTTCAGAAGAGGTTTCATTGCCAAAATGCATTTACAGAAAGTGGGAATAACAGTCTTTAATTACTAGTGGGGTGAACTGAAATTCCCATCTACCTGTAATTAAAAATACGTGTTCCATCTACAGTATTAGTGTAAATTAAAATTAGTGGTGATAAAAGCAAGATATTAAAAAAATTACTAAAGAAAATGGTCAGTTTTGTGAAGTTGCAAGACTAACTAATTAGTGGTATTTATTACTGACACCTCATTACACTAAATAATAAAACAACATTTATTGCACTCTTTCCTATTTGAATTCAGCCAAATGCCATTTCCAGTTGCAGCATTTGGTATTTAACCAAATACCTTGCAATTAGACAGTTTACTTTTACTTTAAACTGAGATCCTTCATGTCAGATATTCAAGGAGAACAAGACTCCAAAAATCAGTTCAAGCCATAAAAGCTATTTGGACTCTTTTTTCCTGTTAATTGTTTTAACCTTTTCTTATGTTTTATGAGTGTTTGTTTTATTCCTCAGAACAGGAAACCCTTACATTTTTAAGTATGCAGGGTTTTGGAGCTGTGCAAGAATGTTAAAAAAAATCTGTTTAAAAGCTCCTCCAAAATAATAAATATTTGGCATCTGTTCTCAAAATGTTTGTATGTTTAGCAGTCTGAACATGAATCAAGGTCAATCTCCTAAACTTGATTAGGATATGTAGCTAAAATGATATACTGGATTGTTGTAAAGGTGTATTATAATGCATTTCAAGGATAAAATATGATTCATTATTCTTATTTCAAATTTAAAAATTATAAAAATAAATGGCATCTTGCTTGATCTTTGATGTTATTTGATGTATAGTATTGCACTGTTCTAAAATGTGAAATATCTGAACATTTTTGAAAGGTACAGCAAAAAAACGTCAGTCAGGCAGGGTTATTTAATAAGAAGTTAATATAGGTGGATTGCAAAATTAAGTACCAATATAAGAAAGCACTTGAGCACACATTTAACTTTAAGCATATATTAAATCCCATTGACTTTCAGAGTTTTCCTGAACTGGGGGTCTTAAAAATCAACTTAATTTCTGAATCCATTTTTATACTTCTTAAACAGCCTACCATCCCCACTTCAGGTGCTAATTTCACTGTGCATTTTATAGTACTTTTGATCCAACTCTGTATCTACTGAAATGAAAGGAAATTTTGCCACTGACTCAGTTGGGTGGTTTTGCTTACTTGTTTGATGAGGTGGAAGAGAAATAAGAAGATTTTTTAATTAAAAAAAAATAATAATTTGACTGCCAACATTACCTCTGTTGAGGAACAGATTACTTTAAGGCCCCAAGCCTACAACCACACATGCATGTGCTTAATTTTAAACATGTGAGGAGTCTATTTGATACTATTTAATATTGATCTTTTATGTTTACAGAACATATTTAATAGCTAACATTTTTTAATGTTGGTATCTTTCCAGAGACCAAAGAAATGGTATTTGGTGTCACACAAGAAGAATAGGTGTCTACAGTTTCAAAAGTGAATAGTAGTTTTGGGTGTCAAATTTGAGTCCTATCAAAAGGCCCAGATTTTCAGATGCTGGATGGTCAACACCTTATGAAAAATCAGGTCCTTTTAAGGTATTCAAAGTGGAGCCCCCAAAAAACCTGAGGGACCCAAAAACCAATAGTCTCGGTTGAAAATTTGGGCCAAAAGCACTATTTGTTTGAACTCTGTGTTCTGGGAAACTTACTGACTCAGATTGCACCAGTCCCTGGTCACTCAAAAGCCAGAATATAGTTTTGGGCTTAACCTTCATCCTTAGTAGATTCAATATTTGCTCATTTTTTCTGATGCCATATCAAGTCTGTGTTTAGGCAAATTTTTAAGCAAAAAAACAAAAATCAGGTCATACTAAGCATACTGGGTAAAAAGAGTGGACATATTTGGCAGTGTTAAAGGGGTTAATTGGTTTTTTCTCTTACTTACTAGTCCACACAATCAGCAGGGTTTTTTATATTAAATTATTGAACTGCTGTCAAAGTATCTCAAGGTCTCAGTGAAAAAAATCATATGACAAATTATTAGGAATTTGTATTTTGGACTGGAAAAACAAATGAAACTTCCGTTAAGGAAACAGACACACACATTATAGATTTCTTGTCAGAAGAGATTCATTCAGGGTTGCATTCACAATTAAGTTCCATAGATAAGATGGGAAAGAATACATTCAAAATATTAAACATGCAAAACTTTTTATCAAAATCTGTATGCCTGAATATAGTCCTGTTTGATATCAATAGATCTTGTTTTAATTTATGATACCCATTGATGCACACACACTAAAGAAAGATGTCAAGTAAGTTGTTCACTCTAATAAGACTTGCTTGGGCTTCAGAACTTTGATTTTTCAAAATTCTGACAGGCAGAAAACTCACACTAAGAAGTAGGCGTTTGTTTGTAATTCGTTATAAATATATTTTTAAATCTTTATTCATATCACTTTACCTAGAGTCTTAACAGTAAAAGAAACCTCAGCATCCCTTTCAGGTTTGTTATATGCAAAACTCTGACTTGACTGTTTAAATAATGTATTCTATGCCCAGCATTTTGCACTTTGAAATAATAAATTCACATAATTATGTAGCTTGAGGTAAATTTTATGACTAAATCCAAACATAAGGATGATGTAATAAATACTTCCCCCCCCCCCCATAAGATCTGAGGGAAAGTTCTAGGGTGTAGTTTTATATTGTAAGCAGAGTCAGGATGAGCTCTACCTGGTTACAATATGGATGTGTTTTTGCTTCCATATGAAATAGGATTCAATAAAAACCAACATGGTCAGAACAACCACTATACTTGTCTTTTATTGAAACAAATATTGAAGAATGCATTAAAATGTAAAGAAATTCCCTCCAGAAAATCTAAAGGTCATTTTTCTAAAAAAAAAAAGATTTTAAATCATTTAAATAAAATTTTAAATAATTTAAATAAATTATTTAAAAGTTCCCCAAACTGTGTGCATTTGATAAGTCTAATAATGGTATATTTTTTTATTTTGAATTCAAAGTAAATATGACTCAGATACTGGTTACATAATATGAATCAAGCACAGTATATTGTACACCCACTAATGGCAAAGATTCAAAAATTATTTAATGTACATAACATTAAAATTTAAGCACAATTTTGAAGTATAATAGTGATGATGTAGCTGAGATGGTACTTCTGCTCAAACTATTTTTAATCATTTATCTCTTATTTCAAAGTAGTATTTTGGGCTGCAAATTTCTTGTTCTTGGCTAAAACTCCAAAGGAAATTGTCTTGGAGCATTTTGTAATATTTTGCTACATTGCAAAATTGCATAAGCATTAGAAGAGATTTGCTACTTTGCATAAGCATTAGAAGAGATTTTTTTCCATTAGTTAAGACATCTTTAAATTTATTTATTTTCAAAACAGAGGCTTGTTTTAAAATTTTCAGATTTGGTGAATTCTTGTAAGAGGACTAGTGTCTCTGGCATGAACAAAATTTATCTTCAAGCCTGAAAAGAGCTGCTTGTAACACAAAGGGCATTTGGAGTAGTTCCATTTGCTTCAGTGGAGCTATGCCAAATTATACCAACTGGGGGTCTGGCCCAAGATCAAAATTAATCTTCTTTTGTAACTAAGCTATCAAAATAAAAAGCAACCATATATTGCGAACCTTGAGGCTACACCTACAAACAACTTAACTGGTTCAACTGACTCCACAGCAACTACAAGCATGTAGTTCAAATGATATGCATCATTAGTCATCAGAACCCGTCGATGACCTGTATTTGATTTTCCTGTGTTATGTCCAATGTATCTGAAGGAATTAAGCAATCCCCTCTGGACAAATAAGAAAATGTTAAATGTGCTCTGGAGAAAGCTGGCTCTAGACCACCTTAGCTTGAAGAATGCTTCGATAGTAGGAAGTGGAAGTGAAAAATAAAGGAGAAAATTTGGGGGCAGGCAGATCTTTGAGGTTCAGACAGATGCATGGATACCATTTCTCCCATTTTCCTGGAAAACAGAGGGGAGTAGGAGCGAAAATGTTATTTTGTTATCTGAAGGATATGAGTGATGACACTGGGCTAGATTAATCCATGCTAATAGAAAGAGGGGTAAAATATAACTCCTAGGAAAGCCCACCCCCATGGGCTAGTCTACACTTACCAGCTCTGTCGGATGCGTCGGATCGATCTTCTGGGTTCGATTTATCGCGTCTTGTCTAGACGCGATAAATCGAACCAGGAAGTGCTCCCCCGTCGACGCTGGTAATCCTGCTCCATGAACGGAGCAGGCAGAGTCGATGGGGGAGCCTGCGCGCCGCAGTGCGGACCAGGGGTGAGTACTTTGAAGTTCGAAATAAGATACTTCGACTTCAGCTACGTTATTTACGTAGCTGAAGTCGCGTATCTTACTTCGAACTTCGGGGCTAGTGTAGACCAGCCCCATGAATTAGAACAAGTAGCACTGCATCAAACAGCCTCATTCAGGGTTTCTTCCAGATCAGGGGAGTTTAAAGTTGTGATGGATACTCTGTAGGAACCCTGCTGCAGGAAGCAGCTCAAAGGATATGCTAGATCAGCACATCACATAGCCACCATGGTCACAAATGCCTTCCTCATTAGCCTGCACCACCCACTTTTGGGGTTGCAATGGACTCATCTCGATTCTCTAGCAAAAGGGATTATGCAGTGGGAGAAAAGAGGTTGCAAGACTTTCCACCTCCAGAATCTACTATGAAAGAAGCTTGAGAGGACAGCTGGATCCAAGTCATTGTCTCTGAGTAATAGAATACAATTTGATAGCCGCATTAATGTGTTTAAAGCCATAATAAATCTGACCATGCTTACCATTATAGTGCATGTCTGACCATCTCAAGGTTTGATCATTTCAAATTTTATTTCAGATGGAACAAATACAAACCTGGATTTCTATGTGGCGAGGGTTATCAATAAACTTTTCTATCAATAGTCGATCATCACCAAAACTTGAAGCAGCTTCTTGAGACGAAAATCTAAAGCCTTCCCTTTAAAAAACAAAAACAAAAAAATACCAGGCTGACAATAAAGAAAATTAATCCTTTTACCGCCTGATTCAGTTTCAACTTGGGTTAGTGGGAGTTTTGGTATTCACTTAAATCAGACTGCCATCAGTTAATGTATATATCACCAAAAAGACAAGATTAATAAGTGTACATTCATTTTTTAAAACAGAATGCAAAAATAAGCTTCCTTGGATAGGCAGAAAGAAAAATAAATATTTATTAATTTCCCCCTCCAAGAACAAAGGGAACTCTGAAGAGTTTAAACGTTTGAGCATTTTTAAGACAATTGGACAACTTTGCACAAGTTACATATATTCCATTAGAAAAAATGGTAAAATTCCAAAAACAATTATGTAATACAAAATTTACATCTTGGATGGGTCCACCATTAATTTTTAAGAATTGCAGTATCTGAATAACTCAACGACAGCACAGCCAAAGGTTAGTTGTACAAAAATTAAATGAAAGGACAAATCTTGGATGCCGTACTATGTAAATTCAGCTGTTCCACACATTACTAAATGCATAATTTTTTTAAACACAATATTTTGCTATATTCATACGTTTTTTTCCTAATGTGTGGTAGAACTCAGCCCTACATTGCATACACCAAGCCCCTTATAGTATGATTTCCCCTCCTGCCTTTATTTACTCTCTCCTATATAACAATTTAATTTTTCATTTGTTTGATTAGTGAGATACTGAACATGCTGGTTTCACTTTTCCTGATAGAGCAGTTACTACTGCAGGACATGACTAGTGAAATACAAATGTAAGTACAATTTCCACTGGGTAAAGTTTACACATGGTGAATACGGCCCAAAAGATTGCATGGTGGACTCTGCAACCCCTTCACACAGCAGAAAGAGGTTCTGTGTTGGCTCCAGAGACAGGCCACTTCACAGGGGAGGCAGGGGGGCGAACCACTGTATCTTTAGCTGCAGGAATGCAATCTCATCCTAACACCACGCCTAGGAGGTACAGAGTGGTAGCACTGTTTTAGCCTGTAGACTGGAACAGTAGCCATAGGAGGGCTGTGATGCAGTCCTCGTCACTTGCCTATTCGTTGGAGGTAGCTGTGAATTTCTTCTCTCCCAAACCCAGTTCAGTGTCCTAAACAAAGCCTCTCTGACAGTTTTTTGTAGATGAATGAATGTGGCCCTTTTTTGAGTATTATATTTAACAATACCTCTATCATCCTCTTAAACACACACATTTAGATAATGATTGTTTTATAATTTAAAGAGATTTGAATTTGTTTAGCACTCAGTTGTTCTCTTTGGCCAGTTTTATTTTTTAACCTCAAAACATTAAATGTATATATTCAAGAGGAAGATGAACTTCAGAGTATTCATGCTCTGTACAACAAAGTTATACCACTTGTATATAAGTAGAGACCACTCTAGCTGATCTGACTAAAAAAGTTAAACTGAAATGGTGCAAAATACAGACACACACATCTATATTTATCAAAACAGATTCTGAACAATTTTAAGTATTAAATCAATGGATTTGCTTTTGTAAACATTATATCAGACAGCATTATGCACAATTGATTGACTACTTTATTTTTCCTTCACTGAAGCATGTGCTAATTAAAAATCCAGACTGCAATGCTTGTTTAAAAAAAAAAATCAATATGCCTAATTACCTCATCTATACATCTGTAAAACCTAAAAATACGCGATTGTCTTAATTAGGTATTTTGACCTTATTTACACAGTTGTGTTTTCTAAACCTATATTTGTGTCCATAAATAGAATGAAGAATATTAATAAAAGAATGAATTTCATTCATTTTACAGGGGAATAGAAGACCTAGTCAGATTACACAGGCTAGGCAGAGAGACAATGTCTAGATGTAAGCCCTACAAAGATATGTATTTTAAGCTTCACGCTTCCCTTTGAATCAGTACTGAACCAGTGGCCTAGGGCCCCAAAGCATTAAGAAATACTGTCTTCGATCCTTGCCATGGCTGAGGAGCACGCTGTCAACTCAGGAGAGGGTAGTGAAAAGGTGGCCTCTGCACTCCTCCAATTCTGGTTGAGCTGTGTGCGAGACAGGTTCTCCAGGGATGCTGTAGGGCTTCTTTAATGTCTTTTTTTCACCTAGACTATACTTCTTGGCAAGAAATATGAATTCAATAAAAACAGAACCCACAGCAAGTTTTCTTGGTGTTAGCTGAAGTGAAATGGAATGATCTGGGAGCACTGCATGCCCACAAAGCTCAGCCTCACTACATTTACAGAAACCACCTTCTTTGGGCAGAAACATATAGGGCAGAGGTGGGCAAACTGCAGCTCACAGGCCACATCTGGCCCGTGGGACCGTCCTGCCCAGCCCTTGAGCTCCCGGCTGGGGAGGGAAGCTCCCGGCCTCTCCCCTACTGTATCCCCTCCCCCGCAGCCTCAGCTCGCCATGCCACCAGCGCTCTGGGCGGCAGGGCATGAGCTCCTGCCGGGCAGCGCAGCTGCGAGAGCCGCCAGTCTCTCTAGACTGCACGGCGGCAGGGCTGGCTCCAGCCGGGCAGTGCGGCTGCCAGTCCTGGTGCTCTGAGCAGCATGGTAAGGGGGTGGGAGTGTTGGATAAGGGGCAGGGGATCCCGGGGGGCAGCCAGGTGACAGGGAGCAGTTGGATAGGCATGGGAGTCCCGGGGAGCCTGTCAGGGGGCGGGGGTGTGGATAGGGGTTGGGGCAGTCAAGGGGCAGGGAGCAGGGGGCGCTGGATAGGGGGTGGGGTAACAGGGGGGCAGTCAGAGGGCAGGGGGTCCTGGGAGGGGGCGGTCAGGGGACAAGAAGCAGGAGGGGTTGGATGGGTCGGGAATTCTGACAGGGGTAGTCAAGGGGCAGGAAGCGGGAGGGGGCAGATAGGGGGCAGGGGCCAGGCTGTTTGGGGGGGCACAGCCTTCCCTAACCAGCCCTCCATACAGTTTCGGAACCCCGATATGGCACTCAGGCCAAAAAGTTTGCCCACCCCTGATATAGGGTAACGAGACTTCGGACAATGTGACATTACAATATCCGATACTGCAGCCAATCAAATACCAATTAATGGGGAAAAAAATAAAATTTCAGTGCTGGCATTGCATAGACACTTTCTGTTCAGTTCTGTGTTCTTGTGAAACCTAGCTCTAAAAACAGCTGTTTGAGAATCACCAATACAACAGAATCCCTTTAAAACTGTGACTGCTAAGCACAATGCTTAACATTAATCAAAATATAAATACCTTACAAATAATTAGTTTCAAAGTAAAAATAAAAACTAAACAAAACAAACAAAACCAATGCTTTAGCTTGAGTCAAAATTTCTTTTAAATTATTTGAGAAAACTCTTGTCTATAGTCACATTTTTACTATATAAATGGCGGCTTCTTGTTTATAAAAAGACTCAGTCAAAGTTCTAGAATCACCAACTAAATACCCGGGGATTTGATTCCACCTCTCTGCCCCTCCCTCCCCCAGTAAAATGGAATTTCATAAATTTAGTGAGCTCTCTCTATTCACTTTTAATATTCTGTCAAATAACTCATATCCAATCTATTTACAACATCCTTGACTACAGCATGAAAAAAATCTCTGTGGAGAATCGGTCTTGTGTTAATTTTTTTAACTGAACACAATCTAGTATTTTTTTAAGAGAATTACAAAATTAGAGGATATAGTGAATGCAGCATGGGAAGTCACCAATAACTTTGTTTGCCATGGTCCATTTTTCTACCAAACTATTCAGCAACAATCACAGACAGCTTTATAACTTCACCTACCCAAGAAAGGAGACAAAAAGATCTGTCTATCAAGGCAGGTATACAAGCACCAACCTATTCTCTTCTTTTACAGTGAGACTTCCAGAGCAGAGTAATAGATAAGATCAGAGACAAAACTCCAAGTGATGCTCTTTGAGGAGAGGTTGGAGAAGAAAAGACTATGACAAATAGAATTACTGACAAATAATTTTCTCTCATTATATGTTCCTCTTCTCCCATACTGCTGAACAGCAGCAATTGAAAACAACCAATGTTGTGAATAGTAAAACAAGAAAGGTGGGCTTACCTTCCAAAGGCACTTGAAGCACCTAATAGATATCAGCCACAAAGACAGATTCAACTGGTAGTGAGGAGTTGAGGAGATGAGTAGGAGGGCATCTCAATTTTCAGAAGCACATGCTTCTGCCCTGAAAGCTTGCAAGATTGCGATGCCTCTTAGAGAATAGCATTTAACAATACTGAATATAGCCTTCTGACATAGTTGAAGGGTAATGGGATACAATCTTTAATTCACCTAGACACTGTGGTCTTAGTGGCCTTCTTGTTACAACCTTCAAAACAGATAAACTTGTAAACTTTTCCAAAACCGAGTAAGAGTTATGTAAGATTTCAGACATCCAAGGAGAGAACGACATTGCCTTTACTAAAATAAGATTGGGACACAACTTAGGTAAACAATAGGCTTACCATCATGAAATTTCAAACTCATTTCAGGAATGTACTTGGGGCAGTTGTTAAATTGACAATAAGAAAAAATCGCTGAGCATAATTTCCCATTCTAAAGACTGTCATAACTACAGCTGAAAATAACTTAAAAATGGAGTTTCTATCTATCTAATGTATTCATAGTTTCATGGATCTGTCATCCAAAGGTCTCAATAGGGTTCTATAATCTCCTGGAAAACTAAGGATAAATCCCACTGGAGAAGTGTTGCCTGGTATAAAGATAGAGAAATTGTGGTCCCATAAAAGGTAGACCTCACAGAAAGAGCGAAGATGGCTAACACATGACCAGAAAGAGCATTGACTGAGACCTTTCTTGAAACCAGCTTGAGCCAGGGGGAAAGGGAGCCACAACATACTGGAGGGAACAGCACTGCATGTCCAACCTCTTTCGGAACACCAATTCCAATTATGAGGGCAGTAGCGTAGCCAGGTAGTGGCCGCTCCCCCTGTGAGCTGAAAAGTCTTAGCCTCTTTAATCTCTCCTCATACGGGACCCGTTCCAACCCACTAATCATTTTAGTTGCCCTTCTCTGAACCTTTTCTAATGTCAGTCTATCCTTTTTTAGATGAGGAGACCACATCTGTACGCAGTATTCAAGATGTGGGTATACCATGGATTTATATAAGAGCAATAAGATATTTTCAGTCTTATTCGCTATCCCCTTTTTAATGATTCCTAACATCCTGTTTGCTTTTTTGACTGCCGCTGAACACTGCGTGGACGTCTTTAGAGAACTATCCACGATGATTCCAAGATCTTTTTCCTGATTAGTTGTAGCTAAATTAGCCCCCATCATATTGTATGTATAGTTGGAGTTATTTTTTCCAATGTGCATTACTTTAGATTACTCGACATTAAATTTAATTTGCCATTTTGTTGCCCAATCACTTAGTTTTTTTAGATCTTTTTTGAAGTTCTTCACAGTCTGCTTTGGTTTTATCTATCTTGAGCAGTTTAGTATCATCTGCAAACTTTGCCACCTCACTATTTACCTTTTTCTCCAGATCATAAATGAATAAGTTGAATAGGATTGGTCCTAGGATTGACCCTTGGGGAGCACCACTAGTTACCCCTCTCCATTCTGAAAATTTACCATTTATTCCTACCCTTTTTCCTTGTCTTTTAACTAGTTCTCAATCCATGAAAGGATCTTCCCTCTTATCCCATGACAACTTAATTTACGTAAGAGCCTTTGGTGAGGGATCTTGTCAAAGACTGAGAGATGCATGCAATTTGTAACCACCTTGGAGAAGCCTTCAGCTACATACCTCCACAGCTCAATCTCTATGCTGTCAGGGCAAGGTTTTCTGGGTTGGAGAATAGTGGTCTATGCATATAGGCCACAGCTCTCTGCTTGCCACATCTTGCAAGGGCCTAGTGCTGATGGAGAGATACCTAGGACTGGAGAATAAAAGCTCCAGAAGGTTGATGCTGAGAAATCATTCTTGGGGATGAAGGGAGACCAGAGACCTTGGACATTTCAGGGTTGGCTCCCTAACTGCAAAAAATGCATGTATACCACTACAAAGGTTGCCAAGAGATAAGAACTCCCTAGCAGTCTGTTCCAAACATACACCCAAAGTGGGAAATTGAATGAGAGATGCATTTTATCCATGGAAGTCAGTAATGCTGACAGAGACCTTGCGGTGACAGCAGACAGCAAAGTAGAGGAATGAGTCTACAGTGTATCATGAGTTTGCAACAGGAATAAGTCCAATGTAATTTTGAACTGTTTATGCAGAGAAGTTCATCATGATGCAAAGAGGCAATAGTCAGTCCATACAGCTCTGCTACAATTGGTCATTCTAGACACCTCCATTACCGCAAGGATATTCATAGCTTGGAGGGAGTTTAGAAGAGAACAATTAAAATGGTGAGAGCGCGGATTGGATAACATATGAAGATAAGAAAATCAGTAAAGCAGAGAATAATAGGAGGCTTGCTAACTTTCCAAAAACATGGAGAGTATAAATACCAAAAAGAGAAAAGAATTAAGGGTGGCAGAAAGAGGTATAACTAGGAATAATGGGATGAAATTAAGAATGAAAAGTATTCTGCCTAAATTTTCCTAAGAGTGAGATCTGTAGGACTGAACAATAAAAGCCCAAAGGATATGCTGAAAGTCTCATCACTTAAGACCTTCAAAAAGTACTCAGGATGAAGCACTAGTAATTATGCAACAAGGGAATAATCTTGCAATAGCAAGGAGTGAAGTAGTTCAAATAGGTCTTTTCTATGTTCAATTTCTATTATTCTGGGAATCGTAATCCCCAGTCTTTAATCTTAATTCTTTAAACAAAATATTGTGAATCCCGTTTTGAAAAGTAGATTTCAAACTGTGCATCAAATAGTCTATATCCTGAAAATCCAGTAAGTGTTTTTTAAGCAAAGTTACTTAAAATGAATTTAGAATTTATGGAAGGTGTCATGTTCATAGCACTCGGAACTACATCCACAGGGTAAAAGCAATATAAGTTTGCATACACTGGCCCACCAACATATTACAAAACTGTTCTAGGGGTGCTGCCTCTATGGTTGAGAAGGTAGTTCAGTCTTCATGTTCATTCAGTCTTTGGCCTCTCTGCTGAGATTGCCAACATTAGAAATTAGCATCTTTTTAAAATTGAAACTGGATTGAGACCACAAATTCATCCCACAGGATACCAGCAACTAATCAGATGGTAATTATTTGTCACTACCAACCAAGGCTGCACTCAGAACAAGACGCTCAAGGTAAGAACCACTAAATTCTATCACTTTTCCCTGGAGCCACTTATTTCAAAAATCAATAGCAATAGGCTTCATATGATTAGTACCAGAAATTATTCTCTTGTTGCTACACAAAACGGAAAAATACTTTACTATATTTCTTAGACAATATAATCAGTGTGTAGAAGAATCTTTCACAATCTTTCAGTGTCACACATAGGTCATCAACGACCTCTAAAAATTAGAGGAAAGTGTTGTTCTATTAATATTTCTACTTCTCCAAATCATAGTGTTCCTATTCTAAATATTTTCCCCTCACTCTTAATCTCAGTTTACCTTTCTGTAACAGACAGCAAAATATTTAGCCAACTTTAGTTAAAATTTAGGCTTCACTGCTGCCTAGTTGCGAATTGTAAAATGAGAATTTCCTCTTGATTAGATGGGTAGTGCAAATATAGTTTATCTGTAAATTACTCTTTTTTTCTTAGTGACTCTATGTTCTTTCTCCTTCCATTTTTTACACTTTTTGTGGGGTAGGGAAACTTTGCAAAGACAGGATAAATGTAACACTAGCAAAATAACCATCTGGGAGACAGAGTCCCAGGTACACAGTAACAAACACTGAATGGTATTCCAGTGGTTTTTCCATAAATAAGGCAAGTATCACTAGCTGTTGGTCCTAAAGCAATGTCATTAAGATCAACAAAAATCACATGCCTAATTGGATTCTGTTGACATCACTCATCTGCATCAGAGAGCTTTCTGACTACCCTAATTCTTATCTGTACTGCTTTAAAACCACTTAGCAATCGTGGTTTAGTACTTCATTTTCTTTCTTTTTTTTTAGTTACTCATTTTGTGAAATTTCTTTTGATGATATCTGAACAAAAACAGAAGTGAATACTTTTTGATTTATTACAACAGAAGTACTTGTTGACTGTACAAGATCAAGGGAGTAATTCTGATTTCTAAAGCAATAGGAGCAAAGCATCCTTGTAAGTATGAAGTGTGTTATTCTAGATCCTCATTCTAAGAGGGAGGGGAGGGATGGCTCAGTGGTTTCAGCATTTAGGGATCTAGGGCAAAAATCTGTCAAGGGATAATACTTGGTCCTGCTAGTGAAGGCAGGGGACTGGACTGGACTCGATGACCTTTCAAGGTCCTTCCAGTTCTATGAGATAGGCATATCTCCATATATAAAGATGCTATCCTTAATTTCCTATTTAGATTATAACATAAAGAAGCTACAGGAAGTGAAGAACACAAATAAGATTGTTTTCTTTATCTGTAAAATTTGTTTAATTATTGGCTATTCGTTTTGTTTATTTTCTTCCAGCTTTTAGAACCAATACTTCATTCAATTTTTTTAACACATGGCACAGCGGGTCATTAAAGATGAACTTATCAAGTGAAATTAAACTGAGTTAATTACAGAGGTATGTGCTGGATTTTCCTAACCCTAGTGTGGGCAGCATTCAATTTAGAAATAAATCATGAAAAAAAATGTACCTCAAGTTAGATCATTTTTCTCACTGAGAAAGTCTTCTGACAATTCCTAGTGCACTGAAGACGTCCCAAAATGCATCATTCTGTGACATCACTAATACGATAAGTTGCTACTGGTCTCCTGATTATTAGGTCACAGACAAATGCATTCTGAAATATCTTCAGTGAACTTAAAAGTGTTATAAAGGGCTCAGTATTTTGTGGGACGACCTATTATAAAAAACTGAAAACTGTTTTTTGGTGTTGAATACACACACACACACACACACACACACACACACACACACACACACACACACACACACACACACACACACACACACACACACACACACACACACACACACACACACACACACACACACACACACAAGCACCAGTTTACTGGAGATTAATTAATTACATGATTTTGTGCTAAAATATTAGTTACAGCCCAGATCCTGAAAATGCTCAAGAATGTGTTTCCGTACATTAGTAGTCAGTCCCATTGAATTTAAGAGGACTAATTACATGAATACATGTTTGCAAGACCGGGGCATAACTGTTTGCCTTACTTAATACACTGACAATTCATACAACAATAAATTCAAAGACATACAATATAAATATTATTTATAACATAGATTTACAAAATAAATAAAGCCACAGTAGAAAGGCGGTTGGAAGATATTTTTTTTTCTTATTCCAGTAAGTTAACTGTAATGCTTGTACAGGCAGGTTTGTACTGAAAAAATATATATTAAAAAAATAAAGAAACCACCCGTGTATCGTGCACATTTTCTACAAACGGGATAAAAGCAGAAACTATCCAATTTCTCCATTTCACATTTGGTATCTGTTTACTTGTCAGTTCACAGTGGTTCAATGGAACTTTGGTAACTGCAGTATTCATCAAGGCTAGTTTTTTGGACAGCATCTCACCTGGTCTCTTCATCATCCCAAGCGATTCTCATGCCTTTCCCACCACCACCTGCTGAGGCCTTGATCATGACAGGGTAGCCTAACAGTGGGGAACAATTAGACAGAAGTTCAAACTTTGATCAGTTGCTCACATGAACATGACAACTGACCACATGTCCAATAATGCAGCAGACAATAACTGGTTTATTAAAAACTGTTTGGCAAGAGAAGAGATTTTTCCCCCCTTTTTAAGACTACATTGTCAATAGAGTACATTTGTGATGCCACGAGAAAGTGGTTCTCTCTATTTCATTTATTCTCCCCCAAAATACTGAGTGAACAGAGTCCCCGAGTGGCAAAGTGGTTTATGAGAAAAGATATGTTTTTCACTTCTGAGTTAACTTTACTCTTCAAACAAATTTTGTTACCTTTCTTCTGTTGAAATAAGTATTTTCACTGATGAAGTTAAAACATATATACTTTACCAGCAGAAAGAGACAAGAATTGTTTCTATGCTATTGGTCAAAATGGCCAGCAGCAACAACTTATGTATCCAAAGGTATGCCAATAGTGCAGTAAATTTCTCTGACATCACAAAAGAGCCATGCTGCACTCACATTAGAACAAGTGAATAAAAAATACTAACGATTATATACCAATAGAAGGCAACAGAAGTATTTTCCCCAAACTGATATGATACAAACACTAATTAAGGGACAAAATCTGGCACCCCTACTCAGACTGAGTAGTATTTTACTCCCAGAGTAAGGTTAACTTATTATGAATTTTTCAATTTGGCTGTAAAAGTTTTCTGAATGTTAAAAAGAAAGAGAGAGAAATTAGTACATGTAGCATAACTATTTGAATTACAAATTACTTTCCAAAGGTTATTTCTTATTTGCATTGATTCATCTGCCTCTATCTTACACTAATCTGTGGGACATTTGGTAGTTAAGGATCAGGGTGGAATAGCTTCTTAGATAGTTTTATATTTTCAAAGATAGGAAAAAAATTCACAACCATTTGTGTGTCACAGGGCTGCAGGTATCGTTTATGAGGATGCTAATTAGAGCAAACTCTAGCCCAGCTGACTTATTTTGGCACTAAAATCGTGATCTGTCCTTGCAAAATGAAGATTTGTTTTTACGCATGACTGATTTGGGAAGCTCACTATTTAAGAGATTTGGGGATGACAAAATAGGGATGCTGAAATCAACCACTTTAACAAATTTCACTGTAGTGTTTACTGTTTACTTATTTAGCTCTATGAATTGTGAATAGTTTTATCCCTCACTTTTCAAACAGTACACATCTATTTAATTTGAAAGGGATTCATGGGAAGGCCAGTAAGAATAACTGGACTTGAAAAAACTTTCACATAAAGAGAGATTGGGAAGACTTGAGTTTTCTACCTTTGAAAGAAGGTGAATAGAAGTGGAGATGATAAAACCATATAAATTAATGAATGGTCTAGAGAAGGCAGATTGGAAGCGTCTGAATTTTCCTGCCTCATAATACAAAATAAATAGGACACTCAATTAAACTGAGGTGGCAAATTCAAAACTGATAAAAGAAAATACTTTCCCAAAGTGTAATTTAACTGTGGAACTCCTTGCCACAGAATATCAGTGAGGTCAAATATTTAACAAGATTCAAAAAGGAATTAGACATTTTTATGGCTGAAAAGAATATCCACCAGAGTTATCATTGTTAAGGCTAAAAAAGGATATTGGAAGGGATATAAAACCTCATTATAAAACCTTATTCTTCAGGCCTTTAGCTAATATCTAACTATTAGAGATTAGATGAGCCCTATTGTGGGGAGCAGATTACCCTACATCTGCCTACTGTGGATTTCTTACTCCATTCTCTGAAACATCTGGTGTTGACCACTGTCAGAGACAGCACATTGGACAAGATGGAGCATGGGTCTGATCCAGTATGGCAAACATGATGTTCCAATCTAACATTAAAAATAAAAATTAATGTTATGTGCTCCATTGTAATACCACTTGAAGCTTGAAAAAGTTCATCCTCTTACCAATAAGGCTAATCATTTCAGCCTGGTATAACGCATTATATTACTCAATTGAATGACTCATTGATTTTACTTATACATAGGAGCTACAGTCATCATAAAAATAATTATAATTTTGCTGACATTCAGTTCTGGGGGGAAATGAGGTACACTGTTTACATATTATAAAACATGTAGATCACATTTCTCAACCAAGTTGGCTAAACTGGGTTACTTAACAAAAAATGTACAGAGGGGTTGTTATTGGTATGAGTTTTGCAGCACTTTACTGCTGCTTTTTGGTAATGTTATGTGCATTGATTTCATATTAGCTGTACATGTACATGAGGTGGCAAATCAAGAGTATACATAGTCCCAGTATGTGTAAAAAAAAAAAAAATCACAAATTTTATAAAGAAAGAGTTTCAATATACACATACAACTTTCCATGGTAAGGGAGAAAATTTCTGCAGTCAACTCTTTTTATGCCTTCCAAGAGAGCATTTTTATTAGATAGTTATCATACTTCGGCTTTGTCTGCATTTGGAAAAATGACAAATGCAGCAATGGTTTCTCCCTATCCTCTCTCAGCTGGCACTGAAAACAATTTAAGTCACAGACCAAACAGAACAGTATTGACAAACCCAGATAATAGAGCCATGTTTGACTTCTGTGTTAGAACATGATTCAACCAGGTCTCCCATTGAAATATTTTCTCACTGTTTGGCCAGATAGAGAACTGCCTATTCCCTACTGTTACAACAGGGTTCAAAAACAGTATTTGAGAAATATGCTGAAATAAGGAAGGGAAAAAATGAAAAAATAATGGGGAAAAAAGGTATCCAACCTTTTTCAAATTTCAAGGTCTGTATGTGAATTTTGAGCAGAGGTTGAGTCCTATTTTATGTGAATGCATCAACCATTCCCTAGACATATGGCTCTTGAAATGGAAATTAAAAATGCTTCAGGTGAAAAGACAGCAAAACATTAAAAATAATATAGAATAAAATAGGGCCAACATTTTCAAAATTGTGTGTTTAAGATTAGTTTCCTAAATACATAAGCAAAAAAGCAAAAAAATAGCCTGCTTTCAAAGATGCTAAGCACACTAGCTGCCTTCCACTTTAACAGAATTTGTGGGTGTTTAGCATTTCTGAAAAAACAGAGAACTTTCACTTGTGTGTCTAAATATGGCCTTAAGAATGATCATCTGTGATACTGGCCTTGGGTCAAGGATAAAACTGATGTCCCAGGGGGTCCTTGTTATTTGGCAAACGTGAGAGGCCTGCCAGTCCTGCTATATAGGAGATGAGGATGCCTTGGCTGGGATTAGGAGGTATTGTGTATCTGTTGGAGGGAAAGATGTTGAGGGCATTAATTATCATTGTCCTAGTCAATTTTGCATTGATGGCTTGCACCTCTCAGACATTGGCTACAGTCTCAATAACTGAATATATGCACATGGATTAAAGATTGGCTGGATTTTTTATTGTTGCTAAACTCAAAGCTAATAGCATTTATGGTAGTATGTTCTGGCAGCAAGGATTAGATTAATCTCTCAGGTAGAGGTAAATTATTTGAACAGGGTTGGGTCGTCTACTCTTTCCCACAGATTAAGCACCAGTTTAGCCTCCTGTGCCTAAATTTGGATTCATGAGTTTACCCAACCTTGGTGCAAAGTTTGGTGCTTTTCCTGGTGCATTAGAATTCACGGGATTGTACACCTGTCTGGTTCTTGGAAATATACAAGCCTTTTTGCCTAATTTAAACAGAGTCTGGTAGACTTTTGATGCTGTATAAAATAAGTAATATTGTCATCATTAAGTTGGTCTGTTCAATCTTTGCACAGTTAAGTATATTCAGTATTTGAATATCAAAAGGGGTCAGCAAGAGCTTGCAATGGTTCCCTATTGCTGTTACTTCCCAGTTTTCATCATTGCCAGCACTTCTTACCGTCAGGTATTATCTTATTACATTATTTTTATAAAGTAGTAGCCTCTGGACCATAAACGGTGTTTGTCCAGCAATATGCGAGTCTCTTTTCAGTAGAAGCGACAAAGAGTCCTGTGGCTCCTTATAGACTAACAGGAAAGCTTATGCTCCAATACATCTGTTAGTCTATAAGGTGCCACAGGACTCTTTGTCGCTTCTACAGATCCAAACTAACAGGGCTACCCCTCTGATACTCTTTTCAGTATCTATTTTAAGCAACATTAAACATCAACCAGCTATAAGTGAACTGAAACACGACAATTGCATGTTTTCCAGCTACTTTGTTTTTGTACAGGCTATGTTTTATATTGGCTTTGGTTCATTCCTGGTTGTTCTGCTCACTCACATGGCAAGATGTAAAGTGAAACTTACTAGATCCTGATCATGCTTCAGAGATCACGACTCTAGTAAGTTTCAATTTGCGACTTACAGCCTGAATAGATGGAACAGTCAGGAGATTACCCAAAAAGAGAAAATCCCTGCTGGTTTCACATCACTGCCTGTACATCACACAGAACAGAACTCTTCAGAATGGAGCAATGGGGGCAGAAAGAAGAGGAAAGCAAGAATGGACCACAACAACAAAACAAGAAGGGAAAAGGAAGACTGACAACCCATCACTTATGATGGGAGAAGAGAATTAAAAATACTGTAAAAATGGTAAAGGAGTAGAGCTAGTGAGATTATACATTGCAGAAAGGACTATGGGAGAAGTAAAGCTCACACAGAGAAGTATGGGGAGAGGGAACATGCAAACAAGAGGAAAGAAGAGATGACATAGAACATATCCTAATTTTTTGGTGGTAGGGTAGGAAATGGCAGGGTGAAGGAAACCAAGAGAACGCTACACCAATTAAAGGAGGGAAAAACAAATTCAGCTCACTTATGATTGGACAACAAAATGTGTTTTTCTTTCCTTTAAGCTATATTTATTAGTTTATTTATAATGATAGCCTTGTCTTAAACAGTTACAGGCAGTACCATGTAGAACATTGACGCTGCATGCTACACAGCCAGTATTGCTAATGGACAGCCAGTCAGAATGCACCATTAAGGAGCAGGAAGTGAAATCAGCAGAGGGCATTACTTGGAATGTTAAACATTGATATATGCATTCCAACTGACGGGACAATTATTTCTTTACAATAACTATCTCAAAGACATTCTTAGAAAAGCAAGAACGTTTGGATGAACACAGTTAAAGTTAATCTGAAAATACTGTAAATAAATTCCAAGTGCCCCAAACAGCAAAAGGATACAGGAGCATTACACACATTAGAGATTTCGGTTGTATCCTGTTTTCTCGTTTTAGGTCCCCTAATAAGACAGATCACCAGCTCACACTCTGATATGATGCACCCCACTTAACCATGCTGAGAACTATACAACACCTTAGAAACCTTAGTGAAGTCCAACTATTTGAATTGGTGGGGGAAACATGAAGTGTGGCTTTTTTTCTTTCAATATACAGCATGATTCAGCAAACTTTTTAAACATAGTTTTTAAAACTAGCCAGAGAACCAAAAGAAAAAAAAATGCTACCTACATAACTCCCTATAACTGACTCCAGTGCCCATCAAGGTTAACAGGTTGAAGTGATATCATCAGCCTACTGGGACAATCATATCAGAAAAAGGAACAGGTCAGGAGGACATTAAGGGGCCGAAAATGAAAAATAAGTGAGAATAAGTTTTAAAAGTCATGTGGAATGCACCACTGCCCCTTGCTATTTGTGTTGCTCAAAATATTCAGTTAATTTACAAAAACACTTGCAGGTCGCCTTTCAGATCAGTGGTTACAAATCCCACAAAAACAAAACTGCAAGTCAAAATACACAAATGAAGCTGAGAAAAATGTATTTAATTTATTTTTAAAAAAGGGTTCCCTGCTATAAAACAGCAATTTTATTTAACAACTTCTCCTACTAAAATTCTACCGTGGCTAGCAACCTTGTCTTCCTTTCATTTCTGCTTGAATGATAGTGAGCGATAAGTCATCACCTGATCTCACAACAGTGACATAAAAGCTAGCCAAAAAAATTGCTGAATTAAATTTTGCCATCCTAATTTACAACTTGTCTACACCTGAAATTTTGGTGCAGTTAAACTAGTGCAATATAGCTGCACCAGTGAAAACTCTCAGTGGGAATGCACTGTACTGGTATAAATGTTTTTCAGCACCACAAATTATCCCAGTTTTAAACCAGTCCAAGGTGTGACAGCACTAGTCACCTTTTGCACCAGTGAAGTACATGCATCCATGGTAGGAGTTCTTGTTGGTGTAGCTACACCGGTAAAAAAAACAAAAACACAACAAGAAAACTCTCTTTAAGTGACAAATCCTTAGGCTCATACAACGGTAATCAGAGAGCCCATCCAGGCTGTCGCCTCCACAAAACACTTTACAGCAGTGGTTTTCAACCTTTTCTCATTTGCAGACCCCTAAAATATTGCAAATGGTGGTGAAATCTTTGGAAATCTTAGGCACAGTCTGCGGACCTCCAGGGATCCACGGACCACAGGTTGAAAACCACTGCTTTACAGTATTAGGACTGAATTCAGGAAAGCACTTCAGCATGTGCTTAACTTTAAGCACATGCATAGATATTTTCCTAAATAAGCAGCTTTCCTAAATGAGGACCAAAGGTGTCTATCACACATTACACTTGGCCTTAGATAAATTAAGAATCCCAGGTAGGTTTTTGTTTGCTTTTTCCCATTTTATAATGTATTTAGTAGCAGAATGGTGGTTTGATTTTAGCGTGGGATAGCAGAAAAGTTGGTAGCCCAGACTGTATTCATGCCAACTGTGGTCCAAATAATGAAGAAGAATGAAGAGCATAAGTATCATTTTGTCAGCCTCCATATAAAGAGAAATGTACCATGCCTAACACCTTATGGAAAAAGGGTATCATATTTAATTTCATGCATACTTTAAAATAAATTCCTTTTTAAACTAACCAGTGATCACTGTGTCTTGTATCCTGTCTGCAACTCATTCATGTACTCAGTCTTTAAAGCTCAGTTTGTAAAGCTAAAACGTGATGATTTAAGAGATAGAGCGTTAAGGCAATGGGGAACTTAAAAACCATTAAAACATTATTTGTTCTATAGGGATTACTTATTACACATTCAATTTAGTCAACCATGTCTGCTGAGAGGCACACAAATCCCACCATAGCTAATTTAAGAACTTACCAATTTCCCTTGCAATTCTGACAGCTTCATCTGCATCCTGTAAAAGCAGGAAATGAGACCTAACATTAATCCCATCAGCCATTGCACTATGTCCTTAGGGCAGTCATATATTGCACTACTGTCTCCTCTGATTCATTTAATGTTTGATTTTACAACCTTCTGACCCTTTTCAGTCAGAGGAATGTAAAATTAATACCATAAGTGGAATGTAAATTCTACCTCATCATTATTATACTGAGAAACTCAAAGCAGCAAGTAATCAGCTGACAGGAAGCACTACCAGAATCTCAAAATGATTTTCTGCAGTTGAAGGAATTTAAATGGTAGAATTTAGGAGTTTACAATCAATAATGGATCATAAATTAGATCATTAAAGCTTGTCCACTGCCAGCTTGTTTCTGTCCTCAGTTATTTATGTGTCATGTTTTCCCAGATGCTGTCAGCAGGGGGAGTTGATTCTCTATTGTTTGGATAAGATTCAGATTCAGAATGAATCTTACAGAACTTCTTTAAGGACTAAATGTTGCAGTCCTTATTCAGGCAAAATTAACATCAACTGCAGTTTTAAGTTTTTAGCCTCAGTTTTTAATGTAACTTGTTAGAGTTTTGAACTGTTGTCTGAAATGCATAAATTCAAATAATGTTTTCCATGATCAAAAAGAGTTTGTAAGATACTATTAATTAGCAAAGTTCTTTTGTTGTCACCATCTATATTGCATCAGCTGACTTATACTATGGAAAGGAAAGTGTAATCGAGTGTGAGAGAGGGAAGCCAGGGGAAGTAAAATGATTCTCCCAAGTACTTTCAGCACAGGTTCACTTGTAACAACCAAAGTTTCTATCTCATTCAGTAGTTAAATTCTGCTTCCCCTCACCCACAACAATATATTTCCATCATGATACTGTAAAAAGAAAAAAGTTTATATGATAATGGCATGGGTTAAAAGTGAAAATTCCATCCAAATTTGCTAATATTTATACTATTCTGTGACATACATTAAAAGATTTGAATGGAAGGCAGTAATGTCTGGAAATCACCAGCTGCTAAGTGTGTCTGAAGCTTAAGGGGTTGCCTTATGAACATTAAAATGAAACTCAATATTTTTAAAGCTTTCAAGGCAATTCGTTTTAAAAGCACCCAGGTCCGAACATTTTTTTAAATACATTCAAAATGTTCATACCTGGTTCATTTATGTCCAATAGTAAAACAAAATCCTCTTTAAAAGTCTTCAGTACCTAGTAACAACCCCATGAAGAATAAGGAGGCTGGCAGGGGAAGTTGTCAGAAAATTTAATTTCCTTTCATTAGCTAGTCTGCTCCACAAATCGGTGCTTGTTAAGTTCAAAGCAGTCCTGAAAGCTACATCAGTTTTAAGTCTTTTTACTCCAAGCAGTCACATCTGTTAATGAGATTTTTCCAAATAACAATTGTTTTTAAGTCAGAGATAAATCTACAAAATAAAATCAAGGTTTACTGTTTTATTACACCTTGCTGCTTTCCATGACCCTGCACTCTCCAAATTTTAGCTTAAAGGGATAAAAATGCATGAAAAGGGTCATTTAAGAATGTTAGTGGTTTCCACACATTGAGTTTGAAGGTTCTTTGTTCCTGCCTGTGACAGTTATGCGAGAATACTTCCCCTTAATAGCCTCTCTGTCAGGAAGTGTTAAACCTGCCAAATGCAGACAATTAGAGCCTCTTGAACAAAATGCAGGAAGAGTGATGACTGATGAAGAGCCACGATTATAGTCAAGAAGGAAACTTTTACATTTCTTTTCTCTTGCAAATTCAGTCATATATTTGCAAAATAGAATTGGGAGAGGGGGAAGCAAATAGGATACATTTTTTCACTTAGTTACCTGCAAACAAGTGGCTAACAAATATTGCAAGTTCAGAGAAAAACAAGCAGCAAATCACTGGAAGACAACAACTTTTCAGAGCCATGATTGTTTTATACATACAGTCAATAATTTTAAAAAATAAATAGCGCAATATGAGGAGTATAGCATTAATTGCCTCAAATCATTTTATCCTGAAAAACAGGGAGGGGGACAGATTTAAGAAGTCTGCCCAGCAAGGATATCACTTATTTCCACTATTTTAACATTAATTTAATTAACAGCTCTAATGTGTTAAAATTAAAACTTCACAATAGCAATTCAATGCATATTCAAATTTTTTTAGCTTTCAAAATCTGCTTTAGAAACAGAAGATATTGTTTGTTTTAGAATTGTTAAAAGAGGGAGGAGAGATAGAAACTGTTTGGAAAAATACAAAAACAACTAGCATAATCCAGTCTCTAGCAACTGCCTTTTGATCTCTTTCCCTGAAAACAGTAAATCTGAATACAGTGCATTTTATTTGAGCATTACATAAATATGGCAAGTGTCCCAAGTTCTAATAAAAATTTAAGGCAGTTATTTTTAGATTGGTGCCGAGTAGTTCTGACAGACACACTGAATAGTTGCCATGGAAAAAAATTCAGTATCACAAATAATGTACTACCCAATGCATAAGATCATGTGTAGAAAATACACAGAGAAAACATGAGTATTAAGAGTATTTTAAAATATTTTAATGGACTTCATCTTTCGCAAAGGTTTCATTGGTGTACTGATGTTTCCTGTAAATACACATAAGCTACACTAGTTTTTGTTTAAAACAGATTAATTATTAAAAAGACCTATACAATTCTGGCACATTATTTTATTATGTTAATATATATTTTACTAGTCTGGACAATTAATAAAGTGATATAAAAGTCACGTTAACAATTATGCTTTTACAAATGGCTGAGTTTACCATGGTTAAGTTAAAGGGGCATTAAAAAGTCATTTTTGTTAAATTAAACAGACATTTCTTACCTGTTCATTTGATTTAAATTCTTCTTTGCCAGGTACCAGCAGATGGAGACAAGAAAAAAGTAGTACTGTGATGAAGTGGACTGACTAGCTGAAGTAGTTGAGAGATTTTGGGAGCTATACAATTTTTATTACTTAGTAATAACTACATAATATTTTTCAGGGATGGGGATGTTTGGTGGTGTAGAGGAACTTGGAAAATCCAAACTAATAGGTAAGCAGTTACTAATGTCCAATATTTATTTTGCGAGAGGTTTAGGGGGCATTTTAACATAGCACCCAGCTCCAAAACATACTGAGATGGCTACATAGGAAAAAACCAAAAAACAAAGAAAAATCTTCACCCCACTGAAATCTCTGTCAAAACTCCCATTGATTTCAGAGGGGAGAGGATTTCATCTACAGATATTAACCTACTGCACCCACACTCAGCATTGCAGCACTTGCTGTACAAGTAAACTGGACACTATCCAGCAATAAAAACTTTTCTCCACTATCTTTCCCACTCCCACCTTTCACTACAGTCTCTTTCCTCCTCCCCACTACCCAGTTTCTCCCTCACATTTCTTTAACCTGTAAAATCTTGCCTTCTGTCACTTTCCCCACTGCACGAAACCCACATACACTTCTTTATCACCACTCAGTTTGGTCAATGCTCACCTTGATTATTATTGTAACCACTTTCTCTTTGGCCTCTCTGCCTCTCACCTCTCCCATTTAATGCCATGTCTTCACTATAGAGATTATACCAGCAAAGCTACAGCACCACAGGATTCTTCTGGCAGCATAACTGCATCTACACTGGGGGTTAGGTCAGCATAGCTATGTCGCTCAGTGGTGTGGGTTTTTCCATGCTCCTGGGAGACATAGCTATGTTGACCTAAATTTTAAAATGTAGACCAGGCCCCAGTCTAACCAAAATACCTGCTGAAGTCCTCATGTTCTCACACCGATGCCCCAACAACCTTGAATCCCCCCTACTGACTCCCTTTATCTTACTGTATCAGATTCAAGCTCCTCATCCTCATCTTCTCGCATAATCCTGCTCTCATCCACAGCTGCGCTCTTATTTCCTTACTCCCCAACTCACTGTCAGTGCTCCTCCACTACTCCATCTTCAATGATCCCTTCATTTCCCTCTTCCACTCTTGACTTCAGACCTTCATTTATGCTGATCACTCCACTGGCAACAGGCTCCCACCTCTTGCATGCAAGGCACCCTCTTCTTCCATTTTTCAAAACTCTTCTTAAAGATGAACCCTTGAAAGAATCCCTTCTACTGTACAGTACTTTGTTCTCCTGGCCAATAACCTCTCCACAGTCTCTCCTGCCTGAACTGTTGTGCTGTGTTTAGACCTTTATTTGTCTCATATCTTAAATCAGTGATTTTCAACCTTTTTTCATTTGCGGGCCCCCCCAAAAAACTTTAAAATGGAGGTGCGGATCCCTTTGGAAATCTTAAACATAGTCTGCAGACACCCTTGGGTCCATGGACCACAGGTTGAAAACCGCTGTCTTAAATGGTAACTATTTGAGGAACGGGACATGTTCTACTCTAGATTTGTGAAGCACCCTGTACATTTCGCAGCACTGTTTAAATGACATTTAATAAACAGCCAGAGAGCTCTTCACTCTGAGCAATGTAGTCTTTCTTAATGCAGTCTTGAACTGAACAAGACAGTGAAGCACTGGATCTTTCTTATGCCTTTTTGGCCACCAAAAAACAACAATCCTGATTGGTCTTAGTAACTTGTGAAGTGGTCTTCACAGTATTATGCAAAGCTCTCTTCACACAGAGAGTATGAAGGCATTTTTTTTCCAAATGGAAAGAGGAAGTCATCTTGGTAAGTAAAAAGGAGAACAGATTTAGGCACAAAGGGGAGTTAGACATCCAACTCCCAATGACTTTCAGTGGAATTAAAGAACGTAAAAGCCCTTTGTGTCTTTAAAAATCCCACTCCTCGGGACTACCTTGTCCTGATGAAAATTCAGGTAGGGATTCAAACACAGAAGAGCCTGAAGGCTCTCCCGCTCACTGGCCAAGTGGATGGCCACTAGAAAGGCAGAAATGCAAAGTGAAAAACAAAAGTATTACCCAAACACCATGCTTTTAGCGCCTCATCCCCTCCCTTGAATTCAGCTCCTGTGATAGTATCCACTGAGTATCTCACTGCCTTGCCCCTCACTTCCTGGCTGAACTGGCAAATGGAATGCAGAGCTGTTCTGCACTCTAGCTGACTGATCAAGAAAACTGTCTACCAGGGACTAAAAGCCCCGTAACACTTTGTGATCCAGGTTGATACCACAATAAACAGGTTCACATCTGTTGTGATTCCTTCCAATCAGGGATTCAAGGGCAGCCGCAGGCAGATATTCTCATCCTACTTTGGTTGATGGGGTTCTTCCCATGGGTCTAAGTATACAGCGTCACAGGCTCTCTCAGTCAAGTCAACCTCTCTTCTATTCAAGGCTTTATTTCATGTGGAAGTAGTGTTGTTTAGTGTGCATATCTATAGGTTGTTTCTGATATCCAGGAATCTCACAAGAATCAACAAGAAACAATTTCCCTCTCTCCCCAGAAGGTAGGAAATGTAACACAATTCATGAGTTTTGGTTTATGAGGATTTGGGGGGGAGGGATGGCAGGAGTTTTGAGGGACACTGCTCTCCATTCAAGTAGGTGCTGATCTCATCCAAACATTGAGGGCTGGGAGATGGCGTTGTTTATATTTGGCATAAATGTCACATGCAGCTGCCTGTCATCCACATACTAATACAAACATCGTACCACTAGTGATCCTCTTTCCATTCATTTTTGGGGTTCTGGGAGTTTCTGAGCTAGTTTTCCAAAAAATATTGCAACTACAGGCCTCAAGCATAAGTACATATAATCAGTTATTTTCCCCATTAGTTTTATTAGTTGTGTCGTTAGTGTTTACTAACCACTTATCCTGATTTTGTGGGCTTGATATTTTACAATAGCACAAAACAACCAGTACCTAAAATCATTAAGGCTGTGTCTACACTATGCAGCTTTTAGCAACACAGCTGTGCCGCTACAGCCGGGCTGCTAAAATGCGCACAGGGTAGCTGCTGTCTGTCGGCTCTTCTGCCGACAAAAAACTTCCACCCCCAATGAGCGGCATTAGCATGGTCAGCAAGAGCACTCTTCACACTGAATGCTGTTCACACTGGGGCTTGTCCTCGACAAAACTGTCATCTTTCGGGGGTGGCGGTTCCAACACTCTTTCTAGTCTTGCCAGTGTAGACATAGCCCAATAAAACAATTTTATGATCATTTTTAATATTAAGTGTTCCATAAACATTTGATGGTTTCATGTGTAAAATAAAAGCTATTTATTAATATTCAACTCCATGGGTCCTACTCGTCGGATTTTTTTCCAGCTGCAGTCCTCACTTGCCCTTAGGATTGCTAGAATGAGGGACCAGGTACCAGGAAGAGCAGAGTTCAGCTGGGTAACAGCTAGACTGTTGCTAAATCTTCCAAACCTTGTATGGAGCAGTTGCTGAAAGACAGGACATAGAAGCCTCCAATGGATCCGAGATGACCTGTTATTGTTATGACAGTCATTTCCACTGCTTGCATCTGAAGAAGTGGGTATTCACCCACGAAAGCTTATGCTCCAATACCTCTGTTAGTCTATAAGGTGCCACAGGACCCTTTGTCGCTGTTATTGCTGCAACACCTCAGCATTCCCATCAACATTAGCACTGCACCAGCAGAGAGGACACCAGTGTAGATAGTGGCTTTATAAAGGTTTAATCCAAGGCAGCGTACTCTCATGGGTGGTAATGCCATAGTAAAATGCCTGTGAACACTTTTATTTGTGAACACAATGAGTCTTCAGACATCGCAAGCCCCAGGCATTTCCATCACCAGCCCTAACAATGCTATTTTGCCTAGCGTATGCAGATCCACAGTGACTAGCACCCAGTGTCCAGTCATTATCTAGGTAATTCTCAGGCCAATTCAAAGAGGCATCCACATAGGAAAAAATGTAAAGCTGTCTCTCTGTGGGGAAAGCATAATGGAAGCAAAGCTACCTGTGTAAAAGCCAGGCTGGCTTCTCTTGTTGCAGGAAAAGCTAGATTTAGGCTGTGTCTACACTGCCACTTTCAGCACTAAAACTTTAGTCGTTCAGGGGTGTGAAAACACACGCCCGGAAGCGACAAAAGTTTTAGCACTGAAAAGCAGTATGGACAGCACTTTGTTACCACTGCTGATTCGGGGTGGGTTGTTGGGTTTTTTTATCATCACCCTGTCACGGCCATGCTGTAACATGGGCAGTGTAGACATACCCTTAGTGAAAACGCAGAACTTGGAGGTGAAGGGCTACCTCTGCTCCCAGGTCCGTAGGATATGTTCTTTCAATTTCTCCCCCCCATCACATCCTCTCTATCTCCCTCTCCCCCATTAATCTCTCTGTCACTCATTCCTTCCAGCAAAAAAACCCTAGAAGGGTTTAATCCTGCTTAGCTGACATGATGCTGAACAACTATTTGTCTTAGTCTCTATGCAGATCACTAAGTGTTTGTCTACAGGGGGGAAAGCCCAGAATAGTTAGTACAGTATAGCTATCAGTGAGTATTCCGTACCATCTCTTTGTGTGGACACACTTATTCTGTGCAAAGAATGCTTTTGTGCAGTTTAGCTTAATCCATTTTGGAAAAGGATTAACCTAACCCACAAAAAGGCACTCTTGCACTTTAAAGTCACACCGTAAATATTTTGTACTAAATTCCCCATGAATTCCCCATGTAGACAAGCCCTAAATCATGGTCAGCATTATGTCAAGAAATTCATTTGTTCACAATCATCTTAAAAATGCAACAATACTTCATAATGCACACAAGCCTTGTGAGAACAATGCCAAGTGTCACGATTATAACTTCAGCTGTTTTTGGCTTCACCTAAATTAAAAAAATATTTATCGGAATTTTTTTTAATGGAAAATATATTTTCCCCTTTTATCCTGAAACAAAAACCGATAAAAAGGATTTTTGCTCAAATTTACCCCAAAAATTCAACTTCAAGATGAAGACCACCCATGAGAAATTTCACCCCAAAAGGTGAAAGTTTCAACAAGTTTTCAGCATGTAAAAATGGGCTTATAACAGAAAACTGTTATGTAGCCTATACACAGACACACACAAAGGCAGAAAAATAGAAGACCAGTATCACAATCAATATGTCAAAGGAGAGATGAAATCAAAACATTTTCCGTTTCACTGTACGAGACACAAAGAAACACAGCAAAGATGGTTGAACAACCTATGGGAAACCATGTAAGAATTCCTACTAAAAGCAAGGAAGAAACACTGTTTATAAGTCTGGAAGAAAAGAAACAGCTTTTTTATAGAACCAGTCTCATAATATACGGTCATTACAACTGACTCAGTACTGGGGAGAAATACAAAATAAACATGGTGTATCAAATGCCATTGCCACTGCGAAACCTGTGCTGCCCACAAATACTTAACATATTAACTTTGGCAACACTTAACCTAGATCATGCCAATAAAGTTAATACAACTGGGGGGAAAATGAAGGAAGAAAAACACACATCAAGGTATATATGCATGCATGCACGCACACACAAACACACAAAACCACCAACCTACATCTGGTGTATTAAACTCATATTGCCCTGTCTTAACTATCTCAAATGTAATTTAAAATGTGAGATGTTTTGAAGAACCACACTTCGTATGCCGTCCATGGCATACTGCTTAATATTTGACCATTCATTCTATTCTTCCAACAACTCTTCCTCTTCAGAAGCATTTTTGCCATTGAAAATATCAGGACCATGACATCTTGGATCTTCTATTGAAGTTGGAATATTGAATTTATAATTGCATCCTCTCTCACACCTTTGAAAAGAGTGGTACTTTTATTTAAACAATGTGAGAGCCTATAGAGGAGAGACAGCAGTTAAACAGTTTCTCACCTTGACCACTCCATCAAAGCCAGGGATTGTGTTGACCTTCGCATTCTTGGCTAATAATTTGCTTTCAATTTTGTCTCCCATAGCTTGAATAGCATGTGTGTCAGGTCCAATAAAGGTGACACCTTCTGATGCCTGTGGAGACAAAGAAGGTTTAAAATTAAACATCCTTAAGCAGGAGTTCATTATGGGTTTACACAAGAAAAATCTAAATTTCTTAATGAAACTTTATTTGGAAAATAATATATTTATGGAGAAACATAACTAAAAGGAAAGAAGCATTTGAGTTGGAACATTAAAAATGTATATGGACTTGTTAAACATGCATACACACAGATTCAAAGCCCCTATAATCCGTGTCTGTATAAATCAAAGCCAGGCCAAAGAAAACAGCAGAAAGTCAAAGTATTCAGGCTTAAAAATTAGAAATATCCCTTGAGTGAGAGGAGTCCAGTTAACCAATGACTGAAATAGCCACAAGTGACTTCTAAAGATTGCTTACTAAAGTATAATACAGCTCAGGATTTCATTATGCATTCCTTAAACCAAAGCCTTATCCAACATCAAAATGAAAGTCTCTTATTCAACATTTTAAAAGACTTTGAAGACTGAACTTAAAAAATACTGAAAATACTGCAATATGGAAAATATAATATTTGCATGCATCCTTCACACAAGTGAAATCTTACAAATGTGGTTTTCCACATTCAGCTGGAAACAGGGTGGCATAAAAATTACTTTAATACCTGTAGCATGAATTATGATTTTTCCTCATTTATCCCCTATGATGCTAGCCAACAAAATTGGGTTTTCTTAAGTGAAAAATGTACCTTTCATAACAGTTTCTCAGCATCTTCTACTAAGGGATAATATTATGCAGGTCCACCGGCAATTCCATTGTAATCACCTTTGGTGAAAGTTACTACTTTCCTTTTCTGTGTGCGCGAGCACACGTAGTGTAAGGGGCTTATGTGTCCTTTGTACTCGAAAATTAGAGCCAGAAAAATTACATTATTAAGATATTCAAAATTTTATATGGGGATCAAAGTAGAATTAAGGTTAACCATCAAAAGAGATGTCATGGCAGACTGTATGGCTTTTCCCATTGGATTGATTTAAAAGAGAAGAGCCTCTCTCTAATGGAATAGTCAGTTAAGAAGCAAAAAAGTTACCCACCACAACTGAAAGTGTTGAGGAAGGACAGCTTACTGAATATCAATATTTTAACAACTGCCATTTAACACTGATACTATTTTGAAGTTCAGAATTTGTGCTTTAAAGTTGGTGGAACGACTCAGGTCAGCCACGATCAGCACTGCCACAGTAATGAATATTCATTATAAGGAATAATCAAATGCGTATTAATATTTTTAAAGCAAATGTTTGTACTTATACCAGTTTGTAAAGGCTGCTGGACATCTGTATACTTGGATTCTCTGTGAGGTGTGTTGAACCAAATGTGCCCTATAATAAATGTTTAAGGTACAAACATATACACATGTGCATACTATTATAATCCTGACCGAAGCCCATCTCATTGACCACCAACTAAGTATAAAGGCCTCCTCATGTCACCCACAGGTTATCAAAGTACAACTCTACACCCCACGCCTCAGTCATGGTGCCAGGCCTAACATTCCCAGGTCCACTATAGGGGACTAAAAACAATTGGAAAATAAAATCTGTCCATCAGTCGTGCAGACTAAGGGACAGATGGGCATGAATATGTGGATGGAAAAGTAAGGTGGCCACACAACTGTGTTTAGCCCACTGGGCCATCTTCAGTCCAAGCATTATGCTTTTCTGAGACGATGGGTAAACATCCTCCCCATAAACAGACAAAAAATAGGAGAAATGAATAGGAAGAGAGCCTGAGACATACACCTTTGTAACAGAGGCCTGGTATGAGGCAGGACCTGCTCACAGAATCTGGCAAGAACAGGGCTGATATTTTAGAAATACACATTCCTAGTAAGGGCTAGTCACAGAGCACTCATGCAAACACATCCTGATATCAAGTGGTACCAGAGCATCCCAATATCAAGGATGGTACAAAAACATTCCCCAAGGATAATAGGAACACACTGACCCCGCCTAAAAAATAAGGTCAGGTTGACCGTACGTAATAAAGATGTTTTGATCAAACCAACATGTACAAGGTGATGGATAATAACTAGCCACGTCATGGGGCAGTAACTAATTATGTTAGAGCGGCAGTACTAACTTGTTTGTATCAGAGGGAGTAGTTTGTTTGGCCTAGAGAGGAACTGAAAGTCCAGCCATTCACCGAGCTGGTCCATTGTTATGGGCATACATGTATTAGTGGTCTGGTAGAGGCTGAGGGATAATAGTACTGTGCTTCGTTGACAATAAACCTGGCCTAGTGCCTTCATGCCTTAACGGATTTTGTGGTCATTGAGCGATTCGCTCGAGGTCTGCCGTGCCAGCTGTCTGCGTAGGGCTGGGGTGGCACACAGAGGGCACACACATATACAGCCAAACATCTATCAACATCTAACTACAAAGTTAAAGTTAATTTTATGTGTGGGGTGTGTGTGCGTTGCCACCTATTTATCTTAACCTTTTAAGACAATGTAAACATTTATGATTATTACGGCTGATGTCGCAGTAGATATGTCTTCACATTTTATTGATGTGTCGATAAAGAACTACTTATTAATATAAACACCAAAATATGAAAAATGCAATGTCACAATGTTGCAAAATAACAATCAATGCACATTATTTGTTATAAAGTGGTCTCTTTGGGATTGCTTAGAATGCAGGGATGGTAAGATATTCTCACTGACATGAAATAAAGAGATGATCTTAGGGATAAGCATCAGGGAGAAGGGGGTGTTCTGAACACTAACCACTTCGTTCAGAAAAAAAAAATCAGATAGTCTGAATTGAGGGCCACTAAAAAAGGCTATTTTGAGGGAGTCAAGTAATGGATAATACTAAGGGGCTTGTTGGAGTTGTTCATAGAATGGTTTAATGAGAACCTGCAACATTAAATTGAGATTTGGTTTCAGAAGAAGTCAGTTTAGGGCTTAAGTCTTTAAATGGATTTAAGGAAATAGACAATATGAAAGTAAACAGAAAAAAAACAACCCTGTTTTCTGTTTTGTTTTTTTCTTAAACAGAAAACTAGGAGCCTAAGTTTGAAGGTATTTAAATTGAACCCTGTTTTAAAGTGTCTGACAGAATCAGTGAAATAGGTGGATGAGAATGTGGAGGTGTGATTCCGTCAGGTAGATCTAGCAGAGAGAATCAAAAACCTGAGTTATTTCTTGAACTAGCAGAAAGGAAGAGTCATCATTCAGAAGTGAATGAGGGAGAAAAAGAGTTTCACCAACTGTCAAGGGGAAAGTTCAGGACATTCGCAGAGGTGATTAAGTTACATGGAATTAATTTGTTAACTGGATCTTTTGGAGATGGATCACCCTAGTGATATGACCAAATTTTAATAAAAAAGAGAATCTGATGCATCTATAGTATAGGTACAATAGCAGGTTTCTTACATATTCTTGAATCTTAAGTAGTTGTGAACACACAACAGGAACAAGTTTCTTCTCAGGAAGGTGTTACCACTAAGTCCACGAGTCCATAATATTTGTGAAGACTAGTATTAAAAAAAATCTTACATTCTATTTAAAGGGAGTCTTTGGAGGTTTTGATCTTTATTTATATATATTAGATTATTTTTAATTAAATCACATATCTGCTTCACTGAGTCTGTCAGAATCAAACTCCTCAGAACACTGGAAGAGAGAGAAGGAGAAGGAAATTTCATTCTCTTCAGACAATGAAGCACAGTAGAGGCAGTCATTGCATATACTTTTGGCAGCTCAGACTCTGATATGTTAGGAAGGTGTGGGGGTTGAAGTAAGCTGCTACAGGCCGCTACGGCGTACCAGTAAAAAGTGGCTGCCAATACCGGCCCGTACTCAGTCGATGTTAATGCCCTGCCGTGGCAGTACTCTAAGGACCCTGCTTAAAGCACTGCCGCAGCAGCACTTTAATGTCGTTGCCGCGGCAGCACTTTAACGTCGTTGCCCCTTTTGCCTTCCTCACCCCCGGGCCGATGACCGGGGGGGGGGGGGGGGGGGGGGGGGCAGAGGCGCAAAAGGAGCCGCTGCCTTGGGCCCTTTAAATCACCGCTGCAGCCCAGGCAGTGCGGGCCAGGCAGCATGGATGGGCTGGCTAGGGGACGCTGCCCCCCCAACCCCACCCCTTCTGCCCGAGGCCCCGGCACCAGTGTTGAATGTTACTTTCACCTCTGGGAAGGTGGGGGGCATGAGGAGAAAGGGAAAAAAACTAAGAAGAGAAGGAGCAGAAAAAGTGATGAAGAAAGGAACTTCACCTAGAAGCGTAGAGAAAAGCATTACCGACTCAGTTCTACAAGGAGCTGAGCATTGTGACCCCAATTCAGCACAGTATTTAAGCATATAAGTAGTCACACTGACTTGGGACAAATCACAGGCTTAAAGTTAAGCTCATGTGTAAATGTTTACTGGATCTGAGCCAGAGCTCAGCAGCTCGCAGGATCAAGCTCTGAATACTTCTCCATAAGAGGAGCACTGAAGAAGTCATGAACTGGATCCTATGGCCAGGCCACTTCTCATTGTGCTGCACAGAGTCCACAGTTACAACAAATAAAACTTCTGTGCTGTCTTTTTGTTTTCTAATGCAAGCAAGGCTACCAAGGAAGAATATATTCTAGATGAGTCCACTTTAGAACTTCCAGAATAAATCTACGTTCTACACTTGCAGGAGATATGACAGACTCACAACATTCCTACATGTTGAGTTCAAGAAAGTTAAAGTACCTGCATGGTTTAAAAAAAAAAAAAAAAAAAAAAACCAACCCCAACATGGGTTTAAAAAAAATTCTTAAATTATCTTCAGATTTAGAGTTTAAAACTTGTGCTTTCTAAAAATAAGAGGGAAACAATCTCTTTATATATAATAAATAAATGGAGATATGCCAGTCTCCTAGAACTGGAACGACCTTGAAAGGTTATCGAGTCCAGTCCCCTGCCTTCACTAGCAGGACCAAGTACTGTCCCCTGACACATTTTTGCCCCAGATCCCTAAATGGCCCCCTCAAGGATTGAACTCACAACCCTGGGTTTAGCAGGCCAATGCTCAAACCACTGAGCTATCCCTCCCCTCTTTTGACACATGCACCAACTCAGTGTCCTGTGCATCTGACAACTCCAAATCTTTGTCCTCCCATAAAACTGTTCTAAAAATCTCAACAGGAGACAGAAAAGCACCACCTGTTCATCCCCCTATGAAGCTAGTCTAGCTACACTGGGTCATTCCCCATCTAGTTCTTTCCCACCACCTAAATTATTCCGAAAAGTGATTTAACACTACGAAGTGTATCAAGATCACTCAAAATGCGGGACTCTGCACATTGTGCTCTGCAACACACCTATGAAACTGCAGAAAATTCAACAAATACCCAAACTAAGATGCCAAAAAGCAGACCAAATCCTTTTCAGCTGATAGCATGTCAAAATCCTGTTACGCGAAATATCAAGAACAGCTACCAACTTTTCTCTTTCCCACATACGTATTAAAAAATATATTCAAAACTTGAAGACTTATTGAACACCAATCCTTGCCACATTTCCACTTTACATTTACACTGTTACATTCAGATGTCACCTTAAACCAGGGGTCTCAAACACGTGGCCCGTGGGGTTGTTTTCTGCAGCCCACGAGCTCCCCATGGCCCCCCGCACCCCCCCCCTCAACGTTTACGTACAGCGGCTCGGACCCAATGCGCACTGGGGGCAGGGCAGGCTCCTGCCTGGCCGCCCTGCTCCTGTGCCGCTCCGGCAAGGTCCTGGAATTGGGGGAGGAGGTGCACAGGGGTCTGTGTCACTGTTGCATCCAGGCACCACCCCCAGAAGCTCCCATTGGCTGGGAACGGGGAACCGCGGCCAATGGGAGCTGCTGGGGGCGGTGCCTGGATGCAACAGTGACACAGACCCCTGTGCCCCTCCTCCCCCAGGTTCCGGCCTCTTTCCGGAGCAGCACGGCGACAGGGCGGGACAGGGCAGGGCAGGGCAGGGCACCCGTCCCCAGTGCATGCCGGGCCACAGCCCACACCCCGCACCTCTCCTCCACCCTGACCCCCTGCTGCATCCCGCACTCCTCCGGCACCCCAACCCCCTGCCCTGAGCCCGCCACACCATGCACCCCTCCTGCACCCCACACCCCAACTCCCTGCCCTGAGCCCCCACCACAACCCACACCCCTCCTGCACCCCCTGGGGGCAGGGAGGGGACAGAGTTGATGTGGGGATTTCAGGGAAGGGGCGGGGCCTCATGGAAGGGGTGGACTGGGGGCGTGGCCGAGGGTGGCGGGAGGTAGGTGTCAATAATGCAGCCCTTGGGCCAATGTACTAATCCTCATGTGGCCCTCATGGTCATTTGAGTTTCAGACCCCTGCCTTAAACTCAGCATAACACGCCTCTGCGTTTTGTTTAGAAATATAATGGTCATGTACCCAATGGTAAAGTTTTGCCAGTTGTTTCCTGTATATCCAAAAACAAACTACAACAAGGGGAATTTTGGTGGTTCTACTTTTGTAAAGAGCAAATTTATAATTACGGATTATCAAGCGATTACAAAAATTAATCATGATTAATCACGCAATTAAAAAAAATTAATCGCACTGCTAAATAATAATAGAATGCCTCAAATATTTTGGATGTTTTCTACATTTGCAAACATATTGGTTTCAATTACAACACAGAATACAAAGTGTACAGTGCTCACTTTATATTTATTTTTTATTACAAATATTTGCACTGTAAAAAAACAAACAAAATTCACCTAATATAAGTTATGTATTGCAATCGCTTTATCATGAAAGTTAAACTTGCAAATGTCGAATTATGTACAAAAAAATAACTGCATTCAAAAATAAAACAATGTAAAACTTTATAGCCTACAAGTCTACTCAGTCCTACTTGAGCCGATCGCTCAGACAAACAAGTTCGGTTACATTTGCAAGAGATAAAGCAGCCCACTTCTTATTTACAATCTCACCCGAAAGTGAGAACAGGCATTCGCATGGCACTTTTGTAACCAGAATCGCAAGATATTTACATACCAGATGTGCTAAAGATTCATAAGTCCTTTCATGCTTCAACCACCATTCCAGAGGACATGCGTCCATGCTGATGACGTGTTCTGCTCGATAACGATCCAAAGCAGAGCAGACCAATGCATATTCATCTTCATCATCATGAGTCAGATGCCACCAGCAGAAGCTTGATTTTCTTTTTTGGTGGTTCGGCTTCTGCAGTTTCCGCATTTGAGCGTTGCGCTTTTAAGACTTCTGAAAGCATGCTCCACACCTCGTCCCTCTCAGATTTTGGATGGCACTTCAGATTCTTAAACCTTGGGTGGAGTGCTGTAACTATTTCTAGAAATCTCACATTGATACCTTCTTGGCATTTTGTCAAATCTGCAGTGAAAGTGTTCTTAAATCAAACAACATGTGCTAGGTCATCATCCGAGACTGCTATAACATGAAATATGTGACAGAATGTGGATAAAACAGAGCAGAGGACATACAATTCTCCCCCAAGGAGTTCAGTCACAAATTTAATTAATGCACTATTTTTTTTAAATGAACATCATCAGCTTGGAAGCATGTCCTCCGGAATGGTGGCTGAAGCATGAAGGGGCATACGAATGTTTAGCAAATCTGGCACGTAAATACCTTGCGACGCTGGCTACAAAAATGCTATGCGAATGCCTGATCTCACTTTCGTGTGACATTATAAATAAGAAGCAGGCAGCAGTATCTCCCGTAAAAGTAAACAAACTTGTTTGTCTTAGCGATTGGCTGAACAAGAAGTAGGACTGGGTGGACTTTGTAGGCTCTAAAGTTTTACATTGTTTTGTTTTTGAGTGCAGTTATGTAATAAAAAAAATCCACATTTGTAAGTTACACTTTCACGATAGAGATTGCACTACAGTACTTGTATGAGGTGAATTGAAAAATACTATTTCTTTTGTTTATAATTTTACAGTGCAAATATTCGTAATAAAAATAATATAAACTGAGCACTGTACACTTTGTATTCTGTGTTGTAATAGAAATCAATATATTTTAAAATGTAGAAAAACATCCAAAAATATTTAATACATTTCAATTGGTATCACTGGTCTACAATTTTTGAGAAGTCGTCTGCTTCAGAGATAAAATGTGCTATTTAGTATGTATTTTGATGTGCTGAATTCAAATATGACAATTAAAACAACAGATTGGCTACTGTTTCTAAGATATTTAAGTTTTTACATTTTATGTCTGTCTATGTATATTGTGTAGATAGTAGAGTTTTAATCATAAATTGTAAACCTAGGTCTTTTCATGTGTTTATGGTTGCTTTACATGATACTATTTCACCTGTCCTGTTTATGTAACACTTTAAAAATCAGCAAAGGGGTTATATAAATAAAATTTATTATGAAACAAAAGGCAAAAAACTATTATGTACATAGTTTAGTCCTATTCAGTGTCTACTCGGCGCTTCTTGGCTTGTCTCTTGTATTCATTAAATGGAGCATCTCTTGTCACTGTCCAGCAATAGTCTGCAAGCATTGATGGGCTCCATTTGCCCTGATAGCGTTTCTCCATTGTTGCAATGTCCTGGTGAAATCGCTCGCCGTGCTCGTCGCTCACTGCTCCGCAGTTCGGTGGAAAAAAATCTAGATGAGAGTGCAAAAAATGTATCTTTAGTGACATGTTGCAACCAAGGCTTTTGTATGCCTTGAGGAGGTTTTCCACCAACAACCTGTAGTTGTCTGCCTTGTTGTTTCCGAGAAAATGTATTGCCACTAACTGGAAGGCTTTCCATGCCTTTTTTTCCTTGCCACGCAGTGCATGGTCAAATGCATCAACTCGAAGAAGTTCACGAATCTCAGGACCAACAAAGACACCTTCCTTTATCTTAGCTTCACTTAACCTTGGAAATTTTCCACGGAGGTACTTGAAAGCTGCTTGTGTTTTGTCAATGGCCTTGACAAAGTTCTTCATCAGACCCAGCTTGAGGTGTAAGGGTGGTAACAAAATCTTCCTTGATTCAACAAGTGGTGGATACTGAACACTTTTCCTCCCAGGCGCCAATGACTGTCGGAGTGGCCAGTCTTTCTTGATGTAGTGGGAATCTCTTGCACGACTATCCCATTCGCAGAGAAAACAGCAGTACCTTGTGTATCCAGTCTGCAGACCAAGCAAGAGAGCAACAACCTTCAAATCGCCACAAAGCTGCCACTGATGTTGGTCATAGTTTATGCACCTCAAAAGTTGTTTCATGTTGTCATAGGTTTCCTTCATATGGACTGCATGACCAACTGGAATTGACGGCAAAACATTGCCATTATGCAGTAAAACAGCTTTAAGACTCGTCTTCGATGAATCAATGAACAGTCTCCACTCATCTGGATCCTGAACGATGTTGAGGGCTACCATCACACCATCGATATTGTTGCAGGCTACAAGATCACCTTCCATGAAGAAGAATGGGACAAGATCCTTTGGACGGTCACGGAACATGGAAACCCTAACATCACCTGCCAGGAGATTCCACTGCTGTAGTCTGGAGCCCAAAAGCTCTGCCTTACTCTTGGGTAGTTCCAAATCCCTGACAAGGTCATTCAGTTCACCTTGTCTTATGAGGTGTGGTTCAGAGGAGGAGGAGGGGAGAAAATGTGGGTCCTGTGACATTGATGGTTCAGGACCAGAAGTTTCATCCTCTTCCTTGTCTGACTCAAGTGAGAATGATTCTGGTGCATCAGGAACCGGCAGTCCTTCTCCGTGGGGTACTGGGCGTATAGCTGATGGAATGTTTGGATAATGCACAGTCCACTTTTTTTCTTTGACACACCTTTCCCAACTGGAGGCACCATGCAGAAGTAACAATTGCTGGTATGATCTGTTGGCTCTCTCCAAATCATTGGCACTGCAAAAGGCATAGATTTCCTTTTCCTGTTCAACCACTGGCGAAGATTTGTTGCACAAGTGTTGCAGCATATGTGTGGGGCCCACCTCTTGTCCTGATCTCCAATTTTGCAGCCAAAAGAAAGGTGATAGGCTTTCTTAACCATAGTGGTTAGACTGCGCTTTTGTGATGCAAAAGTCACTGCACCACAAACATAGCAGAAGTTATCTGCACTGTTCACACAAGTACGAGGCATCTCTGCTCACTTTGGCTAAACAGAAATGTGTCCCTTTGCAAAATCAAACACTGACAAATAAGAGAGCACGACACTGTATGATTTCTAGAGCTGATATCCATGACTTCTAGGAATAACATGATGCAATTCATATCATGTATGATGCAATACCAGCTTCAGATGGCATCATTCATTGTTTTGCCTAAAAAGCAAGTACTGTCCAAACCCAGTCATAGATTTAGTCATAGATCCAGTCAAAGATGTATTTTAGTCCTTTCTGGTTTAAATTGAGATCCCTTCCCTTTATAACTCACTTATCCTCCGCCATTCCCAAGTCAAGGGTCGTATATACTGACCCAATAGCATGTCTTGAAAACTAGAGCCAATCAACAATTTTAAGCATCATTTTCGTTCTCAGTGACCCAGAATTAGTAAAGTTTGACTACATTTATTTCAGAAGCATTTTGGCTGTAGAGCAGTGATTTAACAGTGCGATTAATTGCCGTTAACTCACACGATAAACTCAAAAAAATTAACTGTGATTAAAAAAATTAATCAACAGCCCTATTTATAATATATTCCACAGCCATCAAATTAATCCTTATTCTGTGTCACTAGAAAGCTCAAATCTAAGGCCTGTTGCCATTATCCCTCTATGATGATATAATCATGCGTTCTGAGGAGAGTCACAGTAGGCTCCTTCGTTCTCTATTTAATTATGGTTCCCTACAATTATGAACAGTTTAAAAATTGATGGTAAACAGAAAATGAAAGAAGAAAATAAAATTGGTTTATTATAAAATCTAACGTACCTACAGGATTAGAAACAAGCCATTTCACCACTGCCATCTACATAGGCATATAGGATCCTGAATACAGTAGCAGTGGTTGAGTCATGATAAGTGGGCTGCGGGAGGCAGGATTTGAAGAATCCATTTTAAGGGTATGCCTACACCATAATAAAAAACCCATAGCACTGAGTCTCAGAACCGAGTCAACTGATTCAGGTTGAGGGGCTAAAAAATTGCAGTGAAGACATTCAGGCTTGGTTTGGACTCCAGGCTCTGAAACCTACCCTCCTCAGCTAACCCATACCAGCCACAGGTCTTTTATTGCAGTGTAGATGTGCCCAGAGAGTCCACCTGAACACCATGTGGCTCCTTATGTTACATGTGGTGTCCCAGAATCCCACTACAAAGGGGAATATAGAAGCAGTCTCTGGCCAGGTGGAGCATGCATGAGGCAGGGCCAAGTGATCCACAACTATGCAATCTACCAGCCATTTGGTTTATGGGAGGAGGCTCTGATAGTACGTTAGACTACTGCAGCCCTGAAGTTCTGTAATTGTTGTAGAAGAGGTAAAGGAGATTTCTGTAGAAGACCTTGAAGAGATCTGTAGAAGAGACTCCTGCCTCATACCTCATCCTGGAATTCCTTAACACACGGCTTTCAAGTTTTTGTGTTGTACAACACATGAGAACCACAGTACAAGCAGGATAGAAATTAGAAATTAGAAATAGAATGGTATACACAATAAACCCCCCTGTATAAACCTTGCACATACACAGGAAAATAGTTAACATATACTGCTTTTAGTTATAGCAATCACTAGTCTTTGCGACTAACAGAAGTCTTTCAACAAACTTTTTATGGAGCTTCTACCAGTAAGGGCATCTAGCACACACTTCCTGTGGCTTTCACCCCTCATTCAATTCAATGAGTCAGAATCAGCAGATATTCAGCTTTCCGGTAACAGATGAAGTTCAAGCAATTAGATTCCAACCAAAAGGGATATACCCATCCTCTGTGGCAGAGTTGTTTGCTAAGATATGAAAGTTATCACAATGGATGATCTGTCTGATTGGTTAAAAAGCAAAGTATGGGAAATACCATCTATCTAGAGAGATTGGTTCTCTGCTTGACAGAAGATAGGATTAATACACTCTTTCGAACAGATCTAGAATCCCATATTAAGTATAGTTATGCATTATCATAGGGCTGGTTTTCAATAACTGTGTAGATATTAAATCCCTTGCACATGGCTGTCTAGATGCCTATCTGATCGTGTGTGTGCAAACAGATTTACACACAAACACACACACACACACTTCTGGTTAGATGCTCAAAAAGTAAACTCCCATTTTACATGCGAGCAGAGGCACAACTACAAACGTTGAAAATCAATCCCTATATTGTATAAGTCATTAGCATCTTTTGGGTCAAGGAATCCAAGAAGAAATTAATTTGTCCCTGTGGATTATCCTATATTTGAAATTTATATATTTTATATTACACACACACACACACACACTCACTACAGAAATATCAAAATAGTGTAATTTGATCAAGTTATCCTGTGACCATTTTTTAGTTTTGTAGTTTGCATCATGCAAGTTACTGTTTACAGACTCTCTCACGTAGATGTAAGTGCTGTATATGTAAGAGTAACTCTTTAAAAAGTTGTTGAAAAAAGAAGGAACTCTACTTTAAATCAAATGAAACTAGGTTTAAGAAATTTGCTTCAGACTGTTCTTAAAATTGAGTTTATAGAAACCTTAAAGGCATTTTCACAACTATGAGCATAAGGGAGAAAAATGTGACCATGATAGGATAGCCATTTAAAATCTTGAAACCCCTGAAATATGTTGGATAGTATTTAATCTACTTGGAATTCATCCAACTAGGAGGCTTAAATGTATGTTTTTGCTTTATTAAAACATGGACTAACAAGATTTGTATACTCCTCTGTAGAACACCACCATCACAATGAGAACTGCTATGAATTTAAGCCCACTCTTCACTCCAAGTAATAGTCCAACATATACATAGTAATGGCAATATATACATGATCAGACAGCCAACTAGCCAGAAATAAATTTTGTTGCAAATTAATCATTTTATTGGAGATGGTGAATTTTTGTCCTATAATACCAATAAAATATACATAATCAATCTAGCCTACTGGATATTTAATACATTTCTGTCCATATGACAAGCACAAGCCTCCTATGGCCAGGATACAAAAATAAGACTACCTCAAGTTGCACCAAACATTTGACACTCTTGCCCTCTCTGTAATGGGCTGCGAAGAGAATATGGGCACAGTGTTTACACTATATTTAAATACACTTCCACGAGAACTAATATTTTTTTTTAAAAAGGGGGGGAGGGAGTCAAACTGTTCCAGAATTCTGTTTAGATAGAATCATGCTTAAATAAAGTTTAAAGATGGTTTCCAAGCACTGTTTATGGCCCAGTATGGACTGGACCACAGACTCCATTATAGGACACTAGTTACACTACCCCTGCAACAGCTTGTCTCAGAAGAAAGGTATGTAAACTCTTGCGTAGGGGTCAAGGAGCAGCCATAATACATCTAGTCAGCATCACCTAATGCACAAATAACTAAATGAGAAAGTAATATTAGAAACTAACATTTATTTGTAAAAGTTTCCTAAAATATGAGTTTCTATATACATAACATGGTAAATAATTAGAATGGCACAATAAAGAATATTAATCTTATAAGGGCATATATATTCCAAAATCATACTATTGTACAGTATGAACTAATTTTCACATTTATTAACCATTACACAGGAATTTCATAGTATATACAATAAATTGTATTTTCTTTATTTTGAAGAAATTCTCCAATTTGTAGAAATGCAATAATAAGAACACTAAAATATCATTAACAGGTGAGTAGAACAGTATAAAAACAAAATTGAAGAAAAGTTCTCCGCACTCTCAAAAATCTAGCCATCTTCGTGAAAAAGTATTCAAATTCAAATTTTTCTTTGGATTTTTCTATGAAGGCCAAATCTAATTTGATAAAACACCAAATCAAAGCTTAAGAATAATCTAAGTAAATCATCTTTTTATTATCAAGAACCCAAATGCAGCACCGGACCATATAAGTAGTCAGAAAGCACATTATAACAAAGAAAATCTACTATAAAACGTAAGTGTACAGTAACTTACACGACATACAAATATTAATGATCAATTGTGCTTCTATCTAGAGAATACTTTTTTAAAAAAAAAGTGAGGATCCCAAAAAGGATACAAAGTTAACTTTAACACACTATACACCACACAGAACTAAGTATTTAACTTTCCATAAGTAATGAACACCCAGAAAATGTAGGTAGAAACAGATGAAACATGAAAGAATTTTCCCTAGATGTTTTCCATGTTGTTTTCTTCAGTTCATGGCACTGAAACCAGCCTCCGTTTTTTACATGATAAAAGAAATCTGTGGAACTAATCCTAGAAACCTCTTTCTGTTTTCTTGCATAACACCTCCAGGCGACAGTAAAGACAAAATGCTTCATTTGCATCCTTAAACATTAGAAACTGCGAATGAGCCTTTTCAGCTGCAAATGTTATTGCATCTACATTTCCAGAAGAGAAAAAAGGTTAAACAGCCTACTCAGGTTTATGTTAACTCATCCCTTTTTAGCACCATGATCAGCACAAAGAGCGGAGAATGCAGAGGCTTAACGGCCCAACCTCTTTCTTCATTACGTTCAATTAGATTCTGGAAATGGATATAGCTGCTGATTACATGAAGATAAAGAGAAGAAATCAGGTATGCACAAAGGAAATGGCAAACACTAACAAGTGTAATCTCAATCTTCTCCATCTTCCAGCCTCGTAGGGACCATTTTCATTTTTAGTGTAAGACAAAAAAATTCTATCAGTTCCCTTCACTGCAAGACCATCTGTGGTAGAGGATTTTGCCAGAGGCAAAAGAAGCATCTATCTCACCATTAGTACAAGTTGTTGGTTTGTTTGTTTTTTAAACATTTCACAAGATGCAAGTGTTGTACAAAAGGTTCTGAAAGTGTCAGCAAGATAGAAAAAGCCTTCACTCACCTGATGTACTACATATGGAACACCATTCCCACCAATTAGACAGTGAATATGAATCCCTTTTAGTTACACCAATTATTAAGCAACTTACCTTTTCTCCAGGATATAAACAGCCACATAAGATTTGTTCTTCAAAAGGCATTAGTTAATTTCCCCTGTCCACCAAAAAAAGTTTGGGTTGTTTTTTTATAGGATTCATCTAATATAAAAGAAGCACTACTTCAAAGATTGTACTATCTGCAGTAGAGAAAGTTACGAGTACTTTATTTTCCAAGCTGTTTGGCCTTCAGTCTGGAAGCACTAACTGCACTTGGCACAGAACACTCAAGTAGATGTTTAATACAAAATATACATTACACTAAATGAAAAACAGGCACTGATGGTGGAGAGGAGGGGGTGTTCCTTTGGCTAAAACTAGTATTTCATATTACTAAGGAACTGGGCTCACTTCTTACGAGTATTTTACATTTCATATATTACTACGCTAAAAGTTAATATTGAAAGACAAATTTACAAACCTGTATTTTACAATTCAAAATACATATGTGTATATGACATATCTAAATGCCCTACAACCATACCTTTGTCCATTCAATGACAGGTGTACGTGAAGCCTTATAAATAAATACAAGAATGAAACTTTCTCCTCTGAAATGTTTGCAACAGTTCTCAATTCTGCAAAAGATTATGCTTGTGCTTAATTTACATGGCTATAACAAAATAATGTGAACACAAATAGAGCTCAACAAATAATGATAATCAATAATACAAATAATTATAAAATCTTAATAGTGTGTTACTGTAGTGCCTAGCAGCCCCAGTCATGAACCAGGACCACGGTGTGCTAGGTGCTGTACAAACAGAGGGGGGAAAAAAGACAGTCTCTGCCCAAAAATCTTACAATCTCAGCCTTGTAGACATAGGATTTTTTTAATTGCAATAATCCCATAAGAATACATCATAACTTGGAGGGAATGCCTCTACGTCAAATAATAAAATCAATAATGTTTAATATTTTACCAGTACTTCTTTCCCCAGAGATCTTGCAGTGGTTACAAATCTGAATAAGCATCAATATACCCATATTGCAAATTGAGAACCTGAGTCAGAGAGAGCACAAATGACTTGCCCAACGTAAGTCTGTTGCAGAACTGGGTGCTGGAAGTAGTGGTATTGGTGATTCAGTAAGTAGCACTGTCTCAACAAATCAGTAATGAGCTAGTGTCACAGCAGGGTGCTTGGAACATCATGATGCTGGGAGGTCCCAGTTTTCAAATGGCATAAAATTGAGGTGGTCATTAAATATCCAGTGGCACTTTTCATAAGAATAAGGCTGTAAGCCCATTGTCCTGACTAAATTCCAATTTGGGTAATTACATTGTGCCTACCTAAAGTCCACTGTTTTTTAAATTGGACATACTATTCTTCATTTCCTGCCCTTAAATGAAGAGTACATTGTTGCTATGCTCTGTCAAACTCAAGCCGCATATGATCATCGATCTAGAGGCACTCCATTGGTAGGTGAAGTCATCCTAAAATATATCAGTTGAAGGTTGTGAAGTGTTTTAAGATCTTCCAACATATATACAAATGCAAGTAACTATAACACATGTAATACAGACATCTAAATAGACATCATATATTACAGTATATACAACACTGCATACGGTATATATTACACTGTCATATAATACAGCAGTATTGGTAGATCATCTTTTTACAAATAGAGGGAATTTGAGAGAATATAGCTTTAGATCCTAGAAAACTAATAGTGTAGTCAAATAAACCAACTTAATGAAAGTTTATTTTTAAATCATTTGTTTACGCCAAAAAAAAAAAAAAAAACCCTTAAACCTGTGCACACAGAACTTAGACAAAACTGTTAACTTATTATCTGGTAATGGAAGATAAACTCTCTCTTACAGCTAGTACCAACAAGCTCACAGAGAAGTAGCAGACATGTAGTCTGCCATGCTATTACCTTGGTTATTTAATAGTGGTACAATGTTCCCTTCAATTGCTCTGCTCTGTCTTCAACTGTTCTAAATTATGTCAGGTAAGTTATTACAGGGTTTTTTCTCCTCCAGAATACTAATGCGTTTTTTAAAAACAAACAAACAAAAACACTCACACATTTGTATCCATACCCTACTAGAGAGAGCATTATTGTTGCTGATTTCAACATCTCTGGATATGAAGGCCTGTGTACGTGATGCTGATTTTCTACCAAATCCTGTTCACCTTCGTCATGCAACTTACTTATACACTCTTGGATGAGTAAAGCAAGCAAAAATTTGGCCCTTTATCTTATATTTAAAAATAACGAAGAACCTGGATTATAAAATCCATTACATTAATTTGTATTTTTCACCAATATTACCATCTACATTTCAACTCTAAATTGCAGTGTGGGGCCAGGCCAGCCTCTTCTAAACTCTGCCTCTTCTAATCAGTGCCTTGGCTAGTTTGTAAGGAAGTTGTTTATTTCAAACCTATTGAACAAAATATATGATGGGGTGGAAGTTCCTGACAGAACAAGTCTGAATAATATATTATTGGTGCATGTGCTGTGAAGTTTACTGAAACCTGCTACAAAAAGATCTGTAAAACTCACGTATGGTTCTATTCCCTTGCTGGTTCTAAATCAGGAAGGGAAAATTTCACAGAAATGGAATTGTCCCGGGACTGAAACGTGTAAAGCGATGTGGCAACCAGCATGAATATAGGAAATGCCCAGCATTCAAGCAAATACGTAGAAAGAGTAATAAACCCGACCATTATGACAAAATGTGCAGAGAAAACAGGAAAGTGCATATATTAAGTGCAGTAATGGATTCTTCAATAAAGAGGAAGAGCTGTTCTTAAGCATAATAATGGAAGAGGCTGAAAACTCAAAAGACTGGCTAATTAAAATATGCGCAAATGGCACTTAAATGACATACAAGGTAAGACACGGGGCACAAATAAACATAGCAAACTGAAACAGAGAGATGTAAGGAGCACATAAAAGTTGAAGAGTCAAAACTATCTGTGAAAGAGTATAACGGAGGAAAAATTCTAGTGTTGGGAGAATGCACACTGACATTTAAATACAATGGGGAAATGATACAACAAGAGCTTGTGGTGGTACACAGACGTAAGCAACCAGTCTTGGGCCTACACATGGTGAGGTGCTTTGTCTCATTAAGGGGATATATGCCATAGAGACAGACAATCAAAGAATCAGAAAGTATTAATAACATCTGTGATGGACCCAGGCCAGTTGGGTACAGCAGAGTAGTAGAAGGCAGATATACTGGCCACTGGATAAGCAGTTTTCTGTCCCCTGACTGACCAGAGCGGGGGCTGCTCCAGGCTAGGGTGGACACATGAATCCAATTAGCCTGCGAAGAGTCAAGAGAGGCCATTAGACTAAGGTGAACATCTGACTCTAATTAAGGCCCCCTCTGATACTATAAAAGGACTCACTCCCGTCAGGATGGAGAGAAGATAAGGGAGCCAGAGGAGAGGAAGTGCGGCTGAAGGGCTGGGTAAGGAAAACACCCTCAAGCCACTGGAAGGGAGCCCTAAGGTAAGGGTGAAGAAGGCATTAAGAGAGAGAAGCAGGAAAGCTGCGGGGAAGTGGCCCAGAGAAGTGTAGCAGCTCTGGCGGTGAAAAGTCAGCTGCCAACAGCTGCTGCCAGTAGGGTCCCTGGGCCAGAACCTGGAGTAGAGGGCAGGCCCGGGTTCCCCCCAACTCGCTGTGACGGGTTGGGACCACAGAGACCTGCTTGGTGCTGCCACCTGGTGTGCCAAGGCTACTTCTGCCCCTGCTTCCAGGCCTTTTCCAGCTTGGGACTCCCGAATCCTGTCTGTTTTGAGCCAGATTCCACTGATCTGCTGCAAACACAGACCCAGGTCCGAGCCAAGTCCACTAACAACTGTAAGGCTCCCGGAAGCGCTCTTGCCTTTGACACCCAGGTGTCCAACTTCCAAAGAGGTTCAAACCCTTAATAAATCCGTTTTACCCTGTATAAAGCGTATACAGGGTAAACTCATAAATAGTTCGCCTTCTATTTCAAAGATAGAAAGATATGCACAGCTGTTTGCCTTCCCCAGGTAACAACTCGCACTCCAGGAAACTTATTAAAATCACTTTTTACTTAAGTACAGAAAATAGGATTTAAGTGATTTCAAGTAGTGACAGACAGAACAAAGTGAATTACTAAACAAAATAAAATAGAACACGCAGTTCTATGTCTAATCACCCTGTGTACAGATAAAAACCTCACTAGGTCCAGTAAACAGGATATCTTCCTTCTAGCCTGGGTCCAGCAACCACTCACCCCCCTAATGTCTTTGTCCTTTGTTCAGTCTCTTTCAGGTGTCCTTGGGGGGTGGAGAGCTTCTTTCTTTAGCCAGCTGAAGACAAAATGGAGGGGTTTCCTCGGGGTTTAAATAGATTTTCTCCTCTGGGTGGACACCCCTCCCTCTCCCTGTGTGGCATCCAGTTACCAAATGGAGTTGGGGTCACATGGACAAGTCACCTGTCTATGCACAACTCAGTTCCTTCTCAGACCAGCCACATTCCTGGCAAAGTTCAGATGTGGATTGGTGTCTGCAAGTTCTATTGTCTGTTAAGTGCTTCTTGACTGGGCACTTAACCTGCACATTCCTTTCTCAAGAAAAACAACCAATATTCATAACTACAACTACAACAATGATACATGCATATAAACGGGAGGAATACATTCAGTAGGTCATAACTTTCACAGAGATATGTTACATGGCACATGTAGCATAAAGCATAGTCCAGTTACATCATGTATACATTTATAAGCATCTCCCCATACAGTTTTATGGGGTACACCGTCACACTCGCCACTACAGAAACACCTCCTGGGAGGGGAAGACAGGCGCCTGTCAGGACAGGAGGCTAAACTATTCTTGAATAAGCCCATAGGGACAACAGAGACTGTGGGAGTTCTCACCAACCTCCTTGCTGGCTTATGATGAAAATGGCTTAGTAGACTGTGACCCTTGCCTCTAGAGAGAGAAGGACTACGTGGAGGGCCACAGTGAGCCTCTGAGGCTAGTGAAATCTGCCAGGAAACGCAGGACCCACAGAGACAAGGACAGAGCTTTGCCACACATCATATGCAGATCTATTCACAGGAAACAAGTGCCTCTCAGTAACATACAAGACACAGTTATGAGAACATGCATAATCTGCAGTACGCTCTCTATGAAAAGTTCCACAAGCCTTAAGAAAGAGGCTGGAAAAATTGCTGCAAAATATGACAGCAAATGGTATCATTCACCAAATAGAAAAACAAAACAGATTGGGTTCTTTCCTGAGCAATTGTAGAGAAAAAGGAGGGGGGGCTACAGCTAAGTATGAACCCTAAGGAGCTGAACAAAAACATAAAAAGAGAACAATTCCACTTGGCCACAAGAAGTGAACTATTGTCTAAGTTGGCAGGAGCCAAATTTTTCAGCAAATTGGATGCAGGATTTTGGCAGATTCGCTTGGACACTGAGGACATCAAGATCTGCAGTTTCAACACACCGTTTGGGAGATACCACTTCCTAAGACTGCCTTTCGGACTATGTTTGGCTCCAAAAGTATTTCACTGTAAAGTAAGCCGGCTGCTAGAGGATCTAGCAGGCATTAAAGTATATACTGATGACCTAATTTGGGGCAGCACTGCCATTGAACATCAGGAACAAGTGAGGAGAGTACTGCAAATTGCAAGAGCTAATAACCTTAAACTGAGTAAGACCAAATGTCAATTTCAAACAAGACATAACATACTTGGAAGAAATTCCTCAAAAGGACTCTTACCTGTTAAATCAATGATTTGAGCAACAGTGAACATGCTGAGACCAGAAGATAAAAAGGAGATATAAAGGTTGCTAGGCCTGTTGAATTATGTCAGCAAATTTATATCTAACTAGGCAGCTCACACAATGCACCTAAGACTCACCTCCACAAGGGCACTGAATGCCAAAGCATGAAAGAGTTCAAAAATTTTAAGAACATTCAGACATCAACTCCAGAGCTGTAATTTTTTGACCCACTGAAAGCCACAGATGCTTCAACAGGGCTGGGAGCAGTACTATTAGTGTCATAGAACAGACTGGTTGCCAACCTTGTATGCCTCTATGAAAGCCACAGAGAAAACATACACAAACTGAAAAATGAAAAGAAATGAGATCTGGCATATGGAGGTACAATTTTTCATGATTTTCTCTCTGGTGGTAGCTTCAAAGAAGAAACTGATCACAAACAACTGATTGCAATACAGTAGAACCTCAGCATTACAAACTCTTTGGGAATGAAAGCTGTTTGTAACTCTGAAATGTTCGTAACTCTGAACAAAACATTATGGTTGTTCTTTCAAAAGTTTACAACTGAACTTTGACTTAATACAGCTTTGAAACTTTACTATGCAGAAAAAAATGCTGCTTTCCCTTTTTTTTTTTTTAAGTAGTTTATATTTAACACAGTACTATACTGTATTTGCTTTTGGGGGGTGGGGAAGAGGGTGGCTCTGGTGCTGCCTGATAGGGTACTTCCAGTTCCAAATGAGGTGTGTGGTTCACTGGTCAGTTCAAAACTCTGGTGTTCTTAACTCTGAGGTTCTACTGTACACAAAAATGGACCTTCAGAAACACCACCATAGAGACACAGCAACTATTTTTGAGAATACAGAAGTATATGACATGACCCTGGAGTTCCAACCAGGATGCCATTTAGCAAGAGTATATGCTCCATCTGATAATACACAGTCTGATGATCTGGCACAAGCAATGAACATATATGTGAACATGATAAGTGACATGTGCTGTATCTACAGGCATATGGGATGAACTGTTGACAAACAGTTAAGGTTGAAATGTTGCAGTGATATAAGCAATTAGTTAAGGAGGGAGGGGGAAAGCACTTTCTACCTGCCTATTCCTACTATAAAAAGGAGCTTTCAGTTATCTCAGGTGTGCTTTTGAAAAGGGGACAGATCGTGGTTCCATAGAGATGAGAAGGAAAATATTGGAATAAATATATGATGGGCACCTGTGAATGACCAAATCAAAAAGGACAGCTAGAGAAGGTGTGTTCTGGCCACAAATTCATAGTGACATAGAAGAAAGCAAGTGTGGAACACATCAGAAGTACAAATATTGCCAGCAGAAAGAACGAATGGCAATGCACAAACAACTTGCAATTCCTTGTTAAGACATCATCATCTGGTTATAATGAACTACTTAACCAATTTCCCAGAGGGTAGTCCTCTAGAAGACACCACAACAGCGACAGCTGTCAGGCACATTAAATCTGTATTTGCATGTCATGGAACTCCAAAGAACAGTGATAACAGACCACAATTCAAGAAGATAGAATTCCTAGGTTAAAATGCACAACTTTCATTCTGAGACATCTAGTCCCAGATATCCTCAAACCAATGGATTTGCTGAATGTGGAAAATGTATAATGAAGAATTTGCTCAGAAAAAAGTAATGGACATGAGAAATGATCCATATTTAGTAGTACTCAGTTATAGAGCCACTCCACTGCAATATGGAAAGTCACCTGCTGAATTCGCCTGCAATAGACATATAATACTTTATTACAAAATATGGGACTGTAAGCGTGCAGGTGGGTGTGGATCTCCCTTGCTGTCGTCTCTGAGGGAGGCCACACCCCTTTGCTACACACACTCCTAAAACAACAGGCTAAGTAAATGGGGAAATTAACAGTCTCCGGCCCCAACCCATAGGCAGGGTAAGGCCACGAGTAGTTCAGGGGCACAGGCACTCAGCCAGGGTGGGACACCACACAGATGAAGGCTTTAACCCTTCGGCAGGGTAACCGCAAACGTTCAGGGGGCTGAGGCCCTCATCCAGGGCAGGGGCCCCAGCAAGCAGTCTATAGGGTACTGGCAGGGGTTGCACACAGAGTGAAGGCCTCCTGACCTAAGGAGGGGAAAGTACTGCCACCCCAGGGGTGGGGTGGCAGGGGGCACACAGGCCCGCCCAACTCCACCGCCTCCCAGCCCAGGGCTCTAACAGCGGCAGAGTGGTCTGCCACTGGGTCAGCAGGGAATCCACCTGCAAAACGCTGACACTGGTCTACTCATAAGATATTACTGTCACAGCTTTAACTCTGCCCCATAGCCTCCAACCCTCCACCCCCACATATTAACCTGCTTACCACAATATATTCCAGGGTGGCCAAACTCCGGCTCACAAGCCACATGCGGCTGTTTTACCACTGAAGTGCAGCTCGCAGAGTCCCCTCACCCCCCCCCCCACACACACTCTCTCTCTCTCTCTCTCTCCCCCCCCACCTACCTACCTACCAGACTGGTGGGGAAAGGTGGGGGGGAGGGCTTGCAGCGGGGTGGTGGTGCCCAGCGGGGAGGGGAGTCTTGGGGCTGCATACCTGCTGGGGCTCTCAAACTTCTAAAGATTGTCATATGTGGCTTGGAGGGCTAGTAAGTTTGGCCACCCAGATATATTCCTTGTTCTCACCTGCATATTCACCTTCTACAGCTCCTGAAAAGCACTTGGGTGGCAATTTTCCTGAGGCGAACCTGCCTTCACTCTCACTAGCGGGCACCCTCTTTACTGAGGTGGACTAAGGCCTCAGTCCTGCAAACTCTTACTCATGTGCTTAATTTACAGCACATGAACAGTCCTACTGAAATCAGACTAGTCACACATCTAAAGTTAGTTATGCATGGACTTAAATAGTTGCAAGATCAGGTCCTGAGCTTCCATCTGCATAAGCTGCCGAGAAATGGTGGCCATCCTAAATGAGGCCAGCCATTTTGAAAGAGGACATTTCTTTAAGATTCTCTGCAGGAAAAAAACATTTAGCTAGCAACAGCAGACAAGTTTTCAGCCATGGAAAATAGCAGGAAATAATTTACATTTTTTTTAAATTGGAAAATGTGTTATGTCAAGAGGTTCTTAGATGGGGGTGTGAGTGAAGTGCACTATTCTGGAGGGAAGATATCGGTGAGTGTTTTTAAGTTAGCAGAGTACAAAAACGGTGAGACTCACCAGAATAAGTTTCTTAAAGGGTCCGTTAATTAAACTAACATTTACTTAATCCTCTGAAAAGTCAATCTTTACTCATGGATTAGAGGTTGTAAAATTTGGAGAGAGGCTGTATTCTGAACGGTACTCTGTTCTTACAGATGTGGGCATCATGCACCTTCCCCAACCAGAGCACATTGATAACAGTGAAGTGTCTCCACTGAGCCACCAACACTTGAATAACCAGAGAAAAATCATCATTGCCCCCATTATTACAGTTCCTCCTGTTGGTTGGCAAATTCATGAGAACACACGATTCTCCTGTATGTTGCAAATACAGAACAGTGCAAAGCTCTGGGGGCTCCAGGCTTCTATCAGAGATAGCAGACACTGAAAAGTGTCAGATGGGCTTGTGAGATTTTTTTTTTTTTTCAAAATGGTGTGGAAATTATGGGAGAAAGCTGCATGCTAGAAACTTGACCTCTATATCCCAGAGATCCATGAGTCAGTCATTTCTATCCCACAACACTTGCAAAAGGCTCTCAAAAGGAATTGTGCTAGACGGTGACGCCTGGCACACTGAGATTCCTACCCATGGTGCACAGCACTGTGCACTGACACAAGCACTTGTGGTATGTGCAGGACAATGCAAGCAGCCAAGAATGTACACGCACAAGCAATATACAAACTTCAGAAGCTGTACATTGATGTAGCTTACGCTGACCGAAGTTTATACTTTACACACAGCCATAGAAAGTCTGTGACAGCAAAGGATAGAATCCATCTCTCCTGGGCCCCAGTCCAATACATTAAAGCACCAACCCCTTCTCTTCTTGTAAGTACCTGCCTTATTCATTGTCCACTAGGTACCCAAAATGAGACAGGGGTTGTGTAGAACAAACAGTATGTGATTTAACAATAGCAGCAGTAGTATTAAAGAAAAACTTATCATGCAATATGCACAACGGGCTGAATTAAGATTTCATAGGCAACCTTAATTCTGACATTTCCTTTCAATTGCTTGATTTTGCAAGCCTCACATTTTTTTAGTGTAGTGGTTTTTAACATAGTTCCTTTAGTTTAAAAAAAATGCAAAAATAGGAATTCCATTAGAACCACAGAGCTAACACAGAGGTCAGCAGGAGGTTTGGAATCCAACATACCTTTATAACCACAGCACAGACCCCAACAAACTGAGCTAATGGAGTAACTGGTAGCAGTAGTAGATTGTTACTTTAGTGGGACAGCCACTAGAAAGGAAATGTGAAACTCAATTTGCCAGTGGCTTACACAACTATTTACTAGACAGCAAAGGGATGACGTTAACTGGGAATCTTGGGTTCCATTCCAGGTTACTGACGGCAATGTAGTTACAGACAGCATGAACTATCATGTAGATTCAGGACATTCATTCTGAAACGCAGTGCGGCTAAATCAATGAGATAAACTTGAAACATTAGAGACCTGAGTTCTAACAGAGCTGAGACAAGAACTGACCCGAGCAACTGCTGAGTTACCCCACCTGTACGATAGATAAATGATACCTGCCTGCAGGGGGTATGAGGAATTGCTCAATATTAAGGGATATGAATAGCACACAAATAACACCAGTGAGTGGGAGAGCTGGAACTAGAACTCACCACTATCTCCTCCTGGTTCCCAACCAAGTGCACCATCCCTAAGGTCAAGCCAGAGAGGTGATGCTGCTGCGGCTGAATCCCCCCAATTTGGAGGTATAGCTTTGTGAACATAAGTACAGCCATATGGGGTCAGAGCAAAGGTCCATCTAGCCCAGGATCCTGTCTTCCAACAGTGGCCAATGCCAGTGCCCCAGAGGGAATGAACAGAACAGGTAATCAAGTGATCCATCCCGTTACCCATTCCCAGTTTCCATCAAACAGAGGCTAGGGACACCATCCCTGCCCATCCTGGCTAATAGCCATTGGTGGACCTATTCTCCATGAATTTATCTAGTTCTTTTTGAACTCTGTTATGGTCTTGGCCTTCACAACATCCTCTTTGCCAGAGTTCCACAGGTTGACTGTGCGTTGTGTGAAGAAATACTTCCTTTTGTTTGTTTTAAACCTGCTGCCTATTAATTTCATTTGGTGACCCCTAGTTCTTGTGTTATGAGAAGGAGTAAATAACACTTCCTTATTTACTTTCTCCACACCAGTCATGATTTTATCGACCTCAATCATATCCCTCCAAAGTCATCTCTTTTCCAAGCTGAAAAGTCCCAGTCTTATTAATCTCTCCTCATATGGAAGCTGTTCCATACCCCCAATTATTTTTGTTGCCCTTTTCTGAACCTTTTCCAATTCCAATATATTTTTTTGAGATGGGGCGACCACATTTACTGCAGATCTAAATATAGAATGTTTGGTGAGGGCTGTGAGCATGCGCAATATAACAGTCACACAGGGAGCTCTGTGAGGAATGAGTATGCTCAGTGCAGCTTTAGGGATTTTAGCAGCCACATTCTAACAAGCTCTACTGAGCATTTGCCAAATAGCAAAATCTACACAGATTTTCAATGACATAGAAAAGGATACATCTCTGATTCTAGAACTATACCCATAACAAATTTGAAGTTCCTGCTCCAAATAACTTCAAAAAAGTGGCTGAAAAATATTTTATCATTAGCAGAACTACTTTTTTCTCCTAACCTCATTCTTTGGAAATGGCTGAACCATTTTCACTGAAACATTACAGAAAGTTAATTCTGTCTGAGACACAGCAAGCATGGGGGGAAAAAAGAGCCCAAAGGGTTAGAGTATGACGAAGTTATGAGCAACTGAAAACAGGCACTTATAACAGAAAACGTTAGGCAACCTTAACTATAGGTATTGCTACTAGCTCTGCTTTTACTGCTAACGGAGTATTTTGTTAACTGCTCTGAACTCTGAATAAAATGGTATGTATTCATTATTCTAAAACGAGTCATTATATGAAAGGCTGTATTCATGAGAGAGTTAAATGTAATGAGCAGAATACCAAAACAAATACAATAAGAAGAATTTAGTATTGTGTGTTCATGACCGTCTTCACCATATATAAACTGATTGCATATCATACCCTGGCAGAGAAATAAACTAAGCAAAAGGCATTAGAACAAAATTAAAAATAAAACAAAGTGACAAAGAAATGGTATGATCAACTGTGCAAAATGAATTCAAAGGAAAATCTTCTCAACATTTTCCCAAAAAATTAATCAGAGTTGGTACCTTTAAAAAATGAGTGGAGACATATTTTGGAAAATTAACAAAAATGCTGGTTCCCAACGATCTTTAAAATATTGGGGGGAAAATGTGAAAATAAGGAAATCACTAACTTAAATCTGGAACAAATAACATCTTATTTCTAGTTTATGTAAGTTTAATAGGAATTCCAGAACACTATGTATGGGGAAAATTCTCAAAAAAAAAAAAAAAAAAGGGGGGGGGGGCGCGAAAGAACCCACAGCCCAATCCTACAACTCTTTGTTCATGCAAATAGACCCTCTGACTTCAAAGACTGTAGAATGAAGACCAAAAGACAACTACTACAACAGCTGTAATTCATAACCCTGGCATTTATACAAACAGCTCACCCTCCTGTCTGTAAAAAGTTACATTCAATAGTCTCCATATCAAGTTTTGATAGTCAAACATGACACAAAATGAAATAACCATAAACAATAATTTTTTAAATGAAGTATGTTACTGAATTGTTCTTATAAAAGTAAAATGTATAGGTAACCAAGAAGAAAAGGAGGTGCTTTATGAGAAAACACCAAGGAAGAAAAATGCCCTACATTCTCTAGTACTGCCTTTGTCCAGCCACAGGCTGAGCTGCAAATTGTAAGCATAAGTAGAGTTGGTACATTAGAGGGAACTGCTTGCATTTCCCAATCTACATGCCCTTTCTGAAAATTTCTTAGCCTAGAGCCCTGGCTAACTCCCAGCGTGTACACTCTACTTATTTTCCATTTTCTCCTCTTTTTAGATGTTAACAGAATCAGAAGAAAAATAGCACAAATCATCCTTTAGTTATGCGTACAGCACCTAGCACAATGGGGTCCTGATTGCACCCGAGGTTCTGTCGCCATACAAATAAATAACAATAATATGAAAAATGATAGATCTTGCAGTGCAGTTACATTTGCTATACTCTGCATTACCTGCCATTAAGCACTCAAAACAGAGGAAAGATACAAGTCTTAATTAATACATTAGAAGTTACCAAATTACACCGTCAGACAAATTTTTGTTTGGTTCTATCTAGGATATATTTATGTTTGTTGGGTATTATTCTATTATTTTTCTACTGGGGTTTTTTATTCTTTTCTGCAGTATTAGATCACAGTCTGGAACAGAAAATCTTGAGATTACTATGATCACAGACTTCCAGTTTATGCAAATTTCTACAACTTTATAGTTATCTTTCTCGCAACCCCATCCTATATTAATTTGCTTGTTTATACAGCTGTTCCATTTTTCCATTATCAGACTCCGAGCTTTCTGGGGAAAGGATTGCTTTTGTTTTACCCTTTTGTACTGGGGCCTCTAGGTGGCACCATAATAAGTAAGAAATCAAGGCAATCAACTCCTATGTCAGAAAAATAAATGCCATTAAATTGAGGATTTCTGGCCTGCTCAGATCTGACATACTACTGAATGACAGACTTGTCTATAGATCTTCAAAAATAATTTTCTGGTAATAGTAAACCGAAGTCACCAAAGAAACCTATGGACAAATAAGGCCTTCCCTATTTGTTGCTGTAATACAGGTACGAACATTCCTCATACAAACCCATCCTAAAATGTACTTACCCAAAAAACAATAGCAGCTCAACACCTGAAGTTTGATCCTTGGTTGCAAAATGCACTAGCTATCGAGAAGACAGTACCCACCTGTCAGGGTTCCCTCCCCACTCTAAACTCTAGGGTAAAGACGTGGGGGCCCGCATGAAGAGCCCCTAAGCTTATTTTTACCAGCTTAGGTTAAAACCCCCAAGGTACAAAATTCCCTGCACCCTGAGAAATGCTTCTTCCACTGCCACCATCAAGTGTTCTAAACAGGAATCCAGGAAAGGGGACCACTTGAAGTCCCTTCCCCCCAAAATATCCTCTCAAGCCTGTACCCCCCTGTCCTGGGAAGCTTGAGAATAATCTCCTAACCAATTGGTTACACAGTGATCTAAAAACCCACCCCCGGGGTTTTTAAAAACCATAGAAAACAGTCAGCTTCTTAAAAGAAGGATTTTATTAAAACAAAGAAGGTAAAATCAGCTCTGTAAAATCAGGATGGTAACTATTTTACAGGATACTCAATTTCCAAACTCAGAGGGATTCCCTCCTCTGGACAAACCCTTAAAGTTACAGAAAAAGAAAAAGGAATAACCCCTCCCTTTAACACAGGGAACACACACCAAGCAAAATGAATAGAAATCTACTCGCTATGCTGACTAGACTTACTTTAGAAAAGTGAGGATTTGATGAAAAGATGACGGATTCCTTTTTACTCCAAGATCACTCCGTGTCTGACAAAGAGCCACACACAAAGCTTTCCCCCCTCCCAAGATTTGAAAGTATCTTGTCCCCTTATTGGTCAGATGCCAGCCAGGTCAGGTGTCAGTCTGGCTACCTGCATTTCTTAACCCCTTACTGGTAAGAGGATTTTATCTGCATCAGACCCTCTACCCTTTCCCTTTATATTTATGACACCACCTCTCTCCATTTGACTGATACTCCTTTTTAAAATGCATTTCAAAATCTGGATCTCCTATCCCAGTTCTCCACACTGATGTGAGGGATCGGGATGAATCAGTTTGTGATTATACAACATACCAGAATTTCCCTTGTTGGCTGCTGTCAGTTCATGCATAAACAACACTTTTCCTTATTAAAAATTAAGCTTCTAGCCCTTGTAGCTGTGAACATAAAACCTTTAGAATGTGACCCAATCTGTTGCTGAGTCCGCAGTCAGATGGCAACAAATGCTCTAAAGGCCAAATGCCAACTGTCCTCTCACACATGGGAACAAAAGATCAAAACACAGACATGATGCCATTGTTCCAGTGTGCACAGGGCTACTAGTAAAGAGGACACAAGTACATGAGAAACCAGTTCTTATGTATGATATGGTTTCTGCATTGGGTGATATGAAATACTTGAAACAAGAATTAATTGCACCAGATGCCTAACCTATTAAAAAAATATGCTTCTCCCTACATTATTTGCCTCTTCTCCAGCATCCCAATGTTTACCCAATCTTGATTTGTGATCATGAGCTCCTAATCTCTGGACCAGTGGAAGGCTAATAGAAGTAATTAATTTACTCATTGGGGAAAGGCCTCACTCACCTATCCCTCAGCACAACTGACTCACTAATAAAGAGTATGATAAAAACGGATGTTCATTTTCCCTGAAGGAAACAGCTTATTTAACTTGCTGCTTAGAAGTAATATGTGGTATATTGGTTGCTATTTGTGACAAAGCAGGAACCAGAAATTGGGAAGAAAGGTTGGGGGAGGGGGCCAAAAAAGAATTATTTAAGAAAAAGTTAAACGTTCAACACATTTTGAAATATTTTTCACAGCAACAAAATTTATTAATATAATAGCTACCTGAAAGATAAAAATTATGGCTGAGGACTTCAAAAATCAGGCATAAACGAATATCTTTGCAACACAAATGTGGAAATGTAAATGGTTGAAGCTGGGTACAAATTTAATACACTTACATGAGAGAACATACGGCAGATGACATTTTGCCCCTGAAAATGCTACACTGTGCTTTGATGGAAAATTATTTTTTTTAATTAAAAATCAATGGTTCTGTAACTTCCTGACACTTGGAACAAAAAGTATTATCCAGATTTATGGTTAGAATTTGTTAAGCAAATGTATAGCAAAATTACTTATACAGATGTAAGATCAATGTCTGTACTCAAGTCGTGGTCACTGGGAATATACCTACCCTTGTGCAACTTCTGCCAAATGACTTTTATGCTCTAAATGGTCTTTTAATAACAACATTTTAAAAACACATTTTATAGAGTTTTAAACTTGAAAAAAGTTCTCAGAAGAACAGACAATCACAGTTAATGCATTCAACTTTTTAAAGTAACATTTTGGAGGTAAAAGCAGTCACAAAAGCAACAGGCAAGTCATCAGAAATAAACAAAGCAAAAACACCCTGGGAAACCAAATACAAATCTATTTTCAAGAGAATCTTTAGCTTTTGCCATAGGAGCTGTTTGAACCTCCCATCCCTTTAATTGTAGGGGCTACTTAAGAAATTCGATGTCAGCAATCAGGACCAGCACTGAAGCACAACTATAGCCATCCACTTTCAAAATTCTTGGAAACCCATTTAAGGATGTTAGTTGGGGGTAAATTAAAGCCATATGCATTAAGAAGCTAATAATTTGAAAAATGTACAGGGGCAATGAACCCTGAAGTTATCAAGCATTGAAATGACTATAAAAGTGTTTTGTGTAGTTTAGTTAAAGAAACTAAATGTGGTCAAAAAATAATGCTACTCTAAAAAATGTACACATATACCTACTATATAATGTACCCCTAATATTAATCTTTAAAACATAGCATAAAAACTTTGTGGCTAAAACATGACTAATTCACAGGCACCTTTTTATTTCTTATATCGGTTTCAGTATTATAGGTGAAACTGGCCCCCATTATACTTCCACCTCTAGTTAAGATTGTCCGACACTCCCCATTATAAGATTCTTTTTCAGTTGCTTATACTTTGGCCACATTAACAGTTTGTGTGGAAGTTTTCCAAACCAGGCATCTATCTTGGGCTGAATTCTTTTGGGAAAGTTTCAACAAAAATGGCTCAGGCGTTTCTAAAAATGAAAATGTGTCATTTTCCCCCTTGTTACAAGAACTCTTACAGCTATTTCACTGGGAAGCTCTAGTTTCACCATGCTTTAGAGTGGGAACTTGAAAGTTGGTAAGGGAGACACTCTAGCATCAAAGGTGTGTCTTTATTCCATCTTCATAAAAATATGCCCAAATTTGGCCAAGTTATAAAAGCCTCTGAAAGTCTCAATTTGCACACGTTCAATAGATACTTCTTACAAGTTTTGACACTTAAATTCTCTGAATATTCCATCTGTACTGAGCATGCTTGAGCCAAAGCTGCAGGAGTTGAGCAGAACTTTTCTCTGAAATTCATCGTCTCAACAGCTGTGGGGCCATAAACAGTCTCTTGGGTGTTCTCTATGCTCCTCCTGCAAACATCCAGGCCACGTGGAAGAAGAAAGAGGAAGCAGACATGCCACAACAGAGTGAAGAGGGATGAGAAATGAGGATGACAGGGGCAGGAACAGAGGAGTGGTGTGAAGACAAATTCATTAACATGTATAAAGTACTCATACAGTGATAAGTGCCAAAGAAACACGGAGGAGGAAATTAACAATTTTGTATTCTGTTCAGGGTTTGGCTGGCGTGCGTCAAGTAAGTCATGGGGCCACACATTGAATGCGGAGGATAAAAAGAAATATTGAAGAAGAACTAAATTCACTGAATGAGGCAGGGATACAATTTTTTCCATGGTATGTGATCATGTGATTAACAACTATCAAAATGCATAGGCAAGATAGAACCAAAATTAAGATTTCAAAAGAACCTTAATACTGGCATTTCTTAACTCCTGAATGATTGATTTTAGAACCTTAATAATGTTCTTTTAATGTAATTATTTTGATTCAATATCTTACGTATAGGATAATTCCTAAAATAAAATATACAATACAGCCTTGTTCAACTTTAGAAGTCAACTTCAAGCCAAGTAAACAAAAGAGCCAAGTGTATAAGATCACGATTAGGCCATCCACGATGTATAGGTAGGAATGTGGTCAATGAGGAAGAGAGAAAAGTAACTACTGTACTTCACACTGCCAAAATGAGAAAACTCAGGTGCATGATGAATGAGACACGAGCTGACAGGCTATACAGTGAAACAGTGACAGCCATGACATAGGTAGCCCCCACCATGGAAAAACTAAGAGTATTGACTGAGATGGATGGGTCACATGAAACAACAAGCTGTGAGATAAGGTGGCCAGGGAGTACAAGAGTGAGTAGTCATGGAACAAAGAAAGACCCTCCTCCCCAAAAAAGTGGTTTGAGATGCTGAAGGAGGACATGAAGAAGGTTGGTGTCATTTTGTAAGACACTCTTGACAAGAACGCTTGGAGACAAAAAACAAGAGCCACAACCCCAATTGACTGGACAAAACACAGACAAGGAAGAAGCCTCGTTAAACCTAACTGGCCCGCATATTGGCTTGCTGGCAACATGATGCATGTCTACACAAGACATCTAGGTGTAAAACAAACTCACTCCCATTTCCCAGCTCTGTGAGGCTTGAATTAGTTTGAACACAAAATTGTTACTTACCTTTCATAACTGCGTTCTTTGAGATGTGTTGCTCATGTCCATTCCATTCTAGGTGTGCACGCACGCCCACGTGCGTGGTTATCAGAGATTTTTGCCTTAGCGGTACTTGTAGGGTCAGCTGTGGTGCCCTCTGGAGTGCCATGCTCATGCAGAGATATATCAGGCACTGCCGGCCCTAAGCCCTCTCAGTTCCTTCTTGCCGACAACTCCGACATAAGGGCAGGAGGGCGGGTAATGGAATGGACATCAGCAACACATTTTGAAGAACAAGAGTTATGAAAGGTAGGTAACCGTTTTTCTTCTTCAAGTGCTTTCTCATCTCGATTCCATTCTAGGCGACTCACAAGCAGTATCCTCGGAAGCGCGCTCGGCATTCACAGTCTTGCAACATTGCCCTGCCAAAGGCACCATCATCTTGAGCTTGTTGGGTAAGCGCGTAATGAGATGGGAACGTGTGGATGGATGACCAGGTGGCAGCCCGACCGATTTCTTGGATTGGCACCTGCACCAGGAAGGCTGCCAATGATGCCTACGCCCTAGTGGAGTGAGCCGCCACAACTGCCAGCAGGGGCACCTTCACCAGCTCATAACAGTAGCAAATGCAGGCCATGATCCAAGACGAGATTCTCTGGGCAGACACTGGGCAACCCTTCATCTTGTCTGCGACAGCAACGAACAACTGCGTTGACTTCCGGACCGGCTTCGTTCTAGCTATATAGAAGGTCAATGCCCGTCTAACGTCCAGGGTATGCAGACTGCATTCCTCATCCATCGCATGAGGCTTTGGACAAAAGACCGATAAATATATGTCTTGACCAGTATGAAACTGGGAGACGACCTTGGGCAGAAAAGCCAGGTGTGGACATAGCTGGACTTTACGCTTATAGAAGACAGTACAAGGCAGCTCCGACATGAGCACCTTAATCTGAGACACCCTGCAGGCTGAAATTATAGTGACCAAGAAGGAGACCTTTCAGGAGAGAAGCAGGAGGGAGCAGGAAGCCAAAGGTTCGAAGGGGGGACCCATGAGCCTTGACAGCACAAGATTCGGGTCCCAAGTGGGGGACCAGGTCCTGGACATAAGAGTAGAGGTGCTCCAGACCTTTCAAGAACCACACCGTCATAGGATGGGCAAAGACTATCCTGCCTTGAAACGGAGGTGGAACACCAAAATGGCCACCAGGCGTACCCTGACCAAAGATAGCAACAGGCCCTAGAGTTTAAGGTGCAGCAAATACTCCAGGATGTCCTGCAGCGGGGCTTCTTCAACACAAATGTATCAATCCGAGGCCTAACATGTGAACCGCTTCCACTTAGCCAGGGAGGTAGCCCTTGTGGAGGGTTTCCTATTGCCCACAGGACCTGTTGCAAACCAGTGGAGCACTCCCATTCATCCATACTTAGCCATGCAGTAGCCAAGCTGTCAGGTGCAGCGTCACCAGATTAGGATGCATCAAATTGCCATGGTTCTGGGACAAGAGATCCAGCTGAAGAGGCAGCTGCAGTGGGGTGGCTGCCAAAAGACTCAACAGCATGCCGAACGAGTGTTAGCAAGGCCATGCTGGGGCTATGAGGATAACGTTCGCTTTGTCTTGCTTCACCTTTAGCAGGACCTTGTGGATTAAAGGCACTGGCGGGAAGGCGCACATCAGCACTCCTGACCACAGGATCAGGAAGGCATTCGACAGGGAGCCCTTGTCCCTGCCCAGCAGAGAACAGAACACATGGCACCTTCCATTCTGCCTGGATACGAACAGGTCCACCTGGGGAGTCCCCCACCTGTGGAAGATTAGACTGACCACCTCTGGATGAAGCAACCATTCGTTGCAAGATGAGAAGGTTCTGCTGACGCGACTCACCAGGGCAGTGCTGGTACCAGGCAGGTGGGCAGCCACCAGACGAATGGCATGCCACACACAAAAGTCCCAGAAGCTAAGTTCCTCCCGACAAAGGGCCAAAGACTTGACACGGCCCTGCCTGTTGATGGAATACATTGCGGCAGTATTGTCCATCAGGACCTGCACCACCTTGCCTTTCAGGCGAGGCAAGAAAGCCTGGCAGGCCAGGAGAACCACTCTGAGCTCCCTGACGTTGATATGAAGGGCTAGGGTCATGCCGAAACCACCAGCCCTGGGTGCTGAGTTCACCCACGTGGACTCCCCAGCCCGGATCCGAGCGCGTCTGCGACCAGGACGAGCAACGGAGATGGGGTCGCAAAGGGAACTCCTTGCAGCACTGACTTGGGATCCAGCCACCAGTCCAGGGATGAGAGGATGTGGCTCGGCACTGTGACCACTCGATCCAGGGCGTGACTGCTGGGGATATAGACTGAGGTCAGCCACACTTGCAGAGGCTGCAGATGAAGATGAGCATGGCTGACCACGTACGTGCACATGGCCATGTGGCCCATCAGTCACAGGCATGTGTGGGCCGTGCTGAACGGGTGGCTCTTTATGTGGGAAATCAGGTCCGACATGGCCCGAAAATGCGCCTCTGGGAAGGAAGACTTTGGCTCGCGTGGAGTCAAGAACTGCTCCGATAATTTCTATGCACCGGATGGCATTAACATGGACTTTTCTGTATTTATTAGCAGGTCCAAGTCGCTGCAGGTGAAGTGCACCAGATCGAGGCTCCTTTAAACTTGACCCAGAGACCTGCCCTTGATGAGCCAGTCGTCGAGATATGGGAAGATCTGAACCCCGCAACATCTCAGGTAAACCACTATTTTGTAAATGCCCTGGGAGCTGAGGACACTATGAAATGCAAGAAATGCATGTATCCTGGGAATATGGAGAAATGAAAGTAAGTGTCCTTTAAGTCGAGAGCAGTGTACCAGTCTCCCGGATCCAGGGAAGGGATGATGGAGGCCAGGGAGACCATGCAAAACTAACTTCTTGAGAGATTTGTTGAGGCGATGCAGGTCCGGGATAGGTTTTAGGCCCCTTTGGGATTAGGAAGTAACAGGAGTAGAATCCTTTTCCTTCCATGTCCCGAGGAACCTCCTCCACAACCCCCAAGCCCAGGAGCTTTTCGATCTCCTGAACGAGGAGGGAGAGGCAACCAAAAATTGCAGGATATAGACCCGAATTATTATGTCCAGGACTCAGTGGTACGATCAGTGACCAGGCCAAGAGGAAGGGAGAGAGGCAGTTGAGAAAAAGACGGGAAGGATCTGGGTGGCTGACTAGGGCGTCAGTCTTGGGCACACCCTCAAAATGAGCACTTTTGGCCCCCTAGATGTTTGGCGGGTCTAGGTTGCGCAGGTGAGCAGGAAGAAGGGCGTAGACAACTAAAACTATCACCCCTCCTTCTTGAAGAGCCCTGACAGGGTTGCCAGCATCTTGGCGATGGGGGAAGCCAGAAGGGCTCTCTCACAAACTGTGGCACGTGCATGCCCAATGAGCAAAGGATAGCTCTAGTGTCCTTCAACCCGTGCAGCCTGGCGTCCATCTGCTCAGAAAAAAGACCAACCCCATCGAAAGGGAGGTCTTGAATTGAAGTCTGTATCTCCTGGGAGAGGCCTGCCATTTCGAGCCAATAGCTGCGCCACATAGCAACCACCGACTGGACTCGGCGGCTCAGGTGATCAGACACGTCCCATGCCAGTTGCAGGGAGCATCTAGCCACCGTAGTACCCTCCTCCGCCAGGTTGCCAAACTCTTGTGCTAGACCGTGCAGGAGGGATTCCTGGAACTTTGAGACCGTCCCAGAGGTTAAAGTTGTATCTGCGCAAAAGGGCCTGATGGTTCACCACCCGAAATTGTAAGCTGGTGATAAAATACATTTTTCTCCCAAATAGACTGAGCTCTTTATTCTTGGGAGTCGAGGAGGTGTGACCCTGTTTGTCTTTCGCATTGGCCGCAGACACAACCAGCGAGCCCGGGGGTGGGTAAAAAGATATTCGAAACCTTTGGCTGGAACAAAATACTTCTCTGCCCGTTTTGAGGTGGGAGGAATGGCAGAGAGTGTTTGCCACAGGTTCTTGGATATCTTGAGAACCCCTTTGTGCAGGGGGTTCCTCCAGCCAGAGCCCTCACACCCCTGCACCCCAATCCTCTGCCCCAGTCCCGAGGGCCCCCCATAGTCCGATCCCTTTGGTCCCACCCCCACCACATGAATTTTGTTATGTGCACCAATATGAAGGTGATGTGTCACACATCACCTCCATGACACATCACCTCCATATTGGTTCACATAACAAAATTCATTCCGCACATGTGTGAGAAAAATTAGAGGGAACGCTGACCCACACCCCCGCCTGCACAGTCATCCTCCCAGGCTCCCCAGGTGCAGAGAGAGCACAGGTCTCCACCTACTCCACTGACGACTCTGGTGCTGCAGGACTCGGATAAGGCTCCCCAAGAGGGCAAGCCAGCCACTAAGACCCCTCAAGGAGCAGGGGAACACTGCTGGTCGCCGGACAGGACGTGACGATCCTCTCCGCCGCATCGAGGTTCCTGGGATAGGTCCGAGTTGCATCATTGGTCACTCAGACCAAGGTCAAGATTCCTCCGCGTTTCTCACCAGTATGAGGTCAACACTCCCCATACTACTCCCAGCACTGCTCATCTTCACATCGGTCGTTCTCCAGACATCTGTCCCGATCGCTGGCACAGTGGGAGCGTTCCCTGTCTCAGCACCGGTCTTCACATCACTGGTGCCACTCTCCTGGTATAGACACTGGTCTCTCAGTGTCTATACCTGACACCACTTTCTGTATTTGGAATATTTTTAAATTTGCACGCTTTCTGGGCAGATACTAAAATAAATAATGGCTAATAAAGTGATGGAATGTATTATCTTTTCCAAAAAAAATATTCTGCTGGCTTGTTAAAGGAGTGGCTGAAATATTAAAGTGTTCAAGAACTGATGCATGTATTTTTTGTTTTTCCAAAGACAAAAAACAACAACGTTCTTAATTGATTTGGAGACACAAAAAACAATGTTTCACGTTCTATACGTAACAGCAGTATTCTGCTTAAATCCACTGATGTACGTGAATGAATATTGCAGTGTTGTAGCAGTGTCAGCCCCAGGATATTAGAGAGACAAGGTGGTTGAGGTAATATCTTTTATTGGACCAACTTCTGTTGATGAGAGAGACAAGCTTTTGAGCCATACAGAGCTTGCATATTCATTTTGATAACTAATGTCTTAATACACCTTAGCTATTTTGGAAGGAAATAAGACCATAAACTAAAAAGCAGGTATCACTTTTAATTCTAGAGATGCTATGCTAACATAGGAATACATTTATCAATGCGGTTCTTTGTGTTTAAAACTATCAGTACTACAGAACGTATGAACATTCTGACTTGGGGATGTGAGGTAGTCTTCTATAATAAAGATGTGAAAGGTTTAAAAAAAAAAAGATTTAAAAGAAACAAATGCAAGAGCAATACACACTCTTGTAGCCCCAGATTCAATTATGCAGCATATATTAGCACATCAAAGCCCATGGCTATGATACATATTTTAGATGATATTTTACATGCACTATAATTACTAGTGTACATTTATAGTGCAATAGCTCCCAGAAATACCAGACAGGATTGGGACACCACCACCACAGAGATAGGACTATGTGCATGCTTACATGTATTGCGGAACTCAGGCTCCATTTAGGAGCCTAAATAAGGATTTAGAATCCTAGCTTTGGGCTCCTATTTTTTAAAATGTTGGCTTTAATCTCTCATCTGCAAAGAGTACTGAACTACTTTATTAACTGATTTGCTTTCTTTTGTAAAGCTATAACTCACTGAAAATAGGTGGACAAATAATATAATAAAATAGTGATGCAGTAAAACCTGGTGTAAAATATCTTTCAGACGGGCTAAAATGTGTTTGCACAAACTATGACTTGTAAACTATTAGTTATTCTCTATTCACACTATCTGACTGGTCCTCTGTGTCACATGGGCATTGTTTTGGTTTCCCATTGGATTTTTTAACAATAGGGATTTATTTTTCCTTGTTTGAAAATTGTCCATGAACATATGCAATTTTTCAACAAAACTGTATGAACAGAAAGCTTTTTGAGAAGGCCACAAAAGCATTTCCATTGTCATTTCCACTCTCCCAAATATTCACACCACTTTGTTTTCAGCAAACATTCTTGTTAAAAAGAAAACAACAACAAAAACTTCGCCCACCTAATGTTCACAAATACCTAGCAATGACCTGGCAAGTTTTAGTCACAAAAATATTTAAGAACACCACCTGCTGTACTTCCCTGGCTCCAGTCATTACATATATTTTGTCCCGAAATTCTCTAATAAATAGCTTTAATATAAACAATGCTGCACATCATAGACTTTAACCAGTGTATATTTTAAAGAGAATGAGAGAGTGCATCAACATTCTTTTCCAAAGCTTCTAATTTTCAGAAGAGCATCAATATGTTTCTAGCATGACATCTGGAATAAAAATGCTTGGTAACCTGTGTAATTTCATATATAGCTACATATTGTTAAATTCATTTGCTTTTATATAACTATCACATCCGTCTGCACATGGCATATCCTCTCTACAAAGGAAAGTATCATTTCAGAATACAGATTTTCTAAATTAGCATTCTGTATACAGTCAAAGATTTCAAAATGGTAAAAATATCACTCCATCAGGAATACTTTTAGCTAATCTTATGGCAATATTCGTTTTAGTACCAACCTAAACAAATTTCGCCACAAGAAAGCATTACATTCAATCTCGGAAAACAGCTCATAGCTTTTTTTTTTTTTTTTTTTTTTTTTTTTTTTTTTTTTAAGTGCCCCATATCTCAGCTGCCAACCACATTGCCACTGTATCCCAGTGTGTGTATATATATTTCCTTTACACTGTGTGATCTGTGCAAGTCTTCAAATAAAGCCAGAACAAGCTGGTATCAAATCAGGCAGAAGGAAAGAAATGAGTCCCAGAGCAAATATTCACAGGGATCCAAATCACAATAATCTGATCCCAGGGAGCTGTAAAGCCTATCAAGTCCTTTGTTTCTTTAGGACTCATTGCATAACAATCAGACTTTGCTTAGTTGTTAGGAGGGGGAAAAGGAACCTGGTTGACACTGCATTGTTCACCCCTATCTAATACACTATTTTCATATTAAGAGGAGGCCTGCCAAGAAATAGGAATTTGGTGAAGATGAATGTGCAGGTAGCTACAAAAAAGGGGGATTTAATGGGCAAACATACCTGTTGTAACTTTTGTAGGTCGTATCTTTGCATTTTCTTACGGCTCCATGCATTGCTAATCAGTGATCCACTGGAAACTTCAGAACCTACTGAAAAGCCTGGCAGGGTATTTGGCTTTCAATTCTTCTACTCTGTTTATTCCCAATACAAGTATATTCATCAGGCTTAGAAACAACTCTTGAACAAGGGCAGCCACTCAGCAATGAAATGTAAATTACTGACATGTGCTAAAACCTAGACTTGCCACTGCTAATGAGCACATTAAAGGAAAAATACTCACTAGATTACTGCAACCTTTTCACTTAACCCTGTATGTACTGAAAGTCACAATTCAGCACCAATTAAAGGACCTATCTGCTAAACAGTAACAAAGCTGCTACCCAGCAGTCTTTTGCGATCTACTAATTCTGACCTAAAAGCTAAGAAAATTATTGGGCATTTCACACATTTATTTAATCAATCAGAAATGCATACACAATTATACTAACCACACTGGCATCCTCATAAAACTTAATCAGATTGCCTAAAAGGTTATTGTTTCAGAAATGTAGCTGGAAAATTTAAAAAATGAAGTGTCAAATTTCAGATCACTGAACGCAACCCACTTTGCTGGCAGCAAATATTCACACCAAGGTAAGAATGAATTCCCCTCCATCATGTCACACAAACAGGTTTCTACCAATATAATGCACAATCGTTGTGCCATTTCCCCTCCCTGTTACAGTTTGACAAAAGTGAAATCCCCTAGGGTTAGGGGACCAAAAAAGTACTTTTTCTTCTATTAATATGGTGCTTGATGTTACCACTATAGATAAGACCTGTCAAAACCTCCACAGCATACCCCATTTTCAAAGGTTTTATAATTCAGATACACAACATTGTGAGGAACAACTATGGGTTACTTAGTTTTGGGGAAAAGGGGCCATGGAAAAAATCTGACAAAAGAGGACTTTTTTGTTATGTAACACTGGTTTCATTAATGTAGTAAGTTTTTATTGCAAATTCATCTAAATGCTGGTGACAGACAGATCTTATAAATAGAACATACAATACAGACACTATTTTTGAAATTTGCACACAAAATTTGGCACCTAAATCCACATTTACTCACCTTAATAAGTGGTCTGATTTTCAGAGGGGTTGAACGTGTTCCATGGAAAGCAGTGGAAGATGTAGGTGCTGAGCACTTACAAAAAAGCAGGTCCACTTATTCAGGTGCCGAATTTTGGGAACCCAACTGTTCAATTGCATTAATAGAAGGTATAGGAAGCATTTTAAACTCTCCAGAAGAGATAAAAATCAGATCTCCAAAATGGGCCACCAAGCACAACTTTTTGAGTGTGAGCAGACATTAAGTTTTGATCCTTAACTATCAGTTACTGCTCTGGCTCTATCAACAAAGAGTTTTCAACGACAAATGAGGTTACACCAATTCCATACATATGCATATAGATTTTCACATGCTATATATTATATATATTTAATTTGAAATTAAGAACACTTTTTTGATTTATCCTTTTCCATCTCGCAAGCTGATTACTTTTATTATTATTCATTTGAATTGCAGAAGCCTAGAGGCCTCAAGCAGAGATAAGGGCCCCAACTGTGCTAGGCACTGTACATACATATAACAAGAAGATGGTGCCTGCCCTGAAAATTCTATAAGCTAAGTATCAAAGTGAGCCCCAAACAGGTGAACAAATGACCAATGGCATTTGATACTTTCTGGTATAAGTCATTTAATCCTGTGCCGTCTGCACTACAGATTCCATAATTGTTCTTGCCAATAGAGCAAGACCAGTGGAGGATTACAGGTGTGACTTTTCCCAGTGCAGATGTAACCTCAGTAGATCTGCATAATAGTAAATTCACCAGAAAATGAAAATTTTTGGTGCCCAGAAAAATTAATGAATTTTGGCCAAATTCGGCAAGTTGTTTCAGATTAAAAAACGTAAAGAAATGTTTGGAATTGTCAACATTTTCTAAGTGAACCATTTCAAAAATGTGGTTTCCAATCAATATTTCATTTCAAAACATTCTGTTCAACCTGAACAACATTTTTTTCATTTTGGTAAAGAAAAATATCAGAGAGTCATAGAAATGCAAGGCTGGAAGGGATCTCAAGAGGTCGTCTAGTCCATTCCCCTGTGCTGAGGCAGGACCAAGTACACCTAAGCCATCCCTGACAGGTGCTGTCTAACCTGTTCTTAAAAACCTCCAATGACAGTGTGACTGGACTGTGGAATTGCTATGCCCCCTTGACTCTCTAGCTTAGGGTACCTCTCACACATACTCTCCTCCAAGTGCTGGAAAGATCCTTGCTGTGTTATGGGGGTTAGGCAACCCCATAGCGTACGTGCTCAAGCAACTGTCTTTCACGTGAATTGTAAATCTCTTGTTTACAACTCCCCAGCTGGTGAATGGCCAGTGATGGTCGCTCAATACCTGGCTGGGTGTTGGTCGCTCCTTTGTTGCTACTGAAGAGCCAACCTGTAGGCGTTTCCCAGACTCACAGCTTTTTTCAGTAACAAACATAGCAAAATCTCATAAATTCCATATACAATGATGCATACATTTTGACAGAGCAATGATGCTCAACAGATGATAACTTTCCAAATTATACCTCACAAATTATACTTTGTACAAATGATGTCATAATCATGTAACAGTGGTGAATATGGGGTTTTGGGATGCTATTTTGAGGTACAGTGCATCACATCTCCCCCCTTACTGCACTGCAAGAGTGTTAGTCACTAACTAATCTGAAGGCAATTTGTGTTAGAGCCCTTTTGAGTTTTGACAACAGGACTCCCAAGTCATTGTATTGTTAAGCACATATGCTCCTGCAAAGTTTTGTGAATCTTTTAACTCTGTGGACCAGTCTAGTGATCTCATGAGTTAGCAAGCAAGTTTTCTCTGGGTTCCTAGAAAGCATCTCTTTGCAGCATTGTTAACACTTCTGCTTTTCCAACTGGTGTTTACTCAACACAGATATCAATATTTTCCAAATGCAGCTACTGTATTTTGACATTAGCCATCAAAGCAATGAGGTGGTGTGCCTCATTTTCACTTTCGACACAGCAGACCAGGTTGATTATTGTTTCTATGCTGTGACAAGCTCTAAGTCTGTTTACAGGTAATATCTGAGAAGCATCATTACCATAAAGGCTTCTGAACCCAGGATGTGTTCCCATTTACCACTCCTACCATGTCCAAGGGCTTTTCACAAAAATTGTGCATATTATACCTTTTTCACAGGGTTTAATATCAGCACCATTTTTTTTTATCATAAGGTTTAACATTAGCACCAAATGTTTTATCACAAATGCACCTTTACAAGTATTGTTGTCATACCATGCCTTCTGTTTAATCAGTCTGGTTTTGAGGCTGTTTTGTTCAATACCTACTGTGTCCTTTAACTCTTTCTTGAACCTTTGCATGTAAACAGTTACTGGCTCTCTTTTTATTACCGTGTTCCTTTCTGCATGGGTTCTTAATCCAACCTCATTTCTGGGATTTTGGTACCTTAGGATCTGGTAAAATAAGAGTGCAATGAGATCCTGTATATTGGCTGACCATCTGTGGAACTGACTCCCAACCCCAGGGTTGTGCATATACAAAAAGCCCATTTCCCCTCTTGGTGTTAACCTGATCCCCTCACTCCCAGTACTGAGTCTTTCCCCACTCCCTTTTCCTAGAGGGTTATGATTTGTGCTCTCTTAAGAGTATCTCCTCTTTGATCAGATGTTCCTGCTTCCAGCAGCATTCCAGCAGCTGCTCTCTGTGTCTTACCAGCCCATGGGAAGACCCTCTCCCCTTTGCAAGATGGGTCATTTGTATACTCACAGACACGCAATTGCTTGGGCTGCAGGTTCCTCGTTACGGGTGCAGGGGCTGTGTCCGGTCTTTAAAACATACCGTATATACTCGTTCATAAGCCGAATATTTTTGATAAAAATGTGACGCATCAAAGAGTGGGGGTCGGCTTATAAACGGGTCTACACCAAAAATTTCAAAAACTCTATGGAATCATTTAATTGAATATTTAATACATTGTCATTTTGTTTACCTGCAGGAAGTGGCGCCACAGGGAGCTGTGGGGCTCCATGCCTGCGATCGCTCCAAGTAAACAAAACGTCCCGACCCACCAGCAGCTTACCTTGACAGGCCGGGAGCCAAAGTTTGCCGACCCATTTATTGATGTTAATACTGCAGCCTTTTAAAGCTGCAAAGGCTTTGTTTAGTGGACTAGATTGGCTTAAAATAAATACTAAAAGAGCAGTGCTGCAGATCTGCATGACATTTGACCCATGCATTTCACAAAATGCTACACCTTACATGCCAATCAGAAAAATACAATGAACAATAGTACTATAGCACTGGTGACAGTCCGCTACCGTGTAATTTGATCTCTTCATGCATTTCTACCAATGGACCTCATAAGTCTTGAGCCAATATGAAAATATAACACACAGAATCGATGGAATCTCTAATAAAGTTTAAATAGCCTGTTATTGCCACAGACATGCCAATCTACAGGGCTGCTTTGAAACAAACAAAAAACAATAATAATTTGACAGTGATAAAGAAGGTGACATTCTTATATAAAGTCCTACAAAATCTAGAACTATAATAATAATAAATTTTCATACTAGTATTTAAAATGAATGGTGAAATCAAAAGAAAACGGTCTGCTTATCACGCAGTGTTCAAACTTAAAGTTGGATATGCAGAAGCAAACAATTGCGCCGCTGCTCATGAATTCTGTATCAATGAGAAGCAAGTAAGAGAATGGCGAAAAAATAAAACACCACTAAAAGACATGCCAAGAAGCAAGAAGAAATGTCCAACAAGGTGTGCTTCATTTCCTGAGCTGGAGAAAGATCTCAATAATTGAATTGTTGAATGTCGACAAAATGGGTACATTGTCACTAGAACTGGAATTCGTTTGCGTGCTCTGCAAATGTCGAAAGATGACAAATACAAGTCAGTAAAGCCGTCAACGTTTGTCGCATCAGCAGGTTGGTGTACTCACTTCATGAACCGTCATGGTCTCTGTCTTCATCAGTGAACAAAGATAGCGCAAAAGCTGCCAAGAGATCTGGAAGAAAAAAACCGAATCTTTCCAAAGGTGTATTATAAAATATCAAAAGGAATATGCATTTGAACTGTCACAAATAGGAAATATGGATGAAACACCAATGACAGTCGATCTCCTGAGCAACAGTGATGTTGGTGAAAAAACCATTTTAATTAAAATCACTGGCCATGAAAAAATCCATTTTACAGTGGTTTTATCGTGTTGGGCAAATGGATCAAAGCTCCCTCCTGTTAGTTTTTAAAAGAAAAACCTTGCCTAAAAACATGAAATTTCCTGCTGGTGTCATCATCATACGTGCACACGAAAAGGAATGGATGGATGAAAGTGAGACTACTGAATGCCTGGAAAAAGTGTGGAATAAGAGACCAGGAGCTCTTTTCAAGAAACCTGCTATGCTTGTGTGGGACATGTTCAGGGCACACAAGACGGATGAGGTGAAAAATGTGGCCAAAAATATGAAAACTACTTTGGCTGTAATACCTAGAGGTTTAACTTCAGTTCTACAACTGCTTGATGTCTGCCTGAACAAAGCCTTTAAAGACAGGCTACGCAAAATGTGGTCTGAATGGATGTGCTCAGGCATGGCAAAGTTGACAAAAAGGTGTGAATCTTATGAAGCCCAAAATCAATCTGGTCAACCAGTGGGTCAAGGACGCGTGGGTGTCCATTCCCTCGGAAATGATAGAAAAATAATTTAGGAAATGCTGTATCAGCAATGCATTCGACAGGTCACAAGATGATGCTATATTTGATGACGACACAACAGAGACTGATGATGAGAAGGAATCTGAGTCTGAAGACGACACTGCTGACGTCTATGACAATTCAGGTGCAGCTGTGACTGAAGCCGAGTTTAATGAACTGTTTGGTGAATCAGAGACTGATTCAGACTTTGAAGGATTTTAAGACTTTTTAAAGTCTCATATTGTTCTAAGTTACCTGCTTTAAATATCCATTTACTGATTTTAAATATTGACTGTAATTTTGAAGATGAATACATATTTGTTGTTATTATTATAACCACAAGAGGTTTTTCGTTAGATTACATTAAAATAATTCTAGCACAACTTTTGAGTGTTTCTTGTGACGCCAACTTTTAAAATATAGCAGGGGTTGGAAAACTTTGTCTCCCAGCCCATCAGGGTAAGCTGCTGGCAGGTCGGGACGTTGTTTTTACTTAAAGCGTCTGCAGGCGCAGAGCCCTTCAGCTCCCAGTGGCCGCGGTTTGCCGTTCCCAGGCAATGGGAGCTGTGGGAAGCCAAAGTTTGCCAACCCCTGAAATATAGGGTCGGCTTATGAAAGGGTAATACAGTTTTTGCTATTTTTACCTATCCATCTTCGGGGGTCGGCTTATAAACGAGTATATACGGTAGTCATTTTCCACAAGCATGTCAAGACTGGTGTCTTTGCAAATCTCCATTCCCAACTTCTGCTCCCACTGGGAATCAGATGAACCTGGGCCCAAAAGGGTTCAACTGGACGCACCATCTGGGGCCAAGGGTAGTAGTCTGCTTGCTTCCGCCCCATGTCCCCAAGGAATTGACAGCATGACCGCTCTCCTCCAAAAGGCCAGTTACACAGTTTACCATCTGAATCTAAGTTGCAGGTTGCTTGCCTGGGTGGACAGATGCTGAGTCAGTCACTCTGTCCTGGGCATTTCCTCCCAAGTGACTAGCGTGGGGACATTCATGTGTTGACAACATAACTGACCCATGATGCTGGCAAAGGCACAGCCAACCATTTACAGGGCTGTCATTTTTCTATAAAAATCCTTTCCCCGCTTTCTCTTATTGTGGCGCCCTCTAGAACACATCTCTTTACGCGCTCTACAGTGGGATCCATCCTTTGTTCAGCAGCAAATTCCTAGCAGCTAACAATTGGGATAGCATCTTCAGTCACAGATGACAACAACCCCACCCCTCTGCCCCTGTTGCCTTCTGCTGTGAGAGAGCCAGCCTCAGCACCCACTCCCCCTCACGCCTGGAAACAAGCTGCATCCTTTTGCTGCTGCAGAAGCAAAGAGATTTTCTCTATCTCCCTCAGCAGTCTCTGGGCCTTTACCCTTCCTCTCTGGGATCCCAGCAGAACATTCCCTTTTGCTGCGAGTTACCACCTTAACAGCTTTAGCTACATGGAGAAAAGTCATTCCCAACAAGCATGTCGATGGAGATAGCATCCACCAACCCCACTTTTAAAATACTTTCTAAACTATCATATTTTATATGCATCTTGCTAAAAGGCACAACAACCCTGAATTCTCCTACTAATAGCAGCTCTGGCATTTGACCTGGCAACGTCACCTTCTTGAACCATACTCTGTTTAACCAAATAAATTTGTTCACCTGTATCTTTCCATCTCATGCATTCCCTGTCATTAATTTTAACACAGTCTTCACAAGCCTCATATCTAGCTCTGCAGAGCCAAGGCTCACAAAACCAATACTGTAAGTTTCAGGTGACTCAGACGCTTGTGGGTTGAGGACAGCAGAATTAACATGGGCTGCCTGCGGCTGGTTTGCTTTCAGCTCTGGGCAACAATTTCTTAGATGTTCAGAAGACTTACGTTGGTAGCCCCTTTTGGGCTCATCACCCCTTTCAGGAGCCTTGGGAGAGACACTACCAGGAGAGGAATGACTTTGGGGAAGTGAGACCGTAGCCTCCCAGCTCCCTTCCTTTTTCCCCAGGGGTAAAACAGGGACCCTGCTTCCCCCCAGGTTTAAACCCCTCTTTCTGTGATTTTCTCACAACAGAAGACTGGGTTTGCTCAAAGGCATCTGCTAGTGCACCCATTTCTTCCACAGATGTCACAGTTTTATCCCAGAGACACTGTTGCACCTCATCTTTACATATACTCAAGAAATGTTCCTGAGCAAAGAGGTTGATCATGTGGTCACGATTTTAAACACCTTTCCCCTGAACCCACTTCCTTATCAGATCATTCTTCCTGTATACATATTCACCATTATTCATACACACATCTCTCAAGATTTTTAAATTTTGCCCTATATACCTCAGGAGTAATTTGGAACCTTTTCAAAACAGTCTCTTTAAATTTAGAGCATTCTAAAGCACCCCTGAATTGGCATTTCATTAAATACATTTCAAGCTTTACCAGAGAATTTTGCAATCAGGATGGGGACCTTCTTGTTATCAGGAATTTCATGGACTTCACCTAGCCTCTCAAAAGTGGTGAAATACTCCATGATACAGTCGGACTCTTTGTATGCAGGACAAAGTTGTTGCCAGTTAGAAATTTTTGGAGTGATGGGAATCGTTGGAGTTGGGGGGGTTCTGGTTCTGCTTTTCCATCAGATCCAGTTGGTATTTGCATTCTCTCTCCTTCTCGTCATCCTCTTTGGTTTTCAGCTCCATGGCTGTTGTGTGTGTAGCTTCTTCCCTGGCAGCCTCCGCCTGCTTTACCGCCAAGATTTGTGGTGCTTTCTTTCTTTCTCTGCTACCTGCATTCAGTACAGCTCTAACTTTGCAACTGCTTCGCTCTTGCTCATCTTTATGCTTTTTTCTGCTCCTATTTCCCTTTCCCAGAATAAGTAAACAGAAAATAACAAAAATGTAATCTTTTCTTGACTGTATTCAGCCACCACACTTAAAGTCTCACTTAAACTCTGTACACTGCTGTATGAAGTATAAATCTCTCTCAGTACAATAAACTGTGCATTTCATTCTGCACGCTGGTGCCACAGTAGCATGCCCAGGGGTACAACCTGGACTGTGGAATTACTATGCCCCCTTGACTCTCTAGCTCAGGGTCTCTCTCACACTGCTCTGCAAGTGATAAACAGCCCCTTCAGGCTTTGCTGTCACGCAACCATTAGCATGTGAAGGCACACCTACAGTTGCATGCAGGCTCTCACAACCACTCATGAACTCTATACAGGGAGGCACCCGCAAATTCCCCCAGCCTTGCACCCCAGACATGTGCATCTTACACTGCTCAAGACCCCCTTGATCAGAGTAAGCTCATTAATTACTTCTTCATACGATTAAAGGATATGAATATGCACTAGCCTTCGAAACCTGACTAGATTCCCAAACTTCAATCAAAAACATATTGGCTTAAACTTATTTTAATGTTTTATCTATTAACTACAGAAAGATAGATTTTAAGTGGTTATAAGTGGTATTGGCATAGAAGTTCAAAACTGGATATAAAAGAAAATCGCAGTCTAATTCCTAAACTTTATCAAGCTAAAACAAGTTTGAAACAATAAGGTTTCTCTTACCCAAAAGCCTACAGCAGTCTGTGCTAACTGGAAAGCTTTTCCAGTTAGGACCACTTCCCCCAGTTAAAATTTTCTGGAGGAGGAGAGATGATGTCATTGTCCCTTATTTTATACTCTTGTCCAAGTGCCGGAAAGATTCTTGCTGCGTCATGGGGATTAGACAGCTCCTATGGCGTACGTGCTCGAACAACTGTCTTTCATGTGAATTGTAAATCTCTTGATTACAACCCCCCTACTGGTGAACGGCCAGTGATGGTCATTTAACATCTGGCTGGGTGTTGGTGGCTCCTTTGTTGCTACTGAAGAGCCAACCTCTGGGCGTTTCCCAGACTCACAGCTTTTTTCAGTAACAAACATATAGCAAAATCTCATAACTTTATATACGATACATTTTGACAGAACAATGATGCTCAATAGATTATAACTTTCTAACTGATACCTCATAAGGCATACTTTGTACAAAACATATCATAATCATGTAACTGTGGTGAATATGGGTTTTGGGGTGCTATTCTGAGATTGTTGTTCATCCTTCGAGTTCAAAGAGGACCATGACATCACTGATTGGTTTGGTTTCTGTGAACACACGAGTGGCTGATCAGGCCAATTTGAGCTTTGAACTGCCTGTTGCACACTGAGCAAGAGATGCCACTATGGGTTGCTTGATTAACAGCGGACATGCTGCTGTTGTGAGATTTACGCTGCTGACACTTCTGTTCTGCCTTAGCAGTTTTCTTCTGCTCACAGACTGTAGCTCCAGTATGGATGAGACTTTACCAGGTAGAACAATCATGAGCAAAATCTTCCCAAATCTCTGGGTCTATGTTGAAGTACCTCAAGGATAGGTTTCAAGGACTTCCTCAAGTTTTCTTCTGGTCTCCTTGAGAGAACTTTCCATCCTTTAGCTCACCATGAAGATCTCTTTTGGCAGTCACTCATCTGACATTCTGGTGACATGGCCTGCCCATCCCATCTGAGAGTTAATCAACAGAGTACGGATGCTTGGAATACCTGCCCGTATGAGAACCTCAGAATCTGGAACTTTGTCTTGCCATCTTATCCTCATCAGCTTCATAACATGGCATCTGTACACCCTCCAGGTTTCACATACATACATCAGAGTTGGCAACATAATGGCTTTCAGGGGGCTTTTGTTGACTAATGCCTCTGTACTCCCACACATTTACACATAGTCTGCCAAAGGGCACACTTGCTTTGGCAATTCTAGCATTGGTTTGGTCATCGATGTGAATGGCATGTGACAGTGTACTGCCGAGGTACATGAACTTGTTCACTACCTGGAGGGTTTGGCCATTCACTGTGATAGTAGGCTCTATGTAAGGCTGTCCTGGTGAAGGCTGGTACATCACTTCTGTCTTTTTTATGTTGATTGTGAGACCAAAATTGTCACAAGCTGAAGAGAAATAGTCCATGCCCCGCTGCATGTCAGACTCAGATTTGGCACTCAGGGAACAGACATCAGCAAACAGAAGATGACGAATAGTCACTTCCTGTACCTTCATCTTTGCCTGTAGTCTCCTCAGACTGAAAAACTTGCAATCAGTCCAGTATCTGATGCCAATCCCGTTGTCACAGTCACAAAGGGCATCTGTAAGTATGGCAGAAAACACAATACTGAAGAAGGTTAGGGCCAACACACAGTGCTGCTTGACTCCAGTGGTGACTAGGAACAGTTCAGATGACTCACCATCGTCCATAATGTCAGTGAGCATGCCATCGTGTAACTATCGAACCATTGCAATGAATTTCTCCGGGCACCCGAATGTTGCCATGATCTGCCAAAGGCCCTCCCGACTGACTGTATGTATCCAGATAATCAGCTTGGAGACGATAAGCCTGTGATCGGTCCTGCATTCTGCACTTCTTGTAGCCTTTGTCACTAACATCCTGTCTGTCTTCTCCCAATGATGACGTAGTCAGTGAGATGCCAGTGCTTGGAACGCAGATGCAGCCAAGAAGTCTTGTTACGGTTTGACAGGTGAAAGACTGGGTTGGTGATGAGGAGGTCATGTTCGGCACATTTCATCAGCAGGAGGAACCCGTTGCTGTTGCATTCCCAAGGCCTTTTCCAATGACACCAGGTCATGCCTGGTAATCTGTGCCAACTCTAGCACTGAAGTCATCAAGGTTGATGAGCTTGTCTGCCTTTGGCATTTCTGCAACAAGGGGCCCCAAGTCTTCGTAAAAATGGTTCTTGATCACATTTGGGATGGTCATGGTGCGTGCATAGGTGCTGGTGATAGTGCACATCTTTTCCCAAACAGTGGGAGTCTCATTAGCACAAGTGTATCTTTCACACCCTTTGGGAAATTCGTAAGTTTGCTAACTGTGTTTTGATAGTAAACCCAACACCAGCTTCATGTCGCTCTTCATTACTACAGCCACTCCAGAAGAAGGTATAGCCAGCTCCTTTTTCAGTAAGTTTTCCTTCTTCAGCTAGGCAAGTTTCACTCAGGGCCACTATCTGGATGTTACATCTGGCCAGTTCTCTACCAACTAGAGCTGTTCTTTTCTCCGATTTATCTGCTGTTGTGCAGTCCATTAATGTGTGCACATTCAAAGCACTGATGGTGAGTGGTGTCACCTCCGTCTTTTTTGGTACAATGCATCACAAACAGTGATGCCACAATCTCCCTTGGAAGATTATTCCAGAGCTTCACTAGCCTTATTGTTAGAATTTTTTTTCTTAATATCTATCCTAAACCTACCTTGTGACAAAGTAAGCAGATTGGTTCAGTTTTAATTCAAAGTGAACCAAATTTTTTTTTCCGGCTTTTGCAAGTTGGCCACCAAACTTTAAAAAAAAAAAAAATCAATTATCTGTTCAGCTCTAGTCTAAAGCTAACTAGCAGCATATTGATACTAAATCCCCCGATGGGCAAAGATGACTGGCATTGTTTATTCTGTCCCCTGGCAAACTATAATCATGAAGTTAGGGCAATGTTATACACCAGTGTAAAAGTTCTGAAACTATCAGTGAATCTTAACACTCTCCCTCCTGCCAAAAAAGGCAATGGAGTAAACTGTATTTTTGTGGCCCCCACACAAAATATTTCTTAAGGCTCTGGAGATTCCTCCTCTGACTTCAGCAGCAACGAAGTAGATACCATACCTGTACTGGTAGAGAATTACCCAACTGATTTTTCTTAGTGTGAAAAGGCCCTACAAGAGAATGGCTACAATGAAGCAGATGTAAGGAGGAAGTCATACAATTAGGACTGCCAACAGTCCCATGCTATAAAAGGACATCCACATTTAAATAAAAATGTGCCTGTCCTATACTAAATCCATTTGGAATACCTTTTATCCCATATTTCTAGGGCCCTGTGAAACAATCACAGGAAGGTGGAAGCAAGCATGAGCTCATAGCGCACAGCAATGGCATGTTGGAGCAGCAGTTCATGATGGGGAAGGACTCAGCAGCCAGTTTTATGCTTCACAAATGACCTTCCTAATACCCCTGCCAGGTGATGTAGACATCAGTCTGGCAGTACAAGACCAGGATTCCAGTCACTCTGAAGTTCGGATTGCTGACATAAAAAAGAGATGGCCCACTATTGTAAAAGATGCAGACTTAAAACCTAGTACTAAAAAGACAGTTTCCAGCCACTTCCATCTATACCACACCAAACAGCTTACCATCCACCTGAATGGACGCTCTCTGGACCACAATCCAAAGCCTGTGTATCTAGGTGTTACATTGGACCACACCTTGACTTTCAATGAACATCTTATCAAAGCCTCGTTGAAGACAAGAAATAACCTGTAACATGATTAGTCTACAATGCAAAGTGCACCTGTCACAAATATTCAGGTGGCGAGGGAATTAAAATGATGAAATTGGTGAAGCATACAGAAACTTTAAGCTTTAGTCAATACAAACAAATATAACTGAAATCATACTGAAAATCAACATACATAAGTTTAAGAATACGATAAGTACAGTAAAATCATTTCCTGTATTGTCCAGACTTATAATCTTACACCGTGCATATCTACAACCTTATGGAGAACCATTAGAAACAAAGGTGGAAGAAACAGTCAGTGGAGCGCATCACAGCATTGGTCCTGATTTGTTTACAGAGTCTTTGAGAACTTTTATGAAACCATTCAGATACATATTTGTCTCCTTCTGTGACCATATTAAACCTTGGATCTGTGACCATATTAAACCATCTGTGGCATTCCAGGTGCCTATGCTTAGACTTCTGACCACTGACGTAAGCAATTTGGGTCAATTAATTTCTTAATAAATTATATGTATCAATATGGTTATTTCTATAGTTAGCATATTGCACAAACCCCAAACTGCCCTCCTATTTAGAGATAACTTGTGTAAGTTTGTGATGTATCTTTTCTTCTGTGGTCAACTTGTCAGAAAATGCATTGCTAAACTATCAGAAGATACATATTGCTAACTTATAACCTTAGGTCAAGCATGTTTTCCATAATCTTCCATCAAACACACAATACCAAGTTCTACGAGGCCACACTATAAACCCTTAATACTTCATACCAAAAATCTACAGCTAAGCTGTCATAAATATGAAGGGAGTGGGTCTGATGCAGTACTATAAAATCCTCTTCCCAGTAAAGGGTTAAGAAATGCAGGTAGCCAGACTGACACCTGACCTGGCTGGCATCTGACCAATGAGGGGACAAGATACTTTCAAATTTTGGGAGGGGGGAAGGCTGTGTGAGTGTCTCTGTCTGAGTCAGAGTGATCTTGGAAGACAGAAGGAACCTACAGAAAATCAAACCTCCCTTTTCTGAAGTAAGTTTAGATAGCATAGCAAATAGATTTCTGTTTAATTTTGCTTGGTGTATTCCCTGTGTTAGAAGGGGCGGGGGGGGGGGGTTATTCATGGTTTTCTGTAACTTTAAGGTTTTGTCCAGAGGGGGAAATCTCTCCGAGTTTGGAAATTAAGTGCCCTGTAAAATAGTTACCATCCTGATTTTACAGAGATGATTTTACCTTCTTTATTTTTAATAAAATCCTTCTTTTAAGAAGCTGACTGTTTTCTATGGTGTTAAAACCCAGGGGGTGGGTTTTTAGATCACTGTGTAACCAATCGGTTGGGAGATTGTTCTCAAGCTTCCCAGGAAAGGGGGTGTACGGCTTGAGGGGGTAGTTTGAGGGGGAGGGAAGTTCAAGTGATTCCTTTCCTGGATTCCTGTTAGACATTTGATGGTGGCAGCGAAAGAAGCATTTCTCAGGGTGCAGGGAATTTTGTACCTTGGGGGTTTTTAACCTAAGGTGGTAAAAATAAGCTTAGGGGCTCTTAATGGGGGTCCCCACGTCTTTACCCTAGAGTTTAGAGTGGGGAGGGAACCCTGACATAAGCCTATTTTAATACATAGATTTTGGTTCTTCTACTTCCTCTTACAGCTTAAATAACCAGCATTATTATTTCTATAAACTTTCTTAGATTATATTTCACCCAAAACTATAGATCCTCCAAGATCAGGTCTGGAGTCAACAGCCAAGAAACCTGGTTAGTAAATTGGGTCCCTACATAGTCTCTGCACATTAGCTGAATGTAAAAAATGCTGTGCTTTCCTTGTGTTACTCTGTAGCAGAGTATCCTCCATTCTTTTCACACAGGGCTAATAGACATTCAGCTAAATGAAACTGTGCATCTAATAACAGGTACCATGAGACTGACTGTAATCGAGTCCTTGGTAGGCTGGGTGGCCTAGTGGTTGCTGCGCGCGCGCACACACACACACACACACACTCAATAATGGAGGCAGTGGTAGGGCTGCCTGGGCCTGCCCACTCCACTGGGCTCTGACCGAGGGCCCTAGGAGGCTCAACAGCCCAAGGCAGCCCTTTGAGTTACTCTCCCTAGATCACTTCCCACTACTGCTTTCCTCCCTCCGCTTCTGGTACCAAGTAAGATAGAGAAACCAAACGGTCAGTCTCAACTGGTCTCAGCATACAGTCCTATTCCCTCAGGGAGACTTCTCCAACACCTTTGTCAGAAACCTTCTAGGTAGGTCTGTCTTCATCCCCAGTCTCCCCCCTTCCGAGCTGGGTTGCTCCTTTTTCAACCGTGTCTCCAATCGGAGTGTGCTCTGCAGGGCAGAAGGGTTGGGGCCACCTGGGCCCAGTACTGTCCTTTAATTCCTTCTGGCCCAATGTGGGGTTTGTATACCCATCACACTGACCAGTCTGCCCTGGCTGCCAGTCGTGTCCAACTACAGCTCTCCTGACATCAGGTGAAATGTCTGCTCCTTAAGGTGAAAGACATGCCACAGAATCTGCTCCTTAAGGTGCAAGACATGCCACATCTACCCCTCTTTAAAGATATGTAATCCACTGAGCCCTCATCTCAACTCGAGACACCAAATTTGGACAAGACTCCTAAGCAATCTCAACATTTCCTCCAGTTGGCAATTATGTGATAAGAACAAGCTTCAAATATAGCCATGCCTATCACACGACAGCTCCAACAGCCCAATCCACTGGTTTTGACCTTCTGTGCCACATTTGGGTAAAACTCAGATCACCTCAGATGTGAAGTGATCAGATGTACGGCTAATGACTAAATGGGGCCTTTGTAATTCCCCCCTTTGTTGCAGTGATCTGTTAGAAGATGTAGGCCACATACTCGGAGGCTGCACCTCTCAGCAAGGGCTGTCTAGTATCTCATAGAATTTCATAATGACTTTCCCTCACTGACTTGAGAAAAAAAAAAAAAAAAGTGAACCGCGGCCCCTGGGAGCTGCAGGGGCCTATGCCTGCGGACGGTCAATGTCAGCAAAATATCTCACGTACCGCTACCAGATTACCCTGATGGGCCGCAGATTGCCCACCACTGATTTGTTTAATTGCTACTGCATCTACATAGATCTATCTATCTATCTATCTAGGAGCTTTACTCATCCACTTCCAAAAATTTCTGCCATCAAGATGTACTGTATTTAGTTTGTACCACAGTGTTCACAGCTATGTGCAGAGGTACCAGTAGATCAAATTCTTTATAATGTGCCATTCTTTCAAAAAATAAGTCTGACACTTTAACCAGAAACAGTATACTAAAAGTTTTCACAACAACGATTAATAAACATTTATTGCTGAAAGCATGAATGTTATTTTATTCAGCTTAATTTGCCAGTTCTTGAAGATTAATGGTTAGAAAGCAACTATAGCACATATAAAACAGACTAAGTAAATGTCCAAGATACAGTCACATAATAGGATAAGAGTTTGGGGCACATAAAAAGAATATTTTCCACTTAGTAAATTAGCAGATCACAAACACCACACTTCAATACAGTGTTTAAAGAACTTTGTAACTTTGTAGATCAGATCCAGTCCTATAACTAAACAGCGGTAATCATCTAATTACTTCTGCCCACATGCACATTTTAGGAAGCAAGCACGTACACCTTAATCTGCATTTGGTGTTCTAAGAGATGGACTCTGTAGAAAACCCACCCATTGTTATAGTGTGTAAGTTCTCATATGCTCTAAACAAAAACAAAAATATCAAGTATCTATTAATTATAAGGAGGCACTGCCTTTGTTGAATTCTAAGTTGAAATTCCATCTGCCTCTGTGTGTAATGAATTAATCCACAGGGCAACAGGAGCTCTTATTTCAAAGGCATTAGATCTGCTTTAACTGTAAAGAAATGGAAATCTCTTTGTAATATAAATTTCAGGCCCAATCCTATTCCATTGAAGTCAATGAGAATGGTTTAAGAGAAGGAGCAGGCCCATAATCACAGTTTCAAAGTTACTGTACAAAAACTTATATCAATTATGCCAGAACACTACAAGTTAACAAGTGTATTAGATCAAGAATGGACAGATGGGGAGCTTATTGTAAACAAGGCAAGCTTGTTTGTGTCATTCCAATCAATAACTGAAAAGAGAGCCAGTCAATGTGAACAGTAATAGCTCTGGTGATTTGTTTGCAAATCATTTCTCTCACTCTCTCTCTCTCTCACACACACACAGAGCAATTATCCAAGTAATTAGAAAAAAATCATGATTTTATACTATAAACCAAATATGGCTTGAAGAAGGCAGGGAAGAAGGAAAACAACATTTCAGAAGCAACAGAAAGGCTTATGGAGAGCCTAGGGGAAAAAAAACTATTGTGGTTACACGGCATGTCAAAAAATAATGAATTTTACAAATCAGAATTCCACAAATCCACTCATCTATGGTACCACACACCTCATTAAATGTGCCAGAACTGCTGTTGAAAAGCACCTCATGGGAAAAATTACATGACCCATGTTAAAGAAAGATATTTTGCCTATCTCAACCATCATAATCTGTAATCACATACATACAGTTAAATCATTTAAAAAGTCAGGCTGCCCCAAGATACATAGTGACAAATGATCCTAAACTAATGTATCATTTCTACTTAATCAAGAGGTTTCACAGGAATCGCACAGGTTGAAGAATTTGGCTGACACCACATTTCAAGAGAATATTTGAGTTTAAAAACCAAGGGTATATTTTGTAAATAAAAGGTAAATGAAATATATTTAGATTCTGTCACATAGGAGAAGAAAAGTGTCCTGTATGCACAAGGTCAACAAGAAAACCAAACATATAAAGCACTCTGAAGTTAAGGCAGCAAATATCAAGTTATAGACGGATATATAGTGTGCATTTTCTTCACAAACCATGCCCTTCTTTCCAACTATACAGATTATCTATTTAATAGACTGAGTTTTCCAGACAGCCTCTTTAAAAGATACCTGAAAATTTAGAAGTTTGATTTATTAATACATGAAAAAAAGCATTGCAAGTGCTAATCAAAGGAACTGTGTACCCAACCTACCCGCAGAAACATGGGATTTTGGAAGATATACAAAATGTATAAATGGCATTCATTACTATTTATCCTAGTCAATCTTTAAAGCACTGAACCCTGACATTGTACTGGTATTTACCAATTTATTGTAACGTCTTCCAGAGAAAAGACTAATACCATTTTTGTACTCTACTATTAGGACTTTTTAAGCAGATAGTTAATGAAAACTGTTACTTCCTAAAACTGGCAGAAATGGGTGACTGAAATATGCTCCACAGAGCACAGAACAATGTGAATATGTTTAAATTATGTAACTAATAAGAGTGTATGTTTTAAAGAGATGCTGTCAGGTTATAAGTATTTAAAAAATGGATTTTCCTAGGCTATTTATCAATACCACCTTAACTAAAAGAGTTTTACAATTTTAATGTACTTTTGACAACTTATTTAAAAGCGAACACTGTTTACTTTTTGTATTTCATTCCTATGGGGAAAAGAAGACTAGTAAGTTTCACTTTCTGATCTCATGCACTGGCACAGCACTGCAATGTCTGAGTTGCAAATACTGCAGGTGAATGTTTAAACTCAAACAAAACACTATTTTCTTTCCCACACCCCACCCCCCCATTTATTCTGTAAGTTAAATATATAACCTTATAAAAAAATTGTTTTGTACATACTGAGGGGCAAGGGTAAGAATTATAAAATTTAAATCTTGAGCCTAAGCCACCTGACACTATCCCTTTAAACAAATAGTAGCCAAAATAAAAAGTTCGTTCTCATTTTAAGGTTCATTAGTATTTTGACCAGAGCTACTCATGTATCGGAGAGCAGGTTTACCATGCTACTTTTTTGTTCAGCATGTTAATGAAGATAGCCCAAACACATGGCTTATTACATCCAAATAAGCCTAATGATGTATATTCAATACTTCCTCTTCCAGAGGGTGGTTTGGGAACCTGCTAAATTTGGACAAGACTGTCTTCTCTAGTTCATCACTAATCAGGGGATGGGCTTCACGAGGGATCCAATCCTAATGAACACCCTTATCTACCACTGATCTCTACATCAGTCCAAGGCATTCAGCACCTCACAAGATCAGGGCCTAGGAGAAGAACTTATGTGAACACCTCCTGTCTTCCTTGTCATCTGAAGAATGGGATCGCTCAGAAAGGAGTCTGCAGGGGCTGGTGCCAGAGGCTCTTCTTTTTCAAACAATAGGCTCCTGAAATGTGAACAGCCCAAATATCTGCATATTCCACGTACTTTTATCATTGTTCATACTAGGGCAGTCAATTAATCATAGTTAACTCATGCGATTAACTCAAAAAAATTAATCGCAATTAAAAAAATTAATCACGATTGATGACAGTTTTAATCACACTGCTAAACAGAATACCAATTAAGATTTATTAAAATATTTTTAGATGTTCTACTTTTTCAAATACATTGATTTCAATTACAACACAGAATACAAGGTGTACAGAGCTCATTTTATATTATTTTTTATTCCAAATATTTGCACTGTAAAAGTGATAAACAAAACAAACAGTATTTTTCAATGCACCTCATACAAGTAGTGTAGTGCAGTCTCTGTCATAAGGTGCAACTTACAAATGTACTTTTTTTTTGTTACATAACTGCACTCAAAAACAAAGCAATGTAAAACTTTGGTGCCTACAAGTCTACTCAGTCCTACTTCTTGTTCAGCCAACCAAGTGTGTTTAAATTTATGGGAGATACTGCTGCCCACTTCTTATTTATAATGTCACCTGAAAGTGAGAATAGGTGTTCACGTGGCACTTTTGTAGCCAGAATTGCAAGATATTTACATGCCAGATATGCTAAACATTCGTATGCCCCTTCATTCTTTGGCTACCATTCCAGAGGACATGCTTCCATGCTGATGATGCTCGTTAAAAAAAATTGTGTGTTAATGAAATTTGTGACTGAACTCCATGGGGGACTCTTGTATGTCTCCTGCTCTGTGTTACCCACATTCAACCATATATTTCATGTTATAGCAATCTCAGATGATGACCGAGCCCATGTTCATTTCAAGAACACTCTCACTGCGGATTTGACAAAACGCAAAGAAGGTACCAACATGAGATTTCTAAAGATAGCTACAGCACTCAATCCAAGGTTTAAGAATTTGAAGTGCCTTCCAAAATCTGAGAGGGACAAGGTGTTGTCAGGGTTCCCTCCCAACTCTAAACTCTAGGGTAAAGACGTGGGGACCCTCATGAAGAGCTCCTAAGCTTATTTTTACCATCATAGGTTAAAACCCCCAAGGTACAAAATTCCCTGCACCCTGAGAAATGCTTCTTCCACTGCCACCATCAAGTGTTCTAAACAGGAATCCAGGAAAGGGGACCACTTGAAGTTCCCTTCCCCCAAAAATATCCTCTCAAGCCCGTACCCCCCCTTCCTGGGAAGCTTGAGAATAATCTCCTAACCAGTTGGTTACACAGTGATCTAAAAAAACCCACCCCCGGGGTTTTTAACACCATAGAAAACAGTCAGCTTCTTAAAAGAAGGATTTTATTAAAACAAAGAAGGTAAAATCAGCATGGTAACTAATTTACAGGGTACTCAATTTCCAAACTCAGAGAGATTCCCCCTCTGGACAAACCCTTAAAGTTACAGGGAAAAAAAGGAATAACCCCTCCCTCTAACACAGGGAACACACACCAAGCAAAATAAACAGAAATCTACTCGCTATGCTGACTAGACTTACTTTAGAAAAGTGAGGATTTGATGAAAAGATGACTGGTTCCTTTTTACTCCAAGATCACTCTGAGTCTGACAAAGACCCACACACAAAGCTTTCCCCCTCCCAAGATTTGAAAGTATCTTGTCCCCCCATTGGTCAGATGCCAGCCAGGTCAGGTGTCAGTCTGGCTACCTGCATTTCTTAACCCTTTACTGGTAAGAGGATTTTATCTGCATCAGACCCTCTCCCCCTTCCCTTTATATTTATGACAGGTGTGGAGTATGCTTTCAGGAGTCTTAAAAGAGCAACGCTCCGATGCAGAAACTACAGAACCCGAACGACCAAAAAAAACAAACAAACAAAAAAATCATCCTTCCGCTGGTGGCATCTGACTCAGATGATGAAAATGAACATGTGTTGGTCCACACTGCTTTGGATCGTTGTTGAGCAGAACCCGTCATCAGCATGGACATATGTCTTCTGGAATGGTGGCTGAAGCATAAATGGACATATGTGGTGGCTGAAGCATAAAGGGACAAACACGTGGACAAGGGTGATCCAGTAGACATAGTGTACTTAGATTTCCAGAAAGCCTTTGACAAAGTCCCTCACCAAAGGCTCTTGCGTAAATTAAGTTGCCATGGGATAAGAGGGAAGATCCTTTCATGGACTGAGAACTGGTTAAAAAACAGGGAACAAAGGGTAGGAATAAATGGTAAATTTTCACAATGGAGAGGGGTAACTGGTGGTGTTCCCCAAGGGTCAGTCCTAGGACCAATCCTATTCAACTTATTCATAAATGATTTGGAAGAAGGGGTAAACAGTGAGGTGGCAAAGTTTGCAGATGATACTAAGCTGCTCAAGATAGTTAAGACCAAAGCAGACTGTGAAGAACTACAAAAAGATCTCCCAAAACTAAATGATTGGGCAATAAAATGGCAAATGAAATTTAATGTGGATAAATGTAAAGTAATGCACATTGGAAAAAATAACCCCAACTATACATACAATATGATGGGGGCTAATTTAGCTTCAGCTAATCAGGAAAAAGATCTTGGAGTCATCGTGGATAGTTCTCTAAAGACGTCCATGCAGTGTGCAGCGGCAGTCAAAAAAGCAAACGGGATGTTAGGAATCATTAAAAAAGGGATAGAGAATAAGATGGAGAATATCTTACTGCCCTTATACAAATCCATAGTGCGCCCACATCTTGAATACTGCATACAATTGTGGTCTCCTCATCTCAAAAAGGATATACTGGCATTAGAAAAGGTTCAGAGAAGGGCAACTAAAATGATTAGGGGTTTGGAACGGGTCCCATATGAGGGGAGAGTAAAGAGGCTAGGACTTTTTAGCTTGGAAAAGAGGAGACTAAGGGGGGATATGATAGAGGTATATAAAATTATGAGTGATGTGGAGGAAGTGAATAAGGAAAAGTTATTTACTTGTTCTCATAATAAAAGAACTAGGGGCCACCCAATGAAATTAGTGGGCAGCAGGTTTAAAACAAATAAAAGGAAGTTCTTCTTCACAGAGCGCACAGTCAACCTGTGGAACTCCTTGCCTGAGGAGGCTGTGAAGGCTAGGACTATAACAGGGTTTAAAAGAGAACTGGATAAATTAATGGAGGTTAAGTCCATTAATGGCTATTAACCAGGATGGGTAAGGAATGGTGTCCTTAGCCTTTGTTTGTCAGAGGGGGGTGATGGATGGCAGGAGAGAGATCACTTGATCATTACCTGTTGGGTCCACTCGCTCCGGGTCACCTGGCATTGGCCACTGTCGGTGGACACAATACTGGGCTGGATGGACCTTTGGTCTGACCCAGTACAGCCTTTATGTTCTTATATGGCTCTTTAGCACATCTGTCACGTAAAAATATCTTGCGACACCAGCTACAACAGTGCCATGTGAACACCTGTTCTCACTTTCAGGTGACCTTGTAAACAAGAAGCAGCAGCATTATCTCCCGCAAATATAAACAAACTTGATTGGCTGAACAAGTAGGACTGAGTGGACTTGTAGGTTCCAAAGTTTTACATTGTTTTATTTGTGAATGCAGTTATTTTTTGTACATAATTCTACATTTGTAAATTCAAATTTCATGACAAAGAGATTACACTACAGTACTTGTATTAGGTGAACTGAAAAATACTATTTTTTGCTTTTTTACAGTGCAAATATTTGTATTTATAAATCAAAAATAGAATACAAAGTGTACAGTGCTCACTTTATATTTGTGTTGTAATTGAAATTAATATATTTGAAAGGGTAGAAAACATCGAAAAATATTTAAATAAAATGGTATTCTATTATTGTTTAACAGTATGATTAATCACCATTAATTTTTTTAATCGCTTGACAGCCCTAGTTCATACCCAACATTTCCCAAAACATAACAAATTTCAACCCATTATATTTCAAGCTTAAGTAATGTATTTTGTAGAACAATTAAAGGAAAATAAGGGTCAAAGCAAGTAAGTGGTGTGTCTGTTTTCCTTCCTTTCATTTTTAGGCTTTGAGAAAAATCTGCATATAGTGTCTCACTAGGACTGTGCCAGCATGATAGCACCCTCATCACCACAAATCACAAATTTGTCAAGACTGAGTCAAAGCAAGACAGAGTCCTTCAAGCAAAATTAAATCCCCTCACTTATTTACACAGTGCCATTAAGCGTACATGGCGTGCTGTAAACACAAGGGGAAGTTTCTACTCTCTACCACCAAAGCTTACACTTTAAAGGTGAGAATTCTCCAGTTAGCTCTGTGGAGGCATGGGTCCACCTGCACTGAGTTCATTGTAGGCACAGGCTTCAGATTCTTATTACACAGGATGACACAAAGAATGAGAGTAGTTTCAGGCAATAGGAAAGACAAGGCTTATAACAGTTTATAATCATGTGATTAGTTATTTCCATACATATCTTGTTTCTTCAGTGATTTTGCTAAGGGTTTGTTTTTTTAATTTAATTCCACCAAGATTCTGAATATATCCTTCAAAGGTTAACAAAATAGCACTGGCTGCTTTGTCCTTTTCTTAGCCATGTTGTACAGTAATTACTAGAAGAGTACTAAAGAAACAGAAAAAAGTTTTTAATGAAAATGTCAAAATACTGCACGAGTGAAGATCTGTATCTCACCATCAAAATGGAACCAAGATCTTCATCCAGGTCTTCTACTGTAGATTACATATCAGAAAGTCCTGTTAAAACCATATTAGTTAGGTTGCAAAGTCAAGCACTCAAAAATTAAGAAAATGCTAAATTTAAGATTGCATGTGCAATCTTAATTCTTCCCTTTGGTGCATCTATCCCGTACACCGAATGGAACAGAATTCCGATGGAAAAAAATAGTGTGATCATATAATTAAAGACTACCATATTACATATGCACCAAGGAGCAGAATTAAAGTTGCACTGAAACTGTAAATCCAGCATTTCCTAATTTTCAAGCATTTAACTTTATAATCTAAATAATGTTCTTTTAACAGATTTTTCATTGTGATTTCTTACTTTTGTTTAGTTTAATTAAAAAAGGGAAACACAGACACCATTATGTGCAACTAACACTATCCCATCACGCATCATCAGGGTTTATCATCATTTGAGCTTCAGGACTAGCAAACTAGTATTAGAGGGTAACAGGAGAAGGCTCGTAATCCCAGAAAGGGAACGGATGGGCTCCTGGAGCCAGGTGCTGACTCTAGAGGGTGGCTGAAGTAGCCCAGCCTGACATCTGTACTCCCCTCCATCCACCGGGAGCTGGAGAAACTCCCACCTCATGTGGTGCGACCTTGGGACAACATGCAAGGTATAAAGGGGTGCTCTGAGTATGGGCCCGGCCCAACTCTCTCCTCCTGCACTGCTATAGCTGATCTGGTAACTCCGAGGCATTCCTAGTGCAGTGTATAGGATGGTGGTGACAGTGGTGCTGCTGTGTGGTCCTGGCTCATTAGACTGTTTTTGATCAGTTATTACTTTGGCATGCTGCCAAAAATTTTCTGACAAATGTCAATCTTTTAAAATTGAATAACTGATCCATGGGTCAAGAAGAAATCTCTCTAGCCACAGAGCTTTCCCCTGGCCAAATTTCAAAGGCTTGTTGCAAACAATGCAGATGTTAAAGCTTCTCAAAGAGATCAGAACACTTTCCATTTTATACTGGAAGCGTTATGCAGCCTAAACATAGGGGGTCACAACCACTCCTTCTACAACACAGAGACAGATTTCAAGGGCATAAATAGTTGTTGGGCACCTAACTCTCATTGACAGCTAGGTGTCTAATTTCAGTAAAAGTCATTTGTGCCTTTGAAAATCTTTTCCATGACATACAGTAAAACATACTAAAATCCATTTTTATTAGGAAATGAAATTTGATAACTGCATCTTTAGATTTCTGTCAATACAGGATGTTATTCAATTATTCCACCAGCAAAACTCAAGTAATGACCTATTTGTGCACTGAATTAAGTAGCCTCAGTTAATAAATCATTCTCTCTACATAAGGCATTAACAGAGTTATAGGCTGGAAATCTCAAACCTGTGAAACAACATTAGAATGTAAAATAGGGTTCTCAGGTATCCAACACACTTGCTTGACAACGTACATTTGATCAGTTTATTAAAATAAAATTTAAGTATCCAGTGTACAACAAACTTCAGCGTTATTTACCTCACTGATTATTTTTTATGATCTTGTTATTTTAAATTAAAGTCTTAGTATCTGAGACATGGACCTTAAATTTTGGTTATGAAATCCACAATAGAGCCTCACTTCAATACAGAAAAAAATGGTCCACTATATTTCTAAGTCATCGGAGGAATGGATAAACCTAGAGAGGTGACTGAGTGGACTGTGAGAGGACTTTGATAGGACCCTTTCAAACACCACCTCAGATTTTCAGCTGCAAGTAAATTTCACTTTTCAAAAGATACTTTGTCAAAACTCACAGGATTTTTTTTAAAATCCCAAATGTACATATGCTCTTCCGTTTCATTTATTTGCTACAGGGAATAAGAGAACCCAAGTGGGGAAAAAGGGGAAAATAATTTGGCAAACAGATGATTTGATCAGCACATTAAAACCATTGCAGATTACTTTCCTTTACCAGAACTATTTTTCGTTGGGTGTTTTTCCATGAATCATTTCAGCAATAATGACCAAGACGACATGCTTTTGTTCAAATCACACACAATAGGATTACATGTGAACTGACCTTCCATGTGTTAATTAAAGACAAAGCTCTGCTTTCAGCTCATTTGCTCTTACAGACAGAACAGTGAGTTTATAATGTTTAATATTTCCTTTTTACCTTTGCGGAACTGTGTGAAATAGCTTCTGATGTATATGCATGCATCAGGGCATACATGTATTTTATCATTATTTTAAAGTATGAAGAGCAACCAATGGGAGCAAAAAAGAAGAAAACAAACCCCAAAATTAAAAAAACCAACCTATGCTATTGTGTATTATTTATGGCTGTCAAGCGACTAAAGATTAAATCGTGAGATTAAAAAAATTAATCACAATTAATTGCTGTTTTAATCACAGTTAAACAATAAAATACCATTTAAATATTTTTGATGTTTTCTATATTTTCAAATATATTGATTTCAATTACAACACAGAATACAAAGTATATACTGTTCACTATATATTATTTTAGTACAAATATTTGCACTTCAAAAAAACAAAAGAAATAGTATTTCAATTCAGCTCATACAAGTACTGTTGTGCAAACTCTTTATTATGAAAGTTGAACTTACAAATGTAAAAAATTAACATAACTCATTCAAAAATAAAATAAAATGTAAAACTTTAGAGCCTGCAAATCCACTCAGTCCTTGCCGCGGATATGGAAAGATTTTACCTCAGGATTTTAGCATTCAGTGGGGGAGTGAATTGTACAACAGGCTTTTTTTTTCCCCCTGCTGCTGCTGGGTTAGCCTTTATTATGTATGCGTCTCCTTTAGAGGAGTCTTGGCTTATTGAAGGGATAAGATTTTTTTAATCTCAGAAAGTCAGTATTCTGGAGATGGGAGGGGTGTTGTGCAGGAGAAGGGTGAATTCTTGATGCTGCTCCTGTTGGGCTGGGTTTCTGAGCTCACCTCCTGTCCAAAGAGGAATTCTAAGAATTCATCTTAGAAATCTGCATTCAGTGTTCAGGGAGCATTAGCAAGCAATGACTTGTGCCGGAGGAGAGTCCAGGAGAACAGGGGTGACTACGAGGATGGGATGGGAAGAAAGGACGGGGGGGCAGGGGGGCACGAGGGGGAACAAGCAATGTCTTGCGCAGGAGGAGGAGGAGGGAGGTGTCTTGCTGCTGCTAGAAGGGTGGTTTCTGGTACTGGGCTCACCAGGCTCGCCTCCTTTTACTGAGCTAGGTGAGCTCCCTTCAGTTGAGTGAGTCCTTTTTTGCAAGGGAGGGTGGATTTTACCTCAGGGACTCAGCTTGTGGCAGGAGAGAAGAGGCTGCTGCAGGGAGGCTGAGCTCACCAGGCCCCTGTTCTCTATGGGACACACACACAGACACACAGACACACAGACACACAGACACACAGACACACAGACACACAGACACACAGACACACGAGCATGGTGGGGTCAGGTTCCCTATCTCTCCGCTGGAGCCAGGATGGGAGCCACTTCCTTTTCTCTCCTCTCGTCTCCCCGCCCTCTAGAGGCATATTGGATTACAGCACCTGTTCTGACACTGTTAGGTCCCTCTGCAGCCAATGCCTCCCTCCCCGCCCAGAGATAGATGATTAACGCCATTAAAAAAAATTAAAGTGTTAATTTTGTTTTCAGTTAATCGCAGGCATTGACTTCGATTAATTGACAGCCCTAGTATTAATTCATAACAGTTGCGATAGATCGGAATGAAGAGAAATGTATGAGCCTTCAGTTTCCAGCCTAAATATATGGATGAGAAATACCAATAATGCTCAGTAAAATAAACAAGGAATCATTACATTAAGGAGCTCTCTGAGAGCATGATTGTGCACCCAATGGGAGCAGGATTGGGCCTTAAGTGTAACTTTTAAGTCGAGCATTTTTAAAAAGTAAAAATTAATTAAAAGCATTATAAATTGTATTTTGGTTTTATATAGCAGAGTGAGCAAATTTGTGAAATAAACAATTTAAAAAATATTTTAAAAATTTAATCACACCAGCCAGATCTGAATACACTTCTAGACATTATTTTATCTCACAGATACAAATTAGTATTTGTAAATATTTTGAGGGGGAGGGAAATCCTCTTTGCTTCATTCTACTTAGTTCTGCCAAAAGAGTGTTCCAGATTGTCACCCAGAATGTAATCCACACCACCAAATAACCACCAGATTACTAGGAAATGTGCCCAGTTTGGGATAATGACTATCAAATTTCAAAGTTTGGCAGCAAAATATACAACATAATAGTTTATACAACATGAGCAAATACTTTTGTTTCTTTTTTTATTTTTAAGGAAACTGCCAACTAAAACTAACTATCATGTTAGAGTAATCCAGTGGGAACAGGATTCATTTACAATTAAAAACAGAATGAATAAAAGGAGTCATTTTGAGCTCTGGCCAACATACTGTTCTTCATACAGTCAGAGCAATTAGAATGGAAAAACTGCTAAGTGTACAAAGTTAAAATTTAAGATGTTTTACCAGATTTGGGGGGCAAAACCAGGAAGGTACCAAGTAGCCACAACTCCTTCCAACTTCAGTGGAAGGAAAGGATGCTCTGCAACTTTCAGGATGCATTTAGCATCATGCAGAATCTGGGCTCTTGTTTGTCTGTTTTTTGCAGCATGGTGATTGAAGATAGCAAGGGTTCTGTATTCCAGGGGGATGGCATCCATTAAAGCTGGATATTCAGGACAACTAAGCCCTGCTCTACCCCTCCCCCACCTTACAGCTGGAATCCTGAACACAATGAGCACAGACCAGGTAAGACAAGAGAAACCAAGGACTATTTACCAATATCCTCTGTAAAGTCACAACTCTTTTCTCCATTCTTGTATTTTCCTTACACCCGTGCTTCAAACATGAATAATAGGGTACAAATACTCTTAATTAGTTATTTAAAAATGGTAACAAATATTCCTTACTAAAAATATATGTGAGCTTTAAATAAGTCACACTTTTCAATTAACATGTAATCTAGTTACATGGTGGGAGATGTGATAGTTCCCAGGGTACCCAGAGCTGAGAGTAACCTTGTTACTTCCTGCCTCCAGCAAGAGGGAGTCTTGCCTATGGTAGCTGGGGTTAGGTCCCTAACACCACCAGCCTGTGAGCCTCTCAAGCACTCTCCTCTGGGCTATGCCAGCCTGCTTTTGCCTTGCAGATTAACAATAGGTGCACCCCACTCCCCAAAGTCCCTTGAAGTGTTCTCCTGTGATACGCAGCCCCTTGAGACTGGCTGCTCTCAGAAATTCCCAATCTTCTACTCCAGTGGTTCCCAAACTGGGATTCATGAACCCCTGGGGGTTCGCAAAATGTTACAGGGGATTCTCAGGAAAAAATTCCCTAATGGTGGATAGAGCTCTCCCTAGGGACCATGGGCAGCACAGGGCCAGCAGCCCAGAGCCCCTGGACTTCCAAGAGTTAAGCAGATCAAAGCAAGCATAGCTATCACACTGAGGAGATTTAAACTTCAAGACTCCTTATAAGAAATGGAAAGGGAGGTGGATATTTTTTGCTGCTTTTAAAATTAAATAGGCAGCTAGTATTGTTTTAAAAATTATTGTGATGAACAAGTTTAAGCTTTGTTGTAACGTGAGTTGTTTGCCTGGACTGCTCAAGACCTGAATGCTTGTGTAGGAGGAACTCTTTGAGTTGGCTTCTTAAATGTGTTCATGCTGTTTCACATCTGATACTCCTTGATGAAACATAGGAGCCTTGTCTTATAACAGGCTTATTCAAAGTGATACAAGCTACGAAAGTGAGATCTTGGAAGAGTGTTGCCCTTTTCATAATGTAATAAAAATACTGTAATGATAAATAATAATTAATAATAAATAGTGTGTAATAAGCTTGTCATAAAAACAAATTTTATATTATTTTCAAGATCACTGCTTTTATAATTTATACTCAGGTAAATGAGAAAATCCCTGGAAATATTCATTTTTAGGAGGGGGGTTGCGAGACTTGACATTTTAGTGAAAGGGGTTCACAGGTTGTTAAAAGTTTGGGAACCACTGCTCTACTCCCAAAGGAGCATGGTACCCCCGTTTACCAGTTTTACCTTAGATCACCACTCCTGTATAATGCACAGCACTTATCAGCAGTTATAATACAAAAGTAGGTTTATTTACCAAAGAACAGAAACTCCACTAGAAACGAGAGAGTGAAGGAAAGAAATGGTTAAAATACAAAACAAAATCATAAAATGTGAAGTAGGGCTTACATTTGTTAATAGATATCTTTCCTATCTAATAAAAGGTTCTCTCTACAAAGGTTCAGTCTGTTGCAAAGCTGGCTCGTTTCTCAGGAACCAGGATCCAATTTTTCATGTAAAACCCCCACCCAACAAGATGTCTCCTCAGTGAATGGATGCAGTGTCCTTCTCCCCGGATATACTGCAGCTGTCTTTTGTCTTCATTCCTAGGCAGGGCAATCCCCTGACTGTTCTAATGTTCCCTTTTCACCTCCAAGTGGTTTTAATGTTTATGGTTTATCTTTGATGGTTTTCCATTGACTTTTCTGTGTTGTATTACTCAATTGTCTACCATTGCAACATTAAACAAACAGCTAGGCAGGGAGGAGTGTCAACTCCCTCCTGCTTGAATTGGCCAGCAGAGAGAGACAATTCCCTGATAACTGTCATTCATGACAAGACCATAAGGCATAGTTTTAAGTATAGTTACATTATTCTTGACATATTACATGTACATGCGTCCAATAATGATTATGAGTGGTGTATTAGGGGTAGTGAGTTTGTCAAGTCTGAGACAGGAATTGCTTGTAAAGAACAGTGAAGCTTTTGCCCACTGGCTCTAATGACCCTCTGGGTCCAAGGAGACAAGAACAGTTTTCTACTGAAAGTTGAGAAGCAGACTACAATAAAACTAATTGCCAGATCCTACATCACTAGAAACAACGGGGGATTTACCATTGTCTTCAGTGGATGCAGAATCAAGCTCCTCATCGGGAATTTGGCTCTTTCATTCTAGGCCCAATCATAAAAACTCTTATGCAATTGAATAGTCCCAATAAAGGTATTTGCAAGACTAAGTCTTTGATTCAATCATTAAAAAAAGTTTAATAAATTCAGTCAGCTTTTGTAGTATAAAAATATAGTTAGTTACATGTGAAAATGTATACTTTTCAGTATATTATAAAAGTACAAATTTGCAATGGGAAAATCCTTTCAACCATCTCACCCATCCACTTCTCAGAATGCAAAAACCCAGCCGTACCATTAAAATGCCTCCCTCCCCGCAGCGACAGAATCCCTTTATTTTAATATAACCTTTAAACGTTCTATGAATTGGTATTTTGATATTTCAGGCATGTTCAATCACAATTCATCTCTTCATGATAGAGTGCTGTTCTGCAATATGTGCAGTTTAATCTCTAAATATGCTGCAACAACATTTTCAGTCTTCTAAGACACTGGTTCCCAATGTACTGCATCTACAACACCTTCCCATGCCAGTGCTTTGCAAAAGATTCATGAACAAAAACAAAAAAACCTTACCAGACGCCTGGCAAATTCTTTGTTTTCTGAAAGAAATCCATATCCTGGGTGGACCTTTGAAAATAAAAACCAACATGAGTTTTAAAATTTATCAGGTTTCAAAGACTAGAAATCAATACACAGACAGTTAGACATGTCAAGGTGAAAAAGTGTCTCACCGATTATTTAAATTAGCTTAACATTTCAAGATTGTTTGTCCTCAGCATAGGTTAAGTGATTTGGCCCTCCCAAATACATTTGCTAACATGCATTGTCTGAACTGGCTTTTCGGGAGGGAGCACTGCTTGTCTGTGACAGAAGGGAGGCACTGTCTCCAGAGGCACAGAGATGATCTTTTTTGTTTCTCTCTTTGCCACACTTTTCCTACTACAGATCTCAACATGTATCCTCAACCACACCCTTTCTATTCCTCTCTAACCACCCGCCCCATCTATTCCCTCCCAAAATTGTTCTAGCATAAGATGTTAACAGTAGTTCTAGTGTCTACCATTAAAAGTTCTACCACCTCTAATGCTCCTAGCAGTGCTAGTGTTCAATGGGATAATGTGCTCTGCTTTTTCAGCAGGGATGAAAGCAATGTGTCCTCAGATCAAAATTATGTACCCCCCATATGCTATCCCCACTCTAATATAAATTATGCATAATTACACAAAAACAGCACTGTTTTTAATTTTATATAAACAGTCAACTAAAGAAACATTGACAGTTTAAAGATTAAAGAATAAACTATTCTTATCTGCATTGGTGTCTTGAACAGTGTAAGCATCTGTACTATTTGTAAATTCGATTTCAAGGGGTTTTTGTTTTGTTTTTTTTGCAAGCACCATACTGAAACCCATTTATTTCAAAAGAAATGATAATGCTAACTGAGCCACTCCAGGGTAATTACTGGTGTTGACTGATTCCATCCATCAAATTTTATTTAAAGATGTTTTTGTACATAGTAATGCATTTAATTCACTGGTACCAAAGCAAAAAGCATTATTTCAATAGTTATATGTATGTTTGTTTTTCCAGTATAATCCCTGTTAAACTTTGGATCTCTGGCCCATTGGGAAGGGAGGGGGGCAGACAACAGCAGCCGTATTTACCCATCTATGCTAATGTGCATTTTGTGGAACATTATGAAACAACAAAAATAATTACTGGATGCACCATTTACCTTTTTGCAAGTGTAATTATGTGTGTAATTTTAAAAATGATTAAAACCGAATTTAAACAAAAGCCTTTTTTGGACACACTTTATAAAAACATCGAAAAAAGCTGTTATGGCATGGAAAGGGTTAGTACTCAAAACTAATTGGGTTTTTTTTCCCAAGCAAATTTGGGAATGAACTGAAGCTGCTCCCTGGTGTGAAAGCTGAATCCAGCAGCCACCTGCAGGATCAGCGACCAGAACTGCCAGATGCTACAAAGCCTTTGATTTCCAGTAGCGATTTCGGCCACATTTAACTCATGTGACATGAACTAACTGGAATAGCATATTCAATCACTTTTTTTTTTTTTTTTTTTTTAAATACAAACTCTGGCTTTTCTGCTTTCTATATATGAAACAGCTGCAGCAGATAGACTCATTCAGACTCACAGCTTGGGCCCTGGTTTTCTTAATGGCTTCCATGATGGCATCCATGTTGAGGTAGCTTTTGCTGGTGGGAGCTGGGCCAACACAGACAGCCTCATCCGCCATTTTCACATGAACCTGAAGAGGCAAAATTCTGCATTAACAGATGCTCCCAGCAAAAATAATTACCACCACCCTGAAATATGCACACAAATCTGATTGTTTCAAAGATAATTAACATACCCTAGCCACTTCTAAAATGTGCACTGAAATTAAATATCAATGTACAAGAACTCAAAGTAACATTAAATCGCATTTCATTTGCTCCAAGCTTAAGTCACTGTCAAAATGTTTTATTATTTCAATATATACTTCATATTTGATTAAATAAAATCATGACAAATATAATTTCAGCTTCCTGTACTGATCATCTATATGTAAATTCACAGCCTAAAACTACTTTGTTACATGTAACCAGGGTAGCCTAATATCTTAATACTTAACAACAAACATTCATGGCCAGTTCTAAGCAGGCTCCCCAGGAAGTTGGGGATAATTAGAGTGAATTGAATGAAGGGATGCAGTGAGTGTCCCTGCACAGCATCAGGTCAGCACCATGCACAAATTAAAGCCTATGACTAAAGAGTTCAATATCACTACACGTGAACCAGAAAATCTTGAAAATTATTTAAGCAGGCTCATATTTGATTCCTGATCCATTGTATCCTTATTCACATGTGCAATTGTCAAATACATTTTTAAGGCAAATCTTAACATACAAGAGTCTAAGAAAGTTTTCCCCACATTTTATAGGAATAATTAAATAGAAATGTTTTGGAGAAATTTAAATGGATCATCTGCATAACACACTGGGTTGTTTTCATTTGGTTGGGAGAGAAGTTATAAAACTGCAACTAAGCAGTGATCTTTGCATTGGTTTGGGAGTGCCAAGGTGATTTTTAACTACACAATGTTCTTTTTTTTAATACATAAATTTGATAAATGAGACACATTTAATTGCAATTTGCAAATGGTTAAAATATGATTTTTTTTTTAAAGCCAGTGTCTATGTTAACATATCAGTTTTGGCATTCCAGCATTAGTACAAATCCAACACACCTGAAGGCCTGTTTGTTATTTTAAAACCACCACAGCCAAAATATTTTTTTAAATTAACACATTACAGTTAGCTGTTGGACACTTGCATTAAAATACAAGAAAGTAAGTAGCAAAATTTAGAAGACTTTCAGTTCCTTGATTTATTTTCTTCTAGGAGTCTTACTCCAACAGCATGATAATTTTATATTGTAACTAGAGTATGAAGTTGTCAATTCAACATGGGGATATATAAAAACAGTTTGCTTTTTATGTGGCCTCTGCATACTACAGGATTATTCAAGGAAAAATATAGTAGAGAAATGACACATACATGAAGATTTATATAAAACAACAAAAGAAGCAGCTGAAAATATTTTAATGGCACAATATTTTGCTTGAGAAGCAAACATTCAAGAAGACATGGTAAAAACATTTCTGGTAGAAGCACGATTCCCTGATATAACAGGGGCGCTTGTTCTGAACCTGAGTTTTGTTTCTCATTTTTAGTCAGGTTTTTAAGAGTTAGTTTGGAGAATTAAAACCTAATACCCATTGTATTTAGCGGGGCTAATCACATGCTTAAAATTAGGCATGCACTTAAATACTTCCCTGAATCCGGATCTACAAACACACGTTACTTTCTGGACTCTCTAATCTACCACATGTGAACCATCACAGCTTCTGACAAATACTCAGGTTTTACTAATATACCTATATTTTTTTTTTTTTTAAAAAGGTCTTTATGCAGGAGATTTTAATAATGTCTATTTGAACACACAGAAAACAATTCTTAGATTGTAATAAATTATTTTGAACAGACATTGCCAAAATTAACTTGTGCACTAGCTTTCATTAAGCACAAAGAGCAAGAACATTTTAAGGTCCAAAACCTGCATGCATCCTTACCATAGAACCATAGACTGGAAGGTACCTTAATAGGTCATCTAGTCCAGTCCCCTGCACTGAGGCAGGGCTAAGTGCTATCTAGTCCATTCCTGACAGGTGTTAGTCTAACCTGTTCTTAAAATTTCCAGTGACTGAGATTCCACAGCCTCCCTTGGTAATTTGTTCCAGTGCTTAACCATTATTACAGTTAGGAACTTTTTACTAATGTCTAATCTACATCTTTCTTGCTGAAATTTAAGTCCATTACTTCTCACCCTGTCCTGAGTGGAGAAAGAACAATTTATCACCCTTCTCTTTACAACAATCTTTTACATATTTGAAGTTATCATGTGCCCACTCAGTCTTTTCTTCTATTCTCCAGACTAAACAAACCCATTTTCCCCCCCACTCTTTCCTCAGAGGTCTTGTTTTCTAGACCTTTAATCATTTTTGTTTCTCTCTCCGGACTGTCTCCAATTTGTCCACATCTTCCCACGTGTGATGCCGAGAACTGGATGTATTACTTTAGTTGTGGCCTGATCAATGCTGAATAGAGTAGATTAATTACTTCTCGTGTCTTTCTTCCTTCCTCTTGCTAATACATCCCAGAATGATGTTTGTTTCTTTTGCAATAGTATTACATTTTTGACTTGTATTTATTTTGTGATCCGCTATAACCCCCAGATCCTTTTTCTGCAGTACTTCTTCCTAGGCAGTCATCTCCATTTTGTATCTGTTCAATTGATTATTCCTTCCTAAGCGCAGTATTTGCATTTGTCCTTATTGAACTTTATTCTATTTATTTCCAACCATTTCTCCAGTTTATCACGATGTACAAGTGTATAACTTCAAGCACATAAGTAATCTTATGTTGGCAGGATTGAGGTCTTCCTTACAATAGCATATAATCTTAGGACAAAAAGTTAGACAACCATTTTTTGAGTACAAAAGTGATACAGACACTCAAAAACAGAACTGCATTCATTAGAAGTACTGTGAACTGAGTCAAAAGTATCAAAGCGGTAGCAGTGTCAGTCTGGATCTGCAAGAGCGACAGAGTCTTGTAGCACCTTATAGACTAACAGATATATTAGAGCATAAGCTTTCATGGGCGACTAAGTGAGTCTTCGCCCACGAAAGCTTATGCTCCAATATATCTGTTAGTCTATAAGGTGCTACAAGTCTCTTTGTCGCCCTTTAGTCAAAAGTGACATTTCTGTGTTTATTTCTCCTTTTTTCTTCTCTTCTTTCAGCTCCTCTCCCCTTTTTTGCTATCTCGCCTCCATTAGCATTCCCTGCTCACTTCCTTTCCCCTCCCCCTTGTTTTCTGATTGTTTCCCTTCTCTCTCCACCTCCCCTAAATTTTCCCTAATTGCTGGCATCTTCCCCATCCCTTGCTCATAGTTCAGCATCAATTCAATCCTCCCCCTCCTTTGCTCTACCCCACGTGTAGGCATAGCAAAAAAGTAGAATTGACAACATCTTTTATTAGTTTCACTTTGCCTGTTCTGCTCTGGCATGGCGCTCAACGCAGAGACTCTCTGCATGCCAAGCCAAAGAGCTTTTCATGCCACCCTCTGGCATGAATGTCAGCATTTGTTGACTTTAATGGCAGCAGCTTGAGTAACTGAAGGAATGTGGCAGGGGCATGAACCTTTTGTATATCTGATTATTTACTGGCTCTAGTCATCCAACTTTAAAGACTAATTTCATACTAGCACTCATGTGTCATCCTGCTATTACACTAATACCTGTTAGAGCAGGCATTTTACTTATTATGTAACACACTGGATCATGTTCATGTACTGTACCATAAATAAATTACATAACGTATAGCAAGTTATATTGAAATAGGATAGTAATATCTAAACTATATAGAGTACCCTCAATTATGGGTAACTATTACAAAGCCATTATTTGTATCTACATTACAATAGCACCTTTCAAGTTACCATACAATGAGCAGCAAAGACATGCACAGTGACACTGCAAGCTCCCGTCTCTGAAGAAACCAGAAACTTACATGCATATTTTCTACATTTCTTGAAGAATCCAATAAATTTCTCTTCGTAAGCATTGTGAATTTCAGCAGTGTCCTCTGAAATTCAAGTTGCTTTAGCGTGTCAGTTATAAATGCCTATATTGAGTGTGTGTTGCTTTATTTTAAATTTAGCCATAACTTATTCCAGGCTAAACTTTGAAAGGGGGTAATTGTTTCCCTTCATTTACTTTCAAATGAAAAAAACTTGGTTTTTAAACAACTGTTGAAACTGTTTGGACTTTGATTAGTTTAAATCATTAGAACATCAGTTTAATCTCAGCTCTACAGGTGGACAGTATCAATGAGTGGAAGAATGTATGTTTTTGAGGTGCCTGACAGTTTCTGCTCTAAAAACTTTAACACTGTTGCACTATCCTCCCTCCAAAGTATGCATTTCAAACAGATACAGGGTCCTAAGGTGCTAATGAAGAAGTGGGGGGGGGGGGGGGGAGGGCCATGAAAATGACTCTTTACCAAGTCATGTCTTACACCTACGTACAAGCTGCTTATATTCTCCAAAATTAACATATCTAGAACACATTTCATAATGACTAAATATTTCATGTCATGGTTGGCATAAGACACTAGAGTTTCTTCGAAAGGGTAGCTAAAAGATCTAGCAACATGTGATATCACACATCTTTCAGCTAACACAAATTTAAAGGCAAAATTTAGCAATCTGTGACACCATGTGGGTTTGATATACTCTTGTGAGTGTGGATCCGTAAATCAATCAACAGATTATACTCATCCACAGCATTATTTCTTCCCAATCCCCACATCCATGACAAATCCATTATGGAAAATATTCTATATTTAATTAGTAGTTCAACCATAAGAGACGTTAAATTGATTATGCCTAAATAATTTACTGAAATGTTTTTGAATTAAGTATCCAAGAAACACCCGAATGGAAAATGCTTATACAAATCTTGAGGTAAGACTGTAGCACTATGACATGAATAGGGCCCTACCAAATTCATGGCCATGAAAAATGCGTCACAGACCGTGAAATCTGGTCTCCCACTGTGAAATCTGGTCTTTTGCATGCTTTTACTCTATACTATACGGATTTCATGGGGGGAGACCAGTGTTTCTCAAATTGGGGGTCCTGACCCAAAAGGGAGCTGCAGGGAGGTCACAAGGTTATTTTAGGGGGGTCATGGTATTGCCACCCTTACTTCTGCGCTGACTTCAGAGCTGGGCGGCCAGAAATTGGCGGCTGTTGGCCGGTCACCCAGCTCTGAAGGCAGCACCCTGATAGCAGCAGCGCAGATGTAAGAGTGGCAATACCATACCATGCCACCCTTAATTCTGAGCTGCTGGCAGTGGCTCTGCCTTCAGAGATGGGCTCCCGACCAGCAGCCACCGCCGCTGCTCTCCAGCTGCCCAGCTCTGAAGGCAGTGCTGCCATCAGAAGCAGTGCAGAAGTAAGGATAACAGTACCACAACCCTCTTACAATAACCTTGTGACCCCCCCACACAACTCCTTTTTGGGTCAAGACCCCTATAATAACAACACTGTGAAATTTCAGATTTAAATAGCTGAAATCATGAAACTTACCATTTTTAAAATCGTATGGCCGTGAAATTGACCAAAATAGACCGTGAATTTGGTAGGGCCACAGACATGAAGCATAACTTGCCTTTTCTTACAGTGTAAGGTAAGGTATGTTTGTTTGTTTGAAAGCACGCCACCTGAACAGTGCCAAGTCACAGCCAAAAATGCAGCTTGTGAGGCATGCCCCATCACCACACGAGGGGGAAAAACTGATCTTGTGAAAGTTTCTCATGGCGACGTATTGATTTCTGGAATTCTGACCTTGCAAAAACTCCAAGTTGAATTGCCATCCTCCAGAACAAACAACTTTTGGACATATCCCATCTTTATAGTTAAGAACTCATGCGAACAGCCAAGTATGCAATAAGGTACTTTAGACCCTAGACAAGAACTACAATCTGTGCATTTATTCCCCTTGTCTTCATGTTATAAAGAGCATGGCGACATAAATCTCACAACAGCAGCACTGTCAGGATGAAAAGGCCATAAATACAATTAATCTTCAGTGGTCTTCAGAAGACGAAGTTCCTTGTTTACACAGCCAATAAGGCTACATCTACCCTATACACCACGGGCAGGAGTCTGTAGTGTAGGAGTAGCTACATGTATCAGTGAAAGGCTCTGGCAGAGAAGGAAGCAATGAGGAAAGGATTCAGCAGCTCCCCCACTGTAGGAGCTCTTCGTGGCAGTAAGGAAAGGCCTTGATTTGGGGATCAGAGAGCTGCCTGAGCCTTTCCCCACTGCCTCCCTCCCCCTGGTCCCCTCCCCCCCACACACACCTCACCAGAGCCTTTCCCCAATGTCAGAGTCTTTTCCTGTGGTAAGGAAAGACTCCAGCAGCAGGACGCTACACACACAGGCGGTCCCTGCTTCTCACCGCGCTGCTAGGGCGGACTGCTCAGGAGAGGGGGCCTTCAGGGTCAGGAGGAGCTGGTGCTCGGGGAGGCTGCCCACAGCTCTCGGCATGGCTCAACTCTGGGGGGGGGCGGGGGGAGGAGGAGGATGGCCGGTGGCTCAGGCCGGTGTTGGGGCCGGCCTGGTGCTCAGGGAGGATGCCAGCGGGGGGGGGGGGGGGGGAAATATGCGTATATGAACATTGCATACTACCAAAAAAGGGTGCAGTGTAGACATGCTCTAAATGTACTCATCCCACCCAACTTTTCTATGGTGCATGTGATGGGGTGTTCACCCCACACAAGGCCACGAAGGGTTAAGATGGTTAAATGGGCTATTTAACTGTCCAGGCTGCATCTGGGGAAGGAGACAGGGGCAGGGATCTAACCAGAAAAGTCTGCAGTCATTCTCTGGGAAAAGGGAGGTGTGTCTGGGACTAGAAGAAAGTAGCCTACAGTTACTCCCTGGGATGGGGGAGTCTGGGCTGGCAAACCCAAAGAAGAGGGAAGAGCCAGCGAGGTACATAAGGCTCAGGAGAAAAGCAGCAAGGTATGGGGTAGGTCAGATCTTGGCTACCAACCAGAGGGCTCCTGAGCTGGGACCTGGAGTAGAAGGTGGATCTGGGTTCCCCTACTAACCACTGCAGGAGTGGCATGGTCAGAGCAGTAAAGGGAAAACTGCCATTTTGTTTGGAGGGACTTTGATACACCCCCCAGGACGAGAAACATACATGTTGACCTGACTGGAGGACCAAGTCAAGAAGAGGAAGCCCCTTGCACGGCAGATGGTGAGAGGACGACGGGAGAGACACCAGAGGAGGGCAAAACACCTGGTCAGCGCTAATCCCCAGAACAACCAAGACGAGGCGCCACGAGCAGTAAGTGCACCCAATGACGGTGCATAACATCCAGTAAAATTAAATAGAAAGCGCAACCTTTGATTACTAAACAGAGAGTTCTTCAAAGATGAAGTTCTTTAATGACCGAACATTCTTTTGCAGAAAACTCAGGAAGCACAGTTGCCAAAATTCCAGCAAGTGATACTGAAGACATTGTTAATCTTGATCCAAAATCTATAATGAAGTAACTGGCACAATTCAGCTGGATAATTTTCTAGGTTGTCGTGGCTAGTTACTATTAATAAAAAGTACTAAAATATTTGTGTGGTTTGATGCCAGTACACACTGTTGTCCAACTAGGCCATATCCAATCTGAGTTGACTAATTGTCCCAGTAACTTGTCTTGGAGAAGGAGATGGTTTGTTTTTCGTAGTTTCATATCTGCAGATAACCGCTTATTTATAGATCTTATTTATATAAACGTAATAGGATAGGGGTCACAAGTGGCAGGTTTTATGTCCAGGATTTATGTACAATCTCTTGAGATTTAGAGTTTAACCTTGCAGAATAAATGTAGTTTTCTTCACCATTAAGTCATTCAGTTGCTTCAAATGACTAATATGTGTGCGTACATACAGACATACATATACATACACACACACAGAGCACAGTGTTTTCAAAACCAGTGATCCAACTATTTTTCTAAATATGGAAAGATTTGGGGAAAAGTGGATGTACATACATGGAATGTGAACACTTCAACTTGAATGGAAACACTTAACTTGACATCACCACTGTTTATAGTCTATAAAATTAAAAGAATTTAAGTCATAGGCTATAATTTACATTAGGCATCTAATACTACAAATATACATTGACTATAAAGGCCTTCATTTCTTTCACACAGATCATATTAATTTATATAGGTGGCATGGCATGACACAGAAGTGTCTTTTTCATTCTCCTTAGGGTAATTCCCACCTACTCTTTGCAAAAAGTGAAAGTTAATTTGCAGGGCGGGGTGGAAAAGAGAAAAAACATACATCTGATCAGCTTTTTAATCCAAAGTGCCAATATCACCTGCATTGCTTTCACACAAGTCTTGCACTTCAGACAGCTGCTGATGTTTAGCATGTGACAGATGCCAATTACTTGAGTGCAAATGCCTAATTAAAAAAAAACAAAAACACACACACACCCAATCCCTCAGGAGATAAATGTCTGGGCTTCCTGAGTGTCCCAGCTTTTTAGACTAGGTCTCCCTTTGTATCCGCAGGTCTGCGTATGCAGAATTTTATACTGCTGCAGGACACACAGTTACACGAAGTGGCAGCTGTTTTTTCCACTCCCTCTGTCCATTTTGGATTCTATACTTTACTATCATATTGCATATTGTATATATAGTCAGTCTTTGCCAGAGCTGAAAAGTAACGACAATTCTATCAGACCACTTCTGTTTGGTATGCTAAATAAATGGGATCTTGAGCGTTATTTGGACAAGAATCTAATCAAACAAGTCATACTCCTTTTTAGTTCAAATCAGCGCCAATGGATGTTGTTCCAATGTAAGTGGATTCACGCAATTGATCCAAACTGAATAATATAGCTCAGCAAGACAAACTACAATTAATTCAAGCCATAAAATGGGACTAATGAGTAAACCCTTTGTAAGGTAGCTTTAAAAAAATGGGCATGGAAAACTCCAAAATAATAAACAATGCAAATTACCGTATATACTCGTTCATAAGCCAAAAAATTTTAATAAAAAAGGGAAGCAAAAGAAAAGGGGGTCGGCTTATGAACGGGTATAGAGAGAGGGAGAGCTGGGACACAGCCCCTCCCTCCAATATAGAGGGGGCAAAGAGAGGCAGTACAGCTAGCAGAACCAGAAGGGAAGAGGCGGGGCCAGAGTCTCTCCGCTTCTGGCCACGCTGCTCTCCCCCCATCATCCGAAGCAGCTGCAGTCTGGAGCTGGCAGGCTGCGGCCACGCCGCCTGCCCAGCACACCGGAGCAGCTCCAGCCAGGCCAGAGACATCCTCCCCTGGCCCAACCCAGCTAAGGTGGAAATGGATGGGATGGGGAGAGTGTGGGGGGTCCTGGGATAGGGGTGGGGTCACGTCGGGGGTGGTCACAGTGGTTACCCCCCCACCCCAACAAAAATTTCCCCACCAGTTGCTGTCCCGGCCCGACAAGGTAAGCAGCTGGTGGGCTGAGTCACTTTGCTTACTTAGGTTTACCTCCATGCCTGCAGACGCTCAAGGTAAACAAACCATCTCGGCCCCCCAGCAGCTTATCATGATGGCCCAGGAGCCAAAAAGTTTGCCAACCCCCGAATTGTAGGGTCAGCTTATGAATGGGTCATAAAAATGTTCCATTTTTACTTATCCATCTGGGAGGGGGCGGGTGTCGGTTTATAAACGAACCGGCTTATGATCGAGTATATACTACACACACAGAAAATACAATAAGTCTATAATACTAAATAGTTTTTAAAGCCCTATCCACGGAGATAAATGCCATAATTGTGTGGTAAGGTGGGTGAAGTAATATCTTTTATTTGACCAACTTCTGTTAGTGAGAGAGAGAAGCTTTCAAGTTTACATAGAGCTCTTCTTCAATTGTGTGGTGGTATTTAACCCTAACATGAAATACAGGAATTATTTCTAAATGCTGTGAGAAGCTGAGCTGTGAAAGACTACTAGCACAAATATCACACACATTCCACATTTACTTTTAGTTAGCATTTCAAAAAAACCTACATAAAATTCATTTATGCATATAAACAAGTCAAGCCTAAAGTCATCATGAGTAGATCAAATTGCAGTGCTATTTTGAAACGTACACCATCTAAACTGAGAGTCCTCACACAAAAAAAGGCGTGTGTAATTTTAGTGAAATTGGTCTTCAAGGGCCCAGTCCTGCAGCACTTATTTGGTGCACAGCGTTTACTTATGTGAGTAGTCCCATCCAAGCCAATGGTACTACTCAGTAATAGACAATATGCCCAGTAGTCTTCAGGATCAGGTCCTCAATTAGCAGTCTCACACCAAATGATCAGGAAAGTGAAACCTGTTACCAATGATGTTCTTTCTTTCTCCTAATTATTCTTATCCTGTAGTTCAAGTCACCAGTTCAGGCTGGCTTTGTGGTGCGTCCAGATTTTAGAGAGGGGCCAAAACCCACAGATTTCAACTAGGAGAGTAGATGGAATACCCAATTTGGAGTCATCCTTCTTTAAAAAGGAAGATACAATAAGTAGGGAGGAAACACTGTGCTTCTGCTTCATATTGAGAGGAACCTATATCTTCTGCATGGCCGGACTATTATTCTTTTGAACAGATATGCACTTTCAGTGCATGCAAGTCAAAGAGTGAACATCCCAAGCTACTTGTGACAAAAATGTCCTGTTTCATAAGGGAAAAAAACATTCCAACTTTTTGATTCTTTAATGAAGTCGGATATAAAAATGGTTTATTTTATTTACAAATACTTATGAATATTTAGTACAATGAATAAAGCAACGGTCTGAAAATTAATCAGATTTGACACAGTGGTTTTTCAGAAGGGAAGAAAGCCTGCATCAGGGTATGTTCATGCCTATGTCAAAACTAATTCATAAGCAGCAACATGACCTTCTAGAGCACTGAAGCCAAGCTCACTCTTTACCACAGAATGCTTACCCAATGTCATCAACAACAGTACTGCATAACAAAGCTAGTTCTATCCTATGAATTATCCTATAACTTTTGCCTGAGATGTTTCAGTAATAAGTGTGATCCCACCTTGTAGTATTGCAGTCACACTGCCTGAGCACAAATTGAGATTGTTTATGTAAACTAGGGCAATTAAAACACAACACACACACACACACACACACACACACACACACACACACAAAGCAGACAATTTCCATAAAAATTTAGCCCCCTGATGCTACAAGTTGTTCTCAGGCGGGCTCCTGCATCCATTCTCAAAGTGACACTGACTTAAATGGAGGGTCTGCTCACACAGACTAAATTACAGAATCAGTGCCTTGATTATAAGCTTTTTTGGCATAGACCAGGACATTTTCTACCAGGCATGTAGTAGCACCTGGCATCCTTTTTAGTGTTCAATGAATGAATATTTGTGATTTTTATTTTTTTTAGGCATTTGTTCAATTTAAATAGTAACCAGTTTGTTCTGATGTTTAAAGATGAATGCTATCCAAAAATATATTCATACAAGTAAACTGTTTTTATATGAAATCCATTGTTCTACAGCGGTCTATACAAACTTTTGATTCATTAAATATATTTCATATAAAAACTTTGCCTGTGTTTCGGTATATTGTCATTCTTCTTAAACCAAAATCGTATATCCAATATCTAAATGGCTTATTTAACTATGACCTCACTACACAATTTTCACTGAAGCTTAGCATTTATGGTGTTCAAAGAATCGTTCTACTCTGAAAAGTTACCATCTCATTCAAAAATATTTCCTCTGTGTGTGTTTTGTGTTATTTTAATACTCTTCACTTCTTTAGTCCTGCAGAACCAACAGGGGGGAGGGATAGCTCAGTGGTTTGAGCATTGGCCTGCTAAACCCAGGGTTGTGAGTTCAATCCTTGAGGGGGCCATTTAGGGGTCTGAGGCAAAAATTGGGGATTGGTCCTGCTTTGAGCAGCAGGTTGGACTAGATGACCTCCTAAGGTCCCTTCCAACCCTGATATTCTATGATTCTATGAATTACAGGAGACTGAGCCGAGTTCTTTTCTGGCTCATGAAGCATCAGAATTGTTAATGACGTTAGCGGGCGAATTTGCAGGTAATGGAGTTCCATATAGCATACTGAGGGCAGATGTTGGCCTGCAGAATCTTCATTACTAGTGTTGATGCAAAAGCAAGAAAGAACACAGTTTGACTTTCAGATCCCAAAAAGAGTTTGCAAGGCTGGCTGTTAGAAAAACCATCTTTATACAGTACTTGTCAACTCAGTAAATTTGCTTTGGAAGACCCTGGAACACAGTAAACCTGGAACCCCAGGATACTGTTTTTGGAGTAACTTTTCACAGTAGAACTACATTCTAAAAAAAGTAAAATTTTACAGGAGTAGAGTTTCATAACTGGCAGAGACATGCAGCTAAGAAGTCAACACAATTCAATATATGTGGTCTGATTTTGCTACAGGACCACCAATTGGACTGACATGTACATTCAAAGCAGCTCGTTCTAAGCATAAGAGAAGCAAGAGCTGAGTCCCGTCTGTATCAAAAGTATAATTATGTTAATTTCACCAGTTTCTGAAATGTATTTGAACCAGTTATGACCAATATGGTTGATTCCACCCAGGAGCTGTTTTCATAAAACCACCAAGTATCAACTATGTTTACACATACTCACCTACACTGCCATCTAACTGTATTTGCACCAGCGTACTCCAGTAAAGACTAGGTAGCTGTTGCACAGTGCCTTCCAGAGGTGACCACAGAACACCCAGCAGTCAAGCACAAAAGAGTATCATATGGGGAAATACTTCCTGGAATCTCCTACCAGAGATGTGAGAGGAAGAACCAGTTACATGGACAGTTAGGGGAGCCCATTTCTCCTAGGAAACAAACAGCATTAAAACCAAGCTACAGGATAACAATCATGCTACAGCCCAAGTAGTTGTGCAAGGAGGAAAAACACTACTAGCTGTCATGGTTATTAACGGAGTCATATGTAAATTAGCCAGGACAAACCATTTTCAGTCAACCGTGTCACCAACCAGTTACAAACCTGGATAAAAGCTGTAGTGCAGGCAGAGCCTTAGAAAACAGGGTTGGGGGCGGGGGGGAAGGGAGGGGAGAGAAGAGGCAAATACAATACTGTTTCATGCAGTATTTTCTTTTTTCTAGTTTTAGAAGCAACATATAACAGCTAAACAATGCTAGTTATATCATTATACTGGTCTCTGTTTCACCCATAAGTAGAACTTACAGGGGTTTATGCTATGCTGCCCAAACACACACTACCATCTCTCTGTAGACCTAAAAGTCAACAAGCAAGCCTGTATCTGGAGTTACATGTAATGTTGTAATTGCTGTACAACAGAACCTGGTAAAACAGTTTTACAGATTACTAGTTGATCATTACCACAACCTCAAAAGTTTAGGGCCGGACTGAATTATCTTCTGCTGAGCACACGTGGAGGGAGAGTGCCTGGGGCCCACTGTCTTCTCTCCAAATCCTGGTCCTTGCTGTGCTAGCACAACCACTGGGTGAGTCTACCATGTACAGTGGCACAAGATGCCCTAACGGAGGTCAGATGAGCCAGGGTGCGGGAGAGGCCATGGCCCAGCTCCTTCTGCACCAGAGAACAGAGCCTTTACAAAAAAAAGAATTTTCCATTCCGCCTTCCCCACATTCTAAGTCCGGCAGTCATTGCAATAGCAGCAAATTTTTGAGATTCTCTGATCATGACTACAATGAAACTCCAAAGTTGCCAAAAAATACTGTATTCACTTTGCAGTCAATGTTACAGTTAATACAACTAAGTTTATTGAGCAGTTTCCATTATAAACCCGAACCTCCCACTTTTCACTTGCTTAGAACTTTTTGAACAATTCCCTAACGTAAAAATATTGTCACATAGTTGTGCCTCAGCAGACTCAGCTCAAGAACAGCTGAGCCTTATTGTCCATTGCATTATCTAATCAAGCTGGTATGGCTCAACAGAATTGCACCAGTCTGAAAGTGGTGCAGAAACAGGTCATTGATATTTAAACAGTGTTTATTTTGGAGTACTATATAATCCAACAGTGAAGTATAAAAAATTAAAATGGTCAGTTAAAAGTGTCATAAAATTACTGGGGGGGGGGGGGGAAGGGGGAGGAGGAGGAAATCACTTCGAGCATTCCCAGCAGACAACTGCCAAGATTATTAGAGTTTAGCGTAGTCCCAGATCCAGCCTCTTACTAGTCATCACAAAAGCATGTACTCAACTCTCATTCCCATTTACACACTTCAATAAGAAGTGTTAGCTTTACAGATTAATTGGCACCATCTAAAATATTACAGTTCAGTTTAAAAAAATTGTTTTCCTTTACGAAAGAGAGAAACGAGGAAATTAAATGCAAAACAACTGCCTTCCTATGGAAGCATAAGGTTGCATGTTTAAAACATACAAAATAAAGGTGGAAATACAAAAATTTTAGTAACAATGTTACCTTCTTCGTGATATTTACCGTGCATGTTTTATGGCCTATATATAATAGCATTAATATATTTAAAACATTTATGAAAAATATCAATAAATGTGTTCAATGTTTCATAAAGATGATATATACAAAATTCAGTAAACCTGTGTCTGCACATTTATACTATTTTCTTTTCTGTAACAATTTTGTATAAATTAGGACTTCTACAGATTGACAACTCCTACCCTTTTTAAAAAGGCAATTTTGTCTTCCTTTTTTACAACATGCATAAACTTTCAAATGTCATATATGACTAAACAGTACAAACAGCTTATTCAATCCCTTTATTTTATAAAACATTGCTAAAATAACTAATTTCCTGTTGAACAAAAGAAGAAACCTTGAATTCTAAGGAGGTCTTGCCAAAGTACACAGTATATACATAACCTAGTATTGCAAATATGAGGGTTCTGACTAAATCCTCTTTCCTGTTAGCATTTAATTTTTTTCTGCCTGCTAAATAAAGTCATATTCCCTGCTGATGGCAAATGATTGGTTTACCTATAACTCCAGGGGGTTTAACTATCAGTCCTTTAAGAAGCTTTGACAGTTTAACCTGCTGAGCTCACAGCACCCAAGGGAGGGTCTTACTTGCAGTTTTACTTCTGATGCTGCTGACCACTAATACTGACTCCATAGATAATGGATTTCAATAACAACCTCCTACAGGTTAACACTTTGAGTACTATCCATGATACTGCTTTAATTAAGTTAATACATGAAGGTCACAGTTTGGTAGAAAGTTTTATTAAATTTGGCAGTGCTTACAATAATAAAAAAAATTGTGTGTGCTCATCTCTACAGTAACTAAGATAAGTTTGCCTACAGATTTAATCCAGTCCGCTTGCAGATTTAGGCAACATTTCAATTTATTTTTTTAAAATGAACTCAAGTTATTAGTTCTATTTCCTAGAAACATGTACATTTCTAGCCTTTCTAACTGATAGTTTCATGACAGATATGAAATGGATGCCTCTACCCATGCTGGGCACAGGATGGCACACAAACAGACCACCCTCTACAGCTAAGGGGAATTTTGTTTTGCAAGGTTTGGAGCATTTTGATGGTGGAAAAGATTAATGTTTTTATTTGCCTGTAGCTGCCAAGTATTAAATATTAATAGCTCACTGAAATATCTGAATTGCTTTCCATTTTAAAAAAAGGTTAAAAAGTCCATTTCATTTTCTAATTGAGACCTACAAAGGTAGTATCTACTAAAAGCAAAGATTTGGATGATTTGTGTACACAAAAACAGTCACTACCAGCAGACTGAAAAGGCACATTTTAAAAGTATGTCTCTTGAAGCCCAAATAGTCACTTACTGTTCCTTTAACAGTGAATGTACATAATATGCATATTCTTCAAAAGCATGGAGAGAAGGTTATTTGTTTTAAAAAAAAAGAAAAGAAAAAAAGGGTAACTACTTTACCTGCAAAAGCCATATATTCAATTTTGTCTTTGAAGTACACAACCTGACAGACACTATACAGAGTAATAAGGAAACAGCATGGGAGCCATTTAATATATTTCTTGATTAACTCATTGCCTGTCCAGTTCTCATACAGACATGTGCTAACATGTCATAATCGTCATAATTCCCATCATCCCCACAGCTAACACACAAGCTCCTTGATTAGTGCACAACTCCCAGACGAGCCATTGCTAATGCTAAATAATTCCCTTCAGCCTCCTGCTACTATATCGCAGGCTCTCCAATTAAATATAATGTCTCTGATGAGCCATATTAATGTGGACAAATTCCTGCCAGGGATTCTAGCCTACTCACTTTCACCAAAGAATTGGGGAGGAGGGGGATGAATGGGACCCAAGAAAGTAAAATACAAACATACACTAAAGCCATATATTTAAATTCTAGCCCATATAAATTCTAGCCTGTCTAATGATTTTGCAATGATGGTTTAATTAATGAAGGAAACCTTGGAGAGAAAAACAAGAATCTATTCTTAAAGTTACTTAAATTCTGTTTGCATTTAGTTAGATTATCTACCTTGAATAATGCTTGTTACTCATGAAGAAATTTGGGGGTTGACATACTATTAATACATGTTTATTGATAAATGGATATGAGTAAATTTAAGACATTTTAAAAGCAAGCATATCTGATAATTCTTCAATAAGTTTATTAACATGGAGATTAATTGCTGACTGTAAGTGTACCACACTGTGGCCACCAGCCAATGATTTAAGGGATTTTGTAGCTAAATTGTATTCAGCTGGTTTTGTAACTTCACTGTAACGTGAAACATTATGATAAATATGCACACAATAGGTTTTTAGAAATAATATTTCAGTAATGACTCATGCATCCCATTACTTTTAAATTGCATTAGGAAACCACTGTCTTTGTTAAGTACCTGCTGTGACACTGCAGATGCAGATTACAAAGGCCACAGAGACATCCAAGACTATCCATGTGTGTTCAGTGTTCTAGCAACCCAAAAATATTTAAGAATAAATGACCAAGTGAGAGGTGGAAATACAGGGAAAGCAAAAGGTATCGGTGATTTTCAGTAATTTATCACATATATAAAACCCCTTACAATCCTTGCTATTATTCTTTAATACAATTTAACTAGCAGTTGCCTCTGTTGTATGAGAGTATCCAAATTTTATGAAAACAGTAAGATATCTCTAACCCTACAGCAGGCACACTTCAGCCGAATGTAGAAATCAACAAATGCCATGAAAACAAAATGGATAGTTTGTGAAGTATTCTTATGTTAGGAATTTTATCTATGGCTCACAACTGAATGAGTAAAACTGAACAATTAGACATAAAACATTCAAATAACCCCCATGAAATTCTGATAAACTCTTCCCCAAGGTCCTTGCAACTTTGTCTACACTAATGTACTCTATCTTCATTTACCTGATCATTAGCTTCCAGTTTGTTCAGCTGGAAACCAACAAACACTAATTACTTTGACATCACAAAGTCATATCTTTCCTCACCACCTCCCCAGACAGCAGGGAGAAATTATCAAGGGTAGGCATGATAATATCTTGATAAATGATGATTCACATCACCTCACTGTCAATCATTCAGGAGTGCTCACGCAAGATACCACTCGATCTCATTATTGAATCCTAGGGCTAAGAGTACAATACACACCAGGAGTCATATTTCAAGCCGCAGGCCACCTGGGTAAGATGCAGCTCTCAGTGGAGATTTTCATGAATTTTGTTGACTTTTTGTTTTAACATGGTAAATGTCAAATATTTATACATTTTAACATGTGTACAATACACTGGGGGGGGGAAGGACATGCCTAAAGAGATGCAATTCATTTTTAAAGAGGTCAAACAAGAGCCAAATCTCAAGTTTTTCAGAAGTCTATTAATTTTCAGTTAAAATAACTATTAAACTTAATGTTTCAACTTTCAAAGTTTACAAGGATATTTTTGTCCCTAAAATACTCAACAGATTTGAAAGTAAAATGCAAATAAAAATTTTTGAAGATTAACGTCAGAGATGCAGTTTGGCCTTCCACACTGACACTGCAGAAAAGTAGACAACCACAAATTGTGTTCCCCATCCCAGTTCAACACGGGAGGTGAATAGAAACTTCCACAAAATTCATAAAGTACTGAAGTCAAGAGTATGGCATACACTTGCCTATTAGCAAATGAAGATCCCAGCAGCAACCTTCCTTACCCCTCTTAAGTCAATTCCTACCCAGGAATGGAACACACTCACCCACTAGCTCCCCTCCATCCAATTTCCCTTCCTCTTCCCACTACAACTTTACTCCACACCTTCCCTTAATACTTTTGAAAATGGTTAATTTCCCAGTAGATAACAGCTAGGGCTACTAGCTATTTATAAGGATTTTTAAAAGGAAGAAGTTGGCGGAGAAGGAATCCTGACTTTAGGAAAGCGAGGACTCAACTAGAGAAAATCCTGTCCTACGTCCAGCTGCTAGAAACCCCTCACTAATCTGTAGCCTGAGCTACCCCTTGACCCACCATTGAAGTGGGTCAGCTACAAGCATATCTGCATTTTGGGCTGAAAGCCACCTGAAACCCAGAAAGGTGAGTCAATGACAGTGAAGAAGCAGATGGACAGAGGGAAAACTCATTCTGTCAGGTTTGTCAGAGAGGTGAGTGGGGGCTTGGCTCATAAGCAAAAGTCCATTTGAATGTAGGCAGTGGGATGAAAGGTTGGTGGGACGAAGATGAAAATAGGGGGAGGTCTGCAGAACTGAAAACAAAATTTACAGCTCATCAGTGTTTAAGGGTTAAGTTACATACAGCTCTGATGAATTCTCATAATATGGAAATCTCCAGGAAGTGGTACACCTCAGATTGCATTGCATGAAAGAGCACATAAAAATTAGAGAGTACTTGGAGGAGGAGAAGGCTCATGACAGAAAAAAAAATTAGTAAAGATGAGGTCCTGCTCACTGCTGCCAGTGGGGAGGAACAAGGTAAGAGAAGAGGGGAAGTGAGTGATAAGAAGAAATATGTGAACAAAGAAAAAACAGAAAGAAAGCAACAAGAAACATTACATGTTAAGTGTAGAAATGCACGTTCCTACATTTAATTGTATTTTCTTGGCAGACGAGGGAGTCTCCAAACATGCAGTGTATTTTGCAGTAAAAGGTGGTTTTGCAAGGTGGCATTAACTTTTTCCCCAGGTGCCTTGATACAATGTCCAGTAAGTCCACATGACTGAGCCTGAACTTGGCAGGAATACTCATGCACACTTTTTCAGACCATCTTGAAATGGGACAAGGGTTTCATGATGAGCCTGTCCGTGTTGCAACACTTCTCCTGTGTGTCACACAGGACAGACTACAACTCTTGCTTAGAGAACACATTTAGAGAACAGAACCTCAGAGGATATACTAAGCTCTTGCTTAAATAACAGAAACTTGGAGGATATGCTGTAAAGAATGATGCAACAGTAAGACTTATAGGATTTACCTGTAAGTGATACAGTAAGGGCTATATGGCAGTAGAGAGGACACAAAAAATATAGAATACGTCGTTTTAGCAGTGTGGTATTATGTAGTTAATGTTCACACTACTGGAAATCTGAATTTCAGAATAACCTGGAATTATCTTTATTAAGCTTACAGAATATCCATCCATAAAGCTCTTCCCCAACCTCTCCCTCTCTCTCCAAAAGATGACAAATCCAGCATGCTAGAAAGATAGAATGTGGGAAGAGGAATCCTTATATGGAATCCTTATATGGAATCCCCTTATATGGAATCCTAAATAGTAACATCACTGAATAACTTGGCTTCTGGTTAGCATCTACAATAATACAGTATATTATGAGGCTGTCTCTTTACTGACCCAAAAAAATAAAATTATTTTTTACCACAGGATAAAAGGTGTACCATCCTAGCTGTAAAATCCTAGTGGAGACAAGGCACCTGAAGTGGTTACCACAAGGTAAATCGGGTAAGGTCAACCATGGGCAGAGGCATAGTGTTTAGCTCATCTAACTACCTCACAGTAAGTTCTGCAAGTGCTTTGTCCAGGCTTGGGATTTTACAGTGGGATAACTAGCGTGCATTAATTATCTTGCGGTTAACCCTTTTGTGTCAGTGAAGACAAAGACCAAGCCCCAGTCCTGATTTTGTGCATAGCAGTAGCCTTTGGAGGCTTGTATAAATAAATACATGGCTCTTCCTATTAAGTTATTGTAGCAATGGTCTTTCAGTATGAAGAAGTTTTTTCCACAATTATAGAAAGAAATTAAATGGGAAGTTCTCCCATCAAGTGCAGCTGGCTCCATTTTAGCAGAAAAGTTCATGATACCCAGTGGTCCATCTGCTTGCCTGTACTGAGATCTTCCAGTGTTAAACAAAAATAAAATGTATTTTCTTTTCTTGTCACTTTGATTAACCAAATTTTCAGTATTCATTTGAGTGCTTACCTATCCTCAAAAACCTTCCACAAGTGGAAGTGAAATGCAAATTAGACTGAGTGCAAACTGCATTGTGGGGAAAATCAAACTGGATTTTGCATTAACATTCCTCAAATTATTACGCAATGAAGATCAAGTGAAAATTCTATAATAATGAAAGATCGCAAAAATATCTTCCAAGTTCGTTAAGTTATGCTTCACAGATAGAAAATCATGGTACTTCAAATTCAGGGTGCCTACATATCTCTATAAATTAAAGATGTATTAGTCATAACAAAGGCAAATAAATTCACCACTAAGAATGTCTTTACTGATAAATAAAATAAAAATATGAAAATTAAATCTACATCTAAAGCTTTGAAGAAGTAAAACTTTAAATTCATTACTGTTCTGGTAAGTTTAAAAAAAAAAAAAAAAAAAAAAAAAAAACCACAACACACCCACAACCAGCCTGGAGTATATGAGTACGCTGTATTATATGATATTTTTTCCCTATGTGATGGTTCAAACAGAAATAAATACTATGTTACAACAGTTTATGTAGTTTATGGAGTGGGTTTTAATTAATGTGGAAAACAAAGATCAACGGAAAGTAGTCAGCCTCTTTATTCAAAATAACCACCATTGTCATGCCCATGTTCATACAGAATTAGGATTTCATTAGACTTTAATTTGGAGTATGTCTTGTTATATGATGTTCATATAATGTAATCTGCACAGTAGATGGCAAAAGAGATACCATACATTTAAAAATTTGTCTCTGGTTTCATAATGAAGCAATACAGTCACCTTAAATAACGGAATACATCACATACAAAAAGCAGTATATGTAGAAAAGCAAAAATAATCTTAGGGACAATCTTCATGAACAGTAATTGAATCCACTAAAAAAGAAAAACTCCACAGAAGTCAACTGTCATATCTACTCAATGTCTCTGTATAATATTCCCTATATACTTTAGTATACTAGTTAATAAATAAATACTACCTATATAAACTATGTTGTTTATGAAGTAAAGATGCAACATTCTATAAAATATATATTGTGTTTATTATTTGGATTCTATACTCAGTTTTATTAATGTTTCTTCTTCAGAAGTAGATACTGCTTTTAAAATCAGCTAGTACACAAATTTTCTTTACTTATATGCAGGCCCCTAAAGTTTGCTACAAAAACATGCACTGATTTTTGCCTCCCTGTTCACTAGTCAGTTTCTAACACTATTGCTTCTTCCAATTAAATTTCTCAGCAAGTTACTTGAGAAATGATGTAACTTTATGTTTTGTTTTTTTCAAATGAACAAGATTAAGTATCAACCTCTAAACCACAAAATTCAGAAGTAAGACTTAGGTCCAGATCCACAAAGATATTTAGAAGCCGGAAATCAATGGAAGTCAGAAGTCTATATACCTTTGCGGATCTGGGCCACAGTTCTTTTCATTTTCTGCTATATCGTGTCTACAATACAGCTAGCTGAAACTCAGAGGATTTGGTTCACAAAAAAATTGCTCTTTCCAATTGGGAATGACACTGAGTTTACTGAAATTTCTCAAGAACTGAAAATTTCATTGGAAACACCAAAACCTAGTGTCCCCCCCCCCCCCCCGCCCCACCAAAAAAAACCAAAACAAAATAAGTCAAATTGACATTTTTGTCAGTGTCACTGCTGCTGTGAAACTGATAACCTCAATTTCACTCAGCTGCTGCTTGGCCTCCCAAGGTCCACAGCTTTGGGGCAGCTCTGCCTTGAGAATTACCCTTTAACCAGGAACCCCAGAGCTCCCAGACTCTCCAGCTGGCTCCCAGGCCTGCCTGCTCAGGAGTTGGGCAGTCCGGGGAACCAGCAGGCTAGGGAGTGTCTGGAAGCCCAGGGCTCCCAGCATCTCTAATGCAGAGCTGTGAACCCTGGAACATTGGAAGATTTCTAATAGAAACAAAGACATTTAGTTGAATCTATAAACAGATCCAACAAACCTATCAAAACAGTATTTTCTGACCAAAAAAAAAAAAAAAAAAAAAATTAGTTTCATCTGAAAATTTCCAACAACCTCTAGTCTACAGATTATGAAGCTAGCCCTAGATATCTGTAGGCACAGTATGGCAGAAAATGAAAACTGACAACCTTGCTGTTGCATCTTATGGATTCGGGTTTGACCCTTAATCTTGTTTTTCCATCTGAACAAGACAAGACTGCAATATAGTTTCAAATAGTTCTGAACATATCAAAACCATAACATCTTTCCATTTAAAGTTTAATAGAAAAAATGGAATTCAGGTTCAAACCATCAGGAATCACAGCCCCTCGATGGCTACTATTCCAGTTAGCCACTATGGTTATAATAGAGTTGAGTGAGTAATTGACTTTTCAATTTGGTGGTCAAACCAAAAAATATACATACTATATATATAGTCCCAATAATATTGGGACATCTGGTCACCCTGACACCACCACTTAATCTGTATCCTACCCAGATAAGTTATTGACACCCCTCCCATAGCACATCGGATGCACAGACATGCTGGCATGTTCACTCTGACATTACCACTCCCCACCTCCACCAGAGCACACAACAGATCTTCAGGGTGACGTTTGCTCAGTGGTTCCCAAACTTTAACAACCTGTGAACCCCTTTCACTAAAATGTCAAGTCTCGCAAACCCCCTCCTAAAATGAATATTTCCAGAGATTTTCTCCTTTACCTGAGTATAAATTACAAAAGCAGTGATCTTGGAAATATAAAATTTGTTTTTAATTACAAGATTACACACTATTGATTATTAATTATTATTTATCATTACAGTATTTTTATTACATTATGAAAAGGGCAACACTCTTCCAAGATCTCACTTTCGTAGCTTGTATCACTTTGAATAAGCCTGTTATAAGACAAGGCTCCTATGTTTCATCAAGGAGTATCAGATGTGAAATGGCATGAAGGTATTTAAGAAGCCAACTCAAAGAGTTCCTCCTACACAAGCATTCAGGTCTTGAGCAGTCTAGGCAAACAACGCACGTTACAACAAAGCTTAAACTTGTTCTTCATAATAATTTTAAAAACACTAGCTGCCTATTTAATTTTAAAAGCAGCAAAAAATATCCACCTCCCTTTCCATTTCTTATAAGGAGTCTTGAAGTTTAAATCTCCTCAGTGTGATAGATAATGCTTGCTTTGATCTGCTTAACTCTTGGAAGTCCAGGGGCTCCAGGCTGCTGGCCGTGTGCTGCCCGGGGTCCCTAGGGACAGCTCTGTCCGCCATTAGGGAAATTTTTCCTGAGAACCCCCTGTAACATTTCACAAACCCCACTTTGGGAACCACTGCTCTAGCACAAAGTTAACACAGATCATGGGGGTCCTTCTTGTACAAGTTGTGACGATTTGGGTAACCTGTCTGTACAGCTTATGAATTCTGTGCGAGATGAACTCTGTCAGTGGTGGATGGAGCCTCCCGATTCAGTGGGTGCACCATATGAAACTCTAATATAATCGCATTACACTGAAACAAACAAAAAGAGTATGATACAAGCAGAGCACCTGGGGAGGAGGGGCATCCGGTGCCGAACTAAGCACAGGGCCTGCTGCGCACGGTCACCCAAGGGCTGGTCACAATTACTCACGGTGACAAGAGACCCCGCCCCAGGATGCATAGGGGGAGGTGTCTCTGCTCAGCATTCAGATGCAGCTGCTCAGAGCAGGAAAAGGCCTTGCCTTCAGCCCAGTGCCCTGCACCCCTTTTCCTGCTGCCTGGAGACCTGCACACATGGAGGCATCTATTCACACCACACCACACCACCCCCCACAACTCCCCTATGGCAGATTTTTGCCTTTCGGGCCTTCGTAGCAGCAGGCGACTGATATCACTGCGTAGTGAACATGGTCAGGAGTGGCGTCACCATGACAAAGGATCCAGGCTATAGAGCCATGCATGGCTTCTCATGCAAAGGAGTGAACATGGCTCCCTGCCCTTCTCCCCGCAAAAGGTGTTTGCGCACCCTTGGTTTCATGATTTCTATGGATGCAACTGAACCCATGAACCCCTTCTAAAGCCACCTCTGCTCACTATATGTATCTTTACCAAGCTGCAAAGTCCATTTTGAATGTGTAGCTTGGAAGCATGCTGAGCACAGAGCCTAAAATATATACGTCAAGAGGACCTTCCACCTTAAATGAAGATCTTATCTACCGCTCTGGACACTAATATTAAAATCTAATCCTTCGTTTACTAACAGTTATAAAGAAACCATGAAAAGCACTAAGAACTTTAGGCCTACTGGCACTATTACCACCACCCTCTCAAACTTTCATAATTGCCACTATTTTGAGAGCTACCCATGCCCAGAAAAATTTGTTCAGAGGAAAATAAAATGTTCTTTTCCCTGAACTGGAGCCCTGTGACTCAATGAAGGATGACTGAATATTTGAAGACATCCTTTATTACAGAAGGAGCAGAGGCTGCACTTCTGTAGCCAAGATTAAAGTTATGCATGAGGGAAAGGCATTTGTTTTCTGATACTGGTAACATGCTGCTACAAGTACTGAGAGATGATCACGCATTCTGAAACTTCCACTGTGGCATTCAGCCATGGACTGTAGATTCATTTGGCATGTAATATTTTGTCATATACATCAATAGTTTATTCAGTTTTACTTGAATAAAAAAATAACCAACTTTTTGTATTAGTCTTTTGATGCCAATGTTTGGACTAAATTGAGGGTGTTTGCCAGGTGGGTTTTAAACAAAACAGGGATTTAATATTTTAACCGTACTTATTCATTCAAGGTGTTTTTGTCATTTGCCACTAGCATATAGTACAATTGAGCAAAAGCCTGGTGTGAAGTAGATATTGGGTTATAGCTCAAATAGATGAATGGATTAATATAAGCAACAATGCTTCCTAAATGTTCAGTTAAAATATTATAACATATGGGCATCATATCCCCAGTAGAGACATATTCCTGCTTGAGTGTATCATTTATACTTTCTGAACATAGGTAGCCATCCATTTTATATAAAAAAAAAAAAAAAAACCAACCACCACAGGGACTTCAAGCCACACTATTCCAGTTTGCTAAAATCCCAACCACCAGTTTGCTACAGTGTCCCAGGACCATCAATTTAAGTACAACCTAAAAAAGGGCCTACGGTTTCTGATATTACATTTTACACATATGACAATGGGAGCTGCGGGGCGGCGCCTGCAGACAGGGCAGTGCACAGAGCCACCTGGCCACGCCTCCGTGTAGAAGCTGGAGGGGGGACATGCCGCTGCTTCTGGGAGCTTCTTGAGGTAAGCGCCACCTGGAGCCTGCACTCCTGACACCCTCCTGTGCCCCAACCCCCTGCCCCAGCCCCAATAGCCCTCCCACCCGCTGAACCCCTCAGCCCCAGCACCCTCCTGCACTCACAACCCCTCATCCCCAGTCCCACCTCAGAGCCCGCACCCCCAGCCAACACCCTCACCCCATCCCATACCCCAACCCGTAATTTCGTGAGCATTCGTGACCCGCCATACAATTTCCATACCTAGATGTGGCCATCAGCCCAAAAAGTTTGCCCACCCCTGTGCTAGAGGGGGTAGATAGCAGCCTAGACATTCAGGCTGAGGCTGGATCAGGCTCTGAAACCCAGAAAAAGGGGAGGGGCTTAGAGTCTGGGTTCTAGCCTGAGCCCAAATGTCTATACACGGAGTCCCCGATATACATCTCTCCCTTATCTGTTGTTTCCCATATCCATCATTCATCAATAGGGGAACGTGTTCCAATTCACATTGGTCCTGATCCACATATCCGTCATTTGCAGTACTGTAAGTAGCAAATGACGGATATGCGGATCGGGATCATCGGAACACATTCCCCTATTCATGAGCAACAGATATGCGTAGCCACGGGTGAGCCGCGGCCCACTCACTTAACATCCAGGCCCAAACCCCCAGTCCTGGCTCTGCTCCCACCCCAGCGCTTGCCCCATACCACCCGCCAAGCCCCGAGTGCCCCGATCCCACTCCCCGGCAGGAGTGCAGGGCGGAGTGGGACAAGCCCTGAGCACCGGGCGAAGGGGTGGGGGCACGGAGCGGCGCGGGAAAGGGCGCATATTTTTACAGGGCCTACCATTTTTTCGGGAGCCCCTGGTCAGAGCGTCTATCTCCCCCACCTTCCCTGCAAGGCCAGCTGGAGGTGCGGGGAGAAGCGGCCAGATCGCTCCTACCCCTTCTCTCCCTCGTCATTGCCTGCGCACCTGGGGCCCACCGAAGTGGACAACAGGAGACAAGAACGAACAATAGGTCAGCACTGAGTTTCATTTCTTGTATGTCAGAAGGAGAAAGGAATGGTGGAAGAGGTAAGGAGAAGCTGTGGAAACACGCTGCAAGAAAATTTTAAGTGGCAAAAAAGGCAAGAACAATGTAAAAAAGTAAGTCTCATTAATGCAGTTTTCCAGCATTCATCTTTGGAAACAAAATGCTACATTGCTACAGACATGAGCAAATAAGGAACAAACCCTTTTAGATGATGAAACTTCCCAATCATTTATTGAACAGTTAACTAATAAGCCCACGTAAGGCATTCTTGCCAAATAGGGGATATGGAGGGGGGGGGGGGTATGTCCTTTCCTCTCTATCAAGGGACCTTAAGACCCTGTCCTAGCTCACCCAGGCAGGGAACCCACAAGATCAACAGGTCAAAGCAAACGAATACTACTCACTCAGTGCAATATTAGATCCACCAGTACAGGGAACAAGGGGAAGGGTCAAAAAGATATCAGGAACCCAGTGAAAGTATGTCTCAGGTTCACAACTAAATAAGCAACATGGTACATCAATATATATTTTATGAAAGGATTACACCAGGGTGTGAAAAAAGATCATGCTATCAACATTTCCGACCAAGGAACATTAAGTCCCCCTACTCCATGCTTGTTCATCAAGCATCCCTTTAGTTATTCTAAATATTTTCTTGGCAAAAAGCTGGGTTACTTTTGATCAAGGTGTAATTTTCCAGCCTGAAAATGACCAAGAATAATAGCTGTAATTAGAGCAAAAGCAGCTGTGGATACACCCAGCTAATATCATTTAAGGGAGATCTTGATGCACCTTTTATGATTTCATTAAAGACTATAAGGTGTTCTATTACCACAGCTATTAGTATAGAAAAATAAAGACTTTTCCTTAGCTGACCTCCCAGTGTCACCATGTTTTGTTCCCTCTCCATCACACACACAAAAATGCTATTAACCAAATTGATAGTTTGTATTTCTTGCTGACAAAAACAAAACTAAAGAAGTCTAAGTATTTCAGCAGTAAGGTGTTCCATTTAAAAAAAAAAAAAAAAAAAGGGATTAGATTCTGCATAGAGTAAAACAGTCCAAGAATTTAGAGATGGACCCCACAAAACTCTAGTCAGTGTATGCATCCAAGATCGCAGAAGAACAGAAGGGATAGGGAGAAGTTAAAATATATTTAACAATACATTTTAACTTTGGGAAAGTGGGAGCCTATACAAAAAGAATGGGCTCCACCTACACCAAAATGGAACCATATTGCTGGCACTTAAAAAGGGAAGTAGTGCAATTTTTAAACTAAAGGCTAGGGGAAAGCCGACAGGTGCGGAGGAGCACGTGGTTCGGACAGACACATCCTTTGAAAATTCTATGGTACAGTTTGGTTCGTTTAAGATTTTTACTTCATTTGATTCTACGCTTTCTTTCACATAGCAGCGAACAGGGCTTCTACGCTTTCTTTCACATAGCAGCGAACAGGGCTGCTAACAGAGTTTTGAGAGGGAGTTTGGAAGGGGAGTGGGAAGGGGGCGAGGTATACTTGCCATTCCTAAAACCTTTAACCCAAACTAAAGCCAGAGGCAGAGCGACCAGGGGAGCGGAGCAGACAGGGGGCTGCAGACAGGGGAGTTTGAGAGGGAGAGCAAGAGATCCCGCAGCTGAACAGGCTACCAGGTGAGAGTGAGTACTAGCTGTTGGTGGGACTGTGTGTGTTTGACTGAATTTAAATTTTGATTCTGATTTCAGTTTCAGTTTCAGCTGTTGTGGCAGTTGGGACTGAGTGCCTAACCCTGTTCCCTTGATTGCCTTTGATTAGCCTTCCCCAGTGTGACTCACGAGGGGGTAGGACTGACCTAGGCAAGCAGGCTTTAAAAGCCAGAGGCAGAGCGACCAGGGGGCTGCAGACAGGGCAGTTTGAGAGGGAGTTTGACAGAGGGAGGCCTATGATGGTTAGGAAGGCCCACAACACCTGTGCCAGCACTGCTTCTGTCTCCTCCACCTGCACCTGTAGCCACACAGAGTGCCTGAGCATGGATGCTTCTATCCAGATCCTGGTGTGGTTTTGCAGGAACTGTGACTTGCAATTTCCACTTACAGATATCCAGGCTGGGGGGACCATCCAATGCGACAGGTGCCTGCTGGTGGAATCTCTCAGGCAGCAGGTGGGAGAGCTACAGGAGGAGGTGGCTAGATTGAGGAGCATCCAAATCCATGAGCAATTCCTGGACAGTGTCTATGTGGAGACAGCTGAGGTAGCTGTCCCAGTACACAGGACTGCTGACACACCACTGGTGGAGGAGGAAATGGCTCAGGGTGGACACTGGCAGCTGGATACTTCTGGCAGCAGGCAGTGCTCCACCCCTGCTCCAAACCCTGCCGCCGTGGTAATAGGAAACCGTTATGCTCTTCTTGATACAGGAGAGAAGGAATCTCCCCCTACAGCAGAGGAGGAGAAGCCTCGTACCCCTAAGGCTGGGAGGTCTGCTGCCACCACTGCAAATAGGAAACGTAGGGTAGTGGTGGTCGGAGATTGTCTGCTGAGGGGGACGGAGGCGCCCATCTGTCGCCCTGACATTTCATCTCTGGCGGTATGCTGCCTGCCGGGGGCCCGTATCCGAGATGTTACGGAGGCATTGTCAAGGATTATCCGGCCCTCTGACTACTACCCCATGCTACTCATCCATGTGGGCACAAATGATAGTGCAAGGTGTGACACTGAGCAGATCAAGAGTGACTACAGGGCTCTGGGAGTACAGGTGAAGGAGCTTGGAGCGCAGGTGGTATGCTCTTCGATCCTTCCTGTCAAAGGTAGGGGCACGGGCAGAGACAGGTGCATCGTGGAGGTGAATGCCTGGCTGCGAAGATGGTGTCGCCAGGAGGGCTTTGGCTTCCTTGACCACGGGATGCTAATCCAGGAAGGACTGCTAGGCAGAGATGGCGTTCACCTTTCGAGGAGGGGAAGACCCTATTTGGACACAGATGGGCTAACCTAGTGAGGAGGGCTTTAAACTAGGTTCAACGGGGACAGGTGAGCAAATCCCACAGGTAAGTGGAGAACATGGAGACCTGGGAGATGGGTCGGAAATAGGAGGAAGAGATAGGAGGGTCAGGGCAAAACTGGGAGGCAAGATCAAATCAGTATCTTAGATGCCTGTATACAAATGCGAGAAGTATGGGTAATAAGCAGGAAGAATTGGAAGTGCTAATAAATAAATTCAACTATGACATTGTTGGCATCACCGAAACTTGGTGGGATAATACACATGATTGGAATGTTGGTATGGATGGGTACAGCTTGCTCAGGAAGGACAGACGGGGGAAAAGGGAGGAGGTGTTGCCTTATATATTAAAATGTACACACTTGGACTGAGGTGGAGATGGACATAGGGGATGGAAGTGTTGAGAGTCTCTGGGTTAGGCTAAAAGGGGGTAAAAAGCAAGGGTGATGTCATGCTAGGAGTCTACTACAGGCCACCTAACCAGGTGGAAGAGGTGGATGAGGCTTTTTTTAAACAACTAACAAAATCATCCAAAGCCCAAGATTTGGTGGTGCTGGGGGACTCCAACTATCCAGATATATGTTGGGAAAATAACACAGCGGAGCACAGACTATCCAATAAGCTCTTGGACTGCATTGCAGACAACTTTTTATTTCAGAAGGCTGAGAAAGCTACTATGGGGGAAACTGTTCTAGATTTGATTTTAACAAATAGGGAGGAACTCATTGAGAACTTGAAAGTAGAAGGCAGCTTGGGTGAAAGTGATCATGAAATCAGAGTTCACAATTCTAAGGAAGGGTAGAAGGGAGTACAGCAAAATAGAGACAATGGATTTCAGGAAAGCGGATTTTGGTAAGCTCAGAGAGTTGATAGGTAAGGTCCCATGGGAATCAAGGCTGAGGGGAAAAACAACTGAGGAGAGCTGGCAGTATTTCAAAGGGACACTATTAAGGGCCCAAAAGCAAACTATTCCGCTGGGTAGGAAAGATAGAAAATGTGGCAAAAAGACCACCTTGGCTTAACCACGAGATCTTGCAAGATCTAAAAACTAAAAAGGAGTCATATAAAAAATGGAAACTAGGACAAATTACAAAGGATGAATATAGGCAAACAACACGGGAATGCAGGGGCAAGATTAGAAAGGCAAAGGCACAAAACGAGCTCAAACTAGCTACAGGAATAAAGGGAAACAAGAAAACTTTTTATCAATACATTAGAAGCAAGAGGAAGACCAAGGACAGGGTAGGCCCACTACTCAGTGAGGAGGGAGAAACAGTAACAGGAAACTTGGAAATGGCAGAGATGCTTAATGACTTCTTTGTTTCGGTCTTCACAGAGAAGTCTGAAGGAATGCCTAACAGTGAATGCCAATGGGAACGGGGAAGGTTTAGAAGATAAAATAAAAAAAGAACAGAGTTAAAAATCACTTAGATAAGTTAGATGCCTGCAAGTCACCAGGACCTGATGAAATGCATCCTAGAATACTCAAGGAGCTAATAGAGGAGGTATCTGAGCCTCTAGCTATTATCTTTGGTAAATCATGGGAGACAGATTCCAGAAGACTGGAAAAGGGCAAATATAATGCCCATCTATAAAAAGGGAAATAAAAACAACCCAGGAAACTACAGACCAGTTAGTTTAACTTCTGTGCCAGGGAAAATAATGGAGCAAGTAATTAAGGAAATCATCTGCAAACACTTGGAAGGTGGTAAGGTGATAGGGAATAGCCAGCATGGATTTGTAAACAACAAATCATGTCAAACCAATCTGATAGCTTTCTTTGATAGGATAACTAGTCTTGTGGATAAGGGAGAAGCAGTGGATGTGGTATACCTAGACTTTAGTAAGGCATTTGATACGGTCTCGCATGAAATTCTTATCAATAAACTAGGGAAATACAACTTAGATGGGGCTACTATAAGGTGGGTGCACAACTGGCTGGATAACCGTACTCAGAGTAGTTATTAAGGGTTCCCAATCCTGCTGGAAAGGTATACCGAGTGGGGTTCCACAAGGGTCTGTTTTGGGACCTGCTCTGTTCAATATCTTCATCAACGACTTGGATATTGGCATAGAAAGTATGCTTATTAAGTTTGCAGAGGATACCAAACTGGGAGGGATTACAATTGCTTTGGAGGATAGGGTCATAATTCAAAATGATCTGGACAAATTGGAGAAATGGTCAGAGGTAAACAGGATGAAGTTTAATAAGGACAAATGCAAAGTGCTCCACTTAGGTAGGACCAATCAGTTTCACACATACAGAATGGGAGGAGACTCTCTAGGAAGGAGTACGGCAGAAAGGGATCTAGGGGTTATAGTGGACCACAAGCTAAATATGAGTCAACAGTGTGATGCTGTTGCAAAAAAGCAAACTTGATTCTGGGCTGCATTAACAGGTGTGTTGTGAGCAAGACACGAGAAGTCATTATTCCGCTCTACTCTACGCTGGTTAGGCCTCAACTGGAGTATTGTGTCCAGTTCTGGGCACCGCATTTCAAGAAAGATGTGGAGAAATTGGAGAGGGTCCAGAGAAGTGCAACAAGAATGATTAAGGGTCTAGAGAACATGACCTATGAAGGAAGGCTGAAGGAATTGGGTTTGTTTAGTTTGGAAAAGAGAAGACTGAGAGGGGACATGATAGCGGTCTTCAGGTATCTAAAAGGGTGTCATAAGGAGGAGGGAGAAAACTTGTTCATCTTAGCATCTGAGGATAGAACAAGAAGCAGTGGGCTTAAACTGCAGCAAGGGAGGTTTAGGTTGGACATTAGGAAAAAGTTCCTAACTGTCAGGGTGGTTAAACACTGGAATAAACTGCCCAGGGAGGTTGTGGAATCTCCATCTCTGGAGATATTTAAGAGTAGGTTAGATAAATGTCTATCAGGGATGGTCTAGACAGTATTTGGTCCTGCCATGAGGGCAGGGGGCTGGACTCGATGACCTCTCAAGGTCCCTTCCAGCCCTAGAATCTATGAATCTAGTGCCACTCCCCCACCAGCACGACCTGTTCTGCCCTTCTGATATATTTTTGTACCCTGGTATTACTGTGTCCCATTCATTATCCTCATTCCACCAAGTTTCCGTGATGCTTATGATCAATATCCTCATTGAATATGAGGCACTCTAGTTCACTCATCTTATTATTTAGACTTCTAGCATTGGTATACAAGCACTTTAAAAACTTGTCACTTTTGAGCGGTCTCCCGTTACATGATGTAATTGAATGGGACTCTTTTCATTTGACAGTTTATCAGATCTGACTTGTATTTTTTCGTCTTTCATCCTCTCCTCCTTACTAGGATATAGAGAACCTCCATTAATAGATCCTCCACCAAGGGATATGTCTGTCCGAACCACGTGCTCCTATATTTGCCCTCTTCCAGTCCTCTGGAATCTCTCATCATCCATAAGTTTTCAAAGATAATCACTAATGGCTCAGATATCTCCTCTGTCAGCTCCTTGAATGTTCTAGGATGTATTTAATCAGGCTCTGAAAACTTGAAGACATCTAAACTTGCCTAATTAATTCTTAACTTTTCCCTATTTTTGCCTCAAATCATACCTCGTTTTCATTGGCATTTACTATGTTAGTAGCAATTGGATGTCTAACCATTTTGGTGAAAACTGAAACAAGAAAGTCATTTAGCACTTCTACCACTTCCAGTTATCATCTTTCCCCTCTCTCACTAAGTAATGCAGGTACCCTGTCCTTGGTCTTCCTTTTTCTTCTAATGTATTTGTAGAATGTTTTCTTATTACCCTTTATGTCTCTAGCTAGGTTAATCTTTTGTGCCGTGGCCTTTCTAATTTTGTCCTTACAAGTGGTTTGTTTATATTGAGTCTTCGGAATTTGACCTATTTTCCACTTTTGGGGTTTTGGGGGGTTTTTTTTTTTTAAAGTTTCAGATCATTGAAGATTTTCTGGTTAAACCAGGGTGGTCGCTTGCCATACTTCCTATCTTTCCTATGCAGTGGGATAGTTTGCACTTGTGCCCTTAACAACAACTCTGAAAAAACTGCCAGCTCCCTCAAACTGTTTTTTCCCTTAGACTGATTTCCTATGAAATCTTACCTACCAACTCCCTGAGTTTGCTAAAGTCTGCCTTCTTGAAATCTATTATCTTAATTCTATTTTCCCTCCTACCATTCCTTAGAATCATGAACTCTACCATTTCATGATCACTTTCACCCAAGCTGCCTTCCATTTTCAAACTCTCAATAAGTTCCTCCCTATCTATCAAAATAAAACCTAGAACAGCCTCTCCCCTAGTTGCTTTCTCCACTGTCTGAAATAAAAATGGTCTCCAATGCATTCCAAGAACTTGTTGGATAATCTGTGCCCTGCTGTATTATTTTCCCAACAGATATCTGGGTAGCTGAAGTCCCCCATCACCACCAAGTCCTGTGCTTTGGATGATTTTTTGATATGTTTATACAGTAATTAATATACCTTGGGCACAACTGCTGAAGAAGTAAAAATTAATGCAAAGGAATTGAGCTGTTTGGAAATTTTCTGCCAAAGCTGAGCTTTGATTTTTTTATTTTTTCAATTCACAGGAAGTGAATTCTACCTTACAACCAGTTCTAATTGGAAGGTTACAGACTGAGGGGGTTCTGGAAGCAAACTCAAATAAGATATTACCTTCAGCTGGGAGCAGCATGGGGCCGGGGCCGGGGCCGGGGCCGGGGCCGGCAGGGAGCCTGCCTTAGCCCTGCTGCGCCACCGACCAGGAGCTTCCCAAGTTAAGTGTCACCTGGCAGGAGCCCGCACCCTCTGCCCCAGTCCTGAGCCCCCTCCCAAAGCCAGCACCCCATACCTCCTCCTGCACCCCATACAGCACCCCATACCCCCAAGCCCCCTCCCAGAGCCAGCACTCCATATCCCCTCCTGCACCCCAACACTCTGCCCCAGCCCAGAGCCCCCTCCTTAACCTAAACTCCTTCCCAGAGCCTGTACCCCCTCCCACTCCTGTGCCCCAAGCTCAGCCCAGAGCCCCTTCCCACACTCCAAACCCCTCGGCCCCAGCCCAGAGCCTGTACCCACTCCCAAACCCCTGCCTCAGCCGAGTGAAAGTGAGTGAGGGTGGGAGAGAGAGAGCGCGACGGGGGGCGGGGGGGAGATGGAGTGAGCGGGGCAGGGCCTCAGAGAAGGGGTGGGGTAGATTCTGGGTTGCACTTAAATTCAGAAAGGCATCTTGTCCATAAAAAGGTTGGAGACCACTGGTTTAGCACAATATTAGCTTCAGAAAAAAGGCTTTTTGCAACTCAGGACTAAGGTGCATTGGCAAAGTCATATAGGGGAATTTATACTGTGTGTTTAACCCCCACACTTATAAAGTCTATTGATATTTACTGCTGATCATGTGCATCACTCTCCATGCCTCATAAGGTAATGGAGGACAAAGTACTATACTGAAATACTTTGTAATCATTTGGATAAACAAACTTTTCCATTATGAATAGAGTTATGCATGTGTTTTTGTGTTATGAAAGAAAGACAGATGTACTGTTCTCATCTCGTAATCAGAACCAGATATCAATCTCTGAAAATGTATCACATGGGGGATAAACAAGAGCAGTAAGTATGCAACGAACTTCACACAATATAAATGAATTCCTTGAACTCTCTAGGCATCAGCATTTCATCCAGTTAGGAGCTACCCCACTGTGTTCAAAAATTTTCAACAAGTAATTCAAGAAGTTGTGTAAACACACTCTGCCTCATGGACATCTTGCTGTTTACTCTGTTTCCATCCACCTGTGCAGAAATGCACCACATAGTGACTATCAAAACTGAATGTACCAAAATCATGGTCTGTACAGACCGAATACACAACAGGAGATCATCTCTCCAATAGGCAATAAAATAGATACAACTTAATAAACTGGTTGTTGGGTGTAACGAGACACTGTTAAGTGGGCAGGCATATTTTCTAAGCCTACCTGAAAATTCAGAGAGCTGTTTATGAATTTCAAGTCTTGCACTTCACAGTATTGTAGATGAAACTGTTTTATAAAGGATTTTACCAAACAGGTGCATTTACGGCCTTACTATTAGTACGTAAAACATGCCTTAGAATACCACCCTGGCAACTGCAGCCACTGAACTGGAACTTCTGACCACACCTATTTATAGCAGCGTGGCACAGAACTAGTAGAGCTACCCCAATTGGACACTCACTAGACTGCTGTAAAGAACCACAACTCCGGCCCCATGTGCTTTAATCCTCCAGAGTCTGAACTGAGCCAGGCGCTGGTCCTGGCGTGAGGCCTCTAGGCACAATTTTGGGGTACAGATCCTATCTAGCACCTGCTCTGAGAGCTGGGACCTCATGGTCCAACTACCTCAGACTCCTCCACAGCTTAAGCATACCCTCTCCCTGAGTTCCAGCCATATGGATTCTCAAAATTCAGAGCTCTTCAAAGGCACGTAATAGGTGTCACACACACTGCACAGAATTCTAACACACCATTGTTCTTTACTTAAAGCCACAAGAAATGCAACTCTACAAAAATTAAACCCTACATGCATTTCGCTCCAGACCATTCTTTGGGCTGGGGTCAGAGTCCTCTGGGGACATCCAGGATCCTTCTGCTGTATCACATGGCTCCTCTGTGTTTTGGAGTCACATGGAGGGGCCCCCCGCACCCTTTCCAGCTCAGTTTGCTTTGACTTTGGTTGGTCCCATAGCTAAACTGGGGCCCTGCCCCCCAGCTACCCAAAAAAAAAAAAAAAAAACCTGCTTGTCTCTGCCTCTCCTGCCCAAAACTTTGTAACTATGCCCAAAGGCTTCCCGCTGAGTGCTTCTTAAGCCCTTGCTTTGTCACCAGTCCCTTTATCCTGTTTGAGAATTTTCCACTCCTCCCAACTTCCGCAGCCCCTTGCAGAGAAGTAGGATAAAACTGGTTCTTTTAGGCTTGAACTAATCCATTGTCCCAAGGTGTTTCCACCTGAATGGGAGCTAGTGGAGCTCTAAAGACCCCCATTGTACCTGATCTGGGAGGGATGACACCGTTCTTGTCAACAAGGGTAGAAACCATAAGCACAGATGTATTCAATGATACAGCAATTTTCTTAATCTTATAATAGCAACCAGAATTCATAAATTGAATAAACATATTCTTCATCTCACCACAGTGCCTATGATGTGGAACTGGCCCCCTTTGAGATTATGTTGTGGTGGGCAGATTCTCCCATATAGGCATCTTGATGCCAAGATGCCTACCCTTGCTGTAATAACCAAGCCCAAAGTTCCAGAATCCCCTCCTCCTGGATACACAGTAGAATACTTCTGTGCCATCAAGACATTTACATTTCTACATTGTTATATTTGAAGGGAAGGATCTTGTGTGTATTTTGAGACAGGTATGTTTTAGGTTTGTCTTTGTTTTGTGGTTTGCCTGCTGCCTGTTTACTCTTAGGCCTCTACATTTGTATACTTTATCAAAACTGGACACTTAACAGCATACTGTGTGTTAGTTTCCCTTTTTCAGAAAGTGAGAAAAATGGAAAATATTTCCAAAGTGGGAAGATCAATAGTCTGAATTCAAACAATTAACCAATTCTGCTCCCACATTTGTGTTATTTACTTTTGCCAAAGTAGAATTAAGAAGTCAGGAATACAAGTTTGACAGCATCCCTTTTAATTGCATGGTAATCATCAACACAACTAGAAGCAATCACAGTGCTAATTCAAAAGAGTGGACTACTCAGGACAAATATACGTGACTGAGTTACCTGGTTCTAGATTAGAAGTTAACATTTTAAAAATACTGTCTATTGCCTTCCAAAGAGGAGTCATTTTTATTGTCTAAATTATTTTGAAATTTACTGAATTTCAAAAAAGCCACAAAAGACCATCAGAGAAGTTACCTACAGTTTTAGATCATCCAGTTTCTCCTTCCATCCCCCTACACTACTGTAGGATTTTTCCTACAGTACATTTGAATCCAGTGCAATTGCTTTTATACAAGCAAAGTATTTGTAAATTTAGAAACAACTCTGGCACGTGAATTTTGTCAGCTTTAGTTTTGCTGAAGGGAAAGTATGTTTTAATGGCCAGTAAATATAAATATCCAATCCACAGAGTTATGAAGATGAAAAATGTTTAGGTTTTAGCATACTTTGATACAAAAGCAGATCACACCTGGAGTCCTCACTTCAACTGAAAAAAGACCAATATCAATAACTAGCCTACATTAAGGTATAACTAGTCATCTTTTACTTCACAGATTTCCAGTGACTTACAGGACTTTCCCATGGGATTTTTCTAATCATTTATAGTTCATTACATTCTATGGCTATAGAATCCCTGCTGTTTTAAAAATGCCAAATAAAATTATATTTTATTCACTGCTTTATGCTAGATCTTCTTTTGTTCAGATCTAGTTAGTGTAAGCCTGTTCATTTATCAGAAGCTTTTAGCTCATTATGTTAGGCATTACAATATTTCTTTAGCTGTTCGTTATAGTGTTTACTCTAGCAAGGCTATACCTATGGTTGAGGGGGTACTTTCAGCCTAAATCCCTATTTTCAAGCAATTTTTTAAAAAGTACGATTAATTTGGGGCTGAAAAATCTTTGTTTATTCTCAGTCAAATGCAGCAACTTTTGGTTTATTTCAGGGTTCTTTGTTTGTTTTTAATTAAAACATCTGGCAAAATCCCACTGGCCCAATTTTTAATTATCCAAGTGGCAAAATTAATCTTCTTTCCAGTTATACTTTTCATGTGCATTCAAGTAATTACCAATAAAATATTTCCTGGGCTTCTTCAAATAACTGCTTCTAGTTAAAATGTTAGGCAAGTGTTTTAAGACCATAGGGTGTGTATCATGACCTACTACTCTGTATATATTTCAAATTCCCATAACCAGCAATATGCTTTGCCTGTTCCTTAGCAGCTATACTGTCAAGGTCTTTGTGACTTCCTAAATTCCACTTTTGTTACTTTTCTATTTAAGGAACTATTTTAAACCAGTATATTCTCAGTTAATTTACAGTCATCCTTTATTTTGTTTCCTGCTTCATTCTGGACATATTCCTTCTAGTATTTTCTAGCGTAAAGCTAACCCTATTTCCCTTAATTGATGATAGCTGGAAGCGGTGTTCTCTCTAAGCTGCACAGTCGCACAGCCACCCAAGAGTCAATCAAGTGCCATGTACTTGATTAGCAGAGCCAGGTCCATCCGCCGCCGTGTGTTCAGGTGCCTCTCCCCCCGCTGCTCTGCAGCCACGTTCCTCCTGCCCTCTGCTTTGGAGCCCCTGGGCCAGCTGTTCCCAGGACCCTCCTGCTTAACATGCAGAGCTGGGTCGGGGGGGGGGGGAGGGAGGAATAAAGGGAGGAGGCTCACTGATATCAGGGTGTCCCCCTCCCCTCTGCCCATGTACCCCATCTCTGCAGAGCTGGAAAGGGGGGACAGGGCTCAGGAGCAGGACGGAGCTGCTGCAGTCTGAACAATGAGCCTACTGGTGAGTGCCTTAAGAGACAGTGCACAGTCTCTCAGACTTCCTCAGCACGTGCACACACACGCACACACCCCTACCTCCCAACAAAAAACTTAAATATAAAAAAATTTTAAAGTTACCATAGGGATAATTACTCCAGCCACGACAGGTTAAGCATTTTAGAACTTGCTACTCAAAGAATTAATTTTAAGCACAAGAGAAATAAAATAATGAAATGCATAGACCAGTCAAAAAAACTAACAGCAGCAGCACTTTGAAAGAATAAAATTACAGAAAATTTTTGTGCTTTGCAGGAAGTACCAAGAAGTAACAACTACAACTAATATGTGTTGGGAGGCGAGTGTGAGAGAGAGGGACAGAGACTGGGGGGGGGGGGGGGGGGGCCAGACATGCACTGGCTGCTGGGGAAGTCTGAAAGACCGTGCACTGTCTCTTTAAGGCACTCACCAGTAGGCTCGTTGTTCAGACCACAGCAGTTCTATCCTCCTCCTGAGCCCTGTCCACCCTCCCCTGCTCCACAGAGATGGGGTACATGGACAGTGGGGAGACAAACACCCTGACATCAGTGCCCCTCTGCCCACTCTGCACAGCAAGCAGAAGAGTCTCAAGAGCAGCTGGCCAGGGGCTCCAAGGCAGAGGGCAGGAGCAATGCAGCTGCAGAGCAGCAGGGGGAGGGGCACCTGAACACACACCGCCGGATGTGCGCAGCACTCGATTGACTCTTGGGCAGCTGTGCAACCACGCAGCTTAGAGGCAACACAGGTTACCAGCATTCCCAATCCGACAACCGATCCCTCCTGTTGCATCTTACTGTAAAGACTCTCACTTGGAGCCAGGAAAAGTTAGTTCATAAAAACTATTTCACTAGCTCTAGTGTTTAATGTCAAATCCAGATTGGATACTAACAAACTTGTCAAAGCAAAATTTAAGATGCTATTAGTTACAGTCAAGTCAGTCAGATTACAATACCCAATATGATGCATCATATTGGGTATCCCTTTGTTAAGAGACGTTGCTTCCACTTTAAAACCTGGCACTTCTCCTTTTCAGCACTATAAGAGAGACATGAAGAAAACAGCCTCTGTCAAAAAAAAGTAGCAAAACTAAAGTTATTTTAGGGGGGAAATTAACTAGCTTAGAATTATTGCAAAGTATAAAAGCATTAAATTACTCACATAAGTAAATTAAGTAGCTACAGGTTAGTGTAGCAAATGGTCAGGATCAGCTTCACCTAGTTTAGTTGAATTTGGGAATATGGAATTTCAGCTTCTCCAATTCGGGGGACTCAAATGCTTACAGAAAGTAATCTAAATATTTAGTGCTAAATATTGGGGTTACCCATCCCTCCTTACTAATCCACACCCCCATTAATTTTGGCAGGAGACTGGAGGTGGCTGCTGGCCTGAATCCTCTCGGCCACCCTGGTTTCACTTCCAATTGGGCAGCCACTCCCCTCCAATTCCTTGGTGCACAATGTGGGTCTCCCCTCCACCAAGTAGGCATTTTGTTTGTTTCTTTGTTTTGTGACAGCTGCCTAGGATGGTCATTATCTCAATCCAGGAGGTCTTGTAGTGGTAGCTGGAGGGAGGCGGGGAAGAAATGTCCGAGTCCCCCAGCCCCCAAACACAGGAAACAGGAAAGGCTCCTGACTCCTTTGCAGTGACCTGTGGTTACATAAATGAATCTTGTCTGACATTAGGGGCCTGATCCAAAGCCCACTGAAAGGAAAGTCTTCTACTAGACTTCAACTTAATAGGTGTTGGATCAGACCTCATGACCAACACCAGTTCAGCAACACCAATAGTACCAAGGACAGAAACACTTCTGTAGATAGGATGGAGCCACTTTTATTTTCATGCTGTGTTAAAGGATGTGCTGGTACATTCTAGTATGTGGACTCTTCTACCTACATTATCTAAACCTGGCTCATGTACGCTCACCCCCTTCCCCTCCAATTTGTATACACAACCCTGAATAACTAGAGTACTTAATTCTAGAATTGTTCCTTAAGAAAGGAATATTTGACGGAGAGTGAATAAAGGAAACGTGGTGGAAACAACAAAATGTGTCTTTAGTTATCCAATGCATAGGATTTGCCCCCCCCCATAGATATTGTTTAAACCTGTTATCCATTATACTTACAAAAATACAACCAGATTTAAAACTTTTTTGTTTCAGTACTGTTTCTTTTAAGGAGTCCACGTTATTCATCTGCTTTCCTTTAGGGGTTTGTAAGCTGCTTAATAAATTGTTACAATAATACTATAGTTATATTTACTAGTCTTTAGTTCCCTAGGTACTTAAGTAGGCACTGTTTGCCCTTTTGCAGTCTTGCAGGGCCTCATCTGTCCTCCATGAACTAAAATCCATTCAGATGCCGTTTACAATACAAGATCCGTGGCACAGCTGCAGCTGGCCTGGCTCAGTTGACTTGGGCTTACCGGGCTAAAAATTGCAGTGTAGACATTCAGCCATCCCAAGCTCTGTGACCATTCCTTCCACCCTCCAGCTGCACCCCCACCCACCCACCCACCCACCGAGGGTCACAGAGCCCAAGCTCCATCCAGAGTCTGAACAGCTACCTTGCAATTTTTAGCCCCACAGCCCAAGCTAAATTGACCCAGGCTCCAAGACTTAGTACCATGGGGAATTTTATTGCAATGTAAACATACCCCAAATGTCTTTGATACTACTTCATTTCATTCAACACACCCCAGGTTATCACAGCAAAATGATTTGAATACATCCAGACATTCTTTAAGCTTTTCATTCTTGCTTCTGCCTTTCTTCCTTTTCCCCACTCTCCCCTATTAGTCTGGTTCAGAACTTTGCTGGATTTTTAAATGTTCCCAATTAATATTTGATTGGGAAAGCTAAGGCACAATAAACCAATCAGTTTTTCGGTTCGAGCCTCTAGTTCTGTGTCTTGGGGTGTACAAACCCCACACTGAGCAACAAGGGCTAAAGGGCTCATTTTGGGCTCAGCCAGCCCCGCCCCACCTGCAGCAAATGCTCCCTCTGCTGGAGGAATTAAAAGGTAGCGAATTAGCTCAGTTGACGAGCAGTGCTGAAGGTGAACAGACCTGCAGCCCACAACTCCAGCAGAGCAGAGCGAAACCTAAAGGCTCTGACGCAGCTGCCCAAAGGGGCCCTCTGTGAGGAAAGGGAGGACCCTCCGCAGAGGCAAGCAGAGAGGTAAGTATTCTGTGGCCCTGGGCAGTGGCGACTCCCTCTTGCTTCCTTGAGATTTGGATTTTCCTCATCAGGTGAAGGCCTTGGACTGAGGTGACCCTGGGTGGGGGGGGACGGGGGCACAAGTGGAAGAGGCCCAGGGATGACAGCCTTAAGTAGTCTAGGTTGCCAGGTTAGTGGTAGCTAAAAGGGCCCTGGGTCAGAGCCTAGTAGAGTGGGAGTGCCCGGGCTTCCCTCCCCACAACACCCGTGGCAGTCCAGGGTTGTGGCTGTGACCACTAGGCCACACTTCCCAACCAGATCCTGAGTGGAGACCATTACAGTCAGTTAATTTAATTTAGTAGAGAACCCTGGATGATACTCTGATTGATAACGCCAAACTGTATTCTAAGGAAAAATGATTAGGTAAACAGACAGGCACACAACCACCATTTACATAGGTATTACAATTATACTCAAAGACAGAATGGTGCATCAATGGGCGATCAGCCCACTGACAACAGAATGAAGCGTAGCCTTAGAACTGTGTAACTGAGGGCAGGTCTATACTGCTGCTGAAGTTGATCTAACTTGCGTTGCTCGGGGGTGTGAAAAAGCCCCCCGCCCCAAGTGATGCAAGTTTCACGCTATCCATACTCGCACTAGGTCAGCAGAGCTGTAGTGTAGACTTGCCCTTAATTATACACTTTTGGGTATTAACTAAAGTTTTCCACAATTTAGCAGAACTACTCCTTTTATAACCTATTATAATGCTAATTAACATTAAACCTACGCATTACCATATTCACATTTCTGCCACCTGTTTATTGGCTTTTTACATTATACATCGTTTAAACTAACATCTACACCAATACCCTTCCCATGTTATCAATATAGTCAGCATTTTAATTTAAGAATTCACAATTCTCAAAAACGCTCACTAAAAACCATGCTAAAACCAGTTATAATCAAAATATAGCTACAACATAACCCTGGGTTATGTCCCTGCTACCTTCAATTTTCCCATTTTACTATCTCAAACTTATCTTCATGCTAACTAACTCATTTTCCCATACTCCTCTATACTTAGCAGGCGTGCTCCCTGCTGTGGTGTAGGCATACCCCTAGTGAAACAGTAAGCTATTCACTGCACCCACTTAAGCCTTGGCTTCCATTTACTGATAACCGTGACACCGACACCTGCCCACTAGGAACTGAACAAGAGACCAAAAACTCATTTCACAGTACACTGAACAGCAATATCTTCCAATTACTACTGGCTTGGACTGAATTTCAGCCAGAGGTTATGAAGGTATTCTATTCTTCTCAGGGACAAAAGGATGGTCCAGTAGGACCATCCAGGGGTTTGGACACTAACCTGGGTTTTGAAACCTAGGGTCAATCCCCTGCTCTCCTACAGTCTTCATGTGTGACCTCAGGCAAGTCATTAGTGGCTGGTCTGGATTACAGGGATACGAATTGCAGAGTGCCCTGAAGTGATGCATTCTAAATGTTCCACGTAGACCCTGTTCTAAATGATCCATGTAGACCCTGCTGGTGTGAACTCAAAGGTACTTTGAAATAGGGACTACATCAGTGTGAACAAACAAGACTACGTTAACATGAAGTACGTACCTTTAAGTTTACGCCAGTAGGGTATTACACGGGGCAGTCAGAGAGCTCTACAATTCACACCTCTGTAATCTGTTTGTGGCACTGTATAAATAAGCCCTTACTTTCTGTGCCTCAGTTCCCCCATCTACAAAAATGGGGAAGAATACTGTAGTTCTCCTCTCAACAGCCCTTGTGAGGTAGGGTGTAGAGACTGTGAGGTGCTCAGATATGATGGCAATGGGGCTATAAGTACCAAAGATAGATTAGATTTATGCCATTATCGACACTCAGTGAGGGATGATTTTCAACAGTCCTTGACAATATTTTTTAGGAACACCAACTTTTTCCCCATAATTGCACCCCACAAAAGAAAGACTCTCCCATTAGCCTACCTACCTCCTGGAAACCCAACTTTCGCTTCCATCATTCTTATACTGCTTCATTCTCCCTTCGCCCATTTGTATAAACCCATTTTATAAAGACTGTTACTAGTTACCTACTATTTCCAGTTGGTTAGAGTCAAATTAAAAAAAAAAAAAAAAAGGCTATCCACTTGCTACCTCTTCTTCTGTAATAAAGTTGAAATACTTGTGGCACCTTAGAGACTAACAAAGTTATTTCAGCATAAGCTTTCGTGGACTACAGTCTGCTTCGTCGGATACATCCGACGAAGCGGACTGCAGTCCACGAAAGCTTATGCTGAAATAATTTTGTTAGTCTCTAAGGTGCCACAAGTATTTCTTTCTTATTTTCTTTTTGCTGACACAGACTAACACGGCTACTACACTGAAACCTGTAATAAAAATTATCTAAAGTAGTGTAGGATACTTTATTTTTGCTGTATTAGGTCAGGTTTACACTATCTGCTCCCCATGCATTACATATGGAGCCTAAGCACCTAATTCAGGCTTTGTGGATTCCAGAGACTTCCTAGGTGCCTAAAAGTTAGGTGTTGTATTGCTGAGTGGTGCAACATTTGAATTCCTTTGTTGTTCAGAAAGGACGCTTTAAAAAAAAAAAAAAAAAAAAAAAAAAAATGGGGGGAACAAAAATTAACAGAATACTTACAGCAGTGGAATCAACATCACTATGTATAGCAACAGTTTTAATGCCCATCTTCTTGCATGTTTTAATCACCTATTTATTTAAAAAAAAAAAAAAAAAAAGAGTTTTCAGTATTTAACAAAAAGAACGAGGAGCACTTGTGGCACCTTAGACTAACAACATTTATTTGGGCATAAGCTTTCATGGGCTAAAACCCACTTCATCAGACGCATGGAGTGGAAGATACAGTAGAAAGATATACACACACACACCCCATGAAAAGATGGGGGTTGCCATACCAACTCTAATGAGACTAATCAATTAAGGTGGGCTATTATCAGCAGGAGAAGAAAAACTTTTGTAGTGATAATCAGGATGGCCCATTTCAAACAGGTGACAAGAAGGTGTGAGTGACAGTAGAGGAAAACTAGCATAGGGAAATAGTTTTCAGTTTGTGTAATGACCCAGCCACTCCCAGTGTTTATTAAAGCCTAATTTAATGGTGTCCCATTTGCAAATTAATTCCAGTTCTGCAGTTTATCATTGGAGTCTGTTTTTGAAGTTTTTTTGTTGAAGAATTGCCACTTTTAGGTCTGTTATGGAGTGACTAGGGAGACTGAAGTGTTCTACTAGTTTTTGAATGTTATGACTCCTGATGTCAGATGTGTCCATTTATTCTTTTGCGTAGAGACTGTCCGGTTTGGCTAATGTACATGGCAGAGGGGCATTGCTGGCACATGATGGCATATATACCACTGGCAGATATGCAGGTGAACGAGCCCCTGATGGCATGGCTGATGTGATTAGGTCCTGTGATGGTGTCACTTGAATAGATATGTGGACAGAGTTGGCAATGGGCTTTTTTGCAAGGATAGGTTCCTGGGTTAGTGTTTTTGTTGTGTGGTTGCTGGTGAGTATTTGCTTCAGCTTGGGGGGCTGTCTGTAAGCGAGGACTGGCCTGTCTCCCAAGATCTGTGAGAGATCGTCCTTCAGGATAGGTTGTAGATCTTTGATGATGCGCTGGAGAGGTTTTAGTTGGGGGCTGAAGGTGATGGCTAGTATTTAAGTAATCTTACAGCAAAAAAAGTTCAAGAATGATAAATGCTTTAAAGTGATAACTTACCCTGCATGCAATCTCTCCTCTGTTGGCGATAAGGAGTTTCTCAAATGTCTGAAGGGGGAAGAAAGATATTGATGAATCAAGATTTCTTTTTAAAAAAAAGAAGACAAATATCTAAAAAAAAACCAAACACTAGTTTAAAAAAAAACAAAAACAAAAACAAAAAAAAAAAAAACCACCTATGAGGTGGGCCTTGTGTAAATGAGAAAAAAAAAAAATCCTTCTTTCATACCAGTCTAATCTTGATTATTCTGACTGAAAGGAAGACAATCAATTCAGATCAGCAGTGATCAAATTGGTCTCCTTCCATGTAATTTTGCCAAATCTGAACTATAATTTGCTGCTCCATCAGGCTTGACCTCTTTCACTTTGTCCACTAGGAGTTTTGTCACTTTAACTACACTGGCATAATTAAGAGGCAGTTTCCTCCCAGTGCAGACAGTTATACTAGAATACGGACCTGTCGACACAGTAAAGTTAAAAGAATGAGGAGTACTTGTGGCATCTTAGAGACTAACAAATTTGTTAGTCTCCAAGGTGCCACAAGTACTCCTTGTTCTTTTTGCTGATACAGACTAGCAGGGCTGCTACTCTAAAACCTGTCACAGTAAAGTTACAGCACTGTAAGCCAAGGTATGAATTTAAGACATTGTAGTTATAATATTACATCTCCTTGTGTGGAAACACTTGTTTCAATATAGCAGTGCCTCCCCCGCTCCCAGCCTCAGTTTCTTACGTAGCTTTGGGAAGTATTTAGGCCAAATTTAAAAAAAAAAAAAAAAAAAAAAAGCCACTTATTCCAAAAATAAGAGTGGCCAGAGAGGGAGCTAAACCAGTATAGTTATGTAGAATAAAGTAAGTCAATTCTGCAATAGACACACTAACAGGAGGAGACACTGAACTCTTGTTCCTGCTATTACAGAGGATGTTTTACATCCAGCAAGAAACATCACACACTGCTTTTGAGCAACATGCTGTCTTTCCTGAGTAGGTCATTTCCCCTAATTAGTGAAAGATCTTGAAATTCAGTCCGATTCAGTTTTTTTAAATAATGTTCAGACAACTGAATTTGAGCTCCACTGACACCCACTACCCCCTGCATGTACTCATGGGACTTTCAATTAACAGACTGAGGGAAGCTAAGCACCCTGTTTCACTAACAATACAGAGCTATCCTCATGACAGAGTAAATTAACCATAGTGGGGGGAGAGAGAGGAGCAGTCTTGAATAAGTGACAGTCGAGACTTGTAAGAAATGTTGCAAGTGCAAATTCATGATCAAATTCAGCAAGAATGAAGTTAGTTACTTTTAAGAAGCTGTTCTACAACTCGCTCCCCCCGCCTTTCAATTTTCTAATATAGCAGTCATCCCTTGTCAGTTGCTTCTATGCGGACATGTAAATCTATGGCTTGTATTCCCCAGAGTGAAACACAGCTGCCATACTCCCCTCAATACCAGAGCACATCCAGCCACAGAATTTGAAATCATCCAAGCAGATTTACTTTAGAGAGAAGCCAAGTGAATGAACCTCCCACTAGAAAGTTTTGCTTGGCTAGTAGTTGCAGACCTAGTTTGCTACTCCCTGAGTCAATAAATGGGCCAGACACAGGAAAAAAAGCTGGCAACCTCCTCAAACTTGAGGATTTATTCTTCTCTGCTAGCCCTATAAAGTCTCATCTTTATCCCGCCCTAGCATGTGAACTGTTCGTAAACATCAGATTTGGAAGACGTTAGGTCATTTAATAAACGTCCTGCTGCTAATGCAGGAGTTGCTGTCTATAGTAATTTGCAGTGCTTTGTCCAATCTAGCTTTAAAAATTCTCAAGAAACAGGGACTCCACTTCTTAAAAAATAATGACTAAGTGTAGTGTAAATAACTATTTTAAATGTGTTTTGGAATGTGAAAGAAATGTACATTATGTCCAGGGCATGGGCAAATAAATTATCCTTATTCTCGGGAGTGTATTTGCCCGAAGAGTAAGTTGTTTTTTTTTTAAATCCAACATTTAAAGAGTATATAAAGTGATTCAATTTAAGATAAACATGAATTCAGAACCAGGATCAAAGTAACACTAGTTGATCATACTACAATTTTGCTAGTGACACGCAGTCTCACTAAAACTATTAGTCTTAGCATAAGCACTGGAGAAAAGATTAACTTTTGGCTTTCAAATATATGTTTATGGTACAGTATAATCAAGCGATTTTATATTTAAAAACACACACACACACACACACACACACACACACCTTACCTTTTCATTGGGGTCATATTCAGCAGTATACAATGTACGTGAAGTTATAAGGCACCATCTTGAATAGCGTGTTGCACACTACAAAAAACATGGAGGGGATAAGGATTCAAATTACAGATGTTTTAATTAACCAAAGCATAAATTTATACAATAAAGTTTCTTCAAGAAACTTATCTAAATTATTTCAAGCTGAAAAACAAAAAACAAAAAAACAAACAAACACCACACCCCACATACACTACACAACCCACCACACTTGAAACTTCTTACATTTAAACCTAAAAAAAAAAAAATTCAGGAAGTTTCAGAAAAAAGTTATTCATTAAATACTAGACATGAAAAACTTCTCCGTATATATTGTATTTGATCTAAAATATATTCCATTGCCAAACAAGAGCACTGATTCTTCATGGCACGATCAGTGATTAAAATTAAAATGGCAAAAGTACCATAAATTATAAGCCTCGAATGTTTTTACTGCCATATTCCCCCTTTTTTTAAAAAGGATAGCTTTTCTCCCTATGATTTTAGGTTGGGGGCGGGGGCCTTTGTTTTAATTTAAAAACAGGGGAGAAGAATTGAGTGCCTCTCACAAGAGATATATTGAGAGAGAACTAGGAAGATTTTAGTTCGGATAGAAAAGCTTGAACACATTACACTGGCCTGCCAGTACATCTCAGACCTGAAATACTATATCCCCTGGGATTATGTGCTTCTGAGGCAGAAACTATAAAGAAAGCAAAGGTGATTTTATGTAGCTAAGAAACTACTAAAGGACCAAGACTAAGTCTTCTTCTGGCCAAAATGCTAATTTTAACCTAAGTGTCCAGAACTAAAAGGACAGTACATTTTCATCTACTGTCCTACTCCCTTACATATCCACCAACACATCTGTCCATCCTCAATGATTTTGGAATTTGTTTACAAAAGGACTGTTAGCAGTTCACAGCTTAAATATCCAAGATTTCCATTTCACGCAGTTTAAAAACAACAAAAGCCAAATAATTAGTTTCCCCTCATCAAGCAACTCTTTATAAAGCACTTCTAAGTGTATTCTTTAAAGCTGGTGAAGTGGAAAGATTTGGTAGTCTATTTGACCAGAACATCAGACTACTTGAAATGTCATCTTGAGTCTCCAGGCAGCAATTTTGGATGAGCAGTGAAAGATGTCCACCCACAAGAATGACTAACTTACAGGAGGAAGCAAAAGCACAAAGAGATACTGTTTGTGCATCACCCATCTTTTCCTAGGACACAGATGTAGCTAGTGAAACTGCCATCTTATGAAAGACGGTCTAGTGGAACAAAGATTAAAGTCTGCAAAAGCTACTACATGCAATTTCTCAACAATGGTCATTAATGAAATTGTGTCAACTTATGTGGCTTATAAGTTTAAACTATGACTAATTCTGCTAAAAGCTGAGCTCCCATAGTGACAAAGGTTATGTCTACACTGCGCACCTTACAGCGGCACAGCTGTGCCGCTACAGCAGTGCCACTGTAAGGTAAGCGGTGTAACTGCTGTTTGTAGGCACGAGACAGCTCTCCTACCAACAAAATAAAAACACCTGCAATGAGAGGCGGTAGCTTTGTTGGCAGGAGAGCACACCAGTGCTTTTCATCGGTAAAACTTCTGTTGGTCAGGAGGTGGGGTTTTCTTCCCCCCACACCCCTGACCGACACATTTTCATTGGTAAAACCTTTAACAGACATAGCCTAAAATGCAGTGTGTCACACTGCACTAGTAGTGGAGTTTAAGTTTAAATGATTATCTGGACAAAGCTATGAATAGTTCTTCCTGTAAAACTTATTTAGACTAGTGGAGAGTGGAGGAAACTGTGAGAGACTTCAAAGGGACCTGTTTAAATTAGATCACTTGTCAACAAATGGCAGATGAAATTCATTGTTGACAAAGTAACTCTCACTGGATGGAGTAATTTGAACTACTCCCATGCCTTACTAGTTTCTAAATTAAGCATATCAACTCAGGAAAGGTATCTGAGAACTGATGTTGACAACTCAATTAAGACCTCTGCTGAATGTACAGCAAGAGTCGAAATAGCAAAGTATTAGTATTACAATATTTACCATTTCTTATGTATCTTATAAGTCAATGGTATCCATCACATGGCATGATCAATGGTCTGATCTACTGTGGCAATTCTTATGAAAATACTTTTCACAAAGTCTGCAATAATCCCATGGAACTCATTAATCACAAGTGAGCCCAAGGGGTAAGCAGGATAGGACATTTATACAAAAGTAACAAGAATATCCAGAGTTTTAGTAATAAATACCAAAGACAATGAGAGTTTTGATAGGGATATAAACCCTCAGACAAAGATACTGTGTGTTTACAGGAAGATACTGTGTGTTTCGCTCAGCTTGGGCAGCAAGTTCTTAAGACTTCCCACACACACACGCTTACTGCCAATGTCAGCCAGAGTGCACATTGTCCAAATAGTCAAGATTAAATTCTCCAAAAAAGTGTTTTGTTCATTTAGATTGTTTCCAAGTTTAATTATAAAAGCAGCATTCAGATAAACAGGTGTCTTCTTTCTTATAGTAGGCTTCCCTTTGATAGTGTCACACATCCAAGATACCATTTTTGAAGAGTCTCCATCTAAAGATATGGCAGTGTAAGCTGCTTGAGAGCCAGATAAAAACCTCAAACAACAAGGGCATTGTCACATGATATCCCATTTACTGGACAGGTCTATTTTAAGTTTATTGCACAGTAGTTACACTTTCAGGCAACACACACTATCAGTTGTCACATAAATACAGGTGTCCACATAGGTGCAGGAACTAGGAGTGCGGAGGGTGCTGCTGAACCTCTTGTCTTGAAGTGGTTTCTATTACATACAGAGTTTACAGTTTGGTTAAATGGCTCTCAGCACCCCCACTATACAAATTTTTCCAGCACGCCTGGGTTGCCACTACAGGGCACAGGAGAAGTATAAAGGTCAAGCTTAAGGGGAAGTGATAGAGCATGTGGAAGCCAGGGAGTCGGAGTAGAAACTAATTACTTTGAGACAGATATGGCCAGAGAAAGAGGGTGAAATCCTGGCTTCTCTGACTTCAATGTAATCAGTGGAGCAGGATTTAACCCAGGGAGAAGAGGTAGCTCTTGACATGGAATCTGAAGTGAACCAGTATGGTGAAGAATGAGAGGCATTTCCTAAAGAATAGGGGCTGCATGGGAAAAGGGCTGCTACCCATTGTAGAGAAATGCAGACCCAACAAAAAAAAACAAAAACAAACACACTAGTGTTTGAGAAGAGATGGGGACAGGGTGACACAGTGGTTCTCAGGCTGTGGCCCACAAAGCTCTGCCAGAAAGTGTGCAGAGCTATTCCTGTTCCAATGGCTTAAGCTTCACTAATTGTAATGCAGTCCAAGACTTCCAAGGGGCAAAGAGTTAGATTATATATATTGTGGCAGAGCTCCGACCTTGTCCCCATGGGTCCCGCACTTCTAGGTGGTTTATGCTAGCCTCAGAGGCTCACTGCGACCCTCCACATAGCCCTTCTCCCTCTAGGGCCAGGGTTACAGTCTACTGAGCCCTTTTCATCATAAGCCAGCCAGGAGGTTGGTGAGAGAACTCCCACAGTCTTGGTTGTCCCTATGGGCTTATTGTAGAACAGTTTAGTCTCGTGTTCTGCCAGAGGCCTGTCTTCCCCTTCTAGTGGCGTGTTGGGGGGGGGAACCCGGGTCCGCCCTCTACTCTGGGTTCTGGCCTAGGGACCCTCATGGTAGCAGCTGTTGGCAGCCGACCTTTCACTGCCAGAGTTGCTGCATTTCCCTGGGCCACTTCCCCACAGCTCTCCCACTTGTCCCTTACCTTAGGGCTCCCTTACCAATGGCTTAAAGGTGTCTTCACTGCCCAGCCCTTCAGCAGCACTTCCTCTCCTCTGGCTCTCCCCAAGCGTGACTGGAGTGAGCCCTTTTATATGCTCAGAAGAGCCTTAATTAGAGTCACATGTTCACATCACCTTAATGGCCTCACCTGACTCTTTGCAGGTTAATTAGAGTCAGGTGTTCTCATTAGCCTGGAGCAGTCCCTGCTCTGGTCAGTCAGGGAACAGAAAACTGCTAACCCAATGGCCCGTATATCTGCCTATATATATTTTATTTTTTAAAGGCACACATACAGCACCCCCTCCCAGTCATTTCAGGTCCTGTCTCTAAAGCCTGCATGGCTCCTTCATGACTCCTCCCACCCCACCCAGGGATTTTTTTTTTTCCATTTGGAACACAAGAATGATCAGGTTCAGACAATACTACAATTAAAGCAGCAGCAAATATACATAGCAGGACAAAACCAAACTGCAAAAGTGACTGAGATAGTCTGAAGCTGTATGGAATTCAGACCGAGAAAGATTAGGAAACAAAGGAAATATAGAGCCCTAGACCCAGGAAGATTACTCGGGATTCAAATACAAAATGGGGGAGGGGGGGTCTTAATAAATAATTAAGTAATTGCCCTATCAAGTGGAGTTTTTCACCTTCCCACCCTTATGTTTTTTCCAATATAACAAAGCTCTATATGTACCACAAGGAACTGCTATCTAATGAGGGGATGAGTGAGTGAGTGTGAGCATGAGCTTGACCCAGACATGCTGGGCTAGAGAAAAGTAAAGGGGGGGGGACGACAGTATGTTCAGAGGCTAAATGAAGTGGGGTTGTGCAAAGAGAGGAACAAGTACATGGAAGAGTGTGAAGGGTAGAAGGTAAAATTTTGTACTCTGGAAAGAACAAACCAGAGAACATGAGTAGGGATAGTAGGTGGTTGCAAGAGTGGGCCATATATTCCTACTTCTGCATGTGAAATAAAAGAATGGACCCCTCATTTTGGCTGGACTGAGATAGGGGGAGGCAGAGGTGGAAGGGCGCACACACACACACACACACTTACTTCTCCCATCACCACCACATCCTAACAGAAAAGCACTATCTCCTTTTCGTACACTACTACAGAAGGGTAGGGAAACCCACAAGAGCTCAATCACACATGCAACTAAATCTTTGCAAGTTAATATAATTCACTGGAAGAAAAGCTTCTGATGGTTCACAGCGGCTGAACCAAGTGTGTACAGCTAGTTTAGAAAGAGGCTACTGAACTGTGTTCTAAATACCACAATACAAAGCCATTTAACTCTGAAGGCACAGGAGAAGCCAGAAGATTTTTGTGCTAAAGCAGCAAGTTAGAAGGGAAGAAATGGAAAAGTTACCGTCAGTGGTAATTAAGATGGATTTAAGGCCTTGGAATTTATTGAAAACTCCTTTTAATATCGGAAGAGGAAAGCTGTCATGCAGTTAGAGAACTGAAAAAGAAAGAATCCTTATTAAACTGTTTTAATTATAATTTTGACAGGAACTTCATATTAGTTTTACAAAAATAACCTAATCCATTTACAAAGCTTCTACATTAAACAAATCACACTTATCTTCCTCTTTTTCCTGTATTGAAAATACTTAGAGAATCAAACTCAAAATTCTGTACTGAGTTTACATTTGGTGTATAGTTTGTCAGACTAAGTACACAGAGTTGTAATCTAACTCAGTGTGTTAGAGTTAGTTGTGTTTTTAACAACCCACTCAACGTAAGGTTTAAATCAAATTTACTTCAACTGGAAACGAAACCATGATAGTTTAAATTTAAAAAAAAAAAAAAAAAAAAAAGCAGTTGATTGAGCCTGTATTTAAGATGACATTTTACAATGCATTTAACAGGGCCTTGGCCCAGAGCCACAAAAATAGAGGCTTGGTCTACACTACACTACAGAGTTAGGCCTATGTAAGTCGCCTTGCATCAGCCTCGTTATGCCTGTGTCTACGCTCAAAATTTGTCTACCACTGATGTAAGCACCTCATTATGGTAACGCAGTACTCCTACCATAGCTCAGCGCTGTTCGGGGAGGTCGGCCTATCGTGGTTGATGCAGTGCAAGTATTGACACCGTGACCTAGGTTGACCCTAACAGTTCTCCAGCAGCTGTCCCACAATGCCAGACACTGACCACACTGGTCACAACTGTGAACTCCACTGCCCAGAAGTCACAGAGACCAGGAGCCACACAAACCTTTTACAAAGCCCACATTTTTGAAATGCCTTCTTCTGATTCCCCAGTTTGATGAGCACACCTAGCAGCTCTTCCTTGTGGCACACAACTGCCCAATGGACCATGCTGGCTACATGCTCCAGACATGCTCCTGCCTGGAGTAGACAGGAGGCATTGGAACTCTTGGGCCTGTGGGCAATGTTCCCTCTAATTTTTGACAGGCCGTGTGCGCAAAAAAATTTCTTCTGTGCAAATTGTTGTGCTTCTGTGAAAATTTTTGTGCGCACGATGTTTCGCTGTGTGCGGAGGGTTTAGGATCTGTGTGCGCACGCACACGTGCACAGCTTAGAGGGAACAGTGCCTGTGGGAAGAATAATCTGTGCAAGCATAGCTACGGTGCAGTTCTGGAAATATGGACACTGACAGACAGATTGCACGGGGGATGCAGGCAAAGGGGTACAACAGGGATCAGCAGCAGTGCTGCATAAAAGCGAAGGAACTGCAGCAGGTATACCAGAAGGCCAGTCAGGCTCAACAGTCGATCTGGTCCTGAGCCACAGATCTGTTGCTTTTAATACAAGCTGCATGGCACACTTGGCAGAAACCACACCAGCACCATGGGTTCCTCTGAAGAGCCCAGGATGAAGACCCCTCCTGTGAACAGCAAGAAGGAAGATGGCAGACAGGGGACATACACTCAAGGAGGTCCAGCTATGCCAAGAGCCAGGATCCATTCCCGACTCCACCACGGTCTAGTAAGTTCAGGCAGCCAAGCCCAATGCAGGTGAAGAAACCTCAGGAAAAGTTTGTGAATCCATTTCCTGTTACCAGGGTGGATAAAAATCAATTTCTTTTTTTAAAATTAAATAAAAAAAATAATTTTTTTTTAAATTGGATTTTTTTGATAAAATGCTTTGAGGAAAAAACCTATCTAAAGAGAGTTTTAATTAAGATATATCTTTGAGCTATAATGTCTCATCAAGGAATAGGGATTATAAATTCTAATCCTATAGTAGGAGACAATATATTCATGTAATGTTTAAGAAAAGTTTTGTAAATGAATTCATGATTAGGGACCCAATTTTATGGAGTTAAATTACAAGCATTAAAAAGACAAATGGGACAAGCATTATCTCTAGCTCATTTTCTTGCAAATATTCTCAGTACCAAGGTGAAACCTTAACTGCCGAAGAAGAGGAGTTGGCTATAACATGGACATTCCACAATCATCCCTCCATAATGCCAACTATAATCATCCTTAGCGCTGAAGTTTAACCATTCAAGAAATATATGTTTGCTGATGTTTTAAAGAAAGTCACACCAGTAAACTGTTGACAGTCGCTTAAGCACTTGGATTCGGAGACTGTTGAAGTGATAATCTCACTTTTAACAGTAGTAGCTTCTTCTGCCAGTGTCCAAAGGAAGAAAATATTACTAATTCATTCCAAACTGAGAAATCGTTTGGGACCTGAAAAAGCAGGAAAGCTTGTTTTTCTTTTCCAGATTATGAACAAACAGGAAAATGAAGGTGAAGACAATGGAGTTAGCTGCAGAAACCAATATTTTAAATTTCTCATGTTAACATGGCTGACAGTTGATTTAATTTAACTAATTTTAGTTAAAAACAAATTTTAACAAAGATAAACCTGATTTTAAAAAAAAACTTGTATATTTAAATTCAAAAATTAATATGCTTGTTTTGTTATAATATTTTATGTTTTCTGTTTAATGTTTTCTAGATTTTTTTTTTCCAATTGTTTTAACTAAAACAAGGTTAATGTCTGTCTGGTGATGTTCTCCTCCTAATACAGCATGGCAAGAAAATCCTTCAAATATTAATGATTAACCTGTTGAATTGGAGAGATTTATTAGTTCACCACACAATGACTTATCTGCTTCAATTACCTTTAGTAAATAAAATAACCAAACAATCATTCATTTTCAGATATAGCTGTAAAACTAATCTGAAAAGTTTTCAAAATAAATCACTTTAAAAATGTATAGTGTGTACCTTCTAAAAATGAAACCTACATCTATCTCTGAGTTGTGAAGAATATGTATTAAAGTTATAACAACCAATAAGAATGAACTGTTATGTAGAAATCCATGATTAAATCGAGTCTTCCTGACTGATTTAAACATTGTAACAGGCAGGGTGGATTTGATTTAAATGTACAGATGAAGCCCAACCCCTACATAGCAGGACACGAGTATTGAAACAGAGGCAGAGTTGGTATTTGCTTTCCCACACAGAGTTAGCCAAGAGGCACATCCCTCAAGAGATCTTGATAAAACTTTCACAGAGCTACACTGCAATCCTCTGCCAAAGGTTTCTAGGGATAGTAACCTTATTTATTCCTCCACAGTGATGTGCCAATCCGCAATGACTTTGGCTGGCACCATTGAAGTTAAACAAGCCAGCAGCATACAGGGCCAGGTGGCTTCAGGATGCCAGCAGCAGCTGTATTTTCTACATCTTGGTTACCCTTAAGAGCAAGGTAACAGCTAAAATCACTACCCCCTGTGGAAAATACTGCCAGTGCTCCATGGCACTGTCCTACACTCATACTCCTGGGAATCAGAGCCAAAATTTTATTGTTTTATTATTTATTATTTTACAGGGCAAGTTCAATCTACCAAAACCACATTCAGCTGTTATTCTGCACCTGCTGAGCTAGCAGTTGAATCTTTCTTTAATGCTGTTGAGGTGGCCAGTGTGCAGCATCATGAGCCAGGGAAGCAAGAGGTAAGCTAGGTCCCCCCATGATCACTGTAGCACTAACAATACTGAAATGCCAAATCCACTGATCAGGAAAGAACATCCCTGTTTGCAGTTTTCTGAAAAGTCCGGCATTCTTAAAGATGAGAGTATCATTCACCTTCCCTGACCAGCCAACACTGATGCTGGCGAAGCATCCCCGGTGGTCCATTAGCACTTGCATATCCATAGAAGAGTAGCCCTTTCTGTTGATGCACTCTGTGCAAGGTGGGCTGGTGCTAAAATAGGGATATGTGCACCTTCTATCACTCCATCTCAGTTCAGGAACCCCACTGCTGCAAATCCATCCACCATCTCCTGCACACTGCCAAAAGAGACACTTGTATAGCAGGCGCAGGAAACAATTAATGGCCCTACACACTTGCATGACAAGGGTCCCCACTGTGGATTTTTCAAATCCAAAATGATTTCCTGACTGGTAGAAATCCAGGATTGCAAACTTCCACGGAGTGATCACTCACTCACTTCTCTACGGCCAGTGCAGCTCTCAGCCTGGTGTCCCTGAGCTGGAGGGCAGCAGCAAGCTCAGCACAGCTCCAGGAACATGGCGTTTTGTGTCTGAAAGTTCTGCAGCCAATGCTCATCATCCCAAGCCTGCATTACAATGCAATCCCACCCATTAATGCAGGGATCAGCAACCTTTGGCCCACGGCCTGCCAGGGTAAGCCCCCTGGTGGGCCGGGCTGGTTTGTTTACCTGCCGCATCCGCAGGTTCGGCCGATCGCAGCTCCCACTGGCCGCGGTTCGCCGTCCCCAGCCTATGGGGGCTGCAGAAAGCGGTGGCCAGCACATCCCCCAGCCCATGCCACTTCCCGCAGCCCCCATTGGCCTGGGACAGCGAACCACGGCCAGTGGGAGCCGTGATCTGCCGAACCTGCGGACGCGGCAGGTAAACAAACCAGCCCGGCACGCCAGGGGGCTTACCCTGGCAGGCCACGGGCCAAAGGCTGCCGATCCCTGAGTTAATGCTTGTTTCTCAGGCTCAGAAGCAGCTCTTCTTCACCTGCAGCTGTGTCCCTCAGCAATCTATCCTCTATGAAACAGAACCTTCGCAGCAAAGGACATTACTTTCTATGGCTCTACAAATACTGGAGGATTGTCATGAGTATTGCTAACACAGGACAGACAACAGTGCAGAGCTGTGTGAGCTCCATGGTTCTTTTAGAGAGGACGGACAGCAAGAAGTGCTGTGCAGTTTCACATGATTTTTTTTTTAAATGCATGAAAATTATGACATAGATGAAGTTTCATGATAGCAACTTGACCCCTTGCTCCGAATCACTCCCACACGACTCTCTTCTGTCCCACCATGCATTGCCAACATTTCTCAAGAGACCATTGCACACTGGAATACCTACCCATGGTGCAACAACACAGGCACTCCTGGTGAGTACACACAGCACCAATTCAATGAACCAAGAATGCATGAGCAATACACTAACTGCAGCAGCTCTACACCAACATAACTTGTGTCAACCAAGGTTTCTAGCATAAACATGGCCTTGTGAACCACTGCAATCCACAAAATTCCTGCTCGGCTGCAGGCACCTAAACTCATTGATGCCTCAATATCTACCGCAAGAGCTCCCTCTGGGCATGTGCACTGCTAACTCACTCTTGGTGCTGGAACACCTCTCTCTCCCCTAAGCCCCAGAGCAAACTGGGGAAAGATAGATTTAGAGTGCCTATCTCACATCTGGGGCCCAATCCAGTAGGCATGCTCGGAGGCCACCTACAAGATCAGGTCCCATTCAAAAACCTGGCTGGAGGAGAAGGAGGCAGTGCCCATGTTATAAAACTTAGTGCAGTGGTTAGAGCACTCACCTGGGATATGGGAGATCCAAGATAAATTCCCCCCTCTGCTAAGGGAGAAGGGGGAGGGAAGAAGAGGATTTGAACAGAGGTCTCTCACCTCTCAGAGTGCACTAAGCACTGATCTATGGGACATTCTGATGTGGGGCTTCCTCAATCTCTCCTGTTAAAGTTGTTCTACAGAGGTTTTTGGGTTTTTTTAAAGTTACTGGACCAGGGGACTGGACCATGTTCTCCCTCCCTCACCCCAGTGGGTGCCCTAACCACCAGGCTAAAGAGTGTCTCTCTCTCTCTGGGCCAATGGCTTAAGTATTTATCCAAAGTACAACACAACACAAGATTTTAGACCAACTCACCTTCCCACAAGGCAGGCAGATAATTAAGTTCAAAGATGAAGCCAGAGAATTCTAACAAAAGTTTTAATTTGTACCTACATAAGAGGGACAAAAGTTATGCTTCTTTAAAAGTTTGGCAGTGAGCTGTCTGCCACTTTCATATCTAACAGGAGTACCACAAAGATGTTAGTATAATGTTTTGAGCAAAGAGTTTTGTTCAAATTATTAACTGAGTAGCATCTAAACTCAGTTTTATGTAGCTATGCCAATATACTATCCCCTAAATTATCAGGAAGAATATACAAACTGCAAAATAATTTCTAAAATGGGGCAGCGGAGAATCATTGCTGTGGAGTTATACAATGAACATTTGGAATCTCTAAGATCAAGCCATTTTGGAAATACAGATGAGGGAGTGGGAATAAACTTCAAGACAAAACTATTTGCTTACTAATGGTTATTAAACTTCCTAAAAACGCACTGTGGAATGAAATACAGCAAGATTGAGGAGGAAAAGAAAAACAACACAGATTTTTGGAAGTAGTGTTTGAAAACTGGATTTGCAATGGTCTTTGTAGCAGGCTTTGTAGCTTATAAACTTCAGTCTTAATTATGGCAAGCTACTGCCAATCCATAATGCATTTCACTTTCAATCACAGGTTTCCCTCCATTATCCTTGTTGACCTAATACTATCAGTTATACTATATGTCAACATCTAGAGCAAGAAACCAAGGTCTCCAATGTTCTCCTATTTTGCTTAGAATCCTATTTTAAGTATGTCAGTGACAGTCTAGTTTTTCATTATATGCTTCACTAGTTATATACTTATCATGAATATGTATCTTAAAGTATAAGAGATCTTTATAAGAACTCATACTATGCACTTCAATAAAGTTCTCATTAATGTAACCTATTAACTTGTTTTTTTCTTATAAATTATGTTTCCCCATTGTCAGAAAGTGCCTGCTTTCGGAAACTCGTAAGCTTCTGTGGAACATCATGCTCCATGGGATAGGAAGGTACCAAGTTTTCTATGCTCTCCTGCTCACTCTACCATGTATTCCTAAGAAATTTTCCACTTCCTGGCTCCTAAAGGGAGATGGGAGGGAGACTTTTATCTGTTCTGATTTGCTGCATCCAGGCCACACCCATGCTTATTCACCCAGCTTCTGCAAACCTTCTAACTGACAACAGAAGTCTCCTCTTCTACATGCCTCCTAAGGTACACAGTACCTGGCTTTGCTGCCTCCATTCTTAAGAGGTACAACACAGGAGAAGGTTCCTATTCTGCAGAGCTCAGAGTTCTGCTGATCAGGTAAATCATGGTCCCCTTCCAGGTGCTCTTTCTCCCTTGACTACTTCAGATATCCACTCCCAGGCAACTTGCCTTCAAGAACCGCAAGAATTCGGATTCCATCCCCTCTGTAAAATTCTTAAAGCAAGCAGAAGAGTAGCCCCACTGACCCAGTATTTTAGGAAATGCACTATTCTGCAGAGCTCACAAGTTCTAAGGGCTATACAAGGCAGATGCTTTGTTCTGCAAGTTTCTCTCCAAGCTCTACCGTTTTTCTCCTCCTCCTTCTTCTCTAAAGAATTTTCAAGACCTCTCTGTATGAATCCCTCTGTTCTGAAACAGCTGATGCATGAAATATCTTATAACAACATTTTAATATTTTTGCACAGCATTTCACATAATTGTTACTCTTGTACAACAAACGGAGAGATTATCCATTAGTTTTTATGGAGTACATAGAAGTGAGACAAATAAGCTAGTTTGCAAAAAGAAAAACCAAGTTATGCCCAACCTTTCACACAATGATCCACCCATCCTGACAATCCCCGGGCCCTGCGGAGGGAGCCGCTGGTCTCTCGCCGGCCCCGGACAAGGGCGGCGACGGGCTCGCTCAGCGCTGCTGCCCCGGGCTCCTCCGGGGGCTCCCTCCACCCGCGCCCGCTGGGGTACGCAGGGCTCGGCTCGTCGCCCGCGCATCCCCCCCGGGCGCGGGCGGCTCCAGGAGGCGCCGGAAGAGCGCTCGGGCCCGGCCGCCGCCGCGAGCGCGGACCGGGCTCCCTGCTCACCTGCAGCGCGAGCAGGTGTCGCTCCGGCTGCCGCCAGGCGCCCACGGCCACTTGGCGCAAGGACGCCGCCATCGTCGCTGCCAGCCGGCGCCCTGGTCGCCCTTTCACCTCGGCGAGGGGGCGGGGGTCAGCGCTCCGCGCTCAGCCAATCAGGAGCGCCTTCCTCCCTCGCTCCGCCCCATCCCGCGCCAGGCAGGCACTCCGGCTGGGGGAAAGTGTCAGGGAGAGCGCGCGCGCCGCTCCTTCCCCGCCTCGCGCCCGTCATCCTCCTGCCTCGGAGGAGCCGGGTACGCGGGGATTCCCCCGATTAGCCCCCGCGAGCGCGGGGCTGCTGCGCGCGCCCGGCCCCTCAGAGCTGCCCCGCCCCCAGGTCACCACCACCACCACCACCCCCCCCAGCCCCGCTGGACCCGGCGCTCCGGCCACAGGCGCCGCCAGCGTGACTGGCCGCGCGCCGGGGTGAGGCTGCACTTTCTTCCCTGGGCGCGCGGTCAGTCACCTGGCCACCGAGGCCGGCTGTTGCAGCCACGTCCCCAGCGCGGGGAGCCCTGAGCCAGCCCGGGGCGGTGACACCAGCCTCCTGGCAGGCTTGGGAGGAGTGCTGGCAAATGCACTGCTGGAGCCCGGCCGGCTGTGAGGGCGTCAGGCAGTGCAAGTGCAGGAGAGCATCCTGCCCCTCCGAACCGCTGTGAACGCCCCTTAGGAGCTGCTGGCTACACACACGCACACACCAGGGAGGGCAGCACCTCGGGACTGGTCTGGTGGTATTAGCTGTTCCCCCTCCCAATCCACACTGTCACTGTGTCCACCACAGCCAGTAAGGTACATTTTGTACCTCCAGGTCTGCTTGAGTGTCGCTAGTCTGGCTGCTACTTAGAGTTTTTTCTAGCCTAAATAAGTGAATAGTATAAAAGCCTTCAACCACCCCTCTCTGGGAGATGATAGTACCACCCTACTCAGCAGGGATTAGGCCTCAACTGGAGAACTGTGTCCAGTTTTGGTCTCCAATGGATAGAAAGGATGTAGAGAAACTGGAAAGGATCCAGAGGCGAGCAACAAAGACGATCAAAGGGATGGAATGCAAGCCATATGAGCAAAGACTGAAGGAACTGGGTGTGTTTCGTTTGGAAAAGAGGAAATTAAGGGGGGATAGGATAGTAGTTTTCTAATACTTCAAAGGCTGCCATAAAAAGATGGAGAAAAGTTGTTCTCTTCTGCCATAGATGGCAGGACAAGAGGCAATGGGGTCAGACTGCAGCACAACAGTTTTAGATTAAATCTCAGGAAAAAGATCCTAACTGTAAGAACAATGGAACAGACTGCCTAGGGAGGTCTTGTAAGCACCTTCACTTTCAGTTTTCAAAAAGAGGCTGGATTGGATAGCCACCAGTTTTGGATGGTTTAGACCAGTGCTACTCAGACCTGAGTGGTTCAAGAGCCAAATGATCAATCAGTATTACCCAAAAGTGCCAGAGTAGTGTAAATTCATTGTTTCATTTACAAAAGTACTATATATTCATATGTAAACAGTATGACAGGAAATATTTGCTTTTTATATTGATATATATTGTCACAGCAAAATGAGTAAGTATTATTTTATCAACTACAATTAGTTAATAACATAGTAAAATCATCCCGATTGGTTAATAATTAGATCACACAGTGTTTTAATATGTGCTGCAAAGAGCCTCAGGAGACACCTCCGAGCCTGAGTCTGAGTATCACTCGCTTCACCCTATGGTTCTATGATTCCATTATCACTGTACAGCATAGTCTATAAGGAAACAGGAAGGGAAATTTTCAAAGGGCCTCAGGTGGAGGGCTCTGTAAAAGGCCTGGGTCCCCACATTTGTGCACTCAGACAGAATGGGAATTTCCAAAGTAGAGTGGAAGTAATACTGATTCATTAATTAGAGGTATAAAAATAAGTACACCAATGGTAAAGTGTAGATAGGATAACTGAGCTGCATGTATTTACTCTTTCCCCTAATAAAAGAACAAGGGCATATTCAGTAAATGTGAAAGGCAACTAATTTAAAACAAAGAAAAGAAAATACTTTTATGTGCATTATGAAATTAATCAATGGAACTTATTGACACAAGATACTGTTAGGCCTAGAACAGCACAAAAATGGACATTCGTTCAGAAAATATATACAGATACATAGTTATATTTGATAGGTCTAAAAAGTGTGAAACAGATTAAACCCTCATGCTTCTAAGCGCAAACAAACCTCTAGTCGAGGGGGTTAAGAAAGAAACTTCCTTTCTAGTCAGATTATTGCATACTTTCACTTTCCTCTGACACATCTGCCACTGTTGGAGACAGGCTACTAGGCTAGATGGACCAATGGATTGATCTGGTACATAATACTAATTCCTATGTACTAATCCTATAAATCTATAGTAAATTATCTGTTTCTCTCAAATGTACATAGAATCAAGTCCTTCCTTCATGCTATCTTTTTTTCAGAGTGCAGAGACTCGAGAACAACCAATGGGGAGGGGGGATGCTGCTTGAATATCTTAACCTGTGCTTCCTCTGACAACTAACTTTTGAGCACCGACAGCAGTTGCTGAGTGCACCTGGGCCCTTCTGGAACTTCTTTTCGGACACTCAGTTTTCAGACCATGCCCCTGTCCCATGCCCTTGGAGTGCTCAGATATTTTTGGGTTCAACCAGACACAACCTTTGTAAATTCCCTCCGGGATTAACTCCAGTTTGTGCATCTAAATGGATGCTCGAACACCTGTTTGTACCTACCCAGGATTTTAAAAACTTTGGCCTAGATTTATTAATGTTGTCAACTCTTTTCTAACTTCTCATGGCATTAAATTTACTGAAATTGCACAGACAGAGAAGACGCAGAATGGTGGACAGTAGAATACTAGTTTTATCCCTGCTGCTTACTAAAAGACAGAGATGAGTTATGTGCCTCTTCCTCATATAAATTGAGCAGTGAGAATAAAACTGATATTTCATTGTTGCTATTACATGTTTTATATTTATATTATTAAAAATGCTTACTCAAGCCGTACAGATGTAAATAACCTAATAGCAAAAAACCTTTATTGTCTAAAAACATGTCATGATATATTTAATCCATCAGGTGTCATAGATAAATCCATTTAACAATAAAGATTTCACTAAAAATAATCTGCAAACAACCACTCCAATTTCTTCCACCCACTTTCCCTGGAAAGTCTCGAAAGACACTGAATTAGACCAGCTGCTGAAGAGAGGCCTAGAGTTGATGTCCCTCACTTCAGGGCTTAAATGAGATATCTATTTCTATCTAATCTACACCACTGTATAATGTCATTAAACTATACTACAAAATTCTGAGACATGGATGTCAGTTCCTCCTCAGTATATATTAAAAAAAGAGTCACATGACATCACACTGGTGTTTTCTTTTGCTCCACAGAAGGGGTTCTGTTTGCAGGCCCTCCTTTAAGCATAGGCAACCTCCTACAGCGCCACATCAAAGGAGGCACCCCACAGTTGCAAAGGGAAACTGACTAGGATTACACAGAGGCATAGCTGCAAAGAGAAACTTTGCAGCCAGCTGGGTGTATAAAGAACTTGATGCAGTAGGAAACTGACTAATGCAAGTCCTTTTTCTTCTGCAGCAAGGACAGGAACACTTTACTTATGGAAGGGACAAGAGAGAAAGTGTAGGAGAATCCCAGTCAGTTCTATCTGTATTTCAAGCCTTTCTGCTTTTTAGAATGATTAACTTTGGCTTTCTGCCTATATTTTTTTTGTATTTTTTTATTTATAAAATTTTATATAATAAAATACATGCATAGTCTTTCTCAAAAAGACTAATGGTACATACATAAGAAAAAAAACATAATTGACTAAAATTATAGTTATTGCTGCCAAATTTACAAGAACAATAGGGGGTCAACTCTAGTAAAAACTTCCCACTCGTTAAAGGCATGAATTTTAAAAAGTACCAGTCAAAGTCAAGGATATCAGATTTGTTTATAAAATCTAAATAAATAGTTTTAAAAATAACATTTCATAGACATGCCTGGTCTGTTAAATATGTGTAATAGCAGATTTCATTCAAGTTCATAAAGTCACTGGAAACAATATGTCCCAGATGTTGTAATGATGCACACTCAAATATGGTAACACCTTGTAAAATAAAGAGATCTAATGACTATATTACTGTAGAATGTCTCTTTAAACCAAAGCTCATTGTTGTAATGATTATTGTTTTGTTTTTGATATTTACATGTCATGGATTTATAAACCTGTTAAAACTTCCTAAATAAATAGTTTATTACAATTGTAAAATCTAAGGCCCTAATCCTGCAAACACTTTAGCACATGTGTAACTCTACTCATGAGAACAGAATGAGTTATTGGGGCTATTCACATTCATAAAGTTCAGCATGTTTCAAAGTGTCTGCCAGATTGGGACCCATATCATTTCCTCAATATGCCCATTGGTTGCAAAAAAAACCCTACAATTTTAAATATTATAAATTGACTTGCTTCTTCCTAATCAGAGAATTGGTGAGCTTTTGTCTTCGAACATAACCCTGAATTTACCCAGAAAAATTTAAGCTGCTGTAGCATGATTAATTTTAAGTTACGACTCAGGGAAGGAAAATTCATAGTGTAATTGTAACCTTCATGTCTGTACCTTATCTAACAAAGAAAATAGAATATGAGGTTTATAGGGTGTAAAAACCATAACAGAAACATCTGTGCCTAAATTACTCGAAACTAGAAGAAACTTTAAGTATGTGTTACATACTCTGTAATACATGTTCCCTTCTATTAGCATTCTATTCAATGGTCTATGAGAGACAGATTCAATCTTCCAGTCAGCCAATACATCTATCTGTTAAGTTATTTACAAGAGATCTGGAACAGCAACAAAGATATGTAGGGACCAATTCATCTAAATGCAGCCTAATAAGCAGGAGCAATTCCTGGTATTTTCTGAACCAAATTCAGGGTGACATAAATGGCAGTATATGTTACACATTGGATGTATATTGGCCAAAAACAGGTGTAAAGTGACACCATGGTGTAACTTGCCCTAACCTGGATTCAATGCATGTGCAAAATTAATGTAAGTTATGTGCCATGCCACACAAACATGTCTCACAAAGATGAAGAACCAAGAGGGAGGTGAAAGATAATGCAAACTAACAGTACCAGGGCCAAATTCAGTTGTACCTTTTAGGCTAAGGCTGAATTTTGTCCCAATAAAATACCAAATCAGTATAAATTACATTGTTTTGTTTGGGTGTTTTTTGCACACCCACACAAGTTACACTATTTCACCATTTAAGCCTAAACACTCACTTTCCAACCAATGTCCCTTGGAGGCTAGATTCACCATTGCACTCTGGTGTGCCACACTGCTTAAGCAATGCTAAGTAGTTGTAAATTCAGTTTATTTGCTGGATAAACCAGCTTTATGGGTATTTTGCATTACTTCAAAGGTGCAAAGCAGCTGGAACACAGTGGTGAATCTGGCCCTAGATGTATAATTTACACCGTCCATTTGTATCAGTTCTGAATTTGGCCCTAAATGCTATATTCACCTATCATTGGAATCTCACATCACTGAAATATACTAAGATCTTTCTCATTAAATTTGCTCATCCTTGAGCTATTCATATTAAATTCCTTCCTTTCTTGCTTCCCCGCCCCTCCCACCACATCATGCTATGAATGATCATTCTGTATAGTTCAGTGCTGATGTCTCTAAATCAGTACCACTCATTTTTCTGTTATCTAAAAGATCTAGGACCATATTCAGACCTCCAGTGAGAACTCTATGAACTACATGTGCAGTTGCAACTGCTTGCACAAGGTCTGAACTTATCCCTTAGACATCTACACTGCAATAAAAAGACCTGCAGCATGGCTTTGGCTGACCTGGGTCAGCTGACTCAAGCTTGTGGGGCTCAGGGTGCAGGACTAAAAATTGCAGAATAGATGTTTGGGGTGGCAGTTTGGGCTCCAAGACCCATCCCGCTGGAAACCCGAGCCCTGCAAGTCTGAATCAATTGCCTGGGCTCTAAGACTCGGTGCTACAGATATTTTATTGCAGAGTAGACATACCCAAAGACTCCTCATTTCTCTCTTACTTTCTCTTTGAGGCCCCCATTCAGCAAAGCACTTAAGCATGTGCTTTACACTTTAAAGTGTGTAGCTGAATTGGGGCCTGAATGTAATGGGCCTGATTTTGATGTTATACCTATTTTAAACCAATTTGACACCACTGATTTCACAGGAATGGTCATACCTGTAAGCCATTTAGTTCAATATTCTTTCTCTGACAGTGGCTAGTGCCAGATGCTTCAGAGGAAGGCACAAGAAACTCTGTAGTAGATCATTTTGAAATAAACTGCCCATAGGGGAAGTTTCTTCAAACCCTCATCACAGTTAGAGGTTCATTCATGCCCTGATACATTTATTTAAACAGCAAGAACATCCATAGTTACATAGAGATAGTATATCACTTTCCCAATTTATAAGGGATATAAATTGTCATACTTCAGGTCATACGTCATCTGCTGACGTCAATGGGAATGAACAGCCTTGATTCAGCAATGCTCTTAAACCTGTGCTTGAGTGCTTTGCTGAAGAGGGATGGGATTACTCATGCACTTAAAGTTAAGTATGTACATGAGTGTTTTCCTGAACTGGGGCCTAAATGAGGGAAGGATTTGGCCCAAAGTGCCTTGCTCAAGATCATACGAGTGAGGAAAGAGTGGGGCATAACCTTTTGATTCCCAATCCACTTCCCTAGCCAGTGAGCCACAATGCCTCTTTAGACAATCTAACTAACATAATCCTCAGAAAAATCAGGAAAACAAAACAGGATTTCTAGTTTATAAAGATAAAGCTGCAGCTAGAGCAGGTAACAGGTTACCTGAAAAAGTGCTGGCCATATATGCTTAGTGATTGTTGCTTAATTTGTTTAAACTGAAAAAGCCTATTTCTACAGTGGAATACAAATTAGGGTAATTATGTTGTGATGGAGTACTGAATGTTTAAGATGAAAGGTTTTCTTTACAAAAGCCCCATCATCACTTGACTAGAGAAATATAAAATCCCACTTAAACAAAATGTTGTTTTTGGTATTTCCATATGAACAAAAGGCCCTTTAATCTCTTTTTAATATTGTATGGCACAGATTTTTAATCACCTCACAATCAAAACAATTACCATATATTCAAATGTGTAATTAGAGAAGGAAGAGATTGATATTTTAAAATATAATGAAATATGTAATGATATTTATATCAGATTAAAACAAAGACTTATAGATTTTATTTAATTACTTACTATGGGTGTGCCTAACAGGCACAATCTACCCCTTTACATTTATTTCTATTTTATTCTCTTCTGAGTGGAGATACACACAGCTGGAACATCTGATCAGAACCTCTCAGACCTGGTGAAGTTCAAATTAGAAGCAGTTCAATGAGGCAACAGGATGTACAGGTTATTGTATTAGATGACTATGTGGTGATTATTTATATTTTTATCTACACAGATATAATTATAAATCTTTACTTATATTGTATTTGGGAACTGAAGTTATTTCACAATGAACCTTTTCTAAAAGGCCAGCATGGGAATGCTTATTTCATTCTGCCTAGAAGGATAGTAGCATGTCTTAGGATCCAATCCTAGAAATCCCTACTCATTTGAGTAGATTTTATTAATGTAAGTTGTTCCAGTGAAACAAATGGGACTACTGTGTGACTAAGGCCTCTGACAGGGTAAGAATTTGTTGGATCATGCCCTTAGTTAATACAAGAGGCAAGGAAATCAATTTCCTAGTTTGGTATAACCAGCCTGTGTTTAAGTAAATATATCCAGAACCATTATTCATTCTCTTCACACTAGAATTGAAAACTAATATTTGAAGTTTGGGAAAATTGTCTTAATAAGGATTATTTTAAATGATGGAAGTTTAAAGGCAAGCAATTTAATTACCAGGAAACCAGATCAAAGCCAGTGTTTTAAATGGGCATTTTTAAATGAGTTATCAAGGAAGATGCAGTTTAATAAAAAAGAGTAAATATGCAAATTGTCCCAATGTTCCCCACCCAGAGAGATAAAAAGACTCTTGCTATATGTTTGATTCACATTAAGGAAAAGAAAAAACTGTCACATTTGTAACAAGTTAGTATGTCAGACCTGGCACATACACATGCACAGAAAGAAAGAGACAAAGAGAATATTGCTTTTTTCCTCCAAAATGAGATGATAATTTCTAATTTATTATTTCCTAACTAATATTTCTTTGTATTTATCTATCTAATCAAGATTTTCACAGGTTCACATATCCTTAGCAAAGTAATATGTACTGCAATTGAAAATCTGATTTTTAAAGGGGCATCAGTCAGCCTACCATTTTGAAGGTGCAAATGCTAGTATTTAGACATCTAAACAGGTGGCTGCATCTGCAAGTAAAACAGACATCTAAATGCTATAATTTGCACCTACAATTAACTGTGCATGAAAAATTACACGTGAAAAAAGCAAGTTATGTCTATCAAATTAGGCCCTAAATGTTAGGCATACTACTAGGTCAGATTGTGTAATTTACACAATTGGCTTGCACTGAGGCTTGCACTGAGGCAGAGTTGCACCATTCCATACGGTTCTCTAGAAGGGATTGTACCTCTTGTCTCCTCCTTTTAGGATGGTGAGTGCCTCTGAAGGCAGTAAGAGGGGACAGTGAGCACTGGGTAGCTTTCCTAAACAAAGCACCCCCTCCTCTACTGAACTCAGTAGGAGTTGAAGACACTCAGCACTTCTCAGGAGGGACTCAGCATGTTGCAGGATCAGATCCTTAAACTGGTTGCAGTTTTCTCTTTTTACATATATGGCCCAGATCCCAAAGGTAACAGATGCCTAATTTCCAATGGTAGTTAGTGGCCTACTACCTTTGAGGCTCTGGACCTATATCCCTAATCCTTCTTTAGTGCCTCATTCATACACAATGCCTATTTACTTCTATTAAAATATGTTGCCTCATTTCTTTTCCAAAATCGTGGACACTGGTAGGCCAGTGAATAAGAGAAACAATAAGCAGCTTCTACTGGGACAGTTGATCATTTTTATTGTATAATAATTAGATAGTCTATTACTGTTGGTAGATGACTACTTTTGATGTGTCCAGTACGATGAAAACCACTGGATAAAATGTAAAAGATGATAATAGCTAAACATTTTTGGCACCTAAGTAATTTAATTGGGACCACTGGACCTACTTGAGTCTTTGTTAAAGTGACTATATTAAATGAAACTCTTCAGCTATCAGGTATTTTTACCTCTTTCCATTTTTTCTTTTGATCCCAGAAGAAGGTGGGTTATGTAAATAATACACCTATTGATTTTGCTATTCCATCAATGTCAAGATTTTTTTAAATTGATCTCACTTTGTTTCCTTTTAATATTGACATTTAAGATGAATACATGTAGATGCTGACTAAAAGGAGACATCACTATCTGATTACATCCCCCACTCTCCACCCGTATTTTGAAATAAAGATACTGCTTTTTTTTGGTAGCAATACATTCAGTGGGGGACGTTGTAGATTAAAAATATAATTTTGATATCAAAGAACTGAAGATTTATGGGCTTTCAATGCACTACTATCTGAGAAATGATACTCAAATGTTCTGTAATAATGAAGACTTTAGGTTCACTCCTTACAAAAAAAGGAGTACATTATTCTTTAGTAATGGTCCAAAACACTACAACTTACAATAGTAATATTGCAGTGTTAGGTGCTATTCCATTACCATAGAATACCCTTATGTGGTTACAGGAGTATTCTGCCCTCAGATACTTCACCAGTATCCAATCTGACGGCTGAGTTGGTCCTTTTTAGTACATGGAGCTATGCACACAACTTCAGTTAACAATAACATGTTGCTATGGGAGCTCTGTATGTGTAACTCCTTGCTCACTGTACTGAAAATTGTGCTGGAAGGCAAACGTAACCCTCTCTGGTGTTAGTCTAATTGTTAAGTAGAATTAGAATATGGTATTCTATAAATACTAACCACAAAAGGCACATAATATGAATAAGGATACTCACCAGCAGTGATTGAGGTGCTGCTTCTACATTCCTTTAAACGGAAATCACATCCATAGCCGTGAGACTAATTATTTTGGAACCTAAGGGAAATGCAGCCTATATAAGAGAGAGTGATCTGCAGTTAAGGATCAGTGAGCCAGCTAATGGCTGGTTAGTCAGAAGGGTACAACTGTAGAATGTTAATAAAACATGTCTGAAGTCCAACACCTCAGGGAAGAGACTGAACACAGTGGAAAATATATGGAGACAGAGGTACTGTTGTTTTACACTACTGAACTACTCCATTAAAGCATGCTTTAAACCTATTTTGAGACTTGTTTATAAATTACAAAATAATGACAAGATACTTACACAAAAAAGTCAGATTCACTGAAGCAACTACAGATTATAACAATACAACAAAATCACTTTGTGAAAAGTTTAAAACAATATGTATTGCTAATGTTTGTCATATAAGTACATCACCATACTCTATAATAGTAGTTTAGCTGCCATTGTACCACTATTGAATTATGGATTAATTTACAGTATCCATCTTGTCACCCCCCACCATTATATAAATTATGACATAGATAATAAATGAAATTATTAATTAAACATACATACCCCTTAAACTATAGGCCTTATTAATTAAACACAGCCCTTAAACGATAGCTCTTAAACATAGCCCTTCAACATAGTGATGTATATACTTTAATCAGTCCTCACAAAGCCCATCTGATCTAAAAGAGTAAGTAATAGTATCTTGGTTTTACTTACAGATGAGGAAAATGAGACACAGAGCAGTTAAATGACTTTAACAAGGTCAGGCAGAGAGTCTGTAGCAGAGTGCAAATTACAATTCAGGATGTATTACATAAAATTGATATATTTAACTGTCCTTGCTTCACATGTCACATGCTGTTATGTATGTAGGGTTGGATACTCCCTGGTAGAAGCACATGGAAGGGGAAAAACTAATCCTCAAAGATACAGTCCTTCGAGAGCTCCATATTTGCTGTGCCTTCCTTTTGGGACTGAGGGGAGAAGTGTACATATCTACAGTCTCGCCCAGTCTAGTCTATGTCTCAAACCATGATAGCAACAACCTTGTTATAGGGAGCCTGTATAGGAAGGATGGGCTCCACCTAAGCCAAAATGGAACCAGATCTCTAGCACTTAAAATTAAAAAGGTTGTAGAGCAGTTTTTAAACAAAGGGCTGGGGGAAAGCCGATAGGTTTGGAGGAGCACGTGGTTTGGACACAGACATACCTTGGGGAGGATCTACTAATGGAGATTGTCTATGTCCTAGTAAGGGCATAGGATGGAAGATGATAAAATACAGGTAGGATCTGATGAGAAACAGTCAAATTAAAAAAGGTCTCATTCAATTACATCATGCAATGGGAGACAGCTACAAAGTGACAAGCTTTTAAAGTGCTTATATACCAATGCTGGAAGTCTAAATAATATGATGGGTGAACTAGAGTGCCTCATATTAAATGACGATATTGATATAATAGGCATCACAGAAACTTGGTGGAATGAGAATAATGAATGGGACACATAATACCAGGGTAGAAAATATATCGGAAGGACAGAACAGGTCCTACTGGTGGGGGAGTGGCACTATATGTGAAAGAAAGTGTAGAATCAAATGAAGTAAAAATCTTAAATGAACCGAACTGTACCACAGAATCTCTATGGATAGTAATTCCATGCTCAAATAAGAATATAGCAGTAGGGATATATTACCGACCACATGACCAAGATAGTGACTGTGAAATGGTCAGGGAGATTAGAGAGCCTATTAAAATTAAAAACTCAATAATAAAGGGGGATTTCAACTATCCCCATATTGACTGGGTACATATCACCTCAAGATGGGATGCAGAGATAAATGACTGCTTCTTGGAGCAGCTAGTCCTGGAACCCACAAGAGGAGAGGCAATTCTTGATCTAGTCCTAAGTGGAGCACAGGATCTGGTCCAAGAGGTGAATATAGCTGGGCCACTTGGTAATAGTGACCATAATATAATTAAATTTAACATCCCTGAGTGGGGGAAACACCACAGTGGCACAACACTGTAGCATTTAATTTCAGAAAGGGGAACTACACAGAAATGAGGAGGTTAGTGAAACAGAAATTAAAAGGTACAGCACCAAAAATAAAATCCCTGCAAGCTGCATGGAAACTTTTTAAAGACACCATAATAAAGGCTCAACTTAAATGTATACCCTGAATTAAAAAACATAGTAAGAGAACCAAAAGAGAGCCACCATAGCTAAACAACAAAGTAAAAGAAGCAGGGAGAGGCAAAAAGAAATCCTTTAAAAAGTGGAAGTTAAATCCTAGTGAGGAAAATAGAAAGGAGCCTAAACTCTGGCAAACGAAGTGTAAAAATATAGTTAGAAAGGCCAAAAAAGAATTTGAAGAACAGCTAGCCAAAGACTCAAAAAGTAATAGCAAAAAAAATGTTAAGTACATCAGAAGCAGGAAGCCTGCTAAACAACCAGTAGAGCCACTGGACGATCGAGATTCTAAAGGAGCACTCAAGGACTATAAGGCCATTGTGGAGAAACTAAATGAATTATCTGCATTGGTCTTCATGGTTGAGGATGTGAGGGAGATTCCCAAACCTGAGCCATTCTTTTTAGGTGACAAATCTGATGAACTATCCCATATTGAGATATCATTAGAGGAGGTTTTGGAACAAATCGATAAACTAAACAGTAATAAGTCATCAGGACCAGATGGTATTCACCCAAGAGTTCTGAAGGAACTCAAATGTGAAATTGCAGGACTACTAATTGTAGTCTGTAACCTATCATTTAAATCAGCTTCTGTTCCAAATAACTGGAGGATAGCTAATGTGACACCAATTTTTAAAAAGGGCTCCAGAGGTGATCCCAACAATTACAGGCCTGTAAGCCTGACTTCAATACTGGGCAAACTGGTTGAAACTATAGTCAAGAACAAAATTGTCAAACAGATAGATGAACATAATTTGATGGGGGTCAACAAGCATGTGGATGGGGGGGATCCAGTGGATATAGTGTATTTAGATTTTCAGAAAGCCTTCAACAAGGTTCCTCACCAAAGACTATTAAGCAAAGTAAGCAGTCCTGGGATAAGTCGGAAGGTCCTCTCATGGATTGGTAACTGGTTAAAAGATAGGAAACAAAGGGTAGGAATAAATGGTCAGTTTTCAGAATGGAGAGAGGTAAATAGTGGTGTTCCCCAGGGATCTGTACTGGGACCAGTCCTATTCAACATATTCATAAATGATCTGGAAAAAAGGGTAAACAGATGATACAAAACTACTCAAGATTGCAGTCTGCCTGGGACTGAACTAAGAGCTACAAAAGGATCTCTCAAAACTGTGTGACTGGGCAACAAAATGGCAGATGAAATTCAATGTTCATAAATGCAAATTCATGCACATTGAAAACATAATCCCAACTATATGTATAAAACTATTGAGTTTAAATTAGCTGTTACCACTCAAGAAAGAGATCTTGGAGTCATTGTGGATAGTTCTCTGAAAACATCCACTCAATGTTCAACAGCAGTCAAAAAAGCGAACAGAATGTTGGGAATCATTAAGAAAGGGATAGATAATAAGATAGAAAATATCCTGTTGCCTCCATATAAATCCATGGTACATCCACATCTTGAATACTGCATGCAGATGTGGTCGCCCCATCTCAAAAAAATATATTGGAATTGGAAAAAGTTCAGAAAAGGGCAACAAAAATGATTAGGGGTATGGAGCATCTGCCATATGAGGAGAGATTAATAAGACTGGGACTTTTCAGCTTGGAAAAAAGATGACTAAGGGGGGAATATGATAGAGGTCTATAAAATCATGACTGGTGTGGAGAAAGTAAATAAAGAAGTGTTATTTACTCCTCATAACACAAGAACTAGGGGACAACAAATGAAATTAATAGGTAGCAGGTGTAAAACGAACAAAAGGAAGTATTTTTTCACACAACGCTCAGTCAAACTGTGGAACTCCTTGCCAGAAGATGTTGTGAAGGCCAAGACTATAACAGAGTTAAAAAAAGAACCCTAGATAAATTCATGAAGGATAGGTCCATCACTGGCTATTAGCCAGGATGGGCACGAATGTTGTCCCTAGCCTCTGTTTGCCAGAAGCTGGGAATGGGCAACAAGTGATGGATCACTTAACGATTACCTGTTCCGTTCATTCCCTCTGGGGCACCTGGTTTTGGCCACTGTTGGAGGACAGTGTGCTGGGCTAGATAGACCTTTGGTCTGATCCAGTATGGCCGTTCTTATGTTCTTGTCTAAAAAAAGTTGCTGCTAGCATAATTATAGTACAGTTTTCTGATCAATATGGACACACATTTTGTCTGAGAACCATACTAGTGAAAGCATACTATTCTCCCAGCATGGTCAGTATAGCATAGCTTTATACAAACAGTTTTCAAGGGAAAAGTCCCTTTTCACACTAGGCCTTGAACCAGACTAAAATCATGCTATAGTTATGCTAGCAATAGCAGTCTTTACACAGTTGTTGCTATGGTGTGAGTAATCACTCTTTTTCTCCTTCCAGAAGAGCCTGTAACTGCAAACTTCTTCCCCATTCTCTAAAAGACCCTTAAGTGGCCACAAAAGTCAGTAAATGGAGTAGGAGGCTTCTCTCTTAGAACATGATTCAGAAATTAGAAGTAAATTCTCATCTCAGTTATACTGATGCAAATACAGAGTAACTCAGCTAAATTGAGTTATTCCAATTTACATCATCATCACTGGGTTTAGCCTTGAGTTTTCAAGAAAATCTATACAAAAAAAGATGTCATCTGAAATTTTTGTTGACTTCAGTCTCTGAAAGTTGAGGCATTTTAGTTTAGTTCCCCTTTAAACAACACCTTTTACTATTTTTATTTACAGATAGGATTTAGAAATAATTCCATATAAATATTTGAAACATGTTGGACCTTTTACAATCCAAAAGCTATGTGTGTATACACCAGAAAGGGGGAAGAACAATCAAGCTATGAAGCAATAGAGGTGACAGTCAGTGTCAACACATCGGTGAGATTGCTAGAAGATTTGAGGATACGGATCTGCAAGCAGCTAATGGATTAAAGACTGTTTAAACCAATGACTAATCTAGAATTGCCAAAGGGCTTTTGCTTCTTTGGAAGATACTGCATGAGTGCTAGAACCTGTGGCCAGTTTAGGAGATACAAGAGCTCTTGCTAATGGATGTAAAATGGATCCATCTTTGTTTAATTGCTGGATGCAAAAAACAACAGCAACAAAATCCTGCCATATCTTCATCATTATTATCTTCAACACTGTTTTATGTTTTACTGTTTTGAAGTAAAAACCGCCAGGATTTCCAGTACAACACATAACAGTTACTGTTGTTGTTGGCATCCGTTAGTCTCAAGAGACGATGGATATGCGCCCATGGGGAATGTTTAGTTGATGGTTGTGCAGCGTCTGTTGTGGCTGTAGAGCCCCACATGAGAGTGGCAGTGTCGATTGCATTTGCTGCATTTGAAATTGTATCGACGCTGTGAGGCGAAGCTGGAGTGTCCTCTCCAGGGCGCAAGCCAGGGCAGGGTAATATGGAGGAACAGCTGTTGCCCATGCAGCAGAACCCCCCTCTCCACGCAACTGATGGCTCCAAGGGAAAGACAATGTCGATACAACTTGGCACCATTGGCGTCGCAGGAGTTGCCAGAATGACGTTGAGGACAATGTCAGACCGCCATCGGGACTCCGACATCGGGTTTGGTTTCAGGGTGGGGCTCGTTATCCTTGGAAGGCAGCCCACCTAGGAGAAGGAAAACTCTGATTTAAAACCTCCACTGCCTTGTGGCACTACACACTCATGGGAAAGGCTAAGGGAGTCAACGCTGAAACCAAACCCGGTGTCGGAGTCCCAATGGCGGTCTAACAGTTACTAAGACACGGTAAATAAATAAGAATGTAAAATGTAATACTAAAGTCTATATTTACTTCTGCATTTTTTCACCAGTAATCTGGGCTCTCAATATCTTTATCCACCATGAAACAGATTCAATAGGACAGACTGAGGGAGTCCCATCTCAAAACATCCCATAGCTCAGTGGTTAGAGCACACCCCTGACCTAGGATTTGAACAGGTCCTTTCTCCCCCTCTGGCAGAGAGGGGGAATTGAATCTGAGTTTCCCATTTCCCAGGGGAGTGCTCTAATCACTAGGCCAAAAGTTAGAAGGTGGTCACCCCTCCTCTAGCCAAATTTTGATTGGGGTGTGACCTGGTAGGCAGCTTCTGAACATGCCAACTGAATCAGGCCCCAAATGTGACTTAGACAGCAGAGGAATGCGAGAGACAGGTTCCTGGATGCCTAGAGTGAGTCAACAGTGCCCATGCCCAAAGACAGAAATCCGAGTCCTATAGAATTTTTACCCTGAAAACTTAGGCGCTGAGTGAGTTTAGGCATTTACAGGGTTTGGAATAAGTTTTGTGGATCACAGTGAAGACAAAACTAAACCATAGGCACCTAAACACAAGAGTACAGCACCTAGATCTCAGATTTAGGCACTGATGTACCTTTGTGGCTCTGGACCTTAACTCTACAAGATCATATTCTTGTGTTTTCTAGTCTGCGCTCCCCAAAGAACAATACAATATATTTAAATTAACAATTGTAATTAATTTAATGTCTGTATGATGGGGCTGCAAGATCTAGCTAATGATTCATTATAGCCGGAGCACTAGAGCTAGAGTTAAGGTTGCCTCTGTTTTCAGGCATAGAACTTTCCAGAGTTGTCACTTATTGGGCTGAAATTTCAGGCTCTCTTTCGGGTCAAAGGTGATTTTTTTTTATTTAAAAGTTTGAGCAAAACAATTCAGCAATCTTTGAGCAGACGGAGAGTGAGAATTGCATTTTCTTCATTTAAAATAAAATATTGCAGTTGTTTTCTCAATTTCTCTGCACACGAAAGGGCTGGGTATTGAAAAGATAAATTTGACAGGAAGATAGTCTTTGACTGAAGAGTGTCTTTGAATGTTCCAGGGAAAATTGGTTCAGATTTGGCTGATTTACAAGGCTTTGAAATTGCACTTTGCTTGAACATAGTAAATTTTTAACAATGATCCACCTATGATCACAAGGGCAGTCAGCTGCCATATATCAGCTGCATGGCAAAAACACATGTCTTCTAAGGTTCCATAAAGAGCACTGCATTATTTGCTTTATAATGAAGAGCATATTAAGGGCTCAATCTTGCAACGTGCTTAACATTCCTATAAAATGCGCACCACCATAAACTCTCACCTAGAGTGTCTTGCCCCTCCCAGGATCAAACCTTGAGTGACATAGGGCACCTGTGCAGAGGGGCTAAGGACACTCATCACCTTCCAATAGATGCTCAACATTTTGCAGGACTGAATCATTAGCTAATACATTCCTGCACTTTACTATATGGTATATTTCCTTTTTGTTACATTTGTTACATTCCTCTTTGTTACATTTTCCCACACTTGTCTATGTCAGCCAGTGTTTGCTCAGATCATACAAGTTTTCTTGTATCTAGCAGCATTGTTGTTCATTATTTCTGTTACTTGTAAACTTGAATAGCTTGGTTTGAGTAATGCCATTCATGTTGTTTACATAAAGAATTAAATGTGATCTAACTCTGATCCCTTTACTAGTACCTTCCCTCCTTATTGTAAGGCTCCCTCTATGGCTAATTTGAGCCACATCCTTTCATTAATCCACCCCCTTAATTCCCACTAACTTCAGTGGAACACTGTCAGGACAGGAGCCTAATCAATATCTAACAGAAGTGTGCCCAGTTGCAGTATTAACTTGTCATACTACACATGAATCTTTGTGAACTAACTTTAAAAGCTTGTTGCAAATCTGTGTTCAGTGTATTGCCCACAACTTTCCTTGATCCACAATGTCAACAATATTTACAGAGAATGACAAATTAGTAAGGTAACAAGATCTTCTGTCTCTAAAATATACTTAGGCTGTGTTTTTCATAATGTTTCTCCATGTCTGATCCCTTAAAATGTTTTGCAAATCTTTCTTATAACTAATGGCAAACCACTGTCCTGTCCTTTGTTTTCCATTTATGTCCCTAGCCACCTCTTTTCAGGAGAAGATATTTTGTGACTTACCACCTTGTCCTAAAGAATCCTCAGCATGACCATGTAAATATGTTGATAAGAGTCTCTTCAATTTCAGTCTCACTTCCCATTCTTGTATGGATGTCCTCTGTCCGTGGTGACCTTCTATCCTTATGGGGAGAAAAACTTCAAGCATGTTGCACATTGGGAAATATGTCCCAAATATTCACATTTGGGTGCCTACAGTAAGGCACCTGAATACGGTCTGATGTTCATAGGTGGTGAGCACCTGCAACTCCCACTGAGGTTAACGAGAGCTGTGCTCATCAGCACCACTGACAATCATGCCAGTTCTGTTTAGATGCCTATCTTTATGCATCCAAATTTGAAAATTCTGGCCTCCATTAATACTACACACACACACACAAACCTATTTAACATCATGCTAAGGTAGAGAAATTGAGTTCTGAAAAGTCAAGAAATTACAAAAAGTTTATCATGCACCTTCATCTCTGCCACCTCATGCATATGCCTTAAAATATGGCCTTTGTCTGTCAGATATAAGACAAAACTAGAATTTCTTAGACAGCTTAACATACAGTATGCACCTTGCTGAATGGCTCAGTTAAATCGTTCACTGAATACTACTTCTCATTATCATATTTAATTTAATAATTTAGCAACATCAAACTAGCTTTTAAAAATGGAACCTTAACTCAGCCAACCTCACTCAAGTGCTTTTCACACTCAGTCCAGATACCACACCTGTATTCAAAATCACAAGGGCCTGCTCACCCCACTGTTACCACCAGAAGTCCCAGCCAACAGCCCTTCCAGGATGGCATGTGGGCAGCATAAAACACCATTTCTCCTGTGCTCTCAAATTCAGTGGGCTGTGACATTAAATGACCCCTGATTATGTCATTTCTGGGAGGAGGGGAATGAAAATTAAATGCCAGCTCCCTCTTGCACCATCAGAACATTATTTAAGGATGGCAGTTTTTTTTAAATACTTGTTCTCTTTTGTGCTTACTGGCCTTTACTATGGACTTTTTGGAAGCAATTAAATGGTTTAATGATTTTGGGCCTGATTCTGCTCCCAGTGAAGTCCTTGGTAAAACTTTCACTGAGTTCCCACGAAGCAGGATCAGCCCCTGTGTCAGTATTATCTTCCAAAAATTGCTCTGATGGTACATTTATTATTTAAATAATACACAAATTAAATATATTACTTTGATTAAGTGGTCTTTTACTAGCAACTGCTTCCTTAGCTGTATAAAAATGGCTGACGTTTGCTTTTTCTCACATACGACCCACTGCTTTTGTGTCACCTGACCTAAGTACTTTTTTTCTTTCCTTTCTTCTTTTCTAACTGATAAGAGGGAGAAGAGTGGGGATAAAATGCTAATGAAATAAAACAGAATCAGCAACAGAAGATTAAGAAACTTAATTACAGTCATAAGAACATAAGATCAGCCATACTGGCTCAGACCAATGGTCCATATGGTCCAATATCCTGTCTTTTGATGATGGCGGGTGACAGATGCTTCAGAGGGAAGGAACAGAACAGAGCAATTATTGAGTGATCCATCCCTTATTATTCAGTCCCAGCTTCTAGAAGTTGGAGGTTTAGGGGCACCCAGAGCATGGGGTTGTGTCTATGACCATCTTGGCTAATAGCCATTAATGGACCTTTCCTCCACAAACTTATCTAATTCTTTTTTTAACCCAGTTATACTTTTGGCCTTCACAACATCCCCTGGCAACAAGTTCCCACAGATTGACTATGCATTGTGTGAAGAAGGTATAGACACAGCTGAGAAAGAGACAGGTGCATCTGCTCCTGCCTCTTCTGCTCTTTCTCACTGGTAACTCAGTTATTCTGGGGAAAATATCTTGGAATTGCATGATGCCCCCAAAATGCAGTTTCATTACTATTAAAGATATGGAGAAAGGGTTAGATCATACAAAGAAGAATTGAACATTTGAAACTATGGAAATGAATGTTAATGTATGTCAGAATGCTGCGCGCATGGAGTGTGAAAGTATGAATACATACTGAAAAGCTGCATTAAAAGCTCTTTACATAAGAATGTATATTAACAAAAGGGAAAGCTATTTTAATCTAAAAATTGTGGGCTTTAGGGTTGCAGGAAGCTTCACAGGAGGAAGTGTCTAGAGATCTTTTGAGACAATTTGTGGATAATTAAATTTAGACAAATTAGTGGAAAAGATGTTTTGTACTCTTGGTTTGATTTAAAAAAGCACAGCAGTTCATCATATTAATACAGCATCAGGAACACCTCCAATATGTTCTTCTACTTGATTTCTTTCCTTAGTATAAATGAGCATCATGTATCATTTGTTTTAGAAGAAAGTATACCTCTGGCTTCAGCTACTGAGCTGCTTCATACTTCCTGCTGCTGCTCTCCCTACCCCGAAGTAGCTCCCTTTCAGATATAACATGAATTGGGGTTCAGTCCTAGTTTAAGGGAAGGTCATAAGGTAATGCTTATTTCTAGACTCCCCTTAGATAAAGAGAATAACATTTTTAATCACACCCATGCTAGGCACTTATTCACCATGACCCCCACTTATGAGGGAGAAAACTGTGGTCAACCACACAGAATCTATATAGACTTCTCCAAAGCTGACCCTCTTTTGCTATCCTGTAAATCCCTGCACCTAAAGCAGGAAACTGTCCTCCCTCTAGTAGCCAAAGCAAGATGACCAAACTCTTCCCTGCTAACCTTTGGGTGTGGCCTATAAAACCAGATAAATTCATTTTAGATTGAAAGGTTGATCTAAAATATCAATCTGAACTAGCAATGTGTATATAAAACCCATTGTTGTGATATAATATATACAGCACCAAAAAAAAGTATACAAATTGATTGAATAGAATTATTTCCAATATTTTTGTTTAAAATATTTTGGCACTGAGTGCTTTCTCCACTGAAATAAAATAAGTCCTCACTCAGAAAAATCCACAAAATATACATGAATGTAAAAAAAGCATACTGGCTAGCTGTCTCTGGTAAGACTGTGGACTTTATCTCTGAACACAAAGTAACAAGTTGGACACCTCTGAGCATTTTTAGGGGCCAAATTCTGCCCTTTCAAATAAAAATGTTCATGGAGATCTGTGTGGCACGGGGTCAGTGTAACTTACTTGATAATACTGACCTTTCATTCTGGAAGTTCCATTTTGATTGCTCTGTATACATTTGGTTAGTTTGACCAAATATGTAATATTTTAAACCTATAATTTTGCCACATCTTTGCATTATTGTTAGACATTTTTGTTAAGCCTCACTCTGGCTTTCAAATACTGTACAGAACTGCCTACTAATTTCTTTATCTACAGTTGGTCATCTTTCTAAGCATGACAAGCATTAGCAGAAAATTAATTAATTCAGATAAACCCTAATTATTAAAATGGCTTGGGGAACATATCTGAAAATACTAGCCAGCAGCTAAATCCTCAACTTATTACTCAATAGCGAACTCAAGGGCTGATCAGACACTCAGTTTTGTACATTCAACTCCCACTGAAGCCAAGGAGAGCTTGTGAAGTGGTCAACCCACTGGTGGCCCCTCCTTATGGCCAGGCATGGCATAGCAGCTCTCTCCACTGCGTGTCTCCTGCCAATGGCTGCTCTGCCTCTAGTAGCGATTTTTCCCTCCAGCCAGGTCACTTTAAATTCTCTCCCATTCTGGGACAGTCCATGACACGTAAGCAAGGGGAATTAACTCAGATAGACTGACTCTTAAAACACAGAAAAACACAGAGGGGAGTGACTCCCTCTCAGGGTGCATCAGGATCTGGCCTTCCCTTCCTTCAGGGAGGGACCTTCAAACAGTAGTTGTCTGGGAAGCTCCAGTGGCGTAGCCAGGTTCTAACACCGGGGGAGCGAACACATAAAAAAAGGTGCCACCCCGACTCTCAGCCCACTCCCAGCCTGGGTAAAAGAACCCAGGCCAGCAGCGGGCTGAGAGACCCCAGCTGGCAGGAGCCCACGGGTGGGAATCCCAGAGAGGGGTGGACTGAGCAGCGGCTCAGCCAGCCGCCGCTCTAGGATTCCCCTCGCGGGCTCCTGCCAGCCGGGGTCTCTCAGCCTGCTGCTGGCCTGGGTGAAAGAACCCAGGCCAGCAGCGGGCTCTTGGTGAGGACAGCGGTGGGACCACTGCTGGCAGGAGCACACGGGGGGGAATCCCAGAGCGGCGGCTGGCTGAGCAGACGGCTCAGCCCGCCTCGTGCCACGTACACAGATGATGTTTCTACTGCATTTGATTATGGGAGATTCTGCTTGCCTAGAAGAAAATGATGACACCTCTCAAAAAGTATTTGAAGGTACCTGTATTCGAATGGCGGCACTTTTTTGTCGCCTTGCACCTCCACTCCGTCTCCAGTGCCGCTGCCACCCTTTCAAAAATGAAAAAGGCGCCACTTTTGGAAAATGTGTGCGCGCCGGCGGCGTTCTTTTGTCGGCTCTGCGTTATTTTGTGGCTCCACCTCCATCCACTCCGTCTCCACCCTTTCAAAAATTAAAAAGGCGCCACTTTGGGAAAATGTGCTCAGGGGGAGCCTAGCCACACTACTGGGAAGCTCCTGTCTTCAGTCAGCCCATTCCTCGGGAACTAAAGGTCCATTGTCTTCCCTGGTCTGCTAACAAGCGAGCTGCTCTGCTTTCCTTTTAAGCTCCTCTTCCAGCCTCTCCAGGCCTTGTAGGATGGACATGCCTGAGCCCAGAGCAGCTGCTTAACCCTTTGTTGTCCAGTGCTGGGTTTGTTCCATCTCAGAGGCTGCACGTGTGCTTCTGATGGAATGGTCAGGCTCTTACACAATAATTAGAACTAGAAATAGGCCTGAACCAAACCTTGATCTCTGAACTTCCCTGAACAAGGGGATGTTCAGAATCTGAACCCAGATTTGGATTTGCATTTGGACCCTAGTTTTTTACATTTGGGGGGAAAATCTGAAAGCTTCTGAACCTTGAGATGATCAGAATCCAGATCTAAATGCTGTAGCTGGAGCCTATCTGTAGTTACAATATATGTCAGACATTTTGAGGGAGACAAAGATCATACAAATTTTGCCATTGCAACTTTAACTATGGGAGTTTCCTGACTTTAAAGCCCATGAACTTGCAACCTTAATGATGCATTAATGCTAATTTTCTTAGATTTCTTTAAGGAAAGTGAATTTGAAAAGGTGTGTGGCGGGAAGGAGGAGGAGGGAGAAGAAATCTGGAACTAATCATTTTGTGGAGCTTGTAAATTCCTTCCTCCAAGGCTATTCATCCTGTGGATGATACAAGCGCTACTTCTTTGAGCCAAGAAGCACAGAACTAAGGAGCTGAACACTTTACAAGCCTGTATGCGTAGCCTTAAGATTGCCTACTGCGTATGCTCAATACACAATTTTCAATCATATATCTGTGAAATCAAAGTCATTATTTTTCAAACCAAAGGGACATATTTTGCCATCACGTATAACCTATTCAATCCCATTGATGTCTGGTGTATATGGCACATAGTGTAAATGAGTGCCCAATCTAGATAAAAGGCCCTGGCCCTCAGTGAGGGTTATGTTCATGTTAAATTTCAGTCTTCAAACTTAAAACGTTTTTCCTCTACCCCATTCTAAAAAGGTCTGGTTATAATTTGGAAGGTTTCTTGTATATAGGAAAAAATTGACACCTCTGCTAAACTCAAAAGTGGATAAAGGAAATTTGCTGAAACTTTTAAAAAATCACTTTTGGACAGAGACTAGGCCCCAAAGAATAATGATTTAGAAAGGCATTATAAAGATAAAACAGTAAAGAGTATGATTGATTGAAATTATTAGGCAATCTTAAATATAATGGGCACCAGCAATTGTCTCCTGTTGTATATACTATATAGATACTAGTTAATGCAATATACAAAATATGTCTCATATCCTAAGTGACATATATTTATTACACCATTATCTATAATAAAATTATATTTTCTTTGTTTTCTCACACTTATTCTTGAAAACTTGTGAAAAATGGAGAATATAGGATTAAGATTCTCTCTTTTCCAACTGAAATACTATATTAATAGAGCATGATAATCTGTTCCTCAGTTCCTGAATTCCAGGTCCTGCAGGGATTGTCACACAACCATATGATATCCCTGAATGCAAAGTTTTGGGGTCACTTATTCAGCTTTAAAATAGTTAAGTTAGACAGATCCCACTACATTAAATCTGAGGAGACTAAAACAATTATGATTCCATTAAAGGTTGGCTATTACTTTCTGTTATGTGTGCATTGGGCTCCTTCACCTTCTGGAATGCTGGACTCTGAAATGTAAACCAAAAAACAAACGAAAGAAAGACTATTGCTACTTTTTGAAATTTCAACTCAACTTTGTGCTTTTATCCCCTCTACTCACATACATAAAATGCATGCATCAGTGACTGGTTCCATATTCTCCTGCAAAGGAAAGTAGTAAACAAAGAACTTCAGAATTTTTGTAATTTGACAATTTTTACCTAAAACAAACCTTTTAGAAGATGCATGAACACAAATGCTGGGAACTGGTGAACAGAATGTCTGTGATCTTTGGAGAGTGGCAACATTCTAGTAGATCATAAAACAAGCAAGATTTTGGGGATTAAGTGTGGGAGTTGTCCTAACCCTATGGCTCCTGGGATTTCCTGAGGAATTGGTCCTCCCTTCAGAAGAGACTGGAGTATCCATGCTTCTCTGGTTCCTAAAGAGGATGCTATTATTGGCTTGGTATCCCTATGGTGACTGCTCATAAACAGCCATAGAGAAGGCCCCATGGGAACTAATATATCTTCCAACAGTACAAACATTCTGCTGGATATCCATGAGGAAATCCTACAGGACAACACAGAATGGTAATACAGTATGGCCAGTCCCTTTCTCCTCCTCCTAAGGCTTACCACAGAGAACTCATTAGGTGAGGAGTGACAGCACAGTAGTTTCCATAAGGATCAAGGGATGGGGGAAGGTTCTTTTCAGGGAGGGAGAATTCATACCAGAAGTACCCTCTCTGCCTGCAGATCCCTAGGAGGTGATGCCGGCATGGATATGTCGTGAACAATCATCTACTGATAAGGTAGAATACAACAGCTGTTCTGTAACATCACACAACAGATTTTTAGGAGGGAAAATTAGAAAAGGCTATCCAATTGAAAATTCAGGGAAAGTTTAGGTAGGTAGAAAATAACAACCCAGTATTCTAGTTACAATCTAACTGTGGAAAGCTCTGTGGAACTATAATGATCACCTCTCACCTGAAACAGCAGCTCAGTATCTTATTTTAACCATGCTGGGATATTATTTCATTGCTGACCCAAATAGAAGAGTGTCACTTACAACTGGGTTTTCTTCAGAGACTCCCATCCAAGTACTGTGCAGACCGGATTCGATGTATCTTGAGAGAGAGATAAAGAAAAGAAAACCCAAGGTAATACAGCAGCAAAGCTACTAATAAAGTAGTAATACTACTACTAATAATAATAATACTAGTAATAATACTAGCAAAGGACTCACTCTACAGAGACAGTTGCCACTGCTGAAACATAATGGCCCTGATCCTTGGGTCTGTCCAGCCAACCTGTAGTCCTATGGGGGTTGGGCAAAGGCATTTGAATGCTACACTTGCATTCCTCTATTCTTCAGAGTTGTCAGAGGTTGATTCAACTCACAGGGTTACTTAGAACAGCCTCAGCTCATAGAGCTATGCCAGTTTACACCATCTGAGGATTTGACACTAATGTAAAATGCATACTATAAGACCATAAAGTAAAAACTTAAGAATGGGCATACAGGGTCAGACAGTGGTCCATCTAGCTCCGTACCCCGTCCTTGACAGTGGTCAGTGCCAGATGCTTTAGTGGGAATGAATAGAACAGGGCAATTTGATTGATCCATCCCCTGTAGTCCACTCTCAGCCCCAGCTTCTGGCCACTGAAGGTTTAGTGGCACTCAGAGTATGGCCTTGTGTCCCTGGCATGGGTGGCGGATGAACCGCAGGTTCAGGGAGGCTAGTCCCTGGCCTGGCCCGCCCCTTCTTCTACCTGGGGGCCCACCCTTCCTGCCCTCTTTCCTCCACTGGAGCCCAGAGCTCCACTCCTCTCCCGCCCCTTCCCCTTGGCCACCAGCTTGAAAATGTCTTATATACCACCCATAACTGCATGTGTAGGAGTTTGAAAATTGACTCCATCTTAAACATTGGTCAGAAGGTGTAGTACAAACATGCAATATTTTCAATATCTATCCACTGTGTCTCATGTTGGACTTTATTTCCCAAGTGCCATAGCGGTAGTTAGAGTCCTATAATGATTATGGAGTTTCATCAGTTTTAATAATGGGAAATTGTAATCCAATGTTTGTGAAAGTAGAGTAAATATCCCTACTTAGTGTTTAAAAAAAAAAAAAACCTAAGATTTCTAAGCAGAGCTCAAATGCTTTATTCCAAATGGTTCCAACTTCAATATAAAAAAATATACTTTGACAAATTATTTTATTTACATGCTGAAAAAGTGAATGTTTTGGACATATTTCTATATTTTATATCTATAAGCATCAGCGTTGTATTTTTTTTCTAGATGGGCATATGATGATGTTGCAAGGAGCATGCAGTCGGATCTTCTCCCTGCAGAATATAGACATAGGTTTTTCTTTACTTGCAATTTTGTGCGTCTGCATTTAGCGTTCATGAAAGTTGCTAGATGGACAGCCCTTCCTCATCCTGCCCCACCTATTTTATTTAATCCTGGCCTGAAGGAACCACTGATAGGGGAGAGAAGGTAGTTCAGTTTCCATGCCTAGTCAATTATGGACTTCCTCACTGAGATTGCCCACAAGCCTATAAAATAGTGACATTTCTGGTGGTGGGTTTTTTTGGGGGTGGGGGTAAGTGAGTGACAGATGGGGACACCTGCTCACTGGGAAATGGCTTGAGAGTGTATAGTTAACTAGGAGTAATATCCTGTTATGATTATATGCAGAAAACACTCTTTAAAATCAGTTGGCCAAATTCTGATCTATTTAAATCAACAGAAGCTTTCCTAGTAACTTAATTGGAACCAGGATTTGTCTCAAATAGAATTTTTCCTAGGAAACAATCTAAAAATCAGGCCCTAACTGATTTTTTAAAAATTCAGTCTTTTAAATAGGTTTACACAGACTATAATCATGCTTAATAATTTCAACCTAACATTTATATTTTGTAAGGACAGATCCAGAAGAAAAGTTTCTGATATCCTTATTCATCTACTTCACTTGTAAATTTTAAGTCGCTGTCACAGCCAGTCACAATCAAGCACAGAGAGGCAGCATTTTAACACATAATTTTGTGGAGGAGATATTACCTCATAACTATATGTAGAATTCCAGTCTGCATATTTCTGCATTGTTTTTAAAATCTGGATTTAAAATCTGGAAAAATAAATGGTGATCCAATATTTTTGAATATTTATACACTCTCCAGACCCTGACATCATCTACAGAAAGTCTGATCCTGCTCCCATCAGACTTTTGCCATTGAGTTCAAGGGGGACAGGACTGGGCCCTTACACTAGACGGTCTAGTCAGCTGTTCAAATCACATAGCTCAGTGTTCCTTTTGCCCAATCTCCTCAAGAGACAACACTAATACCTAAAGAGACTGACTGCAGAGGATGTAGAAATGCAGTAATGTGAGGTGCCTACAGGCAGAAAATGGCAAAGAATCAGGATTGGTCAAATGAAACATATGTCAAAACACTTCTGAATAACAACTAGAAAAGTAAATATTATTAAATGCTGTATGCTTAAAGGGCTGTTGACATATCATGGAAACCATTCTCTGACAAAACATTTCTGCTGAAGTATCAAATATTTTCTGTATTTATCTTCTCTCATTCATGTGGTTGATAATACCTTAAAGTGGTCTAAATAGAGGGGAAACCTCTTATGACTGTTTACAGTAATAACTGCAAACAATAACTGATACAGACTGATACTTAATATCTTGAGTGGTTTATGGTTCAAATAAATTCCCTTCTGTTGCACCATAAATCTCCTATTTTAACAACTGCAGTATAGAGACAGCTATCAGAATATACATTACAACACACCATTGCTACCAGCTAGTCTGAGACTTTCTTGAGGCTTTATGGGACAGTAACAACACATTGAATATACAACTCAATTGAACACAAACAAAATATTTTACAATTTTTATAATTTTTAGGGTGTGATCGTTCAGTTGCAAAACTCCCTTTGTCTATAATATGTAACAGAACTTCATTGGAAGGAAATGATTGGTGTAGAACTCAGAAAAAGTCATTTCACATTGCAGTTCCAATACTAGGTTAACATTACACTTCATTGTAACTTGTGTGCAGTAAAGGATTATTTTTAAACATGCTTATTTCTTCAACAGGTATCAATTTAAATACATACTTCAATATGCATATGGTTTGGTGTGCTGGACATTAATTCTTCTGGCAAGACTGTTTCTGTTACTGTAGCTCTGTACAACAGAGCCTTTGTTAAGCTCCCTGAGGAGATGTTTGTGCTATGCTAAGGATCGCTTCCTGTGTAGGTGTTCTTCCAATGCCTCAAAAATGTAATCCATGTAAACACAAATTAAATAAAATGAAAGTGCAAGGGCTTCTGAACAATACTCAACCCCCCACAAACAACCATCAAAACAAAGACAGCATTATTTGTTTGTTTCCCACCTTTTCAGGTCAATGCAAGTCTCTTGCTCTCAATTGGTTAAAAAAAACCAAAAAAGATCCATTTTACACATGGAGGATGAACACTTCCTCTACAAACAGACAGGGTGGACAAGAGGTCTCATTGCAGCTGGATCCAGCTCTATCGAAGTCAATTGAAATCTTTCCATTGACTTCAGTGGGGGTTATCTCATGTCCCAGGAGGGGGAATATAATAGGAGCACATTAGAGAGCCTCTGCTGTGGGAAAGATGGGGTGCATCAGGTAGTCTCCGACATGAGGAGGAGTAAGAAGACACTGTGGTGTGTCTACTGGAATGTGAGGGTGTAATGGGTTCATAATATGAACATTCAGGAAAAATAACGGCTAGTATAAGTTATCTCGGGGTCAAATCCTTCTTGCCTTGCTCACAAAAGACGTCAATGGAACTGCCTGTGTGAGCAAGGCAAGTAAACTTTAGCTCCTCAAGTGTACCTTCTTTTAAATGATCGCTACTGAACTTGAACATGAATTAACACATACATTTGTTTCACAGACAATATTTGAAATGTATTTACCAGAAGAAGACATAGTCAGTATTTCTTTACTGACTATTGATGGGACCTGCTTCTTTAGCCCAATATCTGCACTTGGAGTAACTACAGCAGTGTTGGAGTGGCTCCTCCTGGATTTGGATCCTTCAAGTTCCTTGCCTTTTCTTGTGGCCATTGAACAACACCAACGTTCTTAGATGTCCTAGAGGATGTGGAGGAAAATGACTGTAAAATAGTGACTTCTCCCTCAGTTGCGTCCCTCTGATGGCTGGTCTACTTTGACAATACCACTTACCCCATTAGCTCAGTTGGTGTAGCGATGTGGGAAGCCAGTATGGTGCCACATGATGGAATTTCTCATTTTGCTGTTTTGTTTTTTTTTACCTCGGAGATCACATACAGTGATGTAGTCTTTAATTACACTATTTGTAATTAAACTATTATCTTTGTTTTTCAGAGTCCTAGCCTCATTCAGTGCTTAGGAGACTCAGAATGAGGCAGAGGTTTCCAAAAACAGAAAGGCTATTCTTTTGTACTTAGGACACAGGATGAGAATCCAGGAGAGCAGGGTTCTAAACTTGGCTCCGCCACAGATTTCTCATGTGGATATAGGACAAGACTAGCATAATGTCTGTGCACAAGGGGATCAAATTAAGTTTGCATGGCACAACCTTAATTCTGGCATTTCCTAACTTTTGAGTACTTGACCTTGACCCTTAATGTTCTTTCAGCATGTTTTTATATGTAATGTGTATATACATTGTTCCTACAGGACCTATACATCAGATATTATTTGCATCTAAATTTCTCCACATATATAGCGTATTTATGTATCATGCACGGATAGACCGAACATTCAAGAATATTTTTCCTCTCTTCCAGAGGAATCTCAAGAGAACTATTTTTCTGCTTGTACCAGAGTCATCCATCTCCCATGAGCCCCCTTGTGGCTGGAGGTCACTCTGCACCACCCTGCCTCAATTTCCCTTCTTGGACTTCTCAAAACTCCAGATCATAGTCCAAAAGGTAATTAAAACACCTTCTTGGAGCCCAGTTTATTTAGTTCTGACACTCATTGGCCCTCCAGGCCCCAAGTCCAGTAAATGAATGTCTCTCTGAGATAAGGAGTCCCCAGTCCTCCTTCAGGGATGAGCTGATGCTGTTTCCTCCCCCCTCTCTCCCACTCCAGTTTTCTGCTGCTCTTATAGAGGAGTTTGCTGACCTCTGCTCAGGTGCACCTACTTAGTAACTAGGCTTGGCTGTCCCTAGGCCTTTAGACCTTAAAAAGAAAGTCACCCTGCTATATTGCTCTAGCTCAACTGCAAAATATTAGTAATATCTTAATAGGACATTTGCCAAATACCAGTTATCTAGATTGTAAGCTTTTCAGGGCAGGCATCCTTTTTGTTTTGTCTGTATTCAGTGCCTCGCATAATTCACAGATTTGAAGGCCAGAAGGGACCAGTGTGATTACCTAGTCTTGACCTCCTGTATAGCACAGGCCACAGAACTTCCCCATAACAATTCCTACAGCATAGCTTTTAGGAAAATGTCAATCCTGAGTTACAATTTGTCCATGATGGAGAATCCACCACAACTCTTGATAAACTGTTCCAATGGTTAGTTACTCAATGGGGCTCTGATCCCCAATTGGACCCCCTAGATACTACCATAGTGCAAACAGCAAATGATAATAATAATTTATAATAACTGACATTATTTTATCTTGCTTTGACTTATTTAGAAGACATTAACACAGTCAAACACTTAAAAAGAAGCTCTTCATTCTTTGAAAATATTGGTTATTTGGTCCTGAATACATTTAAAAAAATAATAATGGGCTGAAGGAGCCAACACTGTCCCATATTTTGTAATATTATTTACAAATTACAAATATTCTTAAACACTTGAATAATACACCTTTGTAGCTGGGGACAGGATATGAAATAACCTAACAAAGTATACAGCTCTGCATCTGAACCAAGATTTTGTATTTGTAAAGTTCTCCTAGGTGCACAGGTGAGGTTCCCAGACTCAGTGCAGAGAAAGCAGACTTTCCCTCTACCTACAGTTTTGTTTTTAATTAATAAAATGGGGCCAGACTCACTGTGATCCCTTTAGTCACCCTAAATGGTATGTCACCCCACAAGCAGTTCCAGTGTCTTCTGGGGGATTACTCAAATTGTAAGATCCTGAGTAATGTTATCGCAGTCTAGCCTGGATTCATTTGTGAAAGGGCTAGAGTGGCTGTGGAAGGCCACACAGGAAGCTGCAGTGGGAACTAAATATTTCCTAATAGAATTACTAATTAATGTAAACCACAGACAATATATAATGAGGAAAAGAGAAAACTACTCCACCAAAATGTAGTCATTAGGCAGGTTGCGTGGTGGTGGGGCTGGGAAGAAGTACTCTCTCTCATCTCCCTACAAATAAACCACTGATCACCTATGACTCCATGTATGATCTGCCAGGTTTCTTTTCAGCTAGACCCCAATAGCCTTCATCCACAAGGTGGGATTACCCACGGGATACAGCAGTAAGGAAAAGACCCTGGGATTTTTTTTTTGCATTATAAGACACTCTGTGTTCCATTCCTCCCCCACAGAACCTAAGCTCCAGAGATCTCCCTCTGCAAATGTGGCTACATTGTGAAACAAGGATCCTGTAGGTTGGAGTGGAAAGAGAGGGAGGGGCTGACATAACTTATGTTGAGCTGCCTATGAAAACAGGGAAGAGACACCCCAGCATGTTTACTTTTTCTTGAAAGAAATAGAGTCCACATACTGAACGTCCTAAGGGGCTCTTCCAAGGAGCCTGGACAACAGCCTGGTGAGGGGCAGGAGAAGGGAGGAGTCGGGAGGGGACCAGGGATTGGTGCTCTGGGAGGTGGGGCCCAACGGAAGTAGGAATGGGGGGCAGGAGGAAAAATGGGGGGTAGAAATGAGGCAGGCAGGAGTGAAGGTGGTGGAGAGGGAGTGGCTGGGGCAAAGGTGGGGAGATGCCCCCCTAGTGAAGGCAGTGGAGTAGCCAGGTTCTAACACCAGGGGTGAGCGAACACATAAAAAAAGGCACCACCTGACCTGACCTGGGTGAAAGAACCCAGGCCAGCAGCGGGCTCTTGGTGGGGCCAGCGGTGGGACCCCTGCTGGCAGGAGCCTGGGGGGGGGCGGGGATCCCAGAGCAGGGTGGACTGAGCGGCTCAGCCAGCCACCGCTCTAGGATTCCCCCCGTGGGCTCCTGCCAGCTGGGGTCTCACAGCCCGCTGCCAGCATGGGTGAAAGAACCCAGGCCAGCAGCGGGCTCTTGGCGGGGCCAGCGGCAGGACCCCTGCGTTATTTTGTCACTCCAACTCCGTCCACGCCGTCTCCACCCTTTCAAAAATTAAAAAGGCGCCACTTTTAGAAAATGTGCTCAGGGGGAGCCTGCTCCCCCCCAGCTACGCTACTGAGTGAAGGGAGTCCTCTCGGTCCCCCCAAGCCACTCCTTCGGGAGCGCTGCTGGGCTCACTCTGCCAACGAGGGGGGACGCTTGTTTCGAGCACTGTGTAAAGGGCGCCTGTTTGAAAGGCGCTGATCCAGTGCGCAGTGGTACCCACTCATTGCAACCCGGAGTCAAAGCGACGACATGATTCCACCTCCCCCAACCCGCACCCCGGGGCAAAGGAGAATCCTCTCCCTGGCCCCTCTGCCTCCGAGCAGGTTTGGGTCCAGCTGGCGGATTAGAGACTTCGGGTTCGAGTAGATTTTTTAACTCCTGACACAGGTTTGCTTCGGAGAGCGGCTGACGCACACAGCAAGGCGCGATGGGTGTGTGCGGGTGTGTCCTCGGGGTTTCCTTCAAACCCGCCGTGAGGGCGCGTGCTTTGTGTCATTTCACAGCCGCGCCTTGTAGGGGGGCGGGAGTGGGTTGCCCTCCCTTTAAACCCGATGGAAAGCCAGGGGCGCGGATTTCTTATGATTCCGATGCCACGAAAAGAAACCAGACCCCGAACCCATAGGAAAAGCATGTGCTCCCTACACCGTGGGGGGGCTAAAAGCTGTGATTTATACCACCCTCGCGGTGGGCTCGTGGGAGGGGTACGATTCTAGTGCATGCCCTGGATGCGGAAATATAAAGCAACACATGCCCGGGCGCTGAGGAGCAGCAGGCGTCGACACGTTTCTTTGCGGTAACATTTATTTTATTCCACGTGTACGGCGCTAAATTCTATTTTCCCGGGACACGAGCCGGCTGCTTCGTTTCTCTCAGTGTAGGATTAAAGCCTGAAAAGCCCCAGACCGGAAGTATCCCTTTGGAGAGCGGCGTTCCCAGGCGAGCCCCAGGGCTGAAAGCCCAGCAGAGTGATCAAGTTGTTACCCAAGTGAGAAGTGTGGACACACACACAAAGGAACTTTCCGCCACTCGCTGCAAACCGTTAAGTATTCCGGGCGCGCAGCTCCCAACAACTGCCCTTGACACAATAACAAAGACATTTAAATGCCAGGACGCATACTTCACTTTTTAACCTGCTGAGAGGAGCTACTTTCAAAGCTTCCCTACGGCGAATAAACTGACAAAAAATATGGGGTGCGCTCAGAAATTAAACACCTTCTCCTGGAGCAAAGTGGCGTTAATCAGGTTTCTAAGGCAATCGCCATCTCTGTCTTTTACCATTCACCCAAATAATGCCGAAAGAAGGGTCCCTTTAGCACGAGTGAAAGCAGAAAGAAGGAATTATACCCATTGCTAGTAAAATCATCTTAAATCAATAGAGCACCACTTGAACTTGAGTTTCCATTGTTTCAGTGAAACATCAATGTTTTTAATTAAACACAGCTACCCCTTTCTGTTAAAACATGACATAAAAGGGTTAGGTTTCTACTTTTGTTGAGGCAGCTGGCGCTTGTTGGCTGTTGTGTTTGAGCAACAGACTGTTCAATAGGAGCGAGAAATAGCTCAACGCACTCTTAATAGACCTTATTAACAATGCACCTTGAAAAGGAATACATTGTGTTATTGTGTTAGTTTGCTACAAACCTATTAAAGGAAAAATAGCATCCATCAGGTCTAACAAAACGCATTTGTAGTATACATACTTATCTGCTTCAAATACGCTCCTTGGCACAATGTCCAGACATTCAACTACTAGATCATCAAGGGCTGGACAGCAGAACACGCTCTAGTTAGAGAGTGATACACGGGACTTAAAAATCCAGCCGATTAGTTATTTTTGTTTGCAGATGGGAAACCCAAAATAGCACATTTAATTAGGAGCCATTCTGCAGAAGCACTGTGGGGAATTCAGGGATTTGATATGAGTGTATTACGTTAAATCAAAAATGATAGCGAAGTCGGGTAATTATGAGAAGAGTATGTAAGGGGAAGCTAATGACCTCCGGCTGTATTTTGAATCTATCCAATACATATTTTCAATCTTTGTTTGTTCTTTAGTAAAACTATTTTGAAACCAAATACTACTCAGAGTATAATTGATGATTTGCCTATAAAGGGGCTGATTTTTAGTTTTTCGAAGTATAACGGGTCTTAAGGAACCAAATGAAACGCGGAGATCCAGAGCCAACTAATTATTGTTGCCTTGAATACAGCCTTTTTGCAAAGGCAACCGCTTAACAGATTAATCTTCTTAGTAAATTCTTGCTTCGGTTAGTCTTGTTACATTGCACCTGCATCAGCGGGTTAAAGAATCCAAACCAAAGCACAAGTCAAGAGCGACTTTAAAATTGTTATTAAATAAATTATGGCATACACTGTACAAACAACCGTGGGACCACGAACCTGGGAGAAATGTTAGCTGCCCAGATAAAAGCTAATTTGTCGCGGCGTTTTCTGCCTCCCATCCCAAAGCATCAGCTCTCAAAGTGCGACACCCCCTTTGAGGCAGACAAACCAAGCCAACTGCAGCACCTTTTGACACTCATTCTCGCCTGCAAACGTTTCAGTGATCGGTTTAAGTGCTGAAGTGATTCAAGAAATTATAGAAAACGTCTACCAAGAACTCAATGCCAAGAGAAATAGTGCAGGAATTCTGTCCAAAGGAACTAGCCAAATCCACAATTTGAAACTTCCAACCGCCTAGTCAGCTGGAGAATCTTCAAAGATCAAGATCAATTTGTCAGCTAAACACTTTTGATATGTAGTAAAATGCCTAGTTCTTCCCCGTTCAGTGTAAGCATACGAAAAATAATAGTATTTTCCCAACTGGTGTGTGAGCGCTCGTGTGTGTGTGTGTGTGTGTGTGTGATTCACAGTTGTGGAGCTTTTCTTCCCGACAATGTATCAGCAGATCACAAATCTTTTTCAAAGGATTAATTCAAAAGTTATGCATATATATGGTGGGTTTCTGGCGCAGTAAAGATAAAGACTCACAGTCTGGTGGAGAAGCCGTGCTGTCCCGTGTAGAATAAGTTCCCTCTCCCTGATGTGTAGTGTATAGTGCATAATTCACCTCTTCTTACCCTACTTCATTCAAATACAGAAATGCGCGTCAAAAATAATTACGAATAGTAATAAGGTAAGTCATAAGCGGCCCGATCCTGCCAGATCGGTCAATGGGATCTGAGAGCGGGATGGGATTCAATGCCTCCTATACTGTCCAGGTGAAACTGAAGAAACAAAATCACATTACCAAGTATATCCAAATAGTCAGTAAATCCGCCCCAGGAATAGACAGTCTCTATACGCGGAACTGGCTGTCTAAAGATTTCTTTGTTGTCTTTGCTGACTTTTAGCAATTCACATCGGACAATACGACGGACTGAGTCCTTCTCTCCCCCATCCCTTCTAAAAAAGCTGAAGTTCAGGTTTTCAGACTTTGAATAAAAGTCAAACACTTGGCAAACAACCAGCTCACACCATCATGGCCAGCTCTAAGGGAGAAAAACAACAGTCACCTGTACACTCATCTAATTAGTCACTTTGCTCATCTTTACAATACTAAAAATGGAGTGAGCAGCTTAATTCAGTGTCTTTACGATTGCGCTGGTAATATATTTATATACATCAGCATTGAATTATTAACCAATTATATGTACTTTACGCCTTAAATTTTAACCAGAAGTTACCCTGCAAACACAAGGGATCCAAGACTTGATTCGTCTTCTCGAAAAGTGATCGGTGTGTCCTGGTGAATAATTTGAGGAAGCTGGAGTTGTTCCAGATAAACAAGGTCATAAACCTTTCCAGCCTTTCACCTGCAGAAACACCGCACTGCGAGTATTAGCTTTAATTCAATTATTCAAAGTTCCAGTACGTTTTTGATCAGTTTCCCAACGTTTTTGATCTGTTTTCCAGGGAATCGTCCTTTTTGTACGTATGGGCAATAAAGGTTAGCTAATAAGTGAAAGAGCATCTGTCCTATTCCCTGCTTTTGAAATTTCATTCTTTGACTGTGTGTGTAAAGAGATGAATGAAGAACGCATGGGTGAGTGGAGAAAAGACGAGCCGAAATCCATCTCAGGGCAAAAGGCAGGAGGAAAGAGGAGCTAGAATCAAGTTTGTATTGAAGAGAGAAAAGGAAGTTCAGCAGTTCCCATGAAGGCGTTTTGAGAGGAGGGGAGTACATTGCCTTAAAAGCAGACATCTAAAATCCATCCCTGTCTATAGCTAAAGTAGATGTTAAATATGGAGGAAGAATGCTAAGCGTAAGGGCAGCTCGGCTTTTAAATCACCGCCACATTAAAGGCTTTGAAGTGGTTCAGAAGTCTGGCCGGCAATTGGAACTTGTCGCCTTCATTAGCAAACAAACAATAGACAACAGCTCTGAAACAATAGACGGTTGTGAAATCTCCTCTGTACAAGGCCCGATTCTGTGAGGCCTTTCACTGGACCAGGCCCCGAGCAGCTATCCAAATCTGGAATCCCGTTTGTAAACCGTTTACCAGACTACGGAGATTATTTTTGCTTTGTATGTCTGTTTTGGGCTTGTATTTAAGTTAAATAACCAGGGAAAGTGTGCTCTGGGGAGACTACGGTTACAGCATTTCCCCCTGACATTTCCACATACAATTAAAAACATACCCGCAATACAAAACAAAGGGATCCATTCCTCTTTCAGCATTTCGATTGAAATCAATTGTTTTGACTCTGCTGTGATAATGTTTTATTTCAGAGGACTATTCAGCTCCATGGTTAAATTTTTTTTTTGTTGGTGGGGGGGGGAGGACAGGGAAAGAAATGATGCATTTGTTTTCCTTGTAAGCCCATGTTTAGCTTTAATTTTCCTGTATTTTAAAATAAACACATTGGCTGAAGCATGTTTGATCGTTGCAAGAAGGAAGTCTACATTGTAAAGGAATGTGCAGAGGTTTGGTATGAAAATGGGGTTGTGACTCACAGCTGCAGGCAGGAAAAAAAATGCCTTGTGGTGTCAGCCAGAGGTGTTCAGTCTAATCATTCAGGCTGTAAACTGTATCCCCTAAAATTACTTACATAATAAATCACTCCGGGATAAAAAAAATAGCCTGAGAAGTGTAAGGGGAGGGGGGATCTTTCGAGGAGTTACTTGCTTGAAAATGATTTGTAACCATGTGACTTATGGGTTTAACTTTTTCAAAAATGTCAGCTTGATAGAGGTAATTGTTTTAGTACAGCGGATTGTGCCCATTGTACATAGTGCGTCTGGATCTGTTAAATTAACAACAGTATGAAGCGGACGGGTTACTATCGGTATTGCACACACAGCTTCACCTGGTTCCCAGCTAACTGAGTCAATTTCATAAGACAAAACCATTCAGATACTAGTTTGCAGATAAAGTGACTATTAACAAGTAAATTCGTAAGAGGGGTATTGCTGGAAACTTTTCTGAACTCTCTTCAGTGGGTTGCCATATCTATTTTACACACAGAGAACAGATAAAACGAGAGAGGAAAGTTAATTTAAAATGAGTGCTTCTCGGTGATCATTATAATGTTTATGCGCTAATTGTCTAGTATAGGGATGACTAGTCTCGTAACATTTCAGGAACTAGGATGTCTCTAACCAGAAATCACGCCCCTATTTATACTGATAATTTTGGTCCAGATTCCGGAGAGAAGATAACATAAAGAAGAAGAAGTTCACCATATAATGATATAAGGGAATATATTGAATAAATAACTGGAAGGTCGAAATGTGGGTCCTGGTCTAAATAGTGCATTTTATAAGAACTTTTCTGCGTTTCAAGTTTTAATGAATTCAGTAATATCTCCCCCTGTGAACTGTGATATGGAAATGAGTGCAGGCAATGGCGTCTCTGGGATTATACATTCGCTGTTCGGGAAAATAAATTGCTGCGAAGATGTGCAACAAGAGAGAGATACAGGGGGGAAAAGGAAAACCAGCGAAGATTTGCTTCACGGAGGTCTGCAATAAATGTTTACCGTGGAAAAAAAGAAGAAGTCAACACCAATTAAAATCTGGAACCAACATTCATTAGTATTCATGACATAGGATCTGGCTTTTATGTTTATCTTTCTCCATGGATCAATATCGTAGCAGCATGTGCCAGGAATGAGCAGAAATCTGGTCACTGCATGTAGCTGACCTTTCACTCTCTCCCTACAGGTCATATCATCTTCATCAAAACAGGTCAGATCATCTTCATAACTAGCACCACCTAATGCAGCACTAGCCACCGCTCTCATTAAAACTGTTATTTAATCTACAGCCTGCGACTAGGACTAGAAGGCGAGGAAGGGCTGTTTACACACGCTACGGAATTGTAACTTTAAAAGTTGGAAGGGACATTGCTCTTTTCTCCGCCACAAGCAACTGGCTTAAATCAAGATCCAAACAAAACAAAACAATCGCTCTCCTGCGAGACCTCCACTAAGATCCAAAGGTAACTCCGCAGACACTCACACAGAAATGGTCATTCACCAGCCCAGTTCTGATGAAGTTGCTATGTTGAAGTGGGTCCCTTGTGTGTGAACTGTACCATCCATATCTGTATCTGGTAATTGTAACCGGTGCAAGGAGGAACCCTCGCAGTAACCACCCACATCATATTCCTGGCCAGAGCAACAAGCGTTTCCTCATGGTCCAGAACCCAGCACCTTCGCTGGCTGCCGGATATCAGTACCCCAATAATCAAAGGGAGAGGCAGTAGAGATCAAACTACTGCATCTTGGAAATCGCTGGAAAGAGATTTGGGCAGAAAATATTTACCATTGCAATCTGAGACTCCAGGTGTATTGTCCAGGTTTCACACAGAACCTGTGTTTCCCGCATATTTTTTCATCTCTAGATAATGGTCTCTAAATATTAAACTACTAATTGGCAGTCCCCTCTGCTCCTAGCCCCAGCCTACACATATGCCCATGAAAACACGACCGTTAACAATTATACCATATTTTAAAGAGGTGACATTTGCATCAGAACTCAACCCTCTGTCTGTGTGGATCGTGGCAAAAAAAAAGTGAAGTGTCCTGGTTAATTAAGAAATTGTTTTCCCATATAGGAAGCAACAGATGGCTCCCACACCTGGGGTTACACCAAGAATTAGGAGGGTTGTTCTAAAAATGGTAAACTAACAACTTCTTGCAGCTCGGAACTGTATAGCACGGCCATAAAAATTCCCACCGAGGGCGTCATTAAAAAGCTATTTGAAACATGTTAAAATGTTAGGGGATGGTAGGTATTTGGAATAACCTGTTATTGTTTACTGCCCGGTGCAACTCCCTGGTAGGAAGTCAGATCGCCAGTGCGTTTTGTGTTATGCTTCCTCTCCTCAGGACAACAGTATAGCAGCAATTACTTTGAAGTATGATTAAATAAAGACATGAAACCTCTGGCACCCTTTTTGAAAAGGGCAAGCACTAAACACGGACATTTTGTGCAGTGAAATCTTTCGGCGTGTTCGGGGGAGGGGGACTGCAGAATGAAGGAAGTAAAAACCCACAGACCTTGAGTTAAATTGTACTTTCGGAGCGAGGGAGTCATGGTGCCCTAGAGTGGGTTTTAATCGTTGCTACTTACGTTTGCGCTACAATACCGGAGTCGCGGCTTGTAAAATGAGAAGCCCTCCAGTTCGTGTGTTTCGGGGGGCCGGAGGGGGGAAGCCAGCCCCCAAACCCCAAAAGTTGTAGATGAAAAATATACGTACCTCGCTGTACCAATTAGCATGTCCAGTGTGCACATGCAGTTGGGTAGCAGTTTTGTGTCGCTTGCTGTCTTCATATTTGGTAGAAAAAAGAGTGTGTGAGTTTCTGAAAACAAAGGAGAAACTTAAAAGGCAGCTATAGGCTTAGTGGAGTCTAGACAGAATGAAACTGAACAATCTTGGAGACTCTCCATATGAATCCTCTGCGGGGCTGATCCCAGGCAAGCTGACCTTTAGCTTGTATTTTATGTTGTATTTTTATTTTGCTGGGCAGAAGGGAGCCTGTTCTGGGTATTAAATCATAAAATGACTCACACCGTATTAAATATATAACTTTAATGCTGGCCTCCCTGGCACACGGAGTTTTTTCCCCTTGGGATGCTTAAATAGTTTTTTAAAAGAGTTTGATTTGTTACAGTCATGTCAAATAAAGGTACAGGTAAAGGATATTTTAGCAAATTACGCGATACCATCTATATTACCTACGGGCAGGGAGAAATCAGGAGAAAACATCTAAACTTTTATAAATTAAATCTGAGTTTGCAGCTTTGGGAACAAAGTTTTAGGAAACCAGCTAAAGATAAAATCGTTACATGTACTCCACAGGGCATATGAAGACAGAGTCAAATTCCAAAATGAGGAGAAGTGATCAAAAATAACAGTATTGCCGGATATTGATTTTCAGTGTAATCTGCAGCTACCTCATTGCAAAAGAAGCTGCAATTTTGCAGTAAATACATGTCATCTGTGCATCGGTTTTGATATATTGTGTTTTTCAAAGTGAATGCTGCCGCCTTAGCTGTGAAATCCTGCCCCCCTTTTGTTATTTCACTTGAACTAGTGTGTGCGAGACAGAGAGACCACTGGAGATCTTCTGGTCTTCTGCAGACCTCAGTCCTGTCCTGGCCTTTAGTTTGTCTGCTGGGGAATAGAGCTCGCTCTCTCCAACTCCTTGGTGTGCGGGTGCGGGTGGGAGGAGGGGTGCGGATGCAGTAGGGTTCAAGGCTGCCTAGAGAGCCACCGGCCTGGCCTACGATTTGTCCTTGGTTTCCCTTCGGGGTGTGCAAAAGTGCAGCGAGCGAGACACTCCAGGTTTGGAACCACCAGGCTCGACCTGAGAGACAAAGAGAAAAGTGAGAGGAGGGGGAGGGAAGGAAGGTGGGAGAGAGGAGAGGAGATGGATGAAGAGACAGAGCCGGCGCGATAGAGACAGAGGTCCTGCTCGCAGAGCTGCATCTGCCAAGCCCAGACGGCTGTGTGCTGCCCATCGGTCCCAGTCCCCAGAGAAGCCGTCAGCCCCACGGAGGCGCGCGTGTGTGTTTGCGCTGCCGATCCGTGTGTGGCTGGATACAATGTCCGCTGGGAACCCCGCGAGGCTGGCAATTGCCATAGAAATCACTCGGCTCGGAAAGGAAAGACGGTTTAAATGTATTATGAACTATTACGAACAACAGAGGCGGTGCGGGCCCTGCCTGGGTCCTGGGAAAGCCGGGCAGCCTTGAGGAGGGAGGCGATTGCTTTACTTTAGGCAGCGGGCGAGCCAAGTCAAATTCAAGTTCAAGTTCATGGCCAGTCTGGCGAGGGGGAAAAAAAAGGCATTCTCATGACCACGGTTGTTGCCCTCCCTTCCCCAGGGCCCGTCATGAAAAGGCAGCTTTGTTAGCCAGGCGGCGGGGACTTGTTTTACTTTTCTGTATCGGCTGTTCCTAAATAATGGCCGGGAGCGAGCCCGGCCCCGTTGCGGTTCTGGTGGTGATGAGGCTGCTTTTTGGGGGCGGGGGAGGGAGGGGGTACTGTAAATCTAGCTAGTCGGTCCTACGGCGGGGATCTCACGCCAACACAGAGCTTAGGCTACGATAAATTAAAACCCAACTCCAGCTGGGGGGCGGGGGCGGCGGAGAATCTGTGTCCAGGGCCGGGGAAGGGAAGCCACAGTCGATAGCAAGCGAAGGACAAACTTCCCCCGATGCTCGTGCGGGCTGACGAGCGGAAGCGAAGCGCGGGGCTGCAATCACTAGCTCCTGAGCGCGCCGGCCCGCCACGGAGCGGGGAACAAGTGGACCAGCCGGCCAGAGCCCCGAGGCCGCTCCTTTCAACCGGGCTGGGCTAACACAGGGCGGCCACTTCGACTAACTCCGAGGCGCATAAGGATGCCTCTTCCTCCACAGACTTGCTTTCCCTCCCGCCGGGGTCAGGGAGCTACCTCTTGTGCACAGGAGACAACCACACACAACCCCCGCCCCCCCCCAGGGGAAGAGTTTGTAGGACTAAAAAATAGCAGAGCGATTGTTGTTACAGGGGAATGTGTCTCCAGCGCTGTGCGTTGAATTTCTACAGTCCCCCGCCACACACTAACTTTAACCCGCTCGGAAACAGGGCAGCAAGAGCTGGGCGGGGGATGGGGAGGATGGTTACACAAAATAACCAGGATTTCAACCACACTTCGAACACATTTTAATCTGAAACAAGCCCTATTTTTATGAGGTTACACTTTTCAACAGGAAAAGAACTTTACTCAAGCTGCCTTTTCCAGTGATCTCTCCAAGGGATCGGCGGCGTATGCCAATGGTTTTAATAATTTTGTGTAATATTATTACAGAACATAAATTAGATTTTAATAGCTGTTTGATTACTTCAGGGTCTTACATTATGCAACATGAATGAACGCCAGACTCCAACCCGCAGAAGAGCTCAGTATAGAAAGGGCACAGTCTCTGAATCGTACCAAAACTTTGCTCCTGGTGCAGCATTTGGGGAGACTGTGCTGAGTTCTTCCCCTTCCCCCTCATGTGATTTTAGTCTTCTGCTGCTGAGCATGTATCATTCATTCCCATCCGTGTGTCATTCCCATCCAAAAAGCGAACAGGATCCCACAAACTCAGAGCTCCCCAGCCATCGTGGGACACTTCTATTGTCATTTAAACTCGGAGAACAAAACGATAACTGGAAGAAAAGAAAGCTGATGTGGTTGGCTGCGTTTGAGAGGCAAACCTATCTGTACATGTTTTTGCTGAAAACAGTGTAGCCACAATAGGGCGCTAGGAGTCCTAAGAGCCAAGGAGTTGGCTCTTCGATCTGCCTGTTTTCAATACTTAGGTGGCTAGAAATCGGTTTGGCAAACTCCAAGCTTTCCAAGATTCTCTAGCTGTGCCACACACACCTTGGGTGTCTTGATTATTCCGGTATTCCTAGAAAGCAGCTTCCTGCCCATTAAAGGGGGAAATTCCCTATTTTATTTGATGTCTAATTCCTTAAGAAAGCCTGGATGCTGGTCCACACCCTTTCAGCCTCTCGCTAAAATCCAGCGGTAAGCAAGAGTTAATTAAGATGATGATTTATTCTTTTTCCTTGCAGACCCCAAGACTAATATTTATAGATTTGTTTGTGTTGATTACTCATTTAATACATTTTAAATGAAATCACTATATGGACTTTTAAAAATGTATTTACGGTTTTCTTTAAGATAAAATGAAGCTGCCTTATGCTCTCTCTTTCACTTCTTCAGTGGTGTATATAAGCTGTAAAAAATATTTTAAGGATTTAAAGAATAAATGTAAATTTCAAACGCCATGACCAAAGGAACAACTTTAGATCAATGTTTGGGTATTTCTAATCCATCAACATTCCAGTGTGCACTATTTTTGGTACCTTCTACAAAAACAAGTAATGTAGAACATAAATATAATATTGAGTAAACAGATGACAAATGTGTACTTTCCTGAGGAAAGCTCGAGATATCTTATATTCAATGTAAACATATAGCTAACGGATATATAAATGTTTTGTAGAACACTTGAAAAGCTCACTCTTATTGTCACCACAGGGCTTTCGAAAATGTTATTGTTTTACTGGCACATAATGTAGAGGTTTGCTTTTTTTTTTTAAAAAAGGGATATTTTGGAGGAAAATTAATGCTATCATAACTGGAGAAATTTTATCTGATTTAAAAAAAAAATTACCCTAAGGTGATTTTGCTAGTTCTTAAAAAATGTTTTGCATATTCTAGCCACATTGATTTTCATTCTTTAGGTGCAACCTACGCAGTTAAAGAAAGCCTTTGGACGTAAAAAGAACCAATACATGCAGTTTCAACACATTTTATTATATTTCTGTATGCATTACTCTCAAAACATATCACAAGAAATGATGAAACCACTTAAACCTTCAAATAAAAAATCTGAAACAGTTTATGCTCACAATTGTACATATTTATAGTTAAGAAACATTCTTTATAAATACTGTTTCCTCTGTAGCAAGTTAATACCATAATTTAATTACAAATGGATAAATATGGTAACAGGTATTTACAGAAGGAAGGGTGTTATTAGGGAAAAGCTAACGGCACGACGTTTATTTTTCCTCACAATCTTCCAAACAGGAACTAACAAATTGAACTTGCAAAAGCACTAAAACATCACATGTAAACCCAGCTAACAGAAAAATACATTCACAAGCGTTGTTGTTGTTGGTGTGTGTGTAACAGAATGGAGACTTTGGCACAGTTTTTCCCCCAGTCCATAGTTGAATTAAGTTTACAATCAAATTGCCTCTTAAAAAAGAACACAATATCCATTATCACAATTACAAAAGAAACCATTTTCTTCCACGTTACTTTTTTTTTTAAAAATGGGCGAACTAAAAAGAGAAAAGAAACGAAAAAAGTCCATCACTTTTTGGGGGTGGGGGTGGGAGGAAATCAATCCGTAGTTTACAAATGGGACGAACTTCTATACACCAAGAATCGAATAAAACTTCGTTTACCACCTTGGAGGAGGAAGGAGGAGTCCTCTATATACAGAGCTGGTCGGGACGGAGGGTGCTGGGGCAGAGGGGGGGAAGGAAGGATGGGGGTGGGACGGACAAGAAGAGTTTAGCTGTGGCGGATTTTTTTTGTTTTGGAGGCTCTGGCGGGGATTTGCTCTCCTGGGCTCTAGAGCCGTTTAAGTTGTTAATCCTTTCGCTGGTTGTGAATTAAACCCAAACCAAACAGGATCCAGCACCTTCCCGGTGTGTGTCTGCTTCTTCCTCCTCCGCCGCGGGGAGGGCAGGCGCGGGGGGGAGGGGGGCATCGCCCAGCAGTCCGGCAGGGCCCCTACACGTACCATTCGTTGAAGTTGGAGGAGAGGCCGCTGTGGCTCCCGCTGGCCCCTCCACCCCCGCCGGCTCCGCTGCCGCTGCCTCCCCCGCCGCCGCCGCTGCCTCTGTGCACCGCAGACACCGCGGCCGCGGCAGCCGCCGCAGCCGCCGCCGCCGCCGGGGACAGGTTGGTGGTGCTCTGAGTCTCGGCGCTGGGGGACACCAGGCCCGGCGGGGTGGAGGACTCATAGCCCGAGCTGGCAGCCGGGGACGATTCGGAGCCTTGAGGGGACGATTCATGGACCTGGAAAGCAAACGCAACAAGACAGGGTGGAGTAAGTGTCCCGGTGCGCCAGGCACTCCCAGCCAGAGCTCACCCCCACACCCTCGCAGGGCCAGCGCACTCCCAGGCACCCAGGTCTGGCCTCCTGTGCCAAGCAAAGGGTCCCTGGCTTTACAACCTGGGGGTGAGGCGGCTCCTGTTTTTGTTTCCCTTCCCAATAAAGAAAATGAGAGCCAAACCCTTCTCCCAGACCGACCCCCCCCCCCCCCCGCCCCTCCAGAGGATGTCAGCTCCAAACACGGCAATGTGTTATACCTTCATGTGCTTCCGCAGAGAGCTGGGGTGGGTGTAGGATTTGTCGCACATTTTGCACAGATAGGGCTTATCTGAAGTGTGGACATGCATGTGCTTCTTCCTATCGCTGCTGTTGGCAAAACGTCTGTCACAGCCTTCAAATTCACACTGGAAAGGCTTTTCTCCTGGAAGATAAACAACGAGGATTTGGTTATAGTAAACAATCAACTTGGACTTCTCCCCTGCTTATTGCACAATAACCCACAAATGCCTGCCTTCAAATAGGGATACATAGGAAGAACCCCCCCCCCCCTTTAAAATGTCTAATGCTTTGTTTACCAATGTCAAATTCACTAAAATGGTTAACAAAAGATTGATGTCACTGTGTGGATTGTTTTCTGATGACGCCTTGATGTGCAGCTATGAACTAATCACTTCGTTACTGACCAGATATTTTATCATAAAATACAAAAATATTGGAGCCATATCTCGCCGTTGCTTTTTAAGCAGGACTCCCCAGTGAAACCAGTAGGGAGTTAGTTCTCCGTCAAAACTGGTGACAGGATATGGCTCCAGTGAATTTACGGATTTGGTTGAGTTTCAACTGGTGCTATCACACAATCGGCTCGAAAACATATTTTAAAAAATCGAGACGTTTGCACCCTTTATATAAAATCCAATATCCTGTCAAACTATAAACCATTAACGAAAGAGTTAAGGCTAGACACATTTTATTTCATGTATGGATCTTCGAAGTAAACACATATCCGCTGGGGGAAACCAAATGTCTGTAAAATACTCCATTTAATTTTCATACAATTTCTTCACCCTGTTGCCAGAATTCCAAATGCTCAGAGTAATTTGGAGGTGAGAACTCAAACATCCACCCATTTGGAGGGGGAACCATTTAACATTAAATTCCATTAGCACCTAAATTGTTTCTTAAAGACATCCGCTCAGACACAATGACTTAAGTGCGGGCATTTCATGCAAATACATTTCTCAAATTTTAAACCTTGTTAAAGCTCGTCTCGCACCTAGCATCATTCTTAACACTTAAGAAAACAATAGGCCTATAGATCTTACCCGTATTCAAGTAAATATTTATAGTCGAAGTTGCTAAAATATTTGGCTGTCTTTTATGAAATACTCTGGCACAATTCTAAACTGGGAGTAATAGTAAATGAATAATCTATGAAGCAGGATGATGCATTTGTTTTGTGACTGTTCAGCTCACGCAATTTACCACCAGGAAGTGTTGTGTCCTTCACTCATATCTGACCTGATTTTTGTGTAAGTTTCTGAACCTCAAATCCTCTGCTACCTATTACATAATTTAATAAACTGTTGCAACACCACCTTAAACCACCTCACGTGAGACTTTAAAAACACTTTCTAAATTAGAAAATTTTATTGCCCTCACTCACACCATTCAAATTTAATGAAAAGCATTCCCACAAAGGGACATTTCGCCACTTACTACGAGCTATTTGTATATTTAAAATACCTATGCACGCACACACAGACACCGAAGTTATATATAAATATGTACATTACTTACGGACAATATATTATCTATACATGTGTCAATCCATATTTTAATAGTATTAATGACTATATCTCGCCTGTATTTTACTTTGAAAGGGAAAGTGTTCAGGCAAGTCTTGACATGTTTCCACATTAATAAATGACAACAGAAATAAAGCAATTAGTATAAAAAAATCCTTTCAAACTGAAAGAGCCGGAGAAAACACCCCGTGAAACGCTGCAGCATGCTGAACATGGAAGTCTTTACACACGGGAGCATTTTTAAGTGCATTTTTAAAAACAAATAAGCCATTTTTAAATCTTCGAAACCAAACATAATTACCTGTGTGTGTCCTTTTGTGGATTTTTAGGTTTTCTGATCTGGCGAAAACTTTCCCGCAGCCAGGAAAAGGACAGGGGAAGGGCTTCTCTCCCGTGTGCACTCGGATATGATTGACCAGTTTGTATTTGGCTTTGAAAGGTTTGCCTTCCCGGGGACACTCCTCCCAATAACAGATATGGTTGCTTTGCTCGGGTCCCCCAACATGTTCCACCGAGACATGGGTGACCAGCTCGTGCATGGTGCTAAAAGTTTTATTGCAACTCTTTTTGGGGTTGTTCAGCTGCTCGGGGTCGATCCACTTGCAGATCAGCTCTTGCTTGATGCACTGTTGTCTCATGTATCGAAAAAAGGCACCTGGGTGGTGATGGTGGTGAGCTGCCATGTTCATGCCCATATTCATATTCATGGGGCCATACTGGTTGTGCAGCTGAGCCGCCGAATAGGGATCAGTCCTGGGGCTAGAGACCTGGCGGTATTGATCCGATCGGGCGAAGACCTCCCCGGGCAAACCCAGACGCATCTGCCCGTTCAGGACATTTTGGGAGGCGTGGGGGCCGTGCTGGTCGTGAATGGCTGGGAAGAGGATGTGGCTCTGAGCGTCCGTGTGCGGGTGATGCAGGGTCCCGGCCGCAGGGCCAAAGATCCCGTGCTGGCCGCCGGCCGGAGACGAGTCCCCAAAGCCCCGGCTGCGAAACAAGAAGTCCCGGGTGGAGTTGAAAGGCGCCCCGGAATAGGAGCTGACATGGGCGGCATGGGGACCCAACGCTGCCGCCGGGTAGCCGGGAGCCTGCGAGGTGAAAGCCGAGCTCTGGCCGGGGGACAGATCGTGGGCCCCGGGGTTGAGTTTAAAAGCCCCCATGTGGGCTGCCGAGTCCACAAAGCTGTTCTGCGCCGCCAGGCTCAGCTCCCGGTCCTGCATCTCGGCGGCGGCCGAGTGATGGTGCCGAGCGAAAGTGCCCACTCCAATGGCAGGGAACTGGGGTCCGGCGTCCAGCAGCATGGTCCTGCCGCTCCTCTCCGCTTCCTCCCCCGCGGCTGCTCCTCTTCCTTCCCGGGCACCACCCGGCAGCAGCAGCAGGAGGATCCAGGGACCAGGCTTCCCCCCGCTGCACCGAGCCGCAGCAGCAGCCGCCGAGCGAGCGAGCGAGCCACAGAGAGAAGAGTCCAAAGCCAGGCGGAGAACCAAAGTGTATTAAAGGAGCTGAGGCGGGGGCGGGCGGGCAGGGCAGAGGAGGGGGAGCTGGGGGGGGGGAGGGAAGGAGGAAGGGGGGGGGCACTCGCGTTGCCTTTCCCTGCAATACACACACACACACACTCACACCCTGCCAAGGAAATGTCACTGCCGCCAACCTCCGCCCTGAGCCCCGCACCCCCAGAACCGCTGGCCCCTTTTATGCCTCCCTGCTCCCCCACACCTCGCTGGCTTTCCCCCCCCCCCGCTCCTCCTGCGGCTGTGGCTGGGGTGTCCCCTCCCCTCCCCCCCCTTCTCTTTTTTATTCCTCTTCTTCTCGGCTTGGCATTAGATGGGTCTCACGTAGGAAACTCGCAGGAACGAATTCCCACAGAGGAAGGAATCAGACGCGGCGCTGTCCTCTCTCGGTCGCCTCCTCTCTTTCTTTAAGTTGGGTCTGAGCGGGGAGGGGGGGGTGATGGTGGGAGGGGAGAGGAGGAGGAGGAGGAGGAGGAGGAAGGGGGGGGGAGATGCGGATTAAAAACAATAACAACAATAAAAAAAAAAGTGATCTCCCTCCCTGGGTCTCCGAGCCGGGCGGGGGAGGGGGGGGGGGCTGAGCAGCAGGACACGCAGCCCCTGCGGATGATCAAGCCTCTGGAGCTCGCTGGGGGAAGTGACCCCTTCTCCTCCTGCGCCTGGCTGCTCCCTCAATGCGGGGTTTTATTTTCCTCCCGTGTCTCTCCGCCTCTGTTTATTTCGGTGGGCGCCGCCGCTGCTGCCGCCGCTGCTTTTATTTTTTCCCCCCTCCCCGCCCCCCTTCTCCCAGCCTCTCTCTCTCTCACTCTCTGACTGGACTGGCAGCGCCTCTTCAAACGCCCCCTTTAACAGCAGCCCGGTCATTCTCCCGGCGCCCGCTCATTGGTCCAACTGGCCTCATCAATCCTGGCGTCCCCCTAAGAGCGGCTAATAGCGGCTCGCGCTTCCCCGGGTCCTTCCCGCCTCCCCCTCCCGCACCAAGGCTGGGCAGCAGCGAGAAGCAGCAGCAGCAGCAGCAGCAGCGCCCGGCTCTATCCCTCCCCACCCCCAGCACAACCCCACCCCCGAGCTCGGCCACAGGGAGAGGCAGAGTGGGGCTGCCACCGCTCCAGCCACCAAGTGCGAGCGAGGCTGGAAACGGGGGGTTTATTGAAACCCCCTTTTCGCTGGGGGAAGCGATCGGGGGAAGGGGAGCCGCCGGAGCCAGCCTGCCTCTGTCCGTTCCCGTCTTCCTTCTTGGGGGAAACAAACAAGCAAAACAAGGCGCTTAAAACATGAACGTGGGGGGAGGAACGACCTGCCGATACTGCCGCTCCCCTCCCTCTTTTCTCTCCTCTGCTGCAAAAGCAAATCCGCCAAATAATCGAAAGGGATAGAGAAAAAATCAAATACACGGCTGATATCGGTGCAGTTTCGTCGGGGCGAGGCGGGTGGAGAGAGAGAGGAAAAAACACCAAACAGCTATTTGGTGTTTTAAACCACTTGTATAGAGCAGAGGGGTCAGACTGCCTATGCATGTGCATTGCAGAGCAGGGGCTACAGGGTTTGATGGTTCCTTTCTAATTTCTAACAATAACCGCAACAACAAAACTTGCTGTTGTTGTGTGAAAACCGTATTATTAGAGGGCAGGAATAATAATAACAGTAAATAATAAAAATTACTAGACCCACCAAACAAGTCCGCTTCCCCTCCCCCTCCAGTAAATATATGGCTGGCCCCTGGTTGGGTTTGTTTTGCAGTGGCTGGAAAATAATCATGTTTGGGCCAGTATCCAATAAACACGGCGCTTTAAAAAAATAATATTTGTAATACTGACCTTTCTGCACTCAACCTGACGTTTACACTCTAATCATCTCTGTGCTCACCAGAGAGAATCAACCCAAAATGTAGTGGGTTTTTTTTTTAAGAGGCGGAATAAATACTCGTAACCAGCGACATTCCTGTCACTCCTCACGTTATTGTGAACTGCACCAAATACAAGTGGACTTTGCGGCGGGGGAGGGGAGGAAAGGATTTTATAATGCTCTGCTGATTGATAGATAGATAGATAGATAGATAGATATAGATAGATATTAGGTTAGATAGATAGGCGATATTACAGTGTCTAACGATAGGTGAAATCAAAACAAATTGCAAACAGCTTTTCTCCCCTGATTTGCTTAAATTAGGATTTTTTCCCCCTCCACTAAATGGTTAAAAACAATTACAAGCCTGCCTTGGAACAAGCTGAAACATAAAAATATCGCTGGGTTTATTACTCTTTGTAAAACGCGAGGGTTTCCTTTATGAATAACAGGAATTCCTTTTAATCTAAAATGATCGTTAAAACCCACAAACTCCAAATGAATCTAGACATACCCCTCTGTTAGCGAAAGCCCCCAGCCCTTCTTCCAAGCCGTCCCTCGGTCATGTCGTTCTACGTGGGAGTGCTGCTCCCCGAAGTTCTCTTTCCAGACTGCAGAATTCGAGCATTTGCTGTCCTTGTATTGACCCTACAGCCTATGTGGCCAGACAGCGAGCAGATTATATTGTCCTTTCTCTACAACATTTCAGAAACGAGGATTTAAGGGATGCCCCCTGAATCAGAGCTAGGGAGATAGAGCACAACGTGAAGGTTATAGTCATCTACAGTGTCTTCCTCCGGAAAACCGAATAATCATAAACACTGATAGCCACATATTGCTTACTTATTTAGACCACTTTTCAGCAGAAGAGTTGAAAGGAAGATTCTGAATCTCAGAAAGGAAGAGCCCCCTCAAAATGTCCAAGAAAAAATATTGTGTTAAACATGTTGCATAGAAAAATAATGTTAACATATCCAAATGCCTACCTTTCTTTCTTTCTTTCTTTCTTTCTTTCTTTCTTTCTTTCTTTCTTTCCCTACCATTCCCAGATCACCCTGCTGCTGTATGCTGGCTCTGCGGCTTCAGGAGGCTGCATTGGGACAGTTTGGGGAGAATTCGTTAATTCCAGCCGGAGACCCCGCAGGCTGGACTCTTTTTGCTATTCTTTCAGGGCTCCAGTTCTACTCTCTCTGCAGGAAACAGAGGAGCTGATCCAAGTTCAAAGTCATGTCGCCGTCCCCTCTAAGAAGTGCTTTATTTCTCTACGAACCGCAAAACCCCTTTCCCCCATGTCACAGGGTGAACAGGGAAAAAAAGAGAGAGAGAAAAAAACAACAACCCTGCATTCGCTTTCAGGGCCATTGCCAGAAAAGCAGACTTAAGCTCATTCTTTACAGGGAAGACAGCGGCCAGTCAAACTCCCTTCTAAACTGTTTCAGTGAAATAAGTTTTTCAACAGGTTTGCGGAGGTGCCCGCAGTGCAGTGGTGTCAGACCCGCAGAACAAACAGCCGCTCCACATGTCCTTGTTTGTAAGTTCTACGTATTTCTCTTTAAAACTGCGCTGCTCTTACTATTACCGATTGCTTATGCAGATAGAGTGTGATAGCAAGGGATTTTTCCTAACTTCGTGTATTGTCTTCGTCCTTTATAATCTTCCTCTTCCTAGGTACCAACGTTCAAAAGGACAGTTGAGTATTTGAACGTAAACTCCGCTAGATTTTTCCACCACTAGATTGTTGTTTACATTAGGAAGTGTGGACGAGTTGTATTATAAAAGTTGATATGGACATGTGCATAGAATGTATGGTTGTGTGAAAATGAATTTAAAGGGGTGCCTGTGCCGTCTATTTAAATGCATATATATATTAGGGTTAAGAAAAATGGAATTAATGATTTAAAGTAGAGATAAGATGAGCAAAATTCTGTATAAAATCCAAGCTTTGTTTCTGTATGGAGGGAAGAGAAGGAGTGTAGAGAGGGGAATGATGCTCTGTTTAACCTGAAAAGAACAGAGCAATTTAACAGAATCACTTGCACCGTTGTCTGTATCACAGACACTCATAAATTCAACAAGATCATCAACAGGATATTAAGTTGCAGGTTACCTTTGATTTTGCCGATCTTAGCCACTTCTAGGCCGTTCGACCTATGACCCGTGAAGACCACATGTGTTGTGTTGTAGCCTCCCTCTGTAAAACACACTTTGGAACAAAAGTTCTTTGTCAGAGTTTAATAGAAGTGTAATGTAAAAGAAAAGGGAAATAATGAAAATCTCAGCCAAAGTTGTAACTTTTAAATGCCATTTCTTAAAACCCACTACAACGTATAGGGAACCTACAAAGGAGCACCTTTCTTTCATACCATTAAAATTTATTGTTCTCTCAGTTGTACTTATAAAAAGTTCCTATATAAAAATGAATTTGCCAGTGATTTAGTGATGCAGAGTACAGTGGATTTTTTTAAAGGGATGAAGAATCGGCCAAGTAACAGCGAATACTTGGACAATATTTTTACAGTTGTTATTGTGCTACTGCATCACACTGCAGATGTATTTTGTCACAGGAGACACTCTGAATTCCCTACCAGACTAGGAGTATTTTTATAACAGTAAAAATAAAAACACTAAAAGCAAGATGTTAAACATGAATGTGTAATTTGACTGACATACCTTTTTCATATGGAGGTTGCCTTATAAATGCTAGTGACAGCAGAGCAGCTTTCCAATAAACTGCACTATTATTGCGATAGACTTTGTAATACAATTTATGCTGTCATTCATAAATAACAATGCCATATGGTAACCATATTGCTTATACAAGTAAAGCCGTCAAAATGTCACCATTTGATTTATCTCAACAGCTTCTTCAAACGTTGACGTTCAGATATAGAGAAAAATACGCCAAATTTTGAACTAAATTTAATAAACACTGTGCCATGTATAACACTATTTACTATTTTTTTAAAAAAGACTTAGGGACTAAATCAGACTATTACAACTATCACATGCTTTTAGTAACTGGTACTAACTGGTAGAGTATTGAAAATTATTGCTTTTCACGTTTTGTTGCAATATAAAAGTATACTTTCAAAATATCATTGTAGCTCATTCACAATATGTTTATATTATAAATTCTCTTGATTTTTCAAACAATATCATCAGTCCTTTATCACAAAAGCACTTAGGACTAAGTGGATACTATTCAATTAAATACACTCAATTTGTATTGTACCGTAATGATGCAGTCTACCTTCATTTGGATATATGAAAAAGAGGCTATGGAGAGTTGGCGTTTATTGTTAACAGCGGAAGTTTAAAAGAGACACAGCATGTGTAAACTATATCCAGTTGAGCACTGCAGCAGGGGAAAAAATCTAGAATCCCAAAGTCTGCTGCTTTTTTACCTTTAGGTCATTTCACTACCATGTATTTATGCAAGAACATATGACGTTTAATCTTAAACCCTCGCACTGCCGTGTGACCAAAAGTAAATCCTCCATGTTCCTTAGTCTTTTGTGCTAACCAAAGAAGTCGTGCTTCTAGAAATCATTGCTAATAGAGTCCTTTCAATGACTGACTGTACTGTAGCAACAGAGACCAAGAAGTTTGATCGCATTTTCACTAACTTGCAATACCACCCAATACAACATTTAATAATAAAAAGGCGTGTGTAAAGAGAACCCTGTTCTGAAAGAAGCAGAAGGGCCTGTCATGTATAAATGTGTCATCGCAGGTATAATGTACAAACAAATCATACCTTGGCTTCTTTTAGTCTGCTATCTGAATTTGGGGGAAGTGATGGGGGTGTGAAACAGGCATGTGTGAGCGCATGGATAATCTTCATGTCAACAAACACTTTCCGTTTATTATCACATATGTGTTTGTCAGGGTTCTTTCCACTTGTTCTGTTGGTATCAAATAATTATTACCCATCTACTTCACCCATAATGGGGTTGTGACTCTTTCTGCACACACATGTTTTCTGATAAGAGTTTTGAGACCATTGGTGCATCAGCCTTGAACTCTGAGGACTCCACCATTATTAGTGTGAAGAGCCTACCATTGAATTAATACTTGAAACCATTTCCAATCTTAGTCTCCCCTCGCAGATACATTCTGTCGCATTTTCAATATCTTGCCTGTCAGAAAATAAACCTGGCATAAACCACGCCTGACTGACGATGGGGTAATTTGCGTTGCAATAAACATGGATTTTCCATTCTGTACGTCTTTTCCTTTAGACCAAGAACAAAACTACAAACAAAGCAAAGCTGCCAGGAAGCCGTCCTGTTTACTTCCTTTATCGTTTATTAATTACCTACATCCATCGGAAAGAAACTTGTATCTGTTCAATAATTAATGGCGTGCAATCAAGCGTTATGGATGCAGCCTTACAAGGCACGAGGTAATGGAGCAGGGGAGCACCTTGTAAGAACGTGGGGCAGCCCCGACAGACACACCACTGCACGTGTATAAAACTTGCAGTGGTTTAACCAAGTCTGGCGCTGAGGAAAGTGTTGGGGAGTCTTGTTGACTGTTTTGCTTAAAAGTAATCTAATTGTGTGGGGGGGAGGGGGAAAGGGTAATCTACTTTAGTTTTGGTCTACTAACAGGTTTTAAGGACTTGTTGAGAAAAGCGTTAATGTTACTTGTTCCCCAGAAGGTTTATATGTTATAAAATATTGTTCTCTTTTCCCTAAATATCAATAAGTTGTGTATTAAAGGCGATCATTTATAAATGGTGCTCGTGCTCATTAGCATATATTAACATAATGCAACTATCAACAAAATATTTAAAGCAAACATAACAAAAAAGCCAAGATAGTGATATATTTTGAAGTGGAATCTTTAAAAAATCCTTCAACGCTTAATAGAGTTCATTTTGACTTTTATAAACTGCCATCTGAGCGTTTATTTGTAATATTTATATTGGACTAGTGATTCACCTATTCACCAGAGTTTAAAGGGCCTTTTGGGTTTCTAAGACTCTCTGGAGATGGAGCTGTGCGTGTATACCCACAAACATGCTGTGTCTTCGTGATTTTCTGTGTACTCACACACATGTACATACATATAGCACAATATGTATCTTTAGGACAGTTTAGGCCTAATGTGAAATCATATTAGTAGTCCTGGATGGTCATTTCTTTGGTTTGAATTATTATTATTTTTAATTCCAGCGTCCAAAATCAAACTACCTGAGCAATCGCCTATATTTTCCATGGTTTATGTTTACTCAGAGATTGACGAATTTTCATCTGACCATTTAAACGTCTTTCATTTCTACCGGCGTTTTTCTGACTATTGTTTAACCATAAAATATTTTCTTTATTTTACAGTCCCCATAAAATGAAATTGATCAGGGAGATATATTTGAATTAAGACATATTAAATCGATGACAGATACATATCATGCTGTGTTTAACAAGAGTTGTACAAGGAGGCGTGTACAAGATACCGCATAGCTGCGATACTATTATTCACGTTTACAGCTTCTCCTCCATGCATTCACCCATTAAACCATTAAATCTCAGTAATTCAATAAAACAAAGTGCTTAGAATTTTTGTAAAAAGCTATTTTGAAGAGAAAAGGTTTTATTGCATAATAAAAACATCAAGCAGCCCATTTTAAAAGCGAGAGGTTGTTTATTTTTGTTCTTTTCTTCTAACCTGACTAAAATCCCGAAAGATCTTCAGGCAAGTGCTGAAGCTCGTTTTTGGAGCAGGTTTCACACACTTTTTGCAGGTATTCCTGAGTGAAACAAAGCTACAATACGGTGCGCTGCGCAAGCCCCAGTCTGATGTAAAATGAACCCTTGTGTCTCTGAAGTGATTATGGTCTAAATTGCGCTCCCCTTACCCACCCTCAAGCAGGATTCAGGAATCGCAGAATCACCACAGGATTTTCTTAAACATGTGCGAAAAATAAACAAGCAAAAAACCCCGAATGATTACCTAATCGATAACACTTTTGTCAGCAGCACTGGTTAGACAGGGATACTCTGAACTAAGATGACAGTTCTCATGTGATTCCCCAGTTCAAAGTTTTCTCTCATAACGTTAAAAAGGAGAGTTTCTCACTTGTACATGTACAGAAAACTGAAGGTTACGTGCAGTGTTTTCGTTTATTTGATTTCTGTACCTAATGACCACTTCATTGCACTTAGCTTCCGCAGGGACACGTCACCAAAGAAAGCAAATTATATCGAGTACAGAATGTACGCCAAGTTTAGCACCAATTGTAACACTCATACTAGTTCTTGCTATTTTATATCTCGCTGCTTTAGAAGACAGTAACTTCTATCTTTTATTTGGTTTGCAGGAGAATTCAGCATAGCTTTCCTTGAGGCACACCAAAATAGGGACATCAACCTTTCGTGTTCAAAGGATAGTCTTATTACTTTATGATTTTTTGAGGAAAAAGTTAACAGACACCCTAGAGCGAATATGTCTCAACTTCGCTTCACTTTCGAGGATCAGAATAAAAATGTTTGCCATCTCGGCCAAATTACGTAAAAGAGACATCTGATTAACACAACCCCAACGTTTCAACCTGAAGGAAACTTTTAATATTTTCTTCGACTGTTGTGCACCTGTTTAAAAAAATCGATAAGAACAAACAGTTAATAGCTTCCCTTTAGAAGGTTTCGCAGATTCTATACAACACAAAGTTCAGAAGATCTGAGACTTTTAAATTTTAAGAATAAGCGTCGTGTAATGTATCCATTCTATCAAACTTTTAATTCCCTAAAGGAAAAACTAAGACAGCATTATTTTTTTATCTGGTGATTTCGTCAGCTATTTTTCCCAAGACTCTTCATGTATTTGGGAGTTTTACTGAAATGGTGAGAAATGAAGGGACCGATCGAGCAGCGTTTTCTATAAAATATGCTGATTGTGGGTTCTTTGTAGTGCCATATGTAAGTGAAAAGAGTCTCAGATCCGCTTGTATCATTCCAGCCACTTTACCTGAGAGATATACCGCGCAGTTATTTTGCCTGATTGTGAATAGTAAGTGTTTATTATCTCTGCTTAAAGCTCGAGAATATACGTTGAGCAGATCCTTCCAAAACTCGCTTCTACCATGTGCAACATGCCTTTTATTTTATTTTATTAATTAAAGAAATTAGAGTTTTAATATGTGCTGCTCCTGCAGTTAATGTCTTAAACACTGTGCTTTATTCTGTAATCAGAACTTAGAGTGTAAGTTTTGTCTCCCAGTGCTGCATCAAGACATTATTTCCCCGAAATTTAACAATCTCCTATTCAACGAATGGCTTGGCTTCTTCAAACAGTTGCCTGAATAACTGTTCCAATTGGCAGAGTTGCGCTGAACAGAAGAACCCACGAGTAAAAATGCCTGCAGCCCCCTGAAAATAAACACCGAAGCACATTGCTGAGGGAGCCGAATGAGCCATAAGTGTGTGTGTGTGTGTGTGTTGTGTGTGTGTTTAAGTTGTAAAATCTCTTTCCCAGAATGGCTGGGAAGCCCAGTGTCCCGTGACTGAGTAAGTGTGTGTGACAGCGTGTTTGATCCCAGGGCCTTCTTTCTACGAGGCGAGTAGCCGGCATGAGGCGCTTGGCTTTGGCACGCCGGCTGGCACTCACAGGTTCAGCGCTAACTTTCGGCCAGCCCAACTTTGGGAAAGAAACCAGAGGGGGAGAGCGCGTAAGGGCGGGTCCCCGCTGAGCCGCCGGCCTGAAAGGGAGCCAATCGCGCTGCCCTGGCCTCTGCCAATCACTCGGCTCCCTCCAATCCCACCGGTGCCATTTCCAAACTCTAGTTCCCACTGTGCCGCTCAAATGTGGTGAGCGCTCTGCCAATCGCTGGAGGACAGAGTGGGGAAAGGAATAAGCGGAGTTAGGAGCGGAGACAAAAGAAGTTAAAGAGCCGCTTAATATATACATGTTTTTGAAGGCGGGCAGAGGGAAAAAAATAACAACAGTGAGTGTAGATGGGCTGGATTGTGTAGTTATGGAGCCCCCTTTGAGCAAGAGGAACCCGACACTGAGATTAGCGGATTTGGCAGCGGCTCAGCCCCATCCTCATCAGACTATGACAGGCTTCCCGGGGCTGGGGAGCCACCACGTCCACTCCCACCCCGCCGCTCACCTCCACCCTGGGGAGATGGGGAGTGACCCCGGCGTGGCCCTCACGCCATTCGGACCCGAGCACATGGCCCAAGCGAGCGTCCTCAAGCTCAGCCCCTCGCAGCCTCTCGCGGCGCACCCCGAGGCGCAGACAGCCGCCGCCTTTGCCTCGCCGGCCGCCCAGAGCGGCGCCGCCGCCGCGGTCAGCAGCTACCCGGCCGGCGCGGCTGCCCCGGCTCCCCACCCGGGCTACGCCGCCAGCGGCGCCGGCACCAGCGGCGCCAGGGACTTCATCCTGCGGAGGGAGCTGCCCGGCGCGGCTATGCACGGGGCGCTGGGGGAGCCGCACCCCGCGGCCAGCTCCCCGCACCCGCACCCCCACCACGGCGTGTTCATCTCCGCCGCCGGCACCTACGGCCCGTCGGACGGGGCCGCGGCCCACCCGATCTTCCCGGCGCTGCACGATCAGCCGGCCCCCGGCGGCCACCACCCGCTGAACGGCCAGATGCGACTGGGGCTGGCGGCCGCGGATCTGTACGGCCGGGCCGAGCCCTACGGGGCCGCCTCCTCGCTGCACGGCTACGGCTCCCTGGGCTTGAACGTCAACCTGGCGGCGGCCAGCCACGGGCACCACCCGGCCCCCCACCACCACCCGGCGGCGGCGGCGGCGGCCTTCCTCCGGTACATGCGGCAGCCCATCAAGCAGGAGCTCATCTGCAAGTGGCTGGAGCAGGAGCCGCCGCCCAGCGCCGCCGGGAAGCCCTGCTCGAAAACTTTCAGCACCATGCACGAGCTGGTGAACCATGTCACGGTGGAGCACGTCGGCGGGCCGGAGCAGAGCAGCCACGTGTGCTACTGGGAGGAGTGTCCCCGGGAAGGGAAACCTTTCAAGGCCAAGTACAAACTGATCAACCACATCCGCGTGCACACCGGGGAAAAGCCCTTCCCCTGCCCCTTCCCGGGCTGCGGCAAGGTCTTCGCCCGCTCCGAGAACCTCAAGATTCACAAGCGCACTCATACAGGTGGGTATTTCCCCGCTCCCTCGGCCTCACTCCCTCGGTGGGGTTGTTTTCTTTTCCTCCTCTCATCACGCGGCCATTCAAACATGTGACTTTTTTTTCATGAATAAGTAATTCAGGAGCACCCAGAGCGCGTACACACACACACACACACACTGTCTCTCACATACACACGCGCACACTCTCTCTCTCTCTCTCTCTCTCTCTCTCTTTCGCGCACACACACAACAGCACAGCCAAACCCTAAACCTGCAGCAAAAAAATTCAAGCCGATAAACACCTAGAGCTAGGAAATTAGGCAGGGCCTGGGAAACAGCACGCCTGGAAGGAGGAGGTGAAGACCGAGGCCAGTCTCGCCAGGCCCCGCTTTCCCTCGTGGATTATGAGGAGAGGGGATCTCCCACTGCAGACCAAACCCCACCCCACCCGAAAATACCGGGAGGTGTTTCCCCTTCTGCGCTTCTGGAGGAGGAGGGGGGCTTGTCCCAGGCAGTGTTTCAACCGAAGGACACATGGGAGGGTTGTCCCAGGCAGAGTTTCATTTGAAGTGGGGGTGTGGGGGCTTAGGGGGGCGCAGTTCCTCTTTAAATCAAGCAAACGTGTTTGCTAGGGGCAGGGAAAAAGACTTGACTATAGGGAGTTTCCCTGGTTAAATGCTGATCGTTTAAAGGTTCCAAGATGAGTAACATTTGGTGTGTGTGTGTAAGGAAGTTTCTTATTGTAGTTTTGAGAAGGAAACTTCAAAGCAGCCTTCACCTCCTCACAGTGCAAATTGTGATTTTAAGAAGACGTCTAAGCTAAACATGGTTAAACGGGCACCCTTCACTTGTAGGGAAATCCCCAGTCAGACTGGGTCCCTCCCTAGGCTTTTGTTTATGGGACTTGTGTTGGTTTACAAATGGACATTTTGGTTTAGGTTAAAAAAAAACAACCTCTGAGGAAAATGAACGAAGTTGGGATTGATAGTTGTAGACAAATATTATTCCTGGGAGGATAGTTAAGGAAATGGAGTTTACATAATTGCTTTCTTGATTTATTGTGTGTTGCTGCAAAGAGAAAAACGGACCACGTGCCACGTGTTGTTTCAATGTAAAGCCAAATGGCCCATGGCTGAAGGGATTATAGATTTTATCTCCAGAATATGTCAGACAAGAGCCCAGATGTAGGCGCGGAGAGATGAGGACACCCAGCCCTCGCTGCCCAGGCTGTTCAGTTCCGAGCCCGGACGGATTGCTCCTGCGGGCAGGCCGACAGCTTTTTGTTAATGGCATTGCGGACAGAGTGAAATGCTGGAGGCATTTCCGAGAATCCTTGTTTCCCTACCATGTTTTTGTAATTTATCTGTATCCATCGGTCGCGATGATCTGAAAACAAAACTTAAACCCCACACTTACAGCGCCCCACTAGCTCCTTGTCCCCGTCGCAGTGCAAGGCGATGGGGATGGCCCCTGCATATTAAAAAGGAACGGTGCCAAATCCTAAAAATATGATTTGCAGCTCGGGAGCCTTCTCATATTTCCCGTGCAGTGAGCAGAAGGTTGGAGTGCGGTTGGGGAGGCAGGGAGAGAGCGAGCGGAGCAGGCTTATTCATTTATCTTTGTAAAAAGAAACCCTAAACAACAACAAAGGGCGGCCCACAGAGCACGTTTCCCCTTTTGCAATTAAAAGGGAGCTCAGATTTATGACTCGGGAAGCGCATTCCCTTTCCTACCGCTGCTCTCAACTTTTCCCGTGTGGGAGCAGCTCGAATAGCCTTCGACAGTGCACAAAATACAACGCCACCAGAAACACAGAGTTTGGGGACTTGAACCTCCTCGCTGCTCCCAGGGCCGGCTCCCCCGGTTAAATGCTGGGTTCCGCTGGGTTTAAGTCCCACTCTGGCATCCTGTTTACAAAGCAAGGGGCGATTTTCGGTGTCAGCTCTCCTGTGCTATTGAGCCCAAGGATGAGGCGCCTTCTCTTTCTAGTCCGCCGGTCCGCAGCTGATGGGGGAGCGGGCCCCGGCTGGAGAAAGAGGCGGCTGGGCCTTGGCCCTTGCAGCTTCTCTGGATAGTGGCCTCCAGTGCAAAGGCAGCTGTAGAAACTTACGGAGACACACCGGGACACGCACCACCACTGATCTCCGTGCACCCCAGTCCACAGAGATGCGCCCAGTGAGGCGTAGCAGCTCTCACACGCGCGTACAGAAGTAAATACACACACAGAGAGATACACAGAGAGACTGATCTCTACAGATACCGAGTGGCACGCAGCTGTAAACAAATATACACAGATACAAAGGTACACAGAGATCGATGTAAATAAATATACACTGAAAACACACACAGAGAGAGAGATACAAACAGATACCGAGCGCCCCCCCCCCCCCCACAGAGATAGGGAGAGCGATAGCGCGTGCGAGAAGCTCAGATACTGGCACACGCGGAACAGTGGCACACACACACAGAGCGAGACTGACACACATACTGGTATCAGAGACACACTGACACACATACACAGAAGCCACCGGGGAGGCCACTGCAGAGCAGCAGCCTTCGGGAACGGAAGAAGGAGGATGCAACAGACAAACTGCCCCTCCTGGGCTGCGGCAGAGGAAGAAAATCCTCCCCCCAGCCTGCTGACAGCCCGGCCCAGGGAAGGAGGAAGGGGTTGTTTTTAGGGCACTCGGGCCAGGCTGCTCTTTGCCAGGACCATCTCATAACGCGCGCACACATGTCTGCACAGAAGATATATTTACTTGCTTTAAAGACCCAAATCTGAAAGTCAAATGAAAAGATCAGATAATTGCCGTAGCCTTGTGTTTTACCACTTAGCTCTAATTCAACAATGTACAGTCAAAGTGCGCTAAGGATTTACAAATTATTCATTCTTAGTGTCATTGTTTAAAAGAACGACAGTAATTTCATGTTGCATTATTAGTGGATTGTGTGCGTTTCTTATAGGCCCCCGCACAGGAGAAATATGTCTATAATTGGAATTGTTTCCCCCCTCCCCCCTTCTTAAGCTGCATATGATCCCAAACTATTTCGGTCTAATAGCTTAATACTGTAAAGCATAACTAATCCATTATCTCAAACAAAATATTGTATTGATCCCCGAAGATGTTTGCTTCATAATGTTAATGGAACATATGGTTTAAAACTGTGGACCCTCAACAGGAAAGTGTTTAGCATTATCACTCTTTGGCAATAAATAAATGTTTTCACAACTGTGTTTTTGTGCCCGGCAAGAACTTTACAAAGATGCACTTGTGTATCTTCAAATCCTTTTCAGCTAGCGATGTTAAACTGGAACAATCTGCAAATGGTTAAACTCTGACGTAAAGTCTCCGTCAGAGCACCAAATATATTTGATCACTGCAATCTAGGTGTCCTTGAAAGAACCATTTTCTTTTTTTGAAACTCCGATGGAACCAATTTTTAATAACTATTCCTGTGTCGGATGCAAATAGTACAAATTAGTTTATCTGTCAAATAGCTTTTCTTAAGAATATCCGGAGAACACATTACAGTCGGCTATGTAAACCTAATATTTTTGTAAAACAATACAGATGTAGCGAAATTTTCCAATAGATTCGCTATTTTCAGATTAAAGGAACAGATAAAGTGACTTCATCTATTTTGTGAGATCCTTTTAAGTGGGAAGTGTGAGTGCGTGAGCGCTTATGTGTATACGAAGACTGCATTTAAAAAGTACCAGATTGATTTTCTTAAGCAACATAATTTCTGAGCTAGGAGAGAGATAATAGGGTTTGTTTTGTGTGGCGCTAGACATTTGCCGATAGTTGTGACTAAGCGCAAATGTATCTGAACGATTTCAAACTGAATAACTTGATTTGGAAGTAGTATATAGAAAGAAATGTTTGCATAGCATTAGCAAAAAAAAAAAAAAAAAAAAGACTATCAAAAGTGTGCTTGTTTTCAATTCATATTTTATTGTAAGATTATATAATTATACAAGAAGTACTGACTAACAAGGTTTTCTTCAATAAAACTCATAAAACTCGAAGTGCTTCCATTGCGGGGATTAGAGTACATTGTTATTTTTGAAAATGTAGAACAAAATATATATGAAAGTATGCATCAGATAATATGGCATAAAACTTCAGCATTTAAAATAAATGTTTGCAGTAATGGTGTTGTGCATTTTAGATATATCAGATTCACGTGTAATATGACAGAGAAAAAGTTACTCTTCTAAATTATATTCCATTTGTAATAAAATGATATGGCACATTTTTCCCTGTTATCTCAATAATAGGCATTTACACATCCCTGATTCAAGAACTATGGGAAAGAGTTTATCTGGAGCACAGCTATATGTAACAAAATACACATGAACCAAAGTATTGTATTACAGGACCCGGTGCAACTTAAAGGTATGCCAGACAAAAAGGCCTGAGGCTGATTTTCACAACCACTTTAACTGTTAAGCAATGCGTAAAGCTATTAAAATAGATTTGCTATAGATTTTTAGACACAAATTAGCCTCAGGTAAATAGATACCGTAATAGCAGTCCACTGTTGTCATTATTACTGTCTATTGCTATTACAGTATATTATTCTCACTAACGTGCAGGTTGTGAATAAAGGTTGATAGATATTGGTCTACATTTAAAGTATGGTCTGCAAAAATCCGACCTTGTGTGCTTAAACAGGTGTTATTTTTATTTCAGAAAAGGAAAGATTCTCCATATACTATAAACCATTGTGAAAGGATTAGGACAAGATGTGCCAGTCTATAGACAAGGCCACCCCTCCAAGATAAATGTATTGATGGGGGTAGTTTTGTTTGTAATATGCATCATTTAAATTTTTCATTTGCAAGAGAGTTTTGTGCATGAAAAAAGTAGACACTTCATGGTTCTGTCTGAGTCTTTTTGAAAATCATAGTTAACATTTCACAGTTTACAAAATATTATTCATTTGACACCAGTGCAGTTTGAACTCTCCGGCAGGTATAACCTTATTTCCCAAACACATCAGGAGTCTCCTCATGACAAGCACAGAAACGATTTGCAGTGTATTTTTCCATGGGGACCATGTTTTATAAGAGCTGTGAAATGTTCCACTTAGTGCTGTTGTTGTTTGTTTTTAAATTAACCGTAGCTCTGACCTGAAATTTAAATGACCAAGATTTGGGATTTCTCCCCCAGAAGATAATTATTAATGTTTTCAATTGTAGGAGAGAAGCCTTTTAAATGCGAATTTGATGGCTGCGACAGGAAGTTTGCCAATAGCAGTGACAGAAAGAAACACTCCCACGTCCACACGAGTGATAAGCCATATTACTGCAAAGTCAGAGGCTGTGATAAATCTTACACGCATCCCAGCTCTTTAAGAAAACACATGAAGATACACTGCAAGTCTCCACCACTTTCTCCTACCCCTGGATCTCATGGTTATCCGTCTGTAGGAACCCCCCTAGGTGCTCCCCTGTCCCCTGCCCAGGACTCAGCCAGGGGCCGCTCTGCCAATCTTTCCCCTCAGGTCACCAACCTCAATGAGTGGTACGTCTGTCAGGCCAGTGGGGCTTCTAATAACCTTCATACACCTTCCAGCAATGTAACATCCTCTGAATCTGAAGATGAAGAGGCTTATAGAAACTCTGATACCAGAACTATCCATTAGAAGAAAAACAACAACAAGACGTTTCTGACTTGGGAGTACTTGGACCATTCTCCTGAACTGTAATGACACAAAGCTTGAAATAAATGGATGGCATAGAATTGCCATCATGTTGAATCGCCGCTATTTATTCAGTATATAAAAAACCCTATGGTGTTTGTACACTTAACTAATTTAATTAAGACACTTGGACCTTTTTATAAAAAATAATAAATGAAAATACCAAGCTGGACTATCTCAGTGAACCAAGTTGCATGTTTGCAGGTATGGGGAAGATGTCAAGGGAGCTCAATGGACAGATCAGTTCATCAAGATTTTACACTGCCAATGCCAATGCAATAGTTCTAAAAAAGAGAGAGAGGAAGAGTGTTCATTATGTAGCCTGCAACCTAATAGGGCCTCTCCATTTCCTGGAGTGGCTCTTAAATACTTTAGATATCATTCTGGGGGCTTCTTAACAGCTTGAGTAGGCCCCAATTCCGCAATGGCCTCTTAATTGTAAACCACCAACACCTGCTGAATTTCCAACAAATCCTGGACTGGTTACATATTAAAAACAAAACACTTTTTTTTCCTCTTTCAGTTCAGATCTTTTGTAATTTTTGCTTTTTATTCTGAGTCCTTATGTTTCACCCAAATCTGATATTTTATACCTAGGCTTGTTTCCTTATCCCTTAGCTGTATACAATGTGAAAATGTTTTTTTTTTAAAGAAAAACAAAAGATGCAGCATTTCTCTTAACATTTCTCCACAATTTTGTATCGTTATGAGTCCTGAGACTAAAATGGAGAATAAAAGAAAACCGCTGCTATCTGACAACTGTGATACTGTGATTTTTTTTAAATATAGCACACAAAATTCAAAAGTGAATTCAGTCCCCTTTAGCAAAGTTTGTTTAAAAGAGAAGATCCTGCATCTTGCTATGTCAGACCATTTATGTATTAGAGTTTGTTGTTAGGTCAAAAGTGCTTTGGACATCAGAGCCATTATTACTTCAAAATCTTCAAGTATGAGGAGCTGTGACACTGTTGTGAAAGCTGATATTTTAGACCGATCAATCTCCTTTTATACCATTGTGGATACTCATTTGAAAATGCTTTATTTTTTTCAACATCTAAAACTACAATTGTATTTATTCTTCCTCCCTCCCTTGCAATCCTCAAATGACCATGTATAGTGGTCAGTTACATTAAAAGAGGAAAACAATTGTCACAAATATTAAAATTTAAAAGGTTTATAGTTAGAGGAAAAAAAAAACCCTAAACTGATGAGTGCATGACCTTTGGCATAGCTGTCAAGCTATTAAAGAAAAAGGTCAGGGAACTATGACGATAACTCTTAGTCAATTTATTTGCAGTTGGTACAACACATTTCCCATGCAAAATGTTAGTCCATCATAAACATCATACAAATAAACTAAAGAGCACTAATTTATCCTCAGAGACCCTGAATACATAAACAGGTAGCCTCCCCTCCCACAGGGTTTGTAGAAATTTGTTTTGTGTGCTGTGACTGGTTGATGTAGTCTTGTCATTGTTAATAACTTGTATGTGACTGCTATTATTTTGTACAGTTGAATTAATTTATTTTCGGACATCATCCTTTTCTGGAAGAGTACAGAACACACCAAAGAATTATATTATTAATTTTGGTGATAGATTGTTGTTTATGATTCCGTGGTTTGTTTAAACAAATCATTATATTTTTCAGCTTACTTGAATGAACAATGTAATGTGAAAACAAGCTCTTCCTGCATGTCTTCTGTGCAGTGTGTTGGTGATGATATATATATAGTTTATAGAGATATTATATTATTAGTACAGTGCATGGTGCTGTCAATCTGGAAGCCTTTAAACGTTGTCTTCATATTGTTATGGTGAATTTAAAGATACAGACATTCCTTAAAAAACAACAAGAAAACTTGAATAGAAAATAATTTTTAAAGTTTATTTTATTTGCTTTTTTTCACTTTCAAAGCCCATTCAAATAAATAGAAAATGATAAAGTAAGGTATGGACTTTTTAAGGATAATTTATGTAATATAATCTTGTTAGAAATATTTTTCTTACTGATTTATAATGAATTGTTTAATTTATACAAATTTTCAACAATAGATTGCACTATACATTACTACATTACAGGGGTTTTAAAATATGAAACGGAGGGATATACTACTATTTTTATGTACTATGCCACACGTAAGGTCACACACTGGCCCATAAATTTTATGACACATGATGCATCCTAAATAAAAACGCCCTTCATCTCTGTAAACCCGACCATAAGAAAGCAAGAATGATCATCAAGCAAATAAATAAAAATATTCTTTCTATGTATTGCATGTGCTTTACTGATAGATGAGAGATAGCTAGAGACCAAACAGACACATACAGTGTGTAAGATAGATAGATAGATACTTTTGTACCTCAGGTCATAGCACACCAGTGAAGAACAATAATATAAATGGTTAGGATATTTTTCTTAGTCATGTGAGATACGGTGAATATTTCCAACAAAAATATAAGTATAGAATGTTTCTTTTTGTTATTTAGAGTTGATTTTCAGTCAACAAATATGTGTATATACTGGGAGGTTCTAACTATATATATCCACTCTTCATCATCAATTTCTCTATATTTACTCTCCTGAGTAGTTTCCCACTGAAGCCAATCTGGCTAATCGCTTGAATTAAGCGAGGAGCATTACAGGATTTGGCTCCTAATAATGAAACAATGAGACATTCTACGAATATATTTACACGTGCAGAGACAAAATAGATAGCTAGATAGATTATATTAGATTATATGCACTATATGCTGTTACATCTCGCTTCTGCAATGACAGCTAATCAAAATTCTAATGACAGCTAATCAAAATTGACAATTCCAGTAGCTAAAATACTAATATTTATTTTGTTGTAGCTTGCTGGACCTTTCTGGCACTCATGACAAATAATGCATGCCGAGTATAGAATGATTTAATTATTAGCTATCCTGGCATAAAAATTGTTCTGGACTATATAAATATTCTCATAACATGATATATAACATTATATTTAATGTATGGATTGATTATATAATGTTATGGGATTACATCAAAGAAACTTCTCGCAAGCTGCATAAAATATGTCACTATATATCAATGAGTTTCTGTGCAGAAAATGAAAACTGAGTGAAAGCTGCTATAGAAAAAAACCTAGATAAAACTATTATATCTGTACATAAGTATTACCGAAGATTTTCTCAGTTTTCATTTATTTTTTTAACCCTAGCTCAGGAATGTTGAATGGGATGTCCCAATAGTTGAAAATGACTGGTCAAAATGTCAATAACAGTTTCACCAAAAGGTTATAGTGTTTTTTTTAAAGTCAGTTTTGTTAAATGTGGTAAAGGTGAAACAGGTTGCAAAGAGTTGTTTCAAGCAGAATGACAATAACCAACATACGAAGCAGAAAAACACTCATAAATGAGAGCTCCAATCAATGGGAAAACGTATAGCTCTCTAATGAAGTTTCTTGTGAAAAGGAGGGCAACACAAAGCCACCAAGACATGAATCATTCATGGGAAATATAAAAGATAAAAGATATCTGACAATGAGCAGAATCTTGTATAGAGAGTATAAAACAAGTTTCCCCTTCTTATTTTCTGCTTTAAAACGCACAATCTCCCACTCCTAGTGTTCTCTGTCCAGTGTATAGAGTTAAAATTGACCAGTCCACGTCCTGCGCCACTTCAAAGTAATTTAGCCTAGAACGGAAGGCTTGGCGCTTGGACAATCTTCATGGTGTGTTAAGATTTCTATGGCAATTGGCAAGCAAGACGTTCCCATCTGAATATGTCTCAAAGAAAGCCACTTATTGACACTAAGTTGGCCATCATCAAAGACTTCATCTTTTCTAGGCAAAACGTGTTCCTAACAAACACTGTTTAAATCATCTACCTTTGTATTAAGAACTGAGAGACATTTCACCACACATTATTATTTGCAGAGGTTGTTCAATTCTTTGAGGGGTAAAGGAGTGATACCAAACTTCAACAGAGTTCGGAAATTCTTGAGTGTGGGAAATAACGTGTCAAGACATTATAGAGGCGGGTGCCTTTGGTAACCACGTACAACACAGTAGCGGTATTGGCACTGAGGTATAGTTTTTTTTTACAGTCTCACGTGCATGTGTACATGTGTGGCACTGTCACCACATCCACATCCAGTTTGGTGGAAGACTATGGCTTTGTTTTCAGGGGCGAAATAGCCAGTGCTTTTTTTACACGTTGTGTACACAGGACTATTAAGACAAGACGCTGTAAATACAGTTGGAAACATGGCCTGCTGTTGTGTCAAGGAAAATACTTCAGGTACTCCCTCCCTCGAAAGAAGGCTAGAGAGTATTCCAGGAAACACACACACGTCAACACACAAAAATGGCTACAATCCTACTCAGACACGCGCTTCCACGCACATTCTAACTCATTCCAAACCCATCTCTTCCTATCGGTCCACCTAGCTACTGATACGCCCCCGATCCCATTACCGGAGAATCTAGGCGCCTTACACACCCCCGTATACTGACATCAACACACACACACACACACACACACACACACATACTCACAGCCACATATTCACACACAACGCAAGTGCCTAATCAGGCAGGGAGAAGTTCAAAGGCAGGTTCTTTGAAATTCAAACTACTGCTTTTATGGTACATCAACATGGAGCGTTAGGATTGCTATGGCAATGACAGCAAAAGCAGGCTGCATTGAAAACAGCCCACCTCGATTCGAGACACTCTATTAAGCTACAGTTGCATTGACCTTTAGTTTCATGCCGTGTTAGTTCAGTCAATTTTCACTTCATCAGAACCTCTCATATTTTTTGGCTTCCATCCCATTCTTTTTCAGGCCCTTCACAATCATGGCCAGCGTCAATAAATAAACAAACAAACAAATGGCAAGAAAGCGCCATCCCTAGCTCCTCTCCCCCCACCCCACCCCCACCTAAGCACTTTTATTTGCAGAGCGATTGTTCTTTGTTTATTTAATACAAGTACTGTGTGAATGGTGAAAAATAAACACGATGAAAAATAACCAAACAGATGATTCCTCCGAGTGAAAAAGCCCGGACTTAATAAAAGTGCGAAGCAGTCACCGTTGAATGAGAAATCCTTTGAAGTGGAACTTATTATAGGAGGAATACTTTTTGGTTGCCCTAACGACGCTGCTGAATTGAAAGGGCTCGCCTTTGTCAACGATTTGTTCTCCTTTGCTGGGATGCCCGTAGAAATTACTTACATGGGCTGCCTTAACATGCAGCCTGCAAATCAGTAACTTCCCAGCTCAGACTTGCAGACGCCACTCTCCTAAGGACAAAAAGAAGTCAGGAGGAAAACACCCCAACCTTTCACTCAGCTTCTTTTTTGGGGGGGTGGGGGGTGGGAATGGGGGCGGGGAGGAAAAGGAGGTTGTATTACAACTCCCCCCCCTCTGCGCGCACCCCCCATCCACACCAGACCCCCTCCCTCAACAACAAAACACACTCAAAATGGGACACAGCTTTCTCGCCATCCAGTGCAGCAGGAGGAACTCCACCAGGTCTCTCGCAAGGGGCTCTCTGCGCTCCCCACCCGTCCCCCTTTTTCTGCCAAGTGATTTTCCCAGGCAGAGTCATATTTAATAAGGGTCGTTTATTATGACGGCGCTTTGAAGGGTCGCCCCTGAAGCCCTGTGTCCATTAAAAACATGGAGGTGACATTTAAACCTCGTTGTAGAGGAGCGCCGGGGTAGTTCAATGAAAGGCAACTCGTTTGTCTTAGGCGCCTGGCAACAGCCTCCCTTTCGCTCCTTTTGACCACATGGCATAACTCAAAAACAATAGTTCAAAAGTAAAATGGCATCGCGGCGTTCCCTCTCCTACAGGCACCCATCTAGCCCCAGAGAAAAGGAATAGTCCCTAGCACAATGTGCTTTTTGTGCTGGCCTCTGTCACAAGGATGCCGTTGTTTGCTTTGGAGGCTGCGCCTGTTATACTTCCTTGCAAGCGCTTGTGTTAAACAAGAGTTATAAGTCATCCAAAACAACAAACATTTTGATTTTCTTTGCCTAAAGGGCTTTCCCTGGCTATGGGCACCGTGAAAAAATAATGTACTCGCTGAGAAAGGAGCACCAGTGGTAGCATTACAAGCACAGTGCATTAAATATTGAATGACACGAGGGGAAAAAAGAGCTTGTCGAGGGGCGCTCAGCCTTAAAGTCTTTCTTCAACTTTGTCGTCGGTGCCTGTTGGACTATTTAAGATGGTGTTAATTAAGGCTGCTCCTGATTCCACTAGACTCCAGCTTTGTCTCCTTGCAGTATTCCTGTCAATAGCCCTCTGCGCCCAGAGCTCTCCTCACACGTTGGTTTCGCGGTGCATGTGTCACTTCTTATTGTGAAGCTGACGCGAAACCCGTATCGTACATTAAAGAGAGCGTGGATATAGTAATCAACTGGTATAATAGGAATATTAGGGCGGGAGTGAGGTGGGGGGAGCGAGGGGGGGAGATTGGATGGCGTTAGGTCCTGAGCTGAATTCAAACAGCAGCAAATGGCGGAGTGGGTTCAGAAAGCCGAAGTGAATGGTTGTGTTTGCACATTTTCAAGAGCCTGGTTGGCAAACAAGAGACATGTGGGCTTCATTTGTTTCAAATTAATCGTCAGAAATGTCCCTCCCCAGATAATGGAGTAAGAGTGTTGTAGTAAAGGATTCGGTGTCCTAAACATTCCACCCCTATGCGTACATGTGCAATCAGAGAACCAACACGTCTGTTGTGCAGGGAAACAGAAGAGGCTGTAGATGATCTTCAGAGTGAAAGCTGTAGATAGCCACATGGTTTGGGGAGTCACTAACTCAAAAGGAGATGGGCAGTGTTTGGAATAAGTTGTTGCGGATCAGGAGAAAACGCCTTATTCTCTCCCAACCCCCGGACTGCGTGTGCCATCTTGTTTTATATAAGAAGCAGTTGCACAACCAGCTCTCCAGAGAGTTTGGGGGAACGGGGGGGGGGGTGTTTCATCATAAAATATAAGAAAGTACGGGTTTCTGTGAGGCACCCTATAAAAACCTGAACTAAATGAACTGCCAGTTTTGTGTGAGATCATACTAGTTTACACTAAAGTGAGGTTTAGTCTATAAATATCCAACCTAAATCTGAATACAGAGGTAGATGGGAGAGATACAAAGTAGATTGTAAATATGTGGCGGCAGACACAGTAGCACCCCACAGTACTACTACAGAATATAAAGTGTCCAGCAAAAAAGGGCAAAGTGCAGGGTTAGATCCCTTGTTGGAGGAAGCACTAGACTAGGATGAAAGGGACATGCCAATCAGTCCTCCCTTTCTGAGGCATCGCCTGTGTGCTAAACAAATACAAACAGACGATGTTAGAACTCAAGGACATTTCTTTCTTCCTCTCTAACTCTCGTTTTCACACTCACAAAGGAGATAGATATTGATTGTTAAGAGGAAGGGGCACTAGAGGGGCTTTGTGCCGCGCAGAGTGCGAGAACTGGGACAGCTTTAGAAGAAAATAAAAAATGCAGCGAGGATCACAAACATCGGCGAGGGCTCCACTTCAAAACTAACTTTGTAAACTTCGTGGGTTTTTTTTTTTAAAAGGTGGGGGCAGGCAAACAGTGCTAATCTGCCAGGCCCTTCTGTCCCGCCAGAGTAGCAGGAAGGAAAAGCCAAACATGGGTCTTAAAATAAAATCGCTGTGGTTTTTTTTTTTTAATTTCTGTTTCCCTCCCTCTCCTACTTTCACACAACTGGCGGTTCACCCCTTTAAGAGCTCCAAGTGGCCTTTCAAAAAAGAAAGCCCTTCAAGTAAAAATGGGCACACATTCCCCTTCCAGGCACCTTGCCAAAATCTTCCAAGCACCCTACCTGGCATACTAGCTTAAGTTTCTTGAAGAAGTGGGGGGAATTACAGTCGACTTGTAGTTGAGACAAGTTCAGTGCTCAGCTCCCCCCCTCTCTAATGAGACTCGGGATCTCTGTGGAAGGCGCCCAGTTGCGAGGCTGGAGGTTTGAGTGAGTACCCATTAGCACTGCCTGCCTGAACCGGGGGGACTGGGCGGGATGCGCTGGGGGGCTTGGGGAGGGACCTCGCAGCCGAAGCGGGCCACGGGCCGCAGTGGAAGAGCTCAGCCGGTGCTCCGGCGTTGCTGGCCGCGCTTCCTCCAAGGGCGCTGGGGCCGGCTGCTTGGTATGTTGGGGGAGCGAGTCCTGGCGCTCCAGAAGTCAGCCTGGAACAGCTGTGACTTCACCTATTAGCCCCGATGTCTTTCCGAGGAGATTGGTGGAGTTAAACATCCCACAATGGGCGCTCTGGGGCGTCTCCAGCCTGACCTCTACCCGGTTTTAATAGTTTCATAGGAACTTCATTAAATCAATTACTTAGTGAGCACATCATCATTTATTTGTAATTAGCACAGAAGAGCTTGATTTTTGCAGCAGACCGCAGCCCAGTTCCCAGCGGGGTTGGCCATGTACTACAAGCACTTTTGTTTGCTGGGTGTGTTGACTCGTGGTATTATTCGGCCGTCACAGGAAAAGTGTGTGAGCGTCACGTCTTCATCTGCCGTTCCGGGGGGAAAGGAAAACAAACGAGGCGCGAGCGAGGAGGCTACCCCCCACACCCGTCCTCACCCCACCTCACCCAGCTAGCTGGGGGGCCCGGGGCGTGGGGCGGGGATCTCGTGGGTCCCTGTCCCCTTCCTTCTGCTGGGGCTGCAGCTCCGGCTGGGGCGGGCGAGGGGAGCAGAGGAAGAGGGGACAGGAGTAGAGGCAGATGGGGGGGGGGGGGAGAGCAGAGGAAGCAATGGGACAGGCCAGAGAGGTGGGGAGAGGAAAATCGAGGGAAAAGGGAAAAGCGGGGGGACAAAGAGAAAGGGGGGAGAGGGAAACGGGTCACCCAAACTCAGAACAAAAGGGGACAGCTAGGGGCCCCGAGGAGCATGAAATAAGCCAAGCATTAGGGGGCTGCAAACCGACGGCCAGCGGCAGGGAGTGTGTGTGTCAGAAGCGAGAGCAACAGAGGAGAGAGAGCGGCGCGCGAGAGGCAAAATGGTGCTTTCTCGGCAGTGTGTGTGTGTGTGTGTGTGTGTGTGTGTGCACGCGCGCGCGCGCTCGTTCCCCTGTACGTAGCAAATATTCTCTTGGTGTGAGCTAGTTCCCTGGGGTGTGCTGGTTCCGCTCGTGGGGAATAGCTAACACCCCCCGCCCCAGGAATGGCACAAGGGCTCAAGAGGATCTCCAGGAGGCGATTCTGTTTCTGATGTACCCCAGGGAACCCCCCCACCCCCCCACCCCCCCGGCTTTCCAGGCGTTCAGCGGGACGCGCCTGCCTCTCCGGAAAGGAGAAACTTTCCGAGTGAATCAAAGTTCAACTTCAAACTGCTCCGGAACGGGAGGGGAAAGGAAGGGGCTGCTGCGGGCAGCGGAGTGCTGGTGACCTGGGGGGCCGGAGGGGGGTGGGGGTTAGAGACAGGCTGTAATCACTACACATGTGTGGCTGAGCGGTCTGTGTGGCGCGGGGGTGTACGTGTGTTGGGCCGGGGGCGTTGGATGTCTCTGGAGAGATGTTTGCATGTAACGGCATGTGTGTGTGTGTGTGTGTGTGTGTGTGTGCGTGCCAGACACTGACTCGGCGGCTGGCTTCGTGCGTGTGTTTTTACATATGTGAGCCGTGTGGCTTTGCAGGCATCTGGCTGGCTGAACGCCTGTGTTTTTGGCACCCACTGGGACTTTCTCTCTAACCCTGTGCATGTCCGTCGTTGCCATCGCTGTGCGCATGTGTCTGTCGGTTTGTCTAGCCGGGCCTAAGTGTGTGCGTGTGTGCGCGCAGAGCACTTAGGAGCGCTGCCTTTCCCTCCAACGCGGCTGCTAACCTGGAGAATTCACACGCCTTCTCAAAGCCTTGTGACACGGTCGCTCAGCTCGGCCAGCCTGGCGAGGAAGGAGCTGCGCTCAGCACGGACCCCGTGCATTTGAACCTTTCGCTTTTTAGCAGATTGTAAAGAAAAAATATGTCTGGAACCCGTTACACGCAATAACCTCGCCCCTTCCCCGGCCCCTGGGGAGCGCGTCTTTCCCGGGCGCTCCTAGGCAGAGGAACACTCAGGAGCAGCTTAGCGTAATCCCGAGGAGGTCCGTGGTGCCGGGGGTGTCTGTGGAGGGAAGCGGGGTCAGACCAAGCAGCAATAACCCAGGTGCCACAAACGTGTCCCTGGCCAGGAAAAGCCGTCTTGAGCTATTGTAATGCTGCATATTTCGCTCGATCGCTGCACTCTCGAAATAGACCATTGACCACCTAAAAAAATAACCCACCCACCCTCGCACTCACGTGAAAAGGAGTGTGATTGAAAACCGTCATAAATCAGAAGACTCCCGACTCAAAGTCAGGTCCACCCGTAACGAGAAATAATAATTTATGAAAAATCAGATACAAAACATTTCAAAGCCCGGGCGGAGAGAGCGTATAGGTGTGTATACAGCCTCACCCTGTTATGAGCCAAACTAGTCTTCAGGTGCTGCCCATATTTAAACTATTAATCTTCACCCATCCAAGTACTCCCCCCCCCCGCCCCACCCAGGCTGACGAGCTCAGCCCTTAGCTACTTAAAATCGACAGGGTTAATGAGAGTTTGACCTTCTTAAAACATTGCAATGAACAGGGGACAATTTTTTAAATCACTGAGGTGTGATGTAATGTTCGTTATCTTTACTTTCTGACCTAATTGCTTTTAAAGCCGAGACTGACTATGAGTTGGATGGCCAAACATTTCTTTGGCTGTATTTCATACATGACAGCTGTGTATCTAACCGCTTTATAAATATGCAGCCTGAACACCCCTTTTTCAGGGTTGCAGAGTAAAAGCCCGAGTCTTGTCCTAATCAAACTCTGTTTCAGAGTTCCGCCTGCACTGATCACCTCAGTGCGCAGTAACAAAATCTGTGCTCTTCTGTATATGAAAACCAATTCCTACTCGCCTTCCTCAAACTATAGCTGCAGTTAAAGGGATCTGAGTAAGAAAAGCAGCATTCGATCAAGTATGGTTCCATCATTATTTATTAGGAAAGAAAATATTTAAAATAAAAATGCAATAGTCGCGTTAAAAATAAATACAAATACAAAGTTATATGACTGTACCTATCCAGAAAATATTTCAAATGTGGGGGGACTATTTTACATGATTTCCCCAAATGCAAACCAAAAGACATACATTGAGATGCTGGAATATTTGGAATAGCGTTACACGGCTATTTATAACATAAAACAGACAATACTGTACATACAAAAATGGTAAATGCTTTTTGGGAGCTGTGTATATGCCAGTATCTTAGTAGCTTCACATCATTTTTGATGGAAATGGTCAGATTTTTGGGGGGGGAAATCATGGTGGTTTGAGAGTAGCTAAAATACGGCTTTGTATTATTCACTTTGCATACGTGTTCTAATCTATTAAACATTCAGAAGAGACTAATAATTACATTTTGCTTTATTTTACTAAATGGTTAACGAAGGAACAAGCCTCACCTGACACCTTTTGTTGAAAACACTTGGTTACAAATCCAAACAATATAATTCTCAAACTACTATACACACCTAATTTACGTTGTCAATATCGCAAGGATTGCAATGCCGAAGCATTCATTTTGCAAGGGGAATAAGGAAGGATGGTATAATGCGGTATTAACAAGGAACATACACTACTACAGCCAGGGAGGGCATCATGTTCAGTGAAATAAAGTTCATTTTGCTCGAGAGCTCTTGAAAGACGAAAACAGACAGCTTACAATTAAAACGCATTTTAGTGTGCTCTGTTTAAACGCCAAACCTATTACCAAAGCACAAATCAGATCAAGTCTTTTAGATGATAAAATAGTTACTGAATATTTGGCAAAGGTTTCTCCAAACAGTTTCATTCAAATGTGCAAGGCGACTTTCAATGAAAGGGCATTTGCAGAGACTAAACCTTTCAGACCGGCAAGAAAGGGCTATTTTTTTCTGAATGACAAAGGTGAGGTATAACAACCAAGGAGGCCCAGCCAGAATTGTCCTTTAGGATCTGCTACCAGACACTTTTTGCTTCAGCTTTTGGCGTCCTGTTGCAAAATATTACATTGCTGGGCGAGGCAAGACCTTGGAGTTGATCTTTCCAAATGCTGCGAGTTTCCACACACATCTTTCTAATTGTGGAAGTTGCAAAAACGTCAAATTATTTCTCTTCTTTGGTCCTTCGGGCATTATTTTTATGTGTGAACAACGGTCTAGATCAGTTCAGCGTCAGTGTTTCCAAAGAATGTTGTGGCGTTAATAGAGTTTATGCTGGTCTTATTTTATGGAGAATAAAGGTAAAATGTTCTATAACCCCAGCGCCAGAAAAGAAGCTTGGCTACAAGCCAGGAATTCAGTGTATCAAATTTCGTACGTGAAACGAGCTAGACGGTCTCAGCACTAGCACAAAAACCAAAGCGACGCAGAACCGAACCCTTCCTTAATTCGCCGGCCGCATGCAACCACACCCTGGGCTGTGTGTACTCAGTCCGGTCCGCAATCCTAAATAATGTCTAACGCGCAGTCACACACTAATGCCGTTATCAAAAGCAGGTTATGCACATGCCGGGAGGGTTTTATGAAAACGTCGGGCGCGAGCACTTTCAAAGCCCTGGTTTGTTTTACAGTCAATATTACGTTTTATGGTAGGTGCGTTCGCCAAAAGGGCGCGCGCGCACCCCCCTCCCCAGCGCGCCGGGCTGACTCCTATTTTTATATTGCTCCTGTGCCTGGTATAAACAAACTGCGCTTCGGGGTCCAAAGGCAGCGTCACGGGCTCGAAAACAGCTCAGTGACCCTTTACTAACAAATTAGTTTTTAACGTTGTCTCCAGACTAGGTGGGGATCTCTGGGAGCAAAAGTGCAAGGGTTCTGTCTGGTACATCCGCCGCAGCTCCTGCGAGCTGGTTTCCCTCCGGTATCTCCCCACGTGCTGTTATAAAGACGTTAGGAAACCTGCAAAGGACTTCACGTCATTCTAAAGATGAACCTCTCTCTCTTTTTTGGGGTCATTTCTGCTTATTCTGGTGGTTGTCTCGCCGTCTACCCCACCTCTCTGCTGACTTAACGCGTTAGTCTGCTCGCTCGGAAACTATTCCGAAGTCTCTGAAGTTAGCGCTAATACTAGCGGGAGCAACTCGCTTACACGGAGTTCATATATATATTTACTGGCCGTTTCACCACCCAAGAGCCTACTTGAGTAAGCCACAAGAAAGGTTGGATCCCACGTAAAGCGGATTTTTGTTAAAAAAAAGAGAGAGTTTGAAAACAGACACATTGGTTCGCTCTAAGACTAGGCTACCGCGCTTCCCCTGTGCCGGTCTGCTCCGGGAGATGGGGGATCATATTGGAAAGTTGCGTTAGGAGCGCACACAACAGTAAGGAGGGGGATGCAGTGTTCTCCAGCAGCTGTTGAGCATTTCCCTGCCTAGTTATTAAACGCGAAAGGGAGTAAATTAAAATGGGAAAGTAAAATGAAATAAAAGCCGCCGTGGCTTTCTCTTAAGAGACAATAACTAATTAAGGAATATTTGACTCCCCCAAAAAGGCAGAGTCTCGGAGGCGACATAAAACCTCTTTAAAATCACGAGCAAAACCCCGAGAATTATGGACGGGCTCAAGGGTCCAGTCTTTAAAACAAAATAATTCCTGCCTCTCAAGAGGGATTTTTTTTAACGGTATTCAGGGAGCATTAAACTAAACCAACTCTTCGGAGTTAAAGTTTTCTGGTGTTTAGCCAGGAAAGAGCCCCAGCCGGTGTTTTAAACAGCACTGCCAACAGAGGCTAATTTCCAGGGACAGCCCTCGAATTTTGTTTCCCCTTCTATGCCACAGGAAAAGTCTCTCTCTAAACTGTCCATCATCCGTTCACTGGGGATCTTTGACTATTTTATGCGACTCCGTCTCCCCAGTCAGAGCACAGAACAAGCTGCACAAGGATATTACTGAGCCCTGCTTTTTCCATTTACTTTGTCAGCACTTACATTTCTGTTCTCTAGTTGGCAATGTTCATATGCCAGATGCGTTTGCCGTTTGTTATATCCTGCAGAGGTTGGAGAAATGTAACCAATTATCGGTTCTACAACTGAACCTAACCTTCATTGATTGTTAGTAGTGTCCCTGTATTATTTGACACTTAAATTCCGTGTACTTGACAATGAACCACGTTCCCATGGATACAAGCCTGACAGACGGGGTTCACAGGTGAAGTTTTAGGGATTGATTAATTGATGGAACCCAACATTATTATGATCTTAAGCAGAAAACTAGCAACGTAAAAAAACCCCCAAACAAACCCTAAGAAGATATTTTAAAAAATGAAAGCGAAGACCCAGTCAAGTTCGTGAGGGGTAACCAAATATTGGACCATATGCCCAAGGTACTTGGAGACATTAATCAGTTGGAGATCTAAGGATTTAGCAGCATTTGTTAACTATGGAACTTGTTTAAACGGTGTTTCATTTCTTCCCTTTAAACCACTGTAGAAACGAGATTTTCCCCTGCCTTTACTACAGTTTTATTTACTATTCTTCCCCAAACTATCTATTTCTGTGATCACAACTTAAAACTCCCCCCCCCCCATATTTATGATTAGCAGAATCGTCGGCCATGATACAAATATCTTCCGGATCATGTTCATTAGAGAAGTAAAATCGTGGCGATTTTCCTCCAGGATGCATCCAAACTGAATAAAGGCTGGCATTCAATAGCCCCATCGGCGGCCCCTGTGGCTGGTGAGTCCCTGAAGGGCACAGCAGACCTCAGCAGAAAGAGTCCGGGGGCGGGGGGCTATTTAAAGGCAGGTATACATGTATATGGCTTGGCTGGTTCTGCAGAGTTGGCTTTATTTTTACTCCCCTGTTCAAGTCAGTCGTGGGTCAGGGCACCTCTCTCACCCGGCTGCTGAAGAAGTAACTGTTTTACAATGCACTTGCCTGGCTTTGAGCTGGGTTCAAAATAAAAACGACATTGGATTAGACAATTGCTCTCTTCCTCCCGCCCTCACCTGAGCCGGCCCAGGCATCGCCAGCCGGGCGCGGCTGATCCTTTTCCTGGCCCTGGCCGCGCTAAGGACGGTCCAGGCACAACCCCCGGCCCCCATCCTGCCCGGGCGCCGAGCAAAGGGGGCTCCTGGCGCCACAACCGCCTCCAGGCAGCAAACTTTCCAGCGCCGCAAGAGAGCCCATCGCGCGGCTGTGGGGTGGGAAACTGGTCCCAGCGCTGCCGAAAACCCAGGGCCCAACCTCGCCCACCTTGCTCCCATGGGCACGGCGCCCTGCCTGGCTGGGGGCAGCAGCCTGGGGCCCAAAGGTTTTGCGCAGGACAGGAGGGGCGGAGCGTATTCAGCCCTTCAGAGTCCCTCGTGATCTTCCCCCGTGCCTGGGTCGCGCTGCCATCTGCCCTGGCGGCCCGGATCCCGAGGCGGGAGGATGCGCTGCGGCGCTTCCCCTTCGGGCCAGGGTGCCCGGAACTGCGCGCGCCCGGCTTGCGAGGAGCAGCGGTATTGTTTGCCGCACGCCGCGGCCCTGGTGGCCTGGGGCACCAAGAGAAAGAGGGACACGATCCGGGGAAAGGCGGGCAAGGCCCGGGCCCTTCATCTTGTTGTCAGTTTATCACCCGGGAACCCGAAGCGGGTCAATACAATCCACACGCACCGGCTCTTTACTGGTTGGGATGCCCGGTTTTGTGTGGATTTGCGGTGGGCGCCTCATGCCAATTACCCTAGGAAACCAGGGTGTTTATCAAGTTGGCAGCGTTAGAAAGGCGACTAAACCAAGTCATGGCCAAACAGCGCCTGAAAATCTGTGACGGCTACAGGGGCAAGAGACTCATCCGTTTCCCAGTGCACGCACTGGGTTGGCTTTCCACGTTTGCCTGGTGAGGATTTGTCTAAAAACTGCACACAGAGGGATTTAGAAAACAATCCTTTGTTTTTTAAACCTGAATAACCCAAACTCCGGCAAGGAAACAAAAATCAGGGGAAGATATTTTTGTTGAGAGATATAACATACTATAACATACTAGTCCAGGCGTCTGGGTAGTGAAAAGTGTAACTGTATAAAGCTGGGAAGAGATGACAAGTAGAGAAATGCTTGATGAGAATATAGGATTAAAACAGGAACATACGTTTTCATAGGCAATTTGTAGGATACAGTAGAGCAATAATTCATATGGAAAGTGAGAAACGCCAGTCTATAATGCAGCGAGGAGAAACCTACATAAATATATATAACCCTCACTGGGCGTTTTAAATATATATCTACAAAGAGTTGATTCACACACACACACGTTTGTAGTGTGCTGCATAATCATACTTTTGTTCTTTAAGAGATTTTAAAACTTTGGAGCTCTATATGCGAAACAAATCTACACATCAATTCTTTTTTGGCTAATGAATACGTTTTAAACGACCAGCGAGGGTGTGCCCTGCGATAATGATTAGGGATGCACTCTACATAGATTCAGACATTGACGCCTGAGGATTACTTTGCCAAGCTATGCTGTCTCACCAGCAGGTGTTAGTAACCGAGGCAGTGTTAAATTGACAAACCTGGCGACAAGAGAAGATCTCACCTAACCAGGATGGGTCTAAAACCACAATATTCACAGAACACTATTAAAGCAGAAACAAATTCGACTACTGTCAGGTTGTCTGGAATGCAAGGATTACATAGTCCACATGTTTTACAGTGCAGAGATTATAAATGGCCCTCCTACATCTGAGGGAGAGGTCTGTATTGCCAAATTACAATCTCATATTTCTGTCATGCTCTCAGAAATCTTTCAGACCTGAGCTGAAAAGGCAGCACAAAGTTACACCCATCATCAGTCACTGACATTACATCTTAAAGGGCAATCCAGATGGCAAGGTGCTTGGGAGGTACTAATGTGCCACTCTTTCTCATTCTGCAACCTTGGAGGGAGTGCTGAAGAAGTGGCATAGCCAGCTCTGGAGATACAGGGAAAGAGGCAGTTGTGGACAGGATTGTCAGCCTCATCTCCCCTTACAACACTTATTTTCCGCTCAGGAGACTTGCTGGCTGATCTCAAAAGTGGGAAAATAACTTGCAGTGACAGCTTGCGGGCAGGGAAGAGGGAGGGAAGATAAGACCTCCCCTCTCCTTCCTCGTCTGTGTAGCCTGGATTTTGTGCCCACTTCCTAGGGAGACTGCCTCTGTCTTTGGGAGGGCAGGGACAGCCGGCAATGGGTTGAGATGCCAGGACCCATTCTTTCTCTCATTGAAGTCAAAGGGAGTTCTGACTTAGACTTCAATGGGAGCTAGATTGGTTGCTCCATGCTGGAGCTGGGTGGCTGGAAATAGAGAGGAAGGTGAGACCGTCCAATATAAGAGCAACATTTGTAAGGAGTTTTAAAACCTAATCCCTGCAGGCACATTGATTTATGTTGCTGATGATTATTTACAATCTATGTTATTCTCTGCTCGGAAATGCATGTCTTATGGTAGGCCACTTTGGAACATTAGATTTTAGTCAACAGTGGGAATTTTAAACCCAGCTAATCCTAACAGTGCCCTCAACAGAACATCACAGCATTGGAAGGATGTTTAATGAGCCCTTTCCTAAGGAAATAATTCCCTTACTCAGCAGCTAGAATATTTCCCCCTCCCTCCTGCCCACATCATGAAAATGAAAATTTTTAATCAAATATGTATTCAGAGAGGCGGAATCTAATGATCTGTGCATGGAATTGGGAGCTAGGACCCCCCACATTCTAATCTCAGCTCTAACACTGATTCACTTTTTGGCAAAGCACTCCAACCTCACTTGCCACATCTGTAAAATGGATATAATACAAATGACTTCTTTCCCTCTCAGAGCCTCCATAGGTTATTGAATATTTTTTAAATCTGGTAGAAGAGTAAACACAGCTACATATGTATGCACATATAGTTGCAGCCAGTTTGTAACATTGTAGTCCTAGGCATTTTGCTGCTATTACAGTTTGGTTGGCATACATTTTATACAAGAATGTAATATTCCAGAATCTCATGTATAGACATGTAGGAGGTATCTTTTGTTTTCTTTAATTTCAAGCACAAAATAGCTTTTTAACATTTTTTTAAGAGCTGCAGAAAATCACGTGGCCTCCTGGCAAACAGATTTCTTAACGCTTGTGAGCTTACTGCTATTTGCCTGGTGGGCTCACTTTGGAGTCTCCCCATTAGCCTCAAAATATTTTTAATAAAAAGTCTAGAGCTGACAGAAAATTGATACTTTTGAAAGTTCCAGAGCTAGTGCAGCTGTTGAAATAGAAAGTAATAATCATGCTACGGATGCTGCATCATGACATCATGGGATGTGCACCTGTCTCATTCCAGGCAGGTGTCTGGATAAGGAGCAATGTAAACTAAATACAAAAGCAGCACTTTTAGGTGATTTTTTCCCACCTTTCATAAAGCATCCGGAGGACCTAGGGATGAAGAGACGGGAGAAATGGTAAACTCCTAAACAGCACTTGAAAGTGCGTTTTTGTCCTTGGAGAGTTTTTTAAAACTCTAATATAGTGGAGAACTGTCAGGGAGCAAACAGGAGAGAAATGCTTTTGATTTTTTAGTCTGAAACACAAAGCACAAAGACTTGAGATTCAAATACAATAAAGGACGTTAAATCCAAAGAGAAAGTGGGCTACATGCACTAATCTGGCTACCACTTCCATATGTCTCTACTAGCTATCTGACCTGAGATAGATGTAAACTCTACCAGGTTGACTGTTCAGTCAAAGAACACCTCCAGTAAAACAGTGTGGTGTGTCATTACTGAATGCCAGCCTAAGAAAACCAGTGATATTACTCAAACACAACTGTCAGGACCCACCGCTCCTCCACTGTAAAACACTACACAGAAGAGTACTGCCCCCAGAACAGCTATAGCTGAGCTGATGACCATGAAGATGTGAGCAAGGTTCTACCAGAGAGGCAGTGGAGGCCAGATTGAGGGCAATAGATTGAGACAATATATTGAGACTCAGGCAGCCTAGGTTTTATTCCCAGCTCTTCCACTGTCCTGCTCTGTGACCTGGGGCAAGTCTGTTTTCTCTCCTGTTCTTTGTCTGTCTTGTCTATTTAGATGGTAAGCTCTTTGGGGCAGGACCCTCTCTTACTCTGTCTGCAAAGTGCCCCCATCTCAGTAAGGACTCCTAGGCCCTACTGTAATATAAATTATAATATTGACATTAAAAGGGTGAGTTGTAGCAAATATGGACTCCCTTTTCACATGGTTCTGTTCAGAAGCAATCTATAAATATTGGGGCTTTATGTCACTAGTTGTGTCAAATGGAGGACAGACAGTGGTAGCCATGTAGTGGAGTTTTGACTCTGTGTAATTGTGGCAGTAAGCCAATATCACCTCTGTGTTACAGATATAGTTAAATGGCCCATAAGAATTGGCCATTCCTTGTTTAAAGCCTGAGCATGTACTGGGCTATACATGGCTACTTCCATTAACACTTGTGCAGCACGGCGAGGTGGCAAGCAGGCTCCCCAAAGGATCTGTGTCTACTCCATGTGCGCTAGTGGGTAGCACAGGGCTTATTTATCCCCCCTCTGATTCCCTACAATGTGGTCAAACTGTTTCTAAAGCTAGATGGGATCACCAAGCTTATAGCTTCACAGAGGGCAAGGCACTGCTGGTACGGGTGCTGGGCCACCTGTAGCTTCAATAATAATTAGGCTAATTGCCAGGGGGGAGACAACCTTCGCCCTCTGATCTGGAATCCCCTATAGCTACAGACTTGTCATCCTGGCTCCACCAGCCCTTGAGTAGAGGTGGGTGTCAAAAAATGACTTTTTTTCTGGTACTTGGGCTCTAGCTGTATGTGTGGGAGGCCACATTTTCAGCATCTGGTAATGATTTTTTGCCAGATGCTAGAAGGGAAATTTCCCAAATATAGCACATCAAATCAAGCTGTCACACTGCCGCTGTAGTAGCATGGGCAATGGGAACTGTGGCCGGTAGAGCACATTTGCACTATAAATACAGCCTGGACATGGCTACAATGTGTAGTGGTGGATCAACTGTATCCAAAGAGATGGCCAAGGTGTTATCGCCTATATGGATCATGGTTAATGTTCCATCTACACCTCAGACTGGAATCTTGTTGTGTACTGGGTACCCTGATTCAGTGGCCTCATAGTATGGTCTGCTCCTTGGTTTAGTGCAAGGAGGAAGCATGGAAACCACTGAGGATTTGATTTAATAGTTTTAAAAGTGTGTTTTTATTTAGAATACCATGAAAAGTACTGGATTGACTCAATAGATACAGGTTCAGGAGACAATATCCCCTTTAGAAGAATCCTGAAGCTCTGGCCCTTACAGGGGTCTGGGCTAAACGGAGTCTTGGCATAACTACATTGCCTAATGCCTGGAGACAAGCTTTTAGAACAAGCTCCATCATCTTGGGTTTCACCCAATCAGCCCCCTCCACTTTCCCTGTATTTACCCTGCAATATTGCGTGTGTGTGTTTTAAGCTGTTAAAACAACCTGCCTCCTTAGCCTTCTCCAGTCAGCAGGGAATAAGGTGGCCCCAAAGCATTCAGTCATGAAAAGGTGAGAAAAGAAAACAAAAAAGAAGGAAAGATTTTTTTAAAAAGCACCCAAACTAGAATCTGCAGTTTTCCAGTAGTCTCAGCTGGAGACATCAATGCTCCCATTCTGCCACCATGGGGTGTTGTGGAAGGCAGTAAATCATCAGAACTCCTGGCCTCACTCCTAGCTCCTGGACTGAGAGGAGACCTCAAACAGAGGAAAGTGCTCTGGTCTCAGTTTCAGTGATGCAGTCTGCAGGGGAATGGAGGGAACCAACTCTGCAGTGTGTACCCTGCCGCGGCTGTTGCCCGCTCTCTCTTTTCCTCAGGGACTCTACTATAGACGTCAGGGAAAGGCTTTAATATAATTAGGATATCCAATGGGATCTCTCCATTGGTCTTTCTCTTCCTCAGTAAGGATTGCTCTTTTGGATAAGCTGTAAAAAGGCTGAATTCTGACACGTGTGTATGTGTGCTAAACCCAGCGTACCAGCCTCAGACCTGAGCTCTGGTGATTGGCACATCCGATGGGTGTGGATCATCTTCTGCCTGAAAGGCTTTGACAGATCCTTTTCTAATCCCGCCCGTGACAGGCACACATTGATGTATCTGCCTTTTTCCATTCACAGAGTAAGAAGTTGGTTCATGGATTGCATTTTGCCTCTTGCATGGAAATTAGTTCCAAGAGTACAATGTGTGGGAATCCCTGCACTAAATCAAGGGCCATGAGGTAAGAGTCCATGTGAAAATTATTTTTAATCTTCAGCGTTTGTGATACACTCATTGAAGCTTGGAAATTAAAGTTCACTCCCTGCCAATGTTTTCTGTTTCCATTTGGTAAACATTTCTTTCCTCTTTCCAATGGAGCAGAAGCCTAAATGGCTGCCTAGTGTTTACACAAACTGTCCGTGCACCATGATAATCAATGCTGTTAGCGTCAAAATGCACAGCTCTGGGACTAGTGCTTCATAGCCAGCCAGAAGCAGGGGAGCTTGCACATTGTTTTTGGTGTGTCAGACAAAACTGGAGGCTGCTTTTTTCTTAAACTGAGATAAACTACTGGATATTTTTTCTACTAAGTAGAATCTTGAGGACATTTCCCCAATTATCTTAAAGTATGTAATTTTTCATGTGTATTTATTTTGCTTCTACCATTTTCTCATGTCCCTTTAAGATAGGCCTACTCTTGACTCATGAAACATGATTCATGAAACATGTCAGCATGGAGTTCCATTTTATTGTGTCTCAGGGATGCCACACAATACAAGCTCAGTCAGGTTACATGGGGGAGTTTTTCTAACTGCTAGTCCTGCAGACTCAACCTAGACTCTGAAAGTCCAACGAGGTTCTTTCTGGCTTCTCCATCACCACCAGTAATACATATTCAAAGAATCAAATTCTTGCCACACAAGGGGTGCAGTTAGGCTAGCCAGGAGATGTGCTGATTCATAACATACTTTCAGGCTTTTCTGCTAGCACAGCTCTTAGGCAGTTCCTGGAGAACTTTGAAGCTGCCTCTCCAGACAGAAACCTTAACTGAAGGCAGGTAATGAAAATACTTGTCATTCTCCCTTGAGAAGAATGCCTTTTCGTGTAGGGGCTCCAAGATGGTGTGCACATGGTGACTGTACGTCTGTGTGATGGGGTGAAAGGGATGGAGGTGTAGCAGGAAAAGTATCAAACAAGAAGAAACAAGAAGGTGTCAGATAAATACACAAGGCCTGCTCAGTTTATCCCTGTTGGCTGCTTTCCCTGCTATAGCCCTGCTCTGATATACACACACTATCAGCAAGTAAGTGAATCACACTCATTTTCTGATCTATGACTTACTCCACCATTTATGCATCTGATGAAGTGGGTTTTAGCCCACAAAAGCTTATGCCCAAATAAATTTGTTAGTCTCTAAGGTGCCACAAGGACTCCTCATTGTTTCCACCGTTTATGATACTTCTAAATATGGTCCAATGCTTTTGGAGCCATTTTTTTAATGCTGTACATTCAGGCTTTTTCCCTTCTGGGAAATCCCAGCATGTGGAGTTCTGGCCCTATACCTTGCTGGTAGTTGTTTGTTTTTCTTTATGATACTTTCATTTATCTCTGGTAAGAGGTCTGGTTTTGAGGCCAGTTGTTCTTCATCCCACGATAGCATAGCCAATTTTTGTTCCATCTCCTCAGCTTTGCTTCCTAGACTCCACACCAATGTTCCCTCTAATTTTTGACAGGCCGTGTGCGCAAAAAAATTCTTCTGTGGAAATTGTTGTGCTGCTATGCAAATTTTTGTGCACACGGTGTTTTGCCGTGTGCGCTGGGTTTAGGATCTGTGTGCGCGTGCGCACGCGCACAGCTTAGAGGGAACAGTGCTCCACACTCCAGCAGAGAGAAAGTCAGATTTAGTATCCAACCAAGGTAATTTACTAGTCATTCTTTTCCCCCCCAGTACAATAAGCACTAGTCCCTCTGCTACAGTATTCTATCCTATTTCCAAGGACGTTGAAGACCCAGGAAGGAGCTACCTGGGCTCATGTGCATAAATCTTTGAAAGATCAGGCCCTAAATATGCTTTGGGTTCTCAATCTGATGATACGTTTATGCAATCTGAATGAAAATGGACATACAATATAACAGGATTTCAGTTTACAGTAGGTATTAGGTTTCAAAATCTGTATTTCATTATAGGTCTTTTTTAAAGCTCTGCTTTTATCTTGATGAGATTATTACTTACTGTAACCACAGCAGAATTTTTCTTCAGTTATATTAGTCATTCCAATATTTAAGTAGAAAATCATTTTGACTTATTCCTGGCTTTATTGATAATTCTGGTGCTTACCAATTGCCAAGCATGTCTCATCTATATTAAATAAATTGTACTCTGAGGTTGCCACCTGTTTTCTAGATTTTAAAGAGTAATCAACTATTTATCTAAGTGTTTATAGGGTCCCATCACCATGAACATATAATGACTGATTATGGTCTTCACATAATTCATCTGAAAGGATTATGGTGACCCCAAAGGCACTCACCAGTGGGGACAAGCACAAAATGAAGCTGAAAAATGGTTGAAGGGTCCATGGCCAAGTTTGTGAGTCAGGGCAGAACTTGGCCCTGCAATTGAATAATGTAAGATCAACATTACTCTCAAAAGCAGGAATTCCTAGAAGCCTTTGAAAGTGAGGGAGGCAAAAATGGCCCTTACCCCTCTAGCATCCCTCCCCACCTTGGGTATACGTATAATAACGGTGTTATTGTCGTCAACTCGATGGCTAGGAACTGGCCTTAAGTGTAGGGGTCCATGGTTTGGCTGACTGGAGACTTGTATCAGCTTCAGGATTGTTTTTAATCAGCCACATGTTAGGCTGTGATGGGAGCAGATGAATTCAGGGACTGAGGGGTGGTGGGTACGGTTGGTCAGGCATGAAAGCCAGGGCTGGGAATGGCAGAACTAAAATGAGCCTGTCTGTTTAAATAGAAGGATGGAAGGGGTGAGAGCAATGTGAGTCTCATGGGGACAGGATGAGCAGGAAGAAACTCCTGGTGGGAAGAGAAGGAGGGAGACTGAAGGAAGCCCAAGCCCACTGTTCCAGTGATTCTTGTACTTCTTACCCATGTAAGACCAGCACGGCTGCTGGACCCTGTCCCTAACCTCATGCTTACTGCCTCTTCTTGGACGTGTGAGAATGAAGGGGTAAAGGTAACAGCTAGAAAGGCTCACCTGGGTAGCTGTGAGCCCATCCTTTATTACAGCTACTGAATAGGGCCCACAGCTCCCTTTTAATCTCTGCCACTGTATTAGCAGAAATTATTCAGATGGTTTTGGGGGTAGCGTGATCTGGCATCATGTAGCCATGGCAGGAGTGGTAGCATTGAAACCTGCGGTGACCTGAGTGTAGCAGGGGCCACATGGCAGGACAGCAACAGCAAGGAGCAGAGTGACAGGGAAGATTCTGTGAAGCAAAGAGGGATGGCCCATGCTCTGCTCTTGTTGCATTGTGTCTTCAATCATAGGACCATAAGAACATAAGACTGGACATACTGGGTCAGACCAAAGGTCCATCTAGCCCAGGATCCTGTCTTCCAACAGTGGCCAATGCCAGGTGCCCCAGAGGGAATGAACAGAACAGGTAATCATCAAGTGATCCACCCCTGTCGCCCATTCCCAGCTTCTGACAAACAGAGACTAGAGACACCATTCCTGCCCATCCTGGCTAATAGCCATTGATAGACCTATTGTCCATGAATGCATCTAATTCTTTTTGGAACCCTGTTATTGTCTTGGCCTTCACAACATCCTCTGGCAAGGTGTTCCACAGGTTGACTGTGTGTTGTGTGAAGAAATACTTTCTTTTGTTTGTTTTAAACCTTCTGCCTATTAATTTCATTTGGTGACCCCCTAGTTTTTGTGTTATGAGCAGGAGTAAATAACACTTTCTTATTTACTTTCTCCACACCAGTCACGATTTTATAGATCTCAATCACATTCCCCCTTAGTCGTCTCTTTTCCAAGATGAAAAGTCCCAGTCTTATTAATCTCTCCCCATATGGAAGCCGTTCCATACCTCTAATCATTTGTGTTGCCCTTTTCTGAACCTTTTCCAATTCCAAAGCCAGCTTGGAAACTTTAGGCCACTCCAGCTGTCCTTACGCATGCCAAACTCTCCTTGACTCAGCAGGAGTTGGGTCTGAGTAAGGAGTGAAGGTTTTTGCCTGCTGTCAAGGATTCCAGTGGGAGATCTCTGCAGAAGCTTGTCTTTGATAATGCATCACTCCTAGGGAGCACCACGATGGTGCGGAGGGGGAAGTGCTAAATCAAAAATGGAAATATGTTTTAAATCACTAATTTGTTGGCTTAAGGCTCCTGGCAGACGGTTTTACTGAAAAGGTTTCTTTATGGAATTGTGGTTTTGCTTGGGGTAGCTGAGGGAAGTCTGTAAACCCCAGTAGCTCTTGGAGTTTGACAGGTTTGGCACAGAACATGAGGCAAGTATAAGTATGCTTGGGATCACCTCCCTTCACTTCAGTCAAACCTGGCTGGCAACACAGATGAAGCATTCTTTTAATTATTTGAGAGAGATGATTTAGTATTTCCAAGTTTTTTAGACTTCAAGTACATTGTCTCCCTTGCAAATGTAAAACTCACCTGAACTTCAATGGGCTTTGAAGCTAGCCCTATGGACGTGATCCTGCAGTGTGCTGAGCATTGGGACTGTAGTCCAAAGCAAGTGACAAAATGCACTCTGTCACACTCTTTAACACACTTTTGTGTGTACTAATGCTAAAGAACAATACTCCTACATTAACAAAAACAACCAAACACTAGGGTGATTCACTTTCCAGTGTCCTGTTACTCGTGCGCTCACACACACACACTCAAGTAAGTGAGAAGCACTAGTGTTACTGACCAATGTTATGTATTTTCAGAGACTGCAAACGAAAGTGCTCAGGTTAAGAATAGAAAATGTTGCAGCAACAACATTCATTTCTGATATGCTTGTAAATTGTCATGTCAGACTACTGTTGTATCATGTGAGCAGTGTGCCATAGACTCATGAGTGTGGAAGGGAAAGGGCAGAAAGAGTCAGGAGTCCATTACAAATATAGACCATAAGGGGGTCTTAATTTAGGATTTATTTGGAACCCAATTACCTTAATTTACAAAATTCCAGTAGCAGCTTCATGAGAAATAAATATGCCTTTATAAATCCCTGTCTAAGGAAAAAAGGGTCATAACTGAAACACTTATCTGATGTCTACGAACAGTTCTAGGTTCTAACCTGCACTGAGCTCCTAACCCAAACTAGAGCTTCTGAAACAGAAGTGGGCTCTTGGGACTGGAATAAGCTCCTAATATTAGAACAACCCCCTGAGTTAGGTTAACTTCCCAGGAAGCAAGAGAGCAAGCTTCTGAGCTGTATCAAATGTTCAAGCTGGAAGAAACTTGTGAGTTATCCTACACTCCCAGACTAACATATAATCCTGACTGATACTAAGTCATGGCCATAGAAGAGAATCCTCAGATGTGCTGGAGATTTCCAATGAGAACAAACTCCCAAACTGTAGTGAGCAGCTCAGCCGGAGACTAGTTTTGTAATCCTTTAGCCCCACCCCGACCAATCAGCCCCCTGCACCTGACCCAAAATGGAGGCTCATGGCCAGAAGTAAACAGTGTGGCCTTTCTCAGTATCAAAGGGAATCCATTAACACCTTACTCCGAGGGAACTACACCTACATCTCAATTCTTTCCCAAGAAACAACCCTGTAGCTGGGTTCTTCTTTCCTACCATAGCTTATTAATGAATGTTCATACAAATAGAGTATATTACCCATTTAACCCATTCATAAAACTAACTCCTGTGCCTCCAGGCTTGCTGTGACAGACTGCTATGCCTCACCGTTTTCAAATAGTAAATACATATTTTAATGGAACCAAGCACTTCTCCTCTCCCCTGGACAAGCGCCTCCCAAATCAACTAGGAGGCTTCTCCAACACCACCCTGCTGGCTCCCCTGTGTTATTCAATGGTCTAGCCCCAACCATCAACTATTTATTATTACAGTAGGGACTAGAAGCCCAAGAGAGGTTGCAACCCCATTGTGCTAAGCACAGATACATAGTAAAAGACAGCCCCTGACCCAAAGAGCTTACGCTCTGCATAGAGAAGGCAGAGAAAGGAAGTATTTTCATCACATTTTTACAGAGGGGGAGATGAGGCACAAAGACATTACATGGCTCGCCCAAGATCACACACAAAGGCTGTGGTAGAGCCAGGAATTAGACCTAAATCTCCTGTGCTCCTGCCTAATACCCTAAGCACAAGAGCATCCCTCCTCTCTGATCAGCCTCTCTCTCTTCAGGATCTGCCGTGGCCTTCCATGTCTCCTACTGCAGTGAGAATGTACCCAGAGCTCCCATCAGACATTCTAGTCCCTTTGCTTAAGCCATTGTTACAGAAGCATGAAATCTTCTCCTCTGTCCTCAGGAGCTGCAAGCACAGTCCTCGATTGAGGGCCTGGTCCTGTCAAGCGATGGGTTCTTAGGGAATGACCCAAAGGGCCCTGTGTTGTCGTCCTTACTCACGTGGAACTCCCATTAATGCTAATGAGCTTTGCCGGAGTAAGGACTACACCAGCTTGAACTCAGCTCCCACTCACAAGTCATTTTATTTTACTAGGATACCAATGAAGCCCCAGCACAGTAACTGATGTTAAGAGGGACTTTTAACACTTCAACAGCAAATGGAGCAGCGTGTTTTCCATTAGAGGCTGAGGAAGTACTGTTCCTGTAACTTCAACTGTGAAAGCTAATGAAGCTCAGGTTGTGGAAATGGCCTTTGATGTACAGATGCCTGAGGTCACAGTAGTTTTCAAAGGTGCCAATGCCACTTCACCAGAAGGAAATGCTATGTTATGTCACCATCATGTAGTCTGGGAGAAGGCCCAGTAATTCTAATCCTATAATCGGGTTTCTGGAAGTGAAAATGTTTATTGTTCAGCTCCTAGTGTGTGACTATAGCAGTAACTAAAGCATGGATTTTCTCCAAAGGAGAAACAAATCCATTGCTGCAGTATCATTTCCATCAGAGGAAGCTACACCCATCTACGTAAGTAAATAAATAGTCATCTTTGAATCATACTAATCGGAGAGCTTAGAGATGGAAAAGACCTGTTTTGTCATCTAATCCATATTTGCTACTGTGCAATTGTACCCTTAATGTAGTGACATACGCTGACAAAAGTCAGGAAATTCAAAGCAGAGGCCTGACGCTCCACCTTTGGCTCACACCGTTGTGGGGGGAAAAGCACACGATGGGTCTGTCACCTTTCGCTCTGAATTTCATTCCTTCTCTTGGTGTGGCTCACAACCTCAGGTCATGTAATGCATATTATTGGTCCTGTCTCCTGGGTGTACCCAGGAAGAATATGATGGATTGTTCCACTCTAATGGGTTAATATGCAGTGAGGCAGTTCTTAAAAATATTGTTTACTAAACAGACCGCAGGTGCCTCCTTAGAGCTGATTTGTTTTACTGATTAAACACTTATTTATACGTTTTTGTGATTTTATTTGTCAAAAGATGAAAAACGATTAGCCAGTGCTATAGAGGAAGCTCTTTATGTATAGTTATAAAAGCAATGCTGGTTTCGTGTTAAATGAACATAAACAAAAAAAAATCTAATTGTAAAAGATGAAGGGAATGGGCCCATCTTGCATGCCTTTTTTATGCAAAACTCTCTAACTTCAATGGGACTTCACTGACTTCAATGGGAGTTCTGTGTGTGAAATGACCGTAGGATTGGATTAAGAATAATCGGTTCTAAAGGCTAGGAGGCAATAGAAAAAGGTTTATAAAGAAGATCCACTGGCCACCATCAGCCCTTCAAGCTGTATATATATTAAGCTGTACCCTTTCCCCTCAGCGCATTGTCTGAAAGTTCATGTAGGGAGAATCTTTTATATAATTTGCAAACAGAGAGCCAGGACCTGGAACCACTCAGCACAGAATTGACTTCAGTGAGAGTTTTGGGTGATCGGTCCACAAGCTGTGAACTCAGATTGGGATCACAGAGACTCCTGCTGGTACCTAACAGCTTGCTGAAAAATGACATAAGTTGTGACATCAGCAATAGTGTGTCTTAATGTCAGTTTTTAAAACTGTTTCCTTCCTTATATGAAGAAGAAAACTTTACTCATTAAAATATGCAAGGACCCAACTCTGCCTTCCTTGAACACACCACACTCCGTCTGCTACGTAAGCATGCAGAGAATGCAGGGGATGGCCCTTAATGCGCACTATAAAATTCTGATTTCTAAACAGCACTAGGAAATTGATTTACAATCTGTGATATTGAGCTCTCATAGTATCAGTGCCAGAGACGATGTCACTTTTCAGAAAAATGGTGGCCACCAGCAGGAGTCTCAGCAATGCAGATTTTAATCAAAAAACTTAATTCCAAATACAATTCACAGTTTGTCTATGGTGAAAAGTGCTTCTTGCCACCTGGCCACCCAGGCCACTGCTCTGAACAGAATGCATTTCAATTTGGATAACACCTTTCACATCCAGCAATGCCCCCAAAGCACTTTGTAATTCTACTGACTCAACATTTTATGCCATTTTAATAGATTACCGTAGATAAAAACATGACATAAATCACTTAAGATACTACCAACAATAAATGGCTAGACTTGGCCTCATCAAATAAACACGTTAGACAGAAAGTGGCCGAAAGGTTAGTGATTTAATGTTTTTGGAAAAGTATTCCTGACTGTGTCTTAGTGAAGAAAGAAATGTTTGCTCCTTGTACAAGAGCCTTATATACTGTAAACATTGGCAGAGCCTTAACTGCAATGACAGGAAGAGGTCAGGTCACTGTGGCTGATGCTATTGGATTTATTGCTGAGTCACTGATGTTCAAGCAGTGTGGAATAGGGTCTCCACTTTAACATAAGACAAAGTCTAAATCTGCACTGACTAATGTCAGTAACACAAGAGATACAGCTGACTGCCTGGTAAATGGAAGCTAACAGCCAGCTGCAGAGTAATTTGTCACTGTACCAATAACAGACGTTGAAGACCATTCTTCTGCACAAGGACAATTTCCACTAATGTTGGTAACTATCCCATATTAGGTATTTTTGTCAGGAAAAAGGCTAGTTCCAGAGCCACAGCAGCAAAAAGGGAATGACTAAGGGAAAGAGCCTCCATCTATAAACCTAGTTATGTGGCTGTGCACAAGTCAGCAAGCTCTGAAATCTGGTCCCATGCAGGAATCACTAAATTTACAGCATCGAAAGAAATTTTGTGAGAAAATAGAGGAGACAGGTTACTCTAGTGGTTAGTGCAGGGAGCTGAAGGTCAGGCTTTTGTGCTCTATTCCCAGGTCTCTCACAGACTTCCTGAGGGACCTTGGCAAGTTTCTTAACCTCTCTGTGCTTTCCCACCTGTACAATGGAAAGGATGAGCCCTGCCCCACAGGGCGGCTTGAGGCTTGATTTACTAATGTTTGTGAAGGCCTCTGAGAATCTCAGATGAAAACTGCTATAGCAGTGGAGTGTTGTTATTAGAGTGAGACTATATTCTGTCTGCCTTTTACACGTTACCTCTGTAACTGGCGTCAGTGGGAGCTCTGTGTGGGGAAAGGATTGTGATGCTGGGAAAGGGGGCATCTATTTCTTGTGCCATTATTAATTTCTATGCTACAGATCAGCTGCTTTGTGGTCATAGAGGGTGAAGCCTGCATAAATACCAGCCATATCCTTTGGTAAGCCCAGACAGGTGGTTTTGCACACTTCTTCACACTAGCCTGTGAATGCCTCTCAGTGGACACATGACCTAGTCAGGATTGGCTGGATTTTTGTGTGGGCACGTCAGGACAAGGGGTTGAGTCACAGGCCAGGCGTTCTACATGACGTCCCCTAGAAGAATTGCCCATGGCACGGAATGCTCACAGTTGCTCTCAGCATGAATTGTGGCTTGGTTCTTCTCCCGCTCTGGGGGGTGGGTAGTGAGCCATCATGGAGGAGTCCCTGGCCGCACGACTCCTTAGCGGTGGGAGTGGCGAGTCCTGCAGCAGGCAGGCTAGCCGTAGGGCTGTCCTGAGCTATTGGGAACATGGGTGTGTTTTAGAAGGCCACACATGCTGCCCCCGCCCCCTCAGGCAGGGGTGTGACCATGGAAGAAATGAAGTGGGGGACCCGGGGAAACCGGATATGAACATGCACAAGCCCTCAGTGACTGGATAGTAAAATGCTGGGGGTGGGGGAGGCCCGTGACTGTCTCATAGTGTGACCATGTTTTCAAGGTGAAAAACAAGACACTGTGATGGATATTTCAGTGGGGCTAGACAGGCAGGCACAGAATTGTACCAGCAGGGGGGAGGTCATGGGGGAGAGGGGAAGAAAGCTGCTTACCTGCCTTACATTTTCTACATCTTTGGCTTCTGTTTCCTCCCTTTTCTTTACTTGCTTCTCTGCTCCTTTGGCCTCTCCCTCTCCATCCTGTCTCACCCTGCAGGGTAGCTTCCCCGCACTCGCTGCCACACTTATGCTTTCTCTCTGTCACATTCACTCTTAGTCATATGTAGGGTGACCAGATAGCAAGTGTGAAAAATCAGTACAGGGGGTGGGGGTAATAGGTGTCTATATAAGAAAAAGCCCCAAATATCGGAACTGTCCCTATAAAATCGGGACATCTGGTCACCCTAGTCGTATGGTTTGTGCCTTGCCACAGCCAGCTGGGCAGCTGAGCGTCCTCGAAACTCACCAATTGCAGCACGGCCCAGAGAGTCTTTAACGCTACACTGAGCTGATTCTGTGTGGGTCCCAGAGAGGTGCTCGCTGGGAGGCTTCATGGATGGGGGAAGGCTGGCCAGCAACATGTGACAGGTTTGGTCAGGGAGTGGCTGCGCAATGCATTCAGCCAGCCTGCGAACAGCTTTCTTCAGCTGACCACACTGTGGTGTTCACCAGAATCATGACAAAACAATGTTTTGTGGAAAGGCAACAGGAATCAGCTCTGGAAGCAGGGGCATCCTTGATTTTCAGGGACACGGTCCACTCCTCATCCATCCCAGCGATTACCATTGCTCCAGACAATGATGAGCCTAGATGGTCACTCGCAACAGTTCCAGAGTGAATTCTGGTTCCATGAAGTCACTTTCGTGCTGTAGACTGAATTGCAAGCACCCAAAGGAGAAAAGCTTAGCGAGTTTGCTGGACAAGTGGGAAACTGGTGCCCACTTAGCTCTGTCGGCTCCTCCTGAAACTTCACTGGAATTTGGGGGATGCAAAGAAAATAGGATTGGGCTGAAATGCATCCTGTGTGCTTTGGACCTATCGCCCCAGCTGTGCTAACTGAAACAAAACACGGCATGCAGTGTCCTCCGAGTGATATGCAATTTGTGCAGCTGCACATATGGTTAGTGAGAGCCACAAACTTGTAAGTGTAAATGAATAAATGACTGTTAAAAGGGCCTGAAATGATTTCAGGGCTGCTGCTGGCAGACTCGTTGTGAAAGGAGAGCCAGTGTTGGTGTATTTTTCAAACAACATTCTTACATGAAATAATGTATCTGTTGGGGGTTGGGGGAGATGCCTAAAGTGCAGCTGCAAAAACAGTGAGTGCAATGTAACAATTGCTATCATGGAGTTGTTGTTGTCTGTGCTCATCACCTCTTGGGGCACAGCGGAGGTCTCCTGCTCAGTTTCAATACACGGAGAGAGGGCCTTGGGGCCCCTCTCCCCAGTCCTCTCAGCCCTGCTCTCAATTGTGCTTACTTCCAAAGGCAAATCTAGCCCAATGTGGGGTAATGTATAGCCGAGGAGGCAATCAAAAGAAGCTTGTGTGCCTCTCCCCCCTCAAATGAAATGTTACACTAACAAAAACACACACGCTTGTAAGAAGGGAGCCAGAGCGGACTGGCCTGTACATCTCCAGCAAATGGAGCATCCCGCAGAAAGATTTCCTCTGTCTGCATACACCCATAACACTGCACACCCCATCATAGGTGCTGGAACTAGGGTGTGGGGGAGAGGGGGTGCTGCCACACCCCCTGTCTTGAAGTAGTTTCCATTATATACATAGTTTACAGTTTAGTTCAATGACTCTCAGCACCCCCACTGTGCAAATTATTCTAGCACTGCTGGCCCCCATCAATACAGTCATACCTGTCCCCCATATGCTTCCCTATACCCACATCCCTCTGACTTACCCACATTGTTAAAACCCATAATAGACCAGACGCTGTAACCATCTGCTCAGTACATAGTGTAGAGGACACATATGTGTTTATTACTGACGTTACTGTGTCCTCTGCCATTGCTCTGAGGGTGTGGGTGTCTGTGCACAAAGAAAAACCAAGCGAACTATCTTCTCTTCATGCAACATGAAGTGAATGCACTTCGATGTGGATGTGGATGTGGCAGCTCTAACTTTCAGATTTCTTGCCTTTTAATTGGCATTGTAAAACCTTAGTATTACCCGAATAGGTTTTTGCATTTAATTTAGGGTATTTTCCCCAAGAAAGACAGTAAAGCCCGAGGCTAACGATGCTAACTTTTAGTGTCAGCGCCGTGTTTGGTGACGTGGGGCTGCAAATATTTGAGCTGAATTACACGACGGACACACTGGTGCTAGTTCTAATACAGCTCACAATAGCTGGAACATGGGTATGATATTTCTGCAGGCTAGTGTACCCCTTTCAGGAGTCTGACGCCCGAGTCCCACCATCCAGGGCTGAAGCATATAACTTAGCTTTGTGGGTCCCAGGCAATTGCTCTGTTAGCCACCCCTAATACTGGCCCTGCACTTGTGACTCCCCTAAACCCATCCCTTACCCTCCTCGGGGTTGCGACCCCCACCCCCAGGCTGAGAAACACTGATGTAGATGAGCTGATGTACCTCCTGGAAGACCTCTGTGTACCTGCAGGGGTACACATACCCCTGGCTGAGAACCACTGGCCACTCTGTTGTGCAAACTGGCCCTTTGGCAGCTCTCAGGCCTGCAGGGTGAATTCTTCTCACTCCCATGATGTCACAAAAGGGGTGGGATTCCGTAAGACTGCTAAAAGATGTTTTTGAGCATGCTGGGAAGTGATTTTACAATCACATATAACTTTTTAAAAAACGTCTTTCCCCAGCCCCTGTCCCTCCTCCTCAACTAAGCAAAGGGTTACCTCTTCCTCAGGGACTATTTCCATATGAAGTTGCATATATCAAAGCTCTAAGTCACGGCCTTCTTTGTGACAAAACTTGGTAATCAGAATAGAACCAGTGGGACATATTTTCAAGGATGTATGCAGATATTTGCATCCCCACTGTTGCATGAATCTGCCCTGTGGCCTTAAATACCATGAGCACGAGTACACAATTATTGTTGTTTGTTGCTGATGGTAGCCTATAGTGTGCTAGGTGCTGCACAAACATAAAAGAGGGCACAGGCCTTGGGCCAAAATGCTCCCAAACTAAAGCACACAAAACAAGTAGTCAAAAATCAAGCATGCCAAACATCAAGGTTGTTCTGGTTGGCAGTGTTCATGTACTGCACTTAATAAATGTAGCCTAGTTCATTGTAAGGTGTTACCCAGGTATTTGTAGCTATGTGTGACCTGGAGGCAAGCTTTACTTTGGGAGCTGCTGACTAGCGCTTGATCTAACGATCTTACATATTGGCAGCAGCAGCAGCAGTGCTGTATTCCAGGCGTGCCAGAGGCCCCAAACCCAGATGGGGGCCTCATGATACTAGCCCAGAGCATTTTGCATTTCGAAGGACACTCATGTGAGTAAAACTTTGCATTATTGTCATTACTAGCAGAATGCTTTTGGCTCTGGAACATGACAAACCTGAGGGGCATTTCCGTGCTGGCTCTCTCCCCTCCACAGCCTCTGAAATTGCTGCTCCCTCCGGAAAGTTCACTCAAATGCTAAGTGTTACACCCTTTTCTGGCACTGAGGCTAAGGGGGAATCGTCCAGCTCTTCCCCTTCCCCCCAGCGGAAGGCCCCACAGGCTGAACGCAGAGGCGATGCTGAGTGGTTTGGTTGATCCGTGGAAGAGAGCCCGGCACTTTCAGGCTGTCGCACGGCATCTGCTGGAGGGAATGGGCACAGGGTGGTCACCTTTTGGGAGGGGCGAGGTGTGACTGTGAGAGCCCTGAGCAAATCACGTTGCTCTGCACAGGTTGGCCTCTCCAGCGCCGGTGCCGCTGGTCCCAGTGCCTGACGGGGGCGTTTGGGGGTTCTGGGCTGGCTGTCAGAGAGAGACGTTATTGTTGTACTGTAACGAGTCTGATTAACATGCTCCTTACACTTTCTCTTAGTTTCCTGGGCTCCTAGCAACAGCAGACAAAGGGGTGGGATTGTCCCGGGCTCCGCAGGACATGGGGCAGCCTTTGATCTGCCACCATTACAGTCAGACAGACCGACAGACACACAGACACAGGCTGGCACACTAGAAAGCCAGCAGCAACCTGAACATCTCTGTTTCAAACAGTACAGTTGCCCCACACCCCAGCTCTCCTCCTGCCCATAGAGTGGCCAGGCACAGAAATGTGCTGTTGGTACCAAGCCTGCATGGGAGTGGCCGGGGTGGCCTAAAGAGCCTCCCACTAACTCCTGGGCTCCTGAAACAGATTTGCCAGAGACTCTGGATGGCAGGGACCCATCGGTCCCAAACGCCAGTAACTCAGCCCTTTCCTCTGTGGAGGCAGCCTCTGTCTAAAGCCGGGATCGTCACATCGGGGGATGAACCTGTGTGCAGGACAGTTCTGTTGCAGAGTCTAGAGCCCCAGGCTTCTCACCCATGGGGCGTGACCCCAAATTGGGTCCCCAAAAATGTGTCAAAGGGTTGCATGGGAGACCTGGGGAGGGTGGGTCCAGCCCCTGAGGGTGGATTGGAGGCCTAGTGGGACCTTTCAGAGCCCACCCTGCACTCACACCATAAAGGCAGCTCCCGAGGGGCTGGCTGGGCTCAGCTCCAGGCTTTGTGACTGTGCACAGGGTCGCCGTGCTGCTTGGGTCTGGTCCAACTGCCCCTCTGTAATGATGTCAGGGGTAGGGCGCACCAAATGTGAGTGAGTGGGGCTGTGAGCCCCATGTGCCAGATGGCCAGGCCAGGCCACACCTCAGCTGCCCTGCAGGTTACAACACCTCGAATAGGGACAGGAGCCCTGGGATCTGCTGCTGTGGTACACAGAGTGTATTTATTTAGTACTTATCACCTTCATGTGGTGATTAGAAAGTGTGGGTGAGAAATATTTAGTAAGCCAGATGGTTTTTGCACTCAAGCTATTTCCTGGTTTGCGACCGGCCATCAGGGTTTGACAAATGGGCCCTGAGCCCACAGAGATTGAGACTCACTGCCGTAGACTTTGCCCAGGAGGGGTCTTGCTGCTCATCCTGGCCCAGGAGAGGGGGAGCCAAGGCAGTGCCAACCCCACCGGCCCTCTTGCCCTAAGGACTTCTGCTTTTTGCAGGTTGGCACCAGTCCTTAGTGAACAGGCAAGCTCAGGTGCTGGCCAGCCGGCCAGGGTGTGTTGTTACCAGTCTTTGAATTCTTGGTGTGTGTGTGTCCCTTGTTCTGATTGTCACAAAAAAATTTATTCGGCTTCCTACTGCCCGCCTGCCCAAGCCAAAAGCAACACGCCTTGACCAGCAAAACAGGCCTCTGGTCTTTGCCTACCCAGGGGGGAAAGCTCTATTAAAAACTGGGCTCCTCCCCCTCCAACCAACCTCCCCCTAAGTCACATCTCGGGGCTACTGCTTCGATCTGTCCCTTGAAACAGCAGCTTGCTCTCCCTGTCCCCTTTCAGTGCAGTGCCTGGGTCCGGAATTACCCTTGCTGGACTCAGCCCCAGCCGTCTGACTTCACAAAGTCCAGGCTGGCAGTTCCTCAACTGGTCCCTCCCCGGCCCGATCAGCCCGGCCCAGAGGCCAGCCATGGCCATTGGCAACTTGCTTCGTTTGCTTTCTGGCTTGTCTCCGTCCCGCCTTATGGGCGCACGAGGCCCATGTGTTTCTGGGGGCGGGGGAACAAGGCACCAAACCGGATCTGTTTCTCCAGGCCCCGCCCCGAACCTGTCCGACCGAGTCTTTGCCAGGCTCGGGGTGCGGGAGGAAACCCGTCCCGAGCTGTGCCGCGATCGGATGGGACAGGGCCCAATGGAAGGGCTGTGAGCGCCCCGGAGCAGACCTACTTCTCGGAAAGTACTTGATTAGTACTTTTCTTGGCTTGTCAAAGTTCCCAAAAGCCCCGGTTCAGCCCGGCCCATGTATTCCCCATGGCGAGGGCCCGGCAGAAAGTTAAGATCCGAAGGCGGTTGGGTTTGTTGCTCCGATCGAGGGACTTTCCCGAGTGAGCCCCGCGTAATAGCGGCGTTCAGAGAACAAACACCCACGCGTGGGGGTGGAACTAGGCCCCGTTAGGAGCGGTGGGCTAGATAAGCCGGCGAAGTCCGAATCTAGGCGTGGAAAGCTGGGAAGCGGGAAGCGAACCCGCCCAGCAAACGGGAAGGGGGCAGCGGTCCTGGGAGTTACAGCTGTGGCGGGATTACAGAGCCCACGCCGCGCGTGGAAGGGATTTGGGGTTACTGCCAGGCAGCGCCTTGCGGGGTGTGACGGGGACGGAACCCAAACGCGCCTTTTCTTACAAGCGGTCAAAAAAAAAAAAGTCCCCTGCAAATGTCACCCGGCAGCTTGGGAGAAGTAGCGTTTCTGCTTTGTAAAAACCTTGCAGGCTGCTTTCCCCTCGCTTCCTGGGCTGCCCTTCCCTAGCCTTTGGGTGGTGGCCTCAGACGCAAACGCCCTGCTAATCTGCTAGAAAAATGCGCAGTAGCATTGCGGAGCTAACGTACTTCTCGGGAAGTACTTTTATTTTCCCGTTTCCCCCTTTAACACAGAGCGCTGAAAGACAGACAGACAAGTGCTTTCGCAGTTCAGTGTGCTGCTCTGGTCATGACTGGGTCGCTTTCCCCGTAATTCCAACGTGAAAACCTCCCAGGGGGGTTTGCTGCAGGTCCCAGTCCCGAGCACAAGCGCTCTGCCATTACAAACCCATTAGGTGCCCTTTACTATCATTAATATGCACAACATCCCGTTGCTAATCGCAGAATCTGTTTTGTTTCATTCAGCCTTCCGAGCACAAGGCAAAAAGAAAGGAAGACAGGAAAACGCGTAAAAGCTTCCTAAAGTAAACTGAGCAAAATCAAAGCGGATTTTCTATAACGAGAAAAACCCTTAAAAAGCGAACCGGGAGTCGGATTTTCCTGGGGGGGGGGGGGGGAATAAAACCAGCAAACCCCCTCCCCCCAGAGGCCATCAGTATGCAGCAGACAGAAGTGTAAAGATTTGCATAGTTAGTTCTCTGGAAAGGTGGCATGAAATGAAGTTACTAAAACAATCAAGTGCAGTACAAGGAGCTGGTGGCTAAACATCCGCAGCTGGGCCGGTGGGTTGTCTTGAGAAGTCAGGGGGAAGCGCTGGGCAGCGCAGTCTATTTGCAGGGGCGGCGGGAGTGGGGTGTTTCCAAACGCCCTGACCTGTCTTCCCTCGAGCCCACCTAAGGAAAGCGCCAGCCTGGCTTCCCCGCCACCTCGCTTAGTGCCCGCGTGTATTGATAGGAGCCTCCCAACAACAAAATGAGCTTGTCACAGATTGTCATTAAGCCTTCAGTAAAACAATGAAGACATTAGTTTGATCCCCCCCTCCCCCCGGGCGAGGTGTTAAGGGAATAAAACAATCTGCGCCACACGGGTCCTATTGAGATTAATGAAAAAATTATGCAGATAAAAAATCTCTCATTTTCATTTTCCTGGGCCAGGGCTCTGCAGCCCGCATCGCATTGCACCTGATGATTTATTAAAGTAATCTGCGGGGATAAGCGCCAATGTCCGCCGCTCAATCTTGTCCCAGCTCATTTTCTAAGTAATTGTTTCTCATTAGTCTGGATAATGTTTTAATAGTATTACCCATAATTTAGTCATCCAAGAATTAATAACAGAGAGGGCCGGGCAAAGGGGCTGCTCCGCGGACTCGAAGCAGGTAGTCTTTAATTAATCAGATTAGCCTCCAGCGCCTGGCGCGGTAATAGATCACCCCGCACCAAGTAGGGGATGAAATCCCTCCAGCCGGGCGGGGGAGCGGCCTTTGCTGCTCAGCCCAAACCAGCGCCGCCCCTCTGCGCAGGGGGCGCTATTAGCCGGGGGCGGAGCTTTGCTCGGGCTCTGACCCGCGGGCTGCAGCTCGGTGCTTGGGCTCCGGGCCCCCTGGGGCCCTGTGCCCCCGGGGCTGGAGCCATTGCAGAGCGGCTGGGCAGCGTCTGGCAGCTCCCGGCGCGGGGCCCTGCAGAGGGGGGCGAGGCGCCATGTTAGGGGGTTTAGCGGGAAAAGGGCGAGTCTGCATGGAGCAGGGCGTGTCAGAGCCAGGGGCTTGGAGACAGGAAAGGGACCGGCCGCCGCCCTGGCCTGCAGCTCCCGCTCCTCTGGCCTGCCGCCTGGCTCTATAGCCCCAGCCAGTGCCCGGCCCTGCAGCAGCCTGTTCCCCTGGCCTGGCTCTTCACCTGCCAGCCACCGGCCAGGCCCTGCACCTTTCCCACCCCTAAGAAAGTCTTACCCCCAATCCCCAGCCAGCTCGCCACCCGCAGCTCCCCAAGCCTCTGGACTGGCTGTCACCCCCGTCCGCTCCCGCTGCCCTGCAGCCAGCACCTGCTGGGCTCCAGCTTTCTCGCAGCATCTCCTCGAGTCCTGCAATTTCCCGGAACAGGGACTTATTCCCTACAGCAGCTCCCCGTGCCCCGAAGCTCTCCCAACCCCGGGACAGGCTCAATCACCCTCCCCGCGCTACCCCGCCCCCCCGGGCTGTGTCACGGGCAGGTTTGTGTCCCTTCATCTGCCTAGGGCCAGGCTCTTTCCCTCCAGCCTGCCCCACTCCCGCCCTGTTAGTGCCGGGGCAGGGAGGGCGCTGTGGTTTTCTCGCCTCCCTCCCTAACCAGGTCGGGCTGGATCCCTCCCTGCGGGCGGCTGCACCTGCAGTCTCCCGCCCCGGCAGCCCCTCTCCGCCCACACCGGGACTTGTTCTACAGCGATCCCCCCGCCCAGCCTCCCAGCCACTGCCCGTGTCTCCGCCTGGCTCCTCTGGCCCGAGGCAGCCCAGCGCGGGAGAGCCGGTACCGTCGGCACAGCCCAAACCCAACCCGGGAGAACCGGCCCGAGCGGAGGGGAGGCTGGCAGAGGACGAGCCCGGCCGCCAGGCGGGTTTTAGTAGGAGGCAGAGGCAGGCCCGGTGCAGACCGTGGAGCTCCGTGGCTGGGAACTAGCGAGCGGGGCCCCGGTGTAAGCAGCGGCCCAGCAGCTCCCGGGCGGGCCAGGACTCAGCTGCCGGTCCGGGCCCGGGGCAGCGGGCGAGGCGCTCTGGGAGCAGCAGGATTATTTCCCTCCCGGCCTCGCCAAGGGCCGCAGCGCAGCGGCCGGGGGCTGAGCCGGCTCCGGGGGGCTTTGGGCTCCCTGATCCCGGCAGGGCTTGGAGAGGACGCTACGAACGGGGGGCGGCAGCTTGGCTGCGCTAAGCGGCGTGTCCCCAACGCGGGGCACGTTGCTGCCCCAGCCGGGCGCTGCGCTGGGCCTGCTCCCGCTTCCGGGCTGCAGCGCCCCGGATCCCCCCCGGCTCAGCCCCCCGGCCCGGCCCGGCTCGCAGGGAGGCGGGGCGCTCGGAGGGCGGACTGGGCTGGTCCGGCATTGCCGTCGGAGCGGCCGAGGCGGGGGTGCTGCTCCTGCCCGCCCCTTTCCACGGGCTGGGGGCTGAAGCGATCTGGGCCGCTGCCCGGCTGGGCTTTGCCCTGGCGCGCCTGCACCGCCCGACACAGTTGCTTAACCCCCAACACCACATTTAAAAACGTGTTTGCAGCGAAGGGGGGAAAAGCTTATCCTAGGGACGGAAAAAACCCCAAGCATATGGGAGGAAAAAGCGACGGTGCCTGCCAGCTCCAGCAGTAAACGGGCGATGGAGGCGGTGAAAAATGAAACTAAAAACAACTGTTTTCTATTTACACATTTAAATAAACAGAACAGCCTTCCCCGCGGTGTTTGTCTAAGTGCAGCAGCATTGCTGCTGGGTAGGTCATGAAAAGGGTGGTGCATAGTTTAAAACTTCCCATTCTGGTAATTTCTTAAAGAACAGTCGTTCATAGTCCGAACACAAAAGCTCATGATTTAATGAGGAACAGAAACAAAATCTCTGATTGTTGGTGTTTCAAACTTCATTGGAGTCCTCTGGCAACCACAAGTTGATCCTCTGCAGCTTCAATACCCTTTAGCCGTCGATATAAGAGTACATGTTGAATAGAGAACAATGGCTGGTTGTTATGTTTATTTACCCTTACTACAAGCTGGGTTAACCTCTTCAAAACAGCTTTGCTAAGCCCGTTAACCACACGGCCCATATGACCTGTAGCAGTATCTCTAATGTGATGCAAATCTGACTCGAGACCATATGCACAAGTTCTGCTACATTGTGTTTTCGAAAACTCTGCAAGTTTATTGCCGTCCAACCCGTCCCGGTCTTTACGTTTCCAGGAGGAAATGGGCTGAATAGCAACCACTTAAAAAACAAAATCAAGAGTCTCGCCTTATGGTACATTCATTTTTTAATGACTGTTGTACATTTATAGGAGGGGGGAACCCCCACACAGGGAAATGATTTTCATAACAATTTCAACTATTTAATAATTATGCATGAGTTTAATTCGAAAAAGGACTTCTACTCTGTCAAGGGGGCGGGGAAAGGCACAGACAAAACAAGCATTTGAGCTGATTTTTGTTTCATTTGTTATTTTAGAAGAGCTTATTTTCATCACAGCCCAGATGTTGCTGCTGTCCTTCGGTGAAGTCATAATCCTGTGTTTGTAATCATTATTGTGATGTCATATGCCCAGCACTATGACTTCACTCCAGGATCCAGGAGGACGAGCACTGAAGCAAGCACTAATTTAAATCATACACAGTCGTGGTAATTAGCAAGTCTGGCAAGAAAAATTATGTCAGATCTGCGGAAATGTAAATGGAGTTCTGCTCAACTCTGATGTATTTACATTTTCCCAAAGTATTATAGTCATTCTTTAAAACTGCTTCTCTGCCCACATGGTGAGAGCTTCATTTAACAGATCATTTTTTCTTGATGGCTGTGGCAAGCGTAACAATGTTCTGTGCCTGTTTCAGTAATGGCATGTCTATCATACTCCCATGGAAAGTAAAGGCTCCCTGGAAAACAGAAAATACAAACTTCATGAAAGAACCTTTAAAATGATAGGTTATTTTGTTTTTTATTTGGTTTTTTTACAATCCATCTGTAAAACAAGGAACATTAGATCCCACATGAATCAAACTGATTCTTCTTGTATAGCCTTCACAAAGAGCCAAACTAAAGGGGGGGAGGGTTTCAATGTTAAAAGGAGGAGGAAAAAACCACATTTGATCACACTGTGCGGGAAAGAGCGTGTGTATTTAACTCCCAATCTGAAAAAACAGGCAGAGAGCAGAAATGATCCACATAGTGGGACAGGTGAATTTCAGAGCACGCTGCCGATTAGCACAGACAATATGACATGGGAAAATAGCCCTTACTAGCTCTAAAAGAAGTGGAAGCTTGGTACAAGAAGACAAACTAACAGCACAGAATTGGGCCCCTTTTATAGCAGAGATTAGACCATCTTCACTCATCACACAATAGTGAGCTGGAACAGCTAAGGGCCTTAGTCTACATTCAGCAAGGCTTGAGATGAGATGATTTCTAACTAATTATAGCATCATACTAGTAATTCTTTCCCTGGCTATGACAAATAGTGACACCAACACCTAGCCCCCTTCACTTTTCATTTCACAAAGTGTAATGTAACAACACTGTGCCCAGGTATCACATTTTTCCATACGTAGAACTCAGAGCTAGTTACAAGTGTGGGGAAGCATTATTATCCTTTGGGGAAACTGAAACAGAGATCTTGGCCCCTAGACTTTTTGGGGGAAACCTCTTCCAGTTAGAGCTCCATAGGTGAGACCGTTAGTTTTCAGGGCCTTGTGCTGCTGTTCCAGAGCTACTGGCATTGCTCCTTTCTCCTTCCCATATGGCTAGCAGATTATGTCCATGTTCAGCAAATGGATTTCTAACAATGTAGAGCAGGGGTCTCCAAACTTTAGGAGACGAGGGCCACATTAGATTTTTGAAGGGGCTTCGCGGGCCGGCTTTAGGGAGTGCGGGGCCTGATTTCGATGGGGCCCTGCCGCCGAAATACTGCCGAGGTGGCAGCAGCGTTTGAGCTGCCGCTGAAGTGCTGCCGAGGCAGCAGCAGCAATTGGTTGGGGGGCCGGACAAATTGAAGCCGCGGGCCAGATCCGGCCCTCGGGCCGTAGTTTGGAGACCCCTGATGTAGGGCATGCTGTATGTGACTATTGTGCACTACTGGAGAATTTACCAGACTATGTTCTGCACAGGTTTGACCAAGAGTGTCCGAACAGTGACTATCCCAGAGTCAGAGCAGATTTTTGAGTAACTTTTAAATTTTATCAGTACTTAGCTTATGTTACAGTTAGTGTTAATATGAGATGAACAAGCTGTAGTTTCATCTCAACTAAAAAAAACCTTGTATTAAAGAGCCCAAAACCTGACACCCCCCTCCCCATTTAAGATGTTTTAATCTCCTTTTCATTTTATTAAACCCATCAGTAAATTCTAACATTTTGTGTTGAAGAAATAGGATTTCGAAGCTAAAAAGCTTTGCAGCAAGACAGCCCCAAGTGATATTGCAAGAATCTGGCTTCCTGCATCTGTCAAAGGCACTTCTGGCATTTTTTTTTTAACATAGACAAAACAAGCTAGCAGGATTGTTATTTCTACCTTTTACAATGGCTAAAAGTGAGCTGGGCATTTCACACAACAAATTAAAGGATGTAGCCCCTTCCCAGAAGATCTTACATGTAAAGGCTCTGGTCCTGCGTTGTGTAGTGGGCGGTGTGTGTGTGTTGTTGCTGCATGCACTTAGAGCTCCACTGAAATCAATACAGGACCATGAACTCATTTTAGATTTCACTAATGATAGCAACACCAGGGAGGGGATAGAGTGAAGAAAGACATTTCTGTTTGGTTGTGTTTGGGAGCGGCCAGGGGAGTTGAGAGTGAAACAAACTAATGCTTATTATTTTCTTGTTACAAGATACAGACTGATAATGAAATTGAGAAATCCAGCAAGTCAAATTATAACATCTAGCATTTTCCAAAAATGATTATGGAAATGTGTTGTTCCAGTGGATCCCAGCCTCATACCTTTAACTCATTCAAGCAATATTACATTAAATATCTCATCAAATTACGGCATAACAAAGCAAAATTTCATCCTTGCACACAGTCACTTATACAGTTTATCATTCTATAAATCGACACTCAATTTTTGAACTATTAGTCTAATTATTCTCTTCTAGTCTATTATATTCGGGGTTTCATATCCTGTACATTATCCTGGAATTTTAGCAGGATTTGGTAAATAATAGGCTGATGGTGATGACATCATCATTCAAATCAAGCAAAAATTCAGATGAAAAATGCTTCAAAAATGTCTTTACAAATTGCTTAGAACTCTGTCGGCCCTATGTAAATAATAAATAATCTTCCTATTAACAACATTGCAGTCATTTACAGCTTCATTATTAGCTATTTTAAAAAGAACATACGTAGATAACCATAACTTAAGTTTGTCAACTGCTGAAAGCAGGAATTAGAAATGAAGCAAACATTTAAAGATGTATAGTTTATTGCTTAACTACTTATTCAGCATAATACTATGGAGTGGTTGAGGTACTAATTTATGCAAAACGTATTTTTGTTAAATGAAAGTTTATCTTACAACTGTATCTATTTTTCTATAAGGAGTCCGTTTAATAATAATTTGGAAAAAAGTCAGTGTTCCAAAGATTAATTCACATGTAGCATAACAGTGATAACTGGATTTATATTATGTGTTCTTTTAAAAGGGACCAATTTAGTAAACAGCACACTTGCCCTGTTATCACTAAAATAATAGGTTAGAGGTTTAAAGAGGGAAAACAAGAAAATAGCACAGATGCACATGAAAACAAGAGGACAGCTTTCGGTGTGCAGTCCTCTCTATGTGCATAGGTAACTTTGATAGATATCAATCAGAATTCTACACATACATCCAGAGGAAAATGTCTGTTTTTCCTACATGAAGTGGGAGCAGAGGCAAGCTGGTTTCTTTGTTTATTCACTCTGAGGTTTAATTTCTTCCTGCTAATTTGCAATAGTGAGCTAAAATCCAGAAAAAGCAACCAGTTTGAATATATTCTATTCACCATAGCTCTTTCCACTTCCAGTTTTCTGCAGACCGGCAATACCAGTAATTATGGTATTACCCTACATTAGCCTTTCTAATTCCACTAGATGGAATTTGCCTTTTTTTTTAAAAAAAAAAGTCCTTTTATTTCCCTTCACATTAAGATAAAGACAAGAAGTTTTTTTTATAAACACCACTGACTTCAGTCAAGTTACACTAGAGATTCATTTAGTCCCAGATCTGAATCTTCTTACTGGCAAACATTCCTAATAAGCTCACATTTCTAGCCTATACTTAGTTTTCTAGTAGTTAAAATGCTCTACCAGAATGCAATTCTTACTCAAAATTGAAATATCCTTAAATGACTGGTGACAAGTGGGGCTTCAGATTGCTCGTGTTCTACAATACATTCCACACCCTCCACAGAGCCAGAATAAGCCATTCAGTCTTTCCCCCAGTATCTGAGTGAGATAAGTTTATAATTTTTAGCATAAATAGATTCCAAAAGGTCACTTGGTGATAGTGCTGAGGAAACCTTTAAGGTTTGGAGATTCAGTGTAGATGTCTCTTGGAATTTGAGCATTTCTCCTTCTTTTCCTCTTCAATAGCCTTTGGAGTCCTCTCTTTCTCTGCATCCCTCCGATAGCATCCCCTAGCCCCTTACTCTCTCTCTTTCCATAAGCCTCTGTCCTCTCCTTTCCTGCAACCCTATGCTTGCTATAGTTGTGTGATGGGTTACAACCACAGGCTTTTTGAGGAGTGGGTGTGTCACTGGGAGCCTAAGAACTATTAGTTTACAATATATATAGTTTTTCTTAAACAATTCATACAAATGAGACACCAGTTCTAGGCACAAGGAACTCAAGCCGTATGGTGACTTCCTCTGGAGATTTCAGGTGTTTGTTTCGTATTCAGTGCACATAGTCTTAAAAATTCAGGGCCTAATTCTCCTCTAACACCTGTGAAGATAATACAGTTACACTGGGTAAAACTGATCAGAGAGGAGAACCAGGCCTTCGGGTGCATGCTTATAAAACGCATACCTGTACATCTCTTGCACTTTGTTAGGGACAGAACTACAGCCATGTTGGGCAGGCTTACTTCTGCTATATCATCCCTGGTGAGCATGGTGATTTATAGATGGATAAGTCAAGGTCCCTAGCCTGAAAGGATGACAATGCAAGGGCCAGACTGCCCTGAATGTAATGATTGCAACTGTTGGTGGCCCTTACAGGGACTGTGTGAGAAGAGGGATGAAGTGACTCCTGGCTCCTTCCTCCTACTGAACAGCCAGGCAAGGGCCAGTCACAATCTTGCCCTACATGTGTTCAGAAATCCTGCACACATCACAACAGGGAACTTGGAGTCGCCACAAGATCATAGAAACTAGGGCCTAAAAAAGTGAGCCCAACTGCATGTAAGGCAAACATATGATACAATTTCAGTTCCAGTGTGTAGAGAAAGTCTATTGTTTTCTTTCAGGAGGTAAATCATCCTCTCTCTCTTTTTTCCTATTTCTAAGCAGCTAACAGACATTTTCTGCTTGCTTTCACAAGCGTGGCAGCTTTTCTGCCTCCATACGTGTGCAATCGTCATAGTTTTTATTGTTCTCTCTTAGTCCCTGTTTATCAATTTCCTCTTTTTTAAATACATTTTTCCATTAGAAATTCACTAAAATTTTAACCTTCCCTCTCTGAAATTAACTGCCATGTCCTTACTGATGCAAAGGTCAAAACTGGTGATGTTACATTTCCATTTTATCCATCAGAAAATGTCCCATCACAGGGTGGTGCTATTTTGGCACTACACCCAACACATGCCTGATCCAACACTTTCCACTTGCTGATTGGCCGTACCATGTACTAGACTTGCTCACATCACCACTCTTCTGGGCCCACTTGGAAGAGTCTGTATGCAGTGTAGAGAAGTGCTGTGAAACATAGTTTTGTTAGCTCCAAAGCCTTTTGGGTGTAGAGCTAGGGAAGCAACAATGCTGGCAGGTCTGACACGGGATTTCTCCACTGGCAAGCTGGGAATGCAACACAGACTATTCCTGCTGCCAGCATCAGAACTGGTGTCTGGGTCAGAACTGGCTGGTGTTGTGCTACTTTTCTGCCAATCACAGAACATCACCGACTCCCCATTCAGGCACTTTATCTAGGCTTATTTAGGGCCTGACCCTCTCAGGGGCTGAGAGCCAGCTGCAAAGTGCCAGGCATCCTCAATTCTCATTGACTTCCATGGTATTTGAGGACACTTAACATCTCTTTGGATTGGGCTCTCAGCAAAATGGCTCACTTCCTTGGCTCACTCCCACTCCTTCGTCTCCTTTTCCTCAGATCACCCTGCTCTATAACCTGGGAGTAAACCCAGGATTTCCTGATTATCCAAACCTCACTTTTGGAGAGTTGATGTGATTCTTTAAGCTGAAGTGATATTTAATAACATCTGTGGAAACAGAGTACCTAAAGCTTCAGTAAATTAGTCCCCAGAATATTTCTCATAAATCTTACACTAGAATAGGGGGAAGGAAAATAACAAAACGAAAAAAACCAAGACAAAACAGAAAAGGAGGGTCATGCTCATTCTGCCAAGGTCAGATCATGAATGATTGTGAAATGATGGCCCTATGAAAGCACCATGACTTGCACATCATAAACAAATATCCAATTTCTTTCCAGAGTATTTAAATATGGGTGTATTTTACAGGATTACCCAAATGTCTTGTGGCCACAAGTAGGAGAAATGTGGTTGGCTACACATTTTAGGTAGGGTCATATGACCTTTTTGGACTTTCCTTTACTAGGTTCATTTCAAACAACACAGCATACATTCCATTTTCATTACCAAAACCTCTCATTAGAGCAACAACATTCGGAATGTCCTAAAGGGGTGTGGTGTTACAAAGAATGGGACCCGGTCTGCACCCAGCAGCTTCTACCACGTCAAAGCTGCAGGAGCTCCTCATCCTGCCTGGGTTGACCAGTTGTGAAAGCAGAGCTTGGGGGAGGGGTCGCATGTGTTCCCCTTCCCAAAGGTGGAGTCTCTGACTCTGCTCAGCCTGAGTGCCATATGTGGCATTCAGGCACTGGGAAATGTCAGGGAGCAGAGTATAGCCAGCTCTTCCTTGATGTTCCACTCAGGGGGAGTGGAGGTGGTTTGTCCCTAACAGACTAACAGCTGGGGAGAGTCTGCACGGCCCTCCAAGTCTCAAAGATATTTCCCTTGCTGATAGGTCTATAACAGAACTCAGACAGAGAGAGAAGGGGGGCAACTTGGGAGCTGCACAGAGGTTGACGTAATTGTTAAGTCCTCTGCAGCTCCAGCTGTATGGGGGATGGACGAGGTTATTGATACACACAGGGCTGTGTGGGTGGGAACAGGGAGATTATTTAGGTGGCTTCCATGTCTCCTGAGAAGCTCCACAACTCATACCTGCAAAGCAGGTATATTCCCCTCCTCACATCCTTATACCTCAGGCTAGCGTTCCTAGACTGCAATGGGAATAGCCTGTGCTACAGAGCCTGTTGGAGCTTATGTGCCGCATCCCACCCTGTAAACTGGGCCTACATTTGGGCCCAATGAATTTATAATGAAATTTTATATTCTCTCAAATAGATAAAATGTTTTAAAAAACAACAGTAATTTATGTGTCAAGTGTGCAGTGGCGAGTGGGATCCTAGTGGGTCTACTTTGTATTCAACACTAGCCCAAAGTGACTTGGAGGATGGGGTTTAGGGTACACTCAGCAGGTACCAAGAGGAAACAAAGCTGGAAAGGAATTTTTAAAAAGAGAGACTAATTGTAGCAAGTTCTCAGATGAGACCAACAAAAATGATAAGGTTTAGAAAATAAGGCCTGTGAAAAAAAGAATTGAGCATGGTGAGTCTAAAATAATACAGAGACAAAAGTGACAGACTACGAATAGGCAGAGGGATATTATAAAGAGGACAGAGAGCAATTATTCTCACTACTCGCTGTCAAAACAAAAAGGAACAACATTTTTGCAGCAGGGGGACAATTTAAATAACATTTTAGGAAAAACTAACGGAATAAAGCATCAAGACGCAGTGGAGTTGCCATCAGAGATATTCAGGACTAAACTTTACAACGCATCAGTTTGGGTTTATGTTTGTTCTTATCAGGCCAGAGGACCCATTTTATTATGCCATTCATGGAGACATAAACCTGAGTTGATATCAGTGGTTTCTAAAAAAGAATAATGTACAAATGGTAGGACACTATGACTGTCTGTGGTTCTTGAACACTGGTACAGTGGCTTCTGGATATTCTGTCCCAATATGTCATCCTCAAAGATTTTCTTAACTTGTGACAAATGAAATATATGGAGCAGCATAAAGAGCTCCAGTGTTGGTCCATTGTGTTCCAAGACAAAAAGATTTCCTGATAGAAGACTTTAGTCTTATGCTCTTGGGGAAGTGAAGGTTTTCTTCTTTATCACAATAGCATCTAAGAAGTTTTACCTTATGAAATACTTCGGTTTGGTAAATAGCTTGGTAAATTCAGATTTCCACCTCACGGAAACATCATAAATCTTTTTTTTACTGTCAGAAATACTCTATCCTTTTTTGCAGGTTAGTTTGGCTGGACTCAGAGTGGATTGCCATTCTGTTGAGAGAAAATCTGTATCTGGAGGGGACAAAAATCCTCTGTAGTTCATTTTCAATCAATTTTGCTTCTTGAGATCCCAGAGCAACTTTGGAAACTAACTGTGATTTGGACCTATTTCCCTCATGGAAAATAAAATCAGTCAGGCAGATACTGGGTCTGGTAATCAATGCTTACTTTAAGGAGGATGGTAAAATGCCACCTTCCATCCACCAAGTCTTCATTAGACCTTTGCTCAAGAAATCCTATCTTGAACTCTGATCTTGTTAATTGTTCCTGGCCTCTAAACTGCTGTTTTTACAAAGTTATTGAGAAGGTAGTGCAGGACAGTTCTCATATAATCCAGAGTCTTCACATTTCCTTGATCTCTCTCAAAACAACTGGGGTATGGTACTTGGTGGCCTTCCCCAGTGATGGTATCCATGCTGACTCCTTTAAATATGGCAGCAATCTTTGATATAATTGACCGTAATGTTTTGTTGACTTGAATATGGCAGGGATGGACAGGATTGCATGTGAGTGGTTCCATTCCCTTTTCCCCCCCCAGAAAGATCCCAGAAGGTGGTGTTGCACAATTTCTCATGCACGCTGAGACCTTTCATACAGTATGTGGTGTTCTAAAGTTTATTCTTTCAATTCTCTTGTTCTACATGTACCCCTGGATAAGATAATGAAACAATTTGGGCAAGATGATTTAGTTGGGGTTGGTCCTGCTTTGAGCAGGGGGTTGGACTAGATGACTCCTGAGGTTTCTTCCAACCCTAATTTTCTATGATTCTAAGACTATCAGTCTGCAGGTGACTTGCCGCTCTATGTGTCTTTCATCTTACCCAGATAGTGTGGTATTTTATTTCCTTGTACCTAATTGAGACAAGAGATTGAGGCTTGGAAGAATGTGATTTGGGACTAATGCCAGTCCAGATAACAGAATACTAATTGTTTGGAGGTATGTAGGATAGTGACTGGCCTCACTACTGAAGGAGTTTGCTCAAGCTTTGTTAACAAGATTTGCAATTTAGGGATATTCCCTGATCTCTGAGAGCATATGGCCTAGGTGGCCAGTAGTTCTTTTGTCATCTGCATTTGATCTTTTCATGATCATCCATGTCCTTGTAACCACCTATCTGGATTACTGTAATGCTCTTGATATGAGGGATGCTACTGAAAACCACTCTCTAATTACGGCAGGTACAGAACATGGACATCTGCTTTCCTAAGCTGTAGCAAGCATATTACACATCAGCTCCAAATATTGTACTGGCTTTTTTTCTGGTTACAAATGAAATTCAAGTTGTTTCTATTGATCATCAAAGTCCTAAATTGTGTTTTGGGAATCAGCTTCCTGAAAAACTGTCTTTTCCACTATCTACTGTCTTGATCACTAATCAGCAGATGAGCTCTGACTAATGGTCCCTAGGTTTGATGTCCTCTTTGTCTCTTCTGTAAGGTACTTTGTGCAAAGACTTCAATCCCAATGGAGCTAGGGGATAGGCCTTTGACAAAAACCTGTAGAAAAACCAAACCTGGCTTCTGGCCTGTCTAGCTGGGAAAAAAATTGCCCTGTACCACATGGAAAAAACTGTCCACACCCAATAGAAAGCAAAATAATTATTATTTTGTGTGTGTGTACAGCATGGTCTGGGCCACCATGTCAGAGATGTCAACTCTTTCAGGAATACCCTACTATGAACCAGGTCAAGTGGGACCCAGGTATGGGGCATTACTGGATCCTGCTGAGTAAGGTCTTGGCATAAGGATAGAAGTCTTATATGAACTCTGCACACCAAGACCACTTTGGCCAGTTCAGGGTAACCAGGATGAAAGCAGTTTTGTGACCTTCAGTTTTCTTTAGGACCCTCCAATGAGTGGAAGAAGAGAAAGTTGCAAGTCAGGGGAAAGTTCCATGAAATGCTACCTAAAGGGGAGCACCTGGTACTGCATTTTGTTGCAAATGGGCAGGGCCGGCTCTTGCTTTTTTGCCACCCCAAGCAAAAAAAAAAAAGCCGCCCGGACTGCCGAAGTAAAAACCAAACAAACAAAAAAAACGGGCGGCCGAATTGTGCCGCCCAAACAATGGCCAGAATGCCGCCCCAGGCATGTGCTTCCTCGTCTGGTGCTTGGAGCCAGTTCTGCAAATGGGTATATAATTATAATTTATATAATAATATAATTTCAGCAAGAAACCCAATTCTTGCTGAAAGGCTTCTGCCTTTAGGACAATTCTTCTAGAATACTCTTTTATTGCTTTAGCCAGTCTGTTGCACAATTAAGGTGACCTGGAACCAATATGGCCTAAGTAAGAGGATGATGACCTCTACTCAGATGAACAAAAAAAAAGGAGCAGACTTCCCTAGTAGCGTTATGTTTTTCATGGTCTAGGTACACAAGTACTGCTGAGCAGATGGACGTTATGAAGATGTGCTTCCTTCGGATTAGACTTCTGAACACTAAGAAGGTTAATTTCTCTCTCTCTTTCGGCCTGTGTGCTAGCTCCTCACCATCACATCTGAGGCAATATGTAGTTAGTCTTGGACCTGGAGCGTTCATCGTCTTCCTCCATCATTCATTATGAGACCCAGTAAATTGAACAAAGCTCCCATACTGCTTGGGTAACCCAGTCCAGAGACTGTGTGAGAGTAAACCTGTTGTCAAAATAAGTAATTATGTAAGATCCTTTCAATGGAAGGCTGACTGTGAACACTCTCAGGCAGACTAAATGGAGAAGTGCTGAACTGGAAATATCAGCTAGCCAATGCACAACTCGTGTACTTCTGATGGGAAGGAAAGTAGGTGATGTGTAAGCAGGCATCGTCAAGTCTAGGAAATATTCCTGATTAATTGCTAGCTGAAAGATTCTATTTTAATCCCCTCTGAGGTTTTATGAAATTGTTCACCAACTTCCAAATCCTAAAAGAAAAAGAAAAAGGTCTGATATCTCTTTCTCTGAGGCCACAATGAATGTGGAATAAATCCATCAAAATCTGTTTGCCTGGGCCTGGGAACACTGTTCCCAACCCTGCAAACTGTTACACAGTTTACAGAGAAAGGAAGGGAAGACCACTGTTCTGGGAAGTAGAAGAAGCATGAGGATATTAAGAGGATACCCACAGGAGACTATGGAAGAAGACCCAGGAGATCAAAAAGATAACTTCCCACTGGGATTAAGAAAAAATCCTTAGGCAAAGTCCATGGAGGGAAAAAGTTGACTGTCTGAAACCTTTGCTCCTCTGCTTAGGGGCTCAGGAGAATGGCTTGGGTTTACTTCCAGGTACAGAAACAAAAGAAACGAGCACCCCTTTTCCCAAAAACTGGAACTATGCTTATGCTTGTCAGGGAACCTCCTGACTACAAATGGGTGACGTTTTCCTGTGAAAAAGGATTTATGCTTATTTTCAGAGAAGTCAACATTGGAAGATTAAATTTGTTGCCTGACAGGTCAGGTAGGGTTGAATCTAGATTTTCTTCCAAAAACTCCTTTCCAAAGGGAAAAACTATCATAATGAGCTGGGACAAGGCCCCCGCCCCTTTTCACTGATGAATCTCTACAACTTAATAAGTCACTAAGGACTGGCTGAAGATGTTTGGCAGGGACAGCTCTAGGCACCAGCCTAGGAAGTACATGCTTGGAGCGGCACATTATAAGGGGCAGCATTCAGGTCGATCTTAGGGCGGCACATTCCGCTCCGGCCGCTTTTTTTTTTTTTGCTTCGGCAGCGGCGCTCCGGACGCTTTTTTTTTTGCTTCGGCGGCGGTGCTTCGGCCGCTTTTTTTGTGTGTGTGCCTGGGGCGGCAAAAAAGCCAGAGCCGGCCCTGATGTTTGGGAAAGCCTGAGATGGTTCTGGTCAATATCTTTCAGTTTATAACAAGATTACGTTTCCTGTTCCTCTCTTCCCATCAGAGTATTTACAGTGAACCCCCCGCTCCAACGCTATCCAGGATTCTTGGGTAGTTTCTTTTAGCACACTTCTTTGATCTCTCTTCTGAATAACACAGCTACATAAGAGACTTTTGTTAATAATATTGACTATATTTTATGTGAAAAATCCACACCCCTGAGCGACGCCGTTAAACCGACCTGACCCCCGGTGTAGACAGTGCTGGGTTGACTGGAGACCTCGCTACTGCCTCTCGGGGAGGTAGAGTACCTACGCCAGCAGGAGAATCTCACACACACACACACACACACACACACACACACACACACACACACACACACACACACACACACACACACACACACACACACACACACACACACACACACACACACACACACACACACACACACACTTGGGAAGGCAATGGGAGTCAGATGCTACAGACAGACAAACAGCATCCTTACTGAGGGCTGGATCCCACTCCCACTGCAATCAGGGGAAAGACACTCACTGACCTCAAGGGGAGTTGGAGCACTCCCAAATACAAGTCCTAGCATGCAGATTGTTTCCAAGATACAGTAGCCTGGGTTCAAACTTTTCTAAACAAAGACTGTTATGACAAGGCCTTTGTGAGCAATTTCCTTGCAGACCAGATACTGTGTAAATAAAAGGATTCCAGGAAGGACCATAAAAGCTACTACATAGTTTGCCAAATCACTTGAGTTCACATATCATTCAGATGCCAAAAGCCTGCTAAGAATATTATCCATACATGGCACTATATATATATCATTCTTTCAGTTTAGCTCGGTGGAGCCTAAACCACTCAACCAAAATTGCACTTTAGAATTGTGAATTACTAATCCTCACTTTAAATTACACTTAATTTACATGTGACTTTCGAGGCAATATTTAGCTCTTTCTTTTCTGGTTGACCGATCAGGTTCCTTTAAAATATTTACCACTTATTATTTATGTAAAAGCTTAATTACACTTTTATTTGATCTTTTTGCACTCCATTTGTCATTTTTGCTTGATATCAGATTAAAAAACCCAACTCAGATGACTGGTAAAGACTCTTACAGAAATGATACTGTACCTAATATAGTATTTTCAACTCAGATTGCACAAGAGTATTCAATCTGAATATATTTTAAAACTAATTTACTATTTGTATTATATATAAACAACAAAAAGCTTCTTTGGTTTTTAAAGTATTTTTGTGTCAAATTTATCAGTCATGTAATGGTGGAGTAAGCTTCATTTTGGCTGAGAAAATGAGGGTACATGGTAAAGTGTAATATGGTTATATCAAAAGGAGAGCTGTTTTTTCTTACACCCTATTAATAGCTTTTCCCGCTACCTCCAGCCTGCTTTTTTGGAGTGTAAGTTATTCATTTTGTAAGCCATGTGGGCCAGTTTCTGCCCTCATTTAATTTAGATTTGTATTGCTTTATTATCTCCATTTACTACAGTGGAGCTACTCCAGATTTAAACCAGTGAGAGCAAAATTTGGCCTACTGAATGCCACATAAGTGCAAGATACACTATCTTGCTTCTTGAACCCAGTCTATAATCAAGATTTATTTTATGCCACTTTTAGACTTTCATTAACTTTCATTAGGGGTTGTACCTGAATGTAGTCCTAAGAATCATATGTCACAGAAATTGCACAATGCATTTCTCTTTGAAAAATTACTGAAGCTATATTATAATAATACTTTGCTTTCATATAGCACTTTTCATCTGCAGATCTCAAAGCCCTTTACAAAGAATGGTGATTTAGTTCAACAATGTCCAAATCAGACACAAACAAAGTACAAACACAAATGACACACCAGGTGGAGGTCCAGTTTTTGTATCAGTGGTGTATATATTGTGTTAGTCATTCCCTTTTTTCATTACCTATGTGTAGGACCCAATTCTGCTACTTTTAAAAAGTCAATGAAAGTTTTGTCGTTGGCTTCAGTGCAAACAAGACCATGCCCATAATGTTATTCCAAAGAATTTGGGCTAGCAGAATCGTTTTTTTTCTCTCTGGGGACTAAAATACCCTAGAGTCCACCTGTGATCTAATTCTTACTAACCTCTGTTCTCAAATGCAGGGACCACTATGTTAAAGCATTTTAATTTCCAAGATATAGATAGTAGTCTGATTTCAGCCTTTTCTCAAACAAAGATTTCTGTGACTATTGTATCTGTCAAACTGTGATAAATTATGAGAGCTGATTATTGTATTTTAATGCAAACTATTGTTGACTAAGGGCATCAAACTTTGAAACCAATTAACAACAAACTGTGATCCTAGAGGTTGAAGACCAATAATTTATCTGTGAGCAACCTAGCCACTCAAATCCCTTGCATTTATTTTTTCCAGGCTTTCAGTTTTGATTAATATAACAAAACACATGCAAGACTGAACAGTATGAACCACAGCTATATTTTTGGCCCTACTGACATGCAAGTTCTAATTTAATAAAATAAAAAGAAAAGCAGGAGTGATGTTTCACTTTCTGCACATTAGGATTTCTAAAAGCAATATATGGAATATTTCTTACAAGATGGGATGGGAAGAGTTATTATTGTAATTTTAACATCTCTCTACGACACACAGCATGAGATCCCTCCTGTGAGCCACCTTTGCTCTGGAAAAATTAAGTAATCAGATTGTTCAGGCTTTTCTTGGCTACACATTTATAATACAGCAATAGAAACTCAGTTAAGAAGTTTGCAGGAAACATTGTACACAGCAATCTATTTACTAATTTTTTTCTTATGAAAATGTAGTAGTATTTAAACGTTAAGAATTCCAGCCAGGTCACAAAATAACTTGCCTACCCAGGGGTGGGTTGTTTTTTTTTGGGATAGATCTTTATATGCAAAATATATAGAAACGTGTAAACTGGTTAGTAAAGAAGCAAATCTATATTTGCCAAAGCGTTATAGAAGCTTCTAATCTAATTAGAAAGCACTTGTTACAATAAAACTTTCATAAAGTGCTGATCTAATCAAGAAACCAGCATTTTGGGGACAAACTACCATTAAAATAACACTTCTAAATCAAATTAGAAAAGTAATGCTTCCATAATGCAGGATCTTTAAATGCCATATATGTAAGGTTTTTGTAATTTTATGCTGCTAATATTGTAAATTAACATATATCCCTCACCAGTTATACAATTTACAGGTGTACTCTTTTGATAGGCTTTTGACATTAAATTTATATGGGCTCATGAGGTACAAGCCGTAAACATAAATATTCTGCTGAGTCTGTCATTTGAATGTTTATTATTTAGCTGCTTATTATTTCCCTGAAAAAAACCACCGCTGGCATTGTGTATACCCAGCAAAATGCATTTGTAAGATATGTAGTGTGTATGAATCAGAAAAATGTGAAAAATCACACATGCATGTTCTCTCTCTGTTACTTACATTAAGCATAGACATAATGGGAACAGAACAAAGAGACACAGAAAGATAACATATGATGGTGACCTGAAACAATTATCCAGGCTGGCACCCAAATATCATAGTGATGGACATGTTAGTAGATACCGTAGACAGTGAAGGGCAGACCAGTAACTTTATTCTAATAATAAATTATTATTCTAATAGCTTTATTCTGAAGTGTAGGCATAAATGAATCACAAATCTGCTATGACCTTTCTAGAATTACTAATATGCAATCTTTCTTGCATTAGAAATGTGTGCAAATGGGGAAGATATAACTTCCAAGGTATTTCTATACATCATAAAGTAAAGGAATTGATTGGGAATATTTATACTCTACCAGTAAAAAGTACAAATCTGTACATAGTCTTGTGTGCTCAGCTTTACTAAAGAAGATTTTTTTACTTATAATTATAATTATTTCGCACTTACATTTTGTACAAACACATTTCAGGCGTTTCAGTTTGTGTGCAACTAAATGTTGTGGACATCAAAACTCCCCTGGCTTTTTAACAGTCTCAGGTTTGGCTGTAACTAAGATAAACATACTTAGCTGCAACTTTTTTCTTTCAAAAAGAGGCAAACTGGATTATAGCAAATAACCTTTAAGATAATTAACTGACAATGCTGCAACTAGCATAAAATCTTCCTTCAGGCGACCCCTAATTTAAGTATTACTGGCACAAAGTGGAGACAGATTGTGCATCACCACCGCAATATTTACATAGCAGAAACCCACAGAGCAGGAAACGTGAGACTCAATGATGCACTAAATTAGGAACAATCATATTCTAGTGTTAATTTGCTTTCCACTCTATCCAAATCTCAGGTCCAGAAATTGGTACAAATACACAGAAAACGTTCCCACTTTTAATTATTAAGAACCACATTTGGCAAACAGTTATGCACATAAGTAACTTTATTCACACGTGTAAGCAGTTGCAGAATCGGACCCCCATAACTAAAGACATTTAATCAGATTTTTTTTAAAATAAAGAATTTCAAATCTATTTATTTCTTCCCACAAGTAATACCAAAGCAAGCAGGATGTATTTTTTTCTTCCATGCTACCTGTCCTTTGATTGCAAATTATTTTCATATGACAATATCATCATGATTTCTGTGAAATAATTTAATAGTATTTTTAATTCCGTAAGCAGCAAATCATTTTATTTAAAGGATAAAAGTTGACAGGTAGGAGAATAAAGAAAGTGTATTTGTAAATGTATTTGAGAAGTTTCATATTTATCGTGAATATTCTAGCTGAATTCTACCTTGACATACATTTTGCTAATAAAATCATAAGTTACTGCATACTTTTTATTGTAAAAACAAACACTCCCCACTACATGCTTCAATTTTTCTCAAATTTAAATATTATTCTAACTAGTATTTTATATGTGGTATTAACAAATTATTTACCTTTCCTAATCGCTGATGGTCTTCGAAAGCAGAAATCAGTTCTTGTGCCCACTTTATTTTTTCAGGACTTGGAGAGAACTGTTCCTGGACAACAGCAATTTGGTTAGGGTGAATCACCTGCTTACCTACAAAGAAGATTAATAACACTAGAATCATGCATCAACAAACAGATGTTCAACAAAATGCTCCAACCACTTGAGGCTCTTAAATGCCTCATAGACTTTATGTTAAATAACTAATTATCTGACTAGATTCCTTGTATTATTAAACTGAACAACAATCTTTTGCTAGATGCTATATGAACAAATATAACTAAAACAGAAGTTGTATTCGTTACCATTCAAAAAATACAATTCTTTCCATCCATTTCAATCCATACATCTTCCTTTTGTCATTACAGGTGTAAGTGTTAGACAAATCTCATCAATAACAATTTAAATATAATATATCTTTAAATTATAGTTGTATAAATAATAGCATCAGAAACTGACAATTACTGTTTTATTGAAAAATTAAACAACTTGAAAATGATACTTAAACAACAAAACAAGCTATATTTCATTGATAGCTTTTTTAACTCTACAAAAAGATTAGTCTCTACATTCCCATAATTTGTTTATCAACTGAAAAATATTCAAAATTCTTCCCCCACCTGAATGATTAGTTAGTTACTGCTGGTGAATAATACTTTTCTTTTTGTTATTTGTTATATTAATGAACTAAAAAGTACTTAGAGGCTTAGATAGGCATCTTTTTATCCTTTCTTGCATAAATATATATATATATAAACATGATACAAATAAATTAATTTTTGCCTGTTAATTTTAGTATAGATTTTCATATTTGCTTGCTGAGTCAGATATTCAGTTTTAATTCATACTGTACATGCTTAAATTAAACAATGCCTATATTATTTGTTTTACATTTTCTAAAATAGCATTTTACAGTCTTAATTTTTTCAAAAGGAATTTTCACATGGTGGTGTGATTTTGCATGGTTTTTTATTTAAATTAATTTTAAAATGTTCAGTATAAAGAAATTGTACTGTAATATCCCTGTTTACTTAAATGTTCATGGAAGAGACTTTAATTTTCCTTTACATCAAATAAGAATAGTTACAAATTAGGGGACTGATCCTGCAAACCCTTAGTCAAATGAACAGTTCTTCCTCACAGAACTGGTCCCACGTTACTCACATGCTCAATATTGGAATCTCTCATGTGAGTAAGGGCTGCTCAGTCAGACTACCTGTGTACATGAAGACTATTCATGGCCCCAAACCTGTGTCAGGATCTGCTAGTGCAGACCCCCGCACCATCTGGTATCCAACTGATCCAATGGGACTCTGAATGAGTGCACAGGTCGATGCTCGTGGATCTCAATAGAGGATCAGGGTACATGTAAGTAAAAGTTTGTGGTACTGGGTCCTAACTGTGTTTTTTCCAGGTAGAAAAGCTATTTTAAAAAATTCCCATTTAAACTAAAAGATGGATACATTGTATATAAATAAATTATTTTATGTAATAATTCATATGTATTACTACAGTAATTAAGAATTCATTTTTAAATGATTTAACAATTAGAAAAAATATTTGCAATCATCAGCAATATAATATAAAATTTAGTGGTACATAAAAATAAATGTGTGAACCAATTTAGCTGAAGACATATTTTATAAACAAGCAAGAATTGTTCAGAATTATCACATTTGTTAGAAGAATTTGCCATAGAAGCTCAATTTTATTTTATTTTCTGTTACACAATCCTTTATTTACAATCCTCAGGGCATCCATATATTCAGATTCTGATACTCCAATCCACTATAGAAATAAATAATTTAAAATAGTTTAAATAGTTTAAAACTTTAAATACTTTAAGGACTATTTTGTTGGAAAGAAATTAAATGAACAGAAAATTTCTTTTGCTAATGTATTTAATTTTAATTGTGTTTAAAGATAATTTTTAATTAAATCAAAAGATAGCAATAAGTAAGTAAATTACTATTATTCTTGGTTTTAAATTTGCTTTATTTTTAACAGTTAATCTGGTAATTCTGAAATTGAAGATTGTGTACATAATTCATAGTAATGCCTACGAAGCTTAATTTTCAGGGAACATATTTTCATTATGTATGTAAAATTATAACAAAGACTTAAATTACAATTAAAAAAAAAATCAAAAGCTTCATATAAATTATTTTTTAAAAGGCAACTGCATTTCTGTATTAAAATTAGTTTTTTTAAAATTCATTTATAGTAAAAATCTGCAATTTGTGACATTGGTGAACAGATTATAGAAAATATAATGTAACATTTGATTTATGGCCTGAGTTGCCTTTTGTCACATGTTATGTATCCAAACAACTGTATAATAGAGTTTAATGCCATGCAGGAATGAAGCAAATATTTTAAACTGAACTGTTGTTATTGACGAGTTACTGAGAGGGTGCAAAATTGGAAGACATTAAAATTTATGACCATGAAATCCTTTTTACAGTACCACTTGATATATTGTGCTTTAAATCAATACCTGTCAAGTCTTTAGGTAACTGTATGATGGTGTCATTTTTGTCTTCTACAAAAGACTGCAAAAAGAGAGAGGAAAACCTATAGTGTTTCATATTTATATCTAGCTTCTCAGCATGTAGCACTGGAGTAGCTATAATGACTAAGTCAGCTGTTAAAGCTTTATTCCAAGGTTTACTTATTTTTGGATATAAACATTCCTAAAGCTGATGACCATTTATACAGACAACGCATTGATTTAAGGTCCATATTTTATGGTACTGTAAAACATATGCTGCTGTAAAAGTAAACCTATTTTCAAAATCTACAGTGGCTAATTGATGATTGAAAACATTCAGTACATACATGCACATTTATTGCAGAAACAATAGGCTGCTTACAATATCTAGTTTAAAAGAAAATGAGAAGAAAACGTAGATACTATGGTGGTGATGGTCAGATAAGCATTTACATAAATAGAAAAACCATTTTTTATTGAGTAATTATATATTTCTGAGATGTGCACACTATTTAAACTTCAATAAACATATTTTGACTACTTTACATTAAGGGTTACAATTCACTGCAGGCCTATGTAAGTATATACAACTTCATTGAGTATTCTGGAGTTGCATCAGTTTAGGAAGACAGCGAATTTGGCCCTATGAGTCCCAAATAAGTACTGTATCTATTTTCTGTGTATCTTGCCAATTAATTGATTAATCATTACTTTAGCTGTGTAAAAGATTTAGCTCATTTTAGTCACACCTGTTGTCTTCAGTGACATTAGTTGTGAGTAAAACTAGCAGGATTTGACCCAAAAGACTTTAAAATACATAAGAAATAAGTATTCAGAACTTCTATTAACATAATAACATCAAGATTTTATTACCACACCACTAGACAGCTGTATGAAATAAGGGTGTCTTTAAGCAAAAACGATCCACAGCCTTCTGCTCAGTGGAAGATCATGGATTATGACTTCACATCTGATTGGACTATTTATCAAATTATATGCTGGGACATTCTATTTTTTGAGATTTCCTGATTCTAGCCATGGAGAGACACATGGAAAAGGTAAAGGCAAAGGCTGTGAGTTCATGTTAATGAGCTCAGCCCCTTCTGCAGATCTTTAAATCTAATATAGAAAGGCCAAAGACCCTCCACGGCTGAGTTCGGAATTAACTTCCCTTGACACCCTGAATTGTCAGATGTAGCCTTTCTACTCATGCCATATCTGAGTCTTACAACTTTAGTCACATTTTTGTATTTTTAAATGATTTGCAGCTAGTTACTGCCAACTCCATTGTTACCTCTCCAAAACCCCACCATACTGATGTCAGATGACTTCCTATACACATTCAGTTGGACCCAAATGTCATCAAGGTTAGTGATGGCCACATTTTTCTAATTTACGCACCTAAATAAAATGGCCTAATTTTCAAAGATGCTTAGCACCTGCAACGCTAACGGATTTCAACAGGAACTGCAGATGCTCAAGACGTTTAAAAACCAGGTTATTTTATTTAGGTGCCTAAATTAGAAAATATTGGCCTGTGTGTCTTAGCCATCAGCAGGTGGTGAAGTCAAAGAGCTCTGTCATATTCCTATTGACTTGAGCAGGAATAGGATTGGGCCCTGAAAGTCCACAGGGACATAAATAATATTCCATAGCTCTGGTACAGTAACAATTTTGTCTCTGAATCTAGATTCAGATTTGCAAGTACTGTACCAAGGTTCAACAGAGAATAGGGCAGAATCTGTGCTGAAGAGAGTCCAGAATTATTATTAATTCAATGAAAGACAGGGTGGGTGAGGTAATATCTCTTATTGGACCAACTTCTGCTGGTGAGAGAGACAAACTTTTGAATTTACACAAAGCTTTTCTTCAGACATTCTATGTTGTTTTTAACAGCAAAGCGTGAAACATTTAGACTAACTTTAATTTTCATTTGATATTTTTGTTCAGATAATGAAAGTACTCTGAAGTAGCATGTGCCATTACTTTTACTTTGAAAAGTGTCATCTCTTGTTATATCACTACCTCTCAGGATATATTCTTTCAATAATGAATAGCTAACACATATGCAACTTGAGTCTAACTTGAATTATAATTTTTGAGAGAAATAATTTAAAGTGTTAGTACTAATTTCTAGAATTCTATAATGTATAGCAAATGGTACATTTCTATTGCAAAAGCACCATCTTTTGGTTGCTACGATGTCTCACTGGTGATAGTGAATGATGTGGTATACCATTACTGGATAACCGTCAGTGTCACAGGACTCTGTTGCAAGGAGCCTGTTGGTCTTGCCGTCTGCCAGTACCTGTAGGTGTCACCAGGTGCACAAGCACTTACTGGGAGGGGAGCCAGAATATGGAAAATCAAATCAAAGAAAACAACATGACAATAACTTTCATATATGAATTAGCATATTGGGGGGGAGGCGTTGTCCACTCTTTCACCATATTAATAAATAAATAAATAAATAAAAATATTAGCAATTGTTTAAAAATACAAAAAAGTAATACAAATATAAACTGTTCATCACACAGCCCAACATCACATCTCACTTGAACTGTCTGTCAGGAAGAATCACATACTGTACATCTTATACCCAGGCTTCCCTTACAAAAATAGTGATATACTTGATGTGGTTTTGGAAAAACAGTCTCTGATTTTGTAGTCTGAATTTTTTATCTGCAATTTTAAAAGCCTAAGTAATTGGGGATGCATTTGACAGCACTGACTGATCAACAACTGATCTGTGAACACAAACCAGTTTGCAGGCTAAGTGATATAAAATATGCCTATATTTTGTAAGGAAAATGCATAATTTTTGTAGACATTGTCACATAACCATACCAGTGAATCCCATTAGGGCACCCTCTCTTGACTGCCTACGGAGCCCATCTTCATCTTGGAAATCAATGTATACAAGGTCTATAGCTTGTAGGCCGAAAGCCTTTGCTGTGACAATAATTTTTTGCCTGGCGTACAGAATATCATGAGTTTCTTTACTACTTGTAGCACCTAAGAAAACAATGAATAGAAAAAAGTTAACTTTGTGTTTTAAATCTCATTTGAAACTTCTTAAACATAAAACAAAATTTCTTTGAGTTCTCGTTTACATCATTTAAAAAAATAATAATTGAGGGATACAAAAGGTTAACTGACCAAGTGTTGTAAAGAGATCATTTAAATAGTTTATCTGGGCAAATATTAAGCTTTTTCTTCGTGTCTTAGCTTCTGAAATTAGGGTATGATTTGGTTCAAATAATAGATCCTGAGATTGAAGTCAATGGGAGTGTTGGCTGAGGAAGGGCTGCAGGAATCCACCTTCAGTAATCGTTTGCTTCTATTACTTATTGTAATGGCACTGAAAAGTGTGTTACACCAAAAGAAGCATTATACAGATGGATATACTGTGTACAAGGAAATGGTTAAAAACTCACACTGAGAACAGAATTGCACTTTCCTTGGTTGCGATTCTTGTCACAACCGATATCCTTAGCCAAATGTTTAAGCTTTAGTACTTGGATTGGAAAATTTGAAAAATTATGGCAGATGACTTTTGAGAGGGGCCAAAAGCATTCACAAGAATTCATGAGTCCACAGTCTATCAAATAAAAACATTCTCACATGAATCCTGGTGTGAAAAAATAATAATCTGTTCTCTTTTCCTTAGGGTCACTGTCCAGATATGGATTATCAATTTGTATAGAATAACATATTGTTAATTGTTACATTAGAATATGTATATACTTCATTAAGAAACTGATACTTCTGAACTGTACTTGTTGCCTTTAAGGAGTTTATAGCTGAATCAGATTAAAAAGAGGCTTTAGCAGATAACGTCTCTGCTAAGCAAATAATTTACAAAAGGGATTTTGAAATATTTCTCGCTTTGTAGGAATGGCATTATCAGTGTAACACAAGTCTACGAGGAGATACGACTGTTTTGACCTAGGAAGTGTTTATAATGCATTTATTAGAGCAAAACTTAACAAGGAAGTATTGTGAATATCAAAATACACTTCATTGTAAATAATGTTAAAAACAGACACATGAAAATTTGACTTGAAATGTGGTTCTTTAGAGAATATACAGATAGTTGTTCATATGAATATTACAGTTTAAAATAAGCTTAGTGACTCAACAGGTTTATTTTTTATTTTAGCTACAGTGTGACAAGAAGAATAGGGAAAAGCCAGTGTTTTGTAAATCATCATTTTATCAAGCTCTGAATTTCAAAATATTAATTACATTAATAAAAATTATGCAGAAAGATGGGAAAATGTACCAATATAAGTAAGTGAAGAATCATATGTTTAGAGTTCTTTAGTTATTGCAGTCAGGACAAGTGGATAAAATACCATCAGTATTCTCAACTACAAATGTCATACATTAACATTTATAATAAACAAATAGGTCAGAACCTATGCTGGCTCGAAAATCCTCTCCTCCAAAGACTACTGCATCCAAATGAAGGCCAACTTGGGATCCTATGCTTAATGTTTCTTCACAGACTGCCTTCAAATAAGAACACAACATGAATTTCTACTGGAATGCAGGGATAACAGAGACATGTTATACCAACTCATCTTATCAAAATCTGGAAATCTTTCAGCTAAAATTGCTCCAACTAAACAAAGTACTGTCACTATTGTACTGCACAGAATGTCTTAAAATGACTCATAGCAAAATCTAAAACAATATGTGTGCATATGAATATATACACTGTAGCTACAGCATGCAATACTGGATTTCTTACCCTTTTTTCCCCTTCAAATATGAATGAGCTTACCATAATGCCATGGATACTACTGTGATTGGCACTTTAGAAATACATGTAATTACAGTAAACTAAGTACTTATTAAATACTGTCCAAAATAAGCACATGCACTTTACCTCAATAGTTTATGCTTTGGCATGCAATGATTTTGCATCAGAAACAAAGACCAGAATATCTTTTATTAAATAAATAATAGTTGGAGGTTTCAACATGTTGTGAATTCCTTACTGGAAGAATTCCTTACTGGAGAATTTAAAATCTTTAATACTGTCAAATACAACTAAAAGACACGTACAGGAAGTCAAAAATGCAACAAGTAGTGCAGAAATCTATTAATGTAAAAACAAGCAGCACTTAAAGGTATTATATATAAAGAAATACATGTCAACATTATTACTATTTTATATACGAAGATTTTGATATTAATAGTCTTGAAACATACGGTATGCCTAGAGAGACAGATGTAATTACAAATTGTACTACTGGGCATCCATATGGGAGAGCTGGTGGGATAAGAAATTATTATTATTATACAGTATACTTTAAGCTGCAACTCTCCTGTCAACACCAAGAACTACAGTATTTATTAAGAATTCTACTATAAAATATCACAGTGAAAATCTCTCTCTGGGTACTGACAATAAACATGAATGTGTGTGTCTAGTAATGTTTTAAATTATGTTCCAAGATATATTTAAGATATGCAGTAAGAATAAATGTTTTTGCTATATATACACATATAGACAATGAGGCCTCTCAACAGTTCTTGAAACACCTCAAATGTACAAGTCCTGAATTACTCTGAAACTTTTATCTGAAGCTTTAAGAGAAGAATATTGCATTTCCAGTGACTGCATTTGATTTTCCATTTCATGATCATTGGTATCTGTCCCCTGTAGAAACAGGCTGGATACTGAGACTGGGGGCCATTTGTATTTCATGAGCATCAGGTCAGTCAATTTGTAAATAATAGTTAGGAAGCTTTAGAAACAATCTTTATACAAGACAGAGAATTTTAACTTAAGTGAACATGAGAATAAAAAAATCATGTTGTTCAGATGTTGGGTAGTTTAGAACTTTAGCTACACTTCCAAGCACAGAACACACCTACAAACACAAATATGAAAAACTATTATTTGTTCTCAGCGCTATAATATGAAATTTGGAAGTATTTTATAAAGAGAATCCATTATAAAAACACCATGGTACTATTACTGAAATGATGAAAAGATTATTTATAAATACAGGGGTATACAAAGTCAACTATGCTAGTTACTAAATAGTCAATTTTACTACAACAATTTGAGCTCTCCAGATCATTTCAAAGCATATCTCATATTTTAAAACAAATTAAATGTAAAAATAAAATAAAAATTACTCCATAGGGTTTTATTATATGGTCTGTATGATTTATTTGGAACTGGCATTTCACGGACATATTTTGGATTTTGTCAAGGCCTTCACATAACATGAGAAATAAAAATACAAACTTCTTAGGGGAATGTAATTCCTTTATTTATTTTCACCTCGCCTATTTAGATGAATTTCTTATTTAAAGGACATAAACTATTTAACATATACCTAGGTTGCTGATAGGATAAAATATGATCTCTTTACCACAGCAAGGTTCCTTACCTTAAAATTGAGCAACCCCATTGCAGTTTCCACAAAAGGGATTAAATTCATTGGTTCTACAAGTGTTCGGCCTTTTAAGTGATGTAAAAATTTGTCTGAAAACTAAAACCAGAACAATATTATAAGTGACCAGAGAAAAATTCATTTACACATATCCACATGTACGGGCACCTTTTGAAATCTTTCACCTGGCTGCAATGACAAAACAAACAAAACCAGAACTGTAATAAAAAACCCTCAAGCTTTTAACCAGGTCTGTTTTGAGGCCTACAATTCTGAATTGCAACAGTATCGTATATTTTGAAGTTTAAAGGTTTAATTGTAAAAATATTTTCTTAACACCTATCACCCTAATGTAGTTACATGCAAATCAGCAGGCCCTTAAAAACAATGAAGTATTGATATACCTGATGTCCTGTTTTGTTTCATGTCTAATACTAACACCACTGTAACTGTTCCGCAGCTTTCTAAGTGGCATCCGTATTATTCATTACGGCACCGTTACCCTTTGTTCAGTAGGCTTTTCTTCATAATTTTTAGCTTACCTAGGAAGGCCTTAAAAAGGAAGTTTAATTCTTTGAAGACCAAAGCTTTCCAATTTTTTCCATGAGACCAGTTCACAGCTAGCTCTGAGCTGCCAGTGGGGTAGCCCAAATTCCAAAATCTATCATCTGGAAACATACAAAAGCTCTTGCACAGATTTTTCTCCTTTCAAAAGGAAAAAACCCCTATATTGTAAATCTATTATGTCTCTCTAGATCTAGTAATTTGTGAGGAGATAAACATATCACAGGTATGGTAGAAGATATTTTAGTAAATAAAGACAAAAATAACACATGCATCCATTTTAAATTTAAGGAATATGCAACCATTAATGGATATCAAAGGAAAAGGGAATTTTAATCATCTCTCCATTCAGTCTCAGTTGGGTAAATCATATCTTAGAGATTTGCATAAATATAAACCATCAAAGACTTTTCATCTTCAAAGGGGGTTTCAAGACCCTATAAGCTTTGTACTGTAATCATCACAGGTCACAACCCTGCAGGAATAAGGCTGCTATGGCAACATAAAAAACTAATGCTTAAGGCTTAGCATAATATTCTGACTAATAGAAAGGAAACTCATTTTAAAAGCTGGCAGCCTATTTACCAGAAGCTGGATTAGAGGTGTTATTTCCCCTTTTAGCTTCCCCCCCCACCCCTCCCCAAAAGAAAGGAAAATCTAATCACTGAGATCTTTAAAAAGCTTTCGAGCAATTTGCAGTAACTTTACAATTAGGCCAAAATAAATCACAGCTTTTCACAATGAAGAATTCTGCCATCCCCACATTTTTCTGTGCATCATCATCATCATCATCATCATCTTTTCTGTAACTTTTCCCCAGAGAAAAGAAGTCAGCTAAAATATATAGAATTAAGAAAATCACTGCAATTCAAATGCATACGTGTACAGTGTCTTAGGCAGAGCAACAGAAAATAGTAAACTTCATACAGGTCAGAGCATGAACACTGGCAGCAGCGTACTAAAATCATTTCCGCTTTAGTTCTGAAGATCTCTATATGATTTTGATTTTTTAAAATAAAAAAAAAATTAATGGATGCTAGGGTTTTATAACTTAGATGAAGGTTTAAATGGAAGAACTCTTTTTAGATTTAAAACATTTTAATAGTCACCTTGTTAGGTTTCTTTAAAAAAAGAATTTTAATATCTTTTGTTTTGAAGATAAAAAAAGAGAATTTTTAATTAAATACTGTCCCCTTCCTCTTTCTTTTTATAATTTGTTATAAGCACCAATACAAAAGGTAACTAGTGGAGAAGTTTCAATTAATTTTTTCAAAAGGAGACGATTAAATGTTTCCGGCCTGGTAAAGTGTTCATTTCAGCGAGGGAGGGAGGGGAAAAAAGGAGAGGGGAAAAAAAAACAAAGATTGGGGAGGGGATGAAGTAGCAGGCCTCAGCAATTCTTTCAATTCCAGTGCACACCCAATAGTGTGTTGGGAAGAATGCACACTGTTCAGGATTTGTGGGAGAATTGTCCCATAACAAAGGAGGGAGAGTTACGCTTGTTATAGTCCAATAAGCCATGCCAGTCAAACAAGTACCCATAGTAGGGACAAAAGGAAAGCAAGAGATTCTCACACAAAAGAAAACAAGTAAGCCCATCTTTTAGTTGTGCATCAGCCTCCAGGTTTTATGTTTCACATAAAAAAAAATGAGCGGAAAAATAAACAGCAAAAGGCTTCTGTTATTTAAAAAAATTAAACATTTTTTAAAACTGTGTTTTAAATCCAACAAATCCTCTGTGTTCAAAGATTTATCAAAATGCAACAGAACAAAAGTGCAGACAATAAGATGTAAGCTAGTGCTATTTTATTTTCTAACGGGATAATATTAGGTATGAAAATTAGCCATTTGAAAAGTTGGGAGATGGGAGGGACAAAGTCTTCAGATTTCATACCAATGTAAAACATATTAGGTGCTAGTGAGGGCCCTGCCATTTTGGAAGCATGAATATTCATAAATGACAAGTTATGTCTAACACTTACATGGTTGTAAATCCTGAGAGGTATTCTCTAGTTACTTTAATTAAATGGTGGTGTAAGTGGACATAACCTCCATTGGAAACAGGGGAGACTGAAGGTACACTATTACAAATGGACAAGTACTGTAATATAGCGAACATATTTGTTCAGTTGTATTCACATATACTATCTTAAAAGCTTGATCAAGGTTAGATGCTGAGATTAAACTAGATACTAATACATCTTTCATCACAGCTCACATACATTTTAGATATTCCCTATACTTGTGGTTTTCAAAAGTACGGAATTGCATAATGAAAAGTTATTCCTTTAGTGACGTTTTGCAGAAATAATGGTATCTTTAAATAAAATGCACCTCTTCTTAACAATTAAAACAATTATAGCATAATTAGGCCTATTTCAAAGTTTTCTTAAGTAATTTGACATGCCAACCATTTACATTTCAGGTTTTTATTGGCTGAAAAGTCATTCATGAAACACAAACACACCTGTCAGCAATTAAAAAGGAAGAAATAGGGAACTGTTCAGGAAATAATATCTGTGGTAATTAAAAACAGTAGTTAAAAGCTTCCTGTTTGTTCCTCTAGTTGCCCCAAAGAAGTGACCTTGTCCTCCCCCACTCCATTTTTTCATATGTTGCTAACATGTTTTCTCCATCTATAACTTCCCAGGCATGTACATAAAACATATTGACATAGACAATCTTTTAAGGTGTCAGTGAAGGTTCAGAGTTTGGTACAATGGAAAGAGTTAAATTATTATACATTTTCTTCTATGTTTTGACAATATACTGTAACATTGATATTGATTTTTTTATTGATTGAAGTACTAAGAAAACTAGTTTTCCTTAAAAACTAAAGTTGCTCCATATGCTCGGTGTGCAACTCCAGCCTGTTCACGTTTTAATGGAAATGCTACACCGTTTTCTAAGCCAGGCACCCTCACTGTCCCATGACAACAGCAACATTCTGCATAACTCTAGCTCATTGGTCCCAATGGATCCTTCTAAATTGGCCCCAGGTCTTCAATCAAAAGCTAAGATTAGGACAATTTGGTAACTACTCACCCATCTTATTTCTTCAGCATTTTCAACTTTTGGCAGCATCAGGCTTGAAGGAAGAACACTGGACTTCAAAAGGACCTCGAGATCTTGTTCTGCAAGACCACTGGACACTGAATTGATCCTAACACACTTTTCAGTCTGGCCAAACTCAACCTCTTTGAGTGTTTTCACAACTGTCAGCCTTGCTTCTGCCTAGAATATAAATGTTTAAAAAAATTAAGCTTATTTTCTATTGATAGAAAAACCCGCTGAGCAGAAAACATGTCAAACTGATGAAAAAAATTGAGCCAACAATATAAAAATCTATTTTTTCCACAATATCCATTACTGTTTGCCTTTTGTTAAACCTTTCATAGTCAGTACCTCAGAATTTTAGTTTTAGCACTTTCTTTACAACTAACAGTAAATATCCAATTTTCAGATCTGATTAATAATAGGACTACTACAGTACTTGAAGAAAACATCACTTTCGTGTTTAAAGGTATTGCAATGTGTCTAACGAACACAAATCCTTAAACTAGCATCTTTTTACACCAATGCTTTCCACATAGCCAAAAAGGGAATAAGAGAATTGCATAAAATAATATTATTTCCAATTAATACCTGTATTTTTCTTATGGACCATAATAAAATTATGGTTATCAGTATATAAGGATTTATATGTATATTTCTTTTGTCTTGCTGTATAATCACCCTTTTTATCCATTAAACTGTATTAATGCTTGCAGTTGAGTAGACAGCTCACACATGAAAATAATACCACATAACCCAAAATAATATGCAGATTTTTCTGGAAACTGTGACTAATAATAAAAAGATACTCTATGTTATCAGCAAAAATAAAAATTCCAAACACACATTTTCTAATTGACACACTCCCCACAAAAATGGTGAAGGAAGGAAAGTTTATAAATCTGTTGAATACTTGATTTGCATTCAGAATGCTTAAATCCTTTGCTGAAATGAAACACTTCTATTGGCGTCAAGAAAAAAGGGAAGGAGAAAAAAAAGAAAGCACTTGAGCTCACTACTTCCTGCCAATTTCAGTTTCAAAAACAAATTCTTTCAACTTGCCAACAGCCCTTAACAAATTCTCATTGTCAAAATGAACACTTATCAAAAGTAGTTTCATTTGTGAGGAGTTTTTATGGTACTAATAAAACTTTAAAGCTTCTGACTCATGATTGTTTAAAAAAAACAGTTTTAACAATATATAGCCATTTGAGCAGAAATACTTATCTAGAAAACAGGCAAACTCAGAAAAAAATCATCAAAGTTAATAACGAGACTAATACCAATCTGCGAGACAACACATGACAGTAGATTTAAACCAGACGGATACAAATCTCTGCCTGTGAGTAGAGGCAGGCAGAAGAGGTTTCAAAATGTGGTCCGAGTTAAAGAGTGTGAGGAAACAGTAGCTTCCAGTTGTCAGGTCAGATCAGAATAGGTCTCCAAGACCAGTTTAAGACAGCACTGCAGAGTACTGATTTACAAGGCTTGGACTGCCAATAATTAAGATAAGTTTAGACAGAAGCAAGTGATTACTCTCACCAGTTAAAGTGAAAGAATAATGAAGCTGAAGGTTAATGAAACTTGAATCAAACAGCCTTCAGCTTGGTACTATCATCCATGTTTCTCCAAAGATTTTAACATATGCCCATCAGCAGGATAGAACAGGACAACATACACAGACAGAGACACCCCTATGCTATGATACAAGGCTACATTCAGAGGTCATTTAATTAAAATATAAATACAATCAGAAATGTTATTGGTATTGTGAATGAATTCTAGCTGCTGCCATTATGAAATTAACATGCAGGTATACCCAGTTTATTAAAACATATTCAGCTGGAAGAGAGCTCCAAAGATAGCTACAATTGTTTGTCTTCTGATTTCTTCAAATTGCACTACATGATGTCATCACTGGCTAATACAAATCCCACTAAATTCTCATTGTCAGAGCAGAAATAGTTGGTTTCTTAGTTGGTCTAAAAGTTTGGGGATTTGGTGGAGTGATAGTTTAAAACACATTCTCCAACCCAATTTATGCTCTTAACTAATGTCAGATAAGATTATCACAGTTTCAGTACATAATGATCCACTTTGCAAAATAAAGATTGTCCACAACTGTCCGCTAAAGAAGCATCCAATTCTAAATGACGGCATATTACAGGAAAACTATACAATCTGATTTTTTTTTCCAGGTTACAATAATGAGTAGTAGGCATTCTTGTTAGTTGTTTTTCTCCTCAGGCTGTAAACCCCCATCCCATAAAAAGACAGATCATGTCCTTCTAGGTATATTTTCACACAAAACACTTATTAACAGGCTGTTGCTTTTAGTAATTTACATAAACTAAGTGTGCAGCCCTTTGGTACATATCCCAAAATAACCAATAACATCACTGAATTTATACCAACCAACAAGGATGTTATTTTTTCATATTTTAATAGAGAAATATGTTACAGTTTTGCTAACACAGGCGTGCCATCTGTTGGGTTGAGAACAGATTCACTTTCTTAGAACTATTACATTTTAGTACTGTCCGTTTCAGAGACAGAAATTCCCCAGCAATGAAGAAGGTTCTCTCCCTTGATGGAATACATCTGGCCCTCATGGTCTCCAAATCATTCAATTATGTACATTTTAATTATGGACCAGACTGATAGGTGCCAGCTACTCAGAAGATTCCAGGTACTACAGCCAGTCCCGAACAGGATAACCTATCCCTACTTAAACCAATGAAAAAGCTCCCATTGACTTCAGTAGTGCAGGATCAGGCCCATAAACAGGATTACCACAAAATGTTTCATGGGTAAACAGGGAAAAAAAAGAGCAAAAAAAAAAAAAAAGAACACCAAACATATGGATGAAAAAGGGAAGAGACTTTTTTCTGCATCATTATGCAATAAAATAGTCTCTATTATTATTATTACATAATATATGCAAAAGCTCAAACTTTTAGTTAAACTATTCTCAATTTTTAATAATAGAGAAAAACTTTTGTACTTGATGCAATAATATACATACAGGTTATACATAGGCCCTTGATGCAAGAATAAATCTGCTTCCAAAGACTTCACCAATCCCCTACTACAAATGGTCAGACTAGTTAAATAAATGTGCTCTGTTCTTTATGTCAGCGCTATACCATAAAATAATTCTCTTCAACGAATGAATGCATAAAAAAGGAGAAAACCTGATCATTTAATGGATTATTCCCTCTCAAGGTAGTCTGGGATTATTGTAGCCCAGTTAGTATCTGGATTCCACACTGATTGGGTGTTTTATAAACCATAGAGAGACAGAAAGATGACTGACACTCCTTCTTGTAAACAGTGATATTACTATAGTATACCAGAGTTACGACTTTCACTTGATAATCCATTCTGTGCATATTTAAATGTAGAAACAGTGGCTAATAAGCACGTTATTATATTCGTTCTAATATTTGACTCTCCATAGGGCACAGTTTGATTTTTGTTGCCATGTACTGCTACCAAATTGGGAAGATAAAGGTTTCAGTGATGTAGTACTGCAGATAAATCAACCATCACCAAGACACAGAGACACTGAAATTAAAGAAGGGAATATGCGTGCAGTTGGTTCAATTGGCACCCATTAAAGCTAATAACTAATCATCTTCACAAGTTTCTAGCTCTGAATTATCAAATCTGCAAAGAAAACAACATCCGTCCACTTTTACACTCCAGTGGAAGAGGTGGTCCCTCGCGGCAGGGCTGCACAGTCTCGCCATCTGGAGAATAAATCGAGTGTGAAGTACAGTATAGTTTGGGACCAAGCTCCGTGGCGGCAGCTCAGCAGTTAGTTCATTAGTTCCAAACTTCCAGGGATTAGTGCGGCATCAATTCTACTGTCGGATAGGATAAGACAGACAGAATACGAGATTCAAGGAAGAATGTGACAACTAAGAAGGAGCCCCTTGGGCTTATTTATAAAACTACAAAGTATAAACACACCTAAATAAAACGACTTATATAATAGCATTATCACAGTTTTAGAACATCTGAATTAGTACCCTTTTTATTTTATTTATTTTAAGTTATATGTCAACATATAGAAATTTCGGCTTTGGAATGGGAGAAATGCCATGGAACTAAAAAAAACAAAACAAAAAAACCCCAAAGCCTGGACACAACATTAATAAAGAAATAACGAAACAAAGATATTTGGATTTATGGAATTATTGGTATTAGGACAACAAGGTGAAGAGTTATATTTTCTATATTCTTTTGAATTTGATAATGTATTCTGCAAACAAAATTTCCATTATTGTAATTGTTAGAGTTGCATTATCTTGGGGAGGGAGGGGGGAAAGACATGTATCCATATAAACATGTCTTGTTCTTTGTGAGTTGTATCTCTATTTCACTTCATCTTCCTGGACACCCTCATCATTTTTTCTCAAGACCGCCAGCCCTTAATATAAAGATAGAATATGTATATAAGTATGAAATAAAATGAAGAAGAGGTTAAAGTCAAAGTAAATAATGAAAATATGTTAAAACTGATGTCTGAGACATCATTCTGTTACCATCTCTTTGCAGTAACTCTTCATACTGAAATACAAAAATCTGATCTGTCAAAATGGCAGACCAGAATGTATCATCCTCATGACAGTCATAATAACTTTGTATGTTTCACACGGCAACAGAAAAATTAAATACTATAGTCACAGTTAGAGTTATGTTTTGTGACACTATTGACATGGTTAAAACCATGCTATTATGATTTAATATTACTTTCCTGTAGTGGTTTGTTTATACAACTTGACATTGCTGAATCTTTTGTTACTTTTATTAGTGCATGCCGCACAAATTTGGATTTTCCTTTCTCCAGATCTGACTCTCCAAAGTGCCCTGGAATATTCATAATAATGAATGTTACTCTGGCAAAATTAGTTTATGTAAAGGGAAAACTTGAATTTCTTTACAAGCCATGACTCCTTGACAGAGGTGATAGTTGTATAAAATGAAACATTAGGCCTCTTGGTTTCAGGTTTATAGCAGAGAATGGAAGTGGAATGGAAAATCATATTCATTTTCAAGGAAGCAAAGAAAAACATCAATGCAGAACAATTTGTTTATCTGCTGAATGTTTCTGAAAACAGTAGACATAGTTCAGAATACCTATTTTCTATTTTGCACCAGTCCAAGATTTGAACAAACCTCTGAAAGAATAAATTTTCATTGCCAGATTTGTAAAACTTCCAGACTGAAAAACTATCTAAAAATACCTACATAAATAGTTAAAGGTTCTATATGTCTTTACTAAAATCCCTTCTTTTATCTGCCTTTTAATTCAATTAATTATTTGCAGGATTTTTTAAAAAATAAAATAAAACAGGCAACTTATAAGAGAATGCACTGAAAACAAAATGTAAGCAAAAAAAGGGGTTCAGAGGAGAAAAGACCTCTACTGTATGTTTTACACAGGAGGTCAGATTAGATGATCACAGTAGTCCCTTCTGGCCTTGGAATCTATGAATCTATGCACTTCTATTCTTCCTCTGCAGTTTAGGCAAATAAATATTTAGGTAATTACTGATAATTACAATACTCTGCCTTCCCTCTTAGAGCCTCTTCCCTGAAGTCTTAAAAGCCTTTTTTCTAATCATTTGTTTTTTCAAGCCCTTCCTCTTTTACACTGTCCCTTTTGCTTTTCTGATGGCGATATTCTTCAGAACACAGTGATTCTTTTTACTGTATGCATCTATAGCATCTGCCTCTCTTTCTCTCTGCTCCGCTCTGCTAAGTGTCTTTACATGCTCTCCGTGGTCTATCAACTTGAAAACGGAAGCAAATTATTGAAATAACCAGCATTATGGACTAACTTGTAAAGTTAACTATGCTTTGCTAGGAAATTTAAAGCCCTTATGCTTACAGCATTTTGTTAAATGGTTTTTCTTTCTAATGATCCAACAATACGCCCTTGAAGAGCATTTTTCATACTTTTTTCTTTTTTTAAAAGGACAATATATTTTAAAGCTCTCTATGGCTGATTGGCAGCTGCTTGCTGCCATTTAGCCTCACTGAGCCTCCCCCCCAGTGTGGACATGAGTGGACTCCCTGAAGATACTCAGTGGAATCCACCTGACATCATCAGAGTTGGACAACTTCCATATATGATCGTCAGGAGGTGGCTTGGCTTGAGCCTCCACAAAAGTGAGGGAACCAGAAAATTAGAATCTAAATTCCGCAAGGCCAGCAGCCCAGAACCCAGGGCTTATGAATCCTGATTAAGCTTCATGGATGCTGGACTATGTAAGTTTGCTGAAACTCTGCAGAGCCAGGATAGCTGCTGATAAGAGAACTACTGCAAGTGATTTAAATATTTTTACAAATTGTGTGTAAAATAGTTTTTCAGACTTTTATATATTTCATATAATCAAAGCAATGTGGCCTTTTAACTAGAGATCACTATGATGAGGTGTATACAAACATGCCAGTAGTCTTAAGACGTAGCCTAAATCTCTCTTTATGTGTAATAATAACAATACTTAGCTCTCATATAGCACTTTTCATGTGTGTGCACATTGTATATATTTTGGTTTATGCATTTAGACTGTGTGCACCAACAATATTGACAAGCTTTGTAATAAACATCTATGTATGATAGGTCCAACAAGATAGAATCTTGTCCACGAACAGAGGAGGCTATTCTATCTGCCAACTTTTATAAACACTTATGAAAGAGATGTAAACAACCTTTCAATTAAAACAAATCAAACTAACACTAATTTCAGGTGGCTGCAAGATGTACTCTCTTTACTTTTTTCCAGCTTTCTGAGGATGCTTTTCACTGTGTGACAGATTAGCATCACAAACGAAAATTCTTTAGAAGCATTAGTGTTAATTAGTCTTCCCGGACAGTATGAATGAGCTGCTGCATGATGGAATGATGCAACAAAAAATTCTGTCTGATGTAATCAATAATGAAACCCAGCAAGATTTATTTACAGTGACACAGGAACTCAACCATATGTCCTCATGAATTATTTTTATTTAAAAATTATTGCCTTGGTATAATATGTAACAAGTTAAAAATGAAAATGTTTACAACTAGACTTTTTAAAATCAGTTACTGTGAATTAAAAATGCATTTTTTGTTGTTGACACTGTTAATAAATATATCAGAGTACTCAGCATTCTAGCTAAATTAAATGCTAGCAAGAGAAAAGTGACTTGCTCCATGTTTGGTAGCTGGTTGTTGATGCAATTATTTTAAGTGAGGGACAGATCAACTGTTTCAAAGACCAGGGAAGGTTTATGTTCTAAACAGCCATTTAGTCATCTCTTCCATTATTTTAATACAATGTTCAAAACCAAAAAGAAATAATAAATATAGGCAAATGAGGAAAACACAATGTGAAGGAAATAATTAAAGGCCAATAAAAGACTAGATGGAAGGGGAAATACAGCAACTGGGAAACTAGAATTATATGACGCATCTGTTACAAAAAAAAAAAAAGAGATGCTCCCGTGGTTCTCAAACTGTAAGACAGCTCTTTAAGCAGAAAACACAGAGGGTCAAATTCCTTATCCCTGTTTATTCAGCAATAGCCAGCCCATAAGCACCAACAAGCTCCGCAGAACACTCTGTCAAAGAAGCTAACCGATTCTGAGGAAGAGTCAGCCTGCTGCAGAAGCGACTGGAGGAGGGAACCTGCACCCATTCTGCAAGCTGGAGCCATGGAGCTGTTCAGTGGTGGGGGAACTCAAACTGATGGGCATTCTGAATGCCCAAACAGTCCATCATTCATCCCAGACCTGCTCTCTCTCTCTCTCTCTCCCCCCACTCTGCCGGGGCTGCAGTGATTACTACTGCCCTAGGGCCACAGTATCCCCTTGTGCAAGGGTAAGAGAGAATCAGGATGGGATGCTATTCTCTTGAAATCCCAAGAACAGATCATACAGATATTTGCTTGGGGTTGGGGAAATCTACCTCTTCTAGGTTCCTAACTCTCTAGTTGACAGTTCAGTTTGGGGTATTTCAGGAGAGAGTTTGTGGATACCTAGTATCTTGCCTTTGAGCTATTGTTTTGCTCTTTTTCTGTGTGTCACACATGGTGGACATAATATCTGGTAAAAACTGGTCTCAGCCCTGGTCCAATATAATGCTTTCTTGCCAAAAGCAGTAGCTGAAATATTCCACACAACACCTAGGTTTAGACAAAACGTCAGCATGCTTCTGTCTGTGTTTGATTTGGCCACCATCCTTATGTAATTTCCGCAACCGTTTAGTTTACTATCTTTAAAATTCTTGAATGTAAAGAAACCATTGTATAGATGCATGTTCTCTGATTACAAATTTCCTCTCATACATGAAAATGGTCAATAGCTTTAATAGTTGCCAAAAAACTATTCCAGGTGGCACAAACATTTCTCTCTGCAGCTGTATTAAGCCTGGCTGTATTAACCCACTACTTTTCCCATTCCTTCTCTTTCTTGAAACAAAACTACCTCTAATCTATAAATACTTAAATCTGTCTCTATCAAGTAAGGTGTTTTGAAACAAAGTGAAGCCAACACTTGGACCAGTCACATGTGCTTTTCTGAACTCTACAAATGCTGATTCACACTTCTGTGAACAACCAAACCGTTCTCCTTACCCTATTAATTTATGCAGTGGTTTTTCTATATTGGCAAACTGTGTAATGACAGTTAATAACAGGAGCAGAGCCCTATAAAACTCCTTACATCTGCGTGTTTTGGGAGTCAGTCAGCTCTGAATTGCCTCTATGTTATTTTTAATCAGTGGACATATTTTTCTTCCTGATCAAGTGGCCAAGGGAAATCACATCTGTCTCAAACTGTTCCTATTTCCTTGGTTCAATTGCAAATTCACATTTGTAAGTTTATCACTGTCAATTTGTAAATGTGTGATTCTTGTTCAAAGGATTTAGCAAACACCAACTGGTCTTTCAGATATAATAGGCTGACAGAGGCTTACCATGCAGTACTTCCTGCAAGAGCTGTTCAAAAGCAGAAGGAATATTGTACAATCTAGAATAGGGGTTCCTAAACATTTTCATTGTATGGCCAACATTTTAATACAGAGATTTTCTCATGGACCACTCGCTCTCCCTTTTGTGATCACATGATTCACCTGAATTTCCTTTCACAGTCCCATAACATCCATGTGGCAACTACAGTAATTGCTTACATGGAAGAGTAATATTAGGAAAATATTTAACATAATTTTAGTTGTCTTAATTCAGTTTAGAATCTTGAAATAAGTAGAAGCCAGAACCATGTTACCAGCCAGCTCTCCACTGACCATAGCATGGGAAACTGATCTAGAGAGCATTACTTTAACTGCTATAGCCTTTCTCTTGCTTCAAAAGAAGACTTCTCTCTGCCTTATGGATCTACTTCTCTGTTAATAGTTACTTTAATGAAGATCCAGGGCTAGATATTAAGACTGAGCTGAATTCTACCTCAGTAATCCAGGGTGCAGTGCTCCATATGGTGGAAAGTCCACTTGGAGGGTGGTTGTGGTGATGAAAGGAATCTACAAGTTCCATTTGCTGTGAACCAGTGCATCTGAAACATTAGGTTTAGCACATTCTCTGGGCAACCTCTGCTGGCAGGGCTCCTACAGACTTCCACTGGCAACTTAAAGTTGCTCTCCCCTCACAGAACCTCTGAATGGAGGGACACAATGCCAGTGCCATCCACCCTTCACTGGCATGAACGTCTCTGGGGTGCAGCAAACTGCAGCTCCCTAAACAAGCAGCGACAATCTGAGCCTCCAGTGTATAAAACAAGAGTAATCCTATCATTCACCATTCATGGCAAAGGGTAAGAATCTCTTATTACAATTTCATTTGGTTTCTACACGCCAAACAAAATCTGATGATGCAACTGTGTAATGACAGTTAATAACAGGAGCAGAGCCCTATAAAACTCCTTACATCTGCGTGTTTTGGGAGTCAGTCAGCTCTGAATTGCCTCTATGTTATTTTTAATCAGTGGACATATGAGGAGAGGCTGAGGGAACTGGGATTGTTTAGCCTGCAGAAGAGAAGAATGAGGGGGGATTTGATAGCTGCTTTCAACTACCTGAAAGAGGGTTCCAAAGAGGATGGATCTAGACTGTTCTCAGTGGTAGAAGATGACAGAACAAGGAGTAATGGTCTCAAGTTGCAGAGGGGGAGGTTTAGGTTGGATATTAGGAAAAACTTTTTCACTAGTAGGGTGGTGAAGCACTGGAATGGGTTACCTAGGGAGGTGGTGGAATCTCCTTCCTTAGATGTTTTTAAGGTCAGGCTTGACAAAGCCCTGGCTGGGATGATCTAATTGGGTTTGGTCCTGCTTTGAGCAGGGGGTTGGACTAGATGACCTCCTGAGGTCCCTTCCAACCCTGAGATTCTATGATTCTATGATTCTATGAATTCCTTTCCCTGCCTAGAACTATGAGCAAAGCCTAAGGACCGATTGAAAGCCTTATCCTATAAGAGACTGGCAGCTGATGAGGTGACTGCTTGATAGGACAACTCTCCACGGTGCCAATTTTGTGTGTTGTATATTAGCAGTGCAGAATTACATACATCTTATGGACTAGGAGGTAACAAATCTTGATTATTTATCTGAGAGTTTTTAAAAACTTTCTGCTGGTCCTCATTTAAATATTCCTCTCTGCACTGGAATAAATTCAATAAATTCTTTGAGCTTTACTTCATCCCTTTTCTCCTTAGGAATTACCTTAACTGTAAACTTCCTTTTGATGGAATCTATTATTTTAAATTATTACATTGTTTTACGGGGTATTCGTTACTGTAGCATCTGGACATACTTTACCGGGCTTAAAGATAGGTTTATGTACCTGTCCTAGTAAATGAAGCAGATAAACTATTGTTCTCAATCTACATCTCGCAGTTGTAAGACACAGTAGAATGAGATACCTGGCCAGTCAGTTAAGTACCTGAGATTTCAGATTTAATGCAAAAATGTGTGTTTTGAATATGTTTGTAAAAGCAGCCAGGTTCAGAGTTAAATGTATATCACCAACCAGAGTGAATTCCAGAAATAAGATCTTGCTACTAAGAAAGCCCATCTTCTGGCTTCACTATAGTGAACCCATTAGAGTCACTTCCCATTCTCCTACAGTTGTTACCATCATTAGAATTCTTGCTTGTTTCTACTTTAGCAGCTAGAATTCCAGCTAGAGTCTGTGTTTCAAAACAGGCATTTTTCCTTTGCTGGAAAGTTACTTAAGCATATACAGTACTTAGAAGATGCTTTTGGCCCCTGGAGTAGGACAACTAGCTAAACCGCTGATTAGTTACTTACACAATTTTTGTATCATCTGTACATCTGTATTATCCTTTCATGGGAATTTCCCAGGACAGAATTTGCAGAACCTTTTACTGGCATTTATTACGGTGTTAGCTGTATTGAAATCCCAACCTAATATGAATTTAATTTATTGTATCAGTCCCTCACACCTCAGACTCAAATTCCACAGGTTCAGCTTTTAAGCTATATTTTCCTCCATTTATGGGTTGGTGCTTCTTCGCAAATCAGCGTCAATAAGAGACTAATTTCATCGATCAATTTTGGATTCTAACATTTGTAGCAAATCTGTGCTAATAAATCTTAGGACTCATCTATATACAAGTTTTGTATGTATTTAAATATATTAGTTTAGAAGCCAGAAGTTAAATCAGTACAATCCCCTAGTGTGGCTACAGTTATACTGTTAGGAGTTGCTTATAGCAGTATAGCTTATTCTTGTAAATGTATATGAGCACCTTTAGATAAGAACTTTTTACAAACTATAGGGTTGCTCCAATTTAATTATATTGGATTCTAAACCAATTTAGGTAAAACAGGTACAAAAACTGTGTGTACACCAGTTCTTAAATTCAAGCCAGTGTTCACAAGTCTGGCATAATTCATATTTTCAGTTTCAAACTCCCTTTGTTGTTGTTTGATCATCTGGATTTAAACAAAAATTATAGGACTAGCCATACCAGCTAACTAAAGGTCTGCCCCTTTGACTTGATCTTAACTTGTTCCTTGAACTGGGTGAAGGGTTGCCAATAGATACCTGTGAAGATCTGTCCTGATTTTCTTTAAATGCACTAGCACTATTTCCTTTAATGGCAAACAGTCTTGCTGTACCAGCATTTGACAGGATTGCCCTTTATTGCAGAATTGATATTGTATTTTATTTTGCAAACTGCATGTGACATTTTTTCCAACCCTCTCAGATATTTCCTGCGTCTAATTAGAGTCCCTTTTCTCATCACAAGTATTAGATTCAGAATTATACTAATAAGATTCAGGAGCTATTCCTTTCACTTTCCTCAGAAGTGGCTGTTTTTACCTCTGTCCTGCTGTATAATTCTAGCTCTGTAGTAAGCTGCACAGTCTCACGAAGTTCCTCTGCCTCCATTTGTCAATTTTAATTTGTAATCCTACTCCAGTTGGGCACCAATATATCAGCCCATTGCTAGTCTGTCCCAGGTAGTTGCTCTGGTATATAGTTATGCTGTCAGCTACATCAATCTGTACAGGTTCTCTGATAGCTCAGGTGAATTTCTTTCCTCCTCCTCGCTCTTAGCTGGACTCTGATCAACTGAACCTGATCACTGGCCCTCAAACCATTTATCAAGGGCTTGCACTAAGTCTGGAGAACTCAGTTTCTTTTCTGTGGATAAAATCTGCAACAGTATCAGACCTGGTCCACTTAAGTTACCAGATAACTCCCCACCCTCTTCCACTCCCACCCATTCATTTGGCATGCAATTGAGCCATACATTAGGCTCAGTAAACTTGGGAGGAAAACCTCCCCTCAAAGGCAGTAAGTTTCTGCATCCCTTGAGAAGGGACAGTCTGATTTCCTCACTCTGAGCCCTGCAGAGTGCTCTCACATCCAAGGACACTGTGTAACAGTATAGAAAAGCCTTGTAAAATGTGTTTCTTACCCAAAGTCTCTTTCTTTTCCTGTCCCTTGTTCAAATTGTTAACTTCCAAAGTGGTCTGAAAACCTCAGATATTCTATTCAAAGTGATTTGCAAGGTTCTTAAGGACCTCTTGGCTATTTCTCTGTTAGAAAATTTCAGGGTGGTCAAAGATCGCTTTCTTTTTTATTTCTTGGAAATGCTAAGGTCTATTATTTTCAAATTAGTGGTCTTGGTCACTGCAGTCAACTTCTTCTTCTTCTTCTTTCACTGCTTGTTTGTCTCTTCATTATCTCCAGCTAGTCTCTTTGAATATAATTCTCATTTCCATCTGAGTGATTTGATCTATGCTTTAAGATCATCTTTCATATGTTGCTTATTTGGCTTTATATCTTCTTGACCAGGTTTCACAGCTTTCAATTCTGAGTTGGCAGTTTCTTGGCCAGCTTTCATTTCCCATTGACCAGCTATAATTTCTGTCTGAATATAAACTAAGTCCTCCATCTCTGTTCAAATAAAAACCAGTCAACCTTTCCAACTAAAAAATAATTATCATCCACTCAAACACAAGCTTTGTAACAATTTCCAAGTGGTCAGGAATAATAATAAATTATGGTAGTCTATTTTATTTACAGTAAACTGTAGAATACAGATTTGAACAGAAATGTATATTAGAATAATAAAATAGCACAGTTTTAGTCCATTTATTCACAAAGAGCAATTTTTTTCAAGGAACAAATGGTGTGTTTTCTCAGACAGCATATACACACTCCTGTTCAACTCCAGTTTATTTGTAAGTGCCTATTTTAGTTATAGTTATATAAATGTTACACAACAATGGCAACAGCACCAAACAGCCACAACTAGTTTGAGCCCTACTTCCTAGGTGCTGTTTAAATATATAATAAGTGATAGACCCTGCCTCAAAAAGCTTACCATCTGTGAATTCTGTGTGTCAAATGCTCAGTTCAGCTATTTTGCCTTGGTAGGCTATACTAGTAGTTTATCTCCTTTTTGTCTAGATTCTCTTTATCTAGAGATGGCTTGCACCATTAAAGGAAATCCACTTGAATTTAAGTGGTTTTAGTGAACCTTCCTCTTAAAGACAATGATGTGTTGAGTATTTTCAGGGCTTGTTAGCTAACCCAATTTATTTTTTAGGCAGATATTTTTGTTGGGGGGATTCCTTTCCATTTTATATAGAACTTTTTTTATTCAGTACCTGCCAGTTCTACTTTTTGGTCTCTGCCACAGTACATTCTATGGGAAGAATGCAAACAAAGTATTAGAAATGTCTTGTTTCAATTTTTCTCTTCTGCCTTTTTGACTCCCAAGCATTTCATAATCTCCTCATGCTTTAGCTATATTTCTTTCACTGATACTAGACAAACAAGTTATTGAAGTGTTTTTGTTTGTTTTTGCCATTTCCCCCCTCACCTCCAGTTGATGTTTGTAAAGCATTTAACACTCCACCAGGCGGGTTAATTTACTATACTGGTAAATCAGGCTATTTGGAGTGTCTTGAAACACTGACATGTTTTCAGCTTGAATATCAGATGTCTCCATCCCAAAGGAAAGAATTCTTGCCAAAGCTTTGTTTATATTGATGCCAGGTGCAATCTGGCACAACAGTGGTAGTGACACATGAACACTAAACAGTTTGTAAAAGTTACGCTTCCAAATGAAATCTGTATGCCATATACAAGAGCCAGGTAAAAGTCTTACTATGCCATTAGTCTGGTGCAGAAAGTATTCCTTAACAGAAGAGCAAGGTATTAAACTGGCTTCCTGGCTCTTTTTACCATTATTGGTGACTTCTGAACTTCAATTTCGTCACTGAAAATTGTTCTTATTTTGCGTCTTTTAGACTTTACATAGCTGTACTGAGCAGAAATATTGTAACAGATTTATATATAATTACTACGCTTATTGCTTTATATTGATTATGGAGCTTATGTCTACAACACATAAAAGAAGCATCTCTGGAGGGCTTTTCTATCTTATTCCCTGCAGAGACCAATCCTGATTCAGTAGAAATTTGACCAACATACTAAAGTGCTGCAGCACTATGTGCCTTGAAAAAGATTTGCCAGTTTGAACTACGTCCCAGGTCCAAGATAGGCCTCCACTCATGAAGGTGCTCCATGCTAAGGTGAGGTTCAGGTTACCGAGCACACACACAGAAAAAATGATTGATTAAAACAATGAGAGAGAGTCATGAACGTCATAACAAGCAATTCCTCTGCCCACCAAATTACATAACAACATCAACACCCTGGCCATCCTTGCTCAATGGAGGTAGGTAGCATATCATCATCTAATTTCTGCAACACTAATAGGCTGGTTATTACATTTAAAATTTAGGGTCAGAGTCCCTAGACACAATGGTGGTAAAGGACCACGTGAAATGCAGCCTTTCAGAATAGGTTATTTAACAAACACAGCTTTTGTTTTGTGATTATATTCTAAGTGGGCAACACTGAAAGATTAAGGGCGAGCTGGCATAAATCAGCATACAACGGAGCTACAGCAATTTACATGAACTGAGGATCTGGCCCTTAGAAATCAATTACACACTTGAGCAGCACACAAATTCTTAATTTAACCACAGGAACAAAATTAGCACTAACTTGCTATCACTGTTATTATTTGTATTACAGTAGCACCAGTCCTATAGAGGCTCAAACCAAGTCTGAGCCTTATTGTGCTCTAAGCACTGTATAGACATATATGACAAAAGACAGACAGTCCTGCTCTAAAGAGTGACAGAAACAAGTGGAGGGAACAATTAGAAGAGAACGTTTTACAAAGACTAGTTGTGTGCACAATCCATAGGAGTCATAGGCAAGTAAGTAGCCGTAATATTAGCTCACCCCCTGCCTAGCTGTGATCAGCTGGCCAGTTTTGTGGGTATCACTGCAGAAGTGAGTCTTAAAGAGAGATGTGAAGGACGATAACTAGTAGCTGTATGGAATTTTTCAAGTCATTTTCCCTGGGTGTAAGGAGTAGCACGAGATACAGTGCCTTTAAAATATAAAATAAACAACTTAATACTTGAACTCAAACTTAAAAAATCATGAATTTTGAATCAGTGCCTCAGTAGAAACGGAAAGACTCAGATTTGCAGATGGTAAGTTCCTGGCTGAAGTCTGAAGGGTCTATATTATAATGGGAGAAAATATGACTATGTACACTTTCTTCCTTTGTCCATCTGCCACTCTTATGGTCTAGTGTGGGGGTGATTATATTTAAATTTGGACCGTTTGCAGTCTGATTTCTCATTTCTGCAATTATGTTTGTCACAAAAAAGTATAAATGAGTTTGAAATACAACGGCAATCATGGTATTGTGCGACTTAATAAATAATGGAGTCACTGCAAGGCAGGGCAGACTTCCACAGAAAAGATAAGACGGTTACTCACCGTTGTAACTGTTGTTCTTCGAGATGTGTTGCTCCTATCTATTCCAATTAGGTGTGCGCGCGCCGCGTGCACGATTGTCGGAAGATTTTTACCCTAGCAACGCTCGGTGGGCCAGCTGGCGCCCCCTGGAGTGGCACCGTTGCGGCACCTGATATTTACCTCAGCCGGCCCAGCGCCCTCTCAGTTCCTTCTTGCCGGCTACTCCGACAGTGGGGAAGGAGGGCGGGTTTGGAATAGATACGAGCAACACATCTCGAAGAACAACAGTTACAACGGTGAGTAACCGTCTTTTCTTCTTCAAGTGCTTGCTCATATGTATTCCAATTAGGTGACTCCCAAGCCTTATCTAGGCGGTGGGGTCGGAGTGAGATACCGCAGAATGCAGGACTACTGAACCGAATGCAGCGTCCTCTCTGGAATGCTGGACTATAGCATAGTGAGTGGCAAAGGTGTGCACCGATGACCAGGTTGCTGCCCTACATATCTCCTGTATTGGTATATACGCCAGGAAGGCGGAGGACGAGGCTTGAGCTCGGGTGGAGTGGGCAGTAAGGTGCGTGGTGGGAACACCAGCCAAGTCGTAACATGCCCGGATGCACAAAGTGATCCAGGATGAGATGCGTTGGGGGGAGACCGGGAGGCCCTTCACCCGGTCTGCCACAGCAACGAACAGTTGAGTCGTTCTCCGAAAGGGCTTTGTCCGCTCGATGTAGAATGCGAGGGCCCTACGGACGTCCAGGGAGTGAAGTTGTTGCTCCCTTGGAGAAGCATGCGGCTTTGGGTAGAAGACCGGCAGAAAAATGTCTTGGTTGACATGAAAGGTCGACACGCCTTTAGGAAGGAAGGCCGGGTGCGGTTGCAGCTGTACCTTGTCCTTATGGAACACCGTGTTAGGAGGTTCCGAAGTGAGCGCTCTGAGATCAGATACACACCTCGCCGAGGCTACGAGGAAGGCAGTCTTCCAGGAGAGGTACGGGAGCGAGCAGGTGGCCATAGGCTCGAATGGGGCCCCCATGAGCCTGGTTATCACGAGGTTGAGGTCCCATGTAGGGACCAGATGGCGGACTAGTGGGTACAGCCGCTCCAACCCCTTGAGGAACCTGCTGACCATGGGGTTGGAAAAGATCGAGCGCCCACTCTCGCCAGAGTGAAAGGCCGAGATTGCCGCCAGGTGGACCTTCAAAGAGGAGACTGCTAGACCTTGCTCTTTCAGGGACAAGATGTAGACCAGGATGATATGCACTGGCACCTGCGAGGGGTTGATACCCTGAGGGCCGCACCAGCAGGAAAAGTGCTTTCCCTTGGCCGAGTAGGTGGACCTGATAGAGGGCTTCCTGCTACTCAGCAGAACTTGTTGAACCAGGCTGGAACAACATAACCGGACTGGTTCAGCCATGCAGCAGCCACGCCGTGAGGTGGGGAGGTTGCAGGTCGGGGTGACAAACCCTGCCGTGCTCCTGAGTAATCAGGTCTGGCCACAACGGGAGAGAGATCGGGGTGGTCACCGAGAGCTCTAGGAGAGTGGTGTACCAGTGCTGCCTGGGCCACGCCGGGGCGATTAGGATTAGGCGGGCCCTGTCCCTGCGCAGCTTGAGCAGGACCCTGTGGACCAGCGGAAATGGGGGAAAGGCATAGGACAGGTGATCCGTCCAAGGCAGGAGGAAGGCGTCCGTCAGGGAGCCTGGGGAGCGTCCCTGGAGTGAGCAGAACACGTGGCACTTCCGGTTCTCGCGAGTCGCGAAGAGATCTATGTGGGGACAACCCCAGCTCCGGAAGACAGAGTGGATAACATTCGGGCGAATGGACCACTCGTGCGCCTGAAAGGATCTGCTGAGGCGGTCCGCCAAGGTGTTCTGAACCCCTGGGAGAAAGGAGGCCACCAGGTGGATGGAGTGGGCTATGCAGAACTCCCACAAATGCATGGCCTCTCGGCAGAGGGGGGACAAACGTGCCCCGCCTTGCTTGTTGATGCAAAACATGGCCGTTGTGTTGTCTGTAAGGACTGCAACGCAACGACCTTGAAGCCACTTGGAAAAGGCTTGGCAGGCAAGGCGCACTGCCCGCAGCTCCCTCACGTTGATGTGGCGGGATAACTCTTGCGCCGACCACAGGCCCTGTGTTTGAAGATCTGCCAGGTGGGCACCCCCCCAACCGAGGGATGACGCATCTGTGGTCAGGGTCAGGGAGGGCTGTGGGGTATGGAATGGCACCCCTTCCAGCACCCTCTTGGGGTCCAGCCACCAGTCTAGGGAGGCTAGGACCTGCGATGGCACCCTCAGTCCCACAACCATGTTGTCTCTGCGTGGGTGATACGCTGACGAGAGCCATGCCTGGAACGAACGGAGGCGTAACTCGCGTGTCTGGTCACGAACGTACATGTGACCCAGTGGACTCAGGCAGCTTCGTGCTGTTGAGTTGGGAAGCACTATATGCCGCGGATGATGGTCACTAGGGCCTGAAAGCGTGCCTCTGGCAGGAACGCTCAAGCGAGAGTCGAGCTCGTGGCAATCTGGACCTGCGACTGGAACTGGCTGCTGAAGCTGCTGCAGATGAGCCAGTCGTCGAGGTACAGGAATACTTGGATTCGCCGTCGACGAAGAGAAGCTGCTACGACGGCCATGCACTTCGTGAAAACACTCGAAGCCGTGGAGAGGCTGAAGGGAAGGACGGCGAACTGAAAGTGCCTTTGGTCGACCACAAGCGAAGAAAACGTCTGTGTGGCGGGTGAATAGCTATGTGAAAGTACGCATCCTTCATGCCGAGGGCAGCGTACCAGTCTCCAGGATCCCGTGAAGGTATAATAGTACCCAGGGAAACCATGCGGAACTTCAACTTGCCATGAATTTGTTGAGTTCGCGAAGGTCCAGGATAGGACGTAACCCCCCTTTTGATTTGGGGATTAGGAAATAATGGGAGTAAAACCCTTTTCCCTTGAACTGCCTTGAAACCTCCTCTATTGCCCCTATGGTGAGGAGCATTTGCACTTCCTGAATTAGGAGTTGCTCATGAGAAGGGTCCCTGAAGAGGGACGGGGAGTGATGCTCCGCCTTCGGGCGCAGCTTCAAAGTTTCGTTTGGGCCCCGCCGATGGCTTAGGGGGCCCTGGTTCCGGCCAGCCTGATGACCAGGCTGCCTCCTCCTACCATGCCCAGCAACCGTATTATAGTCCGGCCGTCCTTCAGGGTCTGAAGTCTCGAGTCCATTTCTCGGAGAAAAAAGGGGCCTTGCCCATCGAAGGGCAAGATCTGAATCGTGAATTGTACCTCCGCCGGGAGGTTGGAGGGCTGCAGCCACGAGATACACCATATGGCAACGCCCGATGCAGGTGTTCTAGCCGCCGAGTCAGCGACATCCAAGGAGGCCTGCAAAGATGTTCTGGCCACCTTTTTGCCTTCCTCAGTTAGGGCTGAGTACTCCTGCCTGGACTTCTGGGGAACAAATTCCCTGAATTTCTGCATTGAGTCCCAGGTGTTATAGTTATAATGACTCAAAAGGCCTGCTGGTTAGCTGCTCCGAGCTGTAGGCCCTCCCCAGAGTAGATCTTTCTACCAAACAGGTGCAGGCACCTAGCTTCCTTAGACAGGTGCAGGGTCCTGCTGGCCGTGCTCACAGATTGAACAACCAAGGAGCACGGTTGGGGGTGAGTGTATACGTACTCAAAGGACCTTGAGGACGCCATATATTTTCTCTTCACCCTCCTGGCAGTGGGGGAATTCGAAGCTGGAGATTGCCAGATTGTAGTGGCGTTGGTCTGGATCGTACGTACGAAAGGCAGGGCTACCCTGGCAGGGGCGTCAGCCAAGAGGATGTCCACCACGGGATCCTCGAGCTGCACTACCTGCTCCATCTCCTCTGGGGGAGGGCAGGATACTGTAGCCTCTGGCACCCGGGGCTCTGAATGGGCTGATTGGGAGGCTTTGGAAGGAACCTCTTGGGCCTGGTGATAAGACCGCGGTGTCCAGAAAGGCCACTGTTGTGGTCCCTGGGCAGAGTCCTGTGTGTCCCCCTGCCAGCGGCTAGGACAATCCATCCCGTGGACTTGGTCCATATGGCAACCACTCTCCGTCCGGGAGGATCTAGATGCAGAGCCGAAGGTCCAGGGCGGAGCGGAGTGCTCCTGCCGGCTGGTACGCGGTGGCATTGGCGAAGGGGACCGGTGCTGGGATCGGGAGCGGTACCGGGATCTGGAGCGGTACCGACGAGTGTCTCGCCGCCGAGAGCCCGACCTGGACCCTGAAGGGGAACGTGTGGTTGATCGGCTGCGGGGCCGGCTTCCCGGTGACCGGCACTGCGACCAGCACCGGGATCGGGAGCAGTGCCGTGAGTCGTAATAGTGTCGGCTGTATCTAGAGGCCGATCTTGAACGGCACCGCAAGTGCGACCGGCACCGAGATGGGGATCGGCGCCAGGACTGTGAGCGGTGCCGAGACTGGGGGTCCGCCTGGAGTGGGACCGAGACCTTGATCTGGACCTGGATCGGTGTCAGCCAGCTCCTGTGTGCGGTAGCGGGCACAGCATGGCAGGCTTGCCTTGGGAAGGGACGATCCACACTGGTGGCACCGAAGGCTGATGTGGTGCCGGTTTGGTAAGTGCGATCAAGTCCCTCGCTGCCGAAAAGGTGTCTGGAGTGGACGGCACCGTTAGCTCTACCTCGGTGCATACCGAGGAGCTCACGGCCACCGAGCTCGACGGACCTGGCGGTGCCGGAGTCGTCGGTGCTGGGATCTTCGCCTGAGGCGACGAACTCAATGGACCTTGTGGTACCGGAGTCGACGGAGCCGGTATGGACGGCAGCGTTAGCTCTACCTCGGTGCTTACCGGGGAGCTCACGGCCACCGAGCTCGACGGACCTTGCGGTGCCAGAGTCGTCGGTGCCGGGGTCTTCGCCTGGGGCGTGGAACTCAACGGAACTTGCGGTACCAGAGTCGACGGTGCCGGTGCCGACGGCAGTATTAGCTCTACCTCGGTGTGTACCGGGGAGCTCACGGCCACCAAGCTCGACGGACCTTGCGGTACCGGAGTCGACGGTGCTGGCGGCGGGCTGAAAGTCTTGGCCGGGCGGTCCTGTACCGGTTGCAGCTGCAGCGGCGTCGGGGCAGTGCCAGCCCCGGGGTCTGTTTCCCCAAGGTTGGGGATAGCGAACGACGCCTCTGTGGTAACATGGCCAGAGTTGTCCAGTGCCGTGGCTCCTTGTTAGTGCTCGGGCGCTCCGGTGCCGCTGTTGCACTGCGTGCCGACGCTGTCGGTGCCGTGTCACGGCGGAGCCGACATCGGGCTAAGTGCCGGTTCTAATAGGAGCTGCTTCAAGCAAAAGTCCTGCTCCTTCTTAGTTCTAGGACTTAAAAACCTTGGAGATCCGACACTTATCTTCGAGGTGGGATCCCCCAGGCACTTCAAACAGGAGTAGTGGGGTCCCCCGTAGGCATCAGCTTGGAGCCGGCCGAGTACGGCTTGAATCCCGGTGAACCAGGCATGAGCCCGGTACCGGAAGGGAGAGAAGGGGAGAAGCCCCTTACCTCCCACTAGTATTTACACTAAACTTCTTAACAAGACTATCAACACTATTAACAACTACTTGAAGTACTTAAAACCATTAACAATGCTAAGCGAGTGCTAACTAAGCTAGGGAGGTGGAGATCAGCTACGCTGCGCTCCACAGTTCCGACCGTCACGGGCGGTAAGAAGGAACTGAGAGGGCGCTGGGCTGGCTGAGGTAAATATCAGGTGCCGCAACGGCGCCACTCCAGGGGGCGCCAGCCGGCCCACCGAGTGTTGCTAGGGTAAAAATCTTCCGACGATCGTGCACGCGGCGCGCACACACCTAATTGGAATACATATGAGCAAGCACTTGAAGAAGAACTACTCACATCTGCTGCTGGAGTGTATGATGTCATTTCTAGTGGTTGTGTGTATGCACATACTGGGGAGGAGGGTATATTTACAAAGTTGGTTGGTATTTTCTGGAGTTGAAGATGTAGCAGCATACATAAAAGGGGAGCAAAATATAATTACTGCAAATGAGATACTAACGCTTATGTTAAATATTTAATGTATTAATATTTAAAGGTTATGTAAAGAGCCATCTTATTTCACAACACTCCATTGTTGGCCCATCTTTATACAGGAAAATTATATGCTAGTGATTGTGTTTGCCAGAGTTTTCTTCACCCTCATTATCCTACAACAAAAATGTCTGACAAACAGTGGTAACTACCAGGAAACAATGAGGCAAAATGAAGTGCCAGTCATGGCCAGTATGAAGACCCAGCTTGTATACTTCTTCCTCAGTAAAAAACTATGTATGTACATAAAAACCCACATACATACATACCACTGAACTCCCACGTAAACAAACTATGGCTAGTATTTTCTTCTGGTCAAACCTCACCTCAATGTCTACTGTAAAAAAGTAAAACATCCTGCCCCAAGGGAGAATGTGAACTTACCATACCCAGCAGCTTATAGCATTCTGGTTGGAAAGTGTCCAGTGGCAGTCTCGGTTTCAAGAGGAAACCTTTTCCCCTACTCCAGGGGCATGGAGTGTGGTTCTACTCCATAGAGTAGGGGGCAGAGTTTGGGAAGCCAATGCAGGTGGCCAGCACCTCTATATGCAACAACGTATAGCTGTATGAGGGCTCCCTATCTGCCAGCATGTCGGGTTTCCTGCGGGTAAGGGTCAGGTCAAGAGAGGAGCAGATCTATGAATACATGGAATCACTGTTCATGCCCCTCCTGGAGGAGGAGTGCACAGACTACTTTATCTGAGCAGGACTAAAAGTGGAGAAAGTGAAGATCTCCATGGACCAGGGTGGGAAAGGGACATTAATGAAGGGCATGGATGGATGCAGCTGCCCTCTTACATTTCCGCTCTCTCTCCTTTGCTGCACCCCATCCCTTCTCAGCCACCTGCCTCCCCTTAGGCACTCATCCCACCTCCCCCACACAGGTGTTTCACTCCAACTGGGCTGGTTAAACACCAGGAGCAGGGGAGTGAGCAGGGATGTGTGCGGGTGAGATCTGGGCTGGTATCATCAGGCCTAGGTGTGAGATGTTATGGGAATGAATGTGCGTGGGTGCTTTTAGGGATTGTGATTATTTAACTAGAGGAGTCTGAAAAACATCATAATTTGAGGGGAAATTTAAAAGGGGCTCATTTTAAAATGTCATTCTGTCAGAGCTGGAAAATATTTAAGCAAAAAATAAAAAAAAACCCAGAAAATTCAACTGGCCCATAAGAAAGAGTGACTTATTGGAGACTAAACTCAACTAATAAAGTATGACAGGATGGGATTTTAGTCATGTACATCTACACTGCATCTGGGAGTGAGCCTTCTAGCCTGGACTGATAGACTTGTGGTAGTGGGGCTCACACTGGCTCAAGACATTGCGACTTGGACTGGAGCTGGGGCTCTCAAGCCTAGATATGAGGGTCATAATAAAGTAATGACCTTCGGTATCATCTCCTCTCCTTATAGCTTTTACTTTTCTTTTGTTTTTCCTTCTAGATTTAGATTCTGTTGTACTTTGTGGGTCATATTTCTCTTTCAGTCCAATATAGCAGATAGGTGGATACTACAGTATAAATTCCTCTTCTCTATTCATGTACAACCTATGTTTACATGATACGTGCAGGACTGTAGGTTTTTTTTAGTTGTGTGTTTTTAAATGTATAAAAATTAATAACACTTTTAGATGAAGGAAATATAAAGGTGTGGGACAATGTGTGTCATAATTCTGAGGATCAGATTCTACAGTTAAAATTGTAATGTAAAAACATATCCACTGAATCGCCACTGCTTTGCACCTTATTTGTCATTTACACTTGCGCAAAGTGGGTGTAAAATTCTACTATTCTGATTTGGCAGCATTTCACACCCACTTTGCACTCACTGTGCACAGGTGTAAATGACTATACAAGGTGCAAGACAGTGGCGAATGAGGCTTATAGCTTTAATGATCTAGCATGATGTAATATGTATTTTCAGCTGAATTGTGATATTTATCTTAACTAATAAGCATACACAAATTAGCTCTAATTTGCATGATGTGTTAATTATTTTACTCACTATATTGCTAATGTCATGTTCAGATTTCATGGTAATACGCTTGTGCTTTCTGAGAAACTAGTTAGGAGGCTTAGTATTAAATCTGTCTTCAAATGTGAAGTTTATTCATCAAGGCAATGGCTATGGGATTACACACTTTGCTTCAGGATTCTTAGTAGTGTATGCCTACTATTAAGAAGAAGCAGCAAGACAAATTCAGCAATGAGTTGAAAATAGCTGAGCTACTGAAATGTCTTTAAAAATCTGTCTTTAATGAGAAAATATGGAAGAAAAATATATCCAGTTAGGAAGTAATTACGGACAACATTTTCAAGCCTTGTTGCTTAAATTGAGGCTCCTAAATCCATGTTTAGGCACCTAAATAAAAGTGGTTTGATTTTCAGAAGGACTGAACAACTGCAGCCCTTAGCAATGGAGTCTGCATTAGATACAGGCAATTTCTGTCTACTAAGTATCTTGTGACTTGTCTACATGGTGCTGCTATGGGGGTGTGAACTGTAGAGCGCTCTAATGTGTTGCGCTCTAACTGCCCCATGTAGAACCTGATGGTGCAAATTAAAAGGTAGTTAGTTCATGTTAACATTGTCATTTGAAACAGGACTACATCAACATGAACCAGATATCTTTTAGTTTTCACCAACAAGGGTTTACATGGAGCTGTTAGAGAGCAATATGTTAGAAGAGCATGCTACAGTTTCCCACCTCCCTGGATAGTCTGGACTGTGGTGCCGTTTAGACAAACCTTACTTGAGACTTCTATTTACCTGATTACCTAGAGATTCTGCATCTACAGGTTCTAATCCTAGCAGACTTGACTCAAGCCTTCCTTCTTCTAAGGAAGATATATTTTGTTCCACAGATTCTTCTGTATATGTAATCATTTGGACAAACCCTATTGGTGAAGTTCCATTTCCACAGCATGGGTTCAAAGACCCCATGGCACTTATTGTACAAATAAGAGTATGCCCCAATATTTGTGGCCAAAATGTTCTCCACCCCATCACTGTAGTAAAATGTCTTGTGCACCAAGTATCTTCCTAGCTAGTAGCTCCCACCCCTTACAAAATGCAAAATCCTTTCTTACTGTGGAGAATCTCAACATTTATCATCATAAGAAAATTACACTAACAATAGTGGATCTTCAGAATAAAGTTTAATATCATGTTAGACTAATATTTTTGATGGGCTGGATATAGGAAGGAGATTTCATGCTCTACTGCTTCCTGATTAAGAACTATTTATTTATTTAAACTTATTTTAAATACTTCCAGAGTTCTGAATGGATGCATTTTAAATAAGTCAAAACAAATAAAATCAATAACATTCCTGAATAAAGTTACTCTGAAAAGACACTCAGTACAGACTGCACTGTGAGGCTTCATGATTATTGTTATTCAATGACTTCCAGATCAAATTTTCTCCATTTACAAGAAAGATTTTCTTCCAACTGCCAGGACTTCAAACCTGGGATTCCAGCAAACACAAGCTATGTTCTTTCTGGTTTGAATTACCGGCATCACCAGTAATATAAATACCACAGACCAGGTTCAAATTCTCTTCAACTTCTGTCCTTGGTTATGCATGGGCAAATCCACTATCTCTTACAGGGTTGTGCAGCATGTGTAACCAGAAGTAGAATTTGGCCATATTACTGGAAATTAGTTAAAAATTCTATTGATGCTGGAAGAGCCGTAACAGAATCCAGCTCTCGCTTACTCAGAAGTGAACTGGCACTGTAGGGCTAACAGGAGTAAAAAGTAATAAAAACTATTTTTGTCATTCTGGGGAACAGATCTGCTTTTGAATACACATAGAGACCAGATCTACTGAGTAAAAAGGTTACAGAATCAGACTTGGTGTCTGCAGTGTGAACCCCTTCCACTACCAAGCCTTCAGGCACTGATCTGAGATGAAAAGGTTGACAGGACACTGGAGTTGACAATCAACACTCCCAATTTACAGAATACTAATAATATATTCTTACAATATCAAGCTATTGCAAAATGGAATTAGGATAGAAAAATGGGTATGGAGTCAGAACAACAATTTAAGCAATTGCATGCTGCAAGAAATGTTAAGACTTTAAGACTTCCTTGTTTATTTGATTCCAGATCTCTGTTTTAATTAAAATTCATTTTGAAGGGAAAACAGGATTTTAAGTTGCCTTGGATAGCAAAATTGTGACGTGGACCATAAACAAAAATAAATGACCAAACACTTATAAACTATTTATAAATGGCAAAATAGTGACAGAAGTGCCTATTGTGTTCTAGTAGGCATCTATGTTTGTTCTTATTTACATCTTCACTAATTGATCTGGAAGAGGAAGTAAATAGCATGTTAATGAAACTCAGGAATGACATTAAAATGTGATGAACTGTAAATACCAGTAAAGAATGAGAAATAATACAAAGGAACTCAGAGATTAGAAACAAAATCCAATACCACAGATAACCAATGAGGAAGATAAGCCAATACCACAGATAACCAAGGAGGAAGATAAGCCAGCAAAGCAATAATGCAAAAAGGGACTTAGGGCTAACACGGGTGTCAAATTAGATAAGAATTTATAATGTGACATGGTAGCAAAAAAGCCCAATGAGGATGCATGATGTCACATAATGGAGAGGTAAACATCTCCCTTTCTCTATACAGCTTTGGTGCAACAGCACCTGCAGTAATTTCCCCTTCCCCCCAATTCTAGACACCTCATTAACAGAAGACGATTGATAAATTGGAGGACGTTCATAAAAGAGCAAGAAAGATGGGTTGGAAGGATAGATTAAAGAGGAAAAATTAAAAGAGTTAAATATGTATAGCTTGGCTAAACTATGACTCAGACAGAAGACATGATAAACATGTACTAATATCTGAACAAACACTAAGGGGGAGGAATTATTTGGCATAGTAAAAAGGGAGTAAAAGTAATATCATGGGATAATTTAAGAATGTGAAAATTTTGGATGAATAGCAGGAAAAAACCCCTAAAAGTGAGATTGATTGGTCTGTGCAATAGTCTGCTAAGAGAAATGGCTGAAGCTGATTGCATGGTGCATTTAAAACGAAACTGGATAAAATAATGTGTATAATGTACGGGAGATGGACTGGCTGACCTAATAAGTTGTCATCTCTAAAGTGTCAAGAAAGAATTTATCTTGTGATAGAACCAAGATTCAGGTTTGGAACACACTGCAATATTTTAATATCCTTTTGGGGTCAAAAGTTTAAAAACCAAACAAAAACAGAGCTGTGGAAAATCCAGAGAAATATAATTTACTTTCACTACCCTTCATGTGCTAAAGAATCTTAAGAACAAGTACTGGAATGAGGAACTCTCCATGTTCTGGTATTGAGAGCGAGTAAGACTGAGGCAGATCGGGGCAGATTCAAATGACCTGTTTTTCCGTAATGTTGAAATAATGTCTTGTAGTGTAGTTGATAGACAAGGTGGTTGAAGTAATATATTTTATTGGACCAACTTATGTTGGTGAGAGAGACAAGCTTTTGAGCTTATACAAAGCTCTACTTCAGGCCACTCTCTTCCCTTACTCACCAGCACCACTCTTTGGCACTGTGGTTAATGAATAACATAGCACTAATTTATCAGCTTCAGAAGAAAGAGGATTTGTAGTTCTACACAATGCTAAGTGGAATTTAGATTTATGCAGCTCATCATTTGCAAAGCTTGGATAACAACCCTTGGGACTGCTATCTGAGTAAGAGATTTTACTATTGATTTTTTACATTAGTCTTTTATCTGATAGGTGCTCACAAAATTTTATAGTGCAGTTACAGTTGAAAATATCACTAGCTACACTTTAAAGAAATAGTATTGCTAACCGTAGACATTAAAAAATCAAGAGACAGACAGTTAAAAAAGTTACGAGATTACCTTAAAAATCATGAGGGTTTTTTTTAATCCTATTTATTTTGATCTGTTTTCTGATTTTTGAGCTCTCAAAGGGCATGTGTATTTGTAACCCACTTCTCTCCTCCCTTTAACCTTTGACTCACGGAAAGAATGTTAGATATTTCCCCAACAACACTTCCTGTTCACCAGCTCCTTCCCCTATTCTCCCACAGTGCCCCAGACACTATCCCTGCTTAGTTCCCTCCACCTTGACCATGCCTATCTCTGCCCCTGCTTTGCCATATTGTCAATATCCATCTCTGTCCCCATCCATCTCTGTCCCCATTGTACTGTTCCTGCCCTCTATCCGCTCTCCCTCTGCCCACTGTCCTGGCTCCCAGCAGCAATGGAGGAGCAGGGAGAGTGCAATTAGTAAGGGGCACGGGATCCTGGAAACTCTTCTTCTGTCCACCTTTTGAGACACCTATGCTCCTTCCAAGTGCAGCACAAACCAGGAAGTGAAGAGGGTGGTTAGATCCTGACTCTGCTGTCTGCCCTAGGCCAGTTCCTGGCTGCTCCACCTGCCTGCTCCATGGGCTGCTGCTTCCCTGCTCTTTACAGGCTGGGCGCAACAGGGGAGTAGACGCCAAAGAGAAAGGAAGCAAGCTCTGCAGCAGCTTTTGCTGGTGGCAGGCTGAGTGGCCGCCAAAAGCTTACAACTCAGTCTGCCACCGCTGGTATCGAGTGGCTGAAGCCAAACCTGCAGCATCAGTTCCTGCACAGCCTGACATCCTGAGCTGCTGGGCACTTCTCACAAGAAGGCAGTAAAAATGCCCCATAATCAGGAGAGTCATGAACATTTTGTGAGAGCTGGCAACATGAAATAAAAAAACAAGACGATGACCCTGACCAGAAAATCCCTGTGCTCTTGATGCATCTTTTGTAGCCGCAGTAGCTTGAGATTATTTCTGTCATTTCTTTGACTTAACGTAACGTGTTCATAGCCATATAAAACAATAGATGGAGCAAAAGGGAAATCTGATTAGCCAGCCTCAAGTAACTCACGTTTTTTTTTGCTGAAGAGAAAGATGTGAGAGCCTGAAAAATTATGCAAAAATAGCCTCAATCAACATTATTGAAGAGAAGTTTATGAGAGCTCTTGAGACTGAAGAAAATGCTGTCAGTGCTGGCGAGAAAGGGAAAACAGGAGGAGGCTTGTGGAGGTGAAGTTCCAAATTTAGTGTGAGCAAGCGAGTAGGGAGTGGGATGCCAGAATGATGCACGAGGAACTCATGCATGCAAAAAAAAAAAAGACACTTTACGAACAGGAAAAGGCCAGTTGTTCAAACATGCTCACCCTCTGTATTCCTGCATTGTGGCATCTTGGGAATCAGCCTTTGATATAGCCCTGTATTAGGGCCAAGTCTGTCTACTTTGAAGTCTGCTCCCATCCCTTCCCCCCACCACCGCCATATTTTTGTTCAAACTCAGGCATCTATGCTAGAATACCCACTGTCATGCTGGAGAGTGCTGGTGAAGGTGCTGGGACATGGAAGAAGAAATTAAGCTCCTTTATGGCATCCAGTAGCTGAAACAGAAGCCACCATCCAAAGCACTGACCACATGGAAGGCCTGAGCAAGAACTAACAAAGAAAATAAGTGGCGTTTCCCTGGGACTGATTGCCAGAAAGTCAGCAGAAAGGAGCCTGAAAAGCCATGAGAAAGCCGAGAAGCACTGGTAGCATGGCCCTGAGAGGAAGCCAGGAAAGAGAGCTTCTCCTGGACAGGGTGCTGGCTCAAAAAGCAGGCCAGGAATTGTGAGCAAGTAAACTGCATCCTATTGTGTGCTCAGGGAAACAGGACTTTATGTTCAATCTCTGAAGGCTTGTGTGATGGAGTGTTTACCTCACACCCAAGTGGAAGGGGTTAATGGAGGCCTAGGGGGCCTGCCACACCCCATCCCAGAAAGGAGAAGGGGAGGGGAGTCCTCCTAGCAGACTAGGGAGGCTGCACAGGTAGCAGCCAATTGGAGGGAGGCTGCACGGAGCAGCCAATCAGGACACAGTGGGCTAGTACAAAAGGAGTTGCAGGGCAGAGCAGGGTCCGTTACTGTGGGGAGCCTAAGGAGTGAGGATTGCATTCCTAGTAGGCTGCAGGAAGGGTAGCACCTTGGACAGAGCAGTTGCTGGCAGGGACTGGGGGAGCAAGAGGGAGCTCCTTGGATTTGTCGGCTAAAAGCCATGAGGTAAGGGTGAAGAAGATGCTGGGGTGTGGGGAAGTGGTTTAGGGAATTGAAGCAAGGGAACTGAGGGAAGTTAAAGAGACGCAGCAGGAGGCGGTTATCTACAGGGTTCCTAGGTCGGGACCCAGAATAGTGGGTCCCCTCTCCCGCATCTGCCATTAAGGAAGTGGCTTAAATATTAGATTTTGATGAACCCTCAAAGGGGGAAATACAGATGGTGACCCGACCAGAGGGCTGAGCCATGAAAAGAATGCTGCAGTTCCTGGACTGAGGCAGATCTGTAGGTGGAGATGACGACAGTAGCGGCATCACCTGGAGAGGGTGCACTGGCTTGCAGAACTAATCCCGGTGATGGCCAGCAGGAGGCGCTGCTTGCAGTGAGTGGGCCCCATCACAGCTTGCATCAAAGAAATACCTGATCATCATCAATTTTTCCTCCTAATGGAAACTGCCCAGGAAGGCTCTGAATATTGATACCTTTTCTTTGGGCAAAAAGGGGCAACACATGTTTTCATATTGGACACATGATTACTAATGTCTAGGCAGCAGGTGAATCTAGGCAAAAATATATGCCAGTATTGATAAGTTGCAAACTTCAATAACTTCTCGGGAAGGAAACTGGAGCAATGCTGTTTAGAATTAATAACCTAGGCAGACTGGTCAAAGGAGTTAAGTATTAGTCCAGAATGTACATACACAGGAGAAATTGTTGCCGTACATGCGTGTATGTAAACAAAACTGTTGCCTGCTCCAAAACATTCTTCCAAGTTATTTCCAGTTATTTTTGAAAAACAAAACAAAAAAATAGAATTTTATATTAGTGTATAACAGGTATTCTTTTGCCCAAAGAGAATCACCTCAATACAAAAAAGGGTTTTCCATGGACAGCCAGACCAATATACATTTTATTAAAAATAGTAATTGAATCAATCTGGCCTGATTCTGTTATACTTACACCAGTGTTACACTGGTGTAACCCCAATGACTTCAACAGAGTTACTCATGATTTACACTGATGTAACTGAGAGGATAATCTGGCCCTCTGGGTCCGATTCATTCCTGATGCTTAAGTGTGTGCAATCGCACTCAAGACGGTGTAGCTACAACCACTAATACCAGAGCTAAATTTGGATCACTGAGAGCAATTGAGAAAAAGGGCTTTTCTCCAGAAATAGGGAATGGACCCTTTGAACTCTTTACCTAACTTGGGCTAGCTGCAGATAAAAATTTACTCTCTTATTTTAAGTAGTTTGGGGATTTTTCATACATATATTTTATAAGTTGCACTTGCTGCTATTTGATAGAGTCTCTTGGGCTTTTTGCCCTTTGTATTTCCTTTCTTCTTTCATGTTGAGAAGACTGCCAATACGGGATTTGCAAACTGCTGCCAATATGGGATTTGTGCTGCTGCTGCTGCTGCCGCCAATCTTTAATTTAGCATATGTATAAAGCTAATTTTTTGGACACAATGCTAGTGCCTGGCATCTCTGCAGGAGTCAGCCAGGTTGTAATGTTTGTATTGTATTCCACTCTTAAAAAATAAAATAAAAAATAAAATATAAAGGAGTGAGCTTTTTATTACTGGCTTTATAGCTACAGATATGGTCTAATAAATACTTGTATTCTCCCTCTGCATCTCAAAGTCAGTTCTTCCTCTCTGTGCTGTAGTTTTTCCTTTCAGATTTTCATTTTGTGTTGCCTGCAGTAAGAGCCAATGATAGACTCCTGCTCCCTACTGAGAACATCTTGTTATTGAAGTGTATAAATTTTACTCTTCAGAGGAAGGGGGGGAAGACCCATTTCCCTTTCATTCTATTGTAACTACACCGACATATGTAAGAAATAATACTATTGAATGTTTTAGTGTTTTTTAAATTGAGAGAATTTGAGAGAAAAATCCAATCATTTAGGAAACATTTTTCATACACCAAACATAAGCTTGACTAGCCCTGCTCTAGCAGGGACATCTGTCACTCAGAGAGAGGGTCTTGGAGGGAACCCTCTAAAATATGGTCATACTGCTCTGTCCTCCCATCAGAAACAAGAACAGACAGCCAAACTGTACCCTCTGAGAGATGCTTATGGAGCCTCCAGCTATGGAGAGTAAAGTGGGGGATAGGGGTGAAGGAATTGGTCACCTTTGTGGAGGCATTCCTTATTTCCCTTGCATCCTCCCTGCTGAGAGAGCTCCATGAGTTCAGCAATCTGGGGGGAAGGAGAGGTGGCAGGAGGCAGATCAGGGCAGGATGAGAAGGGTCTAGGTGGAGGGAACATAATCCTCAGAGTGGCCTTGTAGAGCTCGGGAGAGTGGGGAAGAAATGTTGCCCCAGGTCACGTTATATTTCCATCCCCATTACCTAGTTCTCTCCCTTATAGGGTGATCTCAGGGATAGCAACTGGCTGCAGAATCTTTGCCAACATGATTTTGGTGGAGCTGCACCACCAGGGTAGAAAGAGGTCACCAGAGACCTAGAACCAGCAAAAAGCCAAAGGCCTCTTTGGCCTAGCGTCCCACAGCGTCCTAGGATCTATGCAGATCCTGGAGGATCCAAAGAGTTTGGGGGCTAAGTCTTGTGCTCTCTTTCATGGAGGGGAGTTTCCTAACAGAATAATGGGAGAGAAATATCTCCAGGAGAACCAAGAGTTTTCTTCCCATTTAGGCCTGTACTGTGGATTTTCTCACAGGTTCATGTTATTCAGGTGTGTTTACTTGCTGATAGTATCATGGTATCCATGACTCAGCAGTAATTACACTAAACTTCATGCAGGCTTCAAGCACCTGATAACAGGACACTGGTTCAAATCAATGTTTTATTACTTTTTTTTTTTTTTTTTTTTTGAGTACCTAGAGTTTTGGATGGACCCATTTAAAAATAAATAAATAAAACAGTCTTTTACTGGACCAACTTCTATGGTGCTAATTATGTCCCTCTGCTGAAGTGCACTAAAGAGGACTTTGAGACCTAATATGAGACGACAATGTAAAATCACGCAAGGAAAGGTAAATCTTGTATTTAAATTTTTTCTTTTTTCCAGCTCTCCCAATAGAGATACCCAAAAGACCACAGAGAGCTTTTACAATGCTCTGTTATTCATTTGATCAGAGAACAGAACTTTGTAGTTTTAACGGGCACATTCTGCATAGACCCGTATCAAGCAGAAGAATTGCGTCTCCTAATTTCATTAAACAATACAGGGCAGCACAACTGCTCACTCTAGTGGTATGGGTTTCAGGAGATCCACCCCAAGGCCTGCGGTTGTACAGAACAAACCCATTTTGGCTTCCACTACAATCCCGCCCACCTAACAGCAAAGTGTACTGCAGATTAGCCCACACCCAAGTGTGATGCTCAGATGTAATTTATGGGATAAAAATCATTGACGCTCATTAGAAACAATCCAAAGATTCCCCAGGAAATGCAACCCTCATCTTTCAACTCTGAGAAAAGGACAGGTCACATTTTTAAAGACGGAAAGATTTTAAATACAGAGGCCTTGGGTACACTGTTTAAACATGCCAAAACCACTCTACTGATAGAATAGTATGCTGCTAATATTACTGATTCATTATGACTGCAAGGACCTCGCCCTAATACCTCCCACTCCTTCTCACATTGAATAATACCATATTCTCTGAGTTGTCCCCTAGGTTTCACTGGAACTACTTGCTGACAAAAGATGGCAGAATAGGGCCCATAGAAAGGATAAATACTCAGGAAATAAATGCTAAAGGGCTTTACCTGGAACCCACCATTCTGGATATGGAAGATAAATGCAACTATGTGACATGAGAGAGGTTTTTGGGAAAGGAGGTCTCCTTTGACCAATGGGCCTCAATTTGGCATGCAGCTGCCATCCTCCTTTATATACTATACAAAAAATAAATCACAATAAACTTTTTTTCACTTAACCCCATCCTTCCTCAAAGCATATTTACTCCACTCCTGTAATGCAGGGTGAACGAGTGTGGTAAGTAAGACATACACTTGCACATATGGTGTTCTTGCCCCAGGAGTAAAAAAATTCTGAATGATATTAAATCTAAAACATATTTACAAGGACAAAACTCCTGATGCAGCTTGTGGGGGTACTGTTAGGTTTGCTCATGAAAGAGATTTACCTAGTAAAATCTCCAAGACCTATTTTACCCCTATTATTGAAGAATAATGGGAACGAAAGGACCCTCCAGAAAATGGACCCTTGTTTAAAAACAGTGTGGGATACTATAACCATGGAAAAACATACTCATGACAAAGTAGGTCTTATTGAATATTACTTAGTTCAGTATCTTTCCTGGAACACAAGAAAATAGGTACCACTAGACAAAATATAAAGTGTTCTTTTTATTACAAATATTACATATGTCTTTCTACTGGTTGTATAAAGCAATTTTTGTTACTGTATACAATTATGTGCTGCATTTTTATATTTTTCAAAATACTATGTAGGCAGAGAAAATTCATATTTATCTTCCTGGCAAAGTTTTTTATTATTAATGTAATTGAATTTATACTGCGTATAGAAGCTTATGATAAAAAGTTTGGTTAAAAAGTGACAAAGTTTCTATACACAGCTATAAAAACCTACTGTTGACTAGCTTGTCTTCCCTCACAGCAGCAACACTATGTAGGCACCATAATGAGAAAGGATTATCATTAGGGCTGCCCTTGTAGGTCTCACTCCCCAGGCAGCCAGAGAATGACTGAGTCATGCAGGTGATGCATTCACTGTAATGAGATGGACAAACCTCAAAACCCACATCCAGGCTTCTACTCATGTAGAAAATAATTCCTTGTATGCCCATGCCTCTGGCAAAGAAAGGAGGGAGAGGGATGAAGGGTAAGAACAAAACCTCTAATGCTGGGAAAACCAAATATATAATATTTATAAAAAGGCTCTAATGTTAGTACTCTGCCCAGTCATGCAGAAACCAGAGTTTTAGTTCCAATTCCAGCCTCTTGTTCCTCTGGCTGGCCTGGAATGCGAGCACCCTGAGGAAGCGGCAAACTCAGCCCTTGCGGGAAAGCAGTGCCTTGTGTCATTCACCAGCAACCCCTCTTGCTGATTAATGAAAGGGACTGACAGGCTCTTAAGGGAGTTCCATCCAATTCTTGTGCAAGGCCATCGTCTTTCCTGCCAAGGTCTTGAGTCGCAGGAGGGGCATTCTTCCCAACTTTATAAATCCAATCCTTAAGGCCCTGTGTTATTGCCAACTTCTGCCCATAAAGGACTGTCTGGAGCCCATCAGTTGGCTGGAGTGGTTATTGCTGAGACACAGGACACTCCGCTCTAAGGTTATGTCTACACTGAAATAAAAACCCCACGGCACTGAGTCTCAGAGCCTGGGGCAACTGACTGGGGCTTGCGGGGTGTGGGCGGTGGAGATAACGATGGCCGTGCAGCTGTTCGGTCTCAGGTTGAGCCCAGGCTTTGAGACCCACCCCCCTCAGGGTGTCTCAGAGCTTGGACTCCAGCCCGAGCCTGAACATCTACACTGTAATTTTTAGCTGTGCAGCCTGAGCCCTGCAAGCCCCAGTCAGCAGACCCAGGCCCATGCTGTGTAGACATACCCTGAAAGACCTAGCTCAGACTACCCTCACTATTCTCCTGTCTAAAAAACAAGCACCAGGACTCGGAATTGTAATAAATAATAATAATAGTTAGCTTATGTAGCACAGATACAAACGTGGAATACAAGCCATTAGGCTAGCATCATTACATTCACTATACATAAAAAGAACCCCTAACCCACACTATCGGCTTTTGGACTGGAGCTGTTAGAAAAATTAAGAATTTTGACATTTTTAATCATTAAAAGGGACAGTTTTTTTGTAAATTTTGTTGCAAAAAATCTTTGTTTTTCTAATTAGGACTTAGTTAAAGCCAACACCGTATTACAGCATGCACTAAACCAACTTGCAGCCTCAGCTTTGCTAATTCAACAAAGCCCGAATTTTAGATTTTTTTAAAAATGGCATCCAGGTTTTAGGTTCGTGGTGCTGTTTTCTGGGTGTGGTTTTTTTGTTCTGGTTATTTTTTCTTTGTTTGTTTTTGCCAGGGTGTGGGAGAAGGGGCTGGTGAACAGGCCAGAGTGGCAGCACTTGTGACTAAGGTCTCATCTACATCACAAAAGTCTTCTGTGTTTTGGGGCTTGTTACAAAATAGTAATATCTGACATTATTAAAACAATAATTTGGTCTTACAGCACACAGGACTGACCTGTGCTACAATCCTGAAAAGTCCAAACCTGTAGCACATTTCAAGAACACAGTTAAACAGACTTCAGTTCCATCTATACTGGATGGCCTATCTGCATTTTGACCATGCCAGGTACTACCCCAATCAACCCTTGGTGCTGAGACTACAAAAAAGACTACCAACAAGCATCAATTGTATTGCTGTTTTTTATGCTCAGCAGCATTACTCATTGTGAACTGGACGAAGAACACCAAACTCATTGGACAAAGCGCACCAAAGCTGCTATCAGATGGTTAAAACATTTGATCACACCAACCAGGGATGAATCTGAAGCCAAGAACTAATGCTGGAAGATTCTATATTTTATTACCAACCCCTGGGTTTAGATGGTCCAATTTTGAAGATTTAGACTGCCCACTTTTAACCTCTCCTCTGACTAGCAAAAGCAGTATCAGGTTGCTTTTTTGGTCTTTGATGGAAATGACCTCATCATGGACCTGATGTTATAACTTAAATACACCAAAAGGTTTTGTATTCTGTGTTTATGCTACTGAAGTAGTAAATAAGAGCTACAGATTCTAGCCTATTTCCAACTGTGTAACACGTGGTACAAAATAAAATGGATCCAAGCATGTGAGAGGAGAATTTTGTATCTCACATTTCATCTGTCAATTATTTTATATCAGCAGCCAAGGGAAACAGAAACAGCTCATCACAAACATTCAAAACAATCATTCACTAATCCGAATTCCCTGGCTAAACATATTCAGCCAAATTCATCCCTGGTTTAACTATACTGAAAACCACTGGAGTTACACCAAGGATGAATTTGGCTCATTGGCCCACATTCTGCCACTAGCACAATTCCACACCAGCACTGACATTAATGAATCTTAATGATTACTTTGAGAGCTTTACATCTTCCCCCCTAACAAAAGACAGTTCAATTTTTTGTCAATTTTTCATACTCAGCTTCCCTGCTAAATTTTAACCTGGAAGAACACTATGAGCAACGAAATGAATTACATGTAGAAAGCACTTTTACTCATAAAGGTTAATACTTGCTGCAACTGTACAAATTTAGGGCAGGTCTACACTTAAAAAGCCACCTTGGTGGTTTAGTGAAGACACTACTATGCTGACGGGAGAGTTCTCCTGTCGGCGTAGTTAATCCACCTCCACAAGAGGTGATAGCTATGCCGATTGGAGAAGCTCTCCTGTGGATTTTTCACATCCCTGAGGAACATAGTTATATCAATATAAGTTTGTAATGTAGACCTGGCCTTAGCCGATCAGCTAAATGTCTTCTCCAGACTGTGTCTCCCAGCAGTCTACCAAAACACCGTGATCACGAGACCACGTCTGCAAGCCCACTGAGACTTCAACATGTTTTAAAAGCACAGTATCTTAATTTAATTTACATATTATTCTAGGCTTCTGTACCGCTCAACCTGCCAAGGCAAAAATGTGGGACACAGTGTGTGACAAAGACCCAAAGTGAAGGACACAAAGTCATTATTTATGCAGGAAATTGAAAATCATGGGGGATACCTTCCTTTAGTGTAATTTAGTGTTTATTTAGTGTAAATAACTCTTTCTATAATCTCAGTTTCATGATTATTTATTTCTGATGTAAATAGCTTTCAACAATAAAAGTAAAGGGAAATCAAACTTGGATGGAAGAGACGTGGCTTTGGGACTGAAATTAATGATGTTCCCGAAAATTGAGAGGTATGTGGACATCCTCACTCCTTTCCTTAACACTTTTCTCTCTCCTTTTCATTCATTCCTTTGCTCTCTAAATCCATACCCTGGTCTATCCACATTTGTCTCTCAGACCACTAAATTGGTGTTAGCCATGATACCACGGATTGTATACCAGGGTGATATGCACCTTAGAAATTTGATAGATGAGATTGTAGCCAAATAGGAGCTTCCATCTGATAACGCATTGTTACTTCTATCAATGCAATAAAAAGAGACCTTTATTATCATTATACCTAAACCAGGATTTCTCAAGGTATGCCACACGTCTCCCAAACAACAACAACAACAACAACAACAGGATCTGGACATATCTCTGGGCCTTCTCCAATATGAATAATTTTAAATGGAATGCGGCCTATTCTATAAGTCTATATGACATATTTATGGACTTACAGATATGCATAAATTATTTAGTAAGTGTTAATCACTACATTTAAGAATTGGCAATTTCACGAGAACCCTCCATTTATAGCAGTCTCCCATATAAAGAGTAATTCAGCATTTTAACAAACTACTGTGACATAATTCCTAGCTGACTTTTCAGTTGTTCAACTGCTGCAACCACAGACCTGGTGAACTTTGAATTAAAACACTACTTCTTAGTGATTTTGATGATCCCAGTCAAGCATATCTTGATGAAATTAGAGATGCAGAAAATATTTTTTGACAGAGCGCACGAACAAAACAGCCAGAAGTGAATCCAGTTCTGTGAGAAAGGCTCATGCAGAGACAGAAAGAGAGACTGGGGAAATGTTGATAATTGGATTGTATGATTTTGGCAGAAAGAGGTGTGCTTTATTAGCAATCAATGCTGAAAACATAACTTTCCAACTATTAACAGTTTTTACTTGCCAAAAGAAAATTATCATTTCTAATTACTTTGTAGTTCTCTGTGCCTAGGAAAAAAGGCAGTAAAGAAAGGAACACATAAAGAAGACAGTATTCCGACACATCCAGTATACAAATAACAGCATAAACACAGAATGCTGTAACATTCCAATTTAGCAAAACTTTCATACTAACCAGAAAATGTAAGCAGAATTCACAGACTTTCACAAAAGTGTGATACCAATGTGAACATTTTAAAAAATTCTGCTAAAACAAAGTATGTGCAATTCTACCAGAAATTAAAACAGAAACAAATTAGTAGAAATTAAAGTGCATCATAGCTTAAATGTTCAAATATGCATTTGTAAAAATATGACCCAGAAACTGCCCTAGCTACAATTGATTATCCTGACTGGAGGCATTTGCAGTTGCTATACAGAAAACACTCATGAAGCATGATTTGATGCAGGGATCCAAGGAGTTGCAAGAATGCCATATTTTAATAGTGATATTTCCTACATTCTGATGTTCCTTTGGTTTCAATAGAATGTCAATTTAAAATCAGTACTACAGGAGTTAGAATGATTTAGTTCCAGCCTGTAAGGGGTTAAAAATCACCTGTTTTATTAAAATGCACTACAGCAAATAGGATGCCCACTATTTTGATTGTATGTTATTCATTTTTTCCTTCTGGCATGGGAGGTTGGGACACTCAAAGAAGAACTGGTTCTGTCAATGCTACTCTGCATTAACCAGAGGGAGCAATGTATTGTTAGGTGCTTCATATCCAGAGGCAAAGAGACATTGATTGAGATTTTCAAAGCAGTGCAGGAGTGGCTAAGTCCCCTTGAAACTCACCCACTGCCTTTGGTAGACTCCTAAAGGCCACTATATATTGCCAGCTATCACCCAAATGAGTATTTGAACTTTCCTGCAGTAAGAAGACAAGATCCCCACCACGGAAAGAAACATAGCTAACAGGGCTGACTGATTCCAAGGCCCGCAACATTTGGAAATCCAGATTTTAAGATAAGAAATGGAACAAGTTTGATAAAAACAACAGGTTCTTCTCACACACCTCTGTGCAGCTGTAAATCAATGACAGAGCAGTTTTGTTCAATGTTCTGCTAGTTCCAGCTATGAAGCCCACTCATAAAAATATACCTTTTTATTGTTCATTTCTGTAGACAAGATATAAAGGCACCCCAAATAAATATATATTAATACATTTCCTCTACTGGCTATTCAGATAGTCCCGATCAACTTGGAGATGAGTGGGCCTTACACAGAATTTTTGTTTGCATTTCTATGCCCTCACTTGCTGGAGCCAGGGATGTGTGTGTACGGGGGAGGTAGTGGGGGAACTGAGCAATGCCATACATGCAATGGTTATGAGAGTTATGCCGTCAGTGCAGGTGGAGGCTACACAAATATGGCAGGATATGTGCCCAGCTAGCACATGCTAGGTGACTGAGGTCTTGAACGTACACTCTAGCAGACATGGCACATTAGCCAGGGCCACTCATAGGGCACGCTTGAGCAGAAGGTATTGCAGGTATCCTGCTGTGTTGTTATATGGGTGCACAGGGGGGTGGCTGAGAAGAAATACACTCTTTACTGTCTTCTCCTTGCCAGAACACCTACGTAACAGGGCAGGATTTAGCCTAGGTTCATCTGTAACAGATAATGTGTCAATGCAGACTTAGATTCTAAATACCATAACACCTGCAGAGATCCTCACTCTCCTTATGCCACTATGCAGTGGTCAGTTACAATAACCTCATGTTCCTCTGAGCACAACTGCTCAAATCTAGCACAGTGCCTGTGTGGCACTAGAGTCTCCAGGAAGTGTGAGAAGCACCATGTCTCACCTCTTCCTTCACCAAGCCAGTGGCGCTAGCTTTGCACGTGTGTCTGTGAGAGCATGTACTGATAGCAGTCCCAGTGTGGTGCAGCTATCATACTTGTCTTTTGCACCTGGAGACATTTCTACTCCTAGGGGAATTCTGCGCCACAAAATAAAAATTCTGTGCCCAATATTTTAAAATTCTGCAAATTTTATTTGTCAAAATAACACTACATAATCACACCAGTTTCAATTATTTTGGTAATTTATTTCAAAATACCTGTCAGCAAGTATGCCTGTAACAATACAGACACGCACAAAAATTCCCTCAGGAGTAGAGAGTTAAAGAAACACCTATAACAACCCAGTTCCTGTTTCTCTGCCTCTCACCCACCCTCGAGCCCAGCCGGGGTCCAAACACTAACACCTTCTTTCCCCCAGAGTCCATCCATGGGGCCCCTCCGGCCCAGACACACACCCGCCCCCTACTCCCAGAGCCCAGCCGCGGCCCCCTCACTCCAGACACTCAACCCCTCCCCCCAGAGCCCAGGCACCCCCCCCAAGCCCAGACACTTACCCTCCCTATTTCTACCCACCCAGAGGCCAGCTGCGGCCCCCCTCAGCTTAGACACTCACGCACCCTCTTCCCCCCAGAGCCCAACTGTGCCCTCTAACCCAGACAGTCGCAGACCCTACCCTCCTAGATCCAGGGATACAGAGGGAGAGAAAGCCTGATGCTGGGTCCTGGGCTTGCATGGAGTTTCCTGCATGCTGCCACCTCCTTCCTTCAGGGCATGCTGGGACCCTCAAGTTCCCTCCCCCAGCCCTTGTCTTCTATTTGCGAACTGGGCTCTGCCAGGTCCAGTGGCCCCTAGTGGTGGCCAATATCTCTGCAGCCCACTTGCGTTGGGGGGGAATGAAATTCTGCATGCACAACATTAATTTCTGCAAAATTCTGCATTGTGCAGTGGCGCAGAATTCCCCCAGGAGTAAATTAAATTGTACATCACTGAGCACCTGCAGGGTTGGTGAGGCTCTGCATCACCCCCTGCTGCTGGCCCCCATGCAGTGCAACCATTTAACCCTGAATAAATTAGTAATAATTGGAATCTACTTCATTGGACCTTTCACAGCACAACCAACACCTCACCTATTAGCTTTATACCTTCTGGGCCACTATTCAGTTTGTGACACCAGTCAGCACAGAGATTGACTTAGAGAAGTGAAGAACCATAAGTATTACCTCACAGAATAAGAGATGATGTTCTTTGAGGAATAATATAAAAGACATAGGCTTACTTGATGCTTTGGATGCACAAACAGTAAGTGTCCGGGGGGCACAATGTTACTACTGATGCCATTTCTGCCTTTGCCTCATCCTCTTTTCCTTTTAGATGGGGCATTTTAAATAATTTTGGTGCCACGAAGATGGGGCTCAGATAAAGCAACAAATCTTAACAACAGAGAAGGGAATAAAAACATACACAGCACTAATGATTTGGGGAGAGCAGCTAGATAAGGTAGCTATTGCAAAGCATTACAAGGCTTGGAAGGATGGTTTTGTGGGTCAGCTGGGTCTTATTCTTAATTTTGCCACCGTTTTTCTGTGAGGTGGTTAAGTCAAGTCACTTAAGTTCTCTCTGCCTCAGGTTCCTTATTTGTAAAACAGATTATATAGTTGAGGTTAGATACATTAATGTTTGCAAAACATTTAGATACCTTTAGATGGAAGATGCTGTAGAAAACATTAGTATTTTTAAAGTTAACATAGAATTGTAAATTTTCATGGCGAAAGTATGTCAGAAAAAAGCTATGATGTCATAAATGTAGAGTTTTTTAAAGTTTGTAGTGCTAGCGATGCTTTTGGAGCGTCACATACATAAACTAGTTTTAGTGTCATAACCCTGTTTAAATCTATTATTTTGCTAGTTGCCAACTGAGGGCTGTTTTTAATAAACAAAAAAGAAACGTTCAGCATATATATGCCTACCTACATCATTTCTGTAATATAAAAATGATACAACATTCACACATGTACACGTTCAGACAAACTAATTGTACACTTATAGTAGCTCGACAATTGACATTTGATGCTAGCACCATAATTAAAATGTAGGATTTGTGACAATCTGTAAGGGATTATTAATGTCACATGCAAATGTCATGTTTAAATATTTATGTTTACAGTACATGGCAACAGTTATTTTACATTCTAGGGGGCATACTCTCGCCTCGATCCATGTGCAAAACTTCTATTAAAATCAAGAGTGGATATGTATGCAGAACAAGAGGAAAATATGCCCCCATCACTTTGATTTTTCTAAAACAATAGTAAGACAAGTGTTTCATAATTTCTGTGCAGGACTTTTAAGCAGAAATTGTGGTGCACGATACACTCCCAATTTCCAAAGAAAAAAATTACAGCCTTTCATTCTTATAGCAGCATGTAACTAAGATTTAGATGAGTGAACAGATGCGTGCAAAAATCAGCCATGAGAATGGAAAACATTCATTTTCACAATCTGCTAAATCTGCTAGGTATGCATGAAACTGAGCCAAATAGATTTCCAGCAGAATGCAATGTCACAGTCTTGGCACAATAGGAAATTTTCTCAGATGCATTTTGTGCCAATACTGGCACTTTTGCCGTACAGCTGTGTTTAGATACCACTGAATTACACTGAGATCTGAAAGAGTTAATTTCTTAATTGGTAATATGGTTTCTAGCTAAATATGCTCTTCCATTGCTCACTTTCCAAGGAAATAAGAAATGAATTTTTGTAGTTACAGCAGCTACTGCCTTCTATGAAGTAACAGGGTTATAGAGATGTATATGCAGTGTTACTGTAGCCGTTTCGGTCCCAAGGTAGTGGAGAGACAAGGTAGATGAGGGAATATCTTTTATTGGACCAACTTCTGTTGGTGAAAGAGACAAGCTTTCAAGCTAAACCGAGCAGTTCTTCAGGTCTGGGAAAGGTAAAGAATGCAGGGTTGAACAGATTGTTTAACATAAATGTCAAGGTGAAGTGGCCCCGTTAACACTCCTGTAGTCATAGGACAAAAAGAGAGGTTGTTAGTGGGTTACAGATTGTTGTCATAAATCATAAATCCAGTGTCTTCATTAAGACCATGATTTTTAAGTGTCTAGCAAAGTTATGAATGTAAACAACCAGGCTCATCTTTTGAAGGTGTTGCAAAGGCTTCCCTTGAGGATGAGGACAGAGAGATCAGATATAGAGGAATTGCTGAGCTCATTTCCTCATAGCATTATATAAATCCCTTATTAAACCCTTTCTATTGAAATTTCAGGGCATCCCATACAGAGCATTTACATGGTCTGAGATTACTGACCTCATACAATATTGGAAAAATATTCCAAATTTAGTAATGTTTTTAATGTTGCTATTCTCTTGGACTAGAGTAGAAATGAACTAACATTAGATTGGGGAGATTAGACTGGATTAAGGTCGACAGTAAAACCTTCCTTTAAGAAGTAGCTTGCCAGGGACAGGAATTCTGACTTCTCAAGGATGAGTTACATGGTTTATTGTGCTGCAATGTAAATCTTATTGATTTAACTTTGCTGCTGGTGTTTCAGTTCCAAGATCCAGGCTCTTCAAAGCTTGAAGAGAGTGAACAGAATTAACACCAACCTGTCTCTCGTCAGCACTTTGAAAATGAGAGACATAGATGAGAAAGGATAAACTGAAATGCCAGAAGGCAACAGTTTCCTCTAGGACAGGCCTGCACAACATGCGGCCCACGTTGGCTCACTGTGCGGCCCATGGGGGGGTGAGTAGGTGGGCTCACTGTGCGGCCCGCTGTGGGGTGAGTAGGCCAGGGTTGCAGCTGTCTGGAGGTGCGCGCCTTCCACGCCTTCCTCATTCACACCTCATTCATTCAACAGGGCAACTGAATACAAAGTGGGGGGAAGATCTTATTCTACTTCTAGCAAAAAGACATTTTTCTTTTACCTTAATTATACTACCTTAGGGGCCCGCTATAACATAGTACCAAGGTTCAATACAAAGTCATATAAAAGTTATACAAAAATGCATAATGCAGAGATTTATCTACAACTGCATTGATTGACTGTTGTGTGCAGTAATATAGTGACCCCTGGGGAGGTGAAGAGGGGTGTGATGGTGGGGCCGAGCGGGGAGGGGACGGGTCCTATTTTACTGCTGTGATCTGGTCACCCTATGCGTGCTGTTTCTTTCCCCCTCTACAGGCTTCTACACCCCAGTGCTGGGGAAGGAGGGGTTGTTTTCGCGGGGCGGGCGGCGCTGGGGGGAGGGGCGGTGTTTCCGCGGGGCCGGGGGGTTTCGGCCCTCAGCTGTTTTCTTTGGAGTAATATGGCCCTCGCCGCTTTATGAGTTGTGCAGGCCTGCTCTAGGAGAAGTATTCTTTAAGTAGCAGCTCCTTTTTCTCTGTACTTATTGCAGGAGACATGGGCCCTCCTGTTCTCAGTGAAATCTCTAGTATGAAGTACTGTTGTAGCCAAGTTGGTCCCAAGATATTACAGAGACAAGGTGGGTGAGCATTTACCAACAGAAGTTTTATTGGACCAACTTCTGTTGGTGAGAGAGACAAGTTTTTGATCTTACACAGAGCTGAAGAAGAGCTCTGTGTAAGCTCAAAAGTTTCTCTCTCACCAACACAAGTTGGTCTAATATAAGGTATTACTTCACCCACCTTGTCTCTCTAATTTCCACCAATTGATGAGTTCCCAGATTGGCAGGATTGCAATGGCCTGATGGCAGGATTTCAAATCTGTCAAATAATTTTCTGCCCAAGTTAGTAGGGATATTAATTTTTGAAGAAGGGAAGTGATTTTAGTCTTTCCCCCAAGAAATTGGGAGTGTATGCTAACACCAAGGCATTATGCAGTTTTATGAGTACTGCCTGGTTCAGGACCTGCTCCTGAAGGATGATAGAGCTTTTCTCACCAGCTTCATGTCTAGTAAGATGGCATCACATTCTGGTTTCTTGAGGAGACCCCTTACCTTTGACTACTCTGATTATTTCTATTATTGGAGATTCTCGTTAGTCTGTCTTTGGGACTCTTAGACTGATTCTAGTGGGATAAGAGAAAGAGTAGAAGGGACTTGTTGTGTGGCCACTTGAGTTGCATAAAGTCAAGGAAGTCTCTGTGCTCCAGGGCTGCGGTGAAACAGAATTCAGCACTTGCATTTATAGTTCTTGGCAACAGACATGTTCATTCAGCCACATGATTTCTAGTACAGGTGAAAGCCACCTGTCTGTTTTAGCACTGGATAATACACTGAATAGACTCTCTGGAATCTCTACATTAAGGAGACTTCATTAATGGATGTTGAATAAGTGGTAAAGTACAGAGTTGCCCGTTTCCTGGTGCACTCTGGAAGGAAAGAAATAACTATTCAAGAACAGATAAGGGAGGCAGGGAATTCTACAAAGAATACCCTTCAGATACTTTTACTGTGATCTATGGCCTGGAATTTGAGTAATCTGTCTCTAGAGGAAAGAGGGTGGACCACTGTCAGAATGGCTCTCTGCACTGCTTACAGGGCTCGGCTGGAGCTCTGACATAAGGGTTAGAAGAATAAAAGGAGTAGCTTGGAAAACTACTTTTGTTTAGGCAGATCTATGACCTGTAAAGTTGTCTCAAAGGGGATACACAGTCCCGTCTGTTTTTTCCTTCACATGCTCCATCAAAAGGAATGCCTGGAATCTGCAGCTTCTTTCTGTGCAATGTTTCACCCCATAACTTGCCTCTCTGTTATACTCTAACAACATGCATTAATATTTGGTCTCTCCTTCAAGACAGTTCATGATACATTTGCCCTAGTTGGCGACTCATCTCTCTTCTTATTAAAAACATTTCTAGAGTGATTAATTCCAGCCAGGGGAAGGGAGACTTTCTTTGTACAAATAAGACACCACAGCATCATCCACTTTTCTACCTTACTTTTTGGATGGCAACACAACTTTTAACATTGCTTGGGAGAACAGTGCTCTGCATTTGGAGAATCCCAGCACAAGACAACAAGTTTTTCAATATTAGAATGAAAGGATAACGTCTTATCAAGCTTTCTTTCTGTGCCAAAATGGGATGTGAAGCCAGGGATAAATAACTCTTGCTATTTAGGTTACAGAGATTGCTCACACAAGAGGAGCATGTGTTTTTCCTTTCTTTAAGCTTCCCTGATAGCTTATTGTGGCAGTTTAGGGGCACAGGGAAAAACTTTCTTGTAGCAATGCTGAGCTGTGTCTGCTTTGAAGCACAAGAAGAACTGAACTATTTCACAACTGTTGCTGCTGCTAAGAAAGCAACATATTGCAGGCTGTGATATTTATATTTAGGGTGACCAGATGTCCAGATGACCAGATTTTATAGGGACTGTCCCCATATTTGGGGCTTTGTCTTATACAGGTGCCTATTGCCTGCCCCCACCCCCATCCTGATTTTTCACACTTGCTATCTGGTCACCCTATTCATATTGGTTTGTGGCTACAGGAATGATGAAGAATCAGTTTGTCCAGTTCGATGACTCCAGAGAGGAGACTATGGTAAACAACCTTGGTAAGCGCTGTGAGTATGAGTGAAAGAAACATGTAGAGTGCCGAAAGGGAACCAGCAGAACACTGCACTTGTATGAAATGGGAATAATCTCATTAGCAGTGGTGATAACCATTGCATCCCTGATGGAAATACATAATTACTGAAAAAAGTTAATCAACAACAATAGCAGCAGGGTAGCCAAGAGCTCCTATTTAGCCCGCCTACAGTTCTTAATAGTTTAGAGCTGCCCCTCCTCCTAAACCTTATAAAGCTGGACCAACGAATGTTATGATTAGAGACCCCCATATATAGGTCAACGCAATTAAGGAAATAATCCAGTACTCTGCATTTCTAATTTCTGGCTCAAGAGTAAATGAACTATAGGAAGCTTTTCATTACCTAATATTGTAGGTTAGGGCATTTGATATTTATATCCATAGATAACCAGCATTTTGGACTATGCAACAACAATTAACATAACTAATTTTAGGGGGAGATCTTCAAAGGCACAAAGGGACGTTAGGCACCCAACTCCTATTGAAAGCCAATAGAACCTAGGTGCCTAACTCCCAATCTGTGCCTCTGAAAATCTCCCCTTTAATTTATTAACAATACAAGTGGACACGAGTTACATATTAAGAACGGCAGCACAAGTCTCAGGCCAACAGTAAGAGAAGTTGAACTGTGCTTTGCAAGGCGAATAGCTGTGCCACATCCACGCTTTCCCAACAGAAGGACGAACACCGAACATTAGGGTGAGAGTAGCACCCCAGGGGAAGCACAGGCAACAATGGCTCCATTTCATATGAAAGGAAAGCGCAGCAAATGTTGTAGGTCTAATACTGTACTCGACAAAATAGCTGCAAGTTATGTATATTTTGTCTCTTGTCAGATAACCATTGCTGATTGCATACTGCTGAAGACAGCAGTGTGAAGTGAAGAGGGATGAGGCAAGTGTGCTAAATAGGATGGGATAAGACTATTATAAAAAATAAATGAGGGGGAAATGGTAAGAAAGAAAAGACAACATTGTGGATAAACAATTGTATTAGCTGTAAATAAAACATATGATTTTTCTCCTTGAGTTACACAAGCAATAAATACAGAGTAAATTGTCAAGATGAAAAAAGGAAGTTTTTTTTTTTAAAAAGTAGTGGCAATGCAGGCTGCATAACATTAAGCAAAGACAAACCTACATTTCCATGGCACCATCCCAGATAACCCATTGACTTCAATGGAGCTAGGCTGGTTTATGCCTTTTGAGGAGCTGGCCCCTAGGTTAGATTAGTAATTTACTCCCACTTTAAGATCCCTTTACATTGCCAGAGTGTGTAAAGGGGCCTTACAGAATGAGAATCAGGTCCTTTGATCTCTAACCCACATTAATTCCGGAAATTCCATCAATTTAAAGTTGTTTTTTGGAAGTGAACTGAAGACAAATATGTAATTAAAGATTCCACAATGGATGTTTCACTTTCACCACTCCCATGTCACGACTCATTCGATCTGTTCAGAGGCCAAACATTACCAGAGCAAAAACAAACAACTCAACAAATGCTCTACTTCACTTACTTGCAGATAATCAAGTTATATAGCAATAACTGGTCTTCAGTATATATTGTTGTTGCCCTTTTGCTGTATGGTTGCAGAATTCGGGGTCTTGACAGAACTCAGGTCAGTTTCCTTTTTGGTAATTGATGATGTGGAGTCAGGTGTTTCCTAAGAGTAATTTGCTTATTTACAAGATGTACATGAATCCTGTTTCCTTGAAAGGAGTGTTAAAAAAAATAAAAATAAATAAAAACCAAATGCATGCAGGCAACTCCCTCTGGCAGAAACCTCAGGTAATGAACTTCTGACCTGTACTCAGAAGCAGCTGTCTTGAATCTCTGTCTCTTACCAGGTCCTCACTGGTGAGGGACATTCTACATCAACAGTGATAGAGTTATAAGCCAGTTTGGGATAAAAATGGAGCCCAGTTCTCAACCATGATTGGTCTGAAACTGTTTTGTTGTCTCCAGGGGTGAAAGTAACTTAAAGGACTTACCAATACTCCAGAGTCCTGAGGAGGGGGTGGGGCCTCAACAGGAAGAGGTGTGGTCTCTACCGGAAGAGACGGGGCCTTTAAATCCCCAGGCCCTTTAAATCAGGATTTAAAGGGCCCGGGGCGAGGGCTGTGGTACCAGCAGCTGGGAGCCCCAGGCCCTTTAAATCACCCCCTGAGCTTCCAGCTGCAGAGGCGGCTGGGAGCCCTGGGGTTGAGGGCTATTTAAAGGGCCTGGGGCTCTAACTGCCGCTACCGCAGCGGAGCCCCGGGCCCTTTAAATTGCCGAGAGAGCCCTGGAGGTCCCGGCTGCTGCCGCGACCCATGGGGCTCCAGCAGCAGGGCTCGGGCAGCAATTTAAAGGGCCTGGGGCTCCGGCTGCTGCTACCCTCCGGAACCCTTTAAATCGTCACCAGAGCCATGCTGACGGAGCCCTGGGGTAGCAGCAGCCGGGCTCCAGTAGCTATTTAAAGGGCCCAGGGTGGTAGAGGCAGCGAGAACCCTGTACCCTTTAAATAGCGCCCGAGCCCTGCTGCTGGAGCCCTGGGGAGGCAGTGGCAGGACTCCAGCTGCTGCTACTGCCCTGGGCCCTTTAAATCATCCCTGGAGCCCTGCTGCCGGAGCCCTGGGGTAGCGGCGGCGGGACTCTGGCGCTAAAGGCAGCAGGAGCCCCGGACCCTTTAAATAGCTGCCAGAGCCCCGCCACCGCTACCCCAGGGCTCCAACAGCGGGGCTCTGGCGGCAATTTAAAGGGCCCAGGGCGCCAGACGCTGCTGGGAGCCCCAGGCCCTTTAAATTGCTGCCTGGGGAAGCTGGTCCGTCCCGGTACAGCGCACCAGCTCTTGCCGGTATGCCGTACCGGGGCGTACCGGCTTACTTTCACCTCTGGTTGTTGCTATACTCTGGCCCTGAAGAAGTACCCCAACAAGACAAGCATCTTTTGCTTCCCTGATCTCATTAAGAGAAATTCTTTACTTTCAAAATCAGGCAGCAGCCACTGATCTCAGAAACACTCTATGACAGGCAAGGAATGTTTTTTTATTCTAAATTGAGAATTGCTTTAGATACTCTGGGCCATACCCTCAGATGAAATCAATGGAGCTAAACCAATTTACACCAGCTGAAGACGTAGCTACATATTTTAAAACAATCCAGGCTTAGATTCCTTCCCAACACATAAAGCACAATTTGAAACAAACTCTGAACTGCTAAAGGGGCTGGTAGTTACCTTAATAATTTAAAGGACAAGGAAAACTGTATGAAGCCCAGAACAAAAATATGGATTGCCAGGGACATGAAATATACAACTTTCCTAATGAAGGGACTAATCCTGCCAGGGGATGAATACCCTCCACACTCACTTCTGAGGAGGTGTTCCCCACTTAATAGAACTAGGACAATAATTAGGTGATATTGGCACATTTTAAAGCACCATTTGTTAATAGCATCCTTACAGATGGCAATAATTCTCAATGCATAGAAGAGAAAAACATTTAGAAGAAGAGTTGGAGCACAGCTCTTTTTGACAGAACCATTATAGCAGCCAGGTAAATACCACTGCCTCCAGTAAGAGGTCATTACTGTTGCGGTAGATGTGCACAACATGCACTATGCATGAAATCCTGGTCCAAATGAAGTCAATGGGAGTTTTCCCACTGACTTTAGTGGAGTCAAGATTTCATCCTCTGAGACTAGAACCCTCAAATACCCATTATAAGAGAAGAGTCTGAGATGAGGCAATTTACTAAATTTATACTGTTTCTGTAGTTTATATGTTAAGATATTCTTCTTGTGGTAAAACCTGAACTAGACAAATAGGACTAATTTTGAAACCAGGCCTACGTTTTGGGTACATAAAAAACTTGTACACCGACCTGTTAGATAATTGTGAAACTAAGTATTTGGGCCTCAGTCCAGCAAAACACTTAAACATGTGTTTAATTTTAAAAAAGCAAGTTGCCCCAATGACTTCAATGATGATTTACACATGTAAATCCTTGATGTACACATGCACACAGAAATGTTTTGCATGCACAAAATGGAGGCCCTCTGAAAATTTAACCTCAGCAGAAAGTTTTTCAAGCACGTATTGTAATGGTTAGAATAGTGAGCACTCGTGTGTTGTGTTTGTCAGGAGAGAAGACAGCATTTCAACTGCACAAAACTTAAATAGGCTGAAGCTTCTGGAAACACCCAGTTCATTCTGGGATACTCAAAGGCTTAACACAAGCATTAGTCACTCCCATACTCACAATATATTGTGTATCCAGCATTAGTGAATATTAAACAGCAGACAGAACTGGTAATATGGTTGGTATGATTAGCAACGAACGGATATGGGCCAGCGAGGTCAGTGTTTTGGGTTTGCAAAACCATGGTTAGGTTTTAGTTTTGGATAATGAAACTCGCCTCTGGCATTGACTCAGATTCAAGCTCCACTTTATCTGAACCGATGTTGGGAGGAAATGCTTTGAATAAAGTGTTCCAGCTTTAGGAATGAATCATAGTCCAGCATCATCACTGAAACTTGCTTTTTGGAAAAAGTGAAGAGTTTTGCAAGAAAAGGTGGCAGACAAAAGAGATCGTTATGATGAGAATTATATTGGACTTTGGATACAATATTACTAACGGTTCTGAAAGAACTTAATCACTTATTCTGAATGTATTTGTAATTGTGGTGTATTTAGCAGTTGAATTCCTCTTAAAAAGTTACTTTTTAAAATATCACTTTCATTGTCATAAGATTTCTGCTGTATTTGTGGATAACAACTCATATGGTAGGCATATTAATAAATGCTACTGAAAATGTTTTGTTCTTTGTAACTTTAAATAAGACTCTATGTGATGAAGGCTTTTAGTTGACACACATAGATGCTACTTATCCTAGTAGTTCATCTCTAGCCAATGTCTCCCATTTTATTAATATATGGAATAAGGTATTTCAAAATTATAAATTGAAGTGAACCCTTGATTGTCTCAAGAGGGCTACAACTGACCTACATAGGTTGTTTTACAACTATTCTCCAAACTAATCATGGAAGCATAATCAAGGTCTCTATGGGTCTGGTCTCTATAGGCTGGTTCCTTTGAGAGTTCTACTGTGCGGTGCAGAGAGCCCTCAACTCTCCCTGCGTCTAGTGAGAACTGAGGTGTCTGAGAACCTCACAGGATAAGGTCTCACCTCTTAGTAACATTAGAAAGTTCTGAATTAACACAAGGCACATACAAAATTATGCACAAGGTTAACATATGAAGTGGTAATTGCAGAGCCTTTTCCGATCCAGTGCATTTGCTTCATATTACAGGCAGCACAATGCCAATTCCAGATTTCATTTCTTGACTCCGTTTCCCTCCCCCATTTTTCCTAGGTGCTTCTTAGTGGCAGTATTTGTGCCATTTTGTCCAGTATTCACATTCCCTTTTTTCCTATTTTTGGGAAAAGCATCTAATATCCATGTAGCATTAGTTTTTTTTGTTAATGTCAAAAATGTTAATCCGTGAAGACTTGCTTCCTAGATAATGTTAATTCAGATGCCAGTTTTATAATAGGATTATGCTTTCCAGGATTTAAAAATCCCACTTGTTAGCTACAAAACAGACTTCTACTAACAGCTATAAAATCTAATTTAATCCCTATTGGCATTAACTAAATAGTTGAGGTACAATTTCTGTCTAGCTACACTTAACATCCTGCTACCAATATATAAATTTCCCTTTGAAGTTATAAAGGAAACTGTTCAGCAAGATAAACGGGGTCTCATGAGTCCAATCATATGCTATCTCTAAGGCATAACAAATGTTGCTTACGTATTGTAAGGATTATGTGGAAAGTTTATTTAAATAGATTAATCCGTGTTTACATGTATTAGTTCTCCCTTTGACAATGAAAATACAATTAAAATGACCTACATTTCGTGTATTTAAAAATAATTGCTAAAGTCATCTTACCGTTAACTACAAAAATATTGACTCCATCTGGTTGGTATCAAAGTTTAAAAGTTAATCTAACCAGGTTAGGCTAAAAGAAAATGCACACCTGCAGAACATCATTCTCTTTATGTATGATCATATTTGGAATCCCTGGAATACAATATATGCAAGTAAGTTTTCTCAGTTTTGGTATGTATGTGACCCAATATGGGTGTTTTGGGGCAACCTAATACCACACTTAAAGACATATGGGGAGAGAATGAGGCAAGCTTCCCTCCCACCCCCCTTTTTTTAAAAAATGCTCCTAACATGTGAAGTCATAGTCATCATGCCTACGTTGCTTTCAAGTGGGAAATTGTCTAGAAGCAACATTAACAGGACTCGTGGTGTTCTAGTGTTACAGTGATTGGAAATGGAGGGAAAACAAGTATGGGTTCAATTTTTTTCCATTTTGGATGGGTAGTTGATAGTAATGTACATTTTTCTGGAGATGGGAACAGAAAAACACTGGCAGTAAAAAAAAGGATGTAATAGGCTTATATGATAATATGTAACATATCAAAGTATATCCATCCATTCAGAAGTTCAACATGAATCTCGGGGCAGCCAAGCCTCTTTAAAGATGCAAATTGCAATCAAACACACAAAACAGTGGGGTTCTGTTTATCCTTTCACAAAGGGTGCAAAGTGCTAATAAGACATCACTGCTAGGCTGGCCACTTTGTTTATCAATAAACAGGAAGACAGTTAGGTTGTAATTTTCCTGTGTAGTATTGGTAGCCAAAAGAAAATGCTGGCAGCCTTGGAGTACAGGGTTCCAGTAAATATCAAAACCTATCATTGTAACATTTTGGATTTTGAAAATTCATGAACTTGTATATGGGAACAGAAATACACTGTACATGTGCCAACATGTACGTGGGCGAATAATTGTGCACATTAATGTGTTGAAAGTGGTGTCAAAATGTGGTAGATTGAAAATGTTTCATTTATTCAGTTTTTAACTTATGAAAGTAGTTTAAAGCAGGAAAGAAACCTGTATGTTTTATGCTGTCTTGTAAAACAATTATTTGGTTAGCATGAAATGTGATTTTATAGCATTTGCTGACACGGGAGCACACTAGTTACTAGTCTGTGTTCCCGGAACCAGCACTAGTATTGCAGCTCAGTTCTAGGCAGCTGTGTCATTCTAGCGCTAGGTGAAAGAAACCACACTGCTACTCTGCTTGCACTTCCCTAACATTTTGGACAGCATTTGGTGTGTCTTTTTGTTCTAAGGCAGAGACCAGACACATGCAATTTTGTGAAGTTCAGTCTGAACTGGGATTTTAATGTGCAATACATGCATAGTTCTGGGCGTGCTCTAGTTGTAGTAAACTAGACATGGCTTCACAATTATTTTGGGTACCTCAGATTCAGTCTGTTCAACACAAATGTCTGTTTTGCTATATAAATTGTTTAATGCAAGGTCTTTTCAGGATTCGGAGCAGAAACACATTCTGTTAGCTTATGTAAGAACTAGGGCTTTAAAACAGTAGTAAGTAACCCATGTTGTCTTCTGTTGAACAGAGATAAGTTACTTCACTCTGAATTGAAGCGATCATGGCATGTGCTAAGTTGGAGATGGAAATAAAAAGCTGTTTTTTGAGGGGTTCTACTCTCTGTCTTGGGAATGGTTTGTTGTGTTCAATCATTGCCTTTAATTCAAAACGTTTTGGTTAAAAGTGGCATAACGCCAGAGTATAAATGCAATTACAACTAACAGACGTACATAACCGTTTAGGAGTACTAGGCAATGCTGTCAAGTTCTAAAGGCAAATTGTATAAAGCTCAAGGCCAGAAAACTTTGCTGTCACAGAACACCTGAGGAGTCAACAGCACAGTTAAAAAAGAATCACATTTGACATGTACTCAGCAAAAGGGAGATGTGACAGAGCAATCCTACACACAAACCGCATTTGCTACCAAGGACGTCTAGAGAGCTGCCTTAGAAAGAGGCAAGATTTTCAATCTGACATATTTGAGGGAGAAGGAAGGTTATAATAGCTATATAAAGAAGCACAGAGTGCTTAAGGGCCTATCCTGTATTCCTTACTCAGACAAAAAAGGCCTAATTCAATAAGGATCAGGTCTTAAATATGCAACATAGTATATTGGGTAAGTGCAGTACTGTGAATTTCTGTTAATTAGAGATGAGGGGCAGCTTAATAGCTCTGCTGTACATCAAATTATTACTATTTATTCTTTGATGATCCTTTAAAAAACAACAACAACAAAACCCGCCCCCAACTGTGCCTCATAACAAGGTGCTCTGTGTCACTCATTTTAGAACTAAATAGCTAAGTTATTTTATTATTTCTGGAAGTAATTGCTATCAAAAATATTGCTTTGTGAAACTGAGATTACAGAAATACTACCTATGTTAAAAGGATATATAGAGGATTTTATGTTTTTCTTCAAATTTTGTTGTTGAATCTCTATATTTTGGTTAGACATTCTGAAAGACAAAGTCACAAATTGAATGATGGCAGGCTGAGGGCTAATGTGCTTAGAAGTGATCTCTGGTGGACTGTTATATAGGACTGAAAGAAGCCTCTAATTTCATATATAAACTTGTGCTAGGTAAACCCAACACAGCTGACTAATCAAAACACAAATCTTTATAGAGGTCTTCCAGCTCCCATTGAAGCAATGGAAAAAACTCTAAGAAACTTTCAGTGGATGTTGGAATAAGTTCCAAATGTCTTCAGCAAACAGGAACGATTTTAAAGAGATAGACACATGCAGAGTGCAATACCAAAACTATACATTTATACTTCATAAAATAATTATACCTTCACAGTGCTTTACATTTTTGAAGCACTGTATAAACATTAACTAATACCTATTAATGAATAAGCAAAAAGTTCATAATTCATTAAAAAAGCAAATATATCACAGTTGTTGTGACACTGCACCCCATATTCTTCATAGTGATATTATGATATGATTATGACATAATTATGATGTATTTTATGCAAGATAAGTCAAGTGAGGTGTCATTGGAAAAGTTATGATTTGCTGAATATGATTGTCCTATTTGTATTAGTATATCATTTTTGTATCTGAAGTTATGAATATTGACTGTGTCTCTATATTTCAAATGTAGTTACACCTGGGTAACGCTCACTAGACAAGATGCTTTCAGTCTAGATAGCTGGGTGGGGAAGGGCCTATTCAGGGCAATGGGCCATTAGGAAAAAACAATAGGCCTTAGGAGAAGCTTATCTCTCACCTGGTGATGAGCCTTCCTGAGAACACTCCAAACAGCCTGTGAGTGATGGCTGCTATGACTCTACAAGCACACGTGATCAGACCACATGATGCTGGACTCCATCTTAGGATGTCAGTATTTTTCCACAGATTGGTCTGGGAACCAAGCTTTGAAACAAAGGGTTCCGCCATATGCAAAAGCTATATAAGGCTGGGCGTGACATCCTCTGGGGTTCTTCACTCCCCACACAAGACGAATCCTGAAAACACCTGAGGAACAAAGACTGAACGAGGGGAAGTACTCGACTGAGGCTAAAGGGATTTCTAGCCTTTGAATGAAACACCTGGGGATTCCAAGTGTAAAGCAAATGCAGCTTGCCCCTTAAGAATCTTCAGCCTGCTTGTATCAACTCTTAGGGTGAGAATCTGCTAATTCATATCCAATCTATTTAGTATATTAAGCTTAGTTTGTGTTTTTTTGTTTATTTGCTAGGTAATCTGCTTTGATCTGTTTGCTATCACTTATAATCACTTAAAATCTATCTTTTGTAGTTAAACTTGTTTTTGCTTTATCTAAACCAGTGAGTTGGAGTGAAGTGTATGGGAATCTTAGTTCAAGGGGCAAAGGCTGTTGCATATTCCTCTCCACATTGAGGGGGTGAAATTTATGAGGTTATGCTGTACAGGTCCCTGTGCAGCGCAAGATGGTATAATTCTGGGTTTATACTCCAGAGGGGGTGCGTGCGTGGGGAGTTGGGAGTTGCCTTAGATATAGCCTTTCCATTGTTGGTTCATTTCAGGGGCTGGACAGAGAGCCTGTATGTAATTGCAGCTGGGGATGGCCCTACCTGTATGAAGGCTGGTGAAAGCGCAGACTGGAGGATTTTGCAGCTTGTCACAACAATACAGTGTGAGAGGGAGCCCAGGTGGGTTAGAGGGCTCAGTGGTACCACAGTTCCAGGTGGCACCACGGGGGGAACCCATCACACTTGTATATACCTTAAATGTCTCTGGACTTCTTCTCAATTGAGAAGCAATACACTTTAACAGGAAACATGCGTTTATACCTTTTGGTTTTTATTTATTTTGATATAAATAATAAAAGATGCCAATCAAGGCTCTAGGCACCCTAACACATAATTAGTGATACAAGAAAACCCTAGTGGCATTAAAATAATTCCGCTTCCTGTGAAACAGCCTGTGAAACAGCTCCTTCCCATACCATTATTCTGGGAACACACCCTCAGCTCTCGCAAAGCACCTAATGGAACATATGATATTTCCCAAGTGCTGAACACCAAATTCAGGCTATTTGGACCAAGAGGGCAGCAAGTTCAAGAGTCTAACAGTCTTCCATCTCATTTCATTTGTTGCAGATCATCCATAAACCAGGGTGACCTGTGACAATGAAGCTGATGAAGAGGGTGCTTACAGGCCACCTCATCAATGGTGGAGGACAAAAGAGGTTATAGTGTCCTACCATACCATCAAAGCAGCGATCTGTTGGTGGAAGACGATGCTCCCTCAGTGCTCTCCAGAACTCTTTGATTGTTAGAGACTAGGCCATGGACTTTTATGCCTAGTGGGAAGAGCAGGAGCTGGGTAGTGGATCCAAACCATGAGTCAGGGCTGGAGTCAGGAACCAGTAACCATGCCAGGAGTCAGAGCTGGAACTACAAACTAATAGGCAAGCCAAGGTCAGAGCCAGGGTCAGGAACCAGTAGACATGCCAAGGGTCAGACCTGGAGTCAAGAACCAGGGTCAGGGTGAGGAAGCCAGAATCAGGAACAAGGTGAGGTAGCAGGGATTGAGGAGGAGCAAGGTTGGGGGAACAAGGCAGGAACATGCCTAGGAGCACAGTTAGAGCAAGACAGGAGCAAAGTGAGGAGCATCAGACACAGGAAGGATTGTAGCCGTAGGTGTGAACGTATTGAGCGGCCATGGAGCTGCTGCTGGGTTTAAAAGCCAGCCAACCTGCCCTTCCCGACCACGCAGGTGGTTGCAGTCAATCAGGTAGCCTCCTGCAGGCCAGCTGTGCTTGTTGGGTTGCCAGAAGACTGACTCTGCTGCAAGCCCTGATCCCTGATACTGGTTCCATTAATCTCCTAGGGTGAACGATCAAATAGGTCCCACACCCCAATGGGAGAGAAGAGTTCCAACCTCAAAGTGAAGACGGTAATGACCAGTCCATGACATAGGTTTAAGATCCAGTTGCCTAACCTCCAATCCTAACCTAAAACCAAGTCCAAAGAGTAGCTGGCTGTATGACTTGAGCCATTAACTACCTGGATAGGCCCAAGGTTGTCATAGTAGCCTGGAGATTCTAAGCTGATTCAGAAGATTCATCATCTACACCAGGGGTCGGCAACCTTTCAGAATTGGTGTCCCAAGTCTTCATTTATTCACTCTAATTTAATGTTTCGCGTGCCAGTAATACATTTTAACGTTTTTAGAAGGTCTCTTTCTATAAGTCTTTAATATATAACTAAACTATTGTTGTATATAAAGTAAATAAGGTTTTTAAAATGTTTAGGAAGCTTCATTTAAAATTAAAGTAAAATGCAGAGCCTCCCGGACCGGTGGCCAGGACCTGGGCAGCGTGAGTGCCACTGAAAATCAGCTCGCATGCCGCCTTTGGCACGCATGCCATAGGTTGCCTACCCCTGATCTACACGCAACTTAAAATCATTGAGATCAACCTCTGTGTTTCCAATACCACGGTAATGAAGAATTTAGTCAGCTCATGAAGGGACTTGGAAATGCAGCAGGGCAAGTGGTATCATGAAAACAGTCCCATCTTACTTTCTCTTTATGGACACATTATCAGATCCAGTGTTGGAGAGGGAGACTTCATACATTTTAGGCTGGATGAAATCAGCATGTCCACACTTCCTTTCCACTGGCCCCCACTTGGTTCATGATGTACCAAATACCCAACTAGTGAGAAACTGTGCCAAAAATAGCACAGCAGCAGCATCCAACCAGATTTCTGTAATACATACAAAGTTGAGGGACTCATCTTTTATTAAATCATAGATGGCTGATGATTTATTTCCCACCAACCAAATGTTAATCATATGAACTGCATGCTGAGAATCCTGACACCACTGGAAGAATGTGAAACCAAAGGAACAGAAATTAAATGTCTTGCTCCTGGTTTACACCATTTCCTTAAAATGTATTATAACCTTGTCTCCCCTTGCCAACTACTACAGCATCAAAGAACAAAAATGATAAGTTTAGAAAACATGAGCTCTGAGGAAAGTTTGAAAGCACTGAGCATGTTTAGTCTAGAGAAAAGAAGGTGGAGGGGGAACACGATAACAGTTTTGAAATATGTAAAAGGGCTGTTATAAAGAGGACAGTGATCAATTGTTCTCCATGTCCACTGAGGGTAGGACAAGAAATAATTGGTTTAGACTGTGCAAGGGAGATTCAGGTTAGATATTAGGAAAAACTTTCCAACTATAAGGATATTTAAGCACTGGAACAGGTTGCCTTGGGAGGCTGTGGCATACCCAACACTGGAGGTTTTTAAGAACATGTTAGACAAACAGCTGTCAGGGATGGTCTGTTATACTTAATCTTGCCTCAGCATAGGGGGACCTTTTGAGGTCCCTTCCAGCCCCACATTTCTATGACTGTATGAACCCCAGCCCCTCTGCTCCATAGCCCCTCTGCTCCATAGTCCCAATATAGAGTGGTGTTGTTCCACCCTTGTAGCCACTTTAATCCATTCTGACATCAAAGGCAGAGATTTCTCATCCAGTATCCCACTATACATGTTCTTGATACTAATAATGTTACTCCCATCCACTTTCTATGATAGGTATGTAATATAACTTCTTCTAAATTATTTAATATTCAAACATCTGGATTAAATAAATCAAATCTATCCAGCAAGTCTTAAACAGACTCAGTGGGCCTAATCTTCAGCTGTGCTGAGCTCAGGCTCAGCGCAGCTCAGGAGAGGGCAGGGAAAGTGGTTCTAAGTCACCTTTCTACTCTCCCTGATCCTGGAGCCACCAGAGGCTAAAACAGCCAAAAGAGCAGTGTCATCCTCTTCAGCGGCCCCATTGCAGTGGCCACGAACTGGTCAGAGTGCTGTGTACTCTAGCCCCAACCTTTCATGCCTAGCCCACCTCTATATGCCCCCTATGCAGGGAGGTATATTGAGAATGTAGATTGTAAGCTATTTGGGGCAGGGACCGTTTCTTGATCTGTGTTTGCACAGCACTTAGCACAATGGGGTCCCATTCCGTGACTAGGGCTCCTAGATGCTACTGCAATATAAATAATAAACAGACAACAACAGCAGCAGCCAGCTACGCTGTCTTTATGCTACCCATTATGCTCATACATTGGGGGAAGCCCCTGCTCTCCCTTTAGGGCATCTTTCAGGCTGCTTTCAGCTGCCTGAGCAACACAAATGGCCAAAACAGGACTGAGACCAATAACTGACCAAAATGTTGAAAATTTTCTACGTTTTCAACCCAGAGGCATAAAATCTCCACTCTCCAGTTACACTGAATATTAATCCGATATTGGATTCCTCAATTGGATCTATGTGGGCACAAAGGTTCGCCTGTACTGATCCAATTGCTGGATCCAGGACTTAACCTGTAAATACATTATATTGCTCATTATAGTTTTGACAGCGTACTTCAGTGTATTTGCCTCACCATAGTATGGCTATTGTTTTTTATTTGTAGGTGTGTACCACGTATATTGTTTGGGCCTGGTTTTCAGAAGTGTTGTGTACACACGATTCCTCTTGGCTTAATTTTGAGAATTCTGGGTGCTCAGCACCTCTGAAAATCAGGTCCTATGTGTTAAGAAAGTTAATAATTTTTTTTTAAAATATACACTTTGTGACAAAGTTCCTCTTCTACCTCGGTGGGTCCTGTGCTTATTGGCGGATTTTTGTTTGCCTCAGAGATCTTCCCCTCTGGTAGAACCCCCAGTCCAGATCAACTCCTCCTGTGTCTGATAAGGAGTTGGGAGTTTTGGGGGGAACCCGGGCCCACCCTCTACTCCGGGTTCCAGCCCAGGGCCCCTGTGGATTGCAGTTGTCTATAGGGTTTCCTGTAACAGCTGCGTGACAGCTACAACTCCCTGGGCTACTTCCCCACAGCCTCCGCCCAACACCTTCTTTATGCTTACTGCAGGACCTTCCTCCTGATGGTCTGCTGATGCTTGTACTCCTCAGTCCTTCAACTCTTCTCACTCTCAACTCCTTGCGTGCCTCTTGCTCCCAGCTCCTCGCACGCAACACCACAAACTGAAGGGAGCTCCTTTTTAAACCCAGGTGCCCTGATTAGCCTGCCTGTCTTAATTGACTCTAGCAGGTTCTTCTTAATTGGCTCCATGTGTCCTAATTAGCCTGCCTGCCTTAAACTGGTTCCAGAAAGTTCCTGCTTGTTCTAGTGCAGCCCCTGCTCTGGTCACTCAGGGAACAGAAAACTATTCATCCAATGGCCAGTATATTTGCCTTCTATCAGACTTCTGTACCCCACTTGTCTGGGTCTGTCACAATTTGTACACAAAACAACACTCATGCTTCTTTAGCCCTGCAATGCACTGTGTCTGGGCAACCACTGCACCCTTACACAGTCAATTGCCGGGTCAGGAACTTAGCCAGTACTCAGAATATTTAAAGTGCTGTACGAACATTAGCTAAGTTAAAAACAAACAAACAAAATTATTTCCCAGGTCCATTAATATATTCCAGCATGAAGTTTTTGTTAATTTTGTGCCAAGATATTTTTCCCTACGTTTCTATCATTCTGTCAGCGAGTTACATCATAACATGTCCAAGGGCTGGTCTACACTACGGGTGTGTGGGTGTGTGTGTGTGGGTCGAAGTAAGGTACGCAACTTCATCTACGTGAATAACGTAGCTGAAGTCGACGTACCTCATTCGACTTACCTCACGGTGTGGACCCTGTAAAGTCGAAGTCTGATGCTCCCCCGTTGACTCTGCTTCCTCCTCTCGCCGAGCTGGATTACAGGAGTCGAAGGGGAGCACTTCCGGGTTCGATTTATCACGTCTAAATGAGACGCGATAAATCGATCCCCAGAAGATCGATCGCTACCCGCCGAATCGGGCGGGTAGTGTAGACTAGCCCCAAGTCAAACTTCATTGGATACATCTGAATTGCAGGAAAAGCAATAACTGGCAATTCAAAGTCTCTGTGCCAAAAGACCAGTTTTATTGAGCCCAATAAGAAGAAAATTGCTGACTATTGTGATCTTACTACAGATAGTGCAAATCATCAGATGAAGGAGATGATTGGTTTGTACTGTAAAACAATATGAACAAAAACCTTTGATTTCCACTATTACCGTTCAGGAGTGGTGGATTTTCTAGGACCGTGGAGGGATTAATAGGGGAATGAAAATACTTTGCAACTTTTATAAAAAAATCTATATTCATCAGAACCCTTCAAAGATCAAAAAGATCTTGCAGAGTGTTTCTGTACAGTGCAGCCTCCCTGTACTAAACTAGAGGGACTCTTGGACTCCCCAATTCCTACTGAAGAAATTTCCCAGGCTATTGAGTCTTTTAATAATGGCAAGACACCTGGGAAAGCAGCATTCCCATTCTAATTTTGCACATCTTTTGAAGAGAAGTAACCCACTATGCGCCTGTGTAGATTTAATCATTCGCTTATACACTTGCCAGCAAGCTTTTTTCCCTGTAGGAGAAATGCAATTAGCTACTGCACTAATTTATTATAAATAAAGCAAAGACCTTGTAAAACACTCTAGTTATCAATGTCTCTCATAACTGACTGTAAAGCGCTAGCTAAAATTCTCACTATGAGCCTAGAGAAATACCTGCCACCTTGATAAATACTGACTAAGCCGGCTTTATTAAAAACAGAGTATCATACATAAAACAGAAAAACTGTTGACTGTAATTGAAGTAGCCAGAGATTTATGGAAACCCACTGCAGTTTTTTCTATGATGCTGCAAAAGCCTTTAATAATCCAGTCTGGGATTTTCTTATATGCCACATTGACCCATTTTATGAATTCATCTCCTATACCACATTTAGTCATAGTACTACTCTACATACAAGAGGCTCTTTTAATCAGTGATAAGAAATGAAAAAGTCAGAGGGCCTCAGATTAGGCAAAAGTGCAACACAAGGTTGCTCTCTTTCCAGTGTGCTGTTTGTTCTGACCCCATGATCAGATCATGAGAGTGATGTAGAAGGCATTCCCGTGGGGTGAAATCACTGTCAAATCAGCATGTATGTGGATGATCTGCTCTTAACTGTAACGAACCCAGAGTCATCTCTTCTGTATGTGCTATTCATAATGGAACAGTTAGAGAAATGATGGGGGTTTTAATCCTATTTTTTTTAACAGACAATTCAAAAGAACTAATTGATTTTTTTTCAGGACAGAGCACAGCAATGACTCCCCTCCCATGTGCAAAGGATTTGCCTTCCCCTCCCCGCCACCCCAGCCTTCACACTCTAGCCAGCCTAGATGCAAGGTGAAGCAGTAACTGTACCCTAAAAATAGGTAAAATAACCTAATACTTGCCCAGAGCAAGAAGGGACTGGGACTCTTTTTGGGGCAGCACAGTCATGCGCTGCCCCTTGCTCAGGGAGCAGCCTTGAGGCTCAATCCAGCCCCAGGTTGTTTTTAAAGTGTAACTCTGAATGCTAGTACATTTTATTGGTTAAATAGTCTCTGGTTAGACAGAGACAACAATAAAACTTATTAACAGAGGGCTGTTCACCCCGAAGGATCCCAAAGCACTTTCCCAAATGCCTGCAAGCTCATACAACTTTCTACATAACGGCTTTCAGGAGAGGAAGTGCAAAATAATGCTTGGCTTTGGCCAGGCCGAATTTACCTTCCTGAGCTGGAATGTAGTAAAACAATTAGGATTAGCATCTACATTATTTCAGAAGGTGCCCTGGTAACTATAAAGTAGTCAGGGGCTCAATTTTACATCTCACCAAAAAGATATTAAGGGGAAAACCTTTATTTAACAGTGTTCAGCACTGTAACAGGGCACTGATCCTGGGGCACATCTGCATGACCCAGCACCCTGTTTTGAGGTTTGGGCTGGCAGCTGGGTCAGGTGACCAAGAATTACATGACAGTAGCCCACAGGCAGTGCCTCCGCAGTCACAGGAGGAGAGACCTCCTGCTGGGGACCCAGGGTCAGAGGGTATGTCTACACTTTGAGCAGGGGTGTAAATCCCAGCTTGAGGAGACATGCTCTTCCTAGCTGCTGAAAATAAAGGATAGCCATGGCAGCGCAAGCAGCAGGAGGGGCTAGCCATCCCAAATACGTGCCTATGGTCTCCGTCTGGTAAGTACATGGAGCTGCTAGCTCCCCTTGCTGGTCTTATTGCTACATTTACTCTCTATTTTTAGCATGTTAGCTTGATCGGAACTAGCACGAGTATGTCTCCTGAACCTGGGGATCAAACCCCCAGCTCAAAGTATAGATGTACCCAGAGAGAACCAGGGAGGGGCTCTGCCTACCAGCCAGATAGGAAGGAACTACTGAGTGCAGCAATGGGCTAATGGAACTGTATTGTCAAAGAAAGACGGTCATCTGCTATGATGGATGTGTTGGAAGCCTTGGGAGGAAGAAGCATTAGGAAAAGTCAGGCAGCAGGACCTGAAGTTTGGAAAGGAGACAAGCAAGTAGCTGAACAATCTCTGAAGAGTCTGGGAAAGGTGGTTTTGATTCAAATTGACATTGAGTTGTCAGCTTAATAAACCAGAATCCCAAGTCAGGGATGTATATGAATGACCTGAGTCTGTGTGCCATTATTTGGGAGTCCAAGAAAGGGAAAGTTAGGCTGTGGACTTGCCCAATGATAAACCGAGTAAGTTGACCCTTCTACAAACATCTTACCTTAAAACACTATTTTGTAGGGTACCTACCTGATTATTTAGGGTATGCTTACACTGCAATTCAATACCCGTGGCTAGCCCATGTCAGCTGACTTGGGCTCGCAGGGCTTGTGCTATGGGCCTCTAAAATCATGGTGTAGATGTTTGGGCTCAGGCTGAAGCCTAAGCTCTGACACTTCACATGTGGGGAGGGTCCCAGAGCTCAGGTTCCAGCCCGAGCTCACCAGAGTTTTACAGCCCCACAGCCCGAGCCCCGTGAGTCCGAGTCAGTTGACGCAAGCCCGCCATGGGTGTTTAATTGCAGTGCAGACATACCCTTAGTTTCTCAGTATACTTGTATGCCATCCCAGACAATGGGCTATGGCTTCATCCTTTGAGCAGGTGAAAATTTTCCAGTTTAATTATGTACTTCTACTGTGCTGGCAACTAGTTGCATTTGCCTAGCAGTCTCAGTTGCCATAACTAAAGATACTACTCCATCCGAGCTGCAGTGTCTAACAAAAGTGTGAGGAAAACACTCTATAGCTGACTCTCAGCCATGGCCAAGAGCCATTCATTCCCTCTGTCTACAAGGTCAGTCATTACTCGAGTACAATGTCCCCACAACTAAGTATATTTTTCATTCACCACTCTTGTAATCAATTTGATTTTCTGGACTTTATATGGGTGGAGCTGTGGATTTGCCTCCCCCTCCCCGCCCCAGCCTTCACACTCTGGCCAGTATTTTGGAGATATATCTGAAGAGCCCTCTTGACCAAAAGCTAGATGGTTAACCTTTGTTTTATTATTTCTCGGAGCAGGGAAGAGAGCGAGTGAGCAAGAGCATGTGCGTGCATGTGTGTGTAAAATCCTGGCCCCGTTGAAGTTAATGGAAGTTTTGCTTTAACTTTAACGGGGCCAGGGTTTTCACCCAAAAGAACCACATCTTGACTAGAGCTAGTTGAAAATTTTCTGACAAAATGTTTCTATATTGGAAAAAGTCACTTTGTCAAAATTGAAAATTTCCGTGGGAATGAACAGATTTCAACAAAATTTTGTTTAAAAATGTTCAACATTATCAAAGTGCTTCATTTGAATTGGTTTTTTATTTTGACATTTTTGGAATGGAATGTTTCAATTTTTTATTTTGAAATTATTTTCCAGAAATATATGGTATTTTATAAATTATAATATAATAATAAACTTTTAAAAGTTTATATAGGAAAAACATTTTGATATTATTGAAATGGAACATTTTGATTGACCTGAAACAAAAGAGTTTCAAAAATTTGTTTAATAAGAAATGTCAACATTTTTTGGTATTGTTCCAATTCAGAATGAAAGCAAATTTTGAAATGTTGGAATTTCCAACAGAACCAAAATTCCAAGTTTCGACAAACTCTAATCTTGACTGAGATGAACCTCAAAGATAACCTTTGACAGAAAGTGTCGTACCACTTTGATAGACACATTGTCCCAATGGAATACTAAATAATGTTACTAAATAAAATTCTCTATACAACAAGGCCTGCAACACACCCACTGACCTAGATGAATACAGGGCCAGTAGTAAAAATTGTTTGAAGGTGACAAAATGTTCTGAGATTTTCCTTAAGAGCACAAAAAGAAGTGCCAGCAAAGCATTATTACCAAAGTAAGGTCTCTAATCAGGTTCTCTTTATGCTGACCTGAAGGCACAACTTCTCTGCTGCTCTAAAGAATTGATATACTAAAGATAGGATCTTACTGAAGAAGATATACAGTAGTATAGAAAACAGTCAAATAAGAGTGGCAGCCTGAATCCCCAAGGGAAACAACAGTGAGGTCTCTGTCTTTTTCCTAGGATGGAATGGAAAGTATTGGACTGAGATCTTAATTTCCGCTCTCTACAATTGGAGGAAGAATCTTTCAGTATGTAATCAATTGCAGACATAGAAAAATTATATGTGCAACAGAATAAAGACAACCATGTCAGAGAACGTTAACTTCATCAGGCAAGATCCCACTATATTTTTGAATGTTCCAGTACTACACATATATGGGGTATATCTGGTACAATAAGTGAGAAACTGGTTGATTCGAAATGAAAAGCCCCTTCAAGGCAGTGTCTGTTGGGCTGCAGTTAAATGTGACATTTGTTTTAAAAAACTGAAAAAAACAACAAAACAAGATAAAAGCATAAGCTCTGGTGTTGACCCAATTAGATGTATGACTCTGGAGACATACAAAAATTACAGCTTCTCTACCAAACCCAAATATGGAGGTTTTCCCTGGTATAGATTTTCTGCCAGTTGTTCAAAGCAAGTTACTTTTCTCCAAGAGAACCTGCTTCAGTACAGAAAAAACAAAAAAGCACAACCCACTGCACACCCCTAGATGTCACCTATCATCTGATACTTGAACCCATATGGGGCATCATCAAACACTTACAATCCATACTTGATGAGGAACACATCCTGAAAGAAATCTTTCCCAAACCCCCTGTTCTGGCCTTCAAACACACCCCACAACTTTGCCAAGATCATCATCAGAAACAAGCTCCCCACAAATCAGGACACAGCAACTTAAAGCAGTACCAGACCCCACCAGAACAACAGATGCAAAACCTGCAGCCATATGTCCACTGCTACAATGATCAATACAACCCACCATTCAAGATCCATAGGTTCTACACATGCCTAGAACAACATATGATGTATCTCATCCAGTATATAAAATGCCCCAACAACAACTATGTGGGTGAAATGTGGGTGAGCTGAGTGACTGGCCAACAGCCGCTGCTCTCCGGTTGCCCAGCTCTGAAGGCAGTGCAAAAGTAAGGGTGGCAATATTGTGACCTGCCTAAAATAACCTTGTGACCTCCCTGCAACTACCTTTTGGGTTGGGATCCCCAGTTTGAGAAATGCTGGCAAGGAAAAATATGGAGAGATATTTTAGTGACTGGGTACTGTTTGCCTTAGAGAGGAGACAAATAAGAGATGACGTGATAAAAATATGCAAAATCCGAATATGCAAAAATATGCAAAATCTGAATCTGACCCTCTACCAATGTTCTATGGAGCTCTTCTAGGACATGAGGTCCAGCAGGATGTTAGACACAGTTTAGCATGACTCAAAATTTGTGAGAGGGAAAGTCTGAAGCTACTGGCAGTTTACAGTAGAAGAAAGTATTGGGATGACTTTCTTATTCTTTGACCCACTAATTTTTGAAGCCATACTTGTAGGCCTGACCCAGATGAGGAGGCTTTAGATTTGCCCACCAGGCCTGTATGCTCCCCTCAGGGTCTCCTCATAAGCTATGTTGAGTTCAGGACATTATCTGCTTTGCTTTTCAGGCATTTCTTTAATTTTTTCTTATATTTTGAGGATGCTTTCTCCTCACAAACTGCTTGCTGCAACCATTTCTGATATGAGCAGAACAACAATTGGCAACAGGAAGGCTTAGGCAGCACCAGAAGTCACTGGCAGTGACTGGTAGTTGCTGCTACCTTGAGGACCAACTCTTCCACTACAAAATGGCATATGGTTTAGGGTAAATAAAAACATTTCCCTCTCAGCCTGTAAAAGGGTTAACATTGCACAGACGGCAGGAGGTGTGTGTGTGTGTATCACCTTGTTGCCTTGGGGGAATGAATAGGATCATTAAAGAACTGGCTGAAACTGGCCCAAATCAACAGAGGGTCCAGCAAGACAAAGAGATGCCCCAACAACTGGACAATCAACACCTAACCACAGGAAACCTCAGCAGGCAGGACTTGTGAACTGAGCTGGCGAACAAGGCATCAGGCAACTGGAAGGAGGGTTTTTTTTGGAGGGACTCAGGAGCCTGGACTGGGGAGAGAGAGCCAGAGATGGAGCCCAACACAGCTTCATCAGGGCACTGGTTTGACCAGGGTAGACTTCAGCTTAACTTCTGACTCTCTGTGTTAACCTAAGGACTGTAAGATTCTGTATGCCAGGTGACTAATAAATGAGTACCTTGTTTTTGAAAGGCTGCCTGTGTCACTGTGAATGCTGAAGGGGCACAGCGCAAGCCTCCTGCAGGAGTTTAGCTTGGCTGAATTTGCTGCAAGGAGCCACGGAGAGGGACAGGGAACACAGGTACTGGTGGCCCAGTTTTGGAGTCTTGGAGGCCAGAGGCCTGCTGTGTGGGCCCTATCACACTAACGGATTCACTCCAGGCAGACTGTGACTCCATGACACAACACATATATTGTAAAATAGCTTTGACAAGGGTCAAGCTTATATAAGCTTGGCCTAAGGTATGTGGCAAACAGCACCTAAATACTAAAGCTAAGCTCTAAGCTCCTTGCTTTCTGCAAAACACTGATATTCAGCTGCAAGAAAATTCAAACACGGAGGTTTTTATTGTATTAAGTATGATAACTAATAATAAAATCAGTACATGATTTTTTGTATTATTTATTTCAATAGTAAATTCAATACAAAATTCAGTTCTGGTGTTTTTCAATTGATTTTATGCTACCCATAAAGGTTCAGTTTTCAGTGTGCCACTGAATATTATACTGACAATGCATACTCTATACTGTCTTTCATCCAAAGATCTCAAAATGCTTCACAAACATTAATGAATTAATGGAAATAAATAAGAAAGTATTACAATCCCAGTTTCACAACTAGAGGATGTCTGTGACAAAAGGTCATAGAGGATGTCTGTGGCAAAACTGGACAGAGAACCCAAATCTTCAGATTCCCTTGAACTATCATTTTGCTACAAAATCATCTGTGCTGTCAAATTTTTCTTACAGAATTTTCCATCAATTCTACATAACTGATAAAGACTAAGTGTGAAATCTTGGCCTCCAAAGACGTTAATGGCAAAATTCCCACTGATTTCAATGGGGCCAGAATTTCACCCTTAGAGATTATTACTACTATCTTTGCCATCCTGATAGTACTTTGTTTCACTAGCATTCTCTATGATAAATAGGTGCTTCTGACATTAGTGTTTTATTTTATATAGTCAAAGTGCCCATAAAAATGATCGTTTAACATGATTAGGTTTATTTTGTTGTCTCCCAAATATGAAATAAACAATCTAAGTCTGCTGCTACAGACTGATTCATAATCTCTCCCAGATGAGTCTTTTATATGCAATATCACTGGCTGGCAAGAATCTCTCAAGTACTGTATATTGATGCACTGGCGCATTTAGCAATACTAATTTCATGTTTCAGTACTAGACTTTTAACAACACGAGAAAGCCATTATGATCAAGGGTTTCTGATAGACTTGTAACATCTTAAAGGTTAAGTAGAAGATATTATAAGAGTTATTCTGAGTCGTGGTTGGAAAGGATGAACTTGCTGGACAGAAAAAGAATGAGATCTCTTCAAAGGTTCTGAAATCATATGGGAAATCAAGTCTATTCTCCCTACCTCCAAGACAACATGCCCACAATCAGAAACTCTTAATGGAGACATGCTGTACTGTGGAATACGTGAAATGAGGTAGGGAAACTGAGGAATATGAAGATAGTACTATTGGAGTTAAATGTCTCAGTCCTAACATACGCCTCATTTTGAGGCAGGTAATGATGTACTTTGTTCAAGGTATGGAAGATTTTTAAAAAGGGAAATGATAAACTTGAGATCCTTATAAAAGTTGCCTACAAAAATGTATGCGAATTTACGTCCGCTCTTACAGACACACTGAATCATCAAGAATGTTAAAATTCAACCCTTGCTTTCAAGGATGAACTCTTAAAACCATACTACATGCTGACATAAAGTGAACTTTGGTAAGCACATTACTACTTCCTTTGTATCCTTCTCCAACTCTCATCTTGATGCCTTCATATGTCTAGAATGTCCTCTGGGCATTGGTGCACCAACCATCTACCTTCTTCTTCTTTCAAATACCTCCTTAAACTACACTTCTTCCATGGAGCCAAGGCTTGAAAAATTTACCCAACCCGAAGAAGTAAACCTTCTAACATCAAGCCCATATACATATTCGCTACATGTGCTCCTCACAATCTGTAAACCCTTTGCCTCAACAAAATATTTAGTGGTTCTGACCTGCCTCCTTGCTTTTTGCTCCTTTCCTCCTGTCCAGCTTCCTCTTTTTCTGCAGAAAGCCTAGTACCTTCCACTTTTCCATGGCCAGGACTTATTCCTGCCTCCTTATATCTTCAGCAGCTGCTGCTCACATGCTTGTCCAAAAACTCCCACTTGCCCTGTAAGCAAGTAGGTTTTCTCAAAGCCTGAATAAAGCTCATCAGTGTTAGCTTGCCACCCAATAAAGACGTACGTCATTACTGTTTGAGGAATCTCTCTCATGGTCATACAGTGCTTTGTGGGTCTTAACCACTGTCTTTGTCTCCAGCATGTAAAGTCCCCAGAGCCAGCATGGTATCTTCCTGTATGTGTTCTGTACAGCATTGACTGCATGGCACTCAACAAATAATTTATTAATTACCTTTCTGTTCAGAGCCACACCATCTTCACAGTCCAATACAGCACAATCTACATTTAGAGATGGAATTTTTTGTATCTTCCTTTCATCATCTGCAGGTACATATAGCACAGCTCTCCTAGGTACATACTTGTGAGAAGGCTTGGAGTGATAATCAAGTTTAGGAACATCAGCTGACAGTGAGGAGCTTTTCCTGTAAAAAAAGGAATTGAAGTTACATTCCTGATTATAATTTAAAAAATATTTTAATGTGTTTTTTTTAAAAGAGGACATTCCTACTGAGGTACAACCTCTCAACTATTGAAACCAGAATCTATGTCATGAGAAATCTATCTTACAATGAAATACAAAAAGAACTATGTTGAAAGAACATTAAGGCTGCAAAGTCCAACACTCAAAAGTTAGGAAATGCCAGAGTTAAGGTTACTCCAGTCTGCCCCCTTTGCTCCATCCTTTAGTGAGTCCTCCCCCACCCCCCAAAGACTGTCTCCTTCTATTCCTGTCTCCCTCTGCTTCCCACTCCTAGTCTGTCCCGGTTATCCCCATTCCTACCCCCCACAGCATGCATCCTTGAGCCTGCACCTATTCCGACAAATCAGGCTGATTCCTCCTTCTCCTCCATATTGCCTGGGTGCCGGCAGTGGGAGCAGTGAGAGCACAACGGTAATCAATAAATAATAGAGAGAGTCTCTCTGCTCCCAGTTGTGGTCCCTGATGGAATTGCAGGAAAAGCCCAGCTCAGCCACTGCAGCTCAGGATGGAGCATGCTCAGTCCAGTTAGCATATACGATCTGTGCGGAGCATGGTCACACACTTCAGAGTACAACACTGTTAGCCTTCCACAAACATCTACTGATTGTGTGTAAGCTGCAATTTTCAGAGGCTTAAGACTTGGCAAACTTGAGTCGATTTTCATGGGGACACCACAAAGAACATCCATGACCCTAAGGCAATGGTTCTCAAACATCTTTGATCGGGCCCCACTTCTTTGTATCTGTCATAGTTTACGCCCAAGTTTACGCCCCCAAGTACATATACCGCTATCCAGTGGCTGCTGGCTGGGTGCTGAGCTCTGAAGGCAGTTGCATGCCAGGAGCACCACGGAAGAAAGGGTGGCAATGTGAAAAGTGATATTCATCATCACTTTTCACAGTAGACTTAGTGCCCCTTGCCAACCTTACTACTGCACTGCTGCTGCCACCCCGGGGCTGACAGCCGGAGCTCCACTTCCTTCAGGGGAGGGATTTTGGCGGCGGCGGGGGGGGGGGGGGAAAGAGAGGCGAGGCCAAGCCTAGTTTGCCTCCCGGTAAGGAATTGGTGGCGGGGAGGAGAAGAGAGGGGAGCCCAAGCCTGGGCTGCCTCCCGGTGAGGAATTGGGGGGGAGAGGAAAGAGAGTCTGAACCCAGGTGGCGGGGCTCTGGCTGTTCCCTTTATCCTGGGTGTGCACGGCCCTTCTGCATCATGAGCCCCAACCATCCGGGGCTGACAGTCAGAACTCTTTAAAAAAAAAAAAAAAAAGACACCCCTCCCACAGCTCACACCTCCCTTGACACATTCCCACGCCTCCCTTGGGAGGCCCTCCCCATAGTTTAAGAACCACTGCACTAGAGTGACTCCTCTGCCAAATTTCAGGTCCCTGCTCCAAAGCATGGAAGCACTAGAGCTTCTCAATGAAGTGGTTGCACACATTTTTTAACATGGGCAAAACAACATATTTTCCCCTTAACGTTGTTCTCGGAAATGGCTGAACCATTTTAGCTAAAACTTTCCAAATTAATTAACCTGAGGACACCTGCATGGAAAAAAAAAAATCAGCCTCAACAATTACAGTTGGGTGAAAACAGGGATTTATGCTGGAAAGTTTTAGACAACCTTAATTACTGGAAATGCTGCCAGTCACCTATAATAAAAAAAACCTAAACTATAAGCACACAACTATCTCTTTAAACATAAATTTTAGAGAGACTGAAAGCAAAAAAGTATATATTATGTAATATAAATAGCCGCTGCCCATTCTGCAGGTGGCGTAGCAAGAATTCCTGACCATTGTGGACCAGAGTTTTGTGTTTCTTGCACCTATATTAGCCAAAACATGACTAGATTTGTGATTGTTCTATAACATGGTATCATTGTCTCATACAAAAAAGCCCCAAACATGTCCACACTGGTCAGGAAAACAATGCTAACAAAAACTGTGTTTAAACATGGTATCAACCCTATGTAAAAAGGGCTTTACTCATCAGAACAAACATTTCAGTTCTCTCTATCAAAGAGCTAATGCGTGTATTTGTTTAAACGCTGCCTCAAACAGATCTTATTTTTTTGAAATGGTACTACTTGTATAAAATGTGCCTGTTTTCATTAGAATGGAGAAAATCTCTGGAGCTGGGGTCTTTCTCATTAGATGGAACACCTAAATAGTGGTCCATTTTACCAATGTGACCGGGCAGGCAGGTGGCTGACTTTCTTATCAGGGCCGGTGCTTCCACTAGGCAACCCTAGGCAGTTGCCTAGGGAGCCAGGATTTGGGGGGCGGCATTTCGGCGGCGGCAACTGCTGGCGGCGATTCGGTGGCAACATAGGCGCCGACTTTTGTCGGCGCCACTGGGTGCTCCCCCCGGGCTCCCCCCAACTCCCGGCCCTGACCCGTCCCCAAATCCCCGCCCCGGCAGCTCCCCGCCATCCCATCCTCCCCCAGCGCGCGCTCGCCTGCCCAACTCACTCACCTTCCGGGTTCCAGGTTCCCTGTGCGGCTGGAGTCACCTCCGGCCGCGCAGGGAACCCGGAAGGTGAATGAGTTGGGCGGGCGGGCGTGGGGGCTGGCGGGGAGCTGCCGGTGGGTGCTCAGCATCCACCAATTTTTCCCCGTGGGTGCTCCAGCCCCGGAGCACCCACGGAGTCGGTGCCTATGGGCGGCAATAAAAGCGGCCGCTGAAACGCCGCCGAGAACGCAGCTTCAGAGGAGCTGCTGGCACCAGTGGAGGTGAGCTGCTGCTGCGGGGGGATGGGGAGCTGCCGCGGGCAGGGGGGCTGGCTGCCGTGGGGAGGGTGGGGAGCCGCTGCGGGTGGGGGTTAACTGCCATGGGCGGGGAGCCAGTCGCCGCAAGCGGCGGAGGCTGCTGCAGCCCGCGGGCAGGGGGGTTAGCCGCCGCGAGCGGGGGGGGTTAGCCGCCGTGGGGGGGTGGGGAACCGCCGCGGGGGGGCGGGGGGCGGCTGCCACGGGCGGGTGGGAAGGCTGCCACGGCCAGGGGGATGGGGAGCTGCCGCGGGCGGGAGCCCCGCCGTCGAAATGCCGCCCCCCAAATCCTGGCTCCCTAGGCGACTGCCTAGGGTCGCCTAGTGGAAGCACTGGCCCTGATAAGAAAGTCAGCCACCTGCCTGCCCGGTCACATTGGTGAAATGGAGCACTAGGGCCTAAGGCGCGAAACTTCCTTGCACCGGCCCTGTTTCTTATACCTAAAATGGGATTTGCGTTTGAAAGCTTGAGGAATATTTGGGTTTATTTTGTTGACTTTTATAAATTATGGCTTTATTAAGATTAAATAATTTACAATGGAGGTGGGTAAGCACTTCACTCTTTCTTTTAAAGAAAAAACTATGAATAATGAGGTAAGAAGTTTAGTTCTCTAGTCTTGCTCTGGTTATAAGATTTTGGGGAGGGGGAACTTCATGCTTACTACTAGGACTCACTGAAAAAATAATGTCACCAGTCATTGCCTGTTTCTAGCTGTTAAACTGTATTCAAATACAGCTAAAATATGTTAAATGTTTTCCTGCATGGTATTCCATACATACCATCAATGAATATTTCTGTTCTGTATCTGATGAAAAGATAGTGAGAGTAATTAACCACTGGAACAATGGTGGCTCATGGTGGATTCTGCATCACTGACAATTTTAAAATCAAGAGTGGATGTTTTTCTAAAATATATGCTCTTGGAATTATTTTGGGGAAGTTCTATGGCCTATGTTATACTGGAGATAGAGCATATGATCACAATGGCCACTTCTGGCCTTGGAATCTATGAATTTATGAAATAAAAGTAAAAGAAAAATTTAAATAGAGTGAGACAAAGAGAGAGAGAGAGAGAGAGAGAGAGAACCGCAGGTGATAGATGCTAATTATGTCAACTAATAGATGATTCTCAGATACCATAGTGATGGGCATGGCATAAGAACCTGAATAGGACAGAATAAAAAGTATTACTCCTCTGTGTAAGCAATTGCTGCAGTTTCCACAATGATGTTAGGCAACTGTGAAGAGAAGGAAAGATGCAGGACTGGCTCCAAGCACTAGCTTTCCAAGCTGGTGCTTGGGGTGGCATTGAGAATGCGGTGGCAGTCCGAGTACCAGGGCGGCAATTCGGCAGCAGGTCCACTCTTCCCGCCGCCGAATTGCCGCTGCAGGACTCGGACTGCCGCCCCATTCTCGGCTGCTGCGGCGGCAATGGGGCAGCAAGTCCGCCGCTCTTACCTTGCCGACACAGGCAGACGTAGCGGAGCCCCGCCCCCGACACAGGCAGACGTAGCGGGGCCCCGCCCCCGACGCAGGCAGGGGGCGAGGGCGGGGCCACTGCCCCTGCTTGGGGCGGCAAAATTGTGAGAGCCGCCCCTGGAAAGATGAATGAGAGGGAGTCATCCAGGAGACATATTAAATCTCTAGCAAGATGTGATCCATGCTTTGAAAAAGTTTGAGAAACCCTGCAAAATATGTGGCCTATACAGAACACATGACATAATGTGGAATAAAGGTTTTAAAGGCACTCCTTTGGGATGACCTCCATAATTAACTCATGCCATTTCTACCACATCACACAAGTATGAATTATCATACACATATACAGCACGTAGGAATAATGTGAAGTCATCCACATTAAATGCAGATATACTTTTATATTTCCATTAACCTAATATCTTCCACATTGTTACTTTCTGATCACACCAAAGCACTAGTGTGCCAAAACAGTTTGCTTCAAATTATACATGACCAAACCTTTCACATGCTTGAAAATGAATACAATCAATTTCAAGTACGACAATGGCAGAGAGATGCAATACTTCCAATGAATAACTAAGTCCCTGTCAAGGACTGATTTCTTCACCTCAGTGTTGTTATATTCAAAATTAAAAATAGATTTAATAAAAAAAGTATTAAGAAAGATCTGCTGGGGTTTTAACTCTATGAACCTACTTGAAAATTACAACTATACCATGACCTCCCTTGCCACTTATGTAACTGTCCTTGGTGGACCCGCTTTGGTAGCATGGAAGAATACAAACTGTTCTATTGTTTGTAATATGACTGGTAATACTAAATGGGGCCTAATCAACAGGGCAGTTTTGCTGTTAAATAAAAATTATGCATTATTTATTAGATGTGCCGGTGCTATCCTTATTAATAAATCTTCTTCATCTATGACCGACAGCTTCAAGAAACATGCAGTGGGGATCTTGACACTCGGGACCTAGGCGACGTACTACTGAGATTCATGCCCCTCTGCCAATTTTTTTGTTTAACAGCTAATGTTCCTTGTCTTATGGTGAAGTGCTAATGATAATAGAAATTGTGACAACTAGCATGGCTGGTAGTTAATTTAATTTAATCCCACTTTTGTGCATTATATTTGGGAGGGGGAAGGAGGAGGAAGAGATGTTTATCTTAAATGAAGATTGGAGAGAGTTTTTTTCAGTGTGACACAGAGGTCAGTGAAGAAGTCTGCAGTCCTTCACTAAACATATATGAGGCGACAAAGCAATTAGTTTCTATTCTTTTTCTCTGATGGCTTCCACCTGTAGCTCTCAAAGACACAAAGAAGTCAGTCCCTTAATAGCTATCTCTAATGGTACAGACAAGTAGCCTCTGAAGCATCCTTGATGACTGTCTATTACTAATTGTCTAACCTAGAGTAATTTGATAGATGTGAATATAACCATAATTCCAGAGCACACCGAGATGAGACGTATCACCTGCCAAACATGTTACATAAAACTTCTTGCTAGCTGTAATTAAACTGAAAGCTACAGGACCAACCAGCTTCCTTTTACATCTGCAGACACTGTTTATGTTATTCAGCACTGATTCTCTGAATCCAACACACAATGATATAGCTTCTAAAAGGAAGAACTATCATGACCTTCAGACCAGATTTAGAAATCGTGAGTCAGCTGTCACCACTGAGTGTAAACTTTCATTTAGACAGTTCAGCAGTGTGACTCCACTACACGAATATCTGAATCTAAAGAAGCAGTGGAGTTAATCCATTAAAATATCATCACCTCATAGGTTTAAGACTGAGAATAATATTAACCAGGGACCACTGGAAATTTCCCTTGAACTCATCCACCTTGGAACCCCCTTGGCTCTGTATGTGTTTCTTAGAACTCATACTATTACAGCTACACTGTCAATTTGTCAAGATGTTTAGGCTTAGTAAATCTAAAACAAAAACATCATAATTTTTTCTTTTAAAAGCTGTTGCAGGAAAATGGTCTCACTTGACAGGCATAATTATAGATTCTTTTCCCCATTTTCTTTTAAAAAGATAACATGGCCAAAATATAAAATAAGAGCTTGCTACAAATATATTTAGGCATGACTACAATAGGCATTTTCACACATTATTCTTTTTGATGTACAGTGCATAGGTTTGGGATTTTTCCTCTCCAGTAAATTCCTCTTCTGCGTAATCACATGTTCATTTTATGCTACCTAAAAAGATGGTGAAATTTTGAGGAATAACAGGACACCCTTCATTAGGGGATCTACCTATGGATTTCTTTAAAAGAGACAATGGCAAGAGTTAGTCCCAGAACATTGCATATATTAACATTTTGGTGTTCTATTAGCAAACGTGGTCTCACTTATCTCCATTTTTGTTGGTGTTTGAATTAACATAAATCTCTGTAACAGTGAATAATAATAATCATAATCAAATCTGAGTCCTATTGTTACCACCAAGAAAATTGCTTCGCATGTGTCTCTTTGAATGGGTGGATATTTTCTTAATTATGTAAAACTATGTGTGATTGAGCTTAAACCAAACAAATGAACATACCCCAAGAGGAAGATGGCTAACAAACTGTTATTTCTTTTAAGTAGATAAAAATGAGTAATAGAATATTAGGTATTAGCCATTTAATTGTTTTGCTGCATGCTGTATTCATTCATATCACATAGTTTTGCAGCATGTTGCTATTTAGTGGGGTCTTGGAATTGTATCTGGGTTTTCTTAAGATTTGTAGCACTATACATACCTCTTCTCCAAATATTAAAAGAAATGGCAAAGTGAAAAGCACCCATATTCACTCTACATAATTTCACCTCAACCAAAATATTTCATTCTTCTGAACAAGGGAAACAAATCTTTTCTGTTTATTGAAAGATGCTGCACTTTCCATTGTAAACTGTACAATGTCACTGAAATTAGTGAGTGTAGAAGAAGATATAAAATCTCCCTGCTACATACTACAGTATGTTTCCAGGTGCTGATCACACACAAGCTTCCATACATAGTTAACTTTACACACGGTGTGTAGTCTCATTAACGTCAACAGCACTACTCCCAGTATATAAAGTTAAGCATGTGCATAAGTCTTTTCAGGATCATGGCCTTACTCTGTTTCCAGTTCTTTCCCATGTTTATTATTCTAGACCAAGTAATTCCAGAAGGGCTGCTATGCTATAATGTGTCTAACAAATGACAGATTTAAATGGAAAACCTCTAGTTCTGTAAGCCTGGGCACCAGTGATAGCCTAAGTTTGGGATACTGTTTCAGAACAGCATATCTACAGGCCTGGATGAGACAATTCACAAAAAATGAGTCACATTCAGCAATCTCAATGCATGTTTCTGAACCCCTAGAGCAGCGGTGTCCAATAGAAATTCGATGCTAGCCACCCTGCTAGCCACACTTGTGGTTTTGAATTTTTCTTATTTGGCACATTATAAAAAAGCCACATTAAGCCACATTATAAAAAAGCCACATGCATTAGCCACAATTCAATAGCCTATTAGCCACATGTGGCTAATGGCGAACCTATTGGACACAGCTGCCCTAGAGACATGATCATTGGCTATATGCAATCCTATATATTCATGGTGGTCAAGTTAAGAGAGGTTCTGTGGCCCAAGATAAAAAAACCTTGTATAATCTAGGCAGTCTACGAAGCAAAACATTTACATTTCCCCCCCCCCCCCGTTCTGTTTAAAAAAAACACACAGAATAAATACAACAATGAACCGCCACCCCCCAATAAATATTCTATTACTAGTAAAACGAAAACAGACTAACACGGCTACTACACTGAAATCTATTACTAGTTTTACTTTGTTTAATTATCAGGAGCTAGCTGGCAAATACCAAAGGCACAGACAAAGGAAAGTGATATGAAATTACAAAACACCGCAATTTGCATAGTAATTCCTTCTAATTAGGAAAAGAAGATATAAATTGTTTGTTATAAACACCGGTTGTGCCTTGTGCAAACACTAACAGCTCACAACTGAGCCAAGCTAAGTATTTGTCTAAGCAAAACTACTTTCCAAAGAGTTTTATTGGTACAGCTGCAGAGCATGAATTTTATCACACATGCTAATAATCCCAGTTATGGTACTAACATTTTAATCATTTGTTCTGCAGGCTTGTTTCTCAAACAATTAGCACTAATGAATGGCCAGAATACCTCGGATCATATATGTCTAATTGCAGTCAAGAGCAGTTCTTGTCTGCATGTACATTTCAATTTACCTCTGGGGATAATGTTTGTTAATTGTATTTCTTTATATAGCAAGTGAAAAAAGGCTGCTTGCTCAAAAAGGGGCTAAGTGTTCTCTTCTTTCCCTTTGTTCCCACAAGAAGCTAAAGTCACTTCAAGAGGCACTTAATCCCATCATCCATGGTTACAATTGCCTTACAGCATCAATCAAAAAGAATCTGAAGTAAAATGATGCAGCTATATTGTGTAATTAAAAGCAATTCAGGTAGTTATTGCTTGGGGCACTTTCCAGGTCCAAATACTTAAAATAGCACTGCAGGGATTCTAAATACTGTAGTGTTTTAAATGTGGTCAACTACAATATCTCACAGAGGAAGGGGAGGAATATGCAAAAAATAAATCTCTCCTAGTGTGTATTGTAAAGCAAAAGAAAAGAGGAACAGTTAACGTTTGAAGTGACAAAATCTACAACTCTCCATATAAAAGGAAAATAAAAATATCAAGAAGAGAGAAAAGAAAAGGAGAAAAGTTTTAAAGAAAAACAAATTTCCTGCAATTGTTAAAAGTGAACATGCAAAAAAAAAAAAAAAAAAGCTAAAGCTCTCTTTAATGGGAAACAGAAGATCACTTTACAAGCTGTAAAAGCAGAATATAGGACCTCTGAAAATCCACATTTGTCCTAATGTAAGGAAATTCAGAGTAAGGTTTTTAAAAAGTTATGTTAAAAAGGCAAGATGTGTGATATTTACTTCCAAATACATTCAGAACTTTCCTAAGGTATTCTACTTAACAAATGCCACTAACAGCGATCCAATTATGCTTAAATCAAAACTAAGAGCTTTCAACATATCAAACACGCAGCTTTACATTTTGATTTCTTCTTTTGTTGTTAAACAGATAAGGGCATTTCCTTGCTGTTTTATTTAAAAGAAAGAATACACTTTTTTCTCCCTCAAAATGTAAGCCAACAGCTACTTACTATGGAAAATTAAAAGAGACTAGATTTTGCAGTTTCAAAACTTTGGAAAAGCAATCTTTCCTTATAAGAAAAAAAGTTTGGAAATATGCCTGATTTGATTCTAACACACCAATAGGCCTGATTTGATCTCACATGGATGTAAATTAAAATTGATCCACACAAGTAGATGGAATTATACAGGTGTAAAACCAGGGTAAGCAAGATCAGAATCAGGCCCAGTCTCTCCTTAAGCGTTAAGAAGTTTAAATTATAAACCTTAAACATTTCTACCAAACCAGAGCCTGCTATGGTGTCCTCCGCTTCATCATGGAGAGTGGTGCTAAGGGTTGTGAGGTGGTGGTGTCCGGTAAACTCAGAGGCCAGCGAGCCAAGTCTATGAAGTTTGTGGATGGCCTGATGATCCACAGTGGAGACCCTGTAAACTACTATGTCGATACAGCTGTGCACCACGTCCTCCTCAGGCAGGGTGTGCTGGGTATTAAAGTAAAGATTATGTTGTCTTGGGACCTAAGTGGGAAGACTGGACCCAAGAAACCCCTGCCAGATCATGTCAGCATTGTGGAGCCCAAGGAAGAGGTCTTACCTACCACACCCATCTCAGAGCAGAAAGGTGGCAAACCAGAACAGCCAGCCATGCCTCAGCCAGTTCCCACTGCATAATGGGATTTTTCAACACTTGGAAGGAGAAGGTGGACTGTGGCCCATGAAAGGATCTTAATAAAATCATAAAAGACAAAAAAAAAAAAACACAAAAAAAACCTATACAGGAGATAAAAGAACAGGAGTACTTGCACCATTCCATGCATCCGATGAAGTGGGCTGCAGCCCACGAAAGCTTATGCTCAAATAAATTTGTTAGTCTCTGAGGGCTGGTCTACACTACCCCCCAAGTTCGAACTAAGATACGCAACTTCAGCTACGTGAATAATGTAGCTGAAGTCGAAGTATCTTAGTTTGAACAAAAAGGTACTTACCGCTGGTCCACACGGTGGCGCGCAGGCTCCCCCGTCGACTCCGCCTGCTCTGTTCGTGGAGCAGGATTACCGGCGTCGATGGCAAGCACTTCCGGGTTCGATTTATCGTGTCTACACAAGACGCGATAAATCGATCCCAGAAGATTGATTGCTCGCCGCCGAAGCAGCGGGTAAGTATAGACATACCCTAAGGTGCCACAAGTACTTCTGTTCTTTTTGCTGACACAGACTAACACGGCTGCTACTCTGAAACCTGTCATTATACAGGAGATGTGTGCACAGTGATGGGGACACTACAGTGAGCTGAAAAACCAGCTCCCAACTACGCAGGGAATTTAGAAATTTAACCCTCATAGCAAGCACCTCTGGATCTCAAAAGAACAGTTTGGACAGAGTCACTCTGTAGAGCAGTTACCCATTGGAAAAACTGTAGTGAGGAGAAATGAAACGGGGGCTTTCAAGTAAACTTCTGCAAGTAGTTGTTAGAACTGATAGCGCACATCACAGTATATATAAAAAAACAGAGAGGTAAATAAAATAGGAAAGGAAAGTCTTTCTGTTAAAAAAAGTTGCCATGTAGAAATATGTGAGAACAAGGCAGGTTAGTGTTTAAATTGGACAATTAATAAAAATCAAATGCTAAGTGCAAGTCACTTTAGTGCAGAATTTTGATTTTAGTTGGTACTTATAACTTTTTTCAGTCTCACAATAAATCCAACATAAATCATGTAAATAGAAAACAGAACCTTACTGAGAAAGAAAAGAAGATTGAGCACAAACCAGAAGCTAACTGACAAAGGCTTAAAATAATAGACCGTCTAAACCATAAAATAATAAAAGGGTATCATAGGTTAAATAGTTAACCAAACCTACTCCTCCCACCAACCCCAAGCCTAAAAAAATGACCTTTTATTTACCCCATCATGTTCTTTCAACTACATTGACCCTGTTGTTCATGAACATTCAGGGCTCCACCATACTTCAGTAGTTAGGAGAAAAACTGGTCTTCAGTCCAATCAGTTTAAAACAGCTAAATAAATTAATTAAACAAAATCACACTTCTGATGTATACCTGAGCATTCACTCTCTTTATAACTATGGCAATCTTTGAATAACTTGCCATGCCAATAAAGTATCACTGAGTTGAACTGTTCATTCCTTTCACCTTTAGCATTACTGAAGTTTTAGGCTCCTTGGGACGCTAACTGCTGCTTAATGAAACCAAAATCATTGAACTGCAATGCAAAAACTCTGCATTTGTCTGTCACAGACTGACATTCACATGGAGACGTATTAAATAAAGGAAGGCGCAATTAGAATAATAATTTACTTACTTGACTGGAATATTTGGGCTTTATACAATATAAAATTAAACTTTTTAAAGTGTTTGTTTATATAATATGTCTACCTCTCTCCATATTTTATTAATGTCATTCTACATGTAATTTTATCTATACCATTATAAGGAAACATTTTCTTGGAAGAAATTGCTGAACGATATAATACAATTTGATCTCAGTAGTTTGTAACAGGGTACTACAACATTTTAAATTAAAAATGCTTTTTGTTATTTAAAAAGTTAAAGATAACAAATCACTAATCTATCAAAGAAAGGATTACATGCAAGTTACCTCAAAAAAGAATATATAAACTTTTAGCAATAAAAATAATTATTTTGAATATATTCTATTGTTGTTATTTATTATACACCAACATTGTGCTCAAAGCCCTACAACACAAAGACAACAACATGACTTCCTAACCCAAGAACCCTGGAATCTTAAGAAGCAGAACAGTCACAGAATGCACGGAAAGATCCACTATAAAGTTCTATCTTTATCTTTAGAGAATGTTGATCTATAATAAATACAGAGATATAAATGGTTGCATTTCTACTGAAAATGGTTCATGTTTTTTGACTCTGTAGAAGAAGTGAGTTTTGAGGAGGTATTTCCTTTGTGTATCTGCTATCAAAAAACCCCCCAATTAGTTCATTGTGAAAAAAGGATTTAAATTCTCTACTCTGGTCAGTCTTCTGATACTTCTCTTTAAAAATTCTGTTAACAATAATTTTACATCTATGAGTATATATATTTACACTTTCGCCCTCTTTTCTACACCGTACTTCTGTTTCCTCAAAGCTAGTCCCCATAACATGTTACAGAGCTCTTTCAATTCCTGCCATTGATCCAGCTGTGTACACATTGGAAAGGTCAAGATCAAGATTTGAAAATTCAGTGCTAATTACTGTGATTACAATCTGGGTCTCAAGCAGCCAAAGCCTCCAGTAGAGATTAGGAGGAACCTACTTACGAATTAAAAACAAACAAACAAACAGAACCCCCAACACATTCAACAGAACCTATAAAGTGCCATTCCAGCTTGCTAAACCATAATGCTGGCATAAAGTGACTATTTCCCCCGCAAATGTATGCAGGTTAGTTATTCATACACATATATTACAAGACAAAAGGAAAATGTTACAGACCTTAAAACATAGCAACTTTGATTTATGTTGCAAGTTCAAACAAGTTATGGTCAAAAACAGATTTATTTTGAATAAGTTGAGAATCTTCAGAAAAAATAAATTATTAAATGAAACAAAAACATGACTCTAGTAAGCCAAAACATATACAAAGGCACCAGTATTGTGGAAGGCATAAGAAGGAACAAATTTGTCAACTATTTTGAGGAATCTTGTGTACTCTTGAGACTCATATATAGGAGGGTACATTCTTCCTTGGCTTGCAACTTTGGCCATTCTACTATTAGTCAAGGCATAATTTGGCCCTATAATTCTTGTATACTTACTTAGAAACATGGGTTAGTTATGTCGATGAATAAAGCCTACTTATTTTTGCACCAAGAAAAGCAAAACAATACAGCATGTCTTTTATCTAGATTTACGCCCCAATCCTGTAAGCACTTAAGTATATGAGTAGTCCCATTGAAATCAATGGGGCTATTCACATGCTTAAAGTTAAGCATGTGCTTAAATGTCTGCAGAATTGTGGCTCATTTTGAATTCCGAAACAGTTCAATTTCCAACTGTTTTTGGAATGAAACCTGCCTTTCCTTTCAAGTTCTGTACACATTATAGATGTGAAATACACAGACTGGTGCAAAATTGAACATTAGAAGCATGCTCATGCAATGTAGTTGGAGAATGTCTTTCACAGAAAAGAAAAACACTTAGCACTAAGTGGAGAAAAAATATTGCATGATATTTTCTGGTAAGCTGAAAAGCAGAAACTTGATTTTACTTAGTTAAGAGTTTTAGGCAGTGGAAATATTATGGACTCCATTAAACACATTTAAGATGGTTTACATTCTAAGTCATTGGATATTGAAGAATATTTGAAAAGAAGTTATTAGTGAATATTTAATTTCTGAAGTATAGCTTATACATTTATAACTCTGAAATGTAATGTAATGTGTGTTTGAACCTGATAGATTGAAAGCATGATAATGCAGTATTCGGATTGGTTCAAGATCAGTCTATCTACACTCCTCTGTCTGCATTCAAGAGGACAGAAACATTAACAATATGTAGCTGGATAAAAAGTTTGGAAATAAAAATGGCCTGCATATAACACTTTGTTCTAATCAACGCTTATTTCAGCAACTGGTTGAATGCAGAAGACTTATATGGAAATATTGCTCAGAATGGCACAAAACAAGCATTGGTATTTATTTTTTAACTAGTCAGATTTATAAGAGCAATGAAATGTCTGCATAAGTATTTTATAGCAGCCTGATATGGACTCACTGTTTTAACCAGCTCTTTAACTACCCCCCAAGTTAATAAAATGCAACAATTTGAATCCTTAATGCCTATGCACTCAGATAAGAAAGCATTCATTAAGCAATATCCACACTGTTTTAATTAAAGAAATATCACTCTTATTTTTAGTATAATGTTTCTTAAGTCCAGTGTAACATTTTCTTAAAATGTCCCAAAGGCATCTTGATTAGCAATAAAAACATTCTCCCTTAACTTCAATCTAGGGTGACCAGGTGTCCGGTTTTCGAAAAGGGACGCTGGGGACTCCAGTGAGCACCGCCGACCGGGCTGTTAAAAGTTCAGTCAGCAGTGCTGCGGAGCCAAGGCAGGCTAGTTCCTACCTGTCCTGGGCTGGGGCTCCACGCTGCGCCCTGAAGTGGCCAGCAGGTGCGGCTTCTAGGAGGGGGGCCACGGGACTCCACGAGCTGCCCCCGCCCCGAGCACCAGCTCCGCACTTTGACGGCCAATGGGAGCTGTGAGGGGGCGGTGCCTGTGGGCGAGAGCAGCACGTGCCGCGGAGCCTCCTGCACATACCCCCACCCAGCCTAGGAGCCTGACCTGCTGGCTGCTTCCAGGGTGCAGCGTGGTGCCCTAGGACAGGCAGGCAGCCTGCGTTAGCCCTGCTGCGCTGCTGACCAGGGGCTGCCCAAGGTAAGCCCATGCCCCAACCCCGAACCCCAACCCACAGCCCTGAGTCCCTCCTGCACTCCTCATCCCTGGCCCCACTCCAGAGCCCGCACTCCCAGCCCAGATCCTGTACCCCCTCCTGCACCCCAACACCCAGCCCTGAGCCCCCCCAAATCCACAGCCCCCTCTTGCACCCCAGAGCCCACAACCCCAGCCCAGAGCTTCAACCTCCCTGCACCCCAACCCCCTGCCTCAACCCGCAGCCCCCTCCCACATTCCGAATCTCTTGGGCCCACCCCACAGGTGAAGCCCCTTCCTGCACCCCAAATGCCTCATCCCCAGCCCCACCCCAGAGCCCGCACCTCCAGCCAGAGCCCTCACCTCACCTCAGTGAAAGTGAGTGTGGGGGAATGCAGTGAGCGGGGGCAGGGCCTCAGGGAAGGGGTAGGGCTAGGACGTTCAGGTTTGTGCCAATAGAAATTTTGCAACCCTACTTCAATCACAAGAGTTAATTTCTTATTGCACTGAAATTCCAGAACTTATAATCATAAAAAGTCATATGCAACTAGTCTTTATTAACCATGCAAAAATATAAAATCAAATGGGTTGTGTATGCCTCTGTTGCTCTTCTATATGATTAACTATTTGGAGAACTCTTTCCATGATAGTTACAATAACAAAATAATAAGTATATCCCCAGCATATTCCATCTGAGAATTAAACCTCAAAAGAACCCTACAAAAGTAGATATTATTTTGCCCATTTTACAGATGGCAAAATAATAATGTTTCATGTGCCAGACATGCCAGCTTTATGCGCTAGACATGCCTGCTTTGTCTTCTAAAGTTTAATGTGCTAGAAAGAAAAAGTTAGGGAGGGATTAGACAACCTCTTGGCAGACTGCAGAGCTTTCATGGTCTCCAGTAAATATCAATCTGGCAAAAGCTTCATCACGCCATTTTATTTGTTTGAAAAGATAAAGGAATTTATTTTATTTCTATATTGACTATTCACACTTTCATAGGTGACATTTAAAGGCCTAGGGCAGTAGGCCTACATTTTTACTATAATTCCCCAATCCTCCTATTACCCGATACACCTCTTTGCACAGCCCATTTAATTATTGCCAACTTCAAGCATTCAAAGTTCATGAGCCAGCCCCCACAAAAAACATGAGGTCGGTCAAAAGTCATAACATTTAAAAAACAATAAATTGGAGGTTTCTTCTATTTGCTTTCTGGTTTTTGAACCTTCAGGTTTCACATTTTCAAGCTTTTCTCCCTAATGAGGGATAGAAACTAGCTTTCTCTACACTGAGAGCTGAGAGTTTCACATTACAACATGAGTCTAGCAGCTGAAAGTTTAAGGAAAACGCCAAATATTGTGAAACTCACAATAAAATTGTGAAACTTGGCAATTCATTTTCATAGCAAAGAATTCAAGGATCTTTTCATTACATAGCTACAGACAGACCAGCTCAACACCGAAAGGCAACAAACCTATGTGCGCGGGGGGGGGGGGGGGGGGGGGGGGGGGGGGGGGGGGGAAGGAAGCGAGGAGGGAGAGAGACACAGAGAGGAAACAGTGGTTAAGAGACAAAATTCAGTATTAAGTGTTCTAGTGTTTTAGCTCTGTATAAACAATGGGGAGGAATAATCTACCTTTAAAATTAATTTTTAAATACTATGACTAATCTTTTGATTGACTTTGCTACCTTCTCACAGAACTAACAGTCACATGAATGAAGCCCTCACTCCTCATTCTAGATTTCCACAAGTCCCCTGCAGCCAGCATCACCTCCAAAATGTACATTTGAACTTCACAAAGATTTTATTTAAAAAAAAATAAGATGGAAAGAACAATGAGGGCAAAGAAATAAGATTTGGCAAAACAAGACATCATTAAAAAATGGAAAAAAGAAAACCAACCAAAAAAACCTACTGGTTTACTAAACCCCATTCGACTGGAACTACACAGTGCAAAGTGCAAATGCTCATGATATAGACACAGTGGGAGTTTCTTATCTGTGTTTTACAGGTGACATTACATTATGTGGTTATGGAGGCTATAGTATACATTCATTTGGATTACTAAACAACACTATAAAGCCAAACTGAAACTTGTGTACATCTTAGGAGCCAAAGTTGTACTCCTCCAAACCAGCCCCAGTTTATTGGATCTCCTTTCTCTGCTAAATGTTTCACCTTCACTAAATATGCAGATTTTCTATATCAATATATCACAACACAACATTCAAAATCCTCCTCTTTCTTAAAAATATTTTTTTTAAAACAGCCTCTTCCCCCTTTAATGTGTTTCACATTTTTGGACATGGCTGAAGGTGTGGGAAACAGAGGAGAAAGGGCAGTAGATCACAAAAGCACATACTTTATGCAAGAAAAGACTTTGTGTTCGATGCTTACTCAAATACAATTAAAAAGAGATATTTCATCTTCTTGTTTCTTCAGCTTGTAGCTACACAACTAAATAAATATTATTTTGCAAATAATTGGTAAGTAGATGCCCTGTGTTCTATAACAAACAATAACTAGAAGGAGAAACAGGATCAGGTTTATGCCCACTTAACAATTTTTCTTGTCATTTAAATATACCAGCTTTGATTACCTATTTCTCTGTACTTAGACAGAGGTGGTGCTAGCCCACTGGGAGCCCTAAGCAGGAATATTTTGCAGGGTCCTTTACCCCTTCTTAAATATACTAATTGCATTCATACACCAAAACAACACAAACTAATACATTTGTTTAAAAGTCCATGTTAGATAAAATGAACAGTATTTTGGGAGTAATACTAATTAAGGTCCACTTGAGCTGTTTGGGGCCCAAAGCAACCGCATAGTCTGCGTACACTTAGCGCCACCATTGTGTTCAGATACTATGGTGATGGGCAGCAGTATAAAACCCTAACAATATCTAGGATCTTTGCACTTTCTCCCACATTGTTTCCTAAACATGGCAAAAATCTACCTGTGGAAATCTGTAAAACCACCACATTTTTCTCCTTCAAGTCCCACCTCCTTAAAGCTCACCTCTGCCATGATCATATGTTCAGATAAACATTTACCGGGCAAAGTAAACATAATTATATACTGTAGTGTCTATCCCCCAACTTTATTAAGGAGAAAAGTGTCCTGTGCTTTGAGCTGTCTACTTTTTGATTTGGGTACCCATTTTGTTTTTAACTATTTATTCATTTATTTTAGGAAGTACTAACAGGTTTACAGATTCCTGCCATGTAAATATCAGAAACAAAACAATAAATCGTTTCAACAGTGATGTGTTTAGAGTGACATTCTACAGTAATAGTAATCAGATCTCTCTATTTAACAGGGTGTTACCATATTACAGAGCGAGCATCATTACAACACCTATGACATGTTTCTTCTAGTGATTTTATTACATTGAGTGAAATCTAATTACACATATTTAACAGACAAGGCATGTCTATCAAATGTTAATATTTAAAAAATGGACAGGTGTGTTGGGGTTTTTTGCAGGTGAATGTGCTTCATCTGAGTATTAATAAAAGGTAATCAAATAGCTAAATATGCATTTGTTCTTTGTCTATTTTGGTGGGTACATAATTGGTGTGTGAATTTTTCCATAACCACCGCCCATATTTTTTGAATCATTCTCTAGAGTTGGATTATTTTTCATTTTCCAGTGAGAGGCTATCAGTAGCTGAGCAGCTACTAGCAGATGAGAGATTAATTCATTTCCTTTTGTGTTACCGTTTCCTCTAGGAAGACCCAGGAGAATTACCAAAGGATAATTCGATAATAAATATCCAACAATTTGTCATATCTGATTATGGATTGCATCCCAACAATTTCTAATGACTGGACATGCCCACCATATGTGCATAAAATCTCACGTGTCAACACAATTTCTACAACATTTATCGCCATTCAATTTTTATATATTTTAACTTGAGTGGTGTGAGGAGGATATCCATTTATCTGTACAGAACAATAGACCCTGATTTATGATAATACAAATTAATAATATCAATGTTTTATTATGAGAGTGAAATAGTACTATCAAGATATCTTTTAATATTGATACATAGCACACCAGTAGCATGTAATAAAGCTAAAAGACAAAAGGAAAAGGAAGGGGATCATAAACAGTCATTTCAGCATGAAAAAAGTTGTGGATGAAATTCAAATGTTCATATTAAGTCTGGAGTTTGAAACGGAGTCAATATATATGTCATTTGGGTGCTTTCAAACATCATTCAGTCTTAGACGATGGACAATGGATAAAGTGAGACTGATTCCTTGCTGATAGTTCCTGTCATGAGGTTTTCAGTTTTGATCTCTTCCAGTAATATTTTAGTTAATATCTCAGAATCTGTACGCTTTGTTGTCAGTGATTAACATTAGCGTTGCTGGAAAATAAAATTGTGGTATGTACACCCTTCTCTGCAAAATGCTTTTTCAGTTGTGCAAATTCTTTACTTCTATCCTATTTAAAAGGGAAAATGTAACATAACATAACAGATAACTATGTCTAGATTCAAAGAGTGAATCTTTAAAGGACTCTTACATATAATAGAAATAAATAACAGTGAAGCTGGAAAGCACTTTTGTCATAAATATGAAGGGAAGGGGGAGAGGGTCTGATGCAGTGCTATAAAATCCTCTTTCCAGTAAAGGGTTAAGAAATGCAGGTAGCCAGACTGACACCTGACCTGGCCGGCATCTGACCAATAAGGGGACAAGATACTTTCAAACTTTGGGAGGGGGGAAGTTTTTAGTGTGTGTCTTTGTCTGAGAGAGAGTGATCTTGGAAGACAGAAGGAACCTGCAGAAAATCAAACCTCCCTTTTCTGAAGTAAGTTTAGATAGCATAGCGTATAGATTTCTGTTTATTTTTGCTTGGTGTATCCCCTGTGTTAGAAAGGGCAAAGGGGGGGGGGGGTTATTCATGGTTTTCTGTAACGTTAAGGTTTTGTCCAGAGGGGGAAATCTCTCTGAGTTTGGAAATATAGTGCCCTGTGAAATAGTTACCATCCTGATTTTACAGAGATGATTTTACCTTCTTTATTTGTAATAAAATCCTTCTTTTAAGAAGCTGACTGTTTTCTATGGTGTTAAAACCCAGGGGGTGGGTTTTTAGATCACTGTGTAACCAATTGGTTGGGAGATTGTTCTCAAGCTTTCCCAGGAAAGGGGCTGTACGGCTTGAGGGGGTATTTTGGGGGGGAGGGAAGTTCAAGTGATTCCTTTCCTGGATTCCTGTTAGACATTTGATGGTGGCAGCGAGAAGCGTTTCTTGGGGTGCAGGGAATTTTGTACCTTGGGGGGTTTAACCTCTCTGAATGCGGGTCCCCACGTCTTTACCCTAGAGTTTAGAGTGGGGAGGGAACCCTGACAACTTTCTTGACAGCTTGAGATACAGGAAGAGCAACTCAGCATTTCAAAGCACACAAGTTAGGTTCTGTTAGTATGCACAGTATCTATGTACAAAACACATGTATATATTACACTACTCTTATATTAACCCCAACAAAATCAAATACATCATAGAACTTGCCTTTACAACAAGTTAACAAGTCTCCAGAATTCCCCATACTTTGCTATGTCAACCTGCTCCTTCCTGTGCCTCAAACAGTGTCATTAGCCTGGACAGTTTCCATAATACAGCAAGTCTCATTGAGGCCTTATGGACACTAGACAGAAGGGTGTGGCAACACCCATTACTGGTTGGAATGTCTTCAGTTTGTAGTGTTGGCAGATCTTGCATCCACACCCAGCAGTCATCCCAAGTGTCTTCCAAGTATGTGTGTAGCTGCACTGACTCACTGCAGCAGAGGTCTGGTCCTAAGTGTGGATTAGCCAACACAGTTCTGTCACAAATGTTATTGCTGTATGTCTTCACTGAACCCTTGTAAGAAAATGTAAAGCTACCTGGTATTTCATGCAACTATATCCCTTCATGTTCGTCTCTTAGACTCAGAGCTAGATTGTTTCAGCTCTCATTTGGCCATTCAGGATAGTAAAGGAGAGAAAAGACCCCTTACTCCCTGTGCTTGGCCCTGCTCAGATTACATTTTTGGCCCTGAGTGGGCAATAGGGGCTATTTGTTCAAAACAGTACCTTTATGAGCTAATGGGTGGGTAGAGGGGAAAGGAGTGGGAGGAACCCCCAGCTCCACCACCCTATTTGGCAACCAGAGTAGCTGGTTAGGTGCCAGGGGAGCTGTAAACGGCTTCCACAAAAGGTAAAGTAATTTACTCCTCAGTCCCCGCAACAGAGAAAGAGGGAAGCAAAGAGAATTGTCATTCTGTGTTAGAACTTGTTCTCTGGTCTGTTCCTGAGTGAGGGGAGATTAGATAGCAGCCTTCAACTACCTGAAGGGGAGTTCCAAAGAGGATGGAGCTAGGCTCTTTTCAGTGGTGGTAGATGACAGAACAAGGAGCAATGGTCTCAAGTCGCAACGGGGGAGGTTTAGATTGGATATCCCCTATTTCACTAGGAGGGTGGTGAAGCACTGGAATGGGTTACCTATGGAGGTGGTGGAATTTCCATCCTTATAGGTTTTTAATGCCTGGCTTGACAAAGCGCTGGCTGGGATGATTTAGTGGGTGTTGGTCCTGCTTTGAGCAGGGGATTAGACTGGATGACCTCCTGAGGTCTCTTCCAACCCTAATATTCTATAATTCTATGCACCACTCCTTAAAAATTACACACTAGTCCTTAATGTAGACACCCCAAAGCCGTGGCTCTTAACCTTTCCAGACATTCTGGAATCAGACTTTCAGGAGTCTGATTTGTCGTGCTTACCCTCAAGTTTCACCTCACTTAAAAACTACTTGCTTACAAAATCAGACATAAAAATACAAGTGTCACAGCACACTATTACTGAAAGACTGCTGAATTTCTTATTTTTTACCATATAACATTATAAAATAAATCAATTGGAATATAAATATTGTACTTACACTTCATATATAGTCTATTGAGCAGTATGAACAAGTCATTGTATGTAATTTTAGTTTGTACTGACTTTGCTAGTGCTTTTTTTGTAGCCTGTTGTAAAACTGGCCAAATATCTAGATGAATTAAAGTATCCCCTGAAAGACCTCTGCATACCCCGAGGAGTACGAGTACCCCTGGTTGAGAACCACTGCCCCAAAGGACATGAGCACTGTTCAGAATTACAGAGATACTGAAACAACATTTCTAAAAACATTGAGACATAATCCCTGTACAGGCAAGATTTGTCTGGCCTGTACCTACATGGTCATAAATTCAGAAATACCCTGAAATACAACGAAATGTGTGGTTTTGGACTTAGTAAACTAGAGGGAAGACTTTCATTGTGTACTTTGGGGAACAAAGGGAATTGTTATAACACAGTACTTTACATAGTATTTACATAGTACTGATCAAGCCCAAGACCACCAATTCTTTAACTGATATTTAATGTATTCCCTATGGTAATCTGGTATGAAATAAAAGGTGCACAGACTAGAGACTTTTTGATTTTGATTAAAGATCAAATTTTCAAAGATATGTGAATGTGCACTTTTGCATTCACCTTCTTTGAGGACACAAGCAACCTTAGGAGTTTTTTCTATTCTGTTCAGGTTCTTATACACTTTCATCACCATAGTATCTGACCACTTTCCAGTAATGCATTAAGCAATGTGACTAATATCTGTCACGTGTGGTTTATTCTCTCTCTCACTCTCTGATGTCTCTCCAAGGGGAGAATTATGTGTCCAATGGAGTTTTTTGTTTTGTTAGGGTGATTTTATACATACACATGTTGCTCTGTATTTATATTAGAGAAAGCAGGTTGAAGACGTGGCGCCTTGCACTTGGAGCAGAAGGAGGTGAGGTTTGTAATGGTCCTTAGTTCCTGCAGGAGTTCATAATGCAGTCTTAGACCAGCCCCTGAGAAACTTGCACAGATGAGTTTTACCCTTATGGTAGAAAGTTCCATTGTGATATGCATGTGCACAATCCAGACTTACACATTTAAATCAGACACATGTAAAAAGTAAACACCCAAATTTTGGCCCCAAAATCATATTACTCAATCCAGTACAACACTTGAGTACAGGCCAGACAAGGAGTAAACCACAACAAATGTAAGTAGAAAACTTAGGTGCATTGATTTCTTCATTCGTAATATGACGAAGTGTGCCTATGCTGTTGAGGTGGTGATTATGGACTGAAGGGCTAGTGTTGGGAAATCACCCATCAACAAGGGTGGGTCTCATTCTAGCACACTAAAAAGAACTGTGTAGATGGTGCAGCTTGGGCTGGAGCTTGGGTTCTGAATCCTGGGGAGCGAGGGCGGAGTTACTGCTCTAAAGGATCTTGGCACAATTTGACCTGAAGAAGTCCCTCTCCCCCCTTCTCCTTTAAGGGCAGAAGTTACCTTTAAGCTAGGATGCCCTACTTTCTGCTCCTGCTGTGGGTTGCTCTTATGATAAAACAGGTATAATGCAAGATGTTTTCTCCATGATAGGAGCGGCTTTCACACGACTCATTCTTGTCTTTAGACTGCCTTACACAAGGCTGATTTTAAAGATTAATAGTAACATTTACTCCTGCCTCAGGAAGGTATTCTAACAATTAGGGGGGAAAATCACTGGGTACATTTTAAAAGGGAAATATTAGAGTCATTTATTATTCGTAAAACATTATATTTTATTATTTTCTAGAATCCACAGGTGTGCTACATGCCTCAAAGAAACCATATTGAAGTCAAGCTCCTGACTCGAACAACTTACAATGTAAGTGATGGAAACAAGTGAAATGTGAGGATACCAGGATGTGGAGGGGTATACCTATGTCTTGGCAATTCAACCCACTTTTATTACACTGGAAACACTTGGTATTCTTTGTAGATGCTGCTTCAGCATGGGGTGGTTAGGAGTGCTTTGAATGACCATTCAAGCTGAATGGGCAATGTGGAAGAACGCATGAAGACATTTGTCAGAGGAGGACATGAAGACAGTATTGATGCTGGCTTCCCTGATAGAACGCAGAGGACAGTAGCAACCTTCAAGGAAATCAAGTCTGTGAGGTTTGGTGTGCAAGATGTAGGACGTAGAGAGTAAGGACAAGAAGTCTGAATTTGATGCGCAGCACAATGGGGAACCATGGAAGTGATTCAAAGGGAGAAGAAAAACACATGATTGTGGCAGCAGTCTTTTGGATATCCTGGAAGGTGCAAAGCTAGCACCCAAAAGACTCCAGAAAAGGAGGCTGTCAGTAGTCAAGCAGGAGATGACAAAGGCATAAACAGGTGATGTAATGGTTAGGATGGAACGGAAGGGCTGAATTTTAGAGATATTGTGCAGGAGAAAGCAGCAGGTGTTCATTACAACCTGATAGGAGGGAGAAGAAAAGGAGGAGTCATACAGTGCAGATAGGAAAGAGAAGAGAGTCAAGGACAGAGCCCTGGCAAATTCCCCTAGGAGAGGGGGAGTAGAATGGAGGAAGAACCAGTGAAAGACACTCTGAGGGATCAGCAGTCAGAGAGGCAGAAGAAGAACCAGGAGAAACAAAGGAGAACAGAATGTCAAGGGGGAAGAAGTGCTCAACAGTGCCAAAGGCAGGGGAAAATCAAGGAGGGTCAGGATGGTGCAAAGGTCCCGAGGCCTAATTAAGTCAATAGAGATTTTGGTGAGAGATGATTCAGTGAAGCACAAAGGGTGGAAACTAGATTGAAGTGGATCGAAGGACTGTTAGAAGAGAAGAAGGAAAGGCAATAGTAATAAGTATCCAGCTAAATGAGTTTAAATGTAAAGAGAAGGAAATAGACTAATAGTTGGAGAAACAGGAAAGGTCATGGATAGGTACTTTAAAGGATGGGAGAAACCAAAAGTATTTTTATACACGCAGGGAAAGAAATTAGAGAAAGGGAGAGTTTCAGAGTGAAGGTAAGGACATGGGATACTTAAGCACATACATAATATTAAGCATGTGTGTAGTCCCAGTGGTCATATGCTGAAGTACCCTGCTGAATCAGGGCACATTGTGAGTGAGTTCACAGCCAATGATGGAGGAGGAGGAGGAGGAGGAGGAGTAAACCTCAGGAAATGAATGAAAGTTCAATACGTGAACTGAAGTGGGAGCTTGGATGCTAACCCAAGAGAATGTTTTTCTGAAATCCTATAGGTTTGCCCTAAATACCCAGTTGCCCCACACAGTGATTTGCTGGTAACAATCTTTCCTTTTGACATCAACATCAGTGTGTCAGCAAAAAAGGGGGAAAAAAAGGATAAAGCTAAAAAATAAAAGTATCTGTTTGTTCAGTCCTTTGTCAAAGGTACCAACCATATCCCCTTGTGATGCAGAACCACTGATTCTGAACTCCTCTGCAGTAGCTGGCAACTATGCCCATGGAATGCTTAAAATTATGATGGCATAAGTACTCAACTATAGGAAATGAATAAAGGAAATTTTAGCTAGAAAACCCTAGAGAGCCATTTTGTCAAAACTCTGGGTTGGGTGTAGACCAGAGAAAAAGTACAATTAATAGAGGGACAGATGGCTGAGCAAAAACAAACTATTATCTAAAAAACTGGCCAAGGAAAGCTTAGCAACTGACCGTTGAGTTGAAATAGAGAGCTAGATTAGATACAAAAATATCCATGTTTTGGGCATTCCAAAGGATAAGAGGACAGAAGAACTACTGTCATTCATGGCTATATTAAATACCTGCTGTGCTCACATTAAATATTAAGGAGGACCTAATTTATATATAACAGGCATTTACAATTCCTGTTGGAAAATGGATTAAAAGGAGCAGAACTGGATCAAAAAAGCATCCAGTATCAAGACAGGATCCTGTAAGCGACCTGAGCACAAAAGACATCCCATGTGATGGTAACAGCCTTTTTTCTCTAATTTTACCCTAGCCACTGAAAATCCTGAAAATATCCTTTGTGGATGAGAGGGCCAATACCTTGGTCACATTCCCAAATGAGCTAAGAATTATCCACATATAGAAAGAGCTACATTTTCTGGGATCATTCTACTTTTGAAGTTCTTTCAATTGATGTTCTTTCAGTTCTTTCACTACTGGTGAAGCTTGTAAAGAAAATTGTGAACAGCAACCAAAATGATATCACAGACAATAAACGTCGGTATACAAAAAGATGGCCCTGGATGTGCTGAGGATCCTGCTATCACAAGAGGCCTTCAATTCCCAGGGGTCCCTCAATTGAAGCAATGCTTAACGTAGGCTAGTTTTCCTGAGCTGCTGAAGGGCGTTGGGGACACTCTGTCACAGTTCAGAGGCGGTCTGAATGCCTAAGGTGCTCATTGTCATGGAATCTAAGCACCAATCAGCCTTTCATAGAAATACAGCTGTGTGAAAGACCAAAAAAACCGACAAAAAAACAAACGCCCCCCCCCCAACCCAACCCCCCATATCTATGGTCAAAGCAAAGCCATTTATAAATTAAACCATTCCCCTCCATGCACTAAAGAATCAACTCCAATTCCAAATAAATGGAAGGACCTGCTCTAGCAGGAATATTACTCTTTCAATGCACTACACCTAGAATGAAAATTACATGAGATATATAAACATAACTTTAAGTCTGACCTAGACAGTACAAAGCAATTGTTTAAACGGTCTACTAAATAGGTTCTAATGTGCATTTTGAACAGAGCTACTATATTCATACTATCAAATGATATTTAATGTTTTGTGTGCTTTCCCTCTTCAGTACTTTTCCAAGTATTTTCATTAATAACATATATTAACAATATTCAGAGAATGAAGTATATACTACATTTGTATGGTGATATCATTTTGCAATAAAAGTGTGGTTTTTTTTTTTTTAAAAAGAAAGGCTTCTTAATTTTTCTATTTACAATAATTAACAATTACAGCAACACTGTCAGTGTTGCTATAGTTACGACTGCATCAGCCTTTCACTTACAACTCCCTGTTTTCAAGGGTCAGTAACTCAGTTGTCAAAAAATCTCTCTGGGCAGAAGCTTGACATACTACATATTAGGTGTAAAATTTTTTTAAAAAATCAGCGTGTCTCTTTTAAAGTTATTAATATGTTTATTTAATATATCGGTTTCAGATGATATTTTGACTGTCTATAAACTTCAAAGGAGCTCATTTTAAAAATCTAATACTTGGCTGTCCATTTGCCTGTAATGTGTGCTAGTGCTTTTGGCTGTTGTCATAAGCAAATGAGGAAAAGCTACCACTTTTTTCAGTTAGAAAGGAAGAAATCCTGTGCATGGATACTACTCTCCCAACAAAACTTCCTGAGGATTTTTAGGCACAAAGGCTTTGTGCGCATGCGCAGCAGCTGGATTAACACAATAGACCATAACGGCCCTAAGAGTCGTTACGGTATATCAAGTGAGTAAACTGAAAACTAAGAAGGATTTACACAATGACCATAGTGGCTCCCTGGGAGCCATTATGGTCTATCAGGTCAAAAATCCACATTTTAAAGACTGCCTAAATATGTGTATACCCAATAGGCCTTGGGTCTCCAGAGTAACTATCACACGTTTTCAAAATGAGCATTTTGAAAGAGCGCAAAGTATATTTAACAAAGTAAATATATAACTTTTAAAATGTTTAAAATACATTTTTCATAATCTAAATATGAATATTTAACATTAAAAAGACTTATAACAAGCCCAAAAAGAACATGTTTAGCTAAGAAACTCTCCTGCTCTCTCGGGTACAACATGTTTTAGACATTGTCGCAAAAGATATTTTTCACTTAAAAAAGGGAGGGGATTAAAGCAAACAAGGAAATTAAAAACCAAAATTCACTACATTTGAAATAAAATTAAGGTCACACAGGGAATAATAATAAAATCATAATTATTATGAGTCTTGAGTTGTTCTGCTCTACTTTAATTCTCCCACATCGGCAAAAGTTAAGGTTGCAGCTTAACATTGCATTTCCTTACTTTTGTCCCAGTGTGCCAGAAACCAAAACAGTTATTTAAACTGTGACTTTCTAAATAAAAGCAGTCTCTACTTTCAAAAAAAAATCTGCAATAAATCATTAGCCTACTTACTGTTTATTCTTCCCCTTTCTTTACATGCAATATTTGGTCCTGCAGCAAACCTGTAACAGAACACTTTTTCTCTATGACCAGAGATAACAGTAATGTTGAAAGAATGGCCTCACTTGTCAAAGATTAGAGGGCTGTCTGCAGCCTACTCTCCTCTTTAGTAGAGCCAAATAGGACCAATAAATGCTAATACTCAGCATGATGCATCAAGAACTTTAAGCCTCAACACTGACTAAGAAGAAAGTACCACAAATTTACTGAAATTATCCATAGCACAATACAGAAGAGAAGGAATTAATCAAAGTCTCTCTCTTAATGCAATGCTTGATTGAACTATCCCAATCCCTTTTTAAATAGGATAACCTAGTGGCAAGTGACCTCGATGACACATCCTAGAGAGGTACACAAGTACCACTTGTTCGATTTTTTTTCTTTTATGACCTCATTAAGAAGGATTTTGAAGACTGTTCCTGAATATGAGAACAAAGTGTCTCAAGATATATCTAGCTTTTTACGTCTTTAGCCTTTTGCTGTTGAGATGGCTTTTAAGAATTTATAAATCAAGTACTGATATAAGAAAAAAAAAATCCTGCACAACTAAATTCATTAAAGCTACCTTTTCTAACTGCAAAGACTTGTTAAGTCTCCAAAAACAGGAAAGTTTTGCCAAGACCAACTCATGATCACATCTTCCCCACCCTCTGCCCCTCGTTATAGTCCTCATTAATTAGATCTGGCGGCAGTTTTCACTTCCCTATCAGGGATGATGCCAAATCTGCTAATGTGAAAAACTCAAACGCCAGTAACATTTTTTCCTAAGTGTTTGTTGATTCCACGCTTGGATTTAATATGGAGGATTATATTTTATAATCAGAAGCAAACAAACAGATTTATAACTGAAGACTGAAAGGCAAACAGCAAAAAAGCAAGCCAAGTACTGAGCCTAAATGTAGCATTTTTATTGACTTCTTAGAAACCAAATAACCTGGCATATTAGTGTGTGCATTCTGCAACAGACATTCAGCCCTATTGTACTACTTAGAACAGAATAAAAAGAAACCCTACTGTTTGAAATCCAGCGGAACATCCCCACAACAGAGCACAACTGTTCCCTCATGCATGAATGGGAAGGAGATGAAAGAAAAGATGGACTTCTGAGGTACAGCAAAAAACAAAGACAACAAAAGTGCTGATCATGAGGGAATGACACAACTCATTGCTGCAAAAAGGATGAGAGAAAGGAGCTCAAACAATGGTGCAGACAGCTAAGTGACATGTAGAAGAATTGAAAAATCTACAGAAGTGTCTTTTCTTTCCACACTTGATGAGAAACAATTAAATGTTGGTACATCTGTCATAAAAAAGATAATTGAAACCTGTTACCATCTTATAGATGGTAACTTAACTACCAAAACTGTAACTGTCCAATTAAATGTTGCCCACTCTGTTATCTACACCACTTGCTAAAATGAAAAACCTTTAATTCCTGTGATAATTTACCACATCTGAGTCTGTTATAAATTATATAGTTGAGTGAGCACATTATATAAGATATATATGCACACAGATCGAGATTAAACAGACAGACGAATAGAAAGGAAGATATGCATGCACACCCACACCCCAGTGAAGTTGAGTTCTGCAGTTAAGGTTTTCCGATAGGGAGTCCAACAACAGGATAATCGCCAAAAGCCTCATTAGATGTTTACCCCTCTGGATGTCCAGCCTGTGAAAATAATACTATTCCAAACTAATCTACTGACTGTTGCTATTTGCTTGATAACATGCATCAGCCCACAAAACTGAAAAGTAGTTATTGACCCTGTCAGAATACCTGATTAATGGATAAACGCTGTAATTGATTAGCAGAGAAGTGTGAATTAAAACAGAGTACAGCATCAATAATGAGTCTCTGACAAAAGGTAGCTGACATAAAATGTAAAACGATACCCTGCAGCTATACCTCATCAAAGACATGCTTTTCTTAAAAACAGAAGAAAAAAAACGAGCCCAGTGTCCTGTCCTCTGCAGTTCTTTAGTCTTTTCTCTTGGTAATGATGCTGTGTACTAAACCACCAGCAAAACGTTATGGGAACTACTCATGAATCCACCTTCATACATCAAGTAATGTGAGGCAGTTAAATGACTCCATTATCCTCCCACTTCTTTATCCATTAAAGAAGTCCTATGCTCTCTTCATTTTATCACTGTGAACTCTCCACCGTTATGTTCTCAGAGAAACGTAAATTTTGCTTGCACCCAATGCCCTCTTCAACAGGATACTATTGCTGCCACTGCTGGTTGTGCTGCTGGTGTTTGACGCTAAAGCAAAAGACAGGTTGCCTTTTGTGCTCAATGTGTGAGTGTATATAATCTTTAAACAAAATGATTTATAATTAAACTCCATGTACTGTACGGGATTTGTTGTTTTTTTAAAACCTGAAATGTTTGCTGTAATTGTCTACTTGTTATACCTGCCTACATTTAAAGTCAGCCAACTGAGCCAGCAACTGCTGCAAAGACTCTTAGAAAAAGGAAAATAGGCGTGTTGCAAAGGCAGGCCACTCAGCCCCCCCATGGGGTAGGGATGAGGGAAAAGGAATCAACTTGTGATGCTTATCCAACACTTAACCCATCTGGAGAGTGAAGAAGGGGCACTGATGAGTTCTGAAGGGAGGCCATTCCATTCTTCATCAGCTAGGAGAGAGAGAGTGTGTGTGTGTGAGAGAGAGAGAGAGACACACAGACAAAATAAGGCTTCAAAGCAGCATTAAAACAGGAAAAAAAGAGGGTTCATTAGGCCTTCCAAAATTATGCATGGAGGCCCTCAAAGAAAAGGAAAACAAGTTTAACAGTGTGGTGTTTGTAACCATAAGACTGATTCCTCTGCATTGAACCTTTAGGAGTAAAGTGGGTTGCCTAGCTTTTCTGTAGAACACACCTTGTAAGTTGGGTCAAAATGGCTTCTGTTTACACATTATGCTGACTCTTGGAGATGTTATATTTGTTCTTTTTTGTTTAGTTTAAACAACCTAAAAATAATCAAAAAATAAATGTCATCATATTTAAAGTACCCGATTGCTCTTTGTGTAGGGAAAACACACCGAAGTATCTCTATAAGACAGGGGGCTTGAGATTTTCCCCAGCTCAAGAAAAAACACTAACATCACACTCCCACATTTTTATGAAATTAAACAGAAAGCACACAAGTATGTGATTCCTGTCTTAAAACATACTTATTCCTCAGGAGTACAAATGAATAAATATAATATATTTCTTTGACAAGGTTACTGGCTAGCAAATAGGTAAAAAGAAGTAGACATGATATATTTTGATTTTAGTAAGGCTTTTGGCACAGTCCCACTTGCCATCCTCAAAAGCAAACTAGAGCAATGTGATCCTGATGAATTTACTACAAGGTGGGTGCACAGCTGATTAAAAGCCCATACTCAAAGAGTAGTTATCAATGGTTCACTGTCAAACTGGGAGTGTGTCTAGTAAGGTCCCAAAGTGGGGCAGTCTAGGTTCTGGTTCTATTCAATATTTTCATTAATGACTTAGATAATAAAGTGGAGAGTATGCTTATAAAATTGGCAGATGACACCAACTTGGAAGGGGTTGCAACCACTTTGGAGGCCAGGATTAAAATTCAAAATGACCCTGACAAACAGGAGAATTGGTCTGAATTCAACAAGATGAAATTCAATAAAGACAAGTGCAAAGTACTTCACTTAGGAGAGAAAAAATCAAATGCACAATTACAAATGGGAAATAAGTGGCCAGGTAGCAGAACTGCTGAAAAGGATTTGGGAGTCATAGTGGATCCCAAATTGGATATGAGTCAACAATGTGATGCAGTTGAGAAAATAGCATTCTGGGCTGTGTTAACAGGAGTGTTGTATGTTAAGACCCAGACGGTAATTGTCTTGCTCTGCTCAGCAGTGCCTCCACTGGGGTACTGTGTCCAGTTTTGGGCACCACACTTTAGGAAATATATGGACAATTGAAGAGTTTCCAGAGAAGAGCAGCAAAAATTATAAAAGTTTTAGAAAACCTGACCTACGAGGAAAGATTTTTAAAAAAGGGCATTTTCAGTCTTGAGGAACAAAGACCGAGGGGGGACTGATAACAGTCTTCAAATATGTTAAAGGCTGTTATAAGAGGACTGTGATCAATTGATCTCTCTGTCCACTGAAGGAAGTAATCTGTAGCAAGGAAGATTTAGGTAAGATATTAGGAAAAGCTTTCTAACTATAAGGGTTGTTAAGCTCTGGAATAAGTTTCCAAGAAGGGTTGTGGAATCCCCATCATTGGAGGTTTTTAAGAACACGTTGGACAAACACCGGTCAAAGACAGTCTAGGTTTACTTGGTTCTGCTTCAGTGCAGAGGGCTGGACTTGATGATTTCTTAAGCCCTTTCTAGCCCTACATTTCTAGGATTCTGTTATCCAAAATGAAAATTTGCAATTCTGTAACTAAAACACAATAAGTGAGTTATCCATCTTCTACCTATTTACCAATACATCTAGTTACTGATATGCTTTTATTGATTTAACATCTTTTTTGACACCTAGCCCGTTGTAAAGCTTCAACCAAATCAAGTGTGAGTAAAAATACATTCAACTAGTGCTGAGCTGGATCATAAGATTATAGGTCTCTTAAAAATCAACATTCTGAATTCATTTGTCCAGTCTTAGGACAGTTGCCAGAATAGACTAGACCATTGGTCCATTTAGCCTGGAGTCCAGTCTCTAACAATGATCAGTACCAGATGCTTTCGAGAAAGGTGCAAGAGACCCCCATAGTTTGCAATTACAGAATAACAGCCCACAGGAGAAGATTAATCTTAACACTTTTAAGTAGCGGTGATAAAGGCCTGAGGGTTTATATCCCTTCCAAACTTAAAAAAAGGGTATTAAGAACAGGTTGGACAAACATTTGTCAGGGATAGTCTAGGTTTACATGGTCCTGCTTTGGCACAGGAGGCTGGACTTGATGACTTCTGAAGGTCCCTTCCAATCCTATATTTCTATGAATCTATAACAGTTAGCTCTGGCATGTTCTCTCATCCCCAGGGCTCTACTTCCATCCTGATCTGATCTCCCAGCCAGATCTCATAGCTTTCCCTCACTGGGACTCTGACATCCAGTCCCATCCAAGTCAGGGTTTTCTGCCTCCCAGGAGCCTCCTGCTCACTGGGCTTTATCCTCCAAGCTTCTTGGTGTTACCATCTTGCAAGAGGCTTTCCCCCTGCTCCCTGCAGTGTTCATCAGCATAGCTGCAGCTCCCTAGGCTTCCCCTTTTTACCGCAGCCACCTACTCTGCATTATAGGGAATTGCCTGATGCCCCTCACGTGGGGCACATTCCGTAATCAGGTTTGGTTTAGTCCCAGGCTTTCCAGCCTACAGGGGAAGCCGCCCTGTCTCATAGCTGCAGAAGATGTTTTGTATTTTCACAATATGCTTTATGACTGTGTTAGCTGTTACCTCTTTCTCAGTTCAAACAGTGTACTGAACATCCATTGAGAAAAAGTTCAGGATGATTGCACCTGAGATGCGCTCTCATCTTTTTCACTGCCTGAGCAGATGGCAAAGACCTCCCTTGTTATACTCTTCTCTGCATTGTTAGATGGCATTCTCAGCAGTCTGGACACAATATTCTGCAGTTTTCTTTCTGGACATAGGATCAATAGCAGGAAGCAGGAACACATTATTCCTGTCTTGGAGCTATTAATGGGACATTTCCTGTGTTCAACAAGCTATCTTGCAATAATGTCAATGTTGATTCTCTTAGCTCTTCTTTTATTTTTTCCTCTCACTCTTCACTTGTAGTATCTAATAATGGATGTAAAAGTGCCTGGAGGAGTATATCAAGAGTGAAGTGCTTTAATCATTTGTTTAAATTGTTCATATTGTTCTATACGGAAGGCATGTTTAGCCTTCATGCCTAGACTAACATGGTTAGTCCTCCATCTACCTCACCCTCCTCCTCGCCCTTCCTTACTTTCATCCTCATTCCCTCACCAACTCCTTCCTCCTCTCCCCTCCCCACGTCCTCCTCTCCTGATTCTTTCCCCTATTGTACTCACCCACACCATTTCATCGCTTCAGTTCTTTAACACACTATTGTTTTCTAAAACAATCATATTCACCATGATTCATGCACAGCAAACCACGTGATCTCTTCACTGGAACTCTTGCCCCCCCTTTCCCATTCTCCATATTGCCTGTCTTATTGATATGTATATTGTAAATGTTTCAGCACAAGGACCATGTCTCTTTATTTGTTAGTATGATGGCTAGCATCCTTTGCTCTGTGAAATATAATATCTATATATCTCGACAGGGCGTGGACAGTCATTTAGTCATTGGGATAGAAAATATGGATCAGACTCTTGTGATACAGCATGGCCAGAAGGCAGCAGGAGAGTGATCTAGGGTGAGGAGAAGCCTTATTCCCTGTAGATTAATTAAAAGCACCTGAAACCAATTAGAGCACCTGAAACCAGTCACCTGATAAAATCCCCCTGCTTCAATCAGCCAGAGGAGGAGCTGGAGCAGAGTGGTTTGGTGGTGGAGCAGAGAGCAGTTTGGAGGAGTGAAGCAGAGTGAATTGGTGGTGGAACAAAGAGCAGTTCGAAGGAAAGTGGAGGAGAGTTTTGAGAAGCGCTGCAGCGGGCTAAGAAGACCAAGATCCTAGGTAAAGGGACACCTGGCTTGTGCAGAGGGAAGGCAGGAAGCCCCACAAGCTGAAGGTCAGGAGAGAGAAGTAGCCCAGGGGAAAGAATCACTGGTACAAGTGGTTCACCTACTATCATAGGGCCCCTGGGCTGGGACCCAGAGTAGAGGGTGGGCCTGGGTCCCTCCCTCTCCACTCCCCTTCCCTGGGATACTAGTAGGATAGCTGTTACCCCAGTTCAGGGGCAAGAAATGGCACCCTGAAACCCCCCCACAAGAAGAGAAAGTGTGGGACCCATCATAGTAGTGCTGGCAATTTGCCACACTCTCTAAATGTTGTGGAGGAAGAAGCTGCAAAACTTGGAAGCCACCTGACTGTGCAAAGACAAGAGTCGGATCCAATGGCAGGGAGGATGGTGGTATTTTCCACAGAGCTGGAAAAGAACAGTAAGGACCCTGCTTTTGGCCATGGTAAGCTTGAGCTGAAGAATATGTCAAGAGAGTCACTTATGTAGGACAGCACAAAGGGAGAAGTGTGGAGTTAGAATTGTAAGTCCTCAGCATAGAGATGGTTGCATAGCTGAACACACAGAAGTGAATGAGGTGATGCAGGACAGAAGGAAAAGGAATAAGAGAAGGGAACAAAGGACAGAGCCCTAAGGGATGCTTACAGAGAGGAGGAAATGAGAGGAGAAGCCAGCAGAGGGGTACTGGAAGAGCAGTTGAAGAAATAGGGTCATTTACAGAATCTGGTCCAATGATATTGAGAAAACAAATGGAGGATACGGTTATGGAAACAGACTAGAAATTTGCTGTTGCATTACTGAAGTGCCAGAACACCCAGGCTTTCAGAATAAATATTTCCTTACCACCGAACATGAAAAGTTTGTTCTATAAATAATATATTTAAATTATAAAACCAAAAAGTTAGAAACATGGGTAATTCTACTGAGTATAGGTGTTGTATATTTTTCATTTGAAGCTAAATCCCATGCTGCTTTTATCATTTGCAAACATTTTTCCACTAAGAATCTCTCTTCTCCTCTCTCCAGAATTTGTGTGCTGTCTTGTAAAAGCCAACAACTGATTTTTACCCTGAAATTTCATAAAAACAGGAAATGTGTTTGTAGCAGTCCAAAAAGAGCCTACAAAATAAAAGCCTGACGTTTTAAAAGATACAAACTTCCACTGACTTCAGTGAAAGCAAGAGCAGGCCCTTTAACATTTTTTTTCTTTTTGGGGGGGGAAGAAAGAAACACTGGTAGCAAAATGTTCAGTTTGATCCCTGGAACTCTTTAAAAAAAAGTCATTGTCACAGCTGGAGATAACTCAAATACAGGCCATTCAGCTGCTGAATTTAGCCAAACAGCCATTCATAACTCCTGCAGGGTTATGCTTTTTAGGTCAGGGCAAACTTGATGAAGATTCTCGCTCTTCTTCACCTTCTCTTGGAAGCAAGTACAGATCTGGTTAAAATCCAGAAACTTACTCTCAGATATAAAAAAGCCCAGACAAATTACCAGAGACATTTCTGGAACTAAAGTCTTCAGCAGCACTAGGATCTCACATATGACAGTTTTAACCTGAGTTTTCTGATGTTTTTGTTGTATTTCCTCACACAGCAGGACGAAGACTTATTTAGGCCATTCATTTAAACAGCAGATATTGGGTGCTCAGCACTTTTGCAACTCAAGCACATGCTTAAATATGGGTTTAGGAGCCTAGCTTACATAAGAAAATTCATACTGGGTAAGACCAATGGTCCATCTAGCCCAGTATCCTGTCTTCTGACAGTCGCCAATGGCAGGTGCTTCAGAGAGAATGAACAGAACAGGGCAATTATTGAGTGATCCATCCGCTGTCATCCACTCCCAGCTTCTGGCAGTCAGAGGTTAGGGACACCCAGAACATGGGCTTGCATCCCTGACTATCTTGGCTAATAGCCATTGATAGACCTATCATCCGTGAACTTATCTAATTCAACTCCGAGGGAGGGGAGCTTATCCTGTCCGGACCTCCTGAGCAGCCGCCTGGGGGGGCTTGGGTGAGTATCATGCCGGGAGGGGAGCCAAGGGGGGCCCCTTCTCTTCTGGAGTGTGCTGCTGCTGGTGGGAAGAGGGCTGGGGGGAGTCCTCCTCTCTGGCCCCCACCCCAGCCCCAGGCAGCCTGCCTGCTGCACCCCAAACTCCTCATTCCCAGCCCAGCCCCATGCCCTGCACCCCAACCCTCTGTCCCAGCCCAGAGCCCGCACCCAGCACCCAAACTCCTTCCCAGACCCACACTCCTCCCACACCCAAACTCTCTCCCATAGCCCACACCCCAAATCCACTCCTGCACCCAAACTCCCTCCCAGAGTCCCGCGGCGGCAATTTGGCGGCGGACGAGCGGACCTGCCACCGAATTGCCACCGCAGGACTCGACCTGCCGCCCCATTCTCGATGCCGCCCCAAGCACCAGCTTGGAAAGCTGATGCCTGGAGCCAGCCCTGGCTAGAGCGCTGTAACGTAGACATGTACTACAGTGATGGAAGGGGCTTCTCCATTGCTGTAGTAAATCCACCCCCTCGAGAGGTAGTACATCGGTTGACAGAAGAATTCTTCTGTCGATCTGGCTGAATCTACTGGAGATTAGGTCAACCTAACTATGGTGTGAAATTTTTCTGAGCAATGTAGCTAGGTCAACCTAAATTTTAGGTGTAGACCAGGCCTAAACAAAGTCATGCACAAAGTAGGATCTAACAAAGTAGTTCAAAAACAAAACTAGAGTATAACTGCGTCTCTTAACACAAAACATGCAGAGAGTAATTTAGTGCTGAGCAAAATCACATGCATATTGTCAAAAAGAAGAAAGGAATGAATCTCCCCAAAATATAAGATACGAAGTGGATTTACAATCCTGAGGTAAGCTGAACATGTCTATTTGAGGCAAAGATGTTAGTCACAATGCTTGCAAACGACCCGATCCAAAGCCTGCTGAAGTCAAAGGCAGTCTTCGGAGGGGTGTGTGTGATTCTATTGGAAGTGAGTGGTGTGATGTGTGTGTATTTGATGTTTATGGCATGAATGGGTTAGCAGATTTTTGCCTGGGCCGAAATGTTTTCTTGACAGTTCTGCCAGACTGATATATGTGCTTTGTTTTACCCTGACATGCACTTCAGCCTTCTGCAATATTATTTTCCACCAGTCCATTTCAGCAAAGGTCATGCTACATTTGAGTTGTAATGCAATTTCTTTTACTATAATGAATACTATCTAATAAAGCTGTCTGACAGATTAATTTACACAGACAATTGACGAGATATCCCTTGAGTTGCTGCGTTATCACAAGTAATGCTGTCTGAAACAGGAAGATGCTTGACTAAGGGGAATTTGTGTCTTTTTGTACATGGTGTCTTTTTTAATTAGGAGGCCCAATACTGCAAGGGACTGATTGCTTCCTCTGAGGCACTGAGTACCCTCAACTTCCTGATTACATATCTATTCAAGTAACACCATCATAGGACCTAATCACATCAGCCACACCATCAGGGGCTCGTTCACCTGCACATCTACCAATGTGATATATGCCATCATGTGCCAGCAATGCCCCTCTGCCATGTACATTGGCCAAACTGGACAGTCTCTACGCAAAAGAATAAATGGACACAAATCTGACATCAGGAATCATCACATTCAAAAGCCAGTAGGTGAACACTTCAACCTCCCTAATCACTCAATGACAGATATAAAAGTAGCAATTTTGCAACAAAATAACTTCAAAAACAGGCTCCAACGAGAAACTGCGGAATTGGAATTAATATGCAAACTAGATACCATTACCTTAGGCTTGAATATTGACCGTGGATGGCTCGGTCATTACGTTAATTGAATTTATTTCCCCCCTTAACACCTTTGTGTCAATTGTCTGTAATGGCCCCTGTTGATTATCACTTCAAAAAAGTTTCTACTGATAACAGTTCCTTCCAATTAATTAGCCTCTTAACAGTGGTATAGACACTTCCACCTTCTCATGTTTCTTTGAATGTATAAATATCTGTTCACTGTATGTTCCATTCCATGCATCCGATGAAGTGGGTTCTTAACCCACGAAAGCTTATGCTGAAATAAATTTGTTAGTCTCTAAGGTGCCACAGGTATTTTTCTTGTTTTCTTTTTCCTGATTAAAGTCAGTCAGAGCTGAAGATGACCAGTTCATTGCAGAATAGGGCCTTTAGTTTATAGAAGGCTATTGAGGAAACTCTGGAAGAAATCCTGATCTCTTTGAAATCAGTGGCAATACTCCCATTGAATTCAGTGGGGGGTCAGGATTTCACCCTATCTATTTTTCAGGTATATGGTAAGGTGAGGGAATCTGCACATATATCTCGGGCGCCTGTTAAAGACAATATACCAATTACATGTGTGCACAAGCTAATTTAAATTGATGTTAGGGTGTTTTAAATGATTATTAAGAAAAAATAGGTACATTTGAAGCATGCAGATAATCTAGGATTACACATTATCTCGGTGTCGGGTACTAAACTAATGTAGGTGCTTACCTATAATGCTTCATCTTTACGTTTTAAAACATTTTACATAAAATGAAACACCACAATTGAGCGCTTTATCATTGTCCTAATTCACCAGTCTATACATTTCTGCTATTTTTTTTTTGTTTTCTTAAATCTAAGCAAAACAAAAACAACAGCATTGAACTGAATGGAACTACCTACATAAGGTGAGAAGGATGTGGTCCTGATGCAATTTCTTAAGTGTGCTACTTGATTCAAAAGTTTAGTAACTGAGGTTTGTAATAATGTTGTTGAGCTTAAATACTGTTTTGTTGCTCTTATCCAAATTGCCATGCTACAATATCCATCTACCTAATGAATCAACGCCGTGTTTTTGGCAGCTAGTGGAAATACATTTTACCTTTACATCTTTCTTTTACTTCCCCTCCTCCCCCATCTTTCTCTACACTAAGATGAATACATTTAATTCAAGAATGAAATTTTCCCACAAACACTCACAGAAGGAACCAGTATATCTGCTTCCAGAAACACTGAACACTGGGACATAACCATAAACACCACCATGGAAGCTGCATAACACATTTCCATATTTTTCACGCTTACATATTGTGTGGATAAAATCCTGGCCCTACTGAAGTCAATGGCAAACTCTCATTAACTTCAAAGAGGCCAAGGTTTTACCGCTGGTGAATAAGTCTGTGTACAACATAATATTGATACTTGATGTAATTATAACATACAGTAAGATGTTATGTGGCAGCATACGTTTGATTCCTTTACATCGTGGGACTTCAGAATTCAATCTTTGGCTCATAAGACTTTTGAACAAACAGATCTATTCCCAAAACAATTAAGGTGAAACTGTATGCTTTTGATAAAAAAAAACAAAAAAAAAACAGCAGAAGAGTTTTCCTCATTGCATTACTTAGGGCTTGTTTTCACTACCCTGTGCAATATAATTAAGCCGACCTAACCCCATCGTAGACACCACTAGGTTGACGGAAGAACCTTGCTACTGCCTCTCAAAGAGGTGGATTTACACCAGTGATAGGTGCGCCGCTGTAGCATTTCTAGTGTAAACATACCCTATGATCACTGGGTTCAAGTTCAATTAATTTGTATTTATTTAGGTCTTAAGAAATGCCTAAGTAGGAGAAACATTTTAAAAAAAACAACCTCTATTTGTAAGGAAATCCACATTGTTAGTGGAGTTCTTCAAACAACTCACTCTCCATTAGCAAAACAACAGCACAGCCCTCTCTGTTTCCAAGGGTTACAGATGTTCAATCCGGGTTCAAACTCTGGCTTGGGTAGACATACCCTCACTAACTTTACCTGCACTAGCCTGGCTAGAAATAGCAATGTAGATGAGGTGGCATGGGCTTCAGTATGGGTTAGTAACGTGAGTATGTACTTTAGGGACCACAGTGTGCTTGTTGTTACAGCCCGTACTGATTCCATTGCCGCTGCAACTACACTGCTATTTTAGCCATCTAGTACAGGTAAAGCTAGCATGAGTATGTCTATCCATGCTGGATGCTGCAATCACACCTCTGATTGGCGTGTAGGTATACCCTAGGAAATGCACAACATTAAGATCAGCTGGGTATTTAAAGAGAGAGCCTACAAATTCCTTAACTATTGCCCAAGTATATTGAGTTTGAGACATAGGAAGGTGAGTCAGTATATGTGTTATCAGTTGCTCGGGGGTATTTGAGGCATGCCAAACTATATGGGTTTGCTATCTGATACCCAATGGATACCCATGCTGATGTCTTGGCGACCTGCACTGTTCTGATTATGTAGCAGACTTGTGAAACCCAACTATTCAATTTCCAGATGGGCCACCTCCGCCCCCTTTACCTTTATGAAAATAAAACTCTCTTCCCACTCCAAATAAAATCTTTGTAGGTCTTACCTAATTCTTATCAATATTAGGCTGAGAAAGAAAGGTAACAAGTCTAAACAGGTATAGAAATATTGACAGCAAGTATATTTTGTTAAGGCTTATTTCTTCTAAGCAATGTGAAATTAAGGTCTTTCCAGCTCTCCAAAATCCCATGTGATAATTTAATACCCATTGTAAAAGCTATCTTTTGCTAATGCTCCTAGATTTTTAGTTATCCATACACCCAAAAATTTGGTGGGGGAAGGTGGGAGGTATTTTTAATTTTTAACTTCTTTTAACAAATTGTGCCTGAAATTTGCCAGGTGTGTTAACAGCTTTTTAATACTTGCATATATTTCTAGATACATGCACTGTGAACTCAGAGGAACATTGAGAGTATTTCAAAGGGCTCTTTTTTGTTTCTGAGACACAGAGCCATGTTAAAAGGATGGAGGAGGAGTCATTAGGGGTAGCTAGAGGCACTACGCCTGTGCAGACCAGGAGCAGGCATAGCTTAATGCCTCCAAGGATGCTGGTAGTTATTAATCTTTTCTCCAGGTATATACTGAACTCCTGAAGCAGTAGTCTGCAGTTGCAAGCTGATGCATGAGGAGTTGGGGCCATGGGTATACCCTGTCTGGGATCTGGAGTGCTGCCAGCAACGATGGCCAATCTCCCTATTTGTAATGAGGGACCATAGGTATCCAGATTATGGCTGCCTTCTCCACGGGTGAGCCAGGCGTGCACTCAGAGAGAGCAGTCATAATTTGGCTCTTTTTCTCTTATTTGTAGATGCTGCTCCAAGAATACATAAAAACAGGTTATCATTAAATAGACCAATTGTGTTCATCTACCTATTATTGCTCTTGACACGAGTTATTATAAAAGGCTGTTGCCTAGGGCTCTACTAACAGGGTGAACAATAGTGGTGACAAAGGATAACACTGGCTTCTCTGACTTTCCAGATGACATAAATCTGATGTTATACTATTTATTCCTGGAGCTACGTTAGCTTTGCCTTTTTAAAACAAAAACAAACAAACAAACAAACAAACCACTGTCCTCCATCTCTGGAAGGTGGTTTCCAAACCCCAAATTAATCAAGACATTGAATGAGAATTTCCATATTGCTCTGCCTATGATCTTCTCCACAGCAATTGCTAGGAAAAGGCCCCTGTTGTGCTTTGAGCTACTATGTGCATAGTGCTATGACTGCTGTTAAAAGCCATTCTATTTTTAATAAATCCACCTTGTTCTTTTTGTAGTATATCTGGAAAATAATAGCCAATTGGAGTTTTGGTTAAGGTTTATCAACATGAAGTAGAAAGATGGGGGAAGTCTTCATTTCTGTTCTTTTCTGATAGTACCATCATTGTTCCATTTGTTAATGTTGGTGGAATATTTGATTTTCAGAATAAAAATGTAGGAGATGAGGCTTCTTTGTTTCACTTATAAAACGCTAAACTGAACCCACTGGGCCCAGCTACATTCTTCTATGGCTAGTAGTATTTCCTCAAACGTAAGACTTACTTCCAAGTACTCTGTATCCATTTGTTTACTGCAAAGACAAAATCACTCCCATTGACTTAAATAGGTGCAGGATTTCACCCTCAGTCTTTACCTACCTCTGCTCCCATTGAAGTCAATGGCAGAAGTCCCATTGACTACAAGATTAAACCAAGGTTAAGTGCTTTTGAAAATCCCACCTCCATGGCCATGATCAGGTATCTCTGAAAGACCTATACATGCTTCTCTACATTTCCCTAAATGTTGGGCCAAAATCTCTATTGGCATAACGTCCCTGAAGTCAACATAGTTACACCAGGGAATCTGGCCCCTTACCTATTCTTGACCTTATGGGTATGGGAGGTCTAACTATATTTTTGATCTGTGGGGTAGAACGGACATGGGTGAAATCCTGACTGTACTTAAGTAAATTAAGAATCTTGCCATTGACTTCGGTAGGTCCAGGATTCCACCCTCTGTATCCTAAATGTTCCACTTTTGCATATGCTTGGCCATAATTTAACTGTGTGTGAAATTTTAAATGGCCATGTGTTTATTGTACTTTTCCCTATTTCCTATCCAGTAAATAACTGGCTAGAGTGTGAAACTTCCCTGTCAGGGGAGTTAATCCCTGGGGAAACTGTATCATCTCATGATCCACCTTTATCCTATAGTGTAAATCTTCCTCTTGAGGAGCCTAGGGGTTTCCTAATTTAATTTTCCTGCATTAATTATCCCTGACATAATATAATGGCCACATGTATCATTTATCTACCATATCAAGCCCATTTTATACATACTAATATAATTATTTCTCTTTATGGGCAGCAAAGCACATTTGGCCAAGCCAGTCTCTTTTAAATTTACTGTATCCTGATTCCCAGACTATTTAAATGGGTTTTCTGGAACACTGCTGGCATTACCTCTTCTTTTCTTAAGTAGTTCATTATTTTCTTTCTTTTAATAGGGTGATGATAAACCTCCTTGTATTCCATGAGCCGTGTGAGCCCCTCTATCTCTGCTAACAGAGAGGATGTAAACCCTGACAGATCTGTGAGGAGAAGGATGCAGAAGGAGGAAGGTAGATAAAGGACAGTGCTATAGACACTGCACTGTAGTCCCTCTTTACCTGACTCAGTGGAAGTCCCTGCCTGTGCAGAGAGTGGGCTCCACAGAGGGGAGAGTGGGGGGCTGGGCAGCAAACCCCACTAGAGTTTAGTGCATACATTAGTGTACAATAGGTCACATTCACAGATTTGTCTTGCAATCTGATAACTCCGAAAGTGGTCTGCCATGGTGCAATACAGGGGGAAAGCAAATAGGACAGTATCACAACAGTAGTATGGAGGTAATATAGCTCACTACTTTCTCAGCTGGTTTATCAAGTCTGTGCTTGAGTATATATTCCTATTTCAAAAGGCTTAGAATTGCAGAAACCAAGATACCCCAGAGCTGGATCATTTAACTTCGTAAAGGTAGAAAAAAAAATCATTAAAAGATCTGCTTTTTCTAATCCCTCCTTAGAAGGTGATTTGCACTAGACTTTGATTAAAAAAACAGGACTTATGTCCCTTTTTTACTTCTGCCTGGTATATAAAGGCCTGAAAGGTTTTTAAAAATAAACAAACACAACCCCCACAAAGTTTTAAATAGTCTAACTAAAAATATCTTCCATTCCCAGCTGTTCAGCTTTGTCGCTTGACTCTTGTGATGTCAAAATGTCACTAATTCTTTAGTTTTTCTCAGATATTCAGGACCTGAATTTCTAAGGTAAAAATTAAGCAGAAGTTATTTTTCTGACAAATCTTTCAGGTCTACTTTTTACAACAGAAAGGCGCCCCAATTATTTTCCTTTGTACATCACCTTAAAAATATACCTCTTCAATAAGTATTTCTTTCCTTCTCCTCAATACTCACTTACAGACTGCACTGTACTGAAAGAGTATTGTCCCAGTAAATACTTTGTGAGCCCTCTAGTAGTGTTCACTCTGTTCTATGATTTAGAAGCCGCCAGAAACCAGCCAGGGCCAAAGTATGCCGGTAGCTAGGCCTTGCGTGTAGAGTTGTGCAAATAACTTATTGTTTGATTTGCTGGCCATATCAAAATTGTTTTTAAAAAGATAATTTGGGGTCAGACCAATTTTTTTTTAATTTCTGAAAAAAAGTTAAAAAAATGTTTTGGGTCAAATTACATTTTGTTTGGCCCCAGAGTAAACATTCTGTTTAGTTTTCAAGCTATTAAAATATTTTCAATAAAATTGAAATAAATTTTGAAACAAAAAGTCATTTTGAATTAAAAAAAAAATCAAAAAATTATTTTTGAACATGTCAAAGGCTTTGAAGCAGCAATATGTTAAGGTGCACTGTGGGGCTTTCACTAAGTTATAGAAGTGACCACATAGGAGGTGCTATAGATTCACACCTTGGCTTGCGTGCATTAACTCACCAGGCAGACAAGTCCAAAGTCAGTGGGAACTGAGGCTGCTCGGTATTTATCAGGAGTGCTCAGCAAGATCGAGCCTTAAAGCCCTGATCCGCATGGTCAGATTCCTGTCCCTGTGTGGAGCCTCACTGACTTCACTGATATCAGAGAGGCTCTAAACAGGTGCAGGTTTCTGACTTAGGAGAATGGATTGCAGGAGTTGGACCTAAATCACAACAATGAAATTTTAATACACAGTGCTATCTTTTAGACAAAATAAATGATATAACAGTGAGTACAGGGAGAGGCGCCTTTTTTTTTTTTAGCTCCGCTCCCCCTGTACTCTGGACCTGGCTACGCGGCTGTATTTACTGTAACACATTCCCATGGCTTCAAACATGATGGAGTCAAAATACCAAAAAAACTAATCAGTTTTCTTACATTTCAGTTTCTCTAGCTAACTTAGTACGGGTGTTTACAAATAAACTAGCAACTTCCTTTTGCTAGAAAACAAAAGAAACTATCTCACTGGGCATATTTTATCCATCGTTCTGTACTTAAAATAGCAATGTTCAAAAACAACAAAAAAGCATTGTTAATTAATATTATGGTTCTTGGAGCCTGCATGATGAAGGAAAATGCATTCAAACTCTCAAAATGCCTGTTTCGAAGATCATCAGGGTTAGTTTCTGAGTGGCACGTTTTTAAAACATTTAATCAGTGATCTAAATATGTGTCAACACTTTCTGGTGGTGTGCTATAAAATCTGAACCTTGTCAACAGAAACACAAAAAGGTGACACACTTGGGACACACAGCTTTTATGTTGACACACTGTAATATAATTTTAAAATTTATCATCTGTTTAGCTGCAAGCAACAATTAATCTTCTCAACTATTCAAACAATGTTTTAAATAACACCTACAAAAGAAAAACAAGTTCAATTTTTATTTTCATTGCCTTCTCAATCTCACTATTTAAAATATTTACAAAGCAACACACAATAAATTAAGCAATTAGGATAAAAATGTCAGCAAATACTGTTTTTTCCCCCTCATTAGTTAATAAAATTATGACTTTACACTAAACCTGTAAGTGAAAAGAAAATCCCAGGAGTAATGCAAACATCAGAAGGGTTCATTGCTGTCACATCAAATGACATTTTATTCCCAAATCATTTAACCTTTGACTTTTCATAACTAAATGTACAGACCTTGAATTGTTATCTAGCAGAGGACCAATAAGTGACACCACTCCAAGGCACTGAAAGGAGACACTGTACACCATTTAACAGCTATTTTAAAAAATATAATTTGGTTCACAAGAACTGAAGTTTCTAAACAAAACTTTTAATCTGGAGAAAGGGCTAACAACCAAAATGGGAGGAGGGATAGTGCTTGTAAAATCTACATTGAGACAGACAGATGTCTGATGCATAAACCAATAAGGGCAGCAAAATAATACAGATCTAGAGGCTAGAAATATGAACAAGAAATAAAATAAATGCAGGCTAGTACAGGTGGAGAAAGAAGTGGAACTCAACAGAGTCAGTAAAAAAATAGCTCCTTGGAAAGCAGTAATGCTGAAGAAGGAAAAGAATGATAAGTGGGAAGCCAATTAGATATCAGCTTGGAACAAAATTTAGATGGAAAAAGCCACTGGATACAATAACAGTTGAACCTGGAGAGGGATTTGCAATATAACTACTAGTACAGCTGGTTGAATTTTTCTGAAAGAAATTATTTTTGGTAGAAAATGGCCTTTTCTAAATCAGGAATTTTCACAACAAAAATATTTTTTCAAAATTTTCCTTTTATTTATTTATTACAAAACTGGAAAGTGAAAATATTAACACTTTTTTCATTTTTCAATTTGTAATTTTTCCCACTCCCCCTTTTCAGTGGAAAAACTGAAAAAGAAAAAGTGGAGAAAAGAAGGAAGAGAAAAATTCCCCAAACGAAACATTTTCAATTAAAAAAAAGACAAAAACTTAAACAAACAAAAGAAGTTCCTTTTGAAAACCTCCTGAATGAAAATGATTTCAAATGTGAAAATAAAATTGTGATTTTTTTCAATCATCTCTAACTAGTAGTAATGTGATAAAAATGAGCAATGGAAAATGTAAGTTGAATATCAGGAGGGGGGAAACGTCTAATAGTCCTTGGAACAGTCTCCCAAGGGAAGTGCTGGAAGCCTCATTACTTGGCACTTTTACACCTGACAAAGTGCTCATAGATATACTGCAAGAAAAAAAATCCTGCACTGGTCTTTGCCATTCCTAACTTCTATGATTATTTATGAAAAACAATGCAGCTTCCTCAGAAATGGAAAACATACTTACCCTCAGTTTTACTTTTATTATAAATAATATAAGATCAAGCAACATTTACATATATATTTCAAACAATAACTACCATATTAAAGATCTATGCCTCCGAGGTGTTGAGTGCCTCCTGCCAGGTGCAGAGAGCCCTCAACACCTGGCAGGCAGCGCTCAGCACCTCACACAGTGGGACCCTACAGCTATGCACATTAAGTCGAGCACTGGAGTAGCTTTTTTTCCTCCCCCGCCCCCCTTTTTCTTTAAGTTAAGCTCATGGTGAGGTTTATTAAGTTACACTGCTAGGAATTGGTTGATTTTAACTTCATGACCAATATGTACACATCTAACTTTTGTCTATCATGGCTTATTGATTAAGGGCCTGATCCTGCAAACACTTGTGCGTGTGCAGAACTTTACTCATGTGAGTTGTCTCATTGGTGCCAAAAGTCGTGCATGTGTGCAACGGTTTCAGGACTGGAACTTTCAGGCCTGATCCTACAAGGTGCTGAACCCTTTCAACCCTCATTGGTTTCAGCTCAGGATGTGACCCTTACAAAGTTGCCATTATCAATTTTGATTACAAGGGTCAAAAAGAGGAGACAAAAATTTACTCTAAATGGACAACAATTTCCTACTTGCTTAAATCTTAAAAGGCAGTATTACTCACTGCTCAGATAAGTGTCATCCTAAGTATCCACCAATTATACGGCAAAGGCATCTGATAAGTTTAAGAAGCAACCACTCCAAGTAAAAGTAAAAAAAACGAATTAAGTACTGAGGGAATGGCTACACTTGCAAATGTAGAGCACTTTGGGTTAAACCAGCCTTCGTAGAGCGCAGCAGGGAAAGCGCTGCAGTCTGTCCACACTGACAGCTGCAAGCGCACTGGTGTGATCACATTTGCGGCACTTGCAGCGGCATTGGGAGCGGTGCATTGTGGGCAACTATCCCACAGAGCACCTCTTCCCATTCTGGTGCTGTCAGAAGGGGCCAGGGGGTGAGGGACATTCTGTCCCAACGCCCCGTGATGCATCGGTTCGCATCCCAGCAATCCCTGTGCTTCTGTCCACATTTGGTGCAATCTTTCAACGTTTTTTGTACCACGCGCTCTGTCTTCCCTTTCGGTCTCCGGGAATGGAGCCCGAACTGCTGAGAAATATGCTGACAAGTCTTGCCAGCACATCACGTTTGGCAGTCAAGTTATTCCTTAAGATCCAAACTGACAGTGAGGACTCCAACAATGATATCGACTCGAGTAACGCATACGACACGAGATTGCTGTGGCATTCACGGACATGCTCACCACCGTGGAACGCTGCTTTTGGGCTCAAGAAACAAGCACTGAGTGGTGGGATCACATTGTCCTACAAGTCTGGGATGACGAGCAGTGGCTGCAGAACTTTTGGATGAGAAAAGCCACTTTCATGGGACTGTGTGAGGAGCTCACCCGCATCCTGCGGTGCAAGGACACGAGCTTGAGAGCTGCCCTGATGGTGGAGAAGAAGGTGGCTATTGCAATCTGGAAGCTGGCAACTCCAGACAGCTACCGATCAGTCGCTAACCAGTTTGGAGTGAGAAAGGTGACCATTGGAATCATGTTGATGCAAGTTTGCAGGGCAATTAATTGTGTCCTGCTCAGAAGAATCATGACTCTGGGTAACATGCGTGACATTGTGGCTGGCTTTGCACAAATGGGTTTCCCTAAGTGCGGAGGGGCGATAGATGGGACGCATATTCCAGTTCTGGCACCAGCCCACCTAGCCTCCGAGTATGTTGATTGTGGAGTGTGCTTTTGGCCGTTTAAAGAGCCACTGGTGCTCTCTGTATGGGAAGCTGGACCTGTCCAATTACAACATCCCCACGGTTATATCAGTGTGCTGTACCCTCCATAACATTTGTGAAGGGAAGGGTGAAAGATTCACTCAGGCATGGACCACGGAGGTTCAACACCTGGAGGCTGAATTTGAACAGCCAGAGAGCAGGGCTATTAGAGGGGCCCAGCACAGGGCTGCAAGGACTAGGGATGCCTTGAAGGAGCAATTTGAGGCTGAAAGCCACCAGTAAAGCCCTGCAGAGGAGTGAAGTCCAGTGGTTCCAATGTTAGAAGGGATCTGTGTTTGCTACAGTGACTTGCAGTGCCTGTTGCTTTCCTGGGCTAAGGTATCTTTTACTTTATACAATAATAAAGAATGTTTTCAAAGCCAAAAAATCAATTTATTGAAAAGAAACACAACCGCTTGGAAAACAGAAAGGGCAAGGGGGTGGAGTGGGGAACAGTATAATCACAGATTTGCATATGTCCTTTTATCATACTCAGCCTTCCTGTCTGGAGTGCTGTGCAATGAGTGCTGCACTTCAGGATGGCTATAATGCATGGTGATGGTGGTTGAGTGCAGTGGGTAAGGGTTATAGTTTTCAGGGCTGGGTGGTGAAGCTACAGGTGTTGGAGGCAGCTGGTGGCGATAAGAACCTGGATGTTGGGGAAAGTGGGTTGGAGGTGACATGGGGGCACAAGGGAAAGAGTTTTGGGACAAGGGCTGTGGGGGGGCAGGCACGGTAGTGCTCCGCCTGCATGGCTACGAGCGCCTGGATCGAGTCCGCTTCACGCTCCATGATGCTTATCAGCCAATCCGTGCTTTGCTGCTGGAACTCCGCACTTTTGTGCTGGCGCTCCGCATTCTGCTGGTGGATCCTCCTTTCACTCTCCCTTCACTCCTGCGCTTTTAGATTCTCATGAAGGGACTGCTGCATTACTTCATGCAGCATGTCTTCTTTGCTTCTACATGGCCTCTTCCTAATTCTTTGTAGTCTTTTGGCCGGTGATATAAACGGAGAGCTCGAGATCTCACGGTTGCATCTGTAAAGGCAAAATGCAACACTTAAAAGAGGCAGCATTGTTCACACCAGACAGAGCAATGATTCCCCCATATTTAAGGGCAAGCACAGTCTACACAATAGCATAATTTGCCTGTCCCAAAGCGAGTGCACATAACCCACGGGAGCCCCAAAATGGTGAGTAAGCACAGGGTCAAGGAGAACTAATTGTTTCATGGACGTACTGTCCTCTGGGTTTCTGTGCCTTGGGGAGAGCCAACAGTTGCAGGGGGCTCCTATACTGTACACTGTCCCCACATTTTCCACAGGAGTTCGTCCTGGAAGATCTCTCGCTGCTGAGGGTAACTTGGGAAGCAAGGGAGAGTCTTTTACTGCAATGTGGCTTCTGCCCTGGCCCATATGCAGCTTGCCTGTGTGCAGCAACGGCCCCCCCGCCCCTCACGGCACAGTGGCGCGGACATGTTAGCCTGACTGGGACAAGGACCACAGTGGCTCGCCCAAGAAACCTGCGCAAGCACATTGCCCAACTTCTGGATGAGACCTTTGAAGAGATCACTAAGGCCAATTACCGTGATCTGAGAGAGCACATCAACGCCCTATTCCACATCTAGGCATGCATGCAGCCCTAACCCTCCTCACCCCAAGAGCCCGCACCAAATAACTTCCTTCCCAAAATAAAAGCCACTTACCGGGAACTTCCTCTGGTGTTCGTCATTCCCCAAGCACCGGCCACCGCGACTGGCTACCTTTCTCCTGGCTTGAGAAGAGCTCCTGGCTGCATGCATCTAGGGATTCCAGGGTGTCTTCCTCCACCTCAGCACCCTTGCTCCCGCTTTCCTCCTCCTCCTCCTCCCTTGTTGGACTGGGCTCTGAAGTGTCCATGGTGGTCCTCGGAGTGGAGGTGGGGTCGCCCCCAAGTATCGCGTCCAGCTCTTTGTAGAAATGGCAGGTCACGGGGGCACCACCAGAGCGGCGGTTTGCCTCACGGGCTTTGCGGTAGGCATTTCACAGCTCCTTCACTTTAACCCTGCACTGCAGTGCGTCCCGGTCATGGCCCCTTTCCATCATGTCCCTTGATATCTGCCTGAAAGTATCATAATTCCTATGGATGGAGCGCAGCTGGGACTGGACAGCTTCCTCCCTGCAAACACTGATGAGGTCCAGCACCTCGCCATTGCTCCATACTGGGGATCGCCTGGTGTGTGGAGGCATGGTCACCTGGAAAGATTCGCTGAGAGCACTCCACGCCTGGCTGAGCAAACAGGAAGAGGATTTTCAAAATTTAAAGGGCGGGTCTGATGGTTGGTCACCTGAGGGCAGGGGCATAGAGTTCAAAGTGATGACCAGAGTGGCTAGAACAGGCATTGTGGGACACTTCTGGAGACCGATCAGAGCTCATTAATAGACCAGGGCGTCCACACTGGCACTGCGGCGCTCCAGCGGGTACGCATCAAACGTTATTCCTCTCGCCAAGGAGGAGTACCAGGAGCGCTCTAGCCGCGGAGTCTGGGCGCTCTACGTGCCTTGCCAGGGTGGACGCGTCGTGAGTTAGAGCACACTGGGCTGCTCAAACCGTCTTTTTGTTCTGTTTGTACAACATCTAGCAAAATGGGCTCCTGGCCCATTATAATTGGCCAGATGTTGCTGCAATACAAATAATTGATAATAAATATAATAATAATAATAATAAAAATATGCAAGCTTAAGAGCTGAATTGGCAATTCCCAATTATACCCTTTATCATAAAAGGTAATGATGGTCAGTGCATGTATGGAATGTATGAATTCTTAAAACATGTTTAACTAGAGAGAGATCTCACAGCATGGAACAGGGACACGTTTCTTGCAAAGCAATTTCAGTTTATAGTGTGCTCCTAACTAACTACAATATCAAACATGAGAGATGGATTTTAAAATAGGAATATAGTGGAGATACAAGTAAGTGTATGTGTACATGGAAATAGAAAAGAAAAGGGGCAATCTTGAATGTGATTACTGACATTTTAACAGAGCTGTTACTGGATAGATGGATGGATGCTGGTGGGTGACATTTTGCCCCTCACTTCATGGCTGAAGCATGGAAACACTACAGCCATCTGTTGTATTTGCAGATATCCCCCAACTCCTATCCCGAGAAAAATTAATGTTGCAGTTGCAGCTGTAATGAACATGCATGAGAAATTGATCATTTGCATCAGATAACTTCAAGAATGTTCATCCAAGGCCATAGGAAATATTTTCTCCCTAATGCTTGGTTAAATTTTCAAGTTTATTTCACAAATCCTGAAAGTACAGTAAGACATGCAGAGTGATGACTACTGTTAAAACAAAGAAATCCTACTATGACAAGTGAAGTGTTCACAATCTGCAAGAAGTTTAAAATACATTGATGTAGGTTTTGAATTGTCCATAAACTAGGTTTAGCTTCCTGCCATTTGCCTTTTACTGAATTAACGTTTCTTTTGTGATGGCTGCTCCTGGGAATCTATTGTAAATTTGAGCAATTAGGACTTTTGTCCCATCTGTCCCTCCCCTCAGTCAATACTGGCGCATCAAAAGAGGCCAATTCAGTGTAGGTCGGCTCTCTCTCTAAACTCAAACTAAAAGAGATGTTAGTATTCACTACTGCTCTATGTGTAAAGGATTAAAAAAAAAGCTATAATCACAGAAATGCTGTTTCAGGCTTGTAGAGTTCTTAAAATAATCTGTGTTAAACCTCCTACACAATGCTCACAAGTCAGAGCATGGTAATACATTTCAGTGTAGGTTGGCTCTCTCTCTAAATCCAAACTAAAATAGATGTTAGAAATCATTACTGCACTAAGTCGAATGCAGACTAGGTCTATAAATCAGAAATCTGCTGCTTCATGTTTCAATGGTTCTTAAAATAATCTGCTTTAAACCTTCTGCAAAAGTCAAAAGTATGGTCATTTATATTTTTGTGAAACATAACAAGGGCTGAGGATCCCAAAGCCTCAGTCACATGCAGGGCATAGCACTTATGCAGAGTGGTCTGTTCTTTCCTGGATACATGTCACTTCCATTAATAGTATTCATTTGCACACATCCAGGAAAGAATATACTGTATGGACTTTGTGTAATGCCAGGAGGGTGACAAAGGACATCCACTACTGCAGGCATACATTTTGGAAGAGAAACTGCTCCCCTATAAAAATAAACATAAGACATTGTCCAAAGCAGCCATACCAGCATGGGCACTTGCACCTCTCTGCCTTGTGAAATTGTAATATACTGCCTTTGGCCTTTAAGTTCATCAAAATTACAGTATCCAATACTTGGTGTTTTTCTTAAGCCTCAGCTCCTGGAGACATGTGAGTGTATGTGATAATTTTCAATTGTTTGAAAAAAGTAAGTTTCAAGCCCGCATGGGTTTCAGAAAAAAGCTTGAAAATGTGAAGTCCAAAGGTTAAAAAAAACAGAAGCAAATAAAAAGATGCAAAATGAATTACAATTTTTAAAATCCCATTTTAAAATGCATGGGGTTGGCAATACTAAATATGTAACAGAAAATCAAAACACATAAAAACACTTGAGCTTGTAGCTTTAAGCACTGCCCTGAACAAGGGTTGGTAAAGAATCTTTCCCACCTGGAGACACTGGGACTTGAAACGTCCAACCAAGGCACAATACCCTCCCTGCTTTATCCTTGCTGGGGAAAGAGTTAGGGAGGATGGGATGAGCAGTGTCAAAAATTGCTGCTGGCTTAAACCAGAAGTAAATTACAACATCCCCTGTGTCAGGTCAGCTGTACTGGCTGGTACACTGGGGATGTAGAGGGGGAAATCAAGGCTCCATCCAAGGTCTCAGTAACTCTCACGTGGTGTAACAAGGGTTCTTACTCCCCTTTAGGCCCCTGTAAGGCATACTGTCCAAGTTACATCTGTTCCCTAGAATACACTGCCATATCAGAGCCCCTGGATGGGGACTTCTATTGTTAGAACTCTCACACCCCAGAGAAGTGGCCTTCAAGTGTATGTCATGAAGGAAATGGATTTGTAATTTTCCTTGAGGAGGAGACAAAGGAGAAACAAGGCAACATGCGCTTTAATCTTCCCCAACCTGTGCATTTGTGGAGAACGAAGAAGATATCTGCATTATTTTGTATGAACCGTATGTGTGCCTCGGTTTACCTCTGTGATATTATTCTAGATGACTTCACCGAGTTAAATCAAAGGAGGCTGCCTGGGAGGGGGAGCCAGCAGGAAACAAAACAATAACACAGACAAATTATCTCCAGGGAGCATACCAAGGGTCCTTAAGAGAAACAATGGGGGAGTTAGTCACTGGGAAATCCCTACCCACCTGTTGCCAGCCATGCTGACAGGCCTATTTTTCCAAATTCAGGACTAAGATCAAAAGAACACTAAGCTGTAAAAACAACAACAACTGCCGAAAGAAAAAGGAGGGAGTGAGTATCAGCTCTTGGGGGGAGTCACTGAAACAGGGAGAGCATGTATCAGTGCTGGGGAACTAAGGTAGGGGCTCCACAGGAGGGTGCTTGAGACAGCTCGGCTCCCCTAAGCTTTGAGAGAAGTGATAAGGAGCAGGCAAGCCCCAGATGTTCTGGCTTGTCATGAGTTTAACCCTCCTCCCAGTTTTCCACTACCTTTGGGCGACTGGACAATAAAGTCTGTTTGGAAGGAGTTATTTTGAGTCGCTTTAATCAGCCACTAGTCACAGGCGACAGGCCCCTGAAGAGGGGGACCTTGCAGGTACCAACTGCAGTTGGGTCTGTCATGTTAACAAGGCTAGAAACAGGGGGGCTGCCATCCCGGGACCCAGTCTAAGCATGGAAGAACCACGGGGTGTACACATGAAGAGAGATGAAGGTAGCAAAACCTGAAGGGGTGCACTTGTGAGGGGGACTGCAAGTGAGTATAAGGTACTGCTCACCCAGTAAGCATGGCAGGACAGTGGGAACAGGGAATGCTGTAGCCTGGTGATCCAGTCTAACATCAGAGAACCACAAAGTTCGACTCTGGAAAGAGAGCAGATAGAGGCCTGTCACTTGGTGGGAGCACAGTCCTAGGCCTGTCCCTTGGAAGAGACTGGGGAAGAGAACATAGGTGCAGCTCGCCCGAGTTGCAACAGCATCTACCAAACAGGAATCATGGTTTTCTTAGGTGTGGCCTCATGGATAGGGCCTCTACTTTTGGTTACTGGAAAAAAGTGTAGGAGAAGTATTAAAGGGTTAACTAGGAACAAAAGGTAGCTCTCAGAGAAGAGGTTGCTGGCTAATGTATCCATTTAAGATACTTATAAGGGAGCCATGCACCATTATTATTAGGTGCCAAGTTAGCCCACCCACCTAAGGGTATGTCTACACAGCCAAGAAAAACCCACGCTGGCCTGTGCCAGCTGACTTAAGCTTGCGGGATTGTTTCATTGCTATGTAGACTTCTGAGCTTGGGCTGGAGCGCAAGCTATGGGACTATCCCACCTCACAGGGTCTTAGAGCCTGGGCGCCAGCAATGAAATGTCTACATAGCAATGAAACAGCCCTGCAGCCCCCGCCTGAGTCGGCTAGCATGGGCCAGCCACGGGTGTCTAGTTGCGGTGTAGACATACCCTTAGATGTCAACCCATTTACAAAGTCACAATACCACCTTTGTCTCAGTAAAAGAAAAGGATTTTTAGTTTTCTTCTCCAAAAACAGCTCTTTCTCTGAAGAAGCACAGAAGTCGCATCTTCCCAGTTAAAACAAAAATATCTGTTCTGAAGAAATCACACTATAAACTCCACAATTTTACAAGGTTTATATCAATTATTTGGAAATGCTTTGTGCTTCTAGTTTCAGACAGACAGAATATAAAAAGCACCATATAAATAGCAGCACAATGTAGTGTTCAGTTGTTAGGTACTTTAACTATTCCCAAATCATTATAATAAACAGAACTGACACACTAATAATTCATCAATTCATAATGAAGTCACCAGCCAAGTCCTTCAAGCTGTGAAAAATTAAACTGATTCTTAAATTACCTGTAAAATCATAAAAGATGGAATGTTCAGGGTGGTTTTTGGTGGGGCGAGATGGGGACAGAGAAACTAAAAACCCCACCTCTTAATAACCTAAACAAAATTAATGACATCAAAAAGTCTTTTTTAATCAACTGCTAAGAAGGAATGGAATAAACCAAAACATTCCACATAAAACAGAAAGGAACTCAAAATGTTTATACAACAGAAAATATAGGAAGTAGCTCAACTGTGACCAGGAGACAAGATTTGCTTATTTGACTTACAGTGGCTAGAACAAAAAGGAATATGGTACCCAAGAGACTTCCAAGAGTTAGCCAAGTGACAAGATGAAAGAAAGCCTTCCTTTAAGGCAGGAAATGTGGGTAAAACCTTCTGAAGCAGAAAGCACATGCGTACAAAGAAAGGAAATATAAGAATTTCTGAAAGATATTCACACTATCTTGTCAAATTAAGAGAGCTCCTGACCCCCATGGATGATATACACAGTCATTAACTACACATCATATTGGCCCAGGTGTTGCAAACACATACACATGCATGTAATGCAGAGGTGGTCAAACTATAGCCGTGGGTCATGTCCGGCCCGGCCCCTGAGCTCCTGGCTGGGGAGGCTAGCCCCCGGCCCCTCCCCTGCTGTCCTGCGCCGTCGCAGCACACTGCAGCACTCTGGCCTGCTGCTCCTGCCAGGCAGCGAGGCTGCGAGCTACTGCTGCTCTAAGCAGCATGGTAAGGGGGCAGGGCAGGGGTTGGATAAGGGGCAGGGAGCAGTTGGATGGGGCGGAGGTTCGGGGGGGGCAGTCAGGGGACGGGGAACAGGGGGCATTGGATAGGCGTGGGAATCCCAGATAGGGGGGGCTGTCAGGGGGCGAGGGTGTGAATAGGGGTCAGGCGGTTGGGGACAGGGAGCAGGCAGGGTTGGATAGGGGGTGTAGTCCGAGGGGGCGGTTGGGGCGGGGGTGTGGATAGGGGTCAGGGCAGTCAGGGGACAGAGAGCAGAGATGCTTATTGAGTGAATTAACACCAATACAAATCAAAAGTGATAATTATAACAAATATATATGATTGCATGGCTTTTGAATACGTCATAGTATCCCATACACATTTACAAAATTAAAACACAGGACGACTTGGAGAAATTGTTTTCTTTCAGTTCATCTCTTAATGTTCTCTCTTCCGTTGGCACGTCTTTACTACCTGTTTTTACTAGTAACAGAAAGACTGTAGCACAGAGTAATCGTTCCTTACCCTTATTCCCTTAAACTCTGTTTCTCCTATTCCTCCCAGGAAAAGTGTACATTATGAAAAGAGAGCCCTATAACTCCCCACTTTATCACACATCAGGATATTGATGAGCATAGATTTAAAAATTTGATGTTAGTTTCTACTTATCACAATTCCGATCTGCAAACTGGAAGTGTCAAAATCTGAAGCACATAGAAATAGAGGACAGCATAACTTACTGCTTAACCTAACTCATAAGTGCTTTGATCCTCATGGGCCCCAACCACATGATACAATCCATTGTTATAGGTCCCTGTACTGGGGAGATTTCAATGAGACTCCTCATAGACAGAATCGGGATCATGGAGTGGAACGTGGGCCCTCTTATATACCACTTTCATGGATGCCAGAATCTAGATTAAAATGAAATGTTTCAAAAGAGGCACTATGGAAGAAATGCCCTGGTTAAGAGCCTTTCCAAATATTTTGCCAGCAAAACTCCAAGAATAGCAAATCCAAGGCATAACTTTGCCTCTGTTTCAAAGAGCATTTCTAACAATATGCATTATGTAAATTTCAGCAAAACAAAACAATTCTGCGAAATTTTATTGCTGAAATTTTTGAATGACAATTTGCCACTTCAATTCAAGCTTGAATTCAGTGTTCAAAAATGAAATAATAGTCTTTATAGTTTCATTCTGCAAAATTCATAGCTGTATTAATCAGAGCAATCAGTTTTTCATTCATTAAATTATTGAAGTGGCAGATTTAATAAGTGGTTCCCCTCCCTCTTCCCCTCAATCTCCACCTAGAAGGCAACGGTCTGAATGCTACATCCCATCTTAGTGGCATTATTCTTGCACTAAACAGGACAAATATAGTCAGAATGTAGAATATAATTTCATAAGTAAAAGGGGAGCTATAACAGAAACCATTAAATACCTTTATTGTAGTTGTCATTAGCACTTGAGCTATAATTTAAAACTTACACTGTTTCATGCAATTTGCAGCTAACATAGGAAACTTTTCTTAAAACACAAGAATATTTCTGGCATGCAGCATTTTCATAATCAAGGAGTTAAACAAAGAAATATAAATCCGGGCATTGTAAACCCAGAAAGGCAATGAAACCAACGACATTGTCCAATCTTTCCACACAAAGTCCTAAACCGCACTATTTTATTATTTATATTTGTGTTTCAAAAACTTGATAAAATATATATATATTGCACAACACATGCCTACCCTCCCCGGTATTTCTCACTTTCGTTACAATTTTACCACACAAGAGCAAATATGACCTAAAACATTGCCATCACACACACAGCAAATCTAATAATCATTTCAGAAGACAATATAAGAAATAATTTCCAAAATAAATGTGAAACAAAAAGTAATAAAATCAGTGGTTTCTAGTTTTCAGTCACCAAAAAAAAAATCTATACAATTAAGGGAAAGACCATTACTTCAAACAGATTGAGTGTCTTTAACAAATTTCCCTCTTTCTAGCTACTCAGATATGCTATATTTCCTAATTATCACCTTTTAAGGGCCATCTGGGCCCCATTCCTCACCATCAGGGGGCAATTCCATTTGCATTGTTCATAGGCTTAGTCATGATCAAGTAGTCTGGTGGTAAAGTTCATTAGAAATTAGAAGAAAAGCATTAAACCTCACACAGTAAACCAAGTATCTGATACGTAGATACCCACAAGAGAGATATGCATTTAATACATATTCTCACACAACTTAACAAGTCATCAATGAGTTGCTTCCCCCCTACTCCCCCCAAACTGCTTAAAGAAACCTATAGCCATTTAGCCTGGTCCCTGACCAGGTACATAATGAAGATTTGATTAAGTCTCTATGCACTTCAAATATTTCTCAATTAAAGAAACATAACCATAATCCATTGTCTTTACATTTAAAAAGTCTATTAAAACCAGTGTAGTGATTCTCTTATTTCTCCTACTGTTCACATGCAGTCTGCTACTTACTGTAAAGAAAGGATGAGAATTTTCCTAATAGTCTTTTGTGTAACTTAATTAGATACACATTTTTACTATGATGCCAACAATTACACAAACACCACCACTGATTAGAGAATGCCTTTTGTGACATAGTTACTGTCACACTGTAATTAAGATCATCATACATTTTCCAACAGGGCAATACTAACATGCATGGGACAGGCAGATTGGATATTCCAGGAGGCACTTGACCGCAAGGCTGTATCATGTGATTTAGGTCAGTAGTTCCATAAAGATCCTGTTTTAAAAGGTGTGACCTTTCAACACAGGACTGTGGGAGTGATGCAAGGAAACTCAAGGAATCTAATTCATATAAATTATAAACTGATGTAGTCAATGATGTGAATGCTAAATGTGGTTTAGAATTCTAAAAGATGCACCACAGTTAATACGGAGGTGTGATCTCTGCAACAGACTACAGGATGCAGCAGCAGTTTGGATCAAGATGGAGCATTCTTACATGCTCACACCTGTAGTCTCTGGGAGCCACCCACTCACATTAAAGCTGAATTGCTGCAATCTGCTCATTTTTATGAAAATTGAGTGGGGGCACTTGGGCTCTTGATAAGTGGTCACTAAGACCAAATTTTGGGCATCCAGTACAGACTGTTCTCATAGACTCTGGTCACCTCTCTGTACATAGTTTAATATTGATTATTTTTCAATCCACATTCCATTCTAAAATGTTTTTTTCCCTCATCACTGTGAAAACATGCTGATAATGAAACTCTTGGATGCTATAAAGATTGATACAGACACCCACTCTGATTTATTCTTTTATCAGATCAATATTTGAATTAATTATGTCTGTTGGTACACTGGAGATAAACCAATTTCTTCATTGTGTGCCAATATCCTCTCTCGTGCTTCTTTAAATCTTTGTTTAGTTCACTGAAAATGTACTCTCTTGTTCACTTGAAATGTACTTCAGCTTTGTATAATGAACCAAGTATGCATTGCAAAATACGCATGCAATACTGTAACATGCAACTTTAAATGACAGTGTTCTAGAAACATTCCTGACTAAAGATTACATTAAAATATCTCTCTTCCCCAGCATAGCATATAAATTAAACCTTCAAAGTTCTTTTATAGGATCTCAGAGAAGCAGCTTTTCATTTTCAATAAGCAAGCAATTCAATAAGCAAGCAATTTCAATTCCAGGCCATCAATCAAGTGTAAATTTGGCAGATCCAAATGCATAGAGAGCCTAATGGAGGATCCTCTGTAAAAGAGAGTTCCCATAAGTTTTTCACAGGTATTCTTACCGGATAAGAGTACCAGGCCTGGGAGTCTAGAAGAGGACAAAATGCTGACAGTGAGGATGACCAAGGCCTCTGATTTTGAGGTCTACCTTTGCTAGAAGTGGGACAGATATAAGATTGTCCAGATGAAAGCAAAAGCATCGATTTATGGAGAAGGTATATAGTTTATATGCTATACAGAACTATTTCCTTTGATGAGGGACATATTAGAAATCTCTGCTCCCTATTTAGAGATACCTTGGATGCTGATGATAACCCAAAAGCCATTGCCACAAACTGAAAGCGAAGGCCTCCTATTGCACATTGGAAGAATTATCAGTGTGATAAGATCTGGTTAGGATGTCCTGAGATCTATCCAGTACACAGTACTCAAGGGACACCTCCTCAACATGAAGGGCGGTTTCCATCCAAAAAGCTGATCTTCCAGACAGATAGGTGGAGTAACAACAGATGGAAACCTCTTGTCTTCTTGGAGATGCCCAAAAACCTTAAACAAAAACTGTTCCTTTGCTTAGGGAAGAACAAGACTCACAGCCATGATGTCTGTTCTGAAGATAGATTTCAGAGGGGTAGCCGTGTTAGTCTGTATCAGTAAGAATAACGAGGAGTTCTTGTGGCACCTTAGAGACTAACAAATATATTTGGGCACAAGCTTTCGTGGGATATAACCCACTTCATCAGATGCATGGAGTGGAAAATACAGTAATCAGGTATAAATATACAGCACATATACTCCCATCTTTTCACGTGTTGTATATTTATACCTGGTTAGTGTATTTTTCCACTCCATGCATCTGATGAAGTGGGTTATATCCCATGAAAGCTTATGCCCAAATAAATTTGTTAATCTCTAAGGTGCCACAAGGACTCCTCGTTGTTTTTGTTCTGAAGATGAATTTGCCAGATTTAGAGACACCTCAAAATCAAAGAATTTGGGGAAAAAAAAAAAAGAGGGAAAAAAATCTGTAAACTTGATTAGGATGCCCTTCTGGATTGCCTCTAGGGCCCATTTGTCAGAAGCAGAATCAACACAGTGTAAGAAGAATTATTTCAGCCTTACTCTTAGGTTGAACCTTGTGGTCTTCCAACGTTGCTACCAAAGGAGGGTTGAGATTGGTGCTATTAGTGATAGTGTGTAAAGTATTTTCTGGCACCTATAAAGACTATAGGACCAGTGTAGTTGTAGCCCTGTCGGTCCCTTATCTCTCTCACCAACCGAAGTTGGTCCAATAAAAGATGTTACCACACCTACTTTGTCCCCAAAAAGGACTGGTGATAAGACCTCCTCTGAATGCAGCTACAAATTAGTGTAAAATAGTTTTTGCAATATTACATTTTATTACAGAAATATATTTAAAAATTGCCTTTTCAATACAGCTGTACCTTTTGACTAGTCTAAACATAAGTGTATTTTTTTAATCTTCATAGAATAGTGAAACTTCAGTATAAAATACAAACCCTGGAGAGATATATAAAGCCAGCAAATGCACTAGAAATACCATGGCCATGTTCAGAGAATTGCCTTACTACTTAGCACTACACAAGGAGTATGTTTTCAGAGTTGTGTTGAGTTTTAGCTACCTGGCTCCTACTGACTTTAATGGGAATCACACAGCTAAAACTCCAGGCACCACTTTGACACTTCTAAGTAATTGTTCAGTCCCCTTAAGAAGGTCACAGAAATATTAAAAACTAAAGTATTCTCCAAAGATCTAAGATTATGTTTAAAAGCTTGTATCAGACTTTATAAAATGATTGGTCAAATCTGTAATACACTCTTAATGGTCTAGCTCCTGGTTTGTTTTCTTTGTAAAATACCTTTGTAACGCTTTATACAAAGAAATTATAAGAATAAAGAATTGCATGGCATGGCATAGAGTGAAGGAATGGGCGTATGGAAGAATAAGAGTTTCCAATAGCTATAGTACGATCTAATTTATGTAGCGTTATGACCAAGTGAAAACAGGATATTATAACTAAAATAGTTTTATAACCCAATTATAATGTTTGATACCAAAACCAAAACAAAACAGTGTAATACCAATATTTCTGTTCCCTCAGCATGATCACTATCCTTTTTCCCTCCCAATATGTACAATTTGACTTAAAAATTCTATATGAAATGTAATTTAGTTGTATGATTTAGTCATTTTTAGTTATCTTAATTTTGTAACTCTAAGACCTACATTTCTTTCTATGAACAATAACACCTGAATTCTCCTTCATGGCCATCTCTCCCGTTAACCCAAACCCAAGTTCATATTTCCTCCATGCCAACAATGATGCAAGTTATTCTCTTACCACAAAGGCATGGCCTGCACCTCCCCGGTAGTAAACAAGTTTTGGAATCCTAACATAGCCATCAAACTCAGCAAATCCAAGTTTTTGCTGAACCTAATAAGGTTTGAAGTGCAGTCTCAGTTCTCAGGATACACTTCCCAGGTATGCAATAGGGAAAGTGTAAAAGCAGTGATGTGGCAAAAACCTGCCAAAATCTGTGTTACAGTTTCTTTAGTTAGTCAAGGGGGAAAGTAGATATGAAGATAATGGACTAGTTGCCCATTTGTTGTTGTTACAGGCGCTGCCGTACTGAAAATCTTCCACTGGCAAATCAGTTTCAAACTGGCGTTACCCACTAACGCAGCAGAGAGTAAAATACTGTATTATAACCATTTTGTTATCAGGTAAAGCTGTGAAAAATGCATATTGAGACTTCCTATTGTTAAAATGTCTACACAGAGCTGATGCACGAGGACTAAAATGTTATTTGTTACCATATAATCTCATGCACAAATCTCAATAAACTATTAATACAAAATAAAATGCTTATGAGAGGCCAACTGTTGGCCCTCCCTAGTACTTTTTCTAAATAGGACTCAATTCTGCAGTTTAAAATCTTTAATAGTTCATTTACATTCTAAATCTTCAACAGCGGAGTTAAAAAAGGCATTAAAAAGTTTAACTTTAGAGCAATCATCTTTTAAGCAGCAAAAACAGTGGCTTTTAGCAGGATGCAAGGACCCCAGCTTATAAAGCGGCGTATGCCTGCACACTGTGCAATGTTACTGCCAGCATGAAAACATACAATGTGTAGTTTACAGATATACAGGCCTTTGCCTGTCCAAAGCACAGCACAGCTTCTCAGCTCACCCATCTGAGGAAACGCAGAATACCTTAAAAAGAAGTATATCAGTACCAGAGATAGATTTGTGGGGTTCCGGTAAAATCTATAAGATTCTCTTCTGAGTACCATATCAGAAAAATTCAACAGATAATATATATATATATATATATCTATATATCACAGATTATTTTTAGTAGGAAACATGAGGCATATATGCTCTTGACAGTTTACTGTAAAACCTTAAATTTCTATTTACAGTTCTATCACTACTGCACATGTCCTCAAACTACAACAAAACTAAACTGAAGTTTTATTCTGCTAAAATCTAAGCACAAACCAAAACACTGGAAAGACATTGTGTAAGTGTTACCATCTTGCCCATGTCACATGAAAAATGATAGTGGCATCATCATCACATTATACGTATCCTAAAACAATATGCGACGATTTTCTTTTTCTTCTTTTTTCTGAGGGTGAGTAGGGGGGAGGGAGGATGGTCCACAGAAAAGGCAAATTGATGCATAATTAACAATTTACTGGTGCAAATTCTTTTACAACTTTTAATTGGTGTTAATTAGATTAGAACTAAATTTTCTTTTCTCTCACCTTTTTAACGTGAATTAATCTTCTCAGCAGCATGTCAAAGTTTCCCCTTTAATTAAACTTTTCAGCTGAGAACTACAGCAGTGCTTAGACACCAAAACGTATTATTTAAGGAACACGAATTGTCCTGTGTTTGTGTATTTGATGTCTCATTCACAGTGTGTAATGTTTAAAAGTCAACTATTGTACATCAGACATTCAATTTTGTAAATGCAATTCTAAGGTTTTAAAAGAGTCCTGAGAATGTGGACGTGGTGCTATCCAGGTGCCATTCAAGATGTTATTATGTAAATTTACAATGGAAAACTAACCCAAAACATCTTATGTGAATTAACTTCTCTGTTTCATACAGTTTCCCAAAAATACTGTTGCTCTTCTAAAATTGTTAACATGCAGAATAAACCACAAAAATACATTTAATATCTTTTATGGGAAGTTGACCTGAAATAAAATTTTATGTAGTTAAAGATTTTTGATAGTTCTTCATCCAACTTTTTTCTCTCTCTACAGGGAGATTGAAACCTGATGTCTACTGCACAAAAAGGCCATAAAATATTTTATATAGAAGTAAAACAGTAGCCATTAAGTTTTGCTATGATGTTTGAGTAGATATGCACCATGAAAACATGATAAAACCACCTTAAATTGATTGTGATCAAATGCAATTACAATGACTTGTCTCAAGTGAATGAGATGTACTAAATACAGTCACAGTCTTTCGCAAAATTACTTCGGGCAAAGTACCAAGAAAATACTATATCCTCCCTAGTTAAGGCAGTTTGCCAGAGAAATTGCAAACATACAAGCTTTAATATCTATGGCCAAAAAGCACTTGGGAATTCATTATGAAGAGGTTAAAAAAAACCTCACTCAAGATAAGATTACTTTTTTTCTTCTGATTATAACAACATCTTGAAGAGCCAAAAATTTAGGGTGTTAAGAACTATTCCCAGAGGAACCATAGAAGGAAGAGCTATAACAATGTTTGTCCCTTCTTCCTCATCCAACATTGGCATTTTATCTCTACAATTAAGTTAGCTGTGAGAAATAGGGGAATTAGTTTTGGGATTCTGCCTAGGAAAATTTAAACAATGGACTTGGCGGATGCAGGGCTTGATCAGTGAAAAATGGGAATGTAGCCTATATTGCTAAAAAAGTCCACCCAGGTTGGAGGAAATGAGGAAGAAGCCTATCAATATAAATTTAAAGACAAAAGCTTTTTGTTGTTGTTTTATGTTTGGTTTTTTGGCTGCTTAAAATGATTGAACTGTTACTTATTCAATGCATTGGTAAAGTTCAGTCATATCAAATACCTGGATTTTGCCAGCAGTAAAGCTGATTAAGAAGCTAACCTCTTGAGTTTCTGAAGTCTTAAAAGGTTCAGAAAAGGAGATTGGTACTCTTCACCTGAAGAGGTTTCAGAGGAACTGTACACAGAGGGTACAACTACACTGGAATAACAGACCCACTGCACAGCCATAGCGGGTCCGCTGACTCAGACTCACGGGGCTCAGGCTGCAGGGCTGAAAATTGCTGTGTAGATGATCAAGCTCAGGGTGGAGCCCAGGGTCTGGGACCCTTCCCCCCATTCAAGGGTTCCAGAGACCAGACTCCAGCCCGAGCCTGAACATCTATGGAACAATTTTACAGCCCTGCAGTCTGAGTCTACTGGCCCAGGCCAGCCGAGGGTATTTAATTGCTGAGAGCCCCAGAAAAATTTATGCTAAAAACCAAAGAGATCGCACTCTAGTGTGAACTGTCTAGCTTTTGAGCACACTGGTTTCCTCACAGGTAAGACTGTCCTAAAGTATGTTAAAAATTCAGAGATAGTAGTACAATTTGCCATATCTAGTCAGCAGTGATAGGAATTTCAAGGTAACCTTTGAATGGATCTTAAAAAGCTTCACTGTATATGGCAGAGTCAAAAAAAAAAAGTGTTGGTTTTCTAAATGCAAATTTTAATATGGTTACAGTATTTGTAGTTAACAAATGAGACATAAAACTGTGGCCCCATTGTCTAAGAAGCTGTGATTATTAATTAAGTTTAAGGGGAATCTAGAAGACACAGATTCTTCTTGTTGCTAACGTGATTTTAATGGTGTTTCATGTAATTAGGTAGCCTTGAATGAGAGAGAGAAAGTGAAATAACAGAGAGCCTTCTAAGGTTCAGAACGAAGTGATAAACCACAGCAGTATCATTCTGACTCATTTACGCATCATCTTGTGAGACTTTATCATTAAATGCCAATTGAGTTGTTACCAAACAGAATTATTCATGAGGAGGAAAAAGCATCCAATTGCCATTTCTAACCAGGACTCCAACAGCCTAAAACAGATGAAGTACCCCCTGTTTGTTTATTACAGACAGGCCTGTCAGTGGCACTAACGTTAAGGGCCTATCATTTCTTCCACTATGAACTCCTATTTTAGGTTTATAACTTGAACGTAAAAATTATCTCCACACGGCAACATGGTACTGAAGTTTGGTATTTTATGTACACTTTCTTCGTAGTACATATTATAGTATAAACTGGGAAAAGGAAAAATATTTATAAATATACAGTTTTCATCTTGTCCAGCATTGTAATATACTAGATACAAACATCAGTTTCACAGAGCGATGAAGCAGATGTAAGGGGACTGTTATCCCCTTACTAACATTCAGAGCTCCCAGTACCAAAAGGGGAAGGGTCGATGGGACTGACAGTCCCCAGGGGCAATGGGGAGAGGCCAATGCTCCAGGTCAGCCTGATTGACAGGGCGGGCAGGCGAATCAGGGAGTCAGGAGGTCAGGGTGAATCCCGTCCTCCTCCGTGTGAGCTGAAGTTGGCTGAGTCAGAGTGAGTGGGGCTGAGCTAAGGAGAGGCCAGAGGTGAGCTGGGCCAGATCTGGAGGGGCCAGAAAAGCAGCCCAGAGACACAGACCTGCCCTGGGGGGAGAAGCTGCAGCCCAGAGACAGACCTGCCCTGGGGGGAGAAGCTGCAGCAGCCCGAGGGGCCAGGGCAGCAGCCCAGGCAGCTGGAGGCAGAGCAGCAGCAGCAGCCGTGCTGAGGCAGAGGAGCTGGAGCTGAGGCAGAGCGGTGGAGCTGGAGCAGTCCGGAGCCGGGTGCGGTGAGCAGCTGGGGAGAGCGAGGGGGAACCCTGGGCAGTGGGCCCAGCGCAGGGAGACGCCTCAGCCAAGGGGCCCTGCAGGCCAGACTTGCAGGGGGATCGTAACCCCGACGGGGCGGGGGCAACGCTGGGAAGAAGGGTCCTGCCACCCAGAGCCTGCGAGCGTGTGGCCACCGCCAGAGCAAGTGTCCAAGCCACAGCGTCCCTGCAGCACAGCCAGGGCCTGAGAAGGAGCCTGGGACTTACACAGGAACAGACTGAACTGCCCTGACATTGCAGAGACACTGTTGGGATGTTCCCTGCCACAGAGCGGGGCGATGTGTTTTCATTAGTCTTTCCCATTTTTCCTTATTCCTGTTACAAATTAATTGTTAATTAAATAATTTGCCTTTGCTTTGAATTGTATGCAGTGATCAGTGGGTCAGGGAAGCATCCTGTTTAGAGAGTACACCCCGGAGTGGGGACACCCTAGCCCCTGACCTAGGTGACCACAGCAAGGTTGGGGGTTGAGCCCCCCAGGAATCCTGGGCCCAGCCTTGTTGGGGTTACGAGGACTCTGCCAGACAGGAGAGTGCAAGGGGAGTCCTCGAGGGCAGGGAGGCCTCTGGGTAAAGCAGGTGGGAGCGAGGACTCAGATCCTTCCGCTAGCCCATTTCACCGGGGTAGTGCAGAGACGAGGAAAGTTCCCCACAATAGCGGGACTATTCCCCCGCTTACACAGACAATAGCCAGACTCCTTTTTCCTGAAAGCCAATACATCTATTCTTCTAAAAAAGCAGAAGCCATTCAATGTTCTCCCAACTTATCATTAAATCATAAAACAAAAACAAATGTTAACCTATTGCCACAAGTTAATATAATTGCTGTAAGAAAGACCTCATAGACTGCATAACAATTAGGAAGGAAAGTCAGAGCTTAGGTGAGGTTAAATTTAACCTAACTTGTAACTCATCACTGCTTCCAAAACTACACTGGACCACATAAGTCCAGAAAACAATTACTTCACGTTAACTTTTGATGCGTCTCATGTTTCAGAGTGGGGATTTTTGTCTTTAAAGTTAGATCTAAAGTATTCATTCTCAACATTCTTCAGTTTGCAATAGTTAAGGAGGCCCTGAAGATTTCCATTTCACTGAACGTATCTCCTGGCTGCTACTACTTCTCCAGCAAATATTTATGAAGTTCATGATATTTTAAAATCTGCAGTGATCTCTCTCTCTCACACACACTCCACAGCTCTCACCCACCACCACTCTCCAACCCAACCCAAATGACCTGATCATTAGGAATTTTACATTGAAGGAGATGTGCAATATGGTAAACTTTATACCAAACTGGCTGTTGTAATTATAGTGATGCCATATCAGAAGCCCTAGAAGATTCCCAGTGCTAGAAATATTAGCATAGATCAGCATGATGAGTTTAAGTTTCATTCTGGACAGTTGAAATGGTGATAAAAATATCACTCAGAGTACTCAGAGCCCCTGTCAATGACCCCCAGTAGCAATTCTGTTTTACGACAGCATTGCCCATCTCTGGATCTTGTGCTCTGTCTCCACATAAAAGCTTGATCCAGTGAAATTGTAAACTGCTGCAGGCAACAATATTCACAGATTAATTTGGTTATTAAATAAATGGAAAAGAAATCAATGCACCATTCCATGGTATGTGACGACTGGAGATTTCTGCAAGATTTTCACTCATGTTAAACAATGGAAAATGTGACTGCATGGAAACATAAAATCTGAACAAGTCTTACAATTCCAAAATGTTTTTTTTCCTCCATCATTAGAGTTTGACTATCCCACTCTTGGCATTTTGTTTGTGTCATGAAAGCAGTAAGTTTCCATTTTAAAAGAGGTTTTCTGCCTATCGGTTTCTGTTGACTGTTTGCCTATCAGCACCTAACTTCTCTATCCTGTTCCATACAGATTACATAAAAGAAATAAAATAGTGGATTTTGTTAAATGCCTACAATTGGCCCCAAAAGGAAATAAAGGTAATGGGTGTAAATTTAGTGCTAACTTTCCGTTCAAACCTAGGTAGAATTTCTTAAAGTATTCTAAGGAACCATAAAATTCAACTAAAAATTAAGGAATGCCAACCTCATTTTTCAGGTAAGTCCAAATCATCTTGGCCAACCTGACTGTTTTTATTCCAAATAAACCTCGTCACCAAGCTATTCATATGAGTGCACATCACCAGTGGAACCCATCCCAGAACCATCTGGAAGAGATATAACAATTCTGAAGAACGTATTCATTTAAACTGTGGCAATGCAACCTGACCAAACCAGAGGGAGGTCTACTCGTCTAAGCAAATAAGTACCCAGCATTGCTTCATTGATTGAATGTTAACTCAAAATAGATCCCTACAGTCAGCAGGTACCAAAATTTTTACTTTTCCTGAGACACAATTTAAACCTTCATTGATAAACACCTCCTTAGAGACTTTATATGAAAAGGAAAGTACCATAGATTGATTCAAATTTACTTTGTCACCAGAGATTCTTAGGCTTCCTGCCTCATATGAGGTAAGGTTATTTCAGCCTCAGTTAGGAACAATAGTATATCATCTGCGAAAAGCAATATCTTTTGACTGAGCTTGGATACAGTGAGATCTTTAACATTACTGGCTGTTTTTATTTGTGGGATAACAGCTGGATTATGAATGTGTAAAGCAGGGGTGATATAGATCACACTACTGAGTGCCCCTCAACCATGGAAAGGAATTAGACATATACCTATTGGCGTTACCATTCTCGTGTTACAAGTGCAGTACAGTTTCTTCACAAAGTACAGGAGAGCCCTGAAATTCTAGAGTGATTTCAGGTTCAAAAGAGAAAGCTCCAACTCGTCTGGTCAAACACTTTCTCTATATTTAATTATTCCAAAGCTGCATCAAACTTTGTTTAACTTAGAAAAAGAAAGAATATTCCCTCAGGTGATTCTCTTCACCGTATTTGCTTCTAATTAACCTGAACTGGTCTAGCTAATATGGACAGCAGCATTTCAAGCCTATTGACCACATATGTTGATATCTGCATTAAAGCCAAAGAAAACATGGGCCATCACTTCCTTCCCCTTTTCCCCCCACAATGACGGATAGAAATCAGTCCACTATGAGTGTGCCAATCCATGCAGAGGCCAAATTCCAGAATAAAACAATTAAAAGCTTCCAATGAAATAAGAAGCATGATTAATTTAAAATTATAAAATGAGTAGGAACCCATGTCTTGTCCCAAGCATTCATGATGTTTAAATGGTCTCCTTCTAGACCACACAGGAATAGGCTCATCGAGTAAGAGCTGGCTCTCTGACAGCTCTGCTACCTCTAATTAATTGTCCACTACCATGTCAGACACATCACTATTGTCCAAACATAAAACAGAGAAACATTCTTCAAAGGCAACATTGATACCTGCCAAATAACCAGTTTGTCTCTCTGCTGTCATCTAATCTCTACAAGTGGAAGACTTGGTGAAATTTAAACTTGTAAGGCAGTAGGCAAAAGCCTTCATCGTAAGCTTCAAGATATTATCATGCACCAAAATGCACCTCCTAAAAAATTCTGTTTTATGTATAGAAACCATTAGCTAAGCCCACCATTTTTCTAGAATGCAGTGTAAGTATTTGAAGATCCAAGTTGCCGACACTCCACCTCTAGCTGAGATATCTTCCAGAGAGTCCTTCTTCACCTGCTTAGCCTTTATTTAGCTAGCTTCTATAAATACAATTATTTTAAGCGTATCTAAGTAAGTTACTGTAGCACAAGCATATCTGGACAGTAATTAATCACAAATAGCTCAGTGTGTTTGGGTATAAAATCAAAAACGTAGGGTTGTTAAAAAACGACAGATTTAAGCGCCATCTGGGCTCTCTGGTCACAGTGGCGCCAATTCCAAAGAAAGGCTTAACGGTGCATGATCCGAGAATCCCATCTGTTTTATCTAAAATGAATCAGTCTAACAGTTTGGCCATTTTTCTGTTACAGGACTGCAAAAATAAATAAATAACCCCGCTTCCTTATTTAAGAGGTTTTCCCCAATTTCCAAAAATTCAAAGCCAACTGGTAATTTTTTAAAATTAAATTTGGTATTGGTCCAAAATGCATGTTAGGGTTTCTTCTTATTATTATTTTTTAGTTTAACATTTAAAGTGCCTAATGTGTATGCACAGTATTCTTTTAGATAGCATTTTCTAGTTTGCATTTTCTAGTATCCATTGCAATAGCTCCCTAATATGGCTAGCTAAAACAGAGTGATATTAAAGGATCTATTTAATGTAATCAGACTATGAGATTGATACAATACCTCTGAACAGCTCTGGTGGGGCCAAAATACATACTTAGAACTTAACAAGGCATTGCAACCTTCAAGTTCCACACCAGGACGCCACTGGCTTACACCAATTCCTTTTCAGCACCATCTGGATGGAAGATCATGAATTCTTTGCGTTTGTATGTGTGCCCATGTTGTTACCTCACACCTATTTCTAACTCTCAAGGTTAAAAGGCAGTTTGCTTCGCTCCAAGGAAAATCAACTGTAACTATTTAACAGCTTTCACTTCCAATTTAAGTTGCCTTAAATAAAAGCTTATTTGGCATACGGTTAAGTAGAATATAGCAAAACTAAACTAAGATAGCAAGGCTTTAAGCTTAATTATACAGAATGTTGGTAAAGTCATTACATATTATTCAAGTCTCTGTCACTCAGCCTGACCAAGTGCTACATTGTCAGCTAGACTTCAACTATGTGTCTTGTGATGTCTAAATGAGTCTTGATTAAGAAAGATGTGTCTCTCTCAAGGTCCAGGAAGTCTGTCTGTGCCAAGGTGGCTCTTTTTGCTCAATAGGAAAACCAAATTTTGTTCTCCCAAAAATCTCATTTGCTCCCCACGTCTGATATCCAAGGAGGCCGGTTTCTCATTATGGGCGTGATCCAAAATACACGGACTTCAACAGGCCTTATATATAAGGTCTTATGTGACCTTCCCAAACAAGTCTGTGTCTGCCTCATCCTTTGTTCCGGCCAACAGGTATGGACAATAAGCAATATCTTCTCTTTTTGCCCTTTCCAAGACCTGCTTCCAAAGCATTCAACTCAATTAATCTGAGATGGGCCTTTGCTCCCCTTACAATACCCACTTTCCATAACTGGAAATAGCAGTATGGGCATATTAGCTGAGAATATTTGGGGAACTTGGGTTACTCATTACTTAGGTTACTCATGAAAAAATTCCATAAATATTCAAAAATGTAAGCAAAAATCCTATTTCAACTATAGCTAGGCACATTTAGGCCCTGATTCATAAACATGTTAAATAATAATAAAAATAATAAATAAAGGCATTCCAGAAAGTAGTGCTTACTCTCATGCTTAACTTCAGCTTCAGTGGGACTCCTCATTGTGTGTAAAGTTAAGCATGTGTGTAAGCCTTTAAGATATCAGGGCCTATGGTTCTTTTGGATTTAACGTGCTCTGATAATTCAGTTATGTTTTGTTTTTAAAGTACTAATGTACATTTCTATTTCTTAACTTTTATGGTTTAACTTGAGGGATTTGTTTTCTTGCAACACGCTCATGCAACTTCAACAATATTAATGGGGGTTATTTGTGTACCAAGAGATTAATAAATTATTTAATGATATTATACACAAGTTTATATATAAAATTATCAGATGCTAAAAAATATAGACCATGCTATGCTTATCCAACAGTATAAACTTTAATATAGGCTTCCGTACTCTTAAAACTTAAAAAAGAAATTGAAAGGAAAAGGAAAAAAGAAATTCAGTTCCCTCTTATTTTTTTTCAGTAAATAACTAATAGGAATGGTAACCCTGTATAATTAGAATGGTTAAAGCACATTAAACTCCCATTGAGTCCCCTTGCAGTAGGTTCTCAACTGCTCAAATGATCAGGCTCAATGACCCAATACGGAATTTTTTGAATCAATTAAAAATTTTTCATTGGTTGCAATGGAAGCAGGACAGAGCCCTAACATTTTTTTGCCACCTTCGCTCACACCAAATAGTAATGTCTGTGTAAGTATTCCCATTTAAATCAATGGGACCACTTGCAGACTAAGGTTTTGTTTAATGTGAGTAAGGGTGGCAAAAGCTAGCTCTTAATGTTTGTAAAATCCTTTGAGACCTCCACTGGAAAGTAAAATAGAAATGCAAAGTATTATTGTAATACAGAGTTTTCATGAAAACGAGACAATCTCTTAACAAGTTTAAATCCCATTTCTGGTTCTCACTACAACTGTCCCTTTATTAGTAAAAAATCATTTAAAAAAAAGGACTTGAGATCTAGTTAGTAACTAACTATTCACTCTGCAGAAGTGTACCAGAGATAACCAAAAACAATGCACCTCTCAATACCAAAAGATTCATACCAAACACGCAATGCACATTTTTATCATACATAATAGTATTGTACACAATTAGTCTGTCATCTTTTATAGTCTTAAACTGAAGGAGACATTTTAGTTCCATTTTAGAGTATTCTCCAGCTATTATACCACTTCATTTTGTAAAATCTAAATATGTATATAACATTCACATTTTACTTTGTAGTAGGTTAAATGGATATTCTATTACATTTTATATTTCCATTACATAATATTGAAATATGCCTGTACATACCCTAAAATAAAGCACTTCTTAATCCAGCACCAGCATTATTAAGGGATATTTACCTATGAATTAGATATTGCATGTTCCTTGTATAAAACTGATATAAAAATAACCTGAGTGTTATAGTCCTGATGAGTTGAAGGAATAACAAGTTGTACTTAATCTTATTAATTAGACATCTCTTTAAGGACCTGGTCATATTAGGGGCTGAACATGCTCAACAACTCTAACTTCAGTGGGAGTGGAGAATGTCCAGCACCTGTCAGGATGATCCCTAAATACATGGACATCGTGTACAGGCTTCTTTCATTAGTTTGTATTTTACAACAAAAAAAAAAAATCTTTTGATTTAAAATGTTATCTTCTACCACAAAGACAGAGACATGTAGCATAGTTATGAAAAAACATTTAAAAGCCTGTGCATAACTATTTCAGAAGATGAAAATAAATAAATAATCACAAGTAAATGTATTTAACCCTACATATAATGCAGATGAAACCATCTTGCTGGACACAGCCTGGCTGTATGGGGACACAGGAAGGGCATAAAACAAACTGTTTGGCATAATAGTAGAAGTTATCTATTTGTACCACTTATACCTTGCAAAATGGAGAGGGTATGTGAAAAAAAGAAAAGTTTAAATTATATTTAGATCAGTACAGGAGATAAATGCGCACACAATGATATCTGGTCATGACACGTTTCAGGCTGACAGTACAAAACACAATTAAACTGCAAAGCACAGTGGAGTTTATGATATTTAAAAGGCTCTTAAACTAGAAGTAAAACATCCCTCTACCTAAAATAAAACAAACAAATAACATTTGGCTGGCTCTTCTCTTCCTGATGGTTAGAGGAGACACATGGGAACATGATGGTCCAAATTCAGGGAGCTTCATCTGTGTATGTGAACAAAAGGAAAGGGGTAGTTCAGCAGGGCACAACTGTTTTAAGTTACTTCAAAACCCACAGAGTTCACGCTATGCTGATCCTTCACAGACAAAACAGTTGGTCTGGATAGAGAGGCTGGTCAGCACACAGACTATCAGAATTCATTCTCAGATACTGCTGCTTTTAGAGTATTAATGTACATGTATCTGTGTCAAAACCAAAAACAAACCAGGCCTGAATTTGTCCTGATGTTCTGGAATATTGTAAGTCATAATGATCATCACCAGCCAAAATAGAAATCACAGTCAGAGCCTACTGTTCTCCACATGAAATGCTAGTGTATTTCTCAATGGAGGTGGGGGCACTATGCTATTTCTTAATCTTTTTAGTGTCCTGACAAATGCAATCCCTCTCACATCATCCATTTCTAACAGTTTTTTTGTGTATCATGACATACAGTATCTGGCATGTCTCTAATTTCACATAACTATCCATCCATCCAATTGACATGCTGAAAGGATGGCAATAAACTCTGTAGATGGGTAATGTGTCTGCCCACAGGATGATGAAGAGCTAAGGTTTGCTAGCAAGTTTGTAGCCCACAGGGAATTCTGCAGGTGGGAAGCCATTACATGCCATTATTGCTGTGGTGCAATAGCCACAGAGCCACAGAAAATAACCCTACCCGACAGCCAGCTTTCAAAGACAGTGACTGAAAAACATTTTTACAACTATGTGCACATAACACGAAGCTATTTATAAATAAATGAGACACTCTAGCTCTACATGCAAAAGTTAGACACTGAAGAATCAGTGAATGCATATATATGCAGCTCTCAAGGTAGCAGAGAGTTGAGATTTTTTTTTCTTTTTCCTAATAACTAGTTAATACCTCATACCTCTTTTGTATAGATTAATGTGATTATTTTGATAATGGCTAGCCTTAATGTGAATCTTACCTCTAGAATTTGACAGCAATAATGGTTTTATTTTTATATATGCTTATATTTGGAAAAGTTTTTATGCATTAATGTTACTTCCATATAATGTACCAACAGCATGTCCAGCTGAACTGTCATATTTCTTTAATTTAAACACACACACATTAAAAGTATCATTTCCCAGGAAAGAATTTTAAACATTCTTGAAAGAACGTTTTATTTTGCAAAATATTCACAGCACTTTATCTAGAAAAAGCAACCAAGTTCCTTAATGCGATGCAGTTACAGAACACGTTTATAAATATTTTCAACATTTGCTATACAGTTAAATAATTTATTACACTAATAAATATGATTACGTGGTTAGAGAATAAGACTGTGTGTCAGGACTCTGGTGATGTATTCTAGCTCTGCCACTGACTTGCAGTATGACCGTGGGCAAGTTACAACATCCCTGTGCCTGACAGTTTTCTTATCTACAGAATGGGCATAATAATACTTCTCTATCTTACAGAGTGTTATTTGGCTCAGTTAGGAATTGTAAAGGGCTTTGAGATTATTGAATGGAAGCTGGTATAGAAGTGGAAAATATAATAAACATCTTGTATTAGCTATGAGAAATAGTTTCCTCACTTGTGACACCACTACACTTTAAATACATGTCCTAAGAGAATTAATCCAGGGTTACTCTAGTCATACCAAACAAAAATTAAGATTTAATTGAACAGTTAGTTTTAGACAGAAACCGCCATTCTTTGACAGGTGACATTTCTGAGGAGTTCAGCAAGGATTGCATAAAGTAAATCCAAGAGAGTCAAAAATAAAATAGAAGTCTTTTCCCTAGCACCGAGTCTAAATATGGTAAACACTCAAGCCTAACAATAGCTGACAATTTTCTTATTTTTAAAAATCAAAAGCAATTAAATTCAGAAATATTTCTGAGTGATCTAAAATCAGTTGTAAAATTCTAATCAAAGTTATCTACATAAAGTCAGATTCAATACTATTTAAGTGATAAATCTTTACAAAACAGCAGAATTACAAAAGTCACAAAGATAAATAGAAATCTAAACTAAAGTACATCTTAAATAAACAAAAGCTTTTGTTGTTGCACTGAAAGGACCATAAAAGTAAGCTACAACATAGGAAAAGCCTTTTAAACTGACAAAATGGCAAGCCAGAGGTCAGAGAGCCAAGCAGGTCAAGAAAGCCCTTCTTCCAAATTTGAGGATCATTCTTCTATCTAGCTGTGCCTGGATTGGTCTAATGATAAATTCCACATTAGCTCCTCCCCTCAGATGGAGCAGAAACACTTGAACTGCCTTCTGTCTCAACAAAACTTTAGTTTGCTGATTGGACATGAAACAAAGGAAAGCCAGCAGGGTACAATTTATAAGGGGACAGAGTAGCCTGACATGCTATTGTGCTCTAGAAGTATCCACAAGCTGTTAATTCCATTTTAACATTGTTAATAAGACTGTTAACACATCTGACTTTGTTTAGAGACCTTAAAAACATCAACAAACTATTGAAAGACCCACCAGAAGTAAAATATGATCTATTCAGGTCGCATCTCACACCAAAATATTATACTTTCCTTTCCTTAAATCTTAAAACATGACAAAATATCCATGAGATTTAGATGCACGAGTCTAAACGTATCTCGTTTAACATGTTAGACTATTTAGCTAAACATATTTTCCAGACCAAATTTGGCTACTTGTGTTTGAAACTACTATACATTTTTTAAAAGCAAACAAAATAAAACTGGAATTCCCCTTACCCACACCTCTTTCTCCCTTCTTCCCTCCCTCCTCCCCCTACCCCATGCACACACACAAACAAATGTGCAGATTTAATCAGTGTGGAATGTTTTAAATGAATAATTGGGTCTGACAGATTTATTGCAGTTAATTTTGCAATAGAATGGAAAAATGTTTGGATCTCAGCCTTTAAAGTATTAGGAAAACAATTAATCCATCACATAACGGAAATTCTTTTATCACACCCTCATGTCCAATTAAATAATGTCAAGTAATTTTATGTATTAGAATACTAAAATTTAGGCTCAAAATATTAGGGAAATAAGATTTAATTTTTCAGAATTTTTTAAATTTGTAATTGTGATTAAGATCAGATTCTCTGGTGGGAGGTGTTTTTTTTAAACAAATAACAAAAACTAATATTACTTAAAAACCTTGATTTCCCTTCCTCCCCCAGTTTTTCATGTCAAGAATATTTTAGTAACAGAGCAATTGCTGGGAAAATCTAAAGCACAATCATCAATGTACAACTATGGAAAACATTTTAAATAAGAATAAAATAAACATTTTAATTTTTGCAAAATACACGTTCTGTACTTACTCAGAAATAACTTACTTCCACTGAGTACGGACTGCACAATTTATGAACAAGTGATAGCAAACTTTTGAGATTTCAAGTAGTACAGTTTCATTTGTCTTTTTTTCATAGTTGAGGATTACTAACATCTGTAAAATTGTTTAATGTAACACCCTATCTCCTATTTTTAAAACGTCCTTTTTTTAAAAAAAAGTTGCAAAACAAAGAACTTTTCCAAAATAACAAAACCAACAACATACAAATGCACTGAAATTTGACACTTGGCAAATTCATGCATTTCAGATGTTGTATAAGACTTTTTGTTTCTTAAACATGTTACAGTAGAGTTCAATAAATGTTGGTCAAATATTTTTGCCAGTGTTTTTAAAAGACTTGAGACTGAAAATGCAGTGTGCATTTTATGGCTTCATAAACAAAAATAAAATGTAATCATATTCTCAAAAGGGGGTGAAAATTTAATAGTTTAAAGGGAGTATTCTGCTATTTTCACTCCTACCAGTTTTGATATTCCTGAGGGAGGCAAGGGGGAGATATATAACAGACAAAAGGGGACCATTAACATGTGAGACTATAGGAATATAACATTAAGTGTTATAAAAGAGCAACTACAATATCTAATGAAACATCCTCCTTCAACAGATCAAATGGCAAAACCAAAAAAACCCCTTAAACCACATTTAATGGTAGTTAACACTGTAATTCCGTATAGCCAGTTTCATTAGAGCATCACCATAATAACACATGCAAAAATAGCGATTGCTGCAGTAATCTTGAATGGTAGACGTAAGAGGAATCATATTTGGATACCACTGTTCACTCTGTATTCCCAAATACAATGTGGTTCTTGTTTTACTGGCTTTTTACAATCTTATGTTCTAGATATGCACATTTCAACTAAGTATTTCAGTTGCCATAACAACATCACAAATTTGTTTTCTGAATCCTTTTTAACAAAATCATTTTGGAACACTAATGCTACGATAGCCAGTACACTCTCTCAATATATTCAGTTCACCTTTTTCTAAAGGAGTCTATTTGTTTCTGTTTCCCTAAGAAGCTCATAATCTGAAAATAATGTAACCACCTCCCCCTTTCCAGTGCTGGAAATAGTTCTGTTATAAATAGCTTTCCTGTGGTCTTCAGATCATGTTTTTAAAATAAATAATTCATCTATAGTGGCCAGTGGTCACTCTTTTAATGCTTACAAAAAGGAAAAAAAGTACTGCACATGTAACCTATTATATGAAATACAGTGAAGTTCTATGCATTCAATTGCAAAGCGCTCAGAAACATTTTCAAAAATTTACCAAAAATTACTTAGCTGGTTTAATCCTACAGATTTCTTCTATTCGCTCACTTTTGCAATTCATATTTATTATGAAAATCAATTTTATACTGTAATTTTTAAGAAGTCTCGTGTGATTACTGTCATATCATAAGAAATAGAAACACTGGCACTTTAAATACATTGCATTCACTACCACCAACAAACAACAAAACAATGGACAACAGGATGTGACTAACAAATGCTGGGGGAAAAGTCAAGCTGTGCTTTTAGCATATGCAGTGAAACAGAAGACACTTTTTTTCCTACTTAACATATCTATGCATTTCAATAAGTTCAGAAGAAACTCTGAATTGCTTTCAAAAGTTGCAAATTGCTGTGAATACACTGCAAAGTGGCACTATGGGAACATGACCATTCCATAATTTTGGAAGATGTTAAGAATAAATATTTTTTTAAAAAACAGAAGAGGAAATATCTTGATTCTAGCAGTTAAATATTCCTGAACTAGCAATATATCTTAAAGGAAAATGATATAGGCAAACGATATAGAAAAAAAAGACTGAACAGCCATTTATAGCCTCCTCAATTGATGGTCAAAGCCAGTTAATGTTATGAGATGATGTCATTCAGAAGAAATATATAGCTGAATGGAAATATTTGTTACCTCTATTAGAGATAATACACACACACTTCCAGAGTGGCTGCATTTAAAAAGATGTATATTTTGCTTTTACCATTTGTGACTTTTCATATAACTAAAACGGGATTATCACAATGTTTAAAAAGTTAAACTGAGCCAAGTTTTTAAAGGGACTCACCATATACATGTTGTTTAGATATCTATATCAGAAATATTTCTTTTTAAACTATGGAAGGGGGGCAGAGAGCAGGATAGAATTTTTCACCCTGAATAGAAAATTAAGCAACTGCAACATCAAAAGGAAATCTTGATTCATTTTACCTGAAAAATTAATAGACTTGCAACTCTACTATTATAGATTCAAGGCATTAAAAACAGAGGCTGTGGTGACACCCACTGTTCCAGGAACAAAATGCAGCTGTGTTTTTTGTTTCTTTAAAAATCATCAGCTGTGCCTTTACAGAGGATTTTGTCCCCATCCTAATATTCACCCCAGAACCCCTTATTTCTTTCTCTTTACATGTCTTTCTATCTATATCACCACCCACTGGCCACAAAGCAAGATTACCATGTTACAGTAAACTCCTCTATACAGCAGGGCAAACTCACTGTTCCTATGGGGGAGGGGAAAGCAAGACAGAGGAAAGACATCAGCTTAGCATTCCTCAGTTGCTTTAGATCTTTACAATTGTTTTTTTTCCCCCCTTCCCTCCTGGAATGAGGAGGGAAGCAATCACTTCAAAGAGGAAACTTTCTGCTTGGTGCAGAGACTGAGTTGTTGTCTCACTGTTGTCAATATTACTATTATTATTATTTTAAAATCCTATCATTCTTTTTGTCAGCTTGCTAATGAAGCTGTTATTGAGGAAAACTAGGAGGCAATGCATGGTGAGGGAGGCGTGTGCACACCAGCAGCTCCCTTTCCAATTTGTTCCCTCTGAAGAAAAGGAAAATATCTATGACAAAAAAATTACAGTAGGCAGTCTTCTTGCTTTCTCAATTAGCATTCCCCACCCTGTGGCTTGTATGTGTTATGGAATTCTGGGGTGCATCTATTCAGTCACAGGATAACATTCTGCAGTAATCGATCATCTTCCATCTGAAAATTTCAAAGCACCATGCAAACGTTAATTAACTTATCCTTAGCACCCCTGCAACGTAGGGAAATAGCCCCATTTTACTGATGCAGAACTGACGCACAGAGAAGTTGGTGACTCACCCAAGATCACACAGAAAGTCTATGGCAGAGTGAGGAATAAAATGTTAATCTCCTGACTCCTTGCCATGTGCTTTAAACACAAAAACAGCCATACTTTCTTTTTGCTCACCTTTCTTTCATTGTTTGTGGAGACAATAAACAGTATACCCTTCCAGTACAAAACACAAGGCACAGAGAGGAACCAATAAAGGAATGAATTCCTCATCCCTTATATTCATCCTAGAGATAGATGACAGTAATGCAACTCATGGTCACAAACATGCTTATTTTATATTGTGTATTTTAGACAAACTGTATTCCAAAATGCTTTACAATACAATTAAAGAATTAAATAACATCAGGAGAGAGAAAATAACAGAAACAGGCAAGGGGACATAGCTGTTCAGGTCAGATTTGAAAACAGATGAGTCAGTTTGGCAGAGAGACACTAGAAGGATGTCCCTGATAGTAAGAGCTGCAAAGGAAAAGGTTCCTGCACCAATAATAGCCAGACTGTATGGAGAGACAAAAAAGAGACAAACATTAGATGAACTGAGAGAGTATGGAGGAGACTCCAGACAGGAGGCCAGATTTTCAAAGGTTTTTAGATGTCTAAAGATGCAGATAGGCACCTAGTAAGATTTTCAGAGGCTAAGCAGGTTACTCACTTAAGTCCCATTGAAATCAATCCTAACCTACTTAGGTGCTTTTGACAGTCTCACAAAGTGCCTAACTGCACCTATAGGCACCTAAATACCTTCAAGAATCTGGCCTATGATTCCTGAATTAGGTTGTTGTAACCCTAGGGAGAGTTTTAAGAACAAGGAGCAATATTACCAACCTCAAGAGATCAAACATCATGACTTAAGCCCCCAAAAATTATGAAATTGGGTTAAAATAGTGAGATTTTAAAAACAACAATGCTGGGATTGTTTAGAATTCATGTTTTCAAGCTTCTCTCTTCAGCCAGGAGGGCTAGTTTCTTTCTTTTTTAAAATCGAAGTTGAGATTCTCATGTAATAACCTGATTCTAGTTACTCGGGTTTTAAGAAAAAAAATTGGGAGACTCATGATAAACTCACGAGAGGGGGACAATTTTGAATTGGATTATGAAATGAATATCAAGTATCAGAGGGGTAGCCGTGTTAGTGTGGATCTGTAGAAGCGACAAAGAGTTCTGTGGCACCTTATAGACTAACAGACGTATTGGAGCATAGGTATCAGAGGGGTAGCCGTGTTAGTCTGGATTTGTAGAAGCGACAAAGGGTCCTGTGGCACCTTATAGACTAACAGAGGTATTGGAGCATAAGCTTTCGTGGGTGAATACCCACTTCTTCAGATGCATCAATGAATATGCAGCCAGTAGAGTTTGTGTGAAGGTGAGGCTAATGTGGTCACATTTCACTGCATGTGCTAGAGAAGACGGGACAACAGAAACATGCCAACCAGCGGTTCTGCCGCAGTGCTCGTATGTAATGAGATTTGAATAAAGACACTGAACAATATACTTCTACGAATGGAAAGTGCTTTGAGATACTTCAGGAAAGAACACTAAATATAATTAATACATTCACAACTACAATAATAATTATGCTGTGTAAGGTATTTCTTCTTGAGTCAAGGCTGGCTTTTTTAGGACTACTTTGTCAATTTGAGTTTTCTCCATAGGTTTACATACTCTCCATTTAATTTATTTAGGACATGGTTAGGAAAATAGTATTGCTAACCAAGTGCCAAACTATTTTATAAAACTCACTTTTAACAAAGGCTATATAGCAGATATCTCAAATCATTCCTATGAACTTCAAACTCTGCAGAATAAAACTTCAGTAAGCTATGGTGTAAAGTCAGAGAGAGTTTCTGAAAGATCCATCAAAAGACAATATTTGTAAAGAATTTGAACATTAGCAGCCAAACTGACACAGCAAAACCATTGTATTTTTCACCAGTTTTGTTTTGCTATATACAGCTGTGTTTTCACAGATGCAAAGCCATGTGTCTTCAGCAAAAGGTCTACTCTTCCCTTCAGATGTGAATGAAGATCAAAGGTTCAAACACAGAAATACAAGATCCTTTTCCCTTTGGAACATGTTTTTATTTTTTTGCAGTGGCTGCAAACCAGAATTTCCATCTGCTGTCCTTATGCAGTGCACAGGTTAACCTTAACAGTAGGGTTTGCAATGTTGTTATCTCAGCTAAGAAGTGCAGAGATGAATCACTTTTGCATGTATGCTCTGAACATCGCACCAAGAAGCAGAAGTAGAACTGCATCAGATAATAATCAGATTAATCTTCATGGAACATGGCTGAAACAGAGACTCTCTCACTTAGTCTTGGTACAACGTAACACTAAATTACATAAAATATACATTTCCTTTCATATTATGCAGATCTTGTGAAAGAAGGATATGTCAGCTATGATCCCATATCAAATTATTGGGCTAAATTTTCTATTGGTGTAAACTGGCAAAGCTTCTTTGAGGGAAATGGAGTTGCATCACTTTATTCCAACAGAGAATTTGGCCCATTGTTTCCAGACTGTATTTTGATATGCTCTCTCTTGCTCCCTCAGTGTATTTTCTCAGATATTCTCTATCCATTTCTGCATTGCTAGTGATAAAAAAATGCAATAACATTCATTTTTTTTATCAAGTTAACTGCTACTATTTGCATGATCTAATTATGGACAATTTATTTACATTTAATGAAGAATTTAAAAAAATACAGCATCTATGCCAGTTATTGCTTGTACAATAATATTGATCTCTTGCAAAAAAAATAGGGCTGTTTTAATTGTAAAACTAATATAAACCAACCAGTACCTATATATTTATTTAAAGAGATGCTTTTTTGTTTTGTAATTGTAGTTACTTACAAAATATACATTGTAGGATTATGTCTGGATATTAGGGATGGAGTAATATGCTCAGCTAAAAGACAGCTGGTAAGTACTGTTTGGGCTCTTGACCAGCTCTGCCGATTGTGAAAAAAGAGCCAAGTATTACATACACTTTGGTAAAGCAGTGTTATTCAGCACACAAATACATTTAAAGGTGGTGCTGGTGTGTGTGGGGGGGAGCTTTTTGTCTTTCAGCCCCACCCCTTTTCCTTTATTGTCAACGTGCTAATGTCAGAATAGAAGAAAAGTGCCCATTTGCCCCTGTCAATTACTTTACAAATGCATAAATTGCCATGTAAATCTTTATTTTGGCTAACGATAAAGTATGTTATATCAACCAAATGAGAGGATTTAAAAATATTTTGTTATTTTTTGCATTTAGTTTCCTCAAGGCCACTAAATATAAAAATCAGTGCAGAGTTATCATTAGTGATCAAAAGCATCAAAGCTTTCGCTAGAACCATGTGAAAATTTCCAACAGTACTGCATTACCTCTACATATTAGACCTTGTTTTAATAGTAAGGTATGATTGCCATCTAGTGGCCAGCTAAAAATGACATTTATGCTTTTTATGCACCATTTATTCTGCTTTAAGAATTTTTTAAAAACCACACAATTGTCAGTTTTGATTCATGAACAGGAAATGCATATGGATCAACAACAAAGAATTAATATTAGAACTGTGGACTATTTTCAGTTTTACAATGGATATTTCACAAATTTGTGCCTTTTACAATCTGTGGAGCTTCTGTTAACATTTAAGGGTTTCCGGTTTCAACAATTTTAGTGCAAACTTTTGCTGTGCATTAGAGCTCTATCCCTGATTTCTTGGAATTCATCACATGGTTTAAGTCATGTTATTACTTCTGGTTCCCCAGTTGGCTGAAAAGTCCTTATGTGCTCCGAAGGATACACAGAAGTCATTTTTACTCTAGGAAAGGTTATCGCAAACTGCTTTCTGCAAGATAGGCAGAAAAAACATTGGGGCAGATCCTCAGCTGATGTCAAACGGAGTAGCTTTATTGGCTTCAGTGAGTTTACACTAGCTGAGGATCTGACCTATTGAGTCTGTTTTGATTTTCCTCACTTTCTTCCCAAAGTAAAACAGCCTTGGAACTCATTATTAATATGCCCAAGGACAGTCTTTTACTAAATTTTTTGAAAACCCATAACTCTCTCTCTGAATTAGAATATTTGCAATTTTAAATAGGAGAAACATGCATACTTTTGAGGCCTACACTCCACCCTACACCCCAAATTATTCACCCAGAAAATTATTTTATTTTCCTCTATTTGACCTCTTCCAATTTCATATTTCCTCATCACATTTTGGTATTCCTAAGGGCACCCTCTGAGAATCTGTTCTCTTCTGTCTGTGCCGTTATGACAGGTGGTTACATTGTGTTTTTAAAAGCAGACACCCATGTTACAGGTGGTGCAGAGGCATATTTCCCTATTGGGAGCATCTGAATGCATTGTGCTTAGCTCAGGCACAATGGCTTCTAGAGTCCTAGGCTGTGCCACTCTTCACACACGTGGAATACACTCTGCCTTGCACAGGATCAGTTTCACTGGCCAGTGAGGAAGTGGAGGAGAGGCCAGCGAGCCATTTCTCCTCTATCCTGTCCATGTTACATAGACTAGTATGGAATTAAAGGACCAGATTGTGTCTATCAATGACACAAATGAAGAGAAGGCTCCAAGCATCCTCTCTCACAGTTTTGTTCCCCCTGACATATAGCCCAGCCTCTAAACCTGTTTTATGTAACTGAGGCCTGACTCAACCAGTTAAGTTTAGGCTACTGCCTTTTTAATACCCTCTCTCTTGACTATACAGTCAGTGAACTGAATGTATTTCAATTTCTTTGAATGACGCCTGCATTCTTAATTCTCCCCTGCTAGCCAGGAAACTGGACTCTATTTCAGTCTATTTGATATTCTAATTAAATCTCACTATTTGTTTAGCTTGATATTTGCAATATCTCCATCCTGACAAAGATTAGAGGCTTTCTCTTTTTGAAAGTAGCATCAGAACAACTCTGTACACAATGAAACGGTCCTGCAGCTAGAACAACCAACAGCAGAGGTTCTCCAAAGTAAACTCAATAGAGTTTAAGGCCAGAAGAGACCACCTGATCATCTAGTCTGAGCTCCCAAACATCACAGGCCACTAAACCACACCCAATTACCTGTATTGAGCCCCACGATCTGGCTTAGACTAAAGTATTACAGCCCACAGGAGACAAAACTATTGTGTGCCACAGACAGTGAAAAGGAGGGACCGAGGTGCTCCAGTTCTTGAGGCAGTGGCAGGGAACTGATTTAGTGAGATGCTCAGATGAGCCTAGCAAATGAGCCATGCCTCATGCTGCATAGGAAGGTGAAAACACGCCAGGGTCACTGTCAATCTGACCTGGGGTAAAATGCCTTCCAGATCCCAAAAATGGCAATCAGTTAGACCAGGGGTCTTAAACACGCGGCACGCGGGCCACATGCGGCCCGCGGAGTTATTTCCTGCGGCCCGCCATAGGCGCCAACTCCACTGGCACCAAGCTCCAAACATTACTGAGTGTTTATATTTTATTAAAACCCCTCTTTGCATTACAGTTTTTAAAAAGTTAATATATTGACTGTTAATAGCATACTATATTACTCTTCATTTTTTAAATTTTGGACTATACTTTTGTATCATTGTATGAACAGGTTTCAGTGATGCGGCCCTCGGGCCAATTTACTAGTTCTCATGTGGCCCTCGTGGTAATTTGAGTTTGAGATCCCTCAGTTAGACCCTGAACATGAGCAAGAACCAGCCAGCCAAGCATGAGAAAAAGGTGAATTCTCTGTACCGTCTCAGAGCACCAGTCAACTCTGCCTGATGTACCATCTCAAGCTGTGGCCATCTTTGGCCCATCTCAAGCTGTGTCACATCTCAAGCTGTGGCCATCCCAATACTCAGGAGGAAAATATTTCCTTCCTGACCCCCGCAGGTGACTGCCTAAAGCGCTGGAATATGAGATTTAGGGACATAAAGACATAGGACTACAAGGGACCTCCTGGGCCACTGAGCCCAGCTCCACCACCACTGTCTACAGGCAAACCCACCATGCAATCCCACTTATTACAACAGGGTCACACGCAAATGCAAGAGGCCATGCCTAACAGTCAGTTCTGTTTGTAGATTGTTGCTACAGATAAATTGATCCCATCTCCCAAATTTAATTGAGACACATAGCTGGTGAGACAGAGGCAGCTGAGAGACTAATGGAGTTAGCCAGCCGAGTTCACCAGCAGCAGCAGAAGACACAGAGATACAGTTCCCCTGTCCCCTCCTTAGCTTGCAGGTACTCTACAAGGAAAAAACCTGCAACAGGAGGAAAATAACACATTGCCAACACCATTGCTGGCTCTTCCTCTACCTGCACCTGTGGGCATAGGCGCCGGCTTCTGCTGGCGCCGGTGGGTGCTCGACCCGCCCCTGCCCCCGCCATGACTCGCCCCCTGCTCCACCCCTCCCCTCCCGCCCCTGCCTTGCCCCCATTCCAACCCCTTCCCCAAAGTCCCCGCCCCAACTCCGCCCACTCCCTGCCCCTATTCCAACCCCTTCCCCAAATCCCCGCCCCGGCCCCACCTCTTCCCTGCCTCCTCCCCTGACCGCACCACGTTCCCACTCCTCTCCCCTTCCTCCCAGAGCTTGTTATGTGGTGGCAAGTACTGGGAGGAGAAGCGGGGACGCGGCGCGCTCAGGGTAGGAGGCAGAGGCGAGGTGACCGGGGGGGGGGGGGGGGGGGCGGGGAGCTTGGCTGCTGGTGGGTGCATAGCACCCCACCAATTTTTCCCCGTGGGTGCTCCAGCCCTGGAGCACCCACGGAGTGGGCACCTATGCCTGTGGGGGCCCAGGCCACACAGGCATTCTAACCCTGGAGGCTTCTACCAGGGTCCTGGTCTTGACTTGCTGTGAATGCAGCCTGCATGTGCCTGATGAAGACATTTAGGCAAGGGGAACCACCTGGTGTGAGAGGATTTTTTCGTGGTGTCCCTCAGAAAGCACATGAAAGAGAGCTCCAAAGGAGGTGGCTTATCTACATAGCATCAGGAACATGATGGTTTAATCTACAGGATGCACATGGAGACAAAGAATGCTAGCCAATTACAGACGGCTACAGTGGCACCAGAGGAGGAAGGAGAACTGGCTGCTCTGTGGGGAGGAGACTGGTTTCTGGCCACCTTGGGCAGTGAACAGTGCTCCATCCCATGCCCAGGTCCCTCGTCCATCAAGGTGAAGAACCAGTATGCTGTACAGGCAACAGGAGTTGAGGAGCAGACCCCCAAAGTTTGAGGAGGAGGAGGAGGAGCCACCTGCCTCCAAGGCTGGGAGACTCTCAGCCACCACACAAACGAGGAGAAGACATAGGATGATGGTGGTCGGTGACTTCCCATCCATCTGATGACCTGATGTCCCAAGAAGTGAGCTGCCTGCATCTGAGAAGTTACAGAAAGTTTGCCAAAGCTCATCCATTCCTCTGATCACTCCCGCATGCTGCTCCTCCACATGGCATTAATGATATTGCCAGGTATGACCATGAGCAGAACAACAGTGGCTACAGGGCTCTGGGATTGAGAGTAAAAAAAGTCAGGTGTGCAGGTGGTTTTTCTCATCCACCCTCCTGGTTGAGGTTAAGGCCCAGGCAGAGATACGCACAAGATAAATGCATGACTGCCCAGATGGTGTCAATAGCAGGGCTTCAGTTTTCTTGATCATGGGAATGAAGACTGCTGGGAAGAGATGGGGTCCACCTGAACAAGAAGGGGAAGAACATCAACTCACCAACCTAGTGAGGAGAGCTTTAAACTAGATTCCAAGCCCACAAGGAGGTATAAAAACAGGCGACATTAACACAGGGCCAGGTGGCATATTACAATAGGACCAACAAGAGGAGCAGTGGGAGAATCTGCTCAACATCTTGTATGTCTATACACAGATGCAAGGAATATGAGGAATAAACAGGAAAAGCTGAAAGTCTTAGTACATAAGCAAAATTATGACAATTTGCATCACAGAGACTTGATTCATTAAAAAGCTCAGGATTAGACTACTGGTATAGAGGGAGACAGCTTGTTCAGGAAGGATAGGCAGGGAAAAAAAGAGAGATGGTGTATTATACATCAAGAATAAATGCACTTGTTCTGAGGTTCCAGAAGGAGGTGAGAGACAGACCAGTTGAAACACTCTGGTTGATGATAAAGGGGAAAAAAAAATCTAGCACGATGTCATAGTAGAGGTCAACTGTAAACCACCAAATCAAGAGGAGGTGGATGAGGCATTTCGAGAACAAGCAACAGAAAAAATCCAAAACACAAGACGTAGTAGTAATGGGGGACCTGAAGTACCTAGATCCCAGATATCTGTTGGAAAATTAATATGGCAAAACACTACATTTCCAATAACTTCTTAGACTGTACTTTTTGTTTCAAAAGGTGGAGGAAGTAACCAGGGGGCCAGCCGTTTTAGACTTGATTCTGACCAACAGGAAGGAATTGGTTGTGAATCTGATGGTGGAAAGAAATGTGGATGAAAGTGATCAAGAAAAGGAAGGAGTAAGAGAAACAATAATAATGGACTTTAAAAAAAAGCAGACTATAACAAATTCAGAGAACTGGTAGGCAAGATCCCATGGGAGAAAATGGGAAGAGGTTCTATAAATACATTACAAGCAAGAGATCGACAAAGAAAAGTGTAGGTCCTCTACTTAATGAGCAAGGAGAAGTAACAACTGTCGACATGCCTATTTTCTTCAGTCTTCACTAAAAAGCACCTAGGAGATATCAGCGTTATAAGGACTAGCCAGCATGGATTTGCCAAAAAACAAATCATGTCAAACCAATCTAATTTTCTTCCTTTATAGGGTTACTGGCCTAATGGATAGGTAGGAAGCAGTAGATGTGATGTATCTTGGATTTTAGTAAGGCTTTTGAAACAGTTGCACATGACATTCTCGTAAGCAAACTAAGGAAATGTGGTCTAGATGAAATTTGTATAATGTGGGTGCACAAGTGGTTGAAAGACTCAACTACTCAAAGAGTAGTTATTAATGTTTCATTGTCAAACTGGAAGTGTGTAGCTAGTAGGATCCCATACAGATCAGTCCTGGGTATAGTACTGTTCAATATTTTCATTAATGTTTTGGATAATGGACTGGAGAGTATGCTTATAAAATTTACAAAGGACACCAAGCTAGGAGATATTGCAAGCACTTTTGAAGGCCAGGATTAGAATTCAAAATGACCTTGACAAATTGAAGAATTGATCTGAAATCAACAAGATAAGTTCAAAGTACTACACTTACAAGGGAAAAAATCAAACGCACAAAATGGTGAGTAACTGGCTAGGTAGTAGTAGTAGTGCTGAAAAGGATTTGGAGGTTATAGTGGATCACAAATGCAATATGACTCAACTATGTGATGCAGTTGAGAAAAAGGCTAATATCATTTTGGGTTGTATTAACAGGCGTGTCATTTGTAAGATATGGGAGGTGATTGTCCCGCTCTGCTTAGCACTGATGAGGCTTCAGCCGGAATACTGTGTCCAATTCTGGATGCTACACTTTAGGAAAGATGTGGACAAACTGGAGAGTCCAGAGCAGAGCAACAAAAATGATAAAAGGTTTAGAAAATGTGAAAATGTAAAAAAACTGGGCATCTTTAGTCTTGAGAAAAGATGACAGAGTAGGGACCCAATAACAGTCTTCAAATATGTTAAGGGCTGATATAAAAAGGACTGTGATCAATTGCTGTCCATGTCCACTGAAGGAAGGCCAAGGAATAATGGACTTCATCTGCAGCAAGGGAGATTGAGGTTAGATATTAGGAAAAACTTTCTAACTACAAGAATAGTAAAGTACTGGAATAGGTTTCCAAGGGAAGTTGTGGAATCCCCATCATTGGAGGTTTTTAATAACAGGGTGGAAACAAATACCTGTCAGGGATGGTCTAGGTTTACTTTTTTCTGCTTCAGCACAAGAGGCTGGACATGATCTCTCAAGGTCCCTTCCAGCCTTACATTTCTATGATTCTGTTTTTTCTATGCAGGACCCCAATCCCTAAAGTGATACTTCTAGACCGCAGTGCAGGACCCCTGTACTCTCCAGAATCCAGTGTGGGATCCCATTGAGACACCCCAGATAACAGTAAAAGACTTCTTTAAAAAAATAGTTACTATGTTTGCCTTCTCCAGTCTGCAAGTAGCTTAGGATGAATTTCATCTGGCCATGCCATCTTGAATACACATAACTTATCTAAATATTCTTTAGCCTGTTCTTTCCCTATTTTGGCTTGCACGCCTTTCCTTTCCGCTTGTTACTAAGCTTAAATGTATGAAGTATCTGGTCACCATTCACTTTTTTAGTGAAGACTGAAGAAAATAGGTATTAACCACCTCTGCCTTCTTGATGTCGACTGTTATTACTTCTCCTTGCCCACTAAGTAGAGGACCTACACTTTCCTTTGTCTTTCTCTTGCTTGTAATATATTTATAGAACCTCTTCCAATTGCCTTTTATGTCCCTTAATAGGTGTAACTCATTTTGTGCCTTAGCCTTTCTAATTTTGTCCCTATATGCTTAGGCTATTCTTTTGTACAACTCCTTAGAGTTGTTTCCATATTTCCACTTTTTATAGGATTCCTTTTTGATTTTCAGGTCATTAAAGAGCTCCTACTAGAGCCATATTCGTTCTTATTATTCTTCCTATATTTCCTTCACATCAGGATAGTTTGCAGTTGTACCTTTAATATTATCTCTTTGAGAAACTGTCAGCTGTAATGATCTCATTTTCCCTTAGATTTTCTTCCCATGGGACCTTGCCTACCAGTTCTCGGAGTCTGTTAAAGTCTGCTTTCTTGAAGTCCATTGTCCTGATTCTGCTTCTCCCATTCCTTCTTTTCCTTAGCATCATGAAATCTTATCATTTCTTGATCACTTTCACCAAAATTGCCTTCCAACTTCAGATCCACAACCAATTACCTCCTGTTTGGTCAGAAGCAAGTCTAAAATGGCTGTCCCCTTGTTTACTTCTTCCACTTTATGAAATGAAAATCTGTCCCCAGGACACTCCAATAACTTATTGGAAATTTGGTGTTTTGCCATTTTACTTTTCCAATGCACTGGGGTGTGCTAAGATCACAGTCTGGAATCAGGGCCAGTGCGCCCACTAGGCGACCCTAGGTGGTCGCCTAGGGCGCCAAGATTTGGGGGGCGGTGGGCACCTCCCTGCTCAGAGGCTGAGCTGCTGAGCAGAGAGACAAGGGGCGGCTCGCCGCGGCTTCCCCTTCTCTCCCCACTCAGGGGCTGAGCTGCTGAGCGGGGAGATCGGGGCGGCTCGCCGCGGCTTCCCCTTCTCTCCCCGCTCAGGGGCTGAGCTGCTGAGCGCGGAGACCAGGGGCGGCTTGCCGCGGCTGCCCCTTGTCTCCCCGCTGAGCTGCTGAGCAGGGAGCCGGAGGGCAGCCGTGGCGAGCCGCCCCCACCCCCACCACCCGCGGGCCGCAGGGCCCCTGGCTCCCCGCTCAGCTCCCGCGGCCCGCGGGTGGTAGTGGGGGGCTGAGCGCTTGCGATGGGGGGAAGGCTGAGCTCCCGCCGGCGGGGGAGCTGACTGGGGGCGGGGCGGCATTGCGGGGGGGCGGGGCGGGCGGCGCAGGGCTGGTGCAAAGAAGTTTCGCCTAGGGTGCGAAACTTCCTTGCACCAGCCCTGTCTGGAATTGTATACTTACGTCTATAACTGGGGTTTACTCAGGTCCCTTGCTGTGGTCTAGGGTCTTCCGCTGATTTGTGCTGATATGAACTTCCCTTTCTGGGCAGCTGCCACTCCTCCCAGCTGCAGGCAAGCAGCAGGTACTCCTAACCAGCTGATGCATCAGCAAGAGCTCCTCAGACCTGCTCCTCCAGAACCCAGATTCTGGTATCAAAAGCTCCTGCAATTCCCCCCCAGTGGCAACTCCAAGTTGGGAGTTGCTCCTCTGCAGCTGGCTGTGGAAGAATGTAAGGACTAGAATCCCTGTTTGCAGAGCCTGGGATGGCTGATGTTCCCACAGTGCCACCAAGAGGCCATGCAGAGCCACAGCAAGGAAGCATTGTGGAGAATAGGCGCCGCAGGAAGGCCTGCCCAAGAGAGCCACAGTGGCAGTACTCTGCGGCCCTCTAATTGGCTAACCACCCTATTTTACCTTGGAGGGTGCCCCAGGAAGTTGTCTGGACAACAACAGAGACTTTGGGTCCACCATGACTCCAGACCTCACCTCATCTCCTGATTTCCAACCTCCAATCCCTGCCTGACTCCTTTACTCTTGCCTCCTGTATCTAGACTTGTACTAGCTCTGATCTCCTGTCTCTGACTCCACCATGACTATGACCCTGATTCTTGCCTCCTGATTCCAGCCTGGTACTACCTCTGATCTCCAGTCTCCAACCCCAGCCTGACTTTGACCTTGACTCTTTCTTATTGAGCTCAGCTCTAGCGATTCCTCTGACACCTGCTGACTGACTACTGTCCCTGATGTGTAGACTCCAGCCCAGCTGTGACTGCTAGGCCAGACCACCTACTCTCCAGTCCCTTACAGGTTGGTGGGGAAGCAGCTATCTAAGTTGGGGCTGTTAAGCCAGTCACAGACAGCTACACTTCTGAATTTTAGTGCCACTACAGTGCCACCAATAGAGGAGGGCAAAAAGATGATGGTTAAGAGAAGTGCTGGTATAGCTTACAGGCTGTTTCTGAGTCCTATGCTAACATACTCATTCTAGACAAAATTTAATGAGAATTTTTTTTCCTCAACAGCCTCTAAAATTTGTTCTGTAAGGAGCCAGTGAAAGTCTGACCCAATTTCAATCCTCCATTAGCATTCCAAATAATGTTATATCAGTCAGCTCATTTTCTTTCTCTCATAATGTTAATTTTCAATAAGTCTTGGAACACTGGGGTAGCTCCAGAAGACTGGAGGAAAGCTAAGTTAGTGGCAGTATTTAAAAAGGGTAAATGGGATGATCTGGATAATTATAGGCCTGTCAGTTCAACATAGTTTCCAGGCAAGATAATGGAATGGCTGATATGGGACTCAATTAATAAAGAATTAAAGGAGGGAATATAATTAATGCCAATCCAAATGGCTTTATGGAAAATAGATCCTGTCAATATAATTAGATTTTTTTTATGAGGTTACCGGTTTGGTTGATAGTGTTGACACAATATAGTGAGACTTCTGTTCAGCATTTGGCTTGATACATTTTGATTAAAAAAAAACAAGAAATATATAACATTAACAGGTCACGTTAAATGGATTTAAATCTGGGAAAATGATAGGTCTCAAGATGTAAACGAGGAATCATTATTGAATGGATGTGTTTCTAGTGGGGTCCTGCAGGGATTGATTCTTGGCCCTATGCTATTTAACCTTTTTATCAATAACCTGGGAGAAAAAATAAAATCATCACTGACAAAATTTACAGATGATCAAAAAATTGGGTGAGTGGTAAATAATAAAGAGGACAGATGACTGATACAGAGCGATCTGCATCGCTTGGTAAGCTGGGTGCAAACAATATGCATTTTAATACAGCTAAATATAAATGTATACATCTAGGAACAAAGAACATAGGCCATACTTACAGGATGGTCAACTCTACCCTGGGAAGCGGTGACTCTGGAAAAGATTTTTAGGGGAGGGTGGATAATCAGTTGAACTCCCAGTGCAACGCTTTGTCCAAAAGAGCTAATGCGATCCTTGGATGCACAGAAAGGGGAAACTCAAATAGAAGTAGAGAGCTTATTTTATGTCTGTATTTGGCATGGGTGTGACCACTGCTGGAATACTGTGGCCAGTTCTGGTATCCACAATTTATGAAGGACGTGGATAAACTGGAGAGGGCTCAGAAAAAAAGCTACGAGAATGGAGGATTAGAAAATCCTTAAATCTTATAGTGAGTGAGCTCCTTGAGTCTATTTAGATTAAGTGTGAGTTGATTACGGTCTATAAGTACCTATTATTTTTTATTAAAAAAAAAATGTGGGAAACAAATAGTTGATAATGGGCTCTTCAGTCTAGTAGAGAAAGGTGTAACAAGATCCAATGACTGGACGTTGAAGCTAGACAAATTCAGATTGGAAATAAGATGTAAATTTACAACAGTGAGGGTAATTAACCATTCGGACTACTTACCAAGGGTCATGGTGGATGAAGAATCGAGATTGGATGTTTTTGTAAAAGACATGCTCTAGGAATTATTTTGTAGACATTCTATAGCCTGTGTTATATAGGAGATCAGACTAGATAAGCATAATGGTGTCTTCTGGTCTTGGAATCTACATAAGCAGAACACACACACACACACACACACACACACACACACACACACACACACACACACACACACACACACACACACACACACACACACACACACACACACACACCTTTGCAGAAAAAAAAATACTCCCCCCTGAAGAGTTTTTAAATTGTGCAGAAGCATAAAGATTATATTTTAATACCTGGCTATCTCCAGTACTAATTTAAGGGCCAATCTTGTAGCCCTGGCTCAGTAAAAAAAATCCCATGGACTTCAGAGCAAGGAAGCAGATAGTTATTAACTAAGACTAGATGGTCATAATGAAGCCTCAAATGAAAGTCCACACACATATATTCAATATTTTACCATAAACCAGTGTTATATAACAACATAAGAATGGCCATACTGGGTCAGACCAAAGGTCCATCTAGCCCAGTATCATGTATTTTGAGAGTGGCCAATGCCAGGTGCCCCAGAGGGAATGAACAGAACAGGTAATCATCAAGTGATCCATCCTCTGTCACCCATTCCCAGCTTCTGGCAAACAGAGACTAGGGACACCTCTCTGCCCATCCTGGCTAATAACCATTAATGGACCTAAGCTCCATGAACTTATCTATTCTTTTTTTAACCCTGTTATAGTCTTGGCCTTCGCAACCACCTCTGGCAAGGAGTTTCACAAGTTGACTTGTGTGGAAAAATACTTCCTTTTGTTTGTTTTAAACCTGCTGCCTATTAATTTCATTTGGTAACCCCTAGTTCTTGAGTTATGAGGAGGAGTGAATAACACTTCCTTATTTACTTTCTCCACACCAGTCATGATTTTATAGACCTCTATCATATCCCCTCTTAGTCGTCTCTTTTTCCAGGCTAAAAAGTCCCAGTCTTATTAATCTCTTCCCATATGGCAGCCATTCCATACCCCTAATCATTTTTGCAGCCCTTTTCTGAACCTTTTCCAATTCCAGAACATCTTTTTTGAGATGGGGCAACCGCATCTGCATGCAGTATTCAAGATGTGGGTGTACCATGGATTTATATAGAGGCAATATGGTATTTTCGGTCTTATTATTTATCCCTTTCCTAATGATGCCCAACATTCTGTTTGTTTTTTTGACTGCCACTGCACACTGAGTGGATGTTTTCAGAGAACTATAGACAATGACTAAAAGATCTTTTTCTTGAGTGGTATTAGCTAATTTAGACCCCACCATTTTATATTCATAGTTGGGATTATGTTTTCCAGTGTGCATTACTCTGCATTTATCAACACTGAATTTCATCTGCCATTTTGTTGCCCCGTCACCCAGTTTTGTGAGATCCTTTTGTAGCTGTTCGCAGTTTGCTTGGGACCTAACTATCTTGAGTAGTTTTGTATCATCTGCAAATTTTGACACCTCACTGTTTACACCTTTTTCCAAATCATTTATGAAAATGTTGAATAGGACTGGTCCCAGTACAGACCCCGAGGGGACACCACTATTTATCTCTCTCCATTCTGAAAACTGACCATTTACTCCTACCCTTTGTTTCTTATCTTTCAACCAGTTACTGATCCATGAGAGGACCTTCCCTCTTATCCCATGACAGTTTACTATGCTTAAGAGCCTTTGGTGAGGGACCTTGTCAAAGGCTTTCTGAAAATCTAAGCACACTATATCCACTGGATTTTTTTTGTTCACATGCTTGTTGACCCCCTCAAAGAATTCTAGTAGATTGGTGAGGCATGATTTCCCTTTACAAAAACCATGTTGACTCTTCCCCAACATATTATGTTCATATATGTGTCTGACAATTTTGTTCTTTACTATAGTTTCAACCAGTTTGCCTGGTACTGAAGTCAGGCTTACCAGCCTGTAATTAACAGGATCACCTCTGGAGCCCCTTTTAAAAATTGGCGTCACATTAGCTATCCTCCAGTCATTTGGTACAGAAGCCGATATAAATGATAGGTTACAGACTACAGTTGGAGTTCTGTAATTTCACATTTGAGTTCCTTCAGAACTTTTGGGTGAATACCATCTGCTCCTGGTGACTTATTACTGTTTAGTTTATCAATTTGTTCCAAAACCTCCTCTAATGACGCCTCAATCTGCGACAGTTCTTCAGATTTGTCACCGAAAAAGAATGGCTCAGGTTTGGGAATTTCCCTCACATCCTCAGCTATGATGAAGACCGATGCAAAGAATTAATTTAGTTTCTCCACAATGGCCTTATTATCCTTGAGTGCTCCTTTATCATCTCAATAGTCCAGTGGCCCCACTGGATGTTTAGCAGGCTTCCTGCTTCTGATGTACTTAAATTTTTTTTTTGCTATTGCTTTTTGAGTCTTTGGCTAACTGTTCTTCAAATTCCTTTTTGGCCTTCCTAATTATATTTTTACACTTCATTTGCCAGAGTTTATGCTCCTTTCTATTTTCCTCACTAGGATTTAACTTCCACTTTTTAAAGGATGTCTTTTTGCCTCTCACTGCTTCTTTTACTTTGTTGTTTAGCCACGCTGGCACTTTTTTGGTTTTTTAATTTGGGGTATACATTTAAGTTGAGTCTCTATTACGGTGTCTTTAAAAAGTTTCCATGCAGTTTGAAGGGCTTTCACTTTTGGTACTGTACCTTTTAATTTCTGTTTAACTAACTTCCTAATGTTTGTGTTGTCCTTTTCTGAAATTTAATGCTACAGTGTTGGGCTGCTGTGGTGTTTTCCCCACCACAGGGATGTTAAATTTAATTATATTATGGTCACTATTACCAAGTGGTCCAGCTATAATTCACCTCTTGGGCCAGATCCTGTGCTGCACTTAGGACTTAAATCAATAATTGTCTCTCCTCTTGTGGGTTCCAGGACTAGCTGCTCCAAGAAGCAGTCATTTAATGTATCAAGAAACTTTATCTCTGCATCCCATCCTGACGTGATATGTACCCAGTCAATATGGGGATAGTTGAAATCCCCCATTATTATTGAGTTTTTAATTTTAATAGCCTCTCTATTCTCCCTGAGCATTTCAGTCACTATCACCATCCTGGTCAGGTGCTCAGTAATATATCCCTACTGCTATATTCTTATTATATCAATATCCTCATTTAATATGAGCCACTCTAGTTTACCCATCTTATTATTTACATTTCTAGCACTGGTATATAAGCACTTTAAAAACTTGTCACTTTGTAGCGGTCTCCCACTGCATGATGTAGTTGAATGGGACTCTTTTTCACTAGACTGTTTCTCATTAGATCCTACCCATATTTTATCATCTTCCATTCTCTCCTCTTTACTAGGACATAGAGAATCTCCATTAGTAGATCCTCCCCTAAGGGATGCCTCTGTCTGAACCACATGCTTCTCTATACCTGTCAGCTTTCCCCCAGCCCTTAGTTTAAAAACTGCTCTACAACCTTTTTAATGTTAAATGCTAGCAATCTGGTTCCATTTTGGTTTAGGTGGAGCCCATCCTTCCTGTACAGGTTCCCTCTATCCCAAAAGTTTCTTCAGTTTCTAATAAATCTAACCCCTCCTCTCTACACCATCGTCTCATCCACACATTGAGACCCTGCAGTTCTGCCTGCCTAACTGGCCCTTTAACTTTTCTATTAAACTACATCTACAATATTAAACTAAAAATGGCAATTAAGCACCTTAACAAAAATTCTAATGCCAATTAATGAACATACTTCTCAGTTAACAGCAGTCCTTAAAAGAAAATATTTAGATACTGAATTCAAGACTGCAAACAAAAAATTCCATAGGTCAGAGAGGTAAAGCGGTTGTGTTGTAATAAACTATGCATTTCTTTGTATTTGATATGAAGTAATGTGTTTATTTTGAAACAAAAGGTAAGATGGGAGTTTGCTGTTGGCTTTAATAGCGCCAGGATTTCACCCGAGATTTTTGCTTTGAAATATGTACATTTTACTAACAGATAAAATGTACAAAGACCACAACGATTCTTCAAAAAAGTATTTACAACAAACATGATGTTAAAGAAAAGACAACAAGCCTTTAGTTCAGCTAGGTTACTATCTTAACTACTGTGACCATGTAGGTTTTTCAATTCTTGTACTGATTTCTAAGATTAGCTCACTTCTTCACAAAACTGCACCTGGAAGCAAACATTTGTATACTACAACATAGAGAGTGATAAGCAATATTTTCACAGTCACGGTTAGTTCCAACACACCATTGTCTTGTGCTACTGGTAAACTGGCATGAGCCTGAAATAGATGCTATTAATAGTACAGTAGGCAAGTGGAAAACTTGAGTTAAATGTTAAAAAAAAATGCAGTGCCCAGAAAATGGACAGACTGAGTAGCATCTGTGCTTTCAGGGGGGATATGGAACAAATAAGTAATTGCTGTTTTTACTAAGGAAAGCAGAAAATTACAGCATATCAACAGCCAAGCATGTTTGCTGCCTAGGAAGAACCAATTTGTGTTCCAGTTTGGATTTTTAAACTCATTTGAAGTTTGTACCTCACGCACACAGTTTTTGTTTATTCTTTTATAATTAATCTTTTTAGAATCAAGGAATATAATTTGAACAAATTAAAGTAAAAACAAACTATATTACTCATATACCTCAGTCTGAAAACTCCCCCTCAAAGGAGTCAGGAGAAACACTAAGATGAACCCTAAGATTCAGTGTAATTCTCCTAAAACACCTAGATTAAGTTTATCCTGTCAGAAGAGTACATGCAATAAGTATGTATCCTTAACTACATTCAACTCTCTCTCCTCTGGGTTGGCAACAACATTAATCCATACCAGTTATCCCTGCAATGAAAACACCACATTACAGTGTATACAATGCATGGTTCTCAGGGCTAGTGTTATAAAGCTGTGTGTGTTTTCTAGGAGGCAGTTTTGAGAAAAGCGAACAAGCTTAATAATTTACCGGGTAAAATACAGAAAACATTTCATGCATAGCGAAATATATTTTGTATATATTCTACAGAGTGTACCAAGTGGAGTGTCTCTTTTAATTTCATAAACACTTGTGCAAGGCAAAGGTATTTATCCTCCCTTTCACTGTAAGTAATGAATGTGAGGATCAGTTTCCACACACACACACACACACACACTTACTTCTCTATATCCAATTACACAGATAACTATAAATAACTTGTCCATAAAGTAAGCCAACCAATAAAGCAGTTGCTTGTTCTCACACAAACGGATGGTGTTAAAACTGGTTAAGTGGTGATCTCAACACAAAAAAATCTTCACACAATTCAGATAATAAATTATGTTACTTTTGATCTAAATCAGCAAAAAGCATTTCTAACGTTTACTCCAAATGTTGAAATTATATCTGTTTTTTCAAATTAATGTGGTGGCTAGAAAATAGTGATGATGAGATGCCTTGTTCATGATCAGCTATCAAAGTTACAAATGGCCAAAGAAAAGGGCTTAAAGTGTATTTACATCCTCATATTACATATACTGTATTAGTTTGAATTTGTTTTTAAATTAAAAAAGAAGTGAACTGGTTTAACAAGAAGTGTACTATACCTTCATATTCCTGAATATTGTTTGGAGATTATTCTTAAATTTTTAAATTTTTTTGCTTCCAACTAAAGGGAGTCAATTTAGTCTTCTGAAGCAGTGAAGTGTTGGCATATGGTACATCTTTTGGTTTGGATTTTAAAAAGAAATGCGCTCAAGAAAAACAAAAGCATGTTAACCAACAGTTTCAAAATGCCCTGGACACTGCAAACATTGATAGTATTATGAAAGGCATGAGCAGAACATGTTGATGAAGAATTCTAAAGCTCTTGGTAGGGCTACTGTGTGAATTCAAGTACACGAGCATGCATGTATAATCACACTAAAACGTCCCTAATAAATAGCTACCAAAAATAACAAATAGGCCTGGATTCAATAGCCTGAGCGTTTTTGTAAGAAATGACAAAAACTCACCAATCTTGGTTTTAAAAGGACTGATATGTATCCAGAGAGGGAGCATTTTGAACAGTCAATTACTTTCACATTTTGTCCCAGGACTTTAAAAGTTAAATGAATAGTTCTGCCAATTGTGAGATGCCCCATCCAGCACAGACCACCCACAACCACTGATTTTCCATCTGGTGAACAAAACAGACATCTCCCTAATTATTTTTAAAAAGGGTTTTTTTCCTAACATACTTTCTTTATTTGTCTGTGACCTGGAACTTAATGGAAAACCTGGTAGATGCCAACCTCATTTCTTGTAATGAAGCATCCTATTTTCCCACTTTAAGCATGCTTATTTAAAGACTGTTTGATAGAAGCTATTACATATGCTGCTCTCCAACAATCTGAATCACTATACAATTTGAGACTGAAATTAGTACAACTTTACATTTAACACTGAACATTTTATTTAAATATTAACCATTCATGTTCTATACCCTTAAGCTAGTTTATTAAAGCAGAATGGAGCTAGGTTTACTGTCTCTTACAATGGACTCCCATATTGCCAGTGTCAAAATTTATGCCTTTTTCCAGCAAGATGTTCGCCATTGCCAGCAGTACGCTCAGAAATGCCAACTGTAATTAAAATCTGGCACCTTTTACAAGCACTAGCTCAATTTAGAAAAAAACAAATCTTTATTTTAAAGTACTTCTTGTGGTTTAATCAGAATAAGTTTCTTACCCCGAGAGCTTTGACACATCACAGGGAACAAAATGGTCTCAGTCATCCTGGAAATAAACCAAGCTAATTTTATTAGGTATACACACGCTTGAAGAGGAGGATGACAGTCTGGATTTCTACTTCAACAGGGCTGGACAGAATGAATACATCTAAGGACCACAGATTCCAGCCATATATTGTGTTTAATGTAGAAGTTCTGTAAGACTAGGAAAAATTAATACATTTAACTGAATAGGCCGAGTGCAAAGACAACTTGATGGTGCCCTTATGCAACAATGTTCATACTATGTTGTCATTATTTAATATTTGTATACACCATCATAGGTGTGCATTGTACTTTACCTAAAAAAGAAATAACAGGCAAGGAAATTGGAGGGACACACAGAAAAAGGCCGTGGGGCTGCCTGGGTGGCACAGAACAAATTATGTTAATTCCAAATTTGTTTGTTTGTTGGGGTATTTTCCCCTATAATTACATTTTATATACAAGAAAGGTTGTTTTAGCTTTTCCACTCATTATGCACCCTTTGCCTCATTCAATAGCTAACCTTCCGGCCAATTAAGAAGCAGAATTGATGGCCTATGAAGGATGTCCTCTTCAGTCTCCAGCAGGAAAAAGTGTGATTGACATGGGGCTCCAAAAATACAAGATTCTCAGAGTTTTAGCAGAGAAAGAAAAGAACCTTCAGGAGGTGATGGGGGTGGGGAGGAATGTGCCATAATATTTTACTTTACAAAGTGATAACTAATATGCATGCACTATATATTACTCCATATGCTTATAAAGAACAGTCTACATATCTAATTATGTAGTCAGTTCTATATAGTAGGGATTACTGTCTCAATAAGCATTTATGTAATTGGATAATAACATTAACAGCAGCCAGAGTCTAATAGCCCACACTTTTTAAAGTTCAAACCTAGAGAAAGAGGTGGAGAGAGGTTGCAAAGACAATCAATCAAAAAGTAAGAGGAGAAGTGCAGTAAGGCACAAATAGAAGAGGAACAAAAAAGAGCAACAGGGCTGGTAGGGCTCAACTGTTGGTTTGGTAACAAGGAAGCAAAAAGATTGCCTCACTCCCTGTATCGGACTTAATCTTTGCTGGGGATTTGTGAGGTGGCCTAAGGACCAACTTGAGAAAGGGTTGCTTCATGGAAACTTGCTACCTGTGCATGAAGACTCTTAGCCCTGGTCTACACTGTGGAGGGGTGGGGGCGGAAATTGACCTAAGATACGCAACTTCAGCTTCGGGAATAGTGTAGCTGAAGTCGACATATCTTAGGTCGACTTACCTCGGCATCTTCATGGCGCGCGGTCTACTGCTGCCGCTCCCCCGTCGACTCTGCTTCCGCCTCTCGCGGCGGTGGAGTTCCGGAGTGAACAGGGAGAGCACTTGGGGATTGATTTATTGCGTCTGCACTAGACGCAATAAATCGATCCCCAATAGATCGATCACTACCCTCCGATACGGGTACACACTGAGCAGTACACACTGAGGCAGGGTTGATGGTGTTGCCCTATGGGTTTATAGTTCCTTATTCAAGTTCAAGATGGAGATGAGAGCCTGGCTACTGAATGTAGTCTCACTACTGGTCTGAGAAAAGAGACAATGTGTAGTTGCAACAAGAAGCAGTTTTGTTCCTTCATCTGTAAAGTACTTAGGGCCTGATCCAAAGCTCACTGGAGTCAGTGGAAATACACTGATTTAACAGATTTTGAATCAAGCCTGACTGAGATTACTTGCAACTTGCACAGGGCAATGAGATTTTAGCCCTTTGCTAAAGCCTGAGGAAAGAAATCCAGGATAGATTCAGTAGATATTGTCACTGAGTCTGTTTATTCTGGTCATATATGGTGAAGATTTTCCAGATTCTGCACTATGGTTTGCATGTGTAGATTTTTCTTGACTGTAATAGAACATTATCTAGTTGTTCTGAGGGGCCATATATGGTCAGTTTGACCATCTAAGTCTTTGGGTAGTTATGTTCAGTCTGTCTGGGTTTAATGGTGGATTTGTCTTAGTGACAGCAGGACTATGGATATATGGATTCTCAAAGACAAAATATTGGCGTTTTTTCAATTAAAAGAACTATCATCTGCATGTGTAATATGGTGAGAATTAATTTGCCTCAGTCTTGCTGAACACTCAGGCTATCTTGGCTAGGGATCTTATACAAAGCCCACTGAAGTCAATGGGCACTGGATCAGGGCCTTGATGAAGGAGTGAAGGAGGCATATTCCCATGCCCCAATGCAGGTCTCTGAAAATTATATATTAATATTATCGCAGCGCCTAGGGTCCTTAGGTTGTCCTAGGTGCTGTACAAACACAGAACACAAAGATTACAAAAACATTATGATCAAAAGTATAAGACAAGAGACAACAGATAGATACAGACAGGGGAGTACAAAGAAACAATGAGACAGTACTGCTCAGCATGATAAGTAGTGGCCTCAGCACACCAGTAGCCTAACTGTTGCCAAGTTTTTTGTAGGCATGATGGCAAAGAAAGTGTTACGGGGTGATTTGAAAGAGGATAATATGTTAGTTTTGTTGATGTTTACAAGGAGTTCCTGCGAAGCATGAGGGGCAGCACGGGAGAAAGCACGAAAGTGTCTGAAAATTTAACAAGTGAGTGATGCAGGCTGGCATCATCGGCCAATCATGGAAGTCGACTTCTCAGTAGTGAGATGATACAGGAGTGCATCCTCTGGGCCTTACATATTCAGTGCTTGGAGCAACTTTTCTGGAATTTCTTATCAGCTGGAAGAGGTAACTAAATTTACTGTGGGCTGTCCCACATGCTGAATATTTATGGACAGGACAGAGAATCTGATTTCTCATTTGCTTGGTTCCAGGGTTCTTGGTTGAATCTATGGACCCTTGTGTCAAGTTTGCACTGGACACATGTGACTGAGATAGGTATGTTTTTCACCTATAGAAGCCTTATTGTTGCTTGTCAGAGACATAAGCTCCTTTGACTGCTGATTGGCCCATGATAATGTTTTATTCTATTTTCCTAGTGACCTGGTCTTGCAATGTGCATATTAGTGTGAATAGAGATGGTAAAATTTTTCCAAATTTTGATTTTTGGATCAATTTTTAGTCAGTTTTGTATTTCAGATTTTTTCCCAGTGCTATGTTTTTAACTTTTTAAATACAATTTTGAAAAATTCAAGACAACTGGTAAAGAAACCTCATAAAATTTTTTACTGGTTCCTTTACCAGCTCTTGATATGAACATGCTTACTAATCTCCCCTTCCCATCTGTAGACCTTCCTTGTTATTTGTTTAGAATGGGAGAACCAGGAAGGGGGGGCATTCAGGTGGTCATTTAAGAAAGCTATTTTGAGGGGTTGCTTTGAGGCCTAGAGTATCAAAAGGGACCACCCAAAGGATTATTAGATTTCCAGAAGGGTCTAAATTTGGTTTGAAATTGTCTCTGTTTTGTCTAAGAGCAACTATAGTCTGGTTAAGTCAATTGCTTCTTTTATTCTTTTTTTAGGGTTTCTCTGATGAGTACGATTCAACTGAGAGGTGACTAGATCACATGTCTCACGGAAATTGTATATGCATCTAAACTTCAACTGTTAGAGCACAGCTGGGAAGAAAACAGAATTTTATTTGATATAGCTTTTAATTCAGCACTATCATTCAGTAACACTTGTATGTACACATATATGTAATTACAGGATGTTAGTGCTAATGCTAAATGTCTTTACTGTTTCAATTCTCTGTACTTACCATTTTTTTAATACTAGTAGATGCTTTGCCTGAATAGGACAACCACGGAGATTGACAAATAGACTATGACTGTCCCAAGGAATGCTTCCTTTTCCTGGCACATTCAAATTTTGTTTTTTTCCTGTAGGAAAAGCACAGCTGCTTTTTCCAACAGGATGACAGTCCTTTAGTTAGAGCTTAGATAATCTGTTTTAGGGACTGTGTTGACTTTAGTGAGTCTTGTATAATTAATTTAACAGACCTTTCTTATCTGTGTAAAGCCTAAGTCCACTACTGTGTTTCTTTTAAGGACTCAGGACCTGGGAATACCTAGACCTCTTTGCCACACTTCACTTTCAGTAAATCTTTGGGAGAGGTCAGAGATTTCTCTTATGTTTTCTTGATTTCTATTGCATAGGAATCTTTTTCAATTAAAATGTTCCAGGTCATCAAAGCTGAACAAGCGGCTCTCCTTATTTTCAGACTCATCTGAAGAGCCACACAATTATGAGATCTCACTATCTTTTGGAGAATAACCTACACTTGTTTATAGTTTTCTATTGCTTGTTTTCTCTTAGTTCAGTTTCTTTAAAGAGGGAAGAAACAAAAATATTGAAGATCCGAGCTAGAGGATGCTCATGCCAACTTCTAGAAAAGACGGAGGGGCTGTCACTGATATCTTAGCCATGAGAGGCAAAGCAGACAGTAGGGACAAAAAACATTTCATTTAAATATAGATTGACCTCTTGCTGTTATTTGTTTAGAATGGGAGAGATACAAGTGCTGGTTAGATTTACGAGTGACAGACTTTATAAGAAGAACGTGCTTTAGACCTAGCCTTGTTGGGAGGCGAGAAGCTTCCCTCAATCCAGGGGTCTTGTACTACAAAGTGAGTGGAATTGTGGGAAGGTGAAAAAATGTCATTGATCTCTCCGTGGGGCTCCATACCACCTTCATTTGGCAGTCTCCCCAGATCAGTTCTTGGACGTCCTCTCCTATGCTTTGGTCCTTAAAGTGCAATTTTGTGGTGCAAAATAGTGGTACCAATCACTTCTCCTGACCCACTGTACACTGGGTGAATAGATGGCAAGGCTCCATTCACAATGAGGAGGGAGGGAGGGAGGGAGGGAGGTGTACTTAAAAATTGCCAAAAGTATCAGTTCCATAAACCACTCTCTGGGTGGGAGATAGCTATAGACTTTATGCTGTCAAAAGCAAGATTACCAACAGTGAAGAAAAGTTGTTTAACAAAGCCAAGAGAAGACAGCAACATGCAGCTGCGCAAACTGACAGAAACAGTTTGGGGATTTCTTGCATAAGTCTACCTTTTACAGTGAAACTGACTGCTTTAGCTAAACTGCATCCATATGGCATAATGCTCAACCGTGCTGCTAGACTGGTAGATGTACAGATGTAAAAAGTATGTAAAAAAGAAATTAAGAAAGAAGTTTGGAAAGATATGACCATTTTCCTGAAATATGTACTTTGTTGATTTGACATCATCAACTCGTGCAAATGTAACTCTCACACCTCCTGGGTGTGGTGCTCTGTCCCCTTTAGTGGCACTGAGACCACTTAGAGCAGGGATCTCAAACTCAAATCACCACGAGGGCCACATGAGGACTAGTACATTGGTCCGAGGGCCGCATCACTGAAACCTTTTCATACAACAATACAAAAGTATAGTCAAAAATGAAAAAAATGAAGAGTAATAGTATGCTATTAAAAGTCAATGTATTAACTTTTTAAAAACTGTAATGCAAAGAGGGGTTTTAATAAAATATAAACACTCAGTAATGCACCTCACTCAAATGAAAAAACACGCATTTACTTTTAGAATTACTTCAGTTAAAGCCCCCCCATCTGCCCTCATCCCTTCCCCCACTCCACCCCTTCCATGAGGCCCACCCCTGCCCCACCTCTTCCCACCCCTTCCCCACCCCCATTCCAACCCCTTCCCTGCTCTCATTCCAACCCCTTCCCCAAAGTCCCTGCCCCAACTCCGCCTCTTCTCCGCCTCCTCCCCTGAGCGTACCACGTCCCCACTCTTCCCCCGCCCCCTGGAAAGTCCTAAGCGCCACCAAACAGCTGTTAGGCGGTGGGAAGCGCTGGGAGGTAGGCAGAGGTGCAGGGATGCAGTGCGCTCGGGGGCGGGGGGGGGGCAGAGCTTGGCTGCCGGTGGAATCGGTGCCTATGGCGGGCCGCAGGAAATAACTCTGCGGGCTGCGTGTTTGAGACCCCTGACCTAGAGATTAATGAGTTTGCTCTCCAGCCTTAGCTCAGAAGCATGTGGCTTTTTAACTCATGCAGTAGAGGCTCATACACTAAGCTCCAGAAGTCTCAAATTCAATCCCACCCACTGACTACCAGGGTCTGTTGGCTTTACACAAGGACATTCAGGAAATAAATTCAGTGGATTCACAGACTGTCATTATTAGTAGTGGGCATGCACAGATAGCAGGGTTTCTTCTTCCCATAAATGTGAGATTGCAATTGAGGTAAAGGTTCCACGCCGAAGAACGTACAGGGATTATGCTATTTTGGAAGAGGTGAAATCTGAGCAGAAAAAGAATTACAGGCTAGCTCAAGAGCATCCTCATTACACCTCCTTGATATCATTCTCCTTATAAAAGGTCAGCATTTCAGCCATGTTGTGCAACGTGATACACTATTCGATCAAAGGTATCATGGTGTATTTTCATTATTATGGATAAAACTATAAGACACTACCATTTCAGGAAACAAGTTAAAACAGGGTGTGGGAAGAACAGAAGATTATTAAAGGTTTAAGTCTCCTACCTGTCTAAACTTCTGAGAAAATATTGGACAAGAGCTACTGCTCACCATGTTAGGGAAAATTAATAGATCTATCAGGTGAATAGTTCTAAGTGAAATTCATTACACAGTAACATATCTTTAATCACAATTTTGGGTGTGAATTATTTCAATGAAGTTGTATTTTATTTTTCTTAAAAATCAGGGGTGGAAGAGGAGAGGAAAGGGAGCAGCTCATGTGATTGATTATAGCTCCATGTCACCAGCCCAAATTCAGACCTGGAGGTCATATCATCCCGTCAGTTCTTAAAAAGAACTCCCCATTGCACTTGATGGCCACAGGTGAGTAGTGACTGCAAATCATTGCCCTTCAACAGGTGTGCAGAGTAGGGTGACCAGACAGCAAGTGTGAAAAATCGGGACAGGGGGTGGGGGGTAATAGGAGCCTATATAAGAAAAAGACCCAAAAATCGGGACTGTCCCTATAAAATCGGGACATCTGGTCACCCTAGTGCAGAGGTCACTGAGAAACATCATAGCTGCTGGTAGTCTAAATAGAGGAGATCAAGGACTGAACATGTATGGAGACTGAACTACCTTCTCATGCTTAGATTTACTCTCTCTGTTCTGGTTTGAGGCAGGGTCATGTGGAAAATCTGTATTGCTACTGCCCTTGTGGTAGTTGTGCTATGGATACAGGACTTCAGACTTCGGGGCTGTCACTATGAAACCTTTTACAAGCACTAAAAAGTTACACAAATGTTAATTTAAAAAAATAAAAATGGACTAAAAGTTTTTCTTCACAGCAGAGTGCAAGTCTCAGCTGTAGTCTGTATCTGTTAGCATTTTAAAACTGCTTTCATTTGTTTATTCTTGTTCTCTTCCTTAAACTACACAATAAGATATACCTAAAAATATTAAAAACTGCATAAACTGATAAAAATCAGCTAATTTAAACTTTTTTAATACTAAAAAACATGTTTGGACAACAGCCACTTCAAGAAGAAAACAATATGCTGCCATTTCGCCTCTCCAGAGGAAGACAATTTTTAGACTCAGAAATTAAATTCCACATCTTTAAACCTGCAAGCAAATACATGGTAGAAAACAAATCCTGCAACACTGTTGAACATTATTACATGGTCAAATGGAGTGGTCTGTTAATGTTAAAAAGAAAAAAAACTCAGCGTAGAACAAAACCAGAGAGAGGGATAATTTTCTATTTGCCATGTTTCCATTTCTCACTGCTTATCTATTTATATTAAGAAACTTGTAATAAGCCAAACAAAGGCAACAGGTATTTAAGTGAATACTGTTAGTAGGATATCTTTTTGGGACATAGACCAACATGACTTTTTTTATATCCTGAGCAATCAAGATCTTGCAGACTTGAAAAAGGGGCGGGGGAATGCCCATTAACTTATCAGTTCCAGGCCTTTGCTTTCTAATTGACAACCTCAGGGCTACTTTCATCACTTGTCGACTTCAAACCCACACTCAATTTTTCCTTTTAGATGATGATGCATCTATAACATAACGGTGTTTCTGACATATTGCAGCATACAGCGGTAGGAAGATTTCCTCAGTAGCTTAGTTTCACGGGAAGGGGAAAAAAAACACTGCTAAATGTTTTTCACATCTATCAATTTCTCCAAAGAGTAGTTACCAACAAAAAAGAGAGTTTTTATGCTTTCAATATGCTGAAGTCAATATTTTGCACTGACCCAACAATTTTAAATGCTTTTGAGTAATAAGTTGCAGATTTAACAAAAAAACCACCACCCAATATTTAATGCACAAACCCTAAACACATAAGTTTGTATTTAAAGGCTAGATAAATTAACACAGAGAGACTACAATAAAATAATAGTACAGATTTTAGGTTTAAAGTTAAAAAAAAAGACTAAAGTAAAGAAATTTAAAATTATTTATTAAATGCCATCTAGAAATTGTACTTATTTTACAAGGAAAATATAGATTTTTTTTTAATGTCTCTGCAAGACAGCTACCATACACGTTGTTACAAAATACTGAAAAGCCAACACACTAAGAGGCAGATTGTGATATTCATATGGAACAGTGAGTAGTCCACAGAATTCAATGAGTCAGTTTGTAAAGAGTAAGGTACTACCCAACATGAGTAAGGGTATCACAGTCTGACCATAAAGAAAAATAATTTCAATCTTGTCAACTAGCAACGTATCTACAGCATCAAAGCAGCTGGTTCCAACATAAACAGTGGCATAACTGCCTTTTAAAAGTAGATATCAAGGTCTGAATCCTGCAATCAGCTCTGCAAAGGTCCAGGGATTACATTCAACTCAATGCAGGATTGGGGCCCAAGTGGATCAACCTATGTAACAACAGAAAAATTCTAGGAAGACAGAGCAAAGTGAGAAAATAATTTTTGAATCATTATTGTTTTTAATATTGAGACCCTCTAGAAGAATTATAGTCTTAGACACTGATTTATACATTGAATTATTTTATTTTAGAAATGCCATCAGTAACTGCTGACAAAAATATTCATAAAGACCCTTATTTTAAATCAGGCAGACTCATCTAAGTATTTAATTAACCCCTTGCACTTAGAAAATTAGAATAAAAAGATTATAAATGGCAAATTCTACTCCTAGTTACTCCTGTGCAGCCCTCCTATTGTCCATGGAATTTCAGGTCTGAGCCTATCAACATGCATTTGAGTAACTTTACTCCCATGAGTAATCTCAATGCAGTCAATGGAAGCTGAGAGTAGTTAAGTACAATTAATGGGAACTCTGAGTTCCCAGCACTTATGAAAAATGGCCCACTTATTTAAGTGAATAAATATAGATTGAAGTGCCTAATTTTAAGCATTTTGACATTTTGGGCTCAATGGATCAAATCACAAAAATCACCATCACAATTGACAGTACCAGAGAGGCTTAGTACAGGGCAAGAACAAATTTCCATCATATCCTAGAAGTGATCCCACAAGGTTTGGGTTGAAGTATAATGGTTGAGCTTGGTGGGGAAAGCTGTACTTGTTCTGTAAACAAATAGTGAACTTCAATTTCCCTGGGCTGCCATTCTAGCACCTTTCATGGTCTCTAAATTCACTTACAGAAACTCAGAATATTCTTTATTCGGTAGATTGTGCTCACTGCTTTAGAACCATTAGAGTCTATTGCATGGACAGACATTTAACTTCTTAGTATGTTGCTCTACTGCAGACCATTGTCAATACTAATACAGAAATCATACTTAAATCATTGAAAAAGTTATACATACACTGTTAGTTTTCAAACAATAAAAAAGGTTGAGATATTTAATACAAAAAGGCCTACTCCACATAATAAGCTTCAAGATTGCAAAATATTCCTAAACAGATCAACTTCCTCCCCATCTTTCAAAAACAAATCTGAATAGCTAAATTAGTAGCTCAGCAAAATAGTAGGTTATAATGAGAATGATAACAGGCCCTAGGCTCTGGCAGCTGGTGCTGTAACGACAATGTAGGGTTTGTAGCAAGGCCATTCACAATCATGTCTTTTCTATGACATAAGAGATAGCAACAACACCAGTGAAGTATAAAAAGCTGATACCGCTTTTTATAGGCAGATGTTTTCTAATTTTTTTTTAAAAAAAAACACACCATAAAGCACATTTGCAATTTTGATAATCTAAGTGTGCAGCCCACACTACAAACCTGTTACCTTCTGGAGTCTAGAGTTTAAGTTTACAAGCCTGTTTTGCCTTCCTCCAGGCACTTTAAACTTATAAATGGCACCTTTAAGTGTCCTGAAATATGAAGGGTAGCTAGTCCCAAATTCTCATGTTGCTTAATGGTCTCAAATAAAATGAGGTCCACAAAACTTTTATTACCACCACAGTTCAAATTCACAGGTGATGAACCACCAGGGAAAGGATGCGGACATGTCTTTTGCTTCTGCTCTCCTAATTTCCCAGGTGCAAGGAACTTTCCCACTCAGTCTTTAATGACTAGTTTAAGTCTTAAAGTGAAGCTTGATTCAAACATATGACCACAGTATATTACCCATACAAAGACTGGGAGTGGGTCAGAGGGAGAATTCCTTCAGGAGAAAAATACCAGGGATCAAGACTTACTAGTATGAAATACAGGTAGAAAATATAGCTGTAAAACTAATTTGCACAAAATAAAAAGCTTAATTAAGTGATGCTTTCCTTCCTTCTTACCTACTCATCACTGGTGGGTATATTGAACAATGTCCACCAAAAGAAAACAGTTTTTCGACACCCAGAGAATTATACACAATTTCTGAACTAACAAGTATTTGTTCGCAGTCTACTGGAACGGACATGCTATGCTTTGAAAACTGATCACAACCCAGCAGCGCAGACGGGGGGGAAAATATAAATTAGAGGATTTTGTATGCTACAAATTACTTCTGAATTTATATAAAGATTTAATGATTCATGACATGCCAAATACAGTGCTAATGAGCTTTGGGTTTTTTGCTAAAAAAACAACAAACCAATTACTAGAGGCCATTCAAATGCCACTGCATAAAATGGGAAAACTAGTAAACTGTAGATAAAATTGGTACTGTATTTTGTTTCAAGTGTGGCTCTGAAGCCCAACTTGTTTGTTGGAGGACTTTGTGTGTCAAAATAGCACTTGCATTTTTCCAAGCAGGAAAACAGATTAAGCTGTTTTGAGAACATTTTACAACATACTTTGATTTTTTAAAAATTAATGGGCAAAAAGCTCACCACTTAAATCAGACATTTCAAGTAACAAGCATCTTAGCCCTTCTCCATTCCTCCTTGAGAGGTAGCTGAATTAGCATAAAATGTGTGTTCTTCAATATACATGCCCCTTCACAGGTTCTGCTGTATATATGCATGTGTGTGTGTTTGTATGTTTAATGTAACCAAAAAAAAAGTCTGAATGCAGGAAGACATCTTAAATTTTGACCGCTAATACTCTATAAAACCTTAAAGATAAACATATATAAATAAAATTCTAATTAGCAGTTTAAATACTTTTGTTTCCTTGTTCTAATGTTAACCAAATAAAAAAACTATGCAAATGAAAATGATATAGGCAGTCATGTTTTATTCGTCAGTACTAAGGGCCACAAAATTAATTTGTCTAAACCGCTAAATATATTTAATTTTATAACTTTTAAATGTCTAAGAATATAGCACACAGCTAATGATTTCAATCAAAAATAAATCCTTCATTTATTTTCTGTTCAGTATGATTAGCTCTGCCCTAAAACTTGGGTCCAACATCAGACTCTTACATATAATTCAAAACTGACTTTACACATTGGGCATGTGACTCCAGATTTACCTCAGTGGGAGTTACTTCTGATTTACCAGTGCAAGTGATAGTAATCAATCCCTTTAGCTTTAATTTTCCAAATAAATGGAGCTTTATTTCATAAATTCTTAGTTAGAAAAGTCATCTGAAAACATCTTGAATGTTGTGGACTTTTAGCAATTCTTCATAGCTATTTCCTAGGAATCAATACAAATACAATAATTTGGAAATAAAAGGAAATAAAAATAATTCTGTGATGAGCTAGTTTATATAACAAAACTTCCAATACATGCTCCATTTTTCTTTCCTTTTTTGTGAATAACACCTTTTAGGATAACAACAGGACCAATCAATCTAAATTAATCCTACAAAATATTCTTCCCCTCCCTGTCCTGTGCACCTTAAAACACTCACTGACGGTTTAAGGAGTGGTGAATTAAAACTCTTAATATCAAGTCCACACCAGATAAAACAGTAATTGTAGTCATACAGTACTGCAAGTGTAGCTACAACATAGCGTGACAGCTTGTTAGTGTTGAAAATATATAAGCTCTTTGTAACTGTGCCTCTGGAATGCCATCTGTCTTGAATTACATCCACCTGGGATCATGTTTCGATGACCAATATGGACAGATTACTGGAACTTTAAAACCTCGTTTTCTTTGTAATTGACATTTAAATTGTTTGAAGTTTCTCATTAAGTCCTTTTTACAAATGAGGTGCAGATGTGTAAAGCTAAATGTACAGTACTAAGGGAAATTAGGTCACCTGAAAGCTCAATATAAAATGTATCTATTAACTGCATTAATGCAAAGAGTACATTAAAATTTAGAGATCGACTCTATATCCCAAATTCTTCAAAGTTTCATCATTTCCCTTTCATCACTGCAGAGCTCCTGATGCTAACCGTATTTAATTAAAATAATAGAGTAAAGGCAAGGAAGTTCAGCTACTCAGTCCATGGTAGTACATTGATCCAGTCCTGTAGGGACAGACAAGGGAAGACAGAGATCACTAGAGCCTTGTCTATCCCATGATAAGGGGTAATTCAAACTTACGCTAGCTACAATCAGAGGCGAAAGGCGTTACAAGAGAATTGTGAGGTAATACAGCAGTGTTTAAGGAAAAGAGGGGAAAATTAACAGGGGACTTCAGTTCAAGTTTAGTACACATTGGGGTCAATACCAGCAAGTTAATTTCCACCGCTATGTGTGTGTGGACATTCTGCAAATTTCTTGGGCTTCACATCCATGTGAGGTAGAAGAGGAAAGAGTATTCTTTTCTCTAATAATATTTACTAAGTGCTGCTGTCCCATCGAGATGCTTGAGGTCCTGTTCAAACCCTTTCAAACCCAGTCAGATTAACATAATAAGAATACTAAAGAAAACATTTTAACACGCCAACCAAGGTGGCTTAATTAAGAAAGGAGTGAGTGAGAGGTGTCCTGCACAGGGACTGAGGGAAGTTAAAACTAAAAACACCTCAGAAAAAATAAAGTGTTAATATGTTTTACTTACAAGTAGGGAGGGATGAGCTGAGGAGCAGACACTGAAACTCAATTACCCTCTGATCAAAAGCGGAACTCCTAAAAAATTGCTAATGTCAGGGCGTATTTGCCTGCCGGGATGCAGCTTACAGGGAATGTCTCCAATATTGCCCAGTGCTTCCCTTTAAGGAATTAAAAAACCTACAGAGCAGACTTTAAATCAGTTCACTGTTTTATAAACAGCCAGTGCAAAGAACACAGGCTGGGCATGAAGGCTCAGACCCAGAAGCTGCAGTGTTTAGCACTTCCTGTTAAGAATTTAGGGCCCTCCTTCTCTACTGAAGTCAGTAGGAACAGAGGGTACTTTGACCTTGCAGAAGACACTCAGCAACCGTAGGATCAAACTCAATATGATCCTGTATATTTGCTATAGGGCCCATTTATCCACCATAGAAAAGGGAATTATAATATTTGAGTTTAACGGGGTTGCACATAACAGTGCAAAGTCTCTCAGGATAAAAGAAGGCACAACCTACACAAACTGAACTGAAAAACCTTTTGGCATCACAATGCAGGACACAGCATGAGGACATGTTTGGGTGGGGTGACCAGATGTCCCGATTTTATAGGGACAGTCCCAATTTTTGGGTCTTTTTCTTATATAGGCTCCTATTACCCCCCACCCCCTGTCCAGATTTTTCACCCTATGTTTGGGAAGGGGAGGAGTAGTCACCCAGATGCCAGAAGCTGGGAATGGGAAACAGGGGATGGATCACTTGATGATTAACTGTTCTGTTCATTCCCGGTGAAGCACCTGGCGTTGGCCACTGTCAGAAGACAGGATACTGAGCTAGATGGACCATTGGTCTGACTCAGTCTGGCTGTTTTTATGCCAACCCCACAACTACACCCACACACACCCATCCACCCACGCACCCTGAGAAAAGAAAAAAAAGAGGTTGGGAACCATTGTTTAGGGAAAATGCATTTATACAAAATTCTACTTAATCTGGACATATTCTGTGTAGGGTAACCAGCTGTCCCGTTTTTAAAGGGACAGTCCCATATTTAAATCCTCCAGCAGCTATCCCAACTTTTTCTTAAAAAAGGCAAATTGTCCCATATTTACTGTTCTTCCTGCCCCCAATCAGTACCGGTGGGTCCTGCTGCTGGCCGGATCCCTGCTCGCCAGCCGCCCGCTGACAGTGGGGGTGCAAGGCTGGTGGCAGGGCAAAGCTGCAGCACGTGGGGCCAATAGGCGCTGGAGCACCCCCAGGGAAAAATTGGTGGGTGCTGAGCACTGCCCCCCCACCCGCGCCCAACTCATCTTCCGGGAGGTGCCTCCCACCGAAAAGCCGCGGCTTTTTCCAGCCCAGCCGCTGCCTCTCAGCTGTGCGGGGTGGGGGCCGCGGGGGGGAAGCGCTGGAGAGAGGTGCGGCCGCGGCCCAGGTGGGTAGAGTGAGGTCGCGCAAGTGGGTGGGCTGAGGCAGCGGGGCTGAGGCAGCGGGGCTGAGGCAGCGGGGCTGAGGCAGCCACCCCGCATCCCGTCTGGGAGCCCAGCCCTGGCCGCTCCGGATATGATCGCTGGCTGGGCGGGGGGAGAGCGCTGCCCCCTGCCTGCGCAGCACCTAGCGCGGCCTGCGGAGCCCGGCCCACATGAGGCGCAGCCAGCCCTGGCCGGGCCGAGCTGAGGGCAAGCGGGGGCTGCCTCCTGGCCCAGGCCGGCCTGGCCCTGCCGTGCGGTGCCGCCCCAGGCACGGTAGCTGGGGCTGCGTGCTGGGGCTAGGAGGCGGCCCCCGCTTGCCCTCAGCTCAGCCCGGCCGGGGCTGGCCGCGCCTCATGTGGGCCGGGCTCCACAGGCCGCGCTAGGCGCTGCACAGGCAGGGGGCAGCGCTCTCCCCCCACCCAGCCAGCGATCACATCCGGAGCAGCCGTGGGGTGGGGTGGGGTGGGGTGGGGCAGCTGCCGTCCCCGCTGCCTCGGCCTGCCCACTTGCGCGACCTCGCTCTGCCCGCCTGGGCCGCACCTCCCTCCGGCGCTTTCCCCCGCGGGCCCCCCCTCCCACAGCTGAGAGGCGGGGGCTGGGCTAAAAAAAGCCGCAGCTTTTCGGTGGGAAGCACCTCCCAGAAGGTGAGTTGAGCTCAGCACCCACCAATTTTTCCCCGGGGGAGGGGGAGCGGGAGGGGGGAGGGGGGAGGGGGGAGTTTGGGGGGGGGGGCGGGGGGGGCGGAGTTTGGGCAGGGTCGGGGTGCGAGCACCCACCGGTGCCGACAAAAGTCGGCACCTATGGCATAGGCGCTGACTCCGTGGGTGCTCCGGGGCTGGAGCACCCACGGGCGGCTCCCTGGCAGCCCCGCGCGCACCCACCCACTCAACTCAGTCACCTTCCGGGTTCCCTGCATGGCCGGAGGCGCCTCCAGCTGTGCAGGGAACCCGGAAGGTGACTGAGTTGGGCGGGCGGGCGGGGAGCTGCCGGAGGGTGCTTGCGCCCCCGGCCCCAGCTCCTCCCCCGGCCCCAGGCGTGCTGCATTCCTCCCCCCCTTGCAAGTGGGGTGGGGGGAAGGGGAAAGCAGGAGAGCACCCGGGCACCCACCGGGCCCTGCTACAGCTCCCCGCCAGGCCTGCCCCCATGCCCGGCTGCTCACCAGTGCGGCTGGGCTGGGCTGGCTGGCTTCCTTCCTTCCCCAGGCAAGCAGGGCTCTCAGGCTCCTCCCTCCGGCTCCAGAGGCACGCTGGGGAAAGCCCCGCCCCTGCACTTTCCCCCACCCCCCAGCGCGCCTCCGGAGCCGGAGGGAGGAGCCTGAGAGCTCCGCCTGCCTGGGGAAGGAAGGAAGCAAGCCAGCCCAGCCGCACTGGTAAGCAGCCGGGGGCGGGGCTGGCGGGGAGCTGCAGCAGGGCCTGGTGGGTGCCCGGGTGCTCTGCTGCTTTCCCCTTCCCCCTGCCCCGCTTGCAAGCGGGGTGGGGGAGGAATGTAGCACGCCCGGGGCCGGGGGCGCGAGCACCCACCGGCAGCTCCCCGCCCGCCCAATTCAGACACCTTCCGGGTTCCCTGCGCGGCCAGAGGTGCCTCCGGGGCGGAGGTTTGGGGAAGGGGTGGGGCCAGGGGTGGAGTTAGGGCGGGGCCGGGGCGGAGCACCCAGCGGCGCCAACAAAAGGCAGCGCCTATGTGTGTATGCATGTGTGTGCACCTCTCCCCATATGAACCATAAAGCCTTAAAGATAAAAAGGTAAATAAAAAGAATCCAACTACGCAACATTTCTTTTTAACAGGGGCTCAGTCAACTTGATGTTAATTTGAACGTTTGTACTGCATAGTTCTGATTGATTGATGTTGAACTCGCTTGAATATGAGTAATTTTATCAGGTGTCCCATATTCAGCATAGGGAAATATGGTTACCGTAATTCTGTGCATCTTCATTACTAATACTTGCACCGGTCCTGCGACTGGATCCACCTGGGCAGGCCCTTTGTGTCTTGACTTCAGTTGGCTCCACAGAGGCACAAAGATCCATGCACAAAAATACAGTTCAAGGATCAGGACCATTACTGGTATTTACAGCTGTTTAAAAAATATTTCCCCCAAAATGAACCATTATGTGGCTTTTACCATCTCCAGCTTGTGATAAAATTAATGTAAATGGATCAAAATAACATCGTATAAAGTGAATATTCTCTGTTTTGCCAGTTTAAAATGTTTTTGTCATTAGAAAGTCACACTTGCAAACACAATTCATCCCAGAATCCTGAACAGTACATTTTTAAAATCTGAAAAACCCAGAACTAGTTATTTTCACTAAAGGGTTAGGAAAGGGATACCTCATCTGCACAGACACTCTTAACACTTCACTGATGCCCTCAGTTAAGATTGTAAAAACAATATCAACAAAATTTGCTGCCAGCGAGGAATTACTTTATACCTGTTCACATAAATGTTGCAACAAAGTATCAAACTATCCAGGGAGAACCTTTTAATTTCCTAGGATAATTTCAGCTCCCATTGCATTAGCACCCTCCAGTGTCCAATGTATGAAAAACAATATTGATACTAGCTTTTCAAGTAGCCACAAACCTGCATTTCTTGACAAACAGTAAACATGCAGCACTTTCCTGCAGTGGAGATAGAGCAGTGCCTCTCAACCAGGAGTACACATACCCCTCGGGGTACGCAGAGGTCTTCCAGGGGGCATATCAATTGATCTAGATATTTGCCTACTTTTTCAACAGGCTATATAAAATGCATTAACAAAGTGAATACAAACTAAAATTTCATACAGACAAAATGAGAAAGTAAGCAATTTTCAGTAATAGTGTGCTGTGACACTTGTATTTTTATGTTGCAAGCAAGTAGTTTTTACCTGAGGTGAAACCTGAGGCACACAAGACAAATCAGACTCTTAAAAGGGGTATAGTAATCTGGAAAGGTTGAGAACCACTGAGATAGAGAACAGTAGGAGCTAAAAAAACAAGTAAACCCTCAATGCTATAAATTAGTCTTATCCCAAGTGTAGAGGTATTAGACCAAGTATACTTGGTCTGAAATGGAATTAACAACAAAAGTAATAACTTACATTCCTATACCACTTTTAAACACTTAGGGCTGGTCTACACTAACCCCCCCTGTCGAACTAAGATACGCAACTTCAGCTACGGTAATAACGTAGCTGAAGTCAAAGTATCTTAGCTCGATCTTCAAAGCACTTACCGCGGGTCCACACGTGGCGGGCAGGCTCCCCCGTCGACAGTGCTTACTCCTCGCGGCGAGCAGGAGTACCGATGTCGACGTCGCGCACTTCCGGGATCGATTTATCGCGTCTAGACAAGACGCGATAAATCAAACCCAGAAGATCGATTGCTCGCCGTCGAAGCAGCGGGTAAGTATAGACGTAACCTTAGTAAGCCTCACAACACTTCAGATGCTGTTACGCTCATTTTATTGATAGAGAAACTGATTTGACTCTGTACACTTGAAACAGGTTTACGCCACAATCCTGAAAACACACACGTCCTTAAAGTTAATGGGCTCTCAAACAGCTGAGCTCAAATGAACTCAAATGCAGTTCGTCTATGTTTAAAAGTGCAATATAGAGGGTAAAGGAGATTTCCAGTGGGATATGCTCAGTACACAATTTCAAAGGGTTCAAAGGGTTTTTCTTCAAACCAAGCAAATGCACTAGCACTCAACAAAGACTCAACAAGGACTTCAAATGCCAGCTGTTTTTACTATAACCCTGTCTAAAAAGGTGTGGTTAAAGTTTTTAAAAACAGAAATAGCACATATTTTATCTTAGCCAAATTCAAAAATATTTGGAAGGATTTTGTTCAAACTTTCAAAAAAAAATTAATCTTTGGGAAGATACCAATTATAGAAAATTCCAGCCCAAAAGATGAAAGCTTTGGAACATTATGAACAAGAAAAATCAGATGAAAATAGTTTTGCAGGTCTGAACACAGGGTCTCCTCCTATGTACATAAAGATACCTTCACTCCTTAGTATTCTGATGGCATCTCTAAAAAGCAGATTCTTAGTGATGCAATGATATGACAGTAACACAAAGAACAGTTTCTGTGACAGCTGAAAAGAATGCCACCAGATCAGAACCCCCGTCTCTGTAGAAGACATTACTCTCTGTAACCTGCCAGCCCTACCATCCACTTCAGCATTTATCCTGTACTCATCACTAGGAGCACCTAACCTTACTGCCACTGCCTGAAAAAATTCTAGACAGCCATTATGCAGAAAGCCCATAAAGTACTTGCTATCATTATTTCCATAACTACACAGACTCCCGTTAGACAAAGACCAGGAAATATGGAATTACATTCAGTGAACACGTACATGGACTGTACACTTTTTAAGTTGTCCCTCTGTTTTCTCTTCTCACTCCCATTTGGCTAACTTATTGCACAGCAAGGACTTTTTGCTCCTCCACATCAGTCAACTGTCCTGATTCAGATCTTGGGGAGCAGTCTGAGGCCCAACATCTGTCTCTCAAGTTTAGCAAAACCACCCTTTCAGCTCCGCAATAGGAGGGGCATCTAGTAAGCTGAACCAGGTCCATTAACTCTACCTATGCTCATCTCAGCAACAATGGCTTAAAAGACCTCTTCACCTCTATTCCCACTAAGAGGGTCTTTCCTTCTAGCTCTTGACTCCCCTTGGATTAAGCCCTCTCCATGCAAGGCTCAATTCAATTTTTCTGCCATTCCCAGCAGTTGCTATACCGTGCAGTTCATCTAGCACTGACTAGTCTTTGCCCTAGAAACAGGCAGCTCTAGAGAGAGAGAGCACAGTGGAGGGAATCACTGCTGGCTAGGAGAGACCGACCATTTACATGCACCTTGCTGAAAGGAAGCACCCAGCAATCAGCTGAGGCAAGAATGAAAAAAAATACAGGGCACAATATAGACAGAAAGGAGAATTCCTTTCCAAAAGAACATGAAGTTAAAGCCCTAGTGTAAACAGAGACAGGACCAGTGATGGAGTAAATAAGGAACTCCCCAGAGTTGCTGTTGTGTCCCTTTCAGGGACTAGTATGTTATTTATTAGCATTACTACTGCTGGCTTAAACAAAACTTTAGTGTGGGTTTAGGGACTGAATAAGTCTGGACACTGGTCTTTTGAGGGATTCAAGTGAGGGAGCCTCACTGCAGTGGTAGGCAGAGGCTGATAAAGGCAAGAGCAACTCTTGGCCTGCCCATGGTAGTGTTGCTATTGGCCTACAGATATTATAGACTTCTTTCATCAATAGGTTCATGCTTATAAGCTTACAGCCTCCAAGTGGACTTCATAGTATAGTATAAATACTCAAACCCTTAATATTTGGCTGTCTGAAGTCTTGGCATTTACAATTCTGCACACTAAAAGTGTTATTACCCTCTCTGAAATAGCAGTTGAAAAAGTCATGGTTACTGGATCAGCATAGAAAGTGTCCTCCTGGGTTTTCTTTAGGACAATGCTACTTAAACTACAAGGGATTAATTTTGGCTGTGTCAGTTCATAGCATTTCTCTCTTGTGCAGCACAAACTACTCTAGCTTTGCTCTTGTAGTTACCATAATAGCACGAGAGTCCCTGTTGTGCATTCATATAACCTTCTAGGTTTCAATTACTTTTGTATTGCACACACTTTCATTAATAACCTTTAAAATATTTACTGCATTATGCTCTCATACAGAACTGCAAGTATTTTTAATTTTAATTATTAAAGTCAATTGACCCTTGACTACCTATCCCACTCTGGTGCTAAAACTCTGCTTGCCTTCCATAAGTGCTGTTCCAAGGTTTGCTAAAGCAAGGTCTGTAAAAATATTAAAATTAACTATCCTACTATGTGAAGGCCTTTTCTGTTAGGTGTTAGGTATTTCTACAGCTCATTTGGAAGGCTTCTGAGAAGACTAACCATCCCCCAAATCCATTAAAATAATCTGATTAATCTGTTCAGCCCTGCGCCATGAAGGCAAGGCATAAATTAAAGGTCTGTTTTCAGCCTGGTCCCAAAACCCTGGGACTGGATGGCCCAGGGGATGAGATACAGGACCTTTCACTTCTAGGTCCCCTCTTTGATCCATTGCAGGATCCATTAGGACAGGGATGGCACGGTATTTATAATGGTTTTTATGATCCTGGGAAAAACTCAGTCCCAGTTTAAGGCATTATCTATTTTAAAAATTGTTTCATTAATGCATTCCACATTACACATATTTTTAGTTACATATTCAAATTGTGGTTACATAAAGGCAGTAGAGTTGTAAGATAATTTAGGGTTCTACAAATAAAAAGTAAAATTGCAATGGGTGTAATACATAGGGCTGTCAAACGACTAAAAAAATTAATCGCGAGATTAAAAAAATAGTCACGATGAATTGCAGTTTTAATCACACCGTTAAACAATAACAGAATTTAAATTTAAATATTTTTGGCTGTTACTTACTTCTGTGCTGCTGTTCTGGCTCGTTATGCTTGGCACTTGGCCTGCAGCTCAAGGTGGGCTCTGTGCTGTGGCATGGGAGCTGCATCTTGGCAGAGCCCATGGCCATCCCGCAGCCCTCTGGCTACCCCTAGCTCACCAGGGATGTCATTTCAGATTTTGGTTTGTGACTGTGACATGTTGGGGGAGCGCTGTCTCTTTAATCAGAGCATGCAGGAGCCTGAACACATTGCAGCTCTCATTCCTGAGCCAGCAGCAACAGAAGAGAGGCTCCCCTTGTTCTCTAACCCCAGTTCAGCAGCAACCGGGTACACAGGCAAAGAGATGGGAACACCCTGACATCAGCCCATGCCCCTACTCTATGTGGCAGACAGAAGGAGGCTCCTGGTCCAGATCAGCTTGGCCAGGGGCAACTCCATGGAGGGGGAGGAGGGAGCAACAGTGAAGCAGGAGCGCTCCTAAGCATGGTGCCTTGGGCAGTGCCCCCCTCTCACACACCCCTAAGGCCGGCCCCTCTAATAGCCCTGGTGTCTGGCTGCTCAAAATCAGTCACCAGGCAATCCACCTCAATGCTCCACCCTGGGGAAAGTTTTCCACCTTGGCTTCACAAACGTTATGCAGAGCACAGCAGGCTGCTGTGACCATGAGAATCATAGGCGCTGACTCCATCGGTGCTCCGTGGCTGGAGCAGCGCCTCCCGCCCACCAATCAGCTCCTTCCCCTCCCTCCCAGCACCTCCTTCCCAACATGATCAGCTGTTCAGCAGCGTACAGGAGGCACTGGGAGGGGAAGAAGGAGCGGGGGCAGGGCACGCTCAGGGGAGGAGGCAGAACAAAATGGGAAGAGGCAGGGTGGGAGCGAGGCAGGGTTGGTGCTTGGGGGAAGGGGTGGAGTGGAGGCAGGGCCTGGGGCAGGAATCGAGCAGCTCCAGGAACTCACAAAGTCGGCGACTGTGACGAGAATATTTTCCTCACTGAGGTCTAACCTGCCAAAAAGGCAGCACCAGCGAACCTTTACCAAACACACATTCTACAGTCATTCTGCACCTGCTGGGCCTGTTGAAGCATTCCTTGCTGCTGTCAAGTTTTCCGCTGTATGGCTTCATAAGCCATGGCAGTAAGGGGTAGGCTGAGTCTCCCAGGAACACTATGTGTATTTCCACATCCCCTTTTGCACAGGCACTAACTTTGTGAGTTCACAAACCCCAGCTCCACCCCAGGCCCAGCCCCCACTCCATCCCTTCCCCCAAATCCCACTCTGCCCCCACTCCACCTCTTCCTGCCTTGTTCCACCCCCTCACCTCTCCCTCAGCATCTCCTGTACACTGCTGAACAGCTGATCACGGCAGACAGGAGGTCCTGGGACGGAGCGGGAGGAGCTAATCAGCAGGGCTGATTGGTGGGGCTGCTGGTGGGTGCTCAGCATCCACTATGTTTTTTCCGTGGGTGCTCCAGCCCCAAAGCACTCACAGAGTCAGCGCCTATGCCCTTCTGATCTGGAAAGAAAGTTCCTGTATGCAGCTTTCTATACAGGCCAGTGTTCCTGAAGATACCTGCATCATGCACATTCCCTGGCCATCCTGCATTGATGTCAGTGAAACAACCCCAGTGATCCACCAGCGCCTGCAATACCATAGAGAAGTTGTCCTGTCTGTTGATGTACTCCGTCACAAGATTGGGGCCAAAATTGGGATATGCATGCCATCTATCACCCTGCCACAGTGCCGTCTACTGTTTCCTGCACATTGCTCAGAGACTGAGTCAGGGTCCTTCGTAGCAGGAAGGAGGAAATTAATGGCCCTACACTCTTGCATCACTGCATCCCCAAAATGGACTTCCCAACTCCAAACTGATTTGCGACTGACTAGTAGCAGTCTGGAGTTGCCAGCTTCCATACAGTGATCGCCACACACTTTCCACTGTTACGGCAGCTCTCATTTTGGGGTCATTGCGCCGCAGGGTGGGAGGCGAACTCTGCACAGAGTTCAAGGAAGGTGGCTTTGCACATACAAAAGTTTTGCAGCTACTACTCGCCATCCCATCCCACAATCCAATCCCACCACTCTGTCGGTGCTTGTTTCCTGAGCCCAACAGTGACGGTCCACTGTGTGCAGCTGCTCCATAAATGCCAACATCAATTCTGAATTGTTTCTTTCCAGGGCACAAAGCAGGGCAGGTAGCATGGATTCCTGTTCAGATTTGCAGCTCATGAAATAACATGGCTGATCCTGCTGTGTGTTCATAAAACTTATCATAAGACTGGTGCAGGATCCATGCTTTCAGGCAGAGATAGCGGGTGCAAAGTTTACAGGGGCAGTCAAAAAACAGCACGAAACACAGTTGGAAGCCCTGGGAATTATATGATGGAGAAAACTGCATTATGGGGTGGTAATCCTGCCCCCATGATGCACTCCGATTCATTCCCAGAACTCCTATCAGGAGAAGATGGTGATTTACACAGTGGGATAGCTACCCACAGTGCACTGCTCTCCCTGTTGGTGCTAGAGCACCAACTATGGACAGCTTTGCTGACACAAGGAGTGTTGTGTGAACATGCACAAGCAATGTAATTACAGTGGTTTAATATTGTCAACGTAACTTAAATCAACTTAACCCTATAGTGTAGACATGACCTAAGACTTCTATGGTAGCAGTCTGCAGACCACAGGCTGAATCTCTAAAGAGTCCACACCATTCAAAAAAATTTTAAGGGTACAAAAATGAAAGAAGGTTGAAAGCTACTGCTTTAAAAGGAATTATACATGTCTCCAAATGCAAAAATTCTTAATTAAAGAATTATAAATAATCTGTGCAATTTTCCTTTCTTGCATTTGGTCTACAGGGTCGCCATCAGTTCCTAGCTGGGTATGTCCTACATGAACTTTCTCAAACTTGTAAAGGACAGTATTTGCCACCATCAAACAGTAAACTGATTACTGGTAAGTTTCATTTTTCTATGACAGCGAAAAAATACCAAGCAGGAAATATATTTCCTGGATAAAGTTAAATAATTTGTAGGGACAACCATCAGCTCACACTAAGGCTATGTCTACACTTGCCATTTAAAGCGCAAAATGTCGCTTTTTTGCACTAAAACCGTGAGAGCGTCTACACTTGTTAATTATCAGAGGGGTAGCCGTGTTAGTCTGGATCTGCAGAAGTGACAAAGAGTCCTGTGGCACCTTATAGACTAACAAACGTATTGGAGCATAAGCTTTCGTGGGTAAAATACTGTACCCACTTCGTCGCTTGCATCCGACAAAGTGGGTATTCACCCACGAAAGCTTATGCTCCAATACGTCTGTTAGTCTATAAGGTGCCACAGGACTCTTTGTCGCTTCTACACTTGTTAATGACTTTTTGCGGTGAAACTCAGAAGTTTCATTGCAAAAAGAAAACCACCTTCATGAGAGGCATACAGTTCTTTCCGCTCTTCTTTTTGCGCTGTTCTGAAAGTGAAGACACGTTCTACCTATGTAAACACCTTTTGGCCTCCGGAGGATATCCCACAGAGTTCCAAAAGTGACTATTCTGGCCAGCATCTCCGCTGCTGTGACCAGGGCCAGCTCCAGGCACCAGCTAAAGAAGCAGGTGCTTGGGGCGGCCAATACCAAGGGACAGCACGTCCGGGTCTTCTGTGGCAATTCGGCGTTGGGTCCCTCAGTCCCTCTCGGAGCGAAGGACCTGCCGCTGAACTGCCACCAAAGAGTGGAGTGGTGCGATCGTGCTGCCACAGCTTCCCCACCCCCCCTTGGGGCGGCAGAAAACCTGGAGCCGGCCCTGGCTGTGACTCCTGGTAAACAGACATCTGCCCCTCCCCCTGTAAGCCCGGGGAAGTTTGAAACTCCCTTTCCCTTTGCTTGTAGATGTGGCATGGAAAGCAGCCAGACAGCAGGGTTTTTTTTTAAAAAATGCCACAAAAGAAACAAGTAATGGGGCTGCTGGGACATGAAGCAGTGCATCAGGGGGCACTGAGCAGGGGCCCAGAATGCCTTCCATTCACCTCACCCCCCCTTCCCACAAGACCTGGGGAGAGAGCTACACTGTGGGATAGCTGCCCTACAGCTGCTCTCATCCAGGATAAGTGTTGCTAAACACTCTCTGATGCCTGAGGAATTGAGTACACAAACCAGTGCTTTTCTTTCACCTGTTCCCTATCACCAGTGAAACTTACAGCACAAAAACTCTGCAAGTGTAGACATAGCAAAATAAACCTGGTTAGCTAGGAAACATGTTTTCTTTTTAGTTGCACAAACCAGTTTTCCTGCTGGGATTTTGAAAACTGACAAGTTGCAGACAGACCAACTGACAAACCAGGGCAGCCTCGCTCCTCACCCCTCAGAGGCTGCACAGGGCAGTCACAAAGCAGGGTAGAAAATGGTAGTAAAACAATTGTGAGAGCAGCTAGTAACTTGCTCTATTTGCTCCTACAGCACTGTGTGGGAATTAGCCAGAGGGCAGAAGTGACCATGTGCATGGGGGGGTTAATAACCAGAGGTGCTTCAGCCATAAGGAAGCTGTGTGGGCGCTATTGCAAGTGAGCCTGGGGGGACACTAAATCTGAGGGGGGTGGGTGTCACTGCCTGTCACCTGAATGAGAGGGCAGCTCTGAATGGGGGAAGGGAGAGTCCTTACATGTGTTCCTGCAGCAGGAGGGGTCAGGTCCGTCAGGGGGTGGGAGCTGGGGGGTTAGGGAGTGAGTGGGGGCTGGGTGGAGCCAGAGGTGGTCAGAGCCTCTGGAGGGCTGTGTGGAGGGTTGAGACACAGTGGGGGCTGTGAGGGAAGTCAAGGGGCCTGTGTGGAGGCGGGGGGGTGGGGCTCTGGGGGTGAGTGTGGGGCTGCGTGGGGGCAGAGGGGCAGGGCTATTTGACAGCGGGAAGGGCAGAGGGAGCATAGCTATGTGGAGGCACTAGGGGTGAGTGGGGGCAAGGGGCTCTGGGGCAGGGGGCTATGCAGAGGCACTAGGGGTGAGTGGGGGCAGGGGGCTCTGGGGGCAGGGCTATGCAGAGGTAATAGGGGTGAGTGGGGGGCTCTGGGGGCGGGGCTAGGCGGAGGCACTGGGGTGAGTGGGGGGGCGGGGCTAGGCGGAGGCACTAGGGGTGAGTGGGGGGCAGGGGGCTCTGAGGGCGGGGCTAGGCGGAGGCACTAGGGGTGAGTGGGGGGCAGGGGGCTCTGAGGGCGGGGCTAGGCGGAGGCACTGGGGGTGAGTGGGGGCAGGGGGCTGAGGGCGGGGCTAGGCGGAGGCACTAGGGGTGAGTGGGGGCAGGGGGCTCTGAGGGCGGGGCTAGGCGGAGGCACTGGGGGTGAGTGGGGGCAGGGGGCTCTGAGGGCGGGGCTAGGCGGAGGCACTAGGGGTGAGTGGGGGCAGGGGGCTCTGGGGGAGCCAATCAGGGGCGCTGCTGAGCCGGTGGCTCTGTCAGTCCGCGGCCGTTGGGGAGGGGCGGGGGTGGTGGGTTGTGAGCGCAGCGCGGCGGCGCCCCCTCCCCGGGGTCTCGCGGGGCGGGGCTTGTGGGGTGAGCACAGCGCCCCCTCCCCCCACGGCTCTCAGCAACGTCACTCACAGTCTCCGCCTCCTCAGACCCGGCCCGGCCAGCAGGAGCCGCAGCGCCGCTGCCGCCATCGTCCTCTCGGCCCCGCCCCCGTCGCCGATTGGCCCAAAAGTTGGGCTCCGAACGAAACAGCGCGACTCGCCCGCGGGCTGATTGGCTCGCAGGAGGGGGCGGTGCCGGCACGTGGGCCCGAGGGTCTTCTGGGGGCTCTTTGCCTTTCTGGGTTGGGGATACAGGACCCTGGGCCGGGGACGCGATAAATCCCCCCCGGCCAGGCCCCGCCCCGTCAGGCTGCCACCCCGCAGACTTCCCCACCCCCCGGGGGGGCTCCTTGTCCCTGGCCGGCCCAGGGGCTCGCCTCGGACCCCGCTGTGCTCTGCGCGGCCGGGCCTGCTGCCCCGCCACCGCCGCTGCCGGGAGCGCCGTGGCTCTCCCTCCTGCCGCAGCCGCCGCCCCTGAGGAGGGGGGCAGCGAGCCCGAAGGCTGAAGCGGGGCCCCTGGCCGTGGTCTCCACGGGATTTCCCTGCACCCCCATGCCCCGAACCTCCGCATTCCCCCCCCCTCCAGTGGTCAACTAGTTACTAGTGATGTTAAATTAGACATTTTCTACCCTCTCCCCCCCCCTCAATTTCAGTTTCGGGGGAAACACGCAGCGGGAAGGGGCAGCGCCGAGGGGCTGGCAGTGGGGCAGGCGGTGAGTTAATTGTGGGTCCCTTGGTGTCCTTGAGGCTGTAGCCACAAAGCAGGTGCTGCTAGGCCTGGTCCACTGACACCTTGGTACCGTGCCACTGGTCTGGGCCCTCGCCAGCACTTGTAGAGGGAGCCTGTTGACTGCCTCGATGCTCCCGGCTCGCTTCAGCCACCCAGACTCCAGGCATGGAGCCAAGAGCCTGTGGGGGCAGCCGGGCTCCTGGTGGCAGGGCGCATCTGTGCAGCACCAGGCTCCCCACAGAGAACGAGGAACTGGGAGCCTCCAGGCAGCAGCCCGGCTGGCAGCAGGGATCTAGGGTGGCACAGCCTAGCTCAGAGCGGGGAGCCTAGGCAGCAGCTGGGCTGGAAGCCAGGTAGCAGCCAGGCTCTGAACGGGTCGGGCACAGCCCAGGTAGAGCAGGGAGCCTAGGATCAACTGGGCTGTAACTGGAGCCCCCCTCCTGCCCTGGGGACAGCCCGGCTCTCTTGTCAAGCTCATGGCTCCGTGCATGGGGTCGTGAAATAGACAAGAATGACAGCCAACAGCTGATGTAACTAATGCAGTGTACACAGTCTACACGGACACTGGATTGCCTTAACTACACCAACATAAGCCCTATGCCTCTCGTGGAGGTGGAGTTATGTCGATGCAGTAGGGCACTTAGGTCTGGTTTACACTGGGGGGGTGGGGAAATCGATCCAAGTTATGCAAATTCAGCTATGTGAATAATGTAGCTGAAGTCGACCTAGTTAGATCTATTCACCACGGTGTCTTCACTGTGGTGAGTTGACTGCTGACACTTCCCCGTCGACTCCGCCTGCGCCTCTCGCTCCGGTGGAGTACCAGAGTCGACAGGAGAGTGCTCGGTGGTTGATTTATCACATCTAAACTAGACGCAATAAATCAACCCCTGTTGGATCAATTGCTGCCCGTCAATCCTGCGGGTAATGTAGACAAGCCCTTATATTGGCGGGAGCAAGGCTGTAGTGTAGACACTGACATAATTAGGTTGACATAAGCTGCCTTATGTCGACCTAACTCTAGTGTAGACCAAGCCTCAGTTTCCCAACTGCAGAATGCGGATAATACTATGTCCTTTCTCCTCATCCTTGGCTTGTTGACTATTTAAATCGGAAGTTCTTTGGGGCAGGGATTCTGTTAACTGTGGGCCAGATTCTGATACTAGCATTTAGTAGCACATGATGACTCCACAAGCAGTCCTCTTGGGGCTATTTGTGGAGAAGGGCGTGAATAAGGGTGAAAAAATCTGGCCCTAAATGTTTGTACAGAGGCTAGAATAAGGAGGCTGGGATCTAGAGTCCTGCAACCCAACCCAAACCTGATAGGACTTGACTTCAAGTGTCAGGTCCAGGTTGCATGGGAAAGCAATTGGCCCCTTTCAGCTCGGCTTTCCTGCCTATGGGGTTGGCACAACGGCGGCTGTGTGACCCACTCCTGCTGGCTGCCACTGGCTTGGTGCGCTGTGTGTGCTGCAGAGTGATTAGTGAATGTGCTGAGAAGTTGCAGTGCGTGTCACTCTGCAGCTCACACACAGTGCAGCAGAGGATGGTAGACAGCACGAGCAGGTCATGAATCCACGACTGTACTGACACAATGGGCGGGAGGCAACAGTGGCACTGACTCAGATTCACGGGGGAAGGGTTTGGTCGGGTCAGAAAATGACTTGGTCGGGTCGGGTGGGCTTGAGTCCGAGCTGGGCCTAACTTCTCCCCTGTTCTCAGCTGGAGCCTGTAAGTTCTACTGCAGTACAGATAATGATGATGGTGATGAAAAAGGTGTCTGCAGGCAAACCTAGTCTACACCAGAAAAGGTTTACTAGTATTGTTATACTGGCAAACTCCACTAGTATAGGCGCAGTATACACAGGCAAAAAAGTTTTTGCCAGGATAGTTTATACCTGTTCCTGAGCAAAATAAGCTATACTGGCAGTTTTATGCCAGTTTAACCGCATCCAGGCTAGGGCTTAGACTCATAGAAATACAGAGATGGAAGGGACCTTGAGAGGTCATTTAGTCCAGCCCACCTTGTATACGTAGGCCAAGTATATGTAGGCCATCCCTAACAGGTGTTGGACCAACCTATTTTTAAAACCCTCCAATGACAGGGATTCCACGCCCTTGCCAGTATAACAATGTTGTGAAAAAAATAATTCCCTTAACTAAAAGAAAAGGAATACTTGTGGCACCTTAGAGACTAACAAATTTATTTCAGCATAAGCTTTCGTGGACTACAGTCCGCTTCGTCGGACTGTAACATACGGTAGGAGGATATTTATACATTCAGAGAAACATGAAAAGGTGGAAGTAACCATACCCTTAACTGCCATTACTGGCAAATGTCTCTAGTGTAGACCTGAGCTCCTAATGTTGATAACACTGGTTCAGCTGAAACAGTGCGAGCAATAATGCAAAATAAGGGATAGAGAGCAGTCTTGCACTTCTCAGATTTCATAACATTATATTAATGCTATATCACTAGGAATAAGGTAGTTGTACAACCGTAAAGAAGGGTTTAGGGAACTGACAGAAAACTATTGAGATAATACAGAACTATTAATGACCATTGGAGGTAGAAGTAAATTGTTTTTTATAGGAATCCATGCTTTGAATATAAAAAGAAGTGACCTCTTGCTGCCTTAGGATGTCTTCAGGCTCCTTCATATCAGTGACCTCTTGATGTTCATTTACTTTGATTTCTTAGCAGTCAAAGAATGATGGACCTTCCTTTTGATTTTCTGGATGCTGTCTTTGGTTTATTGTGTGAAATTGGGCAATAGATATCTGTCTACATTAATCCTGGAAATATTTGTGTGTCTCCCTGAGATGGGATGTCACTTTTGATGTCCAATGACATTCAAGTTTCCCCTGGTGAAAATGTAACTTTGGGCCTGATCCTGTAAGGGGCAGAGTGTTTCCATGGACTTCTGAGCACACTGAACTCCCATTGACTTCAGTGGGGGTTGAGGGTGCTCAGCAACTCACAGGATTGGGCCCTTTAAGAATGACCTCTTCACCTGGAAGATTTCAAGTTCATTGACTGACTTACATGATTTGCTCAGTTTACAAATGCTAATATTTTCCCATACTTTTGAGCTCTACGTCAGCCATGATTATGAAAATTAAGCTTCATTCTTATTCTTTTTTTTTATACATTCTGGCTGCTAACAATACATGTTCTTTATTGTAATAATCTTTTCTTCCCATCCTCTGCCCCAAGCCAGAGCCCCATGAGTGAGCAGAGTATTAATTGCAAAGGAATACAGCATGATCAGCTAAAGTTAGGTTGCTTGTAGAAATCAGGAGGAAAGTTAAAATGAAGCCTTCTGAAGGGTGCATATTATCAGTCATTTTATAAAAGAAGGAGCCCTCTCTTACCACTACTGCTATCTCCCTGAGCCTCAGGCCCCTGCAGCTTGGTGCCTGCAATAGCACAATTCAGTGTGCATCCCTCTCCACTTGTAGGGAAAGGAGCCCCCTCGACCGCTATCTTACTAGACTGGAATATCCCTGCAGTTTTAGACAAATGTGACTTCATAACACCACTGGGAACTTTTGTTTTTTGAAATTGTGGGTGTTTTCATTATCTATATAAGGGTGAGGTTTTCAAAAGTGCTTAGCATCGGCCTAACTGCTCCAATTGACTTCAGTGAGAGCAGAGTTAGGCCAACACCGGGCACTTTTGAAAATCCCACCCTTACATGAATAATCCTTTTTTTAAATATATCCTAATACGTTCTTGGCTTCAGTAATGTCCAATGGCCATGAGTCCCACAGGTTAATTTTATGTTGTATAAACATATTTCCTTTTATGAATTTTAAATGTTGCCTTTCAATATAATTGAAACTGTTTTTTAATGAACACTGTTTTTTGTGTTATGAGAAGGGATAAATAGGGGTAAACTTATCTTTTTATAGACTGTTGATTATTTTATATCCTGTTTCCTCTTATTCACCTCCTCTCTCAACTAAATAATCCCAATCTTTTTGATTTCTCCACATACAGAAATGTTACCATGCCTTTAATTACTTTTATCAGCCATCCCTGGGCCACTTCTATGTAGAGAGAAATCTCTGTATTAAGTATTTCTATGAATCCTTATGATGTTGCATTGTGTCATTTTGTATTAAGTATCTTTATCTTTATGACATTGCATCTTGCATTGTGTTATTTTGTATTTATATGACTTGGCATTGTGCCTCTCTATTTTCATACAACTTTGTATTAGATCCCCATTTTGTATTAGATCCCTATTTGATATGGGAACTTTGTATTAGATCCCTATATAGAAAACTTTGTATTAGATGTTATAGCCCCTAAGGACAGTATAGTTAAAGTAGAAGAAGCATGTTTCTGTTTGCTAGTAGGATAAGATCTTCCCCCCACTCTGTAATCAATTGCCCTATTGACTGAACGAGGTGTGAATGAGTGAGGCTTGGAAGAAACCCACCTCCAGACACTGCAACAGTTGGAGAGGGGATGGGAGCCAGATCAAAGAACAATCAAGTGGCAAAGAAGAGCAGACATATTGACGGCCTTGGGGATTAGAAGCAAGCACCTTCTTTAGGTAACACCCTCTTTGAGCAGCCTGGGGACAACACCCAGAGAAAAGCAAGCAGCACAAAGACCAACGGACACAGACCAACGGACACAGACCCAGAGTTTGAATCTGGAGTGGATTTGCATAAGAGGGAAGCTGCTATAAAAGTGAGGTGTCTTGCAGAAGGACCCCGGGTCTCGTCTTGTCACCATCGGAGCATCGATCCGGATCGGCAGAAGCCCGGCTCCACCCCTCCCCCATCTAACTCACCTGGCCAGTGCAGTTAAGGGGAGCAACCAGTTGGTAACAACAGCAAGACGGAGTGTGTTTGTGTTTGTGTGTGTGTGTGAGTGCATGAGTGTGATATATATATCATATGCATATGCTAGAGTATTGATTGATACCTGTATTATTAATAAATGTGGCGTTTTGCCTTAATCCCCTTGAAAAGATCCTGCATAGTACTTTGAGTACAACATCTACTTCTGTTATATCGTTTTGAGGTCTGATGACCAGAATTGACTACAGTATTCCAGATGAGAGTATACCTCTGATTTAGATAGTGACATCCTAATATTTTCAGTATTATTTTCTACCTCATTCTTTATACATACATTTTGTTTGCTTTTGGACTTCTACTGTACACTGTGCAGATGTTTTCACTGAATTTTACACTGTGAGACCCAAATCTTTTTCATGAGTGTGAACTCTTCATTTAATACCCAGCAGTACACGTGAGTAGTGTGAACTGTTCTTTCCAATGTGCATTACCTTGCATTTGTCAACACTGTATTTCATCTGCCATTGTCGGGTTGATTTTGGAATGCTCTCCCCCACCTTAGTCTGTCAGCGCCCAGATATTTTTAATTTTCCAGGCATGCTACAAAACCCATCTTTTCCCTCGCTTTGTTAAGGCTGTTGAGGAGGATGCAGGCTAATGTGGCTATGGATATATTTGGGCAGTCCTTCATTTATGTTTATGTTGTAGTTTGTAATGTATGGGATAGGCACCCAGGGCACTGAGTAGACGTTTAAAGAAAACAAATAAAATGAATTGTGGTATCCATCCACCTCAGTTAGCTCTGATCTTGATTATCCAAAATAATGTTATGTCACCTGCAAATTTTGAACTGTCTTTGTCCAACCCTTTCACATATCACGGATGAATATAATAGCACATTCCCTAATACAGGTCCCTGGGACACACCAGTGTTAACCTTTTGCCATGTTGAAAATTTACCATTCAGGTCTACTTCTTTGCCTATTAAGCAATGCTCAGTGGCAGAACATCACAGCTGTGCTCCATGATTTGTACTGGCTGCCTATCAGTTTCCAGACTGAATTTAAGGTTTTAGTTTAAATGCTAAATGGCTCAGAACCTATAGAAGTGAGTTTCCTACTTGTGCCATTCTGCTGTAGCTGTAATCAGTGGATGGTGCTTGACCTGGATCCCCTTTGATTTAAGGGAGTGGGAGCTGGCAATGGAGTATTCATTCACAATAAGGACTCATCAATTCTGGAACACCCCCCCCCCCCACACACACACACACATCTCCCATGGGCCTGAAATAGCCCTGCTTTGCTTACCTTCATGGAATGCTGCAAGGTGCATCTATCTGCATGGTCGGATTGGTTTTAATGGGGCTAGATAAATGTGGGAATTTGTGTTCCCCGTTTAATTTAATACTTTGTTTTTATTATTTATAGCAGGGGCACCTAGAGCCTGGGATGGCTCCCCTTTGTACTTTCACATACATTTAAAGAAATTAAATAAAAATATGAATACAATTGTCTCTTAGCCAATTTGTAATATATGACAGTACTTTTCTTCTGACCCCATGACTTTCAGTTATGTTAAAAGCTGCAGTCAGACCTATTGCACTGCTCTACAGCCAAAATGCTTCTGAAATAAATGTAGTCAAACTTTACTAATTCTGGGTCACTGAGAACGAAAATGATGCTTAAAATTGTTGATTGGCTCTAGTTTTCAAGACATGCTATTGGGTCAGTATATACGACCCTTGACTTGGGAATGGCGGAGGATAAGTGAGTTATAAAGGGAAGGGATCTCAACTTAAACCAGAAATGATTAAAATACATCTTTGACTGGATCTATGAATAAATCTATGACTGGGTTTGGACAGTACTTGCTTTTTAGGCAAAACAATGAATGATGCAATCTGAAGCTGGTATTGCATCATACATGATATGAATTGCATCATGTTATTCCTAGAAGTCATGGATGATGCAATCATAACGAAGCTTACATCACTCTGCTGAACAAATTGCCCTATATCAGCTCTAGAAATCATACAGTGTCGTGCTCTCTTATTTGTCAGTGTTTGATTTTGCAAAGGGACATATTTCTGCTTAGCCAAAGTGAGCAGAGATGCCTCGTACTTGTGTGAACAGTGCAGATAACTTCTGCTATGTTTGTGGTGAAGTGACTTTTGCATCACAAAAGCGCAGTATAACCACTATGGTTAAGAAAGCCTATCACCTTTATTTTGGCTGCAAAATTGGAGATCAGGACAAGAGGTGGGCCCCACACATATGCTGCGACACTTGTGCAACAAATCTTCGCCAGTGGTTGAACAGGAAAAGGAAATCTATGCCTTTTGCAGTGCCAATGATTTGGAGAGAGCCAACAGATCATACCAGAAATTGTTACTTCTGCATGGTGCCTCCAGTTGGGAAAGGTGTGTCAAAGAAGAAAAAGTGGACTGTGCATTATCCAAACATTCCATCAGCTATATGCCCAGTACCCCACGGAGAAGGACTGCCGGTTCCTGATGCACCAGAATCATTCTCACTTGAGTCGGACGAGAAAGAGGAAGAGGATGAAACTTCTGGTCCTGAACCATCAATGTCACAGGACCCACATTTTCTCCCCTCCTCCTCCTCTGAACCACACCTCATAACACAAGGTGAACTGAATGACCTTGTCAGGGATTTGGAACTACCCAAGAGTAAGGCAGAGCTTTTGGGCTCCAGACTACAGCAGTGGAATCTCCTGGCAGGTGATGTTAGGGTTTCCATGTTCCGTGACCGTCAAAAGGATCTTGTCCCATTCTTCTTCATGGAAGGTGATCTTGTAGCCTGCAACAACATCGATGGTGTGATGGCAGCCCTCAACATCGTTCACGATCCAGATGAGTGGAGACTGTTCATTGATTCATCGAAGACGAGTCTTAAAGCTGTTTTACTGCATAATGGCAATGTTTTGCCATCAATTCCAGTTGGTCATGCAGTCCATATGAAGGAAACCTATGACAACATGAAACAACTTTTGAGGTGCATAAACTATGACCAACATCAGTGGCAGCTTTGTGGTGATTTGAAGGTTGTTGCTCTCTTGCTTGGTCTGCAGACTGTATACACAAAGTACTGCTGTTTTCTCTGCGAATGGGATAATCGTGCAAGAGATTCCCACTACATCAAGAAAGATTGGCACTCCAACAGTCATTGGAGCCTGGGAGGAAAAGTGTTCAGCATCCGCCACTTGTTGAATCAAGGAAGATTTTGTTACCACCCTTACACATCAAGCTGGGTATGATGAAGAACTTTGTCAAGGCCATTGACAAAACACAAGCAGCTTTCAAGTACCTCCGTGGAAAATTTCCAAGGTTAAGTGAAGCTAAGATAAAGGAAGGTGTCTTTGTTGGTCCTGAGATTCGTGAACTTCTTCGAGATGATGCATTTGACCATGCACTGCGTGGCAAGGAAAAAAAGGCATGGAAAGCCTTCCAGTTAGTGGCAATACATTTTCTCGGAAACAACAAGGCAGACAACTACAGGTTGTTGGTGGAAAACCTCCTCAAGGCATACAAAAGCCTTGGTTGCAACATGTCACTAAAGATACATTTTTTGCACTCTCATCTAGATTTTTTTCCACCGAACTGCGGAGCAGTGAGCGACGAGCACGGCGAGCGATTTCACCAGGACATTGCAACAATGGAGAAACGCTATCAGGGCAAATGGAGCCCATCAATGCTTGCAGACTATTGCTGGACAGTGACAAGAGATGCTCCAGTTAATGAATACAAGAGACAAGCCAAGAAGCGCCGAGTAGACACTGAATAGGACTAAACTATGTACATAATAGTTTTTTGCCTTTTGTTTCATAATACATTTTATTTATATAACCCCTTTGCTGATTTTTAAAGTGTTACATAAACAGGACAGGTGAAATAGTATCATGTAAAGCAACCATAAACACATGAAAAGACCTAGGTTTACAATTTATGATTAAAACTCTACTATCTACACAATATACATAGACATAAAATGTAAAAACTTAAATATCTTAGAAACAGTAGCCAATCAGTTGTTTTAATTGTCATATTTGAATTCAGCACATCAAAATACATACTAAATAGCACATTTTATCTCTGAAGCAGACGACTTCTCAAAAATTGTAGACCAGTGTTATGATCACTGAGATTTGAACAGTATCTGTTGCCATGAGGAAGTTGTCCATTAGTGCTACTCTGGATGTCCCTGTACCATGATCCATTTTAAATCCTAATAGCAAATGGCGCAATATATCAGAATATGTTATTTGTCGCTTTAGATCCTTTGTCACTACTTTCTAAGTGATCTACATAACAAGAGAGGGCTTGGGACAGGGCAGTAGTTGTAGAGATTTCTTGCATCAAGAGTTGTTTTCAGGGTTGGCTAGCCATTTTCAGGACCTGACATTGGCAGGTTCACATAAAAGAAATGTTGATTGATTCTGTTAGTGGTGGGGTTGGTTGGTCTCTCACCAGCCAAAAAGAGCAGAGATCTGCTTTATTTCAGTCAGAAATTGATGTTTCTTGGTTTGGTTTATAATTTTCTGTGTCACTGAATTCATCCTGAATTCAGCTGATTTTTTAAAATTTATTTTCTATTGAAGCAATCCATCTTGGTTTATACAATCCATACTGATTACTTGTTAAACTATTTGGAGTACTTGTGGCAACTATGATAGTGAGAATTGGGGCCGGACAAGAGAGGATTGGTTGCGGGGAGAGGGAGTGCAGGGAAAAAGCTTGAGACCTCCATGTTCTGAAGTTTGATGATCTTTTTATAATAATGTTAACTTGCAAAACTGCAAATACCATTTTGGGTGAGGGTCTTAACTTGGGAATATTTTGGCTTTTTTAGCTTGTGTCACAAACATTATTTTAACACTTTAAACTTAATTCATTCTAGGTCTTTAACAGTACATTTTGTTGAAATGTTAATTTGTATTTGTGTACGCGCCCCTTTTATTCCAGATACCTCTCTTTCAGTAAAGTTTACATCGCTTTTAAATTTAAGGGTGCTCATTAAGGTTTGATTCATTGTAGCATGCATTGAAACCCTGCAACATTGTTTCCTTTTGCTAGTGCAATGAATCATATAAATGTTCCCTTGTAGCTCTTTAACTCAATATATTGTGTCACTGTGCAGTATAGATCTCTTAATCTACTGACTATTATTAAAATAGTGGATTAAGCAGCTCTTCAGGATCAGATTATGTTCCATATGTAACAAAACAGTGTAGTTGGGCTTAGTATTCATTTTACAATACAAAAAACATTTTAACTATTCTAGCAAGGACTGGTTGAGGCTGATATAACAACTTGTAAGACACTTACTAATGTATTTGATCATTGCATTTTCCATTTGGTTTTCTGTCAAATCAAAGCCTATCACTGTGTCTGTGAAAACTTAAACGAATTAAATCTGTATTATTTCTTACAGTATTTATGAATATACACTTATACAAGAAATAATATTTCAACACATATACAAAAATAGCAGTCATACAGCATAGCAATCGGTATGGAAAGTACAACTGTGCATATAACTTTAAAATAAGACATTGTTTTAAAAAACACAACAAAAATTGGAAATAGATTCAAAAGAGGTTACAAAGATTTAATCAGTAACCTGATTTAATCAGTTTAACCCAAAGCGAATTGGAAAACAGAAGTATTTTTCCATGCAATTTTTTTTCTGTCAACAGTCTTTGTGAATTTGTCACCACAGCATGTCAGCCATGTGTTAAAGTCCAACTGACTAAGATATTCAGTTTTGCCAGAATTATCTTTAATGCTATAGACAGAAGGTTGTCAACAAGCCTTTTCAGTGACATCTCCATACTAGTTCAGAGAACAGATGATTAGAGGATTACCAGGTTGCTGTACAGGTCAGCTGGGATCTTCAAAATCTCTTCTATGAAGGACCAAATCTGCAGCCAGAAGCTGTTTATGAGATGGAGGGGGGTGGGGAATGACATTCATATAAAAGGTATAGATGTGTCACTTGGTTTTGTTTACAAGCCTGCCACCAATAATTGTTTCTAAAGCCCTGTCTCTATTTGGAAATTGAACTCTTGCTGAACCATTAATAAAAAAAGTTTAAGTGCTAGTGTGAAGAGAACACAGTCATTTGCAATAACATTTTAGAATGCTTTATAGAGATTTGATGGAATCAAATCATTTTTTTCAAGAAGGAACTTGTCAGAACCAAAGTTCAGCCATGCTATAAATGACATTGAAACCAGTTGTGTTCTGTCTTACAGTAACACACTGTTTTCAACTCCTGTTCTATGCGGACTTATTGTTGAAAACCACTTTCCCATTATACACATGACATACCTTTATACTGGAAAGGCTAGCTGCGGTCTAGATAGTTCTATGTAAAGTAAATAAAATCAAGTCTGTGAAAGCTAAAATATTAGAAATTTCTCTCCTGTTGTACGATGCAAGTTTGAAGATCTACTTCCCACATCTTTTTAACCCATGTACATCTGATGTTGTGATTTCTAAAGAACAGGGCTGCACAGAGGCTTTTGAGGGCCTGGGACAAAATGGGAAACTGAGGTCGCTACCCTTTCAAAAATATTACTACTGAGGGGAGGCCAAGAAAGGGGAGACAGTTGGAAAGACAGCCCACCCGCACTAACCCCCACAGCAGTGACTCCTGTTCCATGGATGCTCCACGCATTATGACCCCACATGCCAGGTCACACCACCACTCACTCAAATTTGACCCAGTTGCCCCTCCATCAGAGGCGCTGTCATCCCATGCTGAGACTCCATGCACCAGGTCACAAGACCACACACTCAAATTTGGCCCAGCTGCCCCTCCCACCATGATACAGGGATGGCCAGGCCAAACCTGAGTAATGCTGCAACCCTGCATTCCCGGTCACAATGCCACTCAATTTTAGGCACCCTCGCAAATGGGGGACCCAGGGCAAACTACCCCTTCCCTGCCATCCTGGCGGCTCTGTTAAAGAAGCTTATGAAATCATGATGCAGATGGGCACAACTTGTAGAAGTTGTGACACCATGTATCTGTGAAGCAATACTCCAAATACAGAGATGAGTTACGTTCTGAAATGTGTGTTCTGCCTGCAAATTATGACCACTTCTACAGCAAATTCAGCGGCCAGATAGTGGCTTTGAAAATGAAAGCATTAATATTTTTGAACTAAATTGTAGATCTGTGGGGATTGTGGAAAGATATTTGAAAGTTTTGCAGCTAAGCTTTGAAGGATGTTGTGTTCTAAGAATCAGACAATCCGGTCTTTGAAACTTGAACGAAAATTTTGGAATAAAGCTTGTGAACTTTGACTAGTACTTTTCCCCACACAGCTTTTAAGATGGACTTTCAAGAAATACTCGTTTTTACTTAATCCTAAACTAAAAGCTTGTAAAACTTAGTTTTTAAACTTGTCTTCATTTTTTAACCCCTTTAATTTAGTTCTATGGTGCTAGCATTTTGAGTACAGCCACTGCTAGCTTCAAATCATTACACTCTGTAAAATACTTGCTTTGATGTAATGTAAGAATAAATGAAAAAGACATTTGAAGAATGTAAGGTGGAGTAAATGTGGCATACCCACCACTCTATCATACTTTCCATGATGCTTTAAACTTCTGAAGTCCTCACATCACGTTTTTAACCCTCTGTTCTCCCTTAGTAGCCCCACCCCATGGTTAAGGATGCTAAAGGGCTTAGGGATCAAAGCCTCGTTAAGAAGCTCTTAGCCTTGCCTAGTAGGCTGCTAGGCTCAACACATGGTCCCCCATACAAACAGACCGCACTATATACTTCAGTCAAGAAGCAAGCACACCACAAACATAAACACCCACACTGGTAATTAAGGAAGGGGAAAGTGGGAGCTGATCAAGGCCACTTCCTCACTCCACCCTGACAATCACATTTATGGTGACTTACGTATTCTTATAAATACTATGTAAGTGCCCAGAATTTAAATAGGTGGTTTTTGACAAATCACAATAAATATGATAGTACAGACTGCAGAGAGAAATAAAGCATCACAAGTAATATTTTAATTAATTTAATAATGGAAAAGATAACAGGACTGCCTAAAAATGCCCTGAAAAAGTAGGAAATTCAAAGTAAACTTATGGCCCCTTCTTTCTTGAGTTTAAAAAAAAAGGGGGGCGGGGGCAGCAAACTTGTAGTAAATCTCAGGTAAATAGGACGGATTTCCTATTGCATAGTGAGGCCTTGACACTTCTGGGAGCCAGAAGCCTGGCAGTGGTGTATGTGCTGCATTCAGTCAGTCACCCAGCCCAGGGCTGCAAACACTTCAGAACACTGTGCAGGTCCACCTCTGAACCCATCCTTTATTTGTGAATGTAAAAAATGGAAGATGTGCACGTAGACCAGGTTATCCGAATGCTTAATCTGTACTAAAGCAACACCATAAGAGTGAAAGTTATATTTCATACAAAAGGGCTCTTGTGTAGCTGTATCCCCATACCCAGGACAAGGGATAGTTCAGCCATGATGTTACAAATTAGTTTCTAGTTTTGGTAGTTGGAGATTTCTGGTTTAAAATATTTTCAGAAATTTAGTGTCTAGAGTAAGTAGTAATTTAGTGTATAAAGTAAATATGTTCAAGGTAAAAATCTACATTAACAGAAAGTTCTGGTAAATTAGGAAACAGTTTAGCATCTCATTTTACAGTTAACTCTGCTCCAATGCTTTACACTAACTTGTAAGCGCTCTTGCCCCCAGGTGATGCTAGAGCACTTGTTAAGGATAAGACAGAATCTAAGTGACACATTTTAAAAAAGTGCTGGACTATCATAGAGGTGGAAGGATGAACCGAAATTCAACCCTACAAGTTTAATTTGTAGTATTCTAGTATTTTGTGGCATGTCTGACTTCCACATGATTTGACCACCACACTCTCTCCGCAACAGGAGTCAGTTCCCAGTGCTTCTGCTAAAAATGAAAGAAAGCCTATAGTGGACAGCTATAGAACAATCTGTCCACAGGAAAAGTTTCTTGTGAACTCCACATAAAAATCTTGTATAAGAGACCAAGTGAGGTGATGATGGTGACAATGAGTGCCAGAGGTGGTGGTAGTAAGCAGGGAATAGACAGTCGCACAGGGTATGGCATAAGGAAAACAGCAGAATGTTGAGAGAATAGAAAGGAAATGAGAGATGGATTGTAGGGAAGGGTAGTGTTTAAGTGAGATTTACCAAGGGAGAGCAGGAGTGGTATGTGTGCAGCAATAACCCCCTTTTCCACCCTTTTCTGCAAGCATCCAAAAAGGGTAAGAGTGTGCATGAATAATGCATGTTAGTTGAAGCCATTTTGCAGCTGGATTAAGACGACCTGGTGAGAGGATGTCCAGTCTCCATGGAAGCTGAAGTGGGGAATTCCAGTTTCTGCTCCAACAGGTCCAAGACCCAAGGTCTCCTTGGGCACTGAGGAGTTATAAGAATTACTGGTGCCTGTTATCTTATTTTCTGGTGCACCTTCCTCAGTAGTGGAAAGGGCAGAAACGAGTAGAGTACTGGGATTCCTGATCCATTTCCACCCGTTGGAGTCACAGCTGCTTTGGTGGATTGGGGACACCAGCTGCCTGACTCTCAGCTGCCATACCTTACCAGAATTACGCAAGGAAGGTGGGTGCAGGCTGGGCACAACTCACCCTTTGGAAAGCCTAGGAAGGCTGCCTTCTACATAGGGAGGATTTAATCCCATGCCTTCAAGGCTGCTCTGCTATGTCTGCAAGGAACAGAGGGGCCCACAGGATATGCTGCAGTGGAGTCACAGGGAGGGTTACACACCTGAGGGGTTAACTTACCCAGGGAGGAGGAGGAACATTAGAGAGGGAGAACTCTGCTCCTCACTGCCCAAATGCTGGGCAGAAGCAGTTCAAACTGCAGCGTAAGGACTCTTTTTGTGGATCCCACTACTACCTGCTGTCATGCAGGCGGAGAATGTGGAGGTAAGTAGGAGCAGAGTGGGGGTGGCCAGAACATGCAGATCCAAACCACTGATCCACCTCTGTAAAGCTGCACAAAAAGGAAAGCAGCCCAAATGGTGGGTTGCAGAATAAGATACCTGTGGCTGCTTATATGTAGCTGGACATATAGTATCAAAATTCCAAGCAAAACATGCACCTGAACTGTACAGATAAACTACCTCTATGTAAAGGTAGCCTTTAATTCAGAGTAGAACAAGTTTCCATTATGAACTCTATTTTAGCCATCCCTATAACTGGCTTGTAAAAGGGGTTTGGCTTGAAGATTGCTTTCAGTGTTCAAAGGAGAATTTTGTATTTCCTTCAAGATTCACAGAATGACAAATTACCTTAACCAACAATATTTTTATTGATTCAGTATTTGAGCATCATTAGGTTAAGGTTTTTTAGAAAAGCATACCATTAGAAAAATCAGACAAAAGAAATTTAATTTATGACCGACAACTAGTACATGCAGTTTAATAAAATTTTATCAGACTGTGGGAAACATGCTGCCCTTGCTGATAGATGAACAGTTATGAATCTAAATTATTGAACAAGATAACATTTCAATTTTGTTAAAATTTACTGTGGACTAATTCATTCTAGTCAGTCATCTGGAACTGATTAGTTTCTCTGAAAACGAGGCAAAAACAGTGGTTCTTTTTGTCTTTTTTCCTTAAATAGATCTAGCCACAGTTGCTTTATGGAATATGCATCAAGATCAGTTAAAAAAAAAGATCAGCAGTGAATGCTGCACATATATTAAGATCTTCTCCACATATGATTTAGTCCCAGAAAAAGTAGCTTGGTTAAGGGCTGGATTAATCCTGTAGTGCATACGTGTAATTGTCTAATTCCATTCTCATGCACCACTATCACATTTTAAGCATTGGTCATTTAGGATAAATAACTGATTTTTTTCCCTGATCAAAAGGAGTGTCAATCTACATTACCCAAATACAGTAAAATGCAATAAAAGACTCCACATAATTTTAAAACCTCCCTTGTCAATATATTTGTATTTACATAACTTCATAAACTTCTAATATGTAATGACCCACTGAAGACATTTTTACAACAAGATTATGAATTTATAAATTCAAAGACTCAGAGGCACATAGTTTAAAAGGCCAATAACACTGAAACCAATGAAGTCACAGAAATTGGAATATTTATGGACATATCACTAGTACAAAATAAAAACCACATCCAGAACAGCAACCCACCTTGGAGACATCCTTTAAAGTTAGCATGATAAAAAGTTTTCATTTCCTTCAAAAGAAAAATAATTCATCCCTCCTACCAAGCTTAGAAAAATCCTATTTACAATTGTACTTTATTCAGCAGTATCATTACGTTGTGTAATACAGCGACTTCTATTCTGCCATTAGAATTTAATGTTTCTATTACCAGTATAGTTATATTTACAAATGCATACAATATTTAACTCTGGTCTTCATTAAGAAGATTCGAATGAAAACAGATTGTTAAATCACAATACAAACGCTTTTGTGGAAAAAGTGTTTTGAGGAGGATGGATATTCAGTATCATTCCCAAGGAACAGGATGTCAATACTTCTGATAAAGCGTAAGTTCATCACCAAGAACAGGTCTTTAAATTATGTTAATGAAGATGAAATCTCTTTCACACACTGGGGTGTCTTTAGTCAGTCAACTTTCACCACGCTGTAAATTTTGGTCACAAACCAAAAGCATGCAAAGAATCCAATTGTCCCTACAAAAAAAAAAAAAAAGGTTTTCAAAAGAGCAGATTCACAAATATGGAAGTGTACATGTAGACAGAATTATTCTTTCAAAACATAAAGTTACACATTAGCACAACTAGTATAGGGTCTAACACAGAAATGAGAAACTCACTCTGTGTGTAGGACCAAATTACATTTTTCTGTAGACCAGGATATAAGTTTAGGACTATATATTACCCTCCACAGCTGATCACCTACCAATGTCAATGGAAAGTTTGCATAAAGATAGAATATGGTATTTATAAAGTAACTGAACTTTAATCAAATTTTTATTGTTTCATTACATTCAACATCACTCGGTGGAAGAACATACCTTTAAGACCAGAGCTATTTCTGTTCTTCGTTTCTCTTTTCTCTCCCCCCCACCATCCCCACCCCAAGTCTTTCATTTCCCTCCTTGAAGCATTTCCCTATTGGGTTCACAACCACACCTTTCCCTACTGCATCTGCTCAAGTGATCAGGTATGTATGACATTAATAGTGTCATTACACTGTTCAGTTAACACCTCAATTACTATGTGCAAACTTATGAAGATAGTACTGCATTGATTTACATACACATTAAAAACCCTTTCCAAATTTGGCAATCAAGTGCTAGAAAGATTTTTTTTAAAAAATGAAAAGGAGAGGTTATTCACCTTGTGCAATAACTGGAGTTTGAGATGTGCCCCCCTGTGGGTGCGCCAGTTCAGGTGCAGATGCACTGAAGCCTTTGATCACAGATTTTTGGTAGCAGTGGCTGTTCGTTGTGGTTGTGCCCCACACTCAGGCTTCATAGGGCTGCATGGGCAAATCGCCCCCAGTTCCTTCCCTGGCACTAAGTCTCACAGTAGGAAACCCCTAAGCAGAAGGGAAGGAGGGCAGGTAGCAGCAGAGCACCTACAGAGGGACACATCTCAAAGAACTTGTTACTACACAAGGTGAGTTGTAAGGTCTGAGGCCTCTTTCTGCAGTAAAAGCAGCAGCCAGAGTGAGAAACAGCATCCATGTACTAAGTTGCAGTCACATCCTCATGTTTCATCTATTGCACCAAAACAATGTCCTACCAGGCTGTTAAGAAGGTGAGCCTGTCCTAACAGAACCTACCATCACCAGATAAAGCAACAGATCATAAGATGTTTAAAGAAAACTGCTAATATTCTGTCTGGCAAGAAACCACTTAAGAGTTGTGATTGTGAAATCTATATTGTTCTGCCTTTATGGTCCCTACTTCTCTATCTGTATCATCTCTGATTCTTTATTGTTTGTCTGCTGCAGAATTAATTTTTCAAAATTTAAATCAACTAAGGTGGTGGGGCCTGATTATGGTTAAATAATTGTTTTGTAATGGGCTAGAATTGGTGAAAAAACACTGTTTTGTAGCACGTTAGTTTAAAATGATTAGTTAGGGAAAACTAAGCAGGACCCAAATTTTAAACTATATAAACTGGGGTTCAAAGGGAAGTTCTTTGGAACCTAACACCAGGACACAGCCCAGGATCAGAGCTGCCCGACCTCAACACCCTGCTGTTCAAACCATGCAGAAGCTGGAGCTCCGGATGACCTAATCTTGACTGGCCATCAAGAAAAGTTCATCTGCCTTATTGGGAGTGATGAGCATTGTATGCTTAGCATGCATATTCTGTTTTGGTAACTGTTAATAAATAGAGGTTAAGGATATTACTGTGTAAGGCTCTTTCACTGGTAAACGGCCCCACAGACCTGTACAGCCCTGAGTCCACTGGGAATGGGTGTTAGCCCTGAGTCCACCAGGAATGGGTGTTAGGAAATAAGGGAAGCTACTCTGTCCTTCTGTAGGCTGAGTACCCAAAGGGGTGTGTGAGAGAACCCTAAATTGTGTGGGTAACAGAGTAACCTCTCCTTCTCTGATTAGCATCCCTGTAGGTACTTCACTTCAGGTGACTCCCCAACAGTGACCCCCTTAAGGAGGCAGGAGGTTCGGAACAGAGTCCAGCACTGAAGAGAGAACTAACTGTGTTGCCTTCTTGTAGCCTCCAATTTAGCAATGTGAACCAAAGCATAATGCCTGGAAAAAGTATGCACTAAAATCCACATTGCAGCTTTGCAGATCTCAGCAACTGGAACATCCCTGAGTAGAGCTACAGACGTAGACGGTGATCTAGTAGATAGAATGTGCAGTCACTCACATGGGAGGTTGAGCATAAGCCAAACCATAACAGGTAATATATACAGAGATCCATTTAAAGAGTGTCTTTTCATGATCCCCTAGACCAGGGGTGGGCAAACTACGGCCTGCCAGCTGTTTTAATCCGGCCCTTGAGCTCCCGCTGGGGAGCGGGGTCTGGGGCTTGCCCCACTTCAGCCGGAGAGCGGGGTCAGGGACTGCTCCACGCAGCTCCTGGAAGCAGCAGCAGCAGCATGGCCCCCCTCCGGTGCTCCAGACAGGGAGCAGGGTCGGGGGCCACTCCACATGGCTCCTGGAAGCAGCGGCATGGCCCCGCTCCGGCAGCTACGCATAGGGGCAGCCAGGGGGCTCAGCTCTGCATGCCGCCCCTGCATCTCCCGGGAACTGTGGCCAATGGGAGCTGCAGGGGCAGTGCCTGCGGATAGGACAGCATGCAGAGCCGCCTGGCTGCGTCTCCGTGTAGGAGCCTGAGAAAGGACATGCCACTGCTTCCGGGAGCTGCTGGAGGTAAGTGCCTGCACCCCTGAGCATCCCCCCCACCAACCCCCTGCCCCAGCCCTGATCCCCATCCTGCCCTTGGACCCCTTCAATCCCAGCCCAGAGCACCCTCCTGCACCCCAAACCCCTCATTCCCAGCCTGCACACCCAGCAGGAGCCCTCACCCCCCCCATGCCCCAGCCCCCTGCCGCAGCTCTGATCCCTTCCCGCCCTCCAAACCCCTCGGTCCCAGCCTGGAGCACCCTCTTGCACCCCAAACCCTTCACACCCCCAGCCCCACCTCAGAGCCCGCACCCCCAGCCAGAGCCTGCACCCCAACCCCCTGCCCCAGCCCTGATTCCCCTCCCACCCTCCGAATCCCTCGATCCCAGCCTGGAGCCCCCTCCTACACCTCAAACTCCTCATCCCCGGCTCTCCCTCTCCTCCCCACATCCCACCTCAGCCCGGAGCCCCTCCCACACCTATAACTCATTTCTGGACCCACTCCCCTAACCAGAGCCCTCACCCCCTCTCCCACACTCCAACCCCAATTTTGTGAGTATTCATGGCCCGCCATACAATTTCTATTCCCACATGTGGCCCTTGGGCCAAAACATTTGCCCACCCCTGCCCTAGACCTATCCAGAATAAGGACAAAAAGTCTAGGAGACTTCCTGAATGCTCTGACTCTGTCCAAGTAAAAGGCCAATGCCCTCTTAACATCTAGTTTATGGAAGGTAGCTTCCTCTGTAGACTGATGCAGCTAAGAAAATAAAACTGGAAGGTAAATAGTCTGGTTAACATGAAACTCAGAAGAAACTTTAGGTAACATTTTTGGATAGGATCATAATGATGCAGTCTCCTTGGAGCACATTGTAAATACAGAGCATGCCATCAGAGCCCCAATCTCCCCAACCCTTCGTGCAGAAATGAAAGCCACCAAAAAGACCATCTTCATAGAAAAATGTAACAGACAACACACAGCTAGTGACTCAAAAGGCTTTCTTGTGAGACTGTTAAGAATAAGGTTGAGACCCTAAATGGAGTAGGAGCTCTAGTTTGCAGAAAAAGATTAAGAAGACCATTCAGGAACCTCATCATGGTCAGATGTGCGAAAACAGAGAAACTGTCTACTGGAAAGTAGAAAGCTGTTACTGACACTAAATGAAACTTGATGGAACTCTGAGACAAACCTGATGTTTTCAATTCCAACAGGTAATCCAAGGCTATGGAAAGAGCTAACTGGACAGGTGAAAGATGATGGTGATTACACAAAAGATGAAATCTTCTCCATTTCTGAAGGGAAGTGTGTCTTGTAAATTCTTTCCTGCTATTTAACACCACATGTTGTACTCCCAAATGAACAGGATGCTTCTAGTCTCAAAAACCATTGAGGAGCCATGACTGAAGTTGCAGAACATTCAGATTAGAATGAAGTGTTCAATCCACATTCTGAGACAACAGTTGAGAACTGATTGGGAGCTGCTACAGAGGGAGAGAGGCGAGTCCGATGATGTAAGGAAACCAAACTTGTCTTGGCCAAGTTGGTGCAGTCAAAATGGCCTGGCTTGGTCCTGCTTGATCTTGTTTAAAACCTTTAAAGCAATGGAGTTGGTGGATATACATAAAAAGACCCTTTTGTCCATGTAATGAAAAAGGCATCTCCCAGAGATTGGGGATTCAGTCCTCCTCTGGATGACAATTTTCTGCTGGCTGCAGTGGTGAAAGGATAGACTCCAGGAAACCCCCAAGCTAAACATTTTTTGTCCAGGATTCAAGAGTACAACTCCCATTTGTAATTTAGCAAAAAATGTCTGCCATAGTGTTTTACACCCTGAAGGTAAAAAGCCAAAATGACCTATGCACTAATTCCAGAGCTCTATCACTGATGCAGTGTGAAGGGTAATGGCTCCTTCCTGACCACTGATATAATATATACAAGGTATGTTGTCGGTCATGATCTTGATTGACTTATTTTTGATTCGGGGAAGAATGTGGAGGCAAGCATTTCTGATAACTTTTAACTCCAGCAGACTGATGTGCAAGTGTTGTTCCCATTTGCACTGAGCTGCGTGAGGACCTAGGTTGTGCTCCCCATCTTAAGAGGGAAGCATTCAATGTTATCATGATGTTAGGAAGATTCTTGATGAGTGGGATTCCTTCACAAACCTTCTACCAGGTGAGTGACTGTCAGACCCGGCTGGGTACAGACACACACTTGTTCAGACTGTGTTGGGTATGTAAACTGTTGACATCAAATATGTAACCTGACATTTTGTGTTACAAAAACCACAAGCTACCCTATGTCCCAGAAGCTGCAGATACATCCTTGCAGACATGTTCTTGCTGGAACTTGAGGACTGAGGTGCATTCTCTGGATAAGGTTCTTTAGAGCGAGGAACCTGACAGAAGGGAGATAAGCCCTGCCAGTCACTGAATCCAAAAAACACTCCTATAAAAATTATTCACTGTTTAGGGGTCAAAGCCAATTTCTTGAGATTTATTTGTAGGACTAAACTATGGAATAAGTTGTCTGAGCTCCTGAGAGCACCTCCCAATAAGACTGATTCTTGAGGAGCCAGTCACTGAAATACAGAAAGACGTATTTCTAGATAACAGAGGTGGGCAGCTACAACTGCTATGATTTTTGGAAAAAAACCGTTGGGGTGGAAGAAAGGCCAAAAGGTGGAACTCAATACTAGTCTTGATTGTGATCAAATGTTTCTGAGAGCGCAATGAATTGCTACTTGGAAGAAGCACTGTTGAGGTCAAGAATTGCAAACCAGTCCCTGGACTCCAAGGAGGGAAATTACACCTGCTAGGAACACCACCTGGAATTTCAGATATCTGACATGCTTGTTCAGCTGACTGAGATCTAGAATTGGCCTCCTACCCCCTTTTACTTGGGTATCAAAAAATAACATTAATAAAACACTTTCTCTATATTGACGTGGAACCAGTTCTATGGCACCTAGACTTAAGAGTGATGTGATCTCCTGTCTCGGGAATTGATCAAGACGGGGTCCCTGAAGAGGGACAAGGAAGGGGTGGGTGGGCAGGAGGGAGGTAAACTGGATTGCATAACCAGAAGTAATGGCCTCCAATACCCTTTTGTCCAATGTTATAGCCTCCCGTGCCTATTGGAATAGAGAGAGGCAGTGTACAAATTGACAAAGAGGGGTAGTATAGTGTAACTGAGAAACCCTATGAAGTGATTCAGACTCTCGACCAAACCATTAAAAAAAAAAAAAAAAAAAAAAAAAAAAAAAAGGTTACTCACCCTGTACAGTAACTGTGGTTCTTCAAGATGTGTGTCCCTACAGATGCTCCAAGGACATGACTTGAAGAACTGGCATTTGGAAGATGTTGATGGCTGGGATGATGCCGTTGAGGTAGTCATTGGTTTCTTTTTAGAAAATTTTGACTTATTATCCAGTAGTTCAGATGGCCTATAGAAGGTGGAAAATTGAGCAGGATAGAATCTTTGCACTGACCGAGACTTGCTAACTTCTCTTATTTGCAGGTGTGTAAGATCTAAGTGTAGCCCTAGAGTCCTTTAGGGTATAAAAAACATAGTCTGGAGCACGCAAAGAGCTTGTGGCCATTAAATGGCAAGTCCTTAATGGTTGATTGTACCTCCCAGTGAAAACTGAAGTCAGGAAGCTTGTCTCATCACTGCTGTGCTGGAAACAGACCTGACTGCAATGTCGGCGACATTAGGTGAAGCCTGAAAAGAAGTCTTCATCAAGAGACTGACCCTCCTTTATCATGGCACTAAACTGATATTTCTGGTATAAAGGGCCAATAAAAGCATTAAAGTACTCATAGTTCAGGTAGTCATATTTTGATACCAGCACCTGGTGATTCGCTATCCTGAAACGTAATGTCCATGAAGACTAGTTTTTATAACCGAAAAGATCCAGACACTTCTGGTCCTTGTTATATGGGGTAGCTTTTTGAATATGCTCTCTCCCCTTTCATTAACTGTGTCTAGAACCAGAGAATTTGGTGCTGGATGTGAAAACAAAGTTTCGGAATCCCTAGCCAGAATGTAGGGTTTTTTGTTGTTTTGTCACGAATTCCGAAGTAAAGGGGAGGAGGGCGGGTAATGTAGCACCCACAGGGACACTCATCTCTAAGAACGTCAGTTACTGCACAGGGTAACTGCCTCTTCTTCGAGAATGTCCCTGTAGGTGCTCCAGTTCAGGTGACTGAAAAGCAGTATCCCTTATGATGGTTGGGACTTCAGATGAGGCAAGAAGCCTGTTGACAAGACAGCTCTACCCGATCTGGCCCTCAGTGGGACATTACAGAGAAAGGCCGTGGAGGTGGAGACAGCTCTGGTAGAGTGTGTCCTAATTGATGTAGGAGGTTGTATTTGCCTGAGTTGGTAACAAAGGCGTATGCAGTCAGCAATCCATTTGGAAAGTCCCTGTGTAGAGATGGCATTTCCCTGTGAGCGTTGAGTAGTAGAGACAAAAAGTCTGGGGGTTTTCCTCAAAGGTTTTGTTCTATATCCAGGTAAAAGGATAATGCTCTAAGCACATGAAGAATGTGCATTGTCATTTCAAAGGCGTTAGCGTGAGGCTTTGGGAAAAATGTTGGGAGGCGTATAGGTTCATTGAGGTGAAAGGAAGAGTGCATCTTAGGTAAGAACTTTGGATGCGTGCAGAGTGTGACCATATCGCGGAAGAACGTGGTATACAGAGAGTCCGCCATAAGGGCCCCCATTTCTCCTACTCATCTGGCAGACGTAACTGCTATGAGGAAGGCGGTCTTCATGAATAGGTGGAGAAGGAAGCAGTTAGCCATCGGTTCAAAGGGTTTATCCATCAGGGCTTTGAGGACTAGATGTAAATCCCAAGGTGCAGCAGGCGGTCTTACGTCTGAGTATAACGTATGGATGCCCTTCAGGAACCTTTTGGTGATTGGATGGGCAAAGACCGTAACATTGTCAATCTTATGGTGGAAGGTGGTGACTGCCGCGAGGTGGACCTTGAGTGAGCTCGTAGAGAGGCCAGATGTTTTAAGGTGTAACAGGTAATCCAGTATCAGTGGGAGTGAAGCAGAAACTGGAGAGGTCTGTCAGTGCACCAAAATGTGAACCGTTTCCATTTATGGAGGTAGGTAGTGCACGTGGTGTGTGTTCTGCTGTGCAGCAAGACAGTGCGCACTTGGTCCGAACATGTTAACTCTGTGTTAGAGAACCATTGATCAGCCAGGCCCTCAGGTGGAGGCGTTTTATATCGGGATGAAATAGTTGTCCCCGGCATTGTGATAGGAGGTTGCTGAGTGGGGGGAGGGAAATGGGAGGCTTGACTGACATGCGCAAGAGGAAGGGGTACCACGGTTGTCTGGGCTATGCGGAAGCTATGAGAAGGATGTTGGCTCGGTCTGTTCATATCTTCTGAATTACTTTGTGCAACAGAGGCATTGGTGGGAACACATATATGAGAGTTTCGGTCCATGGGAGCATAAAGGCGTCCCCCTGTGAGTGTTTCCCCAGGCCTGCTCTGGAGCAGAATGTTGGGCATTTTTTGTTTGTGCCAAATAGATCCAGTTGGGGATAACCCCAGGTCTGGAAAATGTTGGAAAGAATGGTTCTATGGAGTTCCTACTCATGTTGTATGGGGAACCATCGGCTGAGCTCATCTGCGGTTGTATTCTGAGAACCTGGCAGGTGGAAAGATGGATATTATGTTGAAAGCACCAGTTCCAAAGTTTTACCGCCTCTGTGCAGAGGCAGTGTGACCGGGCTCTCCCCTGTCTGTTGACAGAAAACATGCACGTGATGTTGTCGGTCATGATTCGAATTTGGCGGTTTTGGATGATGGGAAGGAAATGGAGGCAGGCATTGCGTATGGCTTGGAGTTCTAGCAAATTTATGTGAAGCTTGGTTTCCGAAGCAGCCCAGAGACCCTGAGTGGTGAGGTGGCCGATGTGTGCTCCCCATCCTGTGAGGGATGCATCTGTGATGATGGTAATCAAAGGGGGATCTTGTGTGAAGGGAATCCTGGTGCAGAGGTTGAGGGAAGAGGTTCACCACAGAAGTGAGTCCTTGACGTTCTGGGGTATTGTTATTCACTTGCTTAGCCTGTGCTTGTTTGGTTTGTATACCATAGCTAGCCAAAACTGAAGGCATCGCATGTAAAGGCGAGCATTTGCAACCACAAATGTGCAAGTGGCCATATGTCCTAAGAGCTATAGGGAGTCTCGGACTGTAGTCTGTGGCCTGGCACATAACTGGGTAATAAGGTTGCCTACTGTGTGGAATCTGTCCTGGGGTAGAGATGCAAGACCGGTGGTGGAATCAAGGTGGGCGCCGATGAAGTCTATTTGTTTTTGTTTATTTGCAGGACCAAGGTGCAGAAGCAGTGAAGGGTTGCAAGAGTTGCGTGGTTTGCTTCTAACTGGTAAGGTTATAATGTTAAAAATGTTCAGAGACGCTGAAGACTAAAAAGGCATCCAAAAGTCACAGGTTTAAGCAAGTTTGTATAATTTCAGTATTTACCAAAGTTGCTACAGTAAAAATATTTTCATGCCACATGCTTTAACAATTATATTTTTTAAAGATAGTTTAATCACACAGTCAAAGAGGTTTAATTCTCAAGACACATTTGAACTGAAGTTTAAAGACAGATTGCTTCCTTGATTTCTTGGAGATGGCTCTTTCATTTGAAATTGAGAATAGTTCTGTCCATCCTTTTTTGGTGAGGTGTGATAGATGTACCAAAAATATATTGTTGGTCACAAAAGCTATGTTGATGCAGTTACACTGACCACGTTAAACACTATTCCTTCAAACTACAGCTAAAATCAGAAAAACGGTTGACATAGATGGCTTTCATAGCATCTGCTATGAGAACCTTTGTTTCCCAGAAAAATTAGGCCAGGACAAAAGCTATGCAGATAGCTGATTTTGCCTTAGTATACCTAGTAGTATTGTAGCTTTAACTTGTGTAAGGGCCAACTAACTATTTAAGACAACGATGTTTTGATTTAAGTTTTGACAAGGAGCATGATGGAAATTCAGCAATAACTCATATGCTGTAAAATCCTGTGAAGAATCATGAATGATATCATGGTAATTTTTTTCACGCTTGCTAAACTAGTGATGTTTAACTGACTCATTTACTATGATACGTAGTTGTGGGCCCAGCTGTGAATCATGAAAATTTGTCATGTAGTTCCCAGTATCCTGCCTGCTGAGCTTGATCAATGACCTGGAATGCAGTATGGAAGCAAGTGCCTGAAGCATGTGTTACACTGACATAGCAGCAGGGCACCGTCAAAACCCTTCCTGATACTGACAATTTTTAACAGATGAGTAAGCAGTAGCAGAACAGTTTTGATACAACAATTACAATTTTTTCTCTTTAGCTTCTATATCATCTTGGCACAGGAAGCTACTTGCCTTTAGGAGCAGATTTTAGTAAATAGCTGTTTCATTTAAGAGTTCTGAGAAGAGCATATCCCTTAACTCTCCTTCTTTATATAAACACTTATTCCTAAAATATTTCAGGAGTACTTGTGGCATCTTAGCGAGACTAACACATTTATTTAAGCATAAGCTTTCGTGGGCTACAGCCCTCTTCATCGGATGCATAGAATGGAACATATAGTAGGAAGATACACACAATGTGAAAAGGTGGAAGTTGCCATACCAACTCTAAGAGGCTAATTAATTAAGATGAGTTATCAGCAGGAGAAAAAAAACTTTTGTGGTGATAATCAAGATGTTGCATATCAGACAGTTGACAAGAAGGTGTGAAGATACTTAACATGGGGAAATAGATTCAATTTGTGTAATGACCCAGCCACTCCCAGTCTCTGTTCAAACCTAAATTGATGGTATCTAATTTGCAAATTAATTCTAGTTCAGCAGCTTCTTGTTAGAGTCTGTTTTTGAAGTTTTTCTGTTGCAGAATTGCCACCTTTAAATCTGTTATCAAGTGACCAGAGAGGCTGAAGTGAAGTGTTCTCCTACTGGTTTTTGAATGTTATGATTCCCAATGTCCGATTTGTGTCCATTTATTCTTTTGCGTAGAGACTGTCCGGTTTGACCAATGTACATGGCAGAGGGGCATTGCTAGCACATGATGGCATATATCACATTGATAGATGTGCAGGTGAACGACCCCCTGATGGCGTGGCTGATGTGATTAGGTCCTATGATGGTGTCCCTTGAATACATATGTGGACAGAGTTGGCATCGAGCTTTGTTGCAAGGATAGGTTCCTGGGTTAGTGTTTTTGTTGTGTGGTTGCTGGTGAGTATTTGCTTCAGGTTGGGGGGGCTGTCTGTAAGCGAGGACTGGTCTGTCTCCCAAGATTTGTGAGAGTGAGGGATCATCTTTCAGGATAGGTTGTAGATCTTTGATGATGTGCTGGAGAGGTTTTAGTTGGGGGCTGAAGGTGACGGCTAGTGGTGTTCTGTTATTTTCTTTGTTGGGCCTGTCCTGTAGTAGGTGACTTCACATTTTCTCTGTATGTATATCTTCCTACTATATGTTCCATGCTATGCATCCGATGAAGTGGGCTGTAGCCCACAAAAGCTTATGCTTGAATAAATTTGTTAGTCTCTAAGTTGCCACAAGTACTCCTGTTCTTTTTGTGGATACAGACTAACACAGCTGCTACTCTGAAACCTAAAATATTTCAGTAACTCCATAGATTTTAGAGTGCATCTAATTTTTGGAAGAAACAGCAAACTGAAATCTATTCTAGTATGGACGTTATTCTGAAACCAAAAGAGTGAATTCAGAAATATGGTTGAGTTGTTTGATGTCCTTTTACAACATTCGAGGATTATATAGTTTCAGAAAATCTAAACACTGTAAACAGGAAATGTTCAGTTAAAGTTTCAATACCAACTTTAACTCTGCCTGTATCTTCACCAAACTTCAAAGTTAGAGAGACTGACCAAGTACCACATAAAACTAAGCAAATGAACTTCAGAAGTAAATATTAGTTGTCTAATATAACTCACATACTCTTGAGCCCAGTATCAGGTACAAAGGGCTAGTGGGGACAGTGTCATGGCAGATAAAGGGTAAGATGCTTGTACCTTCTGTCCTGAGCCCATAATTGTCATCAGATACTGCACAGCTATTGCTGATAGTCAGCTGCTGGTGCAACATTCATGACCCAGGCTGAGTGGGCATGGGAAAAGGAGATGCTCTGGATATATCTTAATGCCCTCAGATTACATTTTATGACATGTTAACTGACCTGAGGGAAGGAAGGCAAGTGGAATTTGGCAGATGCATGTTGCCTGAGGTGCAAAGAGGCTGTCATGCTGGGCCTACCACACTAAATCCTCTTCCCTCCATGGAGAAGAGAGCTGAAGTAAAATCCCTACCTGACTGGATGCAGTATTGTGGGGTCTATAGCCAGCATGACTAGAATGGACTGGTTAAAAGACTTCTCTAGACCAGAGGTGGGCAAACTACGGCCCGCGGGCCACAATCGGCCCACGGGACTGTTCTGCCTGGCCCCTGAGCTCCTGGCCCGGGAGACTAGCCCACAGCCCCTCCCCTGCTCTTCCCCCTCCCCCACAGCCTCAGCTCACTGCGCCGCCAGTGCAATGCTCTGGGCGGTGGGGCTGCAGAGCCGCGGCCTGACCCGGTGCTCCGTGCTGCGCGGTGGCGTGGCTAGCTGTAGTGCTGCCAGTCACCAGTGCTCCAGGCAGTGCGGTAAGGGGGAAGGGAGATGGGGGGGTTGGATAGTGGTCAGAGGAGTTCGGGGTGGTGGTCGGGGATGTGGATAGGGGTCGGGGCAGCCAGAGGGCAGGGAACAGGGGGGTTGAATGGGGGCAGGGGTCCAGAGGAGGGGCAGTCAGGAAGGAGAGGGGGGTTGGATGGGGTGGCGGGGCAGTCATGGGCGGGGAGTCTGGGGGCGGTCAGGGGACAGGGAGGGGTGGATGGGGCAGAAGTCCCGGGGGGTCCATTAGGGGGCGAGAAGCAGGGGGAGTTGGATAGGGGGCGGGGGTCAGGCCTGGGCCACGCCTGGCTGTTTGGGGAGGCACAGCCTCCCCTAACTGGCCCTACATACAATTTCAGAAACCCAATGTGGCCCTCAGGCCAAAAAGTTTGCCCACCCCTGGTCTAGACCATCAGTGAGGCTGATGCACTTTGGTTTCTGGCCAATATTACAATATCATTAAGGGAGACAGAGGTCTGGTTTGTACTAAAAAAAAAAGTTAATGTCACTAACTCAATTTAAAATCAATGTATCTAAGGAAAGCTTAAGCAGGTGTAAATGCATCTAAATATTAGGAGTTTAAATCAATGTAATTAAATCTATTTAAAACTGATCTAGTTAGAGCAATGCAATTTTTCTAATATAACCAAGCCCAGAGTTCTCTCTCTCAGTCTGAGATGCTGATTGTCTCTACCCCTCATGTATGGTCTAGAACAGGGGTCGGCAACCTTTCAGAAGTGGTGTGCCAAGTCTTCATTTATTCACTCTAATTTAAGGTTTCGGGTGCCAGTAATCCATTTTAACGTTTTTAGAAGGTCTCTTTCTATAAGTCTTTAATATATAACTAAACTATTGTTGTATGTAAAGTAAATAAGGTTTTTAAAATGTTTAAGAAGCTTCATTAAAAATTAAATTAAAATGCATAGCCCCCCGGACTGGTGGCCAGACCCGGGCAGTGTGAGTGCCACTGAAAATCGGCTCACGTGCCGCCTTTGGCACGCATGCCATAGGTTGCCTACCCCTGGTCTAGAAGCAGGATGGTAGAATAAAGGACAGCAGAACTTCTAGCCTGTCCGTTGGGAGTGATTAAACTATTAGTATATAGAATATGAATACGGAAGTAGTAAATGGTGACTTACAGAAATACATATGGATTAGGCGAAGGCATTTAATTTACAAGTGGCGGGGAATATCAGGTTACAAATGCAGGAAATGTGCAGTTAATAGATGAAGGTTTTTAATTTTTTTTGTAACTAATATTCTGTTACTATTTTAAAAGGACAGTATTCTCAAACGTGGGTTCTTGTTTTTCCCTAAGAGTTTTCTTTTTAAAATGCAAAAAAGATTCCCGCCCCGCGCTCATTTAAGTCAAATCCAGCTGAAATGACTTTGCTCACAACTTTAGTTAAAAGTTCTGATGGCCGGAAGTTGAATTTCTGTGAAGCTCTTGGGCTATAAACTTGTATCCACCAAAGGCAGATCCATATCACAGGCCCCGGGGAAGTATTAAGCCTCTCCTTGGAAAGCCCACCACATTTCAAGCCTTAGGGTATATCTACACTTACACCGCTGTAGCACTTAGTGAAGACAATACTCACAATGGTGGTTCTCAACTGTGGTCCACCGCTTCTTCAGGGAAAGCCCCTGGTGCGCTGGGCCAGTTTGTTGACCTGCTGCGCTGGTCGTGGCTCCCACTGGCCGCGGTTTGCCGCTCCAGGCCAATGGGGGCTGCGGGACGCGGCGCAGACTTCTCCCATCAGTGTACTTATTCTACCTCCCCAAGAGGCAGTAGATATGCTGAGAGGAGAAGCCCTCCTGTTGCCATAGCATAGCATTGTCTACACCGGGGGTGAGGTCGGTATAACTACGTTGCCTAGGGGGTGCAGATTTTCCACATCCCTGAGCGACAGTTATACCAAATTAAGTTTGTAGCATAGACCAGGGCTTAGAAATGCCACCATTATAGACTGTGAAGTTCACGAGGATTCGGTTACAAATGCTGCGGGCCTGGTGCTCAGAGTTTTTAAGCTTTCTGGGAGTAGGCAGTGGTGGTACCTATCAGTACGGAAGTGCGGGGGGTGCAAAAGAGCCACTCCCTTGTCTGGGCAGCATGTCTCAGTGAGGATCATTTTTCAGTGTGCAAGATGACAGAGGAAGCATTCTGCCACCATGCCTTGCTACTGGACTTCATTCTCAGAGCAATAGAGGTAGAAAGCAGCAGAAGCACAGGAACCAGAGGTAGTACTGTGGCAGGAACTAATGGGCAGAGAAAGCAGGGATCTGAGGGGAGTGAATGAAGAGGTAGGGGGAAAAGATTCCACTATTTGTCCTCAGTAACTGGGAAAGGTGATGAAAGATCCCAGTAGCAAGATCTTTAGGTAAGAGCTCTGGCCGTTGACAGATTTTTCCTAAAAACACCACCTTTAAATAACCATGGTAACTTCAAGCCTAGCGGTCAGTTTAGATTTTGAAAGGAAGGAAAGAAGGAAAGACAAAGACAAAGATCCATTTCAATGAGCACCAGACCTCATGGAAGTTAACACAAAGATTAACCTCCATCTTTGTAAAAACAAACACACACCTAAACTCTTGTTTTTAGTTCTTACTGAAGCCTAATAGGTAAAAAGGTCAATTTTGTAAAGCTTATCATTGAAGTAGTCTGACAAGGGTGTTATTAAATGTCTTCATCATAACACTGCTCTGAAAAGCCCACATCTCCAAGAAACAAGATAACACTCAGGCAACAGAACTATCTGCAGGATATTCAATACTTAAAGCTTCAAATTTTGCAAGAACATCACACTTCAAAAACCAAAATCCACCATGATATTACCTTTATTTTCTAGAACATATTATCATCCCCTGTAGTCCAGTAACATTTCAGGATAAAAATTCTGCTCTGCAGCTCAATCTAGGACCACATGCTAACTCATGTAACATTTATACCTTGCAATGCATTCCCCGCTCCCTTTTTAAAATATGCTTACCTCATAGAATCATAGGACTGGAAGGGACCTCGAGAGGTCTTCTAGTTCAGTCCCCTGCACTCAAGGCAGGACTAAGTATTATCTAGATCATCTGACAGTTGTTTGCCTAACCTGTTCTTAAAAATCTCCAATGACAGAGATTCCACAACATCCCTAGGCAATTTATTCCAGTGTTTAACTAATCTGACGGTTTTTCCTAATGTCCACCCTTGCTGCAATTTAAGCCCACAATCACAATTTTTGACTACATTTGGTAGTTCCATGTCTCACAATTATCCTCTGCATAAAGGCATGTTTTAGAACTCATGTGATCATGGACCCTTTCATAGCTTCCAGCTTATGTCCTTCAGTTCCAACCCTGTTAAATATGTACACATCATTCTGTAAGTGGGATGTAATATCATATTAAACAATTCACACAACTATAGCTAACCCTGAATGTTTGGAAGACAATTTCAGGCATGTGCTTAAATGCAGCCTAGTTTCAACAGCAGGAGTTACCAATAGCAATATTAGGTAAATACAAATAATTTGTTAGTGAATTGTAGTAGGTATAACTAACCTATGATTCTTCAGTTACTATTTTAATTCTTTGAAGTCAGAGGCTAAGATTTCTGACACAGAGTTTATAGCAAAACACATTAGCACAATAATAGCTGATCTGAAATCAAGGGTTTAACATTCAGCTATCGTTTCACAAAAAGATTCAGATATTTCTATTTATGGTATTTTTAGTGTTCCACTGCACACTCAACTAAAATTATAGCTAGCAATATTTAGAACCAAAGATTCAATATACTTACCCGTGAAAAGAAAGAAGATCAAAACCATTATCATGGTGTAACCAAAGTACAAAATGGTGCTTGCTGTCCCTGTGATTTGCAGTTTAGAAAAGAAATAGTGTATTGCATATATCAGAAAATAAACTGCAGTAAAACCACTGGTCAGGAATGAACGCCACTGCCAGTGATAATCCTAGAAGAAAAGAAAAACCTAAGTAATATTTCCTGAAACCTGAACTTGGCCAATTACTCGATGCAAAATTACAAGTGAACTTTTCCTACTGGGTATTTAACATTAAACAGCTAAAGATAAAATTTTATTACTTTGAATCACTTAATCACAGTTCATACTATGAATCAGAAAATCAAAGATCTACACCAAAAAGGCAAAAATCTTCTAGTCCAAGTAACAAGAGCCAGATTTTTAAGGGTGCGCCCCCGGCCCTGCCCCAACTCCACCCCTGGCCCCGCCCCCATTCCACCCCTTCCCCAAATCCCCGCCCCCTTCCCCAGGCACGCTCCCCGGCGCCCAGCTCACCTCGGCTTTCCCAGGCGCCGCAGCAGCCAAAGCGGCTTTTCCTCCGCTCACACAGGCTCCTCCGGCTCCAGCTGATCAGCGCAGCTCCAGCTCCTCCGCCTCCTCCCCATACCCCTCCCACAAGGTGCTGCCCCTGCGCTTTCCCCCACCTGCCGCTGCCAATCAGCTGGAGCCAGAGGAGCCTGCGTGAGCAGAGGAAAAGCTGCTTTGGCTGCCGCGGCGTCTGGGGAAGCCGAGGTGAGCTGGGGGTGGGGGTGGGGGGGGGCTGCCAGGGAGCTGCCACCAATTTTTCTCCGTGGGTGCTCCAGCCCCAGAGCACGCACAGAGTCGGCGCCTATGCATGCAAATATGAACTTGTGCAGGTGAAGCACATGCGCCAAAAATAAAATACTTTCGAGAAAGCAAAGGCTTATGTCTTGTCAACTCACTTCTACCGAAAATAGTGAGATGGATAACTGAAGATGAGCTACATCTTACTGGTACTGAATCTGGGTACCAACTCATTCAAAATAATATTTGTAATGAGAACCCTTATCAGAAACGAGCAATGAGTGTTCAATCACATTTTAAGCTGATCTTAATAGGATCTTAGTTATCCTAGTAGTGTTAAAGTCTGGAATGATAATATTTCCAGATACAGAAGTTGGATTTTGTGAAAGTGTCCTGGATATTGTATAAAGTGTGAATAGTGAAGAATATTTCTTACCTCCGCACACAGATGGAAATAGCAAAGCAGTATAGTGGCCTCAGAACAGGTAATGACCAAAATAATGAACACAAGAAATAGGAAGCCAAACATATAATACATCTGATGGGACCTACAATCAAAACAGAGGATTAAAATAAGATAAAATGCCATTTTCCTCCAAAATACCTCTCTCAATATGAAAAAGCAGCACTAGCACAAGATGTTCATTTTTAGTATAGTCTGAAGCTTAAACAATATTTTCTCCTTCTCACAAGGGTAGAGTGTCATTGGTGCAGACACAAGTGGAAGTTAACTCGTCCTTTGCTTTTCAAACTTGGAATGCATAATTCAGCAGCTCTACTCTAAAAGTTCAAGCAAAGAAGCTCAAAATCTAAAATTTCTCTCCGATTTGGAGGTTTACGAGGACTGGACACATCACCAGTGAAATCCTGACTCCACTGAAGTCCTTTGAATGGCAAAGCTCCCACTGACTTCAGTAGGGCCAGGATTTCACTCAACGTTTCAATCAGAAAGTGGCAGAGTGGTAAAAAGTGTCAATACTTCAGATTTGTATATTGGCACCTACTTCTTTGTGTTCAGAAACAGCTTAGAGAGATTGGATAACTAGCTTGTGCCAAAAGAATGGCAGATTTTTCATAGTAGAGCAGTTTTTTAGCATACTCAAAGTACACATCTGAATTCACTGATGCTGGACGAGTATTTAGTGGGTTATTTTGAATGGTTAAAGGAATTACTTCCTAATGCCTATATGAAGATTTGGGGAAAGGAAAAATCTGTTTTCCTGAAGCAATAACACTGTTCTATAAAGACTAAATTAATAAATCCAATGTAATATACTGTTCACTTCTTTCAAATATCTACCATAATGTCAGTTTCAGAGGCACTTCTGCTGTATGAAGTCATAGGTGTAATGCATAAAACTTAGTGATTTGAATACTGCAGGTCAGCTGTATGCTGGAAAGAATGAAAGTTATTTCTCTACACACATGGGCAAAAATAAAATAGCATGGCGTGCTTTCTGAGTGGCAGAATATTAAATGACAAACATTTTTATTTCTTGTGAAATGATCAATACTTTTGAAAACACTACAGGCAGAGTCAAGCTCTCTAGAGAAGAAAAGGTTAAAAGAGAAAAATTATAGCTTATCTGTTGTGGGAGTTCAAATATGTTAACTTACCAAATACTATTTAGAATGAAAAAAAGCTGTATGAAGATGCACCCGAAGGGCAGAATCCCTCCCATGATAATGCCAGGTAATGGTTTTGTGTAGAATGATTGTTCAGGAATCTGACGAGGAATCTGATTGGTACGAACTGGGTGTTCAATAGCCTTTAAAGAAAAGAAGAAAAGATTCCTAAATAGGTAATAATTAAATACATTTGACACCTGTAGTAGCAAATATCTACTTAAATTTATATTTAACAACAAACTGATGGCTGCCTAGTACCATGCTGTCATTGTTTCTAGCAGCCCAATTGCCAACAGCCTCAGAGCAAACGAAAATAGTAGGTTGTCAAGCGATTAAAAAAATTAATAGTGATTTATCACACACTGTTAAACAATAAAATACCATTTATTTAAAATATTTTTGGACGTTTTCTACATTTTCAACCATATTGATTTTAATTACAACACATAATACAAAGAGTACAGTGCTCATTTTATATTTATTTTTATTACAAATATTTGCACTGTAAAAAGCCAAAATAAATATTTACAGTGCAAATATTTGCAATTAAAAATATAAAGTGAGTATACTCGTATCCTGTGTTGTAATTGAAATAGACATATTTGAAAACGTAGAAAACATCCAAAAACATTTAATAAATTTCAATTGGTATTGTTTAACAGTGATTAATCGATTAATTTTTTTATTCGTGATTAATTTTGAGTTAATCACTTGAGTTAACTGCGATTAATCCACAGACCTAAAAAATAGGTAATAGACTTCTTGAAAGATTACTGTTAATGAAGATGTAGCAACTGATCTCTTGCTACTCTCCTTGAGACATACTGCCACAGTTTTTATCAGCTCAGGCACTGAAAGAGAACCCCCTCGATTTGAGAGAGGAACTCTCAGCTCCAGAATAAACTGCTCTTCTCAATCTAAAATAGCCCTCTTCGGTCAACTTTCAGGGCATGCTGCAAGGAGAATTTGGTAGTGTGAGCTGCTGAGAATAAGGTCTGTAGGAATTAGGTCTGCATGGGTGGGGGGGAGGGCAGTTTTGCAGGGTGGGTGAGCGGTACTTAATTTAATTTTTGTTCTTGTAACTAACTCATCAGGGGTACCAACAGCTTTGGATAGGAGTCCTTTTTTATTTTTGCATACATCCAAATAAAAATAAAGCAACACAAATGACTATGCTCTATGGCCCATGAAGTCTTCCTTTTTAAGATATCTATCTCTGCCACATGAGAAATGGCCTTCCACAGTGTCTCACTTAGGGAAGTGGAATACCAAAAGATTCCACCATAGGCCTTGTCCCTTCCTCAGAGTTTCTGAAATGAAATTAAGAACCATGGGAAAAAAGCAAGGAAGGAATAATTAAGGAATGCAATAAATGGTTACCCTAATATCGGATTCAATCAACAAAACTCACTAGGAATTAAAGAGAGGTCCATCAATACCCAGAATGCCCCAAACCACTGCTTAATCTAAAGAAGCTTCAGGAGTCAAATCCACTGATCAGAGTAAGTAACACTAAGACCTAACATTAAACTAAAAGAGACCTATTCATTATCAATTGTCTAAAGGGACTTGAGAAATTGTCAGTGGAATCCCAAGATCAGTTGAATGCTAAAGAAATTGAGCAGGGCTGGAGGTGGATCATGTTTTATATCCCACCGGAACTTTTGAACTGTTAGCTCAATAGCCACAGTACATGCAGTTTACACCCACATAATCACTTACATTTTTCTTAAAACCAAAGTAGGCACCAATAAATGTCAGTGGCACAGATATGCAAAACCAAAGTGCCAAAATAGCAACCAAAGTTCCGAAGGGAATAGCTGCTGAAGATCCTTCTCCCCAAAGAATGAGGTTCATGATGAAGAAATCCGCAAATACAATTCTGAAAAATACACAACATGCTTAAAAAAACAGAAATGCCCAATAATATTTATATTAACATTACTGAAACCATATTACTGTATTAATATCTTAGTGTTAATATACATTAAGACCAATTGACACAGAAAATATCAGATGAAGAGGTCAAGCTAGTCTTTCTTCCTTAACCTAGTGGGATTCAACTCCAGCAGGAGCTGACGTTCCAACTAAGCAGTTTCAAATATATGCCTGTCATAACCGCACTTCAGGGGAAGACTGCTTGCTGTGATTAAGTAGAAAAATTTAACACAAGGGTTGTACAGTATATGACACCATATAAGACCAACTACAGTGTGGTCTGAGAAACAGCCTAGAGAGTAAAAACAAATACATGAAAAAAAGTGTGCCTGTTCAAAAACTTACTACTGTCATGCTACTACTACATAATCAACCTTTTCACATGGTGAGTAAACAAAATTTACAGAAAAAGATAAATGTGCTAATTGCGCACACTGTCTTTGTCAAATGCATGTGGCTTCTGGCACAAAAAGAAGACGTAGTAGGTTTATAAGTACAACTGAAGCTTTAAAAATTAGCTATGTCAGAAATGTAACAAGTATGAATAGTTATTTAGAGATTTAACTTACCCAGGACAAAGGAATGATGTCAGCAAGACATTTGTTTTCCATTTCTCACCACCAAAAGCTGTATTAAAATATGATAACTATCAAAATGTGCATTAAGTGCACAGATTACAGTTTATTTTAATAGTACATTATTTACCAGTTATACTTAGGCAGGCCAGCAGAACATTATTTGAACTCTACTGAATTAAGATCAAAGCATTAAACTAAAAGTATTTAGTATGGAAAACTGATTTTGCTTTATTGCTTTGCTCCTCAGTTACACAGCTTCCTATCAAAAGAAACATTTAAGACTACTATCATGAAAATAAATTAGGGGTCAAAATTGTTATATTATATACACTTTTCCTCTCCTCCCTACAAAAGCTAAATGCATTATGGATAAGGGCCAAACTCGATGTGAAGTAGAAACACTTGCACAAGTAAGATAAGCAGAATTAGGTTTTTAGTCATCCAAAGTGTATTTAACTTACTAGGTTAAAAAGGGAACTTGATTTGCAGCATACTCAAATCATTTTAGAGAATTAAACTTTTTGATCACTAAAGGCTTACACTAGCTTATTTAACATTCGGATGAAGGTTTGATTAGAATAAACTAGCAGTATAAGTTAAGACTCAAGATATTTTTACATATTCGCAACCATACTGATGCAAACAAAATTTATAGCTAGGAATCTTTTAAAAAATGAATGATCAGTTTAAAATTTTAGATAGAGTTTACCAATAATGATTAAAGAGCCAACATCAGTGCTCCTTATGAATCCTAGAAATATTAAGAATAGAGTGATATCCAAATACTAAATCAGCTTGGTTTAGACCAGGGGTCTCAAACACGCAGCCCGCGGGCCACATGCGGCCCGCGGAGTTATTTTCTGCGGCCCACCATAGGTGCCAACTCCACTGGCAGCCAAGCTCCAAACATTACTGACTGTTTATATTTTATTAAAACCCCTCTTTGCATTACAGTTTCTTAGAAGTTAATACATTGACTTTTAATAGAATACTATATTACTCTTCATTTTTTTCATTTTTGTCTATACTTTTGTATCATTGTATGAAAAGGTTTCAGTGATGCGGCCCTCGGGCCAATTTACTAGTTCTCATGTGGCCCTCGTGGTGATTTGAGTTTGAGATCCCTGGTTTAGAAGGACTTTCAAAGGTGTGCCAAATTTATAAGAATTCTAATTATATGTACCAGTATGACAAACTTCTTTTTTGAATTCAGCAAAGATGGCAATTTCATCTGAGTTCTGTCATAATAATTATGTTTTTTTATTTCACGAGTCAGGTACGATTACGTTTAGATTGTGCTAATTAAGTTTCCATCCTTATTTAGAATCTTGGTAGGAATTGGTAGTGTCTATTAACACTAACTAGTCTCAACTTGGGCTCAAGTCTTCTAATACATTGCTTAAATTAATGTCTAGTACATAATATTTTTTAACTGTATATAGCTCTACATTCTGCATGTTTACACTAATATATATGCACACAAAAATACTGTAATAATGTACAGCTTTTAGTTCACGTGATACACTGTGTTGATCGAATCATTTGATGAGAATTGCAGACAGAATAAATTGGAATTAGCAAATAATCACCTGGCTGTTTGCTAGTCCAGTAGAGTATCCAAATATTGCCTGACAAGTTATTCTCATCACCACTAAACCAATTAGGGGATACTACCATTAGCTGTCTACCTCCCCAATTACATGGTATTAGGTTTGATGCCATAACCCCTCAAATCACTTTTCTCTTGAAGGGGGAATCAGGACTTGGACAAAAGATTCCTCAATTTGTTCTCAACTATGAAGCACCAGCCCCGCGGTCTAATCAACTCTGCAGGTCCCTTTCAAACCAACTTGCAACCCTGTAGTCAGGAATGGGATTAATAAATGACTATTTTACCACCGCCACTACTGAACACCCACCCTACAAACTGTAACAAAATGAGACACGAGAAACCCTATTTCCACAGTACAAACTCCAAAACAGTTTGGGGAAGATGAAAGACCCCAGAAGTCCAAGGCCAGTCTGTAACAGGGGGGAAATTCCTTCCTAAAACCGGTGTTAATAGCCAAAGCATGCCCGGAGAGACTCAGCACCAGTCAGCCATAAACAGGTCATACCTTAAACTAAATAAGGCAGGTAAGGAAAAGCTCTGGACTGAATGGCATTCTTGGCCCTGCAGCAAGTCTCCCCTGAGGCAGAGGAAGAACCATTTACTTTCCTTCAGTAGTTGAATGGGTCAGTTGAGAGATATAGGGCCAGCTCACCACCAGAAGGCACCAAAACACCACAGGGAGGACCTCCAGAGTCAGCAAAGACCCTATGACATCTATTTCCCTGACTAAAGCCACACCCCTGTTGAAGAGGGCAGGTACTAACTGAAAAGGGGAAAAAGATAAACTCTGTATTTTCAAATACATATCACCACCTCCCCACAAAAATTAAAGCAACTACAGTAATTCTCTAATGTTGGAAATTATGAAACTGTCAGAAATCACTACCTGAGTATTAACAGAAATGTAATGTGTTCCTTCCTATAAAATGTATAGAAGTGCAATTAATTCACATTACGAAAAGACTCACAGGATACCTGATTTGAGAATATTTTTAAGCAGCTTACTCTCAGGCTTCAAAACATTGAACAATCTAACCATGTACGTGTTCTGTTTTTTGTTTTATCCTGAGGGGAAACAGATACTGAACAGGGGTGGGGGAGAGGAGAGAGAGGCAGGGAAGAGCCACTGCTGTGATGATAATTTAGACTAATGAATTTAAGACCTGTCACCTTAAATAACTTTTACTTACATTTGTAGAATCTGGCAGCAACATAACCTGCTGGAGTTCCAAGCAGCACCCACAAGACCACAGCACAGGTCATCAATGCTCCTCTGTTAGCAGGTGACAAAAATCCCAGGCAAGCAAAAACTACAAGCACAGATGCACAATTTTAGAAGGTTCTTAAAATTATATCTGAGTTTTCTACAGCTAATGTATAATTTATCTCCTGTAACTTTATAATAGCTTAGTGTCCATACCGACTGTATACACCAACCAGGAAATACAGATATTTTTCCAATTCCAGTTTTTTAAATGTTATCTAGAAATGTTTCTTTCATCTCCACTTAATTAGTTTTATGCAATTAGAAGTTAAGGTTATTTTTATTTTGAAAATTTACTCTTCCCCCCACTCCCCACCACTTACACAGAGTAACAAAAGTCATAATCAAGATCTGCGTGCCAGAGCCTAGAAAAACAGAGAGTAGCATTCCTTTTCTTGGAGGCCGGAATATGTCTCCATGAACCAGTTTCCACCCAAATTCCTCCTGGGCATCTTCCTGAAAAGGAAATATAGCCAGTTTAATGAATTAAATCTCCTTTTAAAAATGTTATTTGGTTAAAAAAAAAAAAAAAAAAAAAAAAGGTATTTAGTTGTCTAAATCATATTTGATACTTAAGAAACACAAGCCATTAATACATAGCACTAACCAGTAAAAATTTACTAACAAATACAGTATTAACATGTGCAGGCATTCAAAAATCATAGGTCAGACCCCCCTCAAAAAGTCATGTGCAACCTAAAAAATAAAGATGAAAGAAAGATATAGTTTTTCCATCTGCCCTTTGATTTGACTATTTAGGGGGAAGTCATTCACCCTTAACTAAACTGTATGCATCATTTCAGGTTAAAAATTCAACCTTAGAAAACGCACTCCTTCCCCTTAGTTACTTGGAAGGAAACCTTTCTTACCACTGGGTTGGGGACAGATGACATTCTACCTTATCTCCAACCCCATGCATCAATATTGTGTCTCCTTCCTGCCCCACTGAGGCTCCAATCTCAACTGCATTCACACGTACAGACTGATTGTAGCCAAACTGCAGGATTGGGGCCCTAGTCTCCATTCCCATTCATATTTTCCCTGCAGGATTCAGCACACAGCTTTTATTCTTCACTCTGCAATCACTTGCCCCCATTATTGCCACTTCCTTCCCCTATCTACAATCTTTACACTGTGTTTCTCTACATTCCCCAATACCAATTTCCAAAATAGAGCCGAAAAGCAGCCATCTTTGCTGAAGGCAACCTAGCTTCAGTTCCACTGGAAATAATGGTAGACAGCTGCCATCATTACCAGAGGCATCCTTGCTGCAACATGCAAGTGATGTTACTCGTGACTGAAGACCCATTGTTACGCCAGCCCTTATGGGTAATGGAAATGAGCAGCCATTTTGAAAAAGGTAAATTTTACAAGTTTGGTCCAAAATCATGACAGGCTTTGAAACACAGGTCCCCTAGACTTGCAATATTGCAATAAGAGGCAGAAATTCTGCAAATAAACTTCAAGTGTGTTAAACCCCAAAGAGAAAACACTTTACATAATTTACAACAGTGGAACGTTTTTGAGCCAGATTTTCGGCAGCAATGTTGGAAAAAAAAAAGTTAGATATCTGGCAAAAGCATGTAAAACCAAGAAACTCCAGCTACAGCAAAAACAAACAAGGACACAACAGGGCAAGATTTTCTAAATATTTATGCTTCACTGAAGTCCATTTTCTAGGACCGCTTCTTTTTAAAGAGTTTGGTTATTTTTTTCATTAATGAGGGTGGAAGGAGTTGAGGTTGATCCATCTCAACTGAAATGAGTTCAGTGAGCTGGCTATCATATCTGAAATCACAGAAAGGTTATTAGTCTGTTTAAAAAATTACATAGCCAAGGCAGCAAACTGGTATATAATTTAGATTTCAATCTGATAAAGTGTCATCATGCTTTTGAAGATATACAATACTGTCATATTTAATATTAGACTCTGGCCCTCGATGCTGGAGAATTAAAAGTTTTAAATCTCGCTGTCATCTAGCTTAATAGTTGCATCTTGTATTTTTTTTCCCAAAGTTGAGAAAATGTCTCCTTGATTAAAAATAAATCTCAAATTTTTTAATAGGCAAATTCCTAAAAACAAGGGCAAATTATGTAAATTAATCTTAAACGTAAGCATTTCAAAAGCGATTTAATTTCTGTCCTTTTTTGTAGTATATACTCTTCATAGTAATGTTTTTTTGTTTTTTCACCAATTAATGGTTTTCTAGAGAGTTACTGAATTATTTGAACTGGAAATATGATCTTTGAAAGTTGTGCACAGCAACATGAAGAGGAAAATTTATAATTAAAAAGGTGAAGAGTCCAAAGGTAAGAAGAGTCCTCTGACACCTACATACAAGAGGAGATTACTTACTGTAACTGAAGGTCCTGTGAGATGTGTGGTCCTTATCTGGTTGGGTACACATGCAGATCATGTGCCTGAGTCTGACAGTTTTTTCGAGACACGCCCGTTGACCCGCACGTGCGCATTATCTTCCCTTGTGCTCCCGACCGAGGGAATAAGAAGCGGTGCAAGTTGAAGCCACTTCAATTCCTCCTCTTATAGAATGTAACCAAGTCCAAAACAGATGGAAAGGATGGTGGGTAGTGGAATACAGACAGGGACCACACATCTTAAAGAGCCTCCAGTTACAGTAAGTAACCTCCTTTTCTTCGAGTGCTAGTTGCTATGTATATTCCACATGTGGGTGACTTGCAAGCAGTGGTCAGTGTGGAGTTAGGTGCAAGGAGGCTGGCAGCAAAGCTGTTTGTAATATGGCCATTCCTACTGTTGCATTCGCAGCTCTCGTTTGAGTCAGGGGGTAGTGTGTCATAAGTGTGTACACAGATTGCCAAGTTGCAGCTTTGCAAATGTTTTGCAGCGGGACTTCAGATAAGGATACCATGGAGGCTGCTTGTGCTCGCATGGAGTGAGCTGTAACACTCCCGGAAGGGCGAAGTTGTTATAGCATTCTAGGATGCATCCTGAGACCCACATAGAAATTCTCCATGAGAATATGGCTTGGCCCCTCGATCTTGAAGCTGTGGTGACAAAGACTCTTGGAGACTTTCTAATGGGCTTAACTTGCTACAGGTAGAACACCAGGGCATATCTGATGTCAAGGGAGTGCAATTTCTTGTACCCAGGAGAAGCGCGAGGTTTCAGGAAAAAAAATCTAGGCAAGTGAACTGATTGGTTGATATGGAATTCAGACAATCTTGGGGACGAATTTGGGGTGTAGCTGGAGGGAGACCTTCTCCTTGTAGAATACTGTGTAAGGAGGGCCTGCCATCATGGCCACAAGCTCAGAGAGCCTTCTGGCCAAAGTGATATCTACTAAGACCACCACAGAGGTAGGCCATAGGCACCATAGGTTCAAAGGGCGGGTCTGCGAAAGTTAACAGGATGAGGTGAAGATCCCAGTGGAGCATGGGTTTCATGACTGGTGGGAAGGTCCTGATTAAGCCCTTTATAAAGGAAACGGTCATTGGATGCTTGAAAATGAGTGTTCCTCCACCAGGAGGAAGGTGCTGCTAGGGGTACACAAAGAGAGCTCAAGGCTAAACCCAGTGTTTTTAAGGCAAGGAGATATTTGAGAATAATTGGAACGTCCACCGTGGCGAGGGAATGGTGGTGGCAGTGCACCCAAGCTGAGAAGTGGCACCATTTAGCCTGGTAGCATGTTCCGGTTGACTCGCCTGCTTTGGTTAAGGATCTCCTGGACCTAGGCAGAGCAGGAGTGTTATGTCCAATACCCATCCAAATACCAGACCGTGAGGCGGTGTGAGGTCGGGTTGGGGTGCCTGAGCCTCCTGTGATCTTGTCTTAGAAAATCGGGGAATGGGCGGATGCTGATGGGTAGGCATGCAGACAGCCTTAGGAGAACAGAGAAGCAGCACTGTCTGAGCCAATAGGGTGCTAGAAGGATGATGGAAGCTCTACTTGGCAAATCTTCCTGAGAATTAGAGGTATGAGGGGAAATCGGGGGAAAAGACATAACAGAGGTTGGCCATCCAGGGTAGCAGGAGAATGTGCCCTGGCAGTCACTGCCTATGGCCCCCTGGAGCAGCACATGGGAAACTTTGTTTGTCTGGGATACAAAGATCCCATAGGACAATACACCACTGCACAAAGATGTTGTGTTGTGTATTTCCCATTTGTGGTCTATGCAGACTTCTGCTCAGTCTGTCCTGAGTTCTGAGCACCTGGGAGGTATGAGGTCTGTATGGTAACCAGATTTCTGATACACCAGTTCCACAATCTGACTTCCTTCAAGCAGAGAGGACGAGATATCGCTCTTCCTTATATATACACACCACCATAGTGATATTGTCCGATAGGATTTGTACGTGGAGGGAGCATACGAGAGGAAAGAAAGCCTTGCGGGCTAGGTGGACTGCTCTGAGCTCCAGGACATTTATGTGCAGCCTGGCTTCCTGTGGTGTCCATGTATCTTTGGCTGTGTGGCTGGCCAAGTGGGCACCCCATAATGTAAGGGGGGCAACCCTCACTAAAGTGGCTCTTGGTATGGGATGTTGAAAGGGGTCCTCACCATGACCTTGGCTAAGTTTAACTACCAAGCAAGAGACGTGAGAACTATTGAGGGAATGGTGACTCTGGAGTCGATGAAGTCACTGGTCAGCCCGTAAGTCAAAAGGAGCCTGAACTGTAGGCACTGCAGGTGGAGCTTGGTGAAAGGTGACACACAGGTGCATGCAGCCACATGGCCCCAGAGGGAAAGGAATCGACACACTACAGTGCGTAATGTGAGCAATCAGGCTGCCCATCGTATAAAATCTGTCCACCGGAAGGAAAGTTCGTGCCAAGACAGAGTCCAGCCTTGCTCCCATGAAATGCTCTGTGGGTGACAAAATGGACTTTTCTTCATTTATGCAAACACCTAAGTAGGCAAAGGAGGCACTGAAGAGACTATTGCGAAGAAAGATTCTTGTTGGGATTGTCCTACTAGAAGCCAGTTGTTCAGTATGGGAACACCATATGTCCCTGACGTCGCATCTGAATCACTATTACCGCAAACAGCTTTATGACAGTCCTTGGTGCTGTCGCAAGATCAAAGGAGAGGACGCGAAACTGGTAGTGCTGCTGTTCAATTCTGAACCAGAGGAACTTCCTGGTGATGGTTGAATGCTTATATGGAAAATTTGCAGTTCTGGACATGAAAGATGCATATACCACACTCCCTTCTGAAGGGAGGGGAATATGGATGCCAGTGTAATTATCCTGAATTTCAGCTTCCTGATGAAAGTATTGAGCTGTCAAAGGTCCAAGAGAGGCCTCTCCCCTCCGCACTTTTTGGAGATGAGGAAATATGGGGAGTAGAACCCTCTTCCCAGGTATTGAGGCAGGACTCTATCACACCTCTGAGGAGTAGGAAGTCTGCTTCTTGTTGAAGAATCAATTGGTTGGAGGGGTTCCTGGGGGAGGGGAGGAAGGATTGGGAGGAGGAAAGGAACTCTGTGGCGTATCCGTGACAGATACTCTCCAGAATCCAACTGTCCATGGTGATGTTGCTCCAACTGTGAGCAAAGGTATATACTGTCAGTTTCTGAATTTACTGACAAAAACAGTTGAGATTACTGTAATATTACTCAGAACATGCTAGCCTACAGGACCTTAGTGTAAAATTTGCTTTAAAAATATTTCATTAGTGTGTTGCTGAAGATTATAAAATCACATCTCTAAAAAATCCTTGCATAGATTTTTAGATGCACAATCTGAGTATTTATCTTTAGCCTTAAATGCTTGGATCTTCAGACATATAGTTTTTCAAATAAATCCTTCAAAAAGACCACCCTTATCTAAAATACACATGCAAGGCTGGGCTGCCATCGGGCATAGGGCGTCAGTTTAATACTGCATAGGGCCTCATAAATCCTAAGGATGGCCCTGGACTACAGTGTAGATCTCCAAGGACCTCAGGATGGATTTCGAGTCCTTTAGGGAATTCAGAGACTCATCCATTCTGTCACTGAACAGATTGGCCTTGTTTAAAGGGAGGTCCTGAATAGTATTTTGGACCTCTTTTGGGAAGCCCAATGACTGGAACCAAGAAACTCTAAGCACGGCTTGCCTTGTGGCCAAGGACTGGGATGCAGTATCACTGCAGTATCTACTGCAACCTGGAGAGCCACCTTTGCTACCAGCCTCCCATCATCCACCAAGGACTGGAACTGGGCCTGATCTTCCCCAGGGAGTTTGTCTTAAACTCCACCAACCTGGTGTAGGTATTAAAGTTAAATACCTGGTAGTTGGCTATACAAAGGCCTGCAAAGAAGACTTTCCTGTCCAGGAGATCCAGCATCTTCAACCCTTTATCTGGTGTGGTGGTCTTCTGTGAGTATTGCTGAGCCCTCTCTACAGTTACGTGCAACACCAGTGTATTAGGGGCAGAGTGCGTGAAGATGAAATCAGCCCCTTTGGCCAGCACAAAATAGAGTCCCTCGGCTCGCTTCAGGGCGGGGGCATAAAATGCGGGTGTGTGCCAATCCGCTCTGGTCAGTTCCAGTATGGCCTTGTTTATGGGAAGGGCCATCCTGTATGGTCCCTGTGGCTGTAAGATGTGCTGGAGATAGTGTTGAGGGTCTTGGACCTTCTCCAATGGAATTTGCAGGTCACCAGCCACCCACTGGAGTAGATCTTGATATTGCCAGTGCTCATCTGGCTGACAGGATGGCAACAGAATGACAGCATTATCCAGGGATGAGGCAGCTCTGGATGGAACCAGCATCGCCAGCTTCCTCCTTGTACACCAATGGAACCGGCTGACAAGAAGAGGAAGAGCGCTAGGACTCTTGCAATGATGTCAGGCACCTGCTATAATGGTCCCAGGGGCCTGGTATGGCCAGAAGAGGAATCCATTGGATACAGTGGTCCCCACAGGAAGCAATACCAGGAGTCACTGTGGGGCAGGGGGTGGTGTCACGGCCAGGCAGATAGGATTGCTACAGCTGTCTGTCTGGGCTCCTGTACTGTACTGTAGACATCAGTGGAGCTATTTCCTCTGACTTCTCCAAATATGATGATTATGTCATTGGAAACAGTGGTACTGTCAGCACCAAGAGGCCCCTGCCCGATGGATAGGCAAGGGGCCTCTCCTGCGACAGTGGTTCATCTTCCAGGATAGGAACCTCCCTGAGAACCACTGGGCCTACAGAAGCGGAGACTGCAGGAAAGGGAGGAAGACCTCTTCTGGTGCCAGAAAAGTCTCCATATGGCCACGGTCTGCAGGGTTCCCATCAAGACACTGGAGGGACCTGGTGTGACCATTGAAGCTGGCCAGTCTTCATATATTTGAGGCAGTACTGATGGTACATCCAGGCCCACGCTAGTGGATGGAATTAGCCTGTTTGTGTCCTGGTACCATGGGATCCCTTTTCTCCTTTGCTGGGAGACCTTTGGCACCAGTTCTGTGGAATCCATATGCGACATCTCACCCAATCTGGTGCTGCAGGGATCTGCCCTTATGCCTACAAGAGTGACTCTTGCTCTCATGGGGAGCCCTGTAACCTGAGTCCTTGGGCTTCAGTGCCAATGACTCTGCTCCATGGCTCGTACTCAAAGGTGCACTGCTGATGCCACTGTATGGGGGGTGGGGGGAAAATGAGGATCGTCTCCCTGGCCAGGATCAGATTGGGGCCGCACAGCCTTTTCTATCAGGTGCTTCCTCAGCTTGAGTTCTCAGCTTCTTGACAGGAAGGACTTACAGATGCTGCACTTTGCAGAGATGTGTACCCCACTTCACCGAGATGTGTGCCCACAATGAAAAAGTAGTTCCCCCGGATTGGGGGGAATAGGAGGGGAATTTCTACACTATATTATACTATGTACACTAAGAATTCTAAACTGCAGGATAACTATTCACAATATCTACGAGCACTTTTTTATAGATAAGAAGAGTGAAGGAGGACAGGGTTCCAACTCAGGTCATGCGGCGGTAAGAGGGAACTGGAGTGGTGTCGCCATGGTCCCTTATACTTTCGGTCGGGAACATGAGGAAAGATACTGTGCATGTGTGGGTCAATGGATACTGCTTGGAAAAACTTCCAGACTCAGGCACATGTCGTGCAGGCATACCCATATGTGAAATATACGTATGGAATAGCACTCGAAGAAGAAATAAGATTTACAAGGAAGGCAACATGGCTCAAACAAGTTGCAGTCTCTCAGAGAAGGGCCTAAATTTAATCTACAAAATTGTATCTTGGAGTAGTGGAAGTTTCAACCCCAATCTCAAATGCTATAACAGCAAATGATTCCTCAAGAAGACTGATCCTGTGTTATTTAAAGTCTTATATACATACACACACACACAAGAAACCTAGAAGAACACTAGCTAACATGTGAATTCAAGAATGACAGGTATTAAACACAGCAGTTACCCATTCACTAGAAGAAATTCAAGCTGCACAAATTTACATCCTACCCCTGCCACAGAATAGTGATTTTTAGAAAGGCCAGACTTACAGTGGAATCCATCTGATTATATCTTGCAATGTCTTTATGCAGTGTCCTTAACATGATCATAGCTACCATCCCAGACAGGAAAAGGACAATCACCAGGGAATTCATGATGCTACATAAAGGAAAAAAAAAAAATCCTCCGTCAAAAACTAACATCTAGTGCTCCTAAAAAATGGTCCAGTATGTAACATTTGACGGCTAAAACTTTCTACTCACCTAAACCACTGAATATGAGTGTGTGGCATGGATTCCAAAATGTAATCCCATCTGGATGCCCATTTTATCTTTTCTTCTTCCTGATAATGAAACATTATGTAAGTTTGTACACAGAAAACAAATGGGTCTCGTAATAAACTTCATCTGAACATTTTTAGATTGAATGTTCTAGCACCATAAGGGCCTCAGGGGATCAAAGAGTTTCACTTTTTGAAAAGAACTATATAAAACATAGGTTGCCATATAAATTATCTAACAAGCCACAACCAATACAACCTTCAATTTATAGCTCAGAGTACAAAGTCACCTGTTTTTCTATTCAAGGTTTTGTTGTTTGGGTTTTTTCTTTTTTCCCCCCCCTTGAGAGGACTTTAAGTGGGAAGGCTATGACACACAGAGGCAGCAGTGGTGGTGACCCAAGCAATGGGAGAGAAAACGATGATGACCAGACGTGGAAGCTGTGGGATGTACATGATCCTGGAGCGGGTACCTGAAAAAAGCTTTCTTTGTATGAAGAAGTGCTGCCTGACAGAGCAGAGAAGATAAGATCTGAGTTTCAGAGATGCCGGTGGAAACTCTGGTTGAGTTTCTAAGGTGATTCGAGCAGGTGAGGGAGAAGGCTGAAGGGGAAAAAAAATCAAAACTTGCAGATGCAAGCTAGACTGAAGAACTCGGAGGGGAGACTGCTGGGTAAGGAAAGTGGCTAGAACAAGCATGTGACTATGAGAACCAAGCAAAGTGAAGGAGAAATAGAGCTCAGGAACAGGTTTGCTGAGTTGGAGAATGAAGAAGGGGCACAACAGGTAGCAACAGAAGGTGGGAAGACAAAGAAGAGAAGACTGATGTGGTATTATGCCCCCATATTTTTCATAGAGATATTGTTATGATCATGCCATAACTATGATGTATTTTATACAAAATAAGGCATCTGATATATCATTGGAAAGGTTATGATTTACTGAAGATGATTATCCTATTTGTATGCATGTATCATTTTGGTATCTGAAGTTAGGAATATTGTCTAGGCATCTATTACAAATTTGTTTACAACTGGGGAATGCCCACTAGGCAGAATGCAATCAGTCTAGATGTCTCGCTGAGAAGAGCCATTAGTGAAAACAATACGCCTTTGAAGATACTAATCACCCACTAAGAAGTTTTCCTAAGGACGCTATAAACAGCCTCTGAGTTATGGCTGCAGGGTCATGTGACCAAGTCACCTGGTACTGGACTCCATGATAATACTAGCATTTTTCCACTGAACAGGAATGAGGATCAAACTGGAAAACAAAGGATTCCTGCCATACGGAAGAACTATTTAAGGCAGGGGAGTGACATCATCGTGGCTCATTCTTCATTAACTCCCCTGCCCAAGAGAGAAGGTTTCTGGAAACACCTGAGGAACAAAGAGATTGAGCTGCGGGAGAGGAGGGAAGGGCTGACTCTGAGCCCAGGCTGGAAGGTGTCTGGTCTGTGAAAGGAATATCTGGAGTTTTAAGCTGCAAGCAAGTCTCTGCAATCTGCCTAAAACATCATTTAGAGTGCGAATTTGCTTCTTGTAACCAATTTCTTTAATATATTAATTTTAGATTGTGTTTTGTTTTATTTGCTGTGTAATCTTTGATCTGTTTGCTATCCCTTATAATCACTTAAAATCTATCTTTTGTAGTTAATAAACTTGCTTTTGTTTTGTCTTAAACTAGTGTGTGTGGAAAATATAACTTGGGGTAGAAAACTGTGTATATTCCCCTCCACATTGAGGGAGGTGGCAAATTTCATGAGCTTGCGCTATAAGACGGCATAATTTTGGATTTATTCTCTAGAGGGTATGCGCACTTGAGTACTGGACAAATCCTTAGCTGAGCCTTTCCATGTAGAACTGATTTCAGTGTCTGTGTGTTTCTGCAGCTGGGTGTCTCCCGACCTGTATGCTGGTGAAAGTGTGAGACCAGGAGTGTGTCTGCAGCTTGCCACAGCATTACAGGCTGAAAGGGAGCCCAGGCTGGTGGGTCAAGCGGGCTCAGTGGTACTCCAGCCCCAAGTGTCACCCAGGAGCCAGGTGGAACCCGTCACACGTGGCTAATTCTATAAGAAGAGGGAAGAGCCAATGGAGATACCCAGAATTCAGAGCCTTAGGAGGATACGGGACGACTCGCAGAAGATTGCAAGGGAGAATAAAAGACAAGAGAACTTGCAGACAGAAAGAACAGGAGGAAGGCCAGAGAATCACACCATCACCAGGAAAAGGCAGGTCTACGTGATTGGAGACTCCCTAAGAACAGACAGGCCTGTCACTAGAGCTGATCCGGAGAACAGAAGGGTGTGCTGTCTGCTAGGAGCTAAGCTACAGGATGTGGATGAGAGGCTGAAGAGGATCCTAATCGGAGCAGGAAAGAATCCACTGATTGTCCTTCATGTGGGAACAAATGATACAGCTAAATTCTCACTGGAACATATCAAGGGAGACTATGCCAAACTGGGGAAAACACTTAAGGAAATGGAAGCTCAAGTGATCTTCAGTGGGATTCTGCCTGTTCCTAGAGAGGGAGAACGAAGGCGAGATTATGATGATCAAAAGCCAAGCAGAGTTGGACCTTGCAAAGGAAATTAAAACCAATAGTAAAAGGTTCAATAGCCATATAAATAAAAAGAAAACAAGAAGTGGAACTGCTAACCACTGAGGATAGGGTGGAGATTAAAGATAATCTAGGCATGGCCCAACATCTAAACAAATACTTTGCCTCAGTTTTCAATAAGATTAATGAAGATTTTAGAGGTAGTGGCAGAGTGGCTAATGGAAATGAGGATATGGATGTAGAAATTACCACATCTGAGGTGGAAGTCAAGATCAAACATCTTAATGGGACTAACTCAGAGGGCCTGGATAATCTCCGTCAAGAATATTAAAGGAACTGGCACATAAAATTGCAAACCCTAGCAAGGATTTTTAATGAATCTGTACACTTGGGGGTCATACCCTATAATGGAGAATTGCTAATATAGTTCCTATTTTTAAGAAAGGGAAAAAAGTGACCCAGGAAACTACAGGCCAGTTCCTTTGACCTCAATTGCATGCAAGGTCCTGGAACAATTTTTGAAAGAGAAAGTAGTTAAGGACATAGAAGTGAATGGTAATTGGGATAAAGTACAACATGGTTTTACAAAAGGTAGATCATGCCAGACCAACCTGATCTCTTGCTATGAGAAGATAATTGATTTTTTTTTAAGACAAAGGAAATGCAGTAGACCTAATCTACCTGAATTTCAGTAAGGCATTTGATATAGTTCCACATGGGAAATTTTAGTTTAACTGGAGAAGTTGGAGATTAATAGGAGAATTGAAAGGTGGATAAGGAACTGGTTATACTATAACTGGTCATACTGAAAGGTGAACTGTCAGGTTGGAAGCAGGTTAGTAGTGGAGTTCCTCAGGGATTGGTCTTGGGACCAATCTTATTTAATACATGGTATGTATTTAAAATACACCAGATACATCTACCTGTTTCACATACCAATTTCAAAGTAATTAGATTCTCAGTTAGCTTTTCAACAATGAACTGAGCCATTTCAAAAACAGTATTATGGACTAATCCTACAAAACTTAAAAAACTATCCATTTGTAATGAGTGCAAAACATGTGCCTCTTGAAACTAAAAAAACCCGATTTAAAAACACACACACAAAACAGGGAAGCCATACTAACAGCAAAAGTCTGAGAATGCCTCATTGACAATTTTATATGTTACGTTTCAGCCCTGATAAAGCATTCTTGGCCAAAGGTTTAAAACCCTTAGGAACAGAGCAGAAAATGTTTTTCAACTTTTTTCAATAAGCATAAAATTTACTTCAAATTCAATTTGAATGTCCATTTATATAGTCTGTACCAAGTGAACATCAGAATGTTTACATATATGGCGAGAGTGATCCAATACTTTTTGTTTATATTGTACTCTTACAAGCCAAGAGTTTGTCCTCATCTTCAAAGTTCTTGTGGGTTTTATTTCCAACCTGGCCATTTAAGAGACCACGTATTTCTACAATATTATTAGAATATTATTAATATATATTAATGAAGCTCATGGAAAATGGTGTGTGTAATGGGAACAGAAACCATTTGTCAACTAAATTTTAAAGAACAAGGACTCACTTCCATATACAGCTTCATTTCACTATATTTGAACTAAACCCTGCAACAAGCTGTGTAAATTTTAAAGGAACTCAGATTTGTTTAAGCACGTTTGTTCAATCAGGCAATGGTGTAATATACCAAGATATTATGCTGCTCTTAGAATAAATTTGGTATAGCTAGTTTTAAAAAAATAAGCAGCTGAAAATACAAAAATAAAAAGTTTCCTCTTATTTTTCCAAGATTCTAAAATAGATATCCACAGCATGACAGTGATAATTGCCCATTTCAATGCATAAAGGTGTGTGCATTTGGACAGAGTCCAAACAGAGGCATTTAAGGCTAAAAAAATGAAACTTGACAAATACCTACTTAAGGTGATTAAAATGCAAAGAAAAGGATGATCTCCAGTCTTCCTAGCAACCCCTCTCTATTTTATTAGCTCTTACACACCACAGTAAGAGGGACCTTAGAAATCCTTAACATTCCAATACTTTGAGGAACCTTCCTTCAATAGGTTACATCAAAAGCCATAGCTTGTGCCATCACCCTGTCCCCATCAAGGGCATTCCTGTGGCTGTGCTTGTGCTCTCAAAAGGAGAGCAGAGGTAACACAAAATAGTTGCCTGATTCTTTGCAGTTATACATGTGAGAGAAGGCCTGGGAGGAAAGAAAACTAAGGGCTTGTCTACACTTACCGTGGATCAACGCTGTGGCGATTAATCCACCAGGGGTCAATTTAGAGGGTCTAGTGAAGAGCTGCTAAAAAAATAAATAAAATCGACCGCCGATCGCTCTCCCGTCAACCCAGCGCGGTGTAGACACTGCAGTAAGTCGACCGAAGCTACATCGACTCCAGCTACATTATTCACATCGCTGGACTTGCGTAACTTAGGTCGACTTAACCCCGTAGTGTAGACATGCCCTAAGAGCTAGCTGGAGAAGAGAACCATCAGCCCTGACATATCTGCCACACTTTTAGTTCTTTGTTGAAAATGCATGACTGGTCTGATTTAGTGTTTGGCAGATTACGTTTCTGCACAGTGAAGCTAAGCAGACATGAAAGATGAGATTTTTCAAAGCCAACTAGGGAATTTAGTTCTCAATCCCCATTTAAATTAATGGGAGTTGGGTAGCTAAATCCCCTAGTCAGCTATGAAAATCTCAACGAAAGACCGCAAGATCCTAATCTGAAAGGAGTTTTATTTTTGAACCATGCTATTAAAAAGAGCCTGATAATATTTTGCAGTAATTTTAGCCACTCCTCTTTTAGATCTGATAGAATGAGGCCTCCAAAACAGAAAACAAAACACTCACCTGAAAACAAAACACTCACCTGAAAGCTAACTGAGTATGTGTAAGCAATTTTGATCTCCCCATTAGCCTTGTTACTTATACCCATAGGTGGTCCTGAGCAGTCAGGGTTATCTATATGTGTATGTTTGAAGCTGTGGGAAGAAAAATATACATAGATATTTATAACACGTCTTATAAATTTATCTAATTAGGAGCAGTCTTACAAGAACATTCATTTAACGTTACATATTTTATAATTTTAAAGACATTAAATTATCAACCTCATTTAGGATTCTTCTTTCGAATTAGATTTTAAACCAAAACTTTCATAAAAAAAAAAAGTTACAGCAGATGCAAGGAGCGAGTATATACATACACAAGTGTGGTACTTTTTACTACCTAAAAACCGTTTTGCTAAACTGACTCAAAAGTTTGAAGATTACATGTTATTTCTTTACCCTACACTCTGTGAAAGAGTAAGGTTTACAAAACATTTTATTTTTCTGAATAGAAAACAGAAAGAAAAGGTCACTTAGTTATGTTGAACAAGATAGGACTTCCTAACTTTGCTGTCAAAACAGTAGCCCAGAACAAATTTTTTTTTTTTTCCAGTACTTGACCTGCAAGGCAGCAAGCTCCATTATATTAACAGGAAAAGGAAAGCAACAAAACTATACCAGGGGAAGAAGGAGAAGAGAACACTAAGTTGTCAGAGGGTCACAGAATTGAAATCCATGCTTCTTCATACTGCTGTTCATAGAAAACAGGAAATTTAAACTAGTTTAGAGGAGGCACCACTGTATTAGAATACAGTATGTAACACTTAAGATGTCAAAAGTTGAACTACACTGATTACCCCTACCCTGGATGCTGGTGAATGTGTTCAATAATACCAAAAAAAAAAAATGCAACCTCACTCCACCCCCCCACCAACTGGCAAATGGAGAATTCCACACTGGGAGTACACCACTACCATCAGATGTTTTCAATGCACTGGAGGCAGAAATAGCATATTAAGGTTCCTCATCAGTAGAATGACCTACTGCATTAGAACACACTAGGTCAGGTCAACTTGGTTACCAGGAAAGCCACTTTGAACTTCTTGATGTGAAATAAGTTTCCTGTGGTTGATACTCAGGTTGCTATGGACTTCAAAGTTTAACAAGCCCAGTTTTAAACACAAACTGGACTAGAGCACTGACTTAGTTCTTGTTATAGACCCTAAAACATTTGTTTAACAAGTAATTTTTAAATCCATTTTAAATGCCCTCACCTCTTTGGTTCAAGTTTAGCAGCTACTAGTCTTGCTCCTACCGCCTCCTTTTCTAAAACATGGTAGAATATCTTAATATCTACATGGTTGAATATGTAAAAGGTATCTTCTTCACGAAACTCTGCCTGTGGACCAAAATACAAGATTAAAGAAACCAAAGATATAGGACTATTTTCAATTTAAAAAAACAGAAGCTCAAAACTGAATTTCAGACAGATTTGTATTCACTGTTTTTTAAAGGGATATACTGCCACAGTTAAAAGCCCCCAAATTCTCTTACAAAGTATATTGAGGGTTGTGGGAATGCACAAGCAAGCACTTTTTCTTGCGTTACCTTTTTAATGGAGGCACTGAAGTAAAGCTTAGAGAACTGCACAGAGCACTTCAAGAGTATGTGAGCTTTACACAAAGTATCCAGATCCCCATCCCCAAATGAATCTTAACTGAAGAAAAATATTGGACTATTGGGGACTTCCAAGTGGACCAATTTTACGAAGAGGTTATATATAGGAGCAAATAAACTAGATAGACGATCTTCTGTGACAGCAATTTAGAACACAACCAAAAATTTTTTTAAACAAATGCTTCACAAACACCACCTCAATTCAACATCAGTTGTGCCTCCCTCCCACAGATTATGACGGAACTGAATGCTATGCCTGGTTCAACTGTTATAGAAACCTTGACTGGACCATTTTCAGTTGGTTTCAAAATGTCTCTTTCAAAGAGGTGTTTGCTCTCAGAGCTCATAAGACTGTATACAGCTGCCTCCAACTGCTAGTTGTGTTTCAACAGGATCAAAAACTTATTTAGTTAATATCAGGTTTTACTGCTCTCCATATTTGTCAGTTGCAAAGATTGGCAAGAAGTGGTGTGTTAATACATAAAAATTTAAACAAACAGCTCTATTTCCTCTGTGGTACTCATATTTTGAAAACATTTGTGTTTTAACACTCTTATCCAGGCACACCATTTCTTCTCCTGTTTGACTGACGTAGTCAGATATGTGCTGATATCATAGCTATTTGTGTGCTATTGAAAAAAAACACAAGTCAGAAAGGGGATACTTCTATCCTCCTGTAGTTCTGCTTCTCTGACTGCATTCCTACTCTTGAATCTCCACTCTCTAGGCAAGAGACTGGGACTTCCTTAGCTATCAAAGACTTTTGGCCCTTTGAGAGACAGTGTCAAGCCAGACTCATTCGGAGACCAGTTACCAGAGGCTTAGGCCATGTCTACACTGCAGAATTTTAAAATACAGGTAATATGGCATCTTTAAAGAATAATCTTTTTATTTCATTCAAGAAGTGGGCTGGCTATGAAGTAGAAAGTCTTATTTATAAGAATTTCTTTAATAGATGAAGTGAAATGAAAATTTAATAAGTTAATTATACTGAAGCAAAATCTGAAACCGATTGTCCTTAAAATTCTCTTTAGGACTTGCTGCTACCCAGCTATAGAGAGGTGTAATTTATCAGCCATTGAGAGTCACTCAATATTTAGTTAAGTATGACATTGCTAAACTTGATTGATTCATAGATTCTAGGGCTGGAAGGGACCTTGAGAGGTCATTGAGTCCAGCCCCCTGCCCTCATGGCAGGACCAAATACTGTCTAGACCATCCCTGATAGACATTTATCTAACCTACTCTTAAATATCTCCAGAGATGGAGATTCCACAACCTCCCTGGGCAGTTTATTCCAGTGTTTAACCATCCTGACAGTTAGGAACTTTTTCCTAATGTCCAACCTAAACCTCCCTTGCTGCAGTTTAAGCCCATTGCTTCTTGTTCTATCCTTAGAGGCTAAGATGAACAAGTTTTCTTCCTCCTCCTTATGACACCCTTTTAGATACCTGAAGACCGCTATCATGTCCGCTCTCAGTCTTCTCTTTTCCAAACTAAATAAACCCAATTCCTTCAGCCTTCCTTCATAGGTCATGTTCTCTAGACCCTTAATCATTCTTGTTGCTCTTCTCTGGACCCTCTCCAATTTCTCCACATCTTTCTTGAAATGCGGTGCCCAGAACTGGACACAATACTCCAGTTGAGGCCTAACCAGCGCAGAGTACAGCGGAAGTGTGAGAGTGAAAATGAAAGTGCAAGAGACCCTACAAGTACCCCAGTGACAAATGGCAAGGGACACCCTGATACGTAGCTGAGAGTTTCAGTTGGCCTGAACATCCCAATGTACTCCAACTCGTTGTCATAATCGGTATCTAAAATGGGTCATGTAAGATATATGTAAATTGGTGACACACTGGTGATAATACATACATTTCACAATGATATTAAACGCTATATGAGGAATTATGGATACTCACTAATATTATGCTTTAAAGTCTGTGACCAAACAACCCGATAGCTGCCTTCCCTCTGGCTGGGAGAAAAAGGCAGAAATCTACCTGTCTCCTATGTAAAGTAAGCTTGGTGGAATCAAAACAATGGAAGCCCCATTTATGCAGAAATCAGCAGGGAGATGGGAAATTCACAGGAAGAAAGCAGCAGCATGAGGTCATCTGATCATAAAACAAAGTCAATGAACTTTGAGAGAGATGAGCAGAGACAGAAAGCCATTTTGGCATCTTCCACCTAGGAAGACAAGGGAAACCAGCACCTTGTACTTCTGTAGAAGGTCCTGAATGAGAAAGTCAGTCAAGACAGGAAAGAAGAAAGGTTGGTAAGAAATCTACCTTGAACCAAGGCTGTAGCTTATTGAGCTAGGTATTAGACACTAGAAAGCAGAGTTTACTTTTATGTGTTTGTAACCACTTTTGTCTTTATCCCTTGTACTTGAACTCATTTAAAACCTCATGAAGTAATTTGTTTTACTTTTAATCTAAACCAGCCAGTGCTATGTTTTAATGAAGTGATTGTTAACTTCAGTTAATGTAATAAACTGTGCTTTTGTCTCCTTAAAAGGAGCAATGAAGCTTATTACTTCTGAATTTTCCAGGAGAGGGCTGGACACTTCATGGCAGATGGTTTTGGGGAAATTCAGGACAGAGAATTGGGTCACCCTGTAAATAGTAACCCAGTCTGGAGTAGACCAGCGTGGGGTTGCTGTGTTGTAGGTAGGCTGCTGGGGTCAGAATGCAGAACAAGGGCTGCATAGCGCACACACACACACTTGGGAAACCACATGCTTGTCTACTGGCTGTTGGTGTCAGGGCTGTGAGCAACAGAGCATTTCAGTTGTCACTGCCTGTTACTGGACAGGCAGTGACAACCTCTCAATAGTTTGAAAAACAGCACCCCAAAATGTCAGTCTGTGCAATCACAAATGTGGTGGGATTAACACTAGAAGCCCCAAAACACTTTTCCAAGACAGAGGACGTAGTTAACTGTCATCTGTTGACAGGAACATGCTCTGATATGCAAGTCCACTGATGCCACGGGATGCGCTGCAGCCAGTACTAAAAAAAAACACGATAAGATCGATAGCAACCCCAGTGAAGATTACTGCTGAAGGGACACACATCAACTTGAAAATTAGTCAGTTACAGAGAGTTAGAAGTCATATCATGTACTAATTTTTGCAGTCACATTTTCCTAATCGGTGTCTCCCATTTTTTTTGAAAGACCCCCCATATATAAAAAGAGGGCTAACTATACTGAGAAAACAATAGAATGCACTATAAAATAAAATACAAAGTAAACAAACGGAGAGTTCTTTTCTATAATTCAGTTACAATAGTCTTAAGAGTTATCTTTATATTGCCCTAAACAACACTTAGACAAATGCACTTTAAGTTGACAAAACGAAAATAAGAAAGAAAAACTTGTAGCACCTTAGAGACTAACAAATTTATTTCAGCATAAGCTTTCGTGGGTTATTACCCACTTCATCGGATGCATGGAATGAAACATACAGTAGACAGATATTTATACAGTCAGAGAAACATGATAAGGTTGAGGTGCATAGACCAACCTTAAGAGGCGAATTAGTTGAGAGGAACCATAACAGCAGGGGAAGAAAAACCTTTGAAGTGATAAACAAGATGGTCACACAGGTGTGAATGAGGATCGTTAACTTAAGGGAAATAGATTCAATTAATGTAATGGCCGAGCCATTCCAAATCTCTATTTAATCCGGACGCAATGCAACCTAGTTTGCATATCAATTCGAGTTCAATAGTTTCTCTTTGAAGTCTGCTTTTGGAGTTAATCTGTCGCAACACTGCTACCCTCAAGTCTACCCTTAAGTTGACAGTGTCCCTTTAAGTGAAATTACAAATGTGTTTCCTTTATAGGGAACCACTTGCAGTCTCCCAACACAGATTCAGAAGGAAGAATGGTGAAGAGAAAGATTACTAGCATTTTCTCCTCTGGAAAGGAAAAAAAAAAGTTAAGATTTGCCTCTGAATTTCAACCAAAATCATCTTGTCCAATTCCTTCCTGATCTCATAGAGCATCTTCAATGGAACCGGAGCGTAGGCGTGCAACAGGCCTTTCTGTCTACAAGATTAAAATGTTATCTGACAGGGATCTAGGCTCATACTGTCTCTGGCATAGTGGAGAAGACTTCTAACCCACCTTGTTTGTTGATATAGAACATGGCAATTGTATTGCTGATTTGGATCATCTGTTCCTTGAAGCAATGGAGAAAGGACTTGTAAGTTTTGCACGCAGCTCTGCATTCTGGGAGACTGATATGCGTCAATGCGTCTCGTGTTGTCTAAAGGCTTTGCATCTGAAGATCCTCCATGTGAGCTCCCCACCCCAAGAGCAAGGCATCTGCCACTATAGTTTTAGTCAGCAGAGGAGTTCCTTTTGCACATCCCTTTAGGTGTCTGCAGAGTCCTTCCACCATTTCAGAGGTAACAGTACTAATGGAGGCATCCAGAGGAGCACGTTCACATGATGCTTAAATCAGGGTGTACACCAGCCATAGCCAGCCTTGTACACACTGAAGGTGGAGTCTGGCACAAGGCATGATAAAGGCGCATGAAGCCTCACATCCTTGCAGAGCAAGAAAATCCTTACTGTGATGCTTGGACTTGACTCCAACTGCATAACAAGAGCTATAGAATTCTCAAAACTATCCTAGGGAAGATAAGCCATAGACTTGGTGGAGTCCAGAATCATTTCAATCAATTTGAGTCTATGGACAGAAGTCAAGTTGGATTTCTGTCTAGTGACTTTCAGGCTTAGGGAGCAGATCAAGCATGTGATGAACAGATTTTGAGAACGGACAATATTTCCTCTGTACCAGTTAATTTTTCATGTAAGGGTACACACCAAGATTTCCTTAAGTGTTCTACCACTCCTAGATGCACGTTAGTGAATATCCTCAGTGCAGCTGATACCAGTACTGGGCTCTACTCTTCAGGGTAATGGTGTGGCCTACCATGAACCTAAGGTACTTCCTGCAGGGTGGAATCATCAATATATGTGAAAGTATGCATCTTGAGGGCGAGAGATGCAATCCAGTCCCCTGAATTCAGAAAGGGAATTAAGGTGAGGGTGACCACCCTGAACTTCAATGGCATATGAATGTTCAGTTTCCTCAGTTTCAGGATGGATCACCAACATCATTTCTTTTTAGGGATATGGAAGTACAGTGAAACCCCATTTTATGGTCTAATTAGGACCAGGGCCAGATCAGATAATCAAACCTCCGGATAAACTGGAGAATGGAAAAATGTGATGCTGCAGTGCTATCTAGCAGCCACAGGAAAGATCTCGCACTTCTGGCCCTGGAGTCCCAGTTGTTCGGTAAATGTGGAGAGCTGGTTAAGGGAAAATCAGATAAACAGAGTTCTACAGTACTTGCTTTAAAACCTGTTACCATAATACAGAGGAGGGACTCTTTTTATTGCTCGGAAAAAAAGAAACGAGGATCGCTTGACATAATTGATTCTCATGAGAAGGGTCCCGGAAGAGGATGGGAAAAGGCAGTTGGGTGCAGGCACTGTGTGAAACTGGATGGAATATCCTGAAGTTCTTATGTTTATGACCAACTGGCCCATGGTGACGGAGGCTCATGAGTGCCTGAAAACAATTAAACAGTTCCCAAATGGAACGAATTGTTAGGTATGGAGTCACAGAAGTCAGTCTGAAATGCCTCAGAGTCCCATTAGAAGAGTGTTATTGGACTGATGAAAATTGAGAAGAGTGGGCAACAGAGGTGGACTGTCTCCATCTGTGGAAGCGGTGCCTCTTTTTTCCCGAAGCTCAGCAGGGCTTTCACAGAAAAACAGTGATGGACCTGACCTATGTGGGTCATATGACTACTGATAGCCCCTAAAAGGAAATGTATCATGTAGATCCCAAGATATTGGACAGTTGCTCTGGAGTCCTTCAGTGTGCAAAGGGCCTCATCCATTTTTGAACTATAGCTACCACCCCTCAAAGGGCACGCCCGCTACCATCGAATGTACTTTGAAGGAAGCCTGACCTAAAGTTGTCCAACTAGGGGACAGTAGGATAACTACCTCCTCAGGAGAGGATGATCAGAGTGCCACAGGCCCTAGAAAGCTTCCACAGAGGTGAAACATCTTCTGGTTTATCCTTGTACTATTGTGGATGTTTGGGGGGAGCCTGGGTAGGTGAGGCCATCAGGAGAGGCACTCTAAGATACTGAGATTTATCCTGGTAGGCGACTCTACATAATGTGGACCATGTCATTTGAAGTGACCATTCACAAGCATTGCTTCCTCACACAAGGGACAATATTTAAATCTGGAGGACAAAAGTAGAGGCCACCCTGGAGCCTGAAGTCTAATGTGGGCAAATCAGAACAGTTTGAAAATTTAAAGGAAATGCCAACTAGTTAAAAGAAGCGGTAAGAACAAGAGATTGCTAGCAGTGAAAGCACAGACAGAAAGCCACTCTCTCTCAAAGCCAAGAAGCAGTGAGAAAAATTGAGCAGCAGTTGAGCTGCTCTGTCCTTTTACGTCCTCTGTACAGAGCACAGGACTCTGAGGGTGCATATGCACCATATGGACCCCGCTGACCAAAAGATTCAGAACTGGAGCATGTCGGATGCACATTCATCCTTAATGGAACGTGCATATGGATAATCACTCAATACAAAAATTGACACATTAGTAAAAAAAATACTTTAAACTTACATTAATGACACAGGCATCCTTTGGGTGACCTTTTTCTGTAGTAAAACAGCCAATAGGAAATCCAGGATTGCAAAACTTCTGGTTGTTGTCAACATCATAGCACCAAGTTACAGGCATGTTGTCCACAATCCTATAAACAAAACACTAACAGAATTAGAGGCAGAGCAAATAGTAATATAAAAAAAGTCCTAGATCTATTTAACCCACAGTAATTCTTTGCATTTTGTGAAAAAAAACAAGTCACTAAACACAGATTGCATCTTCAACGTTACTTTAAATTCCTAGAATTCTGAAGGATTCGTATTCTTTGCAAAAAAGTTTAACATGACTATTTTGTGTTCCTCCTGGCAATTCTAAAAGTGTGAAAGTAGCAACAACATTCCTTTAAGATTTTAACTCCTGGGATTGCACCAATGACGGTTAACTCAATTTCCAGATAATGGAGGTGCCTGGTAGCAGCCGTACAGGTAAAGCAGATCCTAAAAAGCGGGAACTTTCAGTTTCTCTAGAAGTAGAAAGCCTACTGCTGTGAAATTTCACACAGCGTTAGTTTTATGTCCTTTGAATTTTCTGTGTAATTTAGCTTATTTCTCTTTGTAAAACGAATACGTCGCCTGAAATTGGACTTTCATGAAATTAGGCTGTATTGCCAAGGACATTAATTGCCTTTCTTCACAAAATTTGGTAGACAGGTGTATCCTGAGTAGACTGGGTGCAATATGCAAGTTTCTGGGAAAAAATAATTGTGTTCGTTTTAGCTAGTATTCATCGTAACTGTTGGTGTATAAAACATCAGTTAAACTTGAAGCCTCCTGCATGCACATAACTCATCTCCATTTGATAAAACCCTCCTCCAATGAAGTCTGTATTTTTCCGTCAGATTTCATCTTACAAAGAAGGCTTCTAAGGGCAAAAGTAGCAGCAGCTTCACTTCTACCTTGCCTGACCTCCTCAATCGCGCTTACTCATTAACACACACTTGGAAGGTAGTACATGAAATAACTTTGCAGTAAAGCAGTTACACACCTGACAACCCCCCGCTCGCCCTCACACAAAAGAAGAGTGGGAAATTAAGTCACCTTACACTACATACCCTCTTCTCCACTCAGACACAAACGTTGCCATTATACTACCACAATATACGATGCAAAACCTTCACTCTGTTCCCCATGAATCTTTTCTCCCTCCTCACTGTCTACAATAGAGCTTCCTTGGCACATTTCAAGTTTTACTTTCTAAAGAAAGCTGAATTGAGTGTTTCAGATGAATTCCCACTTCAGCATCAGCTTTTCTAGTAAAAAAACTTGCCACAAATGAGGAAGTCCTACTAGAGTTAAATGGGAAAAAGTATGGCAGCTCAGAGTAGGCAGTGTTTTTCCTTATTGAAGTGCATTCCGGAAAACCATGCTCAGCTGTGCTTCCCTGATGGTACGAACTATTTTAACTAGTGAGTTTACATGGGGTAAAAAGTTGAGAGCTACTATAGCTAGGTGAAAAGCAGCTGCTTTCACACCTCCCTCCACCGCTCAGCTGCTGCTTCTCCAGCAGCTCTTCACAAGATTGTTTTATTGTTAAAGGCTAAAAATCAAGAGCACAGTAAGTTTCCAATTTAGGCTTAATAGATAAATCTTGAAAGCAGCCCAGCCCCCTGTGAGGAGCTGCAGGAGAAGAAGACAAGACAGCAGGATATGGCAGGAGTGCGAACATAAATGGAAACGAAAAATGTCAACAAAAATATACGTTTAAGAAAAAAAAAAAGTTGTCTACCACCACCCCTCTTTCCACTATGAAGTTTTTCCATAGTGGAAGGATAAGTCCAAAAAAAAAAAATCATTTAAAAGAATTTAAAAAAATTCAATAGATGTAATTAGAACAGCATTAAAACACTCCAGGGTATGTTTTACTGGTCCATTAATATGTCTTAAGTGGCTGAAGACACAAGGCTGCAGTCACTTTATGTGCATCATTGGACAAATAAAACTTCCTGTTGTGTCTTAATGCTACATATTGGTACAAAATGCACCGAGTTATTGAATCACCTTTACCATTAAGTGTCTTATTGTTAGTGGGCCAGCAATACTAACAAACAGTGTCCCAAGATACCCAGTAAAACAAAAGTTATGGAAGGGAGATTTCATGGACCAATTCTCCAGGAAGCCCTGGTAAAGCCAATAGGATAGGTATTTGCTTTAGTATCTTCCATATATTTTCTTTGCATTATACTGACAATAAAGTGTAGTAGTATTAGTGACATTAAACTGTTTTGGGTAGAAAAAAGTACTCAAGGTTTAATTCACCCATGGACTTGTATCAGGAGGTTCAATTTGCTGTTCCCAAGGCACCAGAAACAGGCTGCTCCAACCTGAGAAGGCAGGTAATCAGAGTACGAGGGGGGAAAAAAGGAAGGGTCACCAACACCTACTCACCGAAGGACTAAACCTAAAAGTCCTAGAGAAAATTTCCTGCATCACCATGCCCTTCCCAAAACCACACCTCAATAAATCAATTTAATTCTCTCCCTGTATCACTTAGCAGGTTCCTCTTCACTGCTACACAGTCCTCCATTCCCAAGAGCAGACCAAGCAGGTTCTTCTTCCCAGCCTGCTCTCTCTGATCTGAGCTACAAAGGGAAGTCTCTAGCCCCCAGCTCCATGCTGATGTTGACACAGAGCAAGTAGTAAGAGGACTCTTACTAGTCAGCATCCTCCCCCTCCTCAAGACCATTAGCAGCTTGGAAAATAACCTACCTCCAACAGTAAGTAGGTAGGAAGCCAGGACCAGAGGAAACAAACAAAAAACCCTTATCTCCTACTGGCCAGAAACTGATAGAACAAGGGTGGGATACCCACCAATGTTGTGGAGTAACAAGGTGCTTTCCCCTTTTCTGCCGCAGATACTGGGAAGAGGAGTGCTTTTAGGGTGGTCCTATTTCCCTGAAAGTAAACTTTTAATGCCTATTTCAGCAGTTGCTTGGCATAGCCATGAAAAGCAACAACATGTACTTGGCAGGATTGTGGACAGTTTCCACAGATTCCCACAGGACTCTGAATAGCAGCTGTGAAACTAACCAGAGAACCCATTCATTTCACCATGTTGTTGCTGGGCAGTTATCAGTGGCAGATGATTAAAACCGGTCAATTTACAGACCTCAGAAAATAATATAGCATCTTCCTACACTTTGTTCACATTTGGCAGGTTAGGTTATCATCACAGCCCTCAACGCTTGAAATCAGATTTTACTTTAGTTTGTTCCTCCCCTCACATGACAAGGCTAGGATAAGTGCAACATCAGTTTTTCCTGCAGACGATGTCGTCTAGCTTTCTTCTGGTAATAAAGATGAGGTACCATCAAAGATTGATGAGTCAGAAGTAGCAATACTCAAACAAATTGATTATAAAAAAACAACAAAAAACCAATACACGCCAGTAGGCCCAGATGGTAGACACCCAAGAGTTCAGAAGGAGCTTAAGTAGAGAATGGATAAGGGAAACATAAGGACACAAGGATAAACCTATGACCAGCAGAGGTAATGACAATAAGGAGGTTGTATAAATATATGAAAAACAAGACGACTCAACAGTGCTGCTGGTCCATTATTAAATGGATATCCGAATTGCTGGCAATGCAGGAAAGGCAAAAGTGTTCAATAAATATTTCTGTTCTGTATTTGGAAAAGACATGATGATACCCTTCTTCATTCCAACAGTAGCTCAGGAGAGTGTTAAACAGCAGCTTCTAAAGTTCAACACTTAAATCAGAAGGTCCAAATAACTTGCATCTAAGAGTGTTTAGAAGAGCTGGCTGAGGAGCTTGTTGGACTGTTAACACTGATTTTCAATAACTCTTGGAACACAGGAGAAGTTCCAGAAGGCAGCTAATGTTGTGCCAATATTTTTTTAAAGGTAAAGATAGTGACCCGGGTAATTATAGTCCTGTCAGCCTGACATCAGTCCTGTGCAAAGAAAATGGCCTAGCCGAAATGGGACTCTATTAATATTAATGCAAATCAATCTGGAAAATAGATCATATCAAACTAACTTAATGTCTTTCTCTGATGAGATTACAGGTTTGTTTGATAAAAGGAAACAGTGTTGATGCTAATCCAGTTTATTTCCTGTGCAGCTTTCACATTAGTTGTATGCCCTGGTCATGCCTTGTTCATTGCCGGTGCCACCGCCATTTGAAGCTGCACTAGCCATTTCTGTGGAGTTGAAGTTGTGGGCACTTTGCACTACCATGAGAGATATCCAGGTGGATTTCCCTGCAATTCTAAGACAGTGACAGAGGGTAGAACTAGGCCCACAGACTAATCAACAACAGGCAATAGACTAAACTGACCCCAAAAAAAAAAAAAAAAAAAAAAAGGGCATAATATTATAAAGGAAAATTTTTACTGAACAGTATTCTTGTTTGGGCTAAAAAAATTCTATCAAGTTATTTGTACCATCAAACATGCTGGTGATAACACTACAGTTGAAAAATACAGGCTAATTTGATCAAATATTTAATCTGAGGGGGGGAAGCACTCCATTGCATTCAGCCTTGAAAAACAGTTTGTTAAACAACCCTACTTCAGATTCCATGAATGATGAGTAGCTAATTATGCTAACCGAAGTTGAAAAAAGGAAAGTCTGCAATTACACTTAGCGGATCTTCATTCTTATGGCTCAAATGACACACACTTGAAATGACAACACTTGAAAATGTTTTAGCAACAAGTGAATTTAATGTTTCAGAAAGTCCAGAATGACAGCCATAGAAAATTAACTCTTTCATTTAGACACAGAAGATGCACACTTTTTCAGGTTGCATCTTTGATTGTGCCATACCAACATAATTCAGGCCTACAAAGTTTTGAAAGCAAGATCCAGACTGCAAATATTATTAAACATACACCAATTAGTAACTTATTTTACACTCAGATTTAGAAGGACCAAGTCACATAAAAACCCCTCTCAAATTTTACTTGGTACTCTTACTTTAAAAATGTAAAACTTCAGTCTTCATAAAATTAATTTGTCTTTCACCATTTATGTATGCTTCCTAGTTCATTTGCACTAGCATGTGGCACCCCATCCTTGACTTGGTCCACCATCTTCTGACTTATTCCTTTTTTCAAATATTGCCTAAAAGCTAATTTCTGTAAGTCCTATTCCATCCCTATAGGGGCCCTACCCAGTTCCATGAACACAGCTGAAAGACTCTCGTTCACGTCATTAAGAGTTGGATTCAGACTTTATTATTGTATCTTTTTTTTTTTTTTTTTTTTTTAAAGAAAATTTCACGGAAGCCATGACCTGTCCGTGACTTTTACTAAAAATATTTGGGACAAAATGGGGATCTGCAGATCCCCACACCACATGAAGTGGGGCAGCTGCGCAGGGGTTCCCCACCACCTCTGGCAGGCCCCACAGCTCAGGGGTTCCCCTGTCGCCTCTGGCGGCCCCCACAGCTCCCGCTCCTGTGGGGGACCCTGAACCTCCTCACTGTCAAAGTCACAGAGGTCGCTGGAAATCATGGATTCCGTGACTTCTGCGATCTCTAACTAAATCGTAGCCTTAATCATTAGGTTCATGCACTACTTTTATAGTGTACTCTTTCCTATTCACTAAAGAAAAAACGTGTTTTGATAGCTGCAATGCATAGGGTTTTATTATTATTACAGTTGCACCAAAAGGCCTTCATAAGCACTGTTCCCTCTAAGCTGTGCACGCGCACACAGATCCTAAACCCCGCGCACACGGCGAAACACTGCGCGCACAAAAATTTGCACAGAAGCACAACAATGTGCACAGAAATGTTTTGCGCACATGGCCTGTCAAAAATTAGAGGGAACATTGTTCATAAGGATTATAGTCCTATCATTTAAGATCCTGTGGAAATATACACAATGAGAAAAATAGATAAACAGAGGGAATTGAAGGGTGAAACAATTGGCTACATGGACTATGTGATTGTCCCAAGTCAGAGATCCCCCTTCCTCCTCCAAAATACAGTAACTCCTCACTTAATGTTGTAGTTATGTTCCTGGAAAATGTGACTTTAAGCAAAACGATGTTAAACTAATCCAATTTCCCCATAAGAATTAATGTAAATAAGCGGGTTAGGTTCCAGAGAAATTTTTTTCACCAGACAAAAGACATCTGGTACACAGCGATGATGATTGTGATGCTTGGTGGAAGAGTCAGAGGGTGGGAATTTCCCAGGGAATGCCCTACTAAATGAACTAGTACTCCACTGAGCCCTCAAGGGTTAACTCTCACACTCTACAAGCCAGCAGGAAAGGAGGGAGGGCAGACAGAGACAGAGGTGTTTCAGAGACAGAGAGATGCGCATTTCCAATTAGGTATCAAGAGTGGGGTCAGAAGTACACTGCCTTGTTAATTAGATCAGCAAGCCCGGCAGCTGCAGCTTCTGCCTAAGGCAGCAGCTCCCTCCCTCATGTGTCACCCCAGCTCTATGGAAGATGGGGTAAGCAAAGTGCAGGGGGACATTAGCCCTGCACCTTCCCCCACACACAGCAAGCAGGCACCCTGACATTAGCCTCCCTCTTCTTCCCCTCCTCCCCACACAGCAAGCAGGCAGGAGTCCCGGGGAGCAGCACATGGCAGTGGGGGAAGGGACAGCTGAACTGCCGGCAATTGATAGCCTGCAAACGACTAGAAGGGAGCATTTCACAACTGTAAACGAGCATGTTCCCTAATTGATCAGCAACGTAAGAACGAAACAATGTTAACCGGGACGACTAAGTGAGGAGTTACTGTATAGAATTTAATGATAAATCTGTAATTTTCATTGACGATCTGTCACTTATGTACAGCCAGTAAAAGTTGCTTCCTGTCATTAAAGCAGTGGTTCTCAAATTTTTCATGGACCACTTGAAAATTGGTGAGGGTCTCGGCAGACCACTTAATGATCTCTGTTGTTTGTAAAGTGCTTTGGATAAAAGTGCTATATAAAAAAACCTTAATAATAAACAACATTTTTTGTTCTACAAATAAAAGCACAAAACTCATATTTTAATATCAGTAGTTATACCTTTCTAATGCTGTGCCCTCTCTCCACCACCGCAGCAGCCCCCGAGCTGGGGCTGGGAAAGTGGAGGGTCTCTCCCCCACCACAGCAGCCACAGAGCTGAGGCTGGGAAGGAGAGCCGCCTCTCCCTGGCAGCCACAACCCTGGAGCTGGGGAAAGTTACCTCTTTCTCCGGCCACCACAGCTCTGCATATCCCAAATTTCCCCCACCCACTCTTCTCACCCCACTACCCCCCCCCCCCCACCTGCCCCCTATTCCCCCCAAGGCTAACACCTCACCTTACATGTGCATCTTCTCCAGGGTCCAGGCACCTAATTAGTGGAGCCACACCTGCGTAACTCCACTAATTAGGTGGGTGGCCCTTCATTGTCTCATGTGCAGCCGCCCAGGTGCTCACCTTAGAGAGAGCTATCCGCAGACCACCTAAATGGAGCTTGTGGACAACTGGTGGTCCACAGACCACAGTTTGAGAACCTCTGCATTAAAGTTTACAAATTACATTTTCCGCCTGTTCATCTCCTCAGCAGAATCCACTCCTTCCAGAACACATGGATTCCAGCTCATGTATTTCCAACCAGGACAAAAGGGGAGCCACAGGAAGAGCATGGAGGCCCTTTAATCAAGGTTTTCCCTCAAGAATGAGTAAACATGACCTCTACATAGAGCAGCATACAGTGCTACAGGTTTAAAGCACTAATCATATTTAACAATCATGCTGTTTTAGCATGAACACTTCAGACAAAGTACAGTGAGAACCATAAGCTTTACAGCTGAGCTATTCTATTTATGAGTGGCATGTTTCAATAAAAGCAGAGGAAGTAGCATGTAGAAGTAACATGACATTAATTCCCCAGCCCAACCCCACATGAGAACAGACCAGAAGAATTCCAATTTCCATTAGTTAACATGAAGTGCTGAATTTGTAACATCATTTTACAATAGTCATTAATACAAATATACTAAATTAACCAATTTGATCTTAAATCTTAAAAAAAATTAACTTACCAATGATGTTGATAGTTCAATAACATGCTTTTTTTCAAAAAGTCCAATTTTTGCTTGTCCTCTGGTTTTTGTGTGTCATACACTTTTGTGCAAACAGATTTACATTTCTCTTCCTTCTTAAACGTAAACTAAGAAAATGAGACAGGATTTGAGTTGAATAGACTTTCAACAGAATCTGTATCGTTCTATACTAAAATCATACTAAACAAAATACAGGCGAGTTTCATTTTATGCTGGGGTTACGTTCCACAGTCAGCGTGTAAAGCGAAAACCGCGTATAGTCAAACGCTCATTGAGTTGAATGGCGGGCGGAATCGCCCACACTACAGATACAGTTTTAAAAAAAATTCTCTTTTTTCCCCCGACTGTGCAAAGCTTAATTCGCGCATGTTACATGCGTGGAAGATGTGACGCACCTGTATATCTCATAAAAACTTAATATATTATAATTATGTGGTTAACCCACAAGCGGACAACCCTAACACCCAAATATTTTGTATGTCCATGTTTATTATCACATACTATTTTAAAAAATATAATATAATCAAGGTTCTGTGTACTCTATAGTAAGAATCGCTGGACTTCCTTGCAATAATATATTCTATTTCTACTTTCCTCGCAGACAAAACAGACAGACACACACACACACACACACACGCTCAATATTGAATACATTGATGAAAACAGTCAACGAATCTTACATCAATGATTTTAGACCTTTTATTTAATGTTCCATGGATCTGAGCAGTGGCAATGTTGACCAGGTAGGTCAGAACCTACATTGATAGTTTATCCACTCTACAGCTGCAAGCAGGACTCCTGATCTGGCTCCTGACCCCCAAATGCCTAGCTTCATGAAACAATGTAAGAGCATTCAAACAATGCTTCCTTTGAGGAAAGCTAGAGAGCAAGAAGAGTCAGATGCAGGCAGGTCCCAGCAGGAAAAGGAGACGTTTCAACAAAATGACAAATTATTAAAAAAAAAAAAAAAAGCCTGAACTCAGGGTATCTCAGAAATTTGCCAAATTCTGCAGCTCCACAAATGTGGCATCCATAAGACCCTGGCAGAGATTAACAGAACCGTTCACATCTATCAGAGCTATTGTTTCAGGCTCTCTGAAAATACACGAAGACAACATCTCTTCAGTTTACACTTGAATCAAGTTTCCAAGTTTCTCTCTACAACCAGAAGGGCTAGAAAATGTTAATTATACAGATTCAGGAGCACAAGGAATGAATACCACAGCTACAGAATTGTGTAACACACAGATCCCTGCATATACAATTTTAGCTACACCCTTAGGGTAGGACTACACTTTTGATCTTAGCTCCAAAGAGCCGAGAAGCGGGTAGAGATCCATCTTCTGGGATCGATCGCGTCTCATCTGGACGCGATAAATCGATCCCAGAAGCGCTCCCCATCGACACCGGAACTCCTGCTCAGCAAGAGGAGGAAGCACTGTCGACGGGGGAGCCTGCCTGCACCGCGTGGACCCGCAGTAAGATTTATTTTGATCTAGGAAACGTCGACTTCAGCTACGCTATTCTCGTAGCTGAAGTTGCGTATCCTAGATCGATCCCCCGCCCCAGTGTAGACCAGCCCTAAGACATGTTATACCTTCTTTCACATGATACTATTTAAAAAAAAAAAAAAAAAACATTCAGAAAGAATCTGACTGATAAGCATGTATTTTAATTCTATGCTATGTTCACAAATTTCTATTATGTATCTTTAAATCAGGAACAATTGTTTAATTGATTGACTTTCAAATTTTCAGTTTTATATTGCAGAAAACCCTTTAGCCGAGCACAAACCTTATATGGTGATGGTTCTATTCTCTCCCCAAACAATACTTGACCAAGATTTTCAGATGGACGTTTCTCATCTGCTGCTTGGCAAAAATCGAACCTAAATTAGAGAATATGCAAGATTTATCAAGGATTGAAATGTAAACATAGTACAAAAAAAGTCTAATCTTCCCAGCCAGCCAATCTAAGGGCTGGTCCACACTACCCCCCAAGTTCGAACTAAGATACGCGACTTCAGCTACGTGAATAACGTAGCTGAAGTCGAAGTATCTTATTTCGAACTTCAAAGTACTCACCGCTGGTCCACACGGCGGCGCACAGGCTCCCCCATCGACTCTGTCTACTCCGTTCGCGGAACAGGATTACCGGCGTCGACGGGGGAGCACTTCCTGGTTCGATTTATCGCGTCTAGACAAGACGCGATAAATCGAACCCAGAAGATCAATTGGACTCCTCCGACGCGGCGGGTAAGTATAGACGTACCGTAAGACAAACACCTGCAAATTTTTTTTTTTTGGTCAGAGTTCACTGATTTCTTACCAAAATCTGAGACTCTAGGAGTAAAATCAACACATGCCATTTTAAAAATGCCTCTTTCAAATATTTCAGAATTCAGTTTAAATTAAACAGATACTTTAATAATACACTTAAATGCATTGGAAGGTCAGTGTACACATTAGGATTGAGACAGGAATTTATTAAATCTACAGAGTTAAAAATCTATAACTGCTCTAAGAAAGGACAACACTGGACTGCTACTTGAAAATATATATGGAGGACCCCTTTGGCACATGGGAACCAATTAAAATCAAGGTTATTATGCTTTTATTGACCACTGAATTTAGCTGGAAAATTCCCAGAATTGCCATGGCTGAATCACAATGCACCATACTTGCATCCGTTAAAATGCAAAAATAACTAACACTTAATCCCTTCGATAATAATCACTGCAGCATTCTTTGAAGTGATGACATTAACACAGTTTGCACACATTTTCCATCCTGTACTAGTAAGATACATAGCAGAGACGTGTTTAAAGTTAATACTTCGTTAAAATAAATTGTGGCTATCCCCATCCCATATAATTTGTTACTACAATTTTAACTCATCTGGCTTCAGGCTAATCAAAACAGCAGCAGTGCTCTGACCTACAGAATGACTACTAGCACTAAAAAGTAAAAAATTATTTTCTAACGGTATTCACAAATATAGTTTAGGTTACAAAATAGTCACAAATGGAAGCTGTTCAATAGAATAAATGGTTTCTATGCACTGGAGAAATGCTAGAAATTAGATCTCTATTCACAATGTTTTAAGAAAACCATTCAGAGACTACCTTTTGCAAGAGCTTGCAAATGAAGTTACACATAAAACAAAGTTTAGAACACTTACGCAGTATATTCATAGGGAAGAACAGATTCCACAGAGTCAAGCCTGTTCACAAACAGCTCTATCCCAGACTGAAAAAGTTAAGACACAATTAGCAAAGTTACACTAAATTACATCACTAGGTATGACTTGGGGTTGAGTTTAATGACCACTATCAAAGTTACACACACACACAAAAAAAAGTTGCCTTGCACTTTGTATTTAATTACACCTGCCCAAAGTGGATGTAAAACACTCCGATATCACAGAAAGACAGCATTTCATATCCACTCTGCACAGCTGTGAATACCCAAAGTTCAAGGAAGCAGAAAATCATGCTCAAGAATGGTACCTCTGAATTAGAATGACAAATACATGTTGATTTAACTGCTAGTTACACCATTACTATCTCACTAACAAATTACATTCAAAATACAGAAAGAAGCAAAATTTGCAAACATAAAGACAACTTTTGCTGAATAAAGCCTTAAAAGAACACACATGATTATAGATGACTGACATGCTACACATGCTGACCTGGAAGCACTGCCCATAGCTAAGGCTGCCAAACACTTTCCATTATAAGACCCTGTTTTCAGGTACTTTTAAAACTTTGCCAAACTAACCATTTGAGCTAAAATTTTCCATTCCAGGTGTCTGCAAGAGGCAGAGATTGGGGCTTTGTTGTTCCTGTTTGTTTTTTAAAGTTTCAACTTAACACAAGACATTTCCAAGAATGGGGCACAGACAAAGTACATTGTTTTGCCCACGTTAAAGAAATTCTTACAAAAGTTTCACTGAAAAGCTGCTTTGCAGCAGAAACGTCAAATTTGGTAGGAGGGTTGCACCTTTTGCCATTCCCATGAAAACTCCCCCAAGTTTGGCCAAGCTAGAAACCACGGGAGGATGGGGGGTGAGAATCACAGATCACACACACTCAGTAAGGGTTTGCTAGAATGTGACAGCTAAATTCTCTGAAGATTCCATCTGTACTGACCATGCTCCATACCCTCACAGCTCCTACATACTGCGCAGACTTCACATGTGCCAAAGAGACTCTACACCATTGGGCAAACTTTTTGGCCCGAGGGCCACATCTGGGTATAGAAATTGTATGGCAGTTCATGAACGCTCACGAGGTTGGGGTGTGGGAGGGGGTGAGGACCCGAAATAAGGAGATCAGGATGCAGGAGGGGGCTCCAGGCTGCAGCAGGGAGGTGGAATGTGGGGGGAGGTGCTCCAGCTGGGGGTGCAGGCTCTGGGATGGGACTGGGAGGAGGGGTTTGGGGTGCAGGAGGATGCGCCAGGCTGGGACCGAGGGGTTCGGAGGGCAGGAGGGGGATCAGGGCTGGGGCAAGGGGTTGGGGGTAAGGGGGTGGCTCAGGGCTGCAGGCTCCGGCCAGCGCTTACCTCAAGTGGCTCCTGGAAGCAGCAGCATGTCCCCCCCTTCGGGTACTACGTAGAGGTGCAGTCAGGCGGCTCTGCTGTGAGCTGCCCTGTGCGCAGGTGCCGCCCCTGCAGCTCCCCTTGACCGCAGTTCCCAGTCAATGGGAGATGCGGGGGCGGCACTTGGGCGGGGCAGTGTGCGGAACAGAGCCCCCTGGCTGCCCCTACGTGCAGGAGCCGGAGGGGGGAGATGCTGCTGCTTCCGGGAGCCACACAGAGCAGGCCCCAACCCGAGCGTCTGAGCGGGGCAAGCCCCAGACCCCGCTCCCCAGCGTGAGCTCGAGGGCTGGATTAAAACGGCTGGCGGGCCAGATCCAGCCCTCAGGCAATAGTTTGTCCACCCCTGCTCTACCCTATGCTCTGAATGCTCTCCCAGCTGGCACCCAGGCATTGAAGATGAGAAGAAAGCAGCCACACTGGAATGCAAAGGGGCAAGAATTTAAGCCTGGGAAGAAAGGTAGAGGGAGAGCATGGGCAGAAGCTGGGAGATAAATAGTTAAGAGGGGAGACAGGAATAGAAGCAGAAAAGTGGGTGGCCACTAGAGCACTCTCCCCTATACAGAATCTGGAATTGAACCCAGGAGACTTGAGTCTCAATATTTCTTTGCTGTCAGCAAATAGCTGTGAAGTTCACAGACAAAGTGTGTCATAGAGAGGAGATATCATATCATCTATGTGCTCATCCACATAGATGATAACAGCCTACTAATGCTACCAGTTAGGGATCTATGTTGTGGATCTGAACACTTGATACCTGCTGATGACCCAAGCTGGGTATTCACAAGACAGAATTGCTTTTTTTCAGTTTTGTTTTTAATTAGGAAATTCACATAAACAAGAAACTATGGGTATGTCTACACTGTTCTGCAGTTCAGATTACAGGGGCATGTACCAGAGTGCTGAGATGTAAATCCCCCATGTGAACTTCGCCTCTTCAAACACAACTACATTAGTGTGAGCCAGGGACCTTTATGTTTGCACTCGCAGCGTCCGCATGGGAGAGTTACAACGCAGCACTTAGGTGCACACTGCTATTCACACCCTGTAGTTTGAACTGAGGGACAATGTAGACAGACTATGTTAAAAGAACAATGAGGTTGCAAAGTCAAGAACTCAAACAAGTTAGGAAGTGCCAAAATTAAGGTTGCCTGTGCACCCTTAATTCCACTCCCTTGTATGAATTATGATACAGTCTTGTTACATAATCACATACCCATCCAGCCTGTATCCCTGCCTCATTCAGTGTACAGATTAGATGACAGTCTGGGAATGAATAGTTGGATAGTGAATTAGCATGTTTGTAGGACATCAGCCTCATTTGTTGCAGAAGTTGGAAGATGTGCAGTGAATGAGACAGGGGAATACAGTAAGTGAAAGGATGGCCTCCTGGTTAAGGAAGCTGAATGACACTTTGGAGAACTAGATTCTATTCCTCCAACAAGCAGAGTTCCTATGTGATGTTGGGCAACTCACAAACCAAAATGTTCACAGCTGGCCACTAATTCCGTGCTCTTCATTTTCTGCGTACCCACCTTGTGCATATCTAATGCTTGGTATCTCAAGTGCTGAGCATTCATAACTGCAACAGAAGTCAATCAGAGCTATGCCTTGAATATATGCAGCGCTATAAAAATGCAAAGTACTCTGAAAAAAACATGCCCTAGGTCTCTCACGCTGGGCACCCAAAATTAGTAGTCACTTTTGACAATGTTGACCTTAATTTTGCTGAGCCTCAGTTCCCACCTGTAAAATGGGAGTACTCCAATCGAATCTCACAGGGAAGCTAAATGTATTAATGTTTGTGAAGCACAGTGTGGTGACAGCACCAGAGGAACATCCTAGAGGAAATTCATAATTTTGTATTCAGTGCAGGGTTTGCATTAAACTAGGCCTAGAACCATGCACTGAATGAGGAGAATAAAGAAATATTGAATAGCTATCCATTCACTAAATGAAGCAGGAGTCCTGTGGGGAAAACAATTCTGTGAAGAAGGACTGCATCATAAAGAAAACTTACAGGGGGCAAAATTGAAGTTGGAGACAGCCTTAATTCTGGCACTTGCTAGTCACTGAGTACCTGACTTTGCAACCTTAACATGCTTTCAGTATAGGTTTTTTATGTAATATGGAATGAAAGGAATAAATAAATGGTAAACAGATATAAAACTAAATTAAAGATGTTATAATTTTACTATAGGATATTAACAGAGATCTATAGTAAAATTATTAGCAATTTCAAGTATAGCGTTGCAAATGTAGCACATCTGGAGAATTACTTCTGAGGGCATTCTGATTTTGACCCCAATCTTCTAAATCAGGTCAGATCCCTGAATTGCAGGGAGCCTCCTGGAAAGGGCTCCACATTATGACAAAGGGGTCTGCCTAAAGAGTTATTTAGAGGTTTGGGGTCTTAGATGGTAAACTCTTCAGGCACAGCCCTGCTTTGCAACATATTTAAAGGACCTACCATATTTTGACAACTACAGATATGCTACAAAAGATATATACTGAAGTACCTGTTAGACCTTATGAACTGGTTATTAATGGCTTGTATTTTACAGCATATCAACAATATAAAATTACTACATCTCTGTGATAAGTATTCAGTCCATTTGAATTTAATTTTATATTTTATTTTGGTACGTCAAAGTTACTTCAGCTAGGATGTGTTTGTTCCCTGACTCAGCAGCTACTGGATCAAATAAATGTACACTGACGTAAAAGATGCTAATCAGAATTGCAGTTGTAAATAACAGCTCTACTACCTTGCAGGGCCAGGACCATAAGAAAGCCGAGACCCCAGCAAGTAAGAAACAGCAGTTTCCAACTCTGAGACTTTGTAAGATACAGGACCTTAAAACTAAGTTAGGCCTACTGGTTCCTCAGTCTGCTTATTCTAGTCTCAAAACACAGACAAGTGTAATTTCAACTCATGATATCAGCATAAACTTGTAATAAAGATAAATATCTCCCCAATAATTGGACATAGATTAAACAAAAAATTTACAAAAAGAGGATCACTGATAACAGATGTTAGTGTGAAGTTAGAGCAAAAGAGACAAAGCAGGTATATGTATTTTGGAAAGTTCCAGTAAAAAAAAAAAAATCACTTTAATTTAACTTCTTTTAAGATTTAGTTTAGAAGGGAATGTATAAAAGAATTCAATGGATAATACAGCATGCCATTACATTTTGTTGCAAGTCTGTAGGACAGCTGGGGAAAACAAATCAAGAAAAACAAAATGGTTAAAAAAAAAGAGTTCCATAATTCCCTTATAAATTAGTAACTAGCAGGCAGAACTGAAAATATATTCCTCGATAATACACTAAAGTAGTATTCCGTCTGTTCACTCTTATCACGGTACCTATGTTTCCATCACAGCCCCACTGTGGTGTTAATATTTGACAGTTAAAAATCTTTAATACATACATTTTATATATATGAAATACAACGCTGACCTTTGTACAGCTAAAAAGGAAATAAGCTGTTCACGTATTCCCCATCATAATCATCCTTCCCTGAAATCCTAGCAGCTATAAAATAGTTTCATTTAAAAAAATAAATTCTGCAGCTCATTCCATGCAATCAAAGCGATCAAGGCGGTGACAGGCACATCTTTTGCATTATATGTATGCTTATTATTTCACAAATACTACAAAGCCCAAATACTAATCCATGCCAGTAAAAATGCTGTCTCCCATTGCACCTGATGGTAAGCTTCTTAGGGCTAGTCTACACTTACCGGCTGGATCGGAGGCGTCGGATCGATCTTCTGGGTTCGATTTATCGCGTCTTGTCTAGACGCGATAAATTGAACCAGAAAGTGCTCCCCCGTCGACGCTGGTAATCCAGCTGGCGGCAAGGAATGAGCGCTGTCGACAGGAGAGCCTGCGCGCCGCGTGTGGACCACAGGTTAGTTCGAACTAAGAGACTTCGACTTCAGCTACGTTAATAACGTAGCTGAAGCTGCATATCTTAGTTCAACGGGGGGGGGGGGGGGGGGGGGGGGGGGGTTAGTGTAGACCAGCCCTTAGCTAGGGTTGATTGTTCTGGTTGGATGTATTCCTGCCAACTCCAGGACAATGCTGGAGGCATGGCAACCCTAACGGCAGTCTTGCAGAGCACCAAGCACGACATTAGTGTTTAAGAAATAATAGTGAAGTGGAGACAGCACGTTAAGGGGAGAAAAAATTCTACAGAAGACATGGAGCACAGGAACTTGGGGGGGGGGGGGGGAGAGGGAGGGAAATCTCACACCCCAGCAGAGCTTTGACAGTGGGAGCATTAGGGTAGTTTTAACTGCAAGGTAATAATTAACCTTACCAAGAAGGGGCAATTACCAAGGAGTCCAGCTCAAAGTTAGATGCCACCTGCGCTGCCACCCTCTATGTAGCTGAGACAGAGGCACCCAAGGGCCCTGGCAGGAGCCACCCAGCACACATCCGGGCACCGGCCTGACACTTCATCAAGGCCCCCCCATTAAGGAGAGGAAGTACCTGGCAAGGGGCCACCTCAGCCCGACCTACGGTTACCAATTTTGGTTGGCCGCATTCCTGGAGGTTTCATCACATGACAATCTTTCATTACCGAGTAATCTTTAAGGCTGGAGGCCCCCGGGCAATCCTGGGGGGTTGGCAACTCCAGCCCCACCCCACATACTGCGGGGCAGGGGGCAAGCGACCCCCGCTGCCCAGCGATGGCCCCAGCCCCACAGCCGGCGAACCCCGTTCAGCGCTACCGTGGGGCGCAGACGAGGCCGGACCTACCCTGCTGCCTCAGGCGGAGGCGCGACCCGGGCCCGAGCTTCCCCCCCCGGCCCCGCCGCTCACCTTGCACTCGTCCGTCGCCTTGCCCTCCTCGCAGAAGTTGACGGGCGCCAGGCCCGGCAGGTAGAAGGCTCCGCCGCCGGGAGCGCAGGCCGCCAGCAGCGCCACGGGCAGCAGCAGCAGCCGCCGCGGGAGACCCATGGGCGCGGGGACACGCCGCAGCGACCGGGCGGGGCCGGGGCGCCTGGCGGCCTGGAGCGGGTCTCTCAGCGGCATCGCGGCTCAGTCCCCTCAGCAGCCGCGACTTCCGGTTTTCCGGCTCGGACACGTCACCCTGCACGGACCTCCCGGCACCGCCCTCGGGGGGGGGAGAGCGGCTGAGACCACTTCCGGGTCACACCCTCGCCTCGCCCAGTTACTATAGAAACAGGATTAGCCCGCCCTTCGGGGAGGGCGCGCGCTGCTCACACGCTAGAAGGGCGGGGCAGGCAGCTGACGTTTACTCGTGGTCGCCCTTAACCTGCCTGGCTTGTTCCTTATGGCGCGGCTAATTTCCTGCTCCTAGCAGCACTTTAACATATGAACTGAAACATAAGAGAAGATGAGACTGTATTAACTTTATAGTGAGGTAATACATCATAGGAACATAGTGTTACAGTTTAGAGCAACTGCACCTGTTTTTCCCCCTCATGGTCATAGAATCATAGAATCTCAGGGTTGGAAGGGACCTCAGGAGGTCATCTAGTCCAACCCCCTGCTCAAAGCAGGACCAACCCCAACTAGATCATCCCAGCCAGGGCTTTGTCAAGCCTGACCTTAAAAACCTCGAAGGAAGGAGATTCCACCACCTCCCTAGGTAACCCATTCCAGTGCTTCACCACCCTACTAGTGAAAAAGTTTTTCCTAATATCCAACCTAAACCTCCCCCTCTGCAACTTGAGACCATTACTCCTTGTTCTGTCATCTTCTGCCACTGAGAACAGTCTACATCCATCCTCTTTGGAACCCCCTTTTAGGTAGTTGAAAGCAGCTATCAAATCCCCCCTCATTCTTCTCTTCTGCAGGCTAAACAATCCCAATTTCCTCAGCATCTCCTCATAAGTCATGTTCTCCAGCCCCCTAATCATTTTTGTTGCCCTCCGTTGGACTCTTTCCAATTTATCCACATCCTTCTTGTAGTGTGGGGCCCAAAACCGGACACAGTACTCCGAATGAGGCCTCACCAGTGCCGAATAGAGGGGAATGGTCCAGCTAGGCAAACATTTAGGCTGCCAGCTCCTCAACCATCACCTTTCTTGGGTTGAAACCTGTTTCTCTCTTCCTCCTACCCAGGGTTTTTCCAGGCTGCAGAGTTCCTGCCTACATTGTAGTTCTCTGGCAAGCCTAAACACACCTTTAACTGGGCTTTGCTTTCTCCTCAAAGGCTATAAATATAATTGTGCAGTTGTAAATTACCACACAGCCCTTTCTGAGCAAGTACATTTATTCTTAAAGTGAAAGCATTACAGCAAAAACACATTAAAAATAAAAAAACCCTACACATGCTAAAAATCTTACCTGAGGTCACCCCAACTCCAACCTCGAGTTCTGGCAGGTGTCAGTCCTTTTAAGCCTTCTATAAGGATTGCCCCCTTGGACAGAAGGTCCTGTGCATTTGCTGGATTAGAAAGAAGACCCTCAGTCAACTTAAACTCAGGGTTTTTTAAAAAAAATCTAAAAGTCCTTTCTTTGTTGGTCTCTGGGGAATCTAGTTTGAAGTAGAGTTTCTGCAGGTGGTGGTACCTCTCTGAAGGTGTAACAGCCTGAATGAATTTGCTTAATCACCCCCCCACTTCTTAGTTCCTGGAGGATCTGTGGTCACTCTCCATGTGGGAATTACACACAATCCCTGGCCTACAATCATACATAAACTTAAATCAGATCTTCAAAAGATTTTGCAGGAAACTACCATAACATATTGCCATAGTGTTATGGGGTGCAAAAGAGGCAACTAACTGTATACGCTGCACCTGGAGGGGAGCCAGGAATTGATGAGGCCCAATATTAGAAGAATCCCGGGAGCTAGGATAGAATTGTGACACTGGCAGATTAGGTACCAGCTCATGCCAGCTCACTGAATACTGACAAATGTATAGCTGGAAACCAATCTGGTTCACCTTTGTGTTAGTATTGTTAAAATAGGTATTGGATTTATAAAAATTTATTTAGACTTTATGAAATGCTTGTAAATTGCTGCATGCATTAATCTCACCTACAATATCTATATCCCGTGATAAGAAGTAGTATTTAAGTGTTTTTTCTGAAACTGTAAAGCTCTACAGCCAGGAGAGACGGATTACCAAGAGTGAAATACTGGTTTTCCATAAGAGGTGTCATCTGCCCAACAAAAGAAGGCCCATAGACACGAGACAAGACATTGTGTAGCATCAGAGGACAAGAGACTTTGTTGATTGCTTCCCCCATGCCCATGAAGGGGAGATGTACAGATGGATGCTATCAGCTTGAACTCTGAGGAAAGGAAATAAAAATCCTTGACAAGAAGGAACTGTATCTCTTTATCAGAGGGGTAGTCGTGTTAGTCTGGATCTGTAGAAGCGACAAAGGGTCCTGTGGCACCTTATAGACTAATAGAGGTATTGGAGCATAAGCTTTTGTGGGTGAATACTCACTTCTTCGGATGCAAGCAGTGGACTGTCCACTGCTTGCATCCGAAGAAGTGGGTATTCACCCACGAAAGCTTATGCTCCAATACCTCTGTTAGTCTATAAGGTGCCACAGGACCCTTTGTCGCTTCTGTATCTCTTTATGTTGCTTGGCATCTGAGTGGTAATGATTTCTAAACATAAGCAAGGGATCCCCAGCTGCATAGCCTCCGTTAGCCCTAAAGGACCCACACAGCTTGCATGTCACAGGAGCTATTATCACCTTTTGAAGCCTAAGGCTGTAACTCATTTGTGCATATATGTTTACCTGCTATAACCTAGTAAATAGCTATTTCTTAACTAAATATTTAACTAATTTATTATCCAATTGGCTACAAACATTGTCTTTGGTGTAATATCTAAGGTGCAATTGACATGGGGTAAATGACCGGTCCTTTGGCATTGGGAGTGACTTGAACATTGTGATTTTTGGGGTAAGGGACCATCTATCACAAAGACAAGCTTACCCAAAGGGGACTGTCTGTGACTTCATGTTAAGGCTGTTGTAGTGCCTGAGGAATTCACACTTCATTCTTGGTTTGTAAAATCTAAGTATAGATGCACAACCAATTTGAGGTGTGCCCTGATTTTTTAACAGTCTGTCCGAGGTTGGTACTCATGCTCCTGAGCCACTCCAGACAGCTTGACATGGATTATAAAGCTAGGAAGTGAGAGCAGCAGGAGGCTAAAATGGTCTGAGGCTGGCTGAAAAGAATACTGACTGGCATTTGGGTTGTTTGGACTGAGGGGACCAGCTGAGTTGGAGCTGAGGCTGAATGGACTGGACTGAGCTGGAAGCCATTGTGGTGGCTGGTCAGAGACATTGGTGTTGGGGCTGGCAGGTGGAGGCTGGACGTAGCTGTTGGTGGCTGGGCTGACTGCAACTGGCCCCCAGCTGAAACAAGACTGAATGCAAACTGCCAGTTGAGATAGTGGGGGAAAGAGAAAGTTGCCTTGGACAATGAAGGAGAAGAAGCAGGGGCTGAGGAATGGTCTCAGATAAGAAAAAAGGGGGGAAAAAAGACTTGATATGTGATGATTTGAAGAAGGAATACATAGAAAATAAAATTAAAAAAAAGATAAGTCAACATTTTATAAATTGTCAAATCAGTGACAGAAGATGTGAAAATAGGAGATGTTAGCTCCCTGAAAATGGCGGACTGGATTAAAGCAGTGTTGGTGACATACAAAAAGTTAAAAGAAAGCAGGATGGAGATTGAATGAATTGAATTGAATTGATTGATTGTATTGTATACATTGATTGAATGTATACATAAGGAAAGGAGCAAGCTGGAAAAAAAAACTTGCTAAAATGAAACTTGATTGTCAACTGCCTAAATTCCTGACGGAAGCAAGAAGGGCTGTGTAGGGAGTGCTTCTATGATTGTCTGAGGAGGAGATCAAAAAATAATACAAGGGAAGATAAAGTATTGTTTGTTAAAACATCTACTTAGTAGGAGAGAGGGAGAAAACCAGCCATCTATGGTTGTATGCATAATACTTAAAGGTGGGACACTGCCGGATAGGGTCCAAATGAGGTACCAGTCTTTCTGGTAGAAACCATATATTCTCCTCCTGTGAAGTGCTATAATTGTCAAAGGTTTGGACAGGCAGCAGTCATTTGTAAGGGAACAATGAGGGGCAGTAAATGTGGAGAACTGTAGAGAACGGTGTAGAGAAGGAACAGAACCTAAATGCAGCAATTGCGGGGGAAAGCACGTGCAGCTTATAAAGAATGTGCAGTAGCAGAAGAAGCTACAGAAATTAAATTAAAAAATTAACATTCAAAAAGTATCATATGTGGAGGCTACCATAAGATATCCACTGCAGAAAATAGAAAAAGAAATACTCAAGTAAGAGAAATGATGATCAGGCCAGTAGGTTATCGACAGCCCATTTTACTACCAGGGCCTCCTTCTCAATGACCAAGTAGGCTACCTCCTGTGGGAACAACGTCCTGCTAAGATGGAGAGCACCGTATTCTTCTCCTCTGAATTCCTGAGATAACACTGCCCTGAGTCTGACATCAGAGGCATTTGTTTGGAGAATAAAGAACTTCAAGAAGTCTGGATAGGCTAAAACTGGTTCCTGGGTCAACTGGTCTTGAAGTGCCCTAAATGCCTCATCACAGCTATTGGTCTACCAGACTCTTTTGGGGGCGTCAAAGGGGCAGTGATGGTGGCAAAGTTTGGGATGAACCACTGATAGTACCCCACTAATTCCCAAAACTGCCAGATTTGCCTCTTGGTGGAAGGGATGGGGCAGCCCACAAGGACATGGACTTTGTCCACCAAAGGTTATAGCTGTCCCCATCCCCCAGCATGCCCTACATAGATGATGTGACATCTGATTAAAATATGACCATATAAATCATTTTTGCAACCACTATTATATATTTGCAGCAAATCTTGTACAAAGGTTGTCGTGTCTATGAAAATGTTATGATTTGCTGATTATGGTTATGCTATCTGTATGCATGTATCATTTTTGTATTTGAAGTTATAAGTATTGGCTCTATACCTGGATTTCAAATGTTTGCTTCTGGGGTAACGCCCACTAGCCAGCACATCTTGGAGCGACTATTCAAATTGATTATCAGGGGGTAGCCGTGTTAGTCTGGATCTGTAGAAGCGACAAAGGGTCCTGTGGCACCTTATAGACTAACAGAGGTATTGAAGCATGAAGCAATACCTCTGTTAGTCTATAAGGTGCCACAGGACCCTTTGTCGCTATTCAAATTGAGTGGCCCAAACATTGGAGCCAGCCAGCACAACACCACAGCAAACAGCCAGTGTATTGATGGTGAGCAACAGAGAAGAACTTGCTCAGCAATGACAGAGAGAAACAATGCGGCATTATGTTGGGAAAACACCACAAACAGGATTCATAACTAAAAGGGCACCTTACGTGGTCTGAGGCTGACTGCCCTGACTCTCTGTGGGGTTCTGCTGCAGCCTTCACCGCAAGCCGCTCCACTCTGCTCCACCAGCCGTCCCATGAGTCATTCTGCCAGCTGCTCCGCTCCACCAGCCGTCCCGTGAGCCACTCCAGCCGTCCCATGAACTGTTCCGCTCCACCAGCCACTCAGCAATATATCTTCAGGCCCCCCCACTACTTAACACAGCACTCCGTGATTTCAGCTCTTAGTAATTGTAGTGATTTCTGCTTATAGAAGGGAGGGCCTCAGTGCACGTGCACCCTTGGCCCAAAGTAAATCCAGCTCAGCAGCCTGTAACTAGACTCCTAATGGAATCAAAATTAGTTCTGATATTCCACAGTGGAGAGAGTAGGCAGTGCAATTAGCATTTAGGGCTCTCAGAAGAGGCCCATACCACCCCAGCCTCTCTTAATTCACTAAGTTTTGGAACCCATGTCCCTTGCCTAGCAAGTGCTACTTAGTTGATGTCGAGTCCCTCCATCATAACAAAAAGCCAAGTACAGTTCCACTGTCCTTGATTCACATAATCAGGATAATAACACTTTATTCTTCCTGCCCCAATAACAGAAAACTGGGGATCCCACAGCAGCCAAAGTGAGCATTTGGGCTGCTATGGGCTCATGCTAGGCGGGGTGGGTGTGCCTATGCAAATGAGATCAGCCCCTAAAGTTCTTTTCCACAACTTGCCACAACTCACCACCAGATGTCAGGGTAGAGCTTATCCTGACTCTGCTTACATACAAAACATACCATAATTATATCAGTGATTCCAGGGTGCTATTTTGAGATACAGATTTCAGAGGGGTCGCCGTATTAGTTTGTATCAGCAAAAACAACAAGGAGTCCTTGTAGCACCTTAGAGACTAACAAATTTATTTGGGCATAAGTTTTCATGGTCACAGCTACAGCCATATAGCTTCCAGGTGGTGCATCTGCAGGTACGGAAAATAAGAACTTCTTTTCACAGGATGCTGGGGACACCAACTAACCCCAGGAAACCACTGCTCAGGGTCTGAAGGCCAGAAGCTAAGGGAGGAAAGCAGGAGGAGGAAGTGACCCAGAGAGGGTAACTCAGCCCCCCCACCACTCCGAGGCCTAATGCTGTTGATCTTCCTAGGCCCTTGGATCCAGTAGAGTGAGCAGGCCTGGTCTCCCCTACCACTCCTCCCCACTCACACTATGGGTGGGTGCTAACCACTACCCTAGCCCACCAAGGACCATATTACATGGCCTTTTCAGAATTAAATGTTATGAATATTTATGTAGTAACTGTACAAGTGACAACCTAGGAGTATTCTATAACATAGTAAAAGGAATTACAGGAGCAGCTGCTCTGGTCAGCTACAAAACATCAAATTGCCCCCAACTTAGATATCAGGTTTCCTGGTGGAATGAGGATTGCAACCTAGTAATCAAGGAAAGAAATAAGGCATACAAGCAAGTAAAACACACAAATGAATAGTACAAACTTAATGACTTATAAAGGACATAAGGTGGTGGCACAAAAATTATCAAAAAGATAAGAAAGAAAGTTGTTCAATTTCTCATCGAAATTTCTCTAAAGATTCAAAGTTTTCAGAAAGCTATAAGCAAATTCAAAGAATGAATGGAATTCATAGTAAAAGTAAATGTATACTTAGTCTTGTTGCAAACAATGATTTGAGCTCTCCAACTTAGGAAAGGCAGACATTTTAGCAAAAGAATTCCAAAAGGTCAGTAGTGATATGAATCAAAGCAATGAGTTTTGTGAGGAAAAAAAACCCCAAAGATTTATTGAGAAAAACTATTAAATGGCTGGAGAGAATATGATGATGATGTGTTAAACAAAAAGTTTTGTATGCAGGAGCTTATTGCAGCCATTAGAAAAAGGAAAATTACAGCTCCAGATAAAGATAATATAATTAATGAAATGCTTCAACACTTGTCAGAAGGGAATCTAAAGGTTCTTTTGACTATTGCCAATAGAATGGAAACAAGCATTGATGATACCTTGCCTCGTTTCCTAATTGGTACATACAAAATCTAATGCTGATAGGGCTGTAGCCCTCCCATCATGTATGGGGAAAATCATGGGGGAAAAATAACTAAAAAAAAGTAAGAACAGTGGAATACTTAGAAAAAAATTATATTCTGAGGTACAAAGAATTTTCAGAGAAGGAAGATGAACAGTTGAGCATATAGTGAGACTAGAAATGGAGGTACAAAAAAGCATAAGGACTAAGAACTTTATGATAATCTTCCTGTACATTGAAAAAGCACATGACATACTATGGATGGAAGGTCTCCTATAAAAACTAGCCAAAACTGGAATAAAAAGGCAGAATGTTTCTGTGGACAAAGGACTTTTAAAGTGACAGAACTATACAAGTCAAAGTGGGAACAGCTTTGTCCAAAAGCCTATAAGCTTACACATGGAACTCCACAAGGGAGTATTATCAGTCCTACTTTGTTTTCCATTATGATAACTGACCTCCCAGAAAGTGTGCAGATGGGAATAGGCATTTCCCTTTTCACATATGACTGTGCTATATGGACTAGAGAGCCAAAGTGGGTGAGATAATACATTTTATTGAACCAATTTCTGGATCACCAGGAGAAGTAGATCACATCATGGAATGGGCCACGCAAATACCCTGAGAGAACGTGCTTCAATACAGAAGTAAACTGCTCTGTGACCACACACCCTCCTTGTCACTTACCACCCTGCACTGGAACCCATACGGGGTATCATCAAACAACTACAACTCATACTCGATGGGGAATCCACCCTGAAATAAATCTTTTCTGAACCTCCATTTCTGGCCTTCAAACATCCCCCCAACCTCTCTCCATAGACAAGTACATATCACCTTAAAATGGCATCAGACCCTGCCAGAACAGATGCAAAACCTGCAGACATACCTTCACTGGTACAATGATCAATACCCCCCACAGCAAACCCTTAAAGATGCATCCTTTCAAGATCCATGGATCTTACACATGCCAATCACAACATGTGGTGTACCTCATCCAGTGCATTAAATGCCCCCAACAGCAGCTATGTGAGTGAAACCAGACAATCACTATGCTCTCAAATGAATTCACACAGGAAAATGATAAGAGAAAACCACCATATCATCTGTGGGTGAACACTTTTCAAAGTAATCACTCTATGTCTGACCTATCAGTCCTCATCTTCAAAGGAAACCTGCACAAACACTTTCAAAAGATGAGCATGGGAGCTTAAATTCATAACTCTTCTAGACACTAAAAATCATGGATTGAACAGAGACACTGGATTTATGGCTTGTTAGGGTTCCTTCCCCACTCTGAACTCTGGGGTACAGATGTGGGGACGCACATGAAAGACCCTCTAAGCTCATTTTTACCAGCTTAGGCCCGCACTACCTCTTTCCCCATCCTGAGTTTTCCCTCTATGGGCCTTGGCCAATTCTTCCTGGGCCAATTCCTCCCAGGCCAACTCTTGTTCCACCTGGACAAGTTGACTGATGATTTTCCACAGTGAGATGCTTACATCATCCAACTCCTGTTGGCATTTCCTAAGCTGGTCCCTCAAGCCTTGGGGAAAATCATGTTCTCCCTCTTGGTCCCCCTTTTCCATCCTTACTCCGGGATCCTTACATCCTTCCCAGTTGGTCCTGGTCCCCACTTGTCCTGGGCCGGTGTCCTAGTCCCTCCTGCATGAGGACTGAGAAACTCACTCAGTCTCTCCCCAGAACTATGGGCCAAAGCAGGCCCTTGACCACCCCAACATGCAGTCATGCTCTCTGGCCCTGCACATCTCCACTGTACCTTCTTTGTCTATCCCAGGCCTGCCTGATCCTGGGGTCTCCCTCTTGTTGTGACTCATTTCTTTAAGAGGGCAATGTTGTTTTAAATGCCCTGTCACCCCCACAAGCAAAACATAACAGTGCTGCCCTTGCTTTGACAATGGGAAGAATATCCCTCAGGGCCCATGCAATACCTCTCGTGCCCTGTGTCACTCTTGCCATCATGGTTTACATAGGGACAGGTCCTTCTAATATGTCCAAATTGCCCACAAGCATAGCATATCATCAACTGGGCCTCCTACCTCTTAGGCCCTGGAGCAGTTTCTGTGGCTCTTCCTGTAGTTTGCCCCAGCAACTCTGTCTTTCCCCCCTGGTTCACCTAGGAGGCAAGCCCTACTTACGTATCCCATCTGTCCACAATTATAACATCTCTTTGGCCGGGCCTCAGTCCTTTCAGCCTGAAACCCTCTTATCTATCCAGTACCTGTAACCATTGCTGCTTCTTCTTTCCTGCAGGATCTGTAACAGGCACAGATGCTGTTCTTTTAGCCTGGCAAGCCACTGTTGCAGTTCCAGCCTCATCTGCAAGCTGCCACCCCTTGGTGGGCCCGTCCCACCCCTTCCCTTTTGATGTCTATGACGGTCATGCTTAGTTGGGTACTGTCGTGGTTGCTGGGCTCCCTGCCAGGCCTGAGGTGGGTGTTTCTGGAGCTGTTGTTGCTGCAACGGAAGAACCTCCTGCTGTTGTTGGGAAGTCACCTGGGCCTCTCGTTGCTTTTCTGCTAGTACCCTCTGGGTTTCAGCAGAGTTGTGCTGCTGCTGGGCTAGCAGTCTTCTTAACTCCTCCATTGTCCTCCAACAAAGCAGCTGTTGATCATGTTCCATGGCATTGTGGGCAATATTCTATGGAAAAGAAAGTTTATTATTGAAAAATTGAGTTGCTTGGAATCAAAGATTTTTCCCTAAAAGGACTTGTGAGAGTGTCAGGAAAATGGAATAGTGCAAAAAGATCCTTGCTACATTTCTTTAAGGATACTAGACTAAGTGAAAGGATATTAAACAATAATAATAAATCATCATCATCATCATCTTGGCTAAAATGAATGAAGAAAGTGCTGTTCGTAACCTTGTATGATGAGGCTGCTGTGCGAAAAAAACAAAGAAAAAAGAGGAGGCTACAGGAAAGGAGTCTGCAATCGCTCTCTAGAGAGAAAGGGAGTTGGTCAGGGATAAGGAGGAAGATCAGGGGAAGAGTAAGCCCTGGGATCCTGCCCTATATTAAGGCATCTGGCAAGAGACTGAGAAGGGCTAAAATAGGCATGGGGCGCAGAGGAAGCTCCGGGAGTAAATGGAGAGGCGGGGTAGGAAAGATTCCAGGGAAACAGCAACAGAGAGTGAGCTGAGCTGAATTGCTAGTCATAGGGTCCATGGGCTGGAACCTGGAATTGTGAGTGGGCCTGGGTTCCCCTACCAGCCACTGGGAAGTGGCATAGGAGCTAGAGGCAAAATGCAAGCTCATCTGAGGTGGCATCTGGACAGCTTCTCTGGTGGAACTTTGATACTCTGGATGAGGGAACTGTCTAGTGACCTGGCTGGACAGCTGAGTCACCAAGAGGGAGCACTTGGACTTGTGAAGAGAGAGAGAGACAGACCACAGTGTGAGCAACCAACAAGAGGGGGTGCCAGATGGGATGAAAGTTAATTCCAGACCTCACCACAAGAAGGCACACTTGTGGTGAACGGAGCTCTTTACATCCAGATTCACCTACATGTTTCAGCTGCTTTGCCTTTTGAAGACAGATATACAGCATCTGCTAAAGGTCACATGGCAAACTAGTTGCAGAGTTGGGAGTAGAATCCAGGTTTCCTGACTTCCTATCTCTAACCAGACAAGGCTGCTTCTGCTTAATAATTACTCACTCTTTGATTTCTCCCCTCTAAGGTTTTTGCTAAGGACAATAGTTAGGGTTTTTAAGCAACTGAGTACCAGTCAAGAGTCATTTGTGATGGTCACAAATTAAACTAAACCAATGGTAGGCCAAGTAGTTAAATACCCAGTCTAGCAGTGGATGTCTATTTCATACTTAATATTCAGAGCAACCAGGACGACTCATTTCTAGTTACTGTCTATTACTCTATGGTAAAAGAATGGTTTCTGTATTATACATTATCTGGTCAAAGACCTGGAATCCCAAGGATATTACTGCAAGGAATAAAGTTTACAATTTCACAAAATAATTACAGTGTTTTGATAAAGATTACTTTACAACAGGAAGCTGTAAAGGAGCAGAGAGGATTTTATTGACTTCCTGTTCATATAATGAACATATAATGTGTCTTTCTGAATGGGTGTGGTTCCCACACAGTACATCCAGAAAGATTCTTATTGGAAACTCATCTATTTTCTGGGCTTTCCTTATATTTTGTAGCTTTAGAAAGAAAAAAAAGTAACAACTCTAAGGGAGAACCATGTGTACAAAGGGCAACGCAGGCCATTGCCCAAATTTTTTTCTGGCTGGTTTACTCCCAGAACCTCTTCTGTTCCCTTCTTTCTCCTACTTCATAAAGCCAATCAGCCTTTTATCTTGGTAAAATGGCTGCAATGTGATGTAAACAGCAGGATAACTTTGTGCTACCATAGAAGGTCCTAAAGCCTGAGATGTTATGACACAGTCTCATAGGTCTTATGAGCACCTACAGAAAAATATTCCAAGAAAAATGTACAGGAAAGATCATACTTGTATGATATTTTCACAGAAACTTTCTTTATGTGAATTTAGTGCTTTTGAAAGGAACTGGCTTGACAGCCCTGGTGATTAAAGGCTTCTTTTCCCATCAAATAAATGTTGTACCAAAAATAGTCATGCAAGCCTCCACACATGATCCCACTAATGAATCCCACTATTTCTCTGTATGAAAGAATATTTCAAACTCTATGCCCATTTAGTCCTTGGCCTCTCCACTGACACCGCCAACAGGTGTGCCTAAATGGCTACTGTGGTGTGTTTTGTGATTTAATTAGGGCCAAATCCTACCACTTCCTTTACAACTGCAAAAGGCCCTGACTCAAGAAGAACCTGTAAATTTCTGCTGTGAAAGAAGGGTCAGGATTTGGAGACCCAGTAAAAAGGTGTCATGTTTTCCATGAACATTATGCTGACCATCATAACCCGCCTCCTCTGGTTCTGTGAAGTTGAGGCAGAATTCATGGGTTATATTATATTTTTCAGTACAGCCACTCTCCCCTGGGCAGCCACACCATGGGAATCCCTAGTAGTGCAACTCCAATAGATCACCATGGCCCTCAAAATCCTCAGGTTACCCGGCTGCCTCTGTCTACAGCTTATTCTGCTAAGGGTCAAACCGGTCTTCCCACATGGAATAATTAGTGAGGATCTGCATAGGGAATCCTCATGATGATTTTTCCCTCAGAGTTCCCGGTTGTGGGTTTCACAGCAGAGGTTATGATGTAGTCCAAAGTCTGTAGGAGTTTTTATAGAACAAACAGAATAAGCCTCACAGGCTTTATCAGGAGAGACTTTAAGGTTGTACAAAACAGCATGAAATAAAAACACAGAAAATGTTACTGTTTCAAAATGGAAGAAATCAGCAGAAGCTAATGCAAAAGAACGACCTGAGATTTATTCTTGAGAAATCCTTGTAATAAAATACATAAAACAAGAAAATACAGTGGCCAAAAAAACTGAAAAAAGAATTCAGCTAATTTAAAATGTTTTAATATTTACCCATTTATTATTATAACCTCTTTTGATTGACTTTTACTATTACTATTCCTTTTTTGCTAAGCCACTTCAATTACCTCCTGATTTATTGGTTTACACCTACCTTGGGAGTCACTGGGTTTATCTCCAGTCTCTCCATGGAGAAACAAATTTTAATTTAGTTAATATGGCAATAAAAGACATATAAAGAACTAAAAAACCACAACAATATTAGAAGTTGTACCCGATTAGTAATGGGCAAGTTATAAGATATTTTTATGACCTACTGGTTTTATTTGCTGCTTACAAAAGATGTCAGCTGTCTAGCTGCAGTACAAACACTGCAGGTTCAGTTTCTAAGAAAGAAGTTTATATATGTATATGGAGAACAATAAAGAAAACAATGCAAAATAAAGCTCAGAGTCAAAGTACTTTTACAAACTATAACATTTCCTCATTTCTTCCGTTTAGTTCTCAGGCGATGCTACCATTTTGCTGCATAATAGCTTGAAATCTTTGACTGTCCTGATGGTTTTAGAAGAGAATTCCTGCCAAACTTAGGCATTCTATCAAGCAAATTCACCATTCCCTAAAAAGGAGCACAGCCAAGCCTTCTGTTCCATTAGCAGCTCATTGAACAACTGACTTAACATACTGCAGAGCATCTGGCTATAGCATCTTGCAAGCTTGAGAGGTTTTTGAGATCTTCTAGAAAGAACCCTGGGTTCATCTTCATATTCAGTTCTTGTTTTTCCTTTAAATAGTTCAGAAAGCCCATCTACCATAGATGGGGATTACCCAAATTCTATGCATTAGGTCATCTTCTGAATACCCCTTCATCTCAGCAGTTTCAGAAGGGCTCATAACAGGTTTAGCTCCTTTGGCTATTATTTCAGGAGTCAAACATCTTTGTAAAAATCTACAGTTGTCTGGTTGTATTTTGAGTTGTCAGGTTAGCTGGATTTTAGGGCTTCATCAGTTTGCATCTGCAGGAATATGTACACTAACCAGTAGCGTAGCCGGGGCGGAGCAGGGGGAGCGGCTGCTCCCCCACTGAGCAGAAGCAGCGCCTTTTTTGTGCTCCGATGCCTTTTGCTCCTGCGCTGCAACCGAAGCGGAGTATATTTTTTTGCTCCCGGCGCCTTTTTTTGCTCCCGACGCTTTTTGCTCCCGGCGCCTTTTTTTAGCTCCGCTCCCCCTGTGCTCTAAACCTGGCTACGCCACTGACACTAATGTATATACTTGATTTAGGGATATATCCAAAGCCCACTGAAGTCAACAACAAGACTTCTATTGACTTCAGTAGGCTTTGGAACAGGCTCTTAATTAAGTGGTGGTAAGATTAAGTTAGGTATAAAGTCCCTGGAACTTTTATCATACAAACATACGGCCACATTGAGAGCTAGTGCAGCTGGGTGCACCTTCTGGCATATGTTCATGTAGGTGGGGCCAAGGAATAAAAACAGGAGTCAGAACTGACATAACTGGGATAAGAGTGAGAGAAACCCATATAACAGGAAGCATGTAAGTGGTGAGAATGGAAATGGAGTAATTAGAGGTAGTGCATGATGGCAGAAAAGTGTCTAACAATTGGCATAAAATAAAACCACCCCAAGCTGATTTAACTTTGGCAGAGACTACTCTAGCCATCCCTCTTATTCTCAGCAAATGCTGCAAAGCTACCACATATCTATATATGACTATACCATTCACAGGATGGAAAGAGAATGATAATCCCTAAACTGCAACAGAAAGAAAATGAGGAGAGCAGAAGAATATAAGAGATTCAATTAATGTGAACTTGTAACCTTGCTCATCTCTTTGAAATGTAAACAGTACTACCAGGCCCAAGCATTCCAAAATCATGAGTCAAAACCTCAAAAAATAGTCAGATTGGTTCCATACCTATGATACTTTAAAAACAATAAATGTTGGGTTCTTTTTATTTGCCTTCTGGTTTTTGAGCCTTCAGAATACCCATAGTTTGTATTTTTCAGCTTTTCTCTGGAACCATGAGTGTTAGAAACTTACTTTTTCTTTTAAATGAAAGCTGAGATACTCATGACTCCAAGATCTGAGACTTACAGAAAAACACCAAATATTGCAAGACTCTTGATAAAATCACAAGAGCTGACGACACTGCACACGTTTGGTAGAGTAAGGAATACAAAGCCAGGTTCTCCTCGCACATAGGGTTTGTTTGCATTGGAAAATTACATCGTGTTAGCATGCAATCTTGAGGAGTAGTAGTAACTAACACAATGTTAGAGAGAATGTAGCTCTCAATCATGAGCTCTAGGGTCAACCACATGACCTGGTGACATGATGTTAAACATGACAGTCCCTGTCTACCCTGAGTGTTTAATTTCATGTTAGTTACTACGACTGCTCAAGTCTGTGTTCTAATATAATGTAATTTTTCCATGTAGACAAATTACTCCTGGGTCTATTCAGGAGTTTTGCGGTTAAATGAGAAATGAACTCATGACAAAAATCAGATTAAGACCCCTGAACATTGATCAGTTCAGATAATGAAAGTTGAATGGCTGAGGTCAGAAAATAATGTTATGTGCATACACTTCTCATAGCATGTCCAACAGCTGCTCAGAAGAGTCCATGAGGATAGTTACCAATAGGCTGTGAAATCAAACCCTCACAGTTTATTGCATGGTGGCATTTGGTAACTATAGAATGAGGTGGCTTGTGGTGAAAATGATCAGTTATCAGTTTTCTGGAAATACAATACTGTTGGCAAACAGCAGAAGTAAACTGGATGTATTCTAATTACAAATCAGTACAAATCATCCCATACACGACTGGACCCACTGGCCTTTCTGTAAAGTTCCTGAGGAAGGGCACATTAATGATGATCAAAATCAGGCACTTAGAGACATCTTTTCCCAGTTTCACTGAAGTTCTCTTGGCAGTGGAACTGATGTAGTTCTGCTGCATATAGAACTTGTGGGGAGCTCAGCTGTGTGGTGGCTTTCTTCACATCAGCATGCAAAGGACAGATAGCAGCAGTGCCAGAGAATCTGCTGCTACAAAGATTCTATTGTCCTTGTCCCACACACAACAACAATCAAAGGGACAAATGTTAGGCTACTATAGCCTCCACATTGCAACTCCACATCCTCTCTGCTGGTTTTGCTGGAGGGTAAGTATTCCTTCTCCTTATATATTGCTCTAACTGACGCCAGGCATCAGTCTCTGATACAGTATTATACCTTAATGGGGGACTGGAATTGAACACTGTCAGAGTGCAGGAATATGTTGTATTTATTTTGCAGGAAAATTTTAACACTGAAAATTAAAGCCACAATTCACACATTCCACAAACATGAAACTCCAGTTTCACAAGAACTTCATTTGGAGTTGAGATTGCATAGCACCCTCACCGGTTAAGGTTCCAAAGGCTCAAAAGAGGATCCCCAAGTAGTAGAAAGTAATGATTACAAAATAAAGGAGTGGCAGCTGAAAGGCTAAATGTCTTTTTTTGCTTTTAAGTGTAATGTTGTCGTTGCTATAATATTCAAAGCCACTTAGGGGAAGCATGTCCTTTTGAATAGGAGCACTTTGCTTTCACTCAATAGGTAAATATTAGTTGTGCCCAATTGGATGAGTCAGGGTGCATACAGATACCAAACTGGTAATGTCACTCTTCTTAGCGTAGTTTTATGGCATTCACCATTGGTTTATGAATCCTTGTTCAGTTGGATGATTCAGAATCTCTGTAAGTTTATGACTGACTTCAAATTAATATTTAACCTAGTTACGTATGTTTAGTTTTGGATGTGAGTAGACTAAAGCAGAGAGCTATTTCCTATTTTATATTACTTCCTGCAGCTCTAGAATTCTGTAATACATCTGACATGCCAAATGTAGAAGAGAAGAAAACAGAAATGACTTTCTAAATAAAACAGACAAAGCAAACTAGGTGCTGCTGTGTTGGGTGAAGCCTGCTTCTAAATTACATCCAAGAAGATGAAAAAGGCGATAAAGAGATTACGCTGCCATTGCTGTATATTTAGGGCTAACTTCACCCCAGGGCCTATGCTGGCTTCCTGTCAAGGAGATGATGGTTCAGAGCCCCAAAGCACAAAGTCAGATGTCAAAGGGGAAGTTGAGATAGCATAAAAAAGCTACAGTGACTGCTCCTACAGGGTGGAGGAGGCAAGCTACACAACTTAGTCCAGACCAAAAAATAGTGGCTCTGGCTGGGGAGTAGTCATCTCCACAAGATGTGCTGAATTAATGCATCTAAGCAGCTTCTACTTAAAGGGTTTCTGTGGAGTCTCGGGGCGATTTTAAATCTGCCATCGCCACCAGAGAACAAGAAGGTGGGAAGATGGCTGGAATATTGCTTGTCCTGCTTGACTCTCCCCATACCTTGGAGATTATTTTATCTCAGGGCATGTCAATTATATTATAATTCTATTTTATTAGCATTAATAGCAGCAGTATGAGACTGAAATAAAGAAACCATTTTTACAGGGGAAAGTGGAGTATTTTTTTTGGCTGAGACAAAGGGGAAAACTTTATTTTCTCCAGGCTCTAAAACAATCCAAAATTAGTTGCCATTTGTTAACTCTTTAGTAGTCTATTTGAAATGAATGTAATAGTCTCAGTTCATTTTCCAGTGTACAAGTGTCCAAAAACCCACTATCATAATTAGCATTTGTGGGCACTTTTGTTATATAAGAGGCTAATTGTTATGTTTCATGGCATACAAACAGGGAAGTTAGATTTAAAAAAAACATAAAATACTCTTGCTGGAAGATTGAATACTACTTTGTTTCTTAGAACTCAGAATGATAATCCATAAGAATCCCAAAACAGAGATAGATAAAGCAGGCTATGCCTTAAAACACACAACTCACCCCGCCTTACTCTAAACTGGCTGTCTGCAACTCACTCTGCTAGGCCCAGATTAAATGTTTCACTACAGAGTGCCCTAACCTGCAAGCAAGACCAGGAAAACTCCCTGAGCATTTAAAGTGATAGTTTATCATTTTAATCCAGATTTCAATACACCACATTAAAGTGACCTGGAAACTGACCTATTCTATAAACTCTAGGGGTTGGCCCCAAAATTACTGTTGAGGCACATTGTTAGGACAGTAAACAGTAAGGTTGCTCGTCCAGTGCCCACACAGTACCTGTTATATGTCTAATCCAAAACATATATCCCCCTTTCGTTGGTGGAATTGTACACCTAGAATTAAGTTTCAGTGGACTACCAAAATGCATTTTATGTTAAAATTAAGATACGAAGATATGGTCATAATTACAAGAGGGAGTACAGTTTCCTCCACGTTCGGCCAAGTAGGGACAACAATGTCTTTGCCGCTGATGGAATTGCTGGATAAGAAATTCCTTTTTACTAGTTTCCTACAGCCAACATTTTCAGAAGCATTCACTAATTTTGAAGTCCTCAGTTTTTTGGTGCCAAACTTGCAAAAATGTGTGTGTGATTTTCCGAGATGTCAAGGATCCGCAGTTCCCATAGACTTCAGTGATAGGCACCCAAAGTTTGGCATCCAGAAACTAAAACACCCCAAATTAGATACATCTGCGTATTTGACTCCATGTTACTTAAGTAATTGTCTATTAGATGCCAGTTGAAGGGCGAGTTACACTTATGTGTCCCTATTGAAGGAACAGAGATAATCAAAATTGGGGTGGTGTGCATTTTGCAAAATTTGATTGGTTTACTTTTAGCTAGCAAAATCAACAGCAAGGATGGTTCAAATGTGGGTTCCATTTTATCTAAACCTTCAAAGTTTCAAAGTTAGGGGAACAGATTGGATAAATAATTGGTTTTAATATCTGGTTTTAGCCCATCACTAACTTGCAGGTATTTTCATATATTGGTCGGTGTGCAGTGCATTAATAAGCATAATGCAAACTGTAAGAACAGATTTGTCTTCCTGAAATCAGAGTGATATAGGGTGAAATTTTCAAACACACTCAGTGTTGGCCTAACTCTGCTTCCACTGAATTCAATGTATGCCATGCCAATGGTAAATTGAATTAAATGGGAGAGTTAGGTCAAGCTGAACACTTTTGAGAATTCCACTCAGAATGTTTGTAAAGAATTATTGCTTCGGTATATTAACTGTCTCTGGGGTCTGTCTGAAATGTTATACATTAAGGGTACATCTATACTACCCGCCAAATCGGCAGGTAGTAATCGATCTATTGGGAATCTGTTTATCGCGTCTCACCTAGACGCGATAAATCGATCCCAGAAGTGCTCCCCGTCGACTCCGGAACTCCAGCACAGCGAGAGGTGGAAGCGGAGTCGACAGGGGAGTGAGCCTGCGCCGTGTGGACCTGATGTAAGTAAAATTACTTCGATCTAGGAAACGTTGACTTCAGCTACGCTATTCTCGTAGCTGAAGTTGCGTATCCTAGATCAATTCCCCTCCTCCCCCCAATGTAGACCAGCCCTAAGAGAAAACTTCCTGTACTGAAGTTAGGGCTTGAGCCACTAAAGGAACTGGGTATAGAAGATTGATGTTTAGCAAAATCTAACAGATAACTGCTATTCTTCTTTTAAACATTTGAAATAGTATCTTAAAGCTCTTACCTGACAAAAATGGGTAAGTTTGTAGGACTCTTATGTGTTGTGTGCTGAGGATTTTATTTGCTAGGTGGTGAATCTTAAACATCTATTGTTATCTGGGTCACATTCCTGAGCACCAAAAACTCATGAGTTTAATCAGGTCCTCAAGAAAAATGGTGAGTTTGCCATGTGCAGATACATGCACTCAGAATGTCAGGAAATTATCTTCCAAGTTAGCCATGATAACAGTGCAGCCCAAAGCAGGAACAGCTCACCAACCTGTGCTGGATCCATGCCTTGACACCGGCTGGAATGGACAGAAGTGAGGAACACGCAGAGCTGGAAGCACCTCAGTTAAATATGTTGGTGGACTGGGAACACTTCTGCACAGGTACTTGGAAGGAAAGACAAGTTCTTCCACAACACACTGTGAAACAATTCTTAGGGCGGCTCAGGTAAGTGATGTTAAGAACTCTAGGATATGCCTCCAGAAATCCTAGCGCCAAACCTGGGTAACTACAGCACCAGTGTGGACACCACTATGCAGTAATGAGTCATGTGTGGCTCTACAGTGTGAATGTTCCCAGACAGGCCTGGAAAGCCTGGGTGCCCATGTCTGAGCGCCCAGACCCAAGTACACTCTGCAGTGAAGACATGAGTTATAGGACTAGAAGTGAGACTAGAGCTGCCAGCTACTACCAGGAGCCATCTACACTAGAGGAGGTAGGAGTTGACAATGAGACCAGAGCCACCAGTGGGAGAGCAATGTCAGTAGTAGAGAACTAGGCAGCTGAGGGGCTGAGCAACGTGTGAATGGGGGGGGAAACCAGAGGAACATGGTAGGGAAGTATGGGAAGGAATAATGTGGAGAAAGAGACCAGGAAGCAGACAAGAATGTGGAAAGGACAGAGGAGGAGAGAGAAACAGAACAGATGAGCAAGGGAAGATGAAATGAAGAGCAAAAAGGAGATAGTGTGATTTTTTCCGAAAAGGGCAAAACACTTATCATAGTTAATAATAAATACATCAATATTTGCCTAATGTTTATGTGAAACAATAACAATTGTGTGACTGTGAATGGGAGTTTGGGAAGGAAGCAAGACAATTAAATATGGATGTGGCCTTGTTACTGTGCCTCAGTGGGTAACAACTGAGAATACCAAATTCAGGACAAGCTGCTGAGAAATAGGGCACATACACCCCCAAAACTGATGGTTATTCTTCCATAAGATATACCAAACCAGCAACAAAAGTAAACTTCTGTCTCACCACACTGGCTAACAAGAAGTCAGAAATGCAGCCTCCTTAGGTATTCCAGTCCTAGATTCAACACCCAGCCACTAAACTCAATGATGAGTGGTTATTTAAAACCAATTTAATCAAACAAAGGGTTTTTCTGATCCCAAAGGACCAGTCACATACCCAGGTCAATATATAACTCAGATCTTACCCAATAATCATACAGTTGCCAGTCCTTTAGCATCTAATATCTAAAGGTTTATTTATGAAAAGTAAGAAAGGGGTGAAAGTCAAAATTGATTAAAGGGATCAAATACATACAACAATTGCAAAGTTCTTGGATCAGATTTAAAGCAATGATGGCATAAACTGCTGACTTAACTTAAGTCTCTGGTTGCTCCCAGTGATTGGAAGGTCCTCAGTCCCGTGGTTAGAATGCTCCCTTTAGTATAAATCCATAGACCAGAGATTAGAGCAGGAAAGAGGCAAAATGGAGATGCTTCCAGGGCCTTTTATGGCTTTTGCCATGTGGAGGGAAACTCATTGTTCCAAAGAAAGCCCTTAGCCCAGTTTGTGGAAACGTACAGGTACAACATGGAGTTTAGGGTCACATGATCTAGTCACATGCCCTTGCATGCTTCCATGAGTCACAGCAGAGGCTATTACCCATATTCTAGCTGGAACCTCCATAAGAAGATCCATCAGGTAGGGATAAGCCTCTTCTATGATCCATTGTGAGTTAAGTGTTCTTTGATGGACCAATCAACTTGAATAGTCCCTTCACAATGTGCTGGCCAGACTAGAAGTAAGCTGCCTTGTGGTTGTGACCACAGGAGTGAACACAGTTGAAATACAGATATACAGTCAATATTAATAATTTTAGATATAAAAATGACACATGCATACAAATAGGATAATCACACTGAGCAAACCATAACCCTGCCATTGATACCTTACATGCACAGTTTGTATAAGATTTGTTGCGATTATATAACAGTGGTAGCAACAATGATCTTCATGGTCATATTTTAATCATATAATGTCACAGGCCTACACTAAGGAAAAGGTTTGAAAAACCTTGCACTAAGTTTTTTGTTCACCCAAACAAGTGAGGAAACAAAGTAGAATAACATAAAACTGTATCAATAATGAGATCTCTCTGTCTTTAATGATAGTATTAAAAATCTACAAGGTAGATCTCTAAGCAACAAAACAAATTGTTAAATTTAAGAGGTACTGTACTCTTAAAATGGATGTACTCTATGGCTTTTACAGTTGATGGTTATGTCTGTTCCAGTGATGCTATTAAAAATTGTTTAGATCAGATTAGTTTGCCCTCACTTGCAAATAGGGTGACCAGACAGCAAGTGTGAAAAATCAGGACGGGGGTGGGGGGTAATAGGAGCCTATATAAGAAAAAGACCCAAAAATCGGGACTGTCCCTATAAAATTGGGACATCTGGTCACCCTACTTGCAAACCACTAAACTTCTTTGCTGGGTGTGAACACTGACTGCAGCAAAGTACTGTATTAGCACCAGTTAGAGGCAGAAATACACCAGAAGCAGATTTTTGTTTTTGTGTCTGTAAGACCTGGTCTGAGACATTGTTCCAGCCATTACTTTACAGGCTTGAGAAAACTTGTGCCAATTTGTCTCAAACATTAATGCGGTAGGACTGATCGCATTCTTAATCCAAACAGCCCATAGAATTTGAATGTCATGATTTTATATAAAATAGTAATTAGAAAACTAGAGCAATTATTATTCATTTTAACTAAAGAAATTCATTGCAAACCAAAGTGATCTTGGAAACCTTTGCAGACTTTTAAAATATAGGACTAAATTGTGTGCTGATTTACACCAGGTGTAATCCCACAAAGTCAGATTGTGCAGGTTATAAATAAACAGACTTTGACCCTTTGGAAAGGATTGGCAGGGGGGAGGGTGATTGGCGGGAGGATAAATAAGACAGAGAAGGGAGGCACACACCACAAAATGCTGCAAACCCCATGGAAAACCTTTGGGAAAGTTGTGGTGAAGGGATATTGCAACATGATAATGGTTCTTATAATGGAGATAACTCCGATTCTGAAAAACAAAGTACATCTGGGGCTTACATATGATGGGTAGAAGAAGCAGAAAACAGAGGCTGTAGTTTAAAAGAATCTCACATGATCCTTTAATTTGTTTGTATACTACTAGCCAGGCAAATCTCAAGATGTGCAAAAGGATAATCTTGTGGTTTAAAAACTCTCTCATATAAGGTTTAGATCTGTAAAAGTTACCCTGAACAGACCAGAAAGAGAAAACTGTATTTGCCACTGTTACTGTCACATGAACAGAAATGTCATGCAGTACAATGAGATAAGGAAAGAACAAACGGAAGGCTATCTGTTCCAGAATTTTTGCAAGGTAGCAACATTTCTTAGGCTAGACAGCCTCTTCCGGGTGTAACTTTGTAATGTGCAAAACATTCTTGTATTTTTGCTCCATTTTTGTCTGGTATTTAAAAAACTGTGAAGTATAATTACTGCTGATGAAAGGTGATGGACTGATAATTCTGAATACTAAAAGTAGAGTGCAGCCACAGCAGCATGAGAGGCTAGCCACCCTAAGTACATACCTGGGGTCTCAGATGGGTAGGTACTCAGAGCAGCTAATCCATCCCACCACTTCTGCTAACATGGCTAACTTTATTTTTAGCACACTAGCAAGATGAGAGCTAGCTCAATCTGTCTCCTTGAGCTGGGAGATTGCCAGCTCCAAGTGTAGATATGCACATATGTAAGAGGAGCTGAAAGAGGAGCTTGGGTTGATGTCTATGGTCATTCAACTTGGTCTTTCATCTGCATTGTCATTTAAAGCTACTACTTTGCACCTTATGGACACAACTCAAAGAAATAGGCCATGTCTACACTATGGGGATTATAAGGGCATAGTTACAGCATCATAGCTATGTTGGCATAACCCCATAGCATAAATGCAGAACAGAGAGGCAGAAGGGGTTTTTCTGTTGGTGTAGAAACACCACGTCCCTAAGTGGCAGCAGCTAGTTTGAGGGAAACTACATCTACACTGAGAGTTAGGTGAACATAGCTACGGCTGTGGATTTTTCACACCCTGACTGCTGTAGCTATGTTGACTTAACTTTTAAGTGTAGACCAAGCCCTAGACTCCAAACTCATTTCTCAGACAGTGCCACACTGCCAGTAAATAATAGTGACTTTCAGGCTCCTCTTTGTTGGTCAGGGGTGTGAAAAATCCATATCCCTGACCAACATAGATGTGTCTACGCTGGGGGTAAGGTTGGCATAGCTATGCCAATGGAATAATGTTCCTGCAGACTTAACTACTGTTGTTTGGGTAGATGATATGCCTACACGGAAGGGAAAACCCCTTCTGTCAGTGTAGGAGGCATCTACACCATGGGGTTATGCTAGCGTAGCTACAGCATCATCTCCATTGTGTAGACCTAACCTCAAGTCTGGTCTACGCTTAAAACGTAGGTCAACATAGCTCTGGTGCTCAGCGGTGTGTGTGACATTCCCTCTGGTGTGGAATGCTTCTGTCGACCCAGCTATCATCACTTGAGGTAAAAAAAACCCCTTTCAACACTGTAGGCTGCAATGATGCTGTCATCTTACAGCAGCATAACGAGAGCACCGTAGCTAAGCCACTATAGCACCTGTAGTGTAGACAGCCTCAGACACCAACAGTGTGGGCCACACTTAAACCAGTTACTTAATAAATAAAAGTAATACAGGATAGCTCTTTACACACATTAACGAAACTTCACAACACCCCATAGGTCAGCAGGCATTAGTGTCTTTGTTTACACTTGCCTAAGGCCACACAGCAAGCAGTGAGAAAGCCAAGATTTGGGCATACTTGGCTCTAGGTTTGAGCTCGCTTCCTTAGAATGTGCTGCTTCTCAGACTTGAAAGGGATTTGTTAGTGAGGTAGGACATCTGAACCAGCTAGCATGCCACTTACTTTATGTATATATTTTAATGTAAAAATTATTGTTAATTAAAAAAAGAACTGGGGAAAAAACCTTGAAACTTATAGAGTTAATTTAGGGCCTGTTCTTGGAAATCCCTCCTATTGAAATCAGAAGAGTATTTGTGTGACTCATGTGAATAAGAACTTCAGGAATGAGTTCTTATTTTAAAAGAAGCCAGGAGGATTGGTCCATAGAAACTTGAAAACTCAGTGGTAAAATATCAAAGGCATCATTACAGGTGTTTGTTTTGAGGTCTTGATGCTTTATTTTAGAGCAAACTTATTCCTGTTTAAACGGCTCAGAAAAATAATATTCAGGTATCAGATTAATTATCCTGATCCCATACCAGTGTAAATCAGTAGTAACTCTGCAGAAGTTAATGGGCCTGTGCATCGGCTCCATTAAGGTATTGGCACAAGGCAGCCTTAGCATGCATAGGGGAATCCCCGGGTGGTATATTACTAGCAGCTCCTGTGTTACCCCTCCTAGCTCTCCCTGGGACACAGACAGAGCATCCTTGAGCTCCAGCTATCCTAGCTGTAGGAGTTGTCCTTGGGAACATTGGTAGCTCATAAATTTGTACAGCCCCTAGCCAATCAAAGTTACTCATGAGGACTGGATCAGCAGCTGCGGGGTTTGGAGTCGAAGGGGAAAGAGGACAGCTTTCTCTCCTCCCACCCTCCCAACCTCCCCTGAGCTCAGATAGATTCTAAACCGCTGATCTTGAGTTGATACTGGTGTGAGATTAGAATCAAGCTCTTAATATTGCTGCAGAGAAAGAAGCTCAGCATTTAATCCCAGAACAGATGTTTCCAGAAAGGACAAGTTTCTCACCATTAGAAATTCTAGATCAAAATTATAGATTAAAAACAAATCTTATTTGGTTTGATAACTAAGAAACATCAGACTAAACAACATTTTTTAAATAGTTTTTAAATAGTTCCTTTTCTTTTTTTCATCTAGCCAAGAACATGGAATGAACATGAGCAAGTTATAAAGACCCGATTTATGCTGATACAATAACCAGGTGAGAACATATCCAAGCACCTATGTTGGGTTCCCTGTTCTGAAGAATAATCTTTAAAAATCTGGTGTGTACTATGTTTTCAATTTATAAATGAAATGTATTTAAAATTTATGGACTTTGACTGCATGAGCAACTACTTCCCTATACTTTAAGGCCAAATGTTTCCTTGTTTTTTTTCCTCTGGGTAAAGTAAACCACATTTCTAATAAACATGGAAAGAGCTTTCCAGATAAAGTCACTATTTTTATGTAAAGTACCCTTCAGACTCATTATAAAAAAGTTTACAACCTAAATTGTGCAAGTATTTTGTAATTGTTAAACTTATATAACCTGTACTATGAAAAAAAAAATCAGCCTGTTGTAACATGTACACCTCAACATCAATGAGCAACATACAGTAAGAGTTGAACAGTAACTATAAAGGAAATTAGCACATAAAACGATGTGTTTCAGTTAAGCTGAGCTTCTAACATGAATCAAAGAAGCACGAGAACACAGGGTTTCACTCGGCCATTAACTCTCCCCCATATATATATTCAGATACCTAGAGGAAAGATCTAATCTATTTCAGGGTGTTTCTGTTCACCACTGCAGCTTCTTGGTGGCAGCACAGGAGCTTTTGGGGAAATCAGTGGTATTAAAAGTTACAGTGAGGTCCAGCAGTATGGATGTTTTAGTACACAAAATTGAGTACACAAATTTAGAGATTGTTTTGAAAAATGTGGCCCTTATGGCAGTAGCATTTCCCCTAGGAGCAGGCATGAAATCTAGGGGTTTTATTTCAAATATTTTTTTTCACATCGTTTCATGAACTTTTAATGCTTCAAGTGGTCAGTTATGGTACTGAAATAATACAAAATCTAGTCTTACCACAATATTTAAATTCCTGGAGTAAAAATTCCATAGAAAGTCCATATCTAAGGTTATTTTAACTTTGTAATTTGCCCATCAAACCATCAAGAAGCCTATGAAAAATGCAGACACAAACGCAAGAATATTCAGCTTTATTTGGGTTTACTCAAATACAGGTAATTTGGGGGTCACTTGTGGTTCTGTGTATCTTAATGCTCAATCAATTACGTGGAATGCTTACACACACTGTGGAAGACAATGGAAAGGCAAACACATATGTTATAATTACTGGGATTGATCTTTATGTGAAGCATTTGTTAGTTTAATCTCTAGATGGTGCCAAATATGTATTTATATCTTCTCAGGTGATGGAATTTCTCTTCATGTGGAGATGAGCCTCGCCTTTGTCCGAAAAACCTTTCTCTTCAGCTTTTGCCTCTGTGGCCTCAGCAAATTCACCCCCAATTTCCCTTGGCCAAGGTTTGCTGGGTGAGTCCTTTTGACCTCTTCAAAACCACTCCATGTTGGGCTATAGGCAGTAGCGTAGGCAGGTCCGGAGCACAGGGGGAGCGGCGCTATAAAAAGGTGCCTCCCCCTATACTCACCCGGCGGCGCCTCCGGCGGCGCTCCGGGTCTTCGGCGCAGTAACGTAGGCAGGTCCGGAGCACAGGGGGAGCGGCACTATAAAAAGGTGCCTCCCCCTGTACTCACCTGGCGGTGCTCCGGGTCTTCGGCGGCAGGTCCTCACTGCTCCGGGTCTTTGGTGGTACCTGCCGCCGAAATGCCGCCGAAGACCCAGAGAGCCGCCAGGTGAGTGCAAGAAGCGGCGCTTAAAAAGAAGCAGCGCCGTTTCTGCTCACAGGGGGAGCGGCCGCTCCCCCTGCACCCCCCCTGGCTACGCTACTGGCTATAGGAATTGCTCAGAATAACACAGGAAATCTGACAATGTCTTTTGCACATGACACTAAGCAGCACTAACCACTGAACAAAGCTTGAAAAACTGCAGCAAGCCAGTATTTGCAAGGGATAGGCTGTGAACTATTAGATCTTTTTCATCTCTAACTTCTATGATTCAATGACCACGTGGGGCACAAGGCTGGTTCACACTCTCTGAAGCTTTGTCTTTTAGGTATATATTAAATGTTCCTTTAAAAAAAAAAAGCAAGAAAGCAAGCTCACTAAATGAAACAAGTAGGTAAAGACGTGCTGCATATGGTACTAGTAAAAATGTAATAGTAAGAGTTGCCTGCAGCCAAGCAGCCTTTGTATTACTTCTCTGGAGCTTAGAATATAGTCTAATGTAATTACCTGCTCTACGTTTTAACATTTTATGAGAAAAGTGTGTGTTTTAAAAAGTTATATTTCCATATAAAACATAAAACAGACAGGTCTGGAGTAGACAAAGGGCCTGATTCTGTTCCCATTGAAGTCAATGGCAAAACTTCCATTGACATAAATGAGAGTAAACCCATGAAATTAAAGCGAATTTATCAATGTTCTTTTTTAATTTGGTGACCAGAGAATCAGGTTTTACTAATAAGGTTTCTCTAATTCATGGTTTCTCTATGTTTTTCCCCTACCCACAACCCCCAGACAACTCACTTTTTTCTTTTGTGATCCCAAACCACCCTATATTTTCTTCTGCAACCCAATATGCCAGATTCTTGGATGTCTCTATCCCAGAATCTCTTGCACTGTTTCAGTCAAAAACATTAAAACATAAATACATTTAAAATTGTCAATTTTTAAAAGTGCATTTTGACATAGATTGCCAAAGGAGGAATTTACATTCATACATTCTTATAGAAAATGTCATGAACTGCACATTCCCTGGCACAATAGATTCAGTAACCCTAATTCTGAAGCTCTTTTCATTTGGAAAGGTATCTGTGCAAGCAAAAGGGGTGGAATGCTTTTCTTTCTTTCTTTCTTTCTTTGTGTAATAAATGGAAGTTTAGATTTTATAGAGACATTGGTGATCCCTAAAAAACAGTCTTCTGACCTGCGCTGGGGTTGTCATCCCAAAGGCTGAGAACAATGGCTCACACTGAATTGTTTGTTTCTCTTAGCATGGGCCATGCAAGGCAGGAACTTCTCCTACCAGCTGCCTCACCTCATTAGTGACATGTTCCGAGCACATTGCTCTTTCTGTATGATGATCGTATTTCTAGCATTTTTATTACATACATTTTCTTTGACCAGTTTGTAATTTCAAGGGTTTTTTTTAATATTTCACATTACACCTAGACTAAAGGTTTCCAGGTTTCACTTTAAAGTCTTGAAAGGTAGAAAACATACAAACACTCTCCCTCACCTCTCCTTTCTTTAATCTTGCCACACTGCTTGTCAGTGTCATGGCCAGGAGTGAAACAAAGCTGAAAGTGAGAAGCATGCCAAGCCTGGCTCTACATGAACACTTGCTGAAAAATACTCCCCCGAATCATGCCTTGTTATACTTCAACCAGTGTGTGAAAGAGACCTGATGTATCCATTTTGTGCCAGAAGAAATCTTATGCCAGTAACAATTCATCCTCTCATACTATTTCTATGTGAAATACATTTTCCACACGGTGTTCTGTCCTCTTGTTTATTTTCAGTTGTTTACAGTCTCTAATAAACACCTACCTTTACCATCCTGGAGTATGTCCCCCAGTTGTGCTAGGTTTTTCATGCCTAGTTCTTCTAGCCTGCTTTTTATCTGCTTAGTCACATGTCTTTAGAAGTAGATTAAAAACAGATCTTATCAAATTGACATAAAATGCAATAAAGCTGCACTAAATTGTTTATTCCTATCAAACTCTGTTTATTATCAAGGTTTGCTTATTGAGTCTCTGCGGGAGACTTACTTTTAAGCATGAAAGGGGGAATAAAATGTGGTCTGCTGCTCACAACAGGTGGCTGGAGGTTAAGACTTCTGGGTTCTATTCACACGTCTGACACTGAATCTGCGTGACCTTAACCAAGTCACTTACAGCCAGATGCGCCACCATTATTCACTTTAGGTAGCACCCACTCCATGAGCAATCCCATTGAAACCAACAGGACTAAAGCCCCAATTCAGCAAAGCATTTAAACACATATTTAAGTGCTTGGATGGATACAGATGGACTTCTGAATTGGGACCTAATTGCTGAATAAAATATTATTCAACATGTGAGAAGGGAAGATTCTAGGCTTTAATCTCTCCATGCATTAAATTTCCCATCTGTAAAATGGACATAATTAATACTTCATGAGGATTGCAAAATGTCTTGAGAGCCTAGAATGAAAGGTACTATTTATTGTAATTGTAAACTTTTATTTTTAAGGTCACGTGAATTCTGAAAATGGATGAGTATTCACGTAACACACTGACATACTGAAAGCATCTGGCTTGTCAATAGGACTATATTTCTTTCAACTTACAGCCTGCACTACTGCTTTCATCTTTGCAAGACCGAAAACTTCTAATACTACTTAATGGAAAGTGCATCACTTCTGAAAACATCAACAGCTTTTTGTTTACCCGGAAGTAGCAAATAAAACCTTCCCACAATAACAACCAAGATCATATCTGGGCAAATACTGCAAAAAAGTAAAGTATGAATAAAAAACATGAATTCATTTCAGAGATATTCACAACCCATTTTTTGGTTTCCCAGACCATTTGTACAAGTGATTGTTTGTTTGCTAGAATGTGTTCAGAAAGCAAAAGGCTCACAAATACATGTGCGAATACTTTTGCAAATTAATGCCGGAAGCATTTGCAGAGTCCAGGGGACGCTGTGTTGTTTCATAGTTAGAGTTCGGATCCAAGGCATATTTTAGGCTGGATAAAAGCCAGCTATGATTTTTTAAGCGTCTGTTCTGATAACGTTTATCAGTTTAAGCTTAAGTAGAACTGTGTGTATGTAAGAAATTGCAGAGTAATCATGTTTGTGGGGAAAACAAAAAGATCAAGTAATCATAAAGCTAAACTTGTTTTGAATGAGCACAAAACTTACCTGTTGACAGGTGGAGAAGTGATATGAAAATGAGAAACTAATCTATATGAATGAGAAAAGATAACAAAGTTATAAATAGATCAGCCTAAACTAAGGGAAGCTGAAGCAGTGTGTTGTTCACTTCTGGAGGCAACAATGTGGTGACCATCCTGATGAGCGTCTTACTTCTGAGTAACTGATCACTACTTGTTGAGCATTTTGCCTTAATAAAGATTTGTTAAACCAATCTGCTGAGCAGTGAATTTCAGTCCCAATAGTTAGTGCCCAGGGAGTGAGGACTACCATACACTGGGCTCTTCTAATCCAAGTTGACCCACTCCCCGCAGTGTGGGAACTGTATGACCTTGGCCAGACAGTTGACCTTATCCTACTCTGATCAAGTCAACTCCGCTGAGAAACTAGGTGAGACAAAAAGATATCAATGACAAGCGAACATTGCATCTGAGTTAAGCTTTTCAGGATAAAAAAATATTTGCTAAATTAAAGAACTTGTGCCCTTTAAATGCTCTGATGTGATGCAAGCAGTGCAACTTCTTAATGGGCCACATAACAGGGAAAACGATTTATTCATCCCAAACCTAGGGTCTTGCTTGCCAGCACTGCAGTTTTAGCATTTACTTACAGAACCCAGACAAGTTTCTGTAGCAATTTTGTATGCAGGATTAGGATAGGACCCTCATGAGAGACTTCTTACAGGTAGAGAACTCCTTAACTGCACACTGATTTAGTCAGTTCACTGCCAGCTTCCCACTGTTCACATCATATGGACTAGTTCTTGCTCATTTGTCCCCAACCCTCTTTGTTCTTTGGCTTTCTGGAGTGCTCCCTGGTTTCTCAGCAGTCCTGGTTATTCCCTCAGCTCTCTAAGACACTGCCCAAACCAGTCCACTCTTTTCTGTTCCCATGGCTCTTCAAGCATCCCCCAGCCTCCCAGACATTTCTTGCAGATGATCTTTAGTTCTACACTTTCATAAAGAAGTTCTTGTGTGAGAAAAAGACCGCTCGATATTACCAAGCAGAAAAACAGCTCCTGCACTATTACAGCTTAAGGGCTAGAGAGAAAGAGAATGAATATATAGAAAATGAGTATGTGGTTTAAACGTGAAAATCAAATTTTGTTCACATTTCCACCACAGTAAATATGGAGTAAGTCCCCTGAAAACAAATTCTGGGCTCATTTCTACCACTGAAGTTAATGGAGTTACTCCAGATTTACACTGACAGCAGGATTTGGCCCTCACCCTTTATGTATTATGAATAATTTTGTTCTAGTAATGAGCAGAGCTGTGTGAAAGTCCGAGGTTTAAGTTAATAGGGTTTTTTTTCTCAGTTTCGCTTTGAGTTCATTTGACCTAACTCTGAAATTCAAAGTGGAACCTTGCCTGAAACTATCACGCCACCCAAAAAATGTGAGGCATTTTACAGAATAAGGAAATGTCAGGTCCCTGCCCCAAAGAAATTACAGCTACATTTTAGGCACAAATGAGAGTAATAAACAAACAAAAGTAAGTGGGGGGTGGGGAGTGATAAGGTAAAACAAAACTAACATGATCACACACTTACCCTCTTTAAGCAGGTGCATAGCTTAATGATTGTATTGCTTTCATTTATTTTAACTCACTCCTTGTATAGTAAAGGGCAGGGTGCTTAAGTGAAGTGACCAGATTTCCGTTAAGTGCTCAGTGCCCATTGTTGTCAATTAGAACTGATGAACAATGAGCAATTTTGAAACACTGTAACTGCATTATGTGCTTAGGCTGTTTAGTGCTCAGCCTTTTTGAAAAGCTGATGATGCTAGGTGCTGTGGCAGAAGAAGAGTTTTATTGGCTTTCCTCCACAAACCACAAAATGGCCTAGCTTCATTCATAAATTGGCCCAGGCTTGAGAAGTTCAGAGAATCTGGTTTGTGTTTTGAATCTGTTACAAAATCTCCAACCAGGGGAGTGGAATGAGGTTTTGTTTGTTTGCACAGCTCTATTAATGACTGTTAATTGTTGAGCACCAATCATACTAGGCTTTGAAAAGAACAATGAGGAGATAAGCTCCCCGCCCCAGTCTCAAATAATTCACAATATAAAGGCTCAGTTCTGCCTCCCTTAATCATACTGAGTAATAACTTATTTAAATGGCCCAGTCACAGAGTAAGTATTTGTAAAGATTGGGGATATGCCCCTACTTGTTAAAAGTCCCGCACTTAAACATAGAAGAGATTCTATATTTTACAGATTTTATTTCTTTCCTGCTGTTACAGATTTTTTTTCTTTGAATTTCTGTAGCCTTAGTCCTGTAAAAAGGGAGGAACCAACGGCATAATTTTACTCACAATAATTTGTTTAAATGCTGAGCTCTGGTGGCATTAGGGAAGAGCTTTACTTTTACTTTTGCTGCCCAAAAGTTGAGAGCAATATTCCCTCTAATTTTTGACAGGCCGGGTGCGCAAAAAATTTCTTCTGTGCAAATTTTTGAAGCAGAGTTCAAATTTGTGCACCATGAGGCAAATGCGCCCAAGCGAGTAAAATGCTTATACAAGGAGATGTGTGGGTCCCAACCGTCCCGATGTGATCAACGTTCCACGTTCGAAATGTTGGCGGGGAGGGGTACGATTCATTGCTCTCCTTTCCCTTCCCCGCCCTTGCCAGCTAATAGAATCTGGCTGTGTTGATAGATGGCGGGCGAACAATGTCAAAAGTCGCCCGTAAATGATATTTTGGCCTGGCTCCAATGTAGTATTTCATTTTTTGTGCGTGCAGTGTTTCACCGTGTGCGCGGAGTTTAGGATCTGTGTGTGCACGCGCACAGCTTAGAGGGAACAGTGGTTGAGAGATGAAATATTATGCTGAAATGGTTACACAGCTTACTGAACAATTTGTTGTATTTATAGACATAAAACGATGTCAGATAATGATAAAATACAGATGAGAAGTGAATGTTTTTATCATCTGTTACAGTAAAGAAAACATGTCATAGGGGGATCAGTTAACCAAGATCTGGGTCTCTTGTCTCCTGGCTCAGGATATAAGTACCTGTACAGTAATGGAAGTTACTGGTATTCTGTGGCAGGTGAATCAGGCCCCTGGATGGTTTATTCCTGAATCAAATATTGCACTTCCAGTAGCTGGAGGTTAACAACATTCAGACATATGCAATCAAAAGAGTCCAAGGGTCAGATTCCTTTGCCAGACTCCTTTGATTACATGTTTATGGAAAATTAATTTTTTTCAAAAACATGTACAATAAGTGTGTCATCTACTGTTAGGGATTTTACATATTTAAAATGTGAATTTAAAAGTTACATCTGGTGTTTTAATTAATACTTGTTTGATGTCTTTATCAGTTGCCATCAGTGGTGCTGGAATAATTTTTATAGTAGGGGTTCTGAGAGCCATTGAACCAAACTGTAAACCCTGTATATAATGGAAACCACTTCAAGCTAGGGGGTGTGGCAGCACCCCTAGTTCCTGCACCTGTGATTGCCACAGAGTTTTATAGCAGCACTGGATGTACCACAAAAGCTAAGATTGTTAATACTGCACTATAAAGCCTCTGTGTGCGCATGGGGGGGTGGAGCGTGGATGGTCTCAAGTCTGTGTAAATGACCCCACCGGAGGGCAGCGCTGTGAGTGCTGTGCTACACCAGTCCCCTCGCCGTCTGGTACCACTCTGGATGCACCACACACTCTGAGGCAAGCAGTGTAGGTGCTTCAAGCACTAGGCCTTGCAGGCTGTAGCCCTTGGTGGGCTCCCGTAAACACTCACTGCAGTGGAATAACAAGGATTGCTTTACTAGCCCTGCCAGAAAGAACCATTGCAGATACCCAAGGCAAGATGACTTGAAATGATGAACCAACAGTTCCTACTCAGCCCGTAGGGCCAGTTCAGGACAGGAGTATGAAGACAGAGCTCCTCAGGCCTAGTGCCAGTGATACGCACTCCAAGCCACCCCTCTCCCACTGGCAATCATGCACTGCCCTGCAGATCCCCAGCCAGAGTCAAGTTCCTGTGTCCGGCACCTGTAGTCTCATTCAGCCCCCCGCCCCCCGTTTGCAGGCTACTCCTGACAGTCCATCAGCCATGGCTGTCAGTGGCTCGCTTGCAAGCAACAGGCTGCTTCCCATCTCTCAGCTCTCCAGCCCACGCTCCTAAACTGCTCAACCTTTTTTCCCTCCAGTCAACTCCCAGGCTGTTATCTCTGGCCTGTTGCTCCTGCTCACCAGCAGCCTACCCTGCATGTCCCGTTATGTGCTTCAGGAGGTGAGGGCAGCCCTGCCGCCAGCTTCTCTTGCTTTCCTCAAACAGGTCCTGTGGGAAGCTGCTCCCTGCCCACCCCTAACCCTGGCCCTCTAGGACTCATCATCGGGCCCCTGCCTCACAAACCTCCCCAGCTGCCCCTGACACACCACATGAGCTGGCTGCATGACATCCAGTAGGTCTGCCTCTGACCCACGCCCAGACAACATCTGTACGTGCTCGTTCTGCATACCAGCCATTTCCTCACCCTTGTGTCCTGTCCTGACACCAAGTGGTGGGACCTGCTGCCACCTGAGGGCAAGGATCCCCAGTAGGCCAGCCTGTATTCCTCTCTGGCTCCACAGCCCACAGGGGATATTAGTTGGCAACTCCTCCATGCAGCTGTGAGCACAGGTGTGTACCTGGCACTGTTCATGAACTCCCCCGACACCTGTCCCTTTTGCAGCCAGGATACCCTGGCGCACATCTACATGGGGTGTGTCAAGTTTCATCCACCCTTCCAGCTCCTCCAGAACCTCTCACTGAGTCTGTCTGTGCTTTTCCCCACACCGCCTGATCCTAGCATACCCCAGTCATGGCCCCACAAAATCCAGGGACCTCCTCGTCAACCTCCTCCTGGCTCCGGCCATTAGGGGGCCAGCCATCATACCAGGAGGAGGAAGTTGGATGGGGGGGCGTGGGGTGTTCTGTGTCTATGGGGTCTATTCCCATTTCCTGGTTCAGTCACATCTCCGGGCAGCGTTCCTCTGGGCGTTATCCACTGACTCCTTAGATGGCTTTGAAGAACAGTGGGCGCTGTCTGGGGTTCTCTGCTTGGTACCCCCCTCTGGCTCCCTCATTTTTAACCCCTGACCTCACTCCAGCCCCTGTTTTGTCATGTGTTGTCCCAAGAACTTAATTGTAATCTGGGCTTTGTGGTTCCTCCTCCCTAGCTGAGGGGGCAGGGCCTTTAGTTATGGGGGGCCTAGATGACTTTTCCCAGTACTACAGATAGTACCAGCAGCCTCGAGCTCCCTCCTGATGGGGTCCCCTCTCACCTCTGGCAGTACTTCCCTTTCTTATGCTGGAGACAGATTACAGAGCTCTCTGATGGCTGGGTTTTGCACTGGATCGGGGGAGTGGGGGGTGTAACACAGTACCCAGTAAAAAATGACCAGGATCATTTACACCTGGTTCAAATCCTCAGCTAACATGAGATACTTCTTTTCCATAAAATTGGTTTGGCTCCTTTAATTTTGGTCCATTGGCTTCCCCTCCCCCTACATTTATAAAGTGCTGGTCTTGTGCTGCTGCACTACAGAATTATACAATTGACCCGCAGAGGATCATTGACAGATCAAAGCAACCACTTCCTCTCCCCACTGTCAACATGAATCTGCAAAAAGGAATGTTGACAGCAGCGTGTCATGACACCCAAACAAAAACAAATAGAGCAAAAGTAACGGTCATAAGAAACATGGATTTGTTTCAGCAAACTACTTAAGCACATGCTTAACTTTGAGCATGTCAGTAGTCCCATTGACTTTAATGCGACCACTTACACGCTCAGAGTTAAGCATGTGTGTAAGCTTTTCACTGGATCAGGGCTTCTCTTGAAGCTGTTAGTTATCATACAATCTGCACAAAGTTGCAATAGCTATTGATGAAGGAGCCAACTTTTCATTGTCTGGTGGGTACTCAGGTGCAATATACACAAGAAGGCCGGGTGCCACAAGGATGGCACAGTATTGTCACCTCTCGCAAAGCACATGATTTTACCCCCTACTGCAGGAGCTCTCTTGATGACAGATAGAGCACCTGCACTCACATGATTTGGAAGAAGGTAGCTGCATGCTCCTCTCACCCACTTCTAGCAACCAGCTGATTCCTCTCTGCCTGTTTACAGAAGCCACTTGCTGTCCTCCTCCTCCCTGCTTCTATTACTCCTATTATTATAGGCTCCTATTACCCCCCAACCCCTGTCCCGATTTTTCACATTTGCTGTCTGGTCACCCTACAGTGGGTAGCTGCTTCCTGCCTCCTTCCCTGTCCCAGCTCACCCTACTCATGGCTCCCTTGAGCTCCTTCTCCCCCTAGTCCTCTCGCTGCACTCTAGCCCCAGCTGGTACTGGCTACATGGTCTCTTCCCTCCAGACCCCTAGCACTCCTGCTTCTCTCCTCTCCCTTCCATCTCGCTGACCCAGCCCAGGAAGGTGGCTGCAACCTGGCCCCTAAATTCCATCCCCTCTCTCTCACAGCTCTAAGACCTCCCTGCTTGCAACTTCCAGCCCTGACAGATACCTGCTACCTTCCCCTCCCTACAGCCCAAGCCACACCGACTCCTGATTTTCAGTTTCTGCTCTCCAGAGCTCCCCGCCCTCACCGCTCCCCACCAGCTCTGACAGGTCCCTACTACCCAGATCCTTCCCTTCCCACTAGGTTCCAGGAAGGTACTTGCTGCCCTGAGCCCTCCCCACCTCCTACGGCCTCTAACCCCTCAGAGCATCTGCCCCACCCCATTCCCACCAGCTCCCTGCTGCCCCACCCCCCAAACTGCTCCAACCATCCACTGGAGCCTTCTTGGAGGGGGCCTGTTGGTACTGACATGCTCCCCTCCTCTCTGTACGCTTCTGGGAGTGACTAGCTGGCCTATGCCCATCTTTCTGTGGGGAGACACTTGCAGGGCTGTAACCAGGGTGGGGCAAGCAGCACGGGGGGGGGAGGGGCGGTTGATTGTACCAGCCTCACATGGCAGGGTGCCGGTGCTTGGTGGGGCCAGGCAGCCCCACATGGCAGTGCTTGGGGAGGGAGCACTACCTCCACCCCATAGCTCACCTCAATGGGCCACCCAGCCTGTCTGGCTTGGGGGAGGTACAACCAAAAAATCCAGGGGGGACGTGCACCCCTACCCCACATATGGCCTCTAGTAGGGGGTGCAAATATGCTTGCTCGCCCCAGGCAACCACAATGCCTAGTTATGGCTCTGCATCAAGGGGAACCACTGACCCCCCAATCCGATATACTGTAGAACCTCAGAGTTACAAACACCAGAGTTACAAACTGACTGGTCAACCGCACACCTCATTTGGAACCAGAAGTTCACAGTCAGGCAGCACAGACAAAAAACCAAAACGCAAATAGTGTACAGCACAGTACTGTGTTAAACAAACGACTAAAAAATGAAGGAACGTTCCACACTGTAGAGCCCCACTATGCAGTAATGAGTCACGTGTGGCTCCACAGTGTGGAGGGACCCTTCCCCACTTGCTGGGCCAGCACAACCATCCCCAACTCTGACCCAGCTGAGCTCTCGACCGCAGCCTGCTACAGGCAGAGCCAGGAAAGCCCAATCTTAGCAGGGTGGGGATTCCCTCCAGGGATAACCCATATATGCTCTCGGGGAATCCCCTGGCACTGACTTTCCTAGCTGACTGACCAAGGGCTTCTTGCAGGAAACCAGCAGGCCCAGGGAAGAAGCAGAGCCCACAGAAGGTAGAGGGACACTAATTGTTTTTTTGGAGGGAAAGGGGTACCAATAGCCATTGACTTTTGGGAGGAGTGAAGTTTTGTGCAGCTCCATGTGTGACGTGTTTCTCATCTCTAAGGGCTTGTGTACACAGGAAGTTCCTGGGGAAGGTAAACCAAAATAGCTCGGCTGTGAATTTAAAGTACAATAGCTATTCTGCTCTAGCTCCCTATTTGGATGCTCTTATTCCTCACTAAGGGTACATTCACACTACCCCCCCGATTCGGCGGGTAGCGATCGATGTTCTGGGATCGATTTATCGCGTCTCATGTAGACGCGATAAATCGATCCCAGAAGCACTCCCCGTCGACTCCGGAACTCCAGCTCGGCACGAGGAGTAAGCGGAGTCGACGGGGGAGCCTGCCTGCGCCGCGTGGACCCGCGGTAAGTAGTTTGTAATTCGATCTAAGATACTTCGACTTCAGCTATGCAGCGCTATTCACGTAGCTGAAGTTGCGTATCTTAGATCGATCCCGCCCCCTAGTGTGGACCAGCCCTAAGAGTGCCCATGTGCGGTTAAGTATAATCCACTGCCAAAATGGATTAACCTAATCTACACAAGGGCATGGGCGGTGGCTATCATAGGCTGGGGCAAACTGTGCCTTCCCAAGCAGCCAGGCATGGCCCCCCTGCCTACACTCCACCCCCAGACCCACTCCTGCTTCCCACTCTGGCCCCCTCTTCCCAGTTCCCCTGTGCAGTGGCTCCGGCTCGGGCTGGCACTGGGGCCATGCGTAAGGCATCCACCCGCCTGCCTGGTGCTCTTGGGCTGGGGCCACGCCCCCTCCCTCCTAGCACTCTAGGGCTGGTGGCACTGGGGCCATGCCACCCATCCTCCCGGCATTTCAGGGCTGGGACCGCTCTGGGGCTGGGGGCACTAGCCTGGGGTGGGGGCCGGTGGCTGCAGTGGGGCTTGGCCAGAAGGGGCAGTGCTAGTTAGTGCAAAATAAGTGTCCTCATGGAGAGCTAGTATGGAATAGCTATTCTGCGTTAGCTCTTCCAGACTTTATCCCCATGTAGCCAAACCCTAATTGTCACACATGCGCACTGGGATGGGCAGGGCGAGCAGACTAAAAACCACAATATAATATTTTTGTAAACAAAATTCTCATGATTTTGAGGGGATCTCATTAATGATTATTGATCTTTTGAGGTTGGCAATATTGGTGGCAGGAAGGAGGAAATATGGCTTTCCCCTTATAAGCTAATATGCCTCTTACTGTATGGTGAGATGGTGTAAATCAGGTATAACTCCGTTGAAATCCCTGGAGGTGACACCGTGTGATATTCAGTGATCACTTGGTTCATTGCTTAAGGAGCTTGCAAGATAGCTGGTTTATTCTGTGTAGGGTTTCAACCAGCTGTGCATAACACCACCATGAGCTTCAGGGCACCCTGCCCAAACTCTGGCTGGGAAACTTAGCCCTGAAAGGCACAATCCCCACTACCACACACTCCTTAAAACTAGTGTGACAGGAGAATGAGGTCTCTACATTTTAAATGCCTGATGGCAGTGACTGTTTTAATATTTGCCACGGTTACAGGCTACTTGCATTTCTGTCCCCTTTCTGATCTCTCTGAGTGCACGTGCTCAGGGGTTAGCTGTTCTCTGTCTTGGGCTGGGTTTTTTCTATCCTCCCACTCTCAAACCAGGATCTGGGTACAACACCCCCTCTATACCAACCACGTGGTACTGTGCAGAGCCAACTTGACACCCACATTTCTTCCCTTCAGGAACCTGTGACCAGAGCTATATCGTGATGAACAGCCTTCTAACAACAAGTACGTTTCTTAGTAAAGAGAACAGAGCATTAGAGAAAATGATTTAAAAAAGAAACAGCCTACATGCATGTTTAGACTAATCTAATCTTACATTTTACCATGTGCTAAGTTAGAGTTGGAGATGAGAAAGTGCTGCTAGATCCCTGGGTCCATCTCCCTTCCTATGCAGGATATACAGCACCATAGAGAGGCTGATATCAAACTACTGAAAAAGAAAGTAGAAAGGGATTTAGTGGCTTGGGAGTTTTGTTGCCTGGTTTCTATTCCTGGCTCTGCAATTAACTTTTTGACAAGTCACTTAACTTCTCTGTGCCTCTCTATTTGTGTATAGAGCCTAGGCAATGGGGCTCTAGGAACGCTCTGGCTGTCCCAGGACAAGCTTATAGGTTATATCAGCAGGGTGGGCAGAGAAGAGGAGAAAATAAAATAAGAATTTCAGCTAAGCCTTATTTTGATTGCAAATATTCAACTGTAAAGTCAAAGACGAGAATATAATAAGCATCCTTATCTAGCCCCTCCATATAGCAGCAAAAGCTAGCTATCAAACCATTGAAATCTACAGTTGTCTCCATTCTAGTAAATGCTAATTTTACCGACTTGCAGGAGTTGGTATTTAAGTCAGATCTGCTGAGGAGAATGACTCTATAGTTACAGTTAACTCAGTTGAATGTTTTCTTTTAAATCTAATAAGATTATGACAATTGGGTCATCTCTAGTGAAACTGATTAAATAAATGATTTTTTAAGGTCAGTTCAAGTAGTCAGATGACTAGTGCACTGGAGAGATGAGAAATTTCTGGGGCTTTTGCGTTTACCTCAACCGTTTGCTTCTTGTCCTTTTGTATTCCCGTTTTCTATGAGATAATATATGACTCATTCCAACACTGACTAATAAGGACATCTGGATACTCCAGAGTGAGTACATCTTTTTTTAAATGGTGACAAGCAGTTTGGACATTAATAATACACACTTTTAATAAAGGTTTCTAAATATAATATGTGAGTTACTAGTCAAATATTAATTATTTAAATGTATTTGAGGTTGATCAACAATGTAAGTTACTATACCAAATGCAGATGTGTTACAGCACATTAAATATGATTGTAGTAAGGAATTGTTTTTGTAGAGAAAATACAAGAAAGATAGAAACAGAACTAGATGTGAAGGGGTAGGTCTGTATGTCAAGAGTATTTGCAATGTCAGCAAGCTAAATTCTGATATTGGAGAGTCTGGTGGTGAAATTCTTTGAATAAAATATGAGTGAAAAATAAAGCGGAAACAACCATCTGATTTAATATTTCTTAGGCATACATCACTATAGTAGCCAAGCAACCATGGACATCTTCTACAGAATATGAACGTTGGCAGACAGAATATGAATGTTGGCAGACAACAAAAATCCTGAACTAATTTCCATGGTGCTCTAAACCACAGGACATGGATCTAATGGGAGTTTAACTGACAGTGATATCTATTGAATAACAAACACATAGAAAAAACATCTCTTCAAAAATGTTTCTAAATCACTCAGTAAGACCTGCTCCAACACTTATGATTCTATGACATTAAAACATATAATCAACATTTGTGAAGCAAGTAAATGTGATCAAATATAATCCTCAGAAGCCCCATCATTCTATGCCTCAGGATGATGCTCCCCTATCTCACATGCGTTTTGGAGGCTAACTCTGCTCAGTACTGTGATGTTGCACTCCATATGCTTATGAATGTGATGTAACTGGTATATACTTTATGTAAAAGGTCTCTTGTAAGGTATCGTTACAAAGTTTATAATCTACTGAGTGTGTTCATCCTATTTGTATGCATGCATCATTCTTGTACCTGAAATAAGCTAGAAATATGCAGTATAACTCTGAGGTCCTATTGTAATTATGCAAAGTGTGGGGCATTAATGGTGGTTTAGAATCTTGATGGCTCCCATTGACTAGGACAATTGGTTGTACATGGTTTATTTACCTGAAAGCCTTCCTGTGTACGTGTGGGCCAGCCCATGGGTAATGAAGAATGAGGTCTCACAGGACATGTGATCATGTCACATGACACTGGAATCCATCTTAAATCTGGTACTTTTCCATTTAGAAGGAGGGGCGGGGACCCAGGGAGACAAAAGATTCCCCCTTGTGCCAAAGCTATAAAAGGGGGTGGAACAGAACAAAGGGGGCTGCCAGTCAGGAGAAAGCCCCTGCTTTCCACCTAAGATGTCTGCTGGAACTAATAAGGACTGTACCAGGGGAAAGGATTGGACCCAGACTAGGAAGGAGTCTAGTCTGTGAAAGAAGCTTACTGGAACATCTCTGAGGGTGAGATTTGACCTGTAATCAGTTTCTTAATGTATTAGGCTTAGACGTGTTTTTGCTTTATTTTGCTGGGTGACCTACTTCGTTCTGTCTGTTATTACTTGAAACCACTTAAATCCTACTTTTTATACTTAATAAAATCACTTTTGTTTATTAGTAAACCCAGAGTAAGTGATTAATACTCTGCATATCTCTCTATCAGTGTTATAGAGGGCAGACAATTTATCCTGTATAAGTTTTATACAGAGTAAAACAGATTGTTTGGGGGTTTGGATACCATTGGGGGCTGGAGTGAAGTAACCCACTGAGCAGTTTTTAGTTAAAAGTCTGTAGCTTTGGGGGACCAGACCTGGGTCAGTGTTGCAGCAGGCTAGCATGTTGGCTCAACAAAGCAGGGTTCTGGAGTCCCAAACTGGCAGGGAAAATGGGCTCAGAGGTAATCTCAGCACGACAGGTGACAGTCCCAAGGGGGTCTCTGCGACCGAACCCGTCACAGATACGATGCTGATGAATGCCATATAAGTACTTAGGCAGGTCGATGTAAGTATTCTTTACCCATGTGAGTAGTGTCATTGAAGTGATTTGCAATTCTCACATAATAAGGAGTACTCATGTAAGTATAGGCCAGAACAAGGTCAGTGTCAGTATTCTGAACTGAGTTTTTTAGAGTGACAAGGTTGGTGGGGCTGGGGGGGCGGGGGAATATATTTTATTGGACCAACTTCTGTTTCTATGCTTGAAAGCTTGCCTCTTTCACCAACATAATTTGGTCCAATAACAGATATTACCTCCCTCACCTTGTAACTCTAATCAACTTGGACTAAGGTGAGCATATTTCCCAAAGGGAAAATGGGACACCCCCAGCTGCTTGCCTGAGTACCCCCTCTCTCCCATGAGGCTGTTGCCAGTCCCTGGAACCCTGCCGGCCCCCCGCATGCTGGAACGCTGCCTCCCCACTAATTCCTGTCTCTCCCCCTACACCCCCATGAGGCTGGCATCTCCACTTGCCCCCACTCCTGCACGTTCCTCCACACCGCACCCCACTTTTTTGACAAAAGTGGGCATTTGTCCTGTTTGCTCTTGCCAACTGATCAAGTCAGAAAGACCAAAGGGGACAAATGGCCACTTCTGATAAAAAAAAGTTGGGACGGCCAGGACAGGGCTTAAGAAAAAAGGGACTGTCCTGGCCAAACCGGGACGTATGGTCACCCTACCTGGGACGGACACAACACGGAGTATTTTAAACATTGAACTTGACTCTGCAACTGCTCCGTGCCCATAGCTCCCACTAAAGTCAATGGATGTTCAGCTTGCATAGCCACAGTAGCGTCAGGCTTGCAGCTTTTCATCGTTGCTGAATGGGATGTGGGTTCCTTGTTTTATTGTATTGTGTGGTTTTGATTTCTGAGTGCAGCTCCACTTCTCTGAACATAGGCTCATGCAACCAAAAAAGGCTTAATTTTGCATTCTTCTTTAGCACCATCTCTCTCAACTGTCACATGCTCGGAAAATGCCGATGCAGGGGCTCTTACAATTTTCTTCTATAGCTTTGATGGGGCGTTCAGAAATGTCTTTGCTTGAGAATATGAGAGTTCCCTTTCGGTGCAGTCCTGTTTATTGACAACGAATGTACAAAGTCCAGCTTCCTTGAACACAGGAGGAACCAGAACAATGAGAGAGAGTTTCTTTGCTTACAGCCCGAAGCCTCTTTAGCCCAAACCAGATTCAGAAGCCCCCTCACCAGGCTTCTCTCACGTCACACACCACGCATGTCCGCATTGCATCTGTATCTATCTCAGTCTGTCTTGCTTCTGTCTACACTTTCAGTCACATTATTTCTGTCACTTCTTTAGAGTCAGCCTCAGTAAAAGGTCTGGTTTAGCCCACCCCATAACAACAAGGTTTAACCCAACCCACAACAATAATAATATGGGGCTAAGCTTTGGCCACCCTATATGAGTGCACTAGAAGTGACTACAGGCTCAAGAAACTACTTTCCCCCAGGGAACCTAGGCAGAAACAGCCATAATTTGGCTGCTAAAACTCTAGGAGTATTAGGCAGGAGACCAAAAAAACACTCCAAGCCCCAGAACATATGAGTAGGGGAGTAAAGACATGTCTTAACATAATATTTAGCCAAATTACCATAACATCCCTGGATATTTAAGATAGTTAAAATCCCACTGAAGCCATCTTTATGAATGAGCCCTAAAAGGCATAGTTTGTTATAATGTTTGCTAAGACAGTACAATACAGTAATTTAAAGCATCACTTTTTAATGGTTTATATTCAGTAAATCATATCCCAGTCCTTGGCCTTGTGTATACAAGAAAGTTGCACCAGTTTAACTAAACTGATTTTAGGTACAAGCTTCCTATGTAGGTGCTCTGAAATCATTTAACCCTTACTTAGGCTGTTTTACCTTGTGTTGGTAAAATATGGAATTAAAGTACATTGATTATAAGCCAGGGTCAAACCAGTTGCATTGGTTTAACTAGATTAAGTTGAAATGGATTTACTTAAATTGATGCAATGTGTTTCATGTAGACAAGACCCTGGTGTTAGCTACCAGAAGACAGAGAAGATGGCTATAGTAAATAAACATTTACCGGGGGAGTAATAATGATGACCTTGAGGAACCAGTTGATGTTTAAAAGCCTGAAATTTACAGATATAGGTAATTCATTCAAAGGTCAGAGTAAGTGCAGTTAGGTCAGTGCAGGAAGGGGGTTGATAAGCCAGGAGTGTATATGTCTGTGTGCTCCATGTGCTGGAAATAGCAGCTGGTGGGGAGCGGGAGGGTTGTTGATTGCAATGGAACAAGGACCTAGACTCCAGCAACAACTTGGAGGAGAGGAGAGATATTATGTGGAACAAAAGTGGAAGGAGAGTGAGATGAGGTGGCAGCTAGGAATCAGAGACGAAGGGGTGGATGGGATGGGAAGTGAAATTCAAGTGGGAAGGTGGGGAGAGTTGGATGGGGATCAGGCAACCTGGAGAAGGGGTCAAGTGTGATTTCTGTTTGGTAGTGGGGAAAGAGGAGGATTCAGATGGCGCTGTAAAGCATGGGAGGTTGTGGGGAGGGTTCGGTGGCGCGTGATGCTAGGGTAAAATGAGCATCAGGGATAGGAGGGAGCTGGGGGAAGGTGCAGACGACTGGGACCTAAAGCAAGAGGTAGGAGGAAATACAGAACAAAGGTTCTGCCAGAAAAAAAAAAAAAGGACAGGATTAGCTCAGAGAGGAATGGGGGATGTGGAAGAACAAGGGACCATGAAGAAGAGACAACTACTAATCAGGGCATCTGTTAAAAAGGCTTTGGTACCATCAGGAATGCTAAACATTTTGACCTCAGTCACTCACTGCAGTAGTGAACAGGAATAAGGAGCGATAAGAATGTAACTTTTCCTCAACACAAAGGAATATCAAGCTACTTAGGGTTTATTGGAAAAAATATTAAACAAAATAAAACCAATATTCCCAGAAAAGTCAGACTGCAGAGCTGGCAATTAGTTTCTTTGCAGTCCTGAAGTAATTTTTTTGTATGAACTGCAAAGCAAAAGATTTCTGAGCTGTAGTCTCTTAGCCATTTAGCACAGAAAAATATTTTAATTCCAGTTTTTCCTTGCAAAATCCTTTTGGTACCTAGAGAACTTTGTGTCTAACTGGATTTTCGGTTTGCTTCAGTTTACTTTTAAAATGGTGGATTCTGTTTCATTTCCAACATACACTTAGTGCTTGTCTAGAGTAGGGAAATTTGTCCCCATGTAGATATAGCAGTGTAAATCCCTATTGTAGATCCACTGTTCCTGGACAAAATGGGGCTTGCTCCAAGTAAGTCGTGTTTGTGCATACCCCATTTTACTTTGGTGAGCATTATAGGTGGCACTAATAACACCACCTATTGTTAAGGTTGCACAACACTTTCCATTAGAAGAACCTGTTTTCAGTTGTGTCTAACTTTGCCAAACTTTGACTACATGGGCTGAAATGTTCTGTGCTGGGTGTATGACTGAGGGTGAATATTTTTGAAAAGTTTCACTAAAGTGATTTAGCCATTTCTGAGACCAAGATTAGGGGGAAATACAATGTTTTATCCAGGTTAAAAAAATCTGTACAACCATTTTTTTGGAGAAAATATTTCACCTCCATGCTTTGACGCAAGGACTTGACATTTGGCAAGCGTATCCCCTGGTGTGAGGGATCTGTTTTTTGCGGCCCAAACATGGCCAAGTAATAAGTCTCACAAAAATTGCTTGGTACAGTTTGTTAAAGTTTGGCAGCTTAACTTCCCAAAGATTCCACCTGTAAAGTCAAGCTCCATCCCAGAGCTTCAGAGGTTGAGCAGGACTTTCAGCATGATTGCAGGGGCAGGAGGGGGCAGTTGTGGTTTGAGGCCAGGCACAGGAATTGAGAGCAAGGACAATGTCTCTCTTGTGCTTCTCCTGCTGCTGCTCAGGAGGCATGGAGGCAATGGAGAAACAGCCTGGTTGAAATGCAGACACATGAGAAATGAGGGTGGGGCAGAAATGATGTGAGGAATGGGGAAAGGGGTTTGCAGGAACCAGTGGGAGGGTAGCAGCCAGCAAGCGGGGGTCAGATGGGTGAAAGAGCCAGTGGAGGGAGGGGGTTGGACAAGCGTAGCAGGAAGGGGAGGGGGCAGGAGCCAGGGGATGGGAATTTGGATAGGAGAAGAGAAGAGGAGAGGGAGTCTGGCGCTGGGAAATGGGTGGTTGGAGAGGAAATGAGCAGGGAAGGGAATAGTAGGTGGACTAGGGACATATAAAAGCAAAGTAGGGACAGAAGCATAGGGAGAGGGGTCAGGAGCTGGGATGGGTCAGATAGATAGGAGGAGAATAGGACAGATAGGAGCCACAGGGGCAGAACGGTCTATAACCACTGGAGCACATTCCCCAAATTTGAGTGAGTGGTGTAGCAACCTGGTGCATAGTGTCGCAACATCACTCTTCAGGTTTGGCTTGGCTGCCCCTCTGTCATGGAGAGCAGTGCCCTGAACAGCTGAAAGATGAGCAGCCAGTCCTGTCAGATTCCCACCAAGGCCAGTCCAGCTGCAGTGAGTCTACTGTGTGACTGGTTATGGTTATTCATGAGAAGCGAGGGGCCCAGACAGGTATGTTTGCCCATGATGGGTTAATCCGGCCCTGCTGAGCACTCACAATTGCAACTGAAACCGACTGGAGTTATGCATATAAAGTGCTATAAAAATGCTAAGTACTCTGGAATATCCTACTCTAGGGGGTCTCAAACTGAGCAATCAAAATTAGTGAACACATTTGAAGTGTTGATCTTCATCTTTCTGTGCCTCTGTTCCTCAGATGTAAAATAGGAATAATCCCACCTAATCTCACAGGGATGACCTTAGTACTGGCATTTTGAATTCTTGCCTTTGCATCCTGGGATTGCTTTTAAAGTAGTTTTTTTGGATGTAATATATACAGATGGGGCACACAGCACTGGTGCAAAAAAAATAAACCCCCTAGTATAGACAGGGCCTCAATCCTCCACCGTTGATAAGAATTTAACTGTCTTTGTAAAGTGGGTTCAACTATTTTTTAAACCACAGGAATCAGATAATGAGAAACTTTCATCTTATTTCTATAGAATCAAAACTGAGTGTCTAAGTGTTATTGCTGTGCAGGAATGACTAACTTAAATGCTCACAGGAAGACGTTATTTCATAACATGAATTTCTTTGGTATTTCTACAACTGGGGTGCCCAAATTTTACTTAACTAAGGACTGCCACTAATTTGCATAACATAGAGCCAACTGCAGCCACCTTTATCTCATACAGAGGCAAGGGGATCGCAAGTTCCAGTATGCAATATGGCCTATCTGCTAATGCTCAGGTAGAGCACAGACCAGTATTCTCTGCAGCCCACACAGCTGTATTAAAGGTGAGAGAGGCCAAGGGCCACATTGTAAAACGGTTTGAGTTGCACTGCGGCAGCCTTTAGTTTTCAAGAGACAAGGTGGGTGAAGTAATATCTTTTATTGGACCAACTTCTGTTGGTGAGAGACTTGCCTTCAGGCTTGCACAGAGCTCTTCCTCAGGTCTGGGAAACACACTCAATTTTCAAGATCTTGTGCAGGAACATTTTGGAATTTAAATAAAATCAGCTACATCACTACCTTGCAGCATTGCCAGCTCTAGCAATGTCTTCGTGATTGTCTGGCTATGCCGAAAGAATGACAGGAGACATTAGATATGGGTTTAATCAGGCTCCACCTTTATAATTAGACAGATGTCTGGGACTAACCCGGCGGATAAAATGTGTATAGTGCAGGTGCAAAATTTATGTCCCTCCAGCAGATTCACTGCCGGGACCTTACCAATTCCAGCCAATTTGTGGGGTGGGGCTTCCACAGCTCCCCCGCATTTATCCAGATCCCTCCAGCAATTCCCTTGCCGGGACCTTACCACTTCCAGCCAATTCCAGGGTGGGAGCTTTCATCCAGGTCCCACCAGCAATTTTCTTGCCAGGACCTTACCAACCCCCCGACCCTTGTAGGAGGTGTTAAGGTGGACTATAATGATGGGGAGGTTGGCTCCCTGCTGTACCAATCATAGGAGTCCCCAGCTTCCCCCGGCTTGCTCAATTACCAAGCACCTCTCCTTAATTCCTTTTCCAAGCCATTTTTCCATTCTTTTGTGCCTTAATTTATGGAGTACCCGCACTGAACATCCGCCACAAGGAGGCACCAGCCATTAGCTTGGCTGTCTCCACCCCACACCCAGCCAGGTTCCCATACATCTCTAAATGGCCTTTTGCCTAGCAGCCCTACTGGGGATAAAGGACCCATTGTCCCATGCGTGATCGTTAAGGGGCACTAGCAGCTGCATTGTCCTTGACCCGGTATTGCAACAACTAACCGCCCTCCACGGAGGGCTGCAGAGGCGACCCATTCTCTGGATCCTCAAATTCACAAGACTTCTTAAAAGAGAACAAAATAAACAACTTGTAAACTGGAGCTGAAAATCTCCATTCCACCGACCACATTACATCCCGAGGTTCCAGAGAGCCCACGGCATGTGCTTGGGTTCACTGCTAGCCCCTGTTGCAAGCTCACAAAATCTGTCAAACTGGAAATGAGACAAGGCATCTGCCATGCCATTATCCATGCCCGGCACGTGTTTGGAAGAAAAACAGATGATGAAGGCTAAGCATTGTAGAGCAAACGCCCTTACCAACTTCATAACCCTGTGCGATCTGGATGTTTGGCGATTGATAACCTGTACCACTGCCATGTTGTCGCACCAGAAGCACACCCTTATATTAGCCAGCTCCAATCCCCAAATCACCACCACAACTAAAATGGGGAAAAATTCCAAGGAGGTCATGTCGCGCACAACCCCATTTTGTGTCCAGGTGGCGGGCCATTTTGTACACACCATTTGCCTTGATAAAACACCCCCTGCTGTATCTGAATGGATTTTTAACCCCCTTTGTAATAACCCTTGCCACCTCTACAATGATACCCCATTAAATTGACTCAGAAAACTTTTCCACACCCTCACGTGTTCCTTCATATGTCTAGTGACTGGTATGTAATCGTGTGGCCTGGCCATTCTGGCCGTTACCCCTGCCCGACGGGCACAAAATGGGGCAACAACCCTGCAAGCAAAGTTCAGGTGCCCTAGGCGAACAAAAATAAATTATCCAAATAATGCACTACTTGGTTTAGTCCCGCTGACCGCCCCACTGCCCAGTGCAACATTGTACTGAATTTCTGAAAAGCTGCACACGATACTGAACAGCCCATGGGCATAGCCTTGTCGAAATATAATTGCTGGCAGTAGTCGTCTCGCAAACATGCCTGTATCTACAAGGGTTGCAAAAACAACCACCATCAGTAAATGTCCAGCAAATATGATTACATGCCTGGGGCCCATCCCGAGCTTGTTGCGGTGTGAACAAACCCCTGGCACCCTGATGTCATGCACTGCAACCACAGTGTGTCATGCCACCTTATCCCAGTTTGTGTTGCTGCCCTTAATTAAAACTGCTAATTATAATTAAACCAGGACATGCCCCCAAACGTATTGCGTGGCCGCCTAATTATAGCCGTATACTTAACCAAGGCAGGGCTCTTCTGTGGGCAGGCCTGTACTATAATACCACATAGATGAGGAAGGCAGCCTCCCAATTTTCTCACGTTCTAGGCACCCTTGGCCTCTTGGGCAGTTCGCTGTTTTGCTTGCCTTGCCCATGTTTACTGTCTGTCAACACCTCCCTGTGCACTAGGGATAATATATCCACTATTCGCCTCTCAGGATTTTATCTTTAGTTGTACTGAGTAGGTGAACGCCCATCGGGTCAGCCACCCCGGCATAACCATACTCAGGACTGCATGGAGGGAGTTCCGCGGAGCCCTGCTCCCCCATAAACTCCCAGGAGTCTCTACTGTGTCCCATGAGGTTACATGCCGTGATGGCCAATGAGTCCCTATGTGCCCAGGGGCTTCATTTCCAACACAGGCTTAGCTACTCTTGCCGGGGGCCTGCCCCTGTCCTGCTACCCAAACTTGAGCCCATGCTGGGCCTGCCCTGTGACCCCGTGCAGACCCCGCACACCTAGCTGCCTGAAGCTGCGGCAGTAAATGCAAATTAGCTTGCAGCAGCTGTGTAATACCATCACTGCCCCCACTGAAGGTGCCACCCCTAGGTGGCTCTTCCCAGGCTTCTGGACCTCTCACTCCTGGGCACAGAGCATTTACTACCCCAATAAGCTGACTCCTGTCCCCCTCAGGTGAAGTCACTGAGTGACTGGTTGAGCACGGTCCCTGCACCTGGCAGTGGCCCCTGCAACTGCCACCCCTTGCCAGGCTGGAAGGCCGGATACCACCTCTGCCACCCAGGCCCCCAACCTTGGTGTGGTTCAGATAACACTCACCTCTGTGATTGGCATTACCGCTGTCCCTTGTGTTCGGTGGAAGAGAGCTGCCTGGTTCTAGGTGACCTTGTGCCCTTTGGAAGCGCTGTAATGCTGTGGAGAAAACCTCAGAAACAACGTCACTGACCATTTGCTGCACAGCTCCGCTGACTACCCCATTAATGCACAGAGCCTGCCCACCTGCATGCGTGGGCGCTTCCCTTTGGGTCATTTCCCTTTCTCAGTGCATGAGGCTGCCCTGGGTTATTAAACACACCTCCCTGGGCAATAGCAGCCTCCGTACTTGTGAGCCCCCCTTTGCCTCTGCTGCAATACTGTCTGCCTTGGGTCCCCTTCCAGCCCTTGGGCTCCATTGGGACTGCACTGCACTGCAGCTGCTGCCTCTGCTTGTCCCCTTTCCAGCAAAGGTACAGGCACCTGAGCAGCAACCTGAGCCTGAAAGACTTGCAACCTCATACATCCACTTGCAGCACAGCTAGTACATGAAACAGTTAAATTCCCTTGCCTCGCTCCCCCCTTCTCTCCTCCCCCTCCCCAAAGCACGCTGATTGTATCAGATGCTAACTAGCTTCGCTTGCAAATTCACCCTCCCCGATTGAAGCTTCCAGCCTGCCTGTGGGTGGAAGTACCTGTGGCAGGGGGATGCTAGTTCTCCTTCTTTCCACTGTCCCCTTTCTGTGTAATTTGCCTCTGCCTGCCCTTCCCTGTCTCTGGGGCCGGGGGGGGGGGGGTAACAGCCCCCTGATTTCCCGAGCTCATCCTTCTCCGTGCCCCTGGAGCCATGTTGCTTTACAATCATGTTTGCTGCTTTTCTGGAGCCATGCTGCAGGGCAACAAACATAACTGGTGGCTTTCAGCATTGATTTGCTCCCTTCAAGGCATCCCTAATCCTTACAGCCCCACGCTGGGCCCTTCTAATAGCCCTGCTCTCTGGCTGTTCAAATTCAGCCTCCAGGTGTTGAACCTCCGTGGTCCATGACTGAGTGAAGCTTTCACCCTTCCCTTCACAAATGTTATGGAGGGTACAGCACGCGGATATAACCGCGGGGATGTTGTCATCGGCCAGGTCCAGCTTCCCATACAGAGAGCACCAGCGGCTCTTTAAACGGCCAAAAGCACACTCCACAGTCATTCTGCCCCAACTCAGCCTGTTGTTGAACTGCTCCTTGCTGCTGTCAAGGCTCCCTGTGTAGGGTTTCATGAGCCACGGCATTAAAGGGTAAGCGGGGTCTCCAAGGATCACAATGGGCATTTCAACTTCCCCTATGGTGATCTTCTGGTCTGGGAAGAAAGTCCCGGCTTGCAGCTTCCTGAACAGGCCAGTGTTCCGAAAGATGCGTGCGTCACATACCTTTCCAGGTCAGCCTGCGTTAATGTCAATGAAACGCCCACGGTGATCCACAAGCACCTGGAAAACCATAGAGAAATACCCCTTCCAATTTATGTACTCGGAGGCTAGGTGGTCTGGTGCCAGAATTGGAATATGAGTCCCATCTATCACCCCTCCGCACTTAGGGAAACCCATTTGTCCAAAGCCAGCCACAATGTCACGCATGTTACCCAGAGTCATGGTTCTTCTGAGCAGGATGCAATTAATGGCTGTGTAAACTTGCATCAACATGAGTCCAATGCTCAAATTTCCCACTCCAAACTGGTTAGCGATCGTTCAGTAGCTGTCTGGAGTTGCCAGCTTCCAGACTGGATTAGCCACCCGCTTCTCCACCGTCAGGGCAGTTCTCAGTCTCGTATCTTTGTGCCGCAGAGAGGGGGCGAGCTCATCACACAGTCCCATGAAAGTGGCTTTTCTCATCCGAAAGTTCTGCAGCCACTGCTCGTCATCCCAGACTTGTATGACGGTGTGATCCCACCACTCAGTGCTTGTTTCCCGAGCCCAAACGTGGCGTTCCACTATGGTGAGCATGTCCGTGAATGCCACAAGTAATTTCATGTCGTATGCGCTACACGAGTCGACATCATCGTCGGACTGTCACTTTGTAGCTTAAGGAGTAACTCGATTGCAATTCGTGATGTGCTGGGGAGACCCATCAGCATATTCCTCATAAGTTCAGGATCCATTCCCACAGACCGAAAGGGAAGACAGAGTGCGCAGTACAAAAAAATGTTGAAAGATGGCGCCAAATGTGGATGGAAACACAGGAATTGCTGGGAAGAGGTGCTCTGTGGGATAGCTGCCCATAATGCACCACTCCCAATACCACTGCAAGTGCCGCAAATGTGGCCGCGCCCCTGCGCTTGCAGTGTGAACAATGTGAACACATGGCAGCTCTCTCCCTGCTGTGGTCTGCGAGGGCTGATTTAACTCACAGCGTTCTACATCTGCAAGTATAGCCATGCCCTAAGATGGAAAATATCTTGTACATACTTCCAGCTGTCTCTTGTACACAGTATTACTACAGTATTTGACAAGTTAGCTAGAGATGAGTATGAGCCAACTTCCCCAGATCCAAAATACCCCTGAGTTTTGGGAAATTCTGTTTGAACTTCATGATTGTCCTCTACAAAGGTCTGAACTAATTCACTGTGGTCTGAATCAAAATCCTAGGTCAAAGCACATTCAAATGTAAGGGAAGTCTTTCTGTTTCTCAACACGTTACCTTGGACCAACTCTGATATTAACAGTCACAGCCTGGAACCACTTGTACAAAAATCTTATATTTACATATAGTTTTCAGTACACGTGGATCTCAAAGCACTTTATATATTTTTCTAGCTGATTATACAAACTCTCTTCATCCACCAATAAAGTACAGCCACCAGCGATAAGCAATAGCAACTGTTAATATTGCATTATGTTATGTTCACAGCATACATACAGAGAAAATAGAACAAAGTACTCTTCAGGAAGGTTGCAACAAAGCATTACTTTATTTCTTAGAATCCTGGACCCTAACCCACAATAACCACAACAGAAAGACAGACATAGCTGGCTGCTGCCTAAAGCACGTGGGCATAACTCAAGTCACCTTGCTCCAGGATGGCTCTTTCCAGCCTGCCCAAGCCTCAGACAGTTACAGATCACACGGCTTTCCCAGAATTCCGTAATCTGCAAACAGGACTCTTAGAAATTAAAGTTATAGCTTATACTTTTAACACAGTGTTCAATACACCACACACTAAACCGAAACAACAAAAAATGTAGGTAGCAGAACGTAACTGTCTTATGCAAGTTCATAGAAGGGCTAAAAAATCAGATCAGAGTAATTGGAACATGGATAAAACTAGTTGGAGGCAAAAGGTTCAGATTACTAACAGTCAGACCATTGTGTAAGACCCTAGGACACGAACATCATCTTGAGCCGTATCCCATCATCTCCATTGAAGTTCTTTTAATGATAAATTGGTATTGAATTGGTTGGAAACTGACTTACAGTGTCCTCCATAGGACTTCTCACAGTCTAATAAATGGTATCACTTTTCAGTGAGATTGGTACTACCACAAGCAGGAGGGTCAGAAATGCAAATAGCTGTTCCAAATGTCAGACAGTGTTATTGAACCTTTTTACACCAAGTCCAAAACTGGCCCTTTTGTAATATATCTCAAAGTTTATTCATGATGAGACATGCTCCTTACTTTATGAACTTTGACGAGGCTGCCGCAAATAGGTGGAGCTTACTTTCACTATTATAACAAAGTACCTGTTGATCAGCACATAGGACCATGTTTTGTTCAAAAGAGGAAGCCACTTCCTTTGACTTGCTTTATTTTTTTTAAATAAAGCAGAAAAGTTTTTTTTTTGGTTTTTTTTTGCAATTCCTCTTTTACTCCAGTGCCTGGCAACACTGTATGTGTACGTGCTTGTGAACAGTTCCTTCTGCTCATCATTTAGTTTTTTATTCTACTTTCTAGGTTGAGTGTTCCCAAACATATGAGCCTTAGGGCCTTCCTTGCCCTTGACAAAGGCGCCTCCCATACCATCTGACACATGGATAACTTGTTTTGTTCCTGCACCTGTTGAAAGGAAAGCATTTCATAAACACAGGCTAAAACCACAATTTCATCTCTGCTATCTTATCTTCATCTGATTTCTGATCTGAGGCACGCTGCTCCATAACAAAGGTACTACAGAGCATAATGTTCACAGTGGTGTTCAGCAAGCACAAAGGGGCATTTTCAGTAATCATTGATTGTGGGATTAAACAATACCACTAGCAGCATAGATCAAAGATTCTTAGATTTCAAGGCTAGAAGGGACCATTGTGATCATCTAGTTTGACCTCCAGCCATAGAACATAAGCCATAAAACTTCCTCAAAATAATTCCTAGAGCACAGCTAGTAGAAAAATATCCAATATTGATTTTAAAATTGTCAACGATGGAGAATCCACTACAACTTTTGGTAAATTGTTCCAATGGCCATTTACATTCACTGTAAAAAATTTACCCTTATTTCCAATCTGAATTTATCTAGCTTCAGCTTCCTACCATTGGATCATGTTACATCTTTGTGATAGATTGAAGAGCCCATTATTAAATATTTGTTCCCACGCAGATGTTTATAGACTATAATCAAGTCACCCCTTATCTTTTTTTTTGTTAGGCTAAATAGATTGAGCTCTTTGAATCTATCAATGTAAGGCATGTTTTCTAATCCTTTAATCATTCTCATGGCTCTTCTCTGAACTCTCTACAATTTATCAACCCCCTTCTTCAATTGTGGATACCAGAACTGGACACAGTATTCCAGCACTGGTCGCATCAGTGCCAAATACAGAGGCAAAATAACCTCTCTACTCCTACTCAATATTCCCCTGTTTATGCATCCCAGGGTCTCTCATGAGCTCTTTTCACCACAGCACATTGTGCTTTTCACCACAGCACATTCACACACCACAAATCTTTTTCAGAGTCACTGCTTTCCAGGATAGAGTCCTCCATCCTGTAAGAATGGCCTACATTCTTTGTTCCTAGATGTATACATTTACATTTAGCCCTATTAAAAATCATATTGTTTGCTTGCGCCGTTTACCAAATGATCCAGATCACTCTGAGTCAGTGACCTGTCCTCTTCACTATTTACGACTTTTGTATCAACTGAAAATTTGCCAGTGATGATTTTATGTTTTCTTCCAGCTCATTGATAAAAATGTTAAATAACGTAGTGCCAAGAACCAATCTCTACAGGACCCCACTGGAAACACACCCACTCAATGATGGTTCCCCATTTACAGTTACATTTAGCCAGTTTTTAATCCATTTAAAGTGCCATGTTAATTTTATATCATTCTAGTTTTGTAATCAAAATGTTGTGTGGCACCTTTTCAAACACTTTACAGAAGTCTAAGTATATTACGTCAACACTATTACTTCTATCAACCAAACTTGTAGTGTCATAAAAAAAAAGATATTTAGTTAGTTTTACATGATCTATTTTCAATATACCCATGTTGATTTGCATTAATTTCATTACCCTCCTCTACTTCTTTATTAATTGAGTCTCGTATCAGTTACTCCACTATTTTGCCCAGGATTGATGTTAGACTGACAGGCCTATCATTACCCAGATCATCCTGTTTACCCTTTTTTAAAATTGGCACAACAATAGCTTTTTTCCAGTGTTCTGGAACTTCCCCAGTGTTCCAAGACTTATTAAAAATCAACATTAATGGTCCAATAATCTCCTTAATTGGCTCTTTTAAAACTCTTGGATGCAAGTTATCTGGACCTGCTAATTTAAAAATGTCTGACTTTCTGAGCTTTTGTTTAACATCCTGTTTAACCTCAATATTGTTACAATTTCAGCAGGTCTTCCTAGTCACAGGTGTAAAGGAAAAATTGAGTAGGCCTAAACTTTAGTTAAGCAAGCCGAGCTACTTAGGCCCCAAACCTTTGGTCAAGCTAAACAATATGTGATGGTAGATAAAAGAGGAAAGTTTAGTGGGTGGCCCAAGGGACGCTATTGCACCAACCAGCTCTGTTAAAAGCCTCTAACTGCAACATTGCAATATATTACCTTTGGCCTACTGTTTGACTGCAGTTCTTGCTCAAAGTCAACTGTTTGACTGCAGTGCTTGCTCAAACAGGAAAATTTGTTTGTTTTTTTGCTGATGTCATAATATATTCCTTATAAGGCATAACGGTCAATTCTTGTTGGAAAAGTACCCATAAGAAAGTGTATTGTTTGAATGCTACAAAAAATCCTATATAAACTTGTGTGATTTTAAGGAAACGGGGGGGGGGGGGCAGTCGTCACATTGCATGTGACTACGCTGTCTCCCCTTGCATATATGCTTGTATTTCAATAAAGCTGCCTCAGGCTGATTTGATTCAAACACAACGCGTGGTAATTTTTCCACGACACAGGTTTGTAGCAATCTTTTATTAAAAACATATTTTCTTATATTAGTTGTGCACAGAATAACTGAATTATAACAGGAAGGTTTCATATGTCAAGAAAGTTCCTACTATGAATTACCCCTGCACGGTATCACACAATGCAAGTTATATATTCTACAGAGAGTGAGAGAAATCATGCTGTCATTACTCAAAGTTCAATCTTGCAAGGTACTGAGCAACTTTTGTAAGCTGCTGAGACTCCTTGTCTCCCATTGACTTATGGAACCAAACCTTCTCTTTACTCCATCAATGTTAACTGCCTGAGTAAGGAAAGCACAATTTATGCTGTGAAATGTGGGTGAAATCCTGGCTGTATCACAGTCAATGGCAAAACCCACATTGACGTCAATGGCGCCAGAATTTCAACCTTTTGAAAACACATTATGGGAACAAAACATTAAGGCTGCACAATGAATCACTTGATAATCAGTAAGTGCCAAAGTTATGGTTTCAAGTGCACCCATAGCTCTGTTTCCTGGTGGGTGTGTACGGTATAAAATAGACTTTAGTTATAATAGCTCAGATTTCTTCTGAAATATAATCGAATAGATAATTTATTGTACAACATTCTTGTAATTCTTTATGCTTCTACTCTTACAGTATTTTCATTGCCATGTAAAGTGTCTTGCACACATTACAACACTGTACAAATAAAAACAATAATATATTTATTGACAGAATTTGTATATAAGTTTCCTTCTCAGTAAGATATGAGTTTTTCAGAATTTAGTCAGCAGTTAATCAACCACTAGCAGACTCTTTCTTAGATTCAATACCATGATGAGGCATTTAACTACAAAAACATCTTAGTTAGGAAGATGAAGTAGATGGCATATACACTGCAGCAAATTTTCGATATTACTCTTAGTGGTAACAGGTAACCTGCATTGTATTAATTTGTGTCAAATATCATTAACTGTTCAGTTTTTATATAGATGACTCATGGATCCTGGCATAGACAGAGTAGTAAAAGATGTTACATATAGGCATCTAAGTCTGTACATAAAATGACATATTGCATTTCAGAAACGCTATGTGGAGCATGTTATTAACAACTGTATCATGCTGTATGTGCACAAAGGGGCAGAATTAAGGTTGCATTTGTAATCTTCACTTTGACATTTCATGACTCAAGTATTTACCATGCAACCGTAATGTTCTCTCCATGTAATCTTTTGTCTAGAATTTCCTACTTTGCAGGGAGGATTTTAAAGACAAAGGAACAGAAATAAGACAAACATAAAGAGAAGGAGTTTCAAATTTCTGCTGACTTGCCAAGAATTCTAGATCCTGGCTCGCATGCACCTTAGCATAGCCATGGGGGAGATTTATTCTCATGCAAACTTTCAGAGGTATGCAACTGTGGAAAGTGCTCTCCTCAGCTGCAAAGTTCCTAAGGTGTCTCAGAGTAGCAGCCGTGTTAGTCTGTGTCAGCAAAAAGAACAGGATTACTTGTGGCACTTTAGAGACTAACAAATTTATTTCAGCATAAGCTTTCATGGGCTTATGCTGAAATAAATTTGTTAGTCTCTAAGGTGCCACAAGTAATCCTGTTCTTTTTAAGGTGTCTCAGGTTCCTAAGATGTCTCCCTTCAGCCTGCCTTATAAATGGTACAGGAATCCTCTCCCTTATCCCTTAAAAGATATGCAGTTCCTAAAGATAGCATTCCTGAAGTGCCCTCAGAGCTCACACCTCAGCTTCCATTCACCTTATACAGTGTGCAGCAGCCCCTCCAACTCTTCATTCTTTTAATTTTCACTACACCAATAAGTTAGCCACAACCCTGGATACAGTGAGACAGTGATTAATAAAGCAACAAGCTCTGTTCCAAATTATTTTGATTTTTTTTGTATTATGGCAGCACCTAGAGATCCAGGCCCCGTTGTGCTAAGTCCTGTACAAAAGAACACAAAGAGCTTACAATCTAAATAGGCAAGTCAGACTAAGTGTGGGAAGGAAAATAGCCAGAGGTACAGTGATTTACCCAAGCTCAAACAGCAGTTCAGTAGAACACCCAGGAATACAGCCCACGTCTCCTGACTTCCAGTCTAATGGATTAGCCACTAGACCTTGCTGTCACTCGTACATGCAAATGTTCTGCTCCTATGCAGAACAGAATTGTCAAATCAAAGTCAATTTTCCATTGGAACACAAAAGCACGTCCTGTCTCTGAAGAATTACCACTCATCACAGTTATTTATTCTGTGTGAACAGGCCAGTGCAGTGCCCACTTAGTGCTGTGTGAAGTTTCTTCTCCATTTGCAAAGCCTCTTTCAGCTGCTTCTTTCTCTTTTCTCTAACATATTTTGCTGTTTGTTATTCTGAACATGCCGGTTGCTTTGGTCTGTTGATAACACACACTTCCTAAAATAATAAAATTAATAACACCCAGCACGTATCTAGCACTTTTCATCAGTAGTTTTCAAAGCGCTTTGCAAAGGGGTCAGGATTATTATCCCCAGTTTACAGATGGGGAAACTGAAGCACTAATTAGCTTCACTATAATTAGGAGTAACCACAATTGGACTAATAACTAGAATAACTGAAGAAAGTAGCCTAGTGTCAAGGCTTACTTAGCAGATAAATCCCACTGAAACCCTATTTTGAAGACTTAAATGGGACTTAGGTAGTAGACAAGTCTTGTGCTGACTATTTGCACAGGTATATATTTCATGGTAAGAATGGGAAGAGATGTTATGATCCCCTAATACTCAACAGTTGGTCAGTATTTCCATTACAAATCTTCTTTCAGGAGTTTGCAATTTGCTAAAAATATTCTCCAGGCTGAAACTTGGCATGCAAAAATTCTCAGCCATTCATTTATGTTGATTACATTTTTCAAAAATATTTTGACTGGGTTTTAACACATTTTCATTGTTCAGTCCCCAGACATGTACTCAAAAGGGGCAGATCCTCCAGGGAGCTTTGAGAGTTTATACCAGCCGAGAGTTTACTCAAAACTGTCTTCCTTTTTAGGTTAAATGCTGTAGTTGAATTGGCTGTAAAAAACTGTTATTAACCTTCCATAACTGTTGTTCTTTGAAATGTGTTGCTCGTTTCCATTCCCATTCCCATGTAGGTGTGCGCATGCCATGTGTACTGCTGCCGGAAAGTTTTCCCTCAGTGTCATCTGACGGGTTGGCTTTGGTGCCCCCTGGAGTTATACCCTCATACCACTGGTATATAGGGCTCTGCTGACCCACCTCCCCTTTGGTTCCTTTTTGCTGGCTAACTCCAGTGGGGGTGGGGGTGGAGTTGGAATGGACATGAGCAACACATCTCGAAGAACAACATTAACAGAAGGTCAGTAACCATTTTTTCTTCTTCGGGTGCTTGCTCATGTCCGTGCAAATGTAGGTGACTCTCAAGCAGATGTAGGAGGAGAGTTTGGAGTTCATTAAAGAGCAGACTGTAGCACTGCTCTGCCAAATCCAGCATCGTCTCTGGCCTGCTGAGTGATGGCATAGTGCAATGCAAAAGTGGGGACTGACGACCACGTAGCGACTCTACAGGATTTGGACCTGTGCCAGGAATGCAGCTGAAGATGCTTGGGGCCTTGTGGAATGTGCCGTTAGGGTTGGGGTAGGGACCTTTGTTAGGTCGCAGCATGTGTGGATACAAGAAGTGATCCACAATGAGATTCTCTGGGCTGAGATTGGAAGACCTTTCATCCTGTCCGCCACTGCCACAAAGAGTTGAGTAGTTTTCCAAAACGATTTAGTCCTTTCTACATAGAAGTCAAGCACCCATCTGACATCTAGTGAGTGAAGTTTCTGTTCTTGGCTATTGGCATGTGGTTTCGGATATAAGACCGGCATAAAAATGTCCTGGTTACAATGGAATTGTGAAACCACCTTCAGGAGGAAGGCTGAGTGAGGACGCAGCTGGACCTTGTCCTTGAAGAATACCATGCAAGGAGGTTCTGAAGTAAGTGCCTTAATCTCCGAGACCCTTCCAGCCAAAGAAATGGCCACCAGAAAGGCCACCATCCAGCCAAGTAGAGGAGAGATCACATTTCCAAGGGTTTGAACGGGGGACCCTTGAGCCTGGATAATACTAGGTTGAGATCCCAATGTGGGATTGGTTGTCGTACTTGGGGGTACAGCCTGTCCCGGCCTTTGAGGAAACAACTACAGATTGAACACCAACAGCCCTTGTTGCTTCCGGTGAAGTAAGTAGTCCAGAATGAATGACACTGATGACCACGTGGGTGAAACACCTCTCTGCACTGACCAGATCAAAAACCTTTTCCATTTTGCCAGGTACATAGCTCTAGTGGATGTTCCCTGCTCCCTAAAAGGACCCTTCAAACCATGGACTGTCCAGGCCATGAGATAAAGGGACTCATGACAGATGAGGTTCAGGTGATGTAGGCAGTCATGATCTTGGGAGATCAGATCTGGAAATGGAAGTAGGCTGACTGGTCTTTCCACCGAGAGATCCAGAAGGGTGGCGAACCAATGCTGACCTGGTCAGGCCAGGGCTATCATGATCAGGCTTGTTCCTTCCCTTCTGACCTTCAGCAGGACCTTGTGTAAAAGAGGAATGGGAGGAAATGCATAAAAGAGATGGTCCTTCCAAGAGAGAAGAGATGCATCTCTGAGCAAGCCCAGGCTGTGATTCAGGAAGGAGCAGAACTGCAGATACTTCCTGTTGTGCCTTGTCACGAACAAGTCTATCCGGGGAGCTCCCCACCTCTGGAAAACATCCTTCATGATGTCTGGGCGAATGGACCACATGTGATTGGAGAAGGATCTGCTGAGACGATCCGCTAATTCATTCTGTGCCCCCAGAAGATCGGAGGCTTCAAAGTAGATTGAGTGGGTTATGTAGAATTCCCACTGGTGAAGGGCTTTGTGGCACAGGTGAGAGGAGCATGCTCCACCCTGTCTGTTTATATAGAACATCACTGCCATGTTGTCAGTAAGCACCGACACGCACTTGCCTTCCAGGGGGGCTGGAATGCTTGGCAGGCAAGACTCACTGCTCTGAGTTTCCTTACATTGATGTGTAGCGAGAGCTCTGCCTGGGACCAGAGGCCCTGGGTTTTGAGTACCCCCAGATGAGCCCCCCCGAACCCAGAGCAGATGTGTCGGTGACTAGAGATATTGATGGATGTGGTCTTGAGAATGGGACACTTGCACCTACTGTCTTCAAGTCCAACCACCAAAGGAGTGTGGTGATCACCGAAGGGGGAAATGTGACAACCATGTCCAAGCGATCCCAGCCCAGCTGATACACTGATGCTAGTCAAGTCTGGAGAGGTCTGAGTTATAATCTTGCATGCTGCACCACGTAAGTGCACGAGGACATGTGCTCCTGGAGTTTTAGGTGGTTTCCAGACGTGGTGGTGTGGTGGTTTCTAAAACTCTCTATGAACATGCCTAAGGCCTGGAACTGGATCTCCAGAAAGAGAGCTCGGGTCTGGACCAAGTTAGGGACCACCTCTATAAATTCAATTCTTTGAACTGGTGAGAGTATCGATTTCTACATGTTTATCAACAGGCCTAGCTTCCTGAAGGTTGACAGTATTAAACTTACATATGCCTTCACTTGGGTCTTGATCTGACCACAGGCACCGACTCCATCGGTGCTCCGGGGCTGGAGCAACCATGGGGAAAAAATGGTGGGTGCTGAGCAGTGTTCCCTCTAATTTTTCCCACCCATGTGCAGAATGAATTTTGTTATGTGCACCAATATGGAGGTGATGTGTGATACATCATCTTTATATTGGTGCACATAACAAAATTCATATGGTGGGGGTGGGGCCAAAGGGTTCGGAGTTGGGGGGGGGCTCAGGGCTGGGGAGAGGGTTGGGGGTGCAGGGGTGTGAGGGCTTTGGCTGGGGGTGTGGGCTCGGGGGTGGGGCTGGGGATGAGGGGCTCAGGGGTGGGGCAGAGGGTTGGGGTGCAGCACCTGGGCTGGGGTAGGAGTAGGAGTGCCTCTCCACACCTCAGGAGCTCTAGTGCTGCAGGATAGGCGCCCATCCCCCAACCCCAGCCATGCCTGGGTCCGGGCCAGGCTGTTCCAGGATCGAGCCAGACCACACTGCCCCGACCGCACCTGGGTCCAGGCCGGGCCTGGGTCTGGCCTGGGCCAATCTGGCCACGGCTGTGCCCAATCCTGCTGCTCTGGCTGTGCCACTCCGTTAGGTCTGGGCCGCAGGCTGAGTTGGGGTCAGGGGAGGGATGCCCTTCCTGTGGCAGGTTGAAGGTTGGGCTAGGTGGGGGCCAGGGGTGGGGTGCCCCTCCCCCAGCTGGTCCTTGAGCGGGTTCCCTGAGAGCCTGCACGGCACTAAATAGGGTTTTGCGTGGCTGCTCAGCTTATAGGGAATTTAGGTGCTGAGCACCCCCAGCAGCCCCTCATCAGCATCTCCTCCCCCCCGCACCTCCTGCCCACCGGTGGGCCCCACCGATCAGCGACTCCCCCTCCCTCTCAGCACCTCCCACCCGTGGCATTCGGCCGTTTCGTGGCATGCAGGAGGCTGGGGAGGGAGGGGCAGGAGCGAGAATATGGCGCGCTCGGGGGAGGGGGCAGAACAGGGCGGGAAGAGGTGAGACGGGGGTATGGTGGGGGTGCAGCATTGAGGGAAGGGGTGGAGTGGGGGTGGGGCTTGGGGCAGAGCCGGGGGATGATTACCGCCGGGCACAATGAAAAGCTGGCACCTGTGGGTCTGACTCTTATTCAGCCAGTTGTTGAGATAAGGATAAACCTGAACCTTTTGCTTCCTAAAGATGGCTGTGACAACTGCAGGCCGAATGGGAGCAGGACAAACTGGTAGTGTACCTGGTTCGCCATGAATTGGAGGAATTTTCAGTGACCTTGGAAGATTGAGATATGAAAGTAAGCATCCTTCAAGTTGAGGGTAGCATACCAGTTCCCTGGTGTGACGAAGTAGGGAGCGAGATGGCTTTGACCTGGGAGGCTTGCGGGGGAGGTTCCCTGGGACCTGCTGCATTGGGAATGTGAGACTTTACCTGAGGCAGTAACATGAGCCAGGACGGGGGTTGGGAGGTGACACCTTTGGCTGGGAGAATGGACAAAGCCTAGAGGAGGAGCCCCGGGGGGAGGGGAAGAGCCTGCTGGAGGTTTTGTCTTTTTAGTTTCAGTTTGGAGCTGGGTGGTGAAATGCAGGGAGCCCAAGGCTGGGGTCTAAGCTCCCTGGCCCCCAGAAGGGCCCGACTGAGGGGTCCTGTTTGTACTGACAAGCTCTGTTTGGACTGTGTTCCTGGCATCCCTAATAAACCTTCTGTTCTACTGGCTGGCTGAGCGTCACAGTGAATCCCAGGCAGAGGGGTGCAAGGCCTGACTCCCCCACACTCCATGACACCTGGATCCAGGGAAGGGATAATGGAGGTCAAGTAGACCATGTGGAAAATCAGATTCTTCATGAATCTGTTAATTGGCGGGAACCCTTGGCTCATGTCAGCCATCAGGTAATGGCGGTCGGATCAGTGCCAGCTCCTGTGGGAAGTATAAGACTCCACCTTGGAGTCTGACTGAGAGGAGTCGTTTATCGGAGACCATGGTGGACCAGTACTGGCCAGTGCCGGAGAGCAGGGGGAGGCAACCGCAGGTCCACGATGGGTCTGAGACTACAATGGGCCTTCGGGATTAGGAAATAGTGGGAATAGAATCCTCTGCCTCTTTAGCTCCAGAGGAACCTCCTCTACTACTCCCATTTGCAGGAGTGTTTGCACCTCCTAGATTAGAAGTTGCTTGTGAGAAGGGTCCCTGAAGAAGGACGGGGAGGGAGGGTGGGAAGGAGGAGAAGAGCTGAATTGCAGGGTGTATCGCAGTCCTATCATGCATAGCACCCAGCGGTCTGAGGTGATATGGGCCCACACCCAATAGAAGTGTGATAACCGGTCCATAAAAATTGGGGAAGGTGGATCCAGACACTGTCCTGATATGCTGTCCTCGAGTATACCCTCAAAAGTTTTGTTTAGACTGCAATGATTGTCTGGCAGGGCCAGACCCATGGGCCGATGAGAACTGGGGAGGAGGCCTCCTTATAACTCCTGCCCTGCCTCTTATTGTAGTCTTCCTTTGACTGAGGCTGGTAGAAATGGGGCAATGGTTGGGGCTTAAAATGCTTCCTCATGTGTGCACCCCTAGGGATTTTAGGGTAGTCCTACAGTCCTGTAAGCTATGGAGCTTTGAATCTGTTTGCTCTGAAAAGAATGATGTGCCCTCGAAAGAGAGGTCCTGGGCAGTTTGCTGGACCTCGTAGGGGAAGCCTGAGGCCCGCAGCCAAGAGCTTCTTCTTATGACCACAGCAGAAGCCATAATTTGAGCAGCAGAGTCCGCTATGTCCAAGGCTGCTTGAAGGGATGCTTTTGTCACCGCTCTCCCTTCCTCTACTAAAGCTGAGAATTTGGCCCTGGACTCCGGTGGTAACAACTCTTTGAACTTGGACATCACGCCCCAAAAGTTGGTTGGCAATCTGGAGTTGGAGCCGTCCCGGTAGAGTATACATTCCTGCCAAAGAGATCCAACTTTTCGGTATCTTTGGCCTTGGGGGAAGGTCCTCGCTGCCCTTGTCTCTTCCGTTTGTTGGCCGCTGACACCACTAGCGACCCCAGCAGAGGATGGATATATAAAAATGTGAACCCTTTTGTAGAGACAAAGTACTTTTTCTCCATCCTCGTTGCTGTGGGTTGCAGCAAGGCTGGAGTATTCTGAGGAGCTCCTGGTGAGCCCTGTAAGTATCCTGAGAGGGCTCAGTCGAGTCCCTGCTACCATCTACCTCATCAGGTGAGGAAGATGAAGATGCCTGCATGAGGACCTTGTTCTCCCTTGGCCCTGGAAGGATCCTGCGGTACCAGGTCCTGGGGTTCCTTGCTGGGCCTGGTACCGGCTTGAGGTTTTTGCACCAAGGACGGTGGCGAGGGGAGCTCTATGTGCCAAAACAATAGAGAGCATGATCTCCTCCACTGTGACCTCTCAACTGGTTGAAATGCATAGGGGTTCAAGAAGGGCCACACTGCACCAGCATTTGCCACTGTGCTGGCCAGGCCATTGGCGGGAACCCTTGGCTCATGTCAGCCATCAGGTAATGGCGGTCGGATCAGTGCCGGCTCCTGTGGGAAGTATAAGACTCCACCTTGGAGTCTGACTGAGAGGAGTCGTTTATCGGAGACCATGGTGGACCAGTACTGGCCAGTGCCGGAGAGGAGGGGGAGGCAACCGGCTCTCTGCCATCATTGCTTGTTTCCCTTTCGACGGCACCTGAGGCCTCTGTGCTGCAGGAGCTCTTGCCTCTGGTGCCAGTTCATGCCTGGGGAATGGCGGTACCGGGTGTGATAGTAGCTCCCTTACTGCCTTGATTGCCTCTGGTGTAGATGGTAGTGCCAGTGCTGTATCCCGATGGCTCAGTCTCTTTCTGGGGCCGGAGTCAATGGTATTATGCTGGCAGCTGTTGAGTCTGAGTGACCTGGCATGGATCGGACCTTGGAATTGGTGAGCTGTCCATCTTCTGCTGCTTCCTCCTCGGCACCGATGATTAGGAGTGGGCTGAGAGTCCCGTTGAGGAGTGGACCTCCTCTGCACCAGAAATGACTGATGGTGCTGAGAGTCTCAGGACTTGGAAGAAGAGTCCTTCCTCGGCGCCGGATTGGCAGAGCTGCGCTGTCTGTCCCTCAGAGAAACCAGAGAGCTTCTCACCAAGGTGGAGGTGCTCAGTGCTGAGTCAGCATGGCTCAGCTCTGAGAGGGGATGGAGAGCTGCCTCCGTAAGAAGGAATTTGATCCCTGTCCTTGGTATGGAGCTTGACCTCCTTACAGATCCTGCGGCGTGCCAGTCAATGGGACTCCAAGACAGCAATGGGGATCACTAATGGGCATGGGCTTGTGACAAGCTGCACACAGCTTAAACTCAGGGGACCGAGGCATACCCTGACGCTGGTTAAGGGGGAACCCTGGTAAGCAGGGTTCCAATCTACTAAACAAACTAAATTCTAAATTCCAACCACTATAGTTAACTATATACAGGTAGAGAAAACTAAAGTCCACTGAGAGAAATACTTGCGTGAACACAAAGACAAGCTGAAGTTCCAGCGACCATCACGGGCAGTAAAAAGGAACTGAGGGGGAGGCGAGGCTGCAGGGCCCTATATACCAGCGCTAGGAGGGCGCAACTCCACAGGGCACCAAAACCAACCCAACGGATACCAATGAGGGAAAACTTTCTAACATGCGCACACCGACACTGGAATGGACATGAGCAAGCACTCGAAGAAGAACATTGACATCCTTTGGCATTTTCAAAATCAAAGATGGCTAAGATGTACCGATTTTAAAAGCCACTACAGGGCAAGCACAGTTATTTTCCAAAAAGTTATTCATGTCAAGAACACTACAGCATTTGCAGCTGCATGCCTGTCACACTGTGTAGTAAGTTAATACAGACTGCACACTTTTATTAGTACAAAGAATGGACCCTGTAATGGTCTTGTGCTGTGAATGAATAGTCAGGAAAATTACTAACATACTTGAATCCCTTGAAAGAACCTCAAACCCAATTGCATCTGAAGGACATGCACATGCGCGCACGCACACACATCTTGCTTCTTCCATTTGTTCAGATTAAATCAGAACTACTGATCCCGATTCTCTCTTCACACAGGTTTTGCATTGGTGTAACACTAGAGTTTTCGACTGACTCCCAGTCCTAATGGCCTCTCACAGCAGTGTCAGGGGAATCAGGGAATTCTAGGGGCAATCACATTTAAGGGTGTGATTTAAGAACACAACTATCAGAAAGTTCAGCATAAAGGCACAAATTACACCTTTAACTCACTTCATTGATCTTCTAAGTACAGCACATGTCTCCAACCAATGTCTTACACAGCACACATGCAAGTAGGGTGACCAGATGTCCCGATTTATAGGGACAGTCCCGATTTTTGGGTGTTTTTCTTAAATAGGCTCCTATTCCCCCCCCCCCCCCCCCCCGTCCTGATTTTTCACACTTGCTGTCTGGTCACCCTACATGCAAGCCAAACCCAAGCAGTGTTATAGATAATACGTAGTATTTTAGTCTTTTCTCACTTTGGTGAGTTTAAAGCCTTTAACAACACATGCTTGTGCTTTAGTGTTCTAGTATAAATCACTTCCTTAATTAGTGAGCAAGAATGAAATCTATTTCTTGTAATATATGAAAAAAGGAGTGGGAGTGGGGAAATGGCGAAATCTTCAAAATATTCAGCTTGGGGAATTTGCTGGGTTTTTTCATTCCTGTCTCACAAATTGCAAACAAAGAACTGCAGGGTTATTGTGCTACAAAGAGAAGCCAGACACAAGAGCACCACCTTGTCTCATAAGGCTCAGCCCTCTGTGCAGCATGAAGCGGAAGAGTACAAAGAAGAACCTACTTTTTGCTGTCTGACAAGTGATACATGGATCTCTTTCTGTCACCACCCATACGATGATGACTAGATTAGGAAAGGCAGAGCATTCTTCGTTTTTGGTCTTCTCTCTCTGTCTCTGCTCACTGCAAGGCACAGAAGGGTTTTTACTGAATCACTAGAAGGGGACTTTTTCAGGGACTATTAGAAGATTACATTTAATAAATGTACCACTAATATAGCACAGGAGAAAGAGCTGAGACAAGAACTTCTCAACAGCCACCACCACCTCTTGGCCATCAGCCCCTGGTAAGCCACCTCTCCTTGTCTTATTTTCTTACAGGTATTGTACTTTCAGAAACTGACTTTGGCAGTGCAAGGAAAAAAATGACTAAGTGGTTTTTTAAATAGGACCTTATCTGAAAAGCATCTCTAATTAACTAATTGTATTTTAGCTTTTTTGGGAACAGAGATCCAGTTTTAATAAGGCAGTATAGTGTCTATTTTCTGCAGAATGACTGTCTTTAAACAAGTTTTCATTGTGATTAAGAGGTAAGTTTACCTACAAAATTGTTTATGTAACACCGCTGGAAAGTTTAATCTGCTGAATTTGGACAGGCTAGAATACATGGGATTTTGCTAGACCATTTCTCCCAGTTTGATCTTTGCGCGTGTGTGTGTGTGTGTGTGCGCGCGATCACTCTGTCTTTTCTGAGTGACTTTTTCTTCATATGGATTGAAAGAAGTTTAAGTGCTATTCCACAATGCTAGTGAATTACTGCACAACACAACACTGCTCCTCCCAAGAAACCAGGAAAATGTCAACTCTGATCTGCCCCGTTTTCAAAATGTTTCAGGGAATTTTTAGTAGGCTTTGGAGGATGGTCTGAACATTTGTCCACACCTCACACCCATCGAGTTTGATAGCCTTCAGCACTATTCACCAGCTCTGCTCTGGAGAGGCTGTTGCTTTGGCAGAGTGGTGTGGTTAGTTTTCACAGTGCCTACCTCTGCTATGCCTAGCCACTGTTACATACACACCTACTCACTATTGACTGAATTGAGGCTTCTACGTGTGGAGTCAGGGTAGGAGCGGGGGAGCGGGGGGAGAAGGTGCACTACCCGAGTGGAGTGGCAGCAGCAGGCATCCTGGCTGCAGAGGTGCTCCCCAGCAGCCCCCTGCAGCACCATTAGTAGGTGACAAGACCAGAAAACCAAACCACAAGTGTGACATGATAAAAGGATCTAATTTAATCCCACCAAAGTCAGGAAATGGTCACATTCTGTGTATCGTCTACCACCCTGAGCTCATGTTTTGCTGCACAGACCCTCTGTGACAAGATACAGTTTCTAAAGACACGTGCTATTGTAAAGCCATTGTGCTTTGGCACAATGAGGGAGGTGAAGGGTGGAATTCAAGTTTAAAGATGCATTTATCTGACATCGACTTCTTGTTTGGCTTTGGGCAAGTTTGTGTACCTCAGTTTCCCCATGTGGAAACTGGAAATAATACTTACCTACCTTGGAGAGGTGCTATGAGGATTAATATTATGTAACATCCTAGATAAATACTGAGGAGACAACATTTAAATATATAAAAATGCAGAAGAGAGAGAATAAAATGAAGGGTAAATACAAACAAAATAGTTGTGCCTAAGAGTTCCCTGTTTAAAAGGAGAAAGATAAGGAAACAGAGCTAAAGCAAGAGAAGGACCCAAAGAAACAGCTCTTCTCCCACCCAGGGAGGCGCTCAGAAAGATGATTTATTTTTCATATTTATTTGTATAGTGCTTAGAGATCCAACTGAGATCCATTGTGCTAGGCACTGCACAGACACGTAGTGAGAGACAGTCTCTGGCCCAAAGACACTGTGGTCATGATAACAGACAGGCCAAACCAATGCTGGGAGGAGATACAGACATGTAGGGCGTGTAGTGACGCACTTCCCCAAGGTCTGGGAACAGGTCAGTGGAAGAGCCAAGAAACAAACTCGGGTAGCAAGACTCCCCATCCTGTGCTCAATACACTTGACCATGCTGCCTCCTGTTGCAGTAACAGTAAACAAAACAATATTAATGCCTCACATTTGCTCCCATAAAATTAGAGATGGGTGGAACTTACAAAACTGGGATATGGATTTACAACCTTCAGAGTTCGGGGTGCATGCATCTGGAGTTTTGAGCTAGCATGCTACTAAGATAAAAGAAGTGTGAAAAATCTGGGTTCAGATTCTGAACACTGCTGATCCAAAATTGGGGGTGGGGGTGGGGGCTAGCTGTAGGTTTTCAGTTCAATCCCCTCTCTGCCTACTGAGAACACAAGGAAAAAGCACATGCAGTAGAAGATATTTTGTTCAATGACTGGGTTGCGATGTAGATCTTTCCACTGGGCTTGGGACCCAATCAATAGTTAAGAACCAAAAAAATACATATCCCTGCAGTATGGCAATTACAGTAATTATGTTTTAGCAGCAATACCCAAAGAATAATAGCAGTGTGGAGACATGACTTCCCATTGCAGAGACCCTCACACTAGGCAGATAGAAGGCAACTTTCTCAGTGTGCTGGTTAAAAGACAGGAAAGGACCCATCCTTTTTCAGCAGTATCTATTGTGAGAGGAAACCACGGCAAAAAAGAGGGAGGGCCAGGTTCATTTTATAACGTGTGCAAGTAAACAGCCTTACTTTTGTAGTGCAAAGGAGACTGGCTGTAACCAACGTTTGAATTTGTCTCCTAACCTTTATGTGTCGGCAAAATGATACCAACTAGTTTTATTAGGCACCTAAAAGTATAGATAGGAGCTACTGACTCCCAAGCCAACCTGGAACCCTGATGTATTAGAGCAGCAAATGGGAAAGCAGGGACTGTACTAAAGACAGAACAACATTATTGTCTTGGGGTGCTTGGGTGAGTAAGGACCACATTCAAACTGAGTGGAGAACTCAGGATTTGGCCACATACACTCAGCTGAGGAATAGTGTGTTGATATAATCTATAGGAATTACAGTTTGTTATTGTAAAAGGTTTTTAAACAGCCACAAATAAATAGAGATATGGTTCTTCAAATGGATACTTTTCTCCTTGCTCCCTTTTCTGTCACAGGCTGTCAAAACAAAAGAAAGTTATATTTTATTGATCTCTTTCCCTTCTAAATTTCCCCTCCTCTATCATGTACTTTTCTATTTGAAATTCCACATCTCCCTCTCTATAATGATACGTCTCATCCACCAAACATGTTTAACAGGCAGCAACAATTTCTGACTGACTGTGACACAACACCCCCTGCTCTTGGTTTCCAAGCTAAAGGGTTTTGAAGAAAAAAAGTCAGTTTTTGTTCACAATGTTACACTAAGATCACTAGGAACTGAGTTTCCCAAATGACTAAACCTGCTCATCATGGCTCAGAACGTACTCAGCGTGTGGAAATTCGCTGTTCAAATGAGAACTCTCACTTCTTTTAGTATGAGAGTCTATAAAGTACAAAGCCCGAGTAGTTTTGTTATCTGTCAAAACAGATAGTGCACATTATTAGTAAGCTGCTAATGTCATGTCTTTTCTTCTGCCAAGGAGAAGTCCACAGAATGGCTGCCACTGCTGCATCTCAGCTAACTGTCTTCACTTACAGCAATGAAAGCAGCTGCGACGTGTATAACCACCACTTTGCAGCGAAAGTCATTTTTTCCTTCTTTTACACTGTCCTGCTGGTCTTTGGCTCTTGTGGCAACGTCCTTGCCCTTTACGTCACCTTCCACCGAGGGAAGAAAATCAACTCAACTGATCTCTACTTAATCAACCTTGCTGTGTCAGATGCCCTTTTCACACTTGCTCTGCCTGGAAGAATTGCTTATTACATCTTAGAATTCAACTGGCCCTTTGGAGACTGGTTCTGCAGGGTGACGGCATTCATCTTTTACATGAACACCTATGTGGGCATCTACTTTATGACATGTGTGAGTGTCGACCGCTACATCGCCGTGGTCCACACTCGGCGGCTTGGCAGATTTCGGAAAGTGAGCAAAGTGAAGTATATCTGCATGCTGATATGGTTCATTGTGTTCCTGCAGACAATATCATTGCTCTTCAGGCCCATGACCAAGAAGATAGGAGATAAGCTGACCTGCATGGAATATTTCAACTTTGAAGAAATTCCTAAGCTGCCATTTATCCTTCTGGGCGCTTGCACGATTGGATTCTGCCTACCAGTGGGGATTATATTAGTTTGTTATGTGCAGATCAACCTAAAACTGTGCAGAGCAGCCAAAGAAAACCCTCTGACGGATAAGAATGGGCACCACAGAAAGGCTTTCACAATCATACTGGTTGTGCTCCTTGCAGTTGTGATCTGCTTTAGTCCTTACCATTTAAATATCATTCAGTTCATGATCAGAAAGATACTGTACCAGCCATCTTGCTCAGCACAGAAAGCCTTCAAGATGTCTCTTCAAATCACAGTGGCTTTTATGAACATGAACTGTTGCATTGATCCAATAATTTACTTCTTTGCATTTAGAGGGTATAAGAGAAGACTCCTAAGACTATTTAAAAACAGTGGCTCCGTTCCATCTTCCTCCACTGGAAAGTCATATTCAGAAAGCAATAGCAACAGCCACAACCAAGGAGTTTGCTCATCCTCAGCTTAGCTATAACATTTTCAATTTGTCCATGTCTACTCAGAGCTCTTATCTTAAAATTACCCATTGTTGCACTGGAGAAATTCCATAGGTGGCAGCAAAGGTGGGAGCATAAGTATAGAGAAGTTGCTGGTGTCTTTGCCACTGTATCATCTAACACTTGCAAGAACAAGATGGCATGGTAGTAAACCCACCAGCACCTCTTCCACACTTATATTCCCACCATTCAATAGAGTTGACCCAGTGGCAGGTGAAGGGTGGAAGTCTTAAGAAAAAGAGCTGGGTATCGACAAGGTCTTAGAACAAGATATATATTTTTTACACACACACACACACACACACACACACACACACACACTATCAGAAGTCTGTGCAGTCACTGTTTTATGATTTCTGAAACTTGTTATAACAGCATGGTATTAGAAATTCATTACAATTTGAACATGTATTTCTTATAGAAGTTTATGGCTTGGAATTCAGTAGGTGTACAAACTGTACAAACAAATGGACAGAGTGAGATCCTCATCTTCTCAGTAGTTGTTAACAATTAAAACATATTCACAGTCCTTTGGAAATGGCATGCACAATTTATACAGAGCACAGCTTCTTGAAAATGGTAAAAAGTTTGTATGTTTGTTAAATCTGGAATGATGCTCTGAAATAATAAATATTCGGGTATTAACCCAGTTATAGTAAAGTGATGAAGCAGCACTATGAAACAACTAATCACACCCAGTGTTCCAAGATATTTGACATGAAGCCAGTCTTCCATTTTCCTGTCTTGTGATTGAAATTTTACTTATTAGCATCCACTGGACCCTTGGAGATGGTTAAAATCAGTAGCAGGAATGTCCCTCTTTCAAAAGTCTGACCTCATCTGTATAATCCCAGAGTATCTTCAGTATATTTTAAAACTGAAACTGACTCAAAATTTCTCAGATTATCTAGTGGCTTGATATGTCTGTATTGTGGAAAAAGACAAAACAGAACTGCAACTGGCCACAACAATTCCTGTAACAAGTGAATGTAATCTAATAATTAGCAGTGGTGAGCTGTTAAAAAAAGAAGTTTGGACATGAGAGGAGCTAAATGTTTTCATTCTACTTTTAAATTTAAGATTGTAAATTTATTTTGAAGATTAGGGGCTAAGCATACGTTGGATTGGTAAGTGTGGAATATGTTAACAAAACTTGAAGGTTTTCAGAAAAAATAGGTCCCTATTTCTGCCCCATTCAAAATGGTCAAAAATGGTCATTGTCTCAAGTTATTCTAGACAAACCATATGTAATAGGAGGTAACATAGTGCAATACTCTGAAGAATGTAGATTTTATAAGTTATTTGGGGTCATGGATTCATCAAAGATAGGAGTTCACCTTACAGAATAACTTTCCATTCTGTTTGGTGTAAAACTGGCCAGCTAATTTTGTTGGAAGCTATTTTAAGCTATAGATGTGTTTGTAAATGAGAGTCATCACAAAGAAATAGAGACAAAGAGTTTATGGGTTACATACGGTTCTAGATGTATATAATCATTGACAGTAGAATAATAAAAATAGGTGTGGAAGGGACTTCGTGAGGCAAGCCCACACTGAGGCAGGACTAAGTATACCTAGACCAGCCCGGACGGAAGTTTGTCTAACCTGTTCTTAAAAAACTCCAATGATGAAGATTCCACAACCTTCCTAGGTAACCTATTCCAGTGCTTAACTATCCTTATAGTTGAAAGTTTTTCCTAATGTCTAACCTCAATCTCCCTTGCTGCAGATTAAACAGATTACTTGTTATCCAACCTTCAGTGGACATGAAGGACAATTGATCACTGTGCTCTTTATGACAGCCTTTTAACATATCTGAAGACTGTTATCAGATCTCCGCTCAGTCGTCTTTTCCCAAGACTAAACTAATCCAGTTAAAATGCCCATTATGAAGATAAGCCCCCCAAAAGACTTTGGCCCAATCTCAGAATCTGAACTAAGGAGGATAGATAATAGTTTATGCTTTGCACATTGCCTGTCTTTAACCTTTTCAAGGAGAAGGGTGATTGAGATCACTGAAGTTCCTCCATAGAGTTAGTTTATGACCATTCTCTTGAGGAGGTGGAAGGATAACATTACAATTTTTATCAAACATCAATATTTTAAAAATGTATACGTCTAGCTGCTTTTCAAGACTTTACATTAGAAATGTCAGATTCTGTATAAGATCCAGTGACTAAATTACTTTGGAAATCCATTCAAATAGTTGGGTACAACAGACAATGTACATATTTTCTCTCATACACACACTATAAGAAGCCTGAGGGAATAAAGAGTCTTTTTAAAAATTCTTGGAAAACCTCAGACACACTTGGCTTTGTCAAACAAGACTTTTGCACCATGATTTTTAGTGATGAGTAGGATAATATTTTTTCCCAAAAGAAGCCTTTCAGACTGGTTCTGTTCTTCATTGCATTTTCTTCTTCAAATAAAAACTTTGTCTTGTGAATAGCAAACTTTATTTTTGCATGTAATAAAGCTTCTAAGTGTTCTTAAAATGATCTCAGTTGTTGGAACAGTAGTTAGATCTGGTGTCCACGTACTGCTCTTGCACAAAAACCCTCCTTAAAATGCACTTCTTCCACCAAACCTACTACATTTAATCCCGTTAAATTAGAAGCACTATTACATACTTTAAAAAAAAAATTGCAATCAGCACCTAAGAGGATCATGATCTAAATGACAAACCAAACCGAGGTGACGATTACCTCGTGCAAGGGGCACTTTCTATTATAACTGTAGTCAATGGGAAGTGAAGCTAACAGCACCTTGCAAGACTGAGCCCTCAGCTCATAAAATCAGTGAGGTGTAAAGGCAGCACTTTCCTCTGTCTTTTGTACCTTGCTGATGAAGTCATTGGAGTTTTGGTACAGCTGAATGCCCTGTTTTGGAGCAAACACGTATGAAATTACAACACACCTGTGATGGGTTGGATCACAGAAACCCTCTTGGGACTGCCACCTGATGTGCTGGGACAATATCTGAGCCCGTTTTCCCTGGCAGCTTGGGACTTTAATACCCTGTCTTGTTGAGCCAGACACACTAGCCTGCTGCAAACACAGACCCAGGTCTGAACCACATTCCCCACAATCTGTAGGTTTAACTGAAAACAGTTTAAGAAGTCCTCCTGTCTCCAGCACCCAGCTACCCAGTTCCCAATGGGGTCCAAACCCCAAATAAATCCGTTTTACTCTGTATAAAGCTCATACTGGGTAAACTCATAAATTGTTCTCCCTCTATAACACTGAGAGAGAGATATGCACAGCTGTTTGCTCCCCCAGGTATTAATACTTGCTCTGGGTCAATTTATAAGTAAAAAGTGATTTTATTAAATATAAAAAGTAGGATTTAAGTGGTTCCAAGTAATAACAGACAGAACAAAGTAAATTACCAAGCAAAATAAAACAAAAACACGCAAGTCTAAGCCTAATACAGTAGGAAACTAAATGCAGGTAAATCTCACCCTCAGATGTTCCAATAAGCTTCTCACACAGACTAGATTCCTTCTAGTCTGGGTGCAGCAATCACTCACACCCACATAGTTACTGTCCTTTGTTCCAGTTTCTTTCAGGCATCTCTTTGGGATGGAGAGGCTATCTTTTGAGCCAGCTGAAGACAAAATGGAGGGGTTTCCCTAGCCTTTTATATTCTCTCTTTTGTGGGCGGAAACCCCTTTTTTTCCCCCTGTGCGGAATCACAGCTACAAGATGGAGTTTGGAGTCACATGGGCAAGTCACATGTCCATGAATGACTCAGTTCTTTACAGGCCGACGCCATTGTTTACATGTTAGTTTGAACGTTCTCAGGAAAGCTCAGATGTGGATTGGCGTCTCCCAAAGTTCATTGTCAGTAAAGTATTTCTTGATTGGGCACTTACTGAAAATAGTCCTTTCTCAAGAAGCTGACCAAATGCTTCACTGAGGCTACTTAGAATCAAATCACATTGAGATACAAGTACATAGCCAAAATTCATAACTTCAACTACAAAAATGATACACACATACAAATAGAATAATCATAACCAGAAAATCATAACCTTTCCATAGACACCTCACATGACCACCTTTATACAATATTTGCTGCAAATATATAACAGTGGTTGCAACAATGATCTATATGGTCACAGTTTATGTCAATAACGTCACAACACCTATTTATTAAATTATTATATAATTATTATTTATTTCTCCCCAAAGAGCTCAGATTCAAACAGACAAAAGGAAAGGGATAGGAATACTACATATACATGTCAAGTGTTCAAGGTACTAATTTGCCACAATAAGTAATGGTGTGATAACACAATGAATTGTCCTGTCGTATTGTAAATATAAAGATTATCCCATGGTAATCACAGTTTAATCCTAGGGTTTGATTCAAAGCTCACTGAAATCTATGGAAAGATTGGCTTTGGATCAATTCCATAAATCATTCTGTGTTTAGACTGTAAAATACTCTGAGAAAAGGCACAAATTTCAAGAGCCAGCTCTGTTTAGATGGTACAATCTTAGGGATGCATGCTGTGTCTTCCTTTTTCATTTGTGAAGATGTAAACGCAGCACTGCCAGCATGGTCTGCTCTCAAGAAATAACTAATAAATAACTAGAGTACAAAACCACTTTGCTGAGAAGCAGTCAAGATGGCTATATGCACAACATACCTGACAGAAACCAAAACCCAAGAAATGTTACACCAGTCAACTGTACATATCCTCTACTCCACCCACAGACATACAATACTACTTACCATTACCACAACTACCATACACCAAAGAGCATGCAGCACAACCTTAACCCAGGCCTCTCAATTCTGCATGCCTCCTGCACACTTCCGTTTACCAAACTACGCCCTTCCAACACGAATCGTTATAGATCTTTTGTATCTTGGAATAGGGTAGTTTGGTAGAGGACATGATGAAAAGCTGTCATCACTAGAGGTTTGTATTAATGTCCTACTGTGTCTACAAAAGCCTTGTGGGGCACTTGACAAAGGACCCTGGGGCCCTGGAGGTTGGTTCTGAAGCTGTGCCACAGAAGTATAGCATCATAGAAATGTAGGGCTGGAAAGGATCTTGAGAAGCCATCAAGTCCAGCCTTCTGTGCTGAGGCAGGACCAAGTAAACCTAGAACATCCCTGGCAGGTGTTTATCCAGCCTATTCTTAAAAACCTCCCTTGAAATTCCATAACCTCCCTTGGAAGCTTATTCCAGAGCTTAACTACCCTTACAGTTAGACAGCTTTCCTAAACCTAAATCTCTCTTGCTGCCAATTAAGCCCATTACTTCCTGTCCTACCCTCAGAAGACATGGAGAACAATCAATAACTGTCGTCTTTATAACAGGCTTTTACATATTTGAAGACTGTTACTGGGTTCCCACTCAGTTTTCTTTTCTCAAGACTAAACAAAACCAGTTTTTTTAACCTTTCCTCATAGGCCAGGTTTTCTAAACCTTTGATCATTTTTGTTGCTCTCCTCTAGCTATTCTAGCTATTCTATTTTATCTGACTCAAGTTCTTTAATGCTCTCATCATTTGGGGTATCTGAACACCTTCAGAAATGACTTAATCAATGTAGCTGTTACTTGTGGTTTGTCCTTTCTCCCATCCTCTGAAAAGTGCGTGAGCTGATGGAAAAAAAAAGACATTATCCATCAGCAGCCGCACTTCTTTGACAACTAAAATCTCCTTTGTCAGAAGTTGAACATAAAATTTGACAGAAGAATGCAGCTTTTATGATATTATGCACTGGGTACTCATGGTGCATACGTTTTCAGTGGCTGAATAACAGCAAAAGAAAAGGCATTTAATTTCTAACAATTTCTACTCCAAGACTAGTGAGTGTACCAGATCTACTCAAGGTTCTTTTGTATGTCCATTTGTGTGTAGAGAGGCAAAGTTTTTTAGAATATATCAGTTGATAAAAAAGTGGGGGGAAATGATCAACCTGACATGGACAAATTTCAACAGCAGACCAAATTCAAACAGATCTTATTAAAAGTTTATGAAAAGAAATCAAACAAACAATTATTGGAAAATCGAAAGGGCACAAACACTAACACTGGATGAAATTTCCCACTGAAGGGTTACCTATATGTAAAGAAAACCAGGCATTTAAAATTATGACCCATGTTAAGCCCATCTCAGGACACAACTCTAACTAAGGAACCACAGTAAATGCCTCTATAATAATGAACTAATAATTATGTTAAATGCCTCCCTGAGTGAGGAGGGATCAATTTCCTATACCACACAATAGTTATTAATGTGATCAGAGCAGTTCAGATTCAGTTAAGTAAAAGACTGTGAGGTTTACATTTTGATACTTATATGGTAAACTTTTTGCATGCTAGCCATGTATCCTTCATGTCCAGAAGTTATAGATTTTACACAGGAAAGCAGAAAATATCTAATAAGGTACTTATCCGGTCTCCATCTGCATGGCAATTAAGCTCCTCCCAACTACTGAAATGCATAAATGACAAATCACCATCTCTTTCTCTTTCCCTCCCACTCCTTAGAAGAGAGATATTGATTAGTGTATGAATTTTGTGAATGAATTGATAAGTTGTGTGCCTGTGTGTGTGTATACGTAAGTTGAAGAAATGTGTTTTCCATTACATTCTGATAGAGGTAGTTGGTCCTCAGTATCTCTTGTAGGAATGAGTCCCATGGTCCTTGCTGTGAAAGTTTTGCGTTTTGTGTTTTGCAGTTGATCTTTATGGAGAAAAGGAACAAAACCTCCTTGTAGTGAGTGGTGCTAGATCCTGCTGTGGACTTCACTTCAGGTAGTCCAGGAAGAGATTCAACCACCCCAAATAGCTCTTTGGAACATGTTTTGCTGGATAAGAGGGATCTCTTGTCTATAATAGAGTCTCAACATAAACCTGTACAAAACCTTTGTATTTCAATTGGTCTGCCTCAGCCCAAGTTTTTTTTTAAATTAAAAATGATCCTGTTGCAAATTAATTTAAAACATGGTAAAGAGTATACAAAATTTTAGACAAAATTTTTCTGTATTTCATTCATCTGCCTCATATGTCATAGTTCACTCATAAAATGTGTAATCAGTTAACACATTAGCACAACAGTTATTCTGTGGAAATCTATTTCCTGCTATTCAGTTTGTATGCTAAGTATATTTACTAAGAATTGATTTAATCCTTATTCTTATCGGCCACTATATGTAACTGAATCTCTTCTGCTTTTGCTCTGAGCTTGACATTTTTCAGTGCAAACATACCTTAAATTACCGTAGAGATTCTGAGATTAGATATAGGATACCTGCACAGGGACGCATACAAAGGCACTCATAGTAAAGCAGCACAGAGATAACATCTGAAGAACAATGTTCGGAATTTGTAAACCACAGGGTTATATGTATAGTATATCTATATATAAAAACCCCACACTCGCAGGGAAAAAAATTAACCTGTTTTAAAACAAGATACATACCGTACTTGTAGAGTCTAAATACCTGTGCCCAGCCACATTGCTCACTATGTGACTTTATAAGCTGCCAATCTAACCCTCCACCAATAATTTTTACATTCCTGTGCTGTGGTTTGACGGAGGTAGAGAGAAATTTCTTCTCTATAAGCATCCTTTCTGCAAAATCAGTACGAATGGAGCATTTTATTATCTTATTTGCAAAGGTTTGAAGCAATGTGTAAAGGTGAATGGGGAGTGGAAGGCTGAAAGAGCTAATTAAAACCTAATATAGATATCAGTTTACCTTTAAAACTTGGTTTCTTCTAGGTAGTGAACCTGAAATAGAAGTGCAACTATTATTTATATGTTTCAATGTCGCCAGAACTAAGCCCTAAAACAGTATTGCCACCTAGTGGTCATGCCTGAATCTTTTAAGTAACAGCATAGTACAGCAAAATTGTTTCACTGGAGAATGCAGGGTACATTTTCTTTTAACATTTTTTAAATTGCTAATTTACAGTTAATCATAGCAATCTGACAGAAAAATAGGTTCTTACCAAAATCATGATAGCTACTCAGTATGAATTCAAAATATCTTAAACATAATTTTCATGGAGCAGACTGCAAAATTTACTTGTAGAGAACCCTGGTCTCACATTAAGAAAATATCTTAATTATATCAACTTCATATTCTTGTCTGGATAAGAATTAAACAAAAAAAGTAAGAGTTTTAAAAGGCATGCCATCAACATGAAATCTAGTCAATGAAATAAAAAAAGAGAGATAAAAAGTAGATTCAGATATTAGACCAGGGATTGGCAACCTTTGGCACGCAGCCCGTCAGGGAAAGCCACTGGCGGGCCGGGACAGTTTGTTTACCTACAGTGTCCGCAGGTTCGGCTGATCGCAGCTCCCACTGGCCGTGGTTCACCGTTCCAGGGAAATGGGGGCTGCGGGAAGTGGCACGGGCCGCGGGATGTGCTGGCCACCGCTTCCTGCGGCCCCCATTGGCCTGGGCTTTCTCTCGGGGATCGAGCAGTGCCCGGCCGCAGCGGACGTCCTCAGGGAGACTGTCAAACATCACTCCCTGGTGGACGTCTGGCGCGACCACCACCCGGACGACAGCTCAACCTTCACCTTTGTCCGGGTGGAGGCCCATCGGTCGCACCACTCCCGGTTGGACTGCATCTATTTATCACGTTTTCACCTTTCGCGGGCCCACTCCTCCAGCGTCCGGCCGGCCCCGTTCTCTGATCATCATCTCGCTACCGTGACGGCCTCTCTCTGCGCGGAGAGGCCGGGGCCGGCCTATTGGCATTTTAATGTGGGTTTCGTGGCGTCCTTCCGGGAGTTCTGGCTGGCCTGGCGAGGGCAGCGGCACGCCTTTCCCTCGGCGCGGCGATGGTGGGATCTAGGGAAGGTACGCGCCCGGCTCTTCTGCCGTGACTACACCCGGGGCGCCAGCCGACGGAAGGATGCGATGATAGAGCAGTTGGAACGGGAGGTCTTAGAGCTGGAGAGGCGTCTGGCCGCCAGCCCTGAGGATCCATCCCTCTGTGGGGCGTGCCGGGAGAAGCGGGAGGAGCTCCGGGAACTCGAAGATCATCAGGCCCGGGGCGCCTTCGTTCGATCCCGCATCCGTCTCCTTCGGGAGATGGATCGCGGCTCCCGCTTCTTCTATGCCCTGGAGAAAAAGAGGGGGGCTAAGAAACACGTCACCTGTCTCCTCGCAGAAGATGGCACCCCCCTCACGGATCCGGTGGAGATGTGCGGGAGGGCCAAGGCCTTCTACGTGAGCCTTTTCTCCCCGGATCCGACCGATCCTAACGCTTGCAGAGTGCTCTGGGACGAACTCCCTACGGTCAGCACGGGTGAGCGAGACCGGCTAGAGCTGCCTCTCACTCTGGCCGAGTTCTCGGAAGCCCTCCGTCGCATGCCAACTAATAAATCTCCGGGACTGGAAGGGCTGACCGTGGAGTTCTACCGCATGTTCTGGGACGTCCTCGGCCCAGACCTTGTCACCGTCTGGGCCGAGTCCTTGCAGGGCGGGGTCCTCCCTCTTTCGTGCAGGCGAGCCGTGCTCACCTTATTGCCGAAGAAGGGGGACCTCCGCGATTTACGGAATTGGCATCCCGTCTTGCTCCTCAGCACGGACTATAAAGTCGTAGCAAAGGCCATCTCGCTGCGGCTTGGGTCCGTGCTGGCGGACGTGGTCCACCCAGACCAGACCTACACCGTCCCGGGCCGCACCATTCTCGCCAACCTGTATCTGGTCCGGGATCTCCTGGAGCTTGGGTGTAGGGATGGTCTGTCGTTCGCCCTTTTGTCTCTGGATCAGGAGTAGGCGTTCGACAGGGTGGATCACGGGTACCTCCTGAGCACTCTGCGAGCGTTTGGCTTTGGGCCCCAGTTTGTGGGTTTTCTCCAGGTGCTGTACGCCTCCGCAGAGTGTCTGGTCAGGCTCAACTGGACCCTGACCGAGCCGGTCAGCTTCGGGCGAGGAGTACGGCAGGGGTGCCCCCTCTTGGGCCAGCTGTACACTCTGGTGATCGAGCCCTTCCTTTGTCTCCTCCGTAGGAGGTTGACGGGGTTGGTGCTCCGAGAGCCGGAGCTGCGGCTGGTCCTGTCGGCATACGCCGACGATGTGCTCCTCGTGGTCCAGGACCTGGGCAACTTGGTGCGGGTGGAGGCTTGCCAGACGATCTACTCGGCGGCCTCCTCTGCCCGGGTCAACTGGGTCAAGAGCTCTGGCCTGGTGGTAGGGGACGGGTGGCAGGCGAGCTCCCTCCCACCCGCGCTTCAGGCCATCAGGTGGCGCACGGGTCCGCTGCTCTATCTCGGCGTTTACCTTTCTGCCACGCATCCATCCCCGCCGGAGAACTGGCAAGGTTTAGAGGGCAGGGTGATAGAGCGGATCCGGAAATGGACAGGACTGCTCCGGTGCCTCTCCTTTCGAGGGAGAGCACTGGTAATCAATCAATTAGTCCTGTCCATGCTCTGGTATTTGGGTTTCCTGGCCAACCTCCGGACGTCGATTCTGGAGTTCTTTTGGTCAGGACTGCACTGGGTCTCTGCAGGGGTTCTCCATCTTCTTCTGGAGGAGGGTGGGTAGGGCCTGAAGTGTCCACACACTCAGGTCCATGTCTTCCGTCTCCAGGCCCTGCAGAGGCTCCTTTATGGTGCAGGTAGTCCGGCGTGGAGCGTATTGGCGCATGCCTTCCTGCGCCGTTTCCGAGGGCTCCGATATGACCGGCAGCTCCTTTATCTCCATCCGAGAGGTCTTCCGCGAGACCTCTATGGGCTGCCGGTCTTCTACCAGGACCTCCTCCGGACCTGGAAGCTATTCTCAGCGACCAGGTCCGTGGCGGCCACCGAGGGGGCAGATCTCCTCGCGGAGCCCCTGCTACACAACCCCCAGCTCCGTGTGCAGGTGGCGGAGTCCCCCTCGGTGCGCCAGAGGTTGGTCCTGGCAGAAGTCACTAGGGTCGGAGACCTCCTGGACTACGACCGGGGAGATTGGCTGGATCCCCTGACGCTTGCTCAGCGCATGGGGCTCTCCAGACCTCATACTCCCCGGCGCGTACTTCAGGAGGTGAAGGCTGCTTTGCCGCCCGCTGCTCGGGTTTACCTCGACAGGGTCCTGCGAGAGGGTACGCCCTGCCCTCCCTTCACCCCAAGCCCTCCGGACCTTTTTATTGGGCCCCTGGCCCGTGGTCCCAACCGGGTCCCCTGTCCCTTCACGGTGAGCCGGCTGCACAAACTGCAGCCGGTCCGCTTCCAGATCGCGCCAAGGAAACATCTATACACGCTCGTGCTCCACACCCTTCATCTCCTCACCCTCACGTCCCGCCCCGATACGAAATGGCGGGACCTCCTGCCGCCTCTAGAGGGTGAGAAGCCCCGGTGGGCCAGCCTTTACTCCTCCTTAGTCCCAAGGCCCGCCGGGGACGTCAGTTGGCGGCTCCTTCGTGGAGCCGTGAGTACGGGCGTGTACTTGGCGCGGTTCACCCCAATCCCCGATCCCTTTTGCGGTGTGAGGGAGACCCTGGCGCACATTTATCTGGAGTGCGCCAGGCTGCAGCCCCTGTTCCGGCTCCTCTTAGACATTTTGTTGAGGTTTTCGTTGCACTTTTCCCCTCACCTTTTTATTTATGCACTTCCAATCCACGGCCCCACGAAGTCACGGGACCTCCTGGTCAACCTCCTCCTGGCCCTAGCTAAACTGGCCATCTACAAGACCAGGGTGGGGAGGTTGGCCGATGGAGGCTCCTGTGACTGTGGGGCCTATTTTCGATCCTCTGTTCGTTCACGCATCCGGGCAGAGTTCCTCTGGGCAGCGTCCACTGGCTCCCTTGACACCTTTGAGGAGCAGTGGGCGCTGTCCGGGGTTCTCTGCTCGGTGTCCCCATCTGGTTCGCTTCGTTTGACCCTTTGACCACACTCCCGTTCCTGTTTTTTCATTTTTTGTCCCCCGGAATCACTTGGCATCCAGGTCCTGTGGATCCCTCCCCTTAGGCTGAAGGGGGGGATCCTTTAGCAGTGGGCGGGCTTTGCCTGCCCACTTCCCGGATCTCAATAGGAACATACTGATTCCTTACCACTTTCTTATAGCCCTCTGGCCTTGCCCCGTCACACTTCCTATAGAATGTGATTTTTAAAGTTGACAGTGTCCCTTTAATTTTAAAAAATACTAGTCTGTATTCAAAAAGTATTAACAATTATACATGATATTTGATGACTTTCAGATTGATTAATTTACAATTTTAATTTATAAAGTCATATTGCAGTTGCATTTGGACATTTCTAAACTAACTTGTTAGGATCTAACCTATTGTAATACTAAATTGTGTTTTAATAGACAGAAGGAAAAAATTGTTGTTTTTCAAATTAGGTTAGAGCATAGACTTTGGGGTGTGTGTATAGAGATATATAATTGTATGTATTTTATATGCTCACATTGTGCAAATTGATATTTCCTTTAGCAAATTTGTGGAGCAGGAGTCCAAGTGCATGACTCTCATGCACCAACAACTTCAAACGCAACATAAATCTAACTGTTTCCTGATTTTTTTCCTGCACTTGACACAACCATGACAGCAAAGCAGGTAAGAAGCTGTCAACTGGTAAGGAGCTTGGAGGCAGATCCAGTTTGGGTTTCTTACTGGCCTCTTTTAGACACCAATCCAGAACAGACTTTAAGGCAGGGAGATGTAGTATTTGTGCTGGTTTTGATCCAGACTCCCAGTATTCATAGGATGAAATTGAAAATGATGCGGTGTCAAATGCATTGGAGGAATTCATGCTCTAAGAGGCATTTCAGCATTACATGATTTGTACTGCTTTGATATAGTTAAAATTAAAGATGACTTAAGGAACTCATGCACAGTAGACTGGCAGATGAATAGATAAAGCAAAAGGAGTTTTTTAAAAGAGGAAAAAGAAGTTGGGACCTTCCAAAATCTGGCATGCATCTGAAGAAGTGGGTTTTCACCCATGAAAGCTTATGCTCCAATACATCTGTTAGTCTATAAGGTGCCACAGAACTCTTTCTCCGTTCTCCAAAATCTTTGTGGTCATGGAGGGGAATATAAAAGTGAGGGCTACCTAAGGAAAAATTACAATGGCAAGAAGTAATTTGCAGTACAGTAACTCCTCACTTAAAGTTGTCCCGTTAACATTGTTATGTTGCTGATCAATTAGGGAACATGCTCGTTTAAAGTTGTGCAATGCTCCCTTATAGCGTCGTTTTGGCAGCCACCTGCTTTGTTCACTGCTTGCAGGAAGAGCAGCCCGTTGGAGCTAGCTGGTGGGGGCTTGGAACCAGGGTGGATCGGCAGCCCCCCTATCAGCTCCCCGCTCCCCTAAGTTCCCTGTGCGCAGCTGCCCAGCAGGCTATTAATTGCCAGCAGTTCAGCGGTCCTTCCCCCCACTGCTGTGTTCTGCTCCTGCCCTCTGCCTTGGAGCTGCTCCTGGGAGCCTCCCGCTTGCTGTGCAGGGGAGGGGGGGCTAATGTCAGGGTGTCCCCTACCCCCTGCTCCTGCATCCCGCTTACCCCTTCTCCATATAGAGCAGGGTGGGGACACGGACGGAGAGAGACAGAGGGAGCTTAGGGCAGCAGCTGCTGTCTCAACTTCCTGATCGACTTAAAAAGGCAATGTACTTAAGAGTGGGGTCAGAGTACTTAAAGGGGCAATACGCATCTCTATCCCCCACACACAGGATGTGTGTCTCTGTCTGCCATGCTGTTTCCCCTCCCTCCATTGGTGCTGCCTTGTAGAATGTGAGGCTACATTAACAACAGTGGGTTAACCCTTGAGGGCTCAGATGAATGCTAGTTCATCATTTAGCAGTAAGGCATTCCCTGGGAAATATTCCACCCTCTTCCACCTTCTGACTTCATCACCTCAACCAAGCTTCACAATCATCATTGCTGTGTGCAGTATTAAATTGTTTGTTTAAAATGTATACTGTGTGTGTATATATATATAATATAGTTTTTTGTCTAGTGAAAAAAATTTCCCTGGAACCTAACCCCCGCTATTTACATTAATTCTTATGGGGAAATTGGATTCGCTTAACGTCGTTTTGCTTAAAGTCACATTTTTCAGGAACATAACTACAACGTTAAGCGAGGAGTTATTGTACCACAGGGCCTCCAAGAGGGGGTTATAGATGTTTAGGCTGAAGGAAGAGTGTCTTTTTTGTCATCTGATCAAATTAATTTAGAGCTGGGATGTTTCACTAGTGACTGACAGACAGGCAGTTGATTTTTATATGATACACCTGAGAGTTCTGTTATCCTGTTTAGGTGAGGAAGCAAAGGTGACTAGTTAATGGAGATGGGTAGGGTTCAAATTGGGCCATTATGCAGTGGTGTAGCATATTGACTCCTCTCCTATGCTGCAATTTTGTGCTTCAGAATCTCAGCAGTGTAATAATAATAATAAATAATAGTTTTAATAGTAAGTCTCTAGCTGTTATGATTGCAAAGAAAATCTTGAAAATGTGAACGAAGTATAACTAATGAAACAACATCTTCCTGAGTCTGGAAAAATAGTTCAGTGATGAGAACTGAACCGTGAGGTGTTGTTATGCTATATAAAGCACACAGGATCTTTTATAAGAGAGAAGACAAATACACCATATTTATTGAAAATACAACAGTTAACATACGCTTTTCAGTCACACACATACACACACACACACACACACACACACACACATCCTGCAGACGGTCTTTATAGTTACCTGTTTGTTGTAGCTCAAGCATGAGTAAGGAGCTGGGCTCTGTCGGTCGCGATCCGATGCTCCAAGGCTTGCAGGACTGAACCCAGAGTTTCATGGCAAAACACCCCATCTTTATAGTTGTAAATTCCCATTTGAGTCCATGCATTTTGCAATGTCATCCTGTAATCATTAGTCCTTAAGTGGTGGTAATCTTGGGGTTTTCCACTGTTATCATTTGATGGTTATTGTCGGGCTTCCCATCGTTATCTCCTATTTGTTGTCTTGCCTTCGGGGGTGGTTGCCTCACTTGAGGCCATCAATGCTACTAACATGTTTAGCATCAGATACAATGGATGTTTTCTGATTGTCTCCTGGTATTTTCAAGTCTCTCACTTTTTCTTGACCATCTGGACATTTGTGATGGCTTTCACACCTTATCTTTTCCTGATGCATGCATTCCTCATTCACACAAACAATCTCTTACAGAAACCTTTAAAGATATACAGACAGCAGTATTTTATATTCAGCAGAATACATTGTAAATCAAGCCTTGCTAAATCTTATAACTAAAACAATTCACATTGGGGCTTCAGGCCCTCAACATTTCTCTAATCTATTTATCATAGACACAATACAAAATCCTGTCTTTTACTTATAAACTTTATAACAGGTTCTAATTGTAATGCATATGGGAAACAAGACCCCATCTTTTATAATACAACTTCTCCTAAAACAAAGGGTGACCATAATCTGTCATAAGGACTGTTCTGGAATACATTTGGTACATACTATATTATGACCTTTAATACAAATATAAAATCCGACCCTACATATCCCCCTTTTGACCCTTCAAGAACAATTCTTGAGTGGGTCCTCTTATATAATTGTTTAATAGCTACATATTGAGAGGCAATTTGAGCTTGTGGTTGCAGTTTAACAAACTTTTTTTTTTTTTATCCAGCAACACATACATATTATCCCAATTAGGGAAATTCAGGATAATAACAACACAAATAACAATGGATGAAGCATAATTGACAATATACCTTTGGAAGTGGGAGACTAGCCTGTAAAAACATTATACCAATGGTAAGCTATCATCTGTCTTTCTGCAGTGGCAATTTTTAACATGTTTCCAGTTTGCATGTGTAATATGAATGGTTTGATTTTTCACATTGTTACCTTTTTACCTTTTAACAGGTGGTTGGTAACTTTCTGCCATTCAATGCCAAGATTGATAGAGAACGTAGCTAAATCAGTGCTTACAGTAAGCTGAGATTTCGTTGGTTGTGGCAAATAGTAAATGTGATTATTGGTAAACACAGTACTTACATTACATTTACATTTGTCTACTGGAATTTTGCTAATACTTCCATCCTTCCAAAACACTTTTCCCCAAGAATTAACACATACACATAGCCCATTATACAGTATTTTGGTCTCATTATTTAATTCATCCCACATACATGATTCTAGTGAAATGTCTTTACTACAGGGCTCTGGAGCAATCAGGCAAGGACAAGCACACCCACTTTTGAGGAGTCCACTTGGTACAACCTCTGGTGTCCAATAGCTTCCCTCCCTCCCCAGCCCACTGGCTTGAGATTCGGGGTAGCCAGAAGGATCCCATGTGCAATACGGGGAGTGGGCTAACTTTCCATGTCTTTGCTTCAAGAGCCTGTTGTTGTGCAATTTTAACAACAATTTTCCCAATTAAAAGGTTTGGCCTTAACTTATGCTAGAAACATACTGCATTTATTCATACTGATAAGTATCAGTGATCTTTTTCTTTGCTTTAGCAAGTGTATCAAAACCTTAGTGTTTTCTGATATTACCCAAAACATTTTGTGTTCCAAGGTGGACAAAGCGAGTATCTGCATCTTAGTACATTTTATAGCTATAGCAGTGTGGCTTTTTTTTTTTTTTACTTCCATTTGTTTCTGTATTAGGCTGTCCTGTAGCTGGGACAGAGAGCTTAATTTATTCTTAATTACCTCCAAATCTACAAAACCAATTCCTCCTAAAATGGAGTCTGCTACCTGAGGATGTTTCCCTGCAATATTTAATACACAACAGTGACAAGACACAAGACAAAATATAGAACACAGTTCATGATATTTTGGGTTGCTCTTCAGCTGGTATCAGCTTTTCCGAAAGACAAAAAGAACATGTTTCTGCCCCTTTTGGGATGGGATTCAATGGCTTCTACCTTTTATCAGTTAGGTAATTTTCATTAACACAGACACTTTCTAGCTTGCTTTTGGATCCAAAGCCATCAGCAGCTCAGAGACTCTGTCTTAAAAGGGACACAATTAACTTTTACCAGAGTTTTGATTACTCTTCACTTTTAACTCCTGCTTTCAAAGCATACAGCGATTTGAAAAAGAATGCACAACCTATTGTAGCCCCTTGGAGCCTAATAGGGTTTTAATTAAGTATCATGGTATGTTTTTGCATTTTTTTTTACCCCTTTTACAATATACACTGCACTTGTTCTAAATGCACATTTCTTTCATAGTTTAATTTTTATAACATTATCCATATTAATTTTTACATAAAGTGTAACTATTTTGCTTAGAGTTTTTATGTACCCGTATTAAAGTGACAGTCTGGTTACACAGACCCATTTTAAGGCTCAATGTTTTTAACTGCTTCTTTTTGTTTTATGCATCTTACCCCTGCTGTTGATTCAGAGGGGCACTGCCTTTTTAAATTTCTTATTCTTTTACTACAGCTCTCATCTGCTATTTTGTTACAAAAAACAACCAACCAACCAAAAAGAATCCAGAATCTTTCCCTGTTCTCCTGGTTTTGACTGCTCTGCTGAAGCCATGACTTGTCTTTATTTAAAAACATTTTACATTTTGTAAAGCATTGAGTTACCACTTAGGGGTTAAATGCCAAATCCCAAAGCCAAAAAACACTAATTACTTGTGTCTAGCAAAAAGGCCTGTTAGTTTTGCAACTTTTGAATTAAAGAGTCAAATGGATTTTTAGTGGCATTATTCAAAACAAAACAAAACCAATTTATCTTAAAGCTACAAAACAGGAGTTTTACAAAGCAGGTGTGTTGTTTTAGGTCCTTAGAACTGTACATATTTACACAGACAGATAGATACATACACATTTTCTTTTCCTTAACATTCCCTCTACACTGCTCTGTTTTTACAGCTTACATTTCCTTTACACATTTGGGGCAGTTAAGTTCCAATAGAACCCCCTTATGTTCTTTTAGCAAATTTGACTAAATTGTCCAGTCAAATGATTTCAATCAGATAGTTTCTTTTTGCCTGGCTTATTTATAGACATTCCTTTGGAAAAGGGCCCATTTTCCCTTCAGAATGGCTGCAAAGAAACCAAGAATTCTCTTTCTATAACACTTTTCCTTTTTAACATTTTCACAAAGTTTAACTGCCTAATTCCCTCCAGCCTTTGCAGAGTTAACTTTTCACTCTTTCCTTAAATCGCTTGCTCATCTCCCAAAAGACACCTTAATCAACTTAGATTTTACTATTCCAAGTATTGTTTTAGGGATCTGAATTTCCTCAGGGCTTCCAACCTGGTTTTTTAAATTTCTTTATCTGTCCCCCCCGCTTGTCTGGGCCTGATCCTGCTTTTCTCACTGAACTGTCCCTTTCCATAGGCACAGGCTTTGTTTTATTACCAATTTAGCAAGGAGGGTGGGCTTCTTAACTAGCCCCCACCCCTCCTGGTCTCTTTACTTAAACATTTCTTTTAAAATTGTGACATTATCACTATCACTCACAAAAGAAATACTACACTGCCCAAACTCCTATATCCTTCAGAGCTTGGTTTAACAGAGCAAGATCTGTTTAAAAGGAGCAATCTCTTGGAGCAAAGCATCATCTTTTGATTGCTTCCTTTTAAGCATTTCCTACTTTATAACAAGTTCTAATTGTAATGCATATGGGAAACAAGACCCCATCTTTTATAATACAACTTATCCTAAAACATAGGGTGACCATAATCAGTCATAAGGACTGTTCTGGAACATATTTGTTACATACTATATTATGACCTCTAATACAAATATAAAATCCGACTCTACAGTGTGAGTTAATAATGTTGACATTTAAATCATCATCTCTGGGCATTTGAATTATTTTATTGCTCATGAAAGGAAGTAAGGAAGGAGAGGATCATAGATCTGCACCAGAATATCTTATTTTGGCACCATGAATGGGTGACATTTTGGAGATCACAGCAGCTTCCCTGCAGTCAAAGTCCAAGTGACTTAGCAGGGCATAGTGGAGCATCTAAGACTCACCAAGGGGGAGCCAAGCCCCCCTGGAACCCAGCGGAGCACTGATAGCATGCACAATCGTATCTGAACATCTGCACAACATCTGAACCATTCCTCACTCTGGCAGATCACATGGGTGGAACTTAGGGATGTATGACTACCCTTCAACCCTGCCCCCTTCCTAATTTGAGCCTTGGTGATGGTTCATGCTATTAAGCTATCAGCTGAGAGCACAGCTTGAACAGGGAGGTCTGGGGATGAGATAACATTATCTGCTGGAAAATAACTTCTGTACAACATGCATATTTATCCCACCATTTCAGATGTTTTGAATTAAAAATGTTTAATTTAGACCAGGGGTTCTCAAATTTCATTGCACTGCGACTTCCTTCTGACAACAAAAATGACTACACGACGCCATAAGGGGGGACCAAAGCCTGAGCCTGCACAAGTCCCGCCCCCCCAGGGTGGGGGCCAAAGCCAAAGGGCTTCATCCCCAGGCAGGGTGCCTGTAACCTGAAGCCTAAGCTGGAGCCCCAGGTGATGGGGCTCAGCCTTCGGCTTTGGCCTCCGATCCTAGCCAGTCGAATGCCAGCCCTGGAGACCCCTGGAGACAGGATCATGACCCATTTGGGGTCCTGACCCACAATTTGAGAACCGCTGATTTAGAGACACCACATTTCTTGTGAGAAATGCTGCCATCTAAAAACACAATCTACACACAATCTACACACAAGGAAAGTGTGGGCCCCTTGCTGAATGAGGGAGGGAACCTAGTGACAGAGGATGTGGAGAAAGCTAGTGTACTCAATGCTTTTTTTGCCTCTGTCTTCACAGACAAGGTCAGCTCCCAGGCGGCTGCACTCCGCAGCACGGTATGGGGAGGAGGTGACCAGCCCTCTGTGGAGAAAGAAGTAGTTCGGGACTATTTAGAAAAGCTGGAAGAAAACAAGTCCATGGGGCCGGATGCACTGCATCCGAGGGTGCTAAAGGAGTTGGCCGATGTGATTGCAGAGCCATTGGCCATTATCTTTGACAAATCATGGCAATCGGGGGAGGTCCCGGATGACTGGAAAAAAGCTAATGTAGTGCCCATCTTTAAAAAAGGGAAGAAGGAAGATCCGGGGAACTACAGGCCAGTCAGTCTCACCTCAGTCCCTGGAAAAATCATGGAACAGGTCCTCAAGGAATCAATTCTGAACCACTTAAAGGAGGGGAAAGTGATCAGGAACAGTCAGCATGGATTCACCAAGGGCAAGTCATGCCTGACTAACCTAATTGCCTTCTATGATGAGATAACTGGCTCTGTGGATGAGGGGAAAGCAGTGGATGTGCTATTTCTTGACTTTAGCAAAGCTTTTGATAGTCTCCCACAGTGTTCTTGCCAGCAAGTTAAAGAAGTATGGGCTGGATGAATGGACGGTAAGGTGGATAGAAAACTGGCTGGATGGTCGTGCTCAATGGGTAGTGATCAATGGCTCCATGTCTACTTGGCAGCCGGTATCAAGTGGAGTGCCCCAAGGGTCGGTGCTGGGGCCGGTTTTGTTCAATATCTTCATCAACGATCTGGAGGATGGTGTGGACTGCACCCTTAGCAAGTTTGCAGATGACACTAAACTGGGAGGAGTGGTTGATACGCTGGAGGGTAGGGACAGGATACAGAGGGACCTAGACAAATTAGAGGATTGGGCCAAAAGAAATCTGATGAGGTTCAACAAGGACAAGTGCAGAGTCCTGCACTTAGGATGGAAGAATCCCATGCACTGCTACAGACTAGGGACCGAATGGCTGGGCAGCAGTTCTGCAGAAAAGGACCTAGGGGTTACGGTGGACGAAAAGCTGAATATGAGTCAACAGTGTGCCCTTGTTGCCAAGAAGGCTAACGGCATTTTGGGCTGTATAAGTAGGGGCATTTCCAGCAGATCGAGGGACGTGATTATTCCCCTCTATTCGGCACTGGTGAGGCCTCATTTGGAGTACTGTGTCCAGTTTTGGGCCCCACGCTACAAGAAGGATGTGGATAAATTGGAAAGAGTCCAGCGGAGGGCAACAAAAATGATTAGGGGGCTGGAGCACATGACTTATGAGGAGAGGCTGAGGGAACTGGGATTGTTTAGCCTGCAGAAGAGAAGAGTGAGGGGGGATTTGATAGCTGCTTTCAACTATCTGAAAGGGGTTTCCAAAGAGGATGGATCTAGACTGTTCTCAGTGGTAGAAGATGACAGAACAAGGAGTAATGGTCTCAAGTTGCAGAGGGGGAGGTTTAGGTTGGATATTAGGAAAAACTTTTTCACTAGTAGGGTGGTGAAGCACTGGAACGGGTTACCTAGGGAGGTAGTGGAATCTCCTTCCTTAGAGGTTTTTAAGGTCAGGCTTGACAAAGCCCTGGCTGGGATGATCTAATTGGGGTTGGTCCTGCTTTGAGCAGGGGGTTGGACTAGATGACCTCCTGAGGTCCCTTCCAACCCTGAGATTCTATGATTCTATGATTCTATAATATTCTGGGCAGGTGCGTGGGGGCGACTGAAGGAAATATTTCCAGTTTTTCTGAGGTGCATATGCAAGTGGCAAAGGTGGCAGCCTCTCACCCTACACTCCAAACAAATCTTCAGAAACAGCAAGGGACAAGAGAGTAGGTCTTCTGTGTCCTTTGTATAGGAAATTTGGTCCCAAGCAAAGGTAGTACTGTAGTTCCCTCTGATGGCATATGGACTGAAAAGTCTCCCACATTTCTACAGGAAGAACGCTGGCTTGCTGGGCATGGGCGGGGGGCGGGGTGTGGGTGGCCTCGGGCCATCTATGTAACAGACCTCTCTCCCTTCAGTCTGGGAGAGAGTGCCATAAAAGTACCCATGCTGGTAGGGGTAACAACACTGTAGAAAACCTAAGATTTGTTTTTTACTTTCTTCTTGCTACTGAATCCTGTGATGGGTCTAGCCTTTGTTTTATTGTGGAACAGTGTAAGTTGTGATTTCACTGTTATCTTTTGGTTAACCCTTACTATCCCATATACAAAGGAATGGAATGAAACTGCATTATTCCTCTGTCAGACATCTCTGAATTAACAAGAGAGGGCTCCTCTTGAACACTGAATTAGCCAGAGTGTTACATTTTACCAATTCTTATTAGATCTGACAAACAAGATTTAGCTTTGAACTTCCGTAATTTAATAGCTCCTCTCTGAATAAGGGGCTGTACTTTGAAGTCTTCAGCTGTTTGATTTGCAACCACAAACAAAGCAGTTTTCAAAATGAGAATTATTTGGCTGTAACTCGTTAGACCAACAGTAGAAATCCATTTTCTAAAGCTAAAATACATTTTAAAATTTAATCCTCACAAAAAGTAAACTTGAAGTGCTAATGTATACAATAAACACTAATATACTACTACCAGATAATTGAGGATGTATAAAACAAAGAGCTTGATGGGAAATTGTTTTCCCATTGTGGAAAAATTTTGAGATTTAAAAACTTTTTGTCCCAATTGGGATGAGAAAAAGTCAAAATCTTAAAAATGTTCAGAAACTAGAATAAATTTGGGGCCAACAAAATGTTTCATTTCTACCAATTTGAAATGTAATGTTTCAATTTTTACCTTTTCATATTTTTAACTTTTTTTTTATTTAGTACAAATCACTTCAATTTCAAAACAAAATGTGATCTTGAACAAAAAATTGAACTTTTCATTTGGAAAATTTTGAAACGGGGCATTTTGACACTTTTGAAACTTTCCTTTACAAACGAATTTTTAAATGGAAAATGTGTTAAACTGACTCTTCCCTGCAAAAAGTTTTGGTTTTGACAAATCTAACTTGATGGAAAAATGTTTTGTTGAAAAATTCCTGATTGGCTCTAATAAAATATTAGTTCAAGTGTAAGCAGGGGAATGGTCCCACTATTGTGGGGAACTTTCCTGGCTTATACAACACCCTGGTGAAATGGGCTAGCAAAAGGATCTGACTCCTCGCTCCCACTTCCTTTACCCAGAGGCCTTCCTCGAGGGCTCCCCTCAGTGATTTCCCTACACCCCCCCGGAATTTTCCCAACACCCCCCCCCCCCCCAGTTTTGTGAACTAGTTACATGTAGTGTTGCCACTTTAGTGATTGTGTGGGAATTTGAATTGAAATTGAAACATTAATACACACTTTAAAAGCATATAAAGTGTATGATAAAACATAGACTAGCTTCCTTATACAGCTTTTGATTTTTGTGACTGTCAGTGCATTCATTTCGGTGATGTTGGCCAACCTAATAATTTCAAATGATGATTTGTAAGCAAAGTCTAAATGAGCTCTCCCTGACAGCTAGTGATGAGCTGAGGCTGGGGGGAAAGGCTTCAGGACCAGATTGTATTTACATTCACACCTAATCTACCTAGGTATCCAGCAAACAGAGCTGTGTTGCCCCAGTGATGGATTTTGGCTGGGGTTAGGTTACAAATCACTTGAATGCGGGGGGGTAATGAAATGTTGTTTTTATTGTATAAGTAAAGGGCAGTAGAACTGTCCTTAGCCTGTGCTGATTGAGGGCATCAAGAGAGAGGGTGGGGACAGGTATTTTGCTTGATGGTCTGCCTGAGTCACAAGTACTATTTGACCTGTGCCTCTCCACTGTTTAAAGACAGAGCTGATTAGGCATCATAGAGAGTCTTTTGGTTTGTTAAGTGACCACTAGAGCTTAGTGCTTAGACCTGCTGTGGGACAGTGTTTCTGTGGAAGAGATGCCCCAGTCTGCACTAGCACCGAGGTTCCTCCCACCCCGAAGAGCTGAAATCTCTGAGAGTCGGGTGGAACCGCGAGAGACCGACTCACAGAGGTCACAGTGGCAGGTGGCAGCAGAAGATGACAGTGTAGGGCTATTGGGGCAGAGCAATAGAGTGAACGGTGGCATGACAAACAACAGCGGCCAGAGCATTGGATTTAGGGTGACCAGATGTCCCGATTTTATAGGGACAGTCCCAATTTTTGGGTCTTTTTCTTATATAGGCTCCTATTACTCCCCGTCCCGATTTTTCACACTTGCTTTCTGGTCACCCTAATTGGACTATGCTTTAGTGAGCTTTCTCCAGAAGCTATATTTGTGACTGGGAAACTTATATAAATATATGTTTCCTAGTAGGCCAAGATTTTAAAAATGCATTATTTGCCAAGATCATTATCTCACATCATCACTATCTCAAGAGGTCATTATCTTGGGGAGTTTCTGTACTAAACTTCTTTATTATTATAATTATTTTTTATGTAAGAATGGCTATATTGGGTCAGATCAATGGTCCATCTATCCCAGTATCCTGTCTTCCGACAGTGACTGTTCCAGGTGCTTCAGAGGGAATGAACAGAACAGGGAATCATAGATTGATCCATCCCCTGTCGTCCACTCCCAGTTTCTGGCGAACAGAGGCTAGGAACATTCAGATCATGATGTTGTATCCCTGCCCATCCTGGCTAATCTTCCATGAACTTACCTAGTTCTTTTTTGAACCCTGTTATAATTTTGGCCTTCACAACATCCCTGGCAAAAAGTTCCATGGGTGACTGTGCGTTGTGTGAAGAAATACTTCCTTTAAAACTTGATGCAATAGCAATTTTTGTTTTAAACTTACTGCCTATTAATTTCATTGGGTGATCCCTGGTTCTTGTGTTAAGTGAAGGGATAAATAACACTTCCTTATTCATTTTCTCCTCACCAATCAAGATTTTATAAGACTCTATCATATCCACTCTTAGTCGTGTCTTTTCCAAGCTGAAAAGGCCCAGTCTTCTCTCCTCATATGGAATCTGCTCCATACCCCTAATCATTTTTGTTGCCCTTCTCTGTACCTTTTTCAATTCCAATATATCTTTTTTGAGATGATGTTACCAGAACAACACGCAGTATTTAAGATGTGGGCATGTCATGGATTTATATAGTAAAAGTGGAGGAGCTTGGTTTGCCAGACTGATCAGCTAAGCCAATTCTGACAACCTATATGAAAAGGCTGCAAAACACCATGCTTCTGGACTGCATCAATATGCAGAAAGTCTTATAAGCCAGTCACTGTCAAAGCCAATTTTAGAAGAACTTAATGAGGCTGTTAAGAATGCTGGAGACACAACTCAGTTTATGTGAACCAACACTGCTATTGCATCACACTTTCTATTTAAGCAAGAGATACCACACACTACAAACTAGAGGCCTATGTTAAGTGCATTGTCACTTGTTAATCCTGAAGTTGGACATTGGTTCCGAACAAGACTGGCAAATGCTCACTATCTTTCTGCAAAAAACTCAGCTGACTCTCTTGAAACATGTGGTGCAACAGTGAAAGACTCAGGAGTTGAAAAAGTGAAGAATTCTCTCAGTATATTAAAAATCCATGTGCATACATGGCCGACAAATGCACCAGTGCAAATAGGCATCAAGTATTAAGTCATTACGTATGTTATCTTGATGTCAATGGTAGGCCAGTAGATGCATTCTAGATGTTCAGGTTATAGAAGACACATCAGCTGCATCCGTGACATCTTAGAAGAGTTAAATGCTTGTAAATAGAACACCAAACAGATGGCTACTTGTGCATTTGATGGAGGTACAAACTTCTCTGGAAGACATAGGGGAGTACAAGCTTTGCTCAGAGAAAAGTGTAACCCTAATTTTTCCTATACACACTGTAGAGGCCATCTACTCCAGCTAGCACTAGTACAAGCTGCAGAATCTTCAAAAGACATTAAAAAGCCATACATTTAATGGCTTTTTATACTCTTTTTTCAGCAAGAGTCCAAAGGACTGAACATTTTGGAAGCAAATAGAAGATACACTGGGATTGAAGTTAAAATGAGTCCAACCTGGGAAAACCTGCTGGCTTTCTCATGAGTGATTCTTGGCAGTTGTCTTAAAATTACTGCAACCATTATTACTGGCTTTAGAAAGTATCCACCAAGATAGGACAGATGTAAGTAGTGAGGCTGGTGGACTACTTTTGTTACTAAGTTCAGAGAAGACTATCGCCATTCTCTCTCTTGTAAATCTACTGTTGAAACCACTTGGGTCATTAAACAATGTAATCCAGGCATCTGCTACAACAGTAGTAGATCTTTGTTCAGAAATAGAAGCTATCCTTGGATCCATCAGAGATATCCATTGAAAATGTACTGGAAGAAGCAAAGACTTCAGTCCAGAAGCTGACTAATGAAGGTACTTATATTGACTCCATAAGTGAAGAGGACAAGAAGTGTTTGTTAAGCCAGCTGAAAAAGTACAAAGACTTGATTCTTACAAATCTACAATAGAGATTTCGGGATTCTATTCAACCTCCACGTAGCTTTTACAGATGCCTGTCTTATAAAACACCTACAGTTGAGTGGAGTGAGGCACTACCAGCAATGGGGCTGCCATGTGCTCACGGCAGAATAGAGAATTTTGAACACAGCGTGGAATATCACACGATGAACGAATGAAGATTTAACTTCAACTTCTTTATCATTACTAATGGTTCGACCCAATCTTTGTTCTATGTTTCCTGGGATGAAAGTAAGAATTCATCTCTTGCTAATCCCAGTCAAAACAGCTACATTTGAACATATTTTTTCCTCATTGAATAGAATTTTGTGTTCTGAAAGAAGTCGCCTTCTGCCTGATCATGGGCATATCATGAAGGACTGGAAGTAATGGACACACAAGAAGACACCAAAGAGTGCAAAATTACAAGAAACCAAGACAGATGTAGATGTACTGCTTCATAGTAGGCTTGAGTAGCCAACTTTAATTTTTGTGATGGTTTTAAAACATGAGTTAAATCTAATAATAGTTTTTACTATGGTGCCATACAGCCCACCTTCACCCTCAGTCTCACCCCTCATCGGCCCTGACACCCCCCCTGTAAATTCGAGCACCCCCCCTAATTTCAATTCCTGGGGAAACTACTGGCTCCCCTTCCACTCTCCTGTGTGGCAGAGTCCTCGTAACCCCAACAAGGCTGGGCCCAGGATTCCTGGGAGGCTCGACCCCCAACCTTGTTGTGGTCACTTAGGGCAGGGGCTAGGGTTTACCCACTCCAGGGAGCTCTCTGCACACTGGATGTTTCCCTGACCCATTGATCATTATGTACAGTTCAAAGAAAATACAATTTATTAAACAGCCATCAATTTTAAAAAATAAGGAAAAAATGGGAAAGGTTAAAGGAAAACACAGAATCCTGCTCTTTGGCACGGGAACATCACAACCAGCATCTCTGGAATTTAAGGGAAGCTCAGTCTGTTCCTCACAAGTCCCAAGCCTCCTCCTTAGGCCCTGGGTGTGCTGCAGGGATGCTGTGGGTTGGACACTTGCTCTGGTGGTGGCCACACGCCCTCAGGCTCTAGGTGGCAGGACTCTTCTTCCTAGTGTCACCCGCACCCAGTTGGTGTTACGATCCCCCTCCAAGTCTGGCCTGCAAGGCGTCTTGGCTGGGGGCATCTCCCTGCACTGGGCCTGCTGCCCCGGGTCCCCCTCGTTCTCCCCATCTGCTCACTGCGCCCGGCTCCAGATTGCTCCAGCCCCAGCCCCCACTCTGTCTCAGCTCCAGCTCCTTGGGCTGCTTCTCTGGCCCCTCTGGCTCTGGTTACTACAACAGCTCTCCTCCCAGCACAGGTCAGCTCTATGGGCTGCTTCTGTGACTGCTCCCAGTACTGACCTGCTTCCTGGGCTGCTTTTCTGGCCCCTTTGGCTGGCACAGCTCTGATCCCCAGCTCAGCTTGGGCCCCTGCTTTCTCCTTAGCTCGGCCCCACTCTGTCTGACCCAGGCAATTCCAGCTCACACGGAGGACAGGACCAGCCCCCTGGCCTTCTGACTCCCTGATTAGCCTGCCCGCCCTGTCAATCAGGCTGACCTGGAGCATTGGCCTCTCCCCATTAAATATTGTGCATAGTCATAGACAAACTAGATTGCAAAGTGCCAATAGTGGTTCCTAGTGCAGTAAAGTTTGGTCACCTCTGATATATAGTTAAACGTAAGTACAATAAATGCACACACACACTAAAAGAGAGAGGATTCCTGGAATGTATCTTTTTTAATTTTCTTTTAACAAACCCATATTATAGCCACAATGAGACTTTTCAGAGTTATATACAGCATCATAACCACATATGTAAGATGGCTGAGTATTTTTCCAAGTGTCTCAGCGCTCCTAGGATGTATTCTGCTTGTTTTTGTACAAAAATAACTGCACATAATCTTTTGCTTAAATAATTAGTTCCTTAAGGCATCAATAGGCACTACATACCACAGCTGTGTATATAAGAAGCTAAATGTTACTGTAAATTTAATCATTTGAGAGGTAGTAATCTCGGTCTCCTATGCTGTGAGAGGAGGACATTTCTTACAAGTACAATGTCTTCTGCAGAGAGCTCCACCATATTGCACCTTAAAAGAAAGGGAAAATCCTGGGAACCTGCCATTCCCACTGTAGAGTTCTGCAGTCATCCCATGGAAAGCTCTGTGTATTTCCCAAATACCATACAACAGTTAAAGATCTCACTCTGATAAATTATTCTGATTAACAGAAGCTTCATCATTAAAGAATGTTCTTAGCCTTAGTGAAATCTGTAATAGCGACCACTACTTGAGACTCTTAGGCTATAAGTCAATACTGCAGCTGAGAGAAAGCCTCCCAGCCCGGGTGGACTCGTGCTAGCAGGACTCGAGTTGGTGCACTAACAGCAGCAGCATGGACATAGAGGCTTGGGCGGCATTCAGGCTCCCAACCCACCCGACACGCTGGGTCTGAGCTTGGGTGGCTAGAGCCAATAGTATATATACCCTGCTATTTTTAGCATGCTTGCTCAAGTGAATCTAGTGCAAGTCTGTCTACCTGGCCTGGGAGACTCCCAGCTGCAGCGTAAACATACCCTCCAGGGGAGACTATGGCTTTAATAAAGTCAATGACAAGTTTGCCACTGACTTCAACAGGGCCAGGGCCCGGATTTCATCCTTGCAGCCCTTCCCTATAGAAAATTGATTTGGATTCTCCTAAAGGGAAAAGGCAGACACTTTCTTTTGCCTCTTCAAAAAATGTCTGGAGTGCACTCAACATGGAAACCATATCATCTGAGACATTTAAAATTAGCCTGGACAGAGCATTGTTAATATGCTCTAAGGAACTATCTTACACATACATGGAGATGGTCTACAGCAGGTGACCCAACAGATCTTTTCCGGCTCTTATTTCTACATTCATTCTATTTGCTGAATGAATCATCTTGAAAATTTCTTCAGTAGAATCTGGGATCAAAAAAGAAAAAAAAGTTTTTGTATGACGACTATAGAAGACTGAAAGAATTTTAAGACAGGGGCCATGGGTGAAATCCTTTGAAGTCAAATGGGAGTTTTGCCGTTGACTTCAGCGAGGCTAGGATTTCACCCAATATGTTTGTACATTCGTAGAGTGCCTACCACAATGGGCCTAGGTCTGAACTGGGATCCTCGATAGCACTGCAATATAAAACAACAAAAATCAAATATTCAGACATACAGAATATTAATCTGCAAATATTCTAGTAATGTCCTGAACTTCACTCTAATTACATACTTGCAAATTCTGAATGTAAAATCTGTATGGAATCTGGATGCAGTTCTATTGGCCCTTGTTTCTATAGTAGGACAGTATCTGGAAGGGTATCTGTTGTATTTCGTTTTTTACTTTTACACTGGGTAAGATATAAATAAATAATGCTGTCCATGGGTAACTGATTCTATCTGCAATTATTTATCACCCTTTATGGCCACCTATTATACAATTATTCTGATAGTGATGGGGAGATTTTACATGTATTTTAAAATAAAAAAGTACGACCTCTTAGACATATACTCCAAAAGTTTTAACTGCAAATCGTCAGACCATTTTTGAACAGATTCTTTTTAAGGTTCCGGGGCTTCTCTTTGTGATCCAGTCAGTTTTCAGACTTAACAGACTCCAGACATCTCCTTAACCCATGCAGTAAAAATGCCAGTCATCTTTATGTGAACAAAATAATCTCTCACTTAAAAATGCAGGAAGAGTCTACAAAAAGACTGTAGCTGCATGCAAATACCTCACATTACAATGTTCACAAGATAAAATAATGGTCTCTCATTGCAAATCTCTTAATCGGTCCAATGGAAATTAAGACATGAGCACAATAATCTGTATTATTATAAGTACATTATGTACCTAAATGTGAACAAATTCTGATGTTATTTTCTGTTCATTTTGCAGAATACAGTAAATCGGCCATTTTCAGAAATCCCAATTATCCACTAATTTTGATTTATAAAATATAGTTCTCCCTCCTCTCTCCCCCCGTTCCCTTCTTACCTTCCAACTTCTTACTCCTCCCACTTCATTCTCCCCAACATGTTCTCAATCATATATGTATAATACATATAACATGCACATATATAAAATACATGTTACACATGTATATATTATACATTTAAGTGCAAAACTCAACTTAACATTAATTATGGAGCCAGAACTGGCAGCTCCATAATAACTGGCTTGATTTGCAGAGGTGCTGAGTCCCCCGAAACTCCCAAGCTGGGGAGGCACAGCACTTCTGAAAAAGAGGTGAAATATGTATATTTAGCATTTTAAACTCTAAAACCCATTTCTTGCTCCCCTGCCATTAGACTCCTGTTGGCTTGAGTCAATCCTTCCAAAGGCTAGGCTTCCAGTCAGTGACTGACAGTAAGTGCAGCCTCCAACAGCACACCAAGGGTGGTCTGCATCTATAACAGCGGAAAACTAAGACCAGACAGAACCAGAAGAATGGTCTTTTCCTCTGCCTGGTTTGTATTTTTCTTTTAAAGAAATGTATAGGCTGCTCAAAAAACCAAAACTAACACACAGCATACTAAACACATCCATCATGTTACCATCAGATTAATGATGTCAGGCCTGATTTTATTGTAATCAGCGAATTCCCTTTTACTGCTTCTATTCAAGTATTTTCATGCTGTCTGATCTGTATAGTCATCTACACAATTTGTATAGTTTAAATGTATACCGGTCACTTAATGCAACCTGCAATACGCACATAACAGTTCTGGTATCCTACATGAATTATGGTACTGAATGACAACTTTTATTTTAAAAGGATTTTGAGAGAGATAAAATATTACAAACATTAATAGAACTTCTTGATGAATGACATGTTAGTCCCATAATTCTTTATGGAAATAACATTACCCACCACATCTGAACATTTTCTCATTACTGTGATCAAAAATCAAAATACTGTAAAATAATGTAGTTACAGTTTTAGAGCAAAGCAACTGAGAAAAAGAATAGAATTGTAATCTTCCCTGATAGGTAAATTTAGCTGTTTGCAGTTGTTTAAGTTGCTTCTGTATTTCCTAGTTATTAGGAATGATAATATGTCTAATACTGATTTAAAAGAGAAAGACACCAAATTTTTAAAATACATTTTGATATCATGTAACATATAGAGATAAAAGGTACTTTTAAAGAATAACCAGAACAGCAACCACCACTTTATTTTGGGGTTTAGGAACAGTCAGTGTCATCCGTTAACACTATGTTGAAACATCGTGTATAGTAGACATTTCTTCTTCTTGGCTTTTGCTCTTTATGAGTCTATCCAGCAGGTGGCTTTGATCCTCTTGCTGATGGTAGATAAACATATCAACTAAAGTTTTTCATCACAGGCAATCATCAGTGCTGCAGTAGGAAGTTGGTAGCTACATTAAGGTCATTATTTGAAGCTCTCAGAGCTTCCAAAGCATCTACTCTGGAAAATCCCATTTCCATAAGTCGTGCAACCTGTAAGAGAAATAGAAAAAACATACCTTTTAATCACAGTTTTATTCATTTTTCCTTTTAAAGTTATCATATAGCAGCAAAACCGTTCGGTTTATTACTGAACAGTCTGTGCAATGGCATGTCTTTTTTTTTTAATATCAAACACTTATCTGATATGGCGTGGTTGGATGAGCCAGAAAACATTACTACAGTTGATAAAATACAGTTTGCAATAAAACAGTAATTCCAGACGTCAGTGGGTACTTGAGAAGCATCTTTCACAAGCTACAATATAATTTTGATGGTTAACATTTTGTCTGCATGTCAACTTTCTTTTATACATGCGGACTTAAACAGTACTGCATTTAAATCCAATTTTGGTTTATGTTATAACACAGCGTGCCAGATTCAATACCTAAATGGATAAATCATACCAATTTCAAGCTGGAGTAATTGTAAAATCTACATTTTTTTAAATTGGGTTTAGTTATAAGTGAAAATCTGACTGATTTCTTTTGAAATAGTTTTATTTTTATTCCAATCACAGCTGACAGTAAATTAAATTTTTTGGCAAAATTCACCAAATGGTCATGGCAGCCAAAGCACTCACTATTACCCCCTTACTGGGGGCTAAGGCCTGAAACCAGACAGCATAGCCCCAGAAGTGGGCAGCCACGAGCAGGCTGGGAGATACGTTGATTCTTCCTCCTCTGGTAGGTCCCTATGGAGCCTGCAGTGAAGATTAAAACTGCCCTTCCCCAAAAGGAAACGTTGAGAGATGGGTAGATAGCAGCACAACTGCCTGTTCCCGCTAGGGCACAGCAGCACATTTGCATTTTCCTGCGTCACAAGATTATCAGATTTCCAGGGGACATTGTGGTCACTAGTCTGACCTCATGTATAACACAGGCCACAGAACTTCCCCAAAATAATTCCTTTTTAACTAGAGCATATTTTAACAAAAAAAAATCCAATCTTGATTTAAAAATTGCCAGTGATAAAGAATCCACCATGACCCTTGGAAAGTTGTTCCAATAGTTAATTACCCTCATTTTAAATATTTGTCTTATTTCTAGTCTGAATTTGTCTTATTTCAACTTCCAGCCATTGGAGTTTGTTATACAGTTCTGTTAGACGGAAGAGGTCTTTATCAAATATTTGTATCTACTCACTGCTTAACTTTCTCTTTCTTAAACTAAATAGATGGAGTCCCTTGCATCTATCACCATCTAATCTCTTAACTATTCTTATGGCTCTTCTCTGAATCCCTCCAATTTATCAACCTCCTTCTTGAATTGTGGCACCAGAACTTCACACTGTATTTCAACAGCAGTCGCCACAGTGACAAATACAGAGGTAAAATAACCTCTTTCCTCCTACTTGAGATTCCCGTGCTTATGCATACAACAATCACATTAAGCCTTTTTGGCCACAGTGTTGCACTGGGAGCTCACGTTCAGCTGCTTATCCACCATGACTCCCCAATTTTTTCAGAGTTACTGCTTCCCATCATGGTAGTATGGCCTACATTCTTGTGCCTAGATGTGTATTTTTACATTTAGCCATATTAAAATGCAAATTATTTGCTTGTGCCCAGTTTACCAAGTTATCCAGACCTGTCCTCTTCACTATTTATCACTTCCCCAACCTTTATGCTGTCTGAAAACTTTATCAGTGGTGATTTTATGTTTTTCCCCAGATCATTGATAAAAATGTTAAATAGTGTAAATAGAGTGAATCTAGCATTTGTATCTGGAAATGTTGACTGTGCATATTCTGAACACAATTTTGACTGGATGTTGGCAAGAAAGCTGCATTTTGTTTTTTTGGCAGTACTTTCAATATTGTAACATTTACCCTGGATTTCAAAAATATTTTTCTCTGATTTAATCTATGCATATATTACTAAAGGTTTTGAAAACTAATAAATTGTCAGGTTGTCAAATAGAATACTGATAATTTTTGTGTGGGTTTCCCTTTTAAATCCAACATTTATGTCTCATCTTTATGGGAAGAATGAATTATGCTACTTTTGACATCTTTGCAACAATAGTCTCACATCAAACTAGATTTCATAACCAGCAGCATCTAAAAGTCCCTGTGCGAGGAAAGGTGACCAGATAGCAAGAGTGAAAACTCAGGATACGTTTTTCCTCCCAGGTGAAGGGGATAGCTGCCTATATAAGAAAAAACCCATAATATCGATCAGGACAGGATAATATCAGGACATCTGGTCACCCTAGATGGGGTTTACCAAGTCTTCGTGACCCCCTGCTGGAGGACCCACTGCTCTACTACATCCCACCCCAGGAAAAAGCTTTCTGAGAGGAAAAGGGAAACCTTTAGACCTCATGAGAGAGGTCCCTGAAGAGGGAGGGGGAAGGGGGATGGGAGGGAGAGAAGGAGGAGAATTGGAGGGAGTATCCCACCTGTACCGTGCATAGGACCCACACACGGTAGAAGTGGGATAGCCGGTTTAAAAACCGGGGGGATGGATCCTGGAACTGGGTTGGTAGGCTGTCCTTGAGCGTGCCTTCAAAACCCTTGCTTGTTCCCTGGCTGGGGTTTATTCTGGCCTTGGTTAGGCGTGTTATTTGGCGGCCTATGCCTATTATTTCTGCCCCGTCTGTGATATGGGTTGTGCCCGGGGCGAGGTTGGTATTGCCTCTGCTGCGGAGGCTGGGGCCTGAAAGGCTTCCTCTGGGTTCCTGGTGTATGCATCCCTAGCGATTTCAGCATGGCCCTAGAATCCTTAAGGCCGTGTCGCCTGGAGTCAATTTGCTCCAAAAAGAGGCCCGAGCCCTCCAAGGGTAGGTTTTGCAGGGTATTTTGGATCCCGGGAGGGAGGCCGGATGCCTGTAGCCACACTGAATGCCGCACGACCACTCCTGAGACTATGGTTCTGGCCACAGAGTTGGCCGAATCGAGGGAGGTTTGAAGCAATGTTTTGGCTACCGCCTTCCCTTCCTCGATTAGCGCGGCAAACTCTGAGTGCAAGTCCTGCAGCAGGCAATCCTTAAACTTGGACACAGCAGTCCAAGAGTTGAAACTGTGTCTGTTAAGGATCGCCTTCTGATTGGCTATGCGAAGTTGAAGGCCCCACGACGAGTAGATCTTATGACCGAAGAGGTCTAGGCATTTGGCCTCCTTGACCTTTGGAGCCGAGGCTTGCTGACCCTGGTGTTCCTTCTCATTAACTGCTAAAACAACCAGGGAGTAGGGTGGCAGAACAAGAACTTATAGCCCTTGGATGGGGCGAAGTATTTTCTTTCCACCCCCCTGGCCGTCAGCATGATGGAGGCTGGGGTTTGCCAGATAGTATTGTAGTTGCTCTGTATGGTCTTTATCAGACGGAGTGCGACTCTGGAGGGACCTTCAGGAGCCAGGATGTCCACCATCAGATCCTCCTGCTCGACAGTTTCCTCCACCTGGAAGCCTATGTTGAGGGCAATCCTGTGGAGAAGTTCTTGGTGGTCCCTATGGTCGATCAGTGGCAGTCCTGAAACTGATGTACCCATCACCGATTCATCTGGGGAACAGGAGGACGGGAGCTGCTGTTGGTTGCCCTCGTCCTGACCTTCCTGTAAGTCCCCATAGCCCTGGGCCACGTCGGGGCCTGACGAGGCTGCCACCTCCTGAGATGCTGCCTGTCTCGGTAACAACACGGGCACTAGACCTGTAGCCGTTGGGTGCTCTTGGGGATCCGAGGGCGGTCTAGAGAGTGTGGCCTCTTTCGCCCTCGAGGTGTGCCTATATGGCGACCTAGAGTGGCATCGTATAGACTACCCAGACCTAGACGCTCTAGAAAGAGTGCCCTGTTGTTGATAGTAGGCCCATGGGGTCTAGAAAGACCAGTCCTGGAGGTGGCCACTGTGGCTGCCACGCTGTGTGGGACTCTCTGCTGGTCACGGTCCGGTGCCTGCTGTAACTAGAGTGACCGGAGTCAACTTCAGAGCTGGAGGTTGCCGATGGAGAGGACCAAGGCAGTGCCGATCCTTGAGTGGCCATAGGGTGCCGCGAGGTGTGGGTCAGGGACTGGTGCCAAGATGATCGGGATTGCGAACGGTACCGCGTGTCACGGGACCAGTGTCTCTCATGCGGGGCCGGGGAGCTAGTTGGCACTGTGCTCCTGTACTGGGCGACCGCCAGCATCATGGAACGGTGCCTAGTCGCCGATGAGGGTGCCACGGGTACGTCTACCTCCGGTGCTGTAACCTCGCGTTGGGTCACGGGTGCCGGGGAGTGGCGTTGCGCCGAGCTCGAATGGCGCCAGATCGGCGACCTTGAGCGGCGCACCATCGCTGGTTTCCCTCTGGACGGCACCCGCCTGGGTGGTGCTGGAGGCTTCTCCTTGCATGGGAGGGGATTTGGCGCTGACAGCTTGATGAGGTCCTTCGCTGCCTCAGATGTGTCAGCCATGGAGGGGTGTTCCAGGACCTCCTCCAGACACTCATCGGCACTGAAGTCACTGGGCACCGGATTCAACGGGGCTTGTGGCGCTGGAGTCGATGATGCCAGTTCCTGGCGGGGGCCCGCATTTTGTTTTTGCATGCCAGGAGCCTCTCTAAGCGTCTTGGTTGCTCTTTGAGGGGAGCGCCCTCTTTCCCCCTTCTTATGACGTTTAGCCGGTGCCGGAGAGGTTGAGCGGTGCTGGGGTTGGTCGGCCTGCCTTGGTGCCAATGATTTATGGTGCCTGGGCAGTGCCAGATTGCACACCGATTCCGGGGCACTTCTCACCGAGGAACCTGAGCCTGGTACCCGGCGGTCTGGACCGCTGGTTGCAGTGCGGCCTCCATGAGTAGCTGCTTAAGACGAAAGTCTCCTTCTTAGTGCACGACTTGAAGGCCTTGCGCCTCTCCCAGACACTGGAGACAGGAGTCGTGGCGGTTGGTGTTGGGCATAGACTTGCGGCAAGTGGCACAAGCTTTGAAACCCTGGGCTTGCGGCATTCCCCGCAGCCCAAGGCTGGTGTTGGAACTAACTCCCAGACACCTAAAACTACAAACTGTATCTAACTAACTTGATAACTATCTAAGAACAGCTCTAACTAGAAAAACCAAATTAGCTAAGGGATCACTCGTGAGCAAGAGAACATTCCAATGCCGTCACGGACGGTAAGAAGGAACTGAAGGGGGGTAGGGCCAGCAAGGTATATATATATATATACACCTAGATACAGCGCCATAAGGGCGCCACTCTAGGGGGCTCCCCTGCCGTCCCGATGGGAGCTGCTAAGGGAAGAAGTTTCCAATGTCCGTGCACGCGACGCACGCAAACCTAATTGCAATGGACATTACAAGCACTCGAAGAAGAACATAGCAATTCCTGTCTTATGTTAATGAAACAGAACTGTATTTACTGAGTTTGATACTGCGCATGTGTAGCCATTCACAGCTGGCATAAAATTTTTATGTGTGTTATTTATGTTGCTTGATGTGTATACATGCCGGAGTGTGGAAACTTTAGAGGGCAAGCTCAATGAAGGAGAATCAAAACTTCCATAACAACAGCTCCACCCATGTTCAACGTGAATAATGCAAACTAATAGCCATTCTCCTTTTGTTTACCATATTTGAATACTAAAACTAGCTGGTTGTTTTTTTAAAAAAATAGCTATATACAAAGCCAGAAATTCTAAAATAAATTTCTAGCTCTAATCCCATAAATGCAATTGCAGTAGTTCAATCTGTCTTTATGTTGTAACTGTCATTTAGTGTTCTAGTTTGAGCTACCAACATATTAACTGTATAGAGGGTTACCACAAGTATAATGTTACAAATTATGAGAAATAGTACACGTAGCCAACCCCTCATCCATTTAAATTATGTTTTAAAATACAAAAATATTTACCTGTTCCTCAGAAGCCTCAGCAGGTGGAGGTGCCTCTTGCTCAGACTGGCGATTATCTTGATAATTTGCATTATGTCTACGACGTAAAGGAGGAAAGAGTCGATTCCAGTTAATCACCCTGCCCTGAAACCAGATATTTATTATTAGTCCTCTAACCCAAAAAGGATATCAAAAACTGACAGTTTTGTATAAATTGTATTATGAGTAAAATGTTTATTTCAAACAATAACTTTTATAATGTCATAGTCTTTAATGATTACAGTACTCAAAAGGGTATATTTTCTTGCTTTACTAATTAATCAAAATGTCTCTGCTACATTAAGGAAACATATACTAATAAATAGGAGCTATCTGCTGTATTTATTTCCTGTTTAAGCCTCATGTTAGTGTTCCACATGTGTTGAAGGAGCTGAAGCCCATTACCATGAAGGAAAGCAACTCTGAGTTCTGGTCTCTTGTTCCCCAAGTAAACAGAGGTTTTACTGCTTCTGTTGCAACAGACATAAAACCTGATCTTTCACTTGCTGTGTAGTTGACAGGAGTTCCATGCACTGACTGCAGGATGAAGCCCATAACGTCAAGATGTGTGAGTACTTTGTATTACTTAACAGCAGCTCTGCTCACCGATTAAAGGTTGGAATTGATAACTCTGAAGTCTAGTTCTCCCTGGGCAGAAGGATAGTGGCTGAAACACAGATCATCACAGATGGGCAAGGCAAAAAATGCAGCAGATTAAGGAGGAGGCAATGAGTGGATTTCTCAGGGCACCAACAAAATCACAGAGGTAAACTCAGGATAAAGCCTAATGAGGATGTCTATGATACAGTTGGCATGTAAAAGTTTTCTACAGCCATCACTGTACTATTTAAGTGACTATGAATTGAACAAAGTTGAAATGACTTTGAAAACATCCTCCTCCTTGCCTAGATTTACTCTATTAAATATCATGTTTCACATTTTGGCACTGTTCCACAATAAATGCATTTTGTACAGAGTGTGTTACAAAAACCAGAAATTTAATTTAATAATGTAAATGTAACCAAACCACAGAAAAAGAATGGTAAGGTGCTTACTTTTTACAGTACAACGGATACATACAGTAATCTCAAGTGTTATTTACATAATTGCCCAGAGGTAACACTGATGTATTAGTAAAGTTTTTTTGACGGATTATGGGTAATATTAGAACCACTGCCCATGACAAAAACATCTGTTTCTTTACAATCTCTCTGTTTTATGTGTTTTTTCCTGATGCTTCTGTGTCTATAAGGCAGCTTGTTCACCCCCACTCCCCTTGTCTCTCTCTCTCTCACTATTGTGGAAAGGATTCTGTCTTCCTTTCAGTTTGTATGGGATCTGGGCTTCCTTCCTGCAGCTGCTCTATTTTGGGCCTAGAACTCTTTCTCAGAAGACCTTCCACTTAAAAAAGAGTTAGTTTTTTCTCAGCTCTGCTTTTCTCTTTACGCCTCTTTGGAGCAAAACCCTAACTCTGGGGCAATTAACTTAAAATCTAACCAGAATGTTGCATTAAAGCAGTTTTGTTTGTATTTATTTCCTTTAAATGATCAAGGGGAAAAAAGGCACTGGTGTATTTAACTGAACGTATTCCAAGAAAAATTGATGTATTGAAGAAGATTCTCTGTTTTACGACATTTTTCTTCTATGCACGGGAAATCATAAGGCATCAGACAGTCAAATAAATGTGCTAATTTATAAATGGACTGGTCTATCTGATGATTGAAATAAATGTAGCTGCCTTTCCAGCTGTACCTATAGCATCGTTAGTGAGTTATTTATTCTGTTTGCTCTATGAAATCTCCACAAGTACATGTTATTTGTCAACTGACACTGCAAAGGGACACCCTGTCAATCAGAAATGAGCCTTTTATTTGGCACCCGCAACACAAAAACAAAGTGTTTTCAATCTTTAAAAAAGCAGTTTCTATACTAACTATTTAGACCATCACTTTTGCAACAGACATCTTACTAAACTACGGATGCAGATAATGTAGTAAGAACTGATTCAGGCAGATACCACAGTGACACATTTCCTAGAAATACCTACATCAGATCAGACAGACAGATCAGATAAATAATTTTTCACAGCTTTAAATTGCCTTAAAATCATTTCAATAGCCTTTGGATCTAGGTACCACTACCCAGTATTCTTTATTTATTAATTATAGGGAATATCATAAATGCAGCAATAATATGATCAGGCAAATCTGGAAAGTGTTTAAGGTTTAGCACTGTATAAAAAAGCTGAGAATTTAACTAGATCCAGCCCCAGAGCAGGTAGGATGGAAAAATCATCATGAAGTCAAATAATCCCACATATGCCAGTTTTTAAAAATAGACAAAAAGCGGGGGGGGGGGGGGGGGGGGGGGGGGGGAGGAGGAGGAGGAGGAGGAGAATGACTACTGCCAAGCCTTGCCTTACAGGAAATCATTTTCAGACCCTCCCCCGACATTCATACACAGTTTTAAGGCAAATATTAAATTGCAGTGTATTTTATGCCCCTTAATGTACTTAATATGCAAAATGTCCAGGTACACTTCAGACGAATATCTGTACTATGGTGGACTGACCTGACTGAATGGAGCTTCTCATCTTTTTAAGGGTCATCTACTGTTTATTAGCATACAGTTTCTATGCAAAAGGAGCATATTTCATGGTAGATTTGCAATTGGCCTCTCCGCCACTCTTATTGACAGTGACATCTGGTCCAAGCTGTCTGGTGACAACCAAGCAGAGCTTGTGAATTGGCTATTTATTATGTGAACTATTCAAATGTAATGATAAATAAGGGAGAACGTAAGAGGTTTCAGACCAGGCAATTCTAACCGTGCCACACCCAGAGTTAATCCCAACAACTTTTTGAGATCTCCCTGGTATTTTAGACAATGGTGATCTCAAGACTGTGCCTAGGAAGCAGTATGTGAAATCTCCCCCTGCCTTTCCCCATTCATGGCTCTCAAAAGCAGCTGCTGCTCGTGTTTTCTACAGGGGAGATGGGACTACCAGCTTGTGCCTCTTTTTTTAGCTCCGGTTTTAGTGCTCTACTTTATCAGTGGATGGCAGTCATGAAAGAATTACTGGAAGGAAGGAAACTTTCCCTTTGACCTCCCTACTGGTGCACCCGCTTCCTCTGAGAGTCGTGGGATGGCTCTTTTTCCAATCTGGGTCTCAAAGTAGCAGAAAGTTTGTCACAGTGAGTAGGCAGGAAGTCGCCATCAGCTTTCAAACACTGGTCCTTAGAACTGTATGCTATGAAGAGAGGAGCCGTAGAAGGTCTATTTCCCATGTCAGGAGCCACCCCCTTTCTCTTACGGTTGACCTGAATTATTTAGAAACTGTTTTAAAGTAAGGCCTGGCTTATTAGGCCACAGCAGAGAAGACAATTAAGTTGCATCACCACTAAAAATCAATGTTAGGGCAGAAATGATCAAGTTGCTGACAGTGCCTTCCCCACCACAGTCTCGTAGCTGGGAGAGGTTTTGTCTAGGCCAGCAGGGGAAAGTAAACCCTTGGCCACTTTAAGGAATGCACACACCCACCTCATGGCACTCAGCCTCCTCATAGGTTTGAGGAGGGGAGCTCCTTGACTGATTGGTTGGATAGAGAGATGCAGCAAAAGTCTAACGGTGCCACAAACAAGGGGAGGTCTCATGAACCCTTCCTCATGCCCAGGGCACCATTCCACGCTGGGAATGAAAGCTCCTTCTTCTGCCCACTGGGATTAGAATAGGAGCGGGTTTGGGGACCTTGCTGTGGGCATCGTGCTAGTTGCCCTTTGGGGGCTGGGAAGGAATTTTTTTCTCAATGCCAGATTGACCTGGGCAGTGTGGGTTGGTGGTTGGTTGTTTTTTTCCTTTCTCTCAGCATCCCCAGGGACCCAGTGGGTATATTAAGTTGTGAAATTTATTTTATCACAACTTGGCACATGCCCAGTGCAGGTACTCTTTCAATTGGGGGTCCTGTTCCCTGATAAACTGGAACTGGAAGCAGATTAGGAAAAGGCATCTCCTAGAGAAGGTGGGGAATAGGTTTGGGGCTCCAAATGGCTGGAACGGCAAGGAGACAACCCTCTCGATTGTCACAGGAGGGTGGTGGGGTCCCAGCAACAATGCTGGGAGCATATTAATGGGATGAGGGGCTCACAGCATCCCTCCGCAAGGTGGTACAGATTACAAATGAAGGATGACCTGCTCAGGACAAGTCATTGCTGGATAGTTCCCAGATGTGTTACTTAATAAAGTTGTGACCAATGTTCCCTCTAATTTTTGACAGGCCGTGTGTGCAAAAAATTTCTTCTGTGCAAACTGTTGTGTTCCTGTGCAAATTTGTGTGTGCACGGTGTTTTGCCGTGTGCGCGGGGTTTAGGATCTGTGTGCACACGCACACGCACACAACTTAGAGGGAATAGTGGTTGTGACCTAGTTAAACCACTTTCCTGGTATCTCATCTTTCTGCGGTATACAAGACAATGCATGTTGCATATAAAAGACACACTCCTTTTTGTATAGACTCAGGTAGAGTCATTTATAGTAATGAACCTGTTTTGGGACCTTATGTAAACAAGCAACTTTCTGACTGCATAGCCTACTAGCTCTCATTTAACCTTCTAATTCATACAATCCCCTTAGTCTCTTTTAGGGAAGACAACTGTATTAGTTACTTAGATTACGCACACAACAAAAAAGCACAAAAGTGCATTATACTCAGTGTGTGCAAAATAAAAAAAAGTTATATTTTGGGCAGCTACTAATTGTCAACTGAAGTAACTAAATAGCAATTAAACATCTGTCAATCCTATTCACTTAGATAGAGAAAGAAAATGTGTTTTAGAAGTTTTTTTGAAAGCTCTGTAAGCACTCAGATATTTTGATAATGCTATCGCATGTGTCTTAGTTAATGCCAACTTGCCATCTGTTTGCACAAACAGGAAACACCTCCTAATATCTGACCTCTACACCTTTTCTAAAGACGTAACCACATAGAGAGAGATGGAAAAAAAGGAAACAGCTTTTGCATTTCATTTTTTAAATAACACACAATCTGCCCTGTACTGATAATCTATACAATAGTAGATATTTTGTGCAGGGCCAGATATTCTGACTGTCCCAGTTGTTTTATGTAAGATTTTTTTTAAAAAAAATTAAGGTATCTAACGTGCTAAAAGTAATGTCTCAAATATTTCCTTTCTGATAAAACTTCATACAAATTTTGAATTCTACTACTACCTCATTCAAGGAGAGGGTAATAATCCAGGGTGGAGGAAAAAAAGAGACTATATGCTTTGCTATAGAGTGAAAGTTTTTAATATTTCTTGTTTTAAAAAATGGCATTAACTCTGGCTAAGAATTTTATACTGCCACCCACCATGGTATCTGAGTACCTTCCATGAATAACAGTAGCAAAGTTTCTGGTGAACTTCATGGAGTCTCTGGCACTTCTCCCATTTCAGGGTCAAAACTTTGCTTGGGGTAGGATCTTGGTTTTGATTTTTTTGTACCCTAAGCCTGTAGAGGTTTAGTGTACAAGGAAGTGTCAGTATTGTGGTGGTCATTCTTATGGTAAAAATGCTTTTTGAAAGAGGAAAGTTTTGCAGTGATTCCTAAAGATGGTCAGACTGAATTTGCCTGATCTCCTCTGGAAGTTCATTACATAGCCAGATCCCTTTGAATAAGAATGCTTTGTCTCTAGTGCTCACATGCTTCATCCTGGGTTTTGTGATCGGTGTTGCCCCAGACAAATGCAACTGTCACACAGATTCATAGATCGACATTTGGTCTTTTATATAGCTGGGGTTTAATCCATTGATTACTTTGAAAATTAGGACCAAGGCTTTTAAACTGGCTGGGAACCAGTGAAGGGACTTGAGCACAGACCTGATATGCTCACAGTGGCCTAAGCCATGGAGAAGGTAGGCAGCCACATTCTGCAGCACCTTTGGAGTCTGTCCGTCATCTTTAACACTCAATTCCAGATACGGTGAGTTACAGTAATCCAGACCAGAGGTGACAAATGCATGGACCACTGTGGCCAGGTCCTTGTCCAGGAAGAAGGGATGACTTTTCCTAGCAAGCTGGAGGTGAAAGAACTGCTGCTTCCCAGTCATCCAAGCTCAGTGGGCAGTCAAACAGGACTTTGAGGCACTGCACCACTTTGACAAATGGAGGAGACAATATCTTGGCTCTCCCTTAAAAGCATTTCTCTTTACCACCAGCATCATTTGGGTTTCGCCAGGGTTCAGTCTTAGCCAGCTCTTCTGCACCAAAGAGCTGATTTCCTGTATGCATTCTGACATCGCAGCAGTGGCAATGGTTGCATCAGTTGAGAATGAGACATAGTTGAGCGCCATTGGCATGCGGTTGGCAGCTGAGCCCACAGCATTTCATTCTCTGCCCCAGTGGCCTCATGTATATTGAAGAGAAGAGGTGATAGAATGGATCCCTGGGGAACCCTGCAGGTAAGGGCCTTTAAAGAGGAGGAGGAGGAGGAGGAGGAATTGCCTACCACCACTCTCTGAATTCTGCTGGAGACAAATGATTGGAGTAACTGTAGTGCTGAGCCATCTACTTCTGCTACGTCAGCTAGATGGATCAGCAGCATCTTGTGGACTAGTGTGTCAAAGGCTGCAGACAGATGCTGCAGTATGCACAGGGAGATTTTACCTGTGTCTATGGTCATAAAGAGGTCATCTTTTAGTGCTACTAGATCTGTCTCTGGGCTGTGCCCTGGTCTGAATCCTGAAATGTAAGGCAGCCAGGATGTTGACTGATGTCACATGTTGTTGAAGCTTGGTGGTTAGATACTTAACTCACCTCTACTCACTTCCTGTACACAAAACCTCTTCTTTTAACAGAAATAAAGACGAAGAAGAATTAAAAAAAAAAGTAGATTCTACAATTGTGCTTTGAGGAGTAAATTTTGTAAGACACTCCCAATTAAAATGTAAAAACAAAGTACAAAATACATTGCAATAAACGCGTACAACTGCTGTGTGCATACACAGGGCCTGTAAATGATTCAATGAAGGGGTGCCTTAGCCTTTCAGCTCGGGAAACTTGGATTCAAATTCTGTCTTAGGCTACAGAGGGAAATGCACTTTTCAGTCTCATCCTGGTTGCCCAGTGGTTCATATCAGAAAGCCACCGCAAAAACGGACATGAATGGCAATCTCTTCTCTAGAGAGGCACACAAGCAGAATAGCCAGGGGGTTGCAGGTCAGAATTAAGAGACCTGTCTGGAGAAGCGTGCATAACACTTGCCTACACTGTGCTTCTTAAACCAGTGCTATAACTGAATTTTACATATCAAATCTGACACATTTTCCAGAAAAATATAAAATAGATAAGTGACAGGAAATAGAAAAATACAGATAATATCCATATCCTGTATAAAAAGCTTATTAACTGCTAACATCATTGCAGGGGTAACAGTTTTAAAAAGACAGTTACAGCATGATTTGATGCGGAAGTTCTTGATTCCTCTAACCATATTTCTATAAAAAGGAAAAGGCAAACTTAACTATTCTATCCAATCTAAATTCCTGATATTAACTTATTAAGCGCTGGAAACCTATACATATCTACTAAACAAATGAGCAGCAAACACAGCACTGTACAAAGCAGAAGATAAGCATTCCTAAATAAATCTGCTGATGGAAAGGTTTAAACACTTAGCAAAAGAATGACCATAAAAACCTAGCCTGATAAATTAAATCAAATTATCACCCATCAACATCGTGAGGCAAAGCCCTGCAATTTGTTGAAAGTAAGAAGTGATTGGTATGGGAGATGAGGAGCTGCTATATAATACTTTTATGAATATTGTATGTGACCTAGTTATTGAGATAGACTGTATAACTATATTAGGGTTAGTGTAATGTTTATTATATGCCTATATTGCTTTAATTCAGTGGGGGCTGTCACCTGGAATGGAAGACAGTGGCTCCCAGATAGGAACATCCCACAACACACTTGAAAGGCAATGGGGAAAACTGTTAGATTTGAGGATTCTACATTCTGTCTCCAGCAAAGTTGCAAGCCTTGTTTAGCCAATGCTGGAAGCCAACAGATCAAAGGGTTATAAACAGCTAAAAAGCTATTTGGTTCCTACAAGGGCATATCAAAGGCTGAGCAAGATTTGAAGACACTCTCCCCAAAACAGTGAGAGAGAACTGGTTTGTGAGTAAGTTTAAATCTATGGAAACGTGTCAGTAAATTGCAATAAGAAAAGCGGGGCACACTGATCTGTAAAATTCACCATCTATGGACTCAGGGCTGGCTCTGGCTTTTTTGCCGCCCCAGGCAAAAAAGCCGCCCGGTGCCGGCAGGGAGGGCGGCATGCACGCTGCCCCGGTCAGGGCACCGGCGGGGAGGGCGGCATGCCCCGCTCTAGCCCGGCCGGAGGAGCGCCGCGGGGAGGGCGGCATGCCCCACTCTCCCCCGGCCAGAGGAGCGCCACGGGGAGGGCGGCATGCCCCGCTCTCCCCCGGCCGGAGGAGCGCCGCGGGGAGGGCGGCATGCCCCGCTCTCCCCCGGCCAGAGGAGCACCACGGGGAGGGCGGCATGCCCCGCTCTCCCCCAGCCGGAGGAGCGCCGCGGGGAGGGCGGCATGCCCGTGGCCCCGCTCCCTCGGCAGGGCGCCGGCGAGGAAGAGCACCGCCCCCCCCCACGGCTTGCCGCCCCAGGCACGCGCTTGCTGTGCTGGTGCCTGGAACCACCCCTGTATGGACTTTGACACATTTGAACAAACAGGTAAGAAAATCTGAGTAAAACTGAGTTATCTACTGTTGGGAACATTTTTATTTAAAATGGTGCATTTTAGAAGCAAGTACAAAAGAAGCCAACCTCAGTAGCATCCAAAGAGTTTTTATACTTGGCAAGCTTTGAGTAGTAAGCCTCTTTTTGGAAAAAAACTTTTGCTAAAAAGGGAGGTCAGAGAATACATTTTTATCCAGCTGGATAAATAAGGAGGTAGCACCACTGGCCACACAAATTGATATTAACTACAGTTGTTAGAATTCTTTATAGTTTGCTCCTAAAGCCCTATATTTACAGTACTCTATGCAATGATAGCATATGAAAAGGGTTAAAAGAATGAGTGCATGCCCCCCACCCAGGGTGGTTGTGAGCTACAAAATTTAAGATTTTATTGCACGCTCACCTTGGAGGCACCCAAGTGTTTCATTTGCACAGGATAGAATAAAATCCTTCATGTGCTCTAGATTCTCCTGGAGGTACCTGGTGCATGCATTTTACTATTTTCTTTTCAGTTATTGTTGCTGTAGGAAAGGCAGGCCCAAGTCGTGAGTTTTGCATTTCTCTCTAAAAGTAGAGAGAAATGCAGTCACTCTTCCCCTCTGGAAGGTAGTTCCATAGTCTTGGCCCTGTAGCTGAGAAAGACTTGTCTCCTACTCTCATAAACTTCATTCTTGAGGATGACAGATTTGCAGTTCCCGCTAGTGCTGAGGGAAAGACACCAAAAAGGCCAAGAGGCTGGGTGAGTGAAGAGCACATCGGGGAGTGATACAATCAATAAGATGAGGCGTGGAGTGTTACTGTGCAGGGAGAGAATGAGAAAGTTTAAATTTAATAGAGGAGGCAAAGTGAGAATCAGTGGAAGAATTTGAAGAGGAAATCACATGCAAGCAACACAATCTTTGCATTAGGCTTTTGGAATGACTGAATTAAAGCAAGATGGGTATCAGAGATGATGCGATTACAATAACGAAGAAGGATTATAAACGAGGTGTGAACAAGTTATTAGCTGCTAGGATCAGATTTCAGAAAATTTGTAGAGAAGAAAGCAGCAAGATCTGTTAACATATGAACGTGCTGGAAGGAGAGACAGAAGACATGCTAAGGCATGCAGGTCTGAATGGTAGGAAGGATGGCGGTCTTGTCCACAGTAATGTGAAAAAGTGAAGACAGAAAAGGGTTAAGGAGGGGAAATAATAAACCTGGTTTCGACCAAGTTGTGCTTGAACCTCAACATGCTGCATAGTGTGCTGAAAAACCAGTGCTTGTTTGCCAGGGCTTTAAAAGTCTCCAGCTGCTCCCTGCAAGTTTTGGCCTCCACTCTGCAGTTTTCTACCTCTTTGCTACATCTTATGTTCCTATTTCTGTGCTCAGAAACAGTGTCACCAGTGGCTGGTTGCAAGGCAGAAGCTCCTCATCCAGCTATTTGCAGCTCAGCCACCTGTCTGGCTGCAAGTTTTTCAGTGGGAAATGAAAGTCATATCCAGTTCTGTTCAGAGGCTGATGTACAGATGCGGTAGCTCCTCCCCTCTTCCAACCAATGCTTTCACTTGAGCCTGGTACGCAGAAAGAGGAACCTCAAGGGGCTGGGAAATGGAAGATACGAGGGATGAGGAGACCTGGCAAAGGGAGGGAAAACAAAGCAAGAAGATGGAGTAGCCATAGGAGGGGCCCTTAAAATCACAGACCCTACCTTGAATAGAGGGAGGAGAGAGGTTGAAGAGTTAGAGAAGCAGAAGCAGCCACCCCTTCAATCCTAGAGCTCCAGAAGGCACCAGCCAATGGACCTAAAAGAACTTCCCATGCTTGCTGGTTTTGCAGAGTGGCTTTGTGGCAGGAGGAGGACACTCAGGGAAAGGAGGGAAAGGAAAAGAGAATGTGACCCAGAAAGTAGCTGGGGAGAAGAAAGATACAAAGAAGAACCAGAGATTAAAAAGTAAGTGTGGGGTCCAAAGGGGACTCCAAGATATGGGAAAGACTGGGGATGGGGACAAAGAGACACTCAGATAAGGGAAAAGAACACATGGGGGGGGGGGTGAAGCTGTGATGGGAAGTACAAGCCCCAGACTGTCCAGGAGAGGACTGTCCCAACTAGCCCCACTCCGAGACACCTGTGGCATGTGTCAGGAATGGAAAGGGGAGCTAAAAGAAGAGGACTTAGTTAAGTTAGAGGCTGACCAGGAAGGAGAGCAGATCTCCACTTCTCCCTCTGTGAGAGAAACCTGGACTGCTGGCCAACTAGGCAAGCCTCCCTGCAAATAGGGAGACCAGGCCCAGGAAGACCAACTGAACAACTGCCCGTTTGAAGATAGGCCCTGGGTATAAGGGCAGGGTCCCACCGAAGACTTGCCAGATGAATCTCTTTTGAGTTCCTTGTTTCCTGTTGTTCTGGGACTTAAGGGGTGGAACTGGAGGGTGCTGTACTCAGAAGGCTAATGCTCCACAGCACTGGATCCACGAGAGGCAGTGGCTGCCTATGAGACCCCAAGGCAGAGTGCATACTGCCATGTCAGTCACAAGCAGCATGAGAGAGATCCAGGGGAAAAGAATATCAGACTCCTAGAGAAAGGAGGAACAGAAGAGAGAAACAGGACAACCTACTTAAAGAGTGAGGGGAAAAAATGGACAGAAAATCAATGATAAGTAGAAGAAAAAGTGGGAGAGAAAAGAAAAAAAAACATAATAAAGAAATGGAAAGAAAGTAAAAAGCAATAAGTGAACTTGTAGGCTAGTAAATTTTATTTATTTTCAAGAGTGTGAATATATACAACATAAAATTTATATTAATCTTTCAAAATTTTGGTGAGGGAGGAAGCTAAAGAATTCTTCGTCTATGGAGCAAGTTCACCAGCAGCCAGCATTATGGGTGTGAAAAAACAAACAGAAAATGCTGTGGTAATTGTATAGAAAAGAAACAGCTAGCAACTGACATAGCACCAGTTGTTTAAGCACAGTAGCCATAGTAACCAGCAACCAAGACAAGACCAATCATTTAACTACCATAACAACTACAGTTTTTAAACAAATGCAACTCGAGTCTCCAGACTGTTATATGCAGACGCCAGAATCAATCTATCAGTAACAATTTATACCACAATTCAAAAGGAGGTACATCAGGTAGCAATCTGGATGATCCAAGCTCAAACCCTACTGTGGGTTCATTCTATTCCTGCAAATCATAGAATCATAGAATCTCAGGGTTGGAAGGGACCTCAGGAGGTCATCCAGTCCAACCCCCTGCTCAACGCAGGACCAAACCCAACTAAATCATCCCAGCCAGGGCTTTAGCAAGCCTGACCTTAAAAAACTCTAAGGAAGGAGATTCCACCACCTCCCTTGGTAACCCATTCCAGTGCTTCACCACCCTACTAGTGAAAAAGTTTTTCCTAATATCCAACCTAAACCTCCCCCTCTGCAACTTGAGACCATTACTCCTTGTTCTGTCATCTTCTACCACTGAGAACAGTCTAGATCCATCCTCTTTGGAACCCCCTTTCAGGTAGTTGAAAGCAGCTATCAAATCCCCCCTCATTCTTCTCTTCTGCAGGCTAAACAATCCTAGTTCCCTCAGCCTCTCCTCATAAGTCATGTGCTCCAGTCCCCTAATCATTTTTGTTGCCCTCCGCTGGACTCTTTCCAATTTATCCACATCCTTCTTGTAGTGTGGGGCCCAAAACTGGACACAGTACTCCAAATGAGGCTTCACCAGTGCCGACTAGGGGGGAACAATCACGTCCCGCGATCTGCTGGAAATGCCCCTACTTACACAACCCAAAATGCCATTAGCCTTCTTGGCAACAAGGGCACACTGTTGACTCATATTCAGCTTTTCGTCCACCGTAACCCCTAGGTCCTTTTCTGCAGAACTGCTGCCCAGCCATTCGGTTCCTAGTCTGTCGCAGTGCATGGGATTCTTCCATCCTAAGTGCAGGACTCTGCACTTGTCCTTGTTGAACCTCATCAGATTTCTTTTGGCCCAATCCTCTAATTTGTCCAGGTCCCTCTGTATCCTATCCCTACCCTCCAGTGTATCAACCACTCCTCCCAGTTTAGTGTCATCTGCAAACTTGCTAAGGGTGCAGTCCACACCATCCTCCAGATCGTTAATGAAGATATTGAACAAAACCGGCCCCAGCACCGACCCTTGGGGCACTCCACTTGATACCGGCTGCCAACTAGACATGGAACCATTGATCACTACCCGTTGAGCCCGACCATCTAGCCAGTTTTCTATCCACCCTACCGTCCATTCATCCAGCCCATACTTCTTTAACTTGCTGGCAAGAATACTGTGGGAGACTGTATCATAAGCTTTGCTAAAGTCAAGAAATAGCACATCCGGTTTGAGTGTCCAAAAGTACAGAAGTTCTGTGAGTTATTCTGTGAGTGCACTCCATGTTACCCTGGGTTTGGGGCATAACAGCTAGACAGAATGGGAAAGGAAATGGAAATTTTCAAAGAATAAATGGCCAGTGAACATAACTGTTTCCACAGAAAGTGCTACAAGAAAATCCTGCTTTAAATAAACCATTGAACAACACAGGAGGAAAGAATAAGGAGTTGAGAAAATCTTTTACACTCCTAATTTTTGGGGTAGTAAAGAGTAATCAAACGTATTTGTCAGCAGCTGAATACCTTTTTTCCCAGTCTCTCCCATTGTGATGTTCTCTTTTTTTCAGTTCTTCCACTCTATTTTTCAATTTTTCTCTCTTCTCTTATTTTTTCTTCAGAATTATTTTATTTTGGCCCCTTTGGTACTTACTCTTTAGGCTACTACATTATCCTGTTGTTCGCTAATTTTGCTTTGGTTAAGTCTCTCTTTCCCTTTTCCCTTCAGTTTATTATTCTTTGAGGTACTCAAACTTAAAGAAGAAAGGTGAATTCAAACTCCCCCTTAAATCTCCTCCTAAATTTTGGGATTTAAAGTTGAACCTCTTCTCCCACCTAAATTGCAGTCATATTGTTTTAGATTGTCTCAACTTGCTGGGCTCATTACAACAGTTTCTGTATTTCTTCTAGAGAATTGAAGTATAGATTTGCTATGAAAAGTGATTCTAAAAATGGTGCCTTCTTAAGGCTAGATCATAGCTTGTCCTGTTTGCTGGGGTAGGGGAAAGAACATAAGGCAATTCCTTACTCCCTTGAGCTGGTGCACCATACCTTCCTGCATGCAGAGGGAAATTGGCTACTCAGAACTCCTATGTTCCCCACGTTAGGCAGATGGGTGGGAATGGGAGGGTAGGGTCAAGAAGTGCATGGAACCTTGACTCCACTTCCCCAATGCTCCTGGTGATGTAGCTATATTGGTATGTTGGGGTGTATATGCTGCAATGGGTCACACCTGTCACAGTTTACTCACTCCTGAAGCAACAGGGAGATCAGGAGGGGGACTGAGAGTCCAGAAGTCAATCTTCCTCTTGGGCTGGTTTGGGGGCAGCATAACAATGTGCTCGCTCTACACTACCTCACAAATTGGCATTCTCTCAGTGTGTATTCAGAGCCATATTTGCTGACTTTAATTTTTGTTTTAAATGTATTTGCTACCTTTTACTGCTATCAACCTTACAGGGCCAATACAGCTCTGGGAGAGTGAACCAGATTATCTTATACTTTGTACATCACCAGTAGAATTATTATCTAGGTTCTAAATGTAAGGCCACCTGTGCAACCCCACTGTCTTCAGATTACACACTCAGTTACACCTGTGCAACCTCACCAAAGGCAACGGGTTTGCACAACAGTAACAACATAATCTGAGGACAATGCTAGACCTCAATCTTCTATTTATTTAGGAAGTTTTAACAAGTTTATAAATCACTGCTATGTAAATATCAGAAACAACAATCATTACAGCAATTAGCGTTTTTTCAATGAGACATTATATAGGAATATAGCCATCAGATCTTTCTATTAAATAGGCTGTTACTATATTATACAGTAAGAATCATTACAACACTCATGATATGTTGTTTCTAGCGATTTTATTACATTGAGTGAAATTGCTATATATATATATTTAGCAGATCAGGCATATCTATCAAATGTTAACGTTCAAAAATATTGGACAGATGTGCTTTTTTTTTTTTTTTGCAGGTGAATGTAGTTTGGTTAGACAAATTTTAAAACATTCAAGTACTCAATCATGAATTGGATCATTTTTAATTTTTGCCTCAACACATACTGGAATCTCTGAGCCGTGCTTTTAGTGATTTGACTGGCATCCAGTAAATTCTATGAGTCAAGAAAATCTGGGTACTAGCTTTGCATACCTGACCTTTCTAAAGTTTTGATACATTAACTTCATCGCCTTCCCTTCGTTGACTTTGCTGGGCATTCACTAATATAGCAATAAGGGACTCAAGGATATGAGTAGGGTATCAGTGAATGTGTCATGTGCATTATGAAGTGGCAAGCAAAAGGCTAACTGCCTTCTTATTTGACTGAAGTGCACCAATAACCTGGTAATGGGAACAGTGGTTGTAGTGGAAGTGTAGGGCAAAGAAAAATTAAGATATGCTATTAAAATATGGTTCGTTTTTGTTTTTTAAAAACTTTTTCAAAAACTATTTTTGGCATGAGATGGATTATTCAGTGCATCCTTCCAAAATAGAAAACAGTTTTTAGGAGGACAGGACAAAACAATAGGGACACATTTTTTCACCTGCTATTTTGAATGTATTTACTATTCATTTTTAATTTTTTAAAATCCTTTTTAAGGTTCTCCTGATTATTTGGGTCCTTTCTGCCTCCTCTTATTTCCCAGAAGTTTAGTTACCCCTTTCACAGCAGTTTGTGGCCAGTCACTTTCAGTTTAGTTTCTATTACAACAACTAACTTTGGAGCATTGAACAGTTCCCAGTTTAGTTTCTACAATAAACCCTAGGTTAAAAGCAGGGCTGGCCTTACCATGAGCCGAACTGAGGCAGCTGCCTCAGGTGCCAGACTGTGGGGGTTGGAAGGGGGGGGCACCACTAGGACCCAGGGTGTAGAAAATTGTGTCGGCTGCTAGTGGATATGTATCCTCTCTGCTCTAGATACACAGAGATGGTGGAGTGCTGTGCTGGAAGAAGGAGGGCACATGAGTCATACAGGCAGGCAGGAGAAAAGGTGAGAGGGAATAACAGAAAGCAGCAGGAGCTGCAGGGAGAGAGAGGAGGAGGAGCCTCTTATGTACCTCTCTAGCACCCCCAGCAGCCTGGACTGATTAACACCAGCTTCTCAGGGAGCTTCCTGTTTCCTGCTGCTTCCCTGAACTCACTTGAGGAGAACAGGCAGTCAACTGAAGTAGTAGGAGCCAGTTAGGCCCTTAAGACACTGATATCTTCCCTCACTCAGGCCCTGCTACCAGCCTGCTTATTTGACTCCTTCAATTGAGTGTTGAGAACCACTATAGCTAGCACAGAACAGCAGTCATGAGTGAAAGAAGAAAACGCCCCTCTGGGGCAGCATTCAGAAAAAGAATGCAAGCAAAGGAAGCTTTTCTATCTAAGCAGGAAGGAGTTCTCCTGAGATACATAGACACAAATGTTCACGGTGGGCCTTCCGGCCCCAGTGAGGATGTGAATGGTGAGGAGATGCCTGATTTTCCAGTTAGTCAGAGTGCAGTGACCTGGCAGCTACTGCAGCATCCATATCTCCATCTCAAATGGATGTAACCATGCACATTCCTGAAGAAAAGTGTAGATCGGAGAAGAGTGCGGTGGAGGCGCAAGACACAGCTGCTACTGAGTTTAGTTCCTTAAGTCAAGATGATCCAGGACTGTGGACCCACTTGAACAGTAGCCTGAGGGACTTCCTTGTACTGCATGGACCACAGCAAGTGAAAAACTTCATGTTCCCCAAAGACAATGAAAATAGACGTTACTATCCAACACATTACTGGCGTGAAATCCCCAATGGTGACGAAGTGGAGAGGTCATGGCTTATGTACTCAAAAACCCAGAATGCTGCATACTGTTTTTGTTGCAAACTCTTCCAGTCTAATGTTCCAGCCACACTGGGTTCTACAGGAACAAAGGACTGGAAAAATCTGGCTAGAAATCTGGCATGCCATGAGCAGGCAGCAAATCACCAGAGAGCATTCCATAGGTGGAAAGAGCTTGAGATGAGACTAAGGTTAAAGGCCACCATAGATGATCAGCATCAAGAGAAGATTTCATCAGAGTCTCTTTACTGGCAAAATGTTCTGAAAAGGCTCATTGCCATTGGGAGAATGCTTGCTACCCAAAACCTAGCACTGCATGGCACTTCAGAGCAGCTGTATGTGCCAAACAATAGAAACTTCCTTAAAATTGTGGAGCTGATGGCTGAGTTTGATGCTGTACTCCAGGAACATCTAAGAAGAGTCACCACCCAAGAAATGTACACAGACTACTATCTTGGAAAAACAATTCAAAATGAGATCATACAGTTACTGGCAACAAAAGTCAAACAGAAGATGGTGGCAGATCTGAAGTCAGCAAGATATTACTCTGTTATTCTGGACTGCACACCTGACATCAGCCATACGGAACAAATGACTTTAATGGTGCGTTTTGTAACAACAACAGAACCTAGTGAAAATGTCCCTGCAATGGTGACTGTCAGAGAGCATATTCTAAAATTTATTGACATTGATGATACTACAGGAGCTGGTATGACAAATGTGCTTCTTAAAAAGCTGGAAGATACGGGAATTGCGATAGCTGACATGAGAGGTCAGGGCTACGCTAATGGTGCCAACTTGAGAGGAAAGAACAGAGGAGTGCAAACACGGATCCGAGAGATATTTAGTGTATTCCCTCAGCTGAGTTATTCTTCTCCTTTTTAAATACTAAGATCTCAATGATATAAACTATCTTCCCTTGAAAATGATACCCAGAAATGCCAGGAGAGTCAAACCCCTCATGTTTTCCCCACATCTTCAGACAGATATCATCCTATTGACTCTTTTAGGCTAAATTAAATTCAATAGTAGATATAAGAGAAGTCTATCAGTGTTTTCAACCCGAATACAAACCACACTTTTAAAGCAACTAGTTTTAACCTTTTACATTAGCATATCTTGTTCATTCAGGCCAGATCTTTCCCCTCCCTTCCTTCCATATTAGCACCACTCAGCACATAACATAGCAGCTGAATGTACTACTATATGGCTAAAATTCAGAGGGATAAATGCAATTCAGATTTCACACAGACGATTATTAATTCTCATATAGCTTGTAGTTAAGTTACAGAAACCAGAGGTCCATATGGAGCCCACATGTTCACCTGGCTTTACTAGACTGCCAATATATACACCCTAGGATCCTATGAGGAACAAATCGAGGCATCAGCTGCTTTATTTTACTGTCTTACAAGGACAAGTAGGTGAGCATCTGCCCTTCATAGAATATCAGGGTTGGAAGGGACCTTAGAAAGTCATCTAGTCCAACCCCCTGCTCAAAGCAGGACCAACCCCAATTTTTGCCCCATATCCCCAAATGGCCCCCTCAAGGATTGAACTCTCAACCCTGGGTTTAGCAGGCCAATGCGCAAACCACTGAGCTATCCCTCCTCCCCTTATCCACCCCATCAAAACTGAGAAAAATAAAGAGACTAACAATCTAATTAATAGGCAAATAAAATGTAAGCACTAAAAGCAGTAACAGGAAAGCACTGTGGTTGACGTCTATAGGAAAATTAGAGATTGAGAATTTTTTGTGCTTTCATAAAGAAACAAGCCTTGTGCAATATGGGTGATGTAATCTCTCCTATTTACCCAGGCAAAACACCAAACTACAGAGCTGATTTTCAAACTCTCTGAAGAGGATGGTAACTTTTCTGACTGCCAGCATGGTCTGGAGCATCAGGTCATGCTGAGTTTTAATTGTGGCTCTGTCACACACCCTTGAAGTTATCACCCAGGCCTACTGGTCCAAGTAGTAATTGTCAGAGGCCAGGAACAGCACCAAAGGTCAGAGCTGTAGCCAGGAATCAGAGCCAAGGGTCACAGTCAGGGCCAGGAGTCTGAGAGCAAGCCAAGAGGCAGGTCCATTGCTACAGCTGGCAGGGGAGTCCACCTTGTTGCATGGACATTTCCTGGAACTCCTTCTGGGCTTAACTACAGTGCCTGGACCAATCCGGAGCCATGAAAGAAGCTGTCAGTACAGCCTCCTGAGGTAGTACTTCCTGTGGTCTTTATCTCTGCAGGATCATCTATGTGACAATGTACAAAGGGCCAGCATGACTGCTGGGTAGTAGCACAGAGGCAATGGCCATCAAGCAACCTGCAGTCCTGGGTTCTAGTCCCAGCATAACCTCACAACTGTGGGCTTTGTTAAATCACTTCACATCTCAGGCTAATTTGTTACTAGTAAAACAGTGTGATGCCACCTACCTATTCCTAAGTTGTTTTGTGAAAATTAGTTCATGTCTTGTAATGAACTTTAATAATATAAAACCTATATAAATGTTTACTAACATTACAGAAGTCTATGAAATAGTAATTACATAATTCCAATAGGGAAATTTTTTAAAAACAAGATTATACTTGTTCCTAAATTAGATGCACAAATTATGATTAACCAAAACTCCCTTCCCTCCATATTTCCATTATTTAGGATAATCATACACCTTACAAATAATTTATCTATACCTGCTGTTGTCTTTGCCGTCTCATCTGTGCAAACTGAGACATCATGATTTGACGATCCAGTAATTCCATTCTTTGCTGTCTCTGGATGTCCACTGTTGCTCCCATTCCTACTTGAATCTCATTGGATAGTTCTGCAGATGAGAATATTGGTTCAAGAGTCCAAGAAAATATCTTTGCCAGCCAGCTGGGAACACAAAGCACCCGATGAACTTTTAGCACACTACTGCTGTAGCACATCCCAGAAATCTGAAAGCAAAAGCAAAACGAAAACAAATATTTTACAACACAAAGCCTTAACTGGCTGACAAAGGTATGTTGTTCTTTCACTTTTTCAAGGCAAATTTCATCTGGTGTATTTAGCCAGTGTCTTCAGTGGAGAATCCATGTCTCAGAGAATACGGATATAGCACTATGGGATTTCTTCACCCTACACTTCCACTACAACCACCAACTATTATTTTTTAAAGTCTGCAGATTGCATAACTTGTGACACAAGTGTATTTCTTGTTTCTTTGTTTTAGGGGTAAAGCCAAATACCAGCACAGTGACTTAGCTATAGGCAAAATTCAAATAGCTAAAGCTTTTGATCTCTGGTAAAGCAAATTATCCTGGCTGGCCCTAAAGTGGATGTGGGGAGATAGGACCTTGATACCACAGTATTGTGAAGATTTTGAACACTTGCTTTAAAAAACAGCCAACAGCACCCCATGGCCCATGCTCCATGTTAAATCCCTAGAGCTGGGGAATGTGTGCCAATCAAGCATCCCTCCTTCCCGTGCTGACCAATGGGTGCCAGAGCCTCCAAAAGGGGGAGGGAAAGGGGAGCTACCTGGTGCCTCCCAGAGTCTCTCTCCCTCCCTTTCGCCGGTGGCTCCATCAAGTTCCCCAACTCATTGAGACAGGTGGGTGGCATTTCTGCTTAACTCCCCGCCCCTCATCCCCACACAGAGAAAAACAGATATAGTCAAGTTTAAGCTTTAATAGTGGGGATTTCATATGGTCACATAACTAAATTGTTACCTCTGGTTTTCTCCCAGGCTACCTCTGTCCTAGCTCCTTACATCCCACTTGGCACTAACTGGACCCACCCGCAGCCTAAGTCATCATACTTGCCACCTTGAATTCCATTACAGGGCTTTAGCCCCTGCAGCTAAGATGACTCAACGTAAGAGGCCACATTCCTTCAGTCTGAGAGTCTGCATGACCCAAGAACCTCTGGATGTCAACTGGCAGAGGGCACTGGTGTGTAGAGGGGTACAAAGATTCCTAGCGTTCACCAAAAGAATGTCATGTATGGTCTCTAATGAAAGTCACCGATCATCATAATCATTGTGAGATGTATGTATGGAGAATATGTGAAGAATTATGTATATATATTCAAGTTTATGTTCTCTAGGTCACAGTTAAAAACAGTTCACTCAAAAGTAGTCTGTCTTCAGACAAATTCTTCTAGGCAGGTGATGGGAGACACTTATCTCGGGGGGGGGGGGGGGACACCACTGTTTAGTGTGTCCTACAAAAGGAGTCTACTAGCATTCTAAGATAAATGCAAATGAAGAGATGGTGGAGTCTTCTGAAAAAATCTAACAGGAATAAGAAGCAGTGGATAGGTGGTGTAGTGGGGTGGTCACCCGCTCCGGCTTTGACGGGTTTAAAACAGCTCAGGAGATGGCTGTGGCTAAGCAGCCTCCATGCTGATTGGGGAAAGCAGGCTCAGCTGGCCCTTGTAAGAGGGCAGTGGGCCAGGAATAGACAGACTCTCTCTGCTTCCAGAGAGGGAGGGACCTGGCTGCTAGAGCTAAGCGTGTACCTAGACTGAAGCAGGGCTGGCGAGCTCCGGCCTGGAAAACCCCCAGGCTGCAGGGACTAGACTAAGGCCAAACAGGGTACTGGGGGTTGCAGGGGGCAGCCCACGGGTAGGCAAAGGCAGCAGGTCAAACCCTCCTTGTCAGTGATGATTGGCTTATACACTGCAGTCCGCCCCAGTGAACGGGGGCTGGTGGTGACTGGCAGTAGCCATATATTGAGGTGAGGTGGGGATAGTGGGTGGGGGTCCCCTGGCTGGGGAGACCCAGATAGGGGGGTACTGCAGGCGGCAGCACCCCAGCATGAAAGGGGGCACCAGGGTCCAGGAGGGACTCGGGGCACAGTGGCACACCAGCCTGCAGAGGGCGCTCTGGAGCCGGATGAGCTAATTCCCTGGAGACCAGCAGATGGTGCCGCATGGGTGAGTCCCACACGTTTACAGGGGGGAACCTTATCTTGAGGTTAACATCAAAGGTCTGTTCTGGTATATTTAGAGGAGCAAAGCGACATCCTGGTATTCTTCATTTAGGAAGTAAATGCACAATTTGCTTTATGAAAAAAGGATCTTTACCCAAGGTTGGTGGAAAACACTGAAGAGAAGTTTGGGTGAGATAAACTTTTTTAGACTGGAGGATGACTTAGTTAAATTTAGGCTTTAGAATATGCATTGTGGTATGTTGTTTTACATATAACCTTTTGTTCCCATCCCTCTCACTGCTTTTTATTTGAATCTCTATTTTTTCTTAAAAAATATTTCCTTTTGTTTTATATCTGAACTCAAGTGCTGTCCATATGACTTGAGCGGTGGTCTAAGGTAAAACTAGTAAACTGTGGTACAGTGTTCAAGGACCACCTCCCTTTTCTCCACCTTTTGTCTCTTTTTCCAGTACATTCTCAATGAAATTCTCATTCTCAATGGATGAACAATAGACATTTATGTAATCAGAAAAATGCAACAAAGTTGATTCACATGTACTTTTTCCTTTACTTACAGCAGTAAATTCTACATTCCATACAGAGGTTAGTAGTGTCCAAGCAAGTAAATATTGAATGAATGTGGGGTGGTTATAATCCTTTCACATCTTTGTTGTGATGATGATGTTTACAGTTCTCTTCTGCCATCACTGGTCTCTTCTTGTCAATGTCACACAGCGCTATCACAGTTTATGGCTTGTGGCATAACAGATCAGAAAGGCATGTCACAAACACTGACATTTGTGATGTCACAAATGCTGAAATGACTGTAATGCTTCTCAGGGCACCAAGGGCTGTGTGTCATCTCGTTACCATCTGCTTGCAGAGCGAGGGAGTCTTACCTGTACCTGCTAGCTCCTTAGCACAACCAGCCTGATCACCACTTAAGCAGTCTAAGTGTATCTAGCCCCTGTTCACTGGATACCCATAGAAATCCCATATCCTGTGTTCCAAAAGGAATCATACAACTGGAAGGGACCTCGAGGGGTCATCTAGTCCAGTCCCCTGCACTCAAGGCAGGACTAAGTATTATCTAGACCATCCCTGACAGGTGTTTGTCCAGCCAGCTCTTAAAAATCCCCAATGATGGAGATTCCACAACGTCGCTAGGCAATTCATTCCAGTGATTAACAACTCTGACAGGAAGTTTTTCCTAATGTCCAACCTAAACCGCCCTTGCTGCAATTTAAGCCCATTACTTTTTGTCCTATCCTCAGAGGTTAAGAACAACAATTTTTCTCCTTCTTCCTTGTAACCAGGGGCGGCGCCAGCTTTTTTGCCGCCCTAGGCGGCGGGAGAGGCTGCCGCCGAAATGCCACCGAGATCCCCGGGGGCTGAAGAAGCTGCTGGCAGCCGCCGAGGGACCTGAAATGCCACCCCACAAATCATGGCACCCTAGGCGACCACCTAGGGTTGCCTAATGGTAGCGCCGGCCCTGCTTGTAACAACCTTTTATGTACTTGAAAACTGTTATCACGTCCCCTCTTAGTCTTCTCTTCTCCAGACTAAACAAACCCATTTTTTTTCAATCTTCCCTTATAGATTATGTTTTCTAGACCTTTTAATCATTTTTGTTGCTCTTCTCTGGACTTTCTCCAATTTTTCCACATCTTTCTTGAAATGTGGCACCCAGAACTGGACACAGTACTCCAGTTGAGGCCTAATCAACGCAGAGTAGAGCGGAAGAATTACTTCCCATGTCTTGCTTACAATACTCCTGCTAATACATCCCAGAATGATGTCTGCTTTCTTTGCAACAGCGTTTCACTGTTGACTCATATCTAGCTTGAACTGAAATGAAGTTCCCTGTAATCAAAGAAAGGTTTTGATTGGCTTCCAAACCTAGACTAAGGTTGGGCATGGGAATGGAAGCTTTTTTATTTCCTCTCAACTATGTTCCACATCTCTACTAAAAATCTATTATAAGGGGATTAAACCTACACCAGAAACTTGCCAATGTCAGTCAGAAACTAGTCTATCGCTATAAGCACCATAATAGCAGTACCTGCTCAACATTTTTCTTTACTATCCAAAACAACTAGTAGAAACTATTGAGCACTCATCTGTCCATTTTTTAAAAAGCATTGATTTTCAAAACAAGCTATAACTTAAATGAGCTCAGTAGGTAACAGCATAATGTTACCATCCGCAACAAGAACAAAAAACAAAGCAAGTGATGACAGTTAAAGGAAAATCTGTATCAGGCTTGACAAATCCTGCAGTATGACTAATGGTGTTTTAACCACAAACAGAATAATCTCCATGCTGATTTCAGATACAATTATAGCTCTGAGTCACTAACAGCACACAACCAAGGGACAGCATGTATAGTTTCGGTACCTTAAATGTTTTTTTCCCAGAACGGCTAGACTCCACCAAAGATGGTTAGAAATAACTATCCTGACAAAATTTTATATAAATGTATATAATTTTTATAGTAAGTGGTTATTACCATAATGTAAGATCTATACTAAACCATAAAACAAAAAGCACAGAGTGAGAGAGAAGACTAGTAGGTGAGGGAGCTAGTGGAAAAAGGGTGGTATATACCACTTGTGTGTCCAAAATATATGCGTGTGCGCACGTGTGTGTGTGTGTAGTCTGTGACTAGCTTGATCATTGGGTGTCATTTTCATGATTTTTCAACAGGTGGTTTTTATCCTAGCAGTTCCCATCTTCCTCCCTCCCCCAATTTGCAGATGGGGTACTGAGGCACAGAGAGGCTAAGTGACTTGCTCAAAGTCATACAGAAAGTCTATGTCCCAGGCCAGTGCCCCCCACAACTGGGTCATCCTTCCTCCTGTGTCCAAAATATACTTCCTGGCAACTATAAAATTTGAAGGAAAAGTTCTCTGCAGCACAGTGATACTGCATAGTTGATCTGCAGGACACAAAAATGTCTCAAAAAGCATAAATGCATGGAAGAATGCATTCAATTGTGGAAAACGCTGTTTAAATGTGCACAGTTTTAATTCATCCTACCACTTCCATATTTTAATTTTTTCTTGAGTGTCACTTCAGATCCTTCATGATTTACTACTGCAGTTATAAAGCTATTAGCTGGACGTGCACACGCCTTTTAGCACATTACTCACATAGTTCTAAAATATTTTCATGAAGTCTAATCTTTTGAGGAAGAGATTATTTGTATATTTCCAACAAACTCTTCAACAGTGGAATTATGTACAGTGAATATATCTTGTGATGCAGCTTGGTTAAATGTCATGCCCACATTTAATGTCACATATTTCCAAAGAACTTCCTTTTCAGCTAATTCACATTCAAAGTTTGGTTTGTATCATCTTAAAAACAAGAATTGAAAAAGTATAGGTATAGAAATTTTGAGTTACTTTTCTTTTTGTAAAAAAAGATTTTATTTTTGTTACTGACTTTTTGAGAATCTCTAGGGGTTAAGGTCTATTAATTTACCAGTACATTATGTTAATTACAGATCATTCAGTGACCAAACCGTATGTATCTGACCTTAAACAATATATGTCTCGTTGAAAGGCTAAAAAGCAAAAATCACTGTGCAAGTACTTGCTGGCAATTGCTAAAACAAAACAAAAAACAGTAGGAACATAAAACATTTGGGATTTTGATCTGCCAAAGTAAAATTTATCTGGGTTGATTTACTTTCTGGTAGCTTGAACATAACTTACAATGTTTTCCAACACAATTTTAGGACCCACTTCTACAGCATACTGAGAGGACACTCACCATGTTGCAAAATATTTGGCACATTGAAGATGTGGGGCCCTTGCTCTGAAAGGATCTTTTATTATTTATTATCTTTTACAATTTCTTAACTTTATGTCTTTCTGCTAGTTCTTAACATAAACTCTTTCTAACACCCCCCCCCCCACACACACAAAAAGTCAGCTACCTCCTAATGCCCCCCCGGCTCCAAAACATTAGACCTTTAAGAAAAAGGAAGTAGCTGTGGTTTCTTTTACATTTGGTAAAACAAACACAGAACCTCTAAGGCGACACTCTACGTGACACACACATTTCTGTATTATTTTACTAAGTAAAATGTTTACAATTTAACTAGCTTTATCTGAAATCCATTAAAAAAGGAAAACTAAGGGAAATAAGCAATGGATAGACCAATGTGGGAAGTTCTGCTCATGGAGAGTTTTTCTGTTTAATGGTCCCGCATTCACATAGATTCAAAGATTTTAAGGCCAGAAGGGAACATTTAATTATGTACTATGACCTCCTGTATAACACAGACCAGAATTACAACAGTAACTTGTGTGTGACTAAAGCATCTCTTTCAAAAAGACATCTAGTCTCGATTTGAAGATGTCAAGAGATAGAGAATCTACCACTTTGCTTGGTATTTTGTTCCAGTGATTAATCACACTCAGTGTTAAAAATGTGTACCTTATTACTAATCTGAATTTGTCTGGATTTAACCTCCAGCCATTAGGTTAAAGAGCCCTTTACGTTCATGGGGGAAAAATACTAGGTCCTACTTATACACCATAATCAAGTCACTTCTCAGTCTTCTTTTTGATAAACTTAACTAATTGAGCTCTTTAAATCTGTGATTGTACGGCAGCCCTCACATCATTTTTGTGTCTCTTTTGTTCAATATCCTTTAAAAAATGTGGTCGCCAGAACTAGTCACATTATTCCAGTATCTGTCTCATCAATGTCGTATACAGAGGTTAAAATCACCTCCCTACTACTCACTACTCCCCCTTTTATACATCCAAGTATTGCGTTAACCCTTTTTGCTACAGCATCATGCCATGTTTTTCCACTATGATCCCCTAAATCCTTTTCAGAGTCACTGCTTTCCAGGATATAGTCCCGCATTCTGTATGTATGACCTGCATTCCTTGTTCCTAGATGTATGACTTCGCATTTTATATATTAAGCTATATTAAGAGGCATTTTGTTTAAATGGGCTGAGATTACCAAGCAATCCAAACCACTCCATGTGACTGCCTGTCTCATCATTATTTACCACTCTGCCAATCTTTGTGTCATCCACTAATTTTATCAGCAGTGATTTTATATTTATTGATGAAAATGTTGAATAGCATTAAGCCTAATACCAATATCCATGGATCCCCATAAGAAACCCCCAGATTTGATGATTCCCCATTGACAACTACTTTCTGAAATCTATCAGTTAGCCAGTCCTTAATCCACTTAACATGTGCTTTATTAATATTGTATAATGCTAACATTTTAAGCTGAATGTTGTATGGTACTACGTCAAAGGCCTGACAAAAGTGAAAGTGTATTACATCTATGCAGTTGCCTTTATCAAATTTGTAATCTCAAAGAATGAAATCAGGTTTGTTTGACATGACCAATTTTCTATGAAACCAAGCTGGCTAGCATTAATTATATTCCTGTCTAATTTTTATCAAATGAATCGTGTATCATCTTTTCCATTATTTTGCCTGGAATTCATGTCAAGATAACTGACCTATAGTTACACCTTGATCATCCTTTTGCCCTTTTTGAATATCAGCACAACATTACCACTTTTCCAATCTTCTGGAATTTTCCTGGTGTTCAAAGATTTATTAAAAATTAACATCAGCAGGCCAGAGGTCCCCTCAGCCAATTCTTTTAGTACCTTGGGTTCAAGTTATCTTGGGCCTGCTGATTTAAAAATGTATATCCCTTGCAAATGTTGTTTAACATCCTCCCTAGTCTAATGGAATGGAAAGTATTTCTTCATCCTCATGTGGTACGAGTACATTATCCTGCTACATCCCAAATACAGATCAGAAATATTTACTGAACGCATCTGCCTTTTCAGCGTTATCATTAACAATTTTACCATCTCCATCTAATAACTGGCCTGTATCACAGCTAGGTTTTATTTTGGTCCTAATACATGTCCCTTCCTTTCACCCCACCCTTATTGCAGCCACTAACTTCTCAGACATGTGACCTTGTTCTCTTCTGGAGACCATTCTCTTTGGAGTCCATTAATGTAACTCCTTTAGTGTCTGGTGGGGTCACTATTGAAAGACCTAATGCAATCCCTGAGCTGAATGTACTGCCTCCACAGCACATTCATCCATTCGTAACCTGTATTTGAGACTAAAAGCGGTAGTTTAATTTGGATTTCTTCTATGGCAGCACAGAACGCTATCCACATACCACTTGGCCAGCCTTCCTTACATAAAATCTTGTTCTCTATTCAACACAGGTTTTCCTAAATGCACATTTCTGTGGGCCCCTCATTTTTGTTTTGATGTAATTACAACAGACATTTGTAATTTGACATCAGTGGTTTGAGCATTGGCCTGCTAAACCCAGGGTTGTGAGTTCAATCCTTCAGGGGGCCATTTGGGGATCTGGGTCAAAAATTGGGGATTGGTCCTGCTTTGAGCAGGGGGTTGGACTAGATGGCCTACTAAGGTCCCTTCCAACTCTGATATTCTATGATTTGATGACTAGAAGGTGTTTCCTTGGGAGGTGAGACTGTATCTGTTGTCATCTGCCTTATTTTCCCTTTTATCCTTTAGTCTTCCAATGCTGACTTCCAACTCTAACACTCTCACTCTCTTTGTTGACTTTCCTCTCTCAAGTTGATAGACATCTTTCATATTATAAAATGGTTATAATGTATAAAATAGAAAAACCAACAAGACGCTGGTACTGTAACAAAGCATGTGTGTGTTTTTTAAGGTTATGATGCCTCCTTCCCCATACCTGACTCCCTCAACTTTTTCCAGTATCAGAGGGGTAGCCGTGTTAGTCTGGATCTCTAGAAGCGACAAAGGGTCCTGTGGCACCTTATAGACTAACAGAGGTATTGGAGCATAAGCTTTCGTGGGTGAATACCCACTTCATCGGATGCAAACTTTTTCCATGACTTATTATTCTATACATTTCTCCCTGCCCGGTGTGGTGGCGCGCGCCTGTAATCCCAGCTGCTTGGGAGGTTGCGGTTGGCGGATCGCTCAGGAGTTCTAGGCTGCTGTGCGCTATGTCAATCGGGTGTCCGGTGCTACTGACAGCCTGGCCAGCGGGTAGTTGGAGGACTGGCTAGAGCAACACGTCTGATGTGTTGTGATCGGCGCTCTCTCCATGAAGGCTGATGGACTGATCAGTGACATTTCTCCCCGGTGTACTTCCTATTTTGTTATTCCACTTCCCCCAACACTCCCCTCATTTATTTTTTCATTTCCCTGACCTTTGAGTTGCTTCCTCCTCTGACACCCAATTTTTTCATACATTGTTTTCACCCATCCCTTCCACTCCTCTGTTTGTGTTCAAAATGCTAAGTGACAAGTTCACTGCTCTAAATCTCTCCTAGGCAATACCTCCAGAGGCTGGAGATCACATAAATCACTCTTTACTGCTTAAAAATAGATGTTCCAATTTAGAAAAATACATAAGCATGTACATAACTTTAAACAAGTGAGAGTAGATCTTTTGACTTCAGTAGAACTACTCTCATGGTTAAAGTAACATATACAGTATTGCCAACCTCAGGCATTCAAAAATCATGAGATTAGCTAAAAATCGTGGTTTTTTTAAAATAGTAAATTTGGGGTTCTTTTCTGGTTTCTGAAGCTTTCAGATACACATTGCTTCACATTTTCAAGCTTTTGTCCACAAGCATAAGGGCTAAAAACTTACTTTAAAAAAAAGAAAAAGAAAAAGAAAGCAGAGGTTCTCATTCAATCCCTAGATTCCAGCAACTGGGGCTTTAAGAACTACATAAAATATTGTAGACTCGTGATAAAATTGCAAGAGTTGGCAACATTGCCTATATGCTTAACTACTCTTCTGAATAAAAGCCAGAATAATATACACAAACAAAAAAAAGGGGCTAGTGCACTGTACTGTTGCATATTGTATATTTAACAGAATGAAAGAATTGTGTGAAAATGAATCTGAATGTCAGAGCCCTAAATATGAATCTCCACATATGTACCTTTTCACACCCCTACTATACATAAATGAAATCTGCTGCATCTGTTTTTAGTGCACTATCCACAGCAACATACAATACCATTTACTTTGGAAAATAGGGCCAATATTGTGCCTTTTGTTACATCAGTGTAACTCTAAAGTACTGAAAGTAAATGTTTGACAAATAGTTTCTAGAACATACCCTCACCCTCAGCTGCACCATTAAAGCCAATTCAGACTCCAATGCAAATTCTGTTTGGCTTCAGAAGTCAATGACATAAAACATTATTAATGTATACTTTACTGTACATTTTGATAACCTAGGCCTATTGTTATTCAGCTGATGCTTCTGTAAATGACCTAAGCCTAAAAGGCTACATAGAATACCTACCTAAATGCAAGTAGAATTATCTTAAGCATAAGTCCTAGAGCCCTTCAGGAAAATTCATAGCTAGATGTGTTCTGATTTTGCACCAAGATACACATATATAACTAACTTTGAAATATTTGATTTCAAGGTGGGGAAGGATTTGGGGCAAGACTTACTTGTGGGGGTAGATTTATCATTTTAAACAAACGTTAAATAGCACAAACAGCCTAGTGTATTATTTTGTACTATAACCAGGCCTCCATTTTAGCAGTAGTTTTAGATTTGTTGAAGGCACATTGTAAGTATGGTCATGTCACTAGATAGTACTAAAAATGTGTTTGAACCCCACTTGGAAAAATAATTCCTCTTCTTATGGAAAGCATAAAAAAGCAAGTATTCTTCAATTTTAATAAAACAAGTGTGTTGAAAAGCAGTATCTCCTTCCCTCCCAGGCTAAAATGTCTTGGTTGCCTTAGGTATGTACTGTTCAAGGTGTAATTTCAAGCTATGACAAATTTTTAGTCTAAGGCTTGGTCTACACTTATGCTGGTATAACTATGTCACTCAGAGGCATGGATTTCTCACATCTCTGAGAGATGTAGTTATACCGAACCTAAACCCCAGCTCTCCCCTTGGTGCAGGTAACATCAGAGCTAGCGCTATAACTAGGCGACCCTAGGCAGTTGCCTAGGGTGCCAGGATTTGGGGGGCAGCCGCGGTGAGCCGCCCCCCTGCCTCCCCGCTCAGCCGCTGAGCTTGGAGCCGGGAGGCAGCCACGGCGAGCCGCCCCCCTGCCTCCCAGTTCTGCGCTCAGCTCCCGCAGTCCACGGTCGGGGGGGGGGGAGGAGGGGGCTGAGCTCCTGCGGACCACAGGGGCTGAGCTCCCGGGGGCGGGGGGAGCTGGCTGGGGGCGGGGGTGCAGGGCTGGTGCAAGGAAGTTTCGCCTAGGGCGTGAAACTTCCTTATACTGGCCCTGGGTAACGTCTTCACTAAGCACTACAGCAGCGCAGCTGCAGCGCTGCAAGCATAAACAAGCCCTTAGTAAGGCTTATGCTTTCATCTTCAGTGCAAGGAAAATTGCATTACATCATAGTCAAACTATTTTGAGAACTAACCATTCCCCAGATCTCTTCAAATAATTCGTTTGATCATTTCATTCTTACTACCACAGTAAGAAGTCTCAAAACATGAAAGCACTGATTAAATGTTTTGCTTCTCACCCTTCCCAATCTCCTCCAAGAAGGACAGATCAACCACTAGAGTGAACACCACTAGAAAAAGAAGCCTTGGCGCACTGGTTACTAAATAGATAGATTAAATAAACAGAAAAACCAACCCAACACCCATCCCTAAATACTTAATCATTTTTATTTGTAGTCCATGCAAATAATACTATTAATGCAATGTCAAGGTTGAGAAATCAAGCATTCAGAAGTCAGGAAATGCAGAGTTAAGGTAGAACTTTCTACCTTAATTCTGTCCCCTTGTGCTGATGTCTTAAAATAGTGTTTATATCATTTTGTCAAAACATAGAATATATAGTACAATACAAATATAAAGTTGTATAAGAACGTTCAATTTAGTAAATTAAAATAGAATACACACAGACTTCAGAGTAGGTTGGTTTTTAAGTTTCAATGATATCTACAAAGCAAGTCAAATTTCAAGGAATTTCAGTACTTTTAAAGTTAAGAATATTTAAAACTAAATGCCCACAGTTTGAGACAATACCCAATTTGGTGATGGCCTAGACAATGTCTCAGACAACCCCAGATACTGAGATAAGTGTAGTACAGCCTATTTAGAAAGCAAACTACCAGAAAATTGACACACGTTAGTTACACTGCGTGTAAAAGACAGACAGACATTTCAACACTTACACCACAAAAAGGGAAGAGGCTCTAACAGACTCAATTTTCAACTAAATACAGCCCCTTGCAACACAGATTTCAGAAGTCTTGATATGTGGAAGTATGTGATGATAATTTTATGTATATGTACAGAGGGAACTCCACGTTGCGGTTGGGAAACCTCATCTGCTGGTACCAACCTGAGTTTAGCTCTTGACGCAGTTATGCTGTAGCTAATATTGAGTGAGCCTTGACATGCCCCTCATATTTCAATCCTGCAAGAGTATAACAATGAGAAATATAAACTGACAGCCAATCAGAAATGTACTTCTTTAGAGAGAAGCTGATTTTTGTGTGTTTAATACAGCATATAAGTAGACAGGCCATTTTAAGAAGCTGTGCTTGTTTACAAAAAAAAACAAGAAACCTTTTTATTTCCAGGCTTAATTAGGTTGGGCAATGAGATTGGATAAACCTGTTGAGAAGACTGTTGGTTGAAAGTAAACATCATAAAGACAAAAGTCCATGTTATAACGTTAAAAATTAGTGTATGGTGTATCGCCCGTATAGCTTGCAGCTGCCTGTTTTGATGATATAAATTGCTACCAGAAATATGTCTATCCATATAAAACAGTTTGAACTTACACAAATCTGGAGGCTCAAAAGGGGCTTTCTTCAGTTCTGTAGGAAACATTATTACCCCCACAACATGTAAAGCCTTGTCTACACTGCCACTTTACAGCACTGAAACTTTCTCGCTCAGGGGTGTGAAAAAACATCCCCCTGAGCCGCGCTCCCAGTGCTGGTAGCTACTCCCCTCATGGGGGTGTTTTTTTAAAGCGCTGGGAGAGCTGTCTCCCGGCACTGGTGCTGCAACTACACAGCCACGTTAAAGTGCTGCCGCAGCAGCGCTTTAACATTGGTAGTGAAGACATACCCCAAGTATTTCTTTTTTGGATGCACCAAACATATCACACCCCTGACAAAGCCAATTATAAGAAACTAAGTGAAAAAGTAGGTCCCTAAGTTCCTGAAAGATTAGCATTATATGTTAATTTTTAGGTCAACACTGCATAAGTGTTTACAATATTTTTTTCTATATTGTATTGTTTGCAGAGAATCTTCCATGAAACTTGTTAGTGACATTCTTTGCACAGCATTCTGTCCTCTCAATAGCTGAAATGACCAGGCACATACTGGTATACAAGAGATGTGAATAGGATTCTGTATTTTAATAGTAATTACAAGCAATAGTACTGAGAAATACCTATTTTGATCTTGTAGGGTAAAAAAGTAGCCTCTAATGTGTATTCTACACTGATACAAATTCAACAATCCGGAAAGATGTACTTGAAGCCAAACTAGAAACAGGATTTTTTTCTCTTCGATTCTGATGATAGAACGTATACCCAACTCACAAGGAGATACTACACAAAATCTGTGAGTCTGCTATTAATGATGTTGGGAGCAATCCAACTTCATACTACAAACTTTCCAAAATTTTCCAATAACTATACATGCCATATCAATAGATAAATTTGTGTATTTTTGTCACTACTTGGTCCCCCTCAAACTATTCAGTAGCCACTGAGAAGGGACACAGGAGGAGAAACAAGTCAAAGTTGTATTACTTCCAGTCTGGTTTTTTTTGGGGGCACAGAAACTTAAGCAGGGAATGGTGGTGCAGAGAGGTATATCCTCCCCTGCTCCATCTCAAGTATGAAGAGCTCCAATCAAATAATATCCAGATAGGGCAAGGAGAGGAAGAAACAAAGTTGCACAGGTAACACTACTCTCACTTCCACATGGAAAGAGGGAGATTTGTGTGTGAAGTGCACCTGTGCTTGTAGCAATTTGGGGGCTGACCTGGCCCAGAGTGAGAAATTTCCCTTAGAAGGCACCCAGCTCATCAGTTTTGCTTGGTAACTTACACATGTATATCATCAGTCATCATTCAGTTGAATGGACTCATTTGGTTTTGTACTTGATCTTTAACTTGTAAAAGAGAAGTTAATTGGCCTAAACAAAATATATGAGAACTTGACAACTATTCAGAAATGAAGCAGAGTACATTTTGATGCTTGATAAGAGCAGAATTTTGACAAGAGCCAGATTTCAAAATGACACTATGCTCAGGCATTTGGGTGCTTAATTTGTCTTTTTAATTAACAGAATGGACACTCAAGTGCAGTAACTGTGTGCATATGATCAGTTACACATCTAACTGGCTGCCATGACTACATACTCAAATACATTACATTTTGCATGTGCAAGTCTGCATGTACAGTTCTGAAAATCTGGCCCAAATTGACTAGTCAATTACACAAAATCAAGAGTAGTACAATTGTGACTAAAACATAAATATATAGTTTGCCAAATCAAAATATTAAATACATTGCAGAAATATACACACAGATGTTATAAACAGGGATAGCCAATCTGTGGCTCCGGAGCCACATACGGGTCTTCAGAAGTTAATATGCGGCTCCTTGTATAGGCACCGACTCTGGGGCTGGAGCTACAGGCGCCAACTTTCCAGTGTGCTGGGGTGTGCTCACTGCTCAACCCCTGGCTCTGCCACAGGCCCTGCCCCCACTCCACCCCTTCCCGCCCCCTCCCCTGAGCCTGCCATGCCCTCGCTCCTCCCCCACACCCCTGAACCTCCTGCATGCCACGAAATAGCTAATTGGGAGGTGCAGGGAGGGAGGGGGAGGCGCTGATCGGTGGGGCTGACGGTGGGTGGGAGGCGCTGGGAGGAGGGGTAGTTGATGAGGGGCTGCTGACGTATTATTGTGGCTCTTTGGCAATGTACATCGGTAAATTCTGGCTCCTTCTCAGGCTCAGGTTGGCCATCCTGTTATAAAATGTTTTTGCAGTGTTAAATGGTGAAATATGAACCACTGTAAATGCAGACTTTTACATTTAACGTAATAAAATTTTACTCTCAAATGTTTTCTGAGCTGCAAAGTACCACTTTTCTTTCTCTCTCTCTCTTTTTTTTTTTTTTTTAGAAAAAAGGAAGCAACTGCCTATATTTAGAGGAGTGATGGTTATGTTATGCAAGAGACATCTGGAATACAGGAGATGTATTTGTTTTCTGAATTACAACACTGATCTTATGATCAGTCCTTCAGCCGACGACATAGGCAAAGCATGTCTCGCATAAGTATTATGGACTGAAAAACATCAATTTGTACTAATGACTTGTTTCAGAGCTATAAACCAGGTGTTGACTTAAAACGATATGAAAAGTTAAATGATATTTTGAAGTGTTTATTTTAACAGTGAAAGTTCAGTTCAGTCCTATCAACTTGCTATCAATGAAAATCAGACTTGATCAACTCACATTTTTTTAAAAACATTTCGTTTCTGAAAAAGAATTGAAGACAAACACACAAATACATTTTATTACAGATGTCTCAGTTTAGAGAAACTACAATTTTTGAAAATGGATATTCTGGTAAGTATTACATCATGTATTCTAAAAAAACAAAAACCCATCAGGCTGTAAGTTGCCTTTAAGATATGTATGATAGGGTGCAAACACATTGCCCTACTGTCCAGTACATAAGGTGTCAAATTCAGTTTCCCTTTCCTCCCCCGAAACACCTGTGCAAAAGGAAGGGCTATAAAAAGAGCCTCTGGAGTAACAGGAAGACATCGTAAGTCACAGCTCCTTGTTAGTTACTTTGTTTGCTTATGTTACCATGTTTTTAGTTACATTTATAAAAATATTGAACTGCTGAACAGATTTTGCTGCCTGTAGCTGCATTTTGTTTCTGCTCAGTCATCCTATCAGCTCACAGTATAATTTAGAATAGGCTTTGGAAATGGTTACGGGATTACTGGGCTGTGGAAATGATACCTGGCTCGTGTTATATATTTAGGCCTGTGCTTACCTATCTCCTAGAAGTTCTAGTTGACAGGACCTACCTGTGAGCATAAGTCATTGCCAAATTGCTGAGAACACGAGCATGCTATTAATGTTCAAAATTAGGTGGTCTAATGCTGAGCTGCTTCGAGAGAGGTGCCAACTTTCACTGAGTCATAAGAGCCATTTCACAGAGCCAGCATTTTGACACCAGAAAGCTGTGTCATGCCTAACGAAATTTCGAGGACATACGAAGTTTAAAAGAAGAATCTCAGTGTCTCACTTCTGAGAGCACAGGATGATCGTAAAAATATTTTAAGAAGCATCTTGATTGCAATGTAAACCGTATCATCATTTAAAAGTGTCCCAATGTTAACAACTGAAGAAGAAGATAACAGAGGAGCAGACTTCACACCTCACTGAGCTAAGGTGGGGAAAGTTATTTCACACTTTTTTTACTGCTGCTATATGGTGACAAACGGTTGTTTTACACACATTCTATAAGGGTGGCAAAACATGAATTTACATCATCACAATGAAAAGGCTAGAGAACTGAATGTTAAAATGAAAGCCTGCAGTCTGTTAAAAACAGATAACAATAAAATACTTGGGTGAATATAGTATATAAACAAATACTTTATTAGAATTAACATTTCTACTGTATTGTGAATATTAATCATGATGTGTCTAAAGCTACACACACTGCACTAAAATGATACTCTGAGAAAATGATGCCAACCTGCAAATTTTAGTCAAGATAGTCTGGTTACTCTTTATAAAGCAGACACTTCTATTGTCAATCTGTCCTTAACATCAGTCTAGCCAGTGTCTTAGGACTTCTGAATTTAATACTAGAATTTTAATTTCCATTATTGTTCATAATTTGCTGCTGCTAAGAAACTGGATAATTTGCATGAATATGTTTAGTAAAAATAAAAAACCTCTACACTTTTACAATAAGATACAAGGTTATTTTTAGAGTGTCAATAGGTTGGAACATAAATTTATCAAAGTGCTCTAAAACATCACGTACCATTTTTGAAATAGTAATACTTACCAGTCCACTTACGGCTACAATCCAGATGTAGGAACCAGAGGTTACGAGCTGGAAGATATAAGAGTAATGATTTTAAGATGAGTATTAGTATTTACACAGATGTTTTCTGATTTACTATTCCCTAGTATTATGGTAGGACTTGTGTCTATCTCCTCAAAGTAAACAGTCAGACTCATCCATTTTTGCATAAATTCAGTTCCATAATAGCAGTGGCACACTCCAGAACTAAAAGAGATGGAAAGAGCAGGAGGGATCTGACAGCTGTTCTTTTCCCACAATACAATGCATTTTATTTTCATTTAGCATTATTAAGTTCAACATAATGCTTTGCAGGAAGTCAGTTTATAAGCTACAGAGAAAAACAAGTTTGAAAGACAGATTTAAACAAAGGAAGTGACTCAGCAGCTCAGAGGGAGTGGGAAAAGAGTCCCAAATAGAGGAGGCAGCATAAGTTAAAGGAGCAACTCTTAACTGTGTACTCATGGGGTGGCCCAGCGTGGAGGTCAAGTTTTAAGAAATGAAGTTACTCCATCCCAATGGGAAGTTTGTGGATATGAAATCCCAGAGTTAGGTTTGAGTGAGTGCATAAGAGATCTGCATAGGACAAGATAGGGGATCTATTATTTGAATTAAGGTATAGGTATTTAGTCACCTGGAGAAGGTCAGCCTCAGTGCAAGGAAGGGGCTGAAAACCAGACTGAAATTGGTAAAGGAGGTTGTTCTGTGAGAGGTAGCCAGAATGAGGCCACTTTCTCCAGAATCTGTCTGAGAAAAGGGTGACTTGAGATGAGATCACAATTCACGAGTGAAGAAAGGGCAAATGAGTGCTCCTCACTCTTAGTGTGGCAATAGCAGTTGTGAATGCAACAGGGAAAGTTCGAGTGAAGTCAGAGTGGCTGGCAGCAGCAGTGAAACTAAGGTAAGAAAGCAAAAGCCAGCGATTAAGATGGGAAAGGATTCAGCGAGGAGATGCCTTTTTCATACGGTTTTGATGGAGGCAGAAGAGAGAAACAGATAAGGTTTCAGAGGGATCAAGGCAGAATGAGGTGCTTGAGCAGAATGCCGAAAAACCCTCCACGTGCTCAAGGACATACAGAATGGAGGAAGGGTTGTTAGAGAAGTGGACATGAGTCAGTATTCTGAAACTGGCCTATTCATCTCAAAACACACTTAACCATGTTTTATACATTTACTGGTATTTTCCATTGGTAGTTTGAGATATTTTTGAGTCTTCTAGAATGTGTATAAATAGGCATAGTTTCTTATAAATGTGCAAGTCTCCTGGTACATAAATCACCCATTCATTTTTAGAACTTTTTGTGGCTACTATGTTCATCTACTCAATACCCAATATTTTCTCATTAATTTTCCTCTTTATGCTTTTGATATTATGGTCCACATAAGTTTAATGTCAGATTCTTATTGACAAATTACCAATTTTATTTGTCAGATGGTAATGCTGTGTATGAAAATAAAATATAGCTATCAAAATCTTTAATCAACCAGATTCTTGCTGCTGTCAAACACTGGCAGAATCTTGCTGTGAAGTTACATTAAAATTATATATATTCTTTCCTGCTTCACCTGGCAGGAAACAAGGAAATAAGAAAAAATCAATAATAAGTTAACAAGAAAAATACCTGTGGCACCTTAGAGACTAACAAATTTATTTCAACATAAGCTTTCGTGGGTTAAGAACCCACTTCATCGGATGCATGGAATGGAACATACAGTGAACAGATATTTATACATTCAAAGAAACATGAGAAGGTGGAAGTGCCTATACCAACCTTAAGAGGCTAATTAATTGAAAGGCACTGTTATCAGTAGAAACTTTTGAAGTGATAATCAACAGGGGCCATTACAGACAGTTGACACAAAGGTGTTAAGGGGGGAAATAAATTCAATTAACGTAATGACCGAGCCATCCACGGTCAATATTCAAGCCTAAGGTAATGGTATCTAGTTTGCATATTAATTCCAATTCCGCAGTTTCTCGTTGTAGCCTGTTTTTGAAGTTATTCTGTTGCAAAATTGCTACTTTTATATCTGTCATTGAGTGATTAGGGAGGTTGAAGTGTTCACCTACTGGCTTTTGAATGTGATGATTCCTGATGTCAGATTTGTGTCTGTTTATTCTTTTGCGTAGAGACTGTCCAGTTTAGCCAATGTACATGGCAGAGGGGCATTGCTGGCACATGATGGCATATATCACATTGGTAGATGTGCAGGTGAACGAGCCCCTGATGTTGTGGCTGATGTGATTAGGTCCTATGATGGTGTCACTTGAATAGATATGTGGACAGAGTTGGCATCGGGCTTTGTTGCAAGGATATGTTCCTGGGATAGAGTTTTTGTTGTATGGTGTGTGGTTGCTGGTGAGTATTTGCTTCAGGTTGGGGGGCTGTCTGTAAGCGAGGACCGCTTGTGTGGACTGGTCTAGGCTAAGGTTGATGGTGGGATGGAAATTGTTGAAATCGTGGTGGAATTCCTCACGGGTTTCTTTTCCGTGGGTCCAGATGATGAAGATGTCATCAATGTAGCGCAAGTAGAGTAGGGGCATTAGGGAACGAGAGCTAAGGAAGCGTTGTTCTAAGTCAGCCATAAAAATGTTGGCATACTGTGGAGCCATGCGGGTACCCATAGCAGTGCCGCTGACTTGAAGGTATATATTGTCCCCAAATGTGAAATAGTTGTGGGTGAGGACAAAATCACAAAGTTCAGCAACTTGGTTAGCCATGGCATTATCAGGAATACTGTTCCTGATGGCTTGTAGTCCATCTTTGTGTGGAATGTTGGTGTAGAGGGCTTCTACATCCATAGTGGCCAGGATGGTGTTGTCTGGAAGATCACCGATGGATTGTAGTTTTCTCAGGAAGTCAGTGGTGTCTCGAAGATAGCTGGGTGTGCTGGTAGCACACAATTTCCATCCCACCATCAACCTTAGCCTAGACCAGTCCACACAAGCGGTCCATTTCCTAGACACTACTGTGCTAATAAGTGATGGTCACATAAACACCACCCTATACCGGTAACCTACTGACCACTATACTTACCTACATGCCTCCAGCTTCCATCTTGAACACACCACACAATCCATTGTCTACAGCCAAGCTCTAAGATACAACCGCATTTACTCCAATCCCTCTGACAGAGACACACACCTATAAGATCTCTATCAAGCATTCTTAAAACTACAATACCCACCTGCTGAAGTGAAAAAAACAGATTGACAGAGCCAGAAGAGTACCCAGAAGACACCTACTACAAGATAGGCCCAACAAAGAAAACAACAGAACGCCACTAGCCGTCACCTTCAGCCTCCAACTAAAACCTCTCCAGCGCATCATCAAAGATCTACAACCTATCCTGAAAGATGATCCCTCACTCTCACAGATCTTGGGAAACAGACCAGTCCTCACTTACAGACAGCCCCCCAACCTGAAGCAAATACTCACCAGCAACCACACACCATACGACAAAAACACTATCCCAGGAACCTATCCTTGCAACAAAGCCCGATGCCAACTCTGTCCACATATCTATTCAAGTGACACCATCATAGGACCTAATCACATCAGCCACAACATCAGGGGCTCGTTCACCTGCACATCTACCAATGTGATATATGCCATCATGTGCCAGCAATGCCCCTCTGCCATGTACATTGGCTAAACTGGACAGTCTCTACGCAAAAGAATAAACAGACACAAATCTGACATCAGGAATCATCACATTCAAAAGCCAGTAGGTGAACACTTCAACCCCCCTAATCACTCAATGACAGATATAAAAGTAGCAATTTTGCAACAGAATAACTTCAAAAACAGGCTACAACGAGAAACTGCGGAATTGGAATTAATATGCAAACTAGATACCATTACCTTAGGCTTGAATATTGACCGTGGATGGCTCGGTCATTATGTTAATTGAATTTATTTCCCCCCTTAACACCTTTGTGTCAACTGTCTGTAATGGCCCCTGTTGATTATCACTTCAAAAGTTTCTACTGATAACAGTGCCTTTCAATTAATTAGCCTCTTAAGGTTGGTATAGGCACTTCTACCTTCTCATGTTTCTTTGAACGTATAAATATCTGTTCACTGTATGTTCCATTCCATGCATCCGATGAAGTGGGTTCTTAACCCACGAAAGCTTATGCTGAAATAAATGTGTTGGTCTCTAAGGTGCCACAGGTATTTTTCTTGTTTTCTTTTTGCTGACTCAGACTAACACAGCTACTATACTGAAACCTGTCAATAATAAGTTAATGTCACATCAATACAGTGGTTGAGCTATCAGTATTTTTGTTAAAGTAAAAAAAATTAACCAAAATAAGAGATATTTCATAACTTGGATTTAACACCTTTTTGTGGGGAACGACAGAAATACAAGTTAATGAAATACCAGTAATCTTGCATTTCATCTCATAATCATCTCATCCTACTACAGTAGGTCACTGGCATTTAGAAATCCCTATTGTACATATTTGTCCCCCGTTGTTTTAGGTGGTGTTATAAGGCCTGAGGGCCCAGATTATTTGAGGTATTTAGGCATTGATATGTTCAGCTTTGCAATGCCTAACTGATTTAGGAGACTACATCTCATTGTCTGGCCATGCTGGAAGAAATACAGGAGCCAATGGATGTAGTTTAATTAGGCAGAAAATGTATTTATGAAAAACATCTGGGAATAGCCAGGAATAAATTGCAGTGTGTAAGTCATCATTATTTCTTTAATCGTTTCCATGTGTTTGGGAGGGCTGCTGTGAGACCTCCTTTCCAACCTGGGCCCGGCTGTCCTCCCCTGGTATGAGGATTAAGGGGGCAGCCAAAAGAGAGGGATTGGTCCACTCTGATTCTATGGTTAGGAGGGTAGGTGTTGCCACGCAATCCCAGTCAGAGAAGTCTTCTCTGGAACTGCCTGGAGTACAATGCCCTCCCTCTCTGGTCGCCTGGAAGGGCAGTGCCCACCTCCCCACCTGGTCCAGCCACTTCCTGATCTCTTCAAGTAAACCTTCCCCTTCCTCCATCTGTGCCACCAATTGCAAAGGGGAGCCCTTCTAAGGGCAACAACCCCTTTTCTTCTAGCCAATTGAACAAAGGACCCACCATATACAGTTGCAGTGAACACATTTTCAAAAGTGATTTAGGCATTTAGGAGCCTAAATCCCATCGATTGTCAATGGGATTTTGGCTCCTAAGAGCCTAAAACCCTTTTAAACATGAGATTTAAGCTCCTAAATCAGTTGCTGTGCTCAGTATTGCAAAGTGTAACACCTAAATACCTTTAAAATGTGGGCCTAAGGTGAAATGTATGGGTGGAAATATTACAAAATCAGCTGGAGGGCATACAAAATTATAAACTGCTACACTGCTAATTCAATGAAAGGTGAACAAGGAAGCACATACTGTACCTGTAAACCCAGTATATAGACCAATGTCTTGTTTGTGATGGGAAATTGGCCTAATATTTGTGTCACTTGCATCCTTGGAATGGAGCAAAAAAATGGTACAAACAGAGCAAATACAGGACCCAAGCTGTGAAAGAAAAAATATATAATGTAGACAGTAATTAGAAATGATTTCAAAAGGTCTCAATTAACAAATTAATTCCAAATAACTTAATACCTATTCTAATTTCTTATATACAAAAATGTCAATTGCATTATGTAGGTTATTTTCCCAATGTTTAGTTGAGCTTTTTATACTGTCATTCTTTTTTGTTTTTTCCTTATTTGTCAAACTAGCAACAAGGACATTTTATTTGGCAAAATACACACTTTGCCTTAATGATATTATGTAAGTTTTGAGGACTGATCCTGCTCATATTGGCATTATTCATGTAGCACCCAAAGTGTAATATGTGCTTTATGGACAAAGATACAGACAAGGTCCTGCCCTAAAAAAAGACAGTCAAAATAGATAAATGATAAGGGACAGAGTGATGGAGGCATCAGCAAATATAATTGAACAGTGTATCTTCCACAGCATGGGAGAGGCAGAAGCAAAAGAAACCACACCCTTTCCCATGCGTAGGGTGGGGTGGAGGAAAGAGACCCAAAATTTTCACTCAGTTCACCCACAAGGGGCACGGGCAGAACTTTCATATAGATCACCAACAGGAAGGAAAACAAAAACACCTTTCTCCAGGACAAAGATCTTTTTTGCTCTATACAGGTGAGTGGCAAGTAAACAGTTATATGGCGAGAGAGAGAGAGGGAGAGGGGAGAACAGTGCATTCTACAGGGCTGCCCTGTTATCCATAACTCAAAGTGCCTACAGAGTCTGTAAACCCGAAAAGGCAAATCTCGGGCAAATACTCCTGACTACCCAGCTTTGCTGCTTCATGTTGCCAAGCGCTCTGTGGAGCGTGGAAGCTCTTAAAGATAATCTGATCCCTGCTTCCCAACACTTACTAAACATTTCAATATAGAAAGAAATCTACACAAATTACCTGACTAAAACTTCATTATGCTGAAGCTAAGGTTGAAAATACATATCTGTAACTTAAGGGTAAAAAGAAACTTTAAAAAAATAACCAGCAGCAACTAGAAACTCGGGATTTTTAGAGTTAAGGTGCATCTTGTAGGAAACAAGCTTTAGAACTGTGAAATTTAGATACACAGATAATAATAGTGCTTTACAAGTCAGTCTATTGTCTAAACTTTTTAAATTAATTAATAAAATAATAAATACAACTGTGTTAAATAAGCAGACAGGAATACCCACAGGCTTGCTAAATTATAGTCAAAGCTCCTATTTCTGCAGACCCTCCCAAAGAGAACTCTCACTGAACACAATGGGAGTTCCATAAGCACAGCAGCAGCATGGTCAGGACCCAAATAACTTGCTGAGATGCTCACTCCACTTTCATTTCACTGACTGGGTTAATAATGGTGGAAATGTATTTATGAGTTAAACTACTACGAACAACCGACACAGAAGATTCAATATATATGGTCCAAATACAATTTTCATGCTCGCTCAAATAATTGTGGCTATGAATATTTCCTTTGGTTTATGCTCTACCCACGAAAGACCTCCCTTTCATCCTCTCTGGAGGTTTCAGTTCTTTAGTTTGGTTACGGGAGATAAAATAATAAGGCAATTTTTAACATCTTCTATTATATGCATATGACAAAAATACATTACATAAAATTCTAACTAAAGAAGAGATGCTGAGCAAAATACATTGATCAGTTTTACATATATTCCCTCATATATAAAGAAAATATATCCATATAAACATATACAACATCCTAACATAAATCTGAATTGTTTAAGTTGTAAGAATTCAATAGCAGGGCTAAAGGTGTAATATGTATAAAGACTTTCATTCTATAGGACTACTTTCATAACTTCCATTGGATCCAATGTACCCTTCAGCACATCAAGTATAAGAGGGAAAAAAAGGAGTGTCCTTTCCTTTCTCTCTCAAGACCACACCCCGCCAATAGTGCATCAAAAATTGTTTTGTTTTATCACGGTCAGAGAAAAGAGTAGTTTGGATACCTAATTTAGGAATATAGGCTCAAGAATGGAAGCAACGGTTCCCTTTTCCAAAATTTCTTTCTTCAGTACAAAAATATCATATGGAAATAAATTGTGTAGCTTCATCCACACTTGAGAATAAGTGTATCCTGTACCCTTGACAAATTACTTCTCTGCTTCACCCTAAGAATAACAAAATACCTTTGTAGGGCAGTAACTAAAGTAACAATCCAAATGGACACATCCTGCAAATCAGAATCTATGCACCCTCACACCTTTATTAACATGAGTGATAAGATTTTTAATGATACTTCATAAATCAGTGTCTACTTTAAACTTCTGAAAAGAACTTCTGCAGAAACATTGTGTACGTAAAGGTGTGGACAAGACATTTTCCAGTTCTGGCTAGAAGGTCTAGAAACTTCATTTATTTATTAGCTTTCAATACCACCATGTAAAGTTTTATTTTTAAAATGTACAGATTTTTATTATTCTTTGTTGTATTTTAACACTGTTTCTGGAGTCTCAGCCTTAGTTAACTCTGCTACCATCCTTGCACTTCTGCAGTAAAATTTATTCTCTCTTTATATTCGTATAATAAACTATATCAAATCACACAATACATAATATAAACTAGAATGTGTTATACAAACTTACTTAAAAAAAAATTACAGTACAGTCTTGATTTAAGTTTCAATAGTATCTACAAAATAAGCCAAATTGGAAGAAAATCAGTTTACTCATTTTAAAGTTATGAATGCATAAAGTTGACAGTCTGCAAACTTGAGGCTGTTCAACAATTCTAAGAGGATGTAATTTAGAATAATCAGAACAACATACGACTGGCCATACTGGGCCAGGCTAATGGTCCATCTAGCCTAGTATCCTGTCTTCTGACAGTAGCCAATGCCAGATGCTTCAAAGGGAATGAACAGAACAGGACAATTAACCAAGTGATCCATCCCCTTGTCATCTAGTACCAGCATCTGGCAGTCAGAAACTTAGGGACACGGAACATGGGGTTACATCCCTGATCATCCCAATAGTCACTGATGGACCTATGAATGTATCTATTTCTTTTTTGAACCCAGTTATAGTTTGGGCCTTCATAACATCTTCTGGCAACAAATTCCATAAGGTTGACTGTATGTTGTATAAAGAACTATTTCCTTAGGCTTCTTTCAAACCTGATGCCTATTAATTTCATTGGTGATCCCTGGTTCTTGTGTTTCATGAAGGGGTAAATAACACTTCCTTATTCATTTTCTCCACACCATTCATGATTTTATAGCTCTCTATCCAGGGCCGGTGCTTCCACTAGGTGACCCTAGGCGGTCGCCTAGGGCGCCAGGATTTGGGGGGCGGCATTTTGGCGGCAGCGACTCCCGGCGGCAATAAAAGCAGCCGCCGAAACGCCGCTTCAGAGGAGCTGCTGGCGCCAGTGGAGCTGAGCTGCTGCCGCGGGGGGATGGGCAGCTGCCGCGGGCGGAGGGTTAACTGCCACGGGTGAGGAGCCAGCCGCCGCGGGCAGGGGAAGCTGCCTCAGCCCACGGTCGGGGGGCTGAGCTGCCACGAGCAGGGGGGTTAGCCGCCGCGGGGGATGGGGAACCGCCACGGGGGTGGTGGCTGCCGCTGGCGGGAAGGTTGCCGTGGCCCACGGGCGGGGGGCTGAGCTGCTGCGGGCAGGCAGGTGGGGAGCTGCTGCGGGCAGGGGGTGGGGAGCTGCCACAGGCGGGGGGCTGGCTGCTCTGGGGGGTGGGGAGCTGCCGCGGGGGTGGGGGGATGGGGCGCAGGGTGCAGGGCTTGTACAAGGAAGTTTCACCTAGGGCGCGAAACTTCCTTGCACCGGCCCTGCCGCTATCATATTCTCCCTTAGTCGTCTCTTTTCCAAGCTGAATAGTCCGAGACTTTTTAATCTCTCCTCAGATGAAAGCTGTTCCATATCCTTAATCATTTTTTGTTACCCTTCTCTTTTCTATATTTAATATATCTTTTTTGAAATGGGGCAACCAGAACTGCACACAGTATTCAAGGTGTGGGCGTACCATGGATTTATGTAGTGGTATTATTTTCGGTGTTATCATAGAATAGAATCATAGAATATCAGGGTTGGAAGGGACCTTAGAAGGTCATCTAGTCCAACCCCCTGCTCAAAGCAGGACCAATCCCCAATTTTTGCCCCAGATCCCTAAATGGCCCCCTCAAGGATTGAACTCACAACCCTGGGTTTAGCAGGCCAATGCTCAAACCACTGAGCTATCCCTCCCCACTCTCTATTCTTTCTTAATCATTCCTAACATTCTGTTAGCTTCTTTGACTGTCACTCCACATTGAGCTGATGTTTTCAGAGAATTATCCACAACTCCAAGATTTCTTTTTTTGGTGTTAACACCTAAATTAGACTCCATCATTTTGTATGTATTGTTGGGATTATGTTTTCCAATGTGCATTACTTTTCATTTATCAACACTGAATTTCATCTGCCATTTTGTTGCTCACTCATTCAGTTTTGTGAGATCCCTTTGTAATTCTTCCGAGTCTGCTTTGAACTTAACTATCTTGAATTATTTTGTATCATCTGCAGACTTTGACACCTAACCATTTACCCCTTTTTCCAGATCATTTATGAATATGTTGAACAGTACTGGACCCACTAAAAATCTTTATGGGACACTATTTACCTCTCTCCATTCTGAAACCATTACCATTTGTTTCCAGTCTTTCAACCTGTTACTGGACAATGAGAGGACCTTCCGTCTTATCCCATGATTACTTACTTTGCTTAAGACCTTTTGGTGAGCGCCCTTGTCAAAAGACTTCTGAACGTCCAAGTACACTATGTCCACTAGATCACCCGTGTCCAAATATTTGTTGACCCCCTCAAAGAATTCTAATAGATTGGTCAGGCATGAGTTCCCTTACAAAAGCTGTGTTGACTCTTCCACAACAAATTGTGTTCATCTATGTGTCTAATAATTCTGTTCTTTACGATAGTTTCAACCAGTTTGCCTGGTACTGAAATTAGGCTTACCGGCCTGTAATTGCCAGGATCGCCTCTGGAGCCTTTTTAAAAAATTGTCATCTCATTCGCTATCCTCCAGTCATCTGGTACAGAGACTGATTTAAGTGATAGGTTACATACCACAGCCAGAAGTTCTGCAATTTCATATTTGAGTTCCTTCAGAACTCTTGGGTGAATACCATCTGCTCCTGACTTATTACTATTCAATTTATCAATTTGTTTCAAAACCTCCTCTTCTGGCACCTCAATCTGGGACAGTCCCTTAGATTTGTCACCTAAACAGAATGACTCAGGTGTGGAAATCTCCCTCACAACCTCGGCAGTGAAGACTGATGCAAAGAATTCATTTAGCTTCTTTTCAATAGCCTCATCTTCCTTGAGTGCTCCTTTAGAAACATAATCGTTCAGTGGCCCCACTGATTGTTTGGCAATGTACTTTAAAAAAATTTGCTGTTAGCTTTTGAGTCTTTTGCTCATTGCTCTTCAAATTCTTTTCTGGTTTGCCTAATTATATTTTACATTTGACTTGCCAGAGTTTATGTTCTTTTCTATTTTTCTTAGTAGGATCTGATTTCCAATTTTTAAAGGATGCCTTTGTGCCTCTAACCACCTCTTTTACTCTGTTAGCAATGGTGGCATTTTTTTGGTCTTCTATGCTTTTTTAATTTGGAGTATACATTTAATTTAAGCCACTAATATAGTGTTTTTAAAAAGTTTCCATGCAGCTTGCAGGCATTTCACTCTTGTGACTCTTCCTTTTAATTTCCATTTAATAGCCTCATTTTTCTGCAGTTCCCCTTTCTGAAATTAAATGCTGCTATAGTGGGTTTCTTTGGTATTTTCCCTCCAACAAGGATGTTAAATTTAATCATATTATGGTAACTATTACAAAGCAGTTCAGCTACATTCACCTCTTGGACAAGATCCTGTGTTCCATTTAGGATTAAATAAAGAATTGCCTCTCCCCTTGTGGGTTCCAGAATTAATGGTGTCTAGAAACTTTATCTCTGCATCCTATTTTGAGGTGACATGTACCCAGCCAATATATGAATAGCTGAAATCCCCTATTATTATTATTGAGTTTTTTATTTTTAAAGCCTCTGTAATCTCCCTGAGCATTTTGCAGTCACTGTCACCATCCTGGTCAGGTAGTCAGTAATATATCCCTACTGCTATATTCTTATTAGGAGAGCATGGAATTACTATCCAGCGAGATTCTATTGTACAGTTTGATTAATTTAAGATTTTTATTATATTTGACCCTATGTTTTCTTTCACATATAATGCCGCTCCCCCACGAGCACAACTTACTTTGTCATTCCTATACATTTTGTACCCCACTGATTGTCATCATTACACCAAGCTTCTGTGATGCCTATTATATCAATATCCTCATTTAATACCAGGCACTTAAGTTCACTCATTTTAGTATTTAGACTTCTAGCATTTGTAAGCAAGCATTTATAAAATGTGTCACTTTTTAATTGACTGCTTTCATGTGGTGTAATTGAATGGGATTCTTTTTCATTTGACTATTTTTCTTCAGTTCCTACATGTACTTTATCAACTTCTGTCCTCTCCTCTTTACTAGGATATAGAGAATCCCCGTTAATAGATCCTCCCCTATGGGAGTGTCTGTCCAAACCCAGTGCTCCTCTGTACCTCTAAAAACAAAACAAAAAACCCCCATACCTTTCAATTTGCCAACTTTTTCTTTACATTTCATATCTTATTATCTAAGGAATCCATAATCACAACAAGGTAATGGAGTATACATGCATACATTCATCATAAAATTGCATGCAAAAGTAGTATTATCATAACTGTGATCATATATAACTTCCAAATGTTCTCTGACCTGTGAAATTATAATTCCCTGTATTTTGAGCAAAAAACTTCACAGTTTGCCAAAACTGTAGTGTACTTTTCAGGTTTTATTCCTTCTGTACTAAATAATGACTCAAAACACACACACGCTTTACAATTAAGAGTGCATTTAAGAAGGGAAGTTACAGAAAGGAATTTCCCATGACCACTACTGCCTTTTAACACAGATAGTAAAACATCAAAAGTTTACTTAAATGTTAATATCCACTGCAAACTGCAACAAAGAAACAGAAAATGTCATCTCAAGATCAGGCCAGTGACACATCTATTCCAATATCCTGTGTCTGACCATGGGCAGATTCCAGATAACAGAGGATGATGCAAGAAACGTGAAAGCAGACAATCAATGACAGCAATCAATCACTTAGCAACTGGTTTATGCCCTGTAACTGCAGATGAAATGTTCTCCTGTCCGTATGTCTCTTTCTTTTTTTAATATTACTAAAATGTTGGTCTAAATATCGAGGCACTGAGTTCCACAGGCTAATTATCCATTGTGTAAAAAATATTTCCTCTTATCAGTTTTAAATTTGCTTCTTTCCAATTTCATTTGCCATGCTCATGTATTTATACTAGAGCTTCTGATTTACTTTCTTTACACCATTATTATGTTCTGTACTTTTATCATGCCCAGTTTTATTCATTGCTAACTCCACTCTGTAACACTAGTTTTATGTCAGATTAATTCCACTGAAATTCAGTGGAGTTACCTTAACCTAATCCAGTGCAACAGAGAATAGAATCAACCCTCCTGCACTTGACTGTTCAATTCCTTATAACAGACTCAATAGCTAATATCAATCCATTAGAAGATCTACAGCAAACTCGGTTGGTTTTTTTTAAAACTTTTGCCCCAACAGCAAAAGTAATTTTCACACAATACCATAACTGACTAGTCATTTTACCTCAATATTTCTTCACTGTAGTTGCCATCAGCGTTTAGCAACCAACTATTGCATTGCCTGGTTTTTTGCTTAAGTAATACATGTTTACTTTAAATAGAGAGGATGATCTTCACAGCAATGTGAGATTGAAAAGGCTTATTCACTCATCTCATTAACAACGATGGATTCGTTTCTACATTTTTGACTGCCTTGGCCAGTTCCATTTCAAATGTTCAAAACACAGATGTTACAGAATTTCATTGGGAGACTACTCCCCATTGTTAGAACTTCTGATATTTACTCTAAAACTTTATTTTATTTAGTTTCAATCTCTACCTCCTACTTATATCCGTTTGGACTTTACATGGGTTCTGAATAAATTTCAGTTTCTTAGAGAAGCAAAATCCTGACATTGTGAACAGCTCAGTACAGATACAGACCAATACAGAAATAGTTTAAACTCACTCTGAATCATGGGTATCAAACTCATTTTGCGCAAAGGGACATATTCTGCACTTTTAATTATGTTATATGGCTGGGGCATACATTTAGGACCATACACTCCCATTGATCTACAACTGTTCTTCCAAAGATGTCAATGGGAGTTGAGCACGTGAATCAAAGATTGAATATGGTATTTATATCTGACTGAGGCCCGGATCCTGAAATTTATAACACACAGGTAGATGCTTGTGTCCACTTCAATCCTTACAGGCACAACAACCTACCCACACCTTGTAAATTACAGGACTGGATCTAAAACTTTGAATTAATGTAATTGATCAATAAGGTATTATCCCAGTCAATATCACTCAGTGGGAATACATGCTCTCCTTTAGGACCACTGCTGTGTCTGGCCTTTCCTTCTCCTCCTTCACCATCTTCATTTTCTTTCCCTCTTCTTTGTGTCTCTTCTTTCTTCCCTCTACATTTCCTTTCCTGCAGTAATTCCTAAAACCCCTCCCAAGTGGATTCACTCGCAGCCCCTCCCCATTCTATCCACAAAATGATCAGCTATCAACTAATTTATGCTGATCTTTCAAGTGTCATCATTAGGATTTAGAGTCAATACCACAATCAGATAAATTGGGAGTTTGGGGTGAGGGTGGGAGTGTGGTTGTGACAATTTCTCAGAGCCAAAGTTTCAGACTATCTACAAACTGAGTTTATGTTCTGTTCAGATTTGGAACATTACCTTTGCAGCCACGAGGGCTAGAAACTTACATTTTCAAAAAAGTGAAAGCTTAGAATATGAATATGAACAGAATAAACTTTGAACATGCCACACGGATAACGTATCCAGCCCACAGACCTACTGTAACACAATGCTCTACATTTACATGGACATCACTTAGACAAGTACATTCAATTTCGGTACCCTCATTGCAAAGCAAACATAGCAAAGGTTTAGAGAAAAGCAATATGTTATACATGTTATGTGATGTTATTTGTGTTATATATTTTAAAAAATGGAAAGGAGGGTTTTTACAGCCTAAAAGTTTAAAGTGACTGGACCTATTTTACATGGAACACAGGGAAACAAAACCCAGGAGATTCTGTAATGCAGAGGTGTATAAACTATGGGCTGGTGTATAAACAATGGGAGTGTATAGAAAAGATCAGTCAGGCACTCTTACTTATCCTTTTCTTCAAGAGAAAAAGACAATACTCAAAATTTTTAAAAAAACTAAAACAGTTGAAAATTAAATACTTTTAAAATTAGCAAATGTTAGTGCAAAGTTGGGAAGAGAGAGATCTGGTTTTACAACCAATAAGGTAAAGATTAGGGAGCTGATCCCGCAGAGGTACATCTGCAAAAATCTCCACTGTAGTTAATGGAAGTTTTGTGGGAGTAGTTTGCAGAAATAACCCTTAAGTGATTTCACTTGGAATAACCCATTATACTACTGCTATTACTAACTACTACACATTTTTCTTTAGTACATACTGTCTACGGAGTGCCATGCAGAAACTAAGCTAAAACATTCATGGCAATTACATTTATTTGGGCTTGAGAGCAAGAGCCCTGAGAAAACTGCAGTTAATGCAAAATGTAACACTACACCTCCTAAGTAACACAAGTTACTAAGAGCAAATCACCTCAATGCGCCGCTCTCTGCTGGCTACCCACAGAGAACCAGGCTAAGTTTAAGGGGTCAGTCCTTATTCTGAAAATGCTAAATAGAATCTAGAAAACCTAAAGACACTAGCTCACCCACTGGGATCCTCAGGATAACGGAACTGTTCCCAGTAGAGTGAAGCTCACCTATACACGAGACAGGAATCACTCAGAAGCTGGCCCCAGACTATATAACTCTTCATCAAAGGAGAGGATCTGATCTTGGGAGGAAGGATTGCCTTACAGTTATGGCCCTAGACTAGGACTCAGGAGACCAAGGTTCTATTCCTGTCTCTTCCACAAACTCCCTGTGTGACCTTGGACAAATCACTTCTTAGCTCTGTGCCTCAGTTCTCTCTGCAAAAGGGTGATAATGATACTTCCCTACCTCACAGAGGCACTGTGAGGATAAATTCGCTAATACCTGTGAGGTGCTCAAATATTAAAATGATGAGGCCTTTATAAATCAGTAGATAGACAGAAGTACCACAACCACTCAAAATACAAAGTGTATTTCTTAGATCTTCCCTTCCTTAAGAACACATAAGCAAAGTAGCTTACATGCAACCCTCCTACATACCAAACGCCCCAAACAAACAAGCAACCTACAATGATGATTTGGGAAATCTGTCTGCACAACTTACAAATTCTGTCTGAGCTCTCTGTATGCGTCTTTATGAGACTGCAAACTGGGAGCTGGCTGCCTTCTCCACTGTCTCTATACCCCACATCGGACAGAAATTCCAAGGGATAGTGGTACAGGGCCATCAGAATGATCAATACAGAAGATCATTAAATTGGGACCATCTTCTGAATGCTCTAGAGTGGTGAGGAAACTGAGACGGGGAACGTGTGTAGGGTTTATTTTTGTATAGATCTGTTTTTTTCTCATGCTATTAAAGAGCAATGGTGGTCTGTGCGCTATGTGCTACAACCATCACATCTCCCTTTCAAGTCTTAACCTGTGGATTCAGAACATCCACACAGCTGGAGTTCTGGGAGAGGATGTCTGAGCTCAGGGAGAGCCTCGTGGGTCAGCACTAGTGACAGGAGCTAGGCAATTGGACTGCAAGGTTTCAGTTTTCAGGATGATCTGCACCCTAAGAGTGTGCCTAGAGTCCCCAAGACAAGGGGAGTGCCCAGACTTGGTTCAGACTCCAGAGGCTTAAAGCACACTGGATCCAGTGGTTGAATTCCCTCACAGCAGCCTAGTGAGTGGTCACAAAAGGGTGCTTGACTACGTGATACTTATACGTACAAATGGAGATGAAACCCTATTTGACAGACATTCACCTTCTTGTTTCAGTGTCCTAACTCTGGAACTGGCAGTCAGATACTGCAGTGATAGGAGTGGCATAATAACAGAAACCAAGTAGTGAAGAACTCCAGCAGTGTCCTTCCACCCCAACAATTACCATACTGACACATCGTACTAGCTGGGGACCCTGGATATGCTTTCTGTGTGGCCCAAGAAAGTGCATTCTAGTAATCTAATTTACCAAAGATATGCATGACAGTATCAGATCAGGTGTGAGAAAGGGGAAGGGGCATTTTGGTGACATTTTCAATGGCAAAAGCAACCTTGAAAAGTTTTGACATTATTATTTATCATTCACTGGGACCACTGTGCTAAGAAGCTGTACAAACAGGACAAAAAGACAGTCAGCCCTTGCTCAAGTATCACACCCAGACTTCATATTTATAAATTTCTGGTGGCGTACTAAGTATTTTTACTGCTGGGAACAAAATAGAGTGGCAGTATTGTTTTGTCTCGTCACGTGTAATTTGTGTAATTTCCCTTCGCACATTAGTTTCTCTCTCAATTCCTCATAGAAATGAATTCTATTCTATGCTAAAGCACGTGATGATGAAGCTTAACTCCTCCATCCCCGCCCTTCCCCCACCTCCACAAAGAAAAAAAAAAAAAAAGATATATCATCCCAAAGCTCTTCTGAATCTGGTGCTGGAACAGAAATATACCACAATATACCACCTGATCTAATGAAGTGCTGAAAGGCCTAACCAACTACTCAGCTCCATGGATCTGAAGGGGCTCAGCATCACTAAGGAGGCATTCAGTATCTTAAGGGATCAGACCTTTTAGTAATCTACTTCCTAACTATGCCTACTCACTCAGATTTTAAAAACAGGTCACTAAACCAGACCATTAAACACAGCCCAGTTTTTGCAGAACTGATCAGTAGGAGTTTCTGGGGGAAATCCCAGATAATTCTAGATCACAGTCGTAAAAGCAAGTGACAGGATTTTCCATCTGTCATTGATCTCAATAACCTTGTTAGCAAGTAGACGATTTAACTATTTGAAAAAAACAACTGTTTACCCAGAAACAAAGGTGACAATAGTTTACCTTAAAATTCTGGAACACCATTCCTTTCATGCTTCCTAATGTGTTCCAATAAAGCCAATTTTCTGGGATCAGTTTTAATTTTTTACAATTATTTAATTATTTGTGGCACTTTTGACATGTGTATCTTATACCTGTGTTGTTATTTATTATTTGTATTGCAGTAGTGATCAAAGTACAATAAGCGCTCTGCAAACATAATGAGAAGGCACAGTCCCTAGAATGACTAAAATGTTTACTCTACTACAGTGGTTTTCAAACTGCGGGTTGTGACCCAGTACTAAGTCACAGAATGTAAGGCACTGGTTCATGGCGGCTCTGGTCAGCACCGCCGACTGGGCCATTAAAAGTCCCATTGGTGGTGCTGCCCAGCTAAGGTGGGCTAGTCCCTACCTGTTCCAACACCACGCTGCACCCCAGAAGTGGCCAGCAGCGGTCCAGCTCCTAGACAGGGGAGCCACAGGGCTCCCCGCGCTGCCCCCACCCCAAGCACCGGCTCCTGGCCAGTGGGAGCTGGGGGAAGGGGGCGGTGCCTGTGGGCGAGAGCCATGCGGAGCCACTTGCGTGCCTCCTCCTAGGAGCCAGAACTGCTGCTGGCCACTTCTGGGGTGCAGCGCGGTCCACGATGCCAACAAGCAAGAAGCCTGCCTCTGCACCCCCGCTGCGCCACTGACCAGAAGCTGTCCGAGATAAGCCCATGCCCCAATCCTCTGCCCCGGCCCTGAACCCCCCCCAAACCCAGAGCCCCTCCCTGCACCACAAACCCCTCATCCCCGGCCCCAGCCCAGAGCCTGCACCCCCAGCCCAGAGCCCTAACCCCCTCCCACACCCCTAGCCCTGAGGCCCCCCTCAAACCTGGAACCCCCTCCTGCACCCCAAACCCCTCATCCCTGGCCCCAGCCCAGAGCCTGCACCCCCAGCCCAGAGCCCTGACCCCCTCCTGCACCCCAACCCCCTGCCCCAGCCCAGAGCTCCCTCCCACATCCTGAACCCCGCATTCCCGGCCCCATCCCGCAGCCCTCACCCCCACGCTCCAACCCTCTGCCCCAGTCGTGAGCTCCTCCCACACCCCAAACCCCTCATCCCCAGCTCCGTTGCGTCACGGGCATCAAAAAAATTTTTCAACTGGGTCGCCAGAAAAAAAGTTTGAAAACCACTGCTCTACTACATGCAGTGTTGTAGCCGTGTCAGTCCCAGGATATTAGAGAGACGACGTGGTTGAGGCAATATCTTTTACTGGACCAACTTCTGTTGATCAGAGAGACAAGCTTTCAAGATACACCCGAAGAAGAGCTCTGTGTAGCTCGAAAGCTTGTGTTTCTCACCAACAGAAGTTGGCCCAATAAAGGCTATTTCCTCACCCACCTTGTTTACTCTACTATACACAGTTTCAAAGAATATCTTTCTAAAATCTGCTCTCTATGATATCATTTATGGAGGGGATGGTTTGATGGGATAACATGATCTTGGCAATTAATTGACCTTTGACTATTAGTGGTAAATAGGCCCAATGGCCGGTGATGGGATGCTAGAAATTGCTACAGAGAAGTTTTTCCTGGGTGTCTGGCTGATGAGTCTTGCGCACACACTCAGGGTTCAGCTGATCACCGTATTTGGGGTCGAGAAGGAATTTTCCTCTAGGGTAGATTGGCAGAGGCCTTGGAGGTTTTTCACCTTCCTCTGCAGCATGGGGCACGGGTCACTTGCTGGAGGATTCCCTGCATCTTGAAGTCTTTAAACCATGATTTGAGGACTTCAATAGCTGGGACATAGGTGAGAGGATTATTGCAGGAGTGGGTGGGTGAGATTCTGTGGCCTGCATTGTGCAGGAGGTCAGACTAGACGATCATAATGGTCCCTTCTGACCTTGAAGTCTATGAGTCTATGAAGCATGAACATGGACCACTGAGAATACTATTTTTATATAGTACCTATCACCATGTCATTTAGTTGAATTATCTGCAAAACATTTTTAAATAAGCACTGATTCTTAAGCACAGAGCTCTTTGCCACGCACAAATTTAAGATGCATTCATTCTTTTGAAAGTAACATGAAAAGGTTTTCTTCCTGGAATTTTTAGTTGGTTAAAAATTCAACTAAGCAAAAGTCTTGGTAAAGTCCCTTCTATGGAAGTTAGTGATACATAACTTCTAGGGGCTTTTTGTTTCTAGTTAATCTCTTTTTTGAATAGATTAATTTAAAAAGAAGCAGAAAGACACCTCAAATAGATAGGTTTTTTCACTTCCCTTAAAAACTCAGGTAGCGAATCAACATCAGAGTACAGAAAAAATACTTCAAGCAGAAGGGGAAAAAAATATCACCACTCCATAAAAGGATAGTCTCACGTAATCACTCTTAAAAACAATGAGCAAAGAGGAAACGTTCATAGTTAAACTACACTGCTATAAACAATTACTGCACAGAGGATCTAAAAAGCCACTGATATGTAAGTACTGAAAAATAATTTGCTGTTTTAATTGAAAAACAACAAACAGTTCCAGGAAGTTAATGTATTCTTGTATTGTACTGAACTTTTTAATGTGGCTGGATGGATATATTATTTCTGGGTGGGAGAGAGAAATGTCAACAGGAGCAATTCTATGCCACTAAGACAGTTTACTCAGGCAAGTTACAATAGAGAGACTATCAGTTATTTTTTAATCCAAGTGCTAGTTCATCTTTGGGTCCAACGATAAACAGGTTGAATTAAAATGGTTTATTTATAATATAGCCTTTTGAAAAACAAAATGCAAAAGTTCACTGCTGCATTAGGATGGACAGTTTTTGCAAAATAATGTAATTTAAACCACACCAATGTAGAGACTAATGTGGAAGAAAATATTTTTCAGTAAATATTTTCAATGTATCAAACAAAGATTTCATATTTCTAAGTCAAAATCTCTCTCTCTCTCTGCATAAGTCACTCAATGAACCTGGTAAGATACTTTAATAGTTTGAGAGTTTCTGGGAGCACACTTATACTGCAGCAGCAGATAGCTTGTAGTATCACAAATATTTCCAGGCTATGCAACAGTCTTTAGGCTAGTCTCAGCCCAACTGCTTCTCAATCACAACTCTACTCATACTTAAAAACAATATACTGTAGTAATGATAATTTGCCAGGGTGCATGTAAGAATTTCTCCTTCATCTTTTGACATGTATTGTCTTTTCAAAGCTTTTTCTGTATAATTACTCCTTTTTCCAAAATGCAATTGCTTACACTTTTCCCCACAAAATGTCTTCATATGCTGAAGTTAATGCAATGTTACCGGCTATTGGATTTTTAAAAATATCCCCTACTTAAATAGACTGATAACTTTTTATACTGCAGTGGAACATTAAAAAAAAATAAAGCTTTTCAAATTAAGCAACTCTTAATTCTCATTTAACTTTTCAAACAAAATAAAGACAACCCACAAATCTTTGAGCACATGGATAGCAAAAAGAACAGAAAAGGTGAGCTTTGGTAGCTATATGGATTATTAACCCAACAGTTCATATTGCTAGCACTTGAATCAGCTCCCTTCTAATAGAGAGACTGAAAGCTTCTCCATAATTGTTCTTTAACAGCCAGCCATTACAGTTATGTAGCTTTTAATAAATAAAACAGATTAAACAGAGACTCCACCAGGACAGGTTACACATCAATAATGTATTAATGATAAGGGAGAGTGCTTTCAGTGCTAAAGCACAAGTTGCCATTTGAAATGTTACTTGATTTTAGGAGTTTTATTTTAAATGGTTCAGAGTTTTTCCACTGCTACATCTTTTGGTTCTTTCCTTATTCAGTTTAAAAATTTTAAGCAAGTACGTGAAAGGAGTTTAGTTGTCTCAACATCAGCTTGGTTTATGCACTAAATCATCCTAACAACTATAGATGTTACACCAGAGGACGCTCACATTTTTCATAACCCACATAGACCACATGCGGAGAGAGAAATTCATTAAGTGGACACCTCCTCTCCTATTCAGCCAGACCACACACACTACCCTCCCCTTATTCACAATCGCAGAACATCACTATAAAAACTACAGCACTTGTTTACATGCAAAAGTAATATTACAGAAGTATTTACTATATTTTTAAAGCTTTCTTAATCCAATATAATCACTGAAAACAAGAAGCGCCAGCACCATGTAATCAGCTAGCTCTTTGTGGACAAACGATCCACCAGTTTGGGAACCTCTGTTACACTATGCAACAGATAAGTTCCTTTCCTATACCTTTAATGCCCACTGGCCCCACTACTACAGGCATCTTTCCTGCAACAACAAAATGGGATGTGTGTATGAGAAACCACTTGGGCTCCTTTCTCCCTTACTCACTCTTTCTCTCTCCCCCCTCTCCTGACAATGCCAAGACTTTTCAGACTTATTTAAATCTTTTATGCATTAGTGGTTTATAAGTTACCTTTGGAAGCTGAAATGAAATTTGTTTCCTTTCCAACGTGTTTTTTGTCCGTCACTCATTTTTCACTCTAGAGTGACAAATGAATGTTGGGGCAGACAAATCTTACATGTTTATTTTAGAGAACAAAAAAAATAAGCAAAGATTTGGATTTTATTTCTAAATATAAAAGTGGAATGGTACATGACCAATAACTAGGCAGTAGACATTAGACGTCCTCCTCACCTTTATTAGCTTGTTGAACAAGCAGTACTTCTGTTCTTCCCCTTTTATTTACACTAAGTTTATTGAAGTTGCTATTACTTTAGAATGCAAAAGTACTATCATAAAACATTGTCCAATGTACAGTTAAAATAATCTCCCCAGAATATGATAAATTTCCTACAGAAACACCAACTCGGCCATTTTGCACATCCTGAGTACTGTTAAGCATTTAACAATATAATAAATTACAATTTTAAATATGGAAAAACAGGAATAGAAGATACTACAGAACATATTTCCAAGAGAGTAGAGTTATCTTTACTATGGTAACCCTAAGTTTTGCATTTTCTTACTTTTTATTTTAATTGTACAACATTAGTGTTCTGTTAACATAGTGTTTTGCATTTATTTCCTAGATGCATTTTAAGAGAAACAACTCACAATAATCTGCATGAATGTGCACTCCCTGGAAGCAAAACACATATCTTGTAACTAGTGTACTGGTGCTCCTTGTGTGTGTACTTTTGCAATGGCACTATTAATTAACGCGTACTTCAAGGAGCATATACTCAATCAATGCTCTGGTGTATTGAGTACAAGATCTGTGTTGGAGCCTCTGTTGAAAGGATGGGTACAGGGACTGGCCTCAAAACTCTAGACCTATCTAGACATACCACTGTATTTTGGGCACAGCTCAACAGCCCTGAGAAATCTGAAATCAATACGATATATTAAAAACACTACATAAGAAGGCTGGGGTATTAGAAAGAGGCAAGATGGTCTAGGGCAAGCCTTCCTGCAGCCCCTCAATCTGTTTTGAAACCTTGCACATTTTCCAAGCTGCTAATGCACACCAAATTCTCTCCTAAAATGTTCTCTTGCACTCATTTAGCATGCAGTTTTCTAACATTCATAACTTTGTTAAAACTAATATATTTTGATCAGCAAAAATGGCTGATCAAAAAAAGATGTCCGAAGCTAAAATGGGGTGTGAAGTGAGAGTCCCTCAGCCTAGGTCAGGGAAGGAAGGAAGAAAAGGAACCCATCATGTTGACAAAGGTTAAATAAATATACTCAAACCTTTCATATTATTTCTTCTCTGTCTTCAATATAGTGCTAATACTGCCACCAGATCCCAAAATTTTTCTCTCAACTTTTCTTGCAACTTAGGTCACCCTTGCAAGAAGCAGGCAAATTAGGAAATTTCATACGGATAAGAGCAATACATTAATTAAAACAAAAAACCAACAAAAATCCCACATCACTACAGTGTCTAATTATGCTCCATACGGAAAAAGGTCTGACAAATCTCAAACCACAGATCACTGGTGTCAAGGCAGCAGAGAATTTGGTGGCCGGACTCTCTTCCTTCCTCTCACCCTCCTTCTATTCTCTTTTTAACCAATTATAAAATAAATTATTATTATTCCTTGCCTTTTTGTTAAAGAAATATCACGTGTGCCATATTAGAATAAATAAACCAGTCTTATATACAGAGTAAATATCAATTGTCTTTCCACTCTTACAATGCTTGTTCTCCTCCAAAGAATAAAAATTATAAAGACAAAACGATGCATAGATCACTTCAATTTATGGATAATGTTTTATATGTGGTTGTAGCCATTTACACATGCCATACCCTGGTGAGAAGATAGATAATAGATTATTTTCATTCATCCATATTATAGTAAAGAAAGAGAACAAAAAGAAAAATTCAGTCAGCTAGGCCAGTATGGGGGAGAAATAGTTGCATCTCTTGTATACAGTCCAAATGTACACAATTCAAGGCCCCAATCCTGCAAATACTTACGCATATATTTAATTTTATGCACATGAACAGTTCCACTGAATTTAATGGGACTACATGCATGTGTATAGTTAATCATTTGCATAACTGCTTGCAGGATCAGGGATTTTGAATTACAAACTTCTCAAGGCAGAAGTCACGGGTTTTGGGGTTTTTTTACAGAAATAGCACAATGGGGATCTTATCCTGGCCAGGACCTCTGGATGTTACAATAGAAATATAGAACAAAATATTACATTATCATTTAGTAACAACTGTCTAATTCAATGAAAGAGTGCTACGTTATGCTAATATTTGAAAAGGGCAAGCAGGATGACCTGGGTCATAGGCTGGCGAGTTTGACATCAATCCTGGGCAAAATAATGGAAAAGCTGATATGAGAATCAATTAATAATGAATTGAAGGATATTAATATAATTAATGCCAATCAACATGGTTTTATGGACAATAGTACTTGTCAAATAAACCGGATTTCAGTCTGGGATGAATGAAGGTAACTACACAGATATCATTTACTTAAGCCATGTCTACATTACAGGCGCTACAGCAGCATAGCTATGGTGCTGTAGTGTAGATGCTTCCTACAGTGAAAGGAGGGATTTTTCCATCACTGTAAGTAATTCTTGCACTCTTCCACTGACCTAACCCTGGGTATGCTGGGGGTTAGATCTGCTCACACCCCCGAGTGATGTAACTCTGTCAATCTAAATTTTAAGTGCAGACCAGGCCTTATACTTTTGAAAGGCATCTTAGTACAGCATGGCATTCTAATTAAAATATTAACACTATACAACATCAATAAAGTGCTCGTTTAATAGATTAAGAGCTGGCTAACTGACAGCTCTCAAAAAGTAGCTTTTTAATATCGTCAAATGGCAGGTTTTCTAATGGATTTCTACAGGGATCAGTTCTAGGTCTGATGCTAGTGAACATTTTTACCTATGATCTGGAAATAAATGCAAAATCACTGCTGATAAAATTTGCAGATGACACTCATATAGAGCGATGTGGATAATTTGGTAAACTGGACCCAATCAAACAAAATGCATTTTAATACAGCCAAATGTAAGGTCACATATCTAGGAACAAGGAATGCAGGCCATGCCTACAGAATGGCAGGCTGTATCCTGGAAAGCAGGGATTCTGAAAAGGATTTAGGGCTCATAGTGGACAAGCAACTCAACATGATCTCCCAGTGTGATGTTGTGGCAAAAAGGGTTAATGCAATCCTTGGTTGGATAAACAAGGGAGTAAGTAGGGAGGTGATTTTTACCTCTTTATATAGTAATTGTAAGACCAACATTGGAATACTGTGTCCAAATCTGATGTCCATGGTGCATAAGTATCTTCATGGTGAGAAAATATGGTACTAAAGGGCTCTTTAATCTAGTGGAGAAACGTATAACAAAAACCAATGGCTGGAAGTCAAATCCAGACAAATTTAAATTAGAAATAAGGCACACATTTTTAAAGAGCAAGGGAGATTAATCACTGGAACAAAATATTAAACAAAGTTGTGGGTTCTCCATGTCCTGAAATCGTCAAACCAAGAGTGGATGCCTTTTTGGAAGATATGCTTTAGTCAAACATAAGTTATTGCGATCAATACAGAGGTAACTGGTGTAATTCTATGGCCTGTGTTATACAGGAGGTTATAATACATTATTAAATGTTCCTTTCTGGCCTTAAAATCTATTAATCTATGAATCAATGCAATCAAATTATTTGCAGCCCACAATGCACCCGCATATACCCATTCTCATGCATTGTCTCATTCAGACAAAACTAAAAATCAAAACAACCATATCACTATAACTTTCTTCATTATACTGGAAAAGGAATATGACTTCCAGTAGCATGAAATATCCATTTTGTATTCTAGGAATTGTGACAGTGTGTTCTAAAGTGCTAACTTAATAGTTATGTTTTTCAAACCTCTACATTAAATTAACTTGATGAGAAAAGCATGATAAAAAATTGAGAATCAACAATTCATGCAGGTGTAACACTAACAAACAATTAACGTTCTATTCACACTTATCAGCCTAATATGCAGAGCAAGAAAGCAAGCCATTGATATGTTAAGGGCATCAAAGTGTTTGCTGAAATTCTCTGATACAGTTTTCTTGATACATCTTTCTAATAAGGTACAATACAGTTTGTAAAACCACAGTTCATCTCTATTATTTTCTTAAAAAATTAACCAGAGGGAAGGACTGTTTCAACATAGGTTACATGAGGGGGGGTCATTTGGTTTAACAATATAATAAAGTAAAAGCATTCCAGTAGCAGTTCTTGGAGGTTGCTTAAAGACATATCGTGATTCATGACAGACAAAGTCGTTGGGGTAAATCACCAATTCAATGCACAATGCTGAATTGAACCAATGGCTCAGTGGAAACACAATCATACCAAGGTGTGGGAGTAGGGTGACCAGATGTCTCGATTTTATAGGGACAGTCCCGATATTCGGGGCTTTTTCTTATATAGGAGCCTATTACCCCCCCACACACACACTGTCCCAATTTTTCACACTTGCTATCTGGGCACCCTATGCGGGAGTCAAGTCACTGCTTAATTAGGCTAAGGCTTGGAACACTGAAGAAGTGATCTGCTCCACTTCTGGTCAGGCAAGAACATGTAGAACACTACTTCCCTTTTCTACCACCTAGTGGATTGTGATAGAGGTTTGGGAGAAGGAGTCATGTACTATAGTCACATAATGAGCTATTCAATAATGATTACTGCCATGAAACAAACAGAGGGCAGCCTGGATATCAAGAAACAGGGAAAGACCACTCTTGGACTAAATAATAATACTCTAGACACCTTCCTCTAGGAAGTAAGTTTCCCCTTAATGGTTGCCAGTCCAATGTTAGCAAGAAAAGGCAAAACTAATCCAGCCAAGATTCTCTCTCTGTACATCTATGTTTTTATACCAGGCACATCAGCCTGATATCTGAGCAATAACAGAGTACTAACAGCTTCAGTTCAGCATAAGAATGCAAGTAATATTACACTGTAACATAGCAGCAGAAGTCACATATTTATATTTCAAGTTATAATTTTAATAAAGGCTGCAGATACAATTTATGAAAGTCTACTCTTGCTTAGCAAAAACAGTATTTTTCATTAGGAAAAAACCACTATGTTTTTTCTATATTGCAGTTATATGTATTTGCATAGTATGTACTCTGTATATTAGAAATATTTATAGATTCGTTTTACGCCGGACTGTTCATTTTTGATTATTACATCAAGAGTACAAATCCCACAATTCCTCAAGAATAAAAAGTAGGAGACACAATTATTCCCTGAATATGTTTTAGTTTGTTGCCATACTGCAATGTGCTTGATTATCATAACTTAAGGATTTTATATAGTCTTTTGCAGTGGGTAATGTCTAGTCACTTGAGGGAGAGCTGGGTGGAAGAGAGGTACCATAGTGGGATGATGAAGGTGTGGCCAGAAAAGATCAAATACAAGAGACGGAAATAAGAAACACCAGTTTCCTGTATTTAAATGCTTTTAGAAGCACCCAGGAGATTAGACAGATAGATAGATAGATAGATTTCATCAAGAGAGGAGAGAAGAAGTAGGAAAGGAAATCAGAGCAATCCTCGTAAAGGCATTCTTAAATGACCACTCACATAATGACAAAATGCTCTGAATGATCCATAACCAATTCAAATAAAATTAGAGTCAGAAATATAATTATACAGTAATTCTTAGCAAGTGCTTTTTCATAACCAGACAACTAATGTCTGTAAGTTTGCTTTCATGAACACTAAATAATGGACATTACACCAGGTTTTCCTATTCAAAGTACTGAAGCTTACTTACACAAATTCAAATTAGGCTCTCCACTGAAAGCATGAAGAAGCTATTACTTCAGGTTTTATCACTTGAAAAAGCTCAGCAATCTCTAGGCTCAAACAGGGCAAACTAAACCCCAGAAAAGCTGTAGCCAAGTGTTTTAACCAAGATATAAAAATCCATTTCAGATTTTAATTCCAATCCAGAATGAAGTGTTTTGATCTCTGATATCCGGCACATATTTTATGATGAATCTTCAAGAAAAAGCTGCTGCTGCTTACCAGTAATATTTATCAGTACCAGCTGTCTGACCATTCTTTCTCTCACAGTCTTCTGTAATAGTACAACTACCGAGCTGATATATTACCTGGAAGAGTCTCTCTCAAAGATGATCTAGGTTAATATAACTACCTTGACATTAGGCACTATATGGAGATGTTTATAGCTTAATTTAAGATCTGAAATATGTGATCCCCACATCTACAGATTCATTCTTTATGGAGAACCATATAAACTGCTGCTAATCGAGCCAGGACTCAGTGACCAGACTAATACTACGATACAGTATGTACTATAAGTAAACTGAAATGTGACCAACTTGAAATAAATAGGACATTCTGATCAAAGAGTCAGAGTGAAGAATATCAATCTTTTAATTCTTCTGCATCTTAATGGAAGGAAATTGTACATTGTAAAACTAATAATCTGGAACATTTTAGAAATGTGTTCTGATATTTTCTATATAATGTATTTATTCAGACACAGAAGTCTGAAATTGTTTTTAAATGTTGTCTACTGAATAATACCTCAAAGGGGACACACAATACCTGCAGGGCACTTGCAATCCCGCCCAGCTTGGTATCGTCCGCAAACTTTATAAGTGTACTCTCTATGCCATTATTTACATCACTAATGAAAATATTGAACAATACTGGACCCAGGACCAGTCTCTGTGGGACCCCATTTGATATGCCCTTCCAGCTTGACAGTGAATCACTGATAACTACTCTCTGGGAACGGTTTCTCAGTCTTGAACGGTCTGCCCTGCAAGATCACACTGGCTTCTCAACAAAAGAGCTGTCTCAGCGACTGGAAGCCAGCCACGGCAGAGCTTGTGAAAGTTCTAACACCGCCAGCAACACTACTCCCCATAAATCAATTATATCCTGTGGCCAAGGCATTCGTAGGCCCCAACAGTCAGCCTTGAGTGGCTACAAAGAAAGTGCGAAGGAGACTGTGGTCTTTATGACTAACTTTCAAACCCTTCTATTATTTATTATTATTATTAATTACACTGAGCACTGAGAAAAGTGTGCTATGCACTTCATGGAAATGGAGACAGGCACCGTTCTTGAAGCGCTTCTAAACTAAATTCAGGCATGACACATGGGGGTTACAGACTGACAAAAAGGGGGAAAGGAGAGGAAAGAAATGAGTTATAATAATCAGATCACCCATGAGTAATGAGTAAGTCATGTTCACATAAAGGTGGCTCCATTAAATTAGAGTTGTTTTGTTTTTTAAATCTCACTAGCAATAGCCTCAAAAAATGCAAACCAATGTTTTAGTGCTTTACAGAATTAAATCTGCTTTAAAAAACTGAGCTAAAATGTTATGCATAATTTCACTAAGCAACAACTAAGAAGGAACATAGCAAAAGAACACACATTTTAAGGGTAGTGGTACCAAGGAGGGAGAGGAATTATTTTGTGTGGTTTACTTAGGTGTCGTTAGGTGGAACAAGAACACCTTAAGAAAATTTAGTCTGCATGGCGAGAGAAAATTCTTGTGGAACAGTCTCTCAGAGAGAAAGGATGGAAGCCCCATCACTTAGGGCATTTACAATTAGACTAAACAAAGCACTAGAAAAGCATCATAGTGCACATTGCAGTCACAAGGAGATGAATTGAATGATGTTATAAGTCTCTTCCATCTCTAATTTCTATGATTCTATTACATTAGCTTTTATATTTATAGGCCCCGAAAATCAAGAGTTGCAGACTTTGAATCCCAAAGGCCTGCTAGATCAGTCATCTCCTCTCATATTTTTAATAATATATTTAAAGCTATTCTGAATTTGCTGTATTGCCATTTAGTCAACAGCTACAATATATTATACCTAGATTACACATCTGTTCCAAGAACCACTAAAGAAGGTTTGGAAGGTTTCAGTTCAATTGTTATAGGCAATTCTAATGTTGAAAAGGCCTGGTCTCTATAAATTAAGTTCTAGTTACATGTTAAAATAAGTCACAAACTTCCTATCACTGCCAGAACTTCTTAGCAAATTAAAAAGAAACAAAAAAAAACAAATAAAAACTCCCTAAAATTCACAGAAACAACTTTTAAAAGGTTTCTGTAGTTATCTGACCTTTGGTGACTTCACATGATTGTGTGTCATTTTACTTTTAAACAAAACTGAGGGCTCCCCCCACCCCCCCAGGCTTCTTTAAACGTTCTCTCTCTAACCTCAAACATTTATTTTCTAGAAAATGATATTCTTCTAACCCAGGAATTCCCCAATTCACCCACGTTTTGATTTCTGCATGGTTTTGTTTTCTTTTATCAAAGAGAGCTGAACTTTTTTAAAACCACGTTAAAAAAACGATTTCATCATAATCAAGTTTCATTTCAGGTTTTACAATGTTGGCCTGCTGCAAGATCAGTTGGCTGCTGCTAGGGGGAAGAAGTTTGTCTATATTTATTACAAAATGTTCTTTTGTTTTGTTTTTTGTAGCGCTATGGCATTTCTTACGGAAACACCAGTTGTGAAAATGGTCACTGTCACCACAGCTTTTACAACTCCTCAGACAAACAACTCCACCTGCGACCTGTATGAACATCAAAATACAGCAAGGATCTTACTGCCTGTGTTTTACAGCTTTATTTTAATTCTTGGTGTGCTTGGAAATGGACTTGCCCTCGTTGTCATTTTTAAAAACAGAAAGAAAATCAACTCTACTACCCTCTATTCCACAAATCTTGTCCTCTCAGACATTCTTTTTACTACTGCCTTGCCTACACGAATAGCATACTATGCACTAGGATTTCATTGGCCATTTGGAGAAACACTTTGCAGACTAACTGCTCTCATATTTTATATCAACACATATGCAGGTGTAAACTTTATGACTTGCTTGAGTATTGACAGGTTTTTTGCCGTAGTCCACCCTTTTCGATACAACAAAATCAGAAGAATTAAACATGCCAAGTATATTTGTATATTTGTCTGGCTTCTTGTATTTAGCCAAACACTTCCATTGCTCATACAGTCCATGTCAAAGGAGGAGAGAGGAAGGACTACATGCATGGAATATCCAAACTTTGAAAAAATTCCACATCTACCGTGGATACTTCTTGGTGCCTGTTTAATAGGGTACATCATTCCCCTTGGAATTATACTATTTTGTTATTCTCAAATTAGTTGCAAACTTTTTCAAACTGCTAAGGAAAACCCATTAACTGAAAAATCAGGGATAAACAAAAAGGCCATCAACACAATCATGTTTGTAATTGTTGTGTTTGTCATCTGTTTTACTCCTTATCACATTGCAATTATTCAACACATGGTCAAGAAGCTTCAATATACTCCTTTGTGCAGTGAACTGCACACATTTCAGAAGTCTCTCCATTACACTGTGTTTCTGATGAATTTTAACTGCTGCATGGATCCTTTCATCTATTTCTTTGCGTGTAAAGGATACAAGAGGAGGATAATGAAAATACTGAAACGTCAAGTTAGTATATCAGTTTCAAGTGCCGTCAGGTCAGCTCATGAAGAAAGCTCACGTGAGATGGGAGAAACACACATGAATATACTTTCAAAACCTTCAAATGGAAAGTTATAAACTGAAAATAAACATTCCAATAATACAAGTTTAAAAATACTGGGCCTACAGTAAATACTGTTTATGCTACCTGCGCAGCAAATTAAGAAAGATTGTTTCACAGTATCTTAGGAATCAAAGGTGATGTTGGACTAAAAAATAAATGGTCATGTGAAAGCAAGAAATCTCAAAATTAGCATTTTCCAAGCTGAATCACTTTGACCTGGCTTCATGAGGTTTCCAGGAGATTTCCACCACTGAATATGTCCTGCACCTTTCCATTCCTGGATTTTAGGAAAGCTTGATTCACACTATATACTAGTTCTCTGAGAAAGGAATAAACTAAAAAAAGCTAATAGCTCAGAGTGACTAAAAACCAACACATCTGAAAAGGGGTAAACATCTGACTGAGCTGCAATTTAAGCACTCTTGACTAATATGGTGTGTTATGTGCACTGGACTGACAGAGCAAGGGTAAAGACATAAAACAAAGGAAATAACTTTTGAAGGAAAATAAGATGTATATTTTTCATGGATAATTATAAATGTATAATTTAGAACCTTTTGGAGGCAGGGTTGGATTACAGTATTCGGAACATGAACATCTTATCTAAATTTATCCTGGATAACTTTCTGAGACTACAAGTGAAAAAGAGTTAAGACACTGTTTGCAAAATTTTGCATGTGTAAGTAAATCTAAAGAACAAAGAGAGCATTGTTTCCCACAACTATCCAAGGGTCTTCAAGGTTCCTGCTTAAGTCATAGGTTGCAATAACAATAAGATAAAAGATTCTAGAAATGGGAAGAAATGTTTATAGTTGAAATGTGTTAAATCTGTTCATTTTAATGAGAGGAGTGACCACCTCTTCTTGGACACTGTTTATGTGGAGAGTTACTAAATGAGAAGAGGAGAAGGAGCAAGTTTCACCATCATGGTTGTTGCTGCCCACACCATCTTCTGGGATGCACCACAACACCATGGGGCCTTCATCGTTCTGAACCTGAAACATGCCTTGACAAGACCAAGCCATAGTGGGAACAGATGACACCATTATCAGAGGTGCTGGAACAATTTTTCTAGTGGGGGTGCTGAGAGCCATTGAACCAAACTGTAAACCCTGTATATAATGGAAACCACTTCAAGCCCAGGGGTGCTGCAGCACCCCCAGCACCCCTAGTTCCAGCACCTATGACCACTATCCTATTCGCTCATCTCTGCCCTCACCTTCCCCACCCCAGAATTGGCTGACTCCTGAACAACACCTAGGATGCCAGTCTTTGGTTCCTGCCATCATACCCTTCCTAATGTGTCATGTTCTTTCCCACCTTATTTCTCCCTTTTTTCTATTTCTCGTCTTCTATCTAATGAGACTCTGCCTTAGCTGGGCAACACAACTTTGCAACACTGCTGTGAGCATGTGAACAAGAAAGGCAAGCTAAAAACAATGCCTTGAATAGCCCAACACTGGTAAAAGATTGCCAGATCTCAGAGTGGCAATAAGACCATGTGCTGTGTCTGTGTTTCCCCAGCGGTGAGGTTGCAATTGAAAGTCATCACCAGAGAAAGAAGCTACATTTTCTATCTTTGCTATTCTTTATCTCCCCCTATATGTGAGTTCACCATGTTTTCCCTTAAAGGAACCAGGTCCATACTTGAACAGCACAGCAGCAGCAGCTCAGGATCAACTAAAGTAACTTTTTGCCCATTTTCCCACAAAAAAGTGCAGTTAATACCATCTTTAATACTATCTAAAGACTATCAACTGGAGATTTCCAACCATAAAAGACACTATACAGCTGAAGGGAAATGGAACAAGGAAAACTGTTACAATGAAAGAATTACTTCATTGTTTAAGTTGTAAATGCTTCCACTGTTTTTTCTTCTTTTCCTGTCTTTTTATTAAAAACGTTAAAAAGATGTTTAATGGTAGCTGTTAAAATGGCAGTAAGTCAGCAATAACTTTGTCACAAAATCACACTTAACTGTTTAATGTTGTAACAGGAAACATGGGTTTTATTAACATCTTATTCCTGTTGGGCGTGTGACACCCCCTTACCACTACAGATTCCATACTATTAATGTCTATCTTTCTACTTATGGCATGCATTTGGTCTAGTTTTAGATTGCAAGACCCTCAGAGCAAGACATTTCTGTATATTTGCCTGTAAAATGTAATTAACACATGCAGTATGTCACCATATAAGCAATCACTTACCATATATACTCGTTCATTAGCCCGTTTGTTTATAAGCCGACTTCTCAAGATGGATAGGTAAAAATAGCAAAAACTGTATGACACTTTCATAAGCCAACCCTATATTTCAGGGGTTGGCAAACTTTGGCTCCTAGCCTGTCAGGTTAAGCCGCTGGTGGGTTGGGATGTTTTGTTTACTTGGAGTGTCTGCAGGCATGGAGCCCCTCAGCTCCCTGTGGCCACGGTTCGCCGTTCCCAGCCAATGGGAGCTGCAGGAAGTGGTGGGAACGGTGAACCATGGCCACAGGGAACTGAGGGGCTCCATGCCTGCGGGCACTCCAGGTAAACAAAATGACAATGTATTGGATATTCAATTCAATAATTCCATAGAGTTTAAAATCATCGAATTTTGGTGTAGATCTGTTTATAAGCCGACCCCCGCTCTTCGATGCTTCACTTTTTTACTTAAAATATTCAGCTTATGAACGAGTATATACGGTATGTATCTCTCTATTTTTTTAACAAATAAAATCAAATTACAAATTAGTATTAAAATATTAATTCCCTCTTTTCTCTATGTTCTCATGTCTATCATTCTGTTATTTTTAAATCTAACTATATATTTTAAAACTAAACAACTAACTTCACGTCAAAATACTAGTTTTCCTTGAGTAAGTAAGGACTGTAGCACTGGTCCAATTACATAATAGTTTATTTACGAAAAGTCTTACATAACGTGCCCCTTAACTCGTTTTTCCTTATTTTAATACATTTTCTCAAATATTTAATGAGACACCATCGTTCCACAAAATAAAGATCTAGAGCTGAATTACATGGTCTATTAAAATACTTACTTTAAACTTAATTTCCTGGTGGCATTTTACCGTAACAACTGATTGTTTTAATGATTTCTCTCATAGTAATTTAATGTAGTGTGTAAAGAAGGTTATAAGAAGCTCGAATGTAGACTAGATTCAGATAAGAAGCAGCACCCAATTTGTGGACCTTGAAGTCAAATTGAAATATAATGTACTTGGAGAAAAATCTTCCAGTGTTCTCTATTTAGGTTCTTCTCTAGCACCCACCCACACATCTGAATATGCCCCAAAACAAACTAGAAATAAGAAAGAGCTCAAGAGGTGGATGAGAATTCTTCCTCCTCCCCCTCCCTCCCCAAGAGGTTGCAAGAATATTTTTTAGTGTGTGCATGCAAGAGCTTCTCCTCTTCCTCTTTTCGTACGTATTGCTGATGTTGTGGAAAGGCAAAGCTAAAGGAGTGAATTTCATACTCATTATAAAGGCAGTAAGGTCTGTGGTCATCCTTACCTCCTCCAGTCTTAGTCTTGGGCCAGATGCCAAGAAAACTCTGTTTCCCCACTCTCACAAGAACAATTTGTTGGTAGTTTCTTCTTTTCTGTAGGGCATAACTCTGGAAGGAAGTTGTGTTTCCTTAGCAAGAGGCATAAGTGTCTTTTAAGTGGTTTGTTTAGTTAAACGTCTTGAGGGCCTTAAAATCACATTTGCCATCTTTAAATTTCCCTAATGTCCTATGGGGTATCAATGTAGCAAGCAGAGCACAAGGGTGATGTGTTCTTAGCAGCTATTGCTGCTGAGGTGGGCTGTGCTGTGTTTTGGATTAGGTAGAGCTTTAACAGTAGTGTACTAATTCCTAAATACAGTGAGCTGTAGTAATCTAGTCTGGAAGCTACAAAGGCATGGATCACTTGCCAGGTCAGTAACAGAAAGCAAGGGGTGTAAGCCTTATTACCAGCAACAGATGGCAAACTTAATTCTGTGCATGTCCAGAAAGAATGAGGAGCCTAAGAGAATTCCCAGAGAACACAGCTATTTGGTAATCTGAAGGCAGACTCCTTCAAAAACATAAGATGCTATACTGTTTTCCAGCTCTTCAAAAGGCGTCCCTCGTGCCATCAAAATCATCTCTGTCTTGATTTGGTTTAGCTTCAGCCAGCTGCCTTTCATCCACTTGCTAATCTTGGCCAGGAACCAGAACAGTTATGTAACACTGCTATCAGCAATGCAAGTAAACCAGAGCCTAGTGTCATGTGCACATTGCTGACTGCTGAGACAATGTCTCATGACCTCTCCTAGCAGCTTCACTATAGACAAAGAACAAGATAAGTGATCAAAAAGAGTCTGGCAAGTGGTCTGTTGGAGACAAGACTTTGCCCAACATATTCATAATGTGGCCTGAAAGGAAGGATCTCACCCAGTGCAGGAATAATCATATTAACCCTTGCTATGTCTCCAAAGCAGAACAATAAACTGTGGTCAATTTATCAAATGCTGCAGAAAGAACTAATATTATGAGAAGTATACATCCTATCTGAAAACTTGACTATGCCAATAAACTCAAATCCTGATACTCCTCTCAGGTTGGTGAGAATCAGGAGTAATTCTAGTTTCATACCAGTATAAATGAGAAAAGAATGAAGCCATATGCATGTATTGGCATAATAAGATATTTTATGAGATTCACTTCATTAATAAATGTCATCTTTAATTACTCTTAACCATGATTTAGTATATAATCAAGTTACTAATAATCAGAATTGTCATTCTACAAATGTTAATGACTTATTTTTGGTTACAGGTAAAAACATTACTGTAATTCATTTAAACTGGGATTGCTAAATTCTGTCTTCTTTGGACTTTCCTCTAAGGTCTTTATGGAAAAAACCAGATGTTAATCAATGTTCAGTTTTAAATGAATTATCTAGGTTTAGGGGAGTCTTTATTGGATAACTTATATGATTTATAGGAGTTGCTAAGGTTACAACAGCAATGAGATGCGGTCTGTGTTTCAAAATTGTTTCTCAGAACAGCACAGAGATCAAGATGTCACTTGGCAGTAGTAGACAAGAACAGGAAGCAAGTGCACCTCCACAGTTATAAACATATTTGCTTGAAAAATATTGTATTGCTTATTTTCACAACATCACCCCTACAAGCTCTAACTTGATTAGCCCCTCTCCTTTGGAAGTGCTGGGTATGAGTTACTGTCTGTTTCTCCATCTACTGGTCCATTGCCGGTGGCTGAACCTTCACTCACTTTACAGTAATAGAGGCCAGACAGAGGGCATTTTGAACGGAAATAATATCGAGGAGTAGCAGCAGGCCATATTACCAACTGAGGAGGAGGGCTACAAAATATTACTGCACAGGAAGCACAGACAGAACCCTTGCCACTTGTTTACTGTAATCTTTTGTTGTTTAGCATCCCACTATTGAAGAATTTGGGGAGGGAACAGGATTCAGACAGGTAACATACTCTTTTGGAGACAGTTTCTAAGGATTTAGAGAGGAGAGAAAAGAGGAAAAAAAGTGACGTTGCCGGCACACTGCAGAGTGTGGGAAACAGAAGAGTGAACCCCAAAGTCTCAGGAGGTATCAGAGGGCAGCAGACTCTGAGGTTGTCTGGAAAAGAAATGGTTGCAAGAAAACAGTAAAAAAGTAAACAGTTTCCAATGCCTGTTTGGAACAAGGAAGAGGATAGCACCCAACATACGGAAATGCATGATTTTGACACCCCAAATAAAAGGTGAAACAAGCAGTTTAAAAGTATTTCACTTTGTGGTTTTGTGTATCTAACTCTGGATGATAATCAAAACCCCAAATGTCACTCACACAGCTTCACTAACTACAAACCTATTAGAGTTACAAAAATAGTGTGTGTAACTGAAATAATGATTGTGACCAATTGCTGTGACTACCTGGGTTACTGTATGCAACAATTAGTTCAGCCTAATCTTATGAAATAATTGGAGTCATAAAGGGATCTATTGTCCTGTTTAATAACTTACATTTTGCTTCTGCTGTAAATCTCTCTGCTTATTCACTATGATAATCCGGTGGTTTAAATTTTAACAGCAGGGAGGCACATTCCCCACTTCTACATCTCCCCCTCCCCCCCCCCCCGCCATCCACCTCCCCAAAAAATGAGCATGAGGGGAGAAAACAAACTTGACTAATACATTTTTAGATGTCAGTGTTTACTTGGAATAATACACCAACTTACAATATTTTGCCTTCAGCTGATGAACTTGTACTCTAATTTTTGCAGAAAAATTATGGGAAAAGATAATCATTAGTTTGATTTTTTTCTTCAAATTAGAATTCCTTTTTAAAAAGTTCATATATGTAAAGACAAACGGTTTTCCCTTAAGGCTGTATATCATCTTTCCATAACACTTCTATTTCCTCACAAACTGGAGGTCATGCATCATTACAACAGAACATGACAGCTAGGAATATGAGACTTGCCATGACAGATCATGACATCTAGTCTGCTATTCTGCTTTAAATAGTGGTAAGCACTAAACGATTCAAAGGAAGATGAGAGGTGCCTCATAATATAGCAATGTGCCGATAGGAGTATTTTCTTCCTAATCCCAAGTAGTTCTTGATTCATTTATATCCTAAGACATAAGCATTGATATAGATATTGTAGGTAGTAAGATTTATAACCCTTTATAACTGTCCAAATACATGGAATCCTTTTATGGGCTCATATCTACTATTAAAAAAAAAAAAAGGTTAAGACGTTAGGCCAAATTTAGCAACACTGGTGCAAACAGGCATAAAGTTCACCTCCATAAGTTCACCTCCATAAAGGAGCCCACTGGCTCCAGACATTCATCCTTCTGCAGATTTCTTCTTTCCCACCTATCCCAATCTCTCCCTGCTCTGAATGACTGTCCTTATTTTGAAGATCTCTAGTAATGAGGTGCTTGGTACTTTCTACTCTACTAAAATAAAAAGCAAATTACTCCTGGGGGGAATTCTGCACCAAAAAATTAAAATTTTTGCATATTTTATTTGTCAAAATAACACAATATAATCACACCAGTTTCAATTATTTTAGTAAGTTATTTCAAAATACCTCTCAGAAACTATGTCTGTAACAATACAGACAACAAAAAAGGAAATGTTTTTTGACAAATAGATTCCTTACTAAATATATTAACACAGAACTTTGAGTAATAATTAATTTAAACTACAATACAGAAATATATTTCCCACACCTCTCAGAAGCAGTGCAAAGGCTTGGGGGAGTCAGGGGTAATGGAGGAGATGAGGGAAATAGAAGTAATTGCTGGGAAGGAGCCTGGGAGCAAACTCGGAGGGTTGTTGGGTGTGGGTGGGAGAAGTATGGAACAAGTTTTTTTTGTGGGGAAGGATTGTTAGGGTGAGTGGCTAATCCCTAGCCTCTTCCATTCAGTCAGCCACATCAGCACATGTCCCCATGTAGCCCTGCACCCCCATTCTCCCCTGTCCCCATGTGGCCCTGCACCCCCACTCACTGCCTAGTTCAATGTTGTCACCCCAATAGCTCCTGTGCCTCTGCCCCAGTCTGTCCCCCTCCCACTAACCCTTCTGAACCCGTCTATGAGAACTGAAAACAGCTGCATGTGCCCTGCTCTGTCCCCCACATATCCTGTAGCCATACAGCTAAAGACAGGTGACAAAGAACGAAGTTATTAAGTACATGAGAAGCAGCTAGCAAGATAGTACATCCACTAGACTACTAGGAAATTTGAAACCTGTCCTTCAAGTCTTTAAACTACTGATCATGAAGGGAATTTGAAGACTCATGTATGTGTAAGTAACAAGGCTTTTTAATGTTCATTTTGTTCATTTTTTTTGCTTGATTTGTTTTTATGCTCACAGTTATATTTATAATAAAAATGAACACACACTTTTTGAGAAGTCATCGCTTTCTTCAAACATCTTCTATTTTGATATCTGACTACAAAGAATAGCTCGGGGATGGACTTTTATGATGAAGACAGTTACAAAGAAATCACCGAGCTGCTCTGCAACATCCTTATCTTTCTTTGTTGTTGCAGAGGAGCCAAGTGATTTTGTTGCAACTGTCTCCGGGACCACAGAGCTGTTAGTTGCTGGCTTTAAAAAAAACAAAAGTTACTGTCACAGATAAAATAAGAAAAGATATTTGATTTGAAAAAACTGATGGCGCTACAAAAAAGCTGTTAATTTTCCATTGCAAATATAACAGTAAGTGTAAAACCAAACCCACACTGTACAAAAACAACTTTAATAGGAACAAGACTTTGTAGCATCAAATTTGTAAATTATCTTTATGAACAGTAGTTCAGAGTTTTCAAGGAGATATTCCGTATTACCATAAAATGAAATTGGTTATAATGTAGTAAGTAATGAGAACTGAATTGTATTCATCCAAGAGTTACAAATATAGTTTAAGAATGAAGTGACTGGGCTACCAAAAATAATGCATAAAATATCATTTATTGTATTGGAGGACTCGAGGATAGACAAATACATTATGTTGCTAAAATGCTTTATGATAATCCTGCAAATTGCAGATCAGTAGGTCTTATATGGGTAATAAGTACCAATTTGTATGTAGGATGATAAAGTGATGATACATCATGATAACGTGCCAGATTGTACAAAACACAACAGCGTATCTGTTTGGTGACACAGCATGCCAATAAGATGTCTTCCTGTTGCTTCACTCCATACTAGTGTCTTATTTAATGCAGAGTAGGAATAAATAGTCTATTATTCAGCCTGGCAAAAGGTTAACAGGTGATTGCACCAATGAACTGTAATAAGATGTTTGCTGTTCAGTATATTTATTAGTGATCTGGAAAAGGGGTGAACAGTAAGGTAGCAGAATTTCAAGTTGACAAAATTATTTAGTTGTTGAAAGACTAGAGAAGATTGTGAGGAATTTAAGAAAGTTAAATGAATGGGCAGAATAATGGATTAAATTTATTGTTAGCAAATGCCAAGTGATATATACTGGAAGAAATTATTTGAACTAGGGCTGTCGATTAATCCCAGTTAACTCATGCAATTAACTCAAAAAAATTAATCACGATTAATCACACTGTTAAACAAAAGAACACCGATTTAAATTTATTATATTTTGGATGTTTTTCTACATTTTCATATATATTGTATTTTGTGTAATTGAAATCAAAGTGTATATTATATTTGATTATCATTTTTACAGTGCAAATATTTGTAAACCAAAGAAATTGTATTTTTTAATTCACCTCATACAAGTACTATAGTGCAATCTCTTTGTTGTGAAAGTGCAACTTACCATGTAGATTATTTTTGTTACATAACTGCACTCAAAGACAAAACAATGTAAAACTTCAGAGCCTACAAGTCCACTCAGTCCTACTTCTTGTTCGGCCAACTCCTAAGACAAACAAGTTTGTTTACATTTACAGGTAGGGTGACCAGATGTCCTGATAAAATTGGGACTGTCCCAATTTTTAGTTCTTTGTCCCACGTCCTGACCGATGCACGGTCAGGATGCCATTTGTCCCGATATTGCCGCTTCGGAAACTCTCTTTTTTTTTTTTTTTTTTTTTTTTTTTACTTCCCCCATGTGTCCCGATATTTTGTTCGTTTCATCTGGTCACCCTATTTACAGGAGATAATGCTGCACTCCTCTTATTTACAGTGTCACCAGAAAGTAAGAACAGGCATTTGCCATGGCACTTTTGTAGCCAGCATTGCAAGGTATTTATGTGCCAGATTCGCTAAACATTCATATGCCCCTTCATGCTTCGGCCGCCATTCCAGAGGACATGCTTCCATGCTGATGACGCTCATTAAAAAAATGTGTTAATTAAATTAGTGACTGAACTCCTTGGGGAAGAATTGTATGTCCCCTGTTCTGTTTTACTCGTTCTGCCATACATTTCATGTTATAGCAGTCTCAGATGATGACCCAGCACATGCTGTTCATTTTAAGAACACTTTCACTGCAGATCTGACAAAACACAAGGTAACAACGTGAGATTCCTAAAGATAGCTAGAGCACTCGATCCAAGTTTTAAGAATCTGAAGTGCCTTCCAAAATCTGAGAGGGACAAGGTGTGGAGCATGCTTTCAGAAGTCTTAAAAGAGCAACACTCCAATGTAGAAACTACAGAACCCGAACCACCAAAAATGAAAATCAACCTTCTTCTGATGGCATCTGACTCGGATAATGAAAATGAACGTGTGTCAGTCCGCACTGCTTTGGATCATTATCAAGCAGAACTCATCATCAGCATGGACACATGTCCCATGGAATGGTAGTTGAAGCATGAAGGGACATATAAATCTTTAGAGCATCCGGCACATAAATATCTTGCGACGCCGACTACAACAGTGCCATGAGAACGCCTGTTCTCACTTTCACGTGACATTGTAAGCAAGAAACGGGCAGCATTATCTCCTGCAAAATGTAAACAAATTTGTTCGTCTGAGTGATTGGCTGAACAAGAAGTAGGACTGAGTGGACTTGCAGGCTCTAAAATTTTACATTGTTTTATTTTTGAATGTAGGGTTTTTTTACATAATTCTACATTTGTAAGTTCAACTTTCATCATAAAGAGATTGCATTACAGTACTTTCTTTTGATTTTTTACAATGCAAATACTTGTAATCAAAAATAAATACAAAGTGAGCACTATACACTTTGTATTCTATATTGTAACTGAAATCAATATATTTGAAAATGTAGAAAACATACACAAATATTTAAATAAATGGTATTCTATTATTAACAGTGTGACTGGAGTTCATTGAGGGCTTTGAAGAGAGGTTGTGAAGTTTAAATTCCATTTTTACAATAATCAGAAGCATAGCATTGTATCGTGGTATGGATGTGGAGGAACACATGCTGTACAGTTGTGTAGCGGGGATAGAATGAATGTAGTGGGGCAGAGTGGTGAAGCACTTCTTGCATAACTGAGAATTGAATGAAAGAGGGAAAAAGCAGAACACATGAACATCAAAAGCAGAGCTGTGAGAACAATTAATTTTTTGGTTTGCTGGGCAAACTGGAAAAAAAGTAAGTCTGTGTTAAATAAAATGTTTCATGTTTTATTTTTTTAAACAAATTTAAAAAAATAAAAATTGAAGTACAATTTCAGACTGAAAAATGGAAGCATTTAATTTTGAAAATGTCAGAAATAAAAGTTTCAATTTTGGGGGGATTTTTTTTAGCTGAAACATTTTAGTGAATTCAACACAAATTCACAAATGTTTTGGTCAACACAAATCTGATTTTTTCAGCAAAAAGAAATGTCTGAAAAATTTCACCCAGCTCTAATCACAAGGGGTTTGCTGAGCTGTCATACTCACTAACAGTCATATCTAAAATTCAGAGAGGACTTTACTAGATTAATAATTTATAGCCCTCACCACTTCAGTTTCCGTACTACATTTGCTACTCCTGGGGGAATTCTGCACCACTGCACAAGCAGAGAATTAATGCCTGCCCCAGATTCACCCTCCCCCCCCAGAATAATTGATTGTGAAAGGAAGGTGAAGGGAAGCCTCAAGAGGGGTCATGCCATAATTACGCCCTTTCCCCACCAGGGACTGATGTGGCATATCTCCCCCGGCCCCTGGCTGCTACGTCGGGAGAGGGGTGGGGTGGGGTGGGGTGGGGTGGGGGAGGGGCCTCTCTCCCCACCGCAGCCCCAGAGCAGCCTGCAGCCCCAGCTGGAACCCTCACCTCTCCACCCCTCTGCCCCAGCCCTGAGCCCCCTCCCACATCCTGAACCCCTCATCCTCAGCCCCACCCCAAAGCCTGCACCCCCAGCCGGAGCCCTCATCCGCCCCCCCCCCCCCCCGCACTGAGCCCCCTCCCACATGGTGAATCCTCAGCTTCACTCCCACCACACACCACCTCCATATTGGGCCACATAACAAAATTCATTCCGCACATGGATGTAAAAAATTAGAGGGAACATTGGATTTAATATATTTGTACTGTCCAGGAAAGGGCTGAATAGTATAAATACATACATTTCTGGGTGAAGATCTGGGACTGGGGGTGTATTGGGGTCACCCTGTACCATAACTAAGGCTGGTAAGAGCCAAGGTGTGGCTGGCTGGCTACAGCACACACAGACATCTTTGGGAGTGACTTATATGCTGGAGGCTGTTTGTAAGCAGTCCAGTTGCAGGCTACAGCAGCAAGGCATTGTAAAGGGCAGGAGTGACACAGCTACCTATTAGTCTGGATTGTGCCCCAGTATGTCACAGTGATCACTTTCCTTTTAGTTTTATCACATAATACGAGAACAAAGACTATGAAATAAAAGATTCAAAATTAAATTCAGACTATAAGAGCATTAATATTTCTATATATTATAGTTAATTTGTGACTTTTTTGTCCCCAAAGAGAGAAAAAAAACAGCATGGCTAGATTTTAAATTGAAATGAATGATGTTAGAACCTTTAACAATATTTGTAATTCTGTAATAATATTGGCAATCAAACCTCACATTTCATGACATAACCTAATTCCCTGTGTGAAACAGACATTCTCTTCACTCTCTGCAATGTGCAGCACTGCACAGTTGTTTAAACTGGCTTGGTGCATAATGGGGATTTTTCACCTTTCTGAGAGTTTGGAAGTGCCTGCATCTTTCTATGGCAAATTAAACAGACTACTCCACTGATCTGTTATACTTGATAGTGGTCAGTAGATGGCAGCATTTATGTGATCATTGCTCTAGTCTTTCGCTGAAAGTGAAAAATGTTCACTGAGCTGAATGAAACACCCTTAGACATATGCTGTATTCTATTAAGTATACTTTGTTTTACTAAATTGAGATTGCACATATTAGGTGCAGATCATTAATAATAAAGTCAGCTAACTTCCTCTCACCAATGTAATAAATACTCCAGTTTTTTGGGTTTTATTTTAAAATATGGGCTTAGTTTGCTGAAGCATGTATGGGTATTCACTGCTCAAAAATGTAATGCAGATTCAAGATTGACTGGCAGTGCCTTGTAGCATGTGAAATGCATCTATACTTAAACCTCTGAAAACTAGGAAATATAGATTTACGATAGTGTCTCCCACACCACACTTGCACACAACCTTAATTTGGCCCCCCTAGAGTTAGCAATTGCCACAGGAACTAAATCAACCCTGACATCTCTCTAAAATAATCTGCCAATTTCTGTATTATGTTCAACAAAATACTATACCATTATTCCTCTTCATACACTCCTGCTGATTCTATTGACTCTCCCTGTGTAAGGTGTACATGTGCTGATCCAGAGATTAGTTGCAGCAAAGTACCAGAGCTCACAGTACCATTCGAGGAGAGGTGCAGTTGCTGCTAGAAGGATCAGGGATCCCTTTTTTCTTTGCGGTGCTATGTTGGAGGCTTGAGTCGGTAAACATAATTGCCTCTCTTGGTTCTAAAAAATCGAAGGGTATGTCTTCACAGCAAAAAGATCTGCACAGGCTAGCTCACCTGAGAAAGTATGAAAGTTTCAAATAGTCTATAGAGTTACTGGGATGCTAGTATGGCTGTAACAGTGACCTTCCCATGCTTATATGTCACTAGGCATGTCCAGAATTAAAAGGAATATAAGAATGCTTCACTCCTTTCTTACACTCTTGGTACTGCCATTTACACAGAGATGCACCCTCTCTGTCTTCTGTGCTGCACTGTTGCTCTTGGAAGTTCTAGCATTTTGATGGCCCACATCACTATGCAGGAGTGTACGAAGAGGAATAAGAGGAATAATGATACAGCATTTTGTTGAATATAATACAGAAATTGGCAGATTATTTTAGAGAGATGTCAGGGTTGATTTAGTTCCTGTGGCAATTGCTAACTCTGGGGGGCAAAAGTAAGATTGTGTGCAAGTGTGGTGTGGGAGACATTACCTTAGATCTATATTTCCTAGTTTTCAGAAGTTTACGTATAGGTGCATTTCACATGCTACAAGGGTACAAGGCACTGCCTGACATCTCTCTAAAATAATCTGCCAATTTCTGTATTATATTCTAACTCTATAGACTATTTGAAACTTTCATACTTTCTCTGTTAAAAACTGTGCACGGACTAGCCCACTCAAGCTAGCTTGAATCCAGCTAGCGCAAGTAATGATAGCAGTGAAGACAGCGCAGTGCAGGCTTCAGAGCAGGCTAGCAAGCCGAGTACATACCCAGGGACTGTGCCGAGCTGGTACTACCTGAGGCCTGCATGCCACTGTCTTCACTGCTATTGTTACCCTCTCTAGCTAGCTGGATTCAAGCTCGCTCAGGTGAGCTAGCCTGTGCAGATCTTTTTGCTGTGAAGACATACCCTTCGATTTTTTAGAACCAAGAGAGGCAATTATGTTTACCGACTCAAGCCTCCAACATAGCACCGCAAAGAAAAAAGGGATCCCTGATCCTTCTAGCAGCAACTGCACCTCTCCTCGAATGGTACTGTGAGCTCTGGTACTTTGCTGCAACTAATCTCTGGATCAGCACATGTACACCTTACACAGGGAGAGTCAATAGAATCAGCAGGAGTGTATGAAGAGGAATAATGGTATAGTATTTTGTTGAACATAATACAGAAATTGGCAGATTATTTTAGAGAGATGTCAGGGTTGATTTAGTTCCTGTGGCAATTGCTAACTCTAGGGGGGCCAAATTAAGGTTGTGTGCAAGTGTGGTGTGGGAGACACTATCGTAAATCTATATTTCCTAGTTTTCAGAGGTTTAAGTATAGATGCATTTCACATGCTACAAGGCACTGCCAGTCAATCTTGAATCTGCATTACATTTTTGAGCAGTGAATACCCATACATGCTTCAGCAAACTAAGCCCATATTTTAAAATAAAACCCAAAAAACTGGAGTATTTATTACATTGGTGAGAGGAAGTTAGCTGACTTTATTATTAATGATCTGCACCTAATATGTGCAATCTCAATTTAGTAAAACAAAGTATACTTAACACAGCATATGTCTAAGGGTGTTTCATTCAGCTCAGTGAACATTTTTCACTTTCAGCGAAAGACTAGAGCAATGATCACATAAATGCTGCCATCTACTGACCACTATCAAGTATAACAGATCAGTGGAGTAGTCTGTTTAATTTGCCATAGAAAGATGCAGGCACTTCCAAACTCTCAGAAAGGTGAAAAATCCCCATTATGCACCAAGCCAGTTTAAACAACTGTGCAGTGCTGCACATTGCAGAGAGTGAAGAGAATGTCTGTTTCTCACAGGGAATTAGGTTATGTCATGAAATGTGAGGTTTGATTGCCAATATTATTACAGAATTACAAATATTGTTAAAGGTTCTAACATCATTCATTTCAATTTAAAATCTAGCCATGCTGTTTTTTTTTCTCTCTTTGGGGACAAAAAAGTCACAAATTAACTATAATATATAGAAATATTAATGCTCTTATAGTCTGAATTTAATTTTGAATCTTTTATTTCATAGTCTTTGTTCTCGTATTATGTGATGAAAATTAAAAGGAGAGTGATCACTGTGACATACATGTTTACATTAGTAATACAAGTTTATATCTTATTCTCCTAACTCCAGACATAGAAATAATACATGCAAACAAATAGGATGAACACACACAGTAGATCATAAGCTTTGTAATGATACCTTACAAGAGACCTTTTGCATAAAGCATATTTCAATTACATTATATTTACACTCATATGCATATTTCCATAAACATATTTCCATTCCATAAAGGGTGTGTGCAATGTCACACCCTCCTCCTGAACTTACTGCCGGAGTCTTGGACACTGTCCATGCTGGAGGCAGTACATGTAAAATTCCAGTTTGTCTCTGGTTTCACACCCTCTCAGTACCTTTAAACCCTATGATGTCATTCATAGGTGTCCTAGCATAGTTCTGGGTTCCTGGTCCCTGGGTGCCTGAAAACATGTTGGGGTGCAGTATTGTTAACTGTATGCAGGTAGCAATATCTATTAAAGTGTAGGTGTCTTGGCATTTAGCCACCAATGCCATGAGGCAGAGTGCCTCAGTTTCCCTTTCCACACAACAGCGTAGGCCTGTTATGCTTCTGCTGCTGTGCCAAGCTGTAAGCCTGTTTACAGGTATAAGCTGAAAAGCAACATGTTTGTGGGACTGTCTTTTTACCATCCCTAACATGTACAAACGTTTTTCCACAAATGAGGTATGTTACACATCTTTAAAGGGTTTACCATTAGTATTAACTCCCTTGTCTTGACCCAAAGATGAAGTAGCAAAAGAGACAAGATTAACAGCCAATTTCTGACAGACTTCGTTCACACAGTTTGGCTTGTTCGGTATCTATTCCATTTTTCAATCCCTTTGTGAACCACGGTAGGTGCTCAGATACAGATTATTCTGCCTCTTTGGAGACAGCTCTCAATTCAGGCATGTGTTTGAGGTTTTGGCAAGAAAAGGGTGCACTGCAACCATGCCTGCCCTCAGCCCCTCCCTCTGGAATCTCTTTCTGTTGGACCCCAGCCCTTTGTGAAGCTTCCCAAATGCAAAGTTTTCCTTCTTCCAGCCTTGAAGAGGCAGTGTTATATCTCACAAGGATAGCAGGAACAACATTTTTCAATGGAGTGCTTTGGATTGGTAAGATTCCCTTGGTTACCCCACTCTCTGTTCCCAAAAGGTCAGCTGGGTGGACCCTCCCCTCCAGGAGATCTGATCCCCAGTCTTCTCTAAAAACCTGATTTACAGGTGAGGGGTCTGGCATTTTAGATGCAGATCCTTCACCCTCCTCCTGGGGAAAAGCCTCACTACAAAAGGTGGGCAGACCCTCCTCTCCCCCTTCACCCTCCATCTGAACTTTGCTCTCTGGGCTCCCCTCTGAGGCAGACACTCCTGTGTCCCCCAAAAGGGAAGCTGTGGGCTCACAGCTACCAGCTATGACAGATCCTTCACTGGCCAGCAAAATCCTCCCCCCATTTCATTCAGGTTGGGCTTGCTTCCAGCTACAGAGTCCTTGGGGTCTGTTCCCACCGCAGCAGTCACCAGGACCCCAACTTCCATCTCCAGGATACATGTCTCTGTGCACCCCAGGGCAGGACCTGTCCCCTGCTGACCTGCAACTTCCTGCCAGTCAGCAGCTGGGAAGGCCTCCCTGTTACAAGGTGGAACATCCCCCTCCCTCAGGGAGATGATCACAGGACAGGAGATGGCTCTATCCAGTCCTTCCCACAGGGACCTGCCTTGAACCCTGAGGCTACAGGAACTGGTTATGACCATCCCTGCCCCCAAAGCTGCATTCTCCACTGCTATAGAGGAATTAAAGAGACACTCGCCTATTCCCCCAGCAGCACATGTGATTTCAGCCTTCCCCCTAGGGCATTTAGCACAAGATTCCGTCTTGCTGCTAACAAACCCTGGGACAGATTCTGCCACATCAAAAAAATTATTCCCTAGTAGAAACAGTGCAAAATTGTGCGTCACTGCAGCAACAGTCAGTTTAGCCTGCAAATCACCAGTTTCCATGTGTACCTAAGCTAATGGTGCAAGGACTTTGTAACCTCCCACCAATTCTAATTCTGCCATTTTTCCTGGTAACAAATCCTGCTCCTGGATCAGGTCCCTCCTGACAACAGAAATTTCTGCACCAGTCTCTCTCTATCCTTAGAGCACTTTCCATTAAGCTTAAGCCTTGTTTAAAAAACAAAAAAACAAAAAAAACCCAGTATGCATATGCTCACTGCTTGGTTATGTAGAAGCAACCTTTACAAATCCTGTGCGGAAAGAGGCAGCAGCCTGGGATACCCCTGTGCTCTGAGAAGCAGCAGCTTGTTACCTGCAGCCTGTTCCCACTCAGCCAAGGACATTTATTCCTCAGGTGCTCAGTGGATTTACGATAGCACCTTTGAGCTCCTCTGCTTATACAGAAGACTTGGGACAAGTAATAGGGGTATGAGGAGGTGAACGCCCAGCCTCCTTTTTCCCCAGAGGTAAAATGGTAATTTTGCTTTCCACCAACCCTGTACCCCTCTGCCAGTGGTTTATGTTTAATTGCAGCTTGTGACTGCTCGTAAATCTGCAAACCCAGCTAATTCCCCAACTGCATTCATGTTTTTGTCCCACAAATACTGTTTTACATCATCACTGCACATATTCAGGAACTGCTCCTGAGTAACCAAATCACACATTTCTTCAAAGCTTGTAATGCCTTTTCCCCTCACCCATTTGTCTAACAAATCTGTCATTTCATTTGCATAAACCACATTATCAATCCAGATGCCCTCTTATGACTCCCAAATTTAACCCTGTAGGTTTCAGGTGTAATCTGAAACTGTTTCAAAAATAGTTCCTTAAATTTACCATAGTTTGAAGCATCATCAATAGGCATCATATTGAATATGTCCAGAGCTCTCCCAGTCATTTTTGCAACTAAAGTGGTCATTTTTTGATCTTCGGGAATCGCATGGAGAGTGCACAGTCTCTCAAAGGTGATGAAATATTCGGCAATATCACTGGATTCATCATACTGCGGACATAACCACTCCCATTAATGGATTTTTGGGGCAGTAGAGCCAGCTGCTGAAGGGTTTTGTCTCTTCCACTCCATTACAGCCAGTTCGTGCTTCTGTGTCTCAATTTGGTCCTGTATTTCTCTGTCTTAACTCCAAGGCAGCTTTTTGTGCTTCAATTTCTTTATCTTTTAAGTCCAGGGCTTGCTGGTGGGCAGCTTTTTGTGCTTCAATTTGAGCCTGTTTCTGGGCCTCCATGGTTTCCCTGGCCGCAGCTGCTTCTTTGAGCCTCATTTCTGCCTGCCACATTTGAAACTCACAGTCCTTTGCCTTTTTTCCCCGCTTCCAGTCTGGACAGCTCTAGTTTTGTAGCTGCCTCGCTGGTAGTCATTTTCCTGCTTTCTTGTGCTTATTTCCCTCACCCGAAATAAACAAACAGAAAACAACAAACCGGTAACCACTTTGTTCTCCAGCCACCACATGCAAAACTCACTTAAAATCATTACCGGTGTCTCAAAGCAATCAGCTGTGCACAAATCCTGTTTGACAACGCCACCATGACAGGTTCGGTCACAAAGACCCCCTTGGGACTGTCAACTGATGTGCTGAAACTACCTCTGAGCCCGTTTTCCCTGTCAGAGACTCCGGAACCCTGTCTTGTTGAGCTAGACACGCAAGTCTGCTGCAACAGACCCAGGGTCTGAACTACGTCCCCAAAACTGCAGGCTTTAACTGAAAACCACTCAGCAGGTACTCCTGTCTCCAACACCCAGACACCCAGCTCCCAATGGGATCCAACCCCCAAATGAATCCGTATAAAGCTTATACAGGTTAAATCCATAAATTGTCCACCCTTTATAACAATGACAGAGAGATATGCACAGCGGTTTGATCCCCCAAGTATGAATCACTTACTCTGGGTTCAATAATAAACAAAAGTGATTTTATTAAGAATAAAAAGTAGGATTTAAGTTTCAAGGTTTCAATTAATAACGGACAGAACAAAGTAAGTTACTAAGCAAAATAAAACAAAACATGAAAGTCTAAGCCTAATACATTAAGAAACTGAATACAGATAAATCTCACCCTCAGAGATGTTCCAATAAGCTTCTTTCACAGACTAGACTCCTTCCTAGTCTGGGCCCAATTCTTTCCCCTGGTACAGTTCTTGTTAGTTCCAGCTCAGGTAGTAACTAGGGGATTTCTCATGACTGCAGCCCCCTTTGTTCTGTTCCACCCCCTTTTATAGCTTTGGCACAAGGCGGGAATCTTTTGTCGCTCTGGATCCCCATCCCTCCTTCTAAATGGAAAAGCACCAGGTTTAAGATGGATTCCAATTCAGGTGACATAATCACGTCACTGTAAGACCTCCTGCTTCATAGCCTAGTAGCTGGAAGACATGTACATAGGAAGGCTTGCAGGTAAACAAACCCATTCACAGTCCATGGATTCTGAAGCACCCTTAATGGCTTTCACTTAACATGTTTACATTAGTAATACATGTTTATATCTTATTCTCCTAACTCCAGACATAGAAATAATACATGCAAACAAATAGGATGAACACACTCAGGAGATCATAAGCTTTCCAATGATACCTTACAAGAGACCTTTTGCATAAAGCATATTCCAATTACATTATATTTACACTCATAAGCATATTTCCATAAACATATGGAGTGCAACGTCACAGTAACCTCCATTTATTGTGAAACAAGAGTGACCAGATGGGGATGAATTCCGGAATCCCCAGGGCAAAGATAAAAAAAGTGTTAACAGAAGACAGAGTAACCCCGTTACTCAATGGGGGAGGGAGGGGACAATAACGGAAAATGTGGAAATGGCAGAGGTGCTTAATGACTTCTTTGTTTCGGTTTTCACCAAGAAGGTTGGTGGCGATTGGACGTCTAAAATAGTGAATGCCAAAGAAAATGAAGTAGGATCAGAGTCTAAAATAGGGAAAGAACAAGTCAAAAATTACTTAGACAAGTTAGATGTCTTCAAATCACCAGGGCCTGATGAATGCATTCTAGAATACTCAAGGAGCTGACTGAAGAGATATCTGAGCCATTTGCGATTATCTTTGAAAAGTCATGGAAGACAGGAGACAATCCAGAAGACTGGAAAAGGGCAAATTTAGTGTCCATCTATGAAAACGGAAATAAGGACAACCTGGGGAATTACAGACCAGTCAGCTTAACGCCTGTACCCAGAAAGATAATGGAGCAAATAATTAAGAAATCAGTTTGCAAACACCTAGAAGATAATGAGGTGATAAGTAACAGTCAGCATGGATTTGTCAAGAACAAATCATGTCAAACCAACCTGATAGCCTTCTTTGACAAGCCTTGTGGCTGGGGGGGGAAGTGGTAGATGTGGTATATGTTGACTTTAGTAAGGCTTTTGATACTGATACTCATGACCGTCTCATACACAAACTAGGGAAATACAACCTAGATGGAGCTACTATAAGGTGGGTTCATAACTGGTTGGAAAATCGTTCCCAGAGAGTAGTTATCAGTGGTTCACAGTCATGCTGGAAGGGCCTAACGAGTGGGGTCCCACAGAGATCGGTTCTGGGTCTGGTTCCGTTCAATATTTTCATCAGTGATTTAGATAATGGCATAGAGAGTACACTTATAAAGTTTGCAGACGATACTGTTACCGAAATATCGGGTCCACCTAGCTGAGAGCCAATAACAGCCAGAGAGGGATAAGGGAAGAAAAGGTTGCTTTATTCTGCCAGAGTAAAGGAGAGCTTTGCTTTGCAAAAGACTCTAACTTACACAGAAACCAAAGGTCTTTTATACACACTTAGACAAAGCCCTGGTCATGTTAACATTTGATTGGTGGTTGCCAGGCCTCGGATGTCTGCTATCTGGTCAGTGAAAACTAGTTCGGGACCAGCTTTCTCTGCCTCAAGGCAGAGGAAAAAGACAGTGTAAAAGTTCAGGGTTCTGTATACGCGAGGCATCTACTTCCCCCTAGTGGCCGCTGGTTGCCATAGCTGCTGGTTGTTAAGGGGGGGGGGGGGGGGGCGTCATTGTACCTTATGCCTTTTACAATACTAAGCTGGGAAGGGTTGCAAGTGCTTTGGAGGATAGGATTAAAATTCAAAATGATCTGGATAAACTGGAGAAATGGTCTGAAGTAAATAGACTGATATTCAATAAGGATAAATGCAAAGTACTCCACTTAGGAAGGAACAATCAGTTGTACACATACAAAATGGAAAATGACTGCCTAGGAAGGAGTACTGTGGAAAGGGATCTGGAGGTCATAGTGGATCACAAGCTAAATATGAGTCAACAGTGTAACACTGTTGCAAAAAAAGCAAACATCATTCTGGGATGTATTAGCAGGAGTATTGTAAGCAAGACACCAAAAGTAATTCTTCTGCTCTGCTCCTCGCTGATTAGGCCTCAACTGGAGTATTGTGCCCAGTTCTGGGTGCCACATTTCAGGAAAGATGTGGTTAAATTAGAGAAAGTCCAGAGAAAAGCAACAAAAATGATTAAAGGTCTAAAAAACATGACCTACGAGAGAAGATTGAAAAAATTGGGTTTGTTTAATCTGGAGAAGAGAAGACTGAGAGGGGACATGATAATAGTTTCAAGTACATAAAAGGTTGTTACAGGGAGGAGGGAGAAAAACTGTTGTTCTTAACCTCTGAGGATAGGACAAGAAGCAACGGGCTTAAATTACAGCAAAGGAGGTTTAGGTTGGACATTAGGAAAAACTTCCTAACTGTCAAGGTGGTTAAGCACTGGAATAAATTGCCTAGGGAGGCTGTGGGATCTCCGCCATTGGGGATTTTTAAGAGCAGATTGGACAAACACCTGTCAGGGATGGTCTAGGTAATACTTAGTCCTGCCTTGAGTGCAGGGGACTGGACTAGATGACCTCTCGAGGTCCCTTCCAGGTCTATGATTCTATGCTCAGGCATAGAAATATCTGCATTTAGTTAGATAAGAGTTCCTAGTTAAAACTTTCTGACTCTTAGTAAGAGCATCTTGGACAGCTTTCAAAGATGAGCATTCTAGTTCTGATGTCCGTCCAAAAACTAGGCTGTGAAGTGAAGTGAGTCTGGATTGGGGTGTCTGATTTTGTCATTCCTGGGTTAGAAGACCCAGGAAGGGAAGGATCTGATAAGAGAATGAATTGACAGTGTCAAAAGTTCTAGGAACCAACACTGACGAGGCCAGTTGGGTGCTAGGAGAATGACTCTGGCCCAGTCATAACAGATCTTTCTCAAGATCTGTGGATGAGAGGAAAGGCATAACTGAGTTGGTCTGTCCATAACAGGACAGTGTTGCCTTGGGCGTCAAGGCTCACAGGTACTCTGGAGCAGTACAGGGGAAGTTTCATGTTAGTCTGGAATGCAAAGAGATTGCCCACTGAGGTGTTCCAGCAGGTGGGCCTCCTGTGGTGTCAAAGTGCCCTGTACACTGTGGTCAGTCAGGTAACGTGTCTTATGATAGTGGCACAGGGGGTGGGAGTGTTGAAGCGGACTCTTAAAGAACACATCTGTGTCCACACCCTAGACACTATTGTAATAATCTTTGTACAAAATTTGCCTTGTGAGGTATCACTTGAAAACTCATAATTTGCTGTTCATTACTGTCATGAAAAAATGTGTGTGGCAACATTGTATATAAAGTTATAAGATTCCACTGCATGGTGTTCTTAACACATTTCCAAAATGAGATTGGTATACAGGCCTGTCTCAAACAAAGGAATGTGTGTTACTGTAAGCAGTAAACAGAGTCATCAAGCAGGAAGGCAAACAAAATAAACTCCAATAGGTGAGCAAAAAACAGTAGGGAACATGCTTCCATATGGACTTTGCCTCCTGAATCTCAACTGGAAGTATTTTCCAAGAGGAGTCTGACACTATTAAAAGGAGGGACACAAACCCCAAGGCACTCCCTGCCCATAGCATTCACAGCATCTAGAGGACAAAGGAAGCAGCGTTGGACTAGAGGAGAGGTTCTGACCTAGAGAGTTTGGTCAGTAAAACTGCTGAGAGCATGTGGTGAGAAAACTTTGCTTTGAATTTAATATAGTTTATTAAGTTAGGTTCCAGTGGTGTTATCTCTATTTTTCTTATAACTATTTCTGACCTTTATGCCTCATTATTTTTACTCTCATAAGATCTCTCTCTGTGTAGTTATATACATATATGGAGATATGCCTATCTCATAGAACTGGAAGGACCTTGAAGGTCATCGAGTCCAGTTTCCTGCCTTCACTAGCAGGACTAAGTACTGTCCCCTGACAGATTTTTGCCCCAGATCCCTAAATGGCCCCCTCAAGGACTGAACTCACAAACCTAGGTTTAGCAAGCAAATGCTCAAACCACTGAGTTATTCCTCCTCCCCCCCACCCACTTTTTAGTTAATAAACTTGTTTTATCTAATCCAGTGTGGGGTAACAAGGTGTGTGGCATGTTATTTCTATTAAAAGAAACATGGACTTTATATGAATTTGTATTGGCCAGGAGAGGGCTGAGCAATACAAGACACACATTTGGGGGGGTAGAGGAGGGAGAATTTAAGACTGGGATTGTGTGTGGGTCACCCTGCAGTATAACCAAGGCTGGTAAGAGCCAGAGTGTGGCAGGCTGGCTGCAGCACACACAGAGACATAGCTGGGAGTGACTTGCATGTTGGAAGCTGTTTGTGAGCAGTCCAGATTGGAGGCTACAGCTGCAAAGCATTGTAAAGGGAACCTCAGTTTAGAGGGCAGGGGTGACACATCTACTCATTAGTCTGGATTGTTCCCTGGTATATCTCAGACTTCTATTCACACTCATTCCAGGTTCAATCATCCGATAAAAGAGGCAATGACCCTGGTGGGAACAGTCACTCTGGAGTTCATGTGATCCTTGTCTTGTGAGTAGACAGACTGGAGTCAGGCCTTTAGGAAATATAAATGAAGTCTGGCAACTGGTGTCATATAAATACATAAGGCCATGTGGCCTGCTAGGGAAAGGCATACTTTGACTGTAGTTTTTGGTTTCCAAGTAATCTGTGTTATCAGATGTCATATTGATTGAAATTTTTTTCTGGGAAAGAATGTTCTTGCTGAATGTAAGACCAGTGTCGCTCCAATAAAGTTTACTGTCTGCATGGGGGTCAAAATGGACTTTTCTTTGCTCATGTGGATGCCCAGCACTGCTGGCAGACACAGCAGAAACTAAATCATTGACCTGACCTCATGGTTGGAGCGACTTGTTAGGAGCCAGTCATCCAAGTTTGCATAGCCATGACATCTAATTTGGGCTGCACCACAGAGAAAATCTTCATGAATACCCTGGGTGCTGTTGCTAGTCTGAAGAGAAGGAGTCTGAATTGGTAGTGTGTCTGAACTACCAGGAACCGAAGAAATTTTCTGACTTTTGAATAAAGATGTTTAATTTTTGAAAGAACAGAATGGGTCTCCACCTTCTGTCTTTCTTCGGGGGCTAAGAAATATGGGGAATAGAACCCTCTCCATTGATAGTGAAGTGGTACTCATTCCGTTGCCCCTCACTGGAGAGAAAAATCTGCCTCCCGCCAGTGAAGAATCTCCTTGTGAGAGCAGTCCCTGGAGTGGGACTGGGAAGGGAAGGCAATTCGATGGAGTAACCATCTAAAACCCACTTATCATGACAGAGTCTGAACTGTGGGCAAAAAGTGAGACAGCCCAAAAGATGGAGGGGAAAGAAGCAGTTGGCAACAAAGGTAGGCATTTCTCAACTGAAACATCAAAAGTAGCCATTAGTGGGTGGGTGGAAATGAGTGGAGATTGTGATAACAGAGGGGACCAAAAATCAAGGTCTCTCAATTCTATGATGCTTGTGTGAAGGCTCAGCTGGATGCCGGTAGTAGAATGTTTGTGGAGGGAGCGGTCTTGGCCTATATGCCTGCCTGTGGCTCTCTCTCTTCGGAGCTGGGGTGTAAATTCCCAAGAATAGGAGGATCGATCTAAAGCAGTCGCTTTATGTCACGCCCTCCCTTACCCGTAATGCAATCTGTCCATGCCCCCGCCAGGGCCGGGAGCGGGGTCGGGGCCAGGAGCCAAGGCCGGGGCCGAAGCTGCAGCTAGGACCACAGCCAGGAGCAGAGCCAAGCCAGAAGCTGGGTGCAGGTGCCGCTGCTGGGAGTAGGGCCGAGGCCGGACTGTGGTCGGGGGCCAAGGCCGGAGCCTCAGCTGGGGACAGGGCTGGGGCTGGAGCGGAGTGAGGGCAAAGCAGGGCTGGGTGGTATCCCTCCCTGCCCCCCTGAACATTTCTCTGTGCCCCCCTATGGGGGCACACTCCACACTTTGGAGACCACTTATCTAGAATCCTTCAATGAGTGCAGAGACCCATCAGTAGTATCACTGAACAAGTTTGAGTCAAATCGTAAATCCTCTGTGGTGTTCTGTACCTCCCTGGGGAACTTTAAAGAATGAAGCCAAGAATCACACCTCAGAACCATACTAGTGGCTAGCCCTCTAGAGGCTGTGTCTGCTGCATCCACCTCAGCTTGCAAGGATGGTTCTGCTGCTAGTCTGCCTTCCTGAATGAAGGATTGAAATTGGGCTCTGTCTTCAAGGGGAGGTTTGTCCTTAAAGTCTGCCAATCTAGAGTAATTGTTAAAATCTTATTTCACTAACAAAGTCTGATAGTTAGTGATACAGAATTGCAGGCTCACAGAGGAGAATATTTTTCTTCCCAAAGGGTCCAACCTCTTTGAGCCCAAACGGGGTGGTCTTAGGATGTTGTGACCTTGCTCTTTCCATGATGCAGTAATCATCTTAATGCACTGCAGGATTCCCCATGTAGCTGCAAAGACTGGATTTTTCCTTAAGGATGTGGGTAGCCTCTTAAGACACATAAAAGAAGAGAGGGAATCAAATTTCAAACCAGGCCTGTGTGTATACAGAGTTACTGGGGGGGAGCGAGGGGGAACCACCTTATAATAGGACACATTTGGAATGCTATACAATATAGATACAAATCTGGCAACCCCATATCTCCAGTTGCCCAGGATTTTTTAAGGGTCTTGTGTGACAAGCAAGGCTGTGTTTTATTCCATATAAATTTCATGATAAGCCTATTGATTTGAGCAAAGAGTAAGAGAAAGACCTTGAAACATAAAAGGCTAATGATTTAAGTTAATCTTGGGCAGATACTCATTTTCGCTATTTCTATTCTCCCCAGAAAAGATAGAGAGAGGAGACGCCACCTCTTTACATCCTTGGAAATTTATTTTAATGTATAGTCCATATTTATAGAAACACTTTTGGGAAGACTAGGACAAATAAGTTATTTTCTTGCATATTTTAAATGGAAAATGCTGAAACTTTTGGATATATCCACTGCGAGAGATCTTTCCAAAAATATCAGCTACATTCAGTAATGATGGGATTTAGGAGGATGAATTCTTCAATAGCACAAAAATGTTGTAAGCATATAAACAGATTTTGTATTCTTTCCTGTTTATGGTCCCACCTTCAATGGTTGAGGGCTGGCATACTTACATTGTCAGTGGTTCAAGAGCGACATTAAAAAAGAGAGGCGAAAGGGGACAGCTCTGTCATGTCCCTTTTTCTAGATGAAATGTGAGAGAAATAATTCCATTAGTTGATAATGAAGTGTGGGGACAATTGTATAATACATTGACTCAATTCAGGAATACTGGTCCCGATCTGATTTTTTTTTTGTTTGTTTGTTTTTTTATAAAATCAGAGGCTCTCTTTGCATCTAGAGATAAGGCTATGGAGCAGTGGTTCTCAACCTATTTACCATTGTGGGCCACATATGCGGTCCACAATGAGTTACGTGGGCCACAGATTGAGAACCACTGCACCAGACACACAGTGGTCCATCCAGCCCTGGGCTGGCAGCCTGCCCCCTTCCCTTCAGGGAAAGACCCGCACCACATGCCACACCAACGCTCTGCTCCCTGCCAGACTGGAGCAACAAATTTTGGGCCGCAGCTGTGTGCTAATTGGGGGCACAGGTTGAGAACCACTGCTATGGAGGAAACATCTGATATCTGAGCTTGCTAGATCAAGTGAGCAATTTTTCTCATATCAACTGCCAATCTTTCTTTAATAAAACCAACCTGACCTGTGTATATAATTGATGTGATGATGGCATTCAGTCGTGTCGCTAAAATTTTTGCGGTTATTTTAATCTGTTTTATATAGAGATATGGGGCGGCAACCACCTTTGTTATTCTTTAATATGAAGGTAATTAAAGCAGTTATGTCACAAGACATGGTTCCTTTTTAGAATGTTTAAGTGAAGACTTTTGAAAGAATAGAAGATAGATTACAAAATGTTTTATAGAAATCTGCCAGAAAGGCTTCCATCTCAGGAGCCTTGCTGGAATTCATATATTTATAGCCTGTTTGATCTCTTGTATTGATAGCTTTATCCATAAACTACACTTGTTCTGAACTTAGGGTATGAAAAGGTAGGTTTTCAATGAAATGATCAAATTGGTCAACTGCTTTATATAAAGCTTGATAGAATTGTTTAAATTAATTAATTCTATCTGTTGTTTCAAGGACCACTCTCCCATCTTCTTGTAATAAGGAAGAAATATTGTTGGCAGATTGTTCCATCTTAAGTGTTTTGACAAGTAGTTTACCTGCTTTATCTCCCCATTTATAATATCTTTGTTTGACCCTGTTGAGTCAAATTCAACTTGGCTCGATAAGTATTCATTATAGTTATATTTGGTGTTGATTAGAGAATGTAGGATATTTTCATTATTGGGCTCAGTCTTATGCGTTCTCTGCAACTCATCTAGTTCCTTGTCCAGAGTCTAGTAAGATGAGTTCCTCTTTTCTTTTGGGAGGCATACTTTATGCACTCACCCCTTATAGTAGCTATCAGAGCTTCCCAAAAGATGGTATCTGAGGTAAATGAGTGCTTATTTTCTTGTATAAAGTTAGAGATGACTGAATCAACTGTGGAACAAAACTTTGCATCTTTCAGTAGCTCAGTGCTCAGCTTCCACCTGGAACAGCGGTTCTCAAATTGTGGGTCATGACCCCATTTTAATGGGGTTGCCAGGGCTGTCAGACTTGCTGGGGCCTGGGTCAGAAGGAGAAGCCCGAGACCCACCGCCCAGGGCCAAAGGCAAAGCCCGAGAGCTTCACCTTGGGTGGCGGGGCTCAGGTTACAGGCCCTCTGCCTGGGGCTGAAGCCCTTGGGCTTCAGCTTTGGCTCCCCTGCCTGGTCTTTGCCATTGCCCCTTCCCATCTCGTGCGAGCGGGGCTTGGGCGGGCTCAGGCTTCGGTCCTCCCTCCTGGGGTTGTCTAATAATTTTTGTCAGAAAGGGGTTGCAGCACACTGAAGTTTGAGAACCCCTGACCAAGAAGATTTTAATGATGTGTAACCAGCATCTCTGATAAAGTATAACTGGAGCAGGATCTGAAATTAGTTTATTATCAATAGCTACTTCTAGGCATCCTGCAGTCAGTTCTGAAGACACACAAAAAAAGTCAATTCTGGAGTAAGATGAATGTAATGTAGAGAAATATGTATAGTCATCCTCCTTGGGGTGTCCCCATCTCAACATATTTTTAAAATAAAATTTATTCATTAATAAATGAGGATTGGCCTATTGTGCTTTGAAAGCTGGGTCTCATCTAATTGGATTTGTCCAGATGTCTATCTAGTGTAGTACTCCAATCACCTCCCTTCATTGAAAACAGGAATGCCTTTTTAATTGGAAAGAATGTCTGTAATGTCTTTAAAAAATTCAGAATTACCTCCACTTGGACTGTAAATGCTTCTTAGAATTAACATTTTTAAGTTGAAACAGCCTTCAAGAATGTATCTTCCTTTGTGATCAGACCAAAACTGTATATATTGAAAGTCATATTGTTATGAGTTAAAATGGATGTGCCTCTGCTCTTAGAATTCAATCATGAATGATACTCAACACCTAACACATCGTCTTGATTCTACTGGCATATATTTCTGCTACATGAGTTTCCTGAAATAAAGCTAGTTGGCACTTTTTTTTATCTGAGGTGTCTCAGGATTTTAATTCTTTTGAAAGGTTGATTAAATCCTCTTACATTCCAGGAGCGCACACTAAGAAAATTCATGGCACAGTTTTAAATGATTTAAGACATATAACCTAATTCTAAAGAGATGCATTTTCCCGTTGACATTGTAAAATTACATTTCTAGGGTACCGTCTGTATTTATACATATTCAATACTGGTTAGTTTTAAATGAATGTATACCTTCAATTAAGCCTCTAAGAATGTCAGGTATACAAAAAGACCTATAGTTAAATATTATGTGTCTTCCAAAGTTTATTTGTAATAGAAAACAAAAAATTAGACTTAAAATATATTTGCATGTAGAGATGTTTAGGCTATTATTAGTTAATACAGGATGGGGAGGAGCGGACGGAACTGAAGGCATCAGGGATCAAAATGTGCCCACATTGGCTTGTTTGAAGTCAAATATTACCCTGTATATATCACTGGGTATTCTAGAACATGGATAATATATTCCTGCCTACAGAAATTTTTATGTATTCATAAAGACTCATCACATGTAAATTTACAATTGATTTGGTAAATCAAATATAAAATAGTATAAAATCTAAATATGAAAAATACAATTTAAAAAAATATTAATAGTATGTCAAATGCCCAGCACAAAATTAAATAACTAGTGCTATTTAAGGTTTAGGTTATAGTCCGCTTTATGTGTCAGGAGTATTGACTGTTACAAGGAACTTGTGGTTACCATAACACAATCCATCAGAGACAGAACTAGCAAAGATATTCTGTCTAGCAGTGAAAGTTGTGATGATTAGTTCAAACAATACTTCAGTCAGTAGATGGTGCTAAAAACCCCAGAAAAATGTTACACTGTTACTCAATGCATTGCAGAGCTATACGGTTGTTATTGCTCAATTCCAAAGGAGATCAACAGAAGAGATCAGCTAACTGATTATCTACTAGGAGCTGGAAGATTATATAAGCAAATGTTACCATATCTATAAGTAGGGTGACCAGATAGAAATGGTGAAAAAACGGGACAGGGGATGGGGGGGTAATAGGCGCCTATAAAAGAAAAAGTCCCAAAAAACGGGACTGTCCCTATAAAAACAGGACATCTGGTCACCCTATCTATAAGGATACATAGGAAAACAAACTGATTTTTAAACTTGAGGTATGTTTTTTAGGATAATAAAATCATTCAGCTATTTTTCGTCAATCCCGGTCTCAATCTTTCAGGTGTCTGCCAAGCTACAGATGGATATTTACAAACTCTTGTGGAGCCTAATATATCCATGGTGAAGGTGGATGGGTACTTGATACTCTTTTCCAGCTCTCTCCACCCCCAAAGCAGAATGCAGGTGGAAAGTAGAAACATGTGCAGCAGATATTCTCAGAAATCTGCCAACAGCAGAACTCAAACTCAGAGTCAGTGAGTATGGTTCAGGTTCAAAGGCTGCAGGATATTGCCCTTAGCTACTCAGTGACTCTGTCACGTGTATCTCTTGCTTGCCACAGATAAGCAGTCCTATAAAGCATGCACAAATCACTCTCTGGTTCATCGTCCAAACTTGAGCCACCCTGGAGATACAACTTTCATCCCAAATAACTTTTGAAATATTGCTTCCCCAAAGGGGCAGTGGATGCTGGACAACAGCAGAATTGAACCCCAACTGTATATCAGTTTGGAGTGGATATGGGCAACAGTTTGAGCCCCAGCTGAATGCAAAAAAAACTTGTAAGGGGCACTATATCTTACGACGCCCTGGCTCAAACCACCCCAAATTTAACCACTAACCACACGCCTATCCCAAGCCCTAATGAGGCACAGCAAATGTCAAGATGATCTGAGCATGCATGTGGGTTATAATGTATTTAGAAAAAAATCAACTGTTAAACAGTAAACTAATCTCAGCCTCAACTACAGAGGTGCTTACCAACCCATTATCATATAAATTTAAACAGATTTCAGGTTACATTTTCAACAAGTAAAGGCTGTGGTTAGTGCCCAATGAAGGCATGTGAACTCACCCACAACAACAAGGTTGGTAATAGTTAGATTGGGATATTGGAGACAGGCGTTTCCTGCACAGTTAAAGAACTGGCCTGAGTAAGAAGTTTGACCCCCCCTTTCTTTTTGATGGACACATTAAGCCTAATGGTGGTAAACTGAGACAGAAGGAAAACATATAAGATGCAGCTTGTTTCCTACTAAGCTGAAGCTGTGGATAATTCCTCTCTCTTCAGATGCAGATCTCTCTGTATCCCCTGTGAAGCTCACACAGTGCAACAAACGGGCCAGGTGACTAACCCATTATGAAAACTACTCCCCTTTTACTATGCTAGGAATACAGCAGTTTGACAGGGAGAGAAAGAAACTAACCACGAGTTGCTTCCTTCCAGTGAGAATGATGGCATAAAGACGACCCACAACAAGACCATATTCTTCCCTCCCAGTAATTTCACAATCATGATGACAAGGGAAACAAGACTGAGGGGGGACCCAATAACAGTCTTCAAATATGTAAAGGGCTCTTATAAAGAAGACTGAGATCAATTGTTCTCCATGTCCACTGAAGGTAGAACAGAAAATAATAGGCTTAATCTTCAGCAAGGGATATTGAGGTTAAATATCAGGAAAAACTAACTATAAGGATAGATAAGTACTGGAATAGGTTCCAAGGCAGGTTGTGGAATCCCCATCATTGGATGTTTTTAAGAACAGGTTGAACAAACATCTGTCAGGTAAGGTTTAGGTATACCTGGTCCAACCTCAAAGCAGAGGCTGGACTTGATGCCTTGCATTTCTATTATTCCATGAAACACAAAATAATGGGCATTTATTTTAATAGGAGCTGGAAGTAGGGGTAGGCAGCCAAAGGATACGCTTCTTCTCTTCTTGTTGACAAGACAGTGGACCAGAAAAAGGAACCAAAACCAAGTAATTCCCACAACAGAAGCAGAACCTCTGGGGGGCTAAAACATAGCCACCAACCCTCTCACTCTTAGCACATCACCACCTTTAGGGTATGTCTTCACTGCAGAGTTAACCTGGAAGATTGGCAACCTGATCTTAGCATCCACACTAGCCTAGCCCAGGTCTGAACAGCCACACCGCAAAGCCATACCAAAGTAACTGTATCTTCACTGGTGCTGCACTCTCCTAGGGCTCACTAGGGTTTCTGGGGGCATATCCCATGGTGCCTGGTGCTGCAGTAAACTGAGCCACTCTGATTTTTTCCCAGAGAACTGTGGGAGAATTAGTCTGTCCTTCTGAGTACATGCGGGGAATTAAGGGAAGGCATTGGAGGACTATAAGCATTTGAGTAATTTTGCCTGCATCCTCACTACAAAGTGGGCTGGTTACCAGCCCAAATGATAGCAGCACCTGGATTTTAGTTCCTATCCCAGGATGGGCCAGGAAGCCGAGCTGAAAGCACCACTAAACTCAGGTTAGAGCCGTGTGTGTGTCAACAGGACCCAGGTTAGAGAAAACACCCAGACATAGCTAAGGTAGGCAACCTGAGCCAAGATGTCAGTCACTACCCTCCAACAAAGTCACCATCACAAGAGATGCCAATTAAATCCCATCCCTTTAACCTTCTCTTGGTACTGTAGTACAGAGGAAGAAGATAACCTGAGACAAGGTCTCTACACCCTTCACTGGTAGTCCAATGAGGCAACTACATGGCATTTTCAACTTCACCTTCTGTTCATCAGGAGAGAGAGCAAGGCCAGACATTTTCCTCTAACATGAACAGCAACATGAGGGAGCTCACTGCACAGCATCCCTCCCATCCCGAACTAAAAACACAGCTGTTTTCCATCCAGAGCCAGAATTAATTCTGTGCTTGTTTTGCTAAGAAGTGCATTCATTTTCCATTTGTTTATATGGTGTACTGTATGTTACTTCTCAAATAATAAAGTATTCTTGTGGGGGGGAAGGAGGAGCTCGGCACCTGGATACTCTCTTCCATAAGTTCTGCATATGATCGACAGCAGCATAATGAATGCCAGAGACCAAGAAAAAGCATTTCAGAGATCTTTCACTCAGTCTGAAAATATCACACAGGTGATTCACTCCACTGTAAGTGAACTCCGGTGTTCTAACATGGTTGGACTACAACACCAACTGCCACCTTGCAACCCTTAAAACACACTAGTTTCTTAAGATGTTTAACATTTTAGGATTAAGCAGTGTCTTAAAAGATACAATTTTATGAGCAATCACCACAAAATCTTTTTGAACAAAAGCTGCAGCATCCTGGGAAGCTGGAATGGGTTAGGTGTCTGGGGGGTTGGACTGGCTAGAGTTTAATACTTGTTTCATTTGGAATTACTTTGAAATTATCACATGCGTAGCTCAAGATTAGTTCCTCTAAACCAGTTCCATACTAAATGGTTAAAGATATCTCACTCTCTGACTATACAACCATGCACACTGATGTGAGTGATGTAAATACCTATTCACTAAATTCAGACTGAGGCCAACAACCTATTTTCATAGAGAAGTGACAGGACTCTAGGTCTCTAATAAAATGCAGTGGTGCAAATTAGGACTTTCATTCCACTTCACTAAGGCCCAAATCCTGCAGGTCTGTCTTGATCCTTACTTCTGAGAAACTCTGACTGACCTTATTGAGAGATTTGCTAGAATAAAGACTGAGTAAGAACTACAGAATTTTTCACTATATGATGAGTGTCACTGTAATACATACAATAATTGCCAGATATCTAAAAATATACAAAAAAATTCCAAACAGATTTTATCTGGCCCTGATAAAGCAGTATAATTAACACGGGACATAGTAAAGGGCTTATAACATTACATTTTAAATTTGATTAAAAAAACCCAGAAATGTCATTTCTCTGGTCAAAGAAAATACTGATGTTTCCCTTCATGTGCCTGTTATTAAAAAAATTGATCCCCAGGTGTAAGAATAGTTTTTAGTGTTTTTCTGGCAAGCACTCAGATAATGAATATTTAGTATTTTTCCTTTGAAAAAGGAAAAAATTGACAAGACCACACGTAAAAATATTTTCAATTCAGCAGTGCTGCCAGCCATGCTGTATGGCAGTGAAACGTGGGCACTGACGAAGAGAGAAGAGCAACGGCTGTTAGTAGCTGAAAGGGCATTGGAACGAGCTATATTGGGAATCTCCCTTCTGGATCGTATACCAAATGAAATCATCAGAGAACGCAGCGGTGTGAAAGATATTGTCGTGGAAAGCAGACATAACAAGATGCAATGGGCGGGCCACACAGCACGGCTCACGGATAACAGGTGGACCACAATCATTGCTGAGTGGTACCCGCGAGAACAGAAAAGACCTCCCGGTCGGCCTCCAAAAAGATGGGAAGATGACATCGTTAAACGTTTCGGACGAACATGGAGAAGAAAGGCAAGAGTGCGAGAAGAATCGCAGACGGGTTGTGATCGGCGCAGTCTTAACGACAGCTGAAGTCCGATCGATCCAGGTGATCCAGGTGAGTATTATTTTAGAAAGCTATTAAGATATTAAAGCACCATTACTTTGCCAACATGAAAATACAGATATAGATATACAATAAGCAATGCATACAAGTGATTCAAGCTTCCTATTTCAAATGTAATGAGTTTCTTTCATTTTCAGGCTGACTACCAGTTCAAGACAAAGCAAGTACAATGGGGATTTCCACAAGAGGAGATTATGGTCTGTGCAAAATATTTAAAACTCTATTTATCAGAAACTTCCTTTTAACCAAAACTTGGTTATTTCCCTCCTGCAAATAATGTATTCAATAAACATCAATTATCCAAATATTTTTGATATTCCCAAAACACTTCAGCCAAAGGGAGTTGTATTATGTATGCTCTACAAAGAAACTGATTTTAAAGACCAAAAAATTATAAATGCTGAAAAATGTTAGAATTCTGTCAGCCGCCAAACCTGGCAAGTTAAAGGACATGATCTGTCTACATACAAATTAACAAAAATGTTTAAAATACATATAAACCAATAAGAGAACCCAGAGCTGGCTTCATTACGTCATCATTTCCTGACTATGCAGGAGGGTTTCTATTTTAGTAAGTTGAAGCTGTACAGACAGAAGCAAGTCTAAACCTTCTGCAGATCTGAGGGTACAAAACAAGCATCACTGAAGTAACTTTATAGTGCTTAAAGGTAAGTAATGTTTGATCAATTATTTTCATGTTGAGCATAAAAGTAATTTAGATGTCAATATTTATTATTAAGATTGATTTCCTTCTTTAAAAATATGAATTGTTCTACAACTAATAAAAGGAAGCTTAATTCCACTCCTAATAAGGACTTAAAATAACAGCTGCATTATATGATTGTAAATTCAAGCAAATAGATTTTGTTTTTTAACAACACATGCAGTCATATACATAAGATGTTTGCTCAATATTTTAATAATTAATTGAACCTGTCCATAAGTAATAGCATCAACATTGATTTTTACCTAAATAGTTTATATAACAAAATGATTTGCATATATTGAATGAGCAAACATGCTGGACCTTGCTGATTACCATAAATACACCCAAACTACAGAAGATTTATGCGGACTTTTGATGGAGGCAGAGAGATGGTAACAAAAGAAAATGTATACGTCAACAACCCCAAAAACGGAGCAATCGTTCCAAAAGTAGTTTAGCTCTTTATTAAAACAACAACAAAAAAGTGTACTAGCTCTCAGCCAAAATCAGGAAGAACCAATTCTGCCTTTGTCCTGAAAGTCCCATAAACAGCACTCAGGTGAGCTTATCATCTTTACTAGTTGTTCAGACACCACCCACAATTTAAAATATATATATGAATGACAATACCTGTATGGATCAGCAACAGGAAAGTCTTTTCACAATACCCTAAAAACCTTCACTAATCATTAAATCATATCATTTGGACATTTGGAAACCAGTGACCCCCCTTTAAGACCTTTTGATAAATCCACGTATTCAATTTAAACAGCTAAATATTCCCATCACTAAATATAGTAGCGGGGGCAAAATTCTCAGCTCAGATGCACACAATGAAGATCTACATATGCTGCTCTCATTGGTATTAATGGATATCCATGCATGCAGCAATGGCTTGATTTCAGTCATAGTTGCATTTATTTATACATCAAACCTCCCCCTCCCACCCCGTCCCCAATATACATAGGTATTTCTTATCTACGTAGCATCTACATGCCAAATTCATGACACCCATTTTAAACCAAATAAGGTTGGTAATTAGGTCTTCAATAACAATTTAAAAAAACCCTCATTGTTACAATATGTTGCCTCATTTTCATGTCTCAGAATGGCACATCTAAAACTGACTAGACCCTACAAGTAAGCTACAGGCCACAAGCAACATGGAGTGTGGATGAGCAGATTTATGCATATACTACTATTGTACACTGCAATCATTATATTTATAAAATTGGTGTACGAGCTCAGAAGTAATACATTACATCACAGGCACTTAATCACTCGAGAGAAATCTAAAACCCATAAAGAGAAAGAAGGAATGAAAAGTTTGCGGATACATACTGCCTAAAACAATGTTCTCTAGGTAAAAAAATGACTGTATTGGATATGGTGACAAATGTATGTAACTGTTGCTGGGAGTGTTTTGGGGAGTCAGTTTCCAAACATGTTTGTATATTTCCCATAATACTGATTCATATTTATACTTATGGTATTTTATTAACAACATTTTTGTTATATTTTTTTTTGTAACTTATTAGGAAAAGAATATCTTTATGAAAACATGATCAAAATTGAACTGATTGGTAGATAAGATTTCATCACTATACTGCACATTAACAGAATCCCACTTTTGGGATGTGTCCCATCCTTCTTTTGATATGCCTCAATATCTTTTAAAAATATTACTTTTAATTTGACCCATCCTCTGGGCTGATCACTTCAGAGGCATTTCTGAAACTCCCTCCAAATCTCCTTCCTTGTCACTACAATACACGACATACTTTTTCCATTCCAAGTGTAATAGTCCATTTTACTTTATTGCCCTTACACTAACATTTTCACTTTAATGACTAAATCATCCTCAGAGAATCAGCAACATCTTGTATAAATGAGAAAACTTCATTGAGACCAAGAGTACAGGATTAGATGTTTATGCGTATAATGAAATAAACTACAGTTCCATTATAGAGAACAACAACAAAAAGTGAGAGATATAAAACCTCACATTTCAAGGGAGAAGTTAACCCTAACTGACAGGGATTATGGAAGAAATTTCCCATATAGATAGGTCATGCCATTATTGTTCAATACAGGAGTACTCTCCTCTAAAGCATCTGTAACTGGCCATTTTCAGCCAGAATACTGGACTAAATAAACCACGGGTCTAATCTGGAAGCTCTGTATTAGTAAGTAAAGTAGATGGCAGACATTTCAGTGAACAGATAAAAAAAAATACAGAGAGTAACAGTGAACTAAGTTACTTTTAAAATGCTTTCTTCACTTACAAGCCTAAAATGGAAAATGTCCTTTAGTCACTTACAAGCCTAAAATGTTCACTGACACCTCATGGAAATTGCATTCCTCTGCTGCTTGGGAAAACCATGAGCAGTATCAGTCAGAACTGAGAACTATTCAATTATTGGGGGTAAGGAGATCTCTCTCTCTCTCTCACAGACACAAACCCAGAGACAGACACACGTGAAGGGTACTGGGGGAGGAATAAAGTAGCAGTGATCCCAGCTCCCCCTCACTCCCAGAAGTGCCAGGAGGCTGGGTCAAGGATCAATTAATACAGAACCCTGCCACACACAAAGCAGCCAGGAGGCTGCAGGAACACTAGAACACAATCTTCTTTCCTTTCAGGAACTAGGAAGCTGGGGGAGGGGTACAGTAGCACAGGCACACTGGCAACCACCAAGAGCTAAGGAAGTCACATAGTAGACCACTGCACCGAAGTAGGGTGGAAAAAAAGAGAGAAAGCTTCTTGTTCTCTTTCGGCAGCTGAGGTAGCAGGATGAAACTTCAGTTTTCAAAACACTTATGACAAAGAGGCTGATACAAAAAATGTCGACCCTTTGCCCAGCAGCTTCTCACAGGGACACTTCTGTGAAATTTGCATGGTTTGTTCTCCATTGCAAAAGTTATAAATGTAGTCCTCTCACTAGTATGTATCTGGCAAAAAAAAATTCAAACCCTGGGTATGGATACTACACACTTTAGAGTCTAAGTAGGTAATACCTTTTTCTTCGTTTCATGCCTTTCATATGCAACACTGTACATATGTTCTATTGGGACCTATGCAGTTTGTAGCTAAAATTCACAATTGATATTTTTCCTTGTGTATAGGAACTACACTAAATGTCATGTTTATTTGTTCTTTTTATTACTCAGTTTTAGTAATTAATTTTTAAAACAAATATACTTTTGAGGAGTATTTTCTTTAGAAAAGGCTACTTACAAAATTTAAGGACAAGTAGAAGAGTTCTGTTTAATTTGCAACTATTTAAAACAGCAAACTTCGGACACTGTAAGCTCATTAGGGCAAGGACTGTCTTTTTGTTCTGTGTTTGTACAGTGCTTAGCACAGTAGGGTCCTGGCCGGGACTGCTAGATGCTACAATAATACAAACAAACAAAAAAAGCCAAACGTAATAACATTCAGCAATCCCTGACTTCACATTTTCTCATTATATTTAGGAAATCCTTTTACAAGACACATTTTTAATTAGTTAGGTTTTTTAAAAAAAATTATCATTATATTTTAATTATTAAATAACACATCATAGAATCATAGAATATCAGGGTTGGAAGGGACCTTAGGAGGTCATCTAGTCCAACCCCCTGCTCAAAGCAGGACCAATCCCCAATTTTTGCCTCAGATCCCCAAATGGCCCCCTCAAGGATTGAACTCACAACCCTGGGTTTAGCAGGCCAATGCTCAAACCACTGAGCTATCCCTCCCCTCCCACTCCCTCCAAGTTTGATACTATATGTAATCTCTTTGGGGCAGACATTATGTCGATAGACAGCCTAGCACGTTTTGGGAGTTACAAAAATGTATTTTTATTTCTTGACTGCAATTATTTTTAAATGCGTTTTAAAAAATAATTGTGGTCAAGAAATAAGAATAAACTGTTTTGCTTCTATACAAATTTCTAACTCTAATTTTGATTGTAATTTCATTTCTCATTATTTACTTCATTTGTTTCTAGGGATCATGTTTTAAAAGGAGAAGAAAATATGAATAAATACAATCAGAATCAAAACATTATGCCAGGAAACTGGCACCCAGAAGAGTACAGGATTGCATCACTTGTCTTTTATAGTTTTATATTCATAATTGGATTGCTAGTGAACATCACTGCACTATGGGTCTTCAGCTGCACCACCAAGAAAAGAACAACTATAACAGTCTATATGATGAATGTCGCATTACTTGACTTAATTTTTATATTTTCTGTACCTTTTCGGATAATCTACTATGCAAAAAAAGCTTGGCCATTTGGAGATATATTCTGTCGGATTCTTGGTGCTTTCACTGTGTTTTATCCAAGCATTGCTCTGTGGCTGCTTGCTTTTATAAGTGTTGATAGATATATGGCCATTGTTCAGCCCAAACACGTCAAAGAACTTAGGAATACAAAGAAAGCTCTGCTAGCTTGCATTGGTATCTGGATAATGACCCTTGCATCAACTTCCCCTCTGCTATTTTTATATTCGGATCCAGATAAAGCCTCAAATTTTACTACCTGCATGAAGATGCTCGATATCATCCATCTAAAGGAAGTCAATATGTTAAATTTTTCTCGTTTGATTTTTTTTTTCTTGATTCCCCTGTTTATCATGATTGGATGCTATCTAGTCATTATTTACCATTTTGTCCATGGCAGGACTTCCAAACTGAAACCCAAAGCTAAGGAAAGATCTATAAAAATTATAGTTACTCTGATTGTGCAAGTGCTTGTCTGCTTTGTGCCCTTCCACATTTGTTTTGCCTTCCTGATGCTGCAAGATGAAGACCAGAGTTACAATCCATGGGCAGCCTTTACCACCTTTCTCATGAATCTCAGTACGTGCTTAGATGTTATTCTGTACTACATTGTTTCTAAACAATTTCAGGCTAGAGTCATCAGTGTCATGCTTTATCGCAACTATCTTCGAAGCGTGCGCAGGAAGAGTTTTCGATCTGGGAGTTTAAGGTCACTAAGTAATATAAACAGTGAAATGATATAAAAAAAAAAACCAGAAGATGCTTATAATGTGGCCAAGTGACTTTCAGTGAAGTCTGACATTTCAACTTGGTTGTATTCAAGAATGCTCTGGAGTTGGCAATATTGGGACACATTAGATCTGTGGTAGCATAATAGTGGGGCAAATGGAATACCAAGGAGTTAAAATACCAATACCAAGGAGTTAAAATATTAATGGCAAATACATATATTGTCCATGATGTACTGCCTCTGAATCAAATGTAAATATTTCCAGGTGTAAAAAAGTCAAATGTCCAAGCTGGTGTATATCCAATTTAAATAAAGCACATGCAGCTCTGCAGAATTCCAGTGCGACCACTAGTTAACATATCTGCTTATACATGATGCATTAAGATTTTATATTTACATGCCAGATAGTATATGAAATCAAAGTATCTATTATATTCATAAGTTCAGCTTTTTCCAGGAGAACAAAAACATGAACTAGAGAAAGTTTCTTTAATTGATACTTACATTTGGTTTACATAAAATCTCTTTTACGTAGCAGTATTTTGACACCCTAAAACTAATGAAATTCTGTAATCATAAATAAAGTACACTGAATAGTAGAAGAGATAAATTATTCAAATTGTTAATTATTTCCTGTAAGTGTAATATACAACATTACTAATGTCTGGAATACCCCAAAGCTTAAACAGATAGTATATACTTTGTTCCCGAATAATGGACTTAGTTTATACAGACAAACACATAGTATACGTCCCACCTCTAATCTTTCCGAACACTGACACATTACAAGACCCTTATAATAGCTAACCTTAGAAAGTCTAACAAAAACCACATTTTTTTAATGGGCTAACTACAGTATAACTTTCCACATGCTTATGAGAATGTCTAATGTTTTTTCATCAGATATCCTAAGGATCAGAAACTGAAAGCCCTTACATTTGACATTAGAAAACAGTGACTATAAAATCTTTTCTTAATACCAAAGAGCATGCAGCATAGAAACCCCTGACTATGCAAGGCTGACCACACTAAAGCGTAAACCTAAATGCAGATACTCAGTTAGCTTTCTGTGTTCTTTTTATTATACAAATCTCAAAAGCAGCTTATTTGAAACTGAGCTCCTGAAGAATCTTAAGCTTTAAACACTTCACTCTTCAAATATGAAATGCAATACACATACACATAATGTCCTATAAAACTCAAGAGTTTTGAAATGTGAACTAATGAAGTACCTTCTGGTATGAAATGCATACAGTTTTGCATATTATAAAAAGTGAGTTACAGTAACATTAGTTTTGTGCTTTCAGCAGCATAGTTAACACTTAAAAGGCTGCGAAATCAAAACAAATATTCAGGAACACTGTACTGGGTAAAGCTTAAAAGATGCCAGCACTGCAAGGTAACTCCTTTCAGTTACTCCAAGACAGAGAAAAAGACAATGTTGTGGAATTGAAAGTGATCACAAAGTGGAAGTGTAACACTAAAAATATTTCAACTGCACTACAGGTCACATTTGGAAAACAGTGTTATACAAATGAATATTCATGCCAAGAACATTTACATTTTATGTCAAAACGGATATACTGCATTTGAAGGGTTACATTAGTAGATTATTTTACTCAAATCTGTGCTAAGTAATCCCTTGAAATCGTATCTAAGACAAAGCCAAGCCCATTAAGAACTACTTACAATCCAGAAGGCAAACTGCTGATGGTGATGCCAAATGCATATTGCACAACTTCTACAAGGAGAAGATCAAACAAAGCTGACAGCATCCAGGAGCCCAATAAAAAGGACTGACAAGGGAAAAACAAAACAGATAGGTCCCAAACATGAATTAATTCATTTAACTGGAGCTAGTTAATTCTGTAAGATTAAACATATGGATGACATAAAGCTCTGAGACAGAAGCTCTAATTTTTAAAGTTGAAAAAGTCTATTTTAATAGTTCAATTAAGCTGTTTATTTCCTTCGACAATACAGTACAATTTTACAATGCAAATTTACCAGACCAGTCTCTCTCATCTTAAAGAGCTATAAAGAATTGGATGGTTCAATAAAGTTCACTTTCATGGACCACATAAAACTTGCAGTACCCTACCAACATTTTTTTCTTAGATTGAGGTATTAATTATTAAATGAAAAAAGCTAAAAATGTTCTTTGGTTATTCAATTGTGATTTATGGGTAAAAATACCAATTAAAATACATTTTGATTAATGGAAATAAAATCTCAATTAAGAATAAACCTTAACATAATCTTTAAAATCAAACATGCCATTTAAAAAAAGTGGTTAGCATACATAATATGAAACAAAGTATCTATCCACAAAGACTACAACAATATAAATATCTGACAATAATGTGAGACCAGAGGATTTAGCAATTGTGGGTATTGAAAATGACAGAAGTGGCACTTACTGAAAATTTTCGGCTGCCATATCTTCTTTCAAATATCCTAAAGTTATAAATGAGCAAGCTACTGCAGAATGTATCTTTCAGATCAAGACATACTGTTCTCCCAAATACAAGTCTCCAAATCTAGAATATAAAAGCACCAAGATATTTAATTTTCTCTCATCCTTCACGGAAATTCTTCAGGGGATTTGTGTTTAGGTTTAACAGAATACAAAAGAGGAGGAAACATTTAGTGACAATATTCAGAGTAAATACAGTGGTCCACATATTTCTTTAATCATTTTTTAAAAGTGATTAGTAGATATTAGAAAGTTTGCTTAAAAAAAAAAACAAAACATTTCCAAGTAAGATTTTCTTTTTTAAATTATCTTACCATTCAAATCAAGTAAACTCCTCTTCGATAGTTCACATTTACAAATACTAATATACCATGCTTTTCACAGATATTTGCATAGAGCAGTGTTGATAATAGAAAAAGATGGCTCCTTTCAACAGGGAACTGCTACCATTAACTATTTTTCAGCAGCATAAAGAAAATCAAGTGATTTTAGGAATCCCTTTAGGATGAACTGCAAAGCAAAAGTTAAACAAAATATGGGTTTGCCCTTACTGTTCCTTTATAATGTAAAAAACTTTCTCCAATTTTTTATTCTGCTTGATTCTTATATTTGAACTATCAGAAATATCAGATCCTCGTTTCCCTCTTTTTACGTAGGACCTTAACGAAATATTTGGAAGACCTGAATAGTGATATTACATGAAGCTGTAATCGGAGCTTCTGGGATGAAGCTCTCCCTCCCTACAACTGAATACACAGAGGCCATGTCTATACTTCAGGGACTATAGCAGCATATCTATGGCATAGCATAGATGCAACCAACAGCAATGGAAGTTGGGTTTCCATTGCTGTAGAAACTTTACCTCCCCAAGTTTTCATCAACCTAGTTGCGTTTAAACTGAGGGTTATGTTGGTATAGCTATGGCTATGTGGATTTTTCTCACCCCTGACCGCTGTAGCTATGTCAACCTAAATTTTAAGTGCAGACCAGGCTGAAAACAGCAATGGCATAAGGAATTTTATCAGCTTCTCCTCCTGCCCAGAGTGGGATTAAGGGTAGCGGGGGGATAACTAAATTATAATCTCATGTGATACTACTGTTCAGGTCTCTCAAAGCTCTTTGGAAAACCTTCAGAAAAAAACAGGACAGCGACAACCTAGTATTTTTAACTTAAAAAACAAGCAAAGACTGGAACTAAAAGACTGGAACTAAACAAAAACAAACAAAAGTCCTTTGAGTCAGTCTTTACACAGCATAAAGAACCAGTCAAGGGCACACTTTTTTGGGCTTTTCAGTTGACCTTTTAGGGTCTGAAGACTAACACATTTGGGGAAGATAGTAAGAGTCACTTTTTAGCTCTTTTCTGCAGAGCAATGTTATGCAGCCTCCAAAAATGAAGAGCACTTTACAGTAATGTTATTTAAATACAGGATATTGTATTGAAGATTAATATTGATACTAGAAGGCTCTTTAATTAAGCAGCCAAAGGCATTACAAGATTCAATGCCTGGAAGCTGAAGGCAACCAAGTTCAAACTGGAAATAAGTTGCAATTTTTTTTTAACTGTGAGGATAATTAGCCAATGGAGCAGACTACTCAGGCATATGGCAAATTCTCCCTCATTTGGAGTCTTTACAATGAGATTTTGCTCATTATTAGGTTATTGGGCTAGATGCACGAATCTCTGGGTGAAAATCTATGTCCTGTGTTATACAGATCAGGCTAGATGATTACAATACTCCCTTCCACCACAAAATAAATCTATGAACACAATAAAATTATTCCTACTCACATCAAAAGATCATACACTATTACATGTGTTTGGCCATGTCTACACTAGCGAGCTTACAGTGGCACTGATGTACCAATGCAGCTGCACTGCTGTAAGATTTCTCGTGTAGCTGTTCTATGCTGACGGGAGAGAGCTCTCCCGTCGACATAATAAAACCCTCTCAATGAGTGGCAGTAGCTATGTTGGCGGGAGAAGCTCTCCTGGCAACATAATGCTGTGCACACAACCCCTTATGCCAGCAAAAATTATGTTGTTCGGGGGGAAGAGGGGGGAAGTGTTTTTTCACCCCCCTGAGCGACACAAGTTTTGCCAAGATAAATGGTAGGGTAGACATAGCCATAATTTATGCTCAAGTTATACAAAGCTGACATTTCTCCTCTGTTGAAAGACATGATGATGAAATAATATCAGCATCCCAGCAGAAGGAAATGAGAACTACTCTGATGGTTTGTTTTAGCAGAAGTGAAAAAACTCTCTCATGGGTGGTGACATGGCCTAAATGGGAGTAGTGATGGTAACAGATTGGTAATTTAAGGGCTTGCCTACATAGGAAGTTAGCACAGCAGCTAACTAACTAGCCAGGTAGACACACTTATTCTGCACTAACGTGCCTTTGTGCAGTTTAGCTAAACAACTGTGCTTTAAATTCACACCCTATCTTATTACGAACTAACTTCCCAAGTAAACAAGCCCAGAGACCAAGACAATGGGTGGGAGGAAAAGAAAACTACAGGAGAAATACACTGGGGAATCAAGGAGGACAGAGTTAATATTTAGAAATCCCCTCCCCCTTCTACATAAATGAATTAAAATTTACCTGAAAATCCTCTTTTACAGCTTGTAGGTTATATGTAAAGAACTTCTGATAATGTTGGAAGAGCAGAGTCAATAGAACCGACAGGGCACTTGGGACTAATAAAAGACTCTTTGACAGAGGTGCTTTATCTTAAAAAAAAAAAAAAAAAAAAAAAAAGAACAAAAACGTCAGAGCAAGACACTTCAGATTTAAAAAGCAACTTAATAAAACAAGTGAAAGGAGAATGAAATAGTACTGGAATCAGCATGAAAGTTCATAAGATGTCACAATAACCCATAATGACAAATGTTGATGGGAAAAGGTATGAAAGGGAAACAAAGATTGTATTAGTCCAAACAAAAAGGCCTGCTGATATAATTCAAGGACTGTGTTAAAATCATGCTTAGTAAACAAGAAAAATGCGGCACAGGAAATAAATGAACCAAAACTGGTTTGTCAGAAACAAGGCCTAAATGGTGGCCAACATAATGAGGGGAAGGGCTATTGCACCCATCATTCCTTTATGGGGTCATTAAAGAGACTTTGGGAGAAAATTTGGCTACTGGAGCGAGCTTCACAATCATGGTTACCCACCCTGGCCCTTCTTAATCCTGGTCCTGAAAGATGTTCTGACTGGACCCAGGCCAGAAAGAAGGACCACAATGATACCGCCCTCTCTACCAGCTCCAGCTCTATCCCAAACACCATGTCGTATGTGCAAGTTTCTCTCTCTTCCCCATACTCCATGTATCATTTTCCTTCCCGACCTCATTTATTTTCTTTCCTATCTCTCTCCTTCTGCCTTCTGATGAATAAGAATCTAGCTTAGCTGCCCAACACTGTATATTCTGAAAGCCCATGGCCAGAAAAGGCAGCTAAAAGCAATGCCCTAAATAGCTTGATGCTGGAGTGAGTCTGTCATGTCTCTGACTGGCTGAAAAGATCATGTCCTGTGCCTGTGTTTTCCCAGCAGTGAGGTTGCAAGTGAGAGTCACCAACAGACACACAAGCTGCATTTTCTCTCTGCTGTTCTTTTCTCTCTGCTGTTCTTTTCTCTCCCCTTTTGTGTGCGTTTGTCTTGATTTGTCTTCTAGGAAACGGGATCAGACTTTAATACCATCACCACCAATGAAGACTCCAGCCCAGCTCTGCTAATTTTTTCTCTTTTCCCCATAAGGATGTCTTTATTAGCATCTTTAATACCATCCAAGAGACTGTGAAACAAAGTTCTTTTTCCCTTCTAAATATTCTTGTCAGCTAAAGGGAAAGGGAACAAGGGATGTTGTTAAATGAAAGCCTTATTTAATACTTTACACCAGGGGTCTTAAACACAGGGGTTATTTCCTGCAGCCCACCAAGCTCCCCGTGGCCCCCCCACCACCCCCCGCACGCGCCGCATCCCCGCTCCTCTGCCTATCTCCAGGCGCTTCCTGCCGCCAAACAGGAAAGGGGTTGGAACTTCGGGGAAGGGGTTGGAATGGGGGCGGGGAAGGGGTGGGAAGAGGCGGGGCAGGGGCGGAGCCTCATGGAAGGGGTAAAGTGGGAGCGAGGCTGGGGGCAGTGAGGGGGGAGTGTCAGTGATGCAGCCCTCGGGCCAAGGCACTAGTCCTCATGTGACCCTCATGGTCATGTGAGTTTGAAATCCCTGCTTTATATGTCCAATGTTTTAACTGTTTTTCCTTCTTTTCTGGATCTTTAATAAAGTGTTAAAAAGATTTCTAATGGTCTATTTGCTATGGTGCTAAGCAAGTTGAGGTTTCTGTATACCAAACCCCAAACCTTGTTTAACACTGGACAATGACAGGATCTTGTTAACACTTTTGACTCTTTGGACCTATATATTCCAAATAAATTAATACTACAATGGTTACTTGCCACTTGTACTCTCCCCAAATTAGTACTTTGAAGATTATTCAACCATGTGCCAAGTGTGTCTACAACAATCCCATTCTATGTATTTATCTACCTAACAAGCAATATGAAACATCTTCCTATCTCACCATGTACAATCCACAACAAGTAGGACAGACATTTGTTGTTGTTTGAAGCAGCGAGTGTTTTATTTTTGCACTGTACCATGCTTTAAAGAAATTATATAAAATATTTAATTCTAATAAAAAAATCCCATTATAAATGCTTTAAAATGGGAATTGATACTATAATTACCCAAAAACATCATAACACAGAGTTAAGGTTGCCCAGTAGTGCCTCATGCTCTTCCAGAACAGAGAGTGGTTGACCTTTTGAAATTTAGCAAAAGACTTAAAGTACCCCCACAACACAAACTTAATTCTGGCTACCATAAACTGGCAACAGCCACTGGGTTAAATAAGGGTGATGCAAAGGTTAAGCTACCAAGAGAAGTGGTAGAAGCAACTGCATTAAATTAAAAAGACAACAGACGGTTGGAGGCAGTACAGATGAGAGTTCTTCAAAACATGGCAGGTGTAAACTGGAATGATTTTAAAGAAAAACAAATAAGTTAAAAGGACAGTAGGATGTGAAATCAGAGTACAGGCCTGGCTAAAAATCTAAAAGATTATGATGGTGCAGAGACTGCTGAAAACAACAGGTGATGGGATGCCAAAGAAAATAATGCAAATATAACCAACCGACTACACTGAAGGATATCGTACAAGGGACATAACCAGGCTGGGTTTAATGAAGGAACAAGCCATGGACAGGAATGAATGGCGACGCTGTACTACTCCATGTCTGCAAAGATGATCTGGGATGAAAGAGTGAGTGAGTGAGCGAAGAGGTACACAAGAGTAAAGGGACAGATATAACAAGTCTGAAGTGGTTTGTGTGGAGTGGGCACAGTGTTTGAGTGTAGGAGGCTCCTGTTTGTTACGCCTGACGTAAACTCAAGTTTTGCTTTAGCAAAGAGGTGTTGTTCAACTTTATCCTACAGTGCTCACATGTTCCGTTCTCTGGGTGTTCTGTAGCATCTGTGACAGCACATTGCCAATATGTGGTTAGGACAGAATTAAGGATGCATTGTGGCGTGTACTGTAACTTTTCATTTTTTGGTTTTCAGAGGTTTAAGCTTAGCCCTCTCCACATTCTGGAAGGACATGAGGTACCACCAGGCAACCTTAACTCTGTGTTAATGAAGGTTTGGGGCATTTAATGTCCTTGGTTTAAAAAAAAAAAAAAAAAAAAAAAGTTTCTCAGCACCTTCCCACATACTGCAGCCCAGCTCTCCCACTCCACTGCCTCTGACTTCTCGGCAAGGATTACCCCACCCACAGAATGCACTGGCTGCATAGCCATCTCTTCCGTGTCTTTGCATCATCTCCTTGTCTCCCATTTCTCTGCATGTCCAGCACACACTAGTTCTTCCTTGTCAACCACCCTTCCCAGGAAGAGGCAGGCGACAGCACAGGGCGTGCAGGTTGAAGAGCTGTGGGGAGGATGCAAGAACACCACAAGGACTAGCATGAAGTCAGTGGGGACATTTTTGGTGGGCCAGGGACAAACATGGAGAGGCGTGGATGTGGGGACTTTTGGGGGACAGAGGTGAACCTCACCAACTCCTACTGCACAACTCGGACCCCCCTCCTACTCACCCCAGATTCCACTGTTCTGACCCCTCCCATATTACCATCAACTGCTCAGACTCCCCCAGCACTACCTTGACTCCTCTAACATTCCCTTCATCATGCCATTGATTTGACCACTCCCACCCCACTTAGAACCCTCCATACGCGCACCAGCTTCACACTCCTACTTGACCCTACCTGCCCCTGGTAAATTTAGAGGAGTCATAGGGCTGTGAGGAGTGCATGTGCCAGCTGGAGGCAGGAAGGAATAGGAGAGTAGAGCATCGTCTCTACTCCAAATCAGGGCCTAGTGTCCGGGAACAGGGCTGTACACATCCATTTGAGGCCCAGGAGGCTCACAGAGGTGTGAAGGGAACATTCAAGTGAGCTATTCTCAGCCAAATGAGAACACATAATGGAGATGGATACAGCCTGAAACAATAGCTCTGAGACATCTGAATTGCTCGCATTCGTCTCAGTGGTCATTGTCATTCCCCTTCCATTGGGCTTTTAGTATCCTGGCTCACACATGAAGGGCAGATAGAAGGGCTCAGACCACCCCTATAGAAGGACAGGGCCAAATCTCAGCTCACACACAGCGGGTAAAGATCCCCCAGATCTTGGTTCATACATGTGGGATCTGTGCCCTTCCCAGGGCTGGGGGTCGCTGCTGCCCACATGAGGCACATCCTCCTCCGATCCCCAACTACTGTCCTGAGAGATGGAGCTGTGAATGGGAGGAATCTCCCACCCACTGCCAGGCCCAGCCAGAACAAGGGGAATGAAGCAGAGAAGGTGTGGGGGAGAAAGCCTTTAAATGGAAGGGTATGTTAGCCACAAGATGGTCAGGGAAAGTGTGGAACCCTTACTGAATGGGGGAGGCAACCTAGTGACAGGTGATGTGGAAAAAGCAGAAGTACTCAATGCTTTTTTTGCCGTGGTCTTCACAGACAAGGTCAGCTCCCAGACTGCTGCACTGGTCAGCACAGTATGGGGAGGAGGTGAGCAGCCCTCAGTGGTGAAAGAACAGGTTAAGGACTATTTAGAAAAGCTGGACGTACACAAGTCCATGGGGCCGGATCTACTGCATCCGAGGGTGCTGAGGGAGGTGGCTGATGTGATTGCAGAGCCATTGGCCATTATCTTTGAAAACTCACAGCGATCAGGGGAGGTCCTGGACGATTGGAAAAAGGCAAATATAGTGCCCATTTTTAAAAAAGGGAAGAAGAGAATCTGGGGAACTACAACCTCACCTCAGACCCCGGCAAAATCATGGAGCAGGTCCTCAAGGAAACCATTTTGAAGCACTTGGAGGAGAGGAAAGTGATCAGGAACAGTCAACATGGATTCACCAAGGGCAAGTCATGCCTGACCAACCTGATTGCCTTCTATGATGAGATAACTGGCTGTGTGGATATGGGGAAAGCGGTGGACATGATATATCTTGACTTGAGCAAAGCTTTTGATACGGTCTCCCACAGTATTCTTGCCAGCAAATTTAAAAAGTATGGATTGGATGAATGAATAGAAAGGTGGATAGAAAGCTAAGGTGGATAGAAAGCTGGCTAGATCGTCAGGCTCAACAGGTAGTGATCAACGGCTCGATGTCTAGTTGACAACTGGTATCAAGCGGGGTGCCCAAGGGGTCTGTCCTGGGGCTGGTTTTGTTCAACATCTTCATTAATGGTCTGGATGATGGGATGGCTTGCACCCACAGCAAGTTCGTGGAGGACACTAAACTGGGGGGAGAGGTTAGGGTTAGGGTCCAGAGTGACCTGGAGAAATTGGAGGATTGGGCCAAAAGGACTGCACTTAGGAAGGAAGAATCCCATGCACTGCTACAGGCTGGGGTCTGACTGGCTAAATGGCAGTTCAGCAGAAAAGGACCTGTGGACGAGAAGCTGGATATGAGTCAAAGGTGTGTCCAAGAAGCATTGCCAGCAGATCAAGGGAAGTGACTATTCCTCTCTATTTGTCACTGGTGAGGCTACATCTGGAGTATTGCATCCAGTTTTGGCCCCCTCTCCCCCATACAGAAAGGATGTGGACAAATTGGAGAGAGTCCAGCGGAGGGCAATGAAAATAATTAAGGGGCTGAGGCACATGACTTATGAGGAGAGCCTGAGGGAACTGGGCTTATTTAGTCTGCAGAAGAGAAGAGTGAAGAGGGATTTGATAGCAACCTGAAGGGGGGTTCTAAAGAGGATGGAGCTCGGCTGTTCTCAGTGGTGGCAGACGATAGAATAAGGAGCAATGGTCTCAAGTTGCAGAGGGGGAGGTCTAGGTTGGCTATTAGGAAAAACTACTAGGAGGGTGGTGAAGCACTGGAATGGGTTACCTAGGGAACTAGTGGAATCTCCATCCTTAGAGGTTTTTAAGGCCTGGCTTGACAAAGCCCTGGCTGGGATGATTTAGTTGGGGTTGGTCCTGCTTTGAGCAGGGGGTTGGACTAAATGACCTCCTGAGGTCTCTTCCAACCCTAATATTCTATGATTCTATGAAGAATATGGGGACAATAGAACCCTTTGCCCCAATTCACCCACACTCCCCCCATAATGCACCCCCTTCCAGCATCTCTCCCCTCACCAAAGCTGTCTCAACCTCTCTTCCCACTCCTCTTAATTCCCTCCACATGAAGAAATATTTGTGAGAATAACAAAAAATGAAATGTTTTTCTTGTCTCAAAAGAGATACTAGCTTCTCCTCAATGCTGGAAGAAGGCAAATAAAATCGGTGACCCTGTTATCACTAGTTTTCGATACCAAAAGGAATGACAAGTCCCCTATTAAATTACTAAATAGGAGGGGGCGGGAGAATATACCAATATACCCTGAAAAATGCCTAGTATGCACCAAGATGGATCCACTGTGAGAATGCCCCAAGCTACAACACCTGCTGCACACCAGAAAGATGCATTGCTAGAAAGAGAGTATGCTGACGAGTGGGGAGGAAGATAGGTACAGATCAGTGGTTCTCAACCAGGGGTCCACGGCCCCCTGAGGGTCTGCGAGCCCTTTCAAGGGGGCTGTGGGGCCTTCTGGCTGAAGCCCGGATCCCTGGCACCCCACCCCCACGGGGCTGAAGCTGGGAGGCACAGGGCTGAAGCCCCGATCCCCAGTGCCCCCCATGGGGCTCAAGCTGGGAGACATGGGGCTGAAGCCTTGATCCCCAGTGCCCCCGTGGGGCTGAAACCGGGAGGTGTGGGGTTGAAACCGGTAGCCCCAAGCCCTGGTGCTCTATGTGGGGCAGAAGCCCTGAGCCCATGGACAGAGTTGGGGACATGGAGGGCATCCTCCCCCGCCACCCCAAAAAACTGTAGCGCAAGTGCAGGGCAATCCGGGGACAGCTCCAGACCTTCCCTTCCCTCCATTCCCACCCCCTGGTTAGGTCAGAGGTAGGAAGCCGAAGCCGGGCAGCGCAGGGCAGAATCTGCTCTGGCTGGTGCCATGGAGCAGGCAGCGGCAGCATTCCCTCCTCTCCTGCTGGTGCCCCAGGTTGAAGCTGCTCCTCAGCTCCCAGCCCCCTTTGCTCCTGCAGAGGCAGCCGGTAAGAGCCCGCCGAGAGGGGAGACCCAGCTCCATGGCTGGCAGACCCCTCCGGGAAGAGGGACCACAGGGGAGTCCTCCCAGCACACAGCCCCTAATGCCCCTCTCCCTACACTCTGCACTACTCCCATGCCTGCACACGGCCCCTAGTTACTCCTCCCTGCACCCTGAGATTCCCCGCTGCCTGCACACAGCCCCTAGCTACCCGCCTCCCTGCACCCTGAGCCACCCCCTGCCTGCACACAGCCTCTAGCTACCTCCTCCCTGCACCCTAAGCTGTTTTCAAACTTTTTGAGCTAACCCCCCACCCCCACCTTTGAGTTATAATTTTTGGTTGTGTGCCCTCCCCACAACCCAGACAGTCTGGGTGGCCTTCTGAGTTGAGTCACAGGGTGGAGGTGGCACTCCCTCTCTGGACCCCACCATGTGGAGGTGGCTCAAGCCCTGCTGGCCCCTACCTCCCCCCAAAAATAGAAGTTAAACTATGCCTTTGCCCAAGGCCCCTGCCCCGAGGGCCACCCGCCAGGCCCTGGAGTTTTTATAGTATGTCGAGGGGGGCCTCAGAGAGATGATCTCCTTCCTCTGCACAGGTAGCACATATAGAGAAAAAAATGTACATTAAGCACATAAATCCAGAATAGTTCTAAAATGAACCTCAAGGAATGGAAGAACCCCAAATTATATGCACTCTCTTCCACTGTACTGCATATATGTGACTACTATCTACAGCACGGTTCTTCCAACATCCTTTAGTCACGAACTTCATAGCCTTGAGTGTCAGCCAATTGGTGATATTATTAAGTGTTGTTGCATGTTACCTATGTTGGCTGGAGGTGAAACCTGATCCAGCTCCTCCTCCACTTGGCATCAGAGATTTAAGAGACGGCTTATATATAAATTATTCTATCAATATTAATTCTTCTCTATTACAAATAGGACTTCTTAACTTACTAACACTGATCTTTCATACTAGCTTTTTTCCATTACAGGGTTTCCACTGACGTATCTTGTAGTGGCCGCTGTCAGAAAAAGGACAGTGTTCCTTTTTTCCTGCTATGCATTTTAATTTGGGAAGAGAGAAAACATCATGCAAAAGAACATAGTGAAACAGATTTTATGTCACAGGGAGATACAAACTATCTTATTCTTAAAAATACGTTGTAATGTGAAACAGTAAGCTATGCACCCCATAAAATCACTGAAATTCAAAAGCAAGGATCAAACATGTACAACAACTATTAGTCAAAATGGAGGACATTCCTTAATCATTACCCAAAAACACCCACGTATCATTTTGATATCAGTGAGCTAATCTTTAACAATGAATACTTAGATTACTTTATGAGTTTAAATACATTAGAAAGTTCTCAAAACCCTGTAACAATTTATGGTTAAAGTTGATGTTACTAAAAATCTAGGTAACAACTGATAGCTGGCTGGACAGTAGTTAAAGGTGGTCTCCCATTGTGATTTATATTTTCCTGTAATGCAGGCCTGCACAACATGCGGCCCGGGGGCCGCATGCGGCCCACGTGGGCTCACTGTGCGGCCCACGGGGGGTAAGTAGGCAAGCGGTAGGGTGGGGCAAGCCAACAGCTGGCTGGCCGGCCGGTGGGCAGGCTGGAAGTGAGGATGAGCCAGCGGCAGGGGGCGGGGGCAGCGGCAGAAGGTAAAAGGCCAACAGCGGGCAGGCAAGTGATCTGGTCACCCTATGCACGCTGTTTCTTTGCCCCTCTACAGGCTTCCACATCCCAGCGCTGGGGAATGAGGGGCTGTTTCCGTGGGGCAGGCGGCACTGGGAGCAGGGGAGGAGTTGTTTCTGTGGGGCTGGGCAGCGTTCGGCGAGGGGTTGTTTCGGCGGGGCCGGGGGGTTTCGGCCCTCAGCTGTTTTCTTTGGAGTAATATGGCCCTCGCCGCTTTACGAGTTGTGCAGGCCTGCTGTAATGGTTTGATATTTGTCTTTGAATTTCAATAATTTTGTGAGTTTAAAGCAAACTTTAACACTCTTTTCATAGTTCAATGTAATATGTAGTGCAGAAAGGAACCAAAAACTCTCAAGAGAGAAGTAGTTTCCATAATGGCAAACTATTTTTATAATGAAGTTAATGCACATTAAGTATTTTACCATCAAATGATTACGCCCTTGAATGTGCCACAAAAGTAACTTTTAGAATGTGTTTATTATCTGCATGAAGTGTAGATAAATATTTTTACTAATGCTCTGCATATAGGTTTCACTTCAGACTTTTCAAACCTTACCATAGAGGAAACAAGCATTCAGCTATTTTTATAGATGTCACAAAGTGAAAAAACCACAGTAGCAACTAACCCGTAACTATGACAGTCACCCACAGGGAAAGTCACATGAATAACAGTAACCTCAGCTCTCTGTAAAGTCCTCAAAAATGTCATCTTTGCCTGGTCCAAGTAAACTATTAAGACAAACACTTCTAGATGAACTGTTTTACAAGTTTACTGAAAATATTAGAGAACCAGCTGGACCGTGGCAGTATATATTGCCCTGCCATTTAGCAGCATGTGGGTTTATAACCAAATATCCTTGCCAGAGGGCAGGCCTGACTGGAACACCTTCAAGTGGCAGACCATGCCATGACAAGCATGCCTACCTCAGTTTCCCTCCTTCAGAGTCCCCAGAAATATTGCACAGGGTCTTCCCATGCAAATATTGCCCTTGTAGGGTTCATTTATTACAAAGTCCCACGCACATCTATCAAAAGTCCCACAACGATAGTCCAGATTTCCACCAGCCTATTCCAAACAGTACATGCAACATACAGCCCCAGCTCCCTCACCACACCCCGACTCTCTAGTGCAGCTCTCTCCTGTCCTTGCATCAGTACAGCTACCACAGCCCTTCCAACTGGAGTGCAACCCTGATCTTCCCAGCAGGAAACCCTATAGCCTCTGCTGGGAGATCATCCTTGCCAAGGGAGCATCCCTCACGCGCCACTGTTCCTCTGGGTTCAGCTCCCCAGCCCTGGACTGACAGCAAGTAAGCGCCTCTGCTGCTCCCCTGTCTTCAGCCCTCTCTGGCCCTTGGCTCCAGCTCTCTAGCTTACAGAGCTAGCCTGCATCTCCCTCTGCTACTGCTTCTGCCTTCAGCCCTCTCTGGCATGGGGATTCCAGCCAGCAAACGGCTCTTGCTGTTCTGCCTTCAGCCTTCTCCCAGGTCCCAAACATATAGTCTTCTAGTCAATTCCTCCCTCTTACCAGGGAAGGCCTTCAGAGAGCTTTCTGCCCTCAGCAGCTTATCTCACAGACCTGCTCTAGTCTTCTGACTGACTCTCATTAGACCTCTCCCCGACCTTTTATAGCCCCTCAGTATTGTCCTGCCCTCTTAATTGGCCAAATGCAAGCACCTCTCCTGGCACAGGGTAGCTGGACCTACTTCATTTACTGGGGCCAGGCAACCTGTGACAGTCCTTAACGATGACTGCTTAAAGGAAATTGGTGAAGCAACAGTCACAGGCCTGGTCTACACTACAAAGTTAAGTCAATGTAAGTCGTCTGGCATTGACCTATTTGTATATGTTTACACTTAAATTTGGCTCCGGCCAACGTAAGTGCCACGTTACAGAAATGTAGTAAAACCACCTCCCCAAATGGTGTAAAGCCATGACTGACCTACTTAGCTTGATGCAGTGTGAATGTAGACATTGCATGACCTGTGTCAACCCTAGCGGTCTTCTAGCAGCTATCCCACAATGCCCCATTCCCTGTGACTGACTTCTCTGGACACAATTTTAAACTCTATTGCCCTGGAGTCAGAGGCCAGAAGCCACCCCCAAACCTTGAAAAACTACTGAATGTTTTTCCAACACCTTTTCTTGTCTGCCTACCTCAGCAAGCACACCTAGCAGCTCATTTATGTTGTGTGCACCTACTCAACCGACTATACTGCCTCCACGAACACAGAGAGGAACCACATGTTCTCCTGCCTGGAGTAGATAGGAAATACTGAATTTCCTGGGCCTCTGGGGAGAAGAGGCTGTGTAGGCATAGCCACGGGCCAGCCGTAGAAATTTAGACATTTATGAGTAGATTGCCTGCATCTTCCATGCAAAGGAATACGACAGGGATCAGCAGCAGCGCTGCATGCAAGTGAAAGAACTTTGTGAGGAATAACACAAGGTCAGGGAGCACAACAATAGATATGGTGCTACACCACACACCTGCCACTTTTACAACCAATTGCTTGCCATACTTGGTGGAGACCCCAACAATACCACACAGATTCTGGATACCTCAGAGGAACAGCATGACACCCCTGCCAGGAACAGCAAGGAAGAGGAGGAAGGGGGCAAGGAGGACGTGGCAGGGAACCCCTGTCATGCCATGAGCCAGTGCCTGTTCAAGACTCCTCTAAAGTCTAAACAGACCCATCACGCGAGAGCAGATGAACCTGAAAAAGGGGACAGGAACTCCCATGTGACTGTAAATCCAAGGGACAACTGTCTGTTTTTATCAGCAGCTTCTGGCATGGCATCTTTGACCTGTGCTGCCACATGGTATGTTGTGGGGAGTAGTGAGCAGCAAACATGGAGTTCTCCAAAGACTACAACGGGTGGAGAGTCTGGGACTTTTGATTTGATACATCAACCAGGGTTTGCAGCATTTGGACTTGCTGCCTGAGAAGACCCTTCATGTCCTCTTGTATTTTCTACTACTTGTCCTGCTAGCACTGCCTTTTTCCTGTCCTCTGTTGTTCTCCACACTGTCGGTCATATTGGCCCTTGTAGCCCTTGATTCATAGTCTGATGCAGTACTGGCTTGCAGACTATGTCATTCCTAGTCCTCTTTTTTCTCATCATCAGGGTCAGGTGTTCTGCGGGCATACATGGGACACCCAGATTACCCCTACCTCTCCACACCAGGGGACAGCAAAGAAAAGCACAGCTTCACATACACAGACCTGTGAGAACCACGACTGAGAAAACAAATGTAGTCTGTTGTGGCTACACATATGCCAAATACACATAAACCCTTACTTTCTAATTTTAAACTTTTCACTCTGTTAAATTATGCTAAAAATGTGTATAACATTGCATGTGGGGGGGTTTATACATGGATTTTCTACACAGTTTTTCTCTACTCCAAGTTCTATTTTGGGGATAATCACATTATCTTTATTACACAACTAGTTCACAACAAATATTGCAGAACGCATAGTAATTGTCAAGGCAAACAGCTAAATGCACACCAAGCACCACAAAATTCATAGCTTCATGAAAACACTCAGCCATATTTATAAACGTACAGCAAGCACCACACAATTCATAGAAACACCCAAAGCTCCAGGCCCAACAGAACAGATACCAGCAGGCAAAGACTCACAAATACATATTGTAGATTACACAAGACAAACAAATCCATCAAAGCAGCAAAGAACATTACTGTGGTTGACTGCTACAATGCTCTTTCAAAGTCTGTCTCAACCACATAGCTCCATGTTGGGCTCTTGCAACATCACTTGTGTGTCTGGCTGTTCAAAGTCACACAGCTGCTCAACCTCCACCCTCCAGCCTGGTGGCAGCTTTTCCCCCTTTGCCTCAGATATTATACAGGACACAACAGGCACTATAATCACTGGGCTGTTCTTTTCAGTGAAATCCAGTCTAGTCAGTAAGCATGGCCAGTGTCCCTTCAGTCTACCAAAAGCACATTCAACTGTCATTCTGCACCTGCTGAGCCAGTAGTTGAATCTTTCTTTGGGGCTGTCGAGGTAGCCAGTAGCCAGCTTCATGAGCCAGGGGAACAAGGGATACGCTCGATGCCTCAGAATCACTATTGGCATTTCAGTATTGCCAATGATAATCTGCTGGTCAGGAAAGAATGTTTCTGCTTGCAGCTTTCCAAACACTCCTGTGTTCTGTGACAAAGCTCTGACCTTGTCTCCGTGGGTCCTGCGTTTCCTGGCGGATTTCACTAGCCTCAGAGGCTCACTGTGACCCGCCACATAACCCCTTTCTCTCTAGAGACCAGGGTCACAGTCTACTGAGCAATTGTCATCATAAGCCAGCGAAGGAGATACAGAGATGCTATCCTCCCTTGCACAGTCTCTGTTGTCTCCCAGTCTTAGTGATTAAGCAGGGGGCAAACAGGGGGAAGGAACCCAGGCCCGCCCTCTACTCCGGGCTCCAGCCCAGGGACCCTAATAGTATCAGCTATGGTAGCTGACCTTCTAAAAACAGGACACGTACAATTCCCTGGGCTACTTGCCCATAGAAGCCCCCACTTCCTCAAACTCCACTTCACCCTTACCTCAGGGCCTCCTTCCTTGTGCCTAATATGGCGTGTACAGCGCAATCTCTCCAACAGCGCAACTTTCCTCTCACAGCTCCTGACATGCTTGCCCACCTGATTAACTGGGAGGCTTTTAACTAGTTTCAGCCAGCCCCTGATTGGCTGCAGGTGTCTCAATCAACCTAGCATCCTCCCTGCCTTCTGGAAAGTTCTTAATTGGCCCCAGGTGTCTTAATTGACCTGGAGCAGCTTTCATTTACTTATCCTGGTACCAGGGATTTGTTTAGCCTGGAGCTAATATATCTATCTCCCACCACTTTCCTATAGCCATCTGGCCTTGCCCCGTCACAGTTCTTAAAGATGCGAATGGCATGCGTCTTCCCTGATCAGCCCACGTTGTTATCGGTTAAGCATCCCCAGTGATCCACCAACGCTTGCATAAGCATAGAAGAGTAGCCCCTCTGGGACAAGGTGGACTAATGCCAAAATAAGGATGTGTGCGCCATCTTTCGCCCCAATGCAGTTCAGGAACCCCACTGCTACAAATCCATCCACTATGTCCTGCACACTGCCGAGACTCTCAGTCCTGCATAGTGGGAGATGATTAGCAGCCCTATACACTTTCATGACAGCAGCCCCCAATGTAGATTTTCCAACTCCAAAATTATTTCTCGGAGTGGTAGCAACGTGGAATTGCATGCTTCCAGACTGCTATCGCCACTTGCCTCACCACAGTCAGTGCAGCTGATGTCCCTGCACTGGAGGGCAGGGGCAAGCTTGTCACACAGATTCAGGAATATGGCCTTTCGCATCTGAAAGTTCTGAAGCCACTACTTGTCATCCCAAACCTGTATTACAATGTGATCCCACTAGTCAGTGCTCATTTCTCAAGCCTAGAAGCTGTGCTCCACTATCTGCAACTGCTCCTTGAATAACACTAGCACTCTTGAATTGTTCATTGCTATGTCCCTCAGCAAACTATCTACAAAGAAACGCTCATGAACCTGGTTGTTGCAGTACTTCTTGCAGGTCTGCAAATACTGTAGGATCATACATCTTGTATTTGCAGTTTTCTTGAGAATAGTGCAGAGCTACATGAGCACCATACCCCTGTCAGAGACCAAAAAGCCCCACATGGGTTTGTGAGATTTTTTAAAAAACAGCATGAAAAGATGGAATATGGATTCCATTATGTGATAGAGGAAGTTGCATGCTGAGAACTTGACCCTTAGCTCCTAGGGATCCCTGGGCAAGTCATTACTAACCCACACAACAATGCAAAAATGTCCCAAAAGGTATTGCACTGGATCGTGGTGTATGGCACACTGTCATACCTATCCAGGGTCCACTGCACTTTGCACACAAACATTCCTGGTGATTACACACAGCTCCAATGCAAGCAGCCAAGTATGCACGCACCTGAGTGGTATACAAACTGCAGCAACTGTACACCAATGTAACTTCCATCAATCAAAGTTTGTAGTGTAGACATGGCCTATGACTCAATTCTGCTGCTCCTATGGCATGCCACCACTCTCTCACCCAGTAAGTCGATCAATTAGCACTAATGTCAATTACTAAGAAAATCCATGTACTTTTTCTTCCAACCCACCAGTAAAAGTTAGACAAAAAAGAAATGTGAAGCAAGGCATTGAAGGGTAAAATAAAACAGAAACAACATCCTCCTCCCCAAGAATCTGGTCTAGATAGTGGCTCTGAAACACTGCACAGCATTCCATCTAAATAAACAAGTACATCTGGGAGTCAACGTCTCCCAAATATAGAAGTAAGGTATGGAACTAAGGCTAGTGTTTGAAAAAGAATGTGTGGAATGCTTTTTGCCATGTGATAGTCCAGGATGCAAGCAGGGGCGGTGAGTTATATGGGCCCATGGTGCCCAAGCTCAAGGAATATTCAGGGCCCGGGGGCCCAGCTACACCAATGTTTGGAGCCAGGTCTCTCCCCCGGCCCTGCCTGGAGCATCCCCCGGCCCCCACCTGCCGCCCTCTCACCCCCATGCGCCTCCCCCCGGTCCCGGAGCGTCCCTGCCTGATTGAAAGCAGGCGGCTGCCTTGCCACTCCGCGCTGCTCTCCCTCACCTGCGTCACCAGCTGCTGCTGCCTAAGGCTGCTGCACCTGAGGAGGGGGAGGAGGGGGCCAGGAGATGTCTGAACCTCACTCACCTGAGCAGCTGCTGGAGCTTTGGTGAGTATCTGACCCTGTGATCCGGATCCCCTCTCCTCCCCACCCCCCCGGCAGCCTGCAGCCACCATTCCTGCCCGACACTGAGCAAGGGGCAGCCCCATCCCCCCGTGAGGCTACATGTGGGGCAGAAGGCTGCAGCAGGGGAGGCCAAATGTGATGGCAGCCCCCTCCCCCACAGCACCCACCCAACATAGGGGAAGTGACGGGACTTCCTGGACCTGAGCAGCTGGAGCTTGGGTGAGTGTTGTGACACCCTGCGCCCCCTCCCCCCTGCCCGCAGTCACCGCTCCTGCCCCACTCCTCACAAGTGGCAGCCCCATCCCACGTGAGGCTACGGTGAGGGGCAGCAGCAGGGGAGGAGGCCACAAGTGATGGCAACTCCGCCCTCGGCACCCACCACAGGGGAGGCGAGGGGACTTCCTAGACCTGAGAGGGGCCCCCGGAGCTCGCTGATGCCAGCAGGGAGAGGGTTGGGGGGAGTCCTCCTCTCTGGTCCTAGCCCCAGGGCAGCCTGTCTAAACCCCAACCTCCTCATCCCCGGCCCTGCCCCACCCCAGAGCCCACACCCCCAGCCAGAAACTGCACCCCCTGCACCCCAACCCTCAGCTCCAGCCCTGAGCCTCCTCCTGCACTGTGAACCCTTCATCCCCAGCCCCACCCCAGAGTCCTCACCTGAGGGAAAAAACACACAACTTAAATTTGGCGATCAGTTTGCGGTATGATCATGTTTAGCACAATACTTGTTTATTTTACACCCTTTAAAGTATATAATTGGTTGTATACGGGTACAACAAAATATAATGTATTGAAGCAGGTGAGTGCTGCTTCTGACTTTCCCCTTTTAATTGGCCCTTGTAATCTTGTAGCGCCAGCGCATTGTAGCTTCATTTTATCCCAGCAACAAATACTTGATTTGTAGGACCAGTAATAATCAACAATGGATAAATTCTTAATAAAGTTACCCAGAGAAAAAGAAGAAAAGGGTAATTCATCAAGTGACAGCCTGAGCTCAACACCCAGCTTTCAAACTGAAATTATACAAAAGAAAGATGTGGCAAATCTACAAGATAAGAAAAGGAGTTTTTATCAATCTTGGCTATCAAGATTTATGTGGTTGGAGTACAATAGTGAATTAAACAGAGGTTTTTGCTCAGTCTGCAAAAACTGTTCTGAAAAGAATCTGTTAATATTTTCTATGAAGGCCGAACCAACGTTTATTTCGTCCGGATTTCAAGATTGGAGACGCATTGCGTGGTTTTACATCACACGAAAATCCAGCTGTCACAAGGAAGCGGTTATGAAGTATGCTGCTCTGCAATCGCAGGTAAATGTTTCCGCACTAATGTCAGCCAGTAACAAAAAAGAATCACAATCAGCTAGGAATGCACTGCACAAACTTTTTAACAGTGTTCAGTACCTAGCTCAACAAGGAATAGCATTACGTGGACATGAGAGTGATTCAAATTTGATGCAGCTCTTGTTGCTAGGCAGTACAGATTGAGAGGAACTGAGACAGTGGCTTAGTCGCACAAAATACAAGTGGCTGCCACATGAGGTTATTAATGAAATAATATAAATGATGGCAATGATGGCGCTAAGACAACTTGTGCAAAAGAAAGTCTTCAAAGTTTTATTCCATTGTAATGGATGAGACTACCGATTTGTCAAAAAAAGAACAAGTAAGCTTTTCTGTAAGGTTCTTTTCTAGTGAAGACTGGGAGATTTATGAGTTTATTGGGTTTTGCCACACTGATGCAACGGATGCTGCTGCTTTTTTCAAAATAGTGGACGATACACTTCTCAGGTGTAATTTGCCCTTTTCTGATTGCCGGGGGAGGTGTCACGACGGAGACAGTAATGTGTCTGGCAAATCTACTGGGGTCCAAGCCAGAGTGAAGGATCGAGAGCCGAGAGTGGAATTTGTGCACTGTACTGCACGTTGCCTTAACCTTGCCAAGCAGGATGCCCTGCATAATATTCAAGAATGTTGTGATATGTTTTCGATGGTGAAAGATCCCATCAGTGCCTTCAGGGAGTCACCAAAACGTATGGCAGCATTCAGAGAGTTTCAGAGCGAGGGGGAGGGGGGGGGCCTTCTTTACGACCAATGTGCCCAACAAGATGGACACTAAGGATCAGTAGCATTAAATCACTGCGCCACAACTACGAGGCCATGATGAACTGCCTAGATGAATTCAGTTACTCTTCCGATGAATTTGGCTCAAAAAGTAGTGGATTCTCGAAGCAACTTCAATCTTTTTCAACGTACTTTACACTAACCGTTCTTGTGAAAGCCATGGGTCCCGAAGAAGAAGCTAATGCAAAAATTCAAGGCACAAACGTGTCATTGGCAAGTGTTATGAAGAAAGTTGGCCTGTTGCAAGAGGTGTTGAGCGGGATGTGTACCAACTCATCGTACAATCACTTCTGGGAAACAACAGTAGAGAAGGCAAGAAATCTTTATCTAGATGATCCTATGCCCCGAGAAAATGCAAGCCACCGAGATGGCTCGACCATGGAAGCCTTCCTCACACCTTCAGTGACTCCAAAGAGTATTTTCATCAAATATATGTTGGGATCATTGATGCTTGCAAAGTTGCCATTGAATAGAGGTTTTCAACAGAAAGCTTTACATTCGCAGTAAAATTGGAGAAGCATATGACTGATGCAGCAAATGGCTCGAAACAGGACACTGTCCCAATAGAAATGTTGAGTGATATTTGCAGATCGAGAAATTGGCAGCTTAATTCAGTGAGCAAAGTGAAGCAATTTCTGAAACAAAATGAAGGCTTGAGTGACATATTGTCGGAAGTTACAATTCTCCTGAAATTATTTTACACAATTCTGACTACAACCTGCACCGCTGAGCGCTCATTCAGTTGCCTACGCAGACTGAAAAATTATTTGCACACGACAATGGGACAAGAAAGTCTAAATCACTTGGCATTTCTGCACATTCATAAGAACTCTACCTCTGAATTGGACAGTGCGAGTCTCCTGGATGACTTCATTTCAAGAACTAAACAACAACGAAAAGTGTTTGCTGCCTCCCCCAGAACATCGCAAAAGAAGGGGCTATATTTGTTTTAGTTTTAGAAAGTATTTGCTTTTGAAGGTTATTGATCCAAGAGTGCTTGGTTCTTTCCATATTCAAGAGAGTATTAATTGATATTTGATATTCTTAAATACATTTTTCTTATGATAGTGATATTATGCAATAAAGGGAAACTGTTAAACGCTTACTGTTTCCAGTCCATTTTTACACTATTTAAAAAAATATATATCGGCTTACAAGGAAGGGGGTGGGGGCAGGCTTAGACCCGTTCTGGGCACCACCAAAAATTATACAAACCTGCCACCCCTGGATGCAAGGATAACCTTTGGTCCAACTCATTTTGGCCCAGAAGGGATTACAAACATCAGAGATGATGCTCAGAGGTCTTGAAGCACAATAGCACTCCCACAGTCCCACTCAAATGACAATTCCTTCAATTCCTTACACACTGAGATGGATCACTAAACATATGCTTCCCAGAAATGAATGGGCTTTTCAGAGAGCATCTTCCCCACTTTTTTTCAAGCAGAAAGATAAATTTCCGTTCCTCTCCCAACTCCAATTTAAATGCAACACAAAAAAAGATCCATGTTACTATTCCAGAAGATAGTCGCACACCATACAATTCAGTATAGGAAACGCCACTGGGTCTCTACTCATAACAGAAACTATTTTTAAAAATTTAGTTGCTACTGCCTTTAATAGTCATTTTTATCCATTTTTATATTTAAACTGTGAACATTTTTACACAGTTACAATGAATCACAGAGAAATTATCACACTTTACTCATTAAAAGTTCCATGACATTCTAACTATTCCTAAGCAGCACAAGTTTAATTAGATACCATATGCTTGGGGTTCTCATTAGGACTCTGGGAGAAAGGGAAAGCACTGAAAGTTTTCCTTGGAATGAATCTATTTTTCTAGTCTCCCTAAAACAAAACTCTGAAAGTATTTCATTTCTGAGTAAAATTTAAACACACTCACACACACACACACACTAACCAGGGACATAAATCAGAACATTTCTGCCAAAAACAGAAGAAACTGTGGAATAGGCAGTGAAGCACTGAAGTCTGCATGAAAAACTTCAGTGCAGCGTAAGTCCACTGAATTTTACACTAACCTAAGCATTAGGGTCTGTCATAAATATAAAGGGAAGGGGTTAAGAAGCTCTGATACACTACTATAAAATTCTCTTACCTGTAAAGGGTTAAGACTCAGGTAACCTGGCTGGCATCTGACCAATAAGGGGACAAGATACATTCAAATCTTGGGAAGGGGGAAGGTTTTGTGTATGGCTCTTTGTCCGGGTCAGTGTGATCTCTGGGGACTAAAAGGACTAGGCAGAAAAATCAATCTCCTCCAAACCAGCCTCACCAAACCTCACTATTCTAAAGTAAGTTAGTCAGCATTGCGAATAGGTTTTGTTTGTTTTGCTTGAGGAGCTTTCCCTGTGCTAAAAGGGAGGTTTATTCCTGTTTTCTGTAGTTTGAACTTTCCCTGTGTTAGAGGGAGGGGTTATTCCTGTTTTTTCTGTAACTTTGTTTTGTCCAGAGGGGGAATCCCTCTGAGTTTGGAAATTGAGTACCCTGTAAAGTAATTACCATTCTGATTTTACAGAGATGATTTTTACCTTCTTTGTTTTAATAAAATCCTTCTTTTAAGAAGCTGACTGGTTTCTATGGTTCTAAGACACACACACACACACCCCCGGGTGGGTTTTTGGATCACTGTGTAACCAATTGGTTAGGAGATTATTCTCAAGCTCCCCAGGAAAGGGGGTGTTTGGGTTTGAGAGGGTATTTTGTGGGGAAGGGGAACTTCAAGTGGTTCCTTTCCCTGGTTCCTGTCTAAAACACTTGATGATGGCAGTGAGAGAAGCGTTTCTCAGGATGCAGGGAATTTTGTACCTTGGGGGTTTTAGATGCTAGAAATAAGCTTTCGGGGTCTTTCATGCAGGTCCCCACGTCTGTACCCTAGAGTTCAGAGTGGGGAGGGAACCCTGACAGGGTCTTACCCTTCATAAAAATAGTAAGAGAGCTTTGTTGACACACACTGGATCAATGAAATACTTCACTAGTCAGACAGGAATATAGCTCCAAGATTCAGTTCAGAACTAAAATTACTCAGAGATGACTAATGACTTTCCAGAATTTGTTCAAGCCAGCAGAAGTGTCCTCCTATTATTAAAGGGATGGAATGAGACATAAGAGACATAATTCCCACTGACCCTGCAAAAACTAAACCTACTGCTGCCACAAAACATTACATGGCCAACTGAAATACCCTGGTTCAGAAAGTGACTCCTGCTCCCAGTTCTTTAGCTTCAGGCATACAGCATAGTCACACTACAAGAATACAGGTGCTGCTGGTGTCACCGCCTTACAGCATATTTTGATAACTGATTCACTGTAGTGTTGGCAAAAGCAAACAGTGAGAAGTGACACCGTTGCAATGGTTTTTTTCAGCAAAAGTTTGTGAATTAACTATAAATTAGTGACCTAATGGTTAACATGTGCACTATCACGTCAGACATCTAGGTTACATTCTGCTCTTGTGTTCCCCAGGTCAGAAGGGCTTGGGAGTAGAGCTGTCTGAAATTTGGGGATTTTGGTTCACAAGGAACTTCAGTATTTAATAATATGCTTTCATTCCAATTTTGGAACAAAAGCAAATTTACCAAAAATGTCCTGGAAAACCAGATATTCCCAAACTTTTCATTTAAGAAACACTGAAATATTCTGTTCCTGAAATGAAATGTGAAACTGACATTCTTGACCATTTCAGGGCTGCTAGTCACTGAATAGTAGGTGGAACTGACAGAAATGTCAATTTCACAGCTGGCAGGCTTCCTTAACCCTAGCAGCTCCCAGAGTCTCCACTCCAGCCAGGGATCCCAGGGCTGCTGCTGCAGTGCAAGGAGTCTGCCAGTCCAGAGCCCTGGCTCCCACCAGGAACCTATAGGCTGGCAGAGTTTCTGCGGTGGTGCGAGGAGCCTGCCAGCCGGAGGTGTGGACCCTGGAACACTGACAGGTTTCCAACAGAAGCCTGCCTATGTTTTTGTGAAAGTTTTGTCAAATTTGTAACAAATCTGGCAAAACATTTTACTATAACTATGGATACAATTTTGTCACAGTAAAATTAGGCAAAATTCACAGAACAGTCATGGTACAAATGTGCAAAATCAAGGTATGGTCAGGGCGACAAAAAGAATTGTAGGTTACAGTGTAGTATCCTTGTTAGTCTGTGTCAGCAAAAAGAAAATAAGAAAGAAATAAATACTTGTGGCACCTTAGAGACTAACAAAGTTATTTCAGCATAAGCTTTCGTGGGTAGAACCCACTTCATCGGATGCATGGAATGAAAATGGTTTTCATTCCATGCATCCGATGAAGTGGGTTCTAACCCACGAAAAAGAATTGTGTAACAATTTAACAATAAAATATTACAGTGTAATGAAGAGACATTGACACTGACCCACAGGCTGGGTGGCCCGCTGAGGTGAGTCAGAGAATGGAGGTGGCACTCCCTCCCCAAGCCCTGCCTCCTGGGGCTGATGCCTGAATGGGGATGAAGCCAAAGCCGAAGAACTCACGAACATCTCTTAAAGATACAATATCCGTGACCTCCATAACTATAACTAACAGGCATTTTCCAACTATACTATGTTTCACTGGAAAATTTCTGACCAGCTCTACTTGAGAGTGCTGCAGAGGCAACAGATTTGGCTCCTGAAGAGGTGATCATTTTTATCCATTCTTAAAAAGATACTGCCACGCTTAGAACCAAGTCCCCTCCCATTTGTTCCTTGTTTAGAAAGATGTAGACGACAACCAAGGCTATGAAGTGGCAAGATTAAATTGGTAAGGAGCTGAGGGAGGCACCATTAAAAAAAAAAAGAAAGCACAATCCTCAGCATTCTGTTTTTAAATAAATTTTTTCAATGGAAAATGGAGGAGAGCTAAATTCAGCCAACACACAGAAACTCATCTAGGCATCCCCCTCTTTGTCTCCAACCACAGAACACATCATTTTCTTACTATTCGCATACACTGCAGGAAACATGGGGTCTAACATGTTCCACACTAGCTTCCTGGTACTACTGAACAAAATATGAAGTAATATTAAACCAAGCAATAAGCTGATGTTTTAGGTTTAGGGGGATTTGATTATTTGCGTAACTGCCTGTCAGTATGCATACTACACTACAGCTTTGTGTGTGTTGTGCAAGTAGCAAAGCACAATAATCTACTCTTGCTGTGGGGATTTTTAGCAGCCTGGTAGCATACATGTCAGAGCACTACAGGGCTCACTTGGGGGTAAGTGCAGGTGATGTTCCAGTAGGAACCCTTAGGAAAAGTTTCAAAGGATGGTAATATCTGGCAACACCAGAAATATCTGAGACTTTTAGCGACAAGTCCTGTATCTTAGCAACCCCTTTATCAAATGACCCCAAATTCAGCCCATTAATCTTATCCAAGGCCCCAGTGGTACACGACAATTTTTAAGACAATCACAATACTCACATGGATTTTTTGAAAAAATGGCTCTTACACAGAAAGCTTGGCTCCACCTTAACTATAGTGTGTCAAGAACTGCCCCATAATACAGTAACAAAGTAAGTTCAGGTTGAGCTACAATCACCATTTCCTTACCTTACACTACTGGTCTATATGAAAATGCAACCTCTCAGTACCCAGCAGTCAAGGTAGATTAATCATACAACTGAACACCTCTTAGGGATGGAATCAACTGATCTCTTTTAGGAAATGTACTCAAGCTCTTCAGTTTACCCACCAGAAATATCTGAGACTTTCGTAATGCTCTCACCAACAGATGCTCCCAAATTTTAACTGCTTTTCCTTCCATATCACCAAGAAAACCTATACAATCTACATCCCGAGCTTACTTGGAAACAGCACATAAGCAGCTTACAGTTCAGCGGCAACTGCCCATTCAAATTCACACTCATCATAATCTCTTCTTCAGGACTGAATTGGTCATTTTCAATATTTGGGGTGTTCATTTGTAGTTTAACTTTTAAAAAATAGAGCATTTACTTTGTTATATTTTATTTGAATTTTATTATTTTTAAATTACATTTTGTTAGGCACCCAGAGGCTTTGGGATGTGAAATTCAATATAAATAAGAACTAATTACGAGTGCCATTCCCATGAACACTTACAATGAAAGGAATAAATACAAAGATCAAGCATCTTCCTTAAAGCACAGACAATCAACAATCCACAAGGTAAGTCTTCAATTTAGATTTAAAACAACGGACTTTGATAGACATATGAATGTAATCTTCATTTGTTTTAAATGGATATTAATTTCTCCATTCCACCACATTTGATGGCTTTCGGTAACAACTCTTTTCCTTTCATTAAAAGTTTGATATTCTGATTACATTATTCTATATGACCAGGGCTTATGTTGGGGAAAAAATTACTTTTTTTAGCATGCTACAGTACTTTCTAAAAATCTAATTCTCTTCATGCTCTCCCTAAGATTTACAGCACAATTTTGTCTGACATTTAGTTATCAAACATTGCTGCTAGAGAAGGCAGAGGCTGCAGCATGTGAACTTGGAGGGACACGGGTGGGAGGGATGGGGGAAAAATGAGGGAATATTAGGATAAAGGTCACAAGTAAGCCTGAATAAGGCATGGATTAAAGACTTAGAGCTATACATTATGTAAAAATAAGAGGGCCAAGGATTCTTGGGCTGTATTTTCACTTTGGAGCTTTACATAAGCTACTTCACCTATGTTATATGTTGTCTTCAGATACCATGGATGGAATTACAGCCTTATAAATGCAGTCTCCTGTTATTTATTCTGTTTTACTCTAAATTAGTTAAGGAAAAAGAAAGGATTTAAAACACAAGGATCATACATATTAGCATTTTAATCTAAAAGGAATCACTCAGTTATCTAATGTTATAGATGGAGAGAACAGTTTAAAGTAACCAATTCATAAGCGCTAATTACCGCTAGCAAGAGTCATTGATTATCTTCATGTCACTATCGCAAAAATGAATACAAAATTGTAGCACAGAGCAACCACTTAGATTTACAGGAGAATATATTTGAAACATATTTCAATAATTATTAAATCATTACATTATACATTATTTATAGAGATTCTAACATGGTTTAAAAGAACATGTGAATGAGCCAAAACTTTAGTTGAGTGTGTCATGGGGCGACACTGGCCCCTTTCAGACTGGTCAGCTGACTCCCCCACTTGCCTCAGTTGGACTATAAGAGAAGGCACCTGGGCAAATCATGCCTGACAGTCAGTCAGGAAAGGGGCAGAGAGAGTAGACAAGGGGCTCTCATTACTTGCTCCCTGGAAATAGGGAGACGGGTTAGAAGCCAGGAGGTCTGGTTAGTGGGAACAGGAGCAGAAGCAGCTGGAAGTTCCCTGGGAGTGGCTGCTAGAGTCCCCATGGAGTGGGGCCTGGGAACCTGTTGGGAGAAAAGGATCTCCAGGGAGTGAGCACTGGGAGACAGTGTTTCACAGTTAACACACTATGGGGGAATCCTGCAATAGGCCCCAAAGCAGAAGGAATTGAGAGAAGCAAAAGGGAAAAATCCCCTAAGAACTACAGCCCAGAGGGGCTGAGGAACTGTGTTTGTGAGGGGTTTTACCTATGTTTGAGAAATAAAGTGCCTGGAAAAGACTTTGGGTGTAGCCGTGGGTCCTTTGTGGGGAATGGCCAGAACCTTACAGTGTAGTTCTTAGAACATTTTCTAGGTTCCTATCTACACAAGAAAATGGATTGTAAAGAACTGGTATAATAGGTTCTCGAGATCAGGGATCGGCAACCTTTGGCACGCAGACCATTAGGGAAAGCTGCTGGCGGGCCGGGACGGTTTGTTTACCTGCCCGCAGGTTCGGCCGATCGCAGCTCCTGCTGGCCGCAGTTTGCCGTTCCAGGCCAATGGGGGCTGCGGGAAGCGGCGTGGGCCAAGCGATGTGCTCGCTGCCGCTTCCTGCTGCTTCCCGCAGCCCCCATTGGCCTGGAACAGCGAACCGCAGCCAGCAGGAGCTGCGATCAGCTGAACCTGCGGACGCTGTAGGTAAACAAATCGTCCCGGCCCGCCAGCGGCTTTCCCTGAAGGGCTGCATGCCAAAGGTTTTCAGTCACTTGCTACTTTCCCAGAAAGTTAGTTCTGAGTCTAACATATTCTCAGTCCAAGATTATCTTAGCTTTTGAAAGCCAGAAGGAATTTTATTCATCAGGTTTAAAGTTATTCACCCATATGAGTGTTTTCACTAGCTGATGCACTTCTCATGTGCTCTTTAAAAATGTTTTTACTTCATCAGATAACTAACAGCTGTGCATTTAAAAACTTCAGCATTGCAGTATTGGTTAAAGGTAACTTTTTTTGCTTTAGTTGATTTCAAACAGAAATTTAACCTTATATTGTTGTGACAAATGCAAGAACATCACCATCAACAATCACAAGCATTGAATAGTTTTTTGTAAAGCCTTGTCTACTGTAAAAAGCTATACTGGCAAAGATTTCTACAGGAGACTCAGCTTATAACAACAAAAGAGTTGTTTTGCTACGCTCTCAAATAACATAAGATACACAACAAAAAACTTTTTTTGACAGTATAAACTGCATCTATACTAGGGCTTTTGCTAGCATAGCTATGTCAGTTAAAAGTGTGATTTCTTTCACGCTCCTAACCAACTATGCCAGCAAAACTTTTAATTACAGACCAGTCCTAAGTCTAACATGTGCACCATCTAAGAAAAACGTACGTGCATAGTAGTTCTCTTAATTTAAATCAGATTAGGATGTACATAAAACACGTGTGTGCATGAATATACACACACACCTTCTTTGTATACATGTATGTGCATACACACACACGTGCACACACACAGAGTACATCTATCTGAAGGCTCTCCTTTTCTGCTCTCTGTGATTTGCAACTTCTATTTTTTCAATAAGTAAAGCAGTAATAGAATCAGCGGGGGGGGGAATCCCCTACACCCTGCAGTGCCAGTTACTGAGCATATATACTCTGTACTTTGAATCAACTGCAATACTTATCTGCTCACACTAAGGGTTTGTCTTCATTACAAAATCTGAGTATTATTTAACATGGTTGTAAAGAATCCAGTTAGATGACACAGTCCTGACCATAATTTGTTCTGGTCTACACTGACCGTAATGTCATAATCCACACTGTGTCAGCTAACTAAACTCTTTACTGTCATTTTTAAACACAGTTAATTTTTTGTAACATACATCAGCTCTGAGCTTGTCTTCAATGTCTATAGAAATTTGTTTAAAATAACACAACTTGATGTAGTGTTGTAGCAGTTTTGAATATTAAGAATATTCAAACAGAATATTAAGAGAGACAAGGTGGGTGAGGAAGTATCTTTTCTTGGACCAGCTTCTGTTGGTGAAAGAGACAAGCTTTTGAGAAAAGCTCCGTATAAGTTCGTAAGCTTCTCTCTCTCACCAACAGAAGCTGGTCTAATAAGAGATATTACCTCATCCACCTTGTCTCGCTAACATCAACTTGACATCTAGTCACTTTAAACAAGTTAGTAGTTACAAAGACTACATTTACGCCTAAATTACCCTGCCAATTACACTAGTTTTTATAACATTTTCCTATTTTCAAAAATATTTTTCTATTCCTTATTACATGAAAGACCCACACAAACAACAGGGGAATTTGCCTAAGCAGAGCAACGGACTCTTTATTGGTGGACTCCTGAACCCACGTACAGTCAGTTGCAAGATTGGAAATAGCTGATATTTCACAGGACGAAACTGTGGAAGCAATTGTACAAAGTGCAGTCAAATGCATAGTGAAACTGAGAGACCTGCCCTCTCCAATTTGATAGAATCATAGAACTGGAAGGGACCTCGAGAGGTCATCTAGTCCAGTCCCCTGCACTCAAGGCAGGACTAAGTATTATCTACCATCCCTGACAGGTATTTGTCCAACCTGCTCTTCAAAATCCTCAATGATGGAGATTTCACAACCTCCCTAAGCAATTTATTCCAGTGCTTAATCACCCTGACAGTTAGGAAGTTTTTCCTTATGTCCAACCTACACTGCCCTTGCTGCAAGTTAAGCCCATTGCTTCTTGTCCTATCCTCAGAGGTTAAGAACAACAATTTTTCTCCCTCATCCTTGTAACAACCTTTTATGTACTTGAAAACTGTTATCATGTCTTCTCTTCTCCATACTAAACAAACCCAGTTTTTTCAATCTTCCCTCATAGGTCATGTTTTCTAGACCTGTAATCGTTTTTGTGGCTCTTCTCTGGACTTTCTCAAATTTATCCACATCTTTCCTGAAATGTAACGCCCAGAACTAGACACAATACTCCAGTTGAGGCCTAATCAGCGTGGAGTAGAGTGGAAGAATGACTTCTCGTGGCTTGCTTGCAAAAAAAGCAAACATCATTCTGGGATGTATTAGCAGGAGTATTGTAACAGCGTTACACTGTTGACTCATATTTAGCTTGTGATCCACTATGATCCCCAGATCCCTTTCCGCAGTACTCCTTCCTAGGCAGTCATTTCCTATTTTGTATGTGTGGCAACTGACTGTGCCTTCCTAAGTGAAGTACTTTTCATTTGTCCTTATTGAATTTCATCCTATCTACTTCAGACCATTTCTCCAGTTTGTCCAGATCATTTTGAATTTTAATCCTATCCTCCAAAGCACTTGCAACCCCTCCCAGCTTGGTATCATCTGCAAACTTTATAAGTGTACACTCTATGCCATTATCTAAGTCATTGATGAAGATATTGAACAAAACCAGAACCAATCCCTGCGGGACCCCACTCATTAGGCCTTCCAGCATGGCTGTGAACCACTGATAACTACTCTCTGGGAAAGATTTTCCAACTAGTTATGCACCCATCTTATAGTAGCTTCATCTAGGTTGTATTTCCCTAGTTTGTTTATGAGAAGGTCATACGAGACAGTATCAAAAGCCTTACTAAAATCAAGATATACCACATCTACCGCTTCCCCACTATCCACAAGGCTTGTTACCCTATCAAAGAAAGCTATCGGGTTGGTTTGACATGATTTGTTCTTGACAAAGCCATGCTGACTGTTATTTATCACCTTATTATCTTCAAGGTGTTTGCAAACTGATTGCTTAATTATTTGCTCCATTAGCTTTCTGGGTACAGAAGTAAAGATGACTGGTCTGTAACTCACCAGGTTGTCCTTATTTCCCTTTATATAGAGGGGCACTATATTTGCCCTTTTCCAGTCCTCTGGAATCTCTCCTGTCTTCCATGACTTTTCAAAGATAATCGCTAATGGCTCAGATATCTACTCAGTGAGCTCGCCAACTCTGAACAACACAGTAAGTTACTTTATTTGCAGAAAGAAATGTGCTGTTGGTTTTTTTTTAACTTGAGAGTCCCTTTACATAGAGCTGAAATGTGGTTGCAAAAGCAGTTTATAACCAGCTTGTCTGGCCTATATAGATCCAGGCTAAGCCATGGGTCACCCAGTGTTTTAAGATCACGTCAATACTTAGTTGGGAGCTACTTTTCCGGTCATAGGCGTTACCGTGGTACAGACGGTCGGTAACACACAGTTAACTTCGGGAGAACTGGATTAGGACAATTAAACCAAACTGGGCTCCGCTTTCAAAGCAGCATCTCTGGGGGGAGGGGAGGCTGTTTTCACCGATGCTTGTGCTGAGAGGGGAACCGCGGGTGATCGCGAAACCCGGCTCCAGTGACCAGGGACAAGACACGGAGCAGAGCGGAAGGGCCCCCAAGCAGAGGCGCCTTCGCTAGACGCCCCAGAAGCTCCCGGGTGGGGGGGAGGCTGCCCCGGGGGCCGGGGCTCGCGGCGCCCCTCCCTGCGGCGCCCCCGACACAGCAACCCCCGAGAGGGGGCGCCGCCGCCGCCCCGAGCCCGCCCCTCTGGCCAGGGGCTCCCGATACTTACACAGCCCGTTGGAGCCGGTGCTGGGGAACATGGTCCCCGGGGCTGGAGGGAGCGGGGCGGCGGCTCCCGGCCCGGTCCGCCGGGGAGTCTCCCGAGAAGCCCCAGGAGGCCGGAGCCAGCCCGAGGAGGCTCGGCGGGGCCCGGGGACGAGCTGTAAGGCGGCCGGGATGGGCCAAAACCCGGGCCGTCGGTGAATCCCGGCGCCCTCTGCCGGTCCCGCCGCCTCCCTGCAGGCCGCCCGGGGCGGACAGGGCGGGAGCCGCCATCGCCCCCGTGCCGCCGCTCGCGCCGCGCCGCGCCGTCACTGGTGCGCCGCCCGGGTTAAGCTGCTGAATCGCCCCTGCTCTGGGGCTAGTTTCCCCCTTGGGTCTGTGACCTTCACCCGCCCTGTGCGCGCACACGGCCCCCCCAGCTACTCCCTGCGGGGGAATATTTCCCCGCTGCTGCCGTAGTGCTGTGAGCACCCTGGCTTTGGGTGCGGAGCGGCTGCTTTTAGAGGCTCCGGCAAACTGGCTGTAACTATACTTTAATATAGCAGACTACAGATTTGTACACGGACTAAGGCCCCATCCTGCAAAGACTACACAGGTGCTTAACTTAATGCACTGTGACTAGCCCTACTTAAGTCAAATTAAGTTCTCACAGGATCAGAGCCTGAAGATGGAAAGATATTTACATATTGAATAGGCCTCTTTTAAACTTAAAAAGACAGTGGTTGGTAAAAGCATAATTTGTGGTACCTTAAAAGAAGAAGTAAATTGTTCATGGTGCTGCCCTGCTACCTTCATTCTTGGGGTTTTCATACATGAAAAAATGAAGGTGCAATAATACCCTTTGTAATTTACCACAATATGAAATTTGATTTAAAAAAAATCAGTTCCCCATTCAAATGCCTGTAATACATAGAAAATACTTAATAAAACTGTACTTGCTTTATCACTTCAATAACTAAACAGTGTATAGTTTTTGTCTGTAATTGCAACCATGCACATTTACATTTGAATGCTGGACTTTATGCAATATGCCCAGATGTCTTCCCTGTTTTAATTTGCTGACAGCAAAGCAGAATTATACAAAAGTCCTGTTCTCTGTCATCAAACACATTGAGTTTTATGTTCTGGTATTCATGCTTCCTGTTATAATCAACATACAAGTCAAATCTTTTGCCTGTCAGCCTTGACAGCCTTTTCATAGTATTGCAAGTAAGAGAAAAAATGTTTCACAGTTAGCTTTGAAAAATGAGAGGACAAAGATGATGATAATAATACAGACATAAGTACGAATCTTTTTGTTGTTGTTGATAGAGGCTGATGCACCAAGCCAAATCTGTTACTTCCTTAATGGACACAAATAATCTGATGAAGTTGTTTGCTAAATACACTGCAAAATGCTGTTGTCCTTGTTTGTTTTGTTGATGAATGTAGTGGAACTAAGAAGTATATCCAAGAAATTGTTTGATTTCAGCAGCATTGTATTTTTGCAGCTTAGTATCTCTGGTACAGGGGATTCTTTATGATCCTCAAAGCAGACTAAATACATCCCTAAACTGAATGAATTGCTGTTTCAACTATTTTTTTCAGTTTTCTGATTTGCAATATAAAAAGTGTAGTAACCTGCATGGATCTTGGAAGGAGGAGCACAAGTTGCAGAAGGGAAAAGTTTGGAGGAGGCACCAGGATTTCATTCTGTATGCACATGGCTGAAACATTAGCTGGGTTGCAGCATCTCTGCAAATAGTTCTCTTAATATAGAGCCAGTTTCCTTTTACAAGCATGGAGCTTTTTCTTGTTATTACCCAGCACATGATACATGAAACAGGAGGGTTCATGAAGAATTATTTAACCTTTACATCTGCCTGAGAATTATGCAGATTAGTACTCACAAACACTGAAGAAATACAGAAAAAAATCAATTTTTTTAAAATTTTGAGATTATTTCACTGCACCCATAAAGGACCAGATGATTAATATATAGGCTTGGGCTTTCCATTATAATGCTTCATCCTTGATGCACATTCTAAAAGAAAATATTTTCTTTAATTCTGTCATTCTCAAGATGAATCTTATTAAAATAATAGAGTTAAAATTAACATTTGTAATTGTCTCATTTGAAGCTGAGACAATTGCAACACTGCAGACTTTTGTAACCAATTTCATTCGGACTTGGTATCACCAAAAAACTGACATATTTATGACACCAAGTTTGAATGAAGTTGCCAAGAGGTTGTGGAAATACTACTAGTGTTAGAATGGCCCATGGTAACTATTTAACATAAAATAAGTTATTGTAACTGGATGGCTTCTGTCAGACTTTTCTATTGGTTACAGTCTGCCATATTGTAATTTTCAGAGGCTGGAGAGTAAGTTAGGATATGTCACACTGCAAATAAAAACCTGCAGTTCATTGCTGTGTAGACTTCCAGGTTTGAGCTGCAGCCTGAGCCCTTCCCACCGTGCATAATTCTAGAACCTGGGCTCCAGCCTGAGCTGGGAAGTCTACTCTGTAATCAAACATCCCCTTAGCCTGAGCCCTGCGAGCCTGAGTCAGCTGGCCTGGGTCAGCCATGGGTGTGCAGTGTAAATATATCCTTAGAGGCCTAAGAACAAGACTTATGCTGTGTTCAATATATATCAGACCGATGGAGATGGTAGAAAGGGAGCAAGAAAGTGCGGGTTTGTGTGCTCAATAAAAATGGAAATCCATGTGTTATATTAGCATACCACTATACAGCACTGAGAATGGATCTCATTTGGTACAGCACAAAATACCTACTAATCAAAAACTTAAAGTTTCAAGACAATATATTTTCAAATACTGCCAAATTTAGACCATAATATTAGATACATTCCTTAAATTTTCCTATAAGATACTGAACTAGCTGTAAATAACTAAAGCTTGAAAGCAGTCATGGAATGACACTACAAAAATTTAAAGACTGTGGGTCTTATGCTGCCAAAATATTGTAAAATGGCCTTAATGAAAATGAGATTCAAGCCTGAAATCTTCTGCAATACCTGTGTGGAATGGACAAAGGGTCCTGTGGCACCTTATAGACTAACAGAGGTATTGAAGCATAAGCTTTCGTGGGTGAATACCCACTTCTTCGGATGCAAGCAGTGGAAATGTCCAGGGGCAGATATAAATATAAATGTGCAGGGAGGATTCAGGCTAGAGATAACGAGATAAACTTAATCAGGGAGGGTGAGGCCCTCTTCTAGCAGTTGAGGTGTGAACACCAAGGGAGGAGAAACTGCTTTTGTAGTTGGCTAGCCATTCATAGTCTTTGTTTAGTCCTGAGCTGATGGTGTCAAATTTGCAAATGAACGGAATGGGGTAGAGAATACTACCTTCCTGCACAAAGAAAAAACATCTGTTTTTATTTCTCTGTAAGGGGTTGCAATATGGAGAGACAAGAGAAACTCCAATGTAGGGCTTACAGTTCTGATAACCGAGACTATAGGCTCAGTTTTGAAGGTTCCACTAGACTGTTGCTCCTGCAAGGTGGGCATGTGGAGAGAAACTTTTCTTTCACCAGACAATTTTAATGTGTGGCAAGTGATTCTTAACATTCAGTTCAGGAGTTGGATGGAAATCAATACTATTACATCTCTGAAGGATTTAAGCATGTGTTTTGTTGAACAGGAATGGACGTAAGCAAGTGATTTGCTGATTGGGTGCTTATTTATTATAATCTACAAGCAAAGTGAAATAGAATTTAGTAATGGTGTTGGCACATAACATACCAAACTCCTCCACAGTGGTCAATATTGCCATCTCAAAAGCTAGAGACTACCCAGGTGTCACAGGTTGCCTTCTGACCTATTTGCCATTATTTAAGGTTATTGTGTAATTCTGTAAACATATTACTGAATCTTTAAAATATGTTCTAGCACACTTGTATGAAAAATGTTGTGTTTCTGAATTATGTCATCCTTTTTTGGCTTTAGATCAGTAGATATAAGAAGCACATTTTGTTCAAGAAAAAACTACACACATATATGCTGTAAAATAATTCTGTGGAAGTTTCCTTACAGAAATACAGCGGATACTAAATTATTTCACCAGAAACTGGAAGAGGACTATCTTTTGAGGGCTATACTTGTATAGTTAAAGCAGCACAGTCCTCCTAGTGTGGCCAGAGTTATATTGGTATAAAGTATCAGAGGGGTAGCCGTGTTAGTCTGAAGAGAAGGGAGTTACTTTACAAGTGGAGAACCAGTGTTAACAAGGCCAATTCAGTCAGGCTGGATGTGGTCCACTCCCAATAATTGATGAAGAGGTGTCAATACCAAGAGAGGGAAAATTACTTTTGTAGTGAGCCAGCCACTTCCAGTCCCTATTCAAGCCCAAATTAATGGGGTTAAATTTGCAAATGAATTTTAGCTCCACAGTTTCTTTTTGAAGTCTGTTTTGAAGTCTCTTCTCAAATCCTACGCTACCAGCACTCCTAGCTATCTTCGAGACGACACCAATGCATCGTAGTTTCCTCAGGAAGTCAGTGATCTTCCTGAAAACACCATCCTGGCCACCATGGCTATAAAAGCTCTTTACACCAATATTTCACATGAGGATGGACTACAAGCTGTCAGGAACAGTATCCCTGATTAGGCCCTGGCACACCTGGTGGCTGAGCTTTGTGACTTTGTCCTCACCCACAACCATTTCAGATTTGGGAACTACTTATATCTTCAAGTCAGCGGTACTGCTATGGGTACCCGCATGGCTCCACAATATAACATTTTTGTGGCTGACTTAGAATAACGCTTCCTCAGCTCTCGTCCCCTAGCACCCTTACTCTACTTGTACTACACTGATGGCATCTTCATCATATGGACCCACAGGAAGGAGGCCCTTGAAGAATTCCTCCTGGATTTCAACAATTTCCACCCCACCATCAACCTCGGCCTGGGCCAGTCCGCAGAAGAGATCCACTTCCTGGACACTGCAGTGCAAATAAGTGATGGTCACATAAACACCACCCTAGACTGGAAACCTACTGACTGCTATACTTACCTACATGCCTCCAGCTTCCATCCAGGATACGTCACACGATCCGTTGTCTACAGCCAAGCCCTAAGATACAACCGAATTTGCTCCAATCCCTCAGACAGAGACAAACACCTACAAGATCTTTATCAAGCATTCTTAAAACTACAATACCCAACTGGGGAAGTGAGGAAACCAGAGCCGTAAGGAGCAATTTCTGCACCCGAGGCAGTCGGGCGCAGAAGGCTTACCTGTGGGCAGTCCTTCCTCCCCTGCCGCCGAAGCCGCTGCTGGGCTGCCTGCGGCAGGTCCGCCGGTCCCGTGGCTTCGGCGGCAATTCGTACCGCCGTACCCTCCGCCAAATTGCCGCCGAAGCCGCGGGACTGGTGGACCTGCCGCAGGCAGCCCAGCAGTGGCTTGGGCAGCAGGGGAGGAAGGACCTCCCGCAGTGACGGCTTCCGGCTTCGGCAGCAGGGGAGGAACGACCGTACCCTCTGCCGAATTGCTGCCGAAGCCGCGGGATTGGTGGACCTGCCGCAGGCAGCTCAGCAGCGGCTTCAGCGGCAGGGGAGGAGTGGGCGCCCCTGGCTGCCGCCTTCTGTGCCCCTAACTGCCGTGCGCACGAGGCAAGTGCCTCAGTCGCCTCGCCTCACCCTCGTTACGTCTCTGGAGGAAACAGATTGACAGAGCAAGATGGGTACCCAGAAATCACCTACTACAGGACTGGCCCAGCAAGGGAAATAACAGAACACCACTGGCCATCAGCTAAAACCTCTCCAGCACATCATCAACGATCTACAACCTATCCTGGAAAATGATCTCTCACAGACCTTGGGAGGCAGGCCAGTCCTTACTTAGACAGCCCCCACAACCTGAAGCAAATACTCACCAGCAATTACACACCACACCACAGAAACACTAACCCAGGAACCAATCCTTGTAACAAACCCCATTGCCTACTTGTCCCCATATCTGCTCTAGCGACACTATCCGAGGACACAACCACATGAGCCAAACCATCAGGGGCTCATTTACCTGCACATCTACTAATGTGATATATGCCATCATGTGTCACTGTCACTGATCACAGAGAGAGCGCCGATCACAACACATCAGGTGCGTTGTTCTAGCCAGTCCTCCAACTACCCACTGGCCAAGCTGTCAGTAGCACCAGACACCCGATTGACATAGAGCACAGCAGCCTAGAACTCCTGAGCGATCCGCCAACTGCAGCCTCCCAAGCAGCAGGAATTACAGGCGTGCGCCACCGCACCGGGCCCCGCTGCCACGTATATTGGCCAAACTGGACAGTCTCTACATAAAAGAATACATGGACACAACTCAGACCTCAGGTAACATACAAAAACCAGTAGGAGAACACTTCAATCTCCCTGGATATTCAATAATAGATTTACAAGAAGCTATCCTTCAACAGAAAAACTTCAAAAAGACTTCAAAGAGAAACTGCAGAGCTATTATTCATTTGCAAATTTAACCCCATTAATTTGGGCTTGAGTAGGGCTTGGGAATGGCTGGCTCACTACAAAAGCAATTTTCCCTCTCTTGGTATTGACACCTCCTCATCAATTATTGGGAGTGGACCACATCCACCCTGACTGAATTGGCCTTGTTAACACTGGTTCTCCACTTGTAAGGGAACTCCCTTCCCTTCATGTGGCAGTATATTTATGCCTGTATCTGTAATTTTCACTCCATGCATCTGAAGAAGTGGTTTTTTACCCACGAAAGCTTATGCCCAAATAAATATTAGTCTTTAAGATGCCGCCGGACTCCTAATTGGTATAAAGGCACTTTGTACCAGCATAGCTATTCCCATACGGGAAAGGAAGTAACTATGCTGGTACGTTTCAGTTTTTAAAAAAAAACAAAAACATATCCCTAACCAACGTAGTTATACAGGTAAAATTTTCAAGTGTAGACCAAGCCATAGTGGTAATTTAGCCTTTGCATGCAGATACCCTGGTGATGGGAGACTATTAGAGAATATCTAGGTAGGCTTTTTCTCTCGAGTTTTGTGGTGTTGTATGATCTCTAGTCATATACATTAAGCAGATATTCTACATTATTTAAATGTAAAGTATTGTCCACTTTGGAATTAAATTAGGTGGCTGAAATTATTGGATTTAACACTTCTCTTGGAACTGATCCCAGAATAGGAAAGCTAGTACTTATCTGCTAAGCCACTCATTACAAGCTTAAAGGGTTTTGTCACCGCCTATGTGTCAGTTTAAATTTTGGCATTTATGTATTATATTTAGCTAGTGTGAATAATTTGGTAGCTTCAGAACAAACATTTAAATTACCTTATCCCCCAAAAATGTAATTGGAAAGTATATTGTTAACTCTTCTAACATGGCTAGCTGAACATTTTCTAGTTTATTTTTCCCTTACATATGCAGTATTTTTGAACCAAGTGTAAATACTAAGGCATCTAAGCTCTAAGGGCCAGAAGCTACCCCTGCTATATATCACAAAGGATAAAAAAAGTAAAACAAGATGGAAATGCCCCCAAAGGTCTCAGTGCTAACACCACATGATTGGAGCTCTGCGGATGTGTGGGGGTGGGGGAACATTTGTGCAGGTGAATGCTGTGAGCAGCTGTCTTGAATCCCACAATTCCCTCCAAGAACAGCAGATTTCTGAGAAGAAATCCATTCCAGAGCTAATGCTTCAAAAAGCATCATCACCTCCCACTATGGTTTCAAACACTCATTCCCAATTGGAAAAGGTGTGAGGGAGACAGGCTGTATTGTACAACTACAGGGCAGAAACCCATGGTAACTCAGCTTGCTGCCAGGAAGTTGTAGGAAATCAGTGAAAAACATGAAAGGCAGGCTCTCTACATGGATGTTCCCTGGTTCACTGGGTGGGAGTCAAGCAGAGGACAAAAATTCGGATCACTTGTCCACAAGTCTTCAAATTGTGTTGTCCAGCAAGGAAATATAGTTGTCTCCATGTCTGAGTTGTGGTATCATTCTCTCACAGAAATTGAATGGAAATATTATTGCTGCTGTGATTGTCTAAAGCAAAGATTACCAACTTGGTGTTCAAACAAAAACCCTAATGCAAAATCCTAACAATGATCTCGTATGGTTTGTCAGCTGTATCAACAGATCAGCACATCTGACTGACACACATTCCATGCATTTGGGGCATTATTTTGCCTTACCAGGGAGGAGGTCCGTTTTGCATTAGAGTGCAAGTTTGATAAAGTTGGGGTAGATATTGCTTTTAAGTATCTGTTGGAGATTAAAGAAAGCCTTATGGAGCGTTGGCAGGTGTTTTTGATAGTGTTGTGGGAAACATGAAGGGAGAAAAGTATGCACAAGTCTTCCCCTTAAATTCTTATTTTTGTGCTTATAAAGTTCTGCATAGAGGTGGTGTGTTCTTCCACAACCTTTACTGTCACTGAACATGGCTTTTGTTTGTTAATTTCCTAATTTTTTTAATAAAGCTTTGGTGTAGCTTGGTGGATAACTCCTCAGTCAGGGAGAAAGGGAGCTGTGCCTGCCTGGGGATTAGAGGGAGAAACTACTACAGCCACTCCTGACTACATCAACCCTCCTGAAACATGTGAGAGGTTGTGGCCTGCCTCAGTAAATTCTCAGTGTGTCTATAACACTTTATCACCATTTAAAACAAGAGCACCAAGAACAACCCTCCAAGTTTAGCAATGACAACTTCTCAGTTGAAGGGAACATCACTCACTTCCTGAAACACTCTAGTCTCTCATGGACTTCCAGAAATTGGATACAGTCAGGAGCAGCTAAAGCTTACCTGCTTTACACCAGCAACTCTACCTATGCCCTTCTTCTTCTTGTGCCCCCGCCCCCCTAACCTCTCAATATAAAGTACACTTCTCAACATACCGATGTGGGGCACCTGCAAGTGTGATGGCCAGCACCAGGGATTGAAGCTACAATTTCCAAAGCTAAAAGTTGTTATAGCTTGTGCTAAAGAGTCTGAGTCTCAAGCAGAGGGCTAGCTCAGACTTGTATATATCCTCTGTGTATTGGGCACAAAGGGGAACACAACACACACTGAACAGTGACTTAAACAAACAAAATACGTGACAATGACTGAAATGTGTATTTTGGTGTTTCACAGATTTCTCATAGTTTTTTAAGTAAAAACCTGTTTTAAAGTGATCTTCTCACTGTACAACTCATGCAACTATACCATCTTCCCACACAGATCAGCAGCAGGATCTGAAGCCTTTGACCTTCAGATCCTTAGCGTAGATCCTTATTATTTTTGAGGTACAGAAGTATTTGCAAGGTCCTTTGTAGACCAGCCACTGGAGGAGGACTTGACACATATGTGTAATGCACTGTTAAAAACTATTTACTAGTCAGTAGTATATCAGTGACAGGAATCCTAACTACTATTCCTGGCTCTGGGAGAAGAGGGTGGTTTTATAGGCCTGGTCTTCACTGCAAGCTTAGTTCAACAGAAGCAGCCTTACGTCGACCTAATATATGTGTCTACACTACCAGGTCCCTTCCACCAACATAACGCAATTGTGACGTTGACTTAATTACTCCACCTTGTTACCCACACAATCTATGGCACTCTGCGTGTACCCTACCAATGGCTGAAGGCATGACCAGGTTAATTTAGGCACCCCCTTCTGAGGGCTTGGAGCGTAAGGCACCTACCCTTACCCACAAGGCTCAGGGAGAAACCTGGTTAATTTTAAGTACCCACCCCTGCCCACAGGGCTCAGGACTCTGAGGGACCTTTTCCCAGTGAAAGAGCCTTACATGGCTGTGCTCTAAACATCTATTTATGAGCAACACACACACAATACATATGTCAAGCAAATCTAGTATGCTCACCACTCCCAATATACAGACACATTTCACCTGATAGCCTGTCAGGATCCACACATCATTCTCTTACAGAGGAGTAAGAATTCTAGCAGCTTGATGTTGAACTGCAGTCCGGAGGTGGTTCCCAAAGAGCATTTACGTTATACAGGTAAAACTAGCTACCTCCTTCAAATTTACTAAACTTATCAGATTATCCCACACCCTTAAGTAACAAAAAATTTAACCAATTACACACTGGCACCTATGTATCCTCCTTCCTGCCTAAGTTTTTTACACTTTATCTTTCATGCCCAAATTGTAACTTATTTATGACCTTATTATTTGTGCAGATGGTCAACATAAATTTGCCAGTCAAAGCTTATCTTATCTATTTTACCATTTGTTGGGTCCCTCTGTATCCTCCCTAAAACTTTCCAGTGCCTGGGTGTCTCTACTTTACAACCCTGGGTGTTATATCTCACTAGGGGCATTCCTGAGGTGAGGGTGCCTTAGCAGCAACAGAGCATTTTTTTTCTTAATTTCAGTGGTGGAATCCCTAAGTTTCACCCAAGGATGGTCAAGGCTAGTTTAGTATGGGGATGAGTCAAGTCCCAGGCCTATAACCTCCACAAGAGGCATAACACTTAATTTGATGTTGATGAGTCAACAGAGAAGCAGTGTAGATGTGGCATTGGGTAAGCCAACTGAATTGGCCTCCAGGAGCTGTCACACAATGCTCCACTATGACTGCTGTTGTGATCATTTTCAACTCCGCTCTATAGCAATCAGGTATACAGGAAACAGCCCCTCCCCTGTTTAAAGCCCCGGGAACTTTTGAATTCCCATTTCCGGTTTGATCAGCGTGGAGAGCTTGCCAGCCCAGCTGATCATGGTGACTTAACATCCCAAACCCACTCCAGCCAGGAGTACACAGGAGGATGTATTGGTCTGTGGGAAGAGTCTGTGCAGGCAAAGCTCTAAGGCAGCTGGAGAAATGTTGACATATACGAGAAGATCACGTGGGGCATGGGGGGAAAAGGGTTACACCCAGGACACGCAGTAGTGCTGCGTGAGAATCAAAGAACTTTGGCAGGCATACCAGAAAGCAAGGGTGGTGAACAATTGTTCTGGTTCTGCACCGCAGATATGCCACTTCTACAATGAGTTGCATGCAATTCTCAGCGGTGACCCCACCACATGACATGGCTACCTCACAGGAGTCGGAGTCCTGGACCACCTCAGGCAACAACAAGGAGGAGGTTTTGGAGGAGGAGGAGAATGGGAGATAGGCAAGTGGGGGAATCCATTCTCCCCAAAAGCTAGGAGCTACTTTTAACCCCGGAGCAGTCCAGCCAGTTGCAGGACAGCATCATGGCCGAGTCTGATGCTGTGGAAGGCACTCTGGTGAGTGTGAAATTTCAGTCAAACTGTAGGGGTTACATGATCTTGTATTTTATGTTTAATATGAAGAAAAAGTGAGGTGCAGTGGTTATCTGATTCCCAGTGGCCGCTCCAGCTATGCAGAGGGTGTCCCCCAGAAAAGACTATTTATGTGCACCGGGATGGCCCAGGAATCATCCATGGAGATCTCCAGGAAACTTTCATGGAGGTACTCTGCAATCAGTAGCGTAGCCAGGAGGAGAGCAGGGGGAGCGGCCGCTCCCCCACTGAGCAGAAGCGGTGCCTTTTTTGTGCTCCGTCACCTTTTGCTCCTGCGCTGCAGCCGGAGCAGAGCAATTTTTTTTTTTTTGCTCCCGACGCCTTTTGCTCCCGGCGCTGGCACCTTTTTTTAGCTCCGCTCCCCCTGTGCTCTAAACCTGGCTACGCCACTGTCTGCAATACTTTGCAGAAGGTTTCTGGGGAGGGTGGCCTTATTTCTTCCACCATGGTAGGACAATTTCCCATGCCACTCCAGTATTAATTCTGCTGGCATCATTGCAGTACACAGCATAGCTGCATAAGGACCGGGCCTGTACCCAGACACAGGAAACTGATATCACATAGTCACCTAGGGGAAATGGTGGTAGTTTTCACTACAAGTGCTTGTACCGCAAACAATAGAGTATGTGATCTCCCACCCGTGGTGTTTTCCGGGTCCCTCAACCATGATGGTGGCTTGGGTGGCAGGTATCGGCATTGACCTAAGAATCTGCAAGTCCAGGGCGACTACTACCAGCAGTGTTAAGGGAAGGCAGGGGTCCTTTATTCTCCTGCAGCTGCAACACACACACCCTGGAGCCACCTTGGACAAAGACCACACTTTGGGAGCCTCAACACTGGTCTCCGGTCTCTGCGCACCATCCTTGTTGCTAAGAGGAGGGGGCATTGTCCACCTGTGCTCTCAACACAGGCTGCCCACAAGTTGCAGCACAAGGCCCGTCGCCCATGCCACTGGGCCATACGCACCATGGCTGAAAGAGCAAACCGATTCATTAAATAGCTAGGGATTCTGATTATGTTCTGGCTTGTACTTCAACGGAATAAAGGGAGTGATTTTTAAATGGCAACTGTGGTTGCCTTGTGCTTTGCATGCCTTACCGTGGAAATCTTGGCCTTCAACTCATCCTGCACACTGGTGGAGAGACTTTCCCAGGTTATAAAATGGAAAAACTGAACATGTGATGACATGTTCAATGAGATAATGAACACCTTTGGGACAGTGGACATAGAGCAAAAAGCTTGGAGGATTTCATTGTCTATAAAACTGGACATGGACATGGAGAGCAGCCTAGGATCATGAGCGTGGCACGCAGGATGAGATGCTGCAGATTATGAAGGAGCAATCAGACATGTTGAGGTATCTAACTGAGCTTTGGGAGAAACCGCTTGAGGCCAGACTCCCTCTGCAGCCCCTGTAGAATGGCTGCAAACATCACTGTAATCCCCCTCCCCAAAAAGTTCCAGGAGGCGGGGGAGGAAGTGCAGTATCCCTTCCACTCAACACCAGGGGAGGATACTTAGAACAAAAGGCAGTCATTGCACGACCTTGGATGAGCAAGACAGCTTGTCTGTAAAAGCACAGCAAACTTGGTTTCTCCCCCCCCCCCCCCCCACCCCGCTCTGTTTTATCACACCATTTGCCCAAGGTTAAATTTTTTCTTGGTCTTTCAGTTTCTTTATGTTTGTGCAATAAAAGTCAACGTTTCAAGAATGAAATACTCTTTATTTATTCCTAGCATGGGGAGATCCTTTAAACATCCAAAGGCACATTCCACCACCATTCTTCACTTGCTCAGCCTATTGTTGAACAACTCTTTACTACTGTCCAGGTGTCTGGTATACAGCCCAATGAGCCATGGATGCAAAGGGTCTCCCAGGATCACTATTGGCATTTCAATGTTATCAATGGTTATTTTGCAAGAGGGAAATAAAGTCCCTACTTGCAGCTTTCTGGACAGACCTGTGTTCTTAAATATGCACGCATCATGCACCTTTCTCGACCATCCCACATTGATGTCAGTGAAACACCCTGGGTGATCCACCAGCGCTTGCAACACCATTGAAAAGTATCCCTTTCGATTTATGTACTCTTTGGCAAGGTGGTTTTGTGCCAAGATAGGGATATGCATGCCTTCTATCATCCCGCTGCAGTTAGGGAACCCATCACGGCAAAACCATCCACTATGTCCTGCACATTGCCCAGAATCACTGCCCTTCTTAGCAGAAGTCGTTTAATGGCCCTCCTCACTTTGATCACAACAGCTTCTACAGTGGATTTATCAACTCCGAAATGATTCCCCACTGACTGGTAGCAGTCTGGCATTGCAAGCTTCCACACAGCGATTGTCACTCGCTTCTCCATTGTTAGAGCAGGTCTCTTTTTAGTGTTGCTGTGCTTCAGGGCTGGGGACAACTCTGCACACAGTTCCTGGAAAATGGCCTTCCACATTTTAAAGTTCTGCAGCCACTGCTCATCATCCCATAGCTGCATAACAATGCAATCCCACCAGTCTGTGCTCGTTTCTTGGGATCAGAAATGGCACTCGCCATGTTCAGCTGCTGCATGACTGCCAGCAGCAACCAGGAATTGTTTCGTTCTATGGCTTGTGGCTGGGCTGCTCGAAGGACATCACAATGTTTCATGTGGCGGCTCCTCTCCCAGCTTTGGAAATACTGCAGGATAAGGCACGAGGTGTTTGTAATGCTCACAACAAAAGTGCACAGCTGAGCAGGGTCCAAGCTTCTTGGGCTATAGCATACGCGTGGCTAAGCCAGCCTTTTGAAAAAAGGTATGAAAAAGTATGGGCTGTTTGCCATTGAAATCAGTGGAGGGAGCAAGGGAGAAAACTACTTCATGAGAGGTCAAAGCCATGTTCCCATTTCCCCCCGCGACAATGTTTTGGTCCCATGAGGCATTGCAAACCCTTCCCAAACCTCCCTGAGGCTAGCTACACTATGGGATAGCTACCCACGGTGCACTGCTCTGTGCATTGATGCAAGTGCTGCTAGTGAGGATGCACACCACTGATACAATGAGAGTGGTGTGGACATGCGCGACTGACTTAATTACTGCAGCGGCTGGATGTTGATTTAAATTATGTTGACTTGACTTTGTAGCGTAGACATGCCCATAGTGATTAGTGTGTGGAGCAGTGGAAAACATTGGGATTTGTCATGTTAGAGATTTGGATTTTGTGTCCGCAGTGTGGTTTAATAAAGTCTCTGCTACTTTATTTAAAAAGGGGGGCGGGGGAATGTTCATTACCTCTTCCCTACCTGTCTCCTATGTTTGAGGTTCATGGCTGTAGTCAATAATAAGGGTAGTGAATTGCATGGGAATTTAAATAGCACTTAGAACACATCAGACTTGAAGTCCAGGTCTGCTCTTTCCAAGCTCTGGGAGAGCTTTCTCTCTCCACCTCCCCCAGAAGTGAGTGACACTTTCACACTTCACAGATTTGTCATCAAATTAAAATTGGTGGGTTCAGCTTGAAGTGACAAATGACTGAAATGTGAGATGTGTATTTTGGTGTTTTGCACCATAAGTTACAAATTTATCATTTTTAAGTACAACACTTGTTTTTAAAAGTGTTTCATTATGGCAAAAAAGTTATATAATACTTTATAGACACTACAAATGTATAACTGATTTATTAGGAATTAAAACATGGGAAACAACACTATGGCCAAAGGACATGTCCCAGGTTGTTTTAAGTTTCTTGCAAAAAGGCTGCAATTAAAGTGAGACAACTCAGTGAAAAAAATTGCCAAAAGGGATGATTTTTTCAACTCTTATTGTTTCTGTATCAATTCATTTTACATCATATCACCATGAAAAATTCAAATATCACTCAGTTTACAATCTGTTTTGGTTTGTTTTATGATTTTATTCCTATTTTTGCTTCCATCCATTAAAAAATAGCATGGTAGGGCTCGAAAGTATGTCCACTTGGGCCATTCACTCATATCTACATTGTCATGAAGTGTTATTTTCTGCATACATGCATGTGGGTGTGGTTTAAAGTTTATTGGGGAATACCCATGTTCTGCCACTGCAGTTCTACAGAACAACAAAAACCATATTTCCACCAAAAGCAATATGTTCTGAAAGACAAGTGGCCATATATTTAAAAACTTTGATAAAGGTGCATGTGCAATATCTTTTGTTGTGGATCTGATGGAATTTCAGTGTACTTTTGATCCAGCAGATTGTCAGTATGTACATTGCCATAGTGGGCCAACATTTTTTAATCAGTAGACCAATGTATGATGCTCAGACTAGCGTATCTCTTTCAGGAGTCTGATTCGTCTTGCTTACCCCAAAACTTACTTTAAAACTACTTGCTTAGTACAGAACTCAAAATGACACATAAAAATACAGAAGTGTCACAGCACACTATTACTGAAAAATTGCTTATTTTCTCATTTTTTTACCATGTAATTATAAAACAAATCAATTAGAATATAAATATTGTACTTACTGTACATTTCAATGTATAGTATATAGAGCAATATAAATGTCACTGTATGAAATTTTAGTTTTGTACTGACTTCACTAGTTCTTTTTATGTAGCCTGTTGTAAAACTAGGCAAATATCTAGATGAGTTGATGTACCCCCTGGAAGACCTCTGTGTACTCCCATGGGTACCCCTGGTTGAGAACCACTGACATACCATCCTTTTCTAATCTGTACTTTGTGGGTATGAAGAGAACAACTCCATCTTCTCATTAGGGACCAGAGACTACCAATCTATCAGACTGAATTTATTCCCATTGGTACCTTCATAGTCTAGCATATTTGTCAAATTGCCAGTGACAGCTGTTAGAAAATTGAGGCATACAAATAATTTTGTACAGTTTAGTGTTTGGTGTGTATTAAAAATTACATTTAGGCTTGCTAGATTTTTGATATCATCTTCCTGTATTTTGTAGCGTTTTTGTTTGTTCTAACTGTATACAGAATGAGCTTTCATGGACAGTTATCTGTGGTACTTCTTCCCCTTCATTGATATAATAAGATTCCAGGATTATCACTCTGTAGCCTAGAATGCCTGTACAGTCAGTGTGAAGCAATGAAAACAGCTACAAGCATGGTTGAGAAATCTTTTTGTTTAGAATATCACCACGTTCAATTATCTCTGGGACTGTGATCTATTGCCATCCGATTTTTAAGTTCTCAACCATTTTGACTTTACAAAGTACACCTGTGAGGTGAACAGCTACAGTATGGCATTTATCTATGCTATGCCAACAGTCCTAGACCATTGTGATATCAAAGGTAACTCAACCAATCATCCACAGCTAATTTGCATGTGACAATTTCATTGGTTGTATGAAGGAGAGTGCAGAGATCATGGATTACATGGCCCAACTGCCACAGCCTTGCGACAGTACAGGCTTTCAGCTATTAGTAGTCATATAAATCTATTCAATTGTAGTTCCTTCTTGGAAATCGGGGTTACAATTCTCATTCTCCCCTTTTCTGCACACAGAGACAAAACTACCTATTTGTTCAGTCTCCTGATCAAAGAAAATGTATGATTATTGCCCCTTTGTGCCCCAACAGCATGATGCTTTTGGGTGTATAGCATAGCCATAGTTCCAATAGAGCCAAAATGTTATAAGGTTTAAGCAGCCATTACTACTGTGTGCTATTAGCTTAGTGGTTTTTCTTTTCATTTCAAGGATGAAGCAGTGGGAGGTGATTTTTTTTATTTTTTTTTTATTTTTTCCCCCCCTTCTGTCTGTAACTCTCACATGGATATTTGATCATTAAATTTACCGAGACCAGTGACTGGTTGTCATTTCCATTATCTTCACTGGACACTGAAGTCATTCAGCATTGCACCGGAGGCATATATTACATGACAAGATTGATTCCATAAGTAAAGATTTGTTTTAATATATTTTTTTAAAATCTGACAGTCTCCTGGAAAAGCTCATGGATAAATGGTACGCTTTATGGAGTATATGCTTAATAAAGACACTCCTATAGCATTTAGAAGAGAGGTACGTGTGTCTCCAGGAAATTAACATTCATGTGGTTTCTATTTTCTCTAAAATATTTTAAAGACCTAAGGAAATTAAATGCAAAAAATTGTTAATGCATTAACATATTGGAGGATAATACAGTGATAAGTAATAGCCAGCATGGATTTGTCAAGAACAAATCATGTCAAACCAACCTAATTTTCTTCTCTGGCAGGGTTACTGACCTACTGGATGGTGGCTTAAGAGAAGTAATGGGCTTAATCTGCAACAAGGGAGATTTAGGTTAGATATTAGTAAAAACTTTCTAGCTATAAGGATAGTTAAGCACTGGAACAGTTACCAAGGGAGGTCGTGGAATCCCTGTCACTGGAGGTTTTTAAGAATAGGTTAGATAAAGAATAGGGATGGCTTAGATATTCCAGATGACCTCCTGAGGTCCCTTTCAGCTCTAAATTTTCATGATTATATGTTGCATAGTTGAAAAAAAATAAGAATCCTAAAACATCCATCAAGCACTAGACATAATACATCTTGATTTTAGTAAAGCTTTTGACACTCTTATATGACAGTCTCATAAGTAAACTAGGGAAATGCGGTCCAGATGAAATTAGAGGTCCAGAAGATAGGTGCCCACCTGAGTAAACAATCATACTCCGAGTAGTTGACTGTCAAAGTGGGAGGACGTATCTAGTGGGATCCTGGGTCCAATACTATTCAGTATTTTCAATACTTGGACTTGGATAATGGAATGAAAAGTACGCCTAAACAACCTTTGCTGATGACCCCATTCTGAAAGTGGTTGCAAGCACTTTGGAAAATAGGAATATAATTCAAAATGACCTTGATAAATTGGGGAATTGATCTGAAAACTACTAGATTAAATTCAATAAAGACAAGTGTAAAGTACTACACATAGAGAAATCAAATGCACAAAGTGGGCAATAAATTACTAGGCAGCAGTTCTTCTAGAAAGGATTTGGGGGTTATAGCAGATGATGAGTTGACTATGAGCCTACAGTGTAATGCAGTTGTGAAAAAAGGCAAATATAATTGTGGCATATATAACAGGAAGCTCATATGTAAAACACAGAAGGCAGTTGTTCCAATCTACTCAGCACTGGTGGGGCCTCAGCTACAGTACTGTATCCAGATTTGGGTGCCACACTTAAGAAAGTAGTAGACAAATTGGAGGGAGTCCAAAGGAGAGCCACAAAAGTGATAAAAGGTTTAGAAAACCTGAGCTATGAGGAAAAGTGTTGTTGTTGTTTTTTTTAAATGGGTGTGTTTAATCTTGAGAAGATGACTCAGAGGTAACCTGAAATCAGTCTTCAAATATGTTTAAGGCTGTTATAAAGAGGATGCTGATAGACTGATCTCCATGTCCACTGAAAGCAGGACATGCAGTAATGGGCTTAATCTGCAGCAAGGGAGATTTAGATTAGATATTAGGAAAAACTTTCTAACTATAAGGATAGTTATACTGGAACAGGTACCTAGAAGGTTGTGGAATCCCTGTTTCTAGAGCCGTGGTCTCCAACTTTTTTTTACACCCAAGATCGCTTTTTGCATCTAAGGGCAACCCAGGATCTACCCTGCCCCTTCCCCAAGGCCACACCCCTTCCCCAAAGCCCCACCCTGCTCACTCCATCCCCCCTCTCTCCGTCACTTGCTCTCCCCCACTCTCACTCACTTTCACTGGGGTGGGGTTGGGGTTTGGGAGGGGGTATGGGCTCTGGGCTGGGGCTGAGGGGTTTGCAGTGTGGGAGGGGGCTCTGGGCTAAGCCTGGGGCAGGGGGTTGGGGTGCAGGAGGGGGCTCCAGGATGGGACAAGGGGTTGGGGTGCAGGAGGAGATACGGGGCATGGGGTGCTGGCTCTGGGAGTGGGGTCAGGGCTGGGCAGACTGTTCAGGTGCAGGAGGGGGTACAGGGTGCTGGCTCTGGGAAGGGGCTCAGGGTTGGGGTGCAGGACGGGAGTTAGGGTTAAGGAGGGGATATAAAATGCTGGCTCCAGGAGGGGGCTCAGGGCTGAGGGTTGTGGTGCGGGCTCCCGCCAGGCAGTACTTACCTCCAGTGGTTCCTGGTCAGCAGCAGGCACAAGGCTAAGGCAGGCTCCCTGCCTACTCCGGCCCCACACTGCTCCCGGAAGTGGCCAATGTGCCCCTGCGGCCCCTGGAGGGGGCGGGGGGACATGGCTCCCTGTGCTGCCCCTCTCTGCAAGCACCGCCCCCACAGCTCTCCCGGCCAAATGGAGCTCCAGGGGTGGTGCTTAAGGGCAGGAGCAACACATGGAGGGAGATTCCTGCCCCCTGCCCTCAGGGCTGCACTGGCCACTTCTGGGAGCGGCATGGGGCCAGGGTAGGCAGGGAGCCTGCCTTAGCGGCAGCCACACTGCACCACCAGAGAGCGACCGATTGGTGACCACTGCTGTAGAGGTTTACACCTGTCAGAGATGGTGTAGGTATTCTAGATGACCTCCTGAAGTTCTTTTCAGCCTACATTTTTATGATTAATGTTGCGCAGTTTAATAAAAAATCAGGAAATGCTAAAGTTAAGAATCCCAAGACATTCATTTTATGTTGGATATATGTAGTATTTTCTATTCCTGTTTTTCTTGTTCAACATATAGCTTAATATATTACTGATTGGAAATTCTGTGGTTACAAAATCATTCACAGAATTTCCCTTTCTTGGGCCAGCTGCTGCAGCAATCACCATAATCCAAGGAATAGAGTTTATTTATTTTATTGTGAGTGGTGGTAGTTTTCTTGATTTTGATGCAGGAAACTACCATTTTGGGCTTCCTGCCTCTCTCTCTCTCCCCTACCTGGTTGCCTCTCTCCCCGACACAAGGGGGAATTTCAGCTGTTTTCAGTGGCTGTACTCATGGGCAAACAAGTTTAACAGCTGAGGCATGAGAAGGAATTTCCCAGGCAGCTAGACCAGGACTACTGAAATTTCAGGCTGGTATAATCTTCAAAGTAAAAAACAAACTTACCCAAGAGTTGTCTATATGCCCCCTGCAGCCTATCTGAATCCTCTTGACTAATGATTGTTGAGTCTTCTACCTCCTGCTCCGTGGCTGACTTCCCACCAATTTGCAGTAGTCAAGTAAATTAATTAAGGGACACTGACACCAGATTTTTCAGTAAAGGCTCTAACATGTGATCCTACAGCAAATGAGAAGTTAGACGGCAGACTGAAATGCATAGAAAAAAATACAAAGTTAGAGGGTTTTTATTAGTATTCAAACAAGTGTATAAAATTCAATACAATTCCTTTGCACTGGTGCATCACATCAGTCAGAGATCTTACCACAAAATTTAATTTGTATAGCATGGGGTACTGAGTGCCCTGAATATAAATAACAGAACACAGAACTTTCAGTGTAGCAGAATAAAAGTCATTGTTCTTTAATTTTTGTATTTCCTGTCTTTTATTTCAACAATGCATCCTTAAGGTTGCATTCAAATTTTTGCGTGTGCGCATTTAATAAAATCAAGGTTAGAAAATATTGCTGCATATAAACACCATTCCTAGTTCATTTGATGCTCATATTAGTTTTCTTTAATGTCTATAATATATTAAACTGGTATGTTTTCAAGTAAATGAAGGAGAAAATATTCTAGTTGCTGCAGCAAAGTCAATAAGCTCATCTGTACTTAGTGGCAATATATTGTGGCATTTGTTCATCTAGTACAGGCGTGGGCAAACTACGGCCCACTGTCCACGTCCGGCCAGCGGGACCGTCCTGCCCGGCCCCTGACCTCCAGGCTGGGGAGGCTAACCCCTCCCCGCTTCCCTGCTCTCCCCCCTCTCCCTGCTGTCCCCCCCCTCTGCCACATGGGCAGCGCTCTGCGGGGCGGGGCTGCACGCTCTGACCAGGCTGCACGACTGCCAGACATGCTACTCTGAGCGGCGTGGTAAAGGGGCTGGGGCCAGGGGGTTGGATAAGGTGCAGAGGGTCCCGGGGGGATCAAGAAGCAGTGGACTTCAGTTTACCATGCCCAGACAGATGGCTGGTCGAACAATTCAGCTAGACCCTCAAGGACAGGAGATGCTCTGGAATTTCCTCCTGAAGGACTTGTGTAACACCGACAGACCCCGGTTGTCAGTCGGCGGGTTTGAACCTGGGGCCTCTGGAGCTTAGAGCATGAGCCTCTACAGCATGAGCTAAAAGCCAACTGTCTGTTAGCTAAGACTATAGAGCAGACTCATTTTATCTCTCTAAGTCTCGGTGCCACTAAATGGGACTGAACACCACACCCAGAAGGTGGGTGGGTTGCACTTGCACCACTGGAACCAACTGATTTCCCCCCCTGTTGCTGGCCATCAGGGAGATGCCACAAGCCTCCACCAAATTTTCCCCATTTGAACTTCTGTATGGACATCAACCTCAAGGGTTGCTTGACTTGGTGCGAGAGACCTGGGAACAGACCCCATCCTGGGCCCAGGGACTCCTACAATATGTGATATAAATACAAGAATGCCTGGCCTGGGTCAGAGATCCAGTGAAGGAGAATCTACAGGCCGCCCGGGGATCCAGGCGAGAACTTAGAACCAGGAAGCACAGGCTCGGAGCTTGTCCTTGTATTACTCCCGTCACCTAGGTGGTCCACCAACCAGTCCATCGAGGAAAGCACCAAATATACCACATCAACCTCATGAAGCCATGGCGCGAGTGGGAAGGGCTACTGATCATGCCATACCCCCCTGAACTGGAACTGGGGCCCCAGGCCTCCATGACAACTGAGCCTGAGGAGCCCCTGCTCAGGGACACTCTCACAGAGGCACAGCAGAAACAGGCCAAGTGCCTTCCGGAGGCCTTCCCCAGGACCTTCACCACTTTACGTGGACAGACCACCCTAGTCCAACACACCATCCACACCAATCCTGGAGAAGTGATTCACGAGACCACAAGACCCACTCCCATGCTGAAAGCAGGACATAGTAGAACAAGGGGTTCAGGCGATGCTAGACATAGAGGTCATTGAGAAATCACAGTGAGTGGTGCAGCCCCATAATTCTGGTCCCCAAGACAGACAAAATCTGCCACTTCTGCGTCGATTTCCAGAGAGTCAACCCATCTCTAAGTTTGATGCCTATCAATGCCCCAGGTCGATGACCTTCATCAACTAGGAGAGGCCCACTACATCACCACCCTGACCAAGGGCTATTGACATTGTACTGGAACCGGGGTCGAAGGAGTAAACTGCCTTCACCACACCCAGGGGGCTTTACCACTTCTCTAGAATGCCCTTCGGCCTTCATGGAGTCCCCGTGACTTTCCAGCCTCTAATGGACTGTCTGCTGCAGACCCACATCAAGTACGCCACAGCCTATCTCAACACCACTGAAAAGACCACCTAAACCAGGTAACAGTCATCCTGAGGACCCTCCGGGTGGCAGGCCTGACCACAAACCCAAAGACGTATCAGATCGAGTGGCAGGAGACCACATACCTCGGGTATACCATTGGGCAAGGTCAGGTGCGCCCTCTGATAGGAAGGGTCCAAGCCATATGAGACTACATGGCTCCAACCACCAAGAAGCAGGTGCAACAATTCCTGGGGTTGGTCGGGTACTATCGCCGCTTCATACCCAACTTTGCCACAATTGCTGCTCCCTTGACCGAGCTGCTTACCAAGGGCCAGCCACAACGCATACGGTGGTCCCCCAACTGCACAGAGGCGTTCCAAATGTTGAAGGACCATCTATGCCGAGAACCCATGTTGTACAACCCTGACTTCACCCACAGCTTCATCATCCAAATGGACACCTCGGTGGTGGGGCTGGGCATGGTCCTCTCCCAGAACATCAATGGGGAGGAACACCCAGTGCTCTATATCAGTCAGAGCGCAACTACTCAGTCATTGAAAAAGAGGCCCTAGCCATCAAGTGGGCCATGAAGACCCTTTGCTATTACCTCCTGGGAGGCCCCTTCATAGTGGTGATGGACCATGCACCCCTAAAATGGCTCCAGCAGATGAAGGATACCAATGCCCAGCTAATGAGGTGCTACCTTGCCCTCCAACCTTTTGCCTTCACGATGCAACATTGGGCCGATAAACACACAAATGCGAACGCGTTGTCGTGGTTGGGGGAAGGAGACCTGACCAGCCCCAATGATTGGGCACTGAACTTGAGGGGGGAGAGGTGTAGCGAGGGGGAGTAGCCTCCCTCAGAAACTGACGGGGAGGATCTCCTGCCCACTCTCTGGTGGGCAGAGCCAGGACACCCATGCCCGCCCCACCAGAAGCAGAGCGGTGGGACAGGAAGTATAAAAGGTGGGCCCTGTATCTCGGTTGGGCTGGAGCTACCAGAGGAGACAGACGTCTATCACTCACTGCTGGGGCTGGAGCCTAAAGAGGATCCCTGCAGTGCTGTGGACTTGCCACATTTGCCAGAGTCGCCGGCCAACCAGGGCACTGTGGAGCTGCTGGGACTGCTGCTGGCTATCTACCCTGGAAAGACAGAGGACACTCATGGATCTGAGGTACCAAATGAAGGGGTCGTAGGAAGTACCCCAGGGACACTAGACTATAGTCTGGTTGGGTTGTTGCCTGAATCCAGGTCAGCGTGTTTTAGTTGGATCTTCGCTGACCCAGTGGCAGAACACTCCACCACTGTTAGGGCCTTGGTCTGGGACCCGAGTAGGGTGGGCCTGGGTCCCTCTACCCCCTGCTGCCAACCCCACTCCTGGGGTGGCAGCCTCCCCACCTTAGGCCAAAAGGCCTGCATTTGTCTGCCATCTGGCAGAGCTAAAATGTCAGACTGTTTGGCGCTTCACCCTGCCTGAGGGCCACCCTGAACCTTTAGACTGCTTGGTGCTCTGCCTCGCCTGAGGGCCTGAGCTTGTTACTCTGTCCTGCCTGAGGCCAGAGCCCTGGATTACTTGCTGCCTGACGCTTCTTAGAGGGCCAAGCCCTCTGAGATTGCTAATCCACCAGTAAACCTTGTCTTGCCAGAGAGAAAGGGGGCGTGGCCTCCCTGAGAGACTGCCAGAGGAGGGACAGCCCTGCATGCCTACACTACCATATACGGCAGTGAAACATGAAATCTGAGGAAGGATGAAGAGTGGCAGATTGAAGTTTTTTATTCTCATAGTCTTCATCAGCTGCTCCATATTAAGTAGTTGGACAAGATGATAAATGAGGTTATTTGTAGCCAAACCCAGCAACCGCCACCATCTGTACTGGTTTAGTTTCAAAGGCTTTCTTGATAAGGATGTATTAGGATGGAAGACCAACAAATTATGAAGTGTGTTTACCAAGGAATGTCACTGCATAGCCGGTAATCAAGTGGTCAACAAAAGCTTCGGTGGCACAATAAGATCACCAGTGATGGAAAAGGTCTTCGCTAGAGATCAATCTGGGTGGCACTTGATCTGCAAGGAGGCTATATCCCTTTGGATTTGCATTAGGGTTATGTCATATTTTGATTAATTTTAAATGTGACAATTTACAAGAGAGAAAATATTTCCATTTATTTCCCTATGGTTTTGCTAAAATATTTAAATGCAGTTAGTCTTTCCACAATGGTGTGTATTGAGATTACAAAAACTAATGACTTGGACACATTCATGTAAGAAACTGATTAAATTAATTATCTACCAGAGGCTAGTAAGACTATTAATTTCTTTGATATACAGAGAAAATTCAGATTTTAGGCTGGATACATTTTTATCAGTGTCTTGTTGGCAATATAGACTTAAGTTGTTGGGCAAAAGGCAAACTGCCCGGGTTTACTACACCACAATCAGATGTTGCACAAAGAATGGTTATTTCACCCATTTGCAGATAAGATTTTGTCACCTTAAGCCCACAAAGGAGACAGGTAAGGAGTGTGCCCTGAAAAGGACCAAATTTGTCCATACAATTTGGGGAATATGTTATGGGAATTAAGTTATTAAGCAGAGGGGGCACTGAGGTATAAGGTAAGTCGCCATTGGAGTAAACCTGTTTGAGAAATAAAAATACTTTATTTCTGCCTTGTTGGACATTTTTATCCAGCATTGTAGATCTATCCGTACATCACACTGTAAATCAGAAAAGTGTCAAACAAATAATGGCATCGCTACCCCTAAGATCTCAAGGCCTGAACCAAAGCCCATTGAAGTCAGTAGAGAGATTACCATTGACTTCTGTGAGCTTTGGAACAGGCCATTACTGTCCAAAAGCCAAAGTTAGTATAATGCAGAACAAACAGATGGGATGCAGTCACTGTAGCCGGAATGATTCATGGAACAGATGGTTCCACAGCATTTTTTTTGAAAGAGGAGATGGAGGATGCTTAATGAACATTAGGTAGGAGGCTGTGCTTGTTCCAAGTATACAGTAATGCAATTAAAGAAGGCTGAGTCAAGAATAGGAAAAGAGACAAAGGGAGTAGTCATGAGAGAAGACTGGTGGAATGTAGGGAATCATGTTGGGGAGAGTATAGACAGAGATGAGGAAAGAGATATAGGAAGGGTGGAGTTGTGCAAATTATCATGTCTTGAACATGATGCACTTAAAAGAGGAAGCAGGCATGGCTACGGTACTGGGTGTGCAAGATGATGATAATGGAATCAAGCCCAGTTGGACTGTGCACAACAAAATGAAAAGTCAGATTTCAGAGGACTGAGATACACCAGTAAAAACTGTTAGTTTAATGTTAAATTAAAAGGCTTGATTCTCCTCTAACACTAGTAAGAGTTCAGAATCAGGCCCAAAATACTTAAAGAATTAATTGCTCAAAGATTGACAGCTCTAGAGAAAGAAGTCCTTCCTCCACAGAACAGGACCAGACAGGCAGTAGCAGAGCAGTGCATGCTTCCCTTCCCTGCTTTTCCTGTCTGCCACAGTCCTGAGCTGGAGAGACTTAATGGTGTGAAAATAGTTCAGCTATATTGCAGTGTTGCAAACTCTTGCAATTTTATTGAAGGACTCATGATATTTGGTGTCTTAAAGCCCCAGCTGCTGGCATCAAGAGATCATGAGTAGCTCTTTCATTTTTTAAAAGAGTAAAATATCTAGCCCTGATCCCCAAAAATGGTTCATCTAAAAAAATCATGATTTTTGGGGAGCCTGACCAGGGCCGGTGCAAGGAAGTTTCGCGCCCTAGGCGAAACTTCCTTGCACCAGCCCTGTGCCCCTCCCCCAGCTAATGCTGCCCCCCCCGGGCGGCAGCCAGGTCCACCCCCCCCCTTGGCAGCTAACCCCCTCCCCGCAGCAGTGGCTCAGCCCCCCCACTCGCGACAGCTCCCCACGCCGCCGGCCGTGGCGGGCTCGGCTCCCCGCCCGTGGCAGACCCCAACCCACGGCAGGCTTGGCTCCCTGCTCGCGGCAGCCCCCCCCCCACGGCGGCCAGCTCCCCCACCCGCAGCAGCTCACCTCCGCTGGCAGCAGGGGCAGCAGCTCCTGGGAAGCGGCGTTCTCGGCGGCATTTCGAATCGCCGCCAGGAGTCGCCACCCCCCAAATCCTGGCGCCCTAGGGTCACCTAGTGGGAGCGCCGGCCCTGAGCCTGACTCATGATCTTTGAGCACTTGATGCTGGCAATATACTGAGTTGGGCCAGACGCCACTGCCCTTTATCTGCTGCAGTTACTTACACCAGCAAAGTGAGTGCAGAAGTGGGTGTAAAACACTACCGTTCAGATTTAGTAGCATTTTACACATAGGCGTAGTTGAGGGAGGAGGGCTCAGGCACAGCGTGGGGGGAGAGTGTATCACCCGGGGTCAAGCACCACTTCCCCCCCGCCCCCCCATCCCATTTCTGCATGTGCCGAGCTGCCCTGAAGGGCTTGCTCTGCTTGGCCTGCACAGGAGAGGGGGTGGGGGGGGGCTCTGTCCTTCCCATGCTGCAGCTCCTCTCCCTCGCAGCACAGAGCAACTTTCCTGCCTGCGCTCCAGGTCACCACCTTGGCAGCTGGACGCCACCTCCTGGGTCCCAGTGCCCGCCTATTTCCTGTACAAGGGTGAGTGGCTGCGGGGTAGGGCAAAGGGGGCTGGTGATGGAGCTGGGGGAAGGTGGGTAGGGGACAGAGACAGTGGGATAGGGCAGGGTGAAGAGAAGGGGACAGGGGAATGGGTGGGGGAAAGCAGAAGCCCTGCATGTGGCATCCCCTCCACGGCAGCAACAGCAGCCCCAGCAGGGAGGTGGCTGCAACAGTTGGTGCCGGTATAGCATCACAAAAAGAAACCCTCCTCTTTAAAGTAGGGAATTGGGAGAGGGAGCTTTTCGTGGCCGCCAGCAGCAGCTGGGGCTCCCGCTCCCCCATTAAATCATCCCATCCCTGCCCTGGCAGCCCAGGTACCACTCCAAGCAGGGGGAGAGAGCCAGTGAGCCAAGGAAACTGGCTTCAGTGTGTGCGTGCCCATGCTTTGTCCCCCCCCACCAATATAGCAGTCAAACTATGCCTATGATTTTACACTTACTTTGCAATGGTGACAAAGAGTCCTGTGGCACCTTATAGACTAACAGACGTATTGGAGCATCAGCTTTCGTGGGTGAATACCCACTCCGACATCTGTTAGTCTAGAAGGTGCCACAGGACTCTTGGTCACTTCTACAGATCCAGACTAACACGGCTACCCCTCTGATACTTTGCAATGGTACAAACTGTGTATATAAGGTGCAGGGCAATAGAAAAAAACCCAGTCTTTCTGTGTCTTATTGATCTCCTTGGGACTGTAGTTAACCTTAGGAATCAGCCAGCCAATATTGTAGTTGTAAGTGGAGTTTAGGACAGGTCAGAAACCGGCGGTCAGCTGATAGCTGAAATGAAGCCAAACAGTGTTATGCAATTGTGCTCTGTACTTTCAGATAGGTTAGCCCTCTTATTCTCACAGCTGTGCCCCCGGGTCCTTCTTTGGCACTGTTCTAGGAAAAAAAAAAAAAAAAGACCCACCAGCTTCTCTGTGTCCACAAGTAATATCCAGGCTAGTATTTTTCCTTTCCCCAGCATCCCCGGAGAGGACAGACAAGATCCTTTCAAGAGCATCAGCAATTAAGTTAATCAGGCCAGACCACACAATATTCAATTCAGGTTGGATAAAACCAAAAATTTGTATTAGAAGTTTACAAGAGAGAAGACAGAATATAAATTAGATGCCTGAAATGGAGAGCAGACTTTGGTTACATAGGTAACTATTTCTTTTCTCTGCTTCCTAACTGCCCTCATGATAGTTAAGAAAGTTTGCTTTAGACCCATGTATTCTCTCTCGGCCTGTAAACATTATCTTCATAGTGATATGTCTATAGGAAAAATTGAGCCAGATCCTCAGATGGTTTAAGTGAACGTATCTCCATTAAGTTAATCAGAGCTGCACAAACTGAGAATCTGGCATCCGGCCTCCAAAAAACAACTACAGATCTAACTTCCTCATACCTTTTATATAAAAATATTTCATTTATTAAATGTCCACATTTCTTACAATTATGTCAGAGCATGTTTTGTTTAAGCAAGCTATCCTCCTGGATGAGTATAAACAGACAACTATAATTTCCTCTCCCTTAATTCATCTCCTAAATTATAGCCATATTTATGTCCAGCTCACGTGTTATTTCATTGTCCCTGTCCACGTGTTCAAATGCACCTTCACTAATATTGTCCATTATTTCATCTTCTAGGTTGCATAAGAGCTTAGTTAACATCTTTCTTGGAGCAGACTTCATGAACATGCAGATAAAAAGTTCCCCCTTGAGCTCCCTTGTAAGCACAAACAGGTGATGTCGCAATGAAAGATACAATTGGGTTAAGAGAGAGAGAATCAGTTCATAAATAAAGATATTGAAACAATTAAAGGTGATATATATACCGTATATACTCATTCATTAGCCTGTTCGTTTATAAGCTGACCCCACCCCCCCAAGATGGATAGGTAAAAATAGCAAAAACTGTATGACCCTTTCTTAAGCCAACCCTATATTTCAGGGGTTGGCAAACTTTGGCTCCCGGCCCGTCAGGGTAAGCTGCTGTTGGGTCAGGATGTTTTGCTTACCTGGAGCGCCACAGCCACCACTTCCCGCAGCTCCCATTGGCCGGGAACAGCGAACCATGACCACAGGGAGATGAGGGGCCCCATGACTGCGGACGCTCCAGGTAAACAAAATGACAATATATTAGATATTCAATTCAATGATTTCATAGAGTTTTTAAAATCATCAAATTTTGGTGTACACCCGTTTGTAAGCCGACCCCCGCTCTTTGATGCATCACTTTTTTACCAAAAATGACTCGCTTATGAACGAGTATATACAGTAATTACATGTTTGGGAGGCAAGCACCTCTTCAGGAAGGTGCACAGAGTTGAGAGCGAGGAAGTTGTCTGTGATAATCCTGGCTCCGCCAATGACTCATTGTGTGGCTATGGGCAAGTCATTACACCTCTGCTTCAGCAGAGGATAAGAACACTTACCTATCTCACAGGGGTGTTGTAAGGATAAATTAATTAATGTATGACAGTACTTTGAATATGTAGATGCTTGTGAATATTACATGGGACAGGTGTAATCAAAAATAAAAATGTGCTTACAGCATTCAAATAATTACTTCCCCAAAGTCTCTTGGTGGGTGGGTAGTATCGGTAAGAAAACTAGCATTCTTTAGTGTGTTGGTAGTCACCACTTGAAAGTTTAAATAAATGTCATTTTTGTTGTTTAAAATTATTTGAGAGTTAAAAAGCAGATTGCAAAATGCATACATTGCTTCTCAATGCAAGTGGAGAGACAGCACATTAAGGCGAATAGGAACAGTCCTCTGCCAAAGGGATACTGATGGCATGAATCAGAATTTATGTCTTTACGGGCAAGGATCAAGAACCTCACTGAGCCCTGGTCTACACTACGAGTTTAGGTCGAATTTATTAGTGTTATTTCGATTGATCCGTGCACCCGTCCACATGACGAAGCCCTTAACATCGACTTCTAGGGCTCTTAAAATCGATCTCGCCACTCCACCCCCAACGAGGGGATTAGCGCTTAAAGCGATATTGCCGAATCGATGTAGGCTTAGTGAGGATGCAATTCGACGGTATTGGCCTCCTGGATCTATCCCACAGTGCAACATTTGACCGCTCTGGACAGCAGTCTGAGCTCCAATGCTCCGCCCAGGTAGACAGGAAAAGCCCCGCGAACTTTTGAATTTCATTTCCTGTTTGGCCAGCGTGGTGAGCTGCAGGTGAGCGCAGATCTTATCAGCAGAGGTGACCATGATGGAGTCCCAGAACCGAAGACGAGCTCCAGCATGGACCGATGGTGAAGTACGCGATCTGATCGCTGTAGGGGGAGACGAAACCGTACTAGCAGAGCTACGGTCCAAAAGAAGAAACGCCAATACATATGCCAAAGTCTCCAAGGGCATGCAGGACAGAGGCTACAACAGGGACGCGCAACAGGGACACGCAACAGTGCCGCGTGAAAATTAAGGAGCTCAGGCAAGCCTACCAAAAAACCAGAGATGCAAACAGCCACTCTGGGTCAGAGCCCCAGACATGCCGCTTCTATGATGAGCTGCATGCCATTCTAGGAGGTGCAGCCAGCACTGACCCACCCATGTGGTATGACTCCGTATGTGGATCATCAGAAACCACAGAGGAGCATGATAATGATGCTGAAAATAGCGCCCAGACACAGCAAGGAAGTGGAGAAGCCCTTTTCCCCGACAGCCAGGAACTCTTTGTCACCCTGGAGCCAGTACCCTACGAACCCACCCAAGGTGTGCTCGATGCAGGAGAAGGGACCTCTGGTGCCTCTGAGTGTACCTCTGTTAATTAATACATGTTTTATAAGCAAGCGTGTTTAATGATCAATTCGCGGCCAGTACAGCTACAGCTACTGGAAAAGTCTGTTAACATGTTCGGGGATGGAGCGGAAATCCTCCGGGGACATCTCCAGAAAGATCTCCTGGATGTACTCCCAAAGCCTGTGCAAAAGGTTTCTGGGGAGGGCAGCCTTATCCTGTGCTCCGTGGTAACACACTCTACCACGCCAGGCCAGTAGCACGTAGTCTGGAATCATTGCTTTGCAAAGCATGGCGGCGTATGGTCCCGGTGTTTGCTGGCATTCAAGCAACATCCGTTCTTTATCTGTCTGTGTTATCCTCAGAGTGATATCATTCATGGTCACCTGGTTGAAATAGGGGAATTTTATTAAGGGGGTATTCAGAGGGGCTCCGTCCCTGCTGGGCTGTTTGCCTGTGGCTGAACGGAAATCTTCCCCGCTGTGACCCACGCGGTGGGGGGAGGGGGAACAGCGAACATCGTGGGTGTGTGTGTGTGTGTGTGTGTGTGTGTGTGCGGGGGGGTGGGGGGTGTCGATTAGGTTCGCGCTGCACGTTAACCCAAAAACCGCCGCCCCTCCCTTTTCAATTGCCAACCAGTTTTAAATTGCCAGCCCAAAGGCTGTTTGTTATGGGAAATGAGGGGGTTGCTGTTTGAAAACATTCCCACGTTATGAAGGTTAAAGAAGCCTATAGACTGTGGCTTACCATGGCTGTGTGCAAGCCGAATTCTGTTGCCCGCCGGACCTGCTTGTGTGATCTCTCACACCAAACCGGCAGACCCTCAATATAACAGGCAAAGTGCAGCCTTGGACCAAATGCACATGTGATATGTAATGTTTGGAGCATTGTTCTCTAATATGTGTCTTTTAAACTACTCCTCTCCCGTTTGTTTCCTCCCGCAGCTGCAAATGTTTCAACGCCACCCCCTTCATCACCGTCCCAGAGGCTAGCGAAGATTAGAAGTAAAAAAAAAAAAAGGAATCGAGATGAAATGTTCTCAGAACTCATGGAATCCTCCCACACTGAAGCTGCCCAGCAGAATGCGTGGAGGCAGACACTGTCGGAGTCCAGGAAGGCAGAATTTGATCGCGCGGACAGGTGGCGTGCTGAAGACAATGACTGGCAGGATGAAGAGAGACAGCGGCGGGATGAAGAGAGGTGGCGTCAGCGTGCAGAGAGAAGGCAGGATGCAATTCTGAGGCTACTGGAGGATCAAACGGAAATCCTCCGGCTTATGGCTGAGGAAAGGCGTAGGGTTCAGGAAAGGCCGCCTGAGCCCAGACCGCCGCTACAGCCCCTGTGTAACCAACAGCCCTCCTTCCCGAGTCCCATAACCTCATCCCCGAGACGCCCAAGAACGCGTTTGGGCGGCCTCCGTGCACCCAACCACTCAAGCCAAGAGAACAGTCCACGCAACAAAGGGCTGGCATTCAATAAGTTTTAAAGTGCTATGTGTCGTTGTCCTTCCCTCATCCCCTCCTCCACCACCCATCCTGGTGCTTCCCTTCCTCCACCAGCTATCCCGGGAGACTGTGGCAGTTACCCCCATAGTTCCCCCTCTTTGTTTTACAAATTAATAAAGAATGCATGATTTTTAAGCAACAATGACTTTATTTCCTCTGCGAGCGGTGATCGCGGGGGGGGAGGGCAGGGCGGTTTGGGTAAAGGGAAGTAGAGTGAATGAAGGGGCGGGGCTTTTCATTACTGGGGAAAAACAGAACTTTCACACAGCATCCTGGCCATTCATGAAACTGGTTTTCAAAGCTTCCCTGATGCGCAACGCACCCTGCTGTACTCTTGTAATAGCCCTGGTGTCTGGCTGCGCATAACCAGTGGCCAGGCGATTTGCCTCAACCTCCCACCCCGCCATAAACGTCTCCCCCTTACTCTCACAGATATTGTGGAGCGCACAGCAAGCAGTAATAATACTGGGAATATTGTTTTCGCTGAGATCTAACCTAGTCAATAAACTTCGCCAGCGAGCTTTTAAACGCCCAAATGCACATTCCACCACCATTCTACACTTGCTCAGCCTATAGTTGAAAAGGTCCTGACTACTGTCCAGGCTACCTGTGTATGGCTTCATGAGCCATGGCATTAAGGGGTAGGCTGGGTCCCCAAGGATAACTATAGGCATCTCAACATCCCCAACGGTTATTTTCTGGTCTGGGAAGAAAGTCCCTTGCTGCAGCAGCCGAAACAGACCAGAGTTCCTGAAGATGCGAGCGTTATGTACCTTTCCCGGCCATCCCACATTGATGTTGGTGAAACGTCCCTTATGATCCACCAGTGCTTGCAGCACTATTGAAAAGTAACCCTTTCGGTTTATGTACTCGCTGGCTTGGTGGTCCGGTGCCAAGATAGGGATATGGGTTCCGTCTATCGCCCCTCCACAGTTCGGGAACCCCATTGCTGCAAAGCCATCCAGTATGAGCTGCACATTTCCCAGACTCACAACCCTTGGTACCAGCAGCTCGGTGATCGCCCTGGCTACTTCCATCACAACAGCCCCCACTCTAGATTTTCCCACTCCGAATTGATTCGCGACTGACCGGTAGCTGTCTGGCGTTGCAAGCTTCCACAGGGCTATCGCCAGTCGCTTCTGTACTGTGAGGGCTGCTCTCATCTTGGTGTTCTTGCGATTCAGGGCAGGGGAAAGCAACTCACAAAGTTCCATGAAAGTGCCCTTACGCATGCGAAAGTTTCGCAGCCACTGGGATTCATCCCAGACCTGCAGCACTATGTGGTCCCACCAGTCTGTGCTTGTTTCCCGGGCCCAGAATTGGCGTTCCACTGTATCAACAAGCCCCATTAACAGCCTTAATGATGTCCACCTTGCGGGGGGGCCTTTTTTGAGAGAGGTCTGTGTCCATGTCCTCATCACTGTCCTCAGGGCGCTGCTGTCGCCTCCTCGCCTGCTGTAGCTCTAGCAGCTCCTGGTTCTCGTTCTCCATATACTCCTGGACAATGCGCGTGGTGTTCATAACGGCGATAACAGCCGCGGTGATCTGATCGTGCTCCATGCTTTCCCTGGTATGCTGTTTGCAGGACAGCAGAGTGGCAGCAGAAGCGGGGGGTGGATAACAATGGAGTCAGCAATATGGCGCCCATATGAAAAAAGGCGCAAAAGGATTTTTTGCTCCCCCCTCAGTTGCTTTCATGGAGGGAGGGGGGAGCAAGGGTTAGGCTCATTTCCTTCTAGCTGCAGATGGTACAATATGCGGTGAGCAAGGGTTAGGCGCCTTCCCTTCTAGCAGCAGATGGTACAATATGCTTGATATCCATCATCATCTCCTGGCCCCCTCAAGGATTGAACTCGCAACCCCGGGTTTAGCGGGCCAACGCTCAGACCGCTGAGCTATCCCTCCGCCCGTGTTCCAGGCAGTACTGAATCTCCCTTAAACAAAACGTAAAAAAGAGAATGACCAGAGTCACTGTGGTCACTCCCATTTATGTCCAAGCGCCCCCGGCCAGCCACACCATAGGCCGCCGGCCAGGAGCACACGAATTCCAATCATATTGTACAATCTGCTGCTAGAAGGCAAGGAGCTTCTGCTGTATGGTCCCACGACCACGACCATTTATGGCATATTGCACCATCTGCAGCTAGAAGGCAAGGAGCTTCTGCTGTGTAGTCCCGCGACTACCAGCCTCAGGCAGAATGGCCCCCTCAAGGATTGAACTCGCAACCCCGGGTTTAGTGGGCCAACGCTCAGAACACTGAGCTATCCCTCTGCCCATGTTATAGTGTGACTGAATCCCCACTCGACCTAATGTCCAGGCGTACGCTGGAGATGTACGGTAATTGTGAGCTGAGCAGGCTTCCATAGCAAACACGGAAACCCCGGAAAAAAGGCGCGAAAAATATTTCTTTCACGGAGGGAGGGAGGGATGATATGTACCCAGAACCACCAGCAACAATGTTTTCTGCCCCATCAGGCTTTGGGATCGCAACCCAGAATTCCAATGGGCAGCGGAGACTGCGGGAACTGTGGGATAGCTACCCGCAATGCAATGCTCCGAAAGTCGATGCTAGCCCCGCTACTGTGGACACAGTCAATCGACCTCATGGTCTTAACGCTCTTTAGTGGGGACACACACAATCGATTCCATAAATTCGGGTTTTAAAATATCGACTTCTATAAATTCGACCTAATTCTGTAGTATAGACGTACCCTCAGTCTCAAAAAGCAAACAGTTCTCAGCTGCAAAAAACAAACAAATTCTAGCTCTTTGCTTGGGTTGATATTAGACTGAAACTCCATTTAAAAAACCATCCTTATAAGAGGAACTTAATTCCTATGAATGCACTTATTGTATAGCACCCCCCTCTCCCTCCCAATGCAGACAGAAGAGATATAAAGGAGGACGAATCTCAGAGAAAGGTAAAGTGGAGGTTGACTAAGTATTCTAGCCATGTAATTGGAAGGGATGATGGAAATTCCTGAAATCCATAAATATCTATTTCAGGGAAGTTTAAAGGACAAAGACCACTGACGCATATAGAGAGGAAAGAAAGATTCCATCAGTCTTCACAGTATACATCAACCATCAAACCTGCCCCTGAGAGAGAGAAACCATCAAAATGTTTAACAAATAGTCAGAATGTAGAACACCTGTGTTTTTCTGTGTTACAATATGACAGATTAAAATTTGTTGTATGTTTTTTGTTTTTAAATATATAAACCCTGTATATGGATATTTTCTCACTGACTTAAACAAACCAGCTTTGTAACCTGAGGACAGCTTTGGTGCAGTGCTTCTATATCATGATGCCAACTTTTCCCAGCCTAGCGCTAAAAATTTCCCAAATCTGGTGAAAAATTCCCAGCAGTGCTTCTATATCCTGGGAAATGCCCCGCCCCGGACGCAGGGCAACCTGGCGGGGCCCCGCCCGCGACGCAAGCAGTCCAAGTCCCACGGTGGACCTGCCGCCCCATTGCCGCCGCGGCAGGCGAGAATGGGGCGGCAGTCCGAGTCCCGCGGTGGCAATTCGGCGGCGGGAAGAGTGGACCTGCCGCCGACTTGCCACCACGGGACTCGGACTGCCGCCCCATTCTCAATGCTGCCCCAAGCACCAGCTTGGAAAGCTGGTGCATGGAGCCAGCCCTGACAGTGGTTCATAAGGACAGTGTTACTCTTAGACTTCATCCCCAGTGTCTACCCAAGCTTTTCTCGGCGTTCCATCTAAACCAATCCATTCACATTCTGGTTTTCTTTCCTACACCTCACTCTACCCCAGGGGAAGCAATGCTTCATACACAATGTAATGTCGACAGTGTCTTTTTATTTAGACAGGACAAATATTCAGAAACATGCCCAGACTATTTGTGGTCTTCTCTGTTAGAGTTAAGGGGCAATCTGTATCCTCACAGATGCTGTTCAAATGCATCTCCAGCTGTATGAGGACATGTTATGAGTTAGCCAGATTATATCCACCTGGTTGTACTAGGGCTCAGGCAACCTCTGCTGCCTGTTTGAAGAATGTCCCTGAAATTTGTAAAGCAGCTATGTGGGGTTGGATCCACACATGTATTCCTTAGTAGAGGCTTCAAGGTCAGATGCCAGTTTTTTAAGGCCTGTTCTGCAGTGATTATTTAAAGAGGATTCCTATTACCCCCTCCAAGCAATTAGATAACTGCTTGTTTAGTCACCAGCAGCAGACTCTGTTTGGACAACCATTTGAAGAAAAATGGTTACTTACCCTATAGTAACTGAGGTTCTTCGAGATCTCTTGTCCACACAGATTCCACAACTTGCCCTCTTTCCCCACTACTGCAGAGTCCTACTCCTATGGGATTCTGTATTGGTGAAGGAACTGAAGTACAGTTAGGCCTTTATGCGCCGGGGTGGGGAGGCATGAGGACACTTAGGGTGCAGGCACTGCCCCTACAGACACTGCTGGCCAAAAACAATTAGATCTCATGGGCATTGGGTGAATGTGTGCCAAGAGTGGAATCTGTGTACTCAACATATCTTGAAGAACCATAGTTCCGCTAGTGTAAATATCTGCTCCAGGGCTGGTGCAAGGAAGTTTCGCGCCCTAGGCAAAACTTCCTTGCACCAGCCCTGCGCTGCCCCCGCCCCAATGCTGCCCCCACCCCCAGCCAGCTCCCCCGCCTGCGGGAGCTCAGCACCCCCCCTGCGGGCCACAGAAGCTGAGCGGGGAGCCGGGGGGTGGCTCCCTGGGGCTGCCCCCGGCTCGCCGTTCAGGCGCTGAGGGTGGGGGTAGCGAGGCGGCTCCCCACTCAGGCGCTGAGGAGGGCGCAGCAAGGCGGGGGGCTCGCCGCGGCTTCCCTGGGGCAGTGGGGTGGCTCCCCGCGGCTGCCCCCGGCTCCCTGCTCAGGCGCTGAGCGGGGAGGCAGCGGGAAGCCCTGGCGAGCCGCCCCTTGTCCCTCTGCTCAGCAGCTCAGTGGGGATACAAGGGGCAGCTGCGGCAAAGCCACCCCTTGTCCCTCTGCTCAGCAGCTCAGCGGGGAGACAAGGGGCAGCTGCGGCAAAGCCACCCCTTGTACCTCTGCTCAGCAGCTCAGCGGGGAGACAAGGGGCAGCCGCGGCAAAGCCACCCCTTGTACCTCTGCTCAGCAGCTCAGCGGGGAGACAAGGGGAAGCCGCAGCAAACCACCCCTTGTCTCCCTGCTCAGCAGCTGAGCAGGGAGACAAGGGGAAGCCGCAGCAAACCGCCCCTTGTCTCCCTGCTCAGCAGCTGAGCAGGGAGACAAGGGGCAGCCACTGCGAGCCGCCCCTTGTCTCTCTGCTCAGCAGCTCAGCCGCTGAGCGGGGAGGAAGCGGGCAGCCGCCCCCCGCCCCCCAAATCTTGGCGCCCTAGCTGACTGCCTAGGGTCGCCTAGTGGGCGCGCCAGCCCTGATCTGCTCTTTTCCCATTGTCTGTTAACTGGTCGTGGTCTGTCCTAGGGTTGTCTGCAACCAGCTAACATTTTTAAATGCAACTTGCCTCTCTATACCAGGTGTAAAGTCATGTTTGAATTCATGTTAGTTAAAGCATATTAGCTAATATTAAAACAATTATTTTTCCTTAGTCTATGTCGTGTCATTGGATACTGTTGGACCAACTCATGAAGAAAATTGCAAAGTCAGGGGCCTGCCACTAGTCCCTAGGTGAACTATTTAGTTTTAATATTTCACTAGTCACCAACATAATATCTAAGCACCTGTCAGCTGAAGCAGGTGAGATTATCTCAACTGTCAGGTCAGGACAAAGGGAGTGAAGTGGTATTGGAGATAGCTAGGATCCACACCAATAGGGTTTTAAAGATCCAGCTCAACACCTTGAAGGGCAAATAGAGCAAACAGGAAGTCACTGAAGTCTTTGAAGCACTGTGTAATGTGCTCCCTATGGCCAACACCATTATCAGATGACATACCATTCATGCTTCTGACTAGCCATGTTTCAAGTATAGTCTCATGTATAGTACACTGCAATAACCCTACCTGGAAGGGTCAAGATGCATGTCCAGCTTTGATGATAACTGAGAAAAGGAAATAAGTTAGACAAACCATGTAAGTAATTGAGCTGCCAGGATGATAGCAGCTCTAACAGTGACTGAATGTATAAAAAGTAACCACTATACTATTGGCATCCACTGTGATGCAGCCAAAAACTATGAAGGTTGTTGAGAGGGGCTAGGTTAGAAGATGAGCATTATAACCAGATTTAAAGGTGCTGACGAAGGCTGTCAGCTTGAAGGAATTTATGTTCACATAAAGTATAAACCTAAGTAGAAATCTGGTACAACTTTCTGCAGTCGTACTTCTAACAGGATTTCCCTCAGATTTTGAATCAACATCCACTATAGTTAGGCCTACCTTACAGATTCTTTTAAAACATTATAAACATTTAGAACAATAAATGTAAAAATAAAAACATATTTTTGTCCATTTGTCATGTAGTGTTAGAAGATTTTAGAACCTACTATTTCTACATTTCCTATGGATCAGATTCTGCCACCCTTATTAGCCCCTAGTCCTTGTACACATGCTTAACCTACAAGAATATTCCTACTGAACTCTGTCTACTCGTGCTTAAAATTAAGCATGTACACTAGTCTCCAAGATTAGGGCATTATTGCTCACTGAGTCTCATTGATTTCAGTGGAATTATTCAGGGAATAAAGATATTATTCATTGTGAGTAAGGTTGACAGAATCTGACCCTAAAATACTTTTATAGTAAAATATGCTGAATTTGCTAAATTTGTCAGGATATTGTACAATATTTTATATATTTTAATAATCTACTTGTATAGGGGTTTTGAGTATCTTTTACATGCTTTCCAATTTGTATAAAGTGGTTTACTTAAAAAAATGTTTATTAAATAAACTGATATGTCACTGTGCTTCTAATTTAAATACGTGTATTATACTTGAAAGCCCAATATGACTGAACTGCTGCAAAATCTATTAAAATTCCAGGGAATTTTATTAATGCACATTACTCACCATATGTAGTTCACATTACATTTTTTTCCTAAATGAAAACATGAGGAATTAGTCTAAAAATACACATTGTATCCCAAAGAGCAAAAACTCCACAGAAAGTATTTTTCTGAATGCTATGTGGGAAAATATGAGTTATTGTGAGTTTCCTTGTCTTCATTTAATTGTGCACATAACAGTGGAAGTCAATGTCATATTTTTAAATACATTTTTAAAGTGGCAAGGGAAATTACTACTCAAGAAAAGTTCAGCTCTAAATCCTCTGTTTATCCACAGAAAGGGTACAGAATAGGCACACTGCACTGACCAACATACTTCCTCAATGACTGGGAAAAAACATGTATTGTGGAAAGAGAATAGTTCAGTCTCCATGAGCAAGCAGTCCTTGATCTTTCTGAAATTACCAGGGTGCCAGTTAGAAGGAATTGAAGTATTTTTGTTCTGTGGACACCCATCCATTGGAAACTAGAATGAGAACTCATTTTGCATACATATAAATATACATAATGTTTTAACTTTGTATTGAGTGTAGATCATGGATTCCTGTGTCACAGGAGCAAGAGTCTCAGGTGTTTTAAAATTAGTTTTCATTATACTGAACAAACAGATGCCACCAATGCATTTTGCCAAAACCCAATTCTGAACTTTTGTCCTGCCTTAGCCTGCATTTGGAAATGGTAAGAGGAGAACTTGATATAGGACAAGAGAGGGTTTGGGGAAAATATCACAAATGAGCTTTACATTTCAATCACCATTTTCCATGACTCATCTTTGATATTTTTTTTCAAAAGTATACTCTGCCTACCTTAATTAGTGCTTATTTAGAGTGAAATTCACTCCAGCCTGGAAGCTTGAATGAGACCGTCCAGACAATCCATACCACTTACAGTTGTGCTACATGAGGATAGACATGGGCAGGATAGCCATGCAGAGGGAGGTACAATTGCCTGCACACCACAGAGGGATATTCCATGCCAGCTCCAAATAAGGCTGTCATGGAAAGGAGGATTGTGATGTATCTAAGGTAGATGGGTGAGTGTGGGGATCCTGGATTCAATGACCCATAGCTCATGTGTAGGGAGAACAAAGATGAAGCAGCAGCTTTTCCAAGCCATAAGCTTAACCTAGCAACTGCTGATCTGTGTTGTAGCACAATGGTCTGCCTGATAGTCAGTATGGAGTTCCCTATACAAAGTCTGATTATGGGTTTGTGTGGGAAGGGGAAGAATTTCAACCTCAAATCCATTACTTTGTATAAAAATGTACAGGCTGTAGCTCATAGTCATTACTATAATCTAAAAATGTTCTATCATCACGTGCTGTCCAAAATAAAAAGTCAAAACAATTTAAAACAGGAGTGGGCAAACTTTTTGGCCCAAGGGCCACATTGGGGTTGCAAAATTGTATAGAAGGCCGGGTACGGAAGGCTGTGCCTCCCCAAACAGCCTGCCCCTGCCCCCTATCCAATCCCCACCCACTTCCTGCCCTCAGAACTCCCAACCCATCCAAACCCCACTGCTCCTTATCCCCTGACCACGCCCTCCAGAGACCGCCCCCCACCCCTAACCACCCCCCCAGGATCACACCCCCTATCTACGCCCCCCTGCTCCTTGTCCCCTGACCTCGCCCTCCAGAGACCCCCACCCTAACTGCCTCCCCCAGGACCACACCCCCTACCCAACCCCCCTGCTCCCTGTCCCCTGACTGCTCCGATCCCTATCCACACCCCCACCCCCTGACAGACCTCCGGGACTCCCCTGCCTATCCAACCCCACCCCGTTCCCCATCCCCTGACCACCACCCCCAGAACCTCTGCCCCATCCAACCACCCCCTGCTCCCTGTCTCCTGACTGCCCCCCAACCCCCTTACCATGTCACTCAGAGCAGCGTGTCCGGCAACCGCGTGGCCCGCTGAAGCTACACACGCTGCCCCACAGGAGCATGCAGCCCCGCCCCCTTACCATGCCGCTCAGAGCGGCAGGAGCTCAGGCCTTGCTGGAGCCAGCCATGCCGCCCGTGCTGCCCAGGAGCAGCGGGCCAGAGTGCTGGCAGCGCGGCCCACTGAGACTGCGGGGGAGGAGGGCAGCAGGGGGGCCCTAGACTCCCCGGCCGGGAGCTCAGAGGCCAGGCAGGAAGGGCCCGCAGGCCATAGTTTGCCCACCCCTGATTTAAAATCATGTAGAATTAAAGTTTCTTACAATCCTATTCCAAAATGCCTAATCCTGTGAGGTGCTGAGCTTCTCCGGAGTATTCTTAGCATCCTTATCGTCCATTGCTTTCAACTGGAATTGTGGGTCTCAGCACCTTACAGGTCCAGACCCTACATTCTTCCAAAATGACAGTATTTTAATGACATATCATTATTAACAGTAACTCTGACATATGTAAAATTGGAAATGGGGATTATTTCATCCCAATTTGCATTGTTAACATGTACTGAAATATAATAATCATTAATATATTTTGTCAATCAAATAATCAGTTGAATAATAATTTACATCAGCATCTTCACAAAATGAAAGCATTATCTCATATTTGTTTTTTCTTCTCTAGAAACCTATGTAAATTTGCATCACATGTTCTGCTAAAATAAAGTAAACACTAAGGACATGATTCTGTATTATTTATAAACCCAAAATTCCCACTGGACTCAAGAGGAGTTTGGTGGAAAGAGGATTGCAAGGAATGTGGCATTTGTCCCTAAGTAGAAATCAGTACACTGAATTTTGGTGCTTATGATTGGAACTAAAAAATCATCTAATCTATCTTCTTTCTGTCAACAGAGGTACAGCCCAGATTTTTAAAGATATTTTGGTGTTTTTCTGCTTAGCATTGCATGGCCTAAGTCCCATTTTCAAAAGTGACTTAGCCCTGGTCTACACTACGAGTTTAGGTCGAATTTATTAGCATTACACCGATTGATCCATGCACCCGTCCACATGACGAAGCCATTAACATCAACGTCTAGGGCTCTTAAAATCGATCTGGCCACTCCACCCCCCACGAGGGGATTAGCGCTAAAATCGATATTGCCGACTCGAACTAGGCTTAGTGTGGATGCAATTCGACGGTATTGGCCTCCTGGATCTATCCCACCGTGCAACATTTGACCGCTCTGGACAGCAGTCTGAGCTCAAATGATCTGCCCAGGTAGACAGGAAAAGCCCCGCGAACTTTTGAATTTCATTTCCTGTTTGGCCAGCGTGGTGAGCTGCAGGTGAGTGCAGATCTCATCAGCAGACCATGATGGAGTCCCAGAACCGAAGACGAGCTCCAGCGTGGACCGAGCGTGAGGTATGCGATCTGATCGCAGTATGGGGAGACGAAACCGTGCTAGCAGAGCTACAGTCCAAAAGAAGAAATGCCAATACATATGCCAAAGTCTCCAAGGGCATGCAGGACAGAAGCTACAACAGGGACGCGCAACAGTGCCGCGTGAAAATTAAGGAGCTCAGGCAAGCCTACCAAAAAAACAGAGATGCAAACAGCCGCTCTGGGTCAGAGCCCCAGACATGCCGCTTCTATGACGAGCTGCATGCCATTCTAGGAGGTGCAGCCAGCACTGACCCACCCATGTGGTATGACTCCGTATGTGGATCATCAGAAACCACAGAGCAGCATTTTCGGGGAGAGGAAGATGATGATAATGATGCTCAAAATAGTGCACAGACACAGCAAGGAAGCGGAGAAGCCCTTTTCCCCAACAGCCAGGAACTCTTTGTCACCCTGGAGCCAGTACCGTACGAACCCACCCAAGGCGTGCTTGATGCTGGAGAAGGGACCTCTGGTGAGTGTACCTCTGTTAAATTAATACATGTTTTATAAGCAAGCGTGTTTAATGATTAATTCGCGGCCAGTACAGCTACAGCTACTGGAAAAGTCTGTTAACATGTTCGGGGATGGAGCGGAAATCCTCCGGGGACATCTCCAGAAAGATCTCCTGGATGTACTCCCAAAGCCTGTGCAAAAGGTTTCTGGGGAGGGCAGCCTTATCCTGTGCTCCGTGGTAACACACTCTACCACGCCAGGCCAGTAGCACGTAGTCTGGAATCATTGCTTTGCAAAGCATGGCGGCGTATGGTCCCGGTGTTTGCTGGCATTCAAGCAACATCCGTTCTTTATCTGTCTGTGTTATCCTCAGAAGAGTGATATCATTCATGGTCACCTGGTTGAAATAGGGGAATTTTATTAAGGGGGTATTCAGAGGGGTCCGTCCCTGCTGGGCTGTTTGCCTGTGGCTGAACGGAAATCTTCCCCGCTGTGACCCACGCGGTGGGGGGAGGGGGAACAGCGAACATCTTGGATGTGTGTGTGTGCGGGGTGGGGGGTGTCGATTAGGTTCGCGCTGCACGTTAACCCAAAAACCGCCGCCCCTCCCTTTTCAATTGCCAACCAGTTTTAAATTGCCAGCCCAAAGGCTGTTTGTTATGGGAAATGAGGGGGTTGCTGTTTGAAAACAATCCCACATGTTATGAAGGTTAAAGAAGCCTATAGACTGTGGCTTACCATGGCTGCCTGCAAGCTGAATTCTGTTGCCCGCCGGACCTGCTTGTGTGATCTCTCACACCAAACCGGCAGACCCTCAATATAACAGGGAAAGTGCAACCTTGGACCAAATGCACATGTGATATGTAATGTTTGGAGCATTGTTCTCTAATATGTGTCTTTTAAACTACTCCTCTCCCATTTGTTTCCTCCCGCAGCTGCAAATGTTTCAACGCCACCCCTTTCATCACCGTCCCAGAGGCTAGCGAAGATTAGAAGTATAAAAAAAAAGGAATCGAGACGATATGTTCACAGAGCTCTTGCAATCCTCCCACACTGAAACTGCCCAGCAGAATGCGTGGAGGCAAACACTGTCGGAGTCCAGGAAGGCAGAATCTGATCGCGCGGACAGGTGGCGTGCTGAAGACAATGACTGGCGGGATGAAGAGAGACAGCGGCGGGATGAAGAGAGTAGGTGGTGTCAGCGTGCAGAGAGAAGGCAGGATGCAATTCTGAGGCTACTGGAGGATCAAACGGAAATCCTCCGGCTTATGGCTGAGGAAAGGTGTAGGGTTCAGGAAAGGCCGCCTGAGCCCAGACCGCCGCTACAGCCCCTGTGTAACCAACAGCCCTCCTTCCCGAGTCCCATAACCTCATCCCCGAGACGCCCAAGAACGCGTTTGGGTGGCCTCCGTGCACCCAACCACTCAAGCCAAGAGAACAGTCCAAGCAACAAAGGGCTGGCATTCAATAAGTTTTAAAGTGCTGTGTCTCCTTGTCCTTCCCTCATCCCTTCCTCCACCACCCATCCTGGTGCTTCCCTTCCTCCACCACCCATCCCGGGCAACCGTGGCAGTTACCCCCATAGTTCCCCCTCTTTGTTTTACGAATTAATAAAGAATGCATGATTTTTAAGCAACAATGACTTTATTGCCTCTGCAAGCGGTGACCAAGGGGGGGAGGGCAGGGCAGTTTGGTTAAAGGGAAGTAGAGTGAGTGAAGGGGTGGGGCTTTTCATTACTGGGGAAAAACAGAACTTTCACACAGCATCCTGGCCATTCATGAAACTGGTTTTCAAAGCTTCCCTGATGCGCAACGCACCCTGCTGCACTCTTGTAATAGCCCTGGTGTCTGGCTGCGCATAACCAGCGGCCAGGTGATTTGCCTCAACCTCCCACCCCACCATAAACGTCTCCCCCTTACTCTCACAGATATTGTGGAGCGTACAGCAAGCAGTAATAATAATGGGAATATTGGTTTCGCTGAGATCTAACCTAGTCAATAAACTGCACCAGCGAGCTTTTAAATGCCCAAATGCACATTCCACCACCATTCTTCTGCACTTGCTCAGCCTATAGTTGAAAAGGTCCTGACTACTGTTCAGGCTACCTGTGTATGGCTTCATGAGCCATGGCATTAAGGGGTAGGCTGGGTCCCCAAGGATAACTATAGGCATCTCAACATCCCCAACGGTTATTTTCTGGTATGGGAAGAAAGTCCCTTGCTGCAGCAGCCGAAACAGACCAGAGTTCCTGAAGATGCGAGCGTCATGTACCTTTCCCGGCCATCCCACGTTGATGTTGGTGAAACGTCCCTTATGATCCACCGGTGCTTGCAGCACTATTGAAAAGTAACCCTTTCGGTTTACGTACTTGCTGGCTTGGTGGTCCGGTGCCAAGATAGGGATATGGGTTCCGTCTATCGCCCCACCACAGTTCGGGAACCCCATTGCTGCAAAGCCATCCAGTATGAGCTGCACATTTCCCAGACCCACAACCCTTGGTACCAGCAGCTCGGTGATCGCCCTGGCTTCTTGCATCACAACAGCCCCCACTGTAGATTTTCCCACTCCAAATTGATTCGCGACTGACCGGTAGCTGTCTGGCGTTGCAAGCTTCCACAGGGCTATCGCCAGTCGCGTCTCTACTGTGAGGGCTGCTCTCATCTTGGTGTTCTGCCGCTTCAGGGCAGGGGAACGCAACTCACAAAGTTCCATGAAAGTGCCCTTACGCATGCGAAAGTTTCGCAGCCACTGGGATTCATCCCAGACCTGCAGCACTACGTGGTCCCACCAGTCTGTGCTTGTTTCCCACGCCCAGAATCGGCGTTCCACTGTATCAACAAGCCCCATTACCACCATGATGTCCACCTTGCGGGGGGGCCTTTTTTGAGAGAGGTCTGTGTCCATGTCCTCATCACTGTCCTCAGGGCGCTGCTGTCGCCTCCTCGCCTGCTGTAGCTCTAGCAGCTCCTGGTTCTCGTTCTCCATATACTCCTGGACAATGCACGTGGTGTTCATAACGGCGATAACAGCCGCGGTGATCTGATCGTGCTCCATGCTTTCCCTGGTATGCTGTTTGCAGGACAGCAGAATGGGAGCAGAAGCGGCGGGTGGATAACAATGGTGTCAGCAATATGGCGCCCGCATGAAAAAAGGCACGAAAGGATTTTTGGCTCCCCCCTCAGTTGCTTTAACAGAGGGAGGGGGGAGCAAGGGTTAGGCTTATTTCCTTCTAGCGGCAGATGGTACAATATGCGGTGAGCAAGGGTTAGGCTCCTTCCCTTCTAGCAGCAGATGGTACAATATGCTTGATATCCATCATCATTTCCTGGCCCCCTCAAGGATTGAACTCGCAACCTCAGGTTTAGCGGGCCAACGCTCAGAACGCTGAGCTATCCCTCTGCCTGTATTACAGCACGACTGAATCCTCACTAGACCTAATGTCCAGGCGTACGCTGGAGATTACGGTAATTGTGAACTGAGCAGGCTCCATGCTTGCCGTAGCAAACCCGGAAACCCCGGAAACCCCGGAAAAAAGGCGCGAAAAAGATTGCTTTCACGGAGGGAGGGAGGGACGTTTGATGGCTTGACGACATGTACCCAGAACCACCAGCGACAATGTTTTCTGCCCCATCAGGCTTTGGGATCACAACCCAGAATCCCAATGGGCAGCGGAGACTGCAGGAACTGTGGGATAGCTACCCGCAATGCAACGCTCCAAAAGTCGGCGCTAGCCCCGCTACTGTGGACACAGTCCGTAGACCTCATGGTCTTAATGCTCTTTAGTGGGGACACACACAATTGATTCCATAAATTCAGGTTTTAAAATATCGACTTCTATAATTTCAACCTAATTCTGTAGTGTAGACGTACCCTTAGAGACTTTGAGTAGGTATACACAGCACGCAGAAGCAAGATTGCCAGCCCAGGTCAACAGAGTTGGGCTAGCAGGGCTCATGCTAGCACTCTAAAAATAGCTATATAGTCAGCACTTCAAAGTTGTGTCTCGTGCTGGCACTCGGGCTCTGAAGTCCACCCCCATCCCCCAGCTTCAGCCCAAGACACAACTTCAAAGTGTCTGTTACAGCTGTCCCCCTGCTGGATTCTTTTTCCCCCTTCCGTTCTGTTTGTGCTGAGTGGCCGCCCCCCTGGCCATGGAACTGACCAAAGTCACAGCCTGGCCCTGCTCATTGAAATGGCTTGTGCAGACTGACTGGAGCCATTACTCTGCTCAGGAAGGAGGGGGCTTTTCGCTCCTTTGTCTAGCTTCTTTGTTCGGACCCGGCTCAGTGTAGAGGTGCTCTGTCCAGGTATGCAAGACCTAAAGTGGCCACATAGCTAAGCATATGAGTCATACCTGTGGCTCAGAACATGCCCAGGCATGCCTATGCTTACCTGTAGTTTTCCCTGCCTTCTCTCCTCCCCCGTATTAAGGGGAACCAATCAAAAGTACTGGTGGGAAACTGCCTAAGTTTGCCTTTAAAACCAGACATTTTCTGATCAGACCCCCGGAGAAGGTCCTTGCTTTGCCACCTGGTCTGATCAGCTAGGGGTCTTTAGGGGTCCCTCTCCCCGCTCTCGTTTGTTTTTGAGCATACCCCCATTTTAAACTCCCCTCCCATGAACAACGAATTTGTGCCTGGAGATCTCCTGATTATTGTAAGCAAATCGAGTCCTCTCTGCGTCCTCTGATGCTGAAACTGCTGTTCCTGCTGCTGCTGCTTTGGGGATTGGTAAGAAAAAACCTCTTGCACACTCCCCTTGTTTCAACTGCTGGCTTTCTTTCCCCAGCAGGCAGACCCAAGCTAACTCCTTGGTCTGTATCTGCTTTTAGCTCCACAGCAGTGCCTTTGCTGCTAGAAATAAAACTGCTGCAGCCACCACTAGTTAACCACCCCCTTTGGAGCTGTATCCTGGGCACACACCACTCTGCCCTCTGGAACTACCCCTAGCATAAGGTGCACCCATTAGTTTTAGTCTTTAGTCTAGATAAATTGTAATTTCATTTTGCATAGCTGTGGTTAAGTTAGCTTTAAAGAATTGTTTGTATTGTGCTCTGTAAGTCATAGATAAGATTTTGCTGTGTTCTGTATAAACCCCCCAACCTCATTCCTCTACCACTGCCTCTCTCTCTCTCTCTCTCTCTTTTAATCTCTTCCACCACGTGCTCACCCCACCTCCTATAGCTGCCAAACCTCAATTGCATTACTAAAATCTAGCATAAAAACCCCATTGGTTACCTTTTTTCTCTCTAACACACCTCACATTTTACATTTACACCACTGTGACACATTTTTACCTAGAGTTGTTGGTTATTTAACACATTTTACCCATAACTGTTAGTTGGTTATATGCTGCTGTGACACACCCTTTACATAGAAATGGTTAGCTACCTGTTACATTTATACTTCAGTGTTAATTGGTTACCAACTGTATTGTACCCCACTGTATTGTACCCCACTATTGAAACCCCCTATCCTGTTTACTAAAAGAAACCCCTCCCCAATTGTCTACCTTAACAAACCCCATACCCCTCACTATTGAATTTTTCCCTGTTTTTATATTTTCTTAATAAAGTTTATTTTGCACCCCACCAGTGCAGTAATTGTCCCCCAAGATCCCCTACCTGCTGGCAGGGACACAAAGTGCTGTCTATACAGCTATTTTTAGAGTGCTAGCAGCCCAGCTCTGTTGACCTGGGCTGTGACACTTGCTTCCATGGGCTGGCTACACATACCCTTACAAGAACTCTCATTTGAAAGCCAGTGATGCCTACAAAACAGACAATAAAACAGTTTTATGTAAAACCAGGACAAGCCCCCAAAACTGTGCATTTTCAGGTTTTCCAGGCTTCCTGGTTATCCTATTTATTTAAACAAATAGATATTGTGTTGTTCATTCTTAGTAGGTCAAATGGGATGTGAGCATGGTGGAGAAGAGTTGGTTAATTTATTGGAGGCAAGGGTAGAATGGAACAGGAATCAGTCATTTTTCAAAGGCCTGGCAAAAAATGCTAGGGTTAGCCCTAACGATGTCAAACTTATATAATTATATTTTGTTACTGTTTGATTAATTTGCTCTTTTGAAAGCCTGTAGTCATAAATCCTATGCTCATTCACCTTGGTTCGCTGAAGCTCTATGATTTTAAGACCAAGTGCAATAGACTTGAATAAATGGACTAGATCCAGACTTCAGGTTCATTTTAGTATTTAGGAAAATGAAATGTTTCTCTTATAAATCTTGACTTTCAGTAAGCTGAATGTGTTTCCGTGTTTATGAGTTGCCAGGAAACTATTAGGTTCAAACTACTGCAGCAGAACTGTTAACTAGAAGTCAGAATTTCCTTTATGCTGCTCCATTTATTTAAATCCACTATTAGATCAGCTTACATATTTTGCTTATTTTTCTATTAAGATCCTTGATATTTATGTGATTTATTTGTTCTTTCCCAGCCCCTAAGTATTGTTAAATAAGAACCAGTCAAGGTGTTAAATAGATACTCTAGTGTAGTTTTACACTGCATTTTCTACCATGCCTCACTGATTGTAGGACTCCCTTCCTTAAGTCTATTAAAAGATGCATTATTTTTTAAAACCAGGTTAAAGATGTACTTTTTTGCGTTCCTTTCACTGCTAAGTGACTTTATAAGCAGGTTACTTCTTTAGGTCAGTAATCTGAAGAAGAATGTAAGCAGGAAATTATCTATGATAAGAACAATAAAAGCAGTGTTTGCTCTAAGAAATAAGGCTGAAGTAGTTTGAGCAAGAGACTTACAAGCTAAAGGAGGAGAAGAAAAGTAAACTTTATGGGTGGATTAGATCAGAATTGAGATATAGGAACCTGTTGGAAAAGATTATGACAATTTAGAAGATAAAAAATATTATCAAGCAAGTAAACGTACAACATAATAAGTCTGGATATGCAAATAAGGTCTAAAAAAAGAGAAATGGAAATATCCTTTAATAAGAACCAGGAAGTGACAAAGCTAGGGAAAAAAATGCAAGATGTGTTGTATCCCAACATAGATCAGTAGTGATTTCACAAACTCAGCAGATGCTTTTACTGAGGTTAAGATTTAATAAGACTTTGTAGAGGAAAATAACATGATTGGAATGTTGGCTGAGGTAGCAAGAGAGCTATTGTGCAGTTGGTTGATAATTTATGCCAGTTATTTGAACATGACCTGTGGTTAATGGAACTTTAAGGACTGCGGGCTTGATTCTCTACTGCACCAGTGAAAATAAATTCAGAGTGGATGTAAAAGTAGTAACATTTAGATTTGATTGCATTTTACACTCAATTTGCCCGGGAGCAGGTGACTACATAAGGAGCAAAGTAGTGAAGAATAAAGTCCTGTGCCAGATTCAGTGGAACACAATATAGCCATAAATGTGAGGTTTATGGCTGATTTATTACAGCTTCTTTGCATCACTGCAGTGGCACAAAGCAGCTGGAGTATATCAGGGAGAATCTGATGCTCTCTGTCTGGCTACAGCACCTTTAAAATATGGAACATTATTGTCAGAGGGCGTGGTTCCCTCACTCTGGATTTCTCGCCGCAAACAGTTCATAGAATCATAGAAGATTAGGGTTGGAAAAGACCTCAGGAGGTCATCTAGTCCAATCCCCTACTCAAAGCAGGACCAACCCCAACTAAATCATCCCAGCCAGGGCTTTGTCAAGCCAGGCCTTAAAAACCTCTAAGGATGGAGATTCCACCACCTCCCTAGGTAACCCATTCCAGTGCTTCACCACCCTCCTAGTGAAATAGTTTTTCCTAATATCCAACCTAGACCTCCCCCTCTGCAACTTGAGACCAGTGCTCCTTGTTCTATCGTCTGCCACCACTCAGAACAGCTTAGCTCCATCCTCTTTGGAACCCCCCCTTCAGGCAGTTGAAGGCTGCTATCAAATCCCCCCTCACTCTTCTCTTCTGCAGACTAAATAAGCCCAGTTCCCTCAGCCTCTCCTCATAAGTCATGTGCCACAACCCCATAATAATTTTCGTTGTCTTCCACTGGACTCTCTCCAATTTGTCCACATTCTTTCTGTAGTGGGGCCCCCAGAACTGGATGCAATACTCCAGATGTGGCCTCACCAGTGCCGAATAGAGAGGGAAAATCACTTCCCTCGATCTGCTGGCTATGCTCCTACTAATGCAGCCCAATATGCCGTTAGCCTTCTTGGCAACAAGGATACACCATTGGCTCATATCCAGCTTCTTGTCCACTGTAATCTCCAGGTCCTTTTCTGCAGAACTGCCGCTTAGCCACTCAGTCCCCAGCCTGTAGCATGGGATTCTTCCGTCCTAAGTGCAGGACTTTGCACTTCTCCTTGTTGAACCTCATCAGATTTCTTTTGGCCCACTCCTCCAATTTGTTTAGGTCACTCTGGATCCTATCCCTACCCTCCAGCGTATCTACCTCTCCCACCAGCTTAGTATCATCCGCGAACTTGCTGAGGGTACAATCCATCCCATCATCCAGATCATTAATGAAGATGTTGAACAAAACTGGCTCCAGGACCAACCCCTGGGGCACTCTGCTTGATACTGGCTGCCAACTAGACTTCGAGCAGTTGACCACTACCCATTGAGCCCAACAATCTAGCCAGTTTTCTATCCACCTTATAGTCCATTCATCCAATCCATGCTTTTTTAACTTGCTGGCAAGAATACTGGTGGGAGACCATATCAAAATCTTGGCTAAAGTCAAAATATATCACATCCACCATTTTCCCCATGTCTACAGTGCCAGTTATCTCATCACAGAAGGCAATCAGGTTGGTCTCATACAGAACTCTTGGCAAGTTAAACAACTGCTTTATTTTATAGTGTAAATATAACTGAACAAGTTCCCCACAGCTTGAGGTTCTTATGTTATCCCTAGACACAGAATGAGAAACCTCCCTTCTCTGGCCCTTTCTTTCTCTTTCTTTCCCTGTCATTTTATGGCACAGCAGCCTCAGCATATGAGTCTGTGACCGCCATCTACCACAGTTTTTTGCATACGCAAAAATGAATAGTCTCTCACGCAGTCTTGTATCCTTAGAAAAGTGAAGTAATGCTTCTTTTAATGCCACCCCACTTTCCCGGTACTCTCATCAGTCCTCTCAGAGTATATTTTTTCACCCTGAGGCATCTCAGTTCTTCATAAATATTTTTTCTGTGTAATTCTCCTTGCATTGCCACAGCAGATGCTCAACTGTTTCTTGGACTTTGCTTGTGTTGCACAGCCCGTCTTTTTGCTGGTTTAGCAAATATATATTACCACTCAGGTCACAGTAACCTGTTAGCACTCGAAATGTAGTTACTTCCCTTCTTCTATCATAGCTGTCCTCAAGTTCAGGATATATTTATAGAACCTTTGTCCTTTTTCTGTCTTTGGTCCATAGTTCATGACATTCCTTCTAAAGTTTTCTCTTAACCAAACTTCTGAAGTTCTATTTACTCTGAAGGATCTTTATATCAACCTCTTCATTTTTTAAGACATTTTTCACTGCTTTATCTGCCATTTCATTCCAACACTCACTGGAGTCCACACTGTACCGTATATATACCTAATTGTACTATCTCTGTAGTTAAGAACTATATTTCATTGATTAAGTCATTCCTGCTTTCCAAGGCTCCCTTTCTAATTGCCATTATACCTAATAAAGAGTCAGATAGCATAGCAGTCATAGTTGGGCATACATCCCTTATCCAAGTCGGTGCCAACAGTATACTCATCAATTAGGCTGTCATAATGGCCACAAAATTGGATAATCTCATAGAGTTCTTAACTCTAAATTCAGGAATACAAAAGGCTGTTCCCACTCCACCTGTGTTGTCATCTCTAGAGCCATCAGTATAGATTTGGCAATGCTAACCTCCTTTGTCATGTATAAACTCAAATTTTAGTCTTCCCTTTGTTTTATTATATAATACCATAGCCACAACTGGAGAGACAACTGTCCAGCTATAATTTGATTTCCCAGGACTAAAGATTTTAATGTCTTCCATACCTTCCTTTTTACCCACCTTTTGACTCTGTTAGCATCTGGGAGTTTGTGGCACCCAGTTATTTCTTGTATACTTAACTCCCAACAGTCCCCATATATTCGTTTAGTACACTTATCTTTACTATTTCTATGAACCTTAGCCCAAAAGGTTAAATGTAACAATTTCATCCTTAAATTTATAGGCATGTCTCCTGTTGCTACCTGCAGCACACACAGAATCATAATACTCGCACCACATGCAATTCACAGAGCTTGGGCTTGGATCAGCTCCAATTTTTTTAGTGTTGATTTAGAAGCTGAATTAAAGGCTTGTCATCCATGATCTACAACAGGTTTTATTAATGCCCTATACAGCATTAACATGTTCTTATCTGCACCCCAGTTGTTTCCAGCAATACTTTCTAAGGAGATTCATCCTAGCTTTACATTTGGTCTTGATATTATATATATGACCCTTTGAAGTTAGTTTGTTATCAAACATAACTCCTAAGAATGTAAAATTTTTCACTACCTGTATTTTTTCTGAATAAAGATATCAGTTCCTTTCTTCTCCATCTTCTGTTTTGTTAAGATCATTCCCTTTGTTTTAGCATGTGAGAACTTAAATCCTCAAGTATCTCCCCATTCTGAAATCCCTGTGAGCACCTCATTGATTCTCTCCAAAATAGAAGCTATTTTAAGTCTTCTCTATTTGGCTCATATAGCACTGTTGTCCATAAATAGAGTAATACCTATTCCTCCCTGTATATTATCTCCAGGAGATCATTAATCATAATGTTTAACAGGGTTGGGATGATCACACTCACTGGTGGACTGCTATTAGTAAGTTGATAAATATTCAAGAAAGCCGTCCCCACTCTGACTTGTATGGTTCTATCACTTAAGAAGTCTCCTATCCATGAGAACATTATTCCCCATATTCCAGTTGTAGCTAGTTTATGCAACAAACCTTTCTTCCATAGCATGTCATATGCTTTTTCAACAGAGCTTTCCAAACTTTTCATGTTGGTGACACACTTTTTAGACATGCATCATTTCGCGACACACCGGAAGTGACGCGGAATCAATTCTGCCCGGATTACACATACTGCGCATGCGCAGTACCCAGGGCTGGCCGCCCCAAGCAAAAAAAAAACAAAAAAACACCCCCAAGTGCCGCCCCCCCGCAACGCCGGCCGAAACACCCCCCCACCCAACAACACCGCCCCGCCAAAACGCCGGGGGGGAGGGCGGCATGCCTGCTGCCCCGCTCCCCCTGCCGGGGAGCGGAGCACACCTGCCACCCTGCTGCCCCGGCCGGGGAGCGGAGGACGCCTGCCGCCCCGCTGCCCCGGCCGGGGAGCGCAGGACGCCTGCCGCCCCGCTGCCCCGGCCGGGGAGCGGAGGACGCCTGCCGCCCCGCTGCCCCGGCCGGGGAGCGGAGCACGCCTGCCGCCCCGCTCCCCCGGGAGCGGAGCACGCCTGCCGCCCCGCGACACACCTACACACTGCCGCCGACACACTAACGTGTCGCGACACACAGTTTGGAAAGCTCTGTTTTTCAATATCCAAAAAGACAGCTATCATAAACTCTCTGTTCCTCATGCTGTTTTGTATTTGTTTGTAATTTTACAATATAATCAGCTGTGCATCTTTCTTTCCTGAAACCACTTTGTACACAGGTTTCAGTGTAGTAGCCGTGTTAGTCTGTGTCAGCAAAATGAAAATAAGAAAGAAAAACTTGTAGCACCTTAGAGACTAACAAATTTATTTCAGCATAAGCTTTCATGGGTTAGTACCCACAGTTCATAATTTCATTTTCTCCCAATTATACTACTACTCTTGTATTTATCATTCTTTCCATAATTTTTCCCCACACACAATGCAAGGGCAATAGGTCTATATGCATCAGGTTTTGTGCATAATTTGCCAGGCTTTCCTACTGGTAAAACCACCACTTGCTTCCCTTCTGCTGGTAACATTCTTTTTCTCCGATACATTATTACATACATTTAAATAAAACTCCTTAATTCCCTTCCAGCAGGTGTTTAAGCATTGCATATGATATTTTTACTTTTATATATAACTTTTTAGAGTTCCTGTATGCTGAAATTTCCATTTAGTACACCATCTTTAAATTCTACCCAGCCATGTAAGAGCTTACAATTTTCTTCAGCAAACATTCTTTATTGTTCACAAAACTCTATACTTTGATTTGTATCTAGGGTGCCCAAACAGCAAATGTGAAAAATCGGGACAGGGGGTGGGGGGTAATAGGAGCCCATATAACAAAAAGACCCAAAAATCGGGACTGTCCCTATAAAATCGGGACATCTGGTCACCCTATTTGTATCCCTACTAACTTTTTGGAACTCATGCTAAAATGTCCGCTTTTTCCTTAGTTAGAACTTTTAACTTTATCATTTAGGATAAATTTGTTTTTACTCTGTATCCCATTCTTTTAACTTATATATCTAGATACTTTGTTCATTTTCTGACAATACTTTTTCCAACTCTGTTTCTTTGCCTTTTTGAATAATTCTTTGTTCCCCTGCTTTACATATTTTATAGTTAATTAAGTCCTTGCTGTTCATTATACGTTTTGCTTGTTTGTATGCGTTATTTCATTCTTTAATTGCTGCTTTATGGTCTTCATTTAATCAGGGAACTACATTTCTGAGTTTGAGGCTATTTGATGTCTTACATAAAGCTACTAAATTGGTTGCTGCTAAAACTCCCTTTCAATCATGAAATTGCTCTAGATTATCACTTATACAATTGGTACTTAGATACTCAGCACACTTATTCTGAAAGAGCCCCCAATTTGCTTTCTAAGGCTCCAGGTAGGAATTCCTTCAATGTTTTCAACATTACCTTGGCCTTGATATATAGTTAGCATAGGGAAGTAATTACTTCCCATTTCATCTCCTTTATAGATTTCCCAGCTACATTTACTTGCTATAGCGCTTGTTGCAATTCCCAGATCTAAACATGAAAAGGTTCTATCCTGCAAATGAAACCTAGTAGGTGTTCCGGTATTGAGTTCAGGTTTTGCATGTCAATGAATTGTTCCAGGCATTTGCCATGATAATCAGTTTTCCTGCTTCCCCATGATTCTTTATGGCTATTAACAGCTCCACAAATAATACAGGGGCCTTAACTAACTCTTCCAATTCTAGATTGTCTAGTATTTTTACATGGATTGTAAACATTATAGATTCATATAAAGGTGCTATTATTCTGTAGAGGAATTTCAACAATATTGTACTCAGAACTTAAGTTCTGTACATTTATGTTAACGTAACTAAGAGTTTTTATTTATGTATGTATATATAAATATAAAAACACGCATACATACTGCCCCTCTTCTTATTTCTCTGTCATGTCTGATTGCATCACATCCTGGGAATCTAAACATACATTTTCTCACTAACCGTGTTTCTTGTACACCTATCACATCAGGTTTGTTTTCCATTTCAAAAACAGTTTTCTTTAATTCCTGACCGTGTGTTATTAAACAATGCATGTTCCAGCAAAAAATATTAGAACCATGTTGTTTAAACTACTTTATTATCTTAATTTAAAATTGCATGAATGCAGTCTAGAAAAAGATTGCCTGGGTGCAAATGCTTTTTTGCTGTTTTTGTTATAGTTTTTATTTTCAGCCTTCTTCCCTATCTGTAAAGTGCAATTCATCACTTCTATCATAAATGCTATACATTTCTCTTTGCTTACAAGTGGTACATCTTCATCTATTTTCCTTATATTATCTTTCCTGTCTTGATCTGCATGTTGTTGTCTCAATATCTCTTCCTTCACTGTCATTTTCCTCCTCCACATTCCATGGAATATCTTTTGGTAGCTTCCGCATAGGATACTTTATGGATAGTTTCAATTGTCTGTATCTCTCTAGCTCATTCTGCTTCCACATACTCTTTGTATGTTGCACTGTGGTTATCCCCACAATTGCTTCATTTTAGTTCTGTTTTTTCCATACCGTTCTCATATGAGTGTTCTCCACTTTTACCACAACTCATTTCCCCCTTACAGGCAGCTGTGACATGCCCAGACTTTTGACACTTATAATATCTCACAGGGCCCAGGATATATGGCTTAATCCAGAAGAGTTAATATCCTATATTAACCCTATCAGGTAGGGTCGTACCTACCTTTAAATGTTACTCAGGCAGCTGTGAATGGGCTGTGTTCTCCCCGCTCCTCTTAATTAGTTGCTTAACAAATAGCACTTGGTCCTCACCTATATTCCTTTTAGTTTCATCCTCAGCCATGCCTAGTGGAACCCCATATATTACCCCTCTTGCATATATCATAAATTTATGGGCTTGCAAAGTACTTTTATTTTCCTGAAAGCAGTAATTTTAAAAAGTTTCTCAGTCTGTTACTTATGCATACATTCTACTAATCTCCATGCTGCATTCTTTTATCTCTTAATATATCTCCATTACTTTGCCTAATCCACTCTGCTTTTTTCAAGGGATTAACATCTCCTAGCTTTACATATTCAGCTAATGGTTTGATAATTATAAGACATTGATCCTTTTCTTTATTCTTTTTTCCATCCGTCTTTTCCCTTTTCTTCAGATATTTCTATTTTTTCCTTCTTCCTAATCTGAAACCACTCTTTATTCCTTCTCCCTCATCTTCCAACATAACTTCCAACCTTTCCCTCTCAGTCAGTATTTCCAACTCTGTTCAGCCACTGAGCGCTAAGCCCCAGATCTTAGCCTCTCTCAGCCAGGAGCGGCGCCAGCTTTTTTGCCGCCCTAGGCGGCGCCTCCAGGAGAAGCTGCTGCCGAGGTCCCCGGAGGCTGAAGAAGCTGCCGCCGAAATGTCGCCAAGGACCCCGGCGGCTGAAGAAAAAACATCGCCGCTGAAATGCCACCGAGGGACATGAAATACTGCCTCCCGAATCCTGGCACCCTAGGCGACCGCCTAGGGTCACCTAGTGGTAGCGCCGGCCCTGCTCCCAACCTACACATCCAGGTTAGGCCACTTTCTCTTCCTGTCTTTCTTTTAGCTGTCCTCAGCTGATAAATTGAGCCACATTGTTAATTGTTCACTCCTTAACCAAATCTCCCTCTTGCCCCATCTGGGGACATTTATTAAATGCCCAGAGTGGTGAGTCACCCTAGGCTACTCACACCTTGTCACAATTAGACAGAGTTCAAAGTACCTGACAGTTTGGAAAATAGAAGTTGCTGTGCTTGGTTGTGGACTGAACCTAAGAAAGAAGCTCTGGGATGAAGATTGTAGTCAACAACTTCATTTCTCTAGCAGAATGGAATTTTATACAGTAAGGGTAAAGCTTATCTGTGCAATAGACAGAGTTTTCTTGTGGGCTGGTCTGATACTGTAGAAATCAACTTCTCCTGGACCATCACAAACCTCACCACTGTCTGCTTTAAATGCAAGGCACATTTCTTTTACCTCGCCGTCTTTAACATAAATTACGGCAACATGTGTAGGTGTGTATACTCCCTGGTGTGTTTAATCCTTGGTTCAGATATTTTAGGAAGACTTTAAGAACGCAAATTGTCAAGTTTTCTGTTCTTAGTTATTTGGACCCTATGTTATTTTTATTAGTGGATGACTAGTGAAGATAACTTTTTTTTTATTTTTTTGTCTAATTTTTAATCACAATAAGCACATAGTGGCAAAACTTTGGAAATCAGGTGTAAATATTACCATCTGACGTAAACTGCTCAGAAAAAATGACTATTTGAGAGCTAGTGATGGCAACTTTTCATTATAAGAACACCAGATTTGAAAGGCTTTTGGTTCAGTCATATAATTTTGATTACAGGGATGGGGTTTTTTAAGTAATATTGAATTGCATTATGTAAGCAGAGAGCTTTTGTATGGGCTACTACTAGTTCTGAAATTTTCACCTTTATTTTTTAAGAAAGATGATGGACTTCTCTTTTACTAAATATCTACAGTAAACTCATGCAGATTTTAACTTCCTGTTTATGAATTTCTAACTTATATTGAAAGGACAGTGGGGTTTGCCTCTGCTTACCATTGCTATTTTTATAGCAGTGTATGTTTGAATAATTCCACAAATGCCTTATATCTATTAAATACTTGTTTTCTTTTCAGTGTTCATGACTCAGATATGTGGTAAAATGAATTACTGTACACTGTAGTATGCTCTAGAGTTTTTAACAGTAATTCATCTATTTAATCTTAATAACTAAGCACTAGATTGTGACATTACATTCTGTCCAGTATATAGGGCATTATGTTTTTGTGCTTTCTTTGACGCAGCTGTGGAGGAAGATTATGATACAGGGAGTCAGTCTCCTCCCAGGTCTTTCCACTGCTTCAGGAAGGGAGTAAACTGAGTCAGGTATAGACCCAGCTCAATGGTGGCAGCTGCTGGCATAGCTATTTTGCTGGGTGCATGGGGGTGGCAGAACCAATGCTCTGCCTACTTTCATTCTCTCCCAACATGAATAAGAGGGCAGGGGGGAAAAGTAATAGCTCTGTGGATATTGCTTCCCCAAATGCACTGCTATGCATGATGCCAGGCCATGATTTGGCCCTAAACAAGAGTCACTTTTGCAGCTCCTACTCATGTGGGTTTTCTAGTGATTTCAGTGGGGTTACTTGCATGAATACTATTATTGTTAGGAAGGTTTGCAGAATCTAGGCTCTAGTTGGCTGTTAAATCATTGCTACTTTAGACATACAAATGCTTTAAAGGAAGTGTAAAGTTTTTTCTTCTCTGGGGAGAATTTTTTTTCGGGGGGGACTGGCATACAGTCAATTAAAAGTAGACAGTGGTCCTTTAAAACATTTCAAAAATAGTTTTTAAATGTGGAATTAACAAAATAATAGCAAGAGGATAAAACAGCAATCAAAGCCTAAAATCACAGAAATTAAAGCAAATTAGCAACCAAGATGAACAATAGAGGTATATCAAAATTAGATAAGTAGTACAAATGACAACCAGTTGAAGTGGAATGGAGGGAATCATAGTAAGCATGTATCAGTGCATTACATATTAGTAGTAGTTTATTAATATTAAACATTTACTTGTGGTAACAGGCCCTCAACTAAGTCAAAGCCCGTTTGTGGTAGACATTGTACAAACAGATAGCATATGACAGTCAAAGCATGTTCTTCTTTCTTGTGGAGAAACATAACTAGAATCTGTATGTGAGAAACTTGGTTCTTCCTTGCCAGCTAATATCTGTGCTGAATCAGGTATTTTGCCATGGAACCAAGATCCACGATCTTCTGGACACATATACAGTGAACACATTGCCAGATTACTACATCTCAGTAGAGTGCTGATTTGTCCTGTCTTATTTTCACACATACTGTCGCTTTTTTCCAGTTGAAGCCCCTGAAACTATACACAAAATGCCTGTGACATGAGGGACACTTTGTGAAGTTATCATGTCAAAGAGTTAGCTACCTCCAATGAAAGAAGGTAGTAGCTGTAAATTGTAAGTGTATAATCAAACATAAATTGTGATGATGGATTTGTAATTCTAAAGGCTGCTCTGAATTGCATTACCTATGGTGGTCTGATAGAGACCTCCATCTTGACACTGATGTGCAGGTACGGCGTGCCCACTAGGCGAGGGCACCAGCATTTGGGGGGCGGAGACTCCTGGCGGCATTTGCCACCGAGAACGCAGCTTCCCATGAGCTGCTGCCCCTGCCCCCAGCTGAGGTGACCTGCCGCGGGTGGGGGCTGGCCACCGCGGGGGGCGCTGGTGGGGGGCTGCCGCGGGCTGGGAGCCAAGCCCGCTGCAGCCCGCAGGGGGGCCGTGGAGAGCCCAGCCCACCGCGGCCCGCTGGGGAGTCAAGCCCGCCACGGTCCACGGGCGGATGGGGAGGCTGCCGCGGCCTGCGGGCCTGAGCCGCCGCGAGTGGGGGGCTGAGCCGCCGCTGCAGGGGGAGGGTTAGCTGCTGCGGGGGGGTGGAGCTGGCTGCCATGGGGGGTGGGGCGCCGTTAGTTGTGGGGACGCGCAGGGCTGGTGCAAGGAAGTTTCACCTAGGGCGCGAAACTTCCTTCTACCAGCCCTGCTGATGTGCTGCCTCCCTTACATGGAGGTGGGGACAGCAGGTGATTTAAAGTCAAGTACACCGTGCAGGGCCGGCTCTAGGCACCAGCACTCCAAGCATGTGCTTGGGGCGGCACTTTCCAAGGGGCGGCACGCCGGTCCTTTTTTTTTTCCCTTGGGGCGGGCCCTGGACAGAGCCCTGCCGCTGGAGAGCCAGAGCATCGTCCCCTGGAGCCGAGCTGGGGCTGTGGCAGTGAGAGGGGCTCCTGAAGTGTGGGAGGAACCCAGGAGGGAGGGGAGTGGGGCCTGGGATGCAGGGAGGGAGGGGGCATCCTGCTGTCGCCACTGCTGCCACTCTGAGTCTCCCCAGGGCGGCGCGGCATTTCCCTGCCCAAGTGTGCTGTGCAGGGAGCCACTGGGCTGGGCAGGGGGCGCGGATCCCCGCTCGCCCACCGATAGAGCGAGTGGCTGGGCAGCCCAAGCTGCTGGGGAGCTGCCACCGCCCCCTCCTGCCCCCGGACCCAGCCCGCTGTGCACCTCCCCCACCTCAGCCCTGGGCTGCCTGCTCCGGGCCCCCACAGCGCATGGGGCGGGGAGAGGCAGAGCCCAGTTCCGAGCGGGGCAGCGGGGGAGACTGCCCCTGAGTCTCCCCAGGGCGGCGTGGCGTTTCCCCGCCCACGTGGGCTGGGCAGGGGGCACGGATCCCTGCTCGCGTGCCGATAGGGTGAGTGGCTGGGCAGCCCAAGCTGCGAGGGAGCTGCTGCCGCCCGCCCCCTCCTGCCCCCAGACCCAGCCTGCTGCGCACCTCCCCCACCTCAGCCCTGCGCTGCCTGCCCTGGGCCCCCACAGTGGCAGGGGCTGGGAGAGGCAGAGCTGGGCTCCGAGCAGGCCAGCGGGGGAGACTGCCCCTGAGTCTCCCCAGGGTGGCACTGCATTTCCCCGCCCCCGTGGGCTGTGGGGGCCCGGGGCAGGCAGCCCAGGGCTGAGGTGGGGGAGGTGCACGGTGGGCTGGGTCCAGGGGCAGGAGGGGGCTGCGGCAGCTCCCTGGCAGCTCAGGCTGCCCGGGGGACCTGAGCCCACCAGCAGGGGACACGCTGGGGGTGGGGTTTGTTTCGGAGGGGCCGCGCTCTTTTTTTTTTTTTTTTTTTTTTTGCTGGGGGGTGGGGGCAGGGGCGGCACTCGGTTGTTATTGTTGTTTTTTTTTTTGCTTGGGGCGGCACAAAAGTTCGAGCGGGCCCTGAGTACACCATCACTTCACTGGTATCTTTAGGGCAGCTTTCCAGCTGCTTTGAGCTGCTGAGGATCTGGCCATATATTTAAAAACAAGGATTTAGCACAAAAAGTCTTGACTCTTTGTAAGAACTTAATTAAAAACGGTAAAAGAGTAGAGGATTTTTCTACAATCTTTTTGGAAGTAGATACAAGGATTAATAAACATGAATTAATATTCTATTAATAAAATGTACACAGCCGCATACCCATTTGAATGGACACTTTACAGAGATTTTTTTAAACAATACTTTCCCTCCCCTGAGGAATGTATAACCTAAATAAGATTCCAAACCAGCAAGTCTTATGTGTGTACTTGACGTTACACACATGAGTAGCTTCCTTGAAGTCTGTGGGACTACTCTCTTATGGAAAGTTAAACACGTACGTAAGTCTTCACAGGAGAAAGGCCAAAATCATACAAATGGAAAGTAACAGACAAAAGAAAGAGGTAGGGAAAGAAGGTATAAGTGTTAAAGCAAATAAAGATAATATGAGTAATTATAATATCATATAATGATAATAAAGCTTTACATTAGGGCTGTCGATTAATCGCAGTTAACTCATGCAATTCATCACAGTTTTAATCGCACTGTAAAACAATAGAATACCAATTGACATTTATTAAATATTTTGGATGTTTTTCCACATTTTCAAATATATTGATTTAAATTACAACACAGCATACAAAGTGTACAGTGCTCACTTTATATTATCATTTTACAGTGCAAATATTTGTAATAAACAGAATAAATCCTATTTTTCAATTAATCTCATACAAGTACCGTAGTACAATCTCTTTACTGTGAAAGTGTAGCTTACAAATGTAGATTTTTTTTGCTACATAACTGCATTCAAAAACAAAACAATGTAAAACTTTAGAGCTTACAAGTCCACTCAGTCCTACTTCTTATTCAGCCAATCGCTAAGACAAACAAGTTTGTTTACATTTACAGGAGATAATGCTGCCCGCTTCTTATTTGCAATGTCACCTGAAAGTGAGAACAAGCATCCACGTGGCACCTTTGTAGCTAGCATTGCAAGGTATTTACATGCCAGATATGCTAAACATTTGTATGCCCCTTCATGCTTTGGCCACCATTCCAGAGGACATGCTTATATGCTGATGACACTTGTTAAAAAGTAATGCGTTAATTAAATTTGTGACTGAAGTCCTTGGAGGAGAATTGTATGTCTCCTGCTGTTTTACTCGCATTCTGCTATGTATTTCATATTACAGCAGTCTTGGATGATGACCCAGCACATGTTGTTTGTTTTAAGAACACTTTCACTGCAGATTTCACAAAATGCAAAGAGGGTACCAATGTGAGATTTCTAAACATAGCTACACACTCAACCCAAGGTTTAAGAATCTGAAGTGCCTTCCAAAATCTGAGAGGGACAAGGTGTGGAGCATGCTTTTAAAAGTCTTAAAAGAGCAACACTCTGATGCGGAAACTACAGAATCCGAACCACCAAAAAAGAAAAATCAACCTTCTGCTGGTGGCATCTAACTCAAATGACGAAAGTGAACATGCATCGATCTGTACGGCTTTGGATCGTTATCGAGCAGAATCTGTCATCAGCATGGATGCATGTCCTCTGGAATGGTGTTTGAAGCATGAAGGGACATATGAATCTTTAGTGCATCTTGCGACACTGGCTACAACAATGCCATGCAAATGTCTGTTCTCACTTTCAGGTGACATTGTAAACAAGAAGCGGGCAGCATTATCTCCTGCAAATGTAAACAAACTTATTTGTCGGGGTGATTGGCTGAACAAGAAGTAGGACTGAGTGGACTTGTAGGCTCTAAAGTTTTACATTGTTTTAGTTTTGAATGCAGTTTTTTTTTTTACATAATTCTACCTTTGTAAGTTCAACTTTCATGATAAAGGATTGCACTACAGTACTTGTATGAGGTGAACTGAAATATTTTTACAGCAAATATTTGTAATCAAATTGAGCACTGTACACTGTGTTGTAATTGAAATCAATATATTTTAAAATGTAGAAAACATCAAAAATATTTAAATAAATGGTATTCTATTATTGTTTTACAATGCGATTAATTTTTTTAATCGCTTGACAACCCTACTCTACATAATAAAGTGGGTGAATTGAATAATATAAAATGTGTTAAATTTCTGCATGTAGTGATCCTGCCACATAGTGCCTAAAATGGACATTTAGAACCGTTTTGGTCCTGAGAAGATGATACTGGACAACTGGGTTTTTATTTTGTGAAAAGACTTCCAAGAGGGGAACCCCAAACCTATAAATATTAGTATCCCAAGACTTGTGCTAGTGGTTTGTGACTACCCAGGAAGAAGGAGCAATATCTTTCAGTGACAAGTACGGTACCTGGAAGATTCACCTTTTGTTCAGCTTGTCCTTGTCAGTCCCTCCACGAACGCAAGTTGACGTCACACCATTCTATTTTGTTGTGAACATGTTTTTTCCATTTTTGGCCAGAGTTTTGTCATGGGATCGGCCCAGCGCGTTTTCGGTCTGCCCAGTGATTGCTTGTGGTCTCTCAGGAGCCAGTCACTGATGGGGGTTGTCCACCTATTGTCATGCCTGTGGACTACATGACCCGCCCATCTTCGCTTTGCATCATACATCGCTTGCACTACATCGGTGGGACATTAAAGTATTAAAATATGATTATTCCATCATCTGGGGTCACATCTGTCATGGTGCCTGGTGTATCTCACAGCTGAGAGTGCCAAACTCATGTGAGACTGTCTGTCAGAAACTAGGCAGACACCTAGACTGGTGGTATATTTTATCATTAGATTTCGCCAAGCCAGTGTTCTCCTGGATCACTATATTGGTTTTACTATGGAGTCACAGACAATCTCCTTATGCCTCTAGCTTCTCTTTACCTCCAAGACAAACTGGACTTTATGATGAAAGGTTATTAAAACCAAAATTCACCACGTATTAGGTTTTTCCAATCCCAAAGGATCAGTCATACCCCAGGTCACCAGGTGCTCAGGATCTTCCCAAAAACAATGCTATAGCCAATTCCTTTAGTAAACTAAAATTAAGGATTTATTAGCTAAGAAACAGAAATCAATTATGAAAAGGCTAAAGCAGATAAAATACATTACAGTTGGGTCAGAGTTTGTAGTCCAAATGATAGCCGAGGTGTAGTAGCCTGACAGTCTCTTAGAGTCTCTTCATAAATTCCTCAGGGCTTCCCAAAACTGGTGTTTGGGGACCTCTGTTTGTTATCTGGAATGCTCTCTGACAGCATTCAGATGAATCAGAGATAAAGAATCACTCCCAGGATCCAATATTTTATAGATCACGGCTGCTACTCTGAAAGCTGACAGGCACCTTCATCCCAGTATGAGGTCTGATGGGTAGCCAGTGCAGACAGACTGTGGGTTTCCATTGTTGCTTTGAAGTTAACATTTTGAGTCTTTGACCTCGGGTCACCACATCAAGGATCACTTGCTTTGAAATCAACATTCTACTTCCTGTGCATACACAAGTAATTCAGTTACAATGATATGCATAATACCATTGCCATCTAGTCATTACAATAGAAATAGATAATTGAAAGCAATACAGACACCATTCATTTGGTTTTCAGGAAGTCCACACATCAAGCATATTCTTATCCTGCTAACACAAGTCTTTGATCTAGGGTTAATTAAGCATAGGGAACACACATATAGTACAGATTAACAAGTTACAGATACATGAAGACAATAGCACTAACGTTATTTTAAACTATTCCAACAGATAAGTAAATTGGCTTGACCCCACTACAGTGCCTCTTGGCATTCTTTTGATTCCTATCAACACAAGTGAATTGGTACACTTAACACTTCTTTGAGGTTGTGACCTGAACTAGCCAGATACCAGCCTAACAGAGCTTCACAGTATCAGGCAAACATCCACCATCTTTGTTTGTCTGGGAGTGGCATTACGGTCCACCACCTGCTTATCATCTTTGATGCAATCCATCCATCACTTCCTTGGCTTTTCTCAGTGTCTCTTTCCTACTACCCTCTCCTGCCTTGCTATCTTCACCAGGTCCTCTTCATTTATCCTCTGTCTGTGCCCAAACCAGCAAAGTCGCCATTCCTGTATTTTGTCAACCACGTTATGAACTTCCATGCTATTGCTTTCCTTTTGGAACACTTCATCGGACTCTTTTTATTGTGCAAAGACATCTCATTTTGAACACCTGTAGGTGTTGACAAAATGAAAATAAGAAAGAAAAACTTGTAGCACCTTAGAGACTAACAAATTTATTTCAGCATAAGCTTTCGTGGGTTAGTACCCACTTCATCGGATGCATGGAATGAAACATACAGTAGACAGATATTTATACAGTCAGAGAAACATGATAAGGTGGAGGTGCATAGACCAACCTTAAGAGGCTAATTAATTGAGAGGAACCATAACAGCAGGGGAAGAAAAACCTTTGAAGTGATAAACATCTCTCTCTACTATCCATGCTTCTGCACCGTACAGCATTGTGGTGGGGCACTCCTGTTCTATACAATTGGGCTTTCAGTCTCAGTGGCATGTGCTTGTCATACACCAACCCTGAAATGTTAATCCACACTCTTTCAGCACTCACCAGTGTGGACTGTATTTCATGTTCAAACTCACCATGTTTTGTATTAAAATGCCAGGATTATTCTGCAGGTCTAATTGGAAAAATACCAAGGATTTGAAGAGGTGAAAAAGCAGCTCCACCCTAGCAACTAAACCCTGGGATCACCAGACAGCCACTTGGCTGAACTCTGGACTGGAAATCTCCTTGATGTTGAGTGGAAAATATTCCTCTTTCCAGGGCTGCCAGAAGTTTCGCTAGTGTGCAGGGAGAAATTTAGCTCTTTGTCTCACTGTAGATCTAATACCCTTGGCCTGACATTGATACACAGCCATCCTTGAGGCATGTGATATCTGTTAAATAGCACATGGCAACACTGTACAGCCATTTAGGACAGGGTGTGAAAAATATCTTACCAACTAAGGCCTTGTCTGTATTCAAAGTTATGCTTTAAAGTTGAACTTTAAATTGGTTTAAAATCTGATTAATTTAAACTGGTAGAAAACTTTGTGTGGATACTCTTAATTCAATTTAAACCTAGTGTGACGGGTTCTCCCCAGGGCGCCACTGAGCCCCCCTCACCCACCAGCCTGGGCTCCCTTTACACTGTACTGCTGTGACCAGCCTGCACTTTCATCAGCACCCATACAGGTAGGGACACACCTAGCTGCAGTTATATGCAGATGCTGTGATCAGTGCTGCATGGGAAGACTCCAGCTAGGGAACATCCCAGCTATTCAGGCACACGCCCGCTCTGGAGTGTAAGCACAAAATTATACTAGCTTGCGCTGCACAGGGAACTGTACAGTATAAGCTCATGAAATTCACCCCCTCCCTCAATGTGGAGAGGAATATACAACAGCTTTCTGCCATGAGTTATGACTCCCACACACCATGTTTTTGCTTTGTCTAAAACCATTTATTAATTACAAAAGATAGATTTTAATTGATTATAAGGGATAGCAAACAGATCAAAGCAGATTACCTAGCAAATAAACAAAAATGCAATCTAAGCTTAATATACTAAAGAGATTGGAAATGAATAGCAGATCCTCACCCTAAGTAATGATACAAGCAGGCTGCAGATTCTTAAGGGGCAAGATGCACTTGCTTATAGCTTGGAATCCCAAGGTGTTCCATTCACAGGCTAAAAATCCTGGTAGCCTGGATCCTGCATTTCCACCCAGTTCTTTGTTCCTCGGGTGTTTTCAGGAGTCTTTTTGGGTGGGGAGTCAGTGAAGAACCCTGATGATGTAACTCCCCTGCCTTATATAGCTTTTGCATATGGCGGGAACCCTTTGTTTTAAAGCTTGGTTCCCACGCCAGCCAGTGGAAAAACACTGATATCCCAAGTGGAGTCCAGCACCAGGTGACCTGGTCACATATCCCTGTGGTGTCGCAGTAGTCATTATTCAGAGGCTGTCTGCAGCATCCTCAGGAAGGCCCCCATGTGGGAGATAAGCTTCTTCTAATGCCTATTGTTTTCTCCAACTGCCCTTCCCCAGCCAGCTTTTCAGAATTAAAGCATCTTATCTAGGGCTGTGGTAGCAGCAGCTGGGAGCCCCGGGCCCTTTAAATCACCCCCTGAGCTCCCAGCTGCAGAGGTGGCTGGGAGCCCTGAGGTTCGGGGGCAATTTAAAGGGGGCAATTTCCCCAGGTATAAACACATTTGTAACACAGATACATAGTCAATATTACTAACTTCATATACAAAATTGATACATGCATACAAATAAGATAATCATATTCAGCAGATCATAACCTTTCCAATGACACCTCACAATACTTATCTTGCATAAAATACATTATGATTATATCATAATCATATTATAATAATATCCTTATGAAGAATATGGGGTGCGGTGTCACACATAGTTTATACTGATTCTATTTAACTCCAATTATATGGGGCAGGTTTAAAATGAACTGAGTGAAACAAAATCCATAAATAATTGATTTAAAATAATTTAAGAGCATCCATACAAGGTTTTGCATTAGTTTAACTAAACTGGTTTAAAACCATGCTGTTAGTTAAACCAGAAAAGGTCTATGGGACAAATCCTGCTCACCTTACATGAATAACCCTACAGAAGTTAATGGCTCTGCTTTTATATATAGGAGAGCAGGTTTTTACCCTAACGTTGCAGGAGGAATTTAAGTAGGAAGTAAATATGAATTTGAGCCATGATGCTAGAATTAAACTTATTCTGAAAAAGTCCCATAATTCTCTTATGAATTAGTGGAAAGACAGGAAATTAACTATACTGTATTGCACTAAAATTATACTTGGAATTTATTTACATAGATGGACTATAATTATCCAGTTGGAATTTGATCAGGACATGAGAGTTAACACCTCTGCACTTGTGAAAAAAAAGCTATAAAGATCCAGTGCATCAGTGGAAACTAGATCATTATAGAAGCGTTTTGTTTTGTTTATATAAATATTAGCATACTTGTGCTGAATATTATGAACTATGTTAAAAAAATAGCTTTTAGAACTGTATCTGGATGTGTAGTAAGATTACTAATAAATTACATGTATTTAATCAGTCCTTAAAATTCTATTAGCAGAATGACAATATAAAATTTAAGAAATAAAGTTCTATTGAAACCAGTGACATTTTGTGAAGTAGAAGTGTATGAGTGTGTGGGTATATGAAAGGTGTATGAAAGACAATGATGTGCTGCCAGTATTTTAATTAGTGACTTGCATTAATTTCTCCCACCCCTCAACATGCGACATACCCTGCTTCCCAGGTTTGTGAATTCTCACAAAGGTAAGAGTAAATGACTGAGGAATCGTAGGCTACGTCTACACTACCCGCCCTATTTGGCGGGTAGCTATCGATGTTCTGGGATCGATTTATCACGTCTCGTCTAGACGTGATAAATCGATCCCAGAGCCGCTCCCCATTGACACAGGAACTCCAGCTCCACGGGCAGAGGAAGCGCTGTCGACGGGGGAGCCTGCCTGCTGTGGTGTGGACCGGGGTAAGTACCTTTTGAAATCGATCTAAGATATTCGACTTCAGCTACATTATTCACATAGCTGAAGTTGCGTATCTTAGATCAATTCCCCCCCCCGCAGTGTGGACCAGCCCTTGGTCTCCCCTATTTACAAAAACAAAACAAAACAAACAAATAAAATACCACCACCCCCCCACACATAAATATAATCAAGAAAGGAGACACCACCACAAAGAACCTTGTATTACATTCACTTGGTGGAAATATTAGGGTTGTATTTTGTTTATACCTGTTTTCAGCTTTGGGAAACTGACCCTATTAAATAAAGTACTAAGTATACATATTGCTTGCTGGGACTTTATTCTTTTTACATATAACAAATACAATTAGGTTGTGATCCCTTGCACCTAGACAACCGCTAACTTTTAATTCAGTAATCAATTCATCTTGATCTGTCAGAATGAGGTCTACTATAGAATTTCCCTGGGTAAAGTGTAATATTGCTTGTGTTAGAAAATGATCTCTAATTTTTAAAAATTCCAAGGAAGTTTTTCTAGTGACAGCTTGAGATCTCCTGCATTTGTTCCCTAGATTGAAATATCTCATGATAACCCAGTTTTAGCTTCTAGTCACTATAGATATATGTTTAAAAAACTGTTCATCCTATTCTCTAGTCTGAGTTCGCGGGGCGGGGGGGGGACACTCTATGACAGATTCTCACTGGTACTTCACATTGTGATTTATCAGCTGGAACAGGGCTGAATTGTCAAGTACTCTAAAGCAGAGCTTTCCAACCTGTGTGTCGCGACACGTTAGTGTGTCGGCGGCAGTGTGTAGGTGTGTCGCGGGGCAGCAGGCGTGCTCTGCTCCCAGGCGTGCTCCGCTCCCCGGCCAGGGCAGCGGGGCAGCAGGCGTGCTCCGCTCCCCGGCCGGGGCAGCGGGGCGGCAGGCGTGCTCCGCTCCCTGGCCGGGGCAGCGGGGCGGCAGGTGTGCTCCACTCCCCGGCAGGGGGAGCGGGGCGGCAGGCGTTCTGCGCTCCCCTCCAGCAGGGGGAGTGGGGCGGCAGGCATGCCGCCCTCCCCCCCGGCGTTTTGGCGGGGCGGCGTTGTTGGGTGGGGGGGTGTTTCGGCCGGCATTGGGTGGGGGCGGCACTTGGGGGTGTTTTTTTGTTTTTTTTTTTGCTTGGGGCGGCCGGCCCTGGGTACTGCGCATGTGCAGTATGTGTAATCCGGGCGGAATTGATTCCGCGTCACTGTGTGTCGCGAAATGATGCATGTCTAAAAAGTGTATCACCAACATGAAAAGTTTGGAAAGCTCTGCTCTAAAGTAAGGAATGGTATCTTTGATTTAGAACTCCCTTTCTTCCCATTCTATCCTTTCTAAACAGGGTGTAGCCAGTGATTTTAACATTCCAATTATGTGAATCCTCCCACCATATTTCACTAATACCTACATTGGCCAATTTCTTTTAATAAATTAGCAAGTCTAATTTCTCTTGTTTATTGGCCAGGCTTCAAGCATTTGTACACAGGGCATTCATAAATCTCAAGATGCCAAGGAACACAGAAAGGACTTCTTCAAAGAGAAACTGTTGAACTCGAATTGATATGCAAACTAGATTGCATTACCTCAGGATTAAATAAGGACCTCGAATGGCTCGGCCATTACGTTAATTGAATCTATTTCCCTTAAGTTAACAATCCTCATTCACACCTGTGTGACCATCTTGTTTATCACTTCAAAGGTTTTTCTTCCCCTGCTGTTATGGTTCCTCTCAATTAATTAGCCTCTTAAGGTTGATCTATGCACCTCCACCTTATCATGTTTCTCTGACTGTATAAATATCTGTCTACTGTATGTTTCATTCCATGCATCCGATGAAGTGGGTACTAACCCACGAAAGCTTATGCTGAAATAAATTTGTTAGTCTCTAAGGTGCTACAAGTTTTTCTTTCTTATTTTCATTTTGCTGACACAGACTAACACGGCTACTACACAGAAAGGACTAGATCCACCAAGATACCTATAGGTGCTTAAACCCCAGTTTTAGGTGCCATTGTGATCCACAAAATCCCTGTTCATCTGCTGCCTAATCCTGTAGGTGCCTAAACTCACTCAGTGCCTACTTTTTCAGGGTAAAAGCTCCGTTTGTGCCTCACTTTCAGCCTCTGGGCTTGCATATTGCTGCCTCACTTTCGGTATTCAGATGCTTATCTTCTGCCTGAGCCCAGCCCAATTTATAAACCAGGGAAGATAGGCAGAAGAGCATATATCCCACATGTGGGACCTCATCTAGTATGCATGCTCTGAACACACCTAACTGGTTCATACACCATTCAAAAATGTATCCAAAAGAGGAAATGGGGCTGTCAACTTCATAACCTTTAGCCCAGCCGGAGTATGGGAGATCCAAGTTCAATATACCCCTCTGCCTGATGAGGAGAAGGGACACACCCTGGTGAAATCCTACCTTTCAGGAGGGTGCCCTAAACCACTGAGCTATGGGATATTCTGATGTGGTACTCTATCAGTCTCTCCATTTGAAGCTGTTCCACTTTTGCTAAATACAGAGTCATTGGAGCAGAGGGGCTGGACCCTAAGTCTCCTGCTTCCCAGATGGATGCCCTAATAACCACAAGATTATAAAATAATTCTCACTCACTCTGACCCAATTACTATTTAAGTTTTGAATCCAAAGTGGAACAGCTTCCACAGTGGTGGAGGGCTCCCCAACACACACATACATGCATCAGAGTATCCTATAGCCCATAGGCGCCGACTCCGTGGGTGCTCCAGGGCTGGAGCACCCATGGGGAAAAATTAGCGGGTGCTCTGCACCCACCAGCAGCCAAACTCCCCCTGCCCCTCCCTCCCCTGAGCACGCCGCGGCCCCGCTCCTCCCCCTCCCAGCGCTTCCCGCTCACCACCTAACAGCTGTTCGGTGGTGCTTAGGACTTTCCGGGAGGGAGGGGAAGGAGTGGGGACGAAGTGCACTTGGGGGAGGAAGCAGTAAAGAGGCGAGACAGGGGCGGGGACTTGGGGGAAGGGGTGGAATTGGGGCGGGGTGAGGGTGGTGCAGGGGCGGGCAGGGGTGGGGCCAGGAGTGCGGGTGGGGGGTGTCGAGCACCAACGGGGCAGAGGGGAAGTCAGCACCTATGCTATAGTCCATTCGTGAGGACAGTCACCTAACAGGTGGGAGACACCTCTTCAAATCCTGTCTCCCCAGCAAGCGGAGAGGGGGAATCAAATCTGGGACTCCCACATAAAAGTTCTTACCTGTGGACTGAAAGCTATAATGTTGGTGGCACCTGCATCACTTCCTTCTCTGGTGTTTCCTGCACAAAGCAGATTAGATTTCTAAACTGTCTGACTCCAGAAGAGGGGTTCCCAGCTGTGGATTACAAGAGGAGAGATGCTTCCCTGCCGTCCAAATTTAGATGTCTAACTCTGTGAGGAGGCAGCATTTTGGACACGCCCCTTGCACCAAATGCACACATACACAACCTGCCCATGGGGCAGGTAATCATAGATGCTGCAGAGTGCAATAAACTGGATAGTCTCTACTCCGTTGCTGGACTTCTGCCTGCATTCTCTTTTTACTCCTTCACCTGGAGAACTCCTCCTTCACCTGGAGAATTCCCTCACAAAACTCCCATTAGGTGTTCCTGTTCGTTAGCTCCTCTGGTAGTTTAGGAGTGAGCTTTTTAAAGTCATGTCTTCCTGAGTATCCCCAGCCCCTGGTTAAGTGTCGATGGGTGCTTAAGGGCTTAGGGATTCCATTGCTGTTCTGGTAACTTTTTAGGTATCCAATCTCTGAGTCTCTTTATGGATCTGGGCCAAGATCCTTTACTTTGATAATATCTTGAGGCTGAATTATGTTTGTGTATTTGTACTGTCTTTATCCCTTAACCTTTGCTGCCTTCCTGCATATTTCTGCCTCAGTAACACTGAATATTAAGAGTAGCTATATGTTTGTGGTGCCCAAAGGCCCCAATGAAGAACAGGGATCACATGCATTATGTGCTGTACAAACACATGCTCTGTAACCCAAAGAGTTTACAGACTTGTTTTCGAATCTCAGATTAATATTTTTGTCTCCCTTGGCTACACCACTAATTGTTCTTTTCATGTGTGAAGTGTAAATGATTTAACTCTGTAAAGTATTTTTACAGTTTGTATGAAAGATGCTTTAGTAAGAGTCTCTGATCCTTCAAGCACTTACTCACAAAAGTAACTTTATTCACATGACTAATTCCATTGAGTTCAGTAGGACTAGTCATATGAGAATATGGAAATTCAGTGGGAATTCAATGGGACAACTCACCTGAAAAAATGACTTTACCTATACCCGTTTGTAGGGTTGGGCACTAAAATCTCAGTCCTGCAAACATACAGATATGTAACTTTACTTAGCTAAACTTTCTATCAGTATGACTCAAGCTTTACAGAGAGGCAAAGCAAAAACATTGGAAAAAATAATGAAGTTTAATCAGAATGTATGTGTATAAATATTGATGTTTGATAATGAACAAGAGACTGGTTTTTCAAATCTGCTATTAAACTTAATTGATGTAGTCCTATTTTGAATAACTCTTTAAAATGTCTTCCTAGGTTAAATATTTACATTGATAAAAATTTAAAGCACATATTTAAATATCAAAATGATCTATTGCAATTCACAAAACAACATTAAGGAAGCAAGGCACTGCAGTTGGCATCTAGTGTAAATTGTGGCTGTTTACTTGTCTCCTCTCCAGCAATGCTAGCAGCATGATTAAGTTTGCAACAAGACCCCTCCACTGAGCACGCAGAATGGAAGGGTGGGAAAATTTGGCCCTGGACTCAGTGGTGAGCCCAACTGCAGCGAGGATGTGGGGAGCATCTCACTTTGAGGTGGTGGACATAAAATAGCTGATGCTATCAACTGCCGCAAGGACAGGTCCAGCCCAGGCTTGGGCATACTTCTCAACCTGCCAGATGCAGGCTCCCTAATGTGACAAAGACCCCAAATGAGGGATGTACAACAAAATTATAGAGGGGCAACTAATTCATTTGGTGTAGCTCTCTCTTTCTATCACTACATCTTCATGGCTCCTTTTAGTCTTGATGTAAATAATTCTCAACTATAAAAAAGAGCAGGACCAGCCGGCGTGTAACTGTGGGGTTCATATAATAAGTGACACCCCTTTGAGTGAGGACTGGGAACCTGGGAGGTCAAAGCTGCTGTGTGCGAGGGCCCCTGCACAAGGCAGAGCTAGGAGCAGGAACGGGCCCTGCACACACGGGGGCCGGGGGCCGAGGGGGAGGCGTGTGAAACGCTGTTTCCATGGCCCGCGCGCTCAGAGTCCAGCTCTCCGCCCTCCCCGCCTCCAGCGGGCCCCGCGCCAGCCCGCACAGGACGCTGCGGATCCGCCCTGGGCGCCGGGAGGCCGTGACGAGTCGCTCAGCGCCGAGCGGGAATTTCCGGCTCACGCCGGCCCCGCCCCACGGTTGGCCTCGGCTCCCAGGGGAGCGGAAGGGCAGCGGCCGGGCAGGTAGCGCCGCGGCCAATCCGAGGCGGAACCGGGGAACAGGTGTGGGCGGGGCATGATGGGTGGCCCCACCCCTTCGCCGTCTCGGCTGCGCCAATCGGCGACCGAGGCTGCGTCCTACGCCCTCCCCCCCTCCTGTGACTCAGTGTGTGGGGTGGGAGCATGGGCTGAGCGAGCGAGTGAGGGAGGGGCCACCTGAGAGGGCAGAGCCGCTCGAGCCGGCGCCAGCTGCGACACTGCCTCGCCGCCTGCGGCCGGGCCATGGGGGCGCGGGGGGCCGCGGAGTGAGGGGCCGGGAGCGCGGCGAGCCGGCGGCGGCCATGTCGCAGGCGCTGGTCCCCCCGGAGACTCGGAAGTTCACCCGGGCGCTCAGCAAGCCGGGCACGGCGGCCGAGCTGCGGCAGAGCGTCTCCGAGGCGGTGCGGGGCTCCGTGTTCGTGGTAAGAGCCCGGCCGGGCAGGGACTGCAGAGACTAACCCCCGCGCCGGGTGGGCGGCTGCGGGGTGCGTGGCCTGCGGGGACAGTGCCCGTCTCTCCCCGCAGGGTGAGCGGGAGCTGGGCGCATCCCCCGCCACCAGGGAGCCCCCCCCCTCCGTCGGGCACCGGGGCCTGATGCTGCCGCCGAGCTCCCCGCATCCACACGGCTCCGACGCCCTCGGCGGGAGGGAGCCGCCGGGCTGTCACGGCGCGGGGCTCGCCCGGGGCTCGCGGCGAGTCGCGCGCCTCCTCTTGGGCTGCGGCTCTGACCCGGCCCGGGCTGAGGTGTCGGTGCGGCGCGGCCCGGCGGAGAGCCAGGCCAGGGACGCTCCCTGCGTGGGTGCGGGGCGCAGTCCGCGGGCGCGGCGGGGCTCTCCGCCGGCACAAGCGCCGGGAGTCGCCGCCGCGCTCCTCGGTGCGGCTACAAACTTCCATCCAGTCAGAGCGCGTTTCCGTAGCGCTGCACGTTGCGTGGAAGTCTGTGGGTGTGTCTGCAGAACCGGTACAAAAGGAGGTGCGGTGGCCCTTTGTGTGCCCTCCTCACCACGGTAACGCGTCTGCTGGGTCTTTCCTCTTCATCTCTTTTCTGCAATCTTCCTAACCCCGGAATTTAACCCAGACGTATCCGCGATGGGGCTGTAATCAAACAGGGTCTTGTGGGGATTCAGTAACTTCTCTGTAGAATCTGACTGGAAGGGAGCAAAGCTACGCTGTGTTTCTGTCACTGAACTCCCACTAAGTCCTGGTCTACAGGTTTATGTCACTGTAACTACATCACTGTGATGTGTGGAAGATCCACACCCCTGAGCAATGCAGTTATACCTATTTGAGCCCCAGTGTAGATAACATAGCACTAACAGGAGGGCTTCCCCTGTCCATATAACTACTGCCTCTGGGGGAGATGGAGTACCTATGTGATGGCAGAAGCTCTCCTGGCTTCTTCACTAAACACTACAGTGGCGCTGCTGGTCCAATGTAGCTGTGCCACCTCTGTGCTGTAAGTGTAGACAGGCCCTAAGGCCATGTCTACACTGACACTTTTGTCGTTAAAACCTTTTGTTGCTCGGAGGTGTGAGAAAACACTACTTTTAACGACAGAGGTTTTAATGATGAAAAGCACCGCTGTGGACAGCACTCCCGGTGACAAAGATACGGCCCCACGGCAATAAAGAACACTTGCACAGTGCACTTTAAAATGGTGCAGCTGCACAGCCCTGCCGTTGTAAGGTGCGTGATATAGACATAGCCTTAATCACTTAATCTCTCTGCTTCCTTTTCTCCAGCTTGCCTGAGGAGGCTGTGAAGGCTAGAACTATAACAGGGTTTAAAAGAGATCTGGATAAATTCATGGAGATGAAGTCCATTAATGGCTATTAACCAGGATGGGTAAGGAATGGTCTCCTTAGCCTCTGTTTGTCAGAGGGGGGTGATGGACGGCAGGAGAGAGATCACTTGATCATTACCTGTTAGCAGAGGTGAAAGTAAGCCGGTCCGGTCTGGCATACTGGCAAGAGCCAGTACGCCTTGCCGTACTGGCTTCCCCGGCGGTGATTTAAAGGGCCTGGGGCTCCAGCCGCTGTGGGGAGCCCCGGGCCCTTTAAAGTGCTGCTGGAGCTCCGGCAGCGGGGCTCGGGTGGCGCTTTAAAAGGCCCGGGGCTCCCCGCAGCGGCAGGAGCCGCGGGCCTTTTAAATCCCTGCTTGGCTGCCGGGGCCGGGCTCAGGCGGGGATTTAAAATGTCCGCGGCTCTTGCCGCTGCGGGGAGCCCCGGGCCTTTTAAAGCAGGGGCTCCCAGCCGCCTCGGCGGCTGGTATCTCTGGGGTGATTTAAAGGTGCCTCTTCTGGTTGAGGCCACTTCCCCACCCAGGACTCCGGCGTACCGGTAAGTCCTGTAAGTTACTTTCACCCCTGCCTGTTAGGTCCACTCACTCCGGGGCACCTGGCATTGGCCACTGTCGGTGGACAGGATACTGGGCTGGATGGACCTTTGGTCTGACCCAGTACGGCCATTCTTATGTTCTTAAAATGGGGACAGTAATGCTTACCTATCATTGTAAAGTATTCCTGTATCTACAATTGAAAAAGCACCATAATACCCATCTACTCGTTCTACAAATTAACTCCTATTTTTTGTAACTACTAGGGTAACAAACTGTTGAACCCCCTTACTCATTGATCAGCAGTTCCTCCTTTGAGTAATTCCACTGACTCCAATGGGACTACTTGGAGTAATAAGATACATTTTTAACACGTGTTACCTTATATCTTTTTCTAGTGAACACGGGGGCAGTAAGGACTGACTAGTGCAGAGATAGTTGTTCCCACAATCCCAGCATTGCTGATTGTGCTGAAAGGATCAGCAGAAAAATAGTTGATGTTGAATTTTATCGTTATATAAGAACAGCCATACTGGGTCAGGCCAAAGATCCATCTAGCCCAGTATCCTGTCTGCCAGCAGTCGCCAGCCAGTGTCCCAGAGGGAATGAACAGAACAGGTAATCATCGAGTGATCCATCCCCTGTCGCCCATTCCCAGCTTCTGGCAAACAGAAGCTAGGGACACAGTCCCTGCCCATCCTGGCTAATAGCCAGTGATGGACCTATCCTCCATGAACTTATCTAGTTCTTTTTTGAACCCTGTTATAGTCTTGACCTTCACAACATCCTCTGGCAAAGAGTTGAACAGGTTTTCTGCATTGTGTGAAAAAATACTTTTTTGTTTGTTTTAAACCTGCTGCCTATTAATTTCATTTGGTGACCACTACTTTGAGTGTTATGAGGAGGAGTATATAACACTTCCTTATTTACTCCACACCAGTAGATTGGTGCGGCATGATTTCCCTTGACAAAAGTCATGTTGACACTTCCCCAACAAATCATGTTCATCTGTGTCTGATAATTCTGTTCTTTACTATAATTTCAACAAGTTTGCTTGGCACTGAAGTTAGATTTACCAGCCTATAATTGCCTGGATTGCTGCTGGAGCCTTTTAAAAAAAAATTATCACATTAGCTATCCTCCAGTCATCTGGTACAGAAGCTGATTTAAATGATAGATTACAAACCACAGTCATAATTGTTGGTGTTGAAATGAATGGAAGAAGTTAATCTGTCTCAGAGCTACTTTTTCCGAAATTTTAAATATATGAGATGATAGCATTACATTAGTAGTACATGTTCAAAAGTCTTCTTTGCAACCAGAAGGACTACAACTTTTAAAAAGAGTTTGTATTCTGCAGTAGCTTTTAGGGTCAGCAAATACATGATGTCATACCAGCTTAGTCTGACTGTAGCCAGTGCTTTTTTCACATTGCTATACTGATGGTATAGCGAGGAATTTTTTTGATGGCGAGTTGGTGTAATAGTTTTTGAATTAAAAGAAAGAACAAACTTTACCGTACACAGTATGTTTGTGGCTCTTCCTCACCCGGTTAATTTATAGAATAATTTCCTCTTCCACTCTTCCTCTTTTGGTTCTTCTGTTAAATCACTCCTTTCTCCTTATTCATTTCCTCCTCTTTACCATTGTGAAGTCCATCCTGCTAATCCTCCACTATGATTAACTGGAGTATCTGATTCTTCTATTCTTGTACCCAGGCTATTTAACAACTCTGGAGAAAGGCCTGTGATCATGGGACTTTCCTTCATTTACAAATTAGTTCTTTTTCTCCTTCAGTTCTGCCATGTGCCTTGTCAAGCAGCATTATTTTTTCATTCATTGAATTCCACATCCACCTTCAACTTTTGAAGAGAGAAGATTGGTGGATATCATGTTCTCTGTCCATGCTTTTTTTCAGAGACTGACTGTATCTATAATGATCCATCTTTCTGTCACCAATTTTTCTTGCCTGCTATCCTTTAATCCCTCTACCACTGTTCCCTCTAAGTTGTGTGTGTGTGCGTGCGCACACAGATCCTAAACCCCGCGCACACGGCAAAACATTGCGCGCACAAAAAATGAACTACTACATCAGAGCCAGGCCGAAATATCATTTACAGGTGACTTTTGACATTGTTCGCCTGCCATCTATCAAAACAGCCAGATTCTACTAGCTGGCAAGGTGGGGGGGAGGGAAAGGAGGGCAATTAATCGTACCCCTCCCTGCCAGCATTTCGACCGTGGAACGTTGATCACGTCGGGACGGTCGGGACCCACACATCTCCTTGTATAAGCATTTTACTCGCTTGGGCGCATTTGCCTCATGGTGCACAAATTTGTACTCTGCTTCAAAAATTTGCACAGAAGACATTTTTTGTCCACGCGGCCTGTCAAAAATTGGAGGGAACATTGCACCCTACCTGTCATTTGACCACCTTCTGCCTGACTTCTCTATCCCAGTTTTTGTTCTTCCAACTTTGTCCCAAGTTCCTCTCCTGCAATTCCATATTGTATCCACTCCAGTCTGGATTCTGCCCTCTCCTCTCCACTGAAACTTTCTAGTATATTTAGAAAGGCAGTGTGAAACTTAACGCTATTTGCTGAAGGAAGTATATAATTGGCCTGATCTGTATAATGTGAAATAGCGTACAGTCCTTTAGGAATCAAAACCTCACTATCCGTTGGAGAATCTGCATGTGAATCTTAAAAATTGAGTGAATTTGGAATTTCCTGGAAGAAGCCATGGAAGAATTAGTTCAGATTTTTTAGAAGCTGGCGTATCCTTAATGAGTGGGTAAAACTTTTCACTTTGCATACAAGGTGTCATAAATAAACATTTGCATGCCCAGCAGTGTTGAAAAGTAATATGTATAACTTAGTATTGTTAGGCAGTATTTAGATATTCTCTAGAATGTTTTGTTGTATACTTGCTTGATTAAAGATTATAATTTGGTGTGTTAGGTGAGGCGCTGTGTGCTGAGCTGAGCAGCCAGCTAGGCTGAGAGCTCACTAATGAGACTCTAGCCTGCTATCCTTTGATCCCTAACCCTTTAGGATCCCTTGATAAGGAGGTGGGGCTAATTTAGGGATAATGAGGCTTTAAAAAGCCAGCTCCTAGGTGACCAGAGGAGTTTTGCAAGGGCGTTTAGAGACGGAATGTGAGAAGCAGATACATCTAACGTACTCTAAACTTGGGCCAATTAACCCCATTCTCCGCCCTCCACCCCCACCCCCAAAACCAACAACAAACAAACAAAAAACCCTTTACAAGAGTAAAAATAATGCAGGTAGAAGTCCAGCAGCAGAGTGGCAGGAGAAGGATTTTAGGTTTAGTAGGAACTGGGGAACCTTTTGGGAAAAGAGGAGCCTGTACAAGAAGGATGGGCTCCACCTAAATCAAAACGGAACCAGAGTGCAAGTATGTACAACTAAAAAGATTCTAGAGGATTTTTTAAACTAAGGACTGGGGAAAGGCTGACAGATGTGGAGGAACATCTGAGTAGATGTGAGGATAATCAATGGGATGTGGTAATACCAGGGTATGAAATGATTGAGTAGGTTGCGCTGGTGGTGGAGTGCGCTAGATGTTAAGAAAAGCATAGATTCAAATAAAGGAAAAATCTCAGACAAATCATTCTATACCATAGAATATGGATAGAAATAGCAGCAGGAATACTGACTGACAACCTGACCAGGATGGTGACTGATTATGAAATGCTCAGGGAGATTGGAGAGGCCACAGAGGTAGAAAAATGCAGTAGTAATGGATGATTTCAACTATCCTCATATTGACTGGGTATAGTCACCTCAGGTGGTGATTGAAGACCATTTTTTTTTAGACATGTTAAATGACTGCGTCTTGGAGTATCTTGTCCTGGACTCCACAAGGGGGGAGAGAATTCTTTCTTTAATCCTAAATGGAGCACAGGATCTGGTCCAAGAGGTGAGCATAGTTGAACTGCTCAGTAATAAAGACAATAATGTAATTACATTAACATTCTTATAGGGGAAAAATGCCAAAGAAACCCACCACAGTAACATTTAACTTCAGAAAGGGGTACTACACAAGCTAGTTAAATGGAAATTAAAAGGAACAGTTACACGGGTGAAATGCCTGTAAACTGCATGGAGATTATTTAAAAGCACCATAATAGAGGCTCAAACTAAATGTATACCCTACATTAAAAACAAAACAAGCCAAGGCAGCAGTAAGAGGACCAAAAAATGCCGCCATGGCTAAAAAGCGGAGTAAAAGAAGCAGTTAGAGGCAAAAAGGCATCCTTTAAAAACTGACATCCTAGTGAGGAAAACAGAAAAGAGCACAAACTCTGGCAAGTCAAATGTATAAGTATAATAAGGCAGGCCAAGAAAGTTTTTTGTGTCATTAGCTAGTTGTTCTTCAAATTCTAACAGCAAATATTTTTTTAAGTTCCTCACAAGCAGGAAGCTTGCCAGCAGGCAGTAGGGCCACTTGGTGATCAAAGTGCTGAAGAAGCTCTTAAGGATGACATGGCTTTTGCGGAGAAACTAAATGAGTTTGTTGCATCGGTCTTCACTGCAGAGGATATGGGTGAGGCCACCCTCCCATCCCCCACGTGAGCCATTCTTTTTACATGACGGGAGATGTCAGTAGAGGAGGTTTTGGAACAAATTGATAAGTTGAATAGACCGTGGGTAGAATAGAAGCGGACTGTGGCCAGGGGCTGCCAGTTGCGGCGCAGCGGCTGCTCCGGCCGGGGCTGCGGCACCAACTGCTTGGGCAGCCCTGGGGTCAACCACACTGTCCCTTGCAGAAGTCACAGAGGTGGTGGAAAGTCATGGAATCTATGACTTCCGTGACAGACACGGAGCCCTATTCATAAATGATCTGGAAAAGGGAGTGAATAGTGAGGTGGCGAAGTTTGCAGACATTACAAAGTTACTCAAGATAGTTTTAAGTCCAAAGCTGACTGCAAAGATTTACTAATGGATTTCACAAAGCTGGGTAACAAAATGGTAGATGAAATTCAGTGTTGCCAAGTGCTAAGGAATGCATATTGTAAAAAATAATCCTAACTATATATACAAAATATTGGGGTCTAAATTAGCTCTTACCACTCAAAAACGATGTGGAGTCGTTATGGATAGTTTTCTGAAAAAAAATCTATTCAATGTACAACAGTCAACAACGTTAGGAACCAGTAGGAAAGGGATAAATGATAAAATGGAAAATATCATAATGCCAATATATAAATCCATGGTACTCCCACACCTTTAATACTGCATGCAGTTCTGGTTGCGCCATCTCAAAAAACAGAATTAGAAAAGGTGGAGAGAAGGGCAACAAAAATGATTAAGAGTATGGAATAGTTTCTGTCTGAGAAGATGTTAAAAGACTGGAACTGTTCAGCTTAGAAAAAAGATGACTAAGGTTGGATATGATAGAGGTCTATTAAATTCTGAATCATATGGAGAAGGTGAATAAGTAAGTATTATTTATTCCTTCACATAAAACAACTGGAGTTCACCCAATGAGATTAATAGGCAGTAGTTTTAAAACTAACATAAGGAAGTACTTCACGCAAGGCACGATCAACCTGTGGAACTCATTGCCAGGGCATGTTGTGAAGACAAAAAGTATAACCTGGTTCAAAAAATTAGATAAGTTTGTGGAGGATAGGTCCATCAGTGACTATTAGCTGAGATGATCAGGGACACAACCTCATGCTCTGGGTGTTCCTGAATCTCTGACTGCCAGAAGCTGGGACTGGACAATAAGGGAAGGACCACTCAAAATTACTCTGTACTGTTCATTCCCTTTGAAGCATCTGGCACTGGCCACTGTCAGAGACCGGATACTGGGCTGCATGGACCATTGGTCTGATCCAGTATGGTTGTTTCTTATATACTGCATAGTAATTTAGTGATGGCTTTATGATCTAGGGTCTAGGTGCTTTTGTGGCTAGCCAGACCTAATTCTAGAGGAAAGCCCTCTACTTTCTGCAGTATTCTAGTGCGTCAGTTTGGCAATTCTGCTGCAGATGGAGGCAAATTCAAAAGTATAGTTCATCAAATTAAATATAAAAATAGTTATACTGTATTGATACTATTTTGATATTAAATGAACTTTTACTTTGTCCTTCTGTTTTCAGCATGCTTCAGCCCTGTATTAGCGTAATGTTCATAATAGATTTCAAATGTTTTCCACTAAAATGAGCTAAAATTCTTCAGAAATTGCTTTTACATATTTGATTAGGAGGTAAAACTTCCACCCGCCCCTTGCAATTAAGGTTTTTCAAGCTTTCGCCCTTAATTTTACAGTGCATTTGAAAGGTAATTGGTCACAAGTGTGGTGGATTAATGAAACGTCCTTTACCTTCTGCTGATAAAATGTTCTGTGCTGTACTAGGTTTGTATAAGTGTTTGTAAATGAAATATATTTGCTCATTCTGAGAATGTGGTCAATGTTTAAAACAACATGAAGTTGAGGGTGAGGGGTTGAGGGTAGAAGAAGACAACATGTAACATAGAATTGCTATATTTTCGCTGCATAGCATCAATAGGTTTCAGATACTTGGTCAATAAAACAGCCCTTTTCTAGCTTGTGTTCATTTAACTCAGTTTCCAACTTAACTTTTTGCAGATGGATGTCACTATTTGACCTTTCATAAGCTAAATAAATGAGGCCTCACTTGATATTTTCTTAATTTAGTTTTAAACTCAACTTTTCATAATGGTTACAATATGTCTAAACTGAGTTACTTAATACTTTATTATAGTAGTGAAGAACCCAATGAGAGGCTGTGTCTACACTACAGAGCTTGGTCGACATAAGTTACGATACCATACATCCACCAACTTCTGTATCTCTTGTGTGCATGCATACTTGGCTACTTGTGTTAGTGTTGCACGTACACACCACTAATGGTTGCGTTGATGGAAAATGTGGAATGCCATGGAAAGGTATGCTGGTGTGCCCTGTGCCATGTAGTAATTTGCCCAAGGATTTTTGGTTCAGGTTCCCACAATGTCACAGTCTCCGTCCCATAATGCTTGTTCCATCCCATTACTTGCGCACCATTTTTTAAAACTGACAATCCCATATGCCACTATACAGCCTCTGCCATCTCTCAGGCAGAAGTATGGACCCTGCAGAGCTCCCTGCAATTCTCATGACTGTTGCTAATATAAGATGTGCAGTTCTCTTGTATTTGCAGAACTTCATTGAGTACTACTATAATTGGGTATGTGAGGAAGCGGAGTTACTCAACCACTATGACAGGTTGCTGATGGGTAGCACATAAATATGTGTGGCTGCTGCTGGCATTCAGGTGGTAGCTCCCCATTGTTAGTCGCTGTTTTTGGGCTGAGAAAGAAGAACTGATTCGTGGGATTGCAGTGCAATGTAGGTTTGGTATGAAAAGCTGTAGTTGCAGAACTTTTGGATGTGAAAAGGCCACTGTGATAGGTTATGCCCCTTAGGAAGCCACCTGATGTGCTGAGATACCCCCGAGTCAACCTGTTCTGCCAGCATGGGGCCCCCTTTAACTGGCCTTGCTAGGTTAGGCTCACAAGCCTCTTCCAGCCAAGCACACAGACAGGGCCACACCCAGCTGCGGATCAGCTCTGGGAAGACAGCTTAAGGGACTTCTTCCAACACTCTGGTACTCCTTTTAAGGGGTACAAACCCAAAATAAATTCATCTCCTCCCTCAGTGTGGAGGAAGGTGTGCACAACTTCTTGCCCCCTACTTAGAAATAACAGTAACTGGGTTATATTATAAACAAAACAAATTTTATTAACAACAAAAGGAAAATTTTAAGCAGTAAAAGGCGTAGCAAACAGAACAAAGCAGATTACTAAGCAAATGAAACCAAACACGCGAACTAAGCTAGTTTCACTAAAGAAATTGGTTACAAATAGTATTTCTCACCCTAGATATTGTTGCAGGCAGATTACAGAAAGTCTTGAAAGGCAGCTGCATTGATCTTCCTCTTGAGACCTCAGATGATATTACTCACAAGTTAGATGCTCTTCCAGCTTGGGCTCAATCCTTCTCTGCCCCATCCCCCATTCAGTTCTTGCTTCCACGTGTTTTTCAGTGTCTTTGGGTGGGCAGACAGAGGAGAACTGTGATGTCACTCCCCTTCCTTGTATAGCTCTTGTGTAAGGTGGGGACCCTTTGTCTTATAGTGGAAAACCACTGGCATTCCAAAAGGGGGAGGAGGAGGAGTCTGCAGTACCAGATAACTCGGAACCACCTCTCTGCATGGCTGTGGCAGCCATTGCTCATAAGCTGTCTCCAGCGCCCACAGGAAGACTAAGCTCTTTCACAGTCCATTGTCTCTGCTATTGGCCCATTAGCACTGGCTGACTTTTCCATTGTACCTGAAGCGCTGGTTGGGGTGACACCCAAAGTAACACATTTGAAATATAGATACATGGCTAATATTCCTAACTTCAGATACAGAAATGATACAGGCATACAAACTGGATAATTACGTTCAGTAAATCATGACTTTTCCAATGATATCTTACATGAGCCATTTTGCATAAAGTACATCTCAGTTATGTCATATTTTCATAAGGAATATGTAATGTAATGTCACATTCCTAGATCTGCTTGCCAAACTTGCTGCAGCATAGGGATACAAGAATGAGAGCTGCATTGACTGCGGAGAAGTGAGTGGTGATAACGCTCTGGAAGCTTGCAATGCTGGATTGCTGTTGGTCAGTGGGCAATCAGTTTGGAGTTGGGAAATCCATGGTGGGGGCCATTGTCATCCAAGTAAGCAAGGCTGTTTTGTGTATCCTGCTACACAGGACTGACTCTCTTGGCAATGCGCAGGAAGTACACATTGGGGGTTGGACTAGATGACCTCCTGAGGTCCCTTCCAACCATGAGATTCTATGATTCTAAGTAGTGGATAGATGTGCAACAAGGGGTTTCCAAACTGCGTTGGGGCAATAGAAAGCATATGCTATTCTGGCACCATCCCAACTTCCCAGTAAGTATGTGAACAGAAGGTGATACTTCTCCATGGTAATGTAAATGCTAATGGATCCACCGGGAACACTTCATTGTTATGGGTGGATTACTGACTCCCATTTTGAATTCTGTAATGTGGCAGTTACGCTTGATGTAAACTAATAAATGAACTCTGAGTTTCTAAAAGTAGAACTTTATTGTGTACAGGAGACAAAGTTCAAGTGCAAATATTGAAGCTAAAAGCATTTTAGCAGCATTGTGATAGGGCAACCCATACTACTAAAAACCCAAGGAAACAAGAAACATTTATTTTTATGTATTTAAGAACATTTTACAACCCTTCAGTCATGTTACAAAATGTCGTGCATTGTGGCTGATCCTGTGGTTTTCACATGTGTGTATATGTAGCTGTGGTTCTCCTTGTTTTCCCCAGGTGTTGAGTGGTAGAGGCAAGGGCTGAAACCATACTGCTACTTGTTGTGGGGCATAGATAGCAGTGACCATGGAATTTTCCCTGGATTGGAAAGGCTATTGTGACTGGGGGTTTTAGGTATGTAGGTCAGTGCTTTGCAGCATCTGAGTTTGTTGTGTGAACAAACCCATGATGTTCTGGTGCACTTCCTGCTGCGCTCGTCCCTGTGCCTCTCCTGAAGTAGCCACTCTTTCCAATTGTGGTCCTTCTCTGTGGTCATAGGCAAGTGGTCTTCCAAGACCTGTGTTCATGGCCAGTAGCTGACGAGGGCTGGAAGATTTTGCGGAACATGTTCCTGGTCTACTTATTTCTCCACTTGATCAGAGTCAGATGTTTGGCAGATGTAGAGGGGGCACCTCAATGCTACCACACTAGAGGTTGTTGATTAAAATAGAGATGCCATTAGATTTACAGTCACAACAGAAAGGGAAAGATAAGTCTCAAAACTCCCTTATATTATTCCTGTACTATCTTTAAGTGCTAATTGTTGTCACTTAAGCTTTGGAGCACCTCATTATAGCACCCCGCGGAGCTCAAGCCATGGGGACTATGATCTGGCAGAGGTGGTGGTGGTCTGTTACATGTAAAGTTTAGATGTTGGGTGGCCTTGGGTATGAGCATAGGCAAGTATGGTGAATATTGCCAATATTTTCACAGTAAATGGTTATGTGGCTGCTATCTCACTTCTGGTGGTGTCAGGCAGAGAGAACCCAGCTGGTACTCTGTCTTGAAGCTGCCTGGGCCTTTATGCTGCTAGTCTGTTTATGGAAATGGTACCAGCAGAGCACGTTACAGAATGGGATGGGAAAGTCTCCTATTGTGTGGGGAGGGAGAGAACCAAGGCTTCCATCCCTAGAAATGTTCAGGAGAGGATTGAAAAGTATCTTAATGAAAATTTCATCAAGATCTTTCAAAAGGATAAAAGGGACATTCCTATTAAGATAAACACTGCATGGGCCCTGTGCCTAGCCAAACAAGCCAACAGGAATGGAGAACTGGATGCCACCTCTACTTCTGAGCATAGGACATTGTATAATTTGGATCACCATACTAATTTTTTTGAATTTATTTTTAATACTTTATAAGTAAAGTAAGCAATCAAACATCAATGCATTTTTTCTCTAAATGCACAGATTGCATGGGAACCACTATTAAATGGGAAAGAAGGGCAGGGGGGAAGGAAGGGGAGATGAGGTTTTGGGCAACAAAAAGTTAAAAAATGATAAGGAATAACACACATTCTTATGAGCTCCCTTCCTTTTCACCAGTGGGCTCATCTTTTTGGGGGGAGGGATAGCTCAGTGGTTTGAGCATTGGCCTGCTAAACTCAGGGTTGTGAGTTCAATCCTCGAGGGGGCCATTTAGGGATCTGGGGCAAAAATCTGTCAGGGGACAGTACTTGGTCCTGCTAGTGAAGGCAAGGGACTAGACTTGATGACCTTTCAAGTTCCTTCTAGTTCTAGGAGATAGGCATATCTCCATATTTAAAATTTAAATCTGTGCTTGCCTGGCGGAGATGGCTTGACACTGGTAGAGTTTTAAACAGCTCTTAGCTTGCTTTGTGGTTTGTGTCCCCCTCTGCATCATGTCCCTCCTCCTTGCTGTGGGCTGCAGCAATATCTGCCTCAGGCTCTGGCGAAGTGTCCACAGTTGTATGTGGGGTGCTGGTGGGGGTCCACATCAAGTGTCGCTTGAAGTGTGTTGTAGAAGTGGCAGGTCTGCTGGGCTGTCCCAGATTTGTTTCCCTCCCTTGTCTTCTGGTATGTCTGCTGAAGTTTCTTTAAATCTGTGCTTGCCTGGCGGAGATGGCTTGACACTAGCAGAGTTTTAAACAGCTCTTAGCTTGCTACTCATCCCTGTTGTGCCCCAATTCCAGTTATTCATTATTTTGATGAATTTACTTAAGTACACTAACCTGTTAAACGTGAATTGACGCCTGGTTCCCATTGTTCATGAGTAAAGTTTTTTTTTTTCTGTTAAGGAGTATGAGCATGGGGGTTTGAAAACTGAGTAATGCATATATTTATTCATTCAGTGTTCTAAATTTTAATGGTATCTCTGGCTGGCTAGACCTCCAGAATCCCCACCCCACCCCAGGGCTCACTGACTTGTGAGCTATTTAAGCTGGCCAGAACTTTCTGTAGCTGTGAGTCTACTTTGCTGTACTCCTTAGCAGGCTTGCAGGTGGGTTAAGTGCCTGCCAGTAGTAGGGCTGCTGCAGCTCAGCTGGGCAGGCAAGTTTCTGCAAACTTTTCCCTCTCAGCAGCTGTCTCACAGGAGGAGCTTTGAGTGTTCCATGCCCCTCAAAGTTCCAGTCAGAAACAGGAAAGCAATGGGACCCATGCAGGGGTCTGCCCACATGAGACAAGCCACAGGATCAGAGCCCTGGTGCACAGGTCTCCATGCAGGTGCTAAGGAGGAGATAGCCCAACACATTAAGGTATTGTTGGAGTTTGATTGAAAGATATGTAATGGTTTCACAAATGAGGCACGGGAGCTTCTGCCTCCCCCGTTAGGGCCTTTTGGAAGGACAGATGCAAGCCTTGTATTCCAGGAAGTGATTATGCTCAATAGAACTAAGACACAATGGAGATGTTACATGTATCCCTGAGATAATTGTCATAGAATGAAAATGCTGCTTCTGAGCTGCTGGGGGTGGGAGGCTTTATTTTTTTAAAAGATTCTTAAGATGATATGGCCATATTCTAATAGCCTTGCCTATCTAGCAATAGTTTTTAGGAAACATTAGTCTGAGATGTCTCTTTTTGAAGTGATACTATTAATTTTTGTTTTAAATTGGCTCAAATTTTTCTGATGGAATACTCATTTAAACTGTGTGTTCTGAAACTTGTAAAATTTGAGGGGGTTTCTTATCCTTGGTTAAAGTTTTAAAAGGGTCTCTTCAGTAGTGGAGCGTCTACACAGGGAAATATGAAACAGGTTATAAAAAAGAATCTATCAAATTAATTAAGGAAATTGAAAAACTTAACCCCCCCCCCCCCAGTCTTTGCTGTAGTTATCCTGTGTGTTTGTAATTGAAATGTGACTGGGTGCCTATAACTTTTAATTTAAAAATCTTTTTTTTTAAAAGTGTTTTCCCTTCAACCAAACATGGCTTTATGTAAGACAATTTGAACTGAATTAGGGTAACTGTTAGTTGAGCTGTGGGGTTAAGTGCGCATGGATGCCCAGGAACATATAAATGGCCGTACTGGATCAGGCCAAAGATCCATCTAGCCCAGTATTCTCTCTTCCGACAGTGGCCAATGCCAGGTGCCCCAGGTGGAATGAATAGAACAGGTAATCATCAAGTGATCCATCTCCTGTTGCCTATTCCCAGCTTCTGGCAAACAGCTAGGGACCATCTCTGCCCATTCTGGCTAATAGCCAGTGATGGACCTATCCTCCATGAATGTATCTAGTTCTTTTTTGAACCCTGTTATAGTCTTGGCTGTCACAACATCCTCTGGCAAAGAGTTGCACAGTCAACCCGTGATATTTCCTTTTGTTTGTTTCATACCTGCTGCCTATTAATTTCATTTGGTGACCCCTAGTTCATGTATTAATAGGAGTAAATAACACTTCCTTATTTACTTTCTCTACACCAGTCATGATTTTATAGACCTCTATCATATCTCCCCTTAGTCGTCTCTTTTTTCCAAGCTGAGAAGTCCCAGTCTTATTACTCTCCTCATACAGAAGTTGATCCATACCCCTGATCATTTTTGTTGCCCTTTTCTGAACTTTTTCCAATTCCAGTATATCTTTTTTTTGAGATGGGGTGATCACATTTGAATGCAGTATTCAAGATGTTGGCATAGGTAGAGATGGATTTATATAGAGGTGATATATTTTCTGTCTTCTGATCTTTCCCTTTCTTAGTGATTCCCAACATTCTGTTAGCTTTTTTGACTGCTGCTGCACATTGAGTGGATGTTTTCAGAGAACTATCCACAATGACTCCAAGATCTTTCTTGAGTGGTAACAGCTAATTTAGACCCCATCATTTTATATGTATAGTTGAGATTGTTTTCCAGTGTTCGTTACTTTGCATTTATCAACATTGAATTTCATCTGCCATTTTGTTGCCCAGTCACCCAGTTTTGAGAGATCCTTTTGTAGCTCTTCGCAGTCTGCCTGGGTCTTAACTATCTTGAGTAGTTTTGTATCGTCTGCAAATTTTGCCACCTCACTGTTTACCCCTTTTTCCAGATCATTTATGAATATGTTGAATAGAACTGGTCTCAGTACAGACCCTTGGGGGGACACCACTATTTACGTCTCTCCATTCTGAAAACTGACCATTTATTCCTACCCTTTGTTTCCTGTCTTTTTAACCAGTTACCAATTCATGAGAGGGCTGTCCCTCTTATCTCATGACAGCTTACTTTGCTTAAGAGCCTTTTGTGAGGGACCTTGCCAAAGGTTTTCTAAAAATCTAAGTAGAGGAGAGAGAGAATGTGGCTTTTGACCTGAAAGAAGGTGGAATCAGGAAAGAGGTAATGAGGCAAGCACTTGCTCAAAGGTGCAGCAGTGAAGCTGGCTTTACTCGGAGCATGGAATGACCTCTAAAACCTGAAATGTGGGGCTTGCTTACAGCTTCTGTTTTTCTCTCACTGTTTTTAGATATTGTAGATCTTGCTTAGTTCTTGGCATTAGTTGATTTGCTGTAATAACACGAGGTTGATGGAGGGCGAGGGGACATGGTTTCAAGCTGATTCTTGCCCCAGGGCATCAGTTGCTGGCCTTGCCCAAGTGATAAGCAGGGTCAGAGTTTAAGCCCATGCTCAGCATATTGGCTCTTGCCCTCTCCCCTGCCCTTCTTTAGAGCTGTTGCTGCAGAGGATGCAGCATCTTTTGATGACTGCAGGGTGTGTTTGTCTGACTGCTTAGCTAGCTAGGGCTGAGGCCTCTGTCACCACTGACTATAATGAGATGGAGGGCAGGCTTCTTCCACTTGGAAGATTAAAAATTTCAAAAGCTGATTCCCCTGCGAAATAGATAGTTAAAGGTACTGATTTAGATTATATAATTGTATATGTTTTGCCAAAATTACAATGCCTTTATATCTAGAAGGCAAAATTCCTGTAGATGAAAAGTGCCAAACTTTTTCTCTATAGAACAACCAAATTCTGCCTAATCTGTTCTAGATTTATACCTATTATTATATTAACATTTATTCAAACTCCATTTTAGATCTCTTTATTACATTGCATTTTCACTTCTCCAGGAAGGCTTGTAAAATTATTGAGACATGCCCCTGTAAACTGTTATGATAAAAGCTTGTGCCAGTGACTATATGAAATAATAGACTGAAAAGTAAAATGTGTTCTTTAGAAATTCAAGCAGGAACTTTTTTTCTTCTGTCAGAGGGCTTGTCTTCACTACTGAGTGATGTAGTTATACCTACCTATTTTCCTTGTGTAGACTTGGCCTGAGTTGTGCCTGTGTCCTGGTTGATGAGTCTCTCCCCAAACTCTAAAAGAGCAATCCCAAATAAGGGTTACAATCATTTCTGGAGACAGCATTTTTTTTTATAGCTGTCTGTTTGAATATTTTATATTTAGATTGCTATTTAAAAAACTGTCTTGCCTTTAATAGGCAAAAAGATAATTCCAGTAAAATGTACTGTGACAGGAGGCCTGAAGCTAGCCAGCCCTCTTCAGTTAACCCTGCCTAAGTATGCAGGAATTATTGGGGTCAAGTGCCAGCCTTGTAAACACTTGGGCGTAAAAGGGCTGATAGCTTAATTTGGAGGGGAAAACACAGGGAACACGTTGGGCTCCTGTTGAAGTCCCTGAAGAAAGGTCTGGAGGAAGCAGGGGATTCTAGGAAGCAGCCTGGGAATCAAGGCTCTGTCCCAGAGCAGACACACTTAGGGCTTAGTCTACACTAGAAATGCTACATTGGTGCAGCTACGCTGCTGTAGCGCATCTGGTGAAGACAATGCCAATGAGAGAGCTCTCCCATTGCCATAATTACTGCACCTCCCTGAGAGGCAGTACCTATGTCAGTGACGTAGCGCTGTCCACACTGGCACTTAGGTCGGTGTAACGTGTCTCCCCCCCCCCCCCCCCCCCCCCCCCCCCCCCCCCCCCCCCAAGAAATGCATGTGGCTTTTTCACACCCCAAGCAATGTAAGTTATATTGACATAAGCGGTAGCGTAGACCTGCCCTCAAAGTAGCCCAGAAGTGTATGGGAACTGAGCACAGAGGTGGGCTGAAGAATCGTTTGTTTGTACTTTTGTTACCCTGGAAGGGGATTCAATTCTGACAGTAACCCAGCCAGAGGGCTGAACCATGTGACTCCCCAAGAGACAGAAAACCCTGGTGAGGGGAAATTGAGGTTCAGCCAGCAAAGGTGCTGTGGCATAGACATGCCTTTTAATATGTACCAGTACCTCCTTTTCTCTTCCCTCCTCCCAAAAAACAACCCCCTAGAATCTTGTTTATCACAAAATGATGGTGACCGATTGAAAACTAGAGAAACAACGAGGAGTCCAGTGGCATCTTAAAGACTAATAGATTTATTTGGCATAAGCTTTCATGGGTAAAAAACCCACTTCTTCAGATGCATGGAGTGAAAATTACAGATGCAGGCATAAATATACCGACACATGAAGAGAAGGGAGAACTAGAGAAATTACCAAGTGAGCAACCAGTATAATAAGGATGAAGCAAACACTAAATGTACACTTCACATATTTCTCAGTTGTTTTTGGAATGGGTTCTTTGCTTTGCTAAACTAGAGTAAAGTTGTGTACATATAGGTATTCTAAGAATAAAAACATAGGATGTTTGTTTTGGGTTAGCTTTCTTACAAACCTGGGAAATTCAGAGCTAGTTACATTTGAAAGAAATCCAAATGTGTTAAGGTGTGGTAATACACAGCCCTTATTTAATTCTGAATATCCTGGCTTTGTAAGATTTGTTTTTTGAATAGCTAAACATCTTTCAGTATTTTTAACCTTTAAAGGCTATGTATGCATGCAGCCTTAATCCTAGTTTAACAGCGTTCTTATCTGGGAATTTCCTTGTATTTTTAATTAGGTCATTTGTTTTGTGTTCATGTATGAACTAATGAGAATTGTACTCTGTGATATTCCTAATGATTTGAAGATATGTAGCATCAACTTTAAATCACTTTTTTGAAAAGGAATTGACTTTAGGGCTAGATTAATCAGAATGCTCTGGCTGCATTATCGCTCTCTGGAGCAATGCAAAGTAACCAGATTTTAAAAATTGCTGGTAAAAAAAAAACATGAAGTGGAGGTTGCAGTGCTACTGACAGCCATAGAGTTCTAAGACCTAGCAGTTGTCAGAACTTTTTTATGTTCGTGTGGTATGACTGTTGTAGAGGTGAAGTTTATATCCTTCGTGATGGTACCTGCTCAGTCTTATCCAGTTAAACTGTTCTGAAAGATGGAGAACTTGGTAAATACAGGAATATATACAAATATTATTAGCCTCTTCTCCATGTTCTTGGTTAACTTGTATTAGATTTGTATGGAAGTGGCTAATTCTGTGGGCAATTGTAGCATTTGACTTTTTCATACGTGTATCTCTATGGAGAGGGAGTTCTGGGGGGAGGAGAGGATGGAAGGGGTTGAGGGTTGTCATACTCTGATGAAGACCCAGATAAGTGAAATCTTGAGCCTCTTTCAGGGGGTGATAGGGTTGAGATCTAGGCTCATATTTCTACCCAAAGAAAGATAACTTTTAAGACAAATAGCCTAGAAAAAGGGAACTAATTTATTAAGGAAAATTGTTTTGAGAAGTTGCTATGCTACAGTAATGATTATGATAACTCTTTGGTAGAGACCAGCATCTTCTAGTATTACTGTAGAAACATGCTGTCCTGCCTTTGGATTATTCATTCTTGAAAGCATGTGTAGACTAGTAGCTTGTTAATGTTTTTAAAAATTCATTTAGGTTGTTACAGAGCATTGCATAAATTTACGTGTGTGTGTGTGTGTGTGTGTGTGTGTTTACTGTATAAAACTTTCAGTGAGAAATAGAATAGACTTCCAGCATTTTAGAATAATTTAAATTCACATATATTAAACACCAGTTGGACCAACCCATATGGTCAGTTGCACTGAGAGCTCATTCAATACAGCAGGGGTAGGCAACCTATGGCACGCGAGCTGATTTTCAGTGGCACTCACACTACCTGGGTCCTGGCCACGGGTCTGGGGGGCTCTGCATTTTAATTTAATTTTAAGTGAAGCTTCTTAAACATTTTAAAAACCTTATTTACTTTACATTCAACAATAGTTTAGTTATATATTAAAGACTTATAGAAAGAGACCTTCTAAAAACGTTAAAATGTATTACTGGCACGCGAAACCTTAAATTAGAGTGAATAAATGAAGACCGGCACACCACTTCTGAAAGGTTGCCAACCCCTGCAATACAGTATGCCCAGCTTGTCAGAATCTTATTGGTGATACTACATAGTGCTCTTGTCTACAAATATTTTTTAAAATGAATCTGAAGTGGGCCAGTTTTTTAAAGTCAGGTGCACTTAATTGAATAGATCTGTGCTTAACTTGCTCATGTTCCGGTAAGGTAGGCGGGTGTGTGTGTGTGTGTGTGCGCATATGACTGTATAACTCAAGGGTTCGCAACCTTTTCCTCTCCGAGGCCCCGCCTTTGACATGCTATAAAATCTCCAGGGCCTAGCGGCGGAGGCCTCAGGGCAGGAACCTTGGGCATAAGTGTAGTTTGATTTCTATTCTGGGGGGGCAGGGGCCTACAGGGCGCTCGAGCCACCTTCACATGTCGGGATCCAGGGATGGAGTGCCTCCTCCTGACTCACTTCAGCAGGCCACCCAGCCTGTCTGGGTTTGAGGGTGGGTGGGGGCACAACCAAAAATTATAACTCAAAGGTGGGGGTAGCTCAAAAAAGTTTGAAAACTGCTTAAGGTGCAGGGAGGCGTTAGGTGGCTTGACGCTGTATGCAGATAGGGTAGCTCAAGGTGCAGGGAGTGGGTAGCTGGGGTTGTGTGCGCACGGGGTGGCTTTGGGGAAGGGGCTGTCTGGGTTCAGGGAGGAGGTGGCTCAGGGTGCAGGGAGAGGGGCATTAGGGGCTGTGTGCTGGGAGGACTCCCCTGCGTTCCCTGTTCCCGGAGGGGTCTTCCAGCCACAGAGCTGGGTCTCCCCACCTGGGGGGCTCTTACTGGCTGAGTCTGCGGGAGCAGAGGGGGTTGGGAGCTGAAGAGCAGCTTCAACCTGGGGCACCAGCAGAGCAGCAGCTGCCCTGCGCTGTCTGGCTCTGGCTTCTCGCCTCCAACCTGGCCCAGGCGGTGGGGAGAGGAGCGGGGGGGGGGGGGGAGGTGTGGAGTTGCCCCTGGGACTGCCGTGCTCTTGCCCTGCAGTTGGGGGGGCAGGCAATGCCCTCCATGTCCCCAGTTCTGCCCACGGGCTCAGGGCTTCTGCCCCCCAGTGAGCACCAAGGCTCTGGGCTTCAGTCCTACACCTCTTGGCTTCAGCCCCACAGGGGATGCCGGGGTTTTGGACTCAGACCCTTGGTTGAAAACAGTTTATATAACTGGTTTGTTGTCTGTGCTTAGTGTCTGCACACATGACCAGCTAACCAGTTAAATAGCAATATGCACACAGTTAACTTACTAGAACATGTATGTCATGGGCTTATGATTGTAAAACAGTTGTTAGTTTGTTCTAAATTACATATGCTTATCTTTGAAAATCTGTCCATTGATTTTTAATTTAAAAAATAAATGCTACAGAAGGGAAAAATTACTAATGACTTACTGGAAAAATGGGAACTCTCTGACTCAATGTCAGACAGCAGTAAACTTTGTTGTACACTTGGGAACGTATTTGCTGCAGGCTCTTTGTTTGGCATGTGAGTATTGGTTTGAGAGTTTGTGGAGTAGCTGGGATCGGGGACTGGAGCTGATGCTTTGTTCATTGGGATGGGGAAAGACTGGCAAAAATGTAGCTATTCTGGAACAAAGTAGTGGCTCAAGAATATTTACAGTGGTCAAAACCTGATGCTTCAGGTGAAAGTTTAACTGACCCCTCTCCAGTGGTCCTATTTTAAAAACACTGTACAATAGAAATGTGGATAGAACTTCCTTCTGCTTAGTTTAGGTTTCAAGGTCTAAAGATCTTTGTAACCTCATTTTAGGTAAATACTAAAGACAGTTTCATTTGAGGAAACAATGCAAATTTGCGGATAGTAATAGAAGTGAAAAGAATAGTTTCTTTTCTAGGTTGAATGTGTCTGCTAGGAAATGTGTTTTTTCCATGATTAATACTATAAGTACAAAACTCCCAAAGTAATGCACATATCACAAGATTCCCTTCTGCTCTAAATGGTTGTGAAATAACTCATCTAGAGGCTGAGAAGGCACTCCTTAGGACTTGCACAGCATACTATATGCACAGCATAACTTGAAAAGCTTTTTTGAAGCAGCTCCTGCATCCTACTCTTCTTGCTCAATCTTGCTGTTGTCAGCCAATGAAAGGCCAGTTCAAGAAGATCCAATCCTTAAATAGAATTCTGGCCACTTCTGTCAGGTGACACCCCCCACTTCTCCAGAAGCAGCCTCTCATTGTAATGTAGATCAGGCTACAAAGTTAGGTTGACATTAATTGCCTTGCGTTGACTGTGCATGTGTGTATACTAAAATTTGTCTCTGTTTGTAAAGGCCCCATTAAGGTAAACACAGTAAAACCACCTCCTTCAGTGAAGTTGATGCAGGGCGAGTGTAGATGCTGCATGAACTATGTCAATTGTAACAATACTCTGGCAGCTTTCTTACAATGCCTGACAGTGACTGCTCTGGCCACAGTTGTGAACTCTGCTGCTCTGGAGTCAGAGGTTGGAAGCGACACCCACTGAAAACATGTGGTGTATTTTTTAAATACCTTTTTCTGATTGCCCTCCTTGGTGAGCACACCTAGCAGCTTCTCTTGTGTGCAACTGCCCAGCTGTCTATGATGGCTCCACACCTAGACATGCTCCTGCCTGGTGTAGACAGGAGGTATTGACTCTCCTGGGTCTGTGGGGGCACAGCTATGGACCGGATATAGAAATGGACACCTGTGAGAAGATTGTAAGGGGGATGCAGGTGAAAGGGGTATGACAGGGATCAGCAGCAGCATCACATGAAAGCAAAGGAACTGCAGCAGGCGGACCACAAATCCAGGGAGGCCAACAAACCATCTGATGGTGAGCCATAGACCTACCACTTTTACACTGAACTGCATGTCATACATATGAGACCCTGCCAGCACCCTGCAGACTACCATAAATACCTCAGAGGTGCCTGAGACAGCGACTCCTGCCATAAACAGCGAGCAGGAGGGGGGTGACACAGTGGGGGATAATCCAGTTATGCTGGGACCTGTTTGAAACTCTACTGCAGTCTAGCCAGTCCTGCCAGCTGAGCACAGATGAGCCCAATGAAGGGGAAGAAACCTGGGGTGAGTGTGTGCATACATTTTCCTTATGTTTAATTATAAAGATTGGAACCACCCATCCCCCAAATTGACAAGACACAGGTATTGATTTTTCACTGTTTTACTTGTATGAGAAGAGGTAGCGGTGCAACAAATGGAAGTAGAGTTGGTATGTGCTTTTCATTTTACTGTTGAGTTAAATGGTAAAGGGCCATATGGAGCCTATTGTTTATGTACATAGAGATGTCCCTTCTAGCTTCCTGAGAGCTCTTGATGAAACTTCCATGCAGTCCTCTCCCAAAGGCTTTGAGGGATGGCTGCCTTATTTCTTCTTGTGTGGCAGGACACTTTATCATGTCACTCCATCAGGAGTTTGGCTGGCACCATTGCAGTAAACAGGCTAGTGGCATACAGGCCTGAGCAGCTTCGGGAGGCCAGCAGCAGCTGTGCTCTTTGCACCTTTGTTACCTTCAGGAATGAGATCAACTAAAGTCACCACCGCCAGTTGAAAATAGAGACCAAATACTCGTACCCATGAAAATAGAGACCAAAACTTTTTTATGCAACTGATAATCTTAATGCCCTTCTCCTTCCTGCCCTCCCACCCCCGTCAGACCATACTCACCATGGCTGGGACTGGAGAGCGGTGCTGGGCAGAGGCACTCCACAGTTGAAGTGTCAATAAGCATGTCTCATTAAAAAATTTTATTGGAATAAGAGGTTGCAAAATTTCCTTCCATCTTTCCCTTTCCATTGTGACTGTAAATCCAATGATTAAATTTGTCTGTTTTATCTGTAGCTGCTGCTGTTGCGGCCTTGAGGGGTGCTCCCTCTTCACTTGCAAAACACCTGACCCTGATGAGGAAGAGAGAGAAGAGGACTAGGGAAGATATGTTCAGCAAGATCATGCAAGTCAGTGTTACATTGGACTGTGAAAAAAGGGCCTGGCTGACCAGTGTGGCAGCCAGCATGGAGAGGGACTGAGACAACAGGAGAAAATGGAGAGAGACCCAGGAATCCCAGCAGGAAAAGGAGAGCGAGATGCATGAGGTCATAATGGGGCTTCTCGGGCAGCAAATACAAATGCTGCACACTCTAGTTGACTTGCAGGTCCAGCAATCATGGACTCTGGTCACCCTTTGCAGTTTCTGGAGAACTCCATAGTGGCAGCTCTCTACACCCCTGACATTCCATGTGGCATCATGGGTTGCATCCTTACCCCTGTCCTTCCATAATGGGGGACAGTAAAGACAATGACAGATTCACATATACCACGTATTCATCTCACAGGTCAGTGTATGTGTAGTCAAAATGGACTGCATTTGTGCACTGAGATGGAAAGAAATGTTTGCTCTTTCTAATTTTAAAAGTTCCGTTCTGTTAACTTGTTAGAAGTTTGTATTTGCACATTGTGTTTTGCACTGTTTTTCTCACTCAATAAATTTATTTTTTGAAAATAAACTCATCTTTGTTAGTTTACCACACATACTTCAGAATGCATAGCAGTATGCAAAGCACCAAGTACTTGTAAGTATACAGCACCATAGAAATCGTAGGTTCACCAAAACACTGTCATATGTGTAATTGTACAGCAAGCACCATGTAATTCATAGATTTAGTGAAAGACACAGTAATAATTAGAAATATACACCAAGCACTACACAGTTCCTTACAGCTCCCAAACCTTCAGGACCAGACAGAGTACAGTCCAGCACAATAATGTGTCTGGCCATTAAAGTGCTCTTCCAAAGCATCTTGCAATTGCATAGCTCCACGTTGAATTCGTGATGGTCCTTTTATCTAGCTGTTCAAACTCAGTAGACAGCCACTCCACTACCTCCTTCCACCTCAGTGACAGCTTTCTTCCTTTGCCTCACAGATATTATGCATGATGCAACAGGAAGCTATTACCATTGCGGTATTTTTCTCTGAGATCCCATTTTGTGAGTAAACATAGTCAACATCCCTTCAGTCTACTAAAAGTATGTTCAACTGTCATTTTGCACCTGCTGAGCCAGCAGTTGAATATTTTCTTGGTGCTGTCAAGGTGGCTAGTGTATGGCTTTGAGCCATGGGAGCAGGGCCGGTGCAACCACTAGGCAAACGAAGAGGGCCGCCTAGGGCGCCAAGTAGTTGGGGGTGGCAAAAAGCGGTGCCCTGGCTCGGCAGGGAGGAGCTGCCTTCCGGAGGCACTGGAGAGCCAGAGCATCAGCTTGCAGGGGCAGTGAGCCCCAGACATGGAGGAACTAGCGCGGCGCAGGGGGGGCGGCAGCCCTGCAAAGGCGGCAGCGCTGCTAATGGGGAGCAGCCATGCCCCCCGCCCCTCCTGCCCAGGATGCAGCCCGGCACCCCCCCTGGGGGCGCTCCTGCAGCAGATGCATGCGGGCGCCAGCCCCCTTGTGCCCCCCGGCTCTCCCCTCGCTGCGCCCAGGTTCTGCGGCTCCTGGGAGTGTGAGCCGCTGCTGCCCCTCCCGGAGCAGGCTCAGGACCCCGAGCCCCAGTAGTGGAGGCGGCTCACACTCCCAGGAGCCGCAGAGCCCAAGCGTGGCGAGGGGGGAGCCAGGAGGCACATGGGGGGCTGGCGCCCGCATGCATCTGCTGCAGCCTGCAGGAGCCAGAGCCTCTCCCGCTGCCTCAGCACTCTTCATGGAGTGGCAGCCCGGCAGCGTGTTTTGCCTCCACGTGGAGCCAGAGTCTGACCGGCATGGTAAGGGGAGTCCCGGGGGGCAGTCAGGGAGCAAGGGGAGGGTTGGATGGGTTGGGAGTTCGGGGGGGGGGGGGGCTGTCAGGGGGCAGGGAGCAGTTGGGTGGGGCCAGTCTGGGGGCAGGGTGTAGATAAGGATTGGGGCAGTCAGGGGATGGGTAGCATCCTAGGGGGGCAGTTAAGGGCAGGGGTCCCAGGAGGGGGAAGTCTGGGGACAAGGAACAGGGAGGCTTAAGTAGGGGGTGGGGTTCTGACGGGGGCAGTCAGGGTGGAAAGTGGGAGAGAATGGATGGGGGCTAGGGCGGGGCTCTCCTCACCCCCTCCTCTTTTTTGATTGTTGAAATATGGTAACCCTAGGGGCACCGGGCTGCAGCCTGGGCAGGAGGGACGGGGGGTGCGGCTGCTTCCTGCTAGGGGCGCCACCGCCTTTGCAGGGCTGCTGCCCCCCTGCACTGCGCTGTCTCCTCCATGGCTGGGGCTTGCCGCCGCCGCAAGCGGGATGCTCTGGCTCTCCGGTGCCTCCGGAAGGCAGCTCATCCCTGCCGAGCTGCTGCAGCGGCCCAAGCCCGGCGAAGCCAGTGAATGGACTTAGGACAGGGGCTGCTGGGGTCGGGTAGGGAGGGGAGGGCTCGCGGGGTGGGGGCTGTGCACCCTCCAGGGGAGTTCAGGGGGCAGGGAGGGGGGAACCTGGTCTGGGGAGCGGCCGCTGGGCACGCCCGGCCCCTGGGCAGGCTCGCCCTTGGGGTCTATAAAGGCTCATTGGGATTTGCCCCTCAATTAACCGATGTGCAAGGGGAGGGCGCAAGGTGGAAATTTCGCCTAGGGCGCAAAATATCCTTGCACCGGCCCTGGTCCCATACTTGTGTTAAAGATGGGGAACAGTGAAAAGTGCCACACAGATTTGTGGAATTTTAAAAAAGGATGTAACTTGTGGGGTATGGATGCCATTATGGGAATGGAGAAAGTTGCATGCTGGGAACTTGACTCCTAGCTCCCAGGGAACCCTGCACAACTAGTTTTTACCACACTACATGTCATAAAAATTTCCCAAAAGACATTGCACCAGGGGGTGGCATATGGCACCTAGGAAACCTGCCCCTGAAGTATTGTGCTTTGCATTCAGACAAGCATTGCTAGTGAGTACATGCAGCATCAACACAAACAGCAATGTACATACGCTTGAGTGATATACTAACTTTGGTGGCTGTATGCTGATGTAATTTGCATTGACCAAAGTTTGTAGTGTAGACATGGCCTTGGACCACATCAGCCCCCTCTGTCTTTCCATTGAATCTACCTTTATGTGTACATCAAATACAAGCTTAATGTCTTTACCTTTTTGAGGCCTTTTAATAATTTAGCTAATCTAGTATCTATTATGATGTTGACCCCTGCCTTTGTTGCTCTACCAGCATTGCCAGCCTTTAATGTCCACTATTCAGCTTTGCCCTTAAATGTGGCCATGTTGCCCCTTATGCATCAGAAAATATTCCTGATTAAAATCCAAATACCCACTGCTTTCTTTCTTCAAATACTTCCTTAAGGCTAACCTCTATGATGCCTACAAAACCCACCCTGTTAATTATGGCTAGACGTGACAATCTGTGTTTATTACTTCTGTACTCCCTCCCTTCCTCTAATCCCAACTAAGAAGGTAAAAAAACCTCCAAACAAAAATAAAACTAAATACACATAACTAACAAAGCTGTGCCAGTTTTTACTATACTAATTTGTATGTTTATCCATATTCTCTACCCTTCTTCTCTTTGTATCTTTAGACAGTAAGCTTTTCAGGGCAGAGATTCTCCTTTTCTGTATTGGTTGAGTGCCCAAGAGAAAGGAGCCCCAATCCAGATTAGGACCACTGGGTGCAATCCTAATTTACAACTACTAGTAAATAAATCAAATTCTACTTAGACAGTTTGCTCTTCAAGACAAAGAATAGGAATATACAAGATCAGAAATGTATATTAAAGCACACTATGAAAGAAATTTCAAGCTATCAACCATAGCACTAGTTAAAATATCCAGTGGTTTGCCTTTCAAAATACACTGCATGGGCATTATCTAAACTTCATTCAAACATGTCTGAAAGTTGTTTTTGTAAACCATGTGTGTACTTCAAAGGTCTTGCCATCAAACCAACATTATCTAAGCCTTCCATTCCAGCATTCACCATAACACCCAAAGAGTTTAGCCTCCATCTTAATCCTTTTGCACAGAAACTTTTGACCATAAGATTGAAGAACATGTCCTCAGTCAATTTTCTTGAAGATAAATTGTTAATCTTGCGAGATTACAGGTAAATCCAAACACTACCAATTAGATGGTCTGTTCCCAACTGTTTTACTTATGTATCAACTATTCTCCAATTTCTTGGGTTATGTCCAGTTTAGCAATTAAACTGTAGATGGAGCCATCTTTAATGTTCTCATCTGTTTCTACTTTTTGATTTTTAGATGCCAGATTAAGTAGTTGAGGTTGGGTTTTGTGTCTGTGAAGCTCTGTGCCTTAGTTTGCTGTTTAATAACTACACTTTCTTGTAGTATGTAACATCATTTGCAAGAGATGTTTTTAACTTAATGGAATTTGTTGTTTCCAACATTAAGGTGCCAACATCAACTTTAATACTTCTTTTTACTTAATATTGGACTAATCTGAAAATGTATGAACTCAATAAAATTGCACATATTACATATATTTAAACAGTACCATTTTGAAGCTAGTTCATAGGGACTTGCTGCATGATCATATGTTACTAGTCAATATATTGTCTTTATCAACAGGGGAACTATATTTCTTTGAATCATGTCAGTGTAGATGTGCATCTGACTGTAGGTGTGCATACACCTCACGCATGGGAGATTGGATTTTTTGAGTAGCTGTGTCTGTCAGGACTGAACGTGCTCCTGGGCAAGGGCGTAAAGTGTGTAGCAGTCACATTCCTCTTTGTTTCTTCATCTTGCCTGTGGCAAGAGATGGAACTCAGTGAGTGTCTGACTCAGCGCTTTTTTAAAACTACAAAGTCATTCCTTTTTTCACTAATTCTGTGAAAAAAATTCATCTTCACCTTGCTACTTCCTTGCTGCTACTTTTGATCTGAAAAGAAAAAACCTCCGGTAATTCCCTGTACACGTCCTCTGTACAGTGAGGCAAGGTGCTCTATGCCAACTGTTTATGCCTCATGGTGGACTCAAACCTTGCCTGTATTGTGATGGATTCACTGAGGGACACATCTGATGCGTCTTCATACTGGGGGTGCCATATCAGTTACTTGGTGTGCTGAGCATTGTCCTCAACAACCCCCAATCCAGGGATGCTCAGCTCAAGTTACTTCTGCTGGAACAATCCATGTACAGTAGGTCATTTCAGAACCAGGAGACTCCCTTCATCAATCTCCATTGCACACTCAGGACTATCATAAAGGCAGCAGGTTTGATGAGTGTCAGGCTGTTATGTGGCTCCCATCTAAAGCCTGTCATCACCTTCAGGAGTTGCCTTTCTGTCTTGGTCCACTGTCACATCAGACAAAAGGGTGTTGGACATCATCACGTATTGTTACCTATTCACTTGCTCACCTTACCCATTCCTCTTCAGATACTTTTCTCAAGAGAGCCTATAAAAAACAATTAGTTCTGTTGCTTTGGTAAGGAGATACCTCTGGAGTGCAGGAGAAGAGGCTTCTACTTCGGATATTTCCTCTTTTAGTAGAAGGTCTTCATCTTATCTTAAATCTGAGAAAACTGAGCAAATAAATGATTTGCTTTTGTCATTCCATCTCTGAAGGCTCAACATTGGTTCATGGCTGTGAATGTGCGGGATGTGTATTTCTACATAGTCATCTGCCCAACCCACAAGATGTACTTGAGATTCACAGTGGGGCCGAATCAGTACCAATACAAGATACTGCCATTTGGACTTTCCACAGAATCAAGAGCCTTTACAAAATATCCACCTGTGAAGATGGCACCTCCACATTTACCTTCACCTGGATGATTGGCTGATCGGGGCAGATCCCAGCAAGAGATGGTGATGAATCTAGAATAGCTCTCTGCTTGCCTGGCTGGGTCTCCTAGTTAACTATGGAAAAACTCTTTTATCCCATCAGAGGATAGAATTCATAAGCACTTTGATTCCAGGTTGGAGAGTGTGTGTCTGCCTGAGGAAAGCATGTACCTTCCTGCTATCACAACAGCTTGAGAGAAAACCAGCTATTATGGTATGGACCTGCATTGGAGTGTTGCACCATATGTTGGTATGCATGTACAAGACACCACTTGCCATAGTTCCTTGTGTCCCCTACAACTCTGGCTCAAGTCAGTCTACTGCCCAGAAAGACACCTGATGGACAGGAAGATCTGGGTGTCATTTCATGACCTTGCAGGACTAACATGGTGGTTATAACCCAAAAATGTGCAAGGAAGGGTAATGTTCTCAAACCCCTTCCCAACAAGGACATTAATTACAGATGCATCAAATAGAGGTTGGGGATTCCCCCAGACCACTAATAATTAAAGAGGAATAGTAATGAACCCTGCAAGTGTGGGCCTTTGGAAAATAGGAGCAGTTACCCATCACTGAGTTCTGCTGGAGGAATGAATGTAGTGCTCCTATGTCATATTATTGGTATCTTGTGTCTGTGGAAAGGAAGGATGGTCCACGCAGGTTAGGGCACTGGCTTAGGATGCACGAAACCTAGGTTCGATTACCTTCTCAACCATGGACTTTTGTGTGATCTTGGGAAGTCACTTAGTCTCTCTGTGCCTCAGTTCCTCATTTGCAAAAATGGGGTGTTGTGAGAATAAATACACTGAAGAGCTTTGAGATCTACTGATGACAAACACCATATTACTGTGTCAAAAGCTGCATTGAGATCCACTGCTATGATTGTAGAAATGGCTGTAAGGTGACATTTTCGATGCCACTTGAGCTCTTTGTGCTTTGCTCTGGTCTGAATCCTGATTGCAAGGCATTTAGGATGTTGAGTGGTGGTGGGTTTGGTTCTTCCTCCTGGGATGGTACTCAGCTTTGCTCAACCCTTCTTGAAGATTTAGAAAACTGTTGTATTTTTCAGAGCTTGGTAGGTATGCTTGTCTGAAGGAGGCATTGATTATTTCCATTAGTACTGGGCATAATTGGTTTTTTGGCTGGCTTTCACTAGCCATCAGCGGTATGGCGCAGCTTCATAAGTTGTGGATGTTTCTCCCCCCCCCCCCCCCCCCCCCCCCAGGGCTTTTGAGCTTTTAAGATGTGCGAGGGACAAACTCAGAGGTTGTGGGGTTTATAATACAGTCTGGTCAGAGGTGAAATTTTCTCTTCACAGTTCTTTTTTCAGTTTAGTATACTTTTGAAAAGATCATCTCCTATTCACTGCAGTTGATACTTGCATGTGGTGTTTGGACTATGCAGTCTGAGTGATTAGTTAGTTTACAGTGCAGAATAGTTCTAGTGACAGTGCTCTGCTGAGAGTTGCAGAGTAGTAGGCTTGTTTTGCCGCCTTTACTGCAGTGGCATGACCCCCTAAGGGCAGGTCTTCACTACCCGCCGGATCGGCGGGTAGCAATCGATCTATCGGGGATCGATTTTTCGCGTCTCGTTAAGACGCGATTAATCGATCCCCGATCGCGCTCCCCGTCGGCACCGGCAATCCACCTCATCGAGAGGCGGAAGCGGAGTCGACGGGGGAGCGGCAGTGATCGACTCGCCGCCGTCCTCATTGCCAGGTAAGTCGATTACGATACGCCGACTTCAGCTACGCTATTCCCGTAGCTGAAGTTGCGTATTGTAGATCGACCCCCTCCCCTAGTGTAGCCCTGGGCTAAGAGTTATAGCGCTGCTGGCAATGGATTCAGTATTTTTCTTCACCACTCACTGATGTTCTTTCTACCTGTGTAGTTAATTTGTGAACTATGGTGATCATCTTGGTTGGTATGGGAGGAATGTGTGGCTTGGGGCCAAGGTGTTGATGGCGGTAGACGGGTGGTTTGTCCAATTGTACTAACTCATTGACACTTTGGCCTTGTATTTGAATATCTTATTCTCCCAGGGTTGAAGTAGAGTTCAAGGCATCTTGTGGGTGGACCAGCTTTGTAGGCTCTGATCTCTGCCTGTTTGAGGTAGTGGCAAGACTAGAAGAGTGGTCTATCTCCAGTGTTCACTCCTTGGCTGCAAGTAGGACCAGCATGTCTGACTATATGTATGGATCCAGATATGGCATAGGAGAATCCTGTGGCTTCAGTGTCAGTTGAGATCAAGTACTCTTGTATCCTTTGTCTGTATGGAGGTGGAAGTCACAGAGGATGAGGAATCAGGATTCCAATACCACACTGGGCAGAAGCAGTTGCATCAGTTCCTCCAGGAAGTTGACTGAGCGTCCCTTTGTGAACCTGTAGAATATAGGCATCCTAGGTTTCTCTTGTCCTTTGCCTCTCGTCTCTGCATAAACTCAAGGTTTCGGTTTCTGGGGTAAAGCATCTTCTGCATTTGAGATTGGAGGGGAGCAGGACTACTGCTCCACTTATTTTTTGATGTATTTTGGCATCTGCCTTGGTTTGTGATATTTAGAGGTATTCTGTGAGGTGCTAGGGTGGGTGCATTATCCAAAATGAGAACTGGTAGTGCTTCTGCTAGACCTGTGCTCCTAATTACTTAAAGGTGATATTTACAAGAGCCCTTATATGCCTTATATGGGCATAGGGGCCTAATTTTACGCTCCAGTATCTGAACATTTTACTTGTGTGTTTAATTTTTTTTAAGTAACTTGTTAATGTTTTGAAAGTCTAGCTTTTCATTTGGTATTGGTATGGAATGGTACAGCTTGTTCAAGAAGGACAGGCAGGCAAAAAAGGGAGGGGGAAAACAACAAAAAATGTTGAAATGGCAGAAGTGTTAAATGACTTTTTTGTTTGATTTCACCAAAAAGGTTAGTAACGATTGGACGTCGAACATAATGAATACCAGTGAAAATGAGATAGGATCTGCGACTGAAATAGGGAAAGAACAAGTTAAAAATTACTTAGACAAGTTAGATATCTTTAAGTCACCAGGGCCTGATAAAATATATCCTAGAATACTCAAAGAGCTGACTGAGGAGATATCTGAGCCCTTAGTGATTATCTTTGAAAAGTTATGGAAGATGTGAGAGATTCCAGAAGACTGGAAAAGGGTAAATATAGCACCCATATATAAAAAGGGGAATAAAGACAACCCGTGGAATTAGAGACCAATCAGTTTAACTTTTCGGTGCCTGGAAAGATAATGGAGCGAGCAAATAATCAATTTGCAAACACCTACAAGATAATAAAGTGATAAGTAACAGTCAGCATGGATTTGTCAAGAACAAATTGTGTCAAACCAACCTAATAGCCTTCTTTGGCAGGGTAACAAGCCTTGTGGATGAGGGGATAGCCTCATCTCAACAATCATGAGCAGGCCTCAATCGTTCACCAGAACCTGCCTACAACTATTAGGTCATATGACGGCCACTACGTTTGTGGTAAGACACAGAAGACTGCATATGCATTGCCTACAGGGCTGTCTGAGCACAGTATACATCCCCATCAAATAGTCTAAACAAAAGAGTAACTGTACCATCAAAGGTCATTGTATCCCTAGAGTGGTGGGCGAAACAAGAAAATGTCTGCACAGGGATCCCTTTCCAGCAGGATCCACCATCACTAATAATTACGTCTGATGCATCATTGGTAGGCTGGGATGCTCACCTGGACCAGCACACCATACAAGGCAGGTGGTTGGCGACAGAAACCCGACTTCACATCAGCCTCCTAGAATTCCGGGTGGTATACAATACATAGACACTTCCGTATGATCATATGGAATGAGTCAATCTGGATACTGACTGACAACAGAGCATGCATGTTCTATATCAATGGCCAAGGAGGAGTTTGCTCCCATTCACTATGCACCAAAGCCATGAAACTATGGAACTGGTGCATACACCACTACGTAACCATCTCGGCATCTTATCTCACTGGATGCCAGAACATGACGGTGGCCACAATAAGCAGACATTTCTTCCAGGAACACAAATGGGAAATATACAATAGTGTCCTCCAATCGATATTCTAGAAGTGGGGCTTTCCATCTGTAGACTTGTTTGCGTCCGCAATGAACCACAAGTGTGTCCTCTTTTCTGCTCCAGGGCGGGACTAGCATCCCAGTCAATAGGGGATGCCTTCCTCATCAAATGGGACTCAGCACTCATGTGCGCATTTCCACCGATACCTCTAATACCATGACAGGGCCCATGTCATATTAATTGTTCCAACCTGGCCCAGACAGACTTGGTTCCCTTACCTTCTGCGCTTGGCAGTGTGTACTCCATGAACTCTTCATTTGTGGGTGGATGTCCTCTCACAGAACAAAGGTCGGACTCTCCACCCAAATCGGGAGAAATGTCACCTCAGAGCATGGCTCCTACATAGTTCCAACATGATGAATTTGCTTGCTCGAAAAGAGTGAAACGTGTTATTAAATAGGAGATCCACCACTTGCACTACTTACCTCCAAAAATGGAAGAGATTATGGTGACAACAAAAACACTTAACTGCAGTCATGGCGCCTCTCCCGATCATACTGGACTACATACTGGAACGGAAAGAATCGGGCTTATGTATGAGCTCAATCAAAGTACACCTAGCAGCGATCATAGCCTTTCACTGTCAGTTGGATTGAACTTCCGTCTTTGCACACCTGATCACCAAACGCTTCCTCAGTGGTATACAGAACATTTTCCTGGAAGTCGCACAACCCACACCCCCATGGGACTTGAACCTTGTACTTGAATGCCTCACCAGAGCCCGTTTTGAAACTTTAGCGACCTGCTCACTTCATCTGTCCATGAAAGTCGCGTTCTTAGTTGCGATCACTTCAGCCAGACAAGTCAGCTAGATTGGGGCACTGATGGCCAAGCCCCCTTACACTGTGTTCACTAAAGACAAGGTCACATTACAACCACACCCCAAATTTTTTCCTAAAATATCGATGACCTTTCATAAAAAACAACCCATACACCTTCCCATGTTTTACCCAGAAGCACACAGGGACTCGCAAGAGGCCATCCTACATATGCTCAATGTCAGGCGAGCCATAGCATTTTACTTAGAACCAAATCCTTCTGGAAATCACCAAGACTGTTTATTTCCACAACAGAATGCTCCAAAAGATGCGCAATATCAACCGAGAGACTATCTAAATGGATCTCTGTGTATCCAACTTTGCTATCGACTGCTTAACAAGGAGCCCCCACAAGGGATCCGATCCCACTCCATGAGTTCCTTAGCTATGTCTACAGCCGTCCTGAACAATGTCCCTCTGATAGACATATGCAAGGCTGCCACCTGGGCCTCTGAGCATACCTTTGAAAAACACTCTGCCATCTGTGTTCTATGTCAGATGCTATATTAGGCCTTACTGTGTTCTCTGCAACAAATGCGAATCTGAAGCCCCTTCCATCCACAATGGGGCACTGAAGTGGAGCACTCACAGGGATGCTACTGGAAGAAGGGGAAGTTACTCACCTTGTGCAGTAATGAGGGTTCTTCAAGATGTATGTCCCTGTGGGTACGCCACTACCCACCTTTCTCCCCTCTACTTCGGAGTTCACTAATTGAGCTCTGCGGTAGAGAAGGAAGTGAAAGTGTTGGGTCATGCATGCGCTAGATGAGGCTCGAACAGCACCGTGAGACAACTACTGTGCACGTGCTCCCCGACTGAGCTCTGCTACCAAAAATCTCGTATCTATCTATGGTGCAGGGATGCAGTGACACCTGAAGTGGATCACCCACAGGGGGACACATTTCAAAGAACCCTCATTACTGCGCAAGGTGAGTAACTTCCTCTTCCCTGCTCACCTCAAAATAACATACAACGCCTAAATCCTTTTTTTGAAAACCCAAGAATATTAGCCATGAAAATCTTTTTTAGAAAATTGTTAAATGGTAAAAATACCCCACCCAGCAGATCAGTAACATCTGCTCCTTGAAATGCAAACGAAAAAAGCCTAACTACCAACACAAATTTCATTCATACTTCTCATTGTTTGCACTGGTATCAACTAGACATTGTCATCTTCCTTTTTAGGTAATTAAATAAGACCACTTCAAATTCCACGCACACATATGAAGTTTAAACAGATTGAGGGTTGCTCCAGGGACTTACAAGAATCTCACAAAACCAATCCGTTATAATGACCTATTTATGCCTTTTCCTCTAGATAATCACAGCTTTCAGTTCATAGAATTTATTCCATGCAGCATTATTCCCACAAATTTAAGTACAATAGGACAGTTGGTTCTCAACCAGGAATAAGTACCCCTGGGAGAACACAGAGATCTTCCAGGAGCTACATCAACTCACAACAGGCTACATAAAAAGCAAAGTCACTGCAAACTAAAATTTCATATAGACAATGACTTGTTTATACTGCTGTATATACTATACATTGAAATGTAAGTATAATATTTATATTCCAATTGATTTGTTTTATAATTGTATGGTAAAAATTAGAAAGTAAGCAATTTTTCATAGTGTGCTGTGACACTTTTTTTTTTGTATTTTTGTCTGATTTTTGTAAGCAAGTAGTTTAAGAGAGGTGAAACTTGGGGTATGCAAGACAAATCAGTCTCCTGAAAGGGGTACAGCAGTCTGGAAAGGTTGAGAGACACTGCAATAGGACACTGGGCTTTTAATTACACCTGCACATCTGCTCTTACATTTGATAAGTAGGTGTGACTGGACCTTCATGCAAGATTGGGTATTTGTGGCTAGGTAGGAGTGAGATTGTGTGTACAAATGAGATCAGTAATCTATTCTGTTAACAGGTTGCTCCCTTTATTTTCAGGTTTTTAGGTAAATAATGAACTCTTTTGAGCAACCTTAATTACTCAAAAAATGCTCTATGTTGGGGAGAAATATAAGTAGTATTGGTACAATTTTAGGGTTTTACTCTGTGGCTTCTTTAAAATATTAATTAACAGCCCTTACTGAGCAGTATGCTTGGATAGTTTATCTTAGGGAGTTAACAAAATTACCACTCTGTTGTTGTGCTGGGGTAACAATGGACTTCCTTTTCTAGTTTATGATGTCCGTTTTCAGTAAAATAATGTTGGGGCCAACTTATGCATGGGAATTCGTGTGGCTAAGATAACTCACTCAAGACTTGTTCCTGTGGCCTCTCTGTAGAGCACCGTGATTGAATTATTGTCTTATAACTGTCACATTTTATTCTGTAGATTTTATATAATATTCTAATAGGTTACCCATTGTTCTAATAATTCTGTCTTGCTGTGAATAGCCTGCAATAAACATCTGACAGCTAGGACAAAACTTAACAAATGAATGTAACTTCTCCACTAGATGGAGTGCACTATGCATACTTTAGGACTAGAAATACTATACTCTGAAATAAAAGTAACATGTTCTCAAGACAGTATTACGTTTTTGTGCTTGTCATTTAATATGTGGAAAGTATGTTTCAGAGTTAGGCTGGCTATAGAGACGTACTTCAAGTGCTATACGATGCCGCTGTTTTTAAACTCCATTATAGTGTAGAGCCCGCAGTTGACCCTTAGCTGCTGGTGCATGATTTACTGACAAGTAGTTATGCAGAGGGAATTCCTGATATATCAGTGAACGAAAATGTGATAAAACTGTGAATCAGTTTTACTCCTATATTGAATAGGACTTGATATGAAATGATGGAATTTTCTGAAATTTTTAATGGCTAATGACTTTAAGCCATAAATTCTGATATTTAAGATCACTTATGTGCGGTGAGTTGGTATTTTTACTTATTGGAGTATGTCAGTGTGGATCCCATTCTCAATGCAGGTGGGCCTTATGCACATGAAATTGGAATCTTTTGAATAAAAGTGTCAGTTGAGCCATACCTGTATCTTGCAAAGTAGCCTCAACTGTTGCTTGATTCCCTCTTACTACATGTGGCAATTTGACAGAACTAGTCATGATAAACTGCTACCACTTGGTGTTTCTTAGATTTGACTTATCCAAGTTAGATTTTGACCCTTATTTTACATTCACACTTTTCTTTCCAACCTGGTCATTGAACATTAATACCATTTTTTTATTATTTTTGGTGCTTTGTGCCTCCCTCAGTAATGGCAGACTCCAAGCCTTGGGACTTCAAGCCGTGTACATCTTGTGGTGGCTTAATACTTCTGAAAGATGGCCACAATTGTTGCTTATTTCGCCTTGGTGTGAGTCATGGTCTAGATCAATGTGCAGCTTGTTCTCCATGAAGACTCTGAAATCCAGGGATGCCTGTCTCAAACGCTGCCTCCTAGAGCAAACCATCTGGCTAGCTTCTGACCAGGAGGAGAGAAGTTCCACCTCAAAGATGGACCTGATACTTGTTAAATCCTCATCTGGCAGTGCCCCATGCTAGCTGGCATGTCATCCATAAGATTAGTAATGACACATAGGTATTAAGCAAAAAACTTGTCAGTAGAGTTTACACCACTACTGATGCATTCTGGCACTGGAGACCACTACCATAAGATAAGGCAGGACCAACCACAGGGACAGACATGACTCCTGGCATCAGTTCTTGTCCTCCCTCAAAGAGAGTCTTGGTCATGAGCCCTCCAGGGAACAACCCAATATATCTCCTCCTGTTACAAAGGCTAGTTATGCAGGTTCAGCCTTCAGTTTGGTGCTGAAGAACTACCGCCTGACATAGTCCTCAATACTGGTGGCAGCCTATACATCAGCACAGTCCTTGGAATCATTGAGTGTCCTGGCTGACTCCTTACTAGAGGAATCTGCATTGTCCCCAGGCTACTTCCTTGGCACCAAAAATCTTCGGTCTCCAGTTGAACATATTCCTGACCTCCCACTACTGAGGTGTCATCAGAGGTCAGCATTGCCCTTCAGCTACATTGACTTCCCATCAGTCACCTGGACAGATATCTTCATCCACATCCAGTAGGGAGCCTTCTCCACTAGGGTCAGGAGAGGGCTCTTCAGGGCCCACAGTCTGTTACAGGCATGACAGTGGCCTGGACAATCTTAGTTGAACCAGCCATACAAGCATAATGTGCTGCCATGGCCACACTGGGCTTATTGGGGAACCTCTGTCCTGTGCTTCAAGGAGTCAAGTTCTCTTCCTTTCCTGGAAAGTGGGTAAGATCATCTGCATCTCTGGTCAGACCACCATCAGGAGAGAGAGAACAAATACTTGAGAGAGGATTATCAGCAGATCCCTCAGGAGCATTCACCTTCCCCTCCCAGGGACCTGTCATTGTCTACTCCAGACAAAACTGTGGTTTTGGTCTTAGTAATGGTGCAGGACAGCTGAAATGTTGGTGATAGATGGAAAAAGCCCACAAGCTGAGACGTTTTACATTTGGCTGTATCTGCCAAGATTGCTCTATCCACCAACTGCATCCTGGACCTAGTGGTTTACCCGAGCTTCTTTACCACAATGCCTGAAAGCAGACAAGTGTTACCAGGAGCCACAAAAAGGATTCAAACAATTTTACGCTGATACCACACCAGAGACAATCTCAGAGATGCATGAAAAATCTAAGCATACGAAGAGTAGTCCCAAGGAGAAAGATTCTAAGAAATTGACTTGTTTAGGGGGAAATCATATTCATTGGTGTCACTACAGCTTCAAATCACCAACTATCAGGTCCTAAATATATTGTGTTCCAATGTATCCCCTTTATATCTTAGTTCCCGTAAGAGGTGAGAGAGGATATCTTGGGGGACCAGCTAGTAGCGAAGATGTTCTTCCAAGCAGTTATGGATGCATTGGATGTAGCTACCAGGTCTATATGGCTATTGCAGTGTTCATGCACAGGGCTTAGTGGTTGCGAGCCTCAGACCTCCCTAAGGAGGTGCAGTTGACCGTTGAAGATTTGCCCTTTGGGGGAACAGAAATCTTCAGTGAACCCACAGATAACTCTTTACATTTCCTCAAGGATTCTAGTGCTATATTATGGCTAATGAGTGTACCAAATGCAGGTACCAAATGCAGACCGACAGGGCAGCTTCCTACTCTCAAAGTAGACCTTCCAACTACTCATAGAGGAAGAATCCCAGACATTCCAGGAAGAGGAGATTGTCTTCCTTGACAGTCTCCCTACACCTATTTCTAGGCAGCACGTTTTGACATGGGCATCGAGAGCATACCAAATCTCTCAAGAACCAATCCCTACTTTTGGCTGTTGCCTTGCACCTTTCCACTGGGCTTGATCTGCAATAACTGACCCATGTGAGCTAAAAGTTGTTACCCATGTCTACCCCAACTATTTCCTTCCCCTTCAGGGGCCCTTCTCATGAGAGCCAACTAAAATAAGTGGCTTCAGTGCTCTGCCTAGGAGCCATAGACAAAGCACCTCTAGAGAATGGGGGAAGAAGTTTCAGCTCCCCAATATTTCTTTATCCTGAAGAGAAAAGGATGGGTTTTCATCCTATCCTATAGCTGAGATTAAACAAATATATACACAATCTTAGATTCAGAATGATGATACTAGATTTAATCATGCCATTCCTTCAGTCTCAAAATTAGTTTGTGGTTCTTGAATTACAGGATGTGCACTTCCACATTTGCCATCCATCTGGCCCACAGAATGTACCTGTGATTTGCAGTGAGGCCCAGTCAGTCAGTACAAGGCCTTTACCGTTCCTCTCTCCAGAGCAGTCTTCTCAAAATGTCTAGCTATAGTGGCAGCAGATCTTCTGTGGGAATCTAGGTCTGTCTATACCTAGATCATTGGCTAATCAGAGGAAAATGTCATCAGGATGTCTCTACAGCCCTGACCTACATTCTCTAGCTAGTCACCTAACTTCATCTTCTAATGAACTACAAGAAATTGTCTAATTCTGTCATAGATAATAGAATTCTCAGGAGCTCTGATCCACTGCAAATCAGCCCTGGCATAGCTTCCTGAAGATAGATTTCCACCTCTACAATTAATAATTATCAGTTTCAGATTGACTCCAGCAACCAGAGTTTAGAGCTGTTCATTAGTTTGCTCATCTATAAAATGAGGAGGAGGATACTTGTCCACCTCTGAAGTGCTTCATGGCTGGAAAATGCTCTAGACATTTTTTTTATGTCAGGTGACATGGCCTCAGCAGAGCTTGTCACTTGCTGGAAAACCTGAAAAATATCTTTACATATCAACGTTAACTATTTCACTATGGATGAGTTTTTAGCAGAAACATCAAACTAATGTGCCAGTAAATTTTGGATATTTGGTTTGGGTGCAGTGAGAGCCATTAGTTGCTGAGATGTAGAATAAGAATTCAGTCCCCTTAAACTGCCTCTACAAAGGGGAGGGGGGGAGAGATGAATTTCTTGGTGTACCTCCCTCCCCCGTTCATACCCCCACCCCACAGGTGTTAACAAAAGCCTCAGCTACCTGTGAGATACTGAAAATGAGAACCAACTCCCATGCCTTCCTGGTGCTAAAAGCCTTAAACAGCCCCTTATTCAGCTGTTCAAACTACAAGCTTTCCTCCAGTTTCAGGTTAAGATCCATAGCTTTTAATTCAAAATTAAAATAATTGCTCTTTTCACAGACTAACCTAAAATAAGTTTGATTCTGATATACAGTAATTTTGAGATTGAAATGTGGAGTGACAATGTATTTAGTCTTGATTTCTAATACACCAGCCTGCATTTTCAACTAGTGAAAATTACATAAAACAGGTGAAGTATGTAAGAACAACCTTTCTGATTTTCAGTATCATTTAAGGACATTTTCACATTATCATTCATAAAGACACCAAAACAGGTTGTAGAATGGGAGTGTTCACTGTTATGATGAATTGTGTTAGGACTCTATACGTGGATATGATGAATTGTGTAACCAAGGATTTTGTGTATGTATTTAAAATTTCATACTATATTTTTGTTCCAGAAGTGAATGTTAATCTGAACTAGATAATCATTTGGCCGTGTTCTTTTTTTGCATGACTATTGACAGCCATTGAGAACTAAACAAAGTCATTTTCTAGTAGACGGGAACTTATCATAGGTACTGGAACTAGGGGTGTGGCAACATCCCCTGGCTTGATGTGGTTTCCATCAGATACAGTTTACAGTTTGGTTCAATGGCTCTCAGCACCCCCACTATACAGATTGTTCCAGCAACCCTGGAACTTACTATCAGTTTCTCATATGAAGGAGGAGAGCAGTAAAAAGACTTCTGTGTCAATCTTCTGTTCCCTTGTGGATAGTTATCAGCTATCTATTATCAGTTCAGGCATAGGCTTGTTCGAAATAGGTTTATACAGTAACAAGTAATGTGTTTCCATAGCAGCTGTAGTCTGATTTTCCTCACTTGACTTTTTTTTGCTCCTCATCAGTTTTGAAGGGCAGTATTAAACAACAAAAAGCATATTTAGGTCAAGTAAAGAAGCGTTTGCTAGTACGAACTCTGTGCTAAGCATTCTGGGAGAGTTCTTTCTTGCAGCAGATGAGGGTTCTTTGTGGCTAGCAGCAGAAACTGCAGTACTATCTTCGCAATTTCTTTTTATCTTGGATGTGTTCTGAAGATCTTAGAAAAACAGGAATCAGAAGCTATTTTTTAACTATATGGAATATTTTTTCAGCTGTATCATACAGTAATAGCATATGGTGAAAGCATCCTATTTGAGAGAGTTTTACAGCTGAACTGTCATTTTGTTTTTCCATCACCCTCCTATTTTATTTTCTAAGGCTGGATTTTTGGCAGTCTCCTGTTTAACTAAACAAGATTGCATTATAGTAGCTGGTGGCTTTTATTTTAGTGAGGTACTTGATCCTGGACCTGAAGATGATACAAAGGATAATTGTTCCTGTGGAGCAAAGGAAGACATTCTGCAAATGGAGTCAGGGTTGCTAGAAATGCAAATTAAACACATTTGGAATGGGTTGCACTACTAGTGTGGTTCTGTTTAAAGGCATTCGTACAGTTTTTGAAAGAAACTGTGCTTATATTTGCAAACATCAAGGAGAAAATAATGCCCTTGAATATACAGCACACAGTTTGACCAACGAGGATTCAGGACTATTGAGTCATTCATCACTGGTAAATACTGACTTGTTTAACATAGTTTCATAAATCCACATGATAATGTGTATGTAATATTGTATAAAATGAATGTAATAATGTAGACAATGCACTTGCAGGAATGTGTCATGCATTATACATGTATACATACAAGCGTATATGCAAAAGCTTAAATGTTTTATAGATTTGTACTGATACAGCTTTGACTCATGATAGAGGGTTTACATGTGCCCATAGACTGCAGTTTGCTGTTATTAGATCTTATAAGGTACTTCTTACTTGAAATGACCAAGACAGATTACTATAATATTTGGAAAAAGAAACCTTATCACTGTTGGTATGTTAGAAAACCCCCAATGCAGGTTTAAATTTTTCATTTTCAAATGAACTTATTAGGAGTGGGTTTTTAGGAAATACACTACTATAGTAAACTAAACTGGTGAAAGGGGTAGGAGAGTATGCTAGAAGAAAAATCTTTATAAGAGAACTAATTGCTTTCTAAATGTCTTCTGTTTTTTTGAGGCTTTCTAGGTGTTGTCTGATACATAGGTTTTGAGGTGGGACTGTTGCCCATCTTCTTCACACTCCCCAGACTGGTGACGCGCACATGCGTCAGATGTATTGCGTCCGGACCCAAGGGGGTGGAAGTGAGCACCAGTTGCTGACCAATTCACAAAGTGATTTTGGTAGATTTGTAAGGTTATTTTAAATGCTGTATGCACTGCTCATATTAGCTGCCCTCTCACTGACAAGCTAGATAGAAGAGCTCTGTGTGTGTGTGTGTGTGTGTGTGTGTGTGTGTAGGATAGATTTAAAGGGATATTTATGAATACAAGTTTGTGTTGGAAAATCTATAGTGTCTAAGTGTTTAGATTGCGACTAGTTGCAGTTATGGAGAGCTCATGATTTCATCAGGGCATTATAGAAATTAATTCAATTGTATGCTTGATTTTTTTTTTTAAAAGTCTTAAAAAAATTAATACTCCTCTTGGCCCTTTTTTCTTCCTACGTTCTGACTATAACAAAAGACTTAATCTAATGCAGGGAATAGGGGCTTTCTGAAGATATAGGAGTAGATGCTGAAAATTTTGACTATTCTCCTCAAATACCTTGAGTAATTTAGAAAATACATCCTCTACCTTAAGTAGTTATGTTGTATATTTTGAAAGTCTGTGTCTAAGTAAAAGCTGACATAAAAAGAATGGCTTCCTTAAACCACCTCAATCAGATCCTCACTGTCAGCCATTTTTGAACCAATGGTCTCATTCCACAACAAATTAAACACTATTAAAAAAAAATATTTTTTGACTTGGAAAAAATCAGTTTGCCTTGCACTTAAATAAGTATTAACAGTACAAAATAAAAGCCATAAAAACAAAAATCCTTAAACTACAGCTAACTCAGATTAGTTATATAAATCCAAATATGTGAATGTGCAGAGAAATAGGAAAAATAATTTAAGGGAGGGATGACATTTCATAACTTAAGAGCTAGAGTGAAAATTTCTTGTATTGCATTTACATTGTCACTTATTCCTTTGCTTTATTTAGTAATTTTTTGTTCCAGCTGCTATTGCCCCAGGGTTTAGTTGATATTGGTTTAATTCAGCCTTACAAAATTGGCATATAAATGGGTCAGATTAGGCACAAAACTTACTTGCCTGCTGTTGCAATTATGGTGATATTTATGTGACTGACATGGAGCTGCTCTAATTTTTGAATACTGTATGTTGACCTAGTTATTGGGATATTAACTGTATGAATAGATTGGTTTAATTTAACAGGCTGTAAGGAAACAAGCAGGAAGGAAATAGTGGCTCAAGTTAAATGACCCCCATGGTAAACGCTTCAGGTGTATGAAACAGTGGGAGAGCAATTGTCTTTGAGGTGTCTGGCTTTCAGGGTGGCGTTAGATAAAATGGTGCCTTAGATTAACTTATATTTTGGTGCCCCTGTGGGCGTGGGGCCGCCCATTGCCCCTAACCCTTGCACTGTGCCCCCTGTGCTCCTAACCCCTGTGCCTCCCTCCTGCTCCCCCATGGGGAAACTGACTTGGCTGCATGGAGCAGCTGGCATTGCTGCTCGCTCCCACCCAGAACACTGCTCCTCCGCACACCCATAGGAGGCTGTGAGGAGGGGAGCGAGGAGCAACATCAGGCTCCCTGCATCCAGGTTACTTTTTCCACCTGAGCTGTGTAAGGGGAGGGCAGGAGAGCAGTATCTGTGCATCACCGCCCTTGCCCCCATGTTCCTGCATTGGGAGGAAGCAGGGAAAAATTTGGGCGGCCTCCAATGTGGTGCTCCCCTGCCAGCCAGGAGCAGTTTCCGACACTACACCATCAGTGTTCACCTCTGCGCTGCCACATGGTGCCCGCCCCCCCCCCCCCCCCCCAGACTAACACACAAACACCCACTTTGGGGTCTAAAGAATCTTAGCTAGTTTAGATCATCAGGGGATGCCAAACCTCAGGTATGAGAGATGCTTGTACTCTTTTGTTTTAAAATCCTCAACATTTTATGTGGTGTTCTAATTTTTGGTAAATAAACAAAATTCTTTTTTTTTTTTTTTTTTTTTTTTTTTTTTTTTTAAGAAAAAAAATTACACCCCAAGTTCTACCTGAAAGTCCGCTCGGACTTTCACTTGAGCCAATTGAAAACCTTGCCAGTTTTCTTCTTTCAGTTGCACTTGATGCTTGAAATGAGGAAACTGCACACACTGGATGTCACCAAAGCTGTGCTACATTACCTTAATTAGGGCCAAGGGTTTTTAATTGTCTCCTCGCTTTATGGCCATTTCTGGCACACCCTGCTATCATCTGGCTGGCAAGCCTCTTCCTCCAAAAACTGACATACTCCACCAGGGTACAGGCTGCGTCTACTGCCTGCCACAGGAACATTCCAATCTCAGATGTGTAAGGCTGTGGAGTGACTCCACTGATTTCCGTTAAACATTCTGACTTTGACATGACAGCCAGAAGAGAGAGCATTTGGGAGGGCAATGCTACAGTTGTTTGATATGGTTGGAACTCCTGACTCCTACCACCCAGAGAGCATATTGTTTTGCTGGTGACCTACAGTGGCATACTCAGAGAATGTTGCTTACCCTGATGTGACTGTAGTTCTTGTAGATGTTGTAGTCAGTGTAGACCCTCCCTACATCCCTGCTTTTTGCAGTCCTCCGCTAACATGGGCTTTGAATTGCAGGGGAACTGAGAGAGGGTCATGGCCATCCCACTCTTTATGCCATCATATGGGAGCATGAGGAGGCACAAGGTGTGTGTGTGTGTGTGTGTGTGTGTGGCTCTTCAGAGACTAGTGTGCAAAGAAACTCCAGTCTTGCATGCATATGCACTTATGACATCTCAAAGTCCAGTCCCCTCATGGCAGGACTATTTATTATCTAGACAATCCCTAAAAGGTATTTGTCTAACCTGCTCTTAAAAATCTCCAGTGTTGTTCTTTCTAATTCATTGTAGTTTATTCTAATACACTCAATAAAGAAAAATTGATGGATGTAATTATAGCCATGGAAGTTGGTGATATTGACACTGGCTGTGTAATAATAGTTAGTGACCTTTTTCACCCTGACTCAGATGGGACTGAGTCTAGGAAGAAGTTTAGTTATCAGCATTCCTGTGCCTCATGATTACTCCAATAATACTGCTCTTCAAAGTTGCCCATCCTTCCTCAAAGTCCGCATATGAGATTCTCATATTATGTACATCCCTGCTAGTCCCCATCCTCCGTGGTGTGCTGTTATTCAACAAGGAATCAGATGTGGGTGGGCATGCATGGTGAGTAAGTCTTTTGGGAGTGGGAAGGAGACGTCCATGTGAAGGGCTGAGAATAGGAGGATACTTGTCTGTTGTGTAGAGAGCCTGGGTGCATGAGGGATTTAGGTTAGTCAGGAGAGCCCAGTGTCTCCTTGACAAGGCATTGGTGTTTTGGAGGGTTTCCGATTAGTGTTTTGTGCACCAGGGGAGCCAGAGTATCTGCTCCAAGTAAGTGGGGTGGAAAGTGCTCCCAGGGCACCAAGTGCTCCTTATTGCACTAGGCAGCAGTGCTATGAGGAGCCCTTCAACTGCCAGTGCTTATTGTGATGTGTTTATAAAGATGAAGAGACTGAGTTTTGGGGTATTTTGTTAGGATGGTAGGATATGTGAGTTGAGGTTGGCATAGGGTGAATCTTGGCTTAACTGGTAATTGCCTGAATTTTTATCAAGGGTGTTCTAGGCAATACATATGAGTAACCTTAAGTTGTAAGGTAAAAGTTTATTTTGTTTGGGGATATGTTTTCAGGCTTCTAAATCAAGTGATTTCATAATTTCTTTCCTGGCTTTGATATATCGTAGTTAATTTTCTGCTGTTTTAATATGCTTATTGTTACTCTATTTAGCCTTTGATTAAACTACCTGGTAAGAGATTATGATAAATCCTTTTTAAAAAATCCCATCCAAATTGAGTTAAGTGATTTTAGGAGCACAGGCCTCATTGAAAGTTACTAAATTACATAGACATGTTTTGAAATCCCACCCTTCACTTTAAGCTCAGTAAATCAAATGCACTTTGTTGGCATCTCGCTTTTTAAATTTAACTTTGGATCTACAAAACAACTTGATTGATACAGCTATGGTTGGCAGGTAGTTATTAAAAGAAAAAAAAATTCCTTGATTAAAGTATGTTTTGTCTCAAGCTGACTGGTCAGAGAAACTGGGAAGACTCGTGGGAGACCATACAGATTGGAAATATGTTTTTAGCTGTTAAGCTATGATTTATGTTAATTGGTCAAAGGGGGCTTCCTGACATAGTCTGTTCATATCATATTTTTAAAATGTCAGTGTCTAAATCAAAAGAGAAGCATTCATTTTTATGGAATCTGTGTATAAACTGAAAATGGAGACGAGGATAAACTAAACTTAAAAAAAAAATCAGAAAACTAATGCTATACAGCTATAGTTCAGTACAGTAAATTTTTTCATAAATACTTCTGTATTTTCAAAACTAACACTGTTTTAAAACTATGCTGTTTATATTTTTCCTCTGCTCTTTTGGGGAACAGAAGAGAAACTCCATATTTGAATGCCATTGGGTTAATTTTAATTCAATATAAAAGAAGCTGCTGAGCAGGAGAAAACACCATTTGGGTTTTAAATGAGGAATTTTGGCCATGACTGACCTAAGTAGACATATCAGTAAGAGTTAAAAAAAATTACACTGTAAATCGTGTTAACATTTTAACTCTGAAGTTTTTATTATTAAAATTAATGTTTACAAATTCACTATGCCTAGTAGAACTGGGTGACCTTAAAATTCTGATTACATCTTATGTATATAAAAATCACAGTCAATCTCGATGAAACAGATTCCTGTTTGGCAGCTGCATCCTCAATGGTATAATTTACTTTAAACTGCTCTATACTTCCGTTCTGTGAAAACAAAAGGAGGCAGTGTAAAATAGAAGCAAAGGTGCAGCTAAACATTCTTGAACTATTGTCTGCTTTTATTTACACAGGAAAATAATCAGTTTTTGTAAATTTAAATAAAATTGTTACGGTTTCCTTCCTAACTTTTAGAACAGCTGTGAAGAAGATTGTTTGTTTAACCGGCACTATTTTTGTTCTTTCATGAGTTCAGTGGTCAAGTTGTAAAGAAATATTTTTAAAATTAAACACATGGAGCTGAAAGTTAATTTGTTGAAGAGAGAAGGCTAACAGATAATAGGAAAATATAATTATATTTTTCAGATTCATAATGGCCAGTTAATCCATTATGTATCCTTACTCTGTGGAATGCTTGCAAACACTAAACTGTATGTATTGTACTTGTACACAGAAGAATACCATTAACTAAACTCAATTTCCCAGTTGCAGTGATTTGTTAGTTGGAATAGTTTGTGATGAGGATGTTTGCATCTTTTGCAAAGACTGATTAATGTATTCAGGAATGCTGGAACAATTTGTATGTGGGGGGTGTGCTGAGAGCCATTGAACCAAACTAAACCCTGTATACGATGGAAACAACTTCAAGGCAGGTGGTGCGGCAGCACCCCTTCTTCCAGCACCTATGAATGTATTATTGTAAAAGTTGCTGTCGAATGAGGCAACTTCTTAGTCCCTATCAGAAAAAAAATCACAAGGTTGATGTATAGGTAATTAGGATACATGATACATTGAAGTGAGATCATAATTAGCAGAATATCTGAGGAAAGACTGTTAGAGAGCTTATTCCTTCACTTTCCCACTTCCCTGGTCCTTCTCACATGAACAGAGAGCAACAATACCCGAAGTCCGAAGGTGCAAACAATTCAATGTTTATTGGGGTGAACTTCCAGCAAGCTTAAATCCAATTTCCTTTTCCTTATTTTTGAATCCCAACTTACTTCCTGTTTGCCCCTAATTTATATAGTAATATTCTCAGCTATACCTTAACTAATCATTTTACTGAAATTTACCTAACCAATCCTAATCTATTGTAACATGATTAGCCAACCAATTATATCCCACCACCTTAATTAGTTTACACCCAGCAAAATTATACAGCAGACAGAAACAATCACAGAATCAGACAGAGACCATGCAAATAAACGATAGCAAAGTGGGAACTATAATAAAACAATACAGAAGTGAGGATTTCACAACTACATCTATAAAGACATAAGGTTTCCCAGCTGTGTCTATTGATAAGTGAGTTCTTACCAAACAGAAAACTATCAAACTATATTTCCTTTTACATCTTCTAGGCTCCTCCCTTTCTCTGGAGGTGATAGATCGGATCACCTTTTCAACAGCCCCAGATTGCCTTATTTCAATATGACTGGTTTGGAATGTGAGGATGTGACAGTACGCTTCCAAGCTTATGGCTGCCTCTGCTGCTTAGCCAAAGGCATTGGTCTAAGAACAGGGCCTCAGACTGTCACAGTGAGAGAAGGCCCTTACACAGATTTTCTTTTGTATCTCTATAACTAGCTAAATGATAAACATATACCTAAATTCTTAAAGTATAGGCCTTTACAGACAGGTCTGAATATCTATATCCTAACAAAGACCACTGTGTAAATATAGCAATAGGGAGTTGAGAATTTTCTTATGGAATGAAGGTGGTATCCCCAAATCATACTCTTAATCTGTTAATGTTCAGTGTGGACTTAAAAGGATAAGAAAAAAAAATTCCTTTCTTCATCGTGGCTCTGTCTAACTGCAAAATGGTAGGATGGTAATAGCTTCAGTTCCATTGTGGCTTTGGAATGCCCACATGTGAAACAGATGCTCAAGAACAGTTGCATGTAAATATTCTGACAAGGGCAGTCCTGTATGCACTAAGGATTTTTAGAGACAGGATATCCTATCTTACTGTGATAATGGACTGCAGTATAACACTATCAATGACTTCTACATAAAGTCAATAGCGAAGTTCTTACTGGACTTCATGGAGTCTCTGGCTCATCTCTCTTTTCAGAGTAAAAAAAGGTGCTTCATGTATGGGGTTTTGTTTTGCCAGTAGGTTGACTTGTTCATTTTGGGTTTGTTTGTGTGTGTGTGTGTGTGTCTCCGTCGGGGGTGGGAGGGCATTTGGGTAGGTGGGGGTATTGGTATTGTGATGGTCCTGATTCAAATAGGCAAGGCTGCTGTGCATAAATAAGCAAGGGAAGTACTCTTTGTGTCTGGAAGCCCTGCTGGTGCAGGCCCTGTCCCACAATATTCCTATTTGCCACATACCTGGCAGAAGGAGAGTGTTACTGCAGACACGAAAGTTAGGTAACAATGGATCCTTATGAATAGTTTCTATAGCAGAGAGTGATGGAACAGGTTTTCCACGGGAGGACTCTAGAAGCTGATCTTTTGTTTATCTGTACCAGAAAGCTTCAGTCTTCAGCTCATGGCAACAAGAAAAGATTGTGTTAGCAAGGAGCGCTTGTATGCCTTTCCATCATTCCCTCTGGTGGCAAAGGCCCTGACAAGCTATGGGGGGACAGTTTAATGATCACTAGGGCCCTACCAAATTCACGGTCAGAGGACTTAAAAAATCATACATTTCATGATTTCAGCTATTTAAATCTGAAAATTTATGGCGTTTGTAATTAGAGGGGTCCTGACCCAAAAAGGAGTTGGGGGGTGGGGGCTGTCGCAAGGTTATTGTAGGGGAAGTTGCGGTACTGCTATCCTTACTTCTGCAGTGCTGCCGGTGGTGGCACTGCCTTCAGAGTTGGGCAGCTGGAGAGTGGCAGCTTCTGGCCGGGAGCCTAGCTCTGAAGGCAGAGCCGCCACCAGCAGCAGCACAGAAGTTAGTCTGGCATGGTATGGTATTGCCATCCTTACTTCTGCGCTGCTGCCTGCAGAGCTGGGCCCTCAGTCAGCAGCTGCCACTCTCTGGCCACCCAGCTCTAAAGGCAGCAGCGCAGATGTGAGGGTGGCATGGTATGCATTGCTGATGGCGGGGCGCTGAGCAATACCGCAGTCCCCCCAAAATAGACTTGCTACCCCCTTGCAACTAACTCCCTTTTGCATCAGGACCGCCAAATTGAGAAACACTGGTCTCCCCGATGAAATCGGTATAGTATAGGATCAAAGCACACAAAAGACCAGATTTCACAGTTCATGACGCGTTTTTCATGGCCAGGAATTTGGTAGGGCCCTAATGATCACCATAGCCTTTACTGTCTCATGGAGTGTAGTTCTCAACTCTTTTCTAGATATCAATGGCAATCGCGTTAAGATCAGTCTGGCCTCTGATAATCATTCAAAACTAGGTGTGACGGGTTGGTATCACAGAAACCCCCTTGGAGCTGCCACCTGGTGTTCCAAGACTACTTCTGCCCCTGCTTCCCTGCCTTTTCCAGCTTGGGACTCCAGAATCCTGTCTGTTTTGTGCCAGACCCGCTGGTCTGCTGCAAACCCAGACCCAGGTCTGAACCACGTCCACTAACAGCTGTAGGCCTGCCTGGAAGCAGCTCAGGAAGTGCTCTTGCCTTCGACATCCAGGTGCCCAACACCCAATGGAGTTCAAACCCTGAATAAATCCGTTTTACCTTGTATAAAGCTTATACAGGGTAAACTCATAAATAGTTCACCCTCTATTTCAAAGATAGAAAGATATGCACAGCTGTTTGCCCCCTCCAGGTACTAACACGTACTCCAGGTAACTTAATAAGTAAAGAGTGATTTTAATAAGTACAGAAAGTAGGATTTAAGTGATTCCAAGTAATAGACAGAACAAAGTGAATTACTAAGTAAAACAAAATAAAACACGCAAGTCTATGTCTAATCATACTGTATACAGAGAAAAACCTCACCAATTCCAGCAAACTTCCCTTTACAGGCTATCGTCCTCCTAGCCTGGGTCCAGCAATCGCTCACACCCCCTATTGTCTTTGTCCTTTGTTCAGTCTCTTTCAGGTGTGTCCTTGCGGGGTGGATAGTCTTTCTCTTTAGCCAGCTGAAGACAAGATGGAGGGGTTTCCCAGGGGTTTAAATGGACTTTTCTCCCCTGGGTGGCTACCCCTCCTACCCTCTGTGTAACATCCAGTTACAGAATGGAGTTTTGGGGTCACATGGGCAAGTCACGTGTCCATGCACAACTCAGCACAACCAGTCCCGTGACATTCCTGGCCAAGCTCAGATGTGGATTGGTGTCTGCAACTTCTTTTTGTCTGTTAAGCGCTTCTTGATTGGGCACTTTACCTGCACATTCCTTTCTCAAGACATGATCCTATGCTCTTACAAAGGCTGTGTATAAAACCAGCAACTATACAACCAATATTCATAACTTCAACTACCAAAATGATACATGTATACAAACAGGAGGAATAGATTCAGTAGATCATAACTTTTACAGAGATATGTCACACGGCACATGAAGCATAAAACATATTCCAGTTACATCATATATACATTTATAAGCATCTCCCATAAAGTCTTATTGGGTACACCGTCACACCAGGGCACTTAATTCTGTTCCAATATTGCAGGCCCCTCCTTGACCGCCCTTCATGTTGAGTAATTTAAAATCACTTCTAACCTTGGCATGCCACAACCCCTACCCATTGCTTCACCTTCATAAGGGAACATTTACTTGTGATCTTTGATATCTCTTAATCAGTATTTCATCTTTGACTTCTCACTCTGACAAAAAATAGAGTGTTTTGGCTTGTTTGTAGTTAGTGATGCTGTTTAAAATCCAGAGTTTTTTATGTACATTAAATAAGGAGTGAATTAGTATCTCTCTGTTTTACCCCAAAATCTCAACTATCTTTTGGATAGTGCTTACTTGGGTTACAGAAAATTCATGCTATTGTCCAGATCTTAATCCCTGGAGGCTGGTGTGTTTTAAACCAGTGGAAATTTTGACCGTTTGTGCAGATGCTTGTTTATGCAAAGAGTTGGGTGGTGCCCAAACATTCAAGCAGTCAGTAATGACTGCAATCTAAAAGCAATCTGTATCTTTTTCTAAAAGTTGTAGTTATCCTCTGTACAGTCTTAATTTATAAAATTGGTAATTGCTTTCCTTGTATTATTTTTTGAAAGATTAGAATGTGTTTTGTATCAGGTGAGCTAGTAATTGGTATGTAGTATGCCTTAGATACAGTTACAGAAATTCCTCAAACCCTAAATACTTCTGATTATATTTGGAGATTGAGAATTTAAGAAATCTGCTTTTTGTGGAACCTCTTAAACCATGCAAGCAGAGAGTTACCTGTTCCCAATATTATGTTGTTGTCATAGATTCCTTTGCTTCAAACACTGCAGTCCTCTTAGGCTTTAACCATATTGAGTTCTAATGTGACCTGTGATTTATGCTTACCTACCCAACATTTGTGCTCAGGATAGCTCTTTTCTATAGCGAAGTGTAATGTTAACTCTTGAACTACACTTCATATTATTACACTTCAAATAAAGGCAAGCCATCTGTTTGTTTGGATTGTATTTCTGACTCTGTCAATGACTCGTTTTGTGATAATCACAAGTCACTTCACATCCCTGCCTTTTCATATTAAAAAAAAAAAAGTGCTTTTGAGGACTGCAAGAAAAAAAAGCAATTGAAACAAGAAAAAAAAAACACCTGCGCATCTACCAATGTGAAATAAGCCATCATGTGCCAGCAATGCCCCTCTGCAATGTACATTGGCCAGACTGGACAGTCTCTACACAAAAGAATAAATGGACACAAATCAGACATTAAGAATTATAACACTGAAAAACCAATTGGAGAACACTTCATCCTCCCTGGACACTCAATTACAGACCAAAAAGTGGCAATTCTTCAACAAAAAAACCTTCAAAAACAGACTCCAATGAGAAACTGCAGAACTGGAATTAATTTGCAAACTGGACACAATCAAAGACCGGGAGTGGATGGATCATTACACAAAATAGAAACTATTTCCCCATACTAAGTTTTCCCCCTACTGTTACTCACACCTTCTTGTCAACTGTTTGAAATGGGCCATCCTGATTATCACTAGAAAAGTTTTTTCTCCTGCTGATAATAGCTCACCTTAACTGACTTGTCTCAGAGTTGGTATGGCAACCCCTATCTTTTCATGTTCTCTGTGTGTATATTTCTTCCTACTGTATTTTCCACTCCTTGCATCTGATGAAGTGGGTTTTAACCCATGAAAACTTATGCCCAAATACATTTAATTTCTAAGGTGCCACAAGTACTCTTCATTCTTTTTGCTGATACAGACTAACATGGCTACCACTCTGAAACTAGGAAATTAGGTTGGTATAACTGCATTACTCAGGGGTGTAAAGACTCCACACTGAAGAGTAAAGCAGTTAAATCAACCTTACCCCTGCTGTAGACAGTGCTAGAGTTCTCCTGTCAACCTAGCTCAGGGATCTCAAACTCAAATCACCACGAGGGCCATATGAGAACTAGTACATTGGCCCGAGGGCCGCATCACTGAAACCTTTTCATACAATGATATAAAAGTATAGTAAAAAATGAAGAGTAATATAGTATGCTATTAAAAGTCAATGTATTAACTTTTTTAAAACTGTAATGCGAAAAGTCAGTGCTAATTTTGACAGTCATTTCTTTTTTGGTCACTTAGCTGGCAGTGTGTTGCATCAACCGGAGCATCAATATTAGGTTTGATATCCTGAGATAAAACCAATCTCAGGGTTGCTTTCAAACGTTCATCAGTGAACCTTGACTTTAAGACAGATTTGTTAATCTTCATGGAAGAGAAAAACTGTTCACATATATATGTACTTCCAAACATTGCCATTACCCTTTCGGAAGCAGACAATAACATGGGAAATCTTTCTTGTGAAAGAAATTGTTGGAATTCCAGACTTCTACCATCTGTATACTTCTGCTTTAAAACGGTACCACACTGAAGCTCCACTAGCTTCATCTGCATTTCCTCTGCAACATTGTCAATTTCCACATCAAATGGTATGGAAAAAAATTGAAAATGTGGTTCAAGTGCCTTCTAATCTTTAAACTGCACATCAAACTGTTTGTGTAAGTTAGAAATGATATCTGCATATTCTTTCAAGGATTTGGGTTCAGCTTTTCCTGAGGAATTCACAGTCGAGAAATGGACCAAATTGCCAGCAGTCCCCACAAAGTAAGCTTGACTTTGAATGACTTAACACTGTCATACATCTGTTATCACCTGTTTTCTACCCTGAAGCTTCAAGTTCAGTGCATTCAGGTGATCAGTTACATCTGTTAGAAAAGCAAGGTTGCAGATAAAAGTGGAATCAGCAAGCTGTGGAACCTCCTTGTTTTTCATTTTCATGAAAGAATCAATCTCTTCTCTAAGTGCAAAAAAAGCTTCAAAACATTTCCACGACTCAGCAATCTAACTTGAGTGTGATGCAGAAGTTCACCATATTCGCTGTCCATACTTGCTAGAAAAGAAGTGAACTGTCTGTGATTCAGCCCTCGTGCAGGTATAAAATTAACTGTTTTAATAACTACATCCATAACTTCCTTCATTTGTAGACTTTTACTACACAGGGCTTCTTGGTGCAAAATGCAATGTATACTGGTGAAGCTAATTCCTGGTATATTGAGGCTTCAATAACCAAACCAATAGTTTGGTCTTCAATAATCCAACCACACCAACGTTTTCAGAGCACATTGATGGCACACCATCCGTAGCCAAAGATACGAGTTTGTTCCATGGCAGCGCAGCTTTTTCAGTGCACTCTTCCAGTCCTTTAAATATGTCACGTCCCGTTGTGGTACCCTTCAGTGGCATTAAGTCTAGCAATTCTTCAGTTATATTCAAATTGCAATCCGCACCTCTGATGAAGACTGCACACTGTGCGGTATCTGATACATCTGTATTCCCATCAAGAGCAATTGAAAATGTTTCTAAGTCTTTTGCCATTTGAATCAATTGTTTTTGCACCTTATCTGCTAGATCCATTATCCTGCAGGCAACTGTAGTGGCAGACAAGCTTATGCCTTCAAAAACTTTCTTCCTATCAGGACATAAAATTTTGTTGGCCTTCACAAGACGTTCTTTTACGAATCGTCCTTCTGTAAAAAGGCATGATGATTTAGCTATCATTTTGCTTATCACAAAACTTGCTCTTACTGAATCTTCACTAGACTTGTTAATCTCCAAAAATAAATTTCTTTGCTTGGCAAATCCTGTTTTAAGTTGTCAAACATTTTCCCCTCGGACTTTTCCGGTGAATGCATCATATTTTTCACAGTGCATCGTATCGTAGTGCCAATTCACGTTATACTCCTTGGGAACAGCAATCATTTGCTGACAAATAAGGCATTGGATTTGATCATTTACCTCTGTGGAAAAAATACAAATTCTCTCATTTGTCTTGGAAAACTCTCTTCTTCCGTGAGTGTTCTTTTTTTTTTCTTCTTCTCCGCCTCCTCCCCTGAGTGTGTGGCTCCCCGCTCCTCCCCACTCTCTACTGGAAAGCGCTAAGCGCCTGGAGATAGGCAGAGGAGCAGGAACGCGATGTGCGGGGGGGAGGGGAAGAATGGGGGGGGGGGTGAGGGGAGCTTCGCAGCCACAGGAAATAACTCCAGGGGGTGGGGGGCTTGGCGGGCCGTAGCAAATAACTCCGCGGGCCACGTGTTTGAGACTCCTGACCTAGCTACTGCCTCTTGGGGAGTTGGAGCACCTACTTCGATAGGAGATCCCCTCCTGTCAGTGTAGGCAATGTCTTCAGTGTAGGCACTATAGTGGCGCAGCTGCTGTGGTGCAGCTGCATTGCTGCAGTGTTTTAAATGTAACAAATAGAGAACCAAATAGTAAAATGTATTGGGGGGGGGGGGAAAAAACACCCCTGAGGATACTCTGTTAGGCAAGAATGCACTGAGTATTGTGAAACCATGCTTAGAAAGCCTGTAGCTGCATTAGACAAGCTATGGCTATATATTCCCACTCATGCACTTTGGGCAGATATAGCAGGATGGGAATTTCTTGTTACACTTAAAAGATTGGGAGAGTATTGAGTTGTAGTTCCTAGCTGCTGCTGTGGTTCAGTATGTGCTAATGTCCATGTTGTTCCCAGCTTCTGTTGCAGGTGGCCATGCATCACCACCATTTCTATGCCTCCATCTGTCCCCCAGCAGATGGCTATGGAATGGTGAGAGAAACAGCAGCCCAGATGTGGAAAAACCAGTAGACAAAGAACTTCTTGGCCTTTTTATGTATATCTCTCTGCCCTGGCCTCCATTTTTTAAGGCTAGAAGCTTCCTCAGTGTGCACCAGTCAAAATATATCTTGGTATCACTACCGAAGATAAATGATTGTCACTGGTGGTTAGGGACTTGGCATTTCTAATGGGGGGTACCTTTTACCTGGAAGAGTGGCCTCCTTAGTATTCAGGCCCTTGATGAGCAACCATTAGCTCAGCCCCCCTTCTTTGAGCATTACAACTCAAGTGGCAGCAGGCCAACAAAAATAAACATGAACTGTCAGCTAACACCATTCATGCTTGGATATGCTTTCACAAGCAATGCTAATGTGGGTGGACAGTATTGCAAATATCACTCTTAACCAGTCACCGCTTAACCTTCTCTTTGATAAGCTAAAAGGATAGAGCATGGTTTTCCAGTCTTTTAATCACTCTTGTGGCTGTTCTCTGAACTTTCTCCAATTTATGAACATTCTTCTTGAATTGTGGGCACCGGAACTGGACACAGTAGTCCGGCAGTGATCACACCAGTGCCAAATACAGTTTTCATTCTTCCTTGAATCTGTGATAGTAATGCCTCCCAAATCTGGTTGTCTACACTTTAGGAACTCCTCAGTTTCTCTGATACTCTATAGCATCTGTACTTGCCCTTACAATACAAGAATCTTTTTTTCTTCTTCTCAGCATAGCTACCACTTTGCATTTCATACATAGGAAGTCCCATCCATGACTTCTAAGACCTCTGTGACAAACTCTCAGCCTTAATTATAACAAAACTTGACAACATCTGCTATGGAACAAACGCAATCGCTCACTCTCAATTCTGGGGAATGGGAGGGGAGAGAAACAGATTTGCCAAATACCCCTGGAAGCTAGTGGAGGTTCCCTGAGCTTGGAAGGAGGCAACCAGGAACTCAAGTCTCACCTATTTTAAGTGCTACTTAAATTCCTTTAGAGTTCACTAACATTGACTACAGACATGAACACCAAACCTAGGAGCCAGGTACAGAATTGCTGATGAAGACTTGCCCCTCCATATTTTTAAATAAGTTAGCAGAGCACTAACTTAAGGTCACTGCAGGCACAGAATCCAGGTTTTTAACATAGCAAACCCCAGTCCTATGCATTGTATCCTGACCACTGTACACCATGCTCTTCTCCCAGAGCCAGGAATAGAATTCAGGATTCCTGATCACCAGTGTTCTAGTGCTGACTAACAAATAGTTGTGTAACTTATTGGGAAAGTGTCAAGCCCTACTTCAGTGGCTATTCTACAAAGGGCAAATACCCTCATACCTTGAATAATAAGCGCCTAAGCTAGGGATGGAAGTCAAGGGTTTCAAAGCCAGCTGCTAAGTTGTGGGGGAGATGGTATGGTTGCATGTGATTCATAAAGTAAGACCTCTTTAAAACAGATTCTGTATTGGAAAAATTACGCTCTGTAAACTATGGTGTGAATCACCACAATGTTATATATCTTTCTTGTGTAATTCCACTGTGTGTGGTGTTTCTCCTCTGTGTCCAGTTCACAGAGGATGAGAGTCTGTAATAGCTCTCAGCTTAAGTGACTGACACTTCAACATGAGGTGTAAGGATTTGTGCTGCTGCTTCAAGTGCTTGCTCATGTCCATTCCATTGTAGGTGTGTGCACTTGCCACATGCACCAGTACCGGAAGTTTTTTCCTCAGCAGTATCTATAGGGGATCAGCTCTGGCGCCCTCTGGAGTGGTGCCTGTATGCTGTCATAAGGGGCGCTGCCGGTTCCCCCCACCCTCAATTCCTTCTTATTGCCAGTGATGGTGCTGGAATGTCTTAAATTGTTATGAACGTTTCTCCTATAAATAGTTGAAAATTGTTAGTAGTTTCCCTTGGTGTAGTAGTTAGTTAGTCCCAGACAGGACTCAGCCTAGGGCATGCCCCGATCTCTAGGCTTCAAACACTGTGACTGCTGTAAAAAGCTGATGCCAGCGAACCCTCACAGTAGCTGTGTGAGGTGCCTGGGCGAAACCCACATCAGTTACAAGTGTCGCATCTGTAAAGGCTGCAAACCTTGCACAAAAAAGGAGCGGGACATACGTCTCTGGGTGCTCCTTATGGAGTCGGTGCTGGCACTGGAGCTGTCTAGATCAGACTCTGCCCCCAGCATTGCGGCATCGGTGTGGAGCGCTCCACCAGTGCCGTCTTCAGACCGATGCTGATCCCCCTCTCTGATATCGGTGAAAAAGCAAAGAGAGGCTGGGAGGGGATGATCTTCTTCATCCCGTAAAGGGAAGGAGAACGCTGGAGGGGAGCAAAGACCCTTGAGGGGCAGCTTCTCATCTCCGAACAGGAGTTGGGCCCAGGTTGAGCGGATTAACCCACCCCGGGATGCGCCTGTCACCCCAGATAGCGGCATGGGCGCTCAGCACCTGGATGTGCCGTCAACACCTGAGGCCCTGCAGGCTGCGCAGGACGGCGGTGCCCCCATTCCAGGGGTAAACCGTTCCAGTGGTCCCCATCAGTGTGGCACTGCTCCTCACCACAGGGAGTGTCCTGCCAGTGCTCGCTTGCACAGAGCTACCATGCCTCAGATACGGGGCGGCCTGCCCGACAGAGTTCCTGCCACCAGTCCCCGGACTCAGTGCCTTGCTTGTCGGCCTTGAGACACCGATCTCAGGTGACACGGCGCAGACCAATGGAGGTGCACCCGCCCAGACAGCCCCACTACTGGGACTGCCTGAGCCGCTCCCCTTGTGTTCGGCCCTGTTCCAGGGACTCACTCAGATGGTCCCAGGAACCCTGCTCCTGGGTGCCAGGAGCACTGGTTTGGGTCGCAAGGCCAACCAGGAGCGCCAGTACGGGTCCTTAACACTGTGGCTCAGGGTTGTATCCTCTAGTTTATTTCTGTCCCCCTTCCCCACCCCCCTTTCCCTCTCTTTTCAGGGACTCTTCTCATGAGAGCCTGCTCACGCAAGAGATAAAAGGCTGCCTGCAAGCGGGGGTTGTGCAGGGGTGAAAGTAAAATTGAGCTCTTACTGGTATGGGGCTGGCTCTGGCCCCCCCAGAAGGGGCAGGGCCTCTGGCAGAAGGGGCAGGGGTAGGCGGCAGTGACCCCAAGCCAGCCCGTCTGCGCTGCCTGGCCCGTGCTGCCAGGGCTCCAGCAGCGATTTAAAGGGCCCAGGGAAGCTGCTACTTTTGCATTGGCGGCCTCGGGGGGAGGGGGGATGGGCAAAAGGGGCAATGACATTAAAGCGCTTTATGCAGGGTCCTTTGCCGCAGCAGCTTTAAGGTCGCCACCCCTTTTGCATCTTCCCCCCCGCCCCCCCATTGGGTTGTCGCTGCCCCTTTTGCGCCTCTCCCCCCCCCATCGGTGGCCTTGCTGGTAGAGGTCTGGCAGGGCTGCAAAAGGGGCAATGACGTTAAAGTGGTGCCGTGGCCAATTTAAAGCCCAGCAGTGCTTTAAAGTCGGCGGTACGGGCTGGTGCCGATGGCCACTTTTTACTGTTATGCTGTACCGGTCCGTACCACCTTACTTTCACCCCTGGGGTTGTGGAGGAAGTCCCTCGAGTACAGGGGCAAGGGGTTTTACTTCTGGTACTTTCTAATCCCCAAAGACAAAGGGGATCTGAGGCCCATCCTGGACCCACGAGACCTCAACAAATACCTCAAGAAGTTGAACTGTTGCATGGTCTCTCTCCAGCTTCCATCGTTCCCTCCCTGGATCTGGGAGACTGGTACGCCGCCCTCAATTGAAGGACGCTTACTTCCACGTATCAATATTCCAAAGACAGACTGTCCCTGCGCTTCATGGTGGGGTCCGCTCAATACCAGTTTGTGGTGCTCTTGTTCGGTCTGGCTACAGCCCCAACGGTGTTTACCAACTGCGTGACTGTGGTGGCTGCTTACCTCAGGCGTCAGGGTATCCAGATTTACCCGTACCTCAACAACTGGCTCATCAAAGGTTGCCCCAGGTCTCAGGTCCAGTGCGATGTCTCAGTACCACAGGTCACAGGCCGTGTCCTGGGCCTGTTGATAAATGAGGAAAAATTGAAGTTAGTTCCGGTATGGAGAATAGAGTTTATTGGCGCTGTCCTCGACTCTACCCGTGCCAGAGCCTTTCTGCCACAGACCAGGTTCGAGATGATGGCAGGTGTCCTTGCCAGCTTCTCTGCATATCCCCTCACCATGGCCCGGGTCTGCCTCAAGACTGTTGGGTCACATGACAGCGTGTACTTAAGTCATCTGCCATGTGAGGCTTAGGCTGCAACCTCTCCAACAGTGGCTGACAAGAGTCTACACCCCCTCCAGGGATCATCTGGACAAAGTCATCACGATCCCACTGAAAGTTCTTACCTCCCTGCAGTGGTGGACCAACTTGAGGGTGGTCCTGGAAGGAGTTCCATTCGAGAGCCCTCCACCCTCGGTATCTCTAATATCTAATGTCTCCGACCTTGGGCTGGGGAGTATCTCCGCGAGCTGCAGACCCAAGGAACATGGTCTCCAGAGGAGCTGATGTCATAAACATCAGCGAACTCAGAGCAGTCTGCCTAGCCTGCAAAGTCTTCTTGCCACATCTTTCTGGTCGAGTGGTATGGATACTTATGGACAACATGGCCTCTATATTCTACATCAACAGACAAGGGAAAGTCCGCTCGTTGGCTCTCTGCCAGGAAGCGCTCAATTGTGGGACTTTTGCATCCAGCATGACATTCACCTTGAGGCGTCGCACCTCCCCGGTGTCAGGAAAGCACTAGCAAATTGCCTCAGCAGGACCTTCTTCTCTCACCAGGAATGGTCCCTCCACCCAGAGGGCATCCAGGTACTCTTCCAAAGGTGGGGAACTCCCCAAGTGGACCTGTTTGCCACCAGGCAGAAGAGGAAGTGCCAGCAGTTTTGCTCCCTCCAGGGCCTAGGTAGGGATTCCCTTCTTTGCTTTATAAGAACCAGTAACGAGTCCTCTGCCTCCAGTAGCTGTAATTCTCTGTTCTGGACTCAATTTTTTTTCCTCTTCCCCATATTCCCTGAGGGTCATGAGAGCTTTTGACTGTGGCCGTGTCTACACTGCAGGTTGCCCGCTACTGGTCTACGTTACAGTTTATGCTGGCATAGTTTATGACACACGGGTATGAATAAGCCACCTGGAACAACATAAATTACACCAGCGTAAGTGCTCATGTGTACAGTGCTATGTTGGCGGGGGAGCTTCTCCCACTGACGTTGTTTCTGCTCCTCGCAGAGGTGGGTTTTTTTATATTGATGAAAGAGTTCTCTCCCATCGGCATAGAGTCTCTTCACCACATGTGCTGCAGAGGTGCAGTTGACCTATATGGAACTGAGTGGCTTAATTATGTGTGGAAGTTAAACAAAACACCAGGAGAATTTCTGGCCCCTTTAGGCCTCTCAAATCTGTCCCTCAGATTCTTCCCTAGTTGACTTGCAGCCAAGAAAGAACCTGTCTCCCTTGAGTCAGCATTTTGTTTGGATGGTGAGCAAATGGGAAAAAGAACAAATGTGTGTTCACTGGAAATGTGTCCTAGCTCTCTTTCCCTTGGCAAGCTCTTAAACTTGTAGGAAGTGTGTGAGTACTTTGAATGAGAGATTTGGATAACAGGATAGGAAAGAACACATCATCTGTTGGTCTTCATTGAAATGTTATCCTGAAAGGAAGAAAAATATTTCAGTGATTAACAATACTTGGGAAATTCCCTTTTTAATGTGACATGATACAAAATGACCATTTTCACTTAAGTGCAAATAAATCCATTACCTCAAAAGCTGTGTTTGTGGAAATGCTGCATAGCATGAAGCCGCCAATAATTACTGTGAAAGACTTCATAAACTTTTAAAGAAATTTAAAGGACTGTTTTATTGACAATCACTTGGCCACTTCGAGTCCCGAGAGATTTTATAAATAGAATATTACCATTATCCCTTGAATTATTATTGGACAGCTGTGATTGTTTAACATTGCATAACCACAAATTATACACCAGCTTGAAAAATCAAGGTGAATGGTAAGCTCTTCCATGTCAATATGGGAAGTTAAGCATCTATTCTGCAGATTTTAAACTTGTGCCTTTAAAAATATAATTGTTTAGCTTTTTATGATTGTAATGTGAAGATAATCTTCCAAATGTGAACTGCATGTAAATTGATGCAATGTGGTCCCTGACTGAGACTATAGACAACCAATGCATCTGCCCATCGGTAAATCTATAAGCAGGTTTACTGGTAGGCACTGGATTTATTCTCTAGGTAGAATATGAAAATAGGGAACCAGTAGAGTAACAGACTTCTCCTCAGTATCTGCTCACAACAGTAAGGAGTCTGGCCGAGGGAGGTTGGTGTGGGTGTTTGGGGGATGGGAGGAACAGGACAAACCCTCTCCATACTTGAAATACCCAGTAGTCTCGAGGGAGAAAAACACAGCTGCTCACACTAATGGAATGGTGATGGTTGGTTGGTCACATTTTAGACACTCACTAGATAGAGGTTGATATGAAGGATAGAGCCCCCAAGAAGGATCCAGGGACAACCCTCTGATAGAATCCCACGTCTTCTCCTTCCTCAGCAGAGGGTGTGATGGCAGGGCTTTTCACCACAGCATTTCATTGGGGATTTTCCTGCCTACTTCTGCCTATTTAGGTGTCTGGTAAATTTTTCAAGCTCTGATGTCAGTCATTATATATACTGGGATTTGGTGAAGTGTTCCAGAAGTGCATGTTGGTGTTTGAAGTTAAACTCCAAGTCGCTGAACTATCTGAAGTCACTTTCCAGTTGCTTTAAAGACAGAGTTGGTTAAAGTGGTACACTAGATTTTGTCTGCAGAATCTTTTTACGTAAGCTTAGAGAACGTTATTCATTTTGACTGTTTCATTCAAATTCAAGAAAGCAGGAAAAGTATTCTTCTCAGCAAGAAGCATGTAGCAAACTGGAAGATATACTATTAAAAATCTGATCGATGTCATAAATTAAAGCATAATTCTATTTACATTTATTGATAATCATTTGCTCTTTAATCTGTCAATTTCAATGGGAAACCGTTTTGATTCCTATAAATGCTTTTGTTAAAATAAAAGTAACTTTAAAGCAGCAATAACTCAATTTTTCATTTTATTTATGCTTATTTAAATTAGTGCTATACAATATTGAGTCCTGCTTGCCATGCAGTGTAGGAATCATTCAGTGTCAACCTTACAAAGTACTTCCTGTCTTTTTCCTGTCCCATCAGGTTCTTGAGGCATTTGTAGAATTTTATAAATTCTGTATAATTAAATGCTTAAGCTAAAAAAACAAAAACAGGGAACTTCCGGGATAAGGAGAAAGGGAACTGTAATTAAAGGGCTTCCAGTGATTGTAATGAACATGAAGTGTTGTCACTCTGCTTAGTGCTGTACTAATATAGGATACAGATATCAGAGGGGTAGCCGTGTTACTCTGGATCTGTAGAAGCGACAAAGGGTCCTGTGGCACCTTATATTCCGAAGAAGTGGGTCTTCACCCACGAAAGCTTATGCTCCAATACCTCTGTTAGTCTATAAGGTGCCACAGGACCCTTTGTCGCTTCTATAGGATACAGAGACACTGTCCCTATCCCAAGGAACTTTCATTATACGAGTCCTTTTTGAAAAAAATTAGTTTGTTTAAAAGTTGGGAAGGGTAAATTGAGATGAATGCCTAGAGAAAACAAGGTCCACAGGTTGGGGGCCACTGTAACAAAAAATACAGTTGTCTGCTCAGCTAAAGAACAAAGTTTAGGGCAACTTTCTGTGATATTTTCAGTGTAACCATTGCCTGTACTATCGAGGGCTTTAAGAATTAGCATGATCAGATTAAAAGCTGACACTTCATATGTAGTCAGAGGAGAACATGGAGCATCCATAATTAATTGCTGTTACTTATCTCAATGATAGGTTTCAGTGTAGTAGCCGTGTTAGTCTGTGTCAGCAAAATGAAAATAAGAAAGAAAAACTTGTAGCACCTTAGAGACTAACAAATTTATTTCAGCATAAGCTTTCGTGGGTTAGTACCCACTTCATCGGATGCATGGAATGAAACATACAGTAGACAGATATTTATACAGTCAGAGAAACATGATAAGGTGGAGGTGCATAGACCAACCTTAAGAGGCTAATTAATTGAGAGGAACCATAACAGCAGGGGAAGAAAAACCTTTGAAGTGATAAACAAGATGGTCACACAGGTGTGAATGAGGATTGTTAACTTAAGGGAAATAGATTCAATTAACGTAATGGCCGAGCCAATAGAGGTCCTTATTTAATCCTGGGGTAATGCAATCTAGTTTGCATATCAATTCGAGTTCAACAGTTTCTCTTTGAAGTCTGCTTTTCGAGTTAATCTGTCGCAACACTGCTACCCTCAAGTCTGTTCCCTTAAGTTAACGATCCTCATTCACACCTGTGTGACCATCTTGTTTATCACTTCAAAGGTTTTTCTTCCCCTGCTGTTATGGTTCCTCTCAATTAATTAGCCTCTTAAGGTTGGTCTATGCACCTCCACCTTATCATGTTTCTCTGACTGTATAAATATCTGTCTACTGTATGTTTCATTCCATGCATCCGATGAAGTGGGTACTAACCCACGAAAGCTTATGCTGAAATAAATGTTAGTCTCTAAGGTGCTACAAGTTTTTCTTTCTTATTTTCATTTTATCTCAATGAGTAGATGTAGTGCTGAGTGACTGAGACAGGTTTCTTTTTACACTGTAATCCTGTCACACAACTGTCTCATGATCCATGGATTTCTAATCCCATCACCTGACAAGCAGACTAAACAAGGCACATCCAGCTCCCTTAAAGGGCTAGTCTCACCCTGTCTGGATCACTGTTTCCTGCTCCAGAAAGTCTACTTTTCTGGCCCCATTCCTCCAGCTCTTCTTTTAGCTGTTTGATCGCAAAGTAGCTGGTCACTTTCCTGATGTATATCCTTCAGTTAGTGTATCTGGATGTGAAGTCCTTCTAGCATAGATATGTGGATTCTAATCCTTGCTTTACTTCAGCTAATTCATCACTTTCTTTCAGGGCCTTCTGCCTAGCTTGCTTTGAAGCATCAATTTCCTCTTAATGCTTATTGGCCAAGGAGGTTAGGCCCTCATAGCCATCCCTTTCAGTGCTGTATTGTTAAGTCTGGAAGCAGTAAAAAGCACTCCAGACTACGGTGTCTGGTGCTTTGTTTGTGCTGATCTCAAACGCTTCTATGTCCAACCTTACAATACATTTCAATAGTTTTCACTGGCCAGGTTCCTTTGCTACTTGGTATTCTCTGCCCATGCTTGCAACTGTGCTTCTTCCTTGATGCTTGTGGTTAATCTCCTCAACCAGTGTAAAGCCTCTCCAGATCCACCTTCTGTTTCAATTCCCCCTCCATGTCTCTTGTCAGGGGAAGGATCTGTATCTCGTGCTCTCATGCTTTTGCTTCAGCATGGTCCCACTCTTCTGCATACTAGGCAGAGAGATTCTTCTCAGCTTTTTACTGATCCAGTTCCTTTGTCTTACTTATAGGTAGGGCCCTAATAAATTTACAGTCCACTTTGGTAAATTTCATGGTTTCAGATATTTAAATCTGAAATTTCACGTGTTGTAACCATGGAGGTCCTGACCCAAAATGGAGTTGTGGAGGGATCGCAAGGCTATTGTAGGGTATGGTACTGCCACCCTTACTTCTACGCTGCTGCTGCTGGCGGTGCTGCCTTCAGAGCTGGGCAGCTAGAGAACAGTGGCTGCTGGCCGGGAGCCCAGCTCTGAAGGCAGTGTTGCTGCCATCAGCAACACAGAAGTGAGTATGGTATTGCCACCCTTACTTCTGTGCCTCCGGCAGAGGTGGGTCTGACCCGGCCCTGGGAGCAGCTCATACAGGAGAAGAGGAAGTCCCATCCCTCCACAGCCTGGCTGGGACTCGTAGCTGGAGCCGGGGCACCCCCTACCTGCTCCTCCCCAGCTCTTGGGGTTTAAACGGGCCATGGTCTGTGGGGGTGACCACAGCATCCCCTGACCATGGAGCCCTGGGCTGTCGCCAGTGTCACCCACTCATAAGGGCAGCCCTGCTCCCCCCCCAAAAAGTGACAACTCTTCTCCCCATATCATACCACCCTCACTTCTGCACTGTTTCTGGCAATGGTGCTATCTTCAGAGCTGGGTGCCCTGCCAGCAGCCACCACTATCTCACCACCCAGCTCTGAAGGCAGCACAGAAGTAAGGGTGGGCAATGCCGCGACCTCCCTACAATAGTCAGATTTCACGGGGGAGACTAGATTTCACAGTCGAGACTAGATTTCACAGTCTGTGATGCGTTTTTCACGGCCATGAATTTGGTAGGGCCCTACTTATAGGTTGATGACTGTCATTGTCAAAGTTCAGTCATCAAGCTAATGGCTCTGGCTGCAGCTGTAGCTGTACCCGTAGCTCACTCTTATCACTGGGCATCTTTTCCCAAATCAAGCTTCTGTGCCTGCATTTCAGTTTCATCACAGAGTTTAGCTTGCTCCTTCTCCAGCAGCAAGCACTGCTGCTACTCATTTTTCTGCTCTTAAAAGTATCATCTTGTATTATCTTGTACCACCGTCATAACCTGTGATCTCGTAACTTTCTTTCAAATCTGGGCGTGCAGATTATGGAGCTGGACGATGACTCTATCCCAGCTCTTGTTAGCTATGCTGATATGGCTCATTAGCTCCTTTTAAGACTATCACCAGTTTCTTCCTTGCAGCCACAGCTAGGGAGCGCTACTTGATTTCCAAGTCTATCAGGTTCATGAACAGTTAACAGGATAATCCAGTAGTGAAAACTGCTAGTGAGCATGTCTATACTAGCCTATGTATATGGACCTGCTGTAATCTCCTCACTTCCTGGGGAATTATTTTCCTTTTGTCTTCAGGGTTTTCCCACAGCTATGAACATCAGCTGTCCTAGGGTGACTCATTTCCTCAAAGTTACAGTTCTTAAAAGAGTAGACCCTTAAGTTCCCCACCAGAAACACTCTGCTCATTCTGCTGCCTGCCTTTCAGCATTTGTACTTCCTAAGAGCAAGCTTCCAGGTCTGCAGTTGCCTGGCAAACCTCCTGAGTGAGACCAGAAAGGGGAGACACTTGAGTTCCCCAGCCTTACTACCAGACCACCCTACTACTAACACCTCTGCCATTTTAACTTTCTTTGTCCAGGTTTCTCACAAGTAGACCACGAATATATCCTTCCTGTGCCTAGGGGAATCATTGCTTGGTCATGAACAGGATTTGCTCTAGGAACTTCTGATTGCTCTCTAGTTCCTGCTGCTGACAGGGATGGGCTTCCTGCTAGTGCTGTTTAGCAGTGAGTTGTACTGTCTGTTGCTGCTGCTGTGCCACTAGCTGCACTGCCTCTAGCTGATGGCTCTGCAGCAGACAAATGATGTCAGCCTGGATCTGTTCCTGTACCCTGGTCTACTGTCGCAGTGCCACAAACTGTAGCTGCTGCTGCTCTTCTGCTGTGACTTATAGCTGCTGCTGCAGTTTCAACAGGAGATGTAATACTTCTGCCGTAGTCCCTCTTGCATGGGGAGAGTCTGAGCTCATCCATTCAGGATGGATACAAATCCATGATTTAAAATTTTTTAAAATAAACTTTTTTAAATTTAATTGAAATTGACAAGCTACATTAAGGCCTGAACCTGTTATGTCTATTAGAATAATTTAAAGAAATATATGTTTTGCTTAATATTTTGCTTCTAAGTTTTAAAGATAATCAAGCCACTGAACTGGTGGGAGCCATTGGCTGGGCACCTGAAACCAGAGTTAGCTGAAGTGCTAAACCAGCTTTTGACAGTAGTAGCCTCTTCTGCAGATGCACAGAGAATATTTTCTTTCAGTTGATTTTAGTAGTTCAGCTCAATTACTAGCTCATTCAAAGTTAAGAAGCCAACTGGAAGTTGCAGAAGTAGGAAAGCTTGTTATCCTTTTCCAGTTTATATTTATAAACTAGGTCTGAGCGGATGTGATCTACTATTTCTAAAATCTTGAAGATCATAGTGACCAGAAACAATCAGTTCAGTTCACTGACTACAGATAATAGTTCCTTTTGTTTATGATAGCAACATAAGAATGGCTATGCGGGGCCCAGTATCCTGTCCTCCATTAGTGACCAGTGCCAGATGCTTCAGAGGAAGTGAACAGAACAGGGCAATTTCTTGAGTGTTCCATCCCGCCGTCCAGTCTGAGGTTCTGGCAGTCAGAGGTTTAGGGACAACCAGAGTGTGGGGTTGTTCCTGACCATCTTGGCTAATAGCCATTAATGGACATATCCTCCATTAACTTACCTAATTTTTTTTAAAATTCGGTTATACTTTTGGCTTCACAACATCCCCTGGCAATGAGTTCCACAGGTTGACTGTGTTGTATGATAAAGTACTTCCTTATATTGTGTTAAACCTGCTGCCTATTCATTTCATTGCGTGACCCCTGGTTCATGTGTTATGTGAAGGGGTAAATAACTATCCTGAAGTTCCAGATAAATTAATTCATGATTTTATAGACGTCTGTGGTATCTCCTCTCAGTCTTATCTTTTCCGAGATGAACAGTCCCAGTCTTCTTAATCTCTCCTGAGATGACATAGTACATGCTTTTAGTCATTTTTGTTGCCCTTCTCCGCATTTTTTCCAATTCTAATGTATCTTTTTAGAAATGGGGCAACCACAACTTCACGCAGTATTCAAGCTGTGGGAGTACCATAGATTTATATAGTGTCATTACGATATTTTCTGTTTTATCTATCCCTTTCCTACCGATTCGTAACATTGTTAGTTTTTTTGACTGCCTCCTGCACTATTCACGATGATTTCCAGATCTCTTTCTTGAGTGGTAACAGCTCATTTAGATGCCATAATTTTGTATGTATAGTTGGGATTATGTTTCTCAAGGTGCATTACTTTGCATTTGTCAACATTGCATTTCATGGGCCATTTTCTTGCTCAGTCACCCTGTTTTGGGAGATCCCTTTGTAATTCTTCAGTCAGCTTTGGAATTAACTATCTGGAGTAATTATGGATCATCTGCAGATTTTGCTACCTCATTGTAAACCCCTTTTTCTAGATAATTTATGAATATGTTGAACAGTGCTGTTTCCAGTACCGAGCCTTAGGGGACCCTGCTATTTACTTCTCTCTATTGTGAAAGGTGACTGTTTATTTCTATCTTTTAACCAGTTACTGATCCATGAGAGGACAAATTCAATTTGGAAATAAGGCACATTTTTAGTAGTGAGGGGTATTAACCACTGGAACCCTCCTAATTTGTGCCAAGGTAAGTAGTGGATTCTCCATCTCGAAGTCTGGATGTAAAACACAAGTTATTGGGGTCAAAATAGGGGTAATGGTGTAATTCTATGGTCTGTGTTGTACATGAGGTCAAACTCTATTTAATGGTCCTTTCTGGCCTTAACATCATTGTGACGGGGCAGACTGGCCCTGCACTGGCCATGGGAGGATTAACCCTTCTCTGCTGGCAGAGGAAGCCACGCCCCTGAGGCCCTGCTGGGCATGCTCCAGCAGGGGGCCAGGTATAAAAGCCTGCAGAGCTGCTCAGTCGGCTGGCTGCTGAGGAGGAAGGACGCCCAGCAGAGGCTCCAGCCCAGGAGCTAAGGCAGCCTTTACCAGGGAGAGCTAAAGAGCCCAAGACCAGGACTGGAGGCCAGCCGCTACTGGAACCCCAGGAAGTTCAGGGAACTGAGGAGCCTGGAGACTCAGAAAGCCCACAGACTACTGCACCAAAAGGGCCGGTAGGAAGTGACCCGGGGCGGGGGGGGGTGCGGGAGTGGTACCTCCCACCCCAGTGAGGGCAGCGTGTTTCGGTGGGATTCCGCGCTGACCTAGGCGGGCTGTGTTACCCGCCGTTAAGGCCCTGGGTTGGGCCCCGGGTCCCCTACCGGGGGCCACCGCCCTTGGGGGACGGGCCCCAAGCTCAGAACACAAGACTGCCTTACCTGACTGAGAAGGCACGCTGAAGTAACTCAGGCCACTAGGCCGTGCTATCCCTTCAGGGGAAGAGACTAAGGGGGACTCTGGCCATTGAGTCCCGCTGGGCAGGCCACCCAGAGTGGCATAGAAAACAGACCGGGAACTAGACAGGTGTGGTACCTCCTAGCCCCCCTGCGACTCAGAGGGGCGACGGAGTACGAACCCCGCCACAGTCATCAAAGAGGATGACTCAAAATCCTGCCAATTTATGCCTATTGTAGCAATGGTTTCTTCTTTGAGTAATGGTCCCTATGTGTATTCAGTTATGGGGATGCATGCATTCCATGTGCCCGAGATGCTAAATGTTTGTATTTGTTGGGCGGGAAGTTGTTCATTTTAACCAGCTTGAAGTTCCGGATAGCTAACTGCTCAGTGCTAGCATCTAAATACAGTTTTAACTTTTCCAAGCTCATGGAATTCACAAACTCCTACAGTAGCATAGTTCCAAGCTTTGATTGAAGAAGGTAAACTGAAAGCTAGGTCATTCTTACAAGCCTCGGTTGTTACAGCAGACAGCCTCACATTTGATTGTGACAGCTGTTATTGTGCATCCAGTATCATGGTTTCATTCCTCAGGATTCCTCAGGGAGGTTCAATCCACAGTGGCTCATTTGCCATTTGAAGAGAGAATAGATGAATCAGTGCATTCATTAAAGGACCCAAAGGCAATGCTTTGCTCATTGGGGATCTGCACCCCAGCACTGAGGAGAAGATACCACATCTCTCAGTCATACAGGCCTCAAACCAGCACCTCAACCCTTCTACCCAAAGGGGTATGACCTGCCACAGAAGAGATAGAAACTGCAGTGGAGAAAACACAATGTTCCTCCTTCGTGGGACCTTTTTGCATCTCATGAGAACAGAAAACGCTAAATCTGCTGCTCCAGAGGAGGTGATTGTAAGCTACCATTGTGATGCATTTGTGAAAAAGACAATTGTGATCCTAGGATGCATCAAATGAGGCATTTCTAGTAGAGAGAGAATTATTAATGCCATTGAACAAGACATTGGTAAGACCTCATTTAGAATACTGTGTACAGTTCTGATAACCCTTATTCAAGAAAGATCAATTCAAACTGGAACTGGTACACAGAAGAGCTACTAGGATGATCCGGGAAATTAAGGGCCTATCTAATGGGAAGACTGGTAGAGCTTGGCTTGTTTAGTCCAGCAAAAAGAAGACTGAGAAGATATGATTGCTACCTAGAAACACATTGGGGAGAGGCGTTAAATACCAAGGAGGATGGAAAGCTGTTTAAGCTCAAGGACAACACTGGCACAAGAACAAATGGATGTAAACTGGCCATAAACAAATTCAGGCTGGAAGTTAAAGGTTTCTAACCATCAAAGAGTGAGGTTCTGGAACAGCCTCCCAGTAGGAGTTGTGTGAGTAAACAACTACATTAGTTTTGAGAGAGAGTGGCATACATTTATTAGTTTGATTATATGATGGGGTTGCTTGTGATGGTAACAGGACTCAGCAGCCTTGGGGCTCAACTTTCTTATGTTCCTAAAAGCTCATGCTTCAGGGTTACAACCAGCCACCTGGAGGCATCCGGAAAGAAATGTTAGCCCTCTAGTGTATTCTGATTTGTATTTATTTTTTAAAAATCTCCTTCCTCTGAAGCATTAGGGATGGCCATGGGTGGAGATGGGACTTTGGATAGAGAGGACCAGTGCTCTGAAGAGGCACCCAGCATTCTCTTTCAGGTGTTGTGCTGGCTGGTTATTGCTCATATGCTCAGGATCTAACTGATCGCCATATGTGAGATTGGGAAACAATTTTCCTTCCGATCAGATTGGCCATGACCTTGGGTTTTTTTCACCTTCCTCTACGGTAGGGGTCAGCAACCTTTCAGAAGTGGTGTGCCGAGTCTTCATTTATTCACTCTAATTTTAAGGTTTCACGTGCCAGTAATACATTTTAATGTTTTTAGAAGGTCTCTTTCTATAAGTCTATAATATATAACTAAACTATTGTTGTACGTAAAGTAAATAAGGTTTTTAAAATGTTTAAGAAGCTTCACTTAAAATTAAATTAAAATGGAAAGTCCCCCAGACCGGTGGCCAGGACCCAGGTAGTGTGAGTGCCATTGAAAATCAGCTCGTGTGCCGCCTTTGGCACCCGTGCCATAGGTTGCCTACCCCTTCTCTACGGTGTGTGGGTACAGGACACTTGCCAGGATTACATGGGTATATAACTTCCCTGCGATTGCAGGAGCCTTGGGCATTATTGCACCATGGTCCCGCCTAATCTCTGCTAGTGGTACATAATGGTTTAGTCTCCTACGGAGTGTAATATTTTGGTCTAGTTTCAGTTGTTGGGTTTAGTGTGCGGTGCTGGATGGTGTTAGTGGCCTGAGATATACAGGAGGTCTGACTTAGAGGATCTAGTGGTCCCGTCTGGTCTTCAACTCTATAACTCTAAGAGATGCCCTTTTGGTTCACTGGTCAGGTCAAATGATGTATGCCTTTCTCCCCATTGCCCTCTTATTTCGGGTTCTGAGAAAGATCAAGCAGGATGGCATAGTGGTCATTCTGATTGCTTCCAGATGTCCCAGACATGTCTGGTTCCCAAGACTCCTCCAGTTGTCAACACACCCATACATCAGCTTACAGACCATCCATCCCAGACCTACTGACACAGGAGAGAAGGAGAGTCAAGCATCCCAGTCCAACTTCTCTCCATCTGAAAGCATGAGTTTTGGATGGGCATCTGTCATAAACATACAGCTAAGGCGTTAAGATTCCTCCTTACCTGTAAAGGGTTAAGAAACTCAGATAACCTGGCTGGCACCTAACCAAGAGGACCAGTGAAGAAAGAAGATACTTTCAGATCTTGGGAGGGCGGAAGGTTTTGTGTGTGCTCTTTGTCTGGGTCTGTGTTTTCTCTTGGGACTAAGAGGGACCAGTCAGAAATTCATCTCCAACCCATCCTCAACCAAATCTCCAATATTACAAGTAAGGTATACATTGCGTATTAGATTTTCTTTTGTTTTTCTTGTGAACTTTCCCTGTGTTAGAGGGAGGTGGTGTTCCTGTTTTACCGTAACTTTAAGGTTTTTGCCCAGAGGGGGGGATCCTCTAAGTTTTGAAATTGAGTACCCTGTAAGATATTTACCATCCTGATTTCACAGAGATGATTTTTACCTTTCTTTTTTAATAAAATCCTTCTTTTAAGAACCTGACTGATTTTTCCATTGTTCCAAGACCCAGGGGTTGGGGCTTTGATCACATTGTACCAATTGGTTAGGAGATTATTCTCAAGTCTCCCCAGGAAAAGGTGTGTAAGAGCTTGAGGGGATATCTTGGGGGGGGGAGGAGAAGGGGAACTCCAAGTGGTCCTTTCCCCTGGTTTTTGTTTAAATCACTTGGTGGTGGCAGCAGTTACTTTTTTTCTTGTCAAGGAACAAGGTAGAATTTGTACCTTGGGGAGTTTTTAACCTAAGCTGGTAGAAATAAGCTTAGGGGGTCTTTCATGCGTGTTCCCATGACTGTACCCTAGAGTTCAGAGTGGGGAGGGAACCCTGACAGCATCGAACCTAGAGACTGCATATTCAGAAATGATTCAGACTGTCCTTAACCATAGTAGAAAGGAGTCCATGAGGAAGTGCTACACAGCTCAGTGGAAAAGTTTTAAATCTGGTTGTACAATCACCAGATCATCTCAGTTCTAGTGTCTAGTGCCACAGTGGCTTGCAGCAGGCAGGAGGAGCAATTGAGGGAAAGTTCATCTGCCCTGGGCTGGAGAATGCCCACTACAGTTGGAATCTTCTAGGAATTTAGCTGACATTTTCAAAAGCTTATAATTTGGCTGAATCTGTCTGGTTTTTCACAGGAAGGGGGAAAAAAATAAATCCCTGACACATATCAATCCCCTTGTTGAATTTCAAGACACCACTCCAAGATGTTAAAGCTTCTCAACTTAATGGTTGACTTTGCTTTTAATATGGACAAAACCACATTTTCCCTTAATCTTTTTTGGAAATGGCCAAACCATTTTTGCAGAAAATTTTCCTAAAAAATTGCAGCCTGAGGCAGACACTATGCATGAAAAACTTCACCCAGAATGGTTAAAGTTTGGCAAAGTTTTATAAGCAACTGAAAACTGGAACTTACAATGAAAAGTATAAGGCATCCTTAACAAAAGCAGTGTTACCAGCTCCACCTCTAATACAAAATTTTCAGTTTTGGTGATAAAGATGAGAGGAAGAGTGGAGTGCTAAGATGACAATCCTTATGGAACTGCTTAGAGGAGGGATCTTGGTGTAGAAAAAGACCTAGAGAGAGAAATTTGGATCTGGAATGTGGTTCAGAAGAATGAAGTGAACTTCAGTGTTGAAGGCACAACTGAGATAAAAGGAATTAACTACTCTTCAGCAGAAAGATCATTCACTACATAAAACTGCCATTTCTGTGCTATAGGCAAAATGAAAGTGAGTGAATAATATTGTGTAAAAAAACATGGTTGGAGAGATGAGACTGCCTTTTTCCAGATGCTTCACTGAGATAGTTGAAAGATGCGGTGGGACTGCCAGAGTTGAGAAGAAGGTGTTTTATTAAAAGAGGCTTGACAATGATAATCTTAGAAATTTGGGCTCAAAGGAGAAAAGGAGTTGACAGTGGCAGTTGTGCAGGGATCAAGTGTGGGAAGACCAGCCCAAACAGGAAAGGGAAGGGGATCAAGGGAAGCTGTAGTTTTTTGTACTGTTGGATGTCTGAAAGGTGAAGGAAGAGGAAGAAAATTATCTATCCCTTTCATTCCCAGTTACGATAATGAATTTTAGTAATTAGTCCTGAACTGTGGGATGAGAGTAATGGTATAGAAGGAAGAGAGAGGACTACCAGCATGCTTGGAATTAAAGCAAAAATAGAAAGCAGGCTTTGCAACCTGATTAGCATCTGTGCAGAGTATTTGTGGTTTTATAGAGAGGACATCATGAAATTAGGAAAAGCCATCTTAAATCTTGGTTTAAGAAACATTAGAATGAAAAAATGGTGTCAGTATTATGTAGAAATGCCCCTGCTGACTGCAATGGCATTGCCGCTAATACTTAATTAGCTACCAGGCATTAATGAAAATAACAAGAGATGGAGGAGAAAAATAATCTGGAAAAAATAATACTTGGAATTTTGCCTTTCTGAAGAGTTCCAAACTGCAGTGAATGTTTGTTTTGTTCTACAATACATATTTACTCTTACATTTTTCTTAAATACTGTACGTGTTTAATTGTTTTGTGAGTATTATGCACAGTTATCATAGTGAGGAACATTGTGTATTGCACCATTTTTGGTGTGTGTTCCAGTGGCATTGAAATGGATCCACCTTTTTTTTCCTTTTCTTTTTTTTTCCCTTCCAGAGGAAGGGTACACCCTTTAGAGGCTGGGCTTCGTTTGTCATGCATTCCCCCCTGACAGACTTAGCAAACTGCAGCTTAGTAGTTAAACTAGTTGGTACTTTCTGCAGCTTGTGCCTGGAAAAAGCTTTTGTTTTCTCTGAATTGCTGGCATGTTGTTTATTTTGATGCTAAAAAACAGAATTTCTCAGATTTTTGAGTTGTTTTCTGTCTAAGAATGCAGGCAAGAGCAAGCACTAGAAGTGTTAAAAAAGAGCTTGTTATCGAGTCTCCCCAACAATACAAAGATGCAGCTCCATGTGAAGTAGAAGTGGACAGTCCAGTAGAAGTGCTGGTAAGAATTGTGTAGATAAGAGAGATGTTCCCCAACTGTTCTTAGTTCTCACTCTTTCTGGGAAGCTTCTAGGTTTCACTAGTGAGTCAGATTTCAACATTCACTTTTTGCTGATGATATATGCATTTTCAGATCAGTTCTCTTTGATTCTTTTCAATGAGCACGAGTGTTTGTTTTATCTATGCAACTTTGGTTTCCATGAGGCTCCTTTGGCAAAATATTCATTTTTTTATTTTTATTTTTTTGTTCCCTGGCTTATTACTTCCTAACTGTCTATTTTGTATTTAGTTGGTCTAAAGTTGTCGTACACCTCATTAAATGGAGGTAAAAAACTTAATTTGTGAAATATATAAGCAGTACACTACAGTAAATGCATTTTTAGTTGGCAGAGTGTTTAAAATTTAGAGATTTTCTGAATTGTTCCTTAAATATTTTAAGTATATATATTACAGACATCAAAATTTGTCTTAATTAAATTATTTTTGAGGTTAGTCTAGTCTATTCAGGTATCTTTAGTTTAAGGTTACTTTTCAACCTGTATAGAGTACAGGATTTTTAAAATGTTATTTGCTAAATAATCCTCTGAGGAAAAGTGAATTGTTTGTGTATTTTCTGAGGGAGGAATTTCAGAAAGGGGTTTATTCTGTCTTGTTGTGTGGGTGGTATGCTTCTGTTGGAATTTTTATAATACATAAGAAAGCATAGTATTTTTGCAAGTGAGCTGCAAGAAATCCTCCAACACACTACAGCTAAAACAATTAACCTTTTCAGATATTAGTCAAGGGGATTGTGAGGCTAGTAAATGATACATTTATACTTGGGTATTAAAAATGAGTGCTCTACTGCAGTGGTTCTCAACCAGGGGTATACGTACCCCTGGGGGTATGCCGAGGTCTTCCATGGGGGTACATGAACTCATCTAGATATTTGCCTAGTTTTACAACAGTCTACATAAAAAGCACAAACAAAGTCAGTACAAACTAAAAATTCATACAAATGACGACTTTTTATACTACTCTATATACTATATGGTAAAAATGAGAAAGCAAGCAATTTTAAAGTAATAGTGTGCGGTGACACTTCTGTATTTTTATGTCTGATTTTGTAAGCAAGTAGTTTAAGTGAGGTGAAATTTGGGGTACGCAAGACAAATCACACTCCTGAAAGGAGTACAGTAGTCTGGAAAGGTTGAGTGCCACTGCTCGATTGGTACTGGCAAATTAGATCCATAAAGTGTTAATTGTATGGCTTATTAGCAAATATTTTTTAAAATGCCTGGCCAAAATTTTCAAATTTGGGTGCCAAAATCCACAATGGGATAGCCTAAATAAGTGGTCTTGATTTCATTTGCTTTCACACCTGTGGGAACTGTGGGTATTCAACACCTCTGAAAACTAAGGCACCTTTAAAAAAAAAAAAAAAAAAAAAAAAAAAAAAAAGGCCAGCCTAACTGGATTTAGACACCCAAGTTTAAAAACTTTTTTTTCTTTTTTTGCCCATGCATATACAAGAACCTATTCTTGTAATGTGTCTTCATTAGGAGAATTCCATTTTTATATATCACTGGAAGTCTAATCTGTCCCCACAGGTAGTGTCTGCTAGTAAGAAAATATTATGTAAGAGAAGCCCACTTCTCTAAATCATTTTTTAAATCAGGAAAGTTGTTGTTTAAACTTTGTTTTATTTATGTGGGGTATATTCTAAATCTGGTCCAGATCTTCACCTTAGCAATGTGTGCTAGTGTTTTTGTGTTGCTTTCTTCCCCCCACCCCCACCCCCCTTTGGAATGTTTAGCTTCCATATTTAGAACTGGGTTTTTTGTTTTAACAAAACAAAAGTGTGCTTCTTTCTGTCAGTATAGCACTCAGCTGGTGCAAGCTGTGTTGATACAGGGGATATTATGTTTTTTTTGTTTTCCCATGAATGTTTCGAGAGGGTATTAAAACAATGTTTCTGCAGAATAGAACAAAAGACCCAGTTCTAAATAAGGAAGCTAAGACTTGTTTTTCTGAACCTACTTCTGTTTTTCAACATCCGTCTTGAATTGTGAACACAGACACAGAACTAGACACAATATTTCAGCCATGGTCATGCTAATTCCTAATACAGAGGTCAAATAATCTCAGTACTACTACTTGATTCCCCTATGTATTCATTGAAAGATTGCATTAGCCCTTTTAGCCACAGGTGTTGCACTGGGAACTCATGTTCAGCTGATCGTCCCCCAGGACTAGGGTGACCAGATGTCCCGTTTTTATAGGGACAGTCCTGTTTTTTGGGACTTTTTTTTCTTATATAGGCGCCTATTCCCCCCCACCCCTTGTCCCGTTTTTTCACAGTTGCTGTCTGGTCACCCTAACCAGGACCCCCAAATCTTTTTTAAAGTCGCTGCTTTCCCCAATAGTGTCCCCCATCCTGTAAGTAATGACCAAAATTCTTTGTTCCTAGATATATGCATTTACTTGCATCAGTGGCATGTCCTCATTATTTACCACTCCCCCATTTTTTGTGTCATTTGCAAACTTCATCAGTGACGATTTTGTTTTCTTCTAGGTCTCTGATAAAAATGTTAATTAGAATAGGGCCAGCAATTGAGCCCTACAGGACTCGATGATGATTCCCCGTTTACAATTACATTTTGAAGCCTACCAGGCAGCCAGCATTTAATCCATGTAATGTGTGACATGTTGACTTCAGCATTCTAGTTTTTTAATCAAAATGTAATGTGGCACCAAGTCAAATGCCTTACAGAAGTCTGTTACAACAATATTACGTTTTATCAACCAAACTTGTAATCTCATTTAAAAAAAATGAGTTAGGTTCTATTTTCCATAAACCCATGTTGATTGGCATTAAATATATTACCCTCTTTTAATTCTTTATTAAATAAATCCTATATTAGCTGCTCCATTATTGCTCAGGATTGGCGTCAGACTGAGAGGCCTGTAATAATCCAGGTCATCTCGTTTACCCCTTTTAAACACTGGCACAACATTAGCTTTCTTCCAGTCTTCTGGAACTTCCTCAGTGTTCCAAGACTTAATGAAAATCAGAGTTAATGGTTCAGCAAGCTTCTCAGCCAGCTCTCTTAAAACTCTTGGATGCAAGTTATCTGGATCTGCTGATTTAAATATGACTTTCTTTAGTAGTTGCTGTTTAACATCCTCCTGAGATACTAGCGGAATGGGAAGAGTGTTGTCATCCTGATGAGACTACATCATCTGTTTTTGCTAAATACAGAACAAATACTTATTGCACACTTCTGCCTTTTATAATTTATTATTAATAATAATTCTACCATTTCCATCTAGTAATGGACCAATGCCATTGTCAGGAATTTTTTTGTTCCTAATATATTTTAAAAATTCATTACTGGTTTTTCACTCTGCTGACCCTACACTTCTCCTTCTGTCCCTTTGCTTCCCTTATTAGTTTTCTATAAATCCCAGCATCTGATTTATATTCATTACTATTTCCCCTTTCTTTCATTTGTTAAAATTTTAAATGTAATATGGATAACTGCTTTCACTTCCCTCTAATCCAGGTTAGTTTTTTTTAAACTAAGCCTCCTTCCTTGATTGTGGCTTATTGGGCATCTAGTAAAATGTTCTTAAATTCCTGGTTATTCTTCACATTTTTCTGATTAAATTCTTCCTCCCACCTGATTTAGCTCATAATTGTTTTCAGATTTGTGAAATTTGTCCTTTTAAAGCACCAAGTATATATATGACTGGTTTGGTCATCATTCTGTTTGCACATTATAAATGTGATCAAGGCATGATGACTTGTACTTAAGTTACAATTAATTTCTAGTTCTATGATCAGTTTCTTTGTCTGTCAAGACCGGGTCTAATGTAGAATTCCTCTGTGTTGGTTGTGACACTTTTTCAGTTAGGGAATTATTTATAATATTTAAAAATGCCAAGGATGTTTTAGTACTAACAGCAAGAGACTTCCAGCATGTGTTACTTGAATCGAACTCCTCCATGATCATGCAGCTTTTTTCCTACACATTATGAAGCTGTAGAAGCGGCAAAGAGTCCTGTGGCACCTTATAGACTAAAAGACATATTGGAGCATAAGCTTTCATGGGATCCACTTCTTCTTATGCATGTAGTGGAAATTTCCAGAGGCAGGTATAAATATGCAAGCAAGAATCAGGCTAGGGATAATGAGGTTAGTTCAATCAGGGAGGATGAGGCCCTCTTTTAGCAGTTGACGTGTGAACACCAAGGGAGGAGAAACTGCTTTTGTAGTTGGCTAGCCATTCACAGTCTTTGTTTAATCCTGAGCGGATGGTGTCAAATTTGCAAATGAACTGAAGCTCAGCAGTAGGAATAGCAATATACAAAAACCTGTAGGAGAACACTTCAATCTCTCTCGACACACAATAGCAAATTTAAAGGTAGCCATCCTGCAGCAAAAAAACTTCAGGACCAGACTTCAAAGAGAAACTACTGAGCTTCAGTTCATTTGCAAATTTGACACCATCAGCTCAGGATTAAACCAAGACTGCCAGCAGCCACCACTCTCCAGCTGCCCAGCTCTGAAGGCTGTGCAGAATTAAGGGTAGCAGTATCGCAACCCCCCACTACACTAACCTTGTGATCCCCCACAACTGCTTTTACATTTAGGACCCCTCCAGTTACAACTCTGACACATTTCAGATTTAAATAGCTGAAATCATGAAGTTTGATTTTTTAAAATCCTATGACCATGAAATTGACCAAAATGGACTGTGAATTTGGTAAACCTTACTTATAAGGCCTGGATGAGTTTAGAAAAGAATGCTTTGGTATGGTGACTCCAGTTTTGAAGTGGCATTAGTGTGGGCATTGTCCTTGTGTCCACTTAAAATATCATACCATGTCATACCTTTTGGCTTTTATGCTTAAAAACTAAGGGCATAATATAGCCCATGGGAAAGTATTGGTATGTTTTGGGTATTAGAAGTAAATACTGATAGTATCCAAAGTCCCCAGTCAAGATTGAAACCCCACAGTGCTGGTGCTATACAAACACAGGAAAAATTCGCTGTCCTCATAGGCTTACAAATTTAAAAACACAAACAGAAGAAGGGGATGTGGATAATACATATAATCAGTACAATGAATCTGGTGAAGAAGTTGCGTATCGTTAGTTGTAGACAGTTCAAGTGACTCTTGATTTTGTTTTACGTGTTTTGCTAATTTTAATTATGTTCACTTATTTCCCTAAAAATCTGACTTAAAAAACATAGCTCAGATCAAGATACCCCATGTGATGACCATTCTTTAATATAAAAAAAAAGAATCGGGCTGTGTCAGTCCCAGGATATTAGAGAGAGAAGGTGGGTGAGGTAATGTCTTTTATTGGGCCAACTTCTGTTGGTGAGACACAAGCTCTCCCACCTTGTCTTTCTGAGAGATTGTAATTTTTGGAGGCTGTCTCTGCCTTCTGTCTCCAAATGCACCTGAGGGATGTAGTATTACGCCTACAATACCCTCTCTTTAGTATTGATCTGTTAAAGGGATATTGCCCAAGTCCAATCCCCCTGCTTTTAACAGCCTTTACACTGACGAGAGAATTTGGGATTTAACAGGATATTGTTTTTTTTCATATAGTACGTTTGTTTTTGTATTTGAAGGGAAGAAGATAAGCCTGTATTGGAAGCGGAAGTTTATCCACTTTTAAATGCATGTAACAGTAGTGCAGGATATTTTAAATCTGTTTTATTAAAATATTTGAGATCTGAGAGGTCACCATTCCCTTGTTAAATGAGCATTGGCAATCAACTAAACATCCATTTGTATTTAATAAAAGCATGATGTTTTGTAATCTGACGGATGTTCATTCAGAACTGAGTCTAAAAATTCAGACGCCGCTTTAGTGCTTCCAGTGTAGGCTAGCTCTTAGATAAATAGTATACCTAGGGATTCTGGTTTTTAGTTTAAATTTGAAATAAATTGATAAAATACCTTCTTTTTTTTTTTCCAAAAGTATAATGAAAAAAGCCTGTATTGCTTCCTGTCCATTCTGTCTATGGTTTAGATCTGGATTGTGTATAGCAATAGTTTAGTAAGCAGTTCTTTTAGGTGTGGTTATGGGAGAATGTAGGATGTGATCAATAAATCAGATTATTTTAAGATTTACATTTTAAACTTGTTTAGGTATTGCTAAGGGAAATCTATTTTTGCTCAGATATATGCAGTATCAAATCGCATACATCTAGAAAAGCTTATGTACGGGTAGTAAGGTGCTAAATTAGCCAAAACTAAAAAAAGTGAGTAGCAATAGTAATTAAAATCATACTTAAGTGTAACCAATTTCTTTTATGACATGTGCAACTTTTCTTGTGGATTCTTTCTAAAGTTAACTTCTTTGTTTTTTTAAAAAATAAAACAAAACTTATTTCAGGAGCTGTGCACACTGTCCAAGCTTTTATCTTGATAGTGGTACCTTTTGGTCTTATAAGATAGCTTCCATTTTTGGGAGGGAATGGAGGGTTTGCCACTTGTTGCAGATGAACTTAAATTGAAAACTTTGTTGCATTTCTATTTAATTCATTACAAACTAGGAATACAGTAATTTCCCAATTTGGAAATTTTGTATCTGATTCTGATAATTTAGCCGATTTATATTTGTACAAATTTAAAGAAGGAATTTTTTTCTGAATAATTCTAATAACCAGCCTTTGGTGATAGCTATTTTAAGTATGGCTGCCTCTTACCCTCCTAACTCTTTCCCCCATCTCAGATCAACTTTCACACTGAAAATATAGTAGTAAAAGTAAATAAGTGGATACCGAAAAACTTAGATACCTAACAAGCCACATAAGTATTTCACAATAAATAAACTCTTACTACTCTTGAATGCTATTCAGTGGCTCTCTTCTAGTCTAAAAATAAATGAAGCTAATTAAAGTTGGTTTACCATAAAATGGTGGACCATGGCTCGCCATCTTTCATCTGAATGTTTCCTTTTATGGAGGTACATTCTCCCCATAAGGGGAACCAAGAGGTAAGGAATGTGGCATCTCTGAATCTAGCAAATTGCTTTTAAAAGAGGGATGAATGACAGTTCAGTAAAAGTCATATAAAGAAAAACAATGTAGTTTTATATGATGTGCTGTGTGCATTACTAACAAATGTGAAGACAAGTGGTGGTTTCCTGTTTCCATTATGTCAGTGCCAAAACTCCTGTTGACTTCAGTTGGGTCAGGATTTCACCCAAGATCTCTGCCCTGAAGAGCTTACATTGTTTAAAGATTCTCAAGTGCAAGTCATGCAGGAAAACTCTTCTCGCTTTTAGTATTTTTATAATGTATTTTATTTTATTTTTTTGTTCGTTTTACCTATAGGTTGGATCAAGGGCACTGTCCATCTGAGCATATTGTAACCTCAGAGGCCTAAGGAGACTAGAATGTTTTGTTAGCCCCAAACATCTTACATGCTAAATTAGTCTCCTTTCCTTCTCCTTTTGTTAATGCAGACAACAACAAAAAGTAAATTCCAGAACAACTGCAATAGAGAAATGACTCTCCATAGGATGTGCACAGAACACCTCACATCATCAGTTAGTCCTCCAGTCTGAGGGGAGATTGGGGTGGATGATGTCAATCTTGTGTATCTTTAGGAAATCTGAATTACAAGGCAAGAGATTCCCTCATCGATAAAGATGCAATCAATACAAGATTTTCATTTTTGTAGTGAAAGTAGCTCCAGGAATATCCTGAACTAAAAAGTAGAATAGTGAAGAACACTGTAATTCTTATAAACAATGATAATATCCACAAAGAAAGAGACCTTATAGCTGCCTCAGAGAGCAAAATGTCTTAAGAGCTAGAAGTTTTTCCTTCATATTTCATGCTGGAGGCACAAGAGCAAAAAGGGAGAATCATGAGCAATTCTTCAGGGAAAGGCAGAAGTACATGGTTAGTAATTATCTCAACTAAGTAAATACCACACCCTAGCTGTAGTCCATAACACAAATGCACAGCAAGCAAAAGATTTCATCACATAGCTTATTAGAGCCATTCTTTTTGTCTAGTATTTTTTTTTTTTACTTTAAATGTAGTAAAACTTTTTTACACACTTTTTGATTGGAGGACTAGTGTTTATAGGCCTTATGCAAAAAGTGAAGGAGAAGATTAAATGTATGGCAGACAGGGTCAAGAAGGGGATGATAGAAAAGCAGGCTGCATTGAAGAAAATAGGTGTGTGGGAAACTTCCCTTTTTCTGTCCTTATAAAACACAGTGCTACCCATACTGTGTGTGTTAACATAATAACTAAGTTATCCCACATACAACAGTGCATATGCAAACAGATCCAAAGGTTCTGAGGCAGCTTCCCTCATTTGGCTTTGAATGTAACCTTTTAAAATTGTGTTGCTTTAAAAAGCAATTGAACACTGTTTGTTTTTAGAAAACACTCACTTTCATATTTTCTATGTTACTGTGGATGTAGGTTAGTTTATCATGTGGAGTCTGAACATTCAAACTTGGTTTAAATTGTCAGTGATGGTGTAGCTCAAGAAGTTGCAGTATGACAGTTTCAACCATAAATCATGATTTTGTGGCTCTTAGTTTGACACATTTGTTTTAATTAACATTTTGGTATCTGATCTTGGTTTTGTTTTTTTTTTGGTACAAGGTTATAAACCTCCCCTGCTCCTGCAAAATATTTAAAAGACTTGGGCTATGTCTTTGGATTTGGGGGTTGTGACAAGATGGCCGATATTAGTATGGTGGGTTCTGCACATTCTTGGTGGGGGGCTAAGATGCCACCCTTTGCCCCTGCTCCTGGGTGCCGAGGGCACGGCTATTGGCCCAGGAAGGTGGTAAAGGAGGGAAGTGGGGGAGGGGTCTGGGTTTGCGCCTCACTCTGAGTCCCAGCCCCTCTCAACCTCTGTGGGTTCTTACCCTCTTCCCCCTTGGGTGAGATACCTTCAGTCCTTAGACACTGGGGCAGGGAGTCTCCTTTTCTGCTGCGGTAGGGTCTTCCTTACTTCAGTTCTCTCACAGCACACCTCCAAACTCCAGTCCTCTCTCCTTCCTCCTCCTCCCTGTCTGCCTGAAGCAGGGGGTTTTATTAGGTTCCTGAGAGGGCCTTAATTGACTGCAGGTGCTCCAGTTAACCTGTTGCCACCCTCCCTAGTCTCCAGGGAACCACGCCTCAATTAGCCTAGGGCTTATATATTTCCCTTCTCACACTCTACTACTGCTCCCTGAGCCTCCTGTATCACAGGGTGTGATTCCCAGCTTGAGTAGGCATACTTGCACTAGTTGTCTTTGAGCTAGCATTCTAAAAACAGTAGTGTAGCCACAGCAGTATGGGCAAGCAGCAAGAATGTACTCCTAGGCTCTAGGCAGGTTTGTATTTAGTGTGAACTAGCGCAAGTATGTCTACTTGAGCTGATACTCGCATCCCCAGCTCTGAGTGGAGATATACCCTTTCAGTAGAAGTTATTATGGAATCCTGTAAGTTAGCATACATCACGTTGATCGATTGGTCCATCAGCCCTTGCAGAGAGAACGCCAATCACAACACATCATTCGTGTTGTTCTAGTTAGTCCGTCAGCCACCTGCTGGCCAGGCTGTCAGTCACACTGGACACCCGATCGGCATAGCGCACCGTAGGCTAGAACCCGAGTGATCCGCCAGCCTCAGCCTCCCAGGTAGCTGGGATTACAGGCATACATTACCGCGCCCGACTAGCATATATATGCTTTAGCCAAAAAAAAGTTTTCTTTGCCTTCGTTAATGTCAATACATATTCAAAATATGCATATTTCTGAGCATGGTAAAAACTTAATGTGCAGTAAATATGTGCAACAAATATTTCATGGTTTTCTTTCAATCCTGGTGCCCACTTTTCCTTGGAGAAGGAAATGATCCATCTGTTGCTCTTTCTTCAAGCGTACCCAGACTGTGACGGAAGTGAGGCTGAAAGTTTTCCTTCTAGAGATGTCCATACAAACCACCTCAGACATTGGTTCAATGTCTCTCAGTCACTGTCCCATAGAGCTGCGAGTCTGCTCTGAACTTCTGGGCCACACCCACTCAAAGGTCCTAGTTTTCTGCGAATGTGTGGGCATTGATATCCGAAGGGCTGAACAGAGCACCACTCCAAAGATGTGCCCAGGTGCAAGTCAGCTTTTTTTGCAGCTGGCAAGACACCGAAGGGTCATCAACTCATCTTGGGCTAGTATATCTAAAGCTCATAAGCTTGAAAGCCAGTTTTGGTATCCTAGTACTGACGTCTAAGGCAGCACATATGGTATCCTCTAAATCGGCTCTTGGTACTGATCTCTCTGCATCAGCCCTGGCACCAAGTGCCTTGGTACCTGGAACCATGGAACACAGTGTTCTGTTATTGTAGTGTTGGTACAGACTACCTCATCATACCCACTGCTTTGGCACTTGGTTTCTTGTCACTAAAACCTTTTTATATGGTTACAAGTGACTTATTGGAAGGCTCAGCCCTGAGTCACTTCTACTACAAAAATGGAGAGATGATTGCCAAACCACCAGCATTGGAGTCACTGGTATGCAAGGTTAAACTGGTGTCCTCTGTATTTACCTCCTTCATACAAAGGGTTCATGTGATAGGACTGCCCCTCCCTGAGAGGAGGTATATTTCTGCTCTGCTCAGCAAGAGGAGAAAACTGTCTCCCACTTGTGATCCGTCCTTTCTTTGGTTAGCTCACTAGGAATCACGGAGGGGTTTTAGGGAGGAGTCTGAGGGATAGTAGAATGAGGTCTGAGCTTCAATGGGATCACCCTACCTGGTACTGCTCGTGTGCCCACTACCGCATTACTTCTACCCCATACCAGCCACAGCCTTGTTGATCCCCTGGGATGTACAACTTTACTTCAGGAAACCCGCTTAATCGACTGTCACAAGGGCTAGATCACCCTTCCCAAAGAGACAAATCAAGCCACTTCCATTGAGCCAGTTGGTTCAGCCACATATACATGAGAGGCAGGAGGAAAAAAATGAAGAGGAACATCAGCTACCAGGGAAACAACATCCAGTCCCCATTGCAAGGTTCTCATCCTTCCCTGATGAGGCTGTGTATTTAGAACCAAAAAATAGCATGAAAATGTGTTTTCCTCTAACATTTTTATGTAGAAGTATTAATGAAATAATTGGAACATGCAGGGAAATGCTGACGAATATAGTCAAGCCGCTTAGTTATGACCGAGTTAATTTTATTATCTTTAAGTAATCTGTGATAGATGGATGAATAGTCCATTCTCGAATATCTCTAGTGGAAGTAATTGCACTGTTCTGTTAATTTCTCCAATTGCTGAAATATTCTTGTTATAGGGGACCTGGTTATGACCCCTATATTTAGTTTCCCCAACACTTTCCATTATAAAGAGTCGTGTGTCCTTTTCTTTGGGACGTTCTTGCATCTTTATTGTTTTGCAGCAAGTTTTGATATCAGCAGGGGAAATCCCGTGGCTAGAGAAGTGATTTGTTTTTCTTCATACTTTGAAATTTCATTCAGTTTTTGCTGATAAACTGTTTTAAAATGGTCCGTTCCCTTCTCTTGCTTGTGCAAGAAAGAAGCCAAAACTGGGCACCACATCTAATCTAGAGCTTACTCCCACCCCATGGGGCACAACACCAGTGGCGTAGCCAGGTTTAGCGCACAGGGGGAGCGGAGCTAAAAAAAAAAGGCGCCAGAAGCAAAAAGTGTCGGGAGCAAAAAAAAAAAAAATGCTCCGCTCCGGCTGCAGCGCAGGAGCAAAAGGCGTCGGAGCACAAAAAAGGCGCCGCTTCCGCTCAGTGTGGGAGCGGCCGCTCCCTCTGCTCCTCCCCTGGCTACGCTACTGCACATGGCAGGAAAGCTCCCCCAGTTCTGAGTAGGAAGTAGGAGAGTGAGCCAAGTGGATGCAGCATCAGGATCAAGCAGTCCATCCTGATTAATGTCAGAACATAATGGCCATACTAGGTCAGACCAATGGTCCACCTAGCCCAGTATCCTGTCTTCCATCTGTGGCCAATGTGAGGTGCTGCAAAGAGGGAATGAACAGAACAGGTAATCATCAAGTGATCCATCCTCTGATGTCCATACCCATCTTCTGGCAAACAGAGGCTGGGAACACTTGAGCATGGTTTTCCATTCTGGAATAACTAGCATAGTCCTGTAGCTCAGTGGTAGCAATCAAGTGTGTTGTGGTGGTAAAGGTTCAGGGTTCAAACCTGTCTGATCATGCATGAAGGGGTATATATATGTTGTTTTTACTTTTTTTCCTTAAAAACAAACAAAAAAACCAAACCACACCTAGGAAATTGCATTACATTAAAAGAACATTATTTTAGTTGCAAAGTCAAATACTGAAAGTTAAGAAATGCCAAACTTAAGGTTAGTCATGCAACCTTCATTCTGTCTCTCTTGTGCATTTGCAAATGAAACTGTCTTCAGTTACCCAGTCAGAGTCCCCTTACTCCTCTGGTGACCCCTGTCTTATTTAGTGTATGCACAAGGGGTCAAAATTAGATTTCACAGGTGACCATAAATTTCCTATTTCCTAACTTTAAATACTTGACTTTAAATAACATTTTTAATTTAGCTTTATCGTATGTAATATTTAAAACGTTTACCCTAATTTTTAAACTAAACTCTCACTTCTACACTGCGTGTGCATTCCTTTACTATCATTCTGGTTTTGTTGAACTAAGCACACTGTACTGTACAAATAACAAATGATGATTAACTTTTCCGTGGCATCCTTCCAATGTATTTGTAAATAATTGCTTTTGCTTTTTCTGTTGACTAAGCATACTCAATTCATGTAATCTCTCCTGATGAGTCTTATTTTCCAAATTTATCATTTTGTTGTCCTTTTGAACTCCCTCCAGTATTCTAATATTTACTTACTGGGAATGTTACCATGTGGTAGATATTAGGCTATCTGAAGTAACTTCTGAGTAATTTATAATCTAAGACTGTGAACGCTGGTAACCTTTCCTGGATAAAGCCTTCCAAGTACAGAGATTTATTATCAAAATTTGACTAATCTGCTTCATTCTTGAAAGAAAAAACTTACTATTTTTAAGATGTCTTTTGCCATGATTGATGATTATTCACTTTTTAAAAATAGGTTAAGCACCTTGATGATCAGCAATAATCACTTCATATATTTAGTATTGTAAATAGTAGGATATAGGATTTTAAATGGTTATTAGATGGGGAAAAAATTAGAGAAATAAGCGAGTCCAATTTTATGCCACTAATTTTTCAGCAACGGCCAGATTCTGCCGTCTGTTCTGATGTTGAGTAGAAATTTACTTCCAGATTAGTTCCATTGACTTTAGTTGGTCTAATCAGGGACTAAATTACTGACCACATGCAGTAAGTATTAGCCAATGAAAGTGCTGTGGGGAGAAAAAACCTTCTGTAATTGTCATTGTCTCCATTATTTGTATGTTATGTTACGGTGGTATTTCAGTTTAACTGACGCAAGGAAATCTTAAATATCAATCCAAATTTAACATTATTCTGCAGAATCTGAGGTTACAGTCAACATTTTCTAGGTTATTTGATTGCACAGAAGACTTTTCAAAATATAAACAACAATAGTGTTCTTCACATTTGAGCAAGACAGACTGGAACAACTTAGCATCAATAGAGATGCTAGTTTACAGATTTCATATTAATCAATTATTATCATGTGTTTTAATACTACTCAGACATTTCCAAGTAGGAATCAGATGTGGAAGAGCTCTGATTAGAGCATAATGTTAGTGATTATTCTAAATGCCTACATTTAACCCAAAGCACCAAGTTAAACTTATTAAAAATTAGGGTATCTCTACATTGGGAAATTGACTGGAATAGCTATAGCTAGCTATACTGGTATAAATCCCTTGTGTGGATGTTCCATTCTGGAATAAAAGTTGTTTATTCCAATATAGTGTCTACATGGGGTGGGGATGTGTGTTACGTGAGCATATCGATAGCAGAAAATACCTTATTTTGCTATAGCTTTGCTGGTCAATTTCTCCATTTGGACAAGCCTTTAAATATAAACACTTAATGGTCACATTGAATGCTAACTTCCTTTAAAAAAACCAAACCCTCGAGAGAGATTCTCTGTAACAGACATACTATAATATTACTAGGCAGAGTGGCTGTAGCTGTAATCAAACCTGTGGATTTGGCAAAAACTGCATGTGTCCCCCTGAAGTTGCATATGATTCTAAGGGGATGTCTTCACTGCAGAGTTAACCTGGATGATTAGCGCCTGGGTTAACCTAGCCTGGGCGGCACATCCCTACTGCAAACCCCTACTTGTGTGCCAGACGCAGGGCCGGCTGTAGGTTTTTTGCCGCCCCAACCTATGTGGAAGTGTTTTTAGTTAGCAAACACATTAAGTAATCCACCCAAAGGTTTGGCTGATTGATTTCAGGTAAATATGTTCAAATTTTAGGTCTTCGCTTACCTCATCCAGAGGCACACCAGAACCCGGGTGTCAGAATCTGGCCAGCTAACATTCCACTGGGAGGATGACTTCTCGGATTGCATCACTGTTCAAGTACTGTGAAAGTTCAGTAGAAATGTAGCAGGCCACATGCAGTGTAGGGTTTAAATGGCAAACTGCTGTATATAAACTGGAAGAAGTCTTCCAGTGCGGAAGAGCGGAATAGGTAAAGTGCAAGAAAATATGGTCCGGGGAAATTATGGGATGGCATTGAAGGCGTATCAGCACCCATGTTGATAAGCCTGGTCCACATTGCAAAGCAGGTGGGTTACCAGTCCAGATTAAAGCACAACCCAGGCTCAAGCCTATACTAACCAGTGGTGCCACCTAGAACAGGTTTAAAGCACCACTAAACCCAGGTAAGAGGTTTTTGTGTGTGATTGGTAGCCAGAGTAAGGGAAACATCTGGGTAAGAGCTCAGGCTAACTCTTCAGTGAAAATGTGCCCTAAAAGAGTATTGCTACAATGCGTATTGCCGTCGTCTCCTCTCTGTCCTCCCTTACTTTTCCAGACACTTTTTGCATCTTACCTCTTACACAAATCAGCATATTTATGTGTAATTGTTAGTCATTACGGTTCAACTGTATTGTGTAATGTGATTTTTAAAAAAAATTCCTATTTTTGAATGTAAATTTGTGATAGCTGAAGTCAATTGTGTCAAGCTTTTTATACAGCAGTTTTAGACAGATAAATGAGTACACAATTGTAATTTTTTTACAGTGTATTTAAGAGTATCTCTTCTGTTCATTTTCTAGGCAAAACCAAAGCTAATTGAGCCAATAGACTACGAAAATGTTATTGTTCAGAAGAAAACACAAATTTTAAATGATGCGTTACGTGAGATGCTACTTTTCCCTTACGATGACTTTCAGGTAATTATTTAACTTCAATTTCACTAAATTTTATTAGTAATGTTAGACATGAGACACCGTAGTAGATGAATGGAAAACCATTAAGTACAGTATTAAATTTCTAAAACTAAGGATCCTTTTATCATCTGAGTCCTTGGATATTCAAGCTTTTTTTTTTATTTTTTTTATTTTTTTTATTTTTTGGTTCTTCATTTTGCCTGATTTTTGTACTGCAGACTGATGAAGTACTGACACAACTCCACCATTCTTTCAGGATATAGGCGGTTCCACTTTCTCAACACAGCCAGCTTGCTTCCCACTTGAGAGGCAGCTGGTCAGACAGTGGCAGCCCTTATTGCTTTTCAAAACTTCCTAGATACCTTTAGTTTTTCTAATGTACCTGCTGGATTAGGTGCTGTCCATTGGACGCAAAATAGCATGACTGGTTTAAAAATCATAACTTAAATAAAATTTGTGTTCGTTATTTGCTGTCTGGTTTTTTACTCCTTAGGTACAGTTGGGTCACATTTTCAAGCTTTTCTCCACAACAATGAAAGATACAAACTTTTTTTTTTTCAATGAAAGCTGAGATTCTCATCTAATCACAAGGCTCCGGGGGCTCAGGCTTTTAATAAAAAACACCAAATGTTGTGACTCTTGTGATGTAATCAGGAGAATTGGCAACACTGTATACACTACATGGGGATTCTCTTTTGCAAAAAGAGTACGTTACTGTTGAGCAGAGAGAGGCACTACAGAGACCTATGTATGAATAATGTTTTACCTCTATAGTTTTTTTCTTTAGATTTCATTAGTTTTGTGTAGAGAGCATAGTATCCAATAAATGTTTTTTCTAAAAATAAAACCATATACATAACTAAAGAAAAAGAATGGAATCGTAGGACTGGAAGGGACCATGAGAGGTCATCAAGTCCAGTCCCCTGCACTTATGGCAGGACTAAGTATTACCTAGACCATCCCTGCTTGGTGTTTGTCTAACCTGGTCTTAAAAACCTCCGATGACGGAGATTCCACAGCCTCCCGGGGCAATTCCAGTGCTTAACCAACCTGACAGGAAATTTTTCCTGATGTCCAACCCAAACTGCCCTTGCTGCAATTTAGGCCCATTACTTCTTGTCCTATCCTCGGAGGTTAAGAACAACCTTTTTCTCCCTCCTCCTTGTAACAACCTTTTATGTACTTGAAACTGTTATCATGTCCCCTCTCAGTCTTCTCTTCTCCAGATTAAACAAACCCAATTTTTTCAGTCTTCCCTCATAGGTCAAGTTTTCTAGCCCTTTTATGATTTTTATTGCTCTTCTCTGGACTTTCTCCAATTTGTCCACATCTTTCCTGAAATGTAACACACAGAACTGGACACAATATTCCAGCTGAGGCCTAATCAGTGTGAAGTAGAGTGGAAGAATTACTTCTAGTGTCTTGCTTACAACACTCCTGCTCATACATCCCAGAATGATGTTTGCTTTTTTTTGCAACAGTTACACTGTTGATGGATATTTACCTATGTTAAAGTGCTAACATTGTGTAGTCGCGGCATAAACCCCTCAGCGAGGGGAATAGCTGTCAGCGCTAGGAGCGCAGCTACCAGTGCTGGTGCACTGTCTACACTGGCACTTTACAGCACTGAAACTTCCAGCGCTCAGGGGTGTGTTATTCACACATCCTGAGTGAGACAACACTGCAGGTTTAAAGTGCCAGTGTAGACAAGCCCGCAGTATCAAAAGCCTAATTAACGTCAAGCTATACAGTACCACATTTACTGCTTCCCCCTATCCACAAGGCTTGTTATCCTGCCAAAGAAAGCTGTTAGGTTGGTTTGACATTTGTTCTTGACAAATCCATGCTGACTGTAACTTATCACCTTATCTTCTAGGTGTTCAAATTGTTTGCTTAATTATTTGCTCCATTATCTTTCTGGGTACTGAAGTTAAACTGACTATTACACTCCTGCAGTCTAAGTTTTTTTTGTAGTATGTGTGGATTTATGGTGGTTCTATTCAGAGGATTTGGGGTTTTTTTTTATAAGAAGCTTTTACAGTGTATATCCTCACCAGCTGTGTTATACTGTTCTCTCTTCATATGAAACTATTGTATTACATTTAGGGAAAAGAACTGCCAACCAAGTAGCTGAAAATAAACATTTTCTGCAGTCAAATTTGGCAATCATTACTATTTATCTGAGAGAGCCAATAAAGTCCTATAATTTCTACTAATTTTTGACTTTTTTTCCATTTATTCTGTAGCCTATTTAATAGCTTATCTGGAGGTTCACTGAAAATTGGACCCATGTGTGTGTTTCTAGTATCTTCTGTCATATGTCCCTTTATTCCCAGGAGCAATACGTGAACAAATCCATGGTTCTCCACTGACAGTTCTCTATAGATCCCCATTCTGGGAAGCATGTCCCTCTGGTTCAGTGAGCTGCAGGCTATTTTGAAAGCTGTGATTTTTGGGGGGCCTAATGCATGTTCAGACATCTGAATGTTTGGTGCAAGTTATGTAAGGAACAGTAGTCCCAAACACTCTTACTTGTACTTCTACTTTTGTAAGTAGTTGGCTTCAGAACCATTGCTTTGTTCATCTGCGGTACGCAGCTGCTCTACCTTTTTTCTTTTTTTATTAGCTCTGGTATTCTCTACAATATCACACACAATATTAAAGTTTGCTCAACTATATTTTGTCACAAGACCACAAATGCTAAATCAAGAAAATCCTAAAACAAGACCACTTTGGCTGTGAATGATGCACTTCTCTCCAAATTATAGACTGCTGCCATCATGACGCTTAACCACACCATCGCACTAATACCATGTGCTAAAGCAGGAATTCAGATTTTTCATCTAGCCTGCACTGATGTGTGCACACCCTCCTACATTTAAAAAAGACCAAAATTAGCAGGTCTTCCTATGTGACAGCTTAAGAAGGACCAAAGAAATTGTTTCCTTCATTGCAAGGCATATTTTTCTGCTGTTCTAACAATTCAGATTGCTAACCGTGAGGAGGCAAATGTTCAAGTAAATTATATTCCTGGATTAGGAATCTCCTTCTTGGGCTACCTGCCTACAGAGCAATACAGAGAAGCCAAACCAATTTTAAGAGCATTTCTCCAATCATTCTCTGAGAATTGTGGTTAGGTCAGTTGGAACAGTTCTGTCATTCTTACACTCTTGATTTCAGATCTCTTGGCCCATCCTAAGAAATTTAGACCAGAGTATCCAATCTGCTGTTTGAGAAACATGACCTCTTTAGTCTTCCTTTTGAGAACAAAGTGACAGTAAGGTCTTAGGGTCTCTCCTTTCCTTTGGATTCCAGGGTCAAATCCCATCAGAACACCCCTAAAGGGTGCGTCTACACTGCAGCTGGGAGCAAACCTCCAAGCTTGGGTAGACAGACTTGCGCTGGCTTGGCTTTAGCTAGCATGCTAAAAATAGCTGTATGCATATTGTGGCACAGGCAGTAGCTTGGGCTAGCCACCCCAACTTGAACCCACTCGATCTCCTGCGTCTGAACTATAGGCTGAGCTGCAGGCAGTGCCACAATATCCACACTGCAATTTTTAGTGCTCTAACTTGAGCCACGCTAGTGCAAGTCTGTCTACCTGGTCTGGGAGGCTGACTCCCAGCTGTGGTGTGGACACCCTCAAGTGTCAGTTACATCAGACCACCACAATGAAGGAAATCTTGGACCATTTTTGTCTTCTTATACAGCACCTGTCAATTAGCATAGTAGCTGAGCACTTCTTTGGCTCCCCCTACAATATCCAGTAGTACTTCATGCTAGTTCTGGCAGTGCTGGCTGTTAGCAAAAGAGCCTTTTAAACTGAGAAATGGAATAGGGAAGATGGAAACATAACTGCCACACTGGATCAGACACATGATCCATCTAGACCAGTGGTTCTCAACCTTTTTTTTTTTTTTCGTGGACCACTTGAAAATTGCTGAGGGTCTTGGCAGACCACTTAATGATCTTTCCAGATGTTGTTTGTACTGTTAGCTAAGTATTGTAAAGTGCTTTGGATAAAAGTGCTATATAAAAAAAACCTTAGTAATTAACTTTTTTTTGTTCTACAAATAAAAGCACACAACTCATATTTTAATCAGTAGTCTTACCTTTCCAATGCAATGGCTGTGCCCTCTCTCCCCCGCCACAGCAGCCACAGCCCTGGAGCTGGGGATAGTTGCCTCTTTCTCTGGCCGCCGCAGCCCTGCATGTCCCACATTCCCCCCACCCCCTCTTCTCACCCCACTGCCCCCTCCCACTTGCCCCCTGTTCCCCCCAAGGCCACCTCCTCACCTTACATGCAAGTCTTCTCCAGGGTCCAGGCACCACAGTTTGAGAACCTCTGATCTAGACCAATGTCCTGTGTGACAGTGGCCAGTGTCAGGTTCTTCTAAGGAGGGTGCAAGAAATCTTCCAGTCCCTTGTTGTTGTAGATTGGCCTATGCTTGGAATCATGAGATTTCATCTCTTCCAAAATGTATTAGCATTAATTATGATAACTCTCTAAATATTCTTATCTGCATAAAGTTTTTCACTAGTAGGGTGGTAAAGAACTGGAATGGGTTACCTAGGGAAGTGGTGGAATCTCCTTCCTTAGAGGTTTTTAAGGTCAGGCTTGACAAAGCCCTGGCTGGGATGATTTAGTTGGGGTTGGTCCTGCTTTGAGCAGGGGGTTGGACTAGATGACCTCCTGAGGTCCCTTCCAACCCTGAGATTCTATGATTCTATGATAAATATCCAGTCCCTTCTTGAATCTAGTTAAATTATTGGCCTCAGCAACATACCATAGCAATGACTTCAGTAGTTTATGTATTGTGTAAAAGTAAATTACAAAACTGATAGAAGGAAATTATTTTATTTGCCACATTTCAATGTCATTGAAAGTCCCTTTGCTGTTGTGTTAAGAGGCAGGGAGTACAGAAGCTCCTGATCTGCCTTCTCTATACCATTCATTTTATATATTTTTATCATGTCCTCTCTTATTTGTCTGCTTTTTAAATGAAACCTATTCTTTTCAGTTTCTTTGATTTCCCCCCCCCCCCCCCCCCCCCAGCCCTTAATCATTTCTCCCTCTTTGAACACCCCCTTCTTGAGATGCAGCACCTGGTACCACACACTGTATTCTAGATGAGGCCAGAACATTGATTTAAATAATGGTGGTATATTTTCCATATTCTCCATCCTGTTTCTAATGTATCTTAACATCTTGTTTGTGTTATTTGGTGGCAGTTACACAATGAGCCATCCAAAAGATGCCCAGGTCCCATTCCTGAGGCAATACAGTTAAGATAGGTTTCAGTGTAGTAGCCGTGTTAGTCTGTGTCAGCAAAACGAAAATAAGAAAGAAAAACTTGTAGCACCTTAGAGACTAACAAATTTATTTCAGCATAAGCTTTCGTGGGTTATTACCCACTTCATCGGATGCATGGAATGAAACATACAGTAGACAGATATTTATACAGTCAGAGAAACATGATAAGGTCGAGGTGCATAGACCAACCTTAAGAGGCGAATTAGTTGAGAGGAACCATAACAGCAGGGGAAGAAAAACCTTTTTTTTTCTTCCCCTGCTGTTATGGTTCCTCTCAACTAATTCGCCTCTTAAGGTTGGTCTATGCACCTCGACCTTATCATGTTTCTCTGACTGTATAAATATCTGTCTACTGTATGTTTCATTCCATGCATCCGATGAAGTGGGTAATAACCCACGAAAGCTTATGCTGAAATAAATTTGTTAGTCTCTAAGGTGCTACAGTTAAGATAGTTACTTATAGCTGGAATATTCAGAAATACTTCTGTATGCATTTTGTAACAGTCTCTTCATAGATGGAAATTTTGACCTTTGTATAAGACTGTGTTCAAATCATTTCCTCTCATATAGTATTCAATTTTTATTTTTATTCAGGTGTTTTCCTGTTACTTAGATTAGACAGATTACAATTTAAAAGCTACTGAATTGAAAAGGAAGCCAAGCCCTGCTAATTATAAAGACTGGAAGAAAATTTAGATGTGATTTTAATAAAGTTGTGGCCCTTTAGCCACTTGAAACAACGTCTGGACTCTCTTCTCATTAGTGTATGCCCTTAGCAGTTTGGCATTGTGAAGACTTCAGTACCTTAAAACAAAACAGTACAGTACAATGTTATGCTGCTGGTTTTGTTAGAGACAAGCTTAACAATTGTATTTTGTGCAAGTAGAACTTGTCTCCCCTTCCCCCCCAAATAGACATGCTTAAATGGGATGATAACATAAATCTTTTGAGGTAATGCTGTTAATTAATTTGAAACATTGGTTAATAGATGCACCTGTTTCATTTAATTGGTAAGAATATCTACAGTATTTACAGGTGGAAATTAGTCCATGCTAAGAAGTTTACTGTTGTAAAGTTCGATCAGGCTGCTTATCTGCTCTGTTATGTCTGCTAACTGATTCTCTTGGCTAAATAGAGTTTAAAAGCTATTTTAGTGATTTGTACAATATTATATTTCTAATAATTTATAAGATAAGTATGAATTTACTTCACTTTAGTATATTTCAGTATGACCCTCATCATTAGAAGGCTTGCTTAATTGAATCATTCTTATTTCGGTTAGAGTAATTAATAGGATATTCGTGTTATAGCTTTCTAATTTTTGATTTAGCAATTGGGAACTTTTAAAGGAATACAAAACTGTTCACTTCTAGTCACCATTTTTGAATTTTCTTCATTTTAGTAGTGTCTGAAAGTCTTTCTTCACCATATTCTTGTATAATGGCCTGTGTGAAATGTTCTTAATCTGTGTTTAGTGTCCACACCCATAGGCGCCAATTTCTCCTAGTGCCGGTGGGTGCTCGACTCCTTCTGGCCCCACCCTGACTCCACCCCTTCCCCGCCCCCTCCCTGTCCCATTGGACTCCTTCCCCAAATCCCTGGCCCCACCGCGTTCCTGCTCCTCCCCCCTCCCTCCCACAGCTTGTTACGCTGTGAAACAGCTGTTTTGTGGTGGCAAGCGCTGGGAGGAGAAGCGGGAACGCGGCGCTCAGGGGAGAAGGCGGAGGTGAGGTGAGCTGGGGCGGGGTGGGGGGGCACAGGGTGGGGACCTTGGCTGCCGGTGGGTGCAGAGCACCCACCAATTTTCCCCCGTGGGTGTTCCATCCCCGGAGCACCCACGGAGTTGGCACCTATGTCCACACCACAACCACTTCTGTAACTCTCTGTTACAATTTCAGTAGAAAAGCCAAGTTTTTAAAGCAAATGAAGCTGAATTACTCATCTATTGGGCTGCCATTGGGAAGTTTGCACAGTAGCTTCCCCACCCATTATGGACTAAATAATGCTTGGCCCTGCTCTCTCTTAGTTCCCCTGAGAACTAACTGTCTGCAAGGAGGTGAGCACAAGCCACAACACTCCAGTCCCCACCCTCCTTGATGCCAGTCAGCAGAACTGGCTGGATACACAGCAAAGAGCATCCATGTGCTTACAAACACACCACTTTTAGAATGTGTTACCTAGGAGCCCCTGTGGTGAATTCTGCGTGACTCAGTCATAAGTCCTCCTGGGAACTCTGGCTGTAGCACAGCCCCTCCACATCATCTTCTGCACATGTGAATGTGCCCAGGGCACAAACTAGTACTATGTAGAAGCATTCAGGATGTGGGACTGTCAGTGTATCATCTTTCATAAGCATTAGATTCACTGGAAAAAAAACCCCACACCTTTCTGATTTTGGAGTAGAAAATATAAGGTAGCATTTTATATTTTCTTCCATTGCTTTAACAGATGGGTAATATTAAAATAGCAGAGATGAATCATTGCTGAATTTCTTTTTTTAAGCCGACCGTTGCTTTTTTTCTAAAAATAAGGCACTGTGTAAATATCCAGTCTTGGTCACCTTAGAGACTAAATGTCCAGTCTTGTGGCACCTTAGAGACTAACAAATTTATTTGGGCATAAGCTTTTGTGGGCTAGAACCCACTTCATCAGATGCATGGAGTGGAAAATACAGGAGCAGAGGTATAAATACATGAAAAGATGGGAGTTGCCTTACCAAGTGTGAGGTCAGTCTAACAAGACAATTCAATTAACAGTAGGATACCAAGGGAGGAAAAATAACTTTTGTAGTGGTAATGAGTAGCACATTTCAAACAGTTGACAAGAAGATGTGAGTAACAGTAGGAGGAAATTACTATGGGGGAAATTAGGTTTAGGTTTTGTAATGACCCAACCACTCCCAGTCTTTATTTAGGCCAAATGTGATGGTGTCCAGTTTGCAAATTAATTACAGTTCTTCAGTTTCATGTTGGAGTCTGTTTTTGAAGTTTTTGTTGTTGAAGAATTGTCACTTTTAGGTCTGTTGTTGAGTGACCAGGGAGATTAAAGTGTTCTCCTACTGGTTTTTGAATGTTATAATTCCTGATGTCAGATTTGTGTCCATTTATTCTTTTGCGTAGAGACTGTTCAGTTTGGCCAATATACATGGCAGAGGGGCATTGCTGGCACGTGATGGCATATATCACATTGGTAGATGTGCAGGTGAATGAGCCCCTGATGGCGTGGCTGATGTTGTTAAGTCCTATGATGGTGTCCCTTGAATAGATATGTGGACAGAGTTGGCACCGGGGTTTGTTGGAGGGTTTGGTTCCTGGGTTGGTGTTTGTTGTGTGGTGTGTAGTTGCTGGTGAGTATTTGCCTTAGGTTGGGGGGCTGTCTGAAAGCGAGGGCTGGCCTGTCTCCCAAGGTCTGAGAGTGAGGGATTGTCCTTCAGGATAGGTTGTAGATCCTGGATGATGTCCCGGAGAGGTTTTTGTTGGGGGCTGTAGGTGATGACTAGTGGCTTTCTGTTACTTTCTTTGTTGGGCCTGTCTTGTAGTAGGTGACTTCTGGGTACCCTTCTGGCTCTGTCTATCTGTTTTTTCACTTCAGCAGGTGGGTATTGTAGTTTTAAGAACACTTGATAAAGATCCTGTAGGTGTGTCTGGGGGACCGGAGCAAATGCAATTGTATCTTAGAGCTTGGCTGTAGACAGTGGATCGTGTGATGTGGTCTGGATGAAAGCTGGAGGCATGTAGGTAAGTATAGCGGTCAGTAGGTTTCCGGTATAGGGTGGTGTTTATGTGACCATTGCTTATTAGCACTGTAGTGTCTAGGAAGTAGACCTCTTGTGTGGACTGGTCCAGGCTGAGGTTGATGGTGGGGTGGAAATTGTTGAAATCCTGGTGGAATTCCTCATGCGTCTCCTTCCCATGGGTTCAGATGATGAAGATGTCATCAGTGTAGTGCAAATAGAGTAGGGGCATTAGGGGATGAGAGCTGAGGAAGCATTCAAAGTCCGCCCTAAAAATGTTGGCATACTGTGGGGCCATGCAGGTACCCGTAGCAGTCTCTAAGATACAACTGCACCAATCCAGGAACCAAACCCTGCAACAAACAAACCCTGGTTGATATGATGAAGTGGGTTCAAGCCCACGAAAGCTTATGCCTAAATAAATTTGTTAGTCTCTAACGTGCCACAAGGACTTCTCATTTTTTTTGTGGTATGTAAGCTATTGCTTAAATCAGTCTCTGTATCAAATGGCTGGAGGATAGCTAATGTAACGCCAATTTTTAAAAGAGGTTCCAGAGATGATCCTGGCAATTTTAGGCTGGTTAGCTGAACTTCAGTACCAGGCAAATTGGTTGAAACTATAGTAAAGGACAGAATGATCAGATACAGATGAACACGATATGTTGGAAGAGTCAGCATGTTTTTTTGTAAAGGGAAATCATGCCTCACCAATCTTTTAGACTTCCTTGAGGGTGTCAACAAACATGTGCACAAGGGTGATCTAATGCATATAATACACTTGGACTTCCAGAAAGCCTTGGACAAGGTCCTTCACCAAAGACTCTTAAGCAAAGAAAAGAGTCATGGGATAAAAGAGAAGGTCCTCTGATGGATCAGTAACTGGTTAAAAGATGGAAACAAAGGGTAGGAATAAATAGTCAGTTTTTACAGTGGAAAGAGATGAATAGTGGGGTCCCCCGAGGATCTGTACTGGGACCAATGTTGTTCAACATATAAATGATTTGGAAAAAGGGGCTAACAGCAAGATGGCAAAATTTTCATATGATTCAATATTACTCAGGATAGTTAAGTCCAAAACTGACTGTAAAGAATTATAAAACTGGGTGACTGGACAAGAAAATAACAGATGAAATTCAATGTTGATAAATGCAAAATGATGCACCTTGAGAAATATAATCCCAACTATACCAAAAAAATGATGGGATCTAAATTTGTTATTACTCAAGAAAGTTCTTGGCATCATCGTAGATAGTTTTCTGAAAACAGCTCAGTGTGCAGTGGCAGTCAAAAAACCTAGCAAGTTAGGAACCATTAGGAAAGGGATAAGACAGAAAATATAATGGCACTATGTAAATCCATGGGTATTCCCATAGTTTGAATACTGCATGCAGTCCTGTTGCCTGTTGAGGTGTTCAGTGTCTGTGCCCAGCAGCGTCACCCAGTGGTGAGAGTCTTTGGGGCTGGTGGTAGGGGAACCCAGACCCACCTTGCTCCACTGGTTTCCGACCCAGAGTCCTGTGACTGGCCGTTTGATATTCAGCCTGAGGTGGATGCCTGCCAAACCTGCTCCCTGGGTCATTTCCTACCACAGCCTCTGCCCCTCCAAAGTTACAGCAGTCTGCTTATGGACTCACCAAGTATGGGAGTTCTCCTTGGTAGATGTCTGGAGGCTCTTCCCCATCAGTTGCAGCCTACTGTTCCTGGTCTCTGTGGGGGCCTTTGATGTCTGTCTGCCAAAGTGAGGTCAGCTCCAGGCAGAGTGGAGCTCCTGCAGTCTCTCTGCAGGAGCTAACAGTGTAGGCCTGCTCCCTTGCTCTGTCTGTGGTGACTGATCTGGGCTGCTGCCTTTTGAGCTTTGCTTCTGCTGTCGGTAGCTACCGGTATGGTGCTCTGCTCTTGTTCGATGACTGCGTGCGTGTTCCCTCTGTGTGCTGCCCCAGCTCTGTGCAGATAGCTAACACAGCAGACCCCGAGAGAACCCCCAACCACAGACTCTAGTAAGATACAAAGGAACCCGAGCAAGGTTTATTGTCAAACGAAGCACAGTAATAGACTCTACAGGGCATACTACGAATTTGTGCTCCCTAGCAATGGACACAGCTCAGTCAGTGGCGGGACTTTCCACTGCCCCCTAGGCTGGACAAAGATGTGTGCTCCGGGACCTACTTTTATACCGTGCAGGACAGATTACTCATCATAGTTCAAACGAATCTATCCATCATGCTGTCCTTTTGACCCTGTCTTTAAGGTGCACCTGCCCGTTCCTTGTGTCTGCGGAGTGTTCTGATGCCGCCTTGGCACAGGTTCCCCTCGTTAGCCCTTATGTGTGTATATGCACGTGCTTCTAACAACCTTTTCTTGCCAACTTCTGTGAGTGGGACCTGCCTTTGGCTCACAGTCCAGCTTTTGCTTAGCAATGCCTAGAAGTACTTTGGTTCAGGCTTCAGGCCTCAGACTAGGCCTCTGATGCAAGTTTGTTTCAGGGCCTTCTCTTACTACAGCTTCCATTGTGCGCATGTCCAGCAGCTGCAGTTTGGTGGAGCCTTTTGGGCCCAGAGTTTCCTGTTTAACCCTTGGGTGGGGCTTATACATCATATCACATCACCTGATATCTAAAACAATATATTAGAATTGGAAAAAGTACATAGAAAGGCAACAAAAATGATTAAGGGTATGGAACAGCTTCCATATGAGGAGAGATGAAAAGACTCTAACTGTTCAGCTTAGAAGCAAAATGACTAGGGGGAAGGTTATGGAGGTCTATACAATCACGAATGGTGTGAAGGTCAAAAAGGAAGTGTTTACTCCTTCACATAACACATGAACCAGGGGTCAGCCAATGAAATTAATAGGCAGCAGGTTTTAAATAACATAAGGAATACTTCATCATACAACACAGTTAACCTGTGGAACTCATTGCCAGGGGATGTTGTGAAGCCAAAAGTATAACTGGGTTTAAAAAAATTAGATAAGTTCATGGAGAATATGTCCATTGATGGTCAGGGATGCAACCGCACACTCTGGGTGTCTCTAAGCCTCTGACTACCAGAAGCTGGGATTGAACGCCAGGGAATGGATCACTTGATAATTGCCATGTTCTGTTAATTCCCTCTGAAGCATCTGACATTGGCTACTGTCGGAAGACATGATACTGGGCTAGGTATACCATTGATCTGACCCAGTGTGGCCATTGTTATGTGAGCCCAGTAGTGCCATGTGAGTATAAAATACATATATTCCATCCATTCCCGAAATAGAAAGCGTTTTAGGTAGTTTTGTAAACCATTCTTTTTTTTTTTTTGGGGGGGGGGGGGGAGTAAAGGCCAAATTTTGGTTGTAATAGTTGTTGTATCAGTCCATCTGTACCATTAACACATTAGATTTAACCTCTCTTAGAAATCACTCAAAATCTGTCTCATAATCTAATATTCTTCCGGAACTGTGGGACTGATCCAAAGCCCACAGAAGTAAATGGGACAGTTTCAATGGGCTTTGCATTTTGCTTATATTATTCTGTTTCTTTTAAAGCCAAAACAAACAAATCCAGTAAAACCACAAACACAAAAAGAAATTCAGTCCATGTTCAGAGTGCAAATTATATTGTACATTAAACAATTACAATATCAATCAATTTCTATCCACACTTATTTAGTTACTTAATTTTAATGGATAAAAAAATCAAATATTGCCCTTTGTTATAGGTTTTAAGACAGTTCTCTCTGCCATGTTATTCAGTCTATAGATTCTTTGCTCTTCTTTTTTTGGTAAGAGGTTCTGTGGTTGGTTGGTTTCAACTTCAGAATTCAAATCAGGATTTGAGACCAGAGGTCAGGTTGAGATGCTGTGTGGAGATACGTGCTGCTTTTTTGTTCTCCAGAATCTAAGCTTTCATTTAAAAGAAGGAAAAAATAAAAAATAAAAGGGCTATATGGTTGTTATGGTTACTGAGATCCTCAAAAAAAAATTGTGTAAATGTGTATCTGCATTTGCAGAACCCCCCAAAATGACTGAGGCACTAAGTGCCTCATTCATGTTAATAGGTACTAAGTCAGATTCCTAGAGACAATACTTTAAATATCAACATTATTAGCAATTTCACTGCTTCAGCACATTTTAGGTATGTTGGTATAAAGGTGCTTTATTGTTTAGGGAATTTTATCTTTCATGCTTCAACTCATTTTGTCAATATAATTCAGAGTGATGGGGGCTGGATTTCGCTACATTTTACTTGTCTTTTATTTGATTGAAGTTCTCAAGACTATTTTTTGTCATTAACAGACAGCATTATTGAAACGTCAGGGTCGATATATATGCTCTACTGTTCCTGAAAATGCAGAAAAGGAAGCTCAAAGCTTGTTTGTAACTGAGGTAACATTTTGTGTGTGTGTGTGTGTGTGCGCGCGCAACTAAATAGTTTAGTTGTCTACTTGCTTCCGTAGATTAAATGTCAATAGGGCTGAAAAAATTTACCCGACACTTTTTGGCATCTAGTTGTTAAAAAAGACAGGAGTCCCCCCCAGATGGGTTTAAAGGGAGAAACGCAGTGATCTCTCTCTTAGCTGCTTACATGGGAGCAATTTTTCATATCTGGTACAGTTAATAGGAGTCTGAAACTTCTTACCCTGTCTCCTCTCTTGGCTCTTTTGGGTTGTTGGGGGCTTTTTCCTTCCTCCCTTCTGATTCACCGCTGTGTAGCTCCTCACAGTTTTCCCATCCACAGCAAAGTGAAACTGACAGGATTTGGGTCAGTCTCGCTGCTTCAGAATAACATTGGGAAGGAACTATGGAGCTGAGCAGAGACTAGTTAATTTCACTTAGTTGCTGATGACTTCCACTTATTGACCAGAAGAAACTTTATTTGCCACTGGCAAGACCAGTTTTCAAGTATTTATATCGCAGTAAAATTGGCGGTAATTGTACTGTTTTAGGAACAAGTTCAGGGCACAGACAAGCCCTCACAAACTTTTGTGTTTTGTCTCCAAAGTCTGAATATTTTGTTTTGTGTCAGCTATTATATCTTCTGTGCTTTGCAAATGAGACTTAAATATGGAGTACGTCACTGTAGACTATATTTGGCGGTGGGGGCTGGCGTGCATGAGTTAAATCATGAATTTTAATGAAACATCTAGTTTATACACACTTTAATTATTGCCTAGTAAATGTTGACTTTACAAAGTATGTATACAAATGCATTGGAAATATGATGGAGTATATTTGCTTGCGTGTGTGTGTGTGTGTGTGTGTGTGTGTGTGTGTGTGTTCATATGATGTCTAAAAACTTCAAGTATTGTATAATATTGTCTCTTGCAAGATACTTGGATGTTTTTTATGCTACTTCTGCTAAAGCCAAGATAAATTTGTCTGTTAGTTACAGCAACATGGGTGGAGTAAAATGATACTTCCTGTGATCTAGTCCAGAACAGAATGACATAATTGCTTTTCAGCAGCTGCAAGCATGCAGTTTAGATTCAAAACATTCTTGAAGTTGGGTTAAAAATATAAAATTGAATACTTACAATCATAACACAGATTTTAGTTCTTCCAGGATAGAAAGTGCTAAGTTGATCCTGCTATTTTGATAGTACATCTATTTTTTTCGGCTAAATATACTAAAGACATTTTATCATGTTGTTTCCACCTACATTTAGCTTCTTTGCTTCTCAGGAACTTGAAGGTGATGTTTTTATTTCAGATGACTAGTCTATCATTTTCTGAATTTATAAGTTCCTTATGCTTTTAGCATTTGTTTCCAGCAACTAGTTCATTTGACATAAACACTTTCATTTGTTCAGCTTCTAAATCTGAACATTCACCATACTGGTAAGATATATTTAATGTTTAACAAAAGAAACAAAATGTGACGTTCACAGAATAAACATTTATAATGCATTTGAACTAGCAATGCTTTCCAGGTAACTATAATAGTTCACAAACAACTGTAAGGTAGGAGAGCCATTACATGTATTTAGGGAATGTTTTCAGTTAAACTTACTTAATTTGATGTATTGTGACATTTGTTTCCATTGAAATAGTGCATCAAAACATACAACTCAGATTGGCATGTTGTTAATTATAAATATGAAGACTTCTCGGGAGAGTTTCGACAGCTTCCAAAGTGAGTAAATGATCTGATACTGTTACAGATTTTGAAGTTGCAAAAAAACTTTATATATATTTTTATGACACATTGGGTCATAAAAAGGTCGTTTTATGTAATATAGAACCTCAGATCTAGCCTACCAGTATTAATACTCTGTACTGTACCCTGAGATTTTCAGGGTGGAATTCATATTGGTTAATTTTTTTTAGCCTTTTGACGATATAAAAAGCTGTTGAAATGTTATCTGGAAAACTATCATAATAAATATGCCTTGGTAATTGTGGAATAACTAGAAGAACTTCTTGGATTATTGATAATGTAAAAATAAAACTGATAATTAAAATATGGTAGGAGTTGTTTTGCGCTACTATGCCAATATACAGTCTTTGGCATTGATGGCAGTTTCAACTTTCCACAAGTTTGACACAGAACCAGGGCTGGCTCTGGCTTTTTTGCCGCCCCAGGCAAAAAAGCCACCGGCCGCCCCTCTCAGGCCGGGCGCCGGCGGGGAGCGCGGCATGCCCGCCGCCCTGCTCCTGGCCGGGGCGATGCCGCGCTCCCCAGCCGGAGAGCCGGCAGAGAGGGCGGCATTCCCGTGGCCCCACTGCCCCGGCGGGGAGGGCGGCTTCCCCAGGGTGCCGCGGCCCCGGTCCCCTGACCGGGGCGATGCCGCTACCCGCTGCCGGGGCGCCGGCGGAGAGGGCGACATTCCCGCTGCCCCGGCTGGGGCGCAGGCGGGGAGCGTGGCATGCCTGCTGCCCCGCTCCCCCAGCCGGGGCGATGCCGTGCTCCCCAGCTGCCGGGCGCCGGCGGGGAGCGCGGCATCCCCGCTGCCGCCCCGGCCGGGGCGCAGGCTGGGAGGACGGCTTCCCCACGGCCCCGGTCCCCCGGCCGGGGCGATGCCACTCCCCGCTGCTGCTCGGGCCGGGGGGCCGGCGGCATCCCCGCTGCTGCCGCCCCAGCCGGAAGGACAACTTCCCAGCTGCCCCGGCCCGGGGGCCGGCTGGGAGCGCATCTTCCCCGCTGCCCCGGCCGGGGTGCTGGCGGAGAGGGCGGCTTCCCCAGGGCGCTGCAGCCCCAGTCCCCCGGCCGGGGCGATACCGCTCCCCGCTGCCCCGGCCGGGGCGCCGGCTGGGAGGACGGCTTCCCCGCGGCCCTGGTCCCCTTGCCGGGGCGATGCTGCTCCCCTCTGCCGCCCTGGCCGGGGGGCCGGCGGCATGCCCGTTGCCGCCCCGGCCGGGGGACCGCCGGTGAGGGCTGCTTCCCCGCTGCCCGGGCCAAGGGGGCCGGCGGGGAGCGCGTATTCCCCAGCCCCGCTGCCCCAGCCGGGGCGCCGGCGGGGAGGGCGGCTTCCCTGCTGCCCCAGCCGGGGCGGCCCCGGTCCCCCGGCCAAGGCGATGCCGCTCCCTGCTGCCCTGGCCGGGGGGCCGGCAGGGAGCGCGTCTTCCCCGCAGCCCCGGCGGGGGGCCGCCTGGAAGCGGGGCTGGCCCGCGGCTCCGCTGCCCCAGCCAGGGCGGGGAGTGGGACTGGCCCGTGGCTCCGCTGCACTAGCTGGGAAGAGTGTTTGTTTTTTTTTTAAAAAACCCACAAACCTCAGCGCCGCCCCGCTCCAGGTGCCGCCCCAAGCACATGCTTGGTTGGCTGGTGCCTAGAGCCGGCCCTGCACAGAACCTTCATATTATCACGCACACGATTTTAACAGAGGGAATGAATGCAATTATTTTATATTTATAGAGCATTGTAAGACTACACGGCACTTAAAAACACAGACAAAAGATGTTTGAAGTCTGCATGGAAAGGAGTATCAATGAAAGACACATTGCTTTTCTGAAACTAGGATTTTGTCTTTTTCCATCTTTGTGGTGGGCACACACATTTTATAGGATGTAGGCTTAAAGTAAAGAGATCAGTTCCTCTTCCTGAAATTGCCTGTGGAGAGCCTCACAGATGTTGCATGCCTCACAGGTCCTGAACCATTTAAAAGCAGGTAACTGATGAGGCCATATGCTTATGTCAACTACTGGACCTAAATTCTGCAGCAAGTATCTCCTTTTCTGAAGTGGTCCAGTGCTGAATTATTTGAGAAACATGTCGCTTCAAGTAGATGAAAATGGAGGTTTTTTATTGAATTTACTATGAAAATGAATAATACAACTTGTACAATATTTCTTTTGTTACATACTTTTTTTTGCTGACCGAGTATTTTCAGCATGCCACAGAATTTGTTTGTATTGACAACACCGCAACTAAGCTGCAGAAGTTGTCAGAGGGAAGCTTTTGACAAATGGGAAGATATAGGAGGTGATTCAGGTTTTTGTCACCCGGAGGTTACTGTTGGCATTGGTGAAAGGATCTTCCTTCCATTCATATTTGGGCACAGGTGGATGTGGCTTGAAAGTTTTATTTTTATTTATTTTTATATTTTGTGTGGCTTGAACTGCTAGTTCTTCTGCCTCTGCAACCCTTGACATCAACCAACTGCCACCTTTTTTCTTTCCCACTATCTATTGCTGCAGATGAAAACAGTGCAAAAGCACATGAGCTGAATGTTCCCTCTGAAATTATCAGTGAAATTGCTGAATATTTTTACAGTTAAAATTTTGCTTGTAGACCTTAGAGTTAACATGTTGAGGTGAATAAAGGGATTCAGTTCCATAGTAGATGCTTTTCGATTTGTTGACAAGAAGCGTCTACTAGGTGTTTCGCTAAGTACTAAATTGGCTCAAATTTTGAATGTTTTCTTTGAAAATGCGAGGGTTAACTTTTTAAAAAAAATTTTAAGGAGAAAAGAGCTTCAATTCAGAATTGAGCTAGAAATTGTCCCTTTTAAATGTGTGAAATAATATAAAAATTAATGTCTTTGAACAAATGATGTATCTGAATTCTCCTCCTCCTCCCCAACTCTAGGTTCCTTTTGTCCTGCAAATTCACTTTATTCATCATGTTTTTTTTCCTACTTGTATGGCTTCAACCACTCCTTCATGTACCTAGGTAGCTTTTCTGTTGCTTCTTTAAGTTCTCTTCCCATAACTTTTCCTTCTAGCATTTTCTTTTTTCAGATGTTGCTTTCCACTCAAGTATTTCCAAATACTTGATCTCAAATTAATTAAATGTGATCAGTATAATCACCTTCACAATAATTGATTCGTCATTGGTCTTTTTAATTTCTAATGTTTATATTGATTGATAATTTCAGTTTGAAGGCCTCCAACCTTTTAAATCTGTGTTCAGGACTTTTATTTTTATGGTAACAAACGGAATTGTCGAATGACAGATGATTTATTCATCCTTTTTTAATTAAATGCTTCTGTATGAAAATTGTTGAATGTTTCTTGCCTGGTTTCCCTTGGGGATTCCCAAAAAGGCAACTCAAACCCAGGATAGTTTATGGTGCAATGCCTACAATGCAATGGCTATTCTTTTTTTTTTTTTTTTTTTTTTTTTTTAAACTAAATAAATAAATAAAGAATGAGAATGAATTTAATCTTGGCAGCAAAGAGTGGTTATAGCTGCTTGGCCTAGCCATCATTCTGTTCTCCTGATTGGCAGATCCCCAGGTCAAAACTTCTGCCCAGCTGGAGAAACCATGCGACCCACCGAACCTTGGACATGTGGTTTGAACAAAACTATTCTACACCCTCAGAGAGGGTTCGAGCTGTCAGTGAGACAGACTTAGGCAGTCTCCAGCAGTCTTAGTCCCAGTTACGCATGGAATCTCTCTATTCTGGAAAATATGTGCCAGTTTGGGGGTAACTGCACCTTTGACCCCCTCCGTTGTCTGCTCTTGGAATGCTGTTCAGGTTTCAAGCTTTTAGCCGTCACCTCTCTCTGGGCAAGGACCTATGTTCTTTCTCTCCAGACTGGAGTTTTTGGCTGCAGTTCCTCCCCCACAGTTGATTGTGATGCGTCCACAAGCCAAGCTGCCTAAATCCCTGAGTCTGTTTAAACTCAATCTTTATAACTGAAGTTCAATCTTTGTCTCTTGCCTCTCCTCTGAGATTGCTTTAAACCAGTATATGCAAACCACCCTGGGGACTGGTACTTCCCTAGCGCTGTTCACAATCTTGGAGACTGAAGTAATCACCCCCCACTGATTTTAGTTCCTGGAGGAGCTGTGGTAACCCTCCCCTTATTGAGTTGTATACAGTCCCTGGCCCACAATGGTACATAAAACATCCATAAACTTAATACAATATGGTCCCTAAAAGTACTGCATGCATATCTGTCACAACATGCTCCTCCCAACCTGCAGTCCTGACCCTAGCAACTGAATAAATATACTCTTCCCCCACCCACTAAAGACTGTGACTGCCCCCAAAGTTGCAACACAACATAGTGGAACTTGTGGAAACTCAAATGTGGTTCTTGCTTGACCCAAACTAAAAACCCAATGATTAATCTGTGTAGCATACGTTCAGAAATTAAATGCAAATACAGTATCTTAAAGTTAAGGACTGACTGTCCTAAATCCTGTTCCCAGCACAGAGGGGAATAGAAGGGCAAATTATGGTGCAGCAGGAGGAGAGCACTTACTCAGTCTAAGGAAGCTCTCCCCAGGCCAGTAAGAAGTCTGTGCAGAGGGCAGAAGATGCAACTGTGGAAAATGTCTTAGGTGAATTCTGTTCCACCAAGAAGCACGTATTACTGCCTATTAATAGTGTGACTATTCCTTTCAGAATAATTGTAAAAAGTTGATACTGAATGATCATGTAAGTGATCACAAAATATCTGAGTATTAAGAAGTTTGTTTTCTTTCTTTAGCAAAGGGACCAAATCAGAGAAACTTCCAGTTCATGTATATGAAGTTGATGAAGAAGCAGATAAAGATGAGGTGAGCAGATAATAATCTATTTCTTTCTATTCTGTGATTATTTCATTAGAAATAGTCTCTTAAATGTTTATATAAAATAAAAATAGAGGTTTAATTGGATAGTCACTTTAGACTTTAAAAAATGTTTGAAAGTGGGAAATCTATAAGTGCACTGGATGCTGGTTTTTAACCAGTCTTGTGTTCCCAATGTCTGTCATATATATGGAGGAGAAATTCTGATATCAGAGAGAATGGGTTTGTGTTGGAGGTGAGAGAATTATAATTGGTGAGGGTTGGTTTGCACACATACTTGAACCAAAATAACTCAGTTGTTCTTAATTCACATTTGCTTTCATGCAAGTCTGTGTGTGGACATTCATTTTGGAATAAATGTTCCATTATTGTAGAGCTTACAACTGAAGCAAAGTGGGCACAGAACAGTTTTATTCCGAAATAAGAACGTCTGCACACACTTGAACCAGAATAACCCCCCCCCCCCCCCCCAAAAAAAAAAAAAAAAAAGATTAAAACTATTTAGTTATTTTGGTGTAAGTCTGTATGTGGACCAGCTCTGAGAAAGCAGGAACTAATCAAAAATGGCTGAAACCTTTTTTTTTTATTTTTCATGTCGTCAAACTTTCTGTTGACTGTATACACTTCATAGTTTTTACCATGGTATATTTTAGAACAAAGGGATTCTTACCTCATAAATATTTCAACTCCCTTATAGTACTGCGAAAGCCTTCAAGTAAGCTAACTCAGTTTTGTATTTCTTATCATATAAGTACTGCTGATAGTAATGCTCACTACTTACATAGTGCTTTTTAATCTTCAAAATACTCACAATCACTAATTAATCAATTATGTGTGTAAAATAGAACCAGTCCTTGATTGACTCAGTGGTACAATAATCCAAGCATAGTGGTTCAGAAGATAAGACACTGGATGAGAAGTCAGAAGATTTTAATTCCATTCCTGCTTTGTCATTGATGTGCTTGGTGACCAAGGGCAAGTCACTTCACTTATCTGTGCCCAAGTTTTCCCCATCTGTAAAATGGGAATAATATTTTTTGAGAGTTCTTTGAGGTGAGATAAGACCTAAATATTATTATATCTGAAGTCTAGCATTTCTGATATCACAGCTTATCACCATAAAAGCTGTTTAGATACCATTAAATGGATCAGGTGGCGAAGGAGCCTGAGTGTGACTAAGAAAAAATAAACTTTGCGGCAGCAGTTACAGTATTTCCTAATAAAGTTAATGGTGTAGGAAAAATACCACAACTCAAATACTGCATATAATAAAATTTTGAATGGCAATCACTATAGAATATGTCTGTTTATACATAAATGCCTCTACAAACAATAATAGGAAAAGAAATCCAGAAAAAAATGACTTAGGTGAGCACTTAAAAAAGGTGCCAAATGATACACAACTTCATGGATAACACTGACCAAATAAAGCAAAAGGTTTTTCTTCTTCTGGACTGCAGGATAGGCTTTTTTGTGGGTAAAAAAAAGTTGCTGTGTGTCTAAAAATCATTTTACAGAGGATGTATAAAACAAAGTTATTAAGTTTGCAGATAATGGAAAAATTGAACGAAGACCAAATAAGGAGCAATACCATCAAATCTGAAAAGAAATGCACATGTAATAAAAGGATTTGGATAATTCAAGCTATTGGGCCAGCAGATGGCAAATGCTGTTTGATGTAGGTGAATTTTAAAATCAGCCTGAGTGGAGGAATGAAGGTAGGGTGTAGGTGATTATTGGAACAATAATTTGTTCAGGAGTAGGGTTTGGATCTTATTGTGGAAAAATCATTTAAAACATAAACCTAGCATGCAACAACAATACAAATGGGGAAATGAGCCTATAATCTGTAGGAAACAGGAAGCGAATTTTCAATGCGAAAGCGTTGTGCTGTTGGCCAGGGACTTTGCCTTCCTTTGAATTAACAGATGGAGCAGTGTAAAAGTGCATTAGCTTTTCACCTCTGGAGACTTGAGTTCAAACTTTCTTATTTTCAAATGGTGGAATAGGTGAACACACAGTAATTCAGTTTCTACAGCAAAAACATTACACAGTTCAGCAGAATTGGCAAACTCAGTTTAACAGAGGCCTAGAACTAGAAAAACAGTTTTCTTAGGTCAGAATTTAGGCCTGGTCTACACTGAAAAGTTAAGTCAGCCCAGCTACGTTGCTCATGGATGTGAAAAATCCACACCCCTTAGTGCCATAGTTAAACTGACATAACCCCTGGTGTAGACAGTGCTAGGCTGATGGAAGAATTCTGAATCTCAGGGAGGTGGATTACCTCTGCTGATGGGAGAATCCCTCCCGTTGTCATAGGTAATGTCTACACTGAAGTGCTACAGTGATGTAGCTATACTGCTGTATCATTTCAAATGTAGACAAACTCTTAGCTACCCCTTCTCTTTTAATTTGTGCCAGAGGAAAGAGGGAGCTTGTATTTGGAAACAGTGTTCCCCAGATCTCTTACTGAGATTTATAACATACTAGTGCTGAGATACCTGAGTACTTTTCAAAGCAGTGGGCGTGGTATTGCCAGCTTTTGAGTCAGGCTAGTGAATGTTAACATTTGATGGTAGGTCTCCTATGACCCAACAGGCTAGGGGTGACTGGGACTAGGAGCCTGACCAGGAGCAAGCAAGCTCCTCAGTGAGACAAGGAAAGAATTGAGGCCTACCCCAGAGAACAGTAATCCTATGGGGGACTGTTGGACTACCACCAACATAAACCATGTTGACTGGCATTTATGAATACATAGATTTAAGATTTAATTGTGCAGCCCTCTGTGCATATTTTTGTGGCTCCTGGCTCACATGTATAGGCTGCTGCTAGCCAGAATAAATATGCACATTAATGGAGCTTTAAAAGAATAATTATTGTTCTGTTTTAGTCTCTGGTACTAAACAATGTTAATTTGAAACAGTCCCCTGTAGATATACAAACTTCCATCCCGTGCCCATTGATAGCTGGTTTGTTACATCTTGATATCCAAATGTGTTGCAAAGAGTATTTTCCTCCTCTATGCCTCTCTAGAGGGCTGAAACTACTCCTAGTCCCCATTCATTCATTATTTTGTCCTACCAGAATGGGTTACCACAGCTTGCTATGTGGTGCTACACTTGAAGACCACTCAAGCTTCAGCTAGCAGTGACTTATTTAACAGTGCTTCTTGTATGGGGCTTGTTACATTTGTGCTCCTTAGAATATTTTGTTTTAAAATTAATTTTTGGGTGCAATTCAAGGTTTTGGTTTTAAACCTAAAAGCCCTTGATAGCTTGGGTTCTATTTATCTGAGGTACCTCATCTCTCGTGTTACACCGGGACAACTGACGTCATCTGGGACTCTCAAGTTTGCAGTCCCTAAAGCTTTGTATATCTGAAGAATTTGCCAGGCATTCTCACATGCATCTTCCCTGGTTTGGGCTACTGTGAAAACAAATCAGGCCCATGCTCCTGTGGCTCCACAGGCTCCCAGTCTCCTTCTGGTATTCGTTAAAGTCCTGGGTCATAATCTTTCAAGCAATTAATGGATCAAGCCCTATTTATATTTACAACTGTATTTTCATCTATGAATCCTTGAATCCTATGCTCCTCTGTCCTGGACTTCGATATGCATTGTTCCAAAGTATGTGAAAGCTGGGGACAAATCATTCGTGGTGGAGGGGATCCACCTATGGCATGAATTTCCAGAGGAAGTAAATGAATATGTGGTTTGACCATCTTTAGGAAATGCTGCAAAACCTTCTTCCTCTGACAAAACCTTTCCACCATAACAAGAATGACCTTCACAACACTGACATACACTCCCTCCTCCCAAAACAACAAAATTAGACCTGAAACTAAAATTAAAAAAAAAACCCTACCCAAGCAGAGTTTCTATACCCTGAAAATGGAAAACAATCAGAGGATTCATGAAATGCACTAAAGACTTAGCAATAGTTAATGGATTTTATGTGAAAGGTGCTCAGATACAATGGTAATGGGCAACAGTATAAAATCCTAAAATAGTTTTGAAGATTGTTGTGATAATTGGGCTACAGATTTACCCTAAGTGTAAGTTCAATTGTAAAAAGTATATGAAAGTTCATAAAATGTTACGATAACCTATAACAACAACTGTTGATGAAAAGCAGTTTCAGTTTGTTCAATTTTGTTTTAGGATGCAGCATCTCTAGGATCTCAGAAGGGTGGGATAACCAAACAAGGATGGCTGTACAAAGGCAATATGAATAGTGCAATCAGTGTAACTATGAGGGTAAGTTTACTAACGTCCTGTGCCACGCTAAAAGATGACTGTTTATAGATATTTAATATTTCAGTATGATTCTTCTCAGAAAAGTAGATGTGTGTACTTTGCTTTTGTTAAAAAGAACATAAGGTGAAGAAGGGGAAGCTTCTGCTTACCTTATAGTAACAAAATATAAAATGAAGCTGAGAAGACTCCTGAAGAGAGAGACTCTCAAAGGAGGTCTCCTAAGAAAGTAGGTGTCGTTTTTACAGTCACTTTCAGATTAGAAATGCACTGAAAGGTGTAATTGTGATCAGAAAAGTGACCACATAATACGGAACCTTCTTATTCAGGTCACCTCCCTTTTGTGTGTTGTGTATTTGCTTCGCTTGCTTTATTTTTAAAATGAAATCATTTCTACTTGCTTTTATTAGCACCACAGTGTGGAAAGTTAACTAAAATTTGGTTATAAAATCTTACTGGTGTAATTGAGAGAAATGGATACTCAACTTGACTTTCTGATCCCATGCAGAACTGGCAGCTACATAACTTGTGAAACATTTTATTTGTACAAAATTTGCACATTTTACAGATCCATTGAGAGAAACATGGAACTCCATGGTGCACTTTCTGTAGTAACTTCAGAGTATAATCTTAAAATCTATTGTCATTCATATTATTATTTATATAATGTATGCTTTATACATGTTTAGTTTAAGTGCTGGGGCTGATTTAAAAATATCTTTAAACCAGGCCTGCACAATATGCGGCCCGCGTGGGCTCACTGTGCGGCCTGCGTGGGCTCACTGTGCGGCCTGTGGGGTGGGGGGGTGAGTAGGCAAGTGGCGGGGTGGGGTAAGCCAACGGCCGGCTGGTGGGTGGGCAGGCTGATGAAGAGGCCAGTGGCAGGCTGGGGAGTGAGGGTGGGGCAGGGACAGCGGCAGAAGGTAAGAGGCCAGCAGTGGGCAGGCAGGTGAGCTGGCGGTGGGGGAAGCTGGTGAGCCGCCGGCAGCGGGGGGTGAGTAGGCGAGCTGGGCGGAGTGAGGGATGACGAGCTGAGTGGGCGGGCAGGGGTGCAGGTGAGCCAGCGGCAGGTGGGGCTGAGGAGGCGAGCGGGCGGCAGTGGGGGCTGAGGCGACAAGTCGGGGAGGTGGAGAGATGATGAGCCGAGCGGGTGGGCAGTGGCGGCGAGGCTTTATATTGGGGGGGGGGGGGGGAGTGGGATGAGGAGGCGAGCGGCGAGTCCGTGGCTGGCGGGGGGGCAAATCTCCCACATTCAGAATCTGGGACTGTGTCCGTTGGTCCTTTTTGCTGCTTGTCTCTGGGCTGGGGGTTGTCCCAATGCTGCAAAGAGGGTGTTCCCAAAGGAAGATGCTTGCTTCTAACCCCCGAGGCCGTCTTTGTCTGCTCTTCTCTAGTCAGCCCACTTGACAAGTTTGATTGTCCTTGGTCTTGTTCCCATCCCCTCTCCAAGGGTTGCAGCTGTCTGGAGGTGCCTGCCTTCCACGCCTTCCTCATTCACACCTCATTCATTCAACAGGGCAATTGAATACAAAGTGGGGGGAAGATCTTATTCTACTTCTAGCAAAAAGACATTTTTCTTTTACCTTTATTATACTACTTTAGGGGCCCGCTATAACGTATTACCAAGGTTCAATACAAAGTCATATAAAAGTTATACAAAAATGCATAATGCAGAGATTTATCTAAAACTGCATTGATTGACTGTTGTGTACAGTAATATAGTGAACCCGGGGGGGGGGGGTGAAGAGGGGTGTGATGGTGGGGTCGAGCGGGGAGGGGGCGGGTCCTATTTTACTACTGTGATCTGGTCACCCTATGCGCGCTGTTTCTTTCCCCCTCTACAGGCTTCCACACCCCAGCACTGGGGAAGGAGGGGTTGTTTCCGTGGGGCGGGCGGTGCTGGGGGGGGGGGATGTTTCCGCGGGACTGGGGGGTTTCGACCCTCAGCTGTTTTCTTTGGAGTAATATGGCCCTCGCCGCTTTACGAGTTGTGCAGGCCTGCTTTAAACTTACAACCAATATCATGATACAATTCATAAATTGCTCCTTCCCATCCCTATTTTATCAGTATAATGAAACTTTCCCCTGCTGGAAAATTAAATGGATGTAATTTTATTTTAATGTTTATATATATTAGGTTAAACAGAAAAAAAGTTGTCTTTAAGCTATGTGTACTGATGGTGTATTACATAATTAAAGCAAGTACAGTAACTCCTCACTTAACATCCTCCCAGTTAACGTTGTTTTGCTATTAGGACGCTGACCTATTAGAGAACATACTCCTTTAAAGTCCTGCAATGTTCCCATATAACAGGGGTCGGCAACCTTCGGCACGCTGCCCATCAGGATAATCCACTGGCGTGCTGTGAGACATTTTGTTTACGTTGACTGTCTACGGGCACAGCCCCCCGCAGCTCCCAGTGACCGTAGTTCGCTGTTCCCGGCCAATGGGAGCTGCGGGAAGCGGCGGCCACATGTCCCTGCGGCCCCCGGCTTTCCACAGTTCCCATTGGCAGGGAACCACAAACTGCGGCCAGTGGGAGCTTTGGGGGTATGTGCCTGCGGACAGTCAACATAAACAAAATGTCTCGTGGCCCACCAGTGGATTACCCTGAAGGGCCGTGTGCCGAAGGTTGCTGATGCCTGCCTTACAACATTGTTTGGCTCCCCCTCCTCCGCCTTCCTGATGCTCCTGGGTTGGTGTGGGGGCTTGCCCCGCTCTGCCTGATGGGTTTTCTAGCTGGGGAGCGGGCTGGGGGCGCGAGGGTTTGCCCTGTTCTACCTGCCTGGTGCTCCTGCCAGGGAGCAAGGTGGGGGCACGAGGGCTTGCCCCATTACGCCCGCCCAGGTCTTCTGCTTTGGAGTACAGGAGCTTGACCTGTTCCGCCTGCCCAGAGCTCCTGCCGGGGAGTAGGGTGGTGGTGTGTGGGCGTGCCCTGTTCTACCCATGTGGGGCTCCTGCCGGGAAGCGGGCAGTGACCCTGCTCCCCAGTTGAAATGCCAGGCGGGTGAAACGGGGCAAACCCCCGCGCGCCCACCCCGCTATGCCCCTGCCTCAACCAAGCTTCACAGTCATCATTGGTGAGAATAGTATTAAATTGTTTGTTTTAAAATTATTTAAAACTTATACTGTATATGTGTATATATAATTTCCCTGGAACCTAGGTGCCCCCCTCCCCGCCATTTACATTAATTATTATGGGGAAATTAGATTTGGTTAACATGGTTTTGCTTAAAGTTGTATTTTTCGAGAACATAGCTAGGACATTGTAAGGAGTTACTGTATGGATTTTGAAATATGAAATTAATAGTACTGCTGTTAACAATGCTTTTTTTTTTTTTTTTTTTTTTTTTAAACTAGTCATTTAAGAGAAGATTTTTCCACTTAATCCAACTTGGTGATGGATCATATAATCTCAATTTCTACAAAGATGAGAAAATATCTAAAGAGCCAAAAGGATCAATATTTTTGGATTCTTGCATGGGGGTGGTTCAGGTAAATATAACTCTTTTTTACATATTGTGTGTGTAAATGAATTTATTAGACCAGACATTATCAAAATCTACATAGTGTGACAAAGTTCCTCCTCTACCTTGGTGGGTCCTGTGCTTATTGGCGGATTTTGCTTGCCTCAGAGATCTTCCCGTCTGGTAGAATCCACAGTCCAGGTTAACTCCTCCTGTGTCTGATCAGGAGTTGGGAGTTTTGGGGGGAACCCGGGCCCGCCCTCTACTCCGGGTTCCAGCCCAGGGCCCTGTGGACTGAAGCTGTTTAGAGTGCCTCCTGGAACAACTGCACGACAGCTACAACTCCCTGGGCTACTTCCCCATGGACTCCTCCCAACACCTTCTTTATCCTCACCACAGGATCTTCCAGCAGTACGCTCTCTTACTCTCAGCTCCTAGTGCTCTTGCTCCCAGCTCCTCACACGCAACCGCCTTCCACAGTTCCTGACATCCCCCTCACTGACTCACTGGGAGGCTTTTGACTAGTTTCAGCCAGCCCCTGATTGGCTGCAGGTGTCTCAATTAACCTCCCTGCCTTCTGGAAAGTTCTTAATTGGCCCCAGGTGTCTTGATTAACCTGGAGCAACTGCCATAAGGTATCAGGGATTTGTTTAGCCTGGGGCTAACATACTGGTTCCTTACCACTTTCCTATAGCCCTCTGGCCTTGCCCCGTCACAATAGTTATCCTGGGATATAATTATTAAACACATACTGCATACTTTTTAAATAGTCACATAAATAGGCAGGTGCACTACACGTTAGGAAGAAAAGTAGTTGGATTTTGTAGGTTGTTTTAAATTTTCAAAGTGATTGTTTCTGAAAATGGACAAAAAGTCACTGATTTATGTGATGTGTTTCTTATAAACACATGGAGACAACCAGCAAGACAAATAAATGAAGAAAGCATGGAAAATTAATGAAAGCATAAAATTAAGTTCTATTACATTTTGTGTAGTTGCATGGGCTGTAAAATGTTTTGCATAGCTTCTTGTGTGGGATTTTAGTTGTGGGAGTGGCATCATATTCACCGCCACCCTTCCAAATGCTTTCACTTGACCTTTTTACTTTTTAAAAATAAATGTTTGAAGCAAAAGATATAACTCTTTGGCCAAAAAGTTTTGCTAGTAGCAAGTGCCAGAGGATTGTTTTCATGGAGTTGTGTTATATGTTTACAGTACAGCATGTATCTGTTTTGTTAGGCAGAGCAGACCTGGAGACAACTGGGTTTTTAGGCTCATAGCATTAATTACTGAATCTGGACATAGTAACCTTAGTGGAAAGAATTCATCTATAAATTTATTTTGTATATGTATTTCCTTTCTTCCTTGCATAAACTTGAATAGAGGCTTAAAAAGTTCCACACAAAATTATTTTCCAAATAGCACAAAAATATTTGAATAAATCGATAATGTAAACTTGAATGTAAAAGCCTTGTATTTGTAACACAATTACTTATACATCAAATTGATCAGATGTAGTGATTTACCAATATTATCTTGGTTTAGAAAGTTAGTCCTGGCTAAACCCACTGAAACTGTAGTTTGGTTCAAATGTAAATAGAACATGGCAGATAGACTTCTGGTCACAATGCCCTCTTATTGCTCTTTGCCATGTACCTCTTATTCACTCTTTCCCTTCCGTTCCCTAGCTCTTTATCACTCCTGACTGAGATGATGATAAATTCTAGCTCAGTTGTGCCAATGCTGGGCCTGAAGCACATACTGTCCCCCTAAACAACAAGTCTTTCACTGATGCTCATTATGGTACTGTGATATAGATCACGAGGTGTAGTCTAGAATATTCCATAATTCATAGCAGGGTGGAGCACTAAGACTCAATAGGAAGCAGGAGAGGAGGCACATAGGCCCACTATGAACAGATGGGCTTGAATTTTTCACCCTGAATGTATATTGTGCAGAGGGAAGTGCAAAGAGCAGACACAATATAGGGAAGGAAAGGTTGCCCACCAAGTGACATGTTTCTCCTCCCTGTCAACCAAACTTTGTTCCTCACTTTTTGGCCCCAGTAACTTAAACTGAAATCTGAATGCATTGTCCTGCCACCCAGTTAGTGTGTTTAAAAAAATCTCAACATCCTAATCTTTAGACAGAAGGACAGAAATAGTTCATAAATATGAGAGCAGAGTTTTTCTTCCTGCTTTAGTCAAGATTGTTAGTATTTACCATTATAAAGTTTTTGACCATTAGAAACAAACATAAAATCAAACTAAGCTGAAATTTGACCTGCAGCAAATTCTTCTCCTCCGCCTCTTCTCCCTCCTGAACTTTTTCAACAAAGGTCCTCACTGTTTTTTTTTGTGAATGACTGACTGAGGAGCCTCTACTTTTGCCCATTCTACAGTATCTTCCCTTGAAATCCTGTCCCAGGGTCTCATCTCTGTAGTTCAGGAGCATTGGATAGGAGTTTCTTGTGGAATGCTTAAGAACTTTTGTCCAGAGGGTTACTCTCATATTCTTGTTGCTTTTATTCCCCCATTTCCCTGTTGCACCTATGTTTGTGAGACTGTACTCTTTTTATAAGTTATACTAGCATAAGGAAGAAAAAAAACCTGTTATAGACACTAAAAATCATAAACTCAGTAAAGACACTGGATTTTATGGCTAATTATAACAATCTGCAACCCATTAACCCACCTTTAATCTATGACTGCAGAGGTGTTAGCCCACTTCACTTTGCGTGGTCTCTTGCAACATTTGTTAACCCTGTATACTTAACAGTGTGTTCCACCTTGTATTTAGCTGTGACACTCTGAATACTTGTCCTTGACCTAAAGAAGAGCCCTGTGTAAGCGTGTCTCTTTCACCAACAGAACTTGGTCCAATAAAAGATATTACCTCATCCACCTTGTCTCACAAACAAAAGGCTTAGTTAAGGTTCCTCTCAGCAATAAACTAAATCATAAATTAGGAAATACAAAATTAAGGATTAAAAATATGCAAAGATGAGCACTCTGAAGTTAGGAAATGCCAGAATGAACATTGCCCATGCAACCTTAATTTCCCACCTTGTGTGTATGCATTCTGATATAGTTTTTAATTACGCACAGAAGTGACGACCTATGAAAAGTTTGGTGTAAGTGATTTGCCCAGCATCACGTAAGAACTCGATAGCAGAAGCAGGGATCGAATCCAAGTCTCCGGAGCAGCATTTAACTGCCCTAACCATGAGGCTATCCTTTTTCTCTTTCTGCAGTCTCTTGCCTCATTCACTACAAACCTTCCAGCTTCTGCAGCAAAAGAGGCAGGGGTCCTACAGACAACATACTCCTTCACTCCAAAGCTCCGATAGATCCTCAGAGTAGATCCGTCCTGTATGCTGAATGAGCCAGGGGTCTTGTGTGTATTTAAAAAATAATAATAATAATAATAATATATTCAAAGATTATCATAATGCATACTCAGAAGGGGGCTGAATGAATGTTGCCCATGCAATTTTAATTCTAGCATTTCTTAAGTGTTTCTTGTAACCTTTTAATTATTTCCTGATTTTTATGGTTTAGTTTATTAATAAAAGCAAACTTAATTAATGTTAAACAAAATTTATTTGTGAATGTTCTTAGTTTTTAAATTGAAAATATTTTATATATGTACTGTTTAAATAATAAGGCACTTGCAAATTTTTTGTCTTCAATGTATGTTTTATCGTCATGGTCTTTATGATGCTCCTTATTTATCACTGTGTCCTGTTGACCAATGTTTTGAAAGTAAACTATATTCATAAACAAAACATGATTTTTACTGCAACTTCAGTTTTACTGCAACTTCTAAATAATATTTCTTTTAAATTATGTAACAAGGCTGAATAGGGACTCATTTTTATAATTTCCTGATTTTTTAATGTAAATATTTAAAAAGATATAGCTCCTCATTTGTAAGAAGCATATAAACAATATATATGAAAAGGAGCTGTAATTTTATCTTATTTTCATGTAACCTTTTTGAGGAAAGTAGCAATTACCCTTTAAAAGAAATCACGTAACTTACTACAGTACAAACTAAAGGAGTACAGTGGGAGATTCTGAAAACACAATATGCTTTCATGACAGTTCTCCTGTGACCTTTCTTTGTAATATTGCTAGTGTTGTCTGATGTAAATCCGTTATCACAGTCAGCTGTTGCCATGACAACCCGGGCCCTAGTGACACTTCCCAGAATGCCAGTGAACTGGAATGAGTGCGTGACTGATAATCTGTGATGTCTCAGTATTGCTGCTCAGGAAGCGGCAGAGGACAGTAATTGTGCATAGTGTGTGTGTGGAAGGGAGCCAAAATCAGGCTTTTCTGGTGTTCCAGTTTCCCCAAATTTCCTGAAAACAACATTTAGACAAAATACACACTGGAGACAATGCCATACATAATTAGTGGCTGAAATTTGGAAATTCCCCATGGCATTTTTACAAAAAAGGGCTCTGTAAAAAGGTGAAACAGAGGTACAGACTCTGTAAAATAGAAAATTCTGACACAACTTTAACTCTTGTCTTGCTACTGGGAAACTAAAATATATATTCACCAGTTTAAGATTTGCACTTTTGACTCATGCAAGTTTATAATCGGTTAAATTGCACAAGCCATTCATCCATGCTAATTTGTCTTGGCACTTTTGATTTAAAGACCACTAATTTTTGCTCCAAACTAACAGTAAAATATCAAAAACATGAAATCTCTCATCAAAACCCACTTTTGTTGAGAAGCCAGGAAGAAATCAACCAGTTAATAATAGCTCAGTTAAAAAGCAGTTTTGGGAGCTGGAAGGAAAAAAAAAAACCTTTCATATTATTTTGGACCATGAGGTTGTGCACACATGTGATCCTGTGTAGAGGCATGGTTTTATTATCATTAATCTTGTCCTTCCTCCCCTGTTGCCCACAATAATTTGCTGTATGCACTTGTTGCATTTTAGTATTTGTATTGCAGTATTGTCCTTGGGCTTGGACACTCCTGCTGCCTCTTGTTCCAGGACAAGCACTTCACCAGAGAGGTGGGGGAGCCATTCTCCATGATCGGCGCCAAGGAAGAGGTCTCATAAGACCAATTGGGACCGCTCCAGGTCACAGGGCGATGACTCTGCCCCAGGAAAAGTGCGGACCAGCACAGGTCTGGTTCTGGTGCGTGGGATGGCCTGGATACCTCTGACTCTTCCTTGGTACCAAGTGGGAAGGGCAGACACCCAATACTGTTGACTCCAGTTCCAGTCTCTGGGCATCCATTGAGTCCAGTACCAGTGCGGGAGATGCTGAGTACAGACTATGTCCATGTCGTCAGTGTACCAGGCATCCACAGACCTCCTCTGCCTTTCGGTCCTGACCTCACTGTTGGTCCAGCACTTTCCCAGGCCTGCATCTATGCTCCACCCCACCTCGATGGAGTGAGCTGCTGAACCTTTGTGTCTGTCAGCACCACATCCCTTTTCCCTAGTGTGGATGGAGCAGGTACTGGAATCGTTGCGGGGGACCTCAGCACTGGGACTCTCTTTGGCTCGCTGCATTTGATGTTGCAAGTTCTCCCATGGCGGCTCTCGCCACTTTCGACATCAACATGTTTGGGCGCTCTGGTACCGCTATTTGTGCTGGGACCGACACTGCCCATGGCACTTGTGTGCTCAGTACCGATGTTCTGCTTTCATTGGGGGTGCCTCTTTGTTCTGGCTGATGGATTAATCAGAGTGCCAATTATTGGCTCCATCAGGCATTGCTCTGCCCATGTCACTGAGATTCTAGGGCTCTGATTCGGAGTCGAAATTGTCATCTTCCTGCTCCGCATCACCCGATGAGCTTTGGGGGCCGCCAGTGGACCAGTGTGGCTCCCAGGGTTGGTGTGTGCCCTCTGGCCAGGATGGAGGTACCTGGCCCAACCCCACCGATGCCATACCCATAAGATTGGCTTTGGACTCAGTGGGGCGCCTGTTGTTCGTGGAGATCCTGCTCTTCATCTTGTTTGAAGTTGAAGTCATCAGCCCAGTCGACAGTGGTAGCTTCGGATCAACCGCAAGCACAGGCGGTCTTCCTCCCTGCAGAGCCGATGTTGTCCTCCCTCCAGGGTACTTCTTTTCAGGAGTGAGAGCTGGTTTTGTCTCAGCAGAGACCTTCATTCTCGTCACCGGATGATGCCGTGCTGCCTGGTTCATCCTCCTCTTCTATTCCGGTGGACTTTAAGGCATATTAGGACCTTTTGCACTGCATAGCCGCATCCCTGGGCATCCAAGCAGAGTTCCTCCAAGAGAACACTCACAAACTGGTGAATTTTTTACAGCTTGCCATTCCTGGGAGAGTGGCCCTTCTGATCAATGATGCACTCCTTGATCTGGTGAGAGCCCTGTCAAGTACACTGGCCTCAGTACCAATGGAGGCAAAATGCCTGGAAAAGCGCTACTTTGTTCCCATGCAGGGATTTGAGGGGTGCTATTCCCACCTGCCCCTGAATTCCCTGGTCATAACAGTGGTAAACAGGGCCCGTCAGGGAAGATTCAAGTCTACCCCCAAGGACAGAAACGCTAAGCAGGTGGATCTTCTGGGCAGGAAGATCTATACCTCATTGGCCTTACAGATGAGGATCGCAAATCAACAGGCTTTTCTGGTCAAGTATGATTTCCTTAATTGGTCAGTCATGGCTAAATTCAAGGACAGTTGCCCAAGACCTCACTTAAGAAGTTCCAGGAGTTTGTTGCAGATGGCTGCTTGCTGGCCAAAACGTCCTTGCACTCTGCCCTGGATGTTGTGGACACCTTGGCCAGGGTTATGGCTGTGGCAGTAACTGAGGAGGGCTTCCTGGTTGCAAAACATCTGGGATCACTCTGGATGTCCAGTAATTCATTAAGGACTTGCCCTTTGATAGCCGAGTCTTGTTCTTGGACAAGACTGATGACACTTTGCAGTCAAGATTTCCAGGGCTACCTTGAGGTCCTTGGGAGTGTACCCTAGAAAGAGGGATAGGTCCCACAAAAGGAAGCAGTCAGGCTCAAGCTGAGGACTCCACATGCCCTCCCTTGGCATAGGGCAATCACCCATTTGACTCCTCTTTCAAAGCACTGGTCCAGTTGTTACTCCACCCCCTCGTTCCCCCACCCCCTTGGGGACAGCCTGGCCTGCTTTTACAATGCTTGGGACTTGATTTATCTCCAACAGCTGGGTCCTAGACACCATCAGATTGGGCTATGCAATCCAGTTCCTCTCCATGCTGCGTTCCCCACCTCCTTTCCCATCCTTCTTCAGGGACACCTCTCATCAGACACTGCTTATCAAGCAGGTCAGCTCCCCAGAGAACAAGGATATCTAGGACACAGGTGTGGGCGTGCGGACATTGCTGACAAAATTCTTTGATCAAGAGTGCATGGCCACACACACATCCTGAAGTGGAGCACCCACAGGGACACTGCTTAAAGAAGGAGGAGAGGTCACTTACCCAGGGCCGGTGCAAGGAAGTTTCGCGCCCTAGGCGAAACTTCCTTGCACCAGCCCTGCGCCGTGCCCGCCCCAAGCCGCCCCTCCGCCAGCTCCCCTGCCCCCAGAGATCAGCCTCCCCCCTCCACAATGCTGCCCCCCCAGCCAGCTCCCCTGCCCACGGGAGCTCAGCCTCCCCCCCCCACCGCAATGCCGCCCCCTCCAGCACACTCCCCTGCCCGCTCAGCCCCCCCCCTCACCTGTGACCTGTGGAAGCTGAGCAGGGGGACGGCTCATGGCGGCTGCCCCCGGCTCCCTGCTCAGGCACTGAGCGGGGAGGGAGGGGGGCGGCTCGTGGCGGCTGCCCCCGGCTCCCCACTCAGGTGCTGAGCAGGGAGGGGAGGGGGGCAGCTCACGGCGGCTGAGCGGGGAGGGAGGGGGGCGGCTTGCGTCAGCTGCCCCCGGCTCCCCGCTCAGGCGCTGAGTGGGGGGGCGGCAGGGTGGCTCGCGGCAGCTTCCCCATTGAGCGGGGAGCCAGGAGGCAGCCTCCGGCCGCCCACCAAATCTTGGCGTCCTAGGCAACTGCCTAGGGTCGCCTAGTGGGCGCGCCGGCCCTGCACTTACCTTGTACAGTCATTAACATGACCTCGCCTTACTTTTTCTGCTGCCAAAACCTCTAGCTTCTCTTTCTAAGAACTCTATCTTTACATGATCGGATTAAAGATCTGTGGCATATATTGAAAATGTGGGGACACTGAATTTAATATAAAAATAAAAAACAAGGCTACTGTAGTAATTGTATTACTTATATTCATGTTTAATTCATTAAATGTAAATTTTTAATGAAAATTAAGCAGCCACAGAATTTCCACTTGGCTGCACCAGAGAATCCAAGGCTATTTTTGCAGAATGCAGGTGAAGCTGGCCACGGAGTATATGAAGTCTTGACTGTAATTACAGAACAGCGTGGCTGTGTTGATCGGGGAAGTGAGGAAGCAGGACTAACTCTCTAACACATTGCTTATGGAAAATTACAGCCAACAGAGGGCACTCAAAAAGTAGACTTACGACTGTAACAGATCACTCCTGTCAGTCTTAACTTGCCAGTGTGTCAAGGGCTCTGATACCTAAAATATTAGTGAGGTGGTTTCACGCTTCTGAACTTTGATCTAAGGACACTCATACAGGTGGGAACTTTTACATAAGAATTGTATTACTTAGACTTTCACACAATTTAAATAAATACCTGTAGACTGAGATTTTTAGTGCTATCTATGTGCAAATTGCATTTTCTTTTAGTATGTAATAGCCAATAGGGTGATGGTAGGTAACAAAAGCATAGGTCAATTAAGTTGCTTTCAGTGTTTAGACCAGTGGTGAGCAACCTGCGGCCCATGGGCCACACGCGGCCCATCAGGGTAATCCGCTGGTGGGCCGCCAGACAGTTTGGTTACATTTGCACGGCCGCCTGCAGCCTCTAGTGGCCAATGGGATCTTCTGGCCAATGGGAGCTGTGGGAAGCAGCAGCCAGCACGTCCCTGTGGCCCACGCTGTTTCCGCAGCTCCTATTGGCCGGGAACGACGAACCGTGGCCACTGGGAGCTGTGGGCGGCCGTGCAAATGTAAACAAACTGTCTGGCGGCCCACCAGCGGATTACCCTTGTCGGCCGCAGGTTGCCCACCACTGGTTAGACTGTCACTACACTATAAAAATCTTTCCAAAGATGAAGCAGCAGAAAAAAGGAAGCATTGTAACTTTAAAAAAAAAATTACACTTGTGTTGCAGTATATATATATATTTTTTATCATAAATGAACCCCAGAAAACAGTATGCGAGACTGTTTCCTTTCCTCCCCCCCCCCCCGGTTTATGGGAAGAGGGGAGGTGGAAAAACTTGTCTAATATGGAAAGGTCTTTTTATTTTATTGTAGAACAACAAAGTGAAACGTTTTGCTTTTGAACTGAAGATGCAAGACAAGAGTAGTTATCTTCTAGCTGCAGACTGTGAACTGGAAATGGAGGAATGGGTAACTACTTTAAACAAAATTCTCCAGCTAAATTTTGAAGCTGCAATGCAAGAAAAAAGAAATGGAGAATCTCATGAAGGTAAGTAATATTATATAATAAATTAATTTATTTGGGCAACATTGATGTAGGTAAAATCCTAAAGTAAGGATTTGTCATGCTTGGCGGCTAGTGCTTTTATCATTTCCACTTCCTGTAATACTGAAGATCATGGGCCTTATCCTACCCTCGTGAAATTAACAAGAGTTTTGCCATTTTAGCCTTGTTTATATGAGAAAGTTGCACCAGTATAGTTTATATTGATTTAATTAAAACGGTATAACTAAATCAATCATGCACAGCAATGCATTAACTTGTTTAAGCTACTGCATTTGTAACATATTGTATCCACATAGCACAGCCCTGTATCTAAGTGCATTACGCTCTGTGTGGGTAACCCAGGGTGCCAAGGGCTATTGCTAGGCTCTATTCATTCTTGGTAATTTTCAGAGGATTTTTGTACTTAAGGTTAAACTCCCATTATCCCTTCTGCTATATCATATAATTCAGTTGGTTCCTGGTAGACCATGCCATTTATGCATAGAGGCCTGAGTTTAGTTGTGATGATACATTTGAAATGAATGTGAGTCACAAATATAAATGTTTGGGCCTCTTCAAGCAGCACTTAAGCTCATGGGAGAGGGCCCATCCATCCAGTTGACCCAGGAACAGTGGAATGTGCGCAAGTAACTAGACAGGTTGCTTCAGGTGTGAACTGGTGCAGTGTGGGATAGCAGTGGGAGGACTAACTGAATTGGTGTAGTTATATCAAGATTACAGTGCCTCCACATGGACCTTACATTGATATATCGCCCTCTAAAATAGTTAAGTCAATTGGAAAGCAGTCTGACTTTTATGATTTAGGTAGCAAGATAAACATATAAGACAACTTATCTATGGACACAAACAGTTTCTGCTGGGAAAAAAAAAAGTTACACTGGTGCAACTTTCCCATGTACCCAAGCCTTTCTTTTAATGAGGTTTGAACCCTGTGTGTATTGTTAGGTAAAGGATTTTGTGTCCATGTGGGAAAAGAAGGTACAAACTACTCACTTATGGAATTGCAACAATTGTTTTACACCCTCCAACAAACAGGAAAGAACACAGAAGTCGCTGGATCAAAATGCGAAAGTGAGCAATGGCACATAGTTGTCTGCTCTTTATTTTTATTGATATCAACATTTGTTATTGTTGATGAAGTAGTAATTAGAATCATAACCTAGTTGTTGGAAATAAAGCATTTTCCTGAAGTTATTAATGGCTGTTTAATTTTAAAATTTTCTATTTTGTAATTGCAGATGATGAACAAAGCAAAATGGAAAGCTCGTTATCAAGTTTAGATAGCTACTTTCCCGAAATTGCCAAGGTAGTGTATTCCTTTAAAGCTCGTATCAGTGATTGGAATGAAATAAGTGAGATCTCATTTTAATAATTATGGAGGCACGAGGTTGGGTTTTTGGTCCAGAAATAATTGGTCAATTGACTGGTCAGATATTGTCAAATAATGTGGAAAATGGTCAAATATTGTAAAGCACTTATTTATTAGAACAATAACAACAGTAATAAAAAAGAGTGAGATTTTGTCTCCAGTAGCCTAAGCTTTAAATAAATACTATTGTGTTAATTTAGATGAAGTATATGGACCCAAGGAGTTAAAGGTATTAACGTGACCAGTCACTGTTCAACATTAAACAGAATTAAACAAGGTTCATGGATCTTGAAAGGACTGTTGGGGGGGTGGGTACTGATCATCATAGCAGTGGAGATATCTCTGCAGGTTTTGCATGTGTTTATGGCAGGGTCTGGTGCCTCTTTTAGTTGACGAGTCCTGGACTATGGGGAACTTGCTTCTGATGATGAGCTTGGAGAGCTTGAGAGGTTATTTGAAGGCCAGAAGAGTGGGTTCAGGAAATATTTTCTTTAGGATGTGATCCCCATCGAGTATGGATTGTAATTGTTTAATGAAACCCTGCATGGGTGTCAGTGTGTGGTGGAAGATGAGAACCAGGGATGTGTGGTTGGAGGTCCTCCTCCCACATATTGAGGCAGGTTCTCTCGGGGTATTTGTGTGGCCCCTTCCATGATGCAATCCACTTTTCTTGGGGAGTGTCCTTGTTTGGTGAAGATGGTCTTAAATATGTTAAGGTGTGTATCCTGGACCTTCCCCTCAGAGCATATTTTATATCATCCGAGTGCCTGGTTGTGGACAACAAATTGCGTGGTAAGTTTGGGGTGGTTATTGGATCTGTGAAATTAGGTGCGGTGATCCCAGGGGTTTCTTGTATATAGTTGTCTGTAGAGTTCCATTGTTGAAGGTGATCATGGTGTCCTGGAAGGTGGTGCTAGTCTGGGAGTGTTCTAGAGAGAGTTTGATGGATGCATGGTGGTGGTTAAAGTTGTGGTGGAAATTTGTGAGGGAGTTTAGGTCATCTGTACAGAGGATGAAAATTTTATCACTGTATCTCAGGTATATAATTGGTTTTGTGGTGCATTTGTCCAGAAATTCTTCCTTGAGGTCACCCGTCAAGAGGCTGACATATTGGGGAGCCATACTGGTACCCACGTTTGTTCCCATGGTTTGGACAAAGTGTTTGTTGTTGAAGGTAAAGTTGTTATGGGTGAGGAGAAATGGATGAATTTGGCAATATGTTTGGGGTGGATAATTTATTGTTTTTTCATTGTCTTGTTGATATTTGAAGTGGGCTGCGATGCTGTCGTGAGGGATATTAGTATGTAGGGAGGTCATTGACATCCATGGTGGCATGTACGGTATTCTAAGGGAGGTTATTAATGTTGTGGAGTTTCTGGAGGAAGTTGGGTGTGTTCTGGAGGAAATTGGTCCTTTGTGTGGTGAGTGGTTTGAGGATGATTTCTAGCAGTCCCAACATTCCATCAGTAAGAGTGCCGTGGTCAGATCTGATGGATCTGCCTGGATTCCCTTGTCTGTGTATATTGGGAAGCATGTAGAAGGTCGTTGGGATGATTTCATGGGGGATGAAGTTGTAGAGTTTCTCTTGGGGTTGTTTCAGGAAAGATTTGATGATATTCTTAAATTCTTGGGTGTGGGTCGTCTTTGAGTTCTTTATTGTAGGTGGTGTTGAAGAGTTGTCAGTTGGCCTAGTTGATGTAGTCATCACGGCTGATGACCATGATGGCACCCACTTTGTCTGCTGATGTAATAATTATTGGGTGGTTGGATTTCAGCGACTGTATAGCAGTCCTCTCAGTGTCAGAGAGATTGTGATGGGTGTTATGTTTAAGGATTTCAGACAATTTTTTTTCCTGAAGCAATCAATGTAATCAAGTATGTGGTTTTGTCCACTGTGAGATGTGCTGTCAGATGATTCTTTTTTCTTCTGATTGTCAGTGAGGACGTGGCAGTTGTGGTGGTATCATCTTTGTTATGCGAGAATTCTTTGAGGTAGAGTTGGTGAAAGAATTCTTCTAAATCTCCACATTAGTACTGTGTCAGGTTCTTTGTTAAGCAGTAAAAATCATGGACTCAGTATTAAGACACTGGATTTATGGCTCATTATGACAATCTGTAACCGCTAACCCACCTTTAACCTATGACTGCAGAGGTGTTAACGTCCCACTTCACCTTGAATGGTCTCTTGAAACGTGTTAACCCTTTGTTTAACAATCTGTTCCACCTTGTATTTAGCTGTGACATGCTGATTACCTTTCCCAGACCCGAGTTGGGAATGATAATGGGTGTCAGTTTCCTGCTTTCACTTTCCTGCTTTAGACAAAACAGACACAGTAGGGAGAGAAAAGATAGGATAGTAAATATGAGGGAAATATACCTTTCGTTGATCTTCTCAGAATATAGGATGGTTGGTCAGTCATGGATAGATGCTTTGGGTTGGCAGGCTGGCCATGACAGCTGTTTCTCTAGACCCCAGCTCACGTCCCTGGTCAGTGACATCATGTAATTAGTCTGGTCGTGTCGCTCTTGTTTACTGGTCCTTTTCAGGCTGAGCAGAGCTGGATAGGCAGTCTCATCTCATTGTGCTGGTGCCACGCAGTACAGTTCAAGATCAAGTGAAAAGCCAAGAGAGGGAGGACAGAAGTAAGATGGGGAGGGCAGGGGCAGAAAGGAGCACATGTGGGATGGGAAAAGAGAGCAGGATCTCACATGTATCGGGCTGGGTTCCTCACTGGTGCAGTAATGAAAGTCAAGCTTCCCCACTGGAGTATCAAGGTCTGGTGTCACGCCAACAGTTTTTTTTCCACAGCCACGGAGATAGTAAAAATAAATTTCTCTTCCCCAAAGTCTTTTTTTTTTTTTTTTTTTTTTTTTTCCCCCTAAGGACCCCAAAAAGGTGAACGGTGGGATACTCCCATCTTGTCTCATTTTTTGTCCACAGTTAGGTCTAATTTCCAACACCGCAATTTTGGTTCATTGATTTCTGCTCCTCTTGTTTACCAGTCATAATTTAACACAGTCCTTGAGTGGTATCAGTAGACCCTTGCTGTTTAAATTAAGTCCGGCTTTCTGTCTTCTCACATCTTTTCTTATACAGTTTTATATAACAGATCATTTTAACAATTCATGAATCTTTATCCACGTGTCACCAGGTAGGCTAACAATTAAAATAGGCCTACTAGGCCTCAATCTTTACAACAATACTTACGCCTAATTACAAAAAACAACTTATTTTAACTTAGAAAAATGTAAAACACAGTGAAATGAAGTTATAAAACCTGAAAGAATAGTTATTACCATTTTTAAGAATGTTAGGTTAGCATTTAAATGTGAACGTTATTCAAGATTGAACAAAAGAAAAGAAAAATGAAATTAAATAAAACACACACATAGCATTTGTAAAAAAAAAAAGGTCTTTTTTAAGTGCACTTATGCTAGGTAGACAGCAGGCCAACTCTTCAAGAAAGTTAATGTCTCTTTCCCTTTTCTCTTTAATGGGGGCGGAGGTTTAATGACTGAACTGCATTCCCTTCTGAGTTAATTTCTGTACGTTTGTTTAGTCAGTTTAGACTGTAAGCCACCCTGTCTTTTAACTTGTTTAATGTGCTTTGTAAACTGCCAGGTATATTGATGGCATGATATGCAAATAAAGATACACATACATAAATATATATGTTTGTTCTAGAAGATTCCAGTCAAGATATTCAATTTTCCCAACAGATGTCATTATCATGTAGTAAAGTGAGCAATAAAGACATTTAAGTAGGTTTGCTAACAGATGGCACCATGATTCAATCAAAAAGGTAGGCCATCACCTGTATCAGGGCATTCTTCCTGGAGTATACGACAGGATTCGATCTGAATCAAATAGGTGTTTAGTTGACCAGTCAGTTGACATTATTTGACCAACCAATTGGCCAGCTGGCCAAGCCTATAGCGGCACAGTTGCAGGTCTGTAGTTGAGTTGAGTTTAAAAACTCACTTGAAAATGTCTTCATTTGGAGATGTTGGCATCTCTAGTATAAGCTGATTTTGAAAAATTAAAAAATATTCATTACATATTGCTGTTCCTCATAACACTATCTGTCATGGAGGCTGCCTCCCTTAGTGCTTACCATCTTGTGAAGTTCCTAACTCCACAAGTCTCTTGTCTCTAAAGAGTTAAAAACTCTGCAGGGTAGTGAAATAAGTGTGTGGGGGAATCTTCTAAAGTATAGTGTGGTGATAGAAGTTAATTTGCTAATAGCCTAACCAGGGAAGCACTTTTTAGTATACAGTTTTATGCACTTAAGTGTATAAATAAATGTTTTAAAAGTCAGTAAAGGTAAATGATGGCTTCCTAATTCCCAGTACTACAGAGCTGATGGAAGTAGCCAGATAGCTCAGGGGCTCTCAAAACTTAGCAGCTCTCTGGGTAGTAGGTGCTATTGAGCTCCTTCATTTTCTGCTTGTGGAAGCAAAATAGCTCCTGGCTTAAGATTTATATGCAGGCACATTTATCTCTTTAACATTGTAATACATTCCGAAAAGTTCTGAAGCATGTTTATGCTAAAGTTAGTTAACCCAGTGCTGTGCATGTAGTTTATATAAAACTGGTAGTTGACTAGTTCTCATGCTATCAGTTGGACAATGTAGAGGTCACTGAATGTGTTATGTCCTCCATGATGGTCTGGACAGACCCAAATTTGGTGTGTTACAGGGTAGGATGCCTGTGAGGGACAGGTGACTGACTGTGGATGGGGTGTTGTGTCTTTTCATCTTGCTTTCATTCGATCAGTCTTGAAGATGATTCTTACAGGGAAGTGGTAGGCATTTGAAGCAGATGACCATACCACGTTAGAGATGCCAACAATTGACATCTTTAACCTGGAGATTTCTCTGATGAGCCTCAACTTTGAGCCTTCCCTATTCATGTTCCATGTTCTAATATGTAAGGGAATAGTGTTAAGGGAATGAATTCATTTTTGTGTGGGAATTAGGTAGTACATTCATCAGTACTCACATTTATTAGTATTCATTTAAAAAAAAAATTCTTCCGTTACTAAAACACTCTAGTGATATTGGACTACATTTCTTAATTCAGTCAGAATAAATTAATAAATAGGATAGTACTCAAAACCCGTCTTGCTGCCTTCATTTGTCTCCATCACTTTTGTAGAGTAAGCTGAGAATCATTTTACAGAAAGTTACTTTATTCATACAAAGTTTGAGGTAAAACTATTGTAAAGCCCTGCCAGTAGTAGGAGAAAATAAATCAATAATTGTTCAGTTTGACACTAGTTCAGTTGCATTTTTTTAAGATACTGAAAATGAAATTGTATTATCATTGGCAATCAACTTTTAATTACAGAATTTTCCTTTACATCGTTCTATAGAATCAAAGGAACTAAGTTTGTTAGTCTATGGAAGACAATTTAGAAAATGAATATAAAAGTTGACCTTTTGATGGTACAATAAATAGTTGTTCTTTCTTTAGAATATAAAATCTTAGAGGAATGTTTAGCTCTCTAGATGACTTTGGGATTTTGCTTTTATTCAAGTCTGTGTTGCACCTGCTTACTAAAGCTAATTTTAGTGTTGAAAATGCTACTTCCTGTTTCCATGAACTTTTGATGGGTGTTGTTTTGACTTCTTAGTCTATACATTTGTTTTAGGTTTTTTCGGCCAAGTTGTTTTTACTATTTTTTTTACTATTTCTCACTCATTTCTCTCTCATTCTGTCCTAGTGTAGTTTTTCTTGCTACTTAAATGATACCCTCTAAAACTTGCTCTAATATTTTCCTTCTAGCGTATAGATTTTTCCTACTGAGAAATAAACACAAAATTTTGTACCGTTTTGCTAATGCGCTCGCTGTGTTTTGACTAGATTACTTCTGTGCAGTCAGCTCCTCTGGGGGTCCTTGTCTTCTGTTCTCCATCTATATCAAGTTATCTAGTGGTGTCCCTCTGCTGCCAGTATATCTGATATGTTGATCTCTCTGCCATTCCTCTAAAGGGAGACATTAAGGGGAGTCATGTAAAACACTTGAGCTTTCTTTAGCTGCTTTTTGGACCCTAATAAGAATAAGGGTGTGTCTACACTACGAGAGTAGTTCGATTTTACTTAAACCGATTTTTTGAAACCGATATTACAAAGTTGAACGTGTGTGTCCACACTAAGCACAGTAATTCGACTTTGAGAGTCCACAGTAACGGGGCAAGCATCGACATTCCAAGCGGTGCACTGTGGGTAGCTATCCCACAGTTCCCGCAGTCCCCGCTGCCCATTGGAATTCTGGGTCAAGCCCCCAATGCCTGATGGGGCAAAAAATGTGTCGCGGGTGGTTTTGGGTAACTGTCGTCATTCAACCCTCACTCCCGCCCTCCCTCCGTGAAAGCGGCGGCAGGCAATCATTTCGCGCCCTTTTCCCTTGATTGACAGCGCGGACGCAACAGCACCGCGAGCATGGAGCCTGCTGCAATCATCGCAGCAGTTATGGCCGTTGTCAACACCTCGCGCCTTATCGTTCACCTCTTTCAGAGGCAGATGCTGAGAAATCGGGCGAGGAGGCTACGGCAGCGCGGTGGGGACCGTGACGATGACAGGGGCACAGACCTCTCTCAAAGCACGGGACCCCGCAACCTGGACATCATGGTGGCACTGGGTCATGTTGATGCAGTGAAACGCCGATTCTGGGCCTGGGAAACAAGCACGGACTGGTGGGACCGCATAGTGCTGCAAGTCTGGGATGAATCACAGTGGCTGCGAAACTTTCGAATGCGTAAGAGCACTTCCGTGGAACTTTGTGACTTACTGTCCCCTGCCCTGAAACACCAGGACACCAGGATGCGAGCAGCCCTGACAGTCCAGAAGCGAGTGGCCATAGCCCTCTGGAAGCTTGCAACGCCAGACAGCTACCGGTCAGTCGCGAATCAATTTGGAGTGGGCAGATCTGCCGTGGGGGTTGCTGTGATGCAAGTAACCAACGCAATCGTTGAGCTGCTGCTGTCAAAGGTAGTGACCCTGGGAAACATGCAGGTGATCATAGATGGCTTCGGTGGCTCATGAAGCCGTACACAGGCGCCCTGGACAGTGAAAAGGAGCTCTTCAACTACAGGCTGAGCAAGTGCAGAATGGTGGTGGAGTGTGCTTTCGGATGTTTGAAGAGGCGCTGGAGAAGCTTACTGACTCGCTCAGATCTCAGCGAAACCAATATCCCCATTGTGATTGCAGCTTGCTGTGTGCTCCACAATCTCTGTGAGAGCAAGGGGGAGACGTTTATGGCGGGGTGGGAGGTTGAGGCAAATCGCCTGGCTGCTGATTACGCGCAGCCAGACACCGGGGCGATTAGAAGAGCACAGTGGGACGCGTTGCACATCCGGGAAGCTTTGAAACCTAGCTTCCACACTGACCAGGGTAACCAGTGACTCTTACGTTGGTGTAAACATGAGGTGAACCTGCCCCTGTGTCTTTACCCTGTTAATATTGCCTATCCTCTCCAATTACCAACCTCCTTCCCCCCCTTCAAACAAACCTTTACAAAGAAAATAAACGAAACATTTTTCAAAAAACCCGTCTTTTTTTTAGTAATGATTTTTCAGTAAAGGGAGGGAACTGGGACGGAGTCTAGGGTGGGGTGCGGGTGGAGGGAAGGAAAGGATGCTTCAAAACTCGTGGAATGAGAGCCTTCTGCTACTAGAGCAGTCTGCAGGGGTGGACTGGTTGTTTCTTCGGAGTCTGCCACCCCTCCTTTTTGGGACTCTGTGTGGGGGGAGGGTATGGCGCTTTGTGGTGGGGTAGGGCGGTTACAGATCTGCTGCAGCGGGGCTCAGTCCTCCTGCCTCCAGTCCTGCAGAACATGAAAACTAGCTCCCAGACTGACCATGGTACCTAGTGACTATAACGTGTGTTTAACCTTCTGGTGAACCTGCCCCCGTTTCTTTATCCTGTTAATATTGCCTATCCTCTCCAATTACCAACCCCCTTCCCCCCCTTCAAACACACCGTCCTTTAAAAAGAAAATGAAGGAAACATTGCTTAACAAAAACATATTTTTTTTATTAAGTTTTTTCAGGTATGTGAGGAAGCTGGGACGGGGGCTAGGGTGTGGTGCGGGTGGAGGGAAGGAAAGGACGCATCAAAACTTGGGGAATGAGAGCCTTCTGCTACTTGAGCAGTCCGCAGGGATGGACTGGTTGTTTCCACGGAGCCTGCCACCCCTCCTTTTTGGGACTCGGGGTGAGGGGGTTATGGGACTTTGGTGCGGGGGAGGGCGGTTAGAGATCTGCTGCAGCGGGGCTCTGTCCTCCTGCCTCCGGTCCTGCAGAACATCTACAAGGTGCTGGAGCGTGTCCGTTTGATCCCGCATCAGCCCAAGCAGTGTCTCAGTCACCCACTGGTCTTCCAGCCGCCACCTGTCCTCCCATTCGCTGGATGCTCGCTGGTATTGCGACATGTTCTCTCTCCACTGACTCTGCTGTGCTGCCTCATTGCGGGAGCACTGCATGAGTTCGGAGAACATCTCGTCCCGTGTTGTTTCTTTCGTCGCCTGATCTGTACCAGCCTTTGGGAGGGAGATGCCGGGGGAACCGTAGAGACAGCTGGAGCTGTGGGATGAAAAAAAGGGAGTGAATTCTTTACAAAGATACATTTTCCAGAACAATGAATGTAGTCTTTCCCGGTGAACAAGACCATGCACACTACCTATCACATGTGCTTTCAGTACAAGGTCACATTTTAAATCTTTATATTGAGTGCCTGGGGTCTTGGTGTGCAGATCACACAAGTGGGGCCGGGCAACGGAATTCGGCTAGCAGGCAGCCATGGTAAGCTGTAGACTTTTGGCTGCTGAAAGCTTACTTTACAGCAGCGCCCTCCTTTCCCGTTCCAAGCAGAGCTCCTAGAGTTGGCCAGTTACTGCTGCGCTGTGCATGTTAATGTGCAGCTGCAGAAACCACAGTAATGCCAGCCATCCCATTCTCTGGGATGTTCGGTTTAGCCTTCACCTCACTGTGTGGCTGGTCCTGGGAAAGATCCCTGCATGCTGCCGGCGAACCGCCCAGCATGAACTGTCCCGTCCGTCCGTTCCTTCCTCCCTCCCCCCCCCCCCCCCACCACACACACACACACACACACTCTCTCTCTCTCTCTCTCTCTCGTTGGTCCCGGGAAAGATCCCTGCATGCTGCCGGCGAATCGCCCAGCATTAACGGTCCGTCTCCCCGGCCCCACCGCGTGGCTGGAAACCACTGGGTAGATTTTTTTTTTTTTTTTTTTTTTAAAGGAACAGGCAAACAGTCCTCGTAATAAAATTCACCTAATTCCAACCAGGTCACCATGACTGATAGCACTCTGATGAGGATTACGCAGACAGACAAAGACTGTATGCTGCGTGGATGCCAGCAAACACCGGGGCCATATGCCGCCATGCTTTGTCAGGCAGTGATACCGGAGTACCTGCTACTGGCCTGGCGCGGTAAAGTTTCCTACCATGGAGGACGCAATAAGGCCACTCTCCCCAGAAACCTTCTGCGAAGGCTTTCACAGTACCTCCAGGATAGCTTCATGGAGATGTCCCAGGAGGATTTCTGCTCTATCCCCACATATGTTAACAGACTTTTTCAGTAGCTGCACTGGCCACGAATGCAGCTAAAGCGCCTAGGTCAAATTAATCATTAAAAAACCAATTGCTAAAATACCGTGTCTATTCTATTCAAAAGATATGTTTTGAACACTCACCTACTGATCCTTCCCCTGAATCACGGTCCGGGTTACCCCCTTGGGAGGGTTGGTAGGGGATTTCCGTCAGGGTAATGAAGAGATCCTGGCTGTCGGGGAAATCAGCGCTGAAAGCGCTGTCGACTGCCTCGTCTTCCTCATCTCCTTCATCATCTTCCCCGTCCGCAAAAACCTCCGAGGAAGCGACCGTTGATAATACCCCATCGTCGGAGTCCATGGACAGGGGTGGGGTAGTGGTGGCAGCCCCACCTAGGATTGCATGCAGTGCCGCGTAGAAACGGCATGTCTGGGCTGAGACCCGGAGTGCCCGTTGGACTCTTTGGTCTTCTGGTACGCTTGTCTCAGCTCCTTGATGTTCACGCGGCACTGCGTTGCATCCTGGCTGTATCCTCTGTCCGTCATGGTCTTGGAGATCTTCTCGTAGATCTTCTCATTCCATCTTTTAGATTGCAGCTCTGAAAGCACGGACTCATCTCCCCATACAGCGATGAGATCCAACACTTCCCGATCAGTCCATGCTGGAGCCCTCTTTCTATTCTGGGATTGCATGGTCACCTCTGCTGGAGAGCTCTGCATCGTTACCAGTGCTGCTGAGCTCGCCACGATGTCCAGCCAGGAAATGAAATTCAAACTGGTCAAACAGGAAAAGGAATTCAAATCTTCCCAGGTCTTTTCCTGTGTGGCTGGTCAGAGCATCCGAGCTCGGATTGCTGACCAGAGTGTCCACAGAGTGGTGCACTGTGGGATAGCTCCCGGAGCTATTAGCGTCGAATTCCGTCCACACTAACCCTAATTCGACATGGCCATGTCGATTTTAGCGCTACTCCCCTCGTCGGGGAGGAGTACAGAAATCGATTTAAAGAGCCCTTTATGTCAAAATAAATAGCTTCGTTGTGTGGACGGGTGCAGGGTTAATTCGAGTTAACGCTGCTAAATTCGACATAAACTCCTAGTGTAGACCAGGCCTAGTATAGCACTCTTTTTCTTTGTAATTGAAATATTGCTAAACAGGATGTGATGGACAGGAAGTTTGAGTTTTGATACAAAAAATAACGATAATGTACTATATTCTGAAATGCAAATATGTGTCTCTTGGAGTTGTGTGCCAAGCTGCATAAACTTGAAAATGTTAGGTTTACCATATGTTTGTAACAGAGCTTGTGTGCTTCAACACTTGCACATTAGAACACCTGGACTGTACCTATCTAGACGTCCGCATACCTCTGAAAGTTAATTCCTTCTGGTCAAGATAAATAGAATTTAAAAGCTTAAATCACCATTTAATATTAATTTAAATACTCTTCCCATTTTGCAGATGGGAAAACTGAGGCACAGAGGCAAAGTAATTTGCTGAGAGCCACACTGGAAGGTTTGTGACAGCGCAGGAAATAGAACTCAGGTCTCCCAAGTCCCAAACTAGTGCCCCAACCATTGAACTTCCTCCCAAAATATATACTTTTGTGGCTTATCCCTAATTTTTGGTGTTATGTTATTCCTTCCAATAGGCAAAGTATGTGGAATGCCAATGATAGCACCACCATTCTAATTTCTGCTCAGTATGTTTCTCTTCCCCTTTTCATTTATTTTTTCCACCTGATGTCTTCCTTGTTCTCTGCATTTCTTTTAAAAATGTTACTCTGATTTTCCCGACCCCTTATTTTTTCCTTTTTATAGAAAAAAACCCAGCAATATTATTTTATATGTGGAAGGGTTCTGCCTAACAATTTAGTTTGTTTGTACAGCCTTTCCCTGAGTGTTAAGTTAAGAGCATGAAGTAGAGAAAGATAAATAGGATTAGTCTCTTTTCTTCTGATTATTTTTCTCAAGATTTTTACCGCAGGAGCCTGTTACAGGGGTAATAGAAAAGAGGTTTCCAAGCTATGGTCAACCGAATATTTGCTGGTAGTCTGCAGAGAGGTGGCTGTTATCATGGAACTGTCTGTTCCCTGCATTCCAACTGAGAAAAACAGAACAAAGAGGGAGCCAAAGTAGACACTGTCACCTTTTTTTTCCCCTTCCTTTCCTCCCCAGAAAGGAATACGAAGGTTTTGTCAAGGTTTGTAATGAACACTTTCTGGCAAAATTTCAGTGCTGGTAACTCCATCTTCATTGGCCTCAGGGTGGATAAACACTGATGATTTTTTAAATTAAATTTAAATTAAATGCAAATGTATTTAAAAAAACTATTAAACTAAATTTAAAATTAACAGTTTAAGGCCTAAACTTCTTATAATCTATTAAAATCTTTTAAATATGAAAATATTAAACAGTATATGTTTGCCGACGTTTAAAGTAAGTCAAACTGTTAAACCAGCTTTTGACAGCAGTAACCTCTTCTGCAGATGCAAAGAGACTGTTTGTTTGTTTCTTCTTTGAGTGATTCTTCATGTCCATTCCAACCAGGTGTGTGTGCGCCGTGTGCACGCCAGCCGGAAGATTTTCCCTTAACAGCATCCATAGGGTCGGTCTGGGTGCCCCCTGGAGTGATGTCTTCATGGTGCCCAATATAGGGCCCTGCTGACCCTCCACCCCCCCAGTTCCTTCGTACCGCCAGTGATGGCAAGCTGGAACATCGCTCGCTCCCGTAGCAAGCACTTTAGCAGTGTCTGATAGCATACCGTGTATATAGTTTCTCAGGGCTAGTCTACACTACCCGCTCGATTCGGCAGGTAACGATTGATCTTCTGGGGATCGATTTATCACATCTCATCTAGACGCGATAAATCGAACCCGGAAGTGCTCCCCGTCGACTCCGGTAATCCAGCTTGGCGCGAGGAGTAAGCGGAGTCGACAGGGGAGCGCCAGACTTCAACTTTACAGGGTCCACACCGCGAGGTAAGTCGAGGGAGGTACATCGACTTCAGCGACGTTATTCACGTAGCTGAAGTTGCGTACCTTACATCGACCCCTCCCCCCCGTAGTGTAGACCTGCCCCAAGTTATTTAATAGTTCTTTATAGTAGTAGTTAGTTGTTTTGGGGGGTCCCCCCCCGACAACTGTTTCCCCTTCTTGGGTATGTCCAGGTCTCCAGCGTTGAAGCTCTGTGAGGACTGTGGCAAATTTATGCCTAAGAGTGATCCTCACTCTTCCTGCTTGTGGTGCCTTGGAGAGAGTCACCAGCAAGAGAAGTGCCGTATCTGTAAGGATTTCCATCCCAGAACCCTCAAAGACCGGGAACAGAGACTTAAACTTCTGTTGATGGAGGCAGCATTAAGGCCACACTCCGACCTGGGACCCGCTGAACCGGCACTGAGCACGTCTTGATCGGTGCGCAGTGCTCTGGCACCAACGGCGTGCAAAAAAGCACTAGCTAAGGACTCTAAGGCCCCCTGGCACCGCCACAGCTCAGGCCATGAGAAGTCGATCTCAGCACGGCACCGCTCTCAATCCTCGGTCCCAGTAAAGAAGAAGAGGGCCAGAGAGGGGTGGGTCCTCTCAATCGAAACCTAAGGGATCTGCAGCGTCCACAAGCGCATCGGGACAGATCGCCTCCTCCCTGCAACCTTCCAGGATCTTGTCAACTCCTGCCCTGGCTGGGGTCCAGTCGAGTCCAAACCCTCCTCGGTCCCCGGATCGCCAGGGTGACAGCTCCCATCGACATCGGAGGCATTTGAAGCGGCCATCTGATGCACCTCCCGGTGCCGTCCTCCCCTCAGAGGAAGGACAAAATGCTTGACCGCGCTCCCCCTCTCCCCCTGTTCCACTCTAGGGGCAAGCCAGCCATGATGGCCTGCCGCTCTCCATCCCCAGCGCCCCCAGCACCGCCCGTGCAGACAGAAGGGCCACACCATTCCCCGGCCTCACGGCACTGCTCACTGGCAGCCCAGGGTACTGCTCCTCCATGGTCCTCCTACTCAGAGACCTCGGAGTTGGAAGTGGACTCTTATCGCTCCAGCAGATTGCGGAGCAGGAGGTCCAGGTCACGCTGAGCTACCAGCCATATCCGGCACCGTGGCTGCAGCAGTGGCAGCCATCTTCCCAATGGCCCTTTTGGACATCCTGGACTTATCGCCAGGGTCAGGTCCACAGTCCGAGATCCCAGACCGTGTCTGTGTCTTCTGCGTCCTTCATGCCTCAGACAATGCCAGCACTGCCGACAGTGGCACCGTCATCCGAAGTAGCGGCCCACCTCCGGCACTGTCTCTCTAGGCAACGGCGCCGCCAAGGACTCCAGCTCCGACCCTACCGGCACCATCAAGCTTGGCACTGCTGGACTTACCGGCCCTGACCCTGGCTGCGGTGCCGAATCTCCCATCAGCACTAGCACCGCAGCCCGAGTACCGTGTGCCAAGGGACTCCACGGGGGCTGAGGGTAGCGAGCAAGGTCCGCTGCCGGTCCTCTCATCCTCGTCCTCACCTGGTGAAGCGGTTGCGGGGACATCGACGGCCCCAGCTCTCAAGGACAATCATGTTCTCCAGTAGCTCTTGCGACGGGCTGCTAAAAGCCTGGGGATACAGGCCAAGGAGGTGGAGGAGGAATTGGACCCTGTTGTGAACGTTCTCGCTCCCTCCGGCCCATCGAGAGTTGCCCTGCCACTGATAAAGACGGTAGTGGACACGTCCAAATCTCTGTGGCAGACCCCCGCTTCTCTGGCCCCTATGGCCAAGAGAACTGAACGGCGCTATTTCGTACCATCTAAGGGGTACGGATACCTTTATACTGACCCCCCCCCCCCCGCCAGACTCTTTGGTGATGGATGCGGACAATCAGAGGGAGCACCAGGTGTTCCCAGGCTTCACCCCTAAAAACAGGGAGGCGAAAAAGCTGGACCTGTTCGGCAGGAAGGTCTATTCGCCTGGGGGCCTCCAGCTCCGCACAGCCAACCAGCAGACCATCGTAAGCCACTATGGACATAACACCTACTTGGTGATGGCTAAGTTCGCGGAGCTCCTGACGCAAAACTCTCAGGCAGAGTTCTCCACGCTGGTGGAGGAGGGGAAGTTGGTCTCCTGGGCCTCTCTCCAAGTGGCTCTAGACATGGCTGACGCAGCCTTGCACACTCTGGCCACAGGAGTGGTGATGACAGACAGCTGCAGCGGCACAGGAGCCAGCAAACAGAGCTGTAAACAGGGGAGTTTGAGTGGGAGTTTGCAAGGGGAGTTTCTAAGGGGAGTCTGTATTTTGGGATTTTTTGGGGGTTTGTTCTGCTGTAGGTGGTGGTGTTGTGGTTTGTTTTGTGTTTTCCGGACTAACAGGATTTAGGTGAGAAGGCTGGCAGATATAGAGGCAGCAGTGGTCATGAGCCAAGCAGTGGAGGACACAATGAGGATAACTGGATATGGTAGCTGCGGTATGTATATGATTCTGGAGGGGGTACCTGATAGGAGTTTTGTCTGCATGAAGTGCCGCCTTATAGAGCTGATGGAAGAAAAGATCCGAGGATTGGAGATGCAGGTGGAAACTCTGGTTGAGTTTAGACGGGGGTTCGAGCAGTTGATGGAGCAGTTGATGGGGAAAGCTCAGAGATGCAGATGGAAGCAGGATCAAAGGCCTCTGAGGGGGGACTGCCGGGTGAAGAAAATGGACAGTGGAAGCATGTGACTAAGAGAACCAGGCAGAGGAAAAGACGGGCCAGTGAAGGAGAAATAGAGCTCAAGAACAGGTTTGCAGAGTTGGAGAATGAAGAAGGGGTACAGCAGGTGGTCATTGAAGGTGGAAGGGCAAGGAGGAAGAGAAGAGCGGTTAGTCCCATAGAAGAAGGGGAAGAGTCGATGGAGACAACACCAAACATGAGCCCCAGGAGGATACAGGATGGGTTGAAGAGGATTACAAGGGAAAATAGGAATGGAAAGGACTTGCAGCCAGAGGGAACAGGGGAGAGACTGGAGAATCGCACTGTCACCAGGAAAAGGCAGGTCTACGTGATTGGGGACTCCTTACTGAGAAGAATAGACAGGCCTGTAACCAGAGCTGATCCAGAGAACAGAAGGGTGTGCTGTCTACCGGGTGCTAAGATACGGGATGTGGACCTGAGGTTGAAGAGAATCCTAAAGGGAGCGGGAAAGAATCCATTGATCATCCTTCACGTAGGAACAAATGACATGGCTAGATTCTCACTGGAACGAATCAAGGGGGACTATGCCAGGCTGGGGAAGACGCTTAAGGAAATCGAGGCTCAGGTAATCTTCAGTGGGATTCTGCCTGTTCCTAGAGAAGGGCAACAAAGGTGTGACAGGATTATGATGATCAACAGATGGCTCAGGGATTGGTGCTACAAGGAGGGCTTTGGGATGTATGGCCACTGGGAGGCATTCATGGACAGAGGACTGTTCTCTCGGGATGGACTTCACCTGAGCAGGGAAGGAAATAGACTTCTAGGATGGAGGCTGGCACAACTGATCAAGAGAGCTTTAAACTAGGAATTTGGGGGAGACGGTTGGGAGATGTCCAGGTAATCTCCACGCCGGACTTTAACATTGAGAGGGAAGACAACGAAGTAAGAGAGGATATAGCCGGGGGTAGGAGAATGGACATAAGGAGGAAGGGCAGAGTGGATACTAGTCAAATAGGTCATACTGGCAGTACAATGTCCATACCAAATTGGGTAAGGAATGTGAGTGAGGCCAAAAAGCAAAAATTAAGATGTTTGTACACCAATGCGAGGAGCCTAGGTAACAAAATGGAGGAATTAGAGCTACTGGTCCAAGAAGTGAAACCAGGTATCATAGGAATAACCAAAACATGGTGAAATAGTAGTGATGACTGGAGTACAGGTATTGAAGGGTATGTGCTGTTTAGGAAAGATAGAAATAAAGGTAAAGGTGGGGGAGTAGCATTGTATATCAAGGATGAGGTAGACTGTAAAGAAATAAAAAGCGATGGAATGGATAAGACAGTCTGTCTGGGCAAAAATCACATTGGGGAAGAAAACTACTAGAGCCTCCCCTGGGATAGTGCTTGGGGTGTGCTATAGACCACCGGGATCTAATTTGGATATGGATAGAGACCTCTTTAATGTTTTTAAGGAAGTAAATACTAATGGGAACTGTGTGATCATGGGAGACTTCAACTTCCCAGATATAGATTGGAGAACAAGTGCTACTAATAATAATAGGGCTCAGATTTTCCTAGATGTGATAGCTGATGAATTCCTTCATCAAGTAGTTGCTGAACCAACAAGGGGGGATGCCATTTTAGATTTGGTTTTGGTGAGTAGTGAGGACCTCATTGAAGAAATGGTTGTAGGGGACAACCTTGGCTCGAGTGATCATGAGCTAATTCAGTTCAAACTAAATGGAAGGATAAACAAAAATAAATCTGAGACTAGGGTTTTTGATTTCAAAAGGGCTAACTTTAATAAATTAAGGAAATTAGTTAGGGAAGTGGATTGGACTAAAGAATTTATGGACCTAAAGGCGGAGGAGGCCTGGGATTATTTCAAATTAAAGTTGCAGAAGCTATCAGAAGCCTGTATCCCAAGAAAGGGGAAACAATTCATAGGCAGGGGTTTTAGACCAAGCTGGATGAGCAAGCATCTCAGAGAGGTGATTAAGAAAAAACAGAAAGCATACAAGGAGTGGAAGATGGGAGGGATCAGCAAAGAAACCTACCTTATTGAGGTCAGAGCATGTAGGGATAAAGTGAGACAGGCTAAAAGGCATGTAGAATTGGACCTTGCAAAGGGAATTAAAACCAATAGTAAAAGGTTTTATAGCCATATAAATAGGAAAAAAACAAAGAAAGAAGAAGTGGGACCGCTAAACACTGAGGATGGAGTGGAGGTTAAGGATAATCTAGGCATGGCTCAATATCTAAACAAATACGTTGCCTCAGTCTTTAATGAGGCTAATGAGGATCTTAGGAATAGTGGCAGCATGACAAATGGGAATAAGGATGTGGGGGTAGATATTACCATATCCAAGGTAGAAGCCAAACTTGAACAGCTTAATGAGAGTAAATCAGGCGGCCCAGATAATCTTCATCCAAGAATATTAAAGGAACCGGCACATGAAATTGCAAGCCCATTAGCAAAAATTTTTAATGAATCTCTAAACATTAGCAAAAAATTTTAATGAATCTCTAAACTCAGGGGTTGTACCGTTTGACTGGAGAATAGCTAATATAGTTCCTATTTTTAAGAAAGGGAAAAAAAGTGACCCAGGTAACTACAGGCCTGTTAGTTTGACATCTGTAGTATGCAAGGTCTTGGAAAAATTTTTGAAGGAGAAAGTAGTTAAGGACCTTGAGGTCAATGGCAATTGGGACAAATTACAACATGGTTTTACAAAAGGTAGATCGTGCCAAACCAACTTGATCTCCTTCTTTGAGAAAGTAACAGATTTTTTAGATAAAGGAAACGCAGTGGATCTAATCTACCTCGATTTCAGTAAGGCATTTGATACAGTACCACATGAGGAATTATCGGTTAAATTGGAAAAGATGGGGATCAATATGAAAATTGAGAGGTGGATAAGGAACTGGTTAAAGGGGAGACTACAGCGGGTCATACTGAAAGGTGAACTGTCAGGTTGGAGGGAGGTTACTAGTGGAGTTCCTCAAGGTTCAGTTTTGGGACCAATTTTATTTAATCTTTTTATTACTAACCTTGGCACCAAAAGTGGGAGTGTGCTAATAAAGTTTGCAGATGACACAAAGTTGGGAGGTATTACCAATTCAGAAAAGGATCGGGATATCCTACAGGAAGATCTGGATGACCTTGTAAACTGGAGTAATAGTAATAGGATGAAATTTAATAGTGAGAAGTGTAAGGTTATGCATTTAGGGATTAATAACAAGAATTTTAGTTATAAGCTGGGGACGCATCAGTTGGAAGTAACGGAAGAGGAGAAGGACCTCGGAGTCCTGGTTGATCACAGGATGACTATGAGTCGCCAATGTGATGTGGCTGTGAAAAAAGCTAATGCAGTCTTGGGATGCATTAGGCGAGGTTTTTCTAGTAGAGATAAGGAGGTGTTAGTACCGTTATACAAGGCATTGGTGAGACCTCATTTGGAATACTGTGTGCAGTTCTGGTCTCCCATGTTTAAGAAGGATGAATTCAAACTGGAACAGGTACAAAGAAGGGCCACTAGGATGATCCGAGGAATGGAAAACCTGTCGTATGAAAGGAGACTCAAGGAGCTTGGTTTGTTTACCTTAACCAAAAGCAGGCTGAGGGGAGATATGAGTGCTCTCTTTAAATATATCAGAGGGATAAATACCAGGGAGGGAGAGGAATTATTTCAGCTCAGTACCAATGTGGACACAAGAACAAATGGATATAAACTGGCCATCAGGAAGTTTAGACTTGAAATTAGACAAAGGTTTCTAACCATCAGAGGAGTGAAGTTCTGGAACAGCCTTCCAAGGGAAGCAGTGGGGGCAAAAGACCTAACTGGCTTCAAGATTAAGCTAGATACATTTATGGAGGGGATGGTTTGATGGGATAACATGATCTTAGTCAAAGGTCAATTAATTGCCATCAGTGGTAAATAGGACCAATGGTCAATGATGGGATGTTAGAAGTTACTACAGAGAACTTTTTCCTGGGTGTCTGTCTGGTGAGTCTTGCCCACATGCTCGGGGTTCAGCTGATCGCCATATTTGGGGTCGGGAAGGAATTTTCCTCCAGGGTAGATTGGCAGAGGCCCTGGAGGTTTTTTGCCTTCCTCTGCGGCATGGGGCACGGGTCACTTACTGGAGGATTCTCTGCATCTTGAGGTCTTTAGACCATGATTTGAGGACTTCAATAGCTGAGAGGATTATTCCAGGAGTGGGTGGGTGAGATTCTGTGGCCTGCATTGTGCAGGAGGTCAGACTAGATGATCATAATGGTCCCTTCTGACCTTAAAGTCTATGAGTCTATGAGGTGAGGCTCCTGGCTACAGGTCTCTGGACTGCCACACAAGGTCCAGAAGACTATACAGGACCTCCCCTCCGAGGGATCCTCCCTCTTTTCTGAAAAAACTGACAAGACTTCACAGTTTGAAGGACTCTAGGGCTACTCTGCTCTCTGGGGCTCCACATGCTGGCTACCCAGCACAGGCATTTTAGGCCTCAGCCTGCACCGTGTCCTTACCGGCCGCAGAACCGCCAGGACGCTCCACGTAGGCAAAGCAGGAGTGGTAGGAAGAGGCAACATCCCTGCTCAGGGCAAAACTCTGGTCAGCCCAAGCCTCTGACCGGGCACAGACCACATTTTTGAAGGTACGGTCGAGGATGGCTCACTAGTCCGGACTCTGAATCCTTCCCCTCTTACCATCTCGTCCCGTCTATCCCCTTTCTAAAATTGTAGAATAATAAAGTTTAAGACAACTTTCATTTGTTCATAGTGTTTAAATAATAAATATAAAATTGTGACTTTCTTATTTTTGGCAGAGTACCAGAGATGCAGAAATGAAATTCAAAAGCGAAAGCAGAGTTAAACTTTTTGTCTTGGATCCAGATGCACAGGTTTGACCTTTTAAAATAAAATAATAAATGTGTTTATGTTGTACCTTGTAAAACGAAAAACAGTTTTCATTTTTGTTTCCTTTTAAAGAAACTTGACTTTTCGGGAATTGAACCAGAAGTGAAGCCATTTGAAGAGAAATTTGGGAAAAAGATTCTAGTGAAGTGTAATGACTTATCTTTCAATCTGCAAAGCTGTGTTGCTGAAAATGAAGAAGGACCAACAACAAATGTAAATTCTTTATGTAAATACTTTGCCTTTATGTATCAGATATATAATAGTTAACCTCTTAATATTGGCATTAGTCGGCAATACACTTCAGACGAGTACATCTCAGATACCGTTAGGAAGAAGTAATTTTTTCCCCCCTGCTGATTAATCCATTAAAATGAAAAGAAAGCATGAGTCCTTTGTAAAACTTTTGTAGCTGCTTCTTTCGCACTGTTAATGAAAGTGTTTTATTTCTTCACTGTATTTTACATCATGGATATAATAGTCAAAGATGCTGGCTCTTCTTTGTAACTAATGTACAGCAGTACAGTAGATGTATTTCCTTTGCATTTGCATGTCAATACACATCTGTATTTGCAGATAATCTTTTGGGGATGCTGGTGATAACATTTTTCACACTTTTTAATGTCTAGGTAGAACCTTTTTTTGTCACATTGTCATTGTTTGATATTAAAAACAATCGGAAGATTTCAGCAGATTTCCATGTCGATTTGAACCACGTTTCGGTGAGGCACATGATATCTAATGCGACACAGCAACTGATGAATGCCAGTGGTGATTACTTACACAGAGCTCAAGATATTATTCATGAGTCTATCTTGCAATATCCTAAACAGGTAAGGAGAAACAATATAAAGTTTTGATTCAGAACAAGAGCAGTGGGTTATCTGACACATTTCAAATTGCTTTTCCACTGGGTGTAGACTTAAAAAAAAAAAAAAGGAAAATATAAATATATAATATGTGTGTGTATATATATATATTTTTTTTTTTAGGTAATATTCTCAGTTACATGTCCACATCCTGATATATTTCTTGTGGCAAGAATAGAAAAAGTACTACAGGGAAGTGTTACACATTGTGCTGAGCCATATATGAAAAGTTCAGATTCTTCTAAGGTACTGTATCTTTTAAAAATTATGTTGGTAAAATGCTTAGACAAAATTACTCTGTATTTGTGGTGTTATAGCCAAAAAACTCAAAAAGTTGGGTTCCACTTTTTGGATGCCCAAAACTTTTAGATGAATTTTGTATGGCAGTTTCTTATTTAGCTGTCTGGTGGCTTTAATTAACGTGTCAGAGATAAAAATTTTCATATTGCTTTTAAAATGTTGAGATTAGCTTGTATGCTGTAAAAATTTGTTTGTATACAGTGCTTTTTGTAGTCTTTTCCATGGTCATTAAAGTGATTTTACAAAATAATAGTCATACAACTTCAAAAATAAGTTTAATTTTTTTGAGCTTTTGGAATATATAGGATGGGACAGACTTTCAGAAGTATAGGCAACATTCCAGCATTTCACAACCCTAAATGTGTTTTTACATACCCATGAACAAATCTGTTCCCTTATGTTAAACTTTTTGTATGCTAGTCAGATTCTTTGCTGCAGTGTGACTTTTATTTAAATTTTTTGGTTATTTCATTTTAGAATCACTATATTGGCTTAAATCCTCTATATATTTACATGTTAAACATTTTTTGTCCAATTAGATTCCATCATGCAGACAATAGTATGCATTCACATGTTTGTCTTCCGAAATGCACCATTTAAGAAGCTGTTTTTGTTGTTTGTCTTTTCAGTTGCTATTGCTTGTCAGAAATTGAAGTAATAAAACGAGTTTCAGCTGCAGTAACTAAAAAATGTCTGGTACTTTGTCACAGGGTCGAAGATTGTAAGACATAAACATATCTGTTACAGCTCCAGTCAGCTAGTGTTGAACTATTTTTCCTATTTTCCACAGTGCAAAATATAACAGGGAAGACGGAAGCTTCAGAGTATAGTATTCAACAGACAAATAATGATCCCTGTTACCAGTTAATATAAAGGTTCTTGCATTCACCTTAATGAACATTATATGTTTCAGTCCATCTTCGCATATATCAAAGTAAATTATCTGTGTTTTGTAAGCAGCATTTTAATCTTTGTCATTAGTAACAGGCAGCTTTACAATCTAGGAAGCCATTGATTTATAGATTCCAAATCCAGAAAAGGGACCTTTGCAATTATCTAGTCTGACCTTCTGTATGACACAGGCCATAGAACTTCCCAAAAATAATACAAATAAATAAATCTTCAAAATAATTTCTAAAGCCTATTCTGACTAATAGTCAAAGAAAGACTTAAAAAAAAATCAGATTTATTTTTGGTGGCCTTTATTTACAAGACCCAAATTTTTCTATACTTGCTCTCTGCCTCAGGTTAAATTTTTTCAGCAAAATGAAACAAAATCAATTCTTCCATCTCCCACAGACCTTCCTACACATCAGCTTCATTGACCATGCTTCCATGTCCCACAGAGTTAGTGCTCCTGACAGGGAAAACAGAACCTGCAGACTCTTTGGTCTAGGAGAAGGTGTGTTGGGCTGGAGCAAAATCATTAGTTCTTGTCTCAGTTCTTTCCAACTGGTGTTAGGGGTTATGAATAGAATTATTATTGATGATGGTCTCATGCTTGCCAGTCTCCTAAGATACAAATGTAATTGCCCATATTTTATGGATGAGGTAACTGAGAAGTTGCATAAGGTCACAGTGGCAGAGCTGGGAAAAGAGCTGTCTCTAATATGAGGTATGCAAGTCTCATCCAAGGCACGCTGCCTGTCACAATGTATGTTGCCAATCTATTTGCTTGACTAATCCTGTGTGTAACCACTAGATTTCAGGATACCCCAGTCAACATTCCTTTGCTATCTAGCAAATAGCTTTATAATCCACTGGCAGAGTGTATGTTGTAACCCTCTCTAGTTGCTGATACACAGAAGATAGCAGCCTACTACTGCTACCAGCTACTACTTTTAGTTCAAGTGGTAGAGGTCTGCTACACATCACATGCTGATGACCCAGGTGGGGGCCATGTGATAGGATTTGTTGTCTTCATTAAACAAACAAATCTAGGAAACTGCATTCTCAAAACTCAGTTAAAAGAGCTATGGTTCCAAGTCAAACACTCAGAAAATAGGAAATTCCATAATTAAAGTTACCTGTGCAATTTTAATTTCACCTTGCTCCTTGTGTGTGTTCATAATAATACGAGCTTGAATTATGTGGTCTCATGCTATTTATTTTACAGGATCCCTGCCTCATTCGTTCACCCACTCCATCTCTAAAAACAATCTAATCATCCAAGACATCTTCATATATTGCTTCCTCCAACTCCTGGCTTTCAGAGAGACCTGGTCCCCTTCGTCTGATGCTGCCTCTCTAGCAAGCCTCTCTTATGGAGGCCTCTCCTTCTCTCTCACTCCCTTCCTTGGATTCAGACTGCTGTGGGAATGCTGGGCTTTTCCTCTCCCGTTCCTGCTGCTTCCCACCCTCCATCTCCCCTTCCTGTTGTTTCTCCTCTTTTGAACAGCACTGCATCTGACTCTCATCTCCTCGTTGCTATCATCTACATCCATCCAACTCCTTCCCATCAGCCTTCCTTTCTGATTTCAGCTCCTGGCTCACTTTCTCTCCACTCATCAGAATTGCCCACATCCCTCCTCAGTAACTTCAGCTTCCATGAAGATGACCCATCTGACTCCTTAGCTGCACATTTATTTGTACTGACTTCGCCAGTGCTTTATATGTAGCCTTTTGTAAAAAAAAACAAACAAAAAAACCTAGGCAAATATTTAAGTTGATGAACCCTCTGGAAAACTTTTGTGTACCCCCAGTTGAGAACCACTGTGTCCCAGGACCTTAGTAGGTTCTAAGATGGCCTTATTTATTGGCTTCGATTCTAGATGAAGCCTCAGATGTTAGGATGTCCACCAGTTTATGGAATTTTTTGTGAACCTCCCCCTCTTGCTGGAGCCCTTCCTTGCTGCAGGTAAGGACTTTGGCAGAAGGGGAAGGCTCTGGCACCTCCCCTGTGCTAGAGCCCTTCCCCGCCACATGGAAAGACTCCAGCAGTGGGGAAAGTCACTGCAGGGGGGGATTCAGGGAAGAATGGCTTTGGCAGCTCCCCACTGCTGGAGCCTTCCTCTGCCATGGGAAAAGGCTTGGCAGCTCCCTGCCTCTGGAGCCCTTCCCTGCTAAAGGGAAAGACTCTGCTAGTTCCCTGCTGCTAGAGCCCTCCCATGCCACGGGGAAAGGCTTTGCCTAGGGTGGGGGAGGCAGCAGGGAAAGGTTCTGGCAGGGGGAGGAAGCAGGGAAAAGCTCCAGCTGCAGGGATAGTGGGGAAAGGCTGTCAGCTCCCTTTTGCAGCCCTTCTCTGCTTCAAGGAAAGACTCCAGCATCGAGCAGAGGCTGGCAGGTAGAGGCAGCGGGACAAAGGCTCAGTCTTTCCCTGCTACCTTCCCTCTTCCTGCCAGAGCCTTTCCTTGCCGCAGTAAAAGGCTCTGGCAGTGCTGAAGCTTTTCACTGCCAGAGCCTTTCCCTGACGTGTATAGCTACATGTACACGACACATCACCGAAAGTGGTGTGTTGTGTAGCCGTAGACTAAGATACAGCCTTGTGTGACCATCCACACTCTCGTCCAAGCTCTCATCATCTCATATCTTGATTACTTCAGTATCCTTATTTTTGGCCTTGACAAATGTGATCTTGTCCCACTCATAACCATTCAGAATACTGCATAAAAGCTAATTTTCCAAGTCCATAGCTTTGACCACATCAGGCCTGTCGATGTACCCCTTTACTGGTTCCCTCTTCTCTGTTGTATCAAATATAAGCAACTTGTCTTCACTTTCAAGGCCTTTCCTGGCCTATCCCCACCTTACCTTTTACCTCTTTCAAAAGGTTGACTCCTGTCTCCAACAGGCCCATGAAGTCAGCTTCCATCATCCACTTTTTAAAGTTTATATTTTACTGACTTTTTCCCTCCCAAATTAAGGTGAGAATAGAACAAAATACAAAAGTAAATGAATGGAAAGGGAGGGAAAAGGGGGCAGGAAGGGGAAAGTAAACTGACATTTCAACCACCCACTTGTTAAATTTTCAAACAAGCACTTTAGTGCTTTCTCCAACACCTGCCCCCGCAGGCTTGGGATTTGCTCCCTGTAAACATCCACAAAACTTATTATCCTCTTTCAAAACCCTCCTTAAAATTCTCCTTTGCCTTGAGGTCTTCAAAAAACTTGTTTGCTGGTGTGATGAGAACACTGCCTGTCATAGAATCATAGAATAGAATATTAGGGTTGGAAGGGACCTTAGGAGGTCATCTAGTCCAACCCCTTGCTCAAAGCAGGACCAATCCCCAATTTTTGCTCCAGATCCCTAAATGGCCCCCTCAAGAATTGAACTCACAACCCTGGGTTTAGCAGGCCAATGCTCAAACCACTGAGCTATCCCTCCCCCCCATACTGGGCAATATTTTCTTATTGTTTTCTTGTACTTCCCCATTGATCTGTCTCTTTCCATCTGTTGCCTCTTGACAGATCCTGCCCCAGAGAGCGTATAAGCCTTTTTTTTTTTTTTTTTTTTTTTTTTTTTTATAATGTTTAGCACAATGTGATTCTGGTCCATGCCTGAGATTTCTAGGAACTACTATAATATAAATTATAGTATCTTTCAACATCTAGAATGGAAAATAAATATAGCCGCGAGGATTTCTAAAAGAAACTGGACTGGGATGCAGTAGAGTTGGGTTTCTGTTCCTGGTTCTGCCACAGACTTCATATGTAATGATAGTTGAGACTTTTATGGAGGCAGGGGGAAAAGGCCAAATTAAATTGCACAGGCAGTGTTAATTCTGCTGTCATCATCTAACTTTTGAATGTTTGACTTAGCAAATCTAACATTCTGTTAACTTTTTATGGGTAGGGACATACACCACATGAAACCAATGCATATCCATCTAGTCAATATGCCCACTTTTAGTATGTTAGGCTCAAGACCTTATAGAATTTGGTGGGATCTTAAGGCCCATTTCTGCTTTGCATAAAATCTGTTTCATTCTGTTTCACTTGTCATTTTCTTGCAGTCTGGTGATGATTATAAACATTTGGACACTTACAAATTAACAAACAATAACAAAAAACTCCTTTCTCTATATGGCAGATGCTGCAGAGATGTCAACAATATAGCTCTAAAAGAAAAAAGGTACCCAAATCACAAAATAAGTTTCCTTGCTACAGGATCAGACCAAACATACTGCTGAATATTTGACAGTGAGAGAGCAGAAGAAACATTTGCTCTCTGTAAGTAAGAGGTGGAGGGAGAGAGGCATAGCCCCAAGATCTCTTCTCCAGTCTGAAGTGAACTACAGGCCCACTTGTACTCTGCCTTCCTCATCTAGACCTTTTACTTCATCTCTGTAGCGTATCCAGAAGAAGGCACTATTAAAGGTACTACAGAGATGCAGTCAAGGGATGGAGAGAGAAGAAGGCAAAGATCAAGTGGGCCTTAAGTGGTGGTGTTTTCTTACAGAATGAAACATGTGCCTTCAAAGAGGCAATAGATTAGGTGATCCTTTTTACCTGTGGAATCACAGAGAATGGCAGGTCGTGATAATACAGTACCTTAAGGAACTATTAAAGAATTTGTGTTTCGTTTAATTTTTTTTTGTTACCACTTCTCATGAATTTAGTGATACCGATAAAAGTTAAAATCTTTTAAGAATTGTTTTCTACTTGGTCTGAGCATAGGCTTGTTTGTTTATTTTTTTATGCACCTTCAACTCCTCATTAAAGTTCCTAAAATACAAACTTCATATATCTATATATATATATTATCATTTGCAGGTTGCACAGAAAGTGTTGAAGAATGCTAAGCAGGCATGTCAGAGACTAGGACAATATAGAATGCCATTTGCCTGGGCAGCTAGGTAAGGGATGCAATTCTTGTCACTCTCTACATTTTTCTAGCTGATTATTTAACAGTTTCCTACAAAATAGCAGTGTAAGTCTCATTTGCCAAAATTCAACTTCCTGTTTGTGGGATCTGTTTTTTCTTGGTTATTTCAGTATGGCCTTTTCTAAACTCTGTCATTTTATCCCAGTTATAGATTTTTGGCAAACGAGACTTACATTTCTGTTTTTTGGAGGGACGGGTATTGTAGATGATTGTAACTCCTAACCATACAACTAATTAAAAGTTACCAACTTTTTTTCACTGCCAAGATTTTTTTCTTGCTTTTCTAAAAAGTAAATTGTCCTTGTTCTGCTTATTAAAATATTAACTGTGAATATGGTGAAACTCACTTGGGTACAATTTTAAGAATATTAAATCCTTCACGTAGGATGTGACATAGTATAAATAGTTTCTTTACCTTATTCTCTTGTTACCAAAATTTAAAGAGAGAATTTGACTTTCAGGACATTGTTTAAAGATGCATCAGGAACCCTGGACAAAAATGCAAGATTTTCTGCTCTCTACCGACAAGACAGTAATAAACTCTCAAATGAAGACATGCTTAAGTTGCTAGCAGATTTCAGGAAGTGAGTATATAATTTCTTAATATTACAGAAGTTTAATATCTTTCATTATTAACATAAGAGAGGATCAGTTGCTTTAATTTATGATACATTTAAATTAGAGATGTCAGGCGATTAAAAAAATTAATCACAATTAATCGTGTGATTAAATAATAAAATACCATTTATTTAAATATTTTTGGATGTTTTCACATGTTTTTTATACTTGCAGGACATAATGCTGCCTGCTTCTTGTTTTCAATGTCACCTGAGAGTGAGAGCAGGCGTTCTCATGGCAATGTTGTAGTCGGCATCACAAAATATTTATGTGCCAGATGTGCTAAGGATTCATATGTCCCTTCCTGCTTCAACTACCATTCCAGGGGACATGCATCCAAGCTGCTGACAGGTTCAGCCCCTCACCTATAGAAGGTGAATCACCAGCGACCTGTGAGACCGGCACGGCTGCGTCATGGAAGCAGGGGCTGTGGCCCTCTCGGTGACAGTACTGGCACCTGTGGGATGTACCTGTTATACTCCTACTGTACCTCCCAGGCCACATCGGGAAAAACTGCCCCTGGCACCAGAGTCAGAGCACAGTGCCGAATCCGATGTGGGAGCAGTGCAATCGGCCCCAACGCCCAACGAGCCGTCCCCAGAAAAGTAAGGGGAAGCTGACCCTCCCCCTGCGGTGCAGTAGTCTTCGTCGTCCCTGGTGGTGGGCCCCTCGCAAACAAGCAACTCCCCTGACGACTTCAAGGAGCACCAGGCCCTGCTCAAAAGGGTGGCTGCCGACCTGGACTTGGAGGTCAAGGAGTTAGCTGAGGAGTCCTATGACCTCTTTAATGTTGAACCCTCTTCCACCCTGGAGTCCTAAAACTTGCTGAGTCTTTGTGGCAGACCCCCTCTACCATTCCACCTACCTCAAGAAGGCAGAAAAGAAGTGCTATGTCCACGCAAAAGGATTTGAATACCTGTACACCCACCCTCCAGCAGGGTCCCTGGTCATGTCTGCCATCTATGAAAGGGACAGGAAGGGACAGGCGAGTGACACACCAAAAAACAAATATGCCAAGAGGCTGCACTTGTTTGGCAGGAAAATGTATTTGACAGCCAGCCTGCAAGTTTGGGTGTCTAACCATCAGGCCCTGCTAGGCAGGTACAACATCATAGAATCATAGAATATCAGGGTTGGAAGGGACTTTAGGAGGTCATCTAGTCCAACCTCCTGCTCAAAGCAGGACCAATCCCCAATATTTGCCCCAGATCCCTAAATGGCCCCCTCAATGATTGAACTCGCAACCCTGAGTTTAGCAGCCCAATGTTCAAACCCCTGAGCTATCCTCCCCCCCACCCCACTTCAACCCGTGGTACTCCATCAGCACGTTCAAGGAGGGCCTCCCACAAGACCGAGCTCAGGAGTTTGCCACCTTAGTGGAAGAGGGCAAAGCGGTGGTGAGAGGCGCCCTCCAGATGACCTGGGACACTACGCACTCAGCAGCCAGGGTGGTCACCTCTGCAATGGTCAAGAGGCGCAGCTCCTGGTTGCAGTCCTCCGGGCTGTCCCAGGAGATGCAGACTACCCTTCAGGGCCTCTCATTTGAAGAAGCAGGGCTCTTTTCAGAGCTGACCAGTGCACAGCTCCATGGCCTTAAAGACTCCCGTGCCACTCTCCATTCCTTGGGCCTACACACCCCTCAGTAGGCTAAAAGCCATTCCCTCCCCCGCCTCCTCCACCTCTGTCAAGGTCCTGGGGTGTCCCCCAATCCAGCTGCTACAGGAAAAAGGACAGAGACAAAGGGTTTAAGCAGCTGCACCCTTCATCTTCCCATTCCTCTGCCCAGCTTGGTTCTTCCAGAGGCAAAGAAAGCCAGAAACAGGCATTTTAAGGATGTATCTGAGGATGGCACCCCAGTCACTTCCCAGGATCCACCCCACCTGCTCTTTTCTCAATCACCTCCATCTCCTTCCGGTCAGCATGGTCGCGACTGACATCAGACTGTTGGGTGCTTGACATAATATCTTCGGGCTACATCCTGCAAGGTGGAGCCAGGTCGCCTGCCCTTTGCTAAGAAGCCCTCAGGCTATGGGACTTCTGTGTACAACACAACATCCATCTCGTAGCCACACACCTCCCCTGGGGCCAGGAACACCTTGGCAGATTGCCTCAGCAGGACCTTTTCGTCTTATCATGAGTGGTCTCTCCACCTAGAGGTGGTCAGCATCATCCTCCAGAGGTGGGGTACTTCTCGTGTGGATCTGTTCGCGTCCAGGTAGAACAGGAAATGCCACGTTTTCTGTTCCTTTCAGGGGTTTGACAGAGGCTCCCTGTTGGACACTTTCCTGCTCCCGTGGTTGGGGACTCTGATGTACGCCTTTCCCCCCCAGTTCCATTGATCCCACAGAGTTCTCATGAAAATCAAGCAGGACAGGGCAAAGGTGATCCTTATAGCGCTGGCTTGGCCATACCAACACTGGTTTGGCACACTGCTGGACGTCTCTCGGTGACTGCTCTGTTACAGCTACCACTCCGGTTCGATCTGCTGTCACAAAACCATGGCAGTCTTCTGCATCTGAACCTGGCGGTGCCACACCTGACTGCTTGGCTGCTGTCATTAAATGCGGAGATGCAGTCGTGCTTTGTGGGTGTCCAACAGGTCCTGTTGGGCAGCAGAAAGCCCTCCACCAGAGCAACCTACCTGGCCACATGGAAGCGGTTTGCTTGTTGGACCTCAGATAAAGGCATTCGGCCCGAGTGGGCCTCGCTGCAGTTAATCCTGGGCTATCTTTTGCATCTCAAGCTCCAAGGCCTGGCCCTTTCAACTAGCGAAGTCCAGTTGTCCGCTATCTCGGCCTTCCATCTGCTGCTCAAGGATAGGTCAGATTTCGCCCAGGACATGACTGCCAGGTTGCTCAAAGGCCTCGAGCGCATTTACCCGTACGTCAGGGACCCCGTCCCTCCATGGGACCTGAATCTTGTGCTGTCATGGCTCATGGCACACACACACACTCTCACTCTCACTCTCACTCACTCACTCTTCAAGCCGCCGGCTTCCTCTTCTCCTTTCCTGGAAGGTTGCATTTTCGGTTGCAATAACATGCCCGCCGGGTCTCTGAGATTAGGGCGCTTACCTCGGAACCGCCCTATACAGTCTTTTACAAACACAAGGTCCAGCTGGGGCCACACCCGGCTTTCCTGCCCAATGTAGTCTCTGTTTCATATGGGCCAGGACATTTAGTTACCTGTCTTTTTTCAAAAGCCACATAAATCGGAGGAGGAGTGTAGGTTGCATTCCCTAGACATCAAGAGGGTGCTAGCCTTCTACGTTGAAAGGACCAAGCTATCCGCAAGTCAATGCATCAGCAAGTCGATTGTCGTGGTGGCCGACAGGATGAAAGGTCGTCTAGTGTCCGCTCAAAGAATTTCTTCTTTGATCACTACCAGCATATACTGCTGCTGCGATCAGGCAAGGGTGCCACCTCCGGCAATCGTGACCACCCAATCAACCTCTTACACAGCTTTCCTATCCCAAGTGCCTATCCAGGAAATCTGTAAGGCAGCCACCTGGTTGTCCATCCACACGTTCACATCCCATTACATGCTTATCCAGCAGGCCTGGGATGATGCTGGTTTTAATAGAGCATTGTTGCAAGCCGCAAGACCATGAACTCCGAGCCCACCTCCACAGATACTGCTTGTGAGCCACCTAGACTGGAATTGATATGAGCAACCACTTGAAGAAAAAAGTTACCTAACTTTCATAACTGTTCTTCGAGATGTGGTGCGCCTGTCCATTCCATCACCCGCCCTCCTGCCCCTCTGTTGGAGTTGCCAGCAAGAAGGAACTGAGAGGGCGTAGAGTTGGCAGCGCCTAATATTCTGACGCATGAGTGTGGGACTCAAGGTGGCACCACAGCTTGACCCTAAGGATACCACTAAGGCAAAAGTCTCCGACGACTGTGCACGTGGGCGCGCACACACCTAGAAATGGAATGGACACGAGCAACACATCTTGAAGAACAACAGTTATGGATACACGACAGCCGAACACCTTCTGTCTGATAAGGCAAAACTTGTGTTTAGGTCAGACATAACAAGGTATTCAGCTTTGTCGTGCAGTGCTCGTATACTTTGTTGTCAAAGTGTTCTGTAGCATCTCAAAGGGTAGAGTGTAGGTATTTATGCATGTTGGAATGTTGGGGCATTGCTCAAAGAGGGCAGAGTTGAAATTGCATTGGGGGAAATAGCATGGACCTTAACTTCGTATTTCTGCTTTATCAGAGGTTTAAATATAGTCACCACATTCTGGAGGGGCATGAACCACCACCAGGCAACCTGAATTCTGCGTTAGTGATATTTTTTTTGGTATTTAATATAAATAAAACCAAATTACACTCCTCAAATAAGAGCTCTCAAGTACATTCTGCTCCATATTTTTTTGTTCACTTGTTTCACAAAATTCAGAATCTTGAAAGCATTGAGATTCTGCTTTATTGTGATTTGGGGAACAGAAGTATTATTCCAGGCAAGAAAAAGAAGCAAAACCATACTGATTCTTTTAAAAAAGCAACTATTTTTCTACAGGTATATCTGTTGTGTTAATTGGAGTTGGCCTAAATTGAATGTTGAATATTTCCATGATGTGTCAGCTTTTTTTTTTTTTTTTTTTGTGGTTTAAGTCAGACTCTTCAAGCTATTGTAACATTACCTTTCCTGTTTTTTTCTCTCTACTGCTTTTTTTTAATTCTGTATTTCTGATAGATTTTGGCAACTGACCTGACCTTTTTTGTTGTTTCTGTTTACAGACCTGAAAAGATGGCCAAGCTACCAGTTATTTTAGGAAATCTAGACATAACAATTGATAATGTCTCTCCAGATTTTTCTAGTAAGTATTGATAAGCATTATTAAAAAGTTGAATACGCTTTTTTACTTCAATTTTTTTTATTGTTTTTAATATATTTTCAGATTATGTTAACTCATCATACATTCCCATGAAACAGTTTGAAAACAGTACCAAGACAGTAGTAACGTTTGAAGTAGAGGAATTTGTTCCCTGTATTCCAAAACATTCTCAGCCTTTCACCATCTACAACAATCACCTTTATGTTTATCCAAAGCACTTGAAATATGACAGTCAAAAGTCATTTGCAAAGGTGAGTGCAAGGAAAATACGAAACTCTTGTTGTGAACTGCAGTTCTAGTCAGATATTAATGACCAAATATATATTCTGTTTCTATGATGGTTCTGAATAAATGTTTTTTTAAAATATTGTTTTAGGCTAGAAATATTGCAGTATGCATTGAGTTCAAAGATTCGGATGAAGAAGATTCTCTGCCTTTAAAGGTTTGTCTGTGATTTTGGTATCTAATAGAAGAAAAACATTAAGGTTTACTAGTTTAGAGGTAACACATTGTGGGCCTACACGAGGATTAAAGTTGGGATCTGTGTTCTTCCTTCTCTGTGGCAGTTGGATTATCCTGGAGATGACTTGATCATCTCTGAAAGGTAATGGACTGAGCCACTAACCCCTGCTATTGGCCAGTCTTGGTGAAAATATTCCTGCTGGCCTTTTTATTTCTATCCTCACCTGAATGAAGCTTCCACAGAAGAAGCCTGTTGCGATGTGGGTTGGTTTGCTCCTACTCAAGAGGCAAAGCTTTAGAACACTGACTGACTCAAGTGCATTTGGCTTCCTGACTGACTGACTGCCACAGTAGAATTGAGAGAAAGTTGCCTGAGGGAGCCTAATGCTGGTTTTGTGATGCTAGGTAGGGGGTAAAAGTGAATGATGATTGCTACAGTTTCATAAAGGGGAAAAATTATAATCCTACCTTAACTGCCTCTCACTAACAATAGGCTTTCTGGATGGGGATTTTCCTCTATATCTTAAATCATTTAGCACTACATATAGTGATGTACAATATACTGTTGTAATAAAACATTGTTTCTGTTGCTGAATAAAATGGGAGAGCATGAATGTACAATTCCAGAAATTCTTTAGACCTAAATTTTCAAAAGTGACTAATGAATTTGGGTGTCTTAGTTTTTGAGTGCCCAACTTAAGATGCCTTTAGGAGACCTGATTTTCAGAAAGTGTAGAGCACCTGTCATCTGAAAATCAAGGTGACTAAAAGTTGGGCATCAAGAAATTGAGGCACCCAAAACCACTAGTTCCTTTTTAAAATTTAGGCCTTAAAATATGCTTTCTCCTCATCCTGTCTGGTACTATCACCCAATCCTCCCCATAGGGTCACCTCACAGCAGGATTGGTACAGGGACGCCCTTAGTGCCATTTGGGGTGGATTTGAGGCACGCTGATCTCAGCACCTCGGGGTCTCCAAGGGGGTTTGGCCCCTGCAGCCTTCCCACAGATACCCCATCAGTCCTGCCATAAGTGCTCACAACATTGTCACAGCCTTCTGTACTGAGGAAGCTGATCCCTCACCAACACTCTCTCCTACCGCCACTTGACATGCCCCACCAGTGGCTGATGTGCAGGTTGATTTGGACCGACTTGATGAGGTCCCCTAGATGATGGAAAATCCTTTATTGGGGACACAAACAGTGCCACAACTCTCCTTGTGGTTGTATTGACTCCTCTGCTATATCTCCACCTGATGGACTACACACAGTCCCAGGAGTATCTCGGGAGGAAGGGAAATAGTGTCCAGCTGCCTACAGAGACAACAGTGACAGAGCCTCCTCATCCCCTCTTTTATATCCTCCAAGTCTGAATGCAAGTTGATGTCTCTTACCCAGGGCTTACACCTCCAGTCTTCTCTGGCAGTCTCCAGGAAAGCACACAAGATGTTTCCTGTTGCATCTGATGTTTCCATTTCTTGAAAAGTCACCCAACCCCAAATTCCCTAATTGTTTTAGTTTTGAACCTCTCATTCCATTTCTACCAACAGAGAGGGTAGCAGGCTGGGATGCCTTTTGGATGTAAGACCTACTAGTCAGGTTCTCTCTGCATGAAAGTTTCCAAATGTGGTGGCCAAGTACCATTATGCCCTCCAGGTTGCCATTAACCCCATGTTGGAAGCTCTACCAGACAAGTAAAAGCTAGCAGTGAGATCTGGTCGCATAGTGGTTTCGTGCACTATTAGGACAGCCTATGACAAATCAATGCGTGTTCCAGAGCCATGGGGCAGGAACTGCCCTACATAGGAATTTCTGGATACATTCATTGGGGATCACTTTGGAGGCACAGAGTAAGATCAAGGACCTTCTTTTTGAAGGGCAAGGCCTTTTCAGCAAAAAAGTAGATTAGTTATTCAAAAGGATGAAAGTTGCCAGGGCTGGAGCTCGTCCCTTGGCCTCATTCAACCCTTATTCCTCTTAGGAAACCACCAGCATATTCCTCCTTTAGATATCAAAGGCAGGGAGTGGCCACATCCCAGAGCTTCCCCTCCCTGAGCCTCTAACTTGACCCCCCTTTTAAAGGAAACAGAAACAAAAAAAAAACAAATGTCTCTTTACAGGCCATCTTCTCTGGCACCAAAAAGCAGGTTTAATGTTGCAGGTGAGAGCAGAGTTAGTCTTCATGAGTTCTCTTCCATCCATCCCCTCCTTTTGAATTCTGTCTGTCCTATTTTAACAATGCCTCGTGCACGACTACTTGCAATTACTGGGTTTTAGAGAACATTCACGTCAGATACACCATCCAGTTCTCTACCAGCTCACCTTCCCTGAATCTCTTCGGGGACACTTCTCAAAAGGAAGTCTTGTGGGATGAAGTAGACTGCCTCTTCTCAAAAGGAGCCATAGAGGAAGTCCTTTTGTGAATATCTGGGGAAGGGCTTCTATTTAGGTATTTCCTGATTTCAAAGTCCTTCTCTACACTACAGAGTTTTGTCATCACAAGTTACACTGGCGTACAGCCACCACTGTAATTAAACTGCTGTTTCATGTCCACACTATACTCTTTGTGTTGGTGGAGCACATCCACAATAGCAGCTCTTGCATCGACACAGAAAGCAGTGCACTGTGAGTAGCTATCCCACTGTGCAACTGGCCCCAGGGTGCTTCGGGAAGGGTTTACAATGCCTCATGGGGCAGGTACAGCATCACATGATGAAGGTTTCTCAATCCCATCATTCCATGGGCATCCTACTGGATTTCCAGCTGCTTTTCAACTGCCCGGGTAACCTGCAACACAGCCATCTCTGTTAGAAAGCATGGATCCTGCACTGCTGTTCAGTGTTGTGCTGTGTGTTATGAACACAAGTCTATAAGAGGAGCTCAATGTGGGGCTATTTGGCTGAGGGATGCCTTGAAGGAACATATTAACACTGCATCCGATGAAGTGGGTACTAACCCACGAAAGCTTATGCTGAAATAAATTTGTTAGTCTCTAAGGTGCTACAAGTTTTTCTTTCTTATTTTCATTTTGCTGACACAGACTAACACGGCTACTACACTGAAACCCATATTAACACTGAGGCACAAAAATGTGTGTTGCTGTAGTGTGCTGAGCCTGGCATTATTTGTTTGCATTGTGCTATGAACCTTGTGATGATTGCTCTGTGTCTCCGAAAAGTAACACATTTTAAATCGCTTTTTAAAGTAGCACTCGGTAATATGACCAAACTGACATTGCTGAACACTAACACGAGAAGTCCACAGAAGTGTGGGGAGACGTGTGTGTGTGTGTGTGTGTGTGTGTGTGTGTGTGTGAGAGAGAGAGAGAGAGACACACACACACAGAGTGACTGTTGGGCAAGTGTGTGTATTGGGGAAGAGTGTGTCAGCATGCTGTCTCTTTAAGTTCAGACAGCAGCTGGAAGCAACCAATCCTGAGGCCGAAGCTGGAGCACAGACAGCTGTTGTCCCCCGTCCACCCCACCCCAGCACCAGCAGCCTGCCTGTCTGCCACTGCAGTCCTAGTGCCTGGGAGGAGAGCAGGGCTCTGTGTTAATGTTCTGATTCCGTGATTCCCTCTGAGTTTTCCTACTCTCTCCCCTGTAGTCCAGGCAGGAGTGTGCTTGCTGCCCAGAGCTGCGGGCTCAGCTGGGCAGTAGCTGTGTGAGCTCTGCATGCTGAGGGATTTCAACACTTCCTGAAGCTTTGAAAGGGGAGGGGTGCATGCCTGTGTAGCTGGATGCAGGGCAGCAGAGTTCAAAACACCTCTGGTCATGGTGGGCATTGTAGGATACCTCCTGGAGGCCAGTTACGACAAACACAGTGTCTACACTGACACTTTGTCAATCTAACTTTCCTGCAAAAAGCTCTATGCCTTTCATTGAGGTGGTTTTATTTTGTTGGAAAAACAGGAGAGTTTTGTTGGCAGGAGGAGCATTGTAGTGTGTACAACTCCACTGTTTTGTCAGCAAAAGCTGCCTTTTGATAACAAAACTATATAGTGTAGACAGCCTAAGAAAGTGAATGGTTTCAGACCTTGTCTGAATCTCAGAAACCTGAACGGATACATCAAGATCTCGGTTTAAAATGCGTTCCTTGGGATCCAACCATTCCCTCCTCTCGAGGAGACTGGTACGTGAGTCTCACTTGATCAATGCTTATTTACATGTGACCATCAGAAAAAAGCACTTCAGATACCTGAGTTTCAGCATTGGAAACAAACATTTCAATACATGATACTCCTTTTTCAGCTGGTACATAGCTCTAAAGGTCTTCACAAAGTGCCTGGCTGTGTTAGCTGTGTTAAGATGCCAGGGACACATGTCTTTCTTTATCTATAGGACTAAGTACATTGTGGCCTCCATTTACTGTAATATTTAGGCACCTCACAATCTTAGTTATTTATCCTCATAACATCCCCCTGAGATAGGGAAAAAGTATTATCCCCATTTTAAAGACACTGAGGCAGAGAGAGACTAAGTGACTTGCCCACGGTCACACAAGAAGTCTTTGGTGATAATGAGAATTGAATCCAGGTCTCCAAGTTTCAGGTTAGGACACTTAGTACTGGGCCAGCCATTCTCCCTCTCTAATAAGAGACAAATCACAATAGGAAATGACAGAATCATATTTCAAACATGCAATCTGTTTCGCACCAAAGGCCTGCAGTTAAACTGGGAAAAGTCTACTCTATCTCCTTTTCAAGGAATCATGTTTATTGGACAGTGGTGGATTTAGTCCAGGCAAAGGAGAGGAGAGATTCCTCAGCATCCAGAAAACACCAGCCTAAGAGCCTACCTAAATCAACCTCCAAAGTTATTCCTTAGGCTAATGGGTGTCATGGCAATCATCACATGTGACACACCATATATATGCCTGCCTACATATGACACTGCTGCAAAATTGGCTGGTTCAATAATTAATTAGCCACCTCCATACTCAGGAACTGTGGAAATTCAGTCTCTTCAGGGAAAACACACAATGCTAGCTATACTACACAAGAGCAGTATACATCTCAAGTTCAGGAACTCTCATTAATCTCTCTAAAAAGTGCACCTGGCTGCTATCTCAGCACATTACCCGTCAGAACAGGGAAAAACAATACTTTCTTCTCCTACAGTAGCCAGATTCCTAAAAGGACTCACTAAAGCTTTTACCCCAGTGAAAGAACCACCTCATTATTGGGATTTAAATGTGGTGCTCTGGCTTCCATCTGCCCATCAACAAGGGACACCAAATCCTATAAGTGTGAATGCCCAGGAGTACTCTTGAAGAACAGCAGTTACTGGTAAAGTGGCCTCTTTTTAACTGAGCCTAATCTTTGAGCAAATAAACATTTCTTCACTTTCCTTTCATATTTTAAATTTCTCCAATTTGTTTTTAAAATATTCAATTTTAGTGTAGTGGTTCAAGCTTATTTTAATACAGTGCACTTGTCCACATCCCACAGTCCAAAGGGTATTAATGAAAGATTAATTTTTTTAACACTTTGAGTTTTAGCTCAGTGTCCATTGTATTTCCAGATAGTAAAAAGAGGCTAAAACTTGATTAATATGTGCCATGAGCTATTAAAAATTGCATTGCAAAACATTTTTAAAGGAGATATGTAAGAAAAAATAAAATACTTTATACTCTTGACAGCAAGGAGGAGTATAAGTTAAGAATGATAAAGGACCATTTTTTCCCCTCTCCTGATTCTTAGTGTATCTATGGTAGACCAGGTGGACCAGTATTTACAAGAAATGCATTTGCCAATGTTTTACATCACCACCAAAACCCAGAGTTTTATGATGAGGTAAGCAATTCTAATTGAGACTTCACTTTTACTGGCTTACAGTATGTAATTTTACAAGTTTCAAAGATAGCAAAACAGACTAATGTGGAGACGGTGTGCCCACTTTGGGGAGGGGTAAAGTGTATTATGTATTTAATTTCTTAACTTCAGAAGTTCCTTTATAACTTTTTATTTAATTTCAATTGAACTAAAGCTCTAATTGTAATTGAAAATACAGTGTTGTCTGTAGTAGTATTAATTATGCTTATTGCTTCATTCACTTTTACATTACAAAAATTAAACTAAACTTTTTGAGCCTTGATTTATTTATTTTCATGCTGGCTTTGCAAAAACATTAAAATCAGACTCTCTCATTATCTTTCAAACTATTACTTCTACATAATTAATGTAAACCCTACACATTGTATGAATGCATTCTTAAATCGTTCTTCAAATCTCATTGAAACCAAGTGTTGCTCTCAGGTCAGAGTGAACAACTGCATGCTTGTTGTACATTAACTAGTATGAGGTGACTCTGACTTTTTCTTCACAAAAATCACTGAAGCTGATGTTTATCTGCCTTTCAGATTAAAATAGAATTGCCCACACAGCTACATGGAAAACATCATTTGTTTTTCACATTCTACCATGTCAGCTGTGATAATTCAAGCAAAGGCAGTACCAAGAAGAAAGATGTCATTGAAACACAAGGTTTGGCTTGTTGACCCTTTTTACTTTTAATAATGGTTTAGCAGATTTCAAAAAGTAAATTTAGTTGGTATACTGGATACCTGTTGTGTTGATGCAGGTAGTTCTGTAATATCAACTATAGTGGGAAAATAGACTTGCCATGTGAATATTTATCTTTAATTTCAATTATTTTAAGAATTATGATTTTTGAGTGTCAAGCATATTAAAATATTTTACAATTTTTTACCTGAAGATAACAATATATTGTTTCTTTTTTTAACATTTTTAGCTATGTTTATAGTCTTTGTTCAACAAGTTGGGTCTTTGTAAACCAGAAATCATGTAACCGTGTATATGTTATAAATAGAGAGGAGGCCACTGAAGCTCTCATATAGGCCTTTAATTAAAAAATACATAATAGATGTAAAATATTAATTCCCTTTTATTTCTTGTAGTTGGCTATTCTTGGCTTCCACTATTAAAAGATGGGAGAGTAGTGACAAATGAGCAGCACATGCCTGTGTCAGCTAATCTTCCATCAGGCTATCTTAGCTATCAGGAACTTGGGATTGGCAAGGTATAGTATCTAGATAGGTATATTTTTTTCTCTCTGTTTCACAAAAGAGAATACAAGAAATAAAATGGGCTTATGTTCAGTTCTAAGCTTTGTAAGAATGTTAAGTAGCCATTTTCCAGACAAAACATTTATTTTATGACTCTTTCAAGATACTGATTGTGTGACATAGAATGTATTGCAGAAGAGATGTAACTGATGTGGAGTCCTAAAATAAATAAATTAGAGAAATCATATGAGCAAATCCTGTCATTTTGCTTCACAAGGACTTGAGTCAACCTTCTCCCATATAGATTTTTTTGTTATCGAGTGTTTTTTTTTTCTTGTTATCCCTTGTGTGGTGTATGAGAAGCTTTTAAATAGTGTGATAGGGTTTTTTTGTAATAGTGACAAATTGGATGTTTGTGTGCAGAGAAAAATAGACTAATAGCATAAAAAAATTAAAAAACATTTGTGCAAGCAGTTATTCTGTATTTATTCCTGCACCTGGTATAAGGAGTATTCCCTATATACCAAGTCTGTTCTTTCTCTCTTGATACACTGAAAGGTCCTCCATTTGTTTCAAAATCCAGTGGTAAAATTGTTGCCATTTGTTTAGTTATCTTTAGTTTATTTTTAAGTTACATATACTATCATAATTTTTATTATGACCATAGTTTGGGGTTTTTATTTAGAGCCTCTTTAGTGTATTCCAGTTGCACCCAAAATATTCCCTTGGAGTTTTTTATAATCTAGAATAGAGAGAACAAGGCACTCTTTAATATTGGTGTTCAGCAAGTGATGCAAATGTTCAGTTGCGGTTGCTCCACACATATGAACTTGGAATATATGTGTGTCCTTAAGTTGATGATTTGTTGGCCAAGATTTTGTGCCTAACTGATGGTCCATGCATACTAATTCCAAGGTTTGGCCACTTCATCTCATCCAGTGAAAAACTTCCCAATTACAGCGTGACATACTTTAAATTAAATTTAAATACACAAGAAGGCTTTGCAAATTCATATGAAGTTCTTTTCTTAACTTTTATTAGAATGTCACCTTATCCATGCACTTCTCTTTCAATAAACCTCTCATCCAAGAAAAGCCCTTGTTCCACAAACTGAATCTTGGAGCAGCTAAAATCCTACCTGCTAGCATTGTCAAAGCAAAATCTATAGATTATAACTTTACATAAAATCATAAAACGATGCCAGTGCAGAGGGTCAGGAGGAGAGATGCAGAAAGTAAAAGGGGAATTCACTGAAGGGGGAATGAGGCAAGGGGGGTGGGGAGGGGAGGCCAGAACTCAGCTGAGAAGAGGAAATTAATTGGGAGAGTTGCTTCTTCCCCTTCTCTGTGTCCAGTCCTCCCCAGCACCACCTTTCCACTCTCCAATTTCCTCCCCATCTCCTTGCTTTTCATAATCCAGCCATGTCTATCCCACCCTCCCCTTAATTTTAGGGAAGCACTTAGCTCTTCATCCTCTCCTCCCAAGTCTTAGCATCCGGAGGACTAGAACATCTAGATGCCGGGCCAGGGATGCTAGAACAATTTGTATAGTGGGGGTGCTGAGAGCCATTGAACTAAACTGTAAACCCTCTATATGATGGAAACCACTTCAAGCCAGGGGATGTGGCAGCACTCCTAGCATGCCTAGTTCTAGCACCTATGTGCGCAGGGCAAGCAGGAAACAGCAGCTCCCCAACAGGATCTCACTTTAGAGAGCTGAGTACTGCTCTGACATTCCCAAATGAGAGGGAAAGGGAACACTGACTGCTACACATTCTAAGACATCAGTTTATCTTAGTGCAAGCATCAGCTCTGATTGACTGTCCTCAAGAACAGCCAGTCAAATGAGGATTTCCTGTAGTCCAAGAGGTTTCCCCATACATTTAAAGGAGAGTCAGAAAACCCATATCTTACAAGAAAAATCCACTGAGTTAGTTAGCCTATATAACCCATAAAGTTCATCCATCTGGAAGTTTTTCATGTGATGCCAATACTATGGGACAGTTTGTCTTTAAAAAGAACCATTTCTAATTGAGTAACTACATACATACTTCATAAAGATTTTTAGTGGCATTGCCTTCCAATTATTCATTATTAATGAGATTTATTCATTGCACAATTTTACCTGATATGTACAAGTTTACAGTTTATAGGACAGTCTGAAATGTGTGTATATATGGTATGCAAACCATAGTCCTGTTATCTTGGCTTAGTATGCTGACATAATATATTATTTTTTCCTCTTTGTGTCCAAACACAGCATTCTGGTCCTGAAATTAAATGGGTAGATGGAGGCAAACCATTGTTAAAAATTTCTACGCATCTAGTTTCTACTGTATACACACAGGTAAATTTAAAACCAGAACAAATATTTTATAATTAATGTGTTTTTGTAGCATGAATACAATATATAAAGGAGATTTTCAAAGATACAAAAGAAACACACAAAAGGCTGCCAACCCTCTGAAAATCCCCCCCTAGTTAATATATAAAATGTACTGTATGCTGCAGCGGATTTTGTCTGTCATCAGTCTTTTGTCAAAGCCTTTTGTCTAAGTCATCAGTGCACCTTTGAGTCCAGCCCCATTTTTGACCAAAGTGAAAAGTGCCAGTCTCAATCCAATTCCAGTTGTTCACATTAAAACCATCACAGCGTTACACTGCCAACAAGCATGTCAGTTAAGTAGAGAGCTAAAGGACTGAATGGTCATGAAGAGTGATCTACCCTCTGACAGCTAAAAGTGGTTCTTTTAGGTCAACTTGAGAAAGCTGCACGGACAATACCTTTACTATATTGATCTGAAGATAAATATGATTTTAGCCTCAGCTACTCACACGGCATCTTTGACAAGTACTAAAAACATTTACTTAAAATTTTAAAAACAAAACAAAACTGCAGTTACTTTTGCACTGCTGGATGTGGCTGTCTTCACATATACGTGTATCTGCAGATTATTATATTTTAGATTAGTATTTTAGGTTCTGTACTGATTGAATCAAATACAGGACTTAGTACATGCTTATTACTGTTAATCAGGGCAATTGTAGTAAACTTTTTCTCCCTGTCAATTATTTTTAAGGAAATATACTTGCCATTTTGTGCAATGATTGTTCAGTAATGGATCAATTTAATGTGGCTGAAGTTTTTGGCTGTTTGTGGTACACCTATTTTATATTGGACTTGGAAGTGCTAACTGGAAACTAATTTTTATATATAGATAAATAAAATATGCATTGCTTTGTTCCTCTTTTGATTATGGAAGTAAACTTCAATTATTGCTGATTAACTTTGATTCTCTTGGTTTTGGTAGGACCAGCACTTACACAATTTTTTTGAGTACTGTCAGAAAACGGAGTCTGGAGCCCAGGCCTTAGGAACCGATCTTGTAAAGTATCTTAAGGTACAAAACTGCAGTGATGTAACAGATTTAATAAAATTGGGAAGTGGGGGATGGAGCAGAGGGCTGTGGTCATATCAATTGAAGGTGGGGCTGCAAATCAGGATGCGATAATGATGGAGTTTGGCTAGGTTTAGTCCCCAGTCACCTCAACCACCTTCTCTCAAGATTGATATAGTTTGGACAAAAAAAGTAAGATTCCCACAGGAATGTTAATTTAGCCAAATTGGCCAGAATTTTAAAATAGATGCTGAAGGCCAGGCACCTACATTTATTTATTTTTCGTAAGTACATGCAGCTCTTGTTGACTTAATTGTGGGTACTTAGCCCCTCAGAAAAACAAGCCACTTTTTAAGAGGCTGAAATACGGATTATGGGGCCAAACTTTATGCATCTGCATCTTGGCCAGTGTGACTACATTAAGGTTAACAAAACATCAGCTTCAACATGTTGCCTCTGGAGACCAGAAAAATAATATTGTGGTTAAGGCACAGGATCTGGAGTCCAGAGATCTAGTACTATTCCTGGATTTTCCATCAGTTTTCTGTGTGACTTGTACAAGTCACCTTAATCTCCTTGTGCCTCACAGAGGATGACTGTCTGCATCACAGGAATGTAGTAAGACTAAATTAATGGATGTTTGTAAGGTATTTATCATCTGTTACTTTACTGTCTCAAAGCTACAATTGAGATTAGGTCTTCATTGTGCCTGGGCACTGTGCATACAGACGGTAAGACATTATCCCTGTTCTAAAGAATAAGCAAGGCATAGAAAGGGTGGAAGAAAGGAAATAGTGTTATCTACATTTTAAATATGGAGCTGAGACACAGTGATGATATGACTTGCCCAAGGTCATGCAGAAAGTCTGGAAAAGCTGAGAATTGAAGCCAGCTCTTCTGTGTCCCAGTGTAGTATATTAACTACAAAACAATCCTTCTTTCCTGAAATTATTTTGAAATCATCAAATGTCAAGTGCCAAATAAATACACAGCAGTATTATTATAGTTAATATATAGAGCTTCCAATTTTCAGTTTTAACCAATAACCACCAATAAAACACCCCGATACAAAATAAATGAAATTAATGCTTATCCAGTAAACACTGGGGGTGGGTTGGGGGGGAAGAGTTTATTTTATCTAAGGGCTTGTCTACGTGGAGCAGTAAAGTGGACTACAGGAGTGTTTTCTGAATCCCAGTAACGTGTATGCATTAACTCAGTGATACTCAGACCGTGACTCTTAAGCCGCAAGAGGCTCTTTAGTGTGTCTCCTGTGGTTCTTTGCAGCACATGTTATTAAAACACTGTGTGATGTAATTATTAATCAATCTAAGTTATTGACCAATCAGGATGCTTTTACCATGTTATTAAGCAATTGTAGTTGATAAAATAATACTTGATCAGTCAGTTTGCTGTGAAAATTATATATATTTCCCCCTGTCATACTTTTAAATATGAATATATAGCACTATAGAAAATGAAATAATGAACTCCTACTACTGTGGCTCTTTTGGATAATGTTGATCACTAATTTGGCTCCTGAACCACTGAGGTCCGAGTATCACTGCATCGACTGATCCATGCAGACCCTGCTGGTGTGTACTAAAGGTTCCCTAGTGCACTTTAGCATAGTTTATTGCACCCAATGCAGCATGCATGATTACCTGCCCTGTGGGCAGGTGGCATATGTGTGCATTCGGTGCAAGGAGCTCCTGGCCTTCAAAGACTGTGTACGGGCTTTCAAGACCAGAGGGGCTGAGCAGGAGGAGCTAAGGGAGATAGAGAGGTACATAGATGAGACTTTCCGGGACACAGTAGAATGGTCCCATCCCCAGTCTGACAGCCTCTGTGCTGTTGAGAAGGATGAAATCCTCAGGTAAGGAAAACATCTAACTGGAGCAGAGGGAAATGATCCCATAGTTGGAACCCTGCTTTCAGATGATGATGTGGTATCCTCTTGCACTGAGGATGCCTCTCTGGGGGAGGGAACTCCAGTTATTAGGAAGAGACAGGTAATAGTTATGGGCGGTTCAGTCATTAGAAACAGATAGCTGGGTTTGTGATGACCAGGAGAACTTGCCTGCCTGGTAGGAAGGTTGCGGATCTCTCAAGACATCTAGATAGACTTGTGTGTAGTGCAGGAGAGGAACCGGTGGTCGTAGTACTTGTAGGTACCATTGACATAGGGAAGGACAGGAGAGAGGTCCTGGAGACCAAATGTAGGCTGCTAGGTAAGAGATTGAAGTGCAGGACCTCCATGGTAGCATTCTCTAAAATCCTTCCAGTTCCACACACAGGGCCAGCTAGACAGGCAGGACTGCAGAGTCTCAATGCGTGGATGAGACAATGGTGTAGGGAGGAGGGGTTTAGATTTATTAGAAACTGGGGAAACTTTTGGGAAAGGGGAAGCCTATACAGGGCAATCACTGGTGGGCCGCGAAACATTTTGCTGATGTTGACTGTCCACAGGCGCGGCCCCCTGCAGCTCCCAGTGGCCGCGGTTTGCCGTTCCTGGCCCATGGCTTCCCGCAGCTCCCATTGTCCAGGAATGATGAACCACGGCCACTGGGAGATGCAGGGGGCCATGCCTACAGGTGGTCAATGTAAACACAAGGTCTCGTGGCCCCCCAGCGGATTACCTTGATGAGCTGCGTGCCGAAGGTTGCCGACCCCTGCTCTATGTCCTAGTAAGGAGGAGAGTATGGAAGATGAAATACAAGTAAGAACTGATGAGAAACAGTCAAATGAAAAAAAGTCTTATTCAATTACATCATGTAATGGGAGACAGCTAAAAAGTGACAAGCTTTTAAAGTGCTTATATACCAATGCTAGAAGTCTAAATAATAAGATGGCTGAACTAGAGTGCCTTGTATTAAATGAGGATACTGATATAATAGGCATCACAGAAACTTGGTGGAATGAGGATAATCACCAGGACACAGTAATACCAGGGTACAAAATATATCAGAAGGATAGAACAGGTCGTGCTGGTGGGGGAATCAAATGAAGTAAAAATCTTAAATGAACCAAACTGTACCATAGAATCTCTATGGATAGTAATTCCATGCTTAAATAATAAGAATATAGCAGTAGGTATATATTACCGACCACCTGACCAGGATGGTGATAGTGACTGTGAAATGCTCAGGGAGATTAGAGAGACTATTAAAATAAAAAACTCAATAATAATGGGGGATTTCAACTATCCCCGTATTGACTGGGTACATATCACCTCAGGATGGGATGCAGAGATAAAGTTTCTTGACACATTAAATGACTGCTTCTTGGAGCAGCTAGTCCTGGAACCCACACGAGGAGAAGCAATTCTTGATTTACTCCTAAGTGGAGCACAAGATCAGATCTAAGAGGTGAATATAGCTGGACCGCTTGGTAATAGTGACCATAATATAATTAAATTTAACATCCCTGTAGCAGGGAAAACACCACAGTGGCCCAACACTGTAGCATTTAATTTCAGAAAGGGGAACTACACAAAAATGAGGTTAGTTAAACAGAAATTAAAAGGTACAGCATCAAAAGTAAAATCCCTGCAAAGCTGCATGGAAACTTTAAAGACACCATAACAGAGGCTCAACTTAAATGTATACTCCAAATTAAAAAATATAGTAAGAGAACCAAAAAAGAGCCACCATAGCTAAACAACAAAGTAAGAGAAGCAGTGAGAGGCAAAAAGGCATCCGTTAAAATGTGAAAGTTAAATCCTAGTGAGGAAAACAGAAAGGAGCACAAACTCTGGCAAATAAAGTGTAAAAATATAATTAGGAAAGCCAAAAAAGAATTTGAAGAACAGCTAGCCAAAGGCTCAATGTGCAGCGACAGTTAAAAAAGCGAACAGACTGTTGGGAATCATTAAGAAAGGGATAAATAATAAGACAGAAAATATCATATCGCCTCTATATAAATCCATGGTATGTCCACAACAGAAATCATTAGGGGTGTCGCACGGCTGCCATATGGGGAGAGATTAATAAGACTGGGACTTTTCATCTTGGAAAAGAGACGATTAAGGGGGGATATGATAGCGGTCTATAAAATCATGACTGGTGTGGAGAAAGTAAATAAAGAAGTGTTGTTTACTCCTCGTAACACAAGAACTAGGGGTCACCAAATGAAATTAATAGGCAGCAAGTTTAAAACAAACAAAAGGAAGTATTTTTTACACAGTGCACAGTCAACGTGTGGGATTCCTTGACAGAGGATGTTGTGAAGGCCAAGACTGTAACATGGTTCAAAAAAGAACTAGGTAAGTTAATGGAGAATAGGTCCATCAAGCTATTAGCCAGGATGGGCAGGGATGGTGTCCCTAGCCTCTGTTTGCCAGAAGCTGGGAATGGGCGACAGGGGATGGATCACTTGATGTTTGCTTGTTCTGTTCATTCCCTGTGGGGCAGCTGGCATTGGCCGTTGTTGGAAGACAGGATACCGGGCTTGATGGATCTTTGGTCTGACCCAGTATGGCTGTTCTTATGTTCTTATAGAGCTGTTTGAAACAGCACTATGTTAAAGCGCACTAAGGAATATTACAAAGATTTTACTCATTACAGTATATATTACTTTGAGTAATGTATATAATATGCTTTGGCTTGGAAGGATTAGGATTTTATCAGTAAATGTTGATAAATGTCTATTTCAACATACACACAGAAACCAATGAAAAAATATTTCGTTAGTAATAATCAAAATTTAAAGATAGGCAAAAGTAAGAAAAATGCTGCCAGAGAACTTCTTAGAGTTTGATTTGAGGCTATTTCCTTTGTATATTTTGACATATGATATTGACAATACGTGTTTTAATGGTTATAAAGCTTTAACCTTTTGAATCCTAACATTGACTGTCATTAAATAATTGTCTGTTCCCCCCCACAATTTCCCACAACTATGAAAATTTTAATTAATCAAAATGGAAAAATGATTAAAAATAAACATTGATATTATCTGTCAAAATTATTAAAATATTGAATTTAGCCAAGCCAAAATATACATAACTCATTACAGGATGTACATAGCGAAAACCCTGAAAAACCCCAGTTTTTAACATATACATAAAACTCAAAAATAACTAAAAAATAAAACCTGACACATAAAATGAATAAACTCCTTATTAACATATTGAGCAGAGATTTAACCTGTCCCATTCATCTTCCAAATACACTTTGTTCATGCCAAGCACTTAGTATTTTTAATTATCTGAACACTTCACTGTCCACAGTAGTTGAGCACTCTGCATTTGAAGATTTACCAAACTTGGAATACCCTTACAGTTAGGCTATGTATATTCTTCTCCATAAACTGCAATTTGCTTGGATTAAAATGTCTGCAATTGCAGACTGAATGTCAAAGTAGAAGCCTGGGTTCTTGACTGAACTAGCAAGGTGTCTTGTGTTCAACTTGTCCACTTGATGTGGTAGATGCTGGGATACTTGTCATAGAAGACTATAACCCTACGTAGAAGCAAAAAATTATGAATGAGAAGTTCTAAAATCCTTTTATTTAACCAAATCTAAATTTTATGCCCACATTACCTGACTATAACACTGTAATTTCCACAAAATTGAAAATGTAATACGTCGAAAAGTATTCTCCATCCCCTTTCATACAGTTGTCTTTCAGATAGCTAATTTGTACTGTACAGTGCAAAGGATTGAATCATAGAAGTATACAGCTGGAATCGACCTAAAAGAGGTCATCTAGTCCACTCAGGCAAGATAAAGTATTACCTACACCATCCCTGACAGGTGTTTGTCTAACCTGTTCTTTAAAACCTCTAATGACAGGGATTCCATAGCCTCCCTAGGTAACCTGTTCTAGTTTTTAACTACCCTTATAGTTAGGTTTTCCTAATATGCAACCTAAATCTCTTGCTGCAAATTAAGCCTATTACTTCTTGTCCGTAGAACAGCTGATCATCCTTTATAAAAACCTTTTACATACTTGAAGACTGTTATCATGTCCCCCCTCTTCTCTTTAGTCTAAAGAAGCCTTCTGTTCTCTAGACTAAACTTGCCTAGTTCCTTCAACCTTTCCTGACCGGGCTCATTTTCTAAACCTCTTATCATTTTTGTTGCTCTCTTCTGGACTCTTTCCAATTTGTTCTTGAGTGTGGTGTCCAAAACTGGTCACAGTACTTCAGCTGAGGCTTCACCAGTGCTGATTAGAGTGGAACAATTAATCCCCCACCCCATGTCTTACATACAACACTCCTGTTAATGCATCTCAGAATGACATTTCCTTTTTTTGTAACAGCATCATACTGTTGTCATATGCAATTTGTGATCCACCATAACCCCCAGATCCTTTCTGTAGTATTGCTGCCTAGCCAGATATTCTCCATTTTGTATTTGTGCATTTGATTTTTTTCCTTCCTAAAACCAATTTTCCAATTTATCAAGATCATTTTGAATTCTAATCCTGTCCTCCATTGTGCTTGCAACATTTCCTGGTTTGGTGTAATCCACAAGCTTTATAAGCATACTTTCCACTCCATCATCCAAGTTGTGAATGAAAATATATAATAGTACTGGACCCAGGAAAGACCACGGTGTAACTCCACTTGATATGTCCTCCTACTTTGACAGCAAACCATTGTTAACTACTATTTGAGTTCAGTTTTTAATCCGTTTTGAACCCACTTTATAGTAATCAGATCTAGACCACATTTCCTTAGTTTGCTTATGAGATTGTCATGTGGGACTGTGTCAAAAGTCTTACTATAGTCCAGTTATATCATTCCTAGTGCTTCCCCCTTTTCCAGTGGGCCAGTAATCCTATCAAAGAAGGAATTAAGTTGGATCTATGTTTGCTATTACTTATCACCTTATTCTCCAGATTTGAACAAATTGATTGTTTAATAATTTGTTCCAGTATCTTTCCAGGTATCAAAATTAGGCTGACTGGTCTATAATTTCCCAGATTCTCCTTTTTCCCCCTTTCTTGAAGGGGAAAGTTCTTTTTCTAAGAACGTAGTTCTTCAAGTAGATTGTAGAGGAGTTTTGAAAATAACGTTAAATGGCTTGACTACAAGAAAGTAATATTACTGCTCTATTTCTTTCTCTTAGAGTCTTCATGCTATGGAGGGTCATGTGGTGATAGCTTTCCTGCCTACAATCCTAAACCAATTGTTTAGAGTTCTCACTAGAACTACTCAAGAGGAAGTTACAGTCAATGTGACAAGGTAAAGAATTTAAGTGGTCCAGTGTGTTTAAATGATTAATGGTTTGTGCCCATGTGAGATTTCTCCATGTGGTAGGAAGTTCCAGAAATGAACTGATCTGTAATCAAAGTACACATTTTTGTTACAGCAGAACATAATTTTTTTTCTGCAGTTTTATGTTTATTGTTGGTTTCTATCTTTTTTTAGGGTTATTATCCATATTGTTGCACAGTGCCACGAAGAAGGATTGGATAGCTACTTGAGGTCATATGTCAAGGTATACAAAGTAAAGCAATTTGTTTGCTTCTTTAAAACTAATCACATTAAAAATAGTTAGTTGCATTTATTTAAATTCCACATGTTACGTTCTGTTTCCTTTTTCCTGCAAGTATGCTTATAAAGCTGAGCCTTATATTGCTTCTGAATATAAGACTGTACATGAAGAACTGACCAAATCCATGACAACAATTCTTAAACCATCTGCAGACTTTCTTACAAGCAACAAGCTACTTAAGGTATTTGTCAAAAAACTTTTCCTTTTTCCTTCTTGTTTCTAATAAAGCAGAGCCTAATCCTCAGAACTGAACCGTTAAGAAACAATATGTCATCTCTTTCCTAGCAGATGTTGTAAATAATTAATTGTATCCAGGTTGTCATTGGCTGTAAAAAGACTGATTTCGTTTTGGAAATTTTAGACTAGTTTTGCAGTTTTATATAATGCAATAATTTGGTTTTCTTTTCAGTATTCGTGGTTTTTCTTTGAAGTTCTGATAAAATCAATGGCTCAGCATTTGATAGAAAACGCTAAAGTAAAGGTATGTAGACTTATATTTAGACCTTTAAGAGCCTTTTATAGCACAGTCTCCACCTTCATCCGTTTTTATTACATGTTTATTCTGTATATAAGAACACTAACTAAAGTTAAATTAAATGACTAAAAACTTTAACCCAGAGTTAAGGTTGCCTGGCAATAGTTTGTGCCCTTCCAGAACATTGAGTTCAGCAAAACTCAAACTTGTGAAAACCAGGAAATAGTGTTAAAGGTACACATCTGTGCAGCCTTAACTCTGCCTCCCAGAAGCTCACCGTGTTAGGAGTAGCTGTAGTGAATGGTAGAGAAATAAGATACAGAGCAGCTTGGAAGAGTTGTAATTGTGATATGAGACAATCGAGGGTACCGTGTCTCTCTGGGGATGTGTGAGGCCCTCTCCTTGACCCCTGTGTGTGTGATCAAAGGAAAGGTGCATGCTACTGTGAGATATCCAGGATGCCTCATTTCAGCATTGAATTGTGTAGAAATTAGCTGGGAGATTAAACTCAGACCGCACTAATGAGGTAGAAGTGAAAGTATAGTTTCAGATGTCATTGTGTACATAAGGGTAAAGGTGTTGTAAAAAGGATTGAGAGACTTGTTAAAATTTAGCAGATGTGTTCTTTCTGTGGAGTAGGCTAAGTGCAGAGGTGAAAGTAAGCTGGTATGCCCCGGTACGGTGTACCGGCAAGCAGCAGCAGCAGTGAGTTATATGGGCTCATGACTCCAGCAAAATTGAGGACCCGGGGGGCCCGGCTCCACCACTGTTCGGGGCCGGGTCTCCCCCATGGCCCCACCTCCTGCCCCCCCGCGCCGCCTCCGAGTGTCCCCCGGCTTCCCCTTGCTGCCCCCGCGCACCTCCCCAGGCCCCAGAGCAGAGCGTCCCTGTCTCTCCCCTGCAGCTCCATGCTGCCTCCCTGCATCAACTGCCGCTGCAGGGTCCTAGTGCCCCCCATCCACTAGTGGTAGGGCAGGCTGCTCTTAGCCTGCCCTTCCCCCTCAGACCCTTTCATTTTCCGGCAGGACCTTCCACCAGTACAGCCGCCCCCCCTACCCACAGTCACCGCTCCTGCCCCACGCGGGGCAAGGGCAGCCCCATCCCCCACCCCCAGTGAGGCTACAGTGAGGGGCCTCTACTGCCCCGGGCCCTTTAAATCGCTGCCGGAGCCCCACCGCCACTACCCCAGGGCTCCGGAGACGATTTAATAGGCCCTGGAGAGTAGCGGCAGCCAGAGCCCTGGGCCCTGCTGCTGGAAGCTGGGGGTCGTGGCAGCAGCCAGGACCCCCGGGGCCCGGTCAACAATTTAAAGGGCCCGGGGCTCCGCTGCGGTAGTGGCAGCTAGAGCCCCAGGCCCTTTAAATTGCCCCCAAACTCCAGGGCTCCCAGCCACCTCTGCAGCTGGGAGTTCATGGGGTGATTTAAAGGGCCCGGGGCTCCCAGCTGCTGCTACCACAGCCCTAGTCCCGGGCCCTTTAAATCCTGATTTAAAGGGCCTGGGGATTTAAAGGCCCCGCCTCTTCCAGTTGAGGCCCTGCCCCCTCCTCAGGATTCTGGAGTACCGGCAAGTCCTTTAAGTTACTTTCACCCCTTGCTAAGTGTAGAAGTGTAAGTAGCTCTTGTTCTGTACAGGGCAAAGGCAGAGTCTGAGTATGTGTTATAGGTGTATTGGGACATCACTCAAAGAGGGCAGAGTTAGGGTTGTGTGGATGTATACCTTAACTCTATATTTCCTAGTTTTTTACAAGTTTGAGTTTTTCTGAACTCTGTGTTCTGGAAGGGCACAAGCTATCGCCAGGCAAACTTAACTCTGGATTAACTACGGTTTTTTTGCCGTTTAATTTTCTGGTTTTGTGAACAAAAAGAGAATGCTGTTGCTAGGAGTTAGGCAGTTTTTAATTATCCGATAGGCGTGCACTTCAGACACTCTTATGAGCAAATAACGTTAATAATACCTAGTTCTTACAAAGCACTTTTTATCACTAAATCTCAAGGAGGGAAACATCATTATTCCCCTTGTACACATGGAGACAGTGAGGTACAAAGAGGTGAAGTGACTTGGCCAAAGTCCTCTAGCGGGCTAGTGGCAGAGCCACAAATAGAACCCATGTTTTCCAAGTCCCAGTCCACTGTTCAATCTGCTAGGTCACACATTTGCTGTATGAGTCCCAAGTGCTCCCTCTCCCCCGTACACTTTGTTGCAGTAGAATGGGGATAATGGATGTGCTTTGAAATGTTTGAAGTGTGTAGTTGCTAATAAGCTGTTGAGATAAATCTTAGACATGGTCTGTGTCCCGAGAACTTGACAGTTGTATTACATGGTGGTTACAGTAAACTTAAGCTTGTGATTGATGACTGTTATGCCTCCCTCCCTCCCCCACTATTCCCCACAACATGTACTCTCCCAGCCACCCAGCTCACCCTCCTCTTCCAGTCCAATTAAGCAATTTATATTTTATAAGCCAGATGCACGACACACATGTGTGCATGCACACACACATACAAAATACACACAAAAAGGTAGAATCTGTGAACTTTGAAGAAAAGCTTTTGTTTTGGAAGGAAGGAGGGGAGCTGTATCTCAGGTACCTCTTACTCAAATTACCCTAAATTTGTATCACTAACTGAACCCTGTGGCCCCATAGTGACACAGTAACGAGACAATCCAGGTGCATATTTGGATGGTAGAACACTTAGAAGAATCGTTCTTTAAACAGAAAACATCTTCTCATTCTTAACTTCAGCAGAGCTCTGCTATACTAATTATGAAATTAATCATCATCAAATGTTTAGTTACATGGGGGTCTGCAGCAAAAGATAATCCCTGCAAGTAGAGGAGATTTTGAGAGGTGTGAATGTGATGGTCTCAGCTGAATGAGAACACCCCATGGAGATGAATACAGCCCAGAACAATAGCTCTGAGATGTGTGAACTCCTCCATTTATGTCAGCAGTAGTTCTCCTCCCCCTCCAGCCTCCCCAGTCCAGGGCTGGATAGTCTGTGAGTTCCATCAAGCATGCCCATTCTCAACTCCTTACCCCAGTGTCAGAAACATGTTTTTGGCTCATGATCCCAGTATGCATGTTGTCATCTCTCCACCCAGTGGGAAGGGCTTTCCCAGATCCTGACTCACAGGAGGGGCAGGGAAAGGGAAAGCACCCCCATGTCCCAGCTCACGTGGTAGAATAGGGAGAGGGGCTCGGGTAACCCCAAAAGGGCAAGGGACACCACAGAACCTTGCACACAAGAGGGAGATAGAGCTGGGGTTGGGGGTGGGGGGTCAGACCACAGTAGATGGGCAGCACCCCACCTCCCAACAACATTCTTGGACACAGGAGGGGACAATGTGGGGATGACAGGAGCCCCTGCCCCTATTCATCTCCTGTCATTCATCCCCATGTCCCCTTTCCCAGTATCCATCCTCTCCTCCCGCTTCACCAACCTCCCACCCATTTCCATCACCTGACCCCCCTCCCACTCCTGCTCACCCATCCCCTACCCATAATCACCCCTCCCTTTGGTGCACCCCAAACCCTTCTCCCCCTATTGTCACCTATTGTTCCACCGTTAATCACCCTCTCATCCCAGTGAGAATGTGCATGTGTATGTTTTGTTTTTAAAATAGCTTCATTGGCTACTGAATATTCTGCTGTATTCAGATTATATTTTCCCCAAAGAGGAAACATCCCTTGACTGAAGCAGATTTGAGCAACATGCCTCCTTTTTTAAACTTCAGATTTCTGCCTCACCTGGATGTTGCTCAGGTTCAATGAGTGTAACATTCTCCTTTGAGCTATTCAGGTCCAGAGAGTCATAGCTAGCTTTCAACCCCCTTAACCTCTGTCTCTGCACATATACAATGTAATCCATTTAGCATGTGAGCCTTAAAACTGCTCAATGCCTGCCTAACAGGAAAACCAAATTCTTTGGCTAGTAACATTGTAATTTGATTTCCTCCAGAGGGCTAGTAGGTGGCATGCACTCTGTTGGGGTATTTCTCGAGCATTTGAGACTGATGCAATGATCTGAGCCCTAGTTTGATCTCTATCTGTGCACAAAAAAAGTTGCAAAAATATTTCAACCTTTGGAAAAGCTGTTTTTGTCCAGGGGCTGTATCTTGGAAATCCCTTGATCAAATGGCCCCACATTTGGATCAGTAACTGAACCCCATACCGTCATGAGTCACGTGAAATTTGAAGGCAATCCAAGTAACCGTGTGGATTTTATAGCACTTAAAAGGGTCAAGCTTTACACAGAAAGCTGGCCTTGTCCTTAACTGCGGCAGAGCTGACACTCCGCTACAATAAGAAAAAATATAGAAGTAGGTACGTGAGATAGAGTAATGTTTTACTTTTGCTTTGTTGTAAGAAAACTCTGAGAAAAAGAGAAACAAACCATGAGAAAAGAGGGAAAGATGATACATAGCAGAACATAGACAGAAAAGTATCATACAGAGCCAGAAATTGTAGCAATTATATCAGTCTAAACAGTCTTTTGGCCACTAGACTCACCTGTACACATCACCATTCCTTATTATATTGTTGCATGTGTATATTATGATAGGGACCAGAGGCAAAACAGGCAGGATCAGGATCTTGTTATACTAGACATTGCAAAAAACACAGAATCTATAACCTGAAGAGCCAATCTAGTTATGTTATTAAAGGACTCAGAGAGAAAAGAACAATGCAAACAGATTTTTTTTAATTTTTTTTCTTTTCTTTTTTTTTTGCCTTTTTCCTGTCTCTTACATGCTATACACAGCTGCAATATCATTAAATTCAATGTACCAATTTTCTATCCTGGAAGCTGTAGGTGTTTTAGCACCAGACATTTTGCTACCAGTGAGGCTTGTAAGAAGCCATGTTCAATTCTGGTTGAAACAAACAAACTGTGTCTACAGTAGCACTTCTGTCAGTAAAAACACACTCCTGACCGACATAAGTTTCACTGATAGAAGTGACGGTGTGGACAGCATTATGTTGAACATTATGTCTTATGCTCTCCCGCTGACATAGATGCCGCTGCAAATTGGGGAGTGGGTCCTCGGTTATTACTCCTGGGGGATTCTGCGCTGATGCGGGGGCGCAGAATTCATCTGGCCCACATTTTTCTGTCCTCCTTCCCCCCCCTCACCGTGTGCAAAAAAAAATGTTAAAAAAAAAAAAAAAAACAGCTGGGGACACGCACCTCTGCCCAGGCAGCGGGTCTGTTCCAGCGTGCCTGGAGCAACCTCAGAGACAGGGGAGGAGGGCTGGGCGTGCGTGCTTTCCAGTGACTGTACTCCTGGGGGAATTCTGCGGAACTGCACTCCTGCAGCAGAAGACGCAACCCCCTCCCCCTATTTCCTGTTTTTCCCTACAGAAAACAGCAGGGAAGCCTGGGGGTGGGGGGGACCATGAGTGCAGTTTTTGGGGGGATTGCCTCCCAAACAGAGGCGAGGCATTGGGGGGGGGCACACAGGGTTACGTGCCACTGCCCCCTCCCTCCTCATTTCTGCAAACGCAGAGCTGCCCAGCTCGGAGGCTGCCTCTCTGTCTTGTGCTCCCCTTCTGTGTTCTGGGAGCCTTCCTATTTTCTGTGGAACAGTGACTTCCCGTGGTGGGGCTGTGTAAGCGGGGGTGGGGGAAATGAGGGAAGGGGGGGACTAAGCCCCTCCAAACTTGGATCCTGCTGGGCTGAGCCTGCCTACCCACACCTGGTGCACCTGGCAGAGAGGGACAGGCCCCGGGGTGTTTCCAAGGCAGGCCCAGCCCTTGCACTGTGTCAGGGTCAGGTGCTGCCTCAGTGCCGAGTCCCTGTACGGAGGGAATTGGGGGCTTCAGGATGATCTCCCATCTCAATGCAGCCAGTGACCTGTGTTCCCCACTGCCATGCTGGAGCCACATTTATTTATTGACAAATAAAATATGCAGAATTTTTCAGAATTTCAAAATATTGTGTGCATAATTTTTATTTTTTTGGCACATAATTCCCAAAATTATAATTCTCAGGGTAGGGTATATATACCCCATGCTGGCCCAGCAACTAGGGGGTTAATGCAGGTACTGCTGGCCAGTGTTGATTGGCAGCCTCACAACAGCTGGGAGAATAAAAGATCTGGGAAGCAGGGGTCCTGCCAGAGGAGCAAGCAGGCTGGATAAGGGAACTCCTGCTGTCTCTGAGCGGCTGGCATCTTGAGAAGGGATGACTGGACCAACAGCCTGAAGAGCCTACAGAAACCAGACTAGGTAGGAAGATGCTTAGGGCATGGCTAGAGTTGTTGAGTCCTGATTCTGCCTCTCTAGTTTAAGGGCTCTGAGCTGGAACCCACTGGAATGGGCAGGCCTGGGTTCCCCCACAAACAACCTGAGAAACCTAAGAATGGAGGAGGATTTTCAGACCCCCTGGGTACGAGGAACTGACGGACAGCCCTGCCACACTGAGCGAACTCAGGTGCAATGCTCTGCCTAGCCAGAGGGTGGGGCTGTTACACCAACATACCAGCCCACACATTGTAATAGGAAACTGGAATCTGTTTGTTTGTCAGAAGGTATGCTTTCTTTCCAGACCATCAAATTTTCCTCTCCTGTCTTCCTGAAGAAATGTGTAAATCTGAAGAGTCCAGGATTTTTAAAGTAATAAGCATAAACAAAGAGGGGAAAGGAACTGACTACTTATCACTTCAAAAGTTTCTACTGATAACAGTTCCTTTCAATTAATTAGCCTCTTAACATTGATATAGACACTCCCACCTTTTCATGTTTCTCTGAATGTATAAATATCTGCTTACTGTATGTTCCATTCCATGCATCTGATGAAGTGGGTTCTTACCCACGAAAGCTTATACTGAAATAAATTTGTTAGTCTCTAAGGTGCCACAGGTATTTTTCTTGTTTTCTTTTTGCTGACACAGACTAACACGGCTACTACACTGAAACCTGACTACTTAAAGGCAGCATGATGAAAACATACTTTTAAAATTAATTCCTTTCCATCCCTAGAGGGACATAAGGAAAGTTGCCCAGTTGTACATATTTCAAAGATTGTCATGGTTATTTTAGACTTAATTATTCAGAAAATGAAGATCAATCCTATCTAAGGGTAGGTCTACACTTAAACTGCTACAGGGGCACAGTTGCAGTGCTGCGACCACACTGCTGTAGCACTTCAGTGTAGACACTACCTATGCTGACAGGAACAGTTCTGCCATCAGTGTACGTAATCCACCTACATCTGACCCTGGAAATTGCAAGAATTTCTGTCTTGGTCTAGTTTTAGCTCTTATCCGGATATTCACCTTTACCAAGAAGTTGATTTTATAACTTTGGGATTGAGGCTGTGGTCAGATATAAAGGAGAAAAGCATTACAGATTTTATGTTCTGACACTGAAGATCTTATTTTTACTGTATTTACATGTTGATACAGTCAGTATCCTTTAAAGTATTCTTCTTTACGTGATTGTATATGTCCATTCCAATGTGTGTGCTTGCTTGGAGCATAGCTATTTGAAATTTTCCCCTCAGTGGTATCCATCGGGTCAGTTCTGGCGCCCTCTGGTGTCCCCTGCTCATAGCACCGGTATAAAGGTCCTCACTGACCCCACACTCCCTCAGTTCCTTCTTACTGCCCTTGACCGTCCCTGGAACTACTCTTTTCTTGCTTTGCAAGTACTTCTCTGAGGACTTTTTCTCTATTATTGTATATAGTTGGTTTACATAGTTGTTAAGTTTTATTATTATTTAGAGTTAGTTTTTTCTCCTCCCCCAGTGCTGGGGCATGCCTTGGTCACTGGGTTTCAAGCGTTGCACCTCCTTGTAACAAGGCTATGCCTCTGAACGACCCCCATTCCAGCTGCCTTAAGTGCCTGGGGGAAGCTCACATTCAGGAACGCTGCAAGATCTCCAGGGATTTCAAGCCCCGGACCAAAAAAGATTGGGACACTAGGCTGAAGTCCATCTTCATGGAGGCAGCACTAAGACCACCCTCAGAGACAGAACATTCAGATTCGCTACTTATTCCCCCTTATTTGCAGACCATTTGTCCCACTTCTGTCAGGCATAGGCTAGGGATGTAAATAACGTTTAAAAACAGTAAACCTTTAAACTATTATTTTACTAGTTAAACCTTTAACTGTTAGGCTCCACTACCGCCCAGCACGATCAGGGTCCTGGACAATAATTAGCTGCTGCCCAAGTACAGTACAATATATGTAACTTAATATTTTTATACAAACACTTGGTGTGTTTAATCTATAAATTACAGAAAACAAAAGTATAACGATGTTATATGGTTATATTAAAGCAGCTAGTGATAAGGCCAATGACCGAAGAAGACAGAAATTAAGATTTAGCTTCAATGATTTAAATAATGGCATAGAGAGTGCACTTACAAAGTTTCCGGATGATACCAAGCTGTGGGGGGAGATTGAAATGCTTTGGAGGATAGACTTCAAATTCAGAATGATCTGGAGAAACTGGAGAAATGGTCTGAAGTAAATAGGATGAAATTCAAAGAAGGACAAATGCAAAATACTCCACTTCTGAAGGAACAATCAGTTGAACACATACAAAATGGGAAATGACTGCCTAGGAAGGAGTACTGCAGAAAGTGAGTCATAGTGGATCAAAAGCTGAATGACTCAACAGTGTAACACTGGGGGTCATACTGGATCACAAGCTAAATATGAGTCAACAGTGTAACACTGTTGCAAAATAAGCAATCATTCTTGGCTGCAGGCCTGCTGACAGCAATTCCGGGCCCCAGGGCAGAACAGTCCACCTGACATTTGGCCTGTGCTGTGTCTGCACTGGCTGGTGCCCAGCAAGCTGCCGGCTGCGCTTCCACATACCCACCTGGTAGGGTTGCCAACTGTCTAATCATGCAAACCCAAAGACCCTTGCCCCACTTCTTCCCATAGACCACACCCTGTCCCACCCCTTCTCTGAGGCCCCGCCCCTGCTCACTCTATCTCCCCTTCCTCCGTCGCTCACTGTCCCCCACCCTCACTCACTTTCACCAGGCTAGGGCAGGGGGTTGGGGTGCGGGAGGGAGTCTGGGGTGCAGGCTCTGGGAGGTAGCTTGAGAGCGGGTGCAGGGTTGGAATCTAGGAGGGAGTTTGGGAGCTGGTGCGGGCACTGGGAGGGAGTTTGGGTGTGGGAGGCAGGTGCAGGATGCAGGCTTTGGGAGGGAGTTTGGGTGTGGGAGAGAGTGAGGGGTGCTGGCTCTGGGATGGAGTTTGGTTGCGGGGGGTGCAGGATGCAGTCTTTGGGAGGGAGTTTGGGCACGAGAGAGGGTGTAGGGTTGGACTCTGGGAGGGAGTTTGGGTGTGGGGTTGGGCTCTGGGAGGGAGTTTGGATGTGGGAGGGAGTGGGGGGAGGACTCTGGGAGGGTTTGGGTGCGGGGGTGGGCTCTAAGAGGGAGTTTGGATGCAGGAGATGGGGTGGGCTCTGGGAGGGAGTTTGGGTGCAGGGGTGGGCTCTGGGAGGGAGTTTGGGTGCAGGGGTGGGCTCTGGGAGGGAGTTTGGGTGCAGGAGGAGATGGGACGGGCTCTAGGAGGGAGTTTGGGTGTGGGAGGCGGTGCAGGCTCTGGGAGGGAGCTGGGTGTGGGCTCTGGGAGGGAGTTTGGGTATGGGAGAAGGTGAGGGGTGCAGGCTCTAGGAGGGAGCTTGGGTGCGGGCTCTAGGTTGGGGCAGGGGATTGGGGTGCAGGAGGAATCAGGGGGTCGGGCGCTTACTTTGGGCGGCTCCCAAAAACAACTGGCACACCCCTCTGGCAGCGGATCCTAGTCAGAGGGTTCAAGGGGTCTCCATGCGCCACTGCCTACAGGCACCGCTCCTGCAGCTCCCATTGGCCACAATTCCCGGCCAATGGGAGCTGCAGAGTTGGGGCGGGGGCAGTGCGCGAAGACCTCCTCCTCGGGCCTCAAGGACGTGCCGGCCGCTTCCGGGAGCGGTGCGGAGTGAGGGCGGGCAGGAAGCCTGCCTTAGCCCTGCTGCGCTGCCACTGGTAGCAGTGGCCAGGGGCCCCCAGGCCATTTTAAATTGCCCAGGCCCCTGGGCAATTGCACCCTTTGCCCCCCTTTCCCCAGTCACCGGGCCAGATGGGATGTATTAGCAGGAGTGTTGTAGGCAAGACATAAGAAGTAATTCTTATGCTCTACTCTGTGCTGGTTAGGCCTCAGCTCAAGTCTTGTGTCCAGTTCTGGCTGCCACATTTCAGGAAAGATGTGGACAATTTGGAGAAAGTCCAGAGAAGAGCAACAAAAATAATTAAACATCTAGAAAACATGATTTATGAGGGAAGATTGAAAAAAATGGGTTTGTTTAGTCTGGGGAAGAGAAGACAGAGGGGACATGATGATAGTTTTCAAGTACTTAAAAGGTTGTGACATGGAGAAAGGAGAAAAAATGTTCTTCTTAACTTCTGAGGATAGGACAAGACGCAATGGGCTTAAATTGTAGCAAGGGAGGTTTAGGTTGGACATTAGAAAAAACTTCCTAACTCTCAGGTTGGTTAAGCACTGGAATAAATTGCCCAGGGAGGTGGTGGAATCTCCATCTTTGGAGATTTTTAAGTGCAGATTAGACAAACACTTGTCAGAGATGATCTACATAATACTTGGTCCTGCCTTGAGTGCTGGGGACCAGACTAGATGACCTCTTGAGGTCCTCTCTAGTCTTAAGATTCTATGATTCTAAAATGCTAAGACAATAGAGAAAGGATCTGTGTTTAAGACTAAATGTTCAAAGAGATGAAAGTCTGGTTTGTGGACTGACACAAGAAGGCAGTTTCACTATATAAATCCATGGTATATCCATAGGAGCCGACTTCTGTTGGCTCATGTTGGCCAGGGGCGGAGGTGAGGTGAGCTGGGCGCAGGGCTGGCAGGGAGCTGCCGGTGGGTGCTGAGCACCCACCAATTTTTCCCCGTGGGTGCTCCAGCCCCGGAGCACCCACAGAGTCGGCGCCTATGGGTATATCCACACCTTGAATACTGCATGCAGTCTTGCTTGCCACATGTAGAAAAAGATAGATTAGAAGTGGAAAAGGTACAGAGAAGGGCAACAAAAATTATTAGGAGTATAGAGCAACATCCATCTGAGGAGAGATTGAAAAGACTGGAACTATGGAGCATAGAAAAGAGATGTCTAAGGGGGGATAGAATAGAGGTCTATAAAATAATGAAAGGTGTGGAGAAAGTGAATAAGGAAATATTATTTACTCTTTCACATAACACAAGAACCAGGGTTCACTCAATAAAATTAATAGGCAAGTTTAAAACATCCATCAGGAAGTATTTATTCACACAATGCATGGTTAACCTGTGAACTCATTGCCGAGTGATGTTGTGAAGGCCAAAAGTATAACTGGATTCAAAGAAAAACTAGAAATGTTTGTGGAGAATAGGTCCATCAATGGCTATTAGCCAAGATGGTCAGGGATGCAACCCCATGCTTTAAGTGTTCCTAAACATCTGACTGCCAGAAGCTGGGACTGGATAATTGTCCTTGTCTGTTCATCAACTCTGAAGCATCTGGCACTGGCCATTGGTGGAAAACAGGATATTGGACTGGATGAACCATTGGTCTGACCCAGTATGGTCATTCTTGTGTTCTTATGTTCTCATGGCAGGAAGCTTCACAGAAAGGTTTCGTACTAGTAGAGGCAGGATTGTAGGAAACATGAGAGATAAAAAGATGCTTATTAAAAAGAGGACATTGGTTAAAAAAAGGGCTCTAGAGAGAACACCTGTTAGGTAGGTTGGAAAGCTATTTAAAGGCAAGGAAGGCAATTTTGAGCGGGAGCCCAGAATGAAAAAAGCCATAAACAAAATACTTTGTGTACTGTAGTTTGAAGAGCTGAGACCTGAGGTAGCCAAAGAGCAGGGCATTGCAAAAGTCAACGCAAGAGAAAATGAAGGCATAGGTGAGAATTTCATCAGAGGTAGAGTCAAAATAGTGTATTAAAGGAGAAATGTTTTGGAGATGATATAACCAAGGTATACAGCTATAGAAGATGTGGGAGGAGAGTGCATGATCAGTGATGACACCTTAGGTACAGTTGAGCCAAATGGGGGGTGCCTGAGTTGAAAAGGATGATAGAAAAAATGGTACAATATTGGAGGATATTCTTTTTCACAATAGCCACATTTTTTCCTGAGGCAACTAGCTGATAAAACAGCAACATATGTATTTGGTCAAGGGAGTTACTGGGAATGACTAGGTAACTAAGGTATGTGTAGCTAGGTACTTTAAGTAAGAATTAGAATAACTGATTTCTAGATTACTGCCCTTAACTATGCCTTTAAAATTGGAAATCTGTCTTAGGTTTTGCCATGAAAGCTATTTCAATATGCTTTTATGATGAAACACCTAATGCTTTCATGTTCCATACTTAAATGTACATACTTTGTCATCTTAAAAGAAAATTGCTGTCTACATTGGATTCTAAATAATTCTGCAGATAGAAACTAGTGCTGGTTACAATTCTTCATTCAAAACTTTTCTCAACCAAAACTGTCCTTTTTCATAGTCCAGAAAAGTTTGCAAAAAGCTTATGAATTTTTCAAAGCTTTGATTTTTTCATCAGAACTAGAGTATTTCATAATTTTAATTTTAGCTGTTGTTTTTCTCCCTTTTCTCTTTTCCCAAATGAACTTGAGAAATAGCTCTACCTATAGCAAATCATTGTCTGCCATATGCAAGGTTACTTCGGAAATTTAAAATTCTAAATGTGTATTTTAAATTATTCTTCCAGTTGTTACGAAACCAGAGATTTCCTGCTTCTTTTCACCATGCGGTAGAAACATTTGTTAATATGCTAATGCCACACATCACTCAGAAGTACAGAGACAATCCAGAGGCTTCAAAAAATGGAAATCATAGTCTTGCTGTCTTTATAAAGGTAGGTACCCACAATAATATAGGCTCTAAGCTTATTATTTTAAGTATTTTATTTTTCTTGGATTTTCACTTAGCATGGTCTCACACAGCAGCATATATGTAGAAGGCATTGTAATGGGGCATGGCTCTTCTCCCGCCTTTTTCCTCTCAGAAACTGCATGAACTCCAGTGGATGTGCCTTCACCGAACCTTTTTATTTCAAGTTCCATCCACCATTCCCACAACAGTCCCCATGCAACCATGGTTGTGCCATCCAATTATTTCCCCAATCCTACAAAGATTTAAGCATAAGCTTAACTTTATGCACTGTGAATAATGCGCCTGCATTTGCACTATGTAGTCAGGATCCCAATAGCTCTTCTTTTATTAATGAGTAATCTCTAACAAAAAAAGGCAGACAAAACTAATGATGCTGAGGTCAATATCTTACTTATTTGAAAAGAGCTTTTGTTCTCTTCAGAATCCCTTTCTTACTCACAATTTCCCTCAATTTGGGGTTATTTCAATAAGAATAGCGTTCCATTAATTTTATGGGAATATGCATCAGTGGTGTAACTAAGATTTGTTACCTTAAAACTAGGAGCAATAAAAAAGTGTGGTTGAGCCTCCATAAAGCTCTATACACCTATCCTTTTATATGGTTAGATTTTGTCATTGTCCGCATGGGATTCACTTGTATGTGATTCAAAAGTCCTTTCTCCCTCTGTTGTTTGAATCCTAACTTGTTTAAGTATGATTTTACTATATTCAAAAACTTCCATTGTGTCTATTTTATCATTGTTCTGTTGTGTTTTGTCACAATTGGTTAGAATCTCATTTATGTTCCTTTTTTTTTTAAAAAAACTTCAGAAAAGGAAATTTTAAATGTTTTTGAATCCTTTTCAAAGGGATTTCAAAATCAGACATAACCTCAGATTTGGTTTGGAGGAGGTGGAGAGCAGATAGAGGCCCTCACATACTACAGTGATGGGGACCAAATAAGTACATAGAGATTTTATACAGGGCCGCCCATAGGGAGGGGGCAAATGGGGCAATTTGCCCCGGGCCCCACAGGGGCCCCCATGAGAAGCCACCCACTGCGGCGCTTTTACTCACCCGGTGGCTCTTTTACTGACGGGGCGGCGCTCCGGGTCTTCGGCACTTTGGCGACGGGTCCTTCACTCGCTCTGGATCTTCAGTGGCACTTCGGCGGTGGGTCCTTCAGTGCCGCCGAACACACCTGGTGCGAGTGAAGGACCCGCCGCCGAAAATTGCTTTGCCCCAGGCCCCCTGAATCCTCTGGGTGGCCCTGATTTTATATAATTTATTTAATTTACCTGCCTACAATTCAGGTTCCCGGTTGCACACCTAATGTTGTTGAATATGCACGTGCATGACTAAACAAATTATCATATCCCAGATCCTGCCTGCTTATTTTCATGCTCTCATTTAGATGAATTATAGTTTGGTCACTCACATTTCTCCTGTTGAAAATATTAACATGTTTGTAAGCACTATTGGTGTGCCCAGTTAGGCATATTAATGTTAGTTTTAGGGATGTAACACCAAATCATCTGTTTGAAAATTTGGTGTTTTGTATTCTGTTAATAGCTTTACTGTTAATGATGATGCCATATTAACCCAGGATCATCTAAATTATGTAATATTTGTATTACAGTAGCAGCTACAGCCCCCAGTCAAGATTGGACCCCATTCTAGGCACTACACAAACATACATGAAGACATTGGTCCCTATCCATACAGCTTATGATTCATTACTGTCAAAAAAAGATTTTGTTCATTTAAGTAACAATTTTACACATTTTAGTGTGAAAAGGGTAATTCTGTAATTAAAAGCTTTTCCTACCTCTCTGGGCCACGTTTCAAAACCTGGACTGATTGTGTTTTTGCTTTTTTTGAGCATCAACGGTTGCTCTATAAAATGGAAGCCAAGTTACGTGTCTCTGTCAAATTTTCCTTTTAAAATAAAGTAACTGTGTACTGTACAGTGCTTGCTTTTAATAGCATTTATATTCAAACTAAACTATAAATTAAAAATATTCTTGGAAGATGAACTTAAAAGATGGATACCTAATTTACTGAACGTTGCATCTGGAACTGCTTTAGAATGGTTTATATTTTATCTTTTTCAGAGATGTTTCACTTTTATGGATAGGGGTTTCGTGTTCAAGCAAATCAATAACTACATCAGCTGCTTTGCTCCAGGGGATCCAAAGGTACTCCACTCCTTTAATAACTTAAAAACATGTTTCTCTTTTTGGTACTCCTATGTAGCAAATTGTGTTGAGATCCCAGAATGTTCTTCAGTTACATTCAGGCATATTTTCAGATTAGTCTCCCATTCCTGTGCAGTCGCTGTGTTACTTTTTGCTTTCAAGACACCTTTGGTATTTTTGCCTCTCAGAACACTCACTGGGATTGGTTGTTTCATCTTCAAAGAGGAAGAGTGTGAACTGGTACAATTCTTTAGCATCCCTAGCTGGAAATGGATGAAACAACATCAGTGAGAACTTTATGCAAGACCATGAAAGTCTCAAGGAACAAACTGACAATAATTGAAAGTGAGCCCTCTGATATCTAAGATGTTCCTAGAAATCTACGACCCTTCTAATTGCATGTGCCATGCAATCAAGGCACTCACTTTTTTTTTTTTAAAGAGGTGCATAGGATCTCCTCCAGGATCTCAAACAACTCTCAAATCTTGCATGCCACACTACATAGACTTGGTAAAAGGAGGAAATGTAACACAGAATTAGATCTGGCTTTCAAATGCTGTATGGTACTAAAGAGCTCTCCTGGGTCTGCATGGCATGACACATATAGTCCCTAGGATTGTAGATTTGTAAAGGAGAGAGAAATCACTAGTGTTAAGAAATCTGTTTCCTTATTAGTTATGCTACCAGAAAATCACTAGATTATTAAATTGTGTAATTTACATCTAAAATATTTTTTGCAGACCCTTTTTGAATTCAAATTTGAATTTCTTCGAGTAGTGTGTAACCATGAACACTACATCCCTTTGAATCTACCTATGCCATTTGGAAAAGGCAGAATTCAGAGATATCAAGGTAAATCCACATTTTTAACTATATAATTGTTAAAATTTTAAAAAGGACAGTCTGTCTGAAAGAAAATGTTACCTAAAGACACTATTAGTATTTCTTGGGAGTTGTGCAATTGCTGAAGCCTTATGTTGTAATTCTTTTTTCGATTAAATCACAGAGTAGTAGTTTGTTAGTGAAGCATTGCACTGAAAGTATCTAGGTAATATAATACAGCATTACCCAAAGAAGCCTCTGGCACAGTGCATCTTTGATTTTCACTCTATTTCCTACTTTGCTTAATAATAATAAGGTATTACTTACATATAGCTTTTTGTTTGTGTGTTCCAATTTGTTTCCATTTTATGAATATAGATTTTTCTTTCACCAACTGTGGAGTCCTATGACACTCCTGTCAGTAGGTGTGGGATGGGATGTTTGCTGTTCTTTATTTTCTTCTATTTCTTACTTTTCTAATTTAAAAGCAATACAATTTTGTGCCAAAATCAGTAATCTGCATCTATTCCATTTGTGGATCATGGAAACACTACTAGATTCTATTATTAACTTGGATTTGTAGTAAACCAGTTCACCAAGAAGAATTTAGCATACCAGTAGAACTGGTAGTACCTATAAAACTGGAATGAACTTTAAGTGAGCCTCTTCTATAAAATTTTTCACTTTCTTCACATTTGTATGTTCTGTTTTGCAATAAATATCTATCATTTTCCCTGATTTGTAAAAGAGAAAAGATATGTACTTAATAATAATGTCCATCCAGTTGTGTGTATAAAAACAGACTTGAGTAACTCAAATGTTCTAAACTGTCATCAAGAATCACATGAAGAAAGAGCTGTTGTCAGAAGTAACCAAAACAGTTTAAGACTATTTAAATAATGCATCAAGCTCCTTAGCTACTAAAAAGCCCTATCTAATGCACAGATTCTTGACAGCTTAACTTTTTTGCAGCGAATGTACAGTATCATACCTTATTGGCATGAAAAAACATAATTTTGCTAATGGGAAGCACTTCAGGGTAAATTAAGATTTGGGATTAGGAGCGAGGTAACTGCAGGTGATGTCATGTTCTTTGTAGGCCACAGGGTGCTTAATGTCCTGCACCTGCCCCATCCTAGCCCTCAGGAATGCCTTGGATAATATCACTCATTGGATAAAATGTTGCTCCTGAGAGGGAGTTCTAGGCTGTTGCTTCCATAGTTCTGCTGAAGTTGCAGAAGTAAAAAGGCTCCAACAGACAGCAGATGTCAAAGATCAGCAGTGCAAGGAGGCCTTTGGTAGATCTGTCCTTTTAGCTTTGCTCCTCTCCTCTTTTTTGGTAAATTCTCCTCAGGGATGCCATTACTTTGTGCTTTCATAGACCCAGGGCAGCTGCAGAAATGAGTAAACATGCTTGCTAGTGCTCTGTTCTATGTGAGGAGGATGACCCTAGTTTTGTCATTTCCCTTATGTTGAGGAATGCAGAGGGGTGGAACTGGGAGTTCCCATCTGCTGTATAGAACAGGGCGCCAGTCATATCGTTTTTGTTCCTGTGACTCAGCTGGGGCGGTAAGAGAAGTGAAGTAGGCTCTCTTTAAGAACATCAAATAAAAAAATTGGAGCAGCAGCCTTCTTACAGGGCTTCCAACTTTGTTGAAGCTCTGCCTGCAATGGTTTTCTCTTAATTCGTCATCATAAGATCCAAAGATCCATTACAATGTGTCTTCAGCTATTTTGCAGCTTGGGTACAGCACCAGATCTGTTAATTCCCTACATTAGGGGAATGCTCCGTTCCCTAAAGTGCCTGCCAGTTCTTCTTCGAGTGATTGCTCATGTCTATTCCACAGTAGGTGTGCGTGCTCGCCACGTGCATCGGTGCCGGAAGTTTTTCCCCTAGCAGTACCCGTAGGGGGGAGCACCGCTGCGACCCCTGGAGTGGCGTCGCTATAGCGTGCTATAAGGGGAGCCGCACGCTCCCCCCACCCTCAGTTCCTTCTTGCCGCCAGTGTAGGTGCATCGGAACTTCTGCTCCAGCTTCATTTGCTGCAGCCTTTTCCTAGAACTCGTCGTTCATTGTTCATTTGTTAGTAGTACCTGTAGTTAGTTTGTAAGCGAGTTAAGTAGTTAGTGTCCAGGCCGGGGCATGCCCTGGGCCCCGGGCTTTAAATCGTGCAAGTCCTGCAGGCGCTCCATGGCCAGAAGCAACCCGCACTCTGATTGTCTCCGCTGCCTGGGCAAGTCCCACATCAGCGTCCGCTGCAAGATCTGCAGGTCCTTTAAGCCCAGGACTAAAAAGGACAGAGACATTAGACTTCGGGCCCTTCTCATGGAGTCAGCGTTGGCTCCCACCCCGGTGCGCCGAGCAGAATCGGCACCCGGTACCTTATCTTCGGTGCGCGGCGATCCCCCGGCACCTTTGGGTGACCATCACCGGTCCCCGTCAAGGAAGCAGAGGAAGGCACCGTCGTCTCATCGACGACAAGAGAAGGGAAAGGGAGAGGCTAGACCCGCGTCGGGCAGGCCAAATTTTCCACCGGGCCCCAGCGCTCTGACTCACGTCGAGCGGAGCAGCCCGGTCTCGTCAACTCAGGCCTCTCCGGATGCCCAGATGCCTTCGACACCGGAGGCCTTCCAAGCAGCTAAGGACCTGCTGATGCTCCAGGTACTGGCAGTCCCGGCGCTGGGGGTCCGCTCCAGAGGCAAGCCACCGCAGGCTCCAGGCCGTCGACCCCGACCAGGCGCAGATCCAGGTCAAGGGACCGCTCCCGGGGCCACTCGCCCCTCAGCGCCGGTCCGGCCATAGCCCACAGCCTCGGCTGTCATCGCCGGTGAGGCTCTCGGGCAAGGTGCCATTGGATCAGAGCTCCAGGCACCGCTCCAGACAGAGCAGGGAGTCGCAACACGGCAGGCACTGGCGTAGTAGACGCTCCCTGTCGAGTCGGAGCTACCGCAGCCATTCCTGACATGGCTGCCAATGCTCCCGCTCCCGTTCCTCGAGGCACCCGGGTCCACGACTCCCGTAGGGGATCGCCGACTCTGCATCGTCACGGAAATAGGCGTCGCAGCGTCTCAAGGAGCGGTAGCTCGAGACGGTACTGCTCCTCGACGTCGGAGTCCCGGTCCCAAGGTAGACATCGGCGGCGGTGCCACCGTAGATCTTACCCCTCTCACGGCACCGACAGGTCGACGTTCACGCCGATGGTGAACCACACAAGGGCCACCGTGTTCCAACCTGACCAGCTGGTGCCGCCGGTGCCACAGCAGGTTAATTGGCAAGGGGTTCCATGGCAGGGACAGTGCTGCCAGTGGACCCCTTGGCCCCCGGGACAGCCCCAACCGGATACTCAGTCGGTCGCAGGAGCATCTGAGGCTCCCACGGCCACACTATCCAGGGTCCCAAAGCACAGATCTGCGGACCAAGGGTCCTCGGCACCGCACGCAGACTCCGAGCAAGGTGTCGACCCCGCGGTAACAGCAGACGCGCAGAGCTCCGTACCGGCATCCTCCCCCGTACCGGAGGACAAGGTCGCGCCCCACCGCCCTCCGCACCGCAGGAGGACTTCAGGGCTCACCAGGAGCTGTTAAGCTAGTAGCCTCAAACCTCCAGCTCCAAGCTGAGGAGATGAAGAGCAAGTCCGAAGGCCCTTCCAACGTCCTTTCGTCCTCTGCACCGGGCAGAGTTGCGCTCCCGCTACACGAAGGGGTTGCCAACATCACAAAAGCCCTTTGGCAAACGCCGGCCTCACTTGTGCCCATATCCAAAAAGGCAGAGTGCAAATACTTCGTACCCACGAAGGGACATGAATTCTTATATACCCACCCGGTGCCCAACTCCCTGGTTGTGGAATCCGTAAACTACAGGGAGCGACAGGGTCAACCAGCTCCTACACCCAAGAATCACCTGGATCACCTGGATCGATCGGACTTCAGCTGTCGTTAAGACTGCGCCGATCACAACACGTCTGCCATTCTTCTCGCGCTCTTGCCTTTCTTCTCCACATTCGTCCGAAACGTTTAACGATGTCATCTTCCCATCTTCTTGGAGGCCGTCCGGGGGGTCTTTTCTGTTCTCGCGGGTACCACTCAGCAATGATTGCGGTCCACCTGTTATCCGTGAGCCATGCTGTGTGGCCCGCCCATCGCATCTTGTTATGTCTGCTTTCCACGACAATATCTTTCACACCGCTGCGTTCTCTGATGATTTCATTTGGTATACGATCTGCTGCAAAATCCTACCTCAGCGCCTCAACGTGGTGCAGCGGTGACCCTGGCCGTCTGACCGCTATGGTAGCGGGGCGTATGCCCTGGTAGGTTTTACCATGCTACAAAGGTGTCGGACTATCCAATCCAGGGAGGAGGGTTTCTCTCTCAGAGGAAAGAGCGCTTTTCCTTCTCCTTAGAGGTTGAAGGCTAGCTAAGCTTGAGGAGGTACGCATGCCTGCCCACCTAGCCAGTGGTATGGCTTGAAGTTAACGGCTAAAACAACACAAGTAAATGCACGTTCTACGGTGGCGGAGCGGAAATTGAGCGACAAGAGGTTGCTAAAAATGTCAGGTGCTAGGCCAACATGGAAAAGGACAATCTTCGCTGTGTGTACTTACAATTGTAGGTCACTGGCAAAGGAGGAAACGTAAAACCATCTGATGGAGGAGAAGCATTTCTGAGTGGTACCCGCGAGAACAGAAAAGACCCCCCAGTCGGCCTCCAAGAAGATGGGAAGATGACATCGTTAAACGTTTCAGACGAACATGGAGAAGAAAGGCAAGAGTGCGAGAAGAATGGCAGACGTGTTGTGATCGGCGCAGTCTTAACGACAGCTGAAGTCCGATCGATCCAGGTGATCCAGGTGATACGATCCAGAAGGGAGATTCCCAACATAGCTCGTTCCATTGCCCTTTCAGCTACCAACTGACGATAAATCCAACTCCTCCAACATTTCTAGCGCCATCTCCCTTTCCGAGCCTCACAGCACTTCCATCCTTCCAGTTGACTTCCAACTCCTTCTTTCGTCGGGTTTCGCAGACACCGAGAATATCGCATTTTATCCTTTTCTTCTCCTCCATCAGATGCTTTAAAGTTTCCTCCTTTGCCAGTGACCTACAATTGTAAGTACACACAGCGAGGATTGTCCTTTTCCATGTTGGCCTAGCACCTGACATTTTTAGCAACCTCTTGTCGCTCAATTTCCGCTCCGCCACCGTAGAACATGCATTTACTCGTGTTGTTTTAGCTGTTAACTTCAAGCCATCCCACTGGCTAGGTGGGCAGGCATACGTACCTCCTCAAGCTTAGCTAGCCTTCAACCTCTAAGGAGAAGGAAAAGCGCTCTTTCCTCTGAGAGAGCAACCCTCCTCCCTGGATTGGATTGGACACCCAAGAATAAGGATTCAAAAAGGCTGGACTCATTTGGTAGGAAATTTTATTCATCCTCGAGCTTCCAGCTCCAGGTGGACAACCACCAGGCCCTCCTCAGTTGCTATGACTTCAACCTGTGGGGGTCCCTGCAAAAATTTGAGCCCTTCCTCCCAGAGCGCAAATGGAAAGAGTTCAAGGCGCTGGCGGAGGAGGGTGCCGCCGCAAAGGCTGCTCTGCAGGCGGCGTCGGATGCAGCTGATATGGCGGCGCGATCCATCGCCTTGGCGGTGTCCATGCGCAGAGCGTCGTGGCTCCTCCTGTCTGGGCTATCCTCGGAGGCGCAGTCCGTGATGCAGGATCTCCCAATCGACGGCAAGGACCTGTTCGCGGAGCAAACGGACGTGAGACTCTGCGGCATGAAGGACTCACGTACCACCCTGCAAACGCTCGGGCTCTACGTCCCGCCGGCCAAGGAGAACCCTAAGCCGCAGGCTCCCGCCCAAGCGCCCCAACCACGATACGAGCCCACCTACAAGAGGTCCAGATCTCAAAAGAGGCGACCTCACAGGCAGTCCCGCTCCGCCCCGCAGCCTGAGCCCTCCAGGGGCAAGCAGCAGGGCAAGAGGCGGTTTTGACTGGGGGCAAGAGGGTATCCGGGTAACCCCCGAGAGAACCCTCCAACAAATAAAGTTGACCTTCAGCAACCGCTTGCATCCGTTCCTTGTGCAATGGTCCCATATAACGTCGGACTGTTGGGTCCTGAGTACCATTGCCCGGGGCTACATGCTCCAGTTTGTGTCACCCCCGCCCTCCCACCCTCCTCCTGGGTACGGCACGGTAGACCTGTCACATCTACCCCTGCTGCAGCAGGAGGTGGGCTGGCTCCTCAGTCTGGGAGCCATAGAGAGGGTCTCAAGGGAATTTCAAAGAAAAGGGTTCTTCTCCCGTTACTTCCTTATCCCGAAAGTGAAAGGGGGCCTCAGGCCTATCCTACATTTACACGGCTTCAATCGGTTCATGGTAAGATGCCAATTCCACATGGTTTCCCTAGTAAAGATTATACCTTCCTTGGACCCGGGCGACTGGTATGCGGCACTGGACCTCCAGGACGCATATTTCTGCGTTCACATATTCAAAGGGCACAGACGCTTCCTTCGCTTCCTGGTTGTCGGGACCACTACCAGTTTACGGTCCTCCCCTTTGGCCTGTCCACCGCACCAAGGGTATTCACAAAATGTATGGCGGTCGTGGCAGCCTTTCTCAGATGCCGAGGGGTTCAACTATTCCCGTACCTTGACGACTGGCTGCTCAAGGGCAACTCAAGGTCGCAAGGAACAAAACCACCTGGAGCTGCTCTTGGCTACCTGTGCCAACTTGGGCCTTCTGGTGAACGAGGCCAAGTCAGCGTTGGTTCCGGTTCAGCGCATAGAGTTCATAGGAGCTGTACTGGATGCTTCCAAGGCCACGGCCTCTCTCCCGCCGGGCAGATTCCAGCCCCTCAAAGGGCTCATGGTCACGGTCACGAAGTTCCCCATGGCCAGGGCCTGCCTGCAGCTCCTGGGCCACCTGGTGGCGTGCATGTACGTGGTACGCCACGCCAGACTTCGAATGAGGCTCCTCCAGCTCCGGTTGGCCTCAGAATTCTCCCAGGCTCAGGACAGTCTGGACAAGGTTCTAACGGTACCAAGTCGGGTATTAACCTCCCTCCAGTGGTGGACCTTCCCGGCCAGTATGCTGCAAGGGATCCCCTTCCGGGACCCGCTTCCGTTGCTAGACCTAGTGTCGGACGCGTCGGTCTTGGGCTGGGGAGCCCACGTAGGGAACTCTCAAACCCAGGGACTGTGGTCGGCCGCGGAGCTATCCCTACACATAAATGTCAAGGAGCTCAGGGCAGTCCGCTTAGCTTGTGTGGTGTTCAGCTTGCGGCTGAGCGGCAGGGCGGTCAGGGTCCTTACGGACAACACCGCCGCGATGTTTTACATCAACAGGCAGGGTAGGACGAGGTCCTCGGCTCTCTGCCAGGAATCCCTCAGCCTATGGGAGTTCTGTATAGCCCACAACATCTCCCTCAGGGCTTTCCACCTTCTGGGCGTCGTCAATTCCCAGGCCGATCGCCTGAGCAGGGTCTTCTCCTCCCAACACGAGTGGTCGCTCCACTCGGAGGTCACAGGTCAGCTGTTCCGAGCCCGGGACACTCCCCAAGTAGACCTGTTTGCGACCCACCAGAACCGACGTTGCCACCGGTTCTGCTCCGGGAGGGGAGGCTGGGGAAGGATGCAACCTCGGATGCCTTCCTCTTGTCATGGTTGGGCCAGCTCCTCTATGCGTTCACTCCCTTTCCTCTCATAGACAAGGTCCTGGCAAAGGTAAAGAGGGACAAGGCTTGCATCCTCCTGATCGCCCCAGCTTGGGCCAGACAGCATTGGTACGGGACCCTCCTGGGGTTACACCGTGTCCGCTGCCGCTCTGGCCAGACCTCCTGTCCCAGGACCAAGGCCGCCTCCTTCACCCCAACCTAGCCTCCCTACACTTGACAGCGTGGCTGCTCAGTGGTTAGACGCGGAAGAAACAATGTGTTCGGTGGGAGTCAGGAGTGTCCTCCTAGAAAGTAGCAAACCTTCCACGCGCCGGGCCTACCTGGCAAAGTGGTCCAGGTTCTCTAGGTGGGTGGGCGAGCGGGGTACCTCCCCAAGGTGCGCCCCGCTCCAACTTATTCTCGAATACCTCCTTCACTTTAGATCTCAAGGTCTAGCCCCCTCCTCCGTCTGGGTGCACCTGGCGGCTATATCGGTGTTACACCCGCCGGTCCAGGGCCGCTCGGTCTTCTCTCATGCCATGACAGGGTGCTTCCTCAAGGGTCTAGACTGGTCCTTTCTGTATGCTAGGACCCCTGTTCCCTAGTGGGACTTGAACTTGGTGTTATCTCGCCTCACAGGGCCCCTGTTCGAGCCCCTGGCCACATGCTCCTCGTCTCACCTCTCTTGGATGGTAGCATTCCTAGTGGCCATTACATCAGCCCAACGGGTGTCGGAGCTCAGGGCCTCATGGACAACAGGGCTCACCAAGAGTTGTTGTCGAGGGTGGCCCAGAATTTGGGGCTTCAGGCAGAAGAAGTGGTAGAGTCACTGGACCCCCATGGTGGCACTGCCGCTCGTAAAGACTATCCAGGCTATCATTAAAACTCTCTGGCAAATACCCACTTCTAATCCCCCAACAGCTAGGGGGACACAAATTAGCTGTTACCACTCAAGAAAGAGATCTTGGAGTCATTGTGGATGATTCTCTGAAAACATCCACTCAATGCGGCAGTTAAAAAAGCTAACAATTTTGGGAATCATTAAGAAAGGGATAGATAATAAGATAAAAAATATCATATTACCTCTATATAAATCCATGGTACGCCCACATCTTGAACACTGCATGCAGATGTGGTCGCCCCATCTCAAAAAAGATATATTGGAATTGGAAAAGGTTCAGAAAAAGGCAACAAAAATGAGTAGGGGGTATGAAACAGCTTCCATACGAGGAGAGATTAATAAAGCTGGGACTTTTCAGCTTCAAAAAGAGATGACTAAGGGAGGTTATGATAGAGGTCTATAAAATCATGACTGGTGTGGAGAAAGTAGATAAGGAAGTGTTTACTACTTCTCAACACAAGAACTAGGGGTCACCAAATGAAATTAATAGGCAGCAGGTTTAAAACAAATAAAAGGAAGTATTTCTTCACACAATGCACAGTCAACCTGTGGAACTCCTTGCCGGAGTACGTTGTGAAGGCCAAGATTATAACAGAGTTCAAAAAAGAACTAGATAAGTTCATGGAGGATAGGTCCATCAATAGCTATTAGCCAAGATGAGCAGGGATGATGTCCCTAGCCTCTCTTTGCCAGAAGCTGGGAATGGGCGACGGGATAAATCACTTAATGATTACCTGTACCATTCATTCCCTCTGGGGCAGCTGGCATTGGCCACTGTAGGAAGACAGGCTACTGGGCCAGATGGATCTTCAGTCTGACCCAATATGGTCATTCTTATGACTGGTACGCCACCCTTGACTTGAAGGATGCATACTTTCATATATCGATAGTCCTGGCCCACAGAAGATTCCTCAGGTTTGTGGTGAACCACACTCATTATCAGTTTACAGCCCTCCCCTTTGGCCTGTTGGTGGCCCCTCATGCGTATTTACCAAGTGCATGGCGGTCGTTGCTGCATTCCTGAGGGAAATGGGAGGTGCAGGTGTTCCCATATCTCGACGACCGGCTGGTCAAGGGCCGCTCCAGGGCGCAGGTAGAAGCGCATGTAAATCTGATACTGGTGACTTTCAGCAAACTGGGTCTGTTGTTGAAAGTGCCCAAGTCGACTCTATCCCTTACCTAGAGGATAGAGTTTATAGGAGTAGTTCTAGACTCCACTCAAGCCAGGACGTTCCTACTGGAGTCTCGCTTCCGAGGCATTTGCTCCATCATAGACTGCTTTAAATGTTTTCCCACCACAATGGCTCAAAACTGCTTGAAGTTGCTTGGTCACATGGCCACATGCACATCTGTGATGCAACATGCACGACTGCAACTCATACCTCTGCAGGCATGGCTGGCATCAGTATGCAGACCAAACAGAGACAACTTGGACAAGATAGTTTCGCTTCCTCCCCAGGTTATCGAGTCCCTCCTATGGTGGCTCAATCCCCAAATGGTATGTGCAGCAGTCCCCTTCTCCAAAGCCCCAGCCCTTGCTGTCTCTAGTCACGGACGCATCGGCATTGGGATGGGGAGCACATCTAGGAATCTCGGACCTCAAGGCCTCTGGTCCCAGGCGGAGCTCTTGCTTCACATCAACGTGAGGGAGCTGAGAGCGGTTTGCCTAGCCTGCCAAGCCTTCCAATCCCATCTGGAAGGCAGGTGTATATTAGTCATCACAGACAATACAACAGCGATGTTTTATATAAACAGACAGGGTGAAGAACATTCTTCTCCCCTATGCTAGGAAGCCCTCAAGCTATGGGACTTCTGCATAGCCCACTCAATACACCTAGAGATTTGTTATCTTCCAAGGTCCCAGAACAAGCTGGCAGACCATCTAATCAGACCTTTCCACAGTCACAAGTGGGCCATTCGCCCAAATATCATCAACAGCATCTTCCAGTGGTGGGGCCTTCCTCAGATAGACCTATTCACGATGAGACTCAACAGGAAGTGTCAGCAATTTTGCTCCTTCCAAAATCACAACTTGGGCTCGATCACGGATGCGTTTGTCCTCCCCTGGAGGGACCATCTCTTTTATGCATTCCCACTTTTCCCGTTCATCCACAAGGTCCTGCTCAAGGCCAGAAGGAACAGAATGTCAGTCATTCTAATAGCACCATCTTGGGTCCGCCAACACTGATATACAATGCTTCCTGAACTGTCAGTAGCCACTCCGATCACCCTGCCATTGGTGTTGGACCTAATCACTCAGGATCGCAGCCACCTCCAGCATCCCAACCTCAAATCTCTCCGCCTCACGGCGTGGAAGTTTCATGGCTAAACCCCATGGAGTTGGCATGGTTGGAGCCTGTCAGCTTGTCATGCTTCTTGGTAGCCAGAAGCTGTCACTAGAGCTACTTAGCCAAATGGAAGAGATTTTCGATGTGGGCATTACAGAAGGGTGCGCCTCTGATGCAGGCATCAATGCTCTTCATTCTGGACTACCTGTTGCACCTGAAGCAGTTAGGTCCGGTGGTGTCGTCCTTAAAGGTTCACTTGGCGGTGATCTCTGCATTCCATCCTAGGATTGACAGCCAATCAGTCTTTGCTAGCCTGACGGTGGGCCACTTTCTCAAGGGACTTGACAGATTATACCCTAAATTTCACCACCCAGTACTGGCATGAGACTTTAACCTGGTGCTTTCCAGGCCGATGGGGACCCTCCTCGAGCCCTTAGCAATTTGCTCGCTCCTCTACCTCTCATGGAAGGTGGCATTCATGGTTGCTATAACATCAGCCAGGAGGATGTCTGAGCTTAAGGCCTTGACATCCGAACCTCCATACACAGTATTCAATAAGGACAAGGTTCGGTTACGGCCTCATCCAGCCTTCCTTCCAAAAGTGGTATTCATTTTCGCACAAGCCAGGACATTTTCCTTTCAGTGTTCTACTCTAAGCCACATGCCAATCTCCACTCCCTAGATGTTAGGTGGGCATTGGCTTTTTATATCAAAAGGACAAAACCATTTCACAAATCAAACCAGCTCTTGATTGCAATAAACACGTTCACCTCCCATAATGCCATCACTCGGCAAGCCAGGGACAATGCAGCTTTTGGCAGAGCAGTGCTCCAATCAGCGAATCCATGAACTCTGACCCCGCCTCAAGGGAAATGCTTGGGAGTCACCTACGTGGAATTAACATGAGCAAGCACTCGAAGAAGAAAAACAGTTACCTACCTTCTCGTACCGTATTCTTCGAGATGTGTTCCTCATGTCCATTCCAAGACTCACCCGCCTACTCCTCTGTTGGAGTACTCCGATAAGGAACTGAGGAGGTGGCGGGTCATCAGGGGCCTATATACACCATCATGAAGGCACGACTCAGGAGGCTCCACAGTAACCCAACGGGTACTGCTAGGGGGAAAAGCTTCTGACGACTGTGCACGCGGTGCACACACACCTACTTGAAATGGACATGAGCAACACATCTCGAAGAACAACAGTTATGAGAAGGTAGGTAACCGTTTTTTACTCTTAATATTCATTGTTACTAGTTTTCATACAATTATACTTAAAGCTGTTTGTTTTGTATTTCACTAACTATCTAATGCCTACATGTTGAATGAACACACAGTATATATGACAAATGTCTGCCTGACAAAGCCATACAGTTTTGAGGCTAAGTGGGTTTTTGACCAAGCCACATCTTCACTGTTTTTGCAACTAAGCATGAACAAAGGGGGAAGCCCATGCTTATGTTAATTGGCAAATTAATATTAATTGCACTTTTCCTAAACTACAGTTTATACTCTTTCAGACCTCCAGCTTGACTATTCATTAACAGATGAGTTTTGCAAGAATCACTTCTTAGTGGGACTGCTCCTGCGGGAGGTGGGAAATGCATTACAAGAATTCAGAGACATCCGGCAGATTGCAATTAGTGTGCTCAAGAATTTGATGATAAAGCATTCTTTTGATGACAGATACGCTTCCAAGGTAAGTTTACTGCACTTCAGCAATTAGGAAGTTAAAAAGTTTAGGTATGTACATGTTCAGGTTTTATGGATGGGAAAGTACTGTTAATTTGCATATGAAGTATCAACAAAAAATAAGTGTATCTACAGTGATATAGTTAGTATATAGCTGATAGATATTGATACAAACATTGGGTTCTGAAAACTGTGTGTTTTTCATTTTTTAACTATGGTAAAAATATACTTATTAAAATATTTGCATGTTACATTTAAGCAAATTACAATGTAGACAGATGTAGTCAGATTTTTTTATTTGCTCAAAATAACTGCTTTTTAACTTATTTATTTGTAATTGCTATTAACCATTATTAATATTCAACTAATTTTGGCTAGTCCTTCCATGATCTATTAGAAGGACAACTAGTTAATATAAGTGGAATTGCCAGTTGTAGTAAACATTGGATGACTTTGGGGTTTCGTGGTGGTTTCTAAATTTTGAGGGCCTTGTGTTGTGGTGAACCCTCCATGATTTTGTAATTGCAGTTCTGATGGACTTCTTAAATTTGCATAGTTTTAGTTTTGACGCTACCTGTGTATTTGGTTTCGAGCACGTATCATTTTGTTTCCCAGTGGCATGTTGAAATAGTAAGGAAACAAATTCCGTGACCTATAAATTTTAATTGCAGTATTCATTGTTGAATAATAAATATTTAGTGGTCAGCATTGTATATCTGTATGCTAATGAATACATGTTCCAGACCAGCGGTCCCCAAACTTTTGAGGGTTGTGCCCCCTCCTGTCCACGCCACCCCAGAGTCAGGGCTGAGAGCAGGGCCATGGCTCAGGGTGTCAGGAAGGGACGCGGACAGGAGGCTGGGGATGGGAGCAGCGCCATGGTTGGGGACAGGGACGGGAGCAGAGCTTGTAGCTAGGCTGCGGTGGGGGCCGACAGCCAGGCCCGCGGCCAGGAGCAGCTCTGCTCCCAGCCCCACTCCAACCTCGGCCCCAGGCCAGGAATGGAGGAGCAGCCAAGGCTGGGGGCACCGGGGGACCCGGATTGGAGCGCCCCGAGGCTGGTGACGGGGCCAGGAGCCAGGGACATGGCGGGGGCCGGGACTGGAGCAGAGCTTGGTGGCACTCCTTCCTTGCCCTCCGAGGGGACTGGCCAAGGCCCTGCCATGGCCCCCGGAAGTTCCTCCACACACCCCTTGGTTGTGTGTCCCACAGTTTGGGGACCTCTGTCCTAGACCCTGACTTAGCATATCTTTCCTATTGCTGAATATTAGGTTCTGTAATTTGGGGAAGAATGGTAGAAGAAACATTCTCATTGGTGGGTTGATTTGTTTGTTTATTTCTTAAATCACTGGTTTCATTATTTGTTTGTTAACGAGAACCGTGAATCTTTGTTCAGAGCCATCAAGCAAGAATAGCCACTTTGTATCTGCCAGTGTTCGGACTGCTGCTAGAAAATGTCCAACGAATTAATGTCAAGGACGTGTCACCTTTTCCTGTTAATCCTTCCAGCAGCGTAAGTGAGCCTGTTTATTATTTGACATTCTGAGTTATTTTTAGCAGAATATATTCAGTAATGTTCATATGGCATGCTGAATGGTATGGACCAGATCCTTGGGTTCAACCAAGGTGCACTTAAATCACCATTGCATTTCATATATCCTGGGGGCAGTAACAGGCTAGCTTAGTCTGAAGCATAAATTAGACCAGCCTTATGGCTGCTCTATCTAAAATAAGCTTGTAATGGACCCGCAGGGTCTGTTGTGCCACCAAGGATAGCCAGAGCAGAAGAGACCTTAAGCCATGTCCCCATCTCATTTATGTCAGAAGGACAAAGAAGTGGTATTGGTTTGTGAGTCCATATATCTCTATCTATCTATATATGTTAATATTTGCTTTTAATAGACCACAGTGATCATGTTCCTGTATTTTTCTCATTCTAAATGTCCATAAAAGTTTATTAGAATTTTAGGTGCAGAGGAAATGCAGCATTGGGTTCAGTATGTATATGTTCATTTCTTTAAAAAAAAAAAAAATCAATTGCCTATTTACAGCTACACACAAAGAAACGTTAAAGGAACATTAAGGTTACAAAGTCAAACTTTGAAATTAGGGAATGCCAGAATTATCATTGCCTGTGCTATCTTAATTGGGCCCTCTCTTGCATATGTATTATGATTAGGTCCCTATGTAAATGCCGATTTCACAGAAGGCATGGAAATCATGAAAATGACCCCAAGTCATGGTCATTTAGACATTTTCCTTTTTTTAAAAAGTATTTACAACGAAGTCTTTAATACAAGAAAATTAGCTTCTCATCTTTTTTTATTCAGAAATTGGGCATTAGTGTTTGAGTTGTCCTGCTAACTACATCAACAGCTTGCATTTTTGCTATGATAGACCCTGATCCCGCTAGCATTAACACATGTACTTAACGTGCTTGAAGTCAGTGGGGCTACTCAACTACATAAAGTTAATCACCTACATAAATATTAGGAGGACTGGGACTGTAGTTGTTAAAATGAAGACAAAGACAGGAGTCTTTGTTGGTACTCAGCAGACAGCCCATGTTGATGGAATCTTTTATTATCTAATTCAGTCAAATGACATAAAAATTACCAAGTGAAACAAAAAAGAGAAGTTCACAATGTGTTTTCAGAAGGAGAAATTTCTGTATGTTGTAAACAAAAGTAAGGTAAGTCTAAATAAAGTCATGCTAAAAAGTATGTACCCAACTGGGCAATATTGAAGTAAACATATTGACATGTTAGAGGTAACCTTAGGTATGCCATGTTTGTTTCAGTGTACTGTGGCATATACTTTGATGTCACCCTTGTCTTTTAAAAACATCCGATATCACATTCCTGCAGAGAAAGAGAGAGATGTAATATGCGTGCACACTAATTTTGGAACGTCACAAAATGTACATTATAACCATTTGTGTTTTATTTCTTTTCTAAACAGAGTGCAAAAGATGAACCACTTAGTATGCCAGCTGCAAATCCTTTAGTAACACCACAAAAATCAGGAAACACTTCAGATACCAACCTCCAAAAAGATCTGTTTGGTGTTATCTCTGGCATTGGTAATACTTTTTTTTTTTTTTAATTCTGACTAGTTTTCTCTTGTTTCTTTACTAAAAAAAAACTTAGTGCCATCACATTTTGAAAACATATACTATGGAAAGGTCTAATCATTCCAGTCAAGTAAGTGAGAGCTCCTTTTTTGGATGAAACTCAGATGAACTGCCAGTCATGAAAGTGAGAATGCAAAGGACATCACTTCAGCCGGTTGTCCTGTGTGGGGGTTTCTGAGACTGGAGGGCAGGCAAAAGTATATGAATATAGATCCATTCTGGTATAGCCATATCTCTGCCAATTCCGTGTAACTTATTTATATTTATAGTAGGGCTGTTAAAAATAATAGAATGCCATGTATTTAAATATTTTTGGATGTTTTCTGCATTTTCAAATATGATTTCAATTACAACACAGAATACAAAGTGTGCAGTGCTCACTTTATATTTAGTTTTGATTACAAATATTTGCACTGTAAAAAAAAATAGTATTTTTCAATTCACCTAATACAAGTACTGTAGTGCAATCTCTTTATGATGAAAGTTGCACTTACAAATGTAGAATTATGTACAAAAAATAACTGCATTCAAACATAAAACAATGTAAAACTTTAGAGCCTACTAGTCCACTCAGTCCTATTTCTTGTTCAGCCAGTCACTCAGACAAATGAGCTTATTTACATTTGCAGGAGATAATGCTGCATACTTCTTGTTCACAATATCACCTGAAAGTGAGAACAGGAGTTCGCATGGCACTTTTGCAGCTGGCGTCACAAGATATTTACATGCCAGATGTGCTGAAGACTAATATGTCCCTTCATGCTTCATCCACTATTCCAGAGGACATGCGTTCATGCTGATGACAGGTTCTGCTCAGTAACAATCCAAAGCAGTGCGGACTGATGCATGTTCATTTTCATCATCTGAGTCAGATGCCACCAGCAGAAGGCTGATTTTCTTTTTTGGTGGTTCGAGTTTTGTATTTTCTTTATCGGAGTGTTGCTCTTTTAAGATGTCTGAAAGCATGCTCCACACCTCATCCCACCCAGATTTTGGAAGGCTCTTCAGATTCTTAAACCTTAGGTCAAGTGCTGTAGCTATCTTTAGAAATCTCACACTGGTACCTTCTTTGCCTTTTGTCAGATCTGCAGCAAAAGTGTTATTAAAATGAACAGCATGCGGAGTCATCATCCGTGACTACTATAACATGAAATATATGGCAGAATGCAGGTAAAACAGAGCCAGAGACATACAATTCTCCCCCAAGGAGTTCAGTAACAAATTTAATTAATGCATTATTTTTTTAACGAGTGTCATCAGCATGGAAGCATGTCCTCTCTGGAATTGTGGTCGAAGCATGAAGGGGCATACGAATGTTTAGCGAATCTGGCCGGTAAATACGTTGCAATGCCAGCTACAAAAGTCCCATGCGAACGCCTGTTTTCACTTTACGGTGACATTGTAAATAAGAAGTGGGCAGTATTATCTCCCGTAAATGTAAATAAACTTGTTTGTCTTAGCGATTAGTTCAGGGATGGGCAAACTTTTTGGCCTAAGGGCCACATCTGGGTATAGAAATTGTATGGTGCGCCATGAAGGCTCACAAAATTGGTAGTTGGGGTGTGGGCTCTGGGGTGGGGCCAGGACTGAAAAGTTCAGGGTGCAGGAGGGGGCTGGGGGTTGGAGTGCAGGTTGGGGGATGAGAGCTCCGATTGGGGGTGCAGACTCTGGGGTGCAGGAGGGTGGGACCGAGGGGTTTGGAAGGCGGGAGGGGAATCAGGACTGAGGCAAGGGATTGGGGTGCAGGATGGGGTCAGGGGTGCAGGCTCTGGGCAGCGCTTAGCTCAAGCAGCTCCCGGAAGCAGCTGCATGTCCCTGTCCCCTGTCTCCTACACGGAGGTGCAGCCAGGTGGCTCTGCGCACTGCCCTGTCCGCAGACGCCATCCCTGCAGTTTCCATTGGCCCCGTTTGCTGGCCAATGGGAGCTGTGGGGGGTGGCGCTTGGGGTGGGGGCAGCGTACGGAGCCCCCTGGCTGCCCCTATGCGTAGGAGCTGGAGGGGGGGATGTGCTGCTGCTTCTGGGAGCTGCGCAGAGCAAGCCCCCGACCCTGCTCCCCAGCAGGAGCTCGAGGGCCAGATTAAAATGTCTGAAGGGCTGGATGCAGCCCCTGGGCTGTAGTTTTCCCACCCCTGGATTAGTTAAATAAGAAATAGGACGGAATGGCCTTGTAGGCTCTAAAGTTTTGCATTGTTTTGTTTTTGATTGCAGTTATATAACAAAAAAATCTACATTTGTAAATTGCACTTTCGCGATATATTGCAATACAGTACTTGTATGAGGTGAACCGAAAAATACTATTTCTTTTGTTTATCATTTTTATTCATCTCTTAAATACTACTTTGAGCATTTTTCTACATGCATCCCACTGTAGGTGCATGTACCCCATGCATGCAAACCCAGAATCTTTCAGCCAGCAGCGTCCATTGGAGGCTCCATGTGCACCCTGCATTTCCTTGTCCCACTTTTTGGGGAGAGGGGTAATAAAGGACAGGGACAGCCCCAACCACCATACAGTTCCTCCTTACTGCCTGTTGCAGTGAGATGGAGCTACACAGTGCCCATCTGCTTCCCTGTTGTATCATAAATAGTATTAGATTTTTAGTTAGTGTTTAGTTTTGATAGCTTTTTAAAGTTTTATTTCTTTCAGTCTGTTGGCAAAAAAATAATCTAAATTAGAAAACTAGAGTTGTTCTTGACTCTTCCCTTAGTAACATCATACCTCAAGATTCCCCACAATCTAATACAAACTTGGTCTTCCTGAAGTGGCTGTTCTTACAGATATCTTTTATGTGGTTTAACAATACTTTTTCTAATTTAACTCAGGGATTAAAAAATCTTTCTGTTCACTTGGTCCCAGACTATCAAAGTTTGCTGCTCCTGAAAACATTTGTTTTGCACTTTCTGCCAGCTTGCAAGATATTTATTATAAATTTTAGCTTTGTTAACATCTCAGTTTAACAGCTCTACAAAAGAAATCTAATACAGATTTGCTCTGATTCCTTCTCCTGGAAGTGGTGGTGTTGTGACTTTGGATGCAAGACTGCACCTTTGCCCTTTCAGGGGTGATTAAGACCAGTTTATCACCCAGTCAGATACACACTATGCCTTCCTGTAGTGATACTTCCAAAGGTGCTGGCATCTCTTCATTGGTGGATGGACTCACCTTCATGTGTGCCAGTGAGGTTTTTTTTCATCCAGCTTCTCCATCAGACTACTCTAAAGGACGTATCCAAGCAATGATGGAGTTCACACCTAGGCAAATTTCAGGCCCACAGGAGGAATTGCACTTAAATATATTGGAGTTGAGAGCCATTCTTCTACCTTGCAAAGTGTGTCTGTCCGTGCTTCAGAACACCACTCTTCAGATCCTAACAGATAAGACAGCAATGTATTATATAAACATTTGGAGGTTGCAAGATCTTCCCTTCTATTGGGAATCAGTTCTCTTGTGGAATGGTGTATTTGTCATATCAACCTGTTGGCATTTTGTCTACCAGGCATCCAGGACAATTTAGCAGATTATCGGAGCAGGAAAGACTCCATCTCCAATGAATGGGAGCTAAAAGATTCCATTTTGAATTCAGTGTTTCAGGATTGGGGAGTTCCCTCAATGGACATATTTGCCACATATGATAAGAAATATCCCATATATTGCCCACCAGGAGGAATGAGTCCAAAGTCTCTTGCAGACACAAATCTGATTCTGTGAGATCAAAGCATGCTGTATGCCTTTCTCATTTCTCCTCATCCTGTTAAGCCTCAGAGTACTCAGGAACATTTGTCAGGACAAGGCTCAGGACAAGCTTCTACTTCGGCCCATCAATTTTGGTTTCCCGATCTAATTCACCTTTCAGCTTGTCCGTCTTTGGTTCCCTTCCTTCCAAATATCCTTTCTTAAAATCACAGCCTAGTACTGAACCCAGACCCCAAAACTCTGCACTTGACATCATAGAGGCTAGCTGGCTGACTCTGCTTGAGAACTGCTCGCTGGCTATTCAAGTCTTGATTCCTGCTAGGAAAGCCTCTACAAGACAGGTGTGTGTATATATCTATATGTAAGTGGAGGCATTTTTCAGTTTGATATAGTCAGAGAACTATCCAGTCAGAGAACTCTTCTCTCTGAACTATTTTAGACAATCTATTATCCTTGAAACATTGTGGTTTCTCAGTTCTGTTAAAGTGCACTTAGCAGCTGTTTATGGGGTTTTTTATTGCTCGGTTAAGTGGTTATTCAGGTTTATTTTTCAATTGTTAACTCTACAGTTTCCAAGTTCTTAAAGGTGCTGACTCATTTGTTTACACTGGTTAAAGATTCCTTTCCTTCCTTGTACTTGAATATGGTATTAATGTATTTAATTGAGCCTTCTTTCCAACCTTTAACATGTTCTTTGTAACACTTTTCTATAAAGACAAAATGTTTAGTGGCTGTCACTTCAGCTTGTAGCCTGATGGAGTTGCAGACCAGGTCTACACTACACATCTATATCAGTATAACTGCATCGCTCAAAGAGTTGTGAAAAATCCACACACCCCTGCGTGACGTAGGTATACTGAGCTAACCCCCCATGTAGACAGCGCTATGTCCACAGGGGAGCTTCTCCTGTCAACATAGCTACTGCCTTTCGGAGAGATGGATTAACTAGGCCAGGGGTAGGCAACCTATGGCATGCGTGCCAAAGGCGGCACGCAAGCTGATTTTCAGTGGCACTCTCACTGCTTGAGTCCTGGCCACCGGTCCGGGGGCTCTGCATTTTAATTTAATTTTAAATTAAGCTTCTTAAACATTTTAAAACCTTATTTACTTTACATACAACAATAGTTTAGTTATATATTATAGACTTATAGAATGAGACCTTCTAAAAACTTTAAAATGTATTACTGGCACGCAAAACCTTAAATTAGAGTGAGTAAATGAAGACTCGGCACAGCACTTCTGAAAGGTTGCCGACCCCTGAACTAGGCCAATGGGAGAAGCTTTCCCATTGGCATAGGAGCATCTTCACTTAAGAGCAACAGCAGCGCAGCTACGCCGATGCAGCTACGCCCCTGTAGCGCTGTATATGAAGACCAGCCCACAAGTTTTGATGGCTGGTCTCCGTATGTGGTTGTCTATAAGGATAGAATTATGCTTAGATCACATCCAGAATTTCTGTGTTAAGGTTTCTTATACTGTGAAACAGTTTCCCCTTCCCTTTTCAGTTAGAGTGCACTCTGCAGGGCTCAAGCAACCTCTCTCAGAATGTGTTAGAGGTGCTCCTGTCTTGGAATTCTGTGGAGCGCCTACATGGCATTCTACTTATACATTTTACTAACACAGCTTCTAGATCAGATGCTCAGTTTGGCAGGGCTGTCTTGCAGTCATTTTTTAGATAGGACTCTTGTCATCCACCTATCCGAGAAGTAACTGGTAGTCAGTCTGTGTGGACAATGCTCAAAGAAGAAAGAGATTACTTACCTCACAGTAACTGGAGTTCTTTGAGATGTGTTTGTCCACATGGATCGTACTATGGCTATTCTTCCCCACTGGTATGAAGTCATCCTATTGGATTTCAGTATTGGTGAAGGAACTGAGTGGCATTGGGGGTACTTCACCCTTTATGCCCATGGGATGGGGGACAGGAGGGGATGCAGGCCAGAGGTGCAGCCTCTAACAGATGCTGCTGGCTAAATGATTCAAGGCTCAGACACATGGGTATACACACCTACAGTGGGATCTCTATGGACAAAAGCATCTCAGAATAAGTGTTACTGTAAAGTAAGTAAACCTCTCTTTTAAATGCATTGCGATTAAGATTTTATCACTCTTACAGAAAGAAGACAGACTTAACTTTTTTAAAATTTGCACTGAATTTTGTGAAAATAGTCCGGCATAAGTCATCTCTATAGTATTTTCTCTCTCATATGTGTGTGTGTCTTCCATTTTTTTTATTTAGCTTCCCCATATACCTCATCAACTCCAAATGTTAATTGTGTAAGACATGCTGACTCAAGAGGCTCTCTTATAAGTACAGATTCAGGAAACAGCTTCCCAGAAAGACATAGTGACAAGAACAATTCTCTTGACAAGGTAAAAAATAAGCTTTTGAATAAGTCTTCATGTTAACAAATGTAATTCAATATCATTAGGAAACTGTCCACTACATAGTAAGAAATCAATCCAGTTCCCATTGGAGTCAATAAATCTTTTTGCACTAACTCCATTAGGAGTTGAATTGCATTCTGAATGTCAGCATTGATTAAAACATGAAATAACTTTATTTGATAGTGTTACTGTACATAAAATTGTTTACTGCAAAATAAAAAGTAATTATCATGTGGACTTGCTATTTTACACTGCATACATCATCAAAATAATTTATAGAATATGTGAACAGATGTTTTTATTTAAAGAAACATTTTTTAGAAAATAGTTATTACTGTTTCCTGTGCTAAATAAAGGCACTCTGATCTACTAAAAGAAACGTCTTAAGTTTTGCATTCAATAAAGCAGAACAGAAAATTTAGGGTGGGATTTTCAAAAGTGCTTAAGTGACATAGGAGTAAAAGTCCCATTGATTTTCAGTAGGAATGATCCTAAATCACTTACAGTGGGGCTTTCAAAAGTGATTAAGGGCTAATCTTCACACCATTTGTGCACCATTTAACTAAATTTGTTTAGAAACCAATATAATTAAATTGTTATGACTTCCCCCTATGCCAAGTGGAGGACACTGCTAGATTCGGCTGAGTGTTTTAAATAATTTTACTTTAAGCCAATTACAAACCAAGAAACTGCAGTAACTGTGAGGTATTCAGTCATGTCTGTTTATAGCTGATGTTAACACTTAATTTTCTTAGATCTTGTTGTGCATTTCACAACATATGTTAACTTTTTTCCATTTGACCTTAACGTGCCTTTGTGTGGCAGAGGGAGAAACTTCGCAGAAGGCATTCTGCTCATGCTATGTGCTTTAGTGAAGAGGAAGAAGAAAATTCCCACTTAGCAAAGAACAGCCGTGTTACAGTGGACTTTTCACTTCTGACAATTCCCGCTTTACCAGAGAAAATGTTGCATGTTGCACTCTCTCTTCAGTTACAAGAAGTATTTTGGTTTTTGTACTTGATATAGTTAAGACTCTGGGTGAAGGGTGTGGTCAGTAGAGTTTTGCCATAGCTTTGCAGCATTTTATACCTGCTGTAAATATGATGGATCAAATACCAAAACAACTCAAATGTTTCATTAAAATGGCACGTAGGTCCCAATCGTGCAAATGCATATGCATGTGCTTCACTTTAAACATACAAGTAGACCCATTGAAGTCAATGGAGCTACTCACATGCTTGCATATAAGCATGGATATAAGTGTTGGCAGGATTGGAGCCTTAGCCTATAGTGTGCCTATTTCAAGTAGACTAAACATTATTTTCTTTTCCTTTTTTCCAAGATATGACTGCGGGGGAATAAAATATATATATATATATATATATATATATATATATATATATATATATATATAGACTAAGTAAGAAAATTCTTTAACCGAAAACGTGTATTCTGCTGCTAAATGGCAAAACTGTCACCCAAAATTTAGTTGTTTTGTTACTGTCTTAATTTGCAGTGTTCTGCTAATTATTTCAACTTTGGTCTGGAATTTTCAAAGGAATTTAGGGGAGTTAAGTGGCAAACATTGAATTTCAATGGGATTTGGGTACCTGATTCTTAAACTCCTTTGAAAATCCCCACCTAGTCTAACAGTTTAGGTTATTTAGGTGTTTTGCTTGATGTGGCTGCTGTTAATGTTTCCCCAGAATAATATTTAGTCTTATCAATTACCCACTGATTTTCCAACTTTCTTTTCAGTAGATCACTTGTGCACTGTTGTGTCTTGAATTTTTCACCACTTGTATAAGGATTTCATTAATAAAAAGCCAGAGCAATTTTTTATTCTCCATTGAAAATTGCCTATAAAGATCCCTGCTTGCAGTAAGTGTATGTTCCTGCAGCATCGAATCCGAGCTTGCTAGAAAACCAGTAACTGCTAATGTTATATGCAGGTTCCTGGATTCAGATTCTGGTTACATGGAGCCATGGCCTCAGCTTCATCCCAGTTCCTTTTCTACTGCTTCAGCAGTGATGTCAGAATCTTTGTTTTTCCCGTAGTTAGCATTATCCACATTCAGTTCCACTTCAGTTATTTTACTTTACCTATGCTTTTTGGATATTTAATTTGGTCTCAGATACGTATCCAGCACAGTAATTTTGCTTTTGACAGCTCTGTTTTGGATTCTCTGATGGCAGATTCCCAAGTGTTTAGGGTTCACATGATTCACATGCTGAAACAGTGTCTGTCATGGGTCAGCATTTCTGCTGCCTGTGTTGAGGAGCACTCATCAAAGGCACTCCATTTAAGAGACGTTTATATAAAGCCTTCAGAGAGCAACAGAGCTTTTTGAAGGCTCCTTTCATGGGACAAGTGCTCTGACTATCTGAGGCTGCTCATGTGTCAGCTCTTATCCAGCTAATTACTTGTCATAGATGGCTACCTTAACATTGGGGATATACTCAAAGCATTTCACATTCAAGATCTCAAAGATCCAACCTGTTTATAGAAGCCTGAAGATTTAAAACAGATTTATTGTAACATTTTGGAGGACCTGACTATTCACAAATTAAAATAAATGTAATGAATCCAGCAATTCATGGACAGCAGTGTTCCCTCTAATTTTTGACAGGCTGTATGCACAAAAAATGTCTTCTGTGCAAATTTTTGTGTGCGTGGTGTTTCGCTGTGTGCGTGGGGTTTAGGATCTGTGTGCACACGCACAGCTTAGGGGAACAGTGATGGACAGCATATTTCTCTTCCAGTCAGATAGGTGCCATTGATCTAAAGGCACCTGAAATAGTGAGGGAGGGCTTGAAGCTATAGCAGATACTACAGGGGATGCCTTGATGCTGAAATTTTTGTCTAGAATGCATCCTGCCTTCTTGGATTACCTTCCTTTTCAAATCTGTGACCTGTGAAAGATCAAAACCAGCACCTTAAATTGAAACCCAGAAACCCAGACAAGCAGTGCTGATTGTTCAGCAGTGATTTAATACATTCTCTTCTGTATCTTCTAAATAGTACGTTTTATTTATCACTGAGGAACCCTGGTATCAGAGCTTTCCCCTTCCCTATTCCTTTTTTGGCGACCACCTGAGTTAGAAAGGACTGAGTCAGGGCCGGCTCCAGGCACCAGCTTTCCAAGCTGGTGCTTGGGGCGGCAGGCGAGAATGGGGCGGCAGTCCGAGTCCCGCAGCGGCAATTTGGCAGCAGGTCCGCTCTTCCCGCCGCCGAATTGCCACTGCGGGACTCGGACTGCCGCCCCATTCTCGCCTGCCGCAGCAGCAATGGGGTGGCAGGGCCGCCGCTCTCCCCTTGCCGCCGCGGACTGGAACTGCCTGCGTCCCCGACGCAGGCAGACGTAGCGGGGCCCTGCCCCCAACGCAAGCAGACGTAGCGGGGCCCCGCTACGTCTGCCTGCGTCGGGGGCGGGGCCGCCGCCCCTGCTTGGGGCGGCAAAATTGTGAGAGCCACCCCTGGACTGAGTTTACTTTAAGCTTCTGAACCCTGGTCTACACTACAAATGTATGTAAATATAACTCTGTTGTTCAGGGGTCTGGAAAATGCCCATCCCTGAGTGACATAATTATACTGACCTAACCCCCACTGCAGACAGCTATGTTGATGGGACAGTTTCTCCCGTCAACATAGCTATCACTTCACAGGGAGGTGAAGTACGTATGCTGACAGGACAAACTCTGCCATCGGTGTACCGTCTTCACTAAGCACTACAGTGGCGCTGCTGCACTGGTACAGCTGGTCAGCTGCAGCGCTGTAAGTGTAGACAAGCCCTCAGATTATCTTTTTATGCCATACATCTTTTTATGCCATAAATCTAGGAGGGAAGACCATCTCTAGTCAGATTGCCTTAGAGGGTAAAATGGAATATGCAAAACTGTTACAACTAAGAGTTTTATAATGCTTTCCACCTGGTTCTAGAGAATGTCTAAGAAATGCTTCTTCCACAGGAATGTAAAGCTTCTACTAGGAAAGCTGTTCATATGAATACACAATACTACTTTCTTAATTTGGTAACTAAACTGGATTCACAGTTTGGAAGATCAGTGCTGGGTTAGTTCTTTTTAGACACGCTTCCTTCAAGGGTTGTTATTGTTAGCTAATTTTCCACAACTAAGAGGACTATACAAGCAGTTGCTGGAGAAAGGAAGGTACTTACCAGTAACTGGTTCTCCAAGAACGCTGGTATTACGCACTTCCCGCACACAACCCTTTCTTTGGAGTTCTCATGTATGACTTTAAATGGGAAAAAACATCAGTGAGTCAGGGCCACAGCTCCTTGTGACCTCGCTCCAAATGTAGGATCAACAAAGGAGCGTGCATAGGTCTCTTAAAAATCTCACAGCTCTTTTCTAGGGGATTTTAACTTGGCACCAATGGCACATGCAGTTCCCACCAGTGTAGATATCCATGTATAATCATAAATTGCAGGTACTGGTAAGTAGCCTTTCTTCCCTGAAGCAGGGAAATGCATGCAAAAAAGAAAATAAAACATTGAAGGTGAAGACTCTTAATTTGGCATAGTTTGTATGTACAGTTAGATGAGTTACTAAAATATACCTCTATATACATTTTGATCTGAGATCCCCTGCTTTTCATAGGAGTTAACAAGGCAGTTCAATATTGTTAAGTTTTTAACGGTTTAAGAAAATGTTTCACCCAAATTTACTCCTATTTATTCTCAGAACCAGCACTGTGGAACTTTAGGAAGTTCTGTAGTTCGAAGTGACAAATTCGACCAAACAGAAATCAAAAGTCTGCTCATGTGTTTCCTTCATATTTTAAAAAGCATGTCTGATGGTAGGTAAACAACAATTCTATTTAATTTTGTAAATTTATGAGATGGAGGGTTTGATTTATAGGTCTACAATCTTTCAATCTATTTTCAATAATGGCTCTGATATCTTGTTAAGCCTTTCATGTGTGAGTTGATGGTTTTATGTTTCTTCTTGTTGTACTTGAGTGATAAAATTAAGTCCCACTTGAAAAACTTGTAGTTCGTAAGTATTAATTATTCCTTTCAATAGTATATGGTTAGCTGAAGGTCTCGATAAACAGATATTTGCTATTGCATACGTCAGTGTATAACTTTTTATTGGATATTGAAGAGGAAGAATAGTCCAGTGTTTGGTGCTCTAACATAGGATTTGTGAGAAGTGAGTTGAGTTCCCTGCTGTGGCATAGATTTCCTGTGTGACCTTGGGCAAGTCACTTAGTTTCTTTATGCCGCAGTTGCCATCTGTAAAATGGGAATAATAGTACTTCCCTACTTCACAGGAATATTCTGAGGGTAAATCCATTAAAGAATTTGAGGCAATCAGATATTTCCGTGATGGGGCTATATCAGTTAGAGCTGAGTGAATAGTTGATTTTGCAGGTCAGTGGCCAAACTGAAAAATCTGAAGGAAAAAAAAAATTGTTTCAGGTCAAATGTTTGTTTTTCTTTTCGGGTATTTTTTACCCTTTTGTTTGTTTTAAATAAATCTAGTTAAATTTTAAAACAAAATGGAGCCTTTTTTAGGAGGGCAGAGGTTAAATTTCAGTTGGCGCTATTTGCCCTGTATTTTCAAATAGTTTTGGTGAACCCAAAACTGCATTTTTTGGCGAATAAACTATTTGTCCAAACAATTTTGTTGAGCTCTACATGAAAGTATTTTGGAACGATAGAAACTTTAAATATATTTATTATGTAAAACGTTAATTAGATGGCTAGTATAGTTATCAGAAATCAGAGTAACGGTGTAACTTTCAAAGATTATGTAAAACTAGTATTAATTCAGAGTTTTAAAATAGTTACTCAAAATTAAGAAATGCATAACAGTTGGCTGAAGTATAGTTTATAATATGAATGTGCACTCTCTTTAAAATCTGAGAGGCATAAAACAAGGATGCAGAACATTTTTCTTCCTGCAACTCTCAAACTTCTCACATGGTTTCCTCTATGACCATACATCTCAGATTTCTTTTGTTTGATTAAGTCAAAAGGACTGAGAACTGTAGTATGCAAATTTAATTTTTATCAGTTCTCTCTGCCAAATATAGCAACGGTAGGTACTTTCAGCACATATTTTGATGATTAATTTCAAATTTGATTTATGTAATGGTGAAAATGTGTACACTGTGATTTGAAAGTTTCAAACATTGCATAGTCTCTCACTTATTGCAATGTCAGGAATGAGAAAAGCAATGTTAATGATATGTTTAATATTTATTACATACTTTACATGCAATACTTCTTATAATTATTTGAATATGATTTTACATGCAGTAATTGCAAAAAATAAAACAAAACAAAAATAACCTTTTAGTGATTCCCTCTCTGGCCTGAAACTCTGACTATGACTGAAATATATATTTACATTTCAAAATATATAAGTAAAATACATTGTGTAAAACACTTTATAGGAAACCTGCAAATGCATGGGTTTTTTTTCCCAACCATTCACAGGTCTTCTGTTTTTCTTAGAATTGCACGATAAACCATTGTGTTCATACTTTATTTTACACATCTATAATAAATACTCCTCTACAAATTAATTCAATAGTATGCTATATATTCAATAAACATTTACTTCAGCAATATTCATTCAAAAGACTATCTTTGAAATCACAAGATTAGATTCAAAGGAAATTTTAAATTCTATAGAAAATTGTGACAATTGTCTGCTCCCAGAAAACTCTTTTCTGGCCTGCATGAATTATCATGATCCCAAAGTTGAGAGCCAATGGCGCAAAATGTTCTTATTAATATTGTTGTTAACTACCTTTGATTTTATTTTTTAAATCCTTCATTTTCTAGATGCTTTGTTTACATATTGGAACAAGGCTTCAACATCTGAACTTATGGATTTTTTCACAATCACAGAGTGAGTTTGCTTAGCTTTTCATGAAAATTGTATATTTGAATTTGCTTGTTGAACTCAGTGTAGATTTAGATGTTTCATATTAATTCAAAGAATGACACCATCAATCAAAATTTAGACGCCCCATACTTAATTTTACATGCAACATTATAGAATATTGCTAGTTCCACACTAGTTTAGGGGAGTTAAGGCAGAGACTTATCACCTTTGGCACTTGGTGAAGTCCTTAAATAGGCTGGGGCACTTAAAATGCTGCTAATACTCCCTTTAGAGTCACCACCTCTTCTGTGTCCCAGTTGGAGCCAAAACCATTAAAAGTAAAGATGCAGTTACAAATTAGAATAAATAAAGATGTCTGTTGCTGACTTTTTTTCTGAATGCAGTGTTGTTGTAGCCATGTCGGTCCCAGGAGAGTAGAGGGAGAAGGTGAGCGAGGTAACATTTTATTGGACCAACTTCTGTTGGTGAGAGAGACAAGCTTTTGAGCTACACAGAGCTCTTCCTCAGGTCTGGGGAAGGTACTTAGAGATACTTTATTTCTGAATGAAGAGGCTTCCCAATTTTGCCTCTTCCACCTCACAAGAAGGGAAAGAAAAGAAGTCAGCCTCTCCTGAACAGGAAAAAAACAGTGTTCATCTTTACTTCCTCTTGCTTCCCAGAGCTGGTCTGAATGCTGTGGTGGAGAGAAGTCAAGTTTGAGAGCAGCAGTTTTCAGGGGAACAGTGCAGTAGCCTTTCTAAAAGGTCTTCCTGCCATACTCCAATCTGGATTGTTCTTCGTCACTCCCACAGCCTGAACAGCACCATTGACACAGTGATAACCAGACATTTTAATGTTATAAATGCACTGATCAAAATGTGTGTGTGAGAAAATGTGCTCTGTGCATGAATCTTCATCTTCAATTAAATATATACTTCTTCAAGTGCTGGTGCCTATGTGTATTCTATTGTGGATACGCATGCACTTCATATGCCCAGAATCAGAGAATTCTGGCAAGCAGTGTCCATAGGTCTGCTCCTGTTCTCCTCATGTTTCAAACTGAGAGTAAGGTGTGGGGTGAACCAGCCGCCCCTCCAGTTTATTCTTACTATCGCATGGCTTGAATCGGCACCTCCAGTGCAGCTGCTTCTCTTAGTCTTCAACCTGCAAATATTTAAAAGGTTTTTGTTTTAGAATAGCTTTGCAAATAGTTTTTAATAGTTTACAGTGAAGTATGTTAGATGCCTCATCCCCGAGATGCCTCACCATCCCATACCCCAATATAGGTATGGGACTGTGCCCAGAACACTGAGCTTTGAAAACAGTCTCTCCTGTCCATGCTCCTTCTCAATGAGTGACAACCACCAGCTCTGCCTAGACTGCTTCCAGGAAGTGCACATCTCTGCCATGTGCAGTATTTGTTGCTTCTTTCTAGCCTCACCTGTCAGGCATGGAAATTCTGGCTTAAAAAGCACATCATGGAGAAGGCTACTGAAGGCCCAGTCATACCCGGCCCAGGGGACCCCTGCCCATATAGCATCATGAATCAGTGAGGAGCACCCCTCCTACTACAAGGTGTGACTTAGGAGTGAGGGAATCCACATTCACACACCCTCTGTCAGGGTCTCTTTGGAAAGGCAGGGAACTCTCCCACAGAAATGGGGATCTGCTCTTATAAGTCTACTCTGAAGAAGACAGATATGACCCAGCCCAGGTTGACTAAGTCTTTGCTCCCAGCCCCCATGGACTCAGAACATCTGATGCCTAAGAGCCATAAATAAAAGGATCTTTAGAGATGGGCTCTGTCAGTACCAGCCCCACACTGGCGTCACCAATGCTAGCAATATTACCTAAGCCAAAGAAACAGAAGCCATCAGTACTGATAAAGAGGACCCTTTGGGATCCTCAGCCACAGACAGTACTACCACTACCCCTTATGTCATCAGGACAGAGCCTCTCTGCTTTTGGGACCATCCTTCACCAGGGAGATCATGACTCCACCAACAGATATGGGCTATGGGAGAAGTCTATCCCCCAATCTGATCTACCAGCTGCTGCTTTCCTCCAATGGGACTGTCGGTACCACCAATGGAACCGGGTCCAGCTTTTTCATCTTTGGGAGAATCAAAATCACCAGAGGAACTGTCATCATCTCCTCCAAGGGCAACAGTCCAGACAACAGCTCGAGAGCCTCCTGGAACCAACCTCCACTAAGATATCTTCCTCGGGACGAGTGGTACACCATGCGTTGGGGACTTCCACAACCCTCCTGTGATCTCCCTTACTTTCCATGCTGGGACCCATATGCACAATACACTGGTTCAGTGTGATCCACTAGAGAAATTCTCCAGGCCTCCCTCCAAGGGAGCAACCAGAACTTCCTTCTGACCCTGCAGAAGAGGGAGATTACTAAAAGACTGAGTCCTTGTGCTTTTAAAAGATTCCAGGGCACCCTCCATTCCTTGGGACTATATGTACCTGCCCCAAAGAGGAAATACAACAAACATCCCTGCAAACCAAGTCTGATTCAACAGTTCTACCATCAACAGTCATATGAACCACCTCATAAGATATAGAGGCTACAAAAATCATGATACCCTGCACCTCCAGTATCAACATCATCTCAATTTCACGCACCAGCTAAAAGATAATTTTGATGGAATGCTCCAGTTTTGTAAACCACTAGTGATGCCTCTCCAACCAACCCCCACATATATTTTGGTGGCCTACTATCACTCCACAACTGGAGTGTAGTAATCTAGTGTTCTCAACATGTGGTCTGCGGACCTTTGGAGGACTGTGAACTATGTCGAAGGGGTCTGTGAAAGACTTAGACTGAAAACTGACTAAACAGAATTCAGCTATACATACAGACAATAGATTTCCAAAGGGGTGCACACCTCCATTCAAGATTTCCGAAAGAGTCCGCAGGTGAGAAAAGGTTGAGAACCACTGTAGTAATGAACACATGGTTGTTGGATATCATCCATTCCAGCTACACAATAGAGTTTATCTTCCCTATCCCCTCCAAAAACCCCTTCCCACTCCTTTTTCAAAAATCATTCTCTGAAGGAGAATCCTTCCTCCAACAGGGAGTGAAAGAATGGCTGCCTCTTCAACATGAAGGAAAGGGATTCTATTTTGACATATTTCCTGGTACCCCTCCAAAAAAGGAGGGTGGTAACTCATTCTCGATCTCTGTAAACTCAATGTCTTTATTTGCAAACATATTTCCATATAATTACAATGACATCAATAATACAATCCCTGGAAAAGGACACATGTTTCAGAACTCTAAATATGAAAGATGCTTACTTTCATGTGAACATTCATCCTGCCTTCAAAGGTTCCTCAGGTTTATGATGGGCGCTGACCACTTTCAATAAAGGGTTCTCCCATTCATCCTAGCAACCAAATGTAGGGTCTTCACCAAAGTGGTTCTAATAGTAGCAGGCAGAGCAGTTTCACCATCTTCCCTTATCTTGATGATTGGCTTCATATTGCCAAGACATGCCAAGAAGCTTCACATCAACCTCATTGATATTTCAGTTCCTATCGTCCCCAGGAGTCTGTGTGAATTTAGAAAAGTCTATCCTGACCCCAACACAGAATATAGAATTCATAGGAGCGACCCTAGATTAGGTCAGGTCAAGGACTTATTTCCCAACCAACCTCAGCAACCTGATAGACCAGGTTATGTGCAACCCTTGAATGTCAGTGTGGATTTGCCTTTCTCTCTTAGGACACATGATTTCATGTGCTTATGTGGGCTTGGCTTTGAATGGTATATACACTAAGCAAACAGTATGAATACCATAGTAGTAATTCCCACCAGGGTGAGGTCCTCACTAAAATGGTGGAAAAATCCCGAACAAGTATGTGTTTGTGTTCCCTTTCTCTCCTGCACACCCAACAAGACAGTCATGGATGTCTTCCTGATAATCTGGAGAGCACACCTGGACAGTCACATGACTTGGGCACCCCAAGAAGCCAGAATACACATCAATCTTCTGGAACTCCAAGCAGATGAGAAGCCTGTAGAGCCTTTCTACCATTCATCCAGTTCCACCATGTACTCATGTCAGACATCTCCCTTTTAGCTCTGTACTTTCCAGGAATCCAGAACTCACTGGCAGACAGCCTTAGCAGGCATTTTGATCGTAAGTGGGAGTTATATGATTCACTAGTACATAACATTTTTACTTCGTGGGGAACCCCCACTTGGGACCTGTTTGCTTCCCAAACAGGAAATGCAACATTGGCTGATCTGGGGAAAGCATTCCAGCATCCAGTCCTTTCTGAATCTCTTGACCTAGGAGAGTGTTGGGCAACCCAATCCAGAGACACTTCATCTCATGGCATGATATTTGGATGGGCATCAAGACTACAGTGCTCTTGCTCTAAAGCCATGCAAACCATTCTTAAAAGCTGAAAGGATTCCACCATGAAATGCTACCCAGCCAAGTGGAAACATTTTTCTATCTGGGCCCAGAAATGGCTTTTATCTCCAGAAACAGTGAGTATCCCCACTGTTTTAACTATCTTCTTGGTCTCAAGATGGCAGATATCTCCCTTAATATGCTGCAGGTCCACTTGGTAACAATCAATGTGTGTCACCCATCATCAGATGGCTACTCAATTTTTATTCAACCACTAACAACCAGATTCTTGAAAGGTCTGATCAGAACTTTTCTGCCAGTAAGGAATCCACTGGGACCTTAACTTAATACTTTTGATGCTCACCTCTCCTCCCTTTCAACCACTAGCTGTGTGCTCATAGAATCATAGAAGTGGAAGGGACCTCGAGAGGTCATCTAGTCCAGTCCCCTGCACTCAAGGCAGGACTAAGTATTATCTAGACCATTCCTGATAGGTGTTTGTCCAACCTGCTCTTAAAAATCCCCAGTGATGGAGAGTCCACAACTGCAATTTATTCCAGTCCTTAACCACTCTGACAATTAGGAAGTTTTTCCTAATGTCCAACCTAAACCACACTTGCTGCAATTTAAGCCCATTGCTTCTTGTCCTATCCTCTGAGGTTAAGAACAATTTTTCTCCCTCCTCCTTATAACAACCTTTTATGCACTTGAAAACTGTTATCATGTCCCCTCTGTCTTCTCTTCTCCAGACTAAACAAACCCAATTTTTTTCAATCTTCCCTCGTAGGTCATGTTTTTTAGACCTTTAATCATTTTTGTTGCTCTTCTCTGGACTTTCTCCAATTTGTTCACATCTTTCCTGAAATGTGGCACCCAGAACTGGACACGATACTCCAGTTGAGGCCTAATCAGCACAGAGCAGAGCGGAAGAATTACTTCTCGTGGCTTTCTTACAGTACTTCTGCTAATACATCCCAGAATGATGTTTGCTTTTTTTGCAACAACGTTACACTGTTGACTCATATTTAGCTTGTAATCCACTATGACTCCCAGATCCCTTTCCGCAGTTCTCCTTCCTAGGCAGTCATTTCCCATTTTGTATGTGTGCAGCTGATTGTTTCTTCTTTAGTGGAGTCCTTTGCATTTGTCCTTATTGAATTTTATCTTATTTACTTCAGTCCATTTCTCCAGTTTGTCCAGATCATTTTGAATTGTAATTCTATCCTCCAAAGCACTTCCAACCCTTCCCAACTTAGTATCGTCCACAAACTTTATAAGTATACTCTCTATGCCATTATCTAAATCATTGATGATGATATTGAACAGAACCGGACCCAGAACTGATCCCTGTGAACAACTGATAACTACTCTCGGGGAACGATTTTCCAACCAGTTATGCACTCATCTTATAATAGCTCCATCTCAGTTGTATTTCCTTAGTTTGTTTATGAGAAGGTCATGCAAGACGGTATCAAAAGCGTTACTAAAACCAAGATATACCACATCCACTGCTTCCCCCTATCTACAAGGCTTGTTACCCTGTCAAAGAAAGCTTGGTTTCTTAGTCAGGTTGGTTTGACACGATTTGTTCTTGACAAATCCATGCTGACTGTTATTTATCACCTTATTATCTTCTAGGTGTTTGCAAATTGATTGCTTAATTGTTTCCTGCATTATCTTTCCGGGTACAAAAGTTAAACTTACTGGTCTGTAATTTCCCAGGTTGTCCTTATTTCCCTTTTTTATAGATGGGCACTATATTTGCCCTTTTCCGGTCTTCTGAAATGTCTCCTGTCTTCCATGACTTTTCAAAGATAATTGCTAATTGCTCAGATATCTCCTCAGTCAGCTCCTTGCATATTCTAGGATGCATTTCATCAGGCCCTGGTGATTTGAAGACATCTAACTTGCCTAAGTAATTTTTGACTTGTTCTTTCCCTATTTTAGATTCTGATCCTACTTCATTTTCACTGGTATTCACTATGTTAGACGTCCAGTTGCCACCAACTTTCTTGGTGAAAACTGAAACAAAGAAGTCATTAAGCACCCCTGCCATTTACACACTTTCTGTTTTTGTCTTTCCCCTCTCATTGAGTAATGGGCCTACTCTATCCTTGGTCTTCCTCTTGCTTCTCATGTATTTATAGAATGGTTTCTTGTTTCCTTTTATATCCCTAGCTTGTTTTGTGCCTTGGCTTTTCTAATTTTGTCCCTACATACTTGTGTTGTTTATATTCATCCTTTGTAATTTGACCGAGTTCCCACTTTTTGTAGGACTCTTTTTTTGAATTTTAGCTCATTGAGGATCTCCTGGTTAAGCCAGGGTGGCCTCTTGCCATACTTCCTATCTTTCCTAGGATAAGTGGGATAGTTTGCGCTTGTGCCCTTAATAATGTCTCTTTGAAAAACTGCCCACTGTCTTCAATTGTTTTTCCCCTTAGACATGCTTCCCATGGGATTTTACCTACCAACTAATCTGCCTTCTTGAAATCCATTGTCTTTATTGTGCTGTTCTCCCTCCTACCATTCCTTAGAATCATGATCTCTACCATTTCATGATCACTTTTATGTCTCACCTTGCTGTAGTTCACATTCCTTCTCACTGTCACCTCAGTCAGAAGAGTAGGTTAGGTTGAGGCCCTAATGTCTGATTCACCATACACAGTATTCCAGAAGAAAACAGTCTCGCTACAACTACACCCAAAATTAATTCTTAAGATATTTTAGGAATTTCACATAAACCAGTAAGTTCACTCACCTCTGTTCTTTCGGAAGCCCCATGCCTCTAGTGAACAGGGGAAAATTCATTCCCTCAATGTGCAACAAGCATTGCCACTTAACCTGCAGAGAAAGAAACCAATCAGAAAGTCACCTAGACTATTCGTTGCCATAGCAAAACAAGTCTGAGGTCAAGCTGTACCCTCTGGGTATCTCTGTTGGTTCTCTGGCTGTATCCTACTCTGTTATCAGTTGGCTCAGCTTTCTCCATCACACAGAATAAGGGTTCACTGTACAAGGGCTCAAGCAGCCTCAGTGTCATCACTTCAACAGATCCTCCCGCTTGACATTTGCTGAGCAGCTATGTGGCGTTCTAGCCACGTGTTCACAAAACATTATGCTCTGGTCCAAGACTCCTCCACTGACGCATTCCTTGGGGCAACAATACATCCTGCATCCTCCTCACACCCTCCTCTATGAGTAATGCTTGTCAGTCATCCACAATGGAATATACATAGGGACCAGCACTCGAATAAGAAAGGGAAGTTGCATACCTCATCGTAACTGGAGTTCTTTGAGATACGTTGTCCCTATCTGCATTTTACTACCTGCTCTCCTTCCCCTCTGCTGCAGATTGTTTGCAGTACAAAAGGAGCTAGAGGTAGCTGGTCCATGCCACCTCTTATAATCTCAGTTTGAAGCACTAAGAGAGCAGGTGCACAAGCATGGACCAACGACCACTGCATGCAAGAATTTTACAGTTCTGGGCCCATAGAGTGCATGCGTACCCACAGTGGAATACAGATAGGGACCACACATCTTGAAGAACTCTAGTTACAACAAGGTAAGTAACTTCCCTATCTTTGGCATAATGTTAATGTTGGAAGTCGAACAACCCTCCCTTCCTTCCACAAAGAGTGATCTCAAATTTTAGGACATACCCACAGACGCAAGCCTGCTCAAATAGGTGAGCTTGGCAAGCAGGTTCTGAAGGTTAACAGATGTTGGCTGTTAGACCAGCAGAGAAATTGTGTTCTGCAGTTGAAGGCCTTTCACTGAAGTGCTGTGCCAGCAGCCACTTCATATAAAGCTAAGGATTAAATGCTTATGCTGATCTCAATTGCCACATTATCAAAGGAGGTTCCATTCTCCATCCCAACTATAGTATAAAGGAAACAATTAGGAGAAGAATGAAGTTCCCTAACCATGTTACAGGGCATTAATATGATTAATGTTGGGGGTGCTTTCATACTTCCCTTGAACTTGTGGTGGAACATGGCACATGCTGGGCCCACCTTCCACATTGCTAATTGCACCTACCTGACGATGTTATTAATCCTGTTTGTTATGGTAGTGCCTAAGGACTGTATACCAAGAATGAGACTCCACTATACTAGTCAGTTTACAAATATAGAGTCATAGATAGTTTCTGCCCCAAAGATTGTACATCCAAATAGACAAGACAGACACAGAGCTGTAGAAAAGGCTATGACACACAAGCAGAGTGAACAATGTGATGATGGCAAATGTCATAGTTCAGGATTTATTGTTTTTCAGAGGAAGAGTTAGGAGGGGATAAATTAAATGGTAAGAAAAGTGAAGGGAAAGAGGACATGGAAGGTTCAAGCTTTGAGGAGGACAGGAAAGAAAAAAGTAAGAGCAGATATGGAATAAAGCTGAGGTGAAGAGACAGTGAGGGAAAGGGTTAGAGCAAACAGCCAATCAGCACAGGTCAGAGAAAGCCCTGTCTGAACTTTAGAAAGTTCTGTGAATCATAGAATATTAGGGTTGGAAGAAACCTCAGGAGGTCATCTAGTCCAATCCCCTGCTCAAAGCTGGACCAACACCAACTAAATCATCCCAGCCTGGGCTTTGTCAAGCCGGGCCTTAAAAACCTCTAAGGATGGAGATACCACCAGCTCCCTAAGTAACCCATTCCAGTGCTTCACCACCCTCCTAGTGAAAGTGTTTCCTAATATCCAATCTAGACCTCCCCCACTGCAACTTGAGACCATTGCTTCTTGTTCTGTAATTGCCACCACTGAGAACACCAAGTTCCATCCTCTCTGGAACCTCCTTCAGGATGTCCTAAGGTCCCTGCTTTGGCTGCGTCTGCTCCTACCAGCTAGAGTTTCTAGCTGGTTCCGCCCTGCAATTTCCCCCCAAGGCCATATGGGTGAAAGAGTGGCACCACCTGAGTCCTAGTTTCCCCAGAGTTGTGGTGGTGGGGAGTGGGGGTTCTCCTCTGCATGCTTCTGGGTCCAACGGCTACTGCGTGGAGTGGAGACTCCAGCTGGACCCCGTTTTACCATCTCCCACCCAACGTAGTGGTCCCTGGCTTGGCTGCTTCTGTAACTGCTCCTACTAACTGGAGTCTGGCTGATTCCTTGCAGTTTTTCCCACATTGCTGGTAGCATCTCCCTGATGTCTTTTGCCATTACTAGTAAACCTGCAAACCAGCTTTCAGTGCAGATTTGCACTTTTCTAAAGAGAAAATTAAAATAGTCTTAGGGGGGTGGGGACTGTAGCTTTGAAAGTGAACCATTTTCTTGAGGTTTGAAAAAGGTTTTATTTAAATTCTCCTTTGCACAATTTTTTCTCATGTATCCGTATATCCTTGTTTCAATCAAAAGCATGAGCATCCACAAGTACAGGCTGTTCTCACAGTATTTCTTGCTTGACCTAAAACAAAGTAGTAGTGCAAATCTTCAAGAAAGCCTATGTGCATATAATAAATATCTTAATACCAAGATGCTCATTTGAACAAAAAATCCAAGCCTTTTAAGCTACGTATATATCACTAGCTGTAATTAAACCTGAAAAACAGCTTCCCTTTTCAAGACCCACCACTGCCACAGCATCTTTAAAAAACAAGGAAATTGATGGCTAAGTGGTGAAGCAGATAAGGATTGTTGACATTTATTTTAGCTTTTAGTAACAATTTAAAAATAAAATTATATATACAATTGTATACATTTAGTTATCACTCTTCGTGTGTCTTTTGAAAGTCATTTTTCTTATGGTTTGTCTACATCATCACTTAAGTCGATGTAACTCATGTTGCTCAGGGGTGTGAAAAAGCCACCCCCGCACGACATAAATTGCATCAATTTAAAGCAGTGTCCTGTTCTTCCATTGGCGTAGCTTCCGCCTCTCGTCTTCACCAGAAACGACATAGCTTCACCATAGTTGAAATAGCTTTCACTTCTCGTCTTTACCAGATGCGCTACAGCAGTGCAGCTGCACCTATGTAGTGTGTTAGTGTAGTGTATAGAGCCCTTAGACCAGGGGTGGGCAAACCATTTGGCCCGAGGGCCACATCTGGGTATGAAAATTGTATGGTGGGCCATGAATGCTCATGAAATTGGGGGTTGGGGTGCAGGAGGGGGTGAGGGCTCTGGGGTGGAGCTAGAAAGAGGAGTTCAGAATGTGGGAGGGGGCTCTGGGCTGGGACAGGAGGTTGGGGTGTGGGGTGGGGTGAGAGCTCTGGCTGGGGGTACAAGTTCTGGGGTGGGGATGAGGGGTTGGGGGTGCAGAAGGGTGCTCTGGGGTGGGACCAAAGGGTTCGGAGGGGAGGAGGGGGATCAGGGCTGGGGCACGGGGTTGGGGTGCGGAAGAGGGTGAAGGGTGCAGGCTCCAGGCGGCGCCTACCTCAAGCAGCTCCCGGAAGCAGCGGCATGTCCTCCCTCCAGCTCCTGCAGAGGTGGCCCTAGCCGGCTCAGCGTGCTGCCCCATCTGCAGGTGGCGCCCCTGCAGCTCCCATTTGCCATGGTTCCCGGCCAATGGGAGCTGCAGGGGCGGCACTTGGGGCAGGGACAGTGTGCAGAGCCCCCTGACTGCCCCTACGCATAGGAGCTGGATGGAGGACATGCCGCTGCTTCCGGGAGCCTCATGGAGCCACAGCACGCATGGAGCAGGGCAAGCCCCCGTCTGGAATGCCGGAGCGGAGCAAGCCCCAGACCCCGCTCCCCTGCGGGAACTCGAGAGCCAGATTAAAACATCTAAAGGGCCAGATGTGGTCCCCGAGCCATAGATTACCCACCCTGCCTTAGACTGTAAGCTCATTGGAGAAGGGACTATAACTTTGCTTCTTGTGTATACACATCGCCTCATACAATGGGGCCCTTCTTATGATAGATACAGCTAGACTCTACTACCATAGAAATACTAAATAATAAAGTCTATTTAGGATACCATGTTTTCAAAACGGCAATGAATATAATTTTCTTCTTTGGTTTTTGTTTTCAATCCTTGATGCTTCCCATTTGTCATTTTTAGAAATTCTAACTTGGATCAGCCAAGATATTGAGCTCTTTGTTTTGATTCCAGGTGAAAGGATCTGGGCATGCTCTGTACCCCACTCTTGCCTCTGCCACCCCCTGCTTCTCTGTGTGTACTGCAGAGTGAGAGGAATTGCGACTCCTCGGCACACTCACTTCATGGCACACTCAGTGCAGCAAGGTGGCTAACAGCAGTGGGGCATGCAGCTGTCACCATGTCAACCTCAGAGTCAGGAGAATGTTAACAAAGGCGACCTGACCTGAGCCCAGAAGGTTCAGGTTGTTTTCTGACCTGACCTGAACCCAGCACTTGTAGTTGGGTCCCATCAGGTTCAGATTAGGTTGCAGGGCTCTACTTTATGGATGAGAACAATTAAAATGGATGTTTTTCCTAAAGTGCCTGTGAAGAAAGAGCTTAGAGGGACTGATAAGCCGACATAATAGATAAATAGTTGCAGTAAACTTTTATTTAAACAGTTTTTAAATGTTGTTACAATGATTCCTAATATGTTCTCTGCAGAGTGTGCTTACATCAGTTCCAGTACATGGGAAAACGATACATAGCCAGGTACTGTGTAGAATTTAAATTTATGGTATTATGCTAAGAGAGAATTAAAATAATAGTATGTACAATATCCACTGAGTTCTTGTTTATTAAAAAGTTAGTATACAAGAATGGAGGAATTATTATGCAGTGATGCCTACCAATTTGAAGGTGAGTAATTGGATGCACAACACTTTTTTGGGTGTTACCTGAAAATATTGTTGCTGTTACAGAATATTAGAAATATGTACAAAAATATGCTTATAAGAAATTAATTTAATTGGTATTTACTTTTGAGGGGGATATTTTTGAAGAATAGGTTTATTTCTTAAAATGTTCATAAGGTAGCAAATATTGGTTGTGATTACATATTTTGAATAATAAGCATTGAAACTGTCTTGGTTGAACTCTCTTGGAAGCACTACTGTGTAGTATTTTTACTAATTTAAATTATAATATTGTACATTTCAAAGTCTGAGGATAGATCTAAATGAGATATGGCATAGATCTGTAATCACATTGATTATTGTAATTTGTCTCGTAAGCTGCCATTTTGCAATTTTTTTTTCTGTTTTCTAGATTTAGATTTTTCAGTTCATAGAGCTAAGTTCTGGCAACACGTGCATGTGTGACACTCACATTGAAGCCTATTAATCAGTGAGAAGTCAATGGGAGTTGAATGCATGTATCTGAGGTCTGAATTTGGTCCATAAACTATATCGTATACTTCAGTATTTCTTCCACATTTTCATAAATCTCATACAAAGTATAGAGTACTTGTTCTTATATTAAAGAAGTAAGTTAGTTAACCTAGGCTGTTCAGGCTTCACACTGCCTCCACCACCATGGTATTGGAGCCACTGTGATATCATTAAACTTGTGGGGTGAAATCCTGGCCATATTTACATCAATGAGAATTTTGCCATTAACTTTAGTGGAGTCAGGGTTACACTAACAGCGGTAGCATCTATATTTCCCAATGTCAGTAGCTAAATGCGGACTACTACATTAGCAGTTAACATTGGAAATTGACATACCAAAGAGTTCAGTGAGAATATACCACAAATCACAATTACTTTAAACTGAACTTTTTCAAACTTAATGATATGGGAATTTGTTTCTTACAAAAAGAAAATAATAAACTTTCGTCCTAATTTAAATATGAAATACCCATCCATCCTATTACATGAATGCTATTTTGGGAACTTTCAAGAAGTTTGTCAATGTCTTTCTCCTACCCCCACCCCCCGCAAAAAATTCTACACATGGAAAAAATCTGTGATAAAATGGATCTATAGCTGTTTCTTAATTTTAGATTGTGTCTTTAGCTGTAATTTTACTGCTTTGTGCTTTAACATACTTCAGAATCTTCAATCTTAAAAATAACTATAAAAATAACCTTTTGACATAACAGAGAAGACTGTTCTGCACTTCTGTCATATTGAATTATCACTTGATCTGTTCTGCATGTTAACACCAAACTATTACAACCATACAAGTCTCTGGTGGTCTGTGGGTTTATTGCAGTTTCACAAACAAATATAGCCTTTAAATCTGTAAAATTGATGTCACACCAAAGCATGTTGTATCACAGTAAATGCATGTACTGCACAAAATAACACCAAGTGAGAGAGAACTCTTATTTAAGGGAACAGGAAGAGGTGTAATTCCAGCATTGATTTTCATTTCTCATCAGCTCTGGTGGTGGTACACAATAGGAAGTTTGTACTGATTGCTAACACAAATCACTTTTCTGTTTTCTTCACTTGATTGCTGACAAGTTCTAACAAAGTGTATGGCTCTTCTCCCTTCCTGCCTGGGTAAGATACAGGTGTTAGTGCCTAAATTAATTCCTGCTCTTATTGCATGTGGGCTTTTCCTGTTTTACCACTACACCTCTTTCTAACTTTTCCCCAAAACTTTTATAATCAAAAGAAACGAATGCATTTTTCAGTTCTGACTCTTGTCAAAAATCATCTAAATGAGCTATAATCTAAGATTAACATTGCTAAAAGCTTTGAAGTAAATTAAATATTTCAAGAGCTACAGTTTGTGTGCTTTTATTTTCACACATTAGGTTTTCTAATTAAGAATTTGATGTGATCCTTTTAAAAAATGCCTATTTTTGTTTTAGCTAACATAAAAAAAAAATAGGCTGCATTGCCATTCATTCGTTAGTACTTTTTGAGCTGTAGCTGCTTAACTAACTCTCCCTGTCTTGCTGCAGTTTGACGTGTCTAACTTTTGCTTCTATCCCATTTCACCCATCTTGCAGGAACCAGGAGGGGTTGGGACCCATAGTTCATGATCGAAAATCTCAGACATTGCCTGTTTCCCGTAACAGAACAGGAATGATGCATGCCAGATTGCAACAACTGAGCAGCCTGGATAACTCTCTCACTTTTAACCACAGTAAGTTTCATTACACCATAACAGTTATCATCCTCATCCACTACCACACCAGAGGCAGGTTCCAGACCCACACCAGAGCACTTCATGGACTTTATTATTGTTCTAGATCAAACAATTAAGTGAAATTAGTTCACTGGTCTATTCCCACTTTCTGGTAGAGCAATCAATACTAAGCGATGACATAATGTGGAACATGGTTAACTATAGCATTACATACTTTAAAGTGGTACTTTGAGAATTTATTAGTTATGAAATATTCTAAATCATTTTAATCTGGGATTGATTTAAATTACAAACACTTACATTTTGTGGTGCTCATTTGAAAAGGATTTATATCTTATTTTTGAACTATATGGGTTAATTTTATTAAAAGTTCTATTTTCACCTGCTTGTGACTCATTATAAAGTGTATAGTCTACATGTTATAATATGCACTTAGTTGATCATGTCTCCATGTTCTGACATCTCCTGATGAAAATATAAATTTTAGAATTTCTATGAGGAATGTAAAGTCCATGATTTAGTTTGTGTGGATGTGAAAGATCTCCCAATAATGAAGTGACTTTTTCTGTGTTTTCAGTGTAAGAAAGATATCAAGTGTGCTTGGAATTTCTGTAGACAATGGTAAGACTTAATGAGGTTGAAGTCAGTTTGTGTAAGGCTGCTTTAATTGAAAACAATTTTGTATATTGCCTTTTTAAATATGCTGCTTTTAAATTTCAAATTATACAAGATGCAGAATATTTTTGACATGTCATTTTTCAATTTCCTACAGTTTCAAGCACCAAAGAAATTGGTCAGCTAACTTAACAAAATACAGCATTTATTCATGCAATGTGTTGACAGAATTGCGTACAGTAGAACTATACAAACTATGCAAGTTAACTATACATAAACTGTTCTTGCACATCTGTTTCCCATAGCTTGTCTAACTGCCCCTTACATGTGCACAAAAACTCCTAGCTTATTGCCATTAATGTAAGACAACAGTTGATCCAATCCTGCAGTATTTACTCATGTAATCCCTGTGAGAACTTGAGAAAGCTGGTTCTGTATTGTAGACAATAACATATATGTGTTTCCAAACCATTCATTTACCGGTTTTCTTTCCCAAACCCCATACCAATAATTCTAAAAGAAAACTACACACTTTAGGTGTTTGAAGAGCCATTGTCTTTTTATTTAGACAGAACTAAATCATTTAGAGTCTCCTTGAGAATGCTTATTGCTTATGCCAAAAAAATAAAAGGGAAAGCATTTTCTTCCCACAGGGTATCCAAATGGATTACAGTATATATCAGACTGCTATCAAATAGCTAAACTGGATTCCCCATTCAGATAAAAGCTCATTCTACTACAGCTCAGGCTACATCTGTGGCTTCTTATAGAAATATACTGTGACGAAATAGGACTGTTGTTAATGTTTTCCCTGAGTACTGTGTGGGTGCCTCGGTTTCTCCTATGCAGTGCTTGAGTATCTAGGTGGTGGGACAAGGGTGCATGATTGCATGATTGTTACAGAGCCCTAGAGGGCAGGTGTGGGCAGGGGCCTGGACACAGAGAATAGCCGACTCCCTGTTTCCTGGCAACTGATGGCCTGGGCCCTTCCCCCCTGCAAGGTGATAGCTAAAGGGTTGGAGAACAAAGGAGTCAGCTGACCTCCTGGAGCCAGGGGGGAAGACTGCTGGAGAGTTGGAGTTTAGAGCCGGGCTGGGGAAGAGGGCAGACAGGGTCTGGCCTCCCTGCCCCATTTGGAGCTGTGGGGTGAAATGCAGGGAGCCCCAGGCTGGGGTCTAAGCTCCCTGCCCCCCGGAAGGGCCCAACTGCGGGGTCCTGGTTGTACTGACAAACTCTGTTTGGACTGTGTTCCTGGCATCTCTAATAAACCTTCTGTTCTGCTGGCTGAGACTCCCAGTGAATCCAAGCAAGAGGGGTGCAGGCGCTGACCCCCACACACACTCTGTGACATATACCTATTTCTGAAATTTGTAGAACTGCCATCTGGGGTTCAATTCATATTTTCACGAAATGCTATGCTATAGTGAAGGCTTCTAGAGCTGGTGCTTGCTTTGATAAAGCATTTTTTTCAGTCATTGTTTCACTAAGACTCCAATATCCCACCTCCTGGCATGAGGTAACGGGGAGTCACCAAGAGTAGAATGTATATAGACAATCATTAAAAGAAATAAAAATGATTACTTATCATATAGTAACTGGGGTGCTGTTCAAGATGTGTTCTCTAAACGTATTCCATGACCTGCCATCCTTCCCAACTGTGGAAGTACCAAATTGGAGTCCATAATGAAACAGATACAAGTTACAAAGGAATTGAAGTAGTTGGCCCCACTCTGCCTCTTTTATGCCCTCACAATTGGAGACACAAGGGCAGATAGGGTACAGGCATGAGCCAGTGGGCCACTGCTGGTCAAAAGATTACAATGCTGGGGATACAGACAACACATCACAAAGAGCACCAGTTATTGTAAAGTAAGTAATGGGTTTTTATATATTTGTGTTTCAGATGAAGTGACAACATAAAGAGGAATCTATTATCTCTCTCCAAAAGGAAGCTATTTCCTTTTAGAGCTAAAGTATTTAAAACTAATCCATTTTGAATATCTTATATTAAAAAAAAAAAGAGTGGAGCCCTGAGTCTGTGCATGTGTGGCTAGCTCAGCTGCATAATTAATGTACAGTTTTGTTCCATTTGCAGTGAATGAGATGTGCATGGGCTAAATTACAAGATTGAAGATGAGAGAGAGGCACTCCAGTGTATGTAGCCAGTAATTCCAGATTATAGAATTTATCATTTTTTCTTTAAAACAAAAAAAACCCACACCTAGGATATTCCATGCAAAAGCATAAATTTAAAGGGCTATTATGAAAATACTCTCTGTACGTTTAGGCGGTGCACATACAATGAACCCCCACTATGTTTTGTTAGCAGGATTAGTACCCAGGATTTTTAGGAGTATGGCCCCAATTCAGCAAAGTATGTAGAGACGTATTTAACTTCAAGCATGTGCTTAAGTGCCATGTTGGATCAGAACCTAATGGCACTTCCCTCCCACATTCCTGATAAGGAGAAACAAAAGAAGAGCTCTCTTTTAAACCTTATGAGACCCACTGAAGGAAGTTCCGTTATGATATATTCCTCCTAAGATTGAAGAAGAAATTGATATTATGTTGTTTTACTGTAAAAATAATATGCATTGTTGTTGTGCACGTGTTGGTCCTAGGATATTAGAGACACAAGGTGGGTGAGGTAATATCTTTTATTGGACCATCTTCTGTTGGTGAGAATGGGGTTTTTGAGCTTACACAGTGCTCTTCTTCAGGTCCTTGTCTCTCTCACCAACAGAAGTTGGTCCTATAAAAGATACAACTTCACCCACCTTGTCTCTGTAAAAATAGTAGGTAATCATGTAATACAAGACTATCATAGAACAGTAAAGTTTGCTCCTGCAAAGTGAAATCTTGCATTGTTGCTTTTTGACTGCGTAGGAGTGCAACCTTAATATTCTTAGGGCTGGTCCACACTAACCCCCCGGTTCGAACTAAGATACGCAACTTCAGCTATGTGAATAACGTAGCTGAAGTCGAAGTATCTTAGTTTGAACTACAAGGTACTTACCGCTGGTCCACACGTGGCAGGCAGGCTCCCCCGTCGACTCCACGTACTCCTCTCACGGTGTCGACGGCACGGTGTCGACGGCGAGCACTTCCGGGATCAATTTATCGCGTCTAGACAAGACATGATAAATCGATCCCAGAAGATCGATTGCTTACCGCCGAACCCAGAGGTAAGTATAGACGTACCCTTAATGTAGCTTATGTATGGAATATAACAATGTATCCCATAAAATATAAAGAATATGTAATGCAGCAGATTTCTCATTCTTATGAAAACCTTTACTATATGATTTTTGATTATATAAATTCATAACTTATTGTTTTATACAGTATTCTATTTCCATACACTGGGTTTCTAGAAAGGGAGTGTACATGGGACTTTTCTAAATAACATATGCGCTCTACTATATGCAGAAGTTAGTTGACCCTTTATATGTAATTATTTTGTATCATCCTGTAATTATTTTGTCCTATAGTTCACTCATGTCTATATTTTATGAATGCAAATCAAAACAAACAGGGCAACAGCATATATTTTATTAAAAATTGTTGATTATTCCTCTTTTACATTTAGCATACCAGAATGCCAAATGTAAACAGGTGCAAATATTTGCATTGAAAATGTTTCTTAACCATATGCAATATAATCATTGAAATGGAATCTTTTTGGGTGAACAGTCAAAATGTTACATAAATACCACGTTGATCAGTAAATAATAATATTGAAATCTAATGTTGGTTACATCCAGATTTATGGCTTTTCTGGGTCTTCTTTTTTGTGCATAACAAAGAACAAAATCTTTATTTTATCATAAGGGAATTTAAATTGGAGAAGCTCTGGCAGTCTTTACTTCACCTTGCAGATTAACTTTAGGTTCACCCCAAACCCCCTTGAAGAGCATTTCCCTGTAGTTATCCAGCCCTGGTCTCTGGACACTCACAGAAACTATCAGTTTTGCTGTCTCTGAAGAGACAGTGTACACACAACCTTGTTTGGTTCACAGTCACTATAGTAAGTATACTATACAAAAGTATTACACACTTTTTTAAGAGACTAAACATAACTTTAGCAGGTTACAGTTCTTTGCCTAAAGCAGTTTTCCCACCCTCAAAGTCTGTCTGCAGAGTTTACTGGTTTTCAGTCAAAACCAGGATCCATAACAGTGATGAATCACCCCTCCCCCTTCAGTGTTCCTCAGTGAAATTATAACAATTTGTCTTTTTGCTTCTCTTTATATTTTCCCAAAACTCATGGTTTTGACCCCCTGAGACAAGATTACCCCTTGTGGTTTTAGTCTCTGTTGTCTACCCATACTGATTTCACATCCCTCAGTCAACCTGGCTTTTCCTGTTCACTTACATGCAAATGCAGCTCCCATTGTATTTTGGCTTTTACAATGCTTGATTTACATTAGAGGTGAGGAGATAATTACCTTCCCTCCTGTCTAGAAGAAAACCTATTTCTCCTTGTGTTTGGTTAAAGACTTCAAAGCATAATATCAATAAATGTCCATAATTCCTCATATAGCATTAATGCATGCATTTCAAAATGCATTTGATACCTCACACGACGTTCTTTATAGATAAACACTGTGACAGCAACTGTGTTAGGTGTAATGAATTTGGCAGACCTGATAGGAGTTGCTGACCCAGAGTAGTGAACCACCTCTGTGGTTCACAATCTAACAATGTGTAGGCAGATTGAAACCCCTGGGTCAGATCCAATGTTCCCTCTAATTTTTGACAGGCCATGTGCGCAAAAAATGTCTTCTATACAAATTATTGTACTTCTGTGCAAATGTTTGCGCGCGCAGTGTTTCGCCGTGTGCGCTGGGTTTAGAATCTGTGTGCGCACGCGCACAGCTTAGAGGGAACAGTGGTCAGATCCTGACCTGTCACAGCAGTGTTACTCATTATTACCCTCACTGGATTTAATCAGATTTTGCGTATGCAATATGAAAAAACGAGCGTAACTTTCAACAGCCAGTTTATCTTTGACATATTTTAAAATCTAGTTACTGTGTAGCCCCATAGTTGAGGTTCAGTTGAGTTTTGCACATAAAATTGAAATTCAGCTTCTTTGTCTGCAGAACGTAATATATCTTTCTTAAAATTACAGCACTTTCTCTGAATCCAAAATAAATTTTGTGGGCAGGTGGGAAGGACAAACAAGTGTATACTCTGCTTTCTGCTGCTTTCATGATGCAAAGCATCTGTAAATCTAGTCTAACAGGTCAGTATGCTCTGGCTGCTTTGTGCTGCTCCATATTGGCTAAAAGCAGCCAGAACATGCATGTGAATCTGACCCTGAAAGTTAGAACAGGTAGGAGACCCAAACAACCATAAATCTGCCCTACAGTGACACTAGTGGGTGAGAAGGTTGGAATCTAATGTGCCTTTTAAAAATCAGTTAATCTGAGACACAGGCATTACGTTGTGTTTATCATACGGCTAAGATTATGTCACAGTAACCGTGAAATTTTGCCATTTACATAGACCCAGATGCCACACATTAACACGAACTAACGAACTGTTAATCTAGTCCCATTTCAAAGAGGACTAGAACAAAGTGAGCTAACAAACTGTTATTTTGTGTAGCAGCAGGGCCACAAGGTTACCCTGATCCTAGCGTGAAATTATTTATTTTTTCCACAGTTATTCATAATTTTATTGTGACAAAATCATATCCAGAATCATAAATATATGGTTATGGCATGGTGTCACTACAGGGCACAGTAAAGGTTATTTGGGTGCCCTGATGTGCATTTTGATGCTTCAACCTGTTTGTATTTCTTTTACATTTAACCTTAACTCTGAATTTTCAGGGTTTATAATGCTTGGGTTTGAGAGAATTGCAATATTCTTAGTTTTACCGTAAATTACTGATATTTGTTCTCAACCTTAATTCCATCTATCCATGTACTTTTTGTTTTTGAATATATTAACTTAGTATTACCAGTTATTTAAATCCATTATTTTAAATGTTTAATGCTGCTATTTTAAGACTTCACCTTTGCACTTCACTGTGTTATCTTAATTAAATTATTTGAATACCAAATATTGTACACAGACATAATTGTCTTGTGGTTGGAAAAGTGTGAAAAAAAACTACGTATGTATAAAATATTATTCAACTGTTTAATGTAAACATCTTTCAAAGTCCTTATTTTTCTTAAACTTTCTCTAATGCAGAAAGTCTTTTATAATTTTTGGCTACATGATTTAGCAGCATTAGTTTTAAAATATTTGTGTTAAATTATGTATCATAAATATAAAACACTTCATTTGAAATTTCTACAGGCTATGGGCATTCAGATGCAGATGTTCTTCACCAGTCCTTACTTGAAGCAAACATTGCCACTGAAGTTTCCCTTACCACTCTGGATACTTTATCTTTATTCACAATGACGTTTAAGGTTTGTCCTTAACTCAGTTTTGATAGATTATTTGATTGTTGGCATTTTAAATAATTATTCTCTAGAAAATTACAAAAGAGAGTTCTTATATTGAGCTATACTACTAACAACATCTGTATTAAAACTGTACAAAGCAGGTAATTCATAATCATGCCATACAATAGCTAATAACCTTTACCGTTAAAGGTATAATAAAGTCTCATTTGCTAGTATTAACAGTATGCTTTGAACTCAACCAGTTGTCACTCAGTCCTGCAGTTTGTCTCTAGTCACTTCCGCTGAAGTCAGCATGAGTTTTGCCTGATGAAGGACTATAGAACTGGACCTTAAATGTTTTAAACTCAAAAATAGAAAACTGCTAGTAAACAGATCAGTTTAAATGATGCATGTTCTTAGTTTATTTTTACACCCTCTGAGGGCAAGAGTAAGCAGGGTAGAGTGAGCAAGACCTCTTATTGGTCAGCACCACTGCATAGGGTCCTTTTCTTCCTCCCTCACCTTTTCCCTCTCCAAACCCATTGCAGAAAGCCCACTGTCTAGTTAGCCTTTTGACATAGCTGTCCTTTAAGGGTTTTATGGGACTGATAAAGAAACACTGCAGTAAAGGCTTTATTAGTTTTGGTTGGTTGGTTTCTGTCATGTTTTTGTGCCAACCCTCTTCATATCTGAGTTACTAATTAAGTATTTAAGACCCCATTAACATATGCGTACTATCATGTTACAATTCTGTTATGGATCTTTCACTTTGGCTACAGATTATTACTAAAGGTATTGGAGTATTAGCTGTTTAGATTTGCTTGTAGTTTTTAATACACTTCAGTAGTACTATGTGAAAGTTTTTTGAATAGCATCCTTGAGACGTAGCTGAAGCTAAGTTGTTGGGGTTTTTTGCACAACTTATATGCATTCTTGATAGAGCATAAATATTTAAAGAAAACCCTAAATTGTCAATATCAATTTTAAGAACCAACTACTGACTGATCATGGACATAATCCACTGATGAAAAAGGTTTTTGATGTGTACCTCTGCTTCCTTCGAAAAAACCAGTCTGAAACAGCACTGAAAACTGTCTTCACTGCTTTAAGGGCACTAATTTTTAAGGTAAGTCGTTCTAAAATAAAAATGTTAATCTTCAATTATTTGTCTTTTTTTATAGTTATGACAGTGATTTGTATCCAGTTATACAAGTAATATAATATCTTTTTTTCTCAAATTGAAATTAGATTTAAAAGGAAAAAAACTGTAGCATTGCAGATCATGATTCCACAACCCATCTTACACACCTTTTTCCCCTAGAATGAATGCAGCACATTTGTTTTATTATCTTTTGTTATGTCTCTCCGTACTTTTATTCTCTGTAACTGTTAATATCCAATCAATTTGAAATACTTTTTCAAGTACCATTTTATGACACTATATCATACTTTACTAAAATCCATATATTATTTTTTCTGCATTCCTTTTATCCCCTGACTTCTATCAAAAAGTCACAAAGCGTGACTATTTTTTTTTCTTTATGAATCTATAATTTGTTTGATAGCTGCACCATCCTCGGGATGTTGGAATTGTTTTCTCTTAACATTTGTTTATTTTACTGATGTTAGCCTTGACAGATAATTTTTCTCTGATTCATTCTTTCCTCAGTTTCCTTCTGCATTTTATGAAGGTAGAGCTGACATGTGTGCTGCATTGTGTTATGAAATTTTGAAATGCTGTAATTCCAAACTGAGCTCAATTCGTACTGAAGCTTCACAACTGCTGTATTTCTTAATGAGAAATAACTTTGATTACACAGGGAAGAAGTCTTTTGTAAGGACACATCTGCAAGTTAGTATAATTATTTACTTATCATTGGCTTTCATGGCTTTAAGATCTATTGCTCGTCTAAGCTTAAACATTGTTGTATAATAAGCTGTATTCTCTTTTCATGTGTAAAATCTTTGGGTTGTATCATTGTATATTTTTAAAACTGACCCCAATTGACAATCTCTATCTGGGAGGGTGGTTGAAAAACTATGAAATATAAACTATGTACATTACAAATTAATACGATGAACTGTTTTTGAACTAATATTGAGTTGTTTATACCATTATTGGGGGGGAGGAGTTATGTAGGCCAGGCAAGAAGAGATATTAGTGGTAAAGCAGCTCTGTATGGTTTTTTTTCTAATTGTTAAAACCACTTTAAAAGATCATGTTTGTGATGGGTTGTCACCCTGGGGTGCCATCTGGAACTGGTGTACTACCGAGCCCTTTGATTCACCAGCCTGGGCTCCCTCTCACACTGTGCTGCTGTGACAAGCTAGCTGGATTACTCCCGGTCCTACACTCTCACCATCATTCACACAGGCAGGGACATACCCAACTGTAGTTACATGCAGGTTCTGACCAGCCACTGCATGAACCAACAATAGAGAGGCTACAGCCAAGATAACCCCAATAGCCCCAGCTCCTAGACTAAGACCCCAGAGCTGTACTGTCTTTCCCTGGTCAAAACTCTGACCAGTATGGATTTATTACTTAGTTTGCCCCTCCTTCGATGTGGAGAGGAATATGCAACAAGTCTGTGTTAACCAAGCTGAGATTTTTCCCCAGACACTTCACTCAAAGGCACACTGGTTTAGGTAAAGCAAAAAACAAGTTTAACAACTGCAAAGAGAGATTTTAAGTGATTATAAGTGATAGCAAACAGATCAAAGCCGATTACCTAGCAAATAAACAAAACCGCAAACTAAGCCTAAAACACTAGATAGATTGGATATGAATTAGCAATTTCTCACCCTGACTGATGATACAAGCAGTCCACCAGGTATCCATACACAGGCTAGAAATCTCTTTAACCTGGGACCAGCACTTCCCCCAGTTCAATCTTTGTTCCTCAGGTATTTCCAGGAGTTCTCTTGTGTGGGGAGTGAGGCCCCCAGAGGGTGTCAAACTCCACCTTATATAGCTTTACCATATGGCGGGAACCCTTTGTTCAAAATTCAGTTCCCAGCCCAGTTTGTGGAAAAATACAGGTACGCAAAATGGAGTTCAGTATCATGTGCTCTGGTCAGGTGCCCTTGCTGAGTCATAGGAGCCATTACTTACAGGCCAACTGAAACATTTACAGGAAGGCTAAGCCCTTTGATAGTCCATTGTCTTTGCTGATGGGCCTTCAGCCCTGTTTAGCTTCTTCACTGTTGTGCCTGAAAGGCTAGCTGTGGATGTTACTCAGAGTAAACACATTTGGAATACAGATACATAGTCAATATTTGTAACTTCAGATACAAAAATGATACATTCACACAAATAGGATAACCATATTTAGCAAATAATAACTTCCAGTGACACCTCACATGTCCCACCTTGTACAAAATGCATCCTAATTACATCATAATCATACAACTATGAAGAATATGGGCTGCAGTGTCACAATGTTAAAATAACTTAGTCTGGTTAATTTATATCTGAAGGCTGACAGGCCCAAAACATAATCAACCTGTCATCTTCCTAGGTCTCCCCTTCTTTTTATCTTCTCTTCTCTTCCCCATCAGTCCTCCAAACTAAGAGCTTTGAAACAGTATGAAAAGAACCTGTTTTTCTGCTTGGGTGACCTAAGCTCTGGGGTTGTTGCAGTTATTGACATACAGATTCATCTCATGTGAACATAAAAGAATTGTGTGACATGCATACATTATCACCTTTGTGAGGCAAAAATCTTCCAGAAAAGTTCCAGCTTACAATCAAATAATTTGATGTAAAGGTAGCAGTGCAAATCTGTTTACTGTAGTAAAATAGCAGTAAAACACTGGGCTAATTGTTGTTGCTAGAAAATGTCATGTCATAATTTATTTCTGGGTAGCAAGTATTTTGTTTTATACATGGTATGTAAATTGCTGGGTTAACTAAAATCTGCAAAGGGTTTACAACAAACTGTTGTAAGCATGCCTCCGTGGGTCACAACTGAGAATACCAAATTCAGGACAAACTGCTGAGAAATAGAGCAGACACTCCCCAAAACTGGTGGTTATTCTCCCATAAGATATACCAAACCAACAACAAAAGTAAACTTCTGTTTTACCACACTGGCTAACAAGAAGTCAGAAAAGCAGTCTGCTTAGGCATTCCAGTCCTATTCAGCACCCAGACACTAGACTTAAAGATGAGTGGTTATTTAAAACCAATTTCATCAAACAAAAGGGTTCTCCTTATCTCAAAGGACCAACCACATACCTAGGTCAATATATAACTCAGGTCTTACCCAATAATCACGCTGTTGCCAATCCTTTAGTATCTAAAATCTAAAGGTTTATTTATAAAAAGAAAGAAAGAAAGCTGAGAGTTAAAATTGGCTAAAGGAATCAAATACATACTATAATCGTGAAGTTCTTGGTTCAGGTTTGTAGCAGTGATGAAACAAACTGCTGGCTTGTTAAGTCTCTGGTTGCTTCCAAATCATTGGAAGGTCGTCAGTCCCTTGGTTAGAATGCCCCCATTAGTATAAGTCCATAGTTCAGAGGTTCGAGCAGGAAAGAGGCAAAATGGAGATGTTTCCAGGGGCTTTTATAGCTTCTTACCATTGTTCTCACTGTGGAAAATTACAGGTAACAAGATGGAGTTTGGAATCACATAGGCAAGTCACATGTCCATGAATGATTTCGCTTAGTCATAGTAGAGGCCATCACAGGAAAGTCCATTAAGTGTAGATAGGCATCTCCCATGGTCCATTGTCAGTTAAGTGTTCCTCGATGAGCCATTTAACGTGAATAGTCCCTTCAAGATGTGCAGGCTAACTACCTTGTGGATGTTACCACATGAGCAAACCTTTGAAATACAGATATATAGTATGGAAGAAAGCGAGCCTTCACTCTGTGTTTGTTAGCAACAAGTCAGAGACAGTTTATTTTCGAGCAATTGCAAGGGGAGACTACAGTTGAACAGAGTTTCCCCCTGTCCTCAGTAGATCTTCCAAAAACAAACAGTTTAATACAAGTATTTATACTTTCCATTACAGACATCAACAACCGATAGCCGCATCTTGTTTATACGTTTCCCTTCCTGATGTTTTGCATATACCCACTGCTCCTGCTAAAGCCAGCATTCCATTCTTATCATAAAACAAGGCCAAAGCAGCCCTGCTTATAACTTTCCCACTCGCATGAGGCCTGCTTGATGCAAGTCTCACGTTATTAGGGTTATGGTAGGGTTAGTCTGACTGTTGCTCTATCTCTAACAAAACTAAGATGGCTGCACTCAAATCCTCTGCTTCTCTTTTCTCTACTTCCACACTAATATTAATAATTTTAGATATAAAAATGATACATGTATATAAATAGCATAATCATATTCAGCAAGCCATAACCTTTCCATAGACACCTTACTGGACATACTTTGTACAAGATTTGTTGCAATTATATAACGGGGTAGCAACAACGATCTACATGGTCATTTTAATCAGATAACATCACACCTATATACAGTAGAATCCTCTGTCTCAAGGCTGACTGTTGGGTTATAGGAAGGAAGGAAGGAGGGCTGCCACAAGCACCCAAAGGTATCAACAAAGCAGAGCTGCTTGTAGAAGCTGTGTGCAGTGGCAGAGAAGCAGCAGACTGGGACTGTGATACAGTTCTGGGGCTTATGTAGGTTGGGACCAAGGCACTGAGAGTTTCTGCTGCTTCTGTGTCCTCTCTGGTCTGTTTCCAGACCAGAGGATTCTACTGTTGCTCTTTGAATGCTGGTCACTATATGTATTCTGTTGTGGGTATGCATGCGCTCCATGCACCTAAGTCCAGAGAATTCTTACAAGCAGTGTCTGCTGGTCCACACCTGCCCCCTGTGACAGGGCAAGGCCAGAGGGCTATAGGAAAGTGGTAAGGAACCAGTATGTTAGCCCCAGGCTAAACAAATCCCTGATACCTTATGGCAGTTGCTCCAGGTTAATCAAGACACCTGGGGCCAATTAAGAACTTTCCAGAAGGCAGGGAGGTTAATTGAGACACCTGCAGCCAATCAGGGGCTGGCTGAAACTAGTTAGCCTCCCAGTGAGTCAGTGAGGGGCGCATGTCAGGAGCTGTGGAAGGAGGTTGCGTGTGAGGAGCTGGGAGCAAGAGGCACTAGGAGCTGAGAGTAAGAGAGCGTACTGCTGGAAGATCCTGTGGTGAGGATAAAGAAGGTGTTGGGAGGAGTCCATGGGGAAGTAGCCCAGGGAGTTGTAGCTGTTGTGCAGTTGTTCCAGGAGGCACTCTAAACAGCTGCAATCCACAGGGCCCTGGGCTGGAACCTGGAGTAGAGGGCGGGCCCGGGTTCCCCCCAAAACTCCCAACTCCTGATCAGACACAGGAAGAGTTAGCCTGGACTGTGGATTCTACTAGAGGGGAAGATCTCTGAGGCAAGCAGAATCCGCCAATAAGCGCAGGACCCACCGAGGTAGAGGAGGAACTTTGTCACACACCTTACTCTCATGCTTTGCACCAAGAGTATAAGGGCAGGTTGGACCCAACGGCCTCTCCAGTTTCTTTTTACTGCCACATGGCCTGAGTTGGAATCTGCCAGTGCCCAAAACTGATCTTTTCTCTGCTTCCTGTAATTATTCAAAATTACGTATTGTTCTTAGTTTTTTATTGTTAGAGTTTTGATAGTTCCCCAGTTAGTTAGTGTTAAAATCCTACCCCAGCGAAACTCCCGGTCTCCCAGCACAGGACTTAGATTATGACCAGGATACTCAGCTTCAAAAACTTTCTCCTGTCCCTGCTTCTTTTCAGTCTGGGACAACCACTGCCTTAGAGAAACTCATGTTTCCACTAAGTGCAGTATCTGCCACTATTTCCCCAGCTGAACACGGCCGATGCGAGAACTCTGGCTTTGGAAGCACCTTACAGAGTGCACAATGAGGCCCCAGTCAGACCCAGGCTGGGGAGACCCTTCTCTATGTCAGCCAGGGTCATCAAGGAGCACACCCACTAGCACTGTGTCAGACTCCAGAGCAGACTGAAGCAGAGGGAAAGACCATTCATTGAGACCTTTCATGAGAGTAAGGGGCACTCTTACAAACATAAAAGCAGATCCCTTCCTATACCTTTTAAGAGGAAAGATTCCTCCCCAGCCCCAGCAAGTTGGTGAGTCTTCATACGCAGGCCACAAGGATTTAGGCCCCCTCCTGGGCACGATCAAAAGGCACATACAAGAAAGATTCCTTCAGTATCAGCCTCCATATCAATTTTGACACTGACTGTGGGTACCAACTAAAACAAAACACTGAAGGACCGGGAACCACTGGTACTGTCAAAAACCACCAGGTCAGTGACTCATTCATCGATGGTACTATCGCAGCCCCGTAAGGAACTGCCCTGTACACCTACTCTGATGGTACAGAGTGACACGAGACAACCTCCAAAGGGACCAATGAGTTATACCACTTTGGAATATACCTTCATCCTTCCACACTCTCAGACTCCCTTGTTATCAGGATCAGTCCTAACCAGGGAGATTCTACCACGAGAGGGAATCAAGGACTCTGGAAGAAGTCTTTCCCATCCCATCCACTAGTCATGGTTTCCCCAACAGCATCATCAATGGAGCCGGATCCAACCTTTTCATTGTCTGGAGAGTTGGATGTACTGGGGGAACCAGCTTCACCTCCACCTAAAGAGATCAGCCCAGACAGAAGATTGAGAGCCTCCTTGAACCAGCCTCGGCCAAACTAACAGGGACCTCCTCGGGACTGGTGTATGCCAAGAGAGAGAGGGACTTTAGACTCCTCATACTGGCCTTATTGGGGTCCATGGGGCCCTTATGTAATCCAACCTGGAATCTGTGCAATCCAACAGGGAATTTTACCACCCCTCTCCTCCAAGGTGTCAACCAGAACCTTCCTTTGAGCCCATGGAAGGAGGAGAAAGACTAACGAGATCAGCTGATACCACTGGTACTGGCGGGTATCATCCTCATCACCAAATGAAGTGGTTGTTCCAGCCTCACTGTTTCCCCCAAACAATAGACAATCTCAAGACCTGTTACGAGAGTAGAGGAAGAGCTCCAGATCTCTTTAAAGGAGGTCCAGGGTTTTCAACATAAGAGTCTGTATATCCTACAGGATCCAGCCAGATTATATTCCAGGTAAATGAAGGCATACTAGAATGGACAAGAGCTATATGTCACACTCTGGTTACCTGTACCTCTATCCCCAAGAGGGCAGGAAAACAATATTTTGTCCCGACTAAAGGAGCAGACTTCTTGTTCACCCACCGGGCACCACCTAAGTCACCCTTTGAACCACTAACTACATGTTCCATATCTCACCTGTCAGTGAAAGTCACCTTCCTGACTGCCATCACAATGGCCAGAAAGATAGGCGAACTTGGGACCCTGTTGACCAATCCACCAAACACAGTATTCCATGAGGACAAAGTCTCACTCTGGCTACACCCAGAATTCACTCCTAAGATTGTTTACAAATTCACATAAACCAGTCAATGCATTAACCTGTGTTTTTCCTGAACCCCTATGCCAATAGCAAGGAGAGGAGACTTTATTCCCTCAACATGCGACAAGCATTGGCATTTTACCCGCTGAGAATGAAACTGATCAGAAAGTCATCGAGTGTTCATTGCCATAGCAGAACAAGTTTGAGGACAAGCTGTATCCTCTCAGAAAATCTCTAAGTGGATATCTGACTGTATCCTACTCTATTAGTTAACAACTTTCTCCCCCACACGGGCAAGGACTCACTCTATGAGGACACAAACAGACTCAGTAGCATTACTTCAAGAAGTGCCCCTGCTTGAGATTTGCAGGACAGCTTCGTGGAGTTCCATCCACACCTTGACAAGTTATTACGCCTTGATCTAAGACTTCTCTGTTATCGCTTTCTTTAGAACAGTGGTTCTACAATCACTGTACCACCTGCATCTTTGCACTCTATTCCTCTGAGTACTGCTTGTCAGTCAGCAACAGTAGAATACACACAGGACCAACGCTCAAAGAAGAAAGAAAAGTTGCATACCTTATTGTAACGAGTTCTTTGAAATGTGTGGTCCCTATCTGTATCCCACTACCCACCTTCCTTCCCCTCTGCTTCGCATCACATGTGGATTCAAAATAGAGAAGGAACTGGAGAGGCAGTTAGTCCACCCTGCCCCTTATACTCTCGGTTGGGAGCATGGGGAGAACAGGGAGTTAGGTACCAACCAGCAAAAACTGCTTGCAAGAATTCTCCAACTCCTGGCTCATGGAACTCATGCATACCCACAGTGGAATACAGATAGGGACCACGTATCTTGAAAAACTGCAGTTACAATACAGTAAGTAACTTTCCTTTATGAGAAGACACGTTTGCAGTAAGTTCAAATTGTCTATTTATCATTAATTGTAAGCTTTTGACATTTTACTGTTAAGTTCTATCATATTAGAAAAAATTGTCAGTTAAAAAGAACACATACCTACCTTCTGAACTAAAAATCTTTTAGGGATTCTTGCAGGATGTAAACATATATTTACTACATTTTTTCTTGTCAAGGTTATTATTTCAGTAAGTCAGTTGATCGCTGATGTCGTTGGAATTGGAGGAACTAGATTTCAGCAATCTCTTTCCATCATTAACAACTGTGCCAACAATGACAGACTTATTAAGGTTAGTACTAACTTTTTCATACTGCATAAAGACTTCCAGAGAGTTCGTTTGAAAATAGTTCCCTAAAGTCTTCTAATATTCTATTGCTTGGATTATGAAAGGAATAAAAAATACAAAATTCTTAAACTTTTTTAAAATTTATTTTAGCATACTACATTCTCTTCTGACGTAAAGGATTTGACAAAGCGGATTCGTACAGTCTTAATGGCTACAGCTCAAATGAAGGAGCACGAGAATGATCCAGAAATGCTTGTGGATCTCCAGTACAGTTTGGCAAAATCTTATGCCAGCACGCCTGAACTCAGGAAGACGTGGCTAGACAGCATGGCAAGAATTCATGTTAAAAATGGGGATCTTTCAGAGGTAGCAGATGAAAAGCAAAATATTTTAGCTGCTTAATCAATGTGCTTGTTTTTCCCTCAGCATTTCCCATACTAAATAACCATTGTGTTAATAGCTGTAATAACTGTCCATGCTGCCCATAAAAATTAGTAAGTTACCATGGTCTCTGACTGTCTATGTAATACATATGTAAAACTGTCATAGCATGATGTAATATTAAGGCAGGAATGTTCTGCATGAGCTACAGGAGGCATGCCCTCTAGTTAGAAATGCCCCTCACTTATCAGTATCTTACAGCCTTAATGTAATTGAAACCTTCCAACAGCTGCTATTAGTTTGTTTCTAAATTAGTTATACACTACCAGCTTGAATAATTCTAGTTTTGAGTGTTTGCAGAAAATTCATGTATTTAAAATAAATGTAATAGCATTTTGTTGTGAAAAAAATCAATCTGATACCACCATTCTGTTGTGAAAATATGTATTTCTAGTATGTTAGGAAAAAACAATTGGATATGCTTTGATCAATGTAAATGAATATATTTAATCAGCATGTAGAATGTGTCTCAGCTCTTTCTGGATGTTTGTTCTCAGTGACACAAAATGATCTTTGAATGCTCGCTCATGTCCATTCCATGTTAGGTGTACGCGCTGCATGCACAGTCATCGGAGATTTTCCCCTCAGTGGTAACCATCGGGCCAGCTCCAGTGCCCTCTGGTGCCATGTGCTCATGTGCTGGTATAAGTGGCCCGGCCAGCTCCGCACCCTCTCACTTCCTTCCTACCATCCATGACAGTCACTGGAACAGCAGCTCCTGCTTTGGCAAACTCTTACTCAGTGGTCTTACTTTAGTCCTTTTCCTTTGTTTCTCTATCACAGTTCTTTATTTTCTCAGTTTGGACTGTTGTAGTTTAGTTATATATACTTAGTTGGCATGTCTCACCCTGTTAGTGGAGTTTCGCCTGCTCCCAGTGCTGGGGCATGCCTTGGTCCCCAGATTTCAAGCCCTGTGCCTCCTGCAGCAAACTCAGGCCTGTGAGTGACCCGCACTCCAGTTGTCTGAGGTGCCTGGGAGAGAACTCTTATCCGGAACCCCTCTCAGATCTGTCAGGACTTCAAGCCCCGTACAAAGAAGGACAGGGAGGCCAGGCTGAAGTCCCTCCTGATGGAGGCAGCAGTCTGTCCCTCATCAGAGCCAAGCCAGTCCAACTCAACACCCAGTACATCTGCATCAGTGTGGAGTGCACCTGCTGCTGTGAGAGTGTCTCAGCACCGTTCCTCTTCACCGGTGCCGAAGAAAAAACATAAGCTGCAGCTGGCCAAGAGGGGATGTTCCCCAACTGTGAAGAGAACTAAGCCTGGGGAGCGCAGTGGAGTGCGACCTGACCACTCCTCTGCCACTGCTCCAGGGGCGGCAGTGTCGACTCCGCCTCCTAGGCAGGCTCCGTTGAGACCAGTCCTGGACCATCCTTCGGCTTTGGAGGGTCAATGCAGCACCAACAGGATCATGGTGCCGTCTACCCTGGAGGTGGCCAAGGACCTGCTGGCACTGTCGGTACCGCTGTTGCTGACAGTACAAGAGTCAGCGGCATCGGTGCCGGGGAGTAGATGGGACCATGTGGCCCTGGGCTCCCGTTTGATACCGACCTCTTCAGTACCATCTAGAGGGAAATGGTCTCTCTCTGCTTGCCTTGATGCAGGTCTTCCTGCCTCAGCACCATTCCCAAGCACCGACGGGCACCACCCCTCCATGGTCTTTGGAGGAAAGTTTGTCAGAGGACTCAGAAGCAGAGTTATATTCCCACCCGAGGAACCGTTGCCAGTTTCCACCTGGGCAGCCCTATCTGTTGGTGGATCAGGGCGCTGGGGTACTGCTGAGTACTTGGCACAGTGGGCACTGGTCTCTGCAGATGCAGTGGCCATTTTGAAACCTCTGGGGGTTTCCCCCAATGCCAGGGCCCTCTTCCAGATGCTGTACTCCGTAGTCTCGGAAAGAAGAGTGCCCCTGTCCCTATGATCGGCACCCGACCTGGATTCTGGTACCGAGGCTCAAAACCTAAATCTATGGAACCCGGTCAGTGCAGAAGGAGAGGAAGAGGACCCCGTGCTGGTGCAGGCCTCTTCCTCCTTCTCCCTGGATGAGGCAGTGTCTGGAGCATGTGTATCCCCCCTCACAATGACTTCACAGCTCACCAGGAGCTGTTGAAAAGAATGGCTTTGAATTCTGGGCTGGAAGTGGAGATAGTCAAAAAATCCTCCCACAGCCTGTTCAATATCCTGACTGCTGCGGGCTTGTCAAAGGTGGCCCACCCTCTCAATGAGGCCATTATGGGACCGGTTAAAGCCCTGTGTCAAGCCCCATCCTCCCTACCTCCCACGGCAAAAAGGGCCCAAAAGAAGTACTTTGTTCCCATCAAGGCTATGAATATTTGTACTTCCTTCCCCCCTCCAGGGTCCCTGGTGCTCTTGGTGGCCAATCAGGGGGACAGACAGTATCAGCAAGGAGCGACCTCCAAAGTAAAGGATGCAGAGACTAGACCTTTTTGGCAGAAAGGTTTTATTATGCAGGGGGTCTACAGCTCTGGATCTCCAACCAGCAGGTTTTGCTGGGGAGATACAATTTTAATGTTTGGGAATCGATGATGAAATTCAAGGGCTCTCTTCCCCAGAAGTCAAGACAGGAGTTCTCCATGCTTGTGAAGGAAGGGAAGTCTGTGACCAGGGTTTCCCTACAGGTTTGGTACAGGCCTCCCGGCAGATACGGTTGCTAGATCCATGGCTTCTGCAGTGGTCATGCATAGATGCTCTTGGCTCCAGCCCTCAAGTCTGCCAACAGAGGTTCAACAGTCCATCCGGGACATTCCATTTGAAGGCACTTCTCTCTTCTCCGAACAAACAGATGCGAAGTTTCGTGGCCTGAAGGATTCTAGAGCCATTCTCAAATCCCCAGGTCTCTGTGCTCCAGCAACTTTGAAGAAACACTTCAGGCCTCAACAACCGGTTTGCTTCTCACATCAGGAGCTGTTTAAGAAGCAAAATGGGTTATAAATGCAGACAGCTGCCCCCATATGCTTCAGCCTCGCTACCGGGCCCTCACAGATATTCGGGAGGCTCCAAGCAGAACTTTTGATGGGGTGCCCAAGGGAGTTATACCAGTTCTTGTACTAGATCATGCCCCCCTTTTGTTTTCAGACCATCTCTCCGGCTTCAGCCTGGTGTGGTCCCTCATCACCTGGGACTGCTGGACACTGATTATGGTGGAGGAAGATTACACTCTCCAGTTTATTTCCATCCCTCCCTTCCCCATCCCTCTTCAGGGACCCTTTTCACAGGTTTTAGCCCAGGAGGTGCAAGCCCTCCTCCGGATAGGGGCCGTGCAGGAGATACCTCAGAGCTTGAAAGGAAAAGGGTTCTACTCCCATTATTTCCTAATTCCAAAGGCCAAAGGGGGTCTCAGAGCCATCCTAGACAGGCGTTTCCTTACACTTATCTCAAGAAACTGAAATTCCGCATAGTCTGCCTAGCCTCCATTATTCCCTCCTTGGAGCCAGGTGATTGGTGCACCATCCTCAATTTAAGACACCTCTTTTCACGTCTCCATATTTCGGGCCACAGAAGATATCTCGGGTTTGTCATGAACCAGACCCATTACCTGTTGGCAGCCCCTCAGGTATTCACAAAATGCATGGTGGAAGGCAAATGGTACAGTACTACCTTAACCTCGACAACTGGCTGGTTTAGGCCCAATCCAAGGCCCAGGTGAGAGCCAGCATCAGTCTGGTCCAAGCTACCTTCCCAGCACTGGACCTGCTGATAAACAAGCAGAAGTCAACGTTCATCCCCATTCAGAGGATAGTTTATTTGTATGGTGCTCGATTCCACCCGGGCCAGAGCCCGCTTCCAGATAACGTCAAAACAACATTAACCCTGAGGACCTCAGAATTCCTGCTATTGTGGATTTTCTGCAGGCTGGTGTGGACGAGGATCTTCAACCTAGTACATAGTGTGCAAGTGTCAGCCATAAGTAGCGTCTTGAAAATTGGGTCCTTGAATTTTTCAGCAGATCTTCAAATCTCAAGTTCTCAAGAGCAATCAGACTGGCTAGACCCACAGTTCAGACTGTTCTTTCCTAAATGGGACCTCACATTGTGCTAAAAGCCCTGACTGCCCAACCCTTTGAACACCTGACATCAGTCACATCTTTCTCTGTAGCCATTAAAACCTGTTTTCTGGTCACTATCATGCCTGCAAAACAAGTCTCTGAGGTTTCAGCTTTATTCATGCAGGAACCACATTGTGTATTAGATGATGATGGGTGGTATTGAGGACTCCAGAGTCTTTCTTACATTGTACATTGGACACACTGGACAGTCTCTACGCAAAAGAATAAACGGACACAAATCTGACATCAGGAATCATAACATTCAAAAACCAGTAGGAGCACACTTCAACCTCCCTGGTCACTCAGTAACAGACTTGAAGGTGACAATTTTAAAACAAAAAAACTTCAAAAACAGACTCCAGTGAGAAGCTGCTGAACTGGAATTAATTTGAAAATTGGATACCATCAATCTAGGGTTAAACAGAAACTGGGAATGGCTGGGTCATTACACTTATTGAATCTATTTCTCCAAGATTAAGTATCCTCACACCTTCTTGTCAACTGTCTGATACAGGCCTTTTTGATTATCACTACAAAAGGTTTTTTTTTCTCCTGCTGATAATAGCTCATCTACATTAGAATGAGCTAATGCCTCATGATTCTAATGCCTCATGATTCTAATGCCTCTTAGAATTGGTATGGCAACTTCCACCTTTTCTGTGTGTGTATATATACATCTTGCTTCTGTGTGTTCTATTCTATGCATCCGATGAAGTGGGCTATAGCCTACGAAAGCTTATGCTGAAATAAATTTGTTAGTCTTTAAGGTGTCACAAGTACTCCACTTTTTTCTTACCAAAGGTAAGCTTCTTTTTCAATGCCTCACAGGTCTGTCCAAAGCCACAGCATACTACAGAAAAGCTATAGCATAATTTGTTTATAGAGCCTAAAGATATACATCTGGCACGATTAACAAGAAGGTCAGGTTCCTTGTTTGTCTCCTTTTGCCCAAAGTACGAAGGATTTGGGGGATTCAAATTATTTTTTGGCTGGATGGATCAAGTTAAGCATCATCGACTCATATAAGGCATCAGGTGAACCTGCTCCTGATGGAATCAAGACACACTCCATAGGTCTATGGCAAGATTGTAGACAGAAAGAGAGCTTGTGCCTCCACTGAAGAAATCCGTAGGGCAGCAATTTGGTCATCTCCTACCTTTATGAGACACTATAAAACATTAGAGACTTTGTCCTTTTGTAGAGTCCTCCTTTGGCTGTAAAGTGCTTCATGAGGTGATTCAGAAAAAAATACCTTGTCGTTTTGATGTTTAATTTCATAGGAAGTCTTTTCCTATCTAAGTCTTTCTTTATCCCTCTCTATTTATTTTCACTGCTCATTTCTTTCCATCCATCTTAGAAGTGTGGGAGATGCTGGGCTGCAGAATGGGAAATTTCTTATCCAATAACTTCCTTTCTGCTAGGAGCGTGTCCCATAGTCCTAATCTCTCTGTATGGCTTATTACCCAAGTAATTAAATTTAATTTTATATTTACAGTTTGTAGGCCAGATAACCTACTGTCCATAGCTTACAATTAGCATTGAAGTTATTAATACTAATCTTATTCTAAAAGTTTTTTGACACAGCTTTGGAATGAATCATCTGGAGGCAAGCCAGTGAAGGGGGTGTGACCAGAACATAGGCTGTGTTCTGTTAAACTACCTGTAGAACTGGAGAGAAAATGGGAACAGCCCATACATCTTATAATTCTGCAAGATTCTGTTAGCAGAAAAGATATTTCTCATTCCTGTTCTGCTTCTTGATTGTTAAATTAAGTTCTTGTTGACATGACTTGCTTCTTCTATTAAATGTATTTAAATCAAAGAACTAGAAATCCAGTCTTAATCTGAATGTGCCATAACTTTCTGTTCATGTTTGTGTGTGTTAATTGCAGGATTAGGACTTGTAGCTTCTGCCTTGCTTTTAAAACTTGTGCCTCCTCTAGCTTTTAAAAATGTGTATGTTTTCTGTATATATAAATTATTTATGTTGGAAGTTCCATTATAATTACCATTTGTAACATTTTTACTATTTCTATTATGCTTTAGGCAGCAATATGCTATGTCCATGTAGCAGCACTGGTGGCAGAATATCTGACACGCAAAGGTATGAATTTAAACTCCTCCATGACTACTTCAATAACTCTTTATATTCATTATAGTTTGAGATTAACAAAAAGCATTGATTTGGCCGAGAGACAGGTTGGGTGGGTTATTGCTCACTAAGGGGAAAAATCTGCTATTAGATACATATATATGCCTCCCAAGGAAGTCAAAGTTGTATTTCTGTATTTAAGGGCAGAAATTGGGTTTTAAGCTAGTAAACTATCAAAGCAAAGCTTTCAGAAAAGAAAAAGTCTCCATGGCTACTGCCTCAATCCCCATTCAGCCTAACTGCTGAAGTTAGTTCTTTTCTAAACATACAAAGAGCAGTAAGCATTCTTATTCACCAAACAAAAGAGGCCAAAATAAATGCAAGTATATTTCCCTTAGATTTTTTGGGACACTTCCTTGAAGATTTATTACGTGCGCCACTTAATTTTAGAAGTGCTTAAAGACTTGTCTAGAGATTGTGTACCAGCAGCTGTCTGAAGGAAAGGGTTTTTGATCACACTCAAGTTTTTTCCTGCTTTCAATCTCAAGGGAAAGACCACTTACAACTGGAAAGACTCCAAAGTTCCCAGCCAGTGGTATCCTGATACATTTGTAAGATTCCTATGAAAAGGTAGGGAGTAGAATTTCCTGTTTCCTGGAGGAATGGGTTACATTGACCACAGGCAAGTGGGTCAAGGACACAGTGAGTCAGAGATACTCCCTCAAGTGACAGGCTCTACCCCATCTATACTTCATCCAGCTCCCTATCCCTAACAACCCTGTAAAGTGCAATCTGATCCAGAACAAGATATCTCATCTTTTAGATACGAGACTATTAGAGGGCATTCCTCAGAAGAAAAATTCTCAAGGTTCTTCTCCATCTTCTTCATTGTTCAGAAGTGCATGGGGGGCAATTTAAGCCATTCTTAGCCTCAAAAGGCTCAACAAATGGATGAAAAAATTGAAGTGTTGGATGGATAGTCCCTGGCCTCTATCGTGTCACCCTTGTTCCAGGGTGATTTTCTGATATCAGTGGATCTGGTGGATGGATACTTCCGTATTCTTCTCAAACTGTGCTACTGCAGAATTCTAAGATTTGCTTACAGCAGGAAGCATGAGTATCAGATTTTCCTATTCGGCCTGTCCTTGGTCCTCAGGGTCTTTACAAAGATGCTGGAAGTAATCATAGCCAGACTCAGATTGCACAGTATCCACTTTTATCCCTTCCTGGATGACATCTTGATCAAAGCTTGTCAAGGCTGATTCCCCATTCTGGCATTGAGAACCCAGGAAGGCGCACTTGGGAATTCCTTCCTGTGGGATACCCTCAAGCCTTTTCACTCACACATACACCCCGGGGAAGAGCTGAGAAAGAAGGAAAAAAAGGGGGGGAATCAGCTGTTGCCACCAGCTAATTAAACAACGTGCACAAACCTCTTAAGACACAAAAATCCAGTTCTTAAAAAAGGTAAATGTTTAAAAAAAAAAGAAGAAAATACATTTGGGAATTTAGGCTTTTGCTAGACTTAAAAAAAAAAACCTACAAGGATTAAGCATCAAGAATAGCTCTCTTGAGGTCCAGCTTAAAGGTTACAAGCAAAACAAAAGCACCTGGGGTTAGCACAGAGGAATCCACAAGACATAAAGAAATAAAAGGGATAAACCTAATTGTGTCTTCCTAGACATTTCCTGATCTACTTACATATCTGGGGTTTTAAATTAGTAGTTTCTAGGAATGATGATGATGATTTTTCATACCTGTCCCAAGCTTCTCACAGTATAACTTCTCCCTGTCTGCCTCTCCCCGAGAACAACAGACTGACAAAAGGGGAGTCTTGTTTCAATTTTTAAAAGTTGTAGCCTTCCCATTGGCTCTCTTGGCCAGGTGCCCACTCACTTCCTTTTACCTATGCATAGCAGAGAGACTTTTTAACCGTTACAGGTAGAGCAGTTAGAGAACAGCTACTAAGAGGGATTTTATAGCTGCTGGCTGGGTGTCCATAAAAGGGAGCTAGCCACTTCTTCCTCTTCCCCCCCCCCCCCCCTTCATTTATCACACGCCCCCCAAATCACAGATGGTGGTGTTCTTCCTTCAGTTTGTCTGAGCTCTGGTCTACACTACAAACGTTCGTTAGTACAACTACATCACTCACGGGTGTGGAAAATGCACATCGGTGCGACACAGTTATACTGACCTAACCCCTACAGTAGACAGCACTATGTCAACAGGAGGACTTCTCCTGTCAACATAGCTACCACCTCCCTGGGAGATGGAGTACCTATGCTTACAGGGGAAGATCTCCCATCAGTGTAGGTAGTGTCTTCACTAAGCACTGCAGCGGTGTAAGTGTAGACAAGCCCCCTGGTCACAACATTGCACTGAGAAGAGGTGGTACATCTTAGATCTCTGAAAATCTACCTCAAATATACAGAATTCATGACAAGATCAGGTGTCATATTTATATCTTTCCACCCAAAATACCAATGACTCAGAGTTTTCAAGTTCTCCACTGCTAAATGGATTAGGCTGTGCATTAAGGCATACAAGGCATCGGAGACTGTGGCCCCAAAAGGGGTTACAGCATGTGTCATGAGATCCCTGCGACCTCGTGGGCAGAAAAAGCAAATGTATATACATCAGAAATTTGCAAGGCACCCACCTGGTCAGCAGCTAGTCCCTCTATCGAGCAATACAAGATGACCTTCCTGTCATCTCCAGAGGCTTTTGCAGGAAAGTGTTGCAGGTGATGGCCCAGAAATAATATTGCCCTTTGAGCAAATCTTACAATGAGTAGGGATACCATCTCTTTTTTTCTCTTCTTTCTAAACTTTTCTATAATCCTCCTTACATCTATTCACAGCTCACTACTTGCTAGATGTCCAGAATTGTGGAAGACACTGGTCTCCAGAACAGAAAATTTCTTAACAAATGAAGAAGCCCAGCCCCTGCCGCTCCGGATGTGATCGCTGGCCGGGCGGGGGGAGAGCACTGCCCCCTGCCTGTGCAGCACCTAGTGCGGCCTGCGGAGCCCGGCCCGCATGAGGAGTGGCCAGCCGAGCCGAGGGCAAGCGGGGGCCGCCTCCTGGCCCTGCCGTGCAGCGCCGCCCCAGGCGCGGTAGCTGGGGCTGCGCTCCGGGGCCAGGAGGCGGCCCCCGCTTGCCCTCGGCTCGGCCTGGCCGGCGCTGGCTGCTCCTCATGCGGGCCAGGCTCCGCAGGCCGCGCTAGGCGCTGCGCAGGCAGGGGGCAGTGCTCTCCCCCCGCCCGGCCAGCGATCACATCCAGAGCGGCCGGGGCTGGGCTCCTGGCCTGGGGGCGGGATGGGACGCGGGGTGGCTGCCGGCCCCGGAGCACAGCGCGCAGCCCCAGCTACCGTGCCTGGGGCAGCGCTGCACGGCAGGGCCAGGACGCAGCCCCCGCTTGCCCTCGGCCTCGGCACGGCCACTTGCGCGACCTCGCTCTGCCCGCCTGGGCCGCGGCCATCTCACGCCGCACCTCCCTCCGGCTCTTTCCCCCGCGGTCCACCCGCCGCACAGCTGACCGGCTGGGTTAAAAAAAGCTGCGGCTTTTCGGCGGGAGGCGCCTCCCGGAAGGTGAGTTGGGTGGGGGTGGCGGGGAGCTGCTGGTGGGTGCTCAGCACCCACCAATTTTTCCCCTGGGGAGGAGGTGGGGGCAGGGATTTGGGAAAGGGGCGGGGATTTGGGGAAGGAGCGGGGCCAAGGGTGGAGTTGGGGCGGGGCCGGGGCACGAACACCCACTGGCACCGACGAAAGTTGGCACCTATGCTCCCACAGTTCTACCAACACTGAATGGCTTACAAGGCAAAAGGTCAGATGCTAAGTGGGCTCTTTACTATGGGACTATTTTTTTGGTCCACTGTACATAGTTGGTCTGGTTACCTCTGGAGCATTTGTTACTAATATTGGTATTCAAATTTTTACAGCTAAGGACTTCATTTTAAATGACAGAGTCCTATGGCACTTATAGACTAACACGTATTGGAGCATAAGCTTATGCTCCAGTACGTCTGTTAGTCTCTAAGGTGCCACAGGACTCTTTGTCGCTTCTACAGATCCATACTAAGACGGCTATGCCTCTGATACTTCATTTTAAATGTTTGTTTTCAACTTCATTAGATCCTTTCCTCCTAGTCATGGATTTAATAGGTACTTAAATCTGTTTTGATGTTTAGTAATAGCTTTCATTAGACTCTTTCATAACAGCTTCTTTGGATCTGAAATGTATTTATTTAATTGCGTTTATTTTAAGAGATATACTTCTTAGTGATACGTTGAATACATCGTTGTTTGGCAGTTCCTATGTTCCTACTTACATTTGGAAATCAGTGTGTTAATTCTAGCTACGTTCCCACAACAAACAGGCTATGAACTACTTTGCTAATCCACTGATAACAAGTTTTCTTGATATCTGGAAGCAGTATAAAAAAATCTTCAAAGAGCGATTTATTGTGCTTGTTAGCTTTCTGCAGTTTGCAGCAGGAGTACACAATACTACCAACTTACCTCTTGAAACAATTTTTTTCAAAACCTCATGTTTGTGTAGTTTCTGACTGCATAAAGCTTAATGACACGTTTGACTTTTTTGTTTTAGCACAGAAAGCTTCCTAGATTACAGGAGAAATTAAGTGCTACAATAGAACAATAAATCTTTTTCCATCTTCAGTCATAAATAAATATTATCCATTAATACATTGGCCCTGACCACCTAGGTTTTTTGAAGGAAAGAGAATAGAAATATTGCTGAAATTTTTACTTCTTCCAATGTCCAAAGTAAATATTAAAGATATGTGTTGGTTTAAATAGTTCATTGAGCACATTGCAAATTTTTCTTTATCATTTTGGTGGTAGGTGCATTCAGATACATTAGAATGGATTCTCTGTCCCATCAAAACTGGTGCACAATGACTTAACATAATCCTAATGAGCGGACAAAAATATTTGGATAGCAATGAATTTAATGTGTATATTTTTCTTTTTCAATAATAGGAATGTTTAAGCAAGGCTGTACCACTTTCAGAATAATCACGCCAAATATAGATGAAGAGGCTTCAATGATGGAGGATGTTGGGATGCAAGATGTTCACTTCAATGAAGTGAGTAAGCAAAATTCATATATATTAAAATCAACTCTCATAAACAATTGTTGCTTTACAGTGTTAATGTTATCATTTTTCAAATTTGTCTATTTCACTCTTGAAGTTAATTATAAAATGGGTTAACTGAGCTGACCAGCTTTTAAATAACTGGGTACACATTTCTGGAAAAATAACAGCATTTCAGTAGTTCAAAATCCTCAAAGAAAAGAAAAGGTAACCTAAAGAGATTAACTAAGAACATAAAAACTGTTACATGGGGTAAAAAACTATGCTAACTGACAAACTACAAAGATTGTTTTATATACTAACTAGAACTAACCATAGTAAAGATTTTGATCACTTCACCAACAACAATGTAGATTTAGATTTATGTAATGTCTACCACTAATCTGATTACATTATTTAACTTATACCATGTGTTTGAATTGGGGTGAAGGTATAGATTGATTTACCATCTGTAGATTTTCACTTCTGCCAATTGAGAAAAGATTGATAAAGTAGGAGTATAACCACTTTGTCCCAATTTGAGCAGTGCTTATTAAGGCCATCTTTGGAGGATCACAAAGCCTATACTCTCAAGGTCTTCTGTCTTTAGGAACCCAGAAGTATCAAAACTTCTTCAAGTGATTGCTCATATCGATCCATATCGCCCCATGCACAGTTGTCGGAAAGTTTTTCCCTAGCAGCACCCATCGGGTCAGCTGTGGAGCCCCCTGGAGTGGCGCTCAATATATGACCCTGCCGATCCAGTGCCTCCTCAGTTCCTTCTTACCGGCCATGACAGTCATTGGAACTGCGGTGGCTTGCTTTCGCAAGTGTTCCCCTAGTTCTTCCATGCTCATTGTATATAGTTTAGAGTCTCGTAGTTTTGATAGTTTAGCTATAGTTAGTTAGCTAGTTAGTTAGTAGGAGTGGGGACGGTCTTTCCCACTCCAACTTTCCTGCTTCCACTTGGGACTCGGGGCATGCTTCGATCCCAAGGAGTCAAACCCTGCAAGTCCTGCCACAAACCCTTGCCAACGGGCGACCCCCACAACTCTTGCCTCAAGTGTCTGGGGAAGGCGCACCAGACTGGTGCAAGATTTGCAGAGGGTTTCACCCCAGAACTAAAAAGGAGTGGGATTTTTGCCTCCGTAAGAGAAGCGGTGCCAAGGAGGGACTCTGGGCACAGAGACCCTCTGCACCAGCACTCCCCGGCACCGAAGCCGGCGGAGAATGCACGGCACCGGTCTCACTCCCCAGTTCCGAAGCAGGACAGGGACCAACCCCCTGCACCGAGAGCTGCTGCCCTGGAAGCCACCACTGCAGGGCATCCCATGGGGGAGCTCCTGTATCTGAAAACTTGGGAGCTGGCACAGTTTTCCAGAGGTGGGGAACTTCCCACATTGACCTGTTTGCCACTCAGGGCAACAGGAAGTGCCTGTGGTTCTGCTCCTTTTGGAACCACAGCCAAGGCTCCCTCCCCTGGTCGGATCATCTGCTGTACGCGTTCCCACCATTTCTGCTTGTGCACAAGGTCCTGCTCAAAATCCACAGGGACAAGGCGATGGTCATAACGGTGGCATCGGTGTGGTGCTGCCAGCATTGGTACACCACACTCCTGGAACTTCCGGTGGACATCCCTATCGTGTTGCTGCTACTTCTGGACCTGATCACCCAGGACCACGGTCACCTTCGTCACCCAGACCTTCAGTCTCTTCACCTCATGGCCTGGAAGCTTCCTCATGTGCTCTCAGTTGGTAAGGGAGGTTCTGCTTGGTAGCAGGAAGCCCTCCACTAGGTCCACCTATCTGGCCAAGTGGAAAAGGTTTTCAGTCTGGTGTTCCCAGGGCCATACTCCACCGTTGCAGGCCTCCATTCCTCTCATCCTGGAGTACCTGTTACACCTTAAGCAGCAAGGTCTGGAAGCTTCTTTCATCTAGAGCGCACGTGCCCTGACCCCCTCAGTTCCTTCTCAGCCATCTTCAGCCAGAAGTGGAGTTCCATAGCAGTGTCCCGTCAGTCAGTGACAGATCTAGAAAACATAGTTAGAAATAGTTTCAGTTTATAGTTAGTATTAGTCTTAATATTTTTTTTTTAAAAATAACTAACTATTTAAAACTGCACTCAACAGTGCCTGGTTCCCCAGGTTTTAAAAGATGTGGCTTGTGCTGAGACACTATGCCCATCTCAGACGGACATTCCCTCTGCATCTGTTGCCTTGGTGAGTTGCATATTCCCCAGAGGTGCACTCACTGTAGCAATGTGAAGGCCAGAACCAGGTGGGATCGAGACCTACGCCTGAAGTTCATACTTATGGAGAAATCTCTCTGCCTGGCCTCAGACTCCGGACAACAGACCCTTCTTCAGGGCGATCCCCGGGTACCTCACCCTCAGCTAAAGACAAGGCTCATTCCTTGAAAAGATCGAGGAAAAGAGCTACGACCTCACCACAGATAGAGCCGACAAAAAAGAAATGTCTTCTGCCAGGTCGCTGTCCTTGGGGCCAACCACTCCAAGGGTATGCACCTTCAAGGCACCGGGACCTCTGTCGAGTCCTATAGTGTAAAGAAGGAGTCTAGAAGCACATCTAAACCTACCACCTCCTCTGCAGCACCAACAACACCAGTGAAAGAAACGGAGCCAAAGCTGTCACTAGTGGCTATGCAACCACCACCCATGCCGACACCTTCATCTGCACCAGCAGAGAGGGCAAAGATGGCACCATCAGCACCAACCAAGTCAAGTCACAAAGCATCAGCACCAACAACAGTACCATCAGAAACACTGACACTGTTAGCAATGGCACTGAAACCACCAGCACCACACTATTTACTAAACCATAGAAACATCTGGTGTCCTCCATACCAGTCTCTCCATCCTTCGGCACCGATGGCTCCCTGGAGCATACAGCACCCGAACAATCAGCCTCACTCATCCCCACCATTCTCTAACAACAAGGACGATGAGCACAAAGAGAGTGTCTTCTCCTCACATCACTCTTCACCAGTCGAAACCAGACCACCTTTGGGACCCGTGAGATCAATCGCCCAATATGGACAAGATATGCAACCCTGGTGTGGACAGCCATGGATATGCCCACCCATGCCCTTCCCCATGCAATTGTCACACTGGGACTCAGGGGCGGCCTACAGGGCACCTTATAACCAACCTCCCACCCCACATAGAAGTAGGATAAGATAACCATCACCATTCTCCATACCAGATACTTCTGAAGTCCAACATGAAACAGGACAAGAGGGAAGAGGGCACAGAGTAGGACACGACATCACCTGCACATAATTCCTCATTGTCACCAGACAAAGCCATAATGCTCCTACCGCCGATGATGATTTTAAGCAGTTCCAAGAACTGTTTAAACAGGTGGTGCAGAGCCAGGAGATACCACTCGAGGAAGTATCTGTTCTTCTTCCAGTGCTTGCTCATGTCGATTCCAAGTAGATGTGTGTTTGCTATGTGCACAGTCGTTGGAAGGTTTTTCCCCTAGTGGTATCCGTCCGGTCGGCTGTGGAGCCCCCTGGAGTCGACGCACCTTCATGGCGGTGTATATATGTTCCTTCTGACCCGCCACCTCTTCAGTTCCTTCTTGCCACCAGTGGTGGTCGTTGGAACTGAGTGTCTCTCTTGTTTCGGCAAGTGTTTCCCTAAGTATCTCTGTTTTGTCAGCCTGTAAATAGTTAAATAGTTAGTATTAGTTACAGTAGTTAGAGTTGGGGGTTCCCCCCACCCCAGTTCCTTCCCCTCTTGGGGTTTGCAGCCATGCCTCGATCCCAAGGTTTTAAACCGTGTGGAACCTTCCACAAGCCCATGCCAAGGGGCAAACCCCATGACCCCTGCATAAAGTGTCTGGGGGAGGCACATCAAATAGATCGCTGCAAGATCTGCCAAGGGTTCTGCCCAAGAATGAAAAAGGAAAGGGACTTAAGGCTCAAGCAGCTCTTCATGGAGGCAGCCCTCTGCCCCAACTGGCTCCAGGCCAGCAGGACTCTGCACCGACACCTCCACGTGGAGCGCTCCCATGGCAGTAACATGGCACCACTCGCATTCAGCGGTGCTACATACGCAGCACAAGACTGATAGACGGCACTCTCCCACAGTGAGAGCAGCTGGGACTGACAGCACTAGCGGTGTGCGTCCCGTGCAGGGGCACTCAGCGCCTCTCTTACAGGAAATGTCACTGTCGACTTCGGGCTCGCAGAGAGGTCTGTCGAATTCAGAACCGTTGGACTCTCCTGCTAAAGAGTGTCAGGTGGAAGAGTTGGAGCTCCCTTCCACCCCGAACACATTTGAGGCGACCAGGGACCTGATTGCCATGATGGCACCGCAGTCCCCCACCAGGTGGAACAGACCTCTGGCACCGTTCCCTGGCACCATCCCGCTCGGCACCGCCGTGGTCTCCGCACTTTGAGTCCCGGTCATCGGACTCACCAGGGAGGATTTCAGAGCATGCGTATCTCTAAATGCAAGAACTTTACTGCACAATTTACAATAATGAGATTGTATTATATAAGCCCCTTTGTCATTCCTTACAAAGATAAATTTGTTTCTCATCCCAGGAAATTATCCTGCCTTCCCTCTGTCTGCATTCTAAGCATGAGGTAAAAAAAACTTTAGCACAACCAGGAATAGCCATTTAAAACAAACATTTCTATAAGAATTTCAAAATGTTTTCATTTCACCTCTGGAGATACCAGGTCAATCTAAATATTCTCTGGATAGATATTGGTACAGTGCTGCCTCAGGGGAAACAAATGTTCATTCCATAGCCAACATTCCATTCCAGAGCACATTGCAGATCTCTAGCTGCATCTTGGGCAGAGAGAACATCTCTTCGAGTTAAAAAACTACAAAGCAGCATGGTACATATTTCTGTTTATCTTTGTAAAACATTGTAAGTTAGATTTTTCATTCTTTTGCGCAAGCATCTGTAGTGATCTTGGGGTTCATTAAATAACAAACCAGTGAATGAGAAAGGAATAAAACTTTAATAAAACAAACTTGAGAGCATCTCTGGTGAACTGCTGCACAGCACTGTGTTCCCATCCCCCGCCTCCAGGGCACATCTCCAAATTCCTATGTTCATAATACTGTCCCTTTTGAGGGAGCATCTCTAAATTATAATCTTCTACTAACATATCTCTACAGCAGCTATACAGGAGAGGAAGATTTTTTTTCTTCTTGCCTTTTCTCCCCCCTTTAAGAATCTGACTGAACACTCCTTCCTAGTCTCAATGAACAAGTGAAGGTGTTATCAAAATAGAATGGAAAAATTTGATGTCTGTTGAAAATTTCCTTTCTGTGATTAACATCTCCACATAGTTGCTTAAATGGGGTCTTCAGTAGCTAGTCACCCAAGTAAAAGGAGAACAACTTGTTAGACAGCAGGCTACAAGTATTAAAGAGTATTAACATTATTTACAACTGATACTATGCTCAGCAGCCCAGTGTGGTGGCGCGCGCCTGTAATCCTAGCTGCTTGCGAGGTTCTGGTTGGCGGATCGCTCAGGAGTTCTAGGCTGCTGTGCACTATGTCAATCGGGTGCCCGGTGCTACTGACAGCTTGGCCAGCGGGTTCACTATTCTAATATTTAAACTGATTTTTTTCTTATTTCTCTTTGAAATTCTAATACAGTCATTGCAAATTTATGGGAACAATTTCTCTTTTGTCATTGTAGAAGTCCTGTATTAACTTTTATACCAGAGTCATAAATCACTACAGCCTATATTTTTCACACAATACATTTCCTTAATCTAGCCTCAACGTCCATTTCCTACAAACTCTTTATCATTCTGCCTTAGTAGGTTTTCTCCACACTGTCCAATTTCTCTTCACTGTACTATTTCAAATGTGCGTGTAGTGCTCCAGTTGATAGAATTAATCTGGTAGTTCAAGTTTGCGTATGATTTTTAATATAACAGCATTCCATTAGAAAATATATGGAAAATCAATACTCCTAATGACAAGTAATCATAGTGGGGTTTTTGAATGAAATATCTATTCTATGTTGTGCTGGACTATTAAGAGTAATAGTAGTACATATAACAGAAAAGCATATGTTGTACAAAATGGAACCACAATTAAGTGCATAAACTATTTGCCTTAACTAATCTTCTTGCAACAAGAAAGATAGGATTAAAAAGAAAAGAAAGCCAGAAATGTTATGCCCAAGCCTTTTCTGCTTCCTCATATTTCTCAGTTTCTTAAACTTTCCGGCTATTGTCATTTACGTTTTCATCTCAGACATGGTGTATCAAATTCAAGGTCACACAATGTGCATTAATAAGTACACATTTCTGAGTTCCTATTAGTGTAATGCAGGTAATTGTCCTGAAAATGTAATTAATTGGGTAGTTCTTGTAGATACTAAATATAAACAATAAAATTTAAGTGTTGTATCCAGTTGGCTTTTTATTAAGTAGTAATTTTCACAAACAGAACATTAAAAAAGCGTGTAAGAAACGGAACATTTTCTTTATAATATGGCTTCTAAAAAGTGATTATGAAACTTATTTGCTTGTCTGCATATAAACATACCCAGAACAAAAGCTATATAAGGCAAGCATGTTCCTTTGTTAGGTGTACTCACGTTGAGTTGTCTTTGAAGTTCATGAAGTTCTCTAAAACAACTTGCTATATAAAGTAAATGCGAAGTGTATGTTCACATCCAAAACTGTATTTGTGTTTTTGTTACTGTGTTGGATTTTTCTAAACCAATACTCTGCCTTAAAACACAATGCCTTTACATATTTTTGTTTTGGGAATCGATCTTTTTCAACAAACTGCCATTTTCCTTGTGTTTTCTTTGGAAGGTCTTTAATGTAGACACAACAAAGTGCAAAACAACTAAATTTTTCTTTTGTGTAACTTTAGGATGTGCTAATGGAATTGTTAGAGCAATGTGCAGATGGACTCTGGAAGGCTGAACGATATGAACTGATTGCTGACATCTACAAACTTATCATTCCCATTTATGAAAAACGGAGGGATTTTGAGGTAGTTGATAGGCTTCTGTTTTAAAATTTGTCTGTGAAAACAATCTAGCCTTTTGAATCTATAACCGTATGATGTATCAAATATCTCCAAACAATACAGTATCAGAACAATTTTATTTGCAGTATTTGTTAAAATTTAAAGAGGCATGTTTAATTTAAAACCAAAAAAGTTTGGTCTTTCACTTGCACAGGTCCTGCTTCATGTACACCTTGAAGAACTTAATGGTTTTGTATTTGCCTTTCATCACTGGAATTTATACTGTGCATCCAATGAAAAATCAATATGCAAAAACAGGTTGTTTTATGAAAAGCTATCTTATATGAAGGTGACGCATGATCCTGCATGTGTGTACATATAATAATAATAAGTTAATGTAATGAAGTTATTTTCAGAATTTCTTTTATCTAACCAGTGGCAAATACAATTCCAACTCCAAAGAAGTTCTGAGCACTGTAATATCAAATAGTATTGAAAATGCAATATGGATAATATTGAGGGATGTACTGTATTCACTTGATGCATGATCACTGACAGGTCAGTTTGGGCGTGATCATGGCCACAATTATACACTAACAGAGATGTAAGGGGGAGTTATGTACCTGAACAGCCTCCCTCATTCCTTCCCTTCTTTCTATCAGCAGGTGTGTAGGGGAATGGGTGACGTTTTTAAAAAGGCTCCAGTGACATTCCTGGCAATTATGGGCTAGGAAACCTTATTTTGGTACCAGGCAAATTGGTTGAAACTATAGTAAAGGATAAAATTATCAGCGACATAAAGAAACATGATATTCTGGGGAAGAGTCAACATGGTGTCAGTAAACATGTGGACAAGGGTGATCCAGTGGATATAGTGTACTTGAACTTTCAGAAAGCCTTTGGCAAGGTCCCACACCAAAAACTCTTAAGCAAATTAAGCAGTCATTGAATAAGAGGGAAGGTCATCTCATGGATCAGAATCTGGCTAAAAGGTAGGAAACAGAGTAGGAATAAATGGTGGTTTTCACAATGGAGAGAGGGTAAATAGCAGAGTCCCCTAAAATCTGTACTGGAACCTGTGCTGTTCAACATATTCATAAGTGATTTAGAAAGTGTAGTCAACAGTGAGGTGGCAAAATTTGCAGATTATACTAAATTACTCAAGATTGTTAAATCCAAAGCTGACTGCAAAGAGCTAAAAGGGATCTCACAAAACTGGGTGACTGGACAACAAAATGGCAGATGAAATTCAATGTTGATAAGTGCAAAGTAATACACATTAGAAAAAATAATCCCAATTATCAGACAAAATGATTGAGTCTAAATTAGCTGTTATCACTCAGTAAAGAGTAATTGTGGATACTTCTCAGAACATCTGCTCAGTGTGCAGCGGCAGTCAAAAAAGCTAGCAATGTTAGGAACCAGTAGGAATAATAAGACAGAAAATATCATAATGCCACTGTCTAAGTGGATGACACTGTGCAGTGCAGGTTGTCCCATCTCAAAAAAGATATATTAGAATTGGAAAAGGTTCAGAGAAAGGCAACAAAAACTATTAGGAGTACAGAACAGCTTCCATCTGAGGAGAGATTAAAAACACTTATTCATCTTAGAAAAGAGATTACTAAAGGGGCATATGATAGAAGTCTATAAAATCATGAATGGTGTGGAGAAAGTTAATAGGGAAATTTTATTTACCCCTTCACATACACATGAACCAGGGTTACCCAATGAAATTAATAGGCAACAAGTTTAAAACTAAAATAAGGATGTAGTTTTTTTACACAATGCACAGTGAAACTCTTGCCAGGGGATGTTGTGAAGGCTAAAAGTATAACTGGGTTCAAAAAAGAATTAGGTAAATTCATGGACGATAGGTCAATCAATGACTATTAGCCAAGATGGCCATGGACACAACCCCATGCTCTGGGGGCATATCTACACTACAGTTAAAAACCTGTGACTGATCCATGCTACCTGACTCAGGCTAAGGGGTGTGGGCAAAGACGTTATTGTGGTGTAGACATTCAGGTTTGTGCTGAAGCCCTGACTCTGGGACCCTGCGAAATGGGAGGATCCCAGAGCCCAAACATCTACACCGAAATTAAACAGCCCCTTAGCCCAAGTCCACTAGCATGTGCCAGTCATGGGTTTTTAATGCAGTGTAGGCATACCTCTGACTGCCAGGAGCTGGGACTGAATGACGGGTGGATGACACGATAATTTCCCTGTTCTGTTCATTCCCTTTGAAATATCTGGCACTGGCCACTGTTGGAGGACAGGATACTGGGCTAGATGGATCATTGGTCTGATTCAGTACGGCCATTTTTATATTAAGCATTGGCTATGTCATCCCCCAATGCGCCAGCCAAAACAACTGAGCCAGCATATGGAGGTTAGTAATCTACTACTACTATGATGATAGCAGTTTATTCTCTCACGCCTTCTCCCCCCCTCCTCCCCGCCCCCATCACCACACACTCCTCTGAACAAGAGGGAAGGAGAGAAGGATTCCTTCTCTGCATTGCCCTTAGTGAGGACTAGAAGGCACATAACAGTCTAGCCCTCAGTGTCTTAACTCCACTGCTATAGGTCCTAAATGGTGGTAGTGTTGTTTGTTGTTAATACATTTTCTCTTAGAAGGTTGATGTTAGTGACTAAAAGAGCTTTTTCTCCTTAACACGGTGCTTTTTTATGTTTAAAATAAATAGAAAGTGTTGCTTCTAACTGCTGCCATTCCAAAATTCTGTGGTGTTTTTTAGAGACTAGCTCATCTATATGACACGCTTCATCGGGCATACAGCAAAGTAACAGAAGTTATGCATACAGGCAAGAGACTACTTGGCACGTATTTCAGAGTAGCATTCTTTGGACAGGTAAGCATTATTTCATATCACCTTTTCAACTATAAAATACAGTCAAAAAACTATTACAAATTTTGCAACATATCCTGATTCACAGTCTTCTTTGATTTTTATATTGATACTGCAAAATAAAAAGCATGATAGATTTGTTCTGGTAGTAATGATTATCCGCTTTAACACATTTGTCATATCCAGTGTAATTCCTCCTTATCTTCCTCAGTAAACTTTCTGCTTTTTCTTTTTCTTTCTTTTTGTTACTATCTTAAGGCAGCGGTAAGTTCTCCATAATAATAATTCTTAGCAATTTTTTGAGCACCATCTTCGGTACCGCAGTGTGGTTTGCAAGTTTGCTTTTCAGATCTGTATGCATTCTAGCTGTTTTTCAATTCCAAAAATAACATTCAGTGCCATTTACAGAAACAAATCACCTATTTCCGATACATCAGCACTGCATGCTTCAAAAAACAAAATCAAAAGTTCTGGCTGACTGTGTGCATTTGACAACTTCACATCTTGTAATATATTCACACTGTATTTGTATCAGTAAAATATGCCACAGTAGCCAAATATTGTGTACGTTTTTTTGTGTGTGTAACCCAGTTTTTAGTTAACTGATTTAATTTGGATAGCTGACAGGCTGTTTAGGGAATGGGGGAGATTGTAAACTACCTTGAGCAATATAACCTTCAATTTATTCTGTTGTCTTTTTTATAACTTTATAGCAATACCAGTTTACAGACAGTGAAAGAGATGTGGAGGTAATTACAGTAGCTGCTTACAAAGCAAGCAATGTAGTAAAAATTACTGCATTTCAGCTTAGTTTGATGTGGGTATTTTTGTCAGTGTAGACTGTGTTTATACATGGTATGTTCTGTTTCTTTCACTTTTTGTCCATTCCATCTTATGACAGAAATATTTATTTTCTGATTTAAAACATTAACTCAGACTTGGCTTTTTGCTTTAAAGCAGTCACCTGTTTCACCTTCCATGCACGTCTATATTTGATTCAACCAAGATTTCAAAACAGATGGTTTAACTAGTGTAAATACACAAATATTTATGTTCAATATAATGTAAAGATTTTTAAATGAGAGAGTAGGTGTGGTTTTATTTCATTGTACTGTACAATCCAGTATGTAAAACCCCCGTAAAACTGTTTTTCAATCTTTTTTTTTGTAAGTTACTGAAGCATTCAGTGGAGAGTCAAATAATCCCTTTTGGCAAGGAAATGGATCTTTTGGCAAGTGAAACAGGGATGAAAACAATTCATTTTGGAAGAATATGAAAAATCAGTTTTGATCCCAAAACTGTTAATGTTAGCACATCAAATAATTACAACAATCCTTTCATAAGTGTGTAATTTTGTGTGCTTCCATTACCTGTGCACTCATTCTATAGTAGATAATTCTCTTTTTTTTTCTCATAGGGTACCTTTTTAACTTGGAATTTTGATAGAAATTTTTACTTTTGCTTGAACTGTGCATTGAACATTTAAGTTTGCCTTGAAAAGCATAAACCAGTCTGTATGTTGTAACAATTGGCTGTTGTTCTTTAAGGATTCTAATTATTGTTTGTCTCTTACAGGGATTCTTTGAGGATGAAGATGGAAAAGAGTATATTTATAAAGAGCCTAAACTTACACCTCTTTCAGAGATTTCCCAGAGACTACATAAGCTCTACTCCGACAAATTTGGATCAGAAAATGTCAGAATGATCCAGGATTCTGGCAAAGTAAGACTGTTTATTTGTAAAGCAGGATATGTTATTTAAAACCTAAAACAAGTTTTATCCCAAAATCTCATCATTTCATGAATCTCTAGAAAATCAAGAGTCCGAGTTTGAATTGTCACTATCCTATCCTCATTATGTGTGCACACATGCTGCATATCTGAATAAAGTGTTGGCTGTAGGGGGTAAGGGGCATGATGGCTCTCATAAAGTATGCCTTAATTTTGAATTTCCTGGCTTTTGTCACACACAGCAATGTAAGGCTTTTCTGTTAAGACAAAATGGAGTAACTTTTAAATCTGCCTTGTTATCTTTAGGTTATTTGGCTACTTGCTGCCCACACGGTGTACCAAAGATCCTTCTCCTTCCTATGCATGCTCAGTTATCCTCACAGAGGGTTTTTCCCACTTCTGCAGCTTGGGGTAGAGTCCAAATTGATTCCATTGCAGTGAGAGATACAGACCACCCTTTCACAGGTTCTCAGACACTATGGGGCACAGATGGGTTTTCAGGTTCTCGAACACAGATGGGGCAATAGTAGTACCTAGATAGAAGTGTCTGTGTCCAAAGTCTAGTGTACAGTAGAGCTAGAGCTCCCTTTGGTAAGCCTAGCTGAGTATTTTGGGGGATAAAAATTGATAATTTGCTCACAAATCTCTTTTATATGATTGGCCTCTCAAATTAGCCGTTTACCTGCTTTGTCACTCAGTTGGAGATATTCTCCCTCGTGGCTGAGGGTTCCCAAGATGGTGCACACAGCTCAGAAGATCAGGCAGCACAGAGCTACAGCAACCCTCAGGTTGAAAAGGACACCTCATGCATGAGAGGCCATTCTAGCTCCCAACTCGTTCCCCTCAACATCTAGTCCAGAACTCTTGACAAGCAGCTAAGCTTCACCCACCACCAAACTCCAGAGCCAGCAGCAATTCCCTCCTAAATCACCACTTCTTGCCTCTCCTGCTTCTCTGTCTGACAAGGTGGTCACAAGATTCATTCAACACTTCTCAGCCTAACAAGGCAGCGGTGAGGGAGAAGCTGCCCCCACTCACACTGGAACCTTAATGGGAATAAAAACTCAAGCTAGGACCAAACTTCACAGACTTATGCTGTATCCTCAGTTTTTCGCAACCGTTCCGATGTGCTTAGATATAAATTATATAAACCTAATGAGGATTTCTCTTACAACTAGTTAAAATTGATGTGTTTGAGGAAAATACTCAAACACACGATGTGCTGTACTCTATCCTTTTCATAGCTATAGACTATTCTCAGGTTTTGCCTCCATCATGCAGTCTAGTCAGAGTTTTCAGGGAAGTGTCTGTCTTCCTGTCTTTGTCTCATACTCAGCAAGCAGTTACCCATAAGTTCCAGGGAAGGGGTCTGAAAACACCGCAGACTTTTCTTCAAAAAAAGAATCCAACAGTGTGTCTGAGTGGGGTAGGGCACTGGACTGGGACCTTAGGAAACTTGAGTTCTACTCCTAATTCTGCCATTGGCCTATTAGGTGACCTTGGACAGGTCTCCACTTTTCTGTGCCTCGTTTTCCATATCTAAAAGTGAAATATAGCACTTGACAAAGGAGGAAAGTACCATTAAGTTGTGTAGATAAAAAGCACCATATAAGAGTTAGGTACTATATTTTCTTTAATATTATCTTGCTGCACATGAATCTTCCTTTCAGGAAAATCAGCCACAATACTATACAAAAATTGACCGTCAGAAGTATTTGGGGTTTATGATCCCTATCATCATAGTATTGGAGTGCCTCACAAACATGAATGAGTTTATCATAACAAATCCCCTGTGAGGTATGGAAGTATAATTATCGCCACTTTACAGATGGCAAGTTGAGGCACAAATTGATAACATTATGTATTCAAAGTCATACAGGCAGAGGCAATAATTTAAACCCATGTCTCCCAAGTCCCACCCCAGTGACTTGATCACAACGTGAAATCATGACCCCATTAAAGTCAAAGACAAAACTCCCATTGTTTTCAATTTCAGGATTTGACCCAATGACTTTGTTTGAATTTTTGTAGTGTTGTTAATACTTCTAGTGGTTTACCAAGTTGATTTGTCATGTTCTGGTGACATTTCTGGGGTGTTTCATTTTAAGTTCAATTTTTCTATATGATCTTTTGACTTATTTTTTTGCTTTTGATAATATTTCTCTCTGAGGTGGTATGCTATAAAGAATATTTTTAACTAGTAACAATATAACAATAATAATTTTTGACTTCCCGGTTATCCTTGTACCAGCCGTAGAGAGACAGGGCACCAGTATTTGTTTCCTCACCTGTGAGTGCTCAATTGTGCAAACTTAATCTTCTGTTTAATGTAGCGTCTTAATGGGATTTAATATAATTTGCTATGTTGACACTGCTCTGGGTATGTGTCTTTTATCTGCAGCCCTGTATCTAAATATGTAGAAAATTGTGTCACTAGACAAATATACTAATGTTATACTATAGCTGTCTGTAACTTTTAAGTTAATCAAGGAGGGTACTTCAGTTTTGAAATCAGTGGAGCTGAGGGGTTTCACATCTGGATTTACTTGCAGAACCAGAGCCAAATTTACTTTTTAAAAACTCTATAATTTCAAATTAAAAAATCAACTTTAAATGGTTGCAATTTAAATATTTTTTTATTTTTCTAAAGGTGAATCCCAAGGATTTGGACTCAAAATATGCATATATACAAGTTACACATGTAGTCCCATATTTTGAAGAAAAAGAATTGCAAGAGAGAAAAACAGAGTTTGAAAGAACTCACAATATTCGTCGTTTTATGTTTGAAATGCCTTTTACTCAATCTGGTAAAAGACAAGGAGGAGTGGAAGAACAGTGTAAACGACGAACTATTTTGACAGGTATTGTATGATGGATTTCTCTTTTTAAAGAGGACTGCTTTTTTGTATTATGTCTTCATATTTAGCTCTTGGTGTTTGGAATTCTGTAAATGAATAACCTCTTGTGTTTTGTCAGGATAATCCCAATTCATTTCAAGGATTTCCTGCAAGACTATTCATTACTAAGCAAAATAAACCCAAAGATTAGGTGTAGGCCAAACAAACTTCTTTTCTTTCAAACTATACATACAGTTCATGATAGTATTTTTAAATGTAACAAAAGTCCTTGTACGTTTCTGTAAGAGAGTATTGATCCTATGGCAGTACGTTTTGTCATGTGATCCCTTTGCAATCTGATAACTGCTGATTAGAGAATGTGGAGTAAGATTAAATAAGAATAGGATCCCACATAGCCTTTACTTTCATATTAATATTTTTGTTTTGGATAAAGGGGTTCCTCAATCTTTTTTTTGTGTGCTTATCACCCGTAGTTATAAATAATAAGAATATGGAAACTAGAGCTAAGAGTTATCCCCATATCAGTTAGAGCTGTGATCTTGGATAAGACACCTCCATGGGAAACCTATGTGCTGTAAGAATCAATTATTGTGATTCAGCAGATGTCAATCTTCCTTCTTGGATTGGTACTTAATTAGTGCCTCAAGATATTGTCAAAGATATCTATGTTACTGGAAGAGCTCATGATCTGGCTGTGACATAGGATTGAGTTCAGTGGTTTGCTCTGTCATGAACTTCCAGTATGATCTTGGGTGAGTCATTCACTAGTTTGTCTTAACTTTCCGATTGTTATCTTTAAAATAAGCATAATAAACTTCTCTATCTCTTATGGGTGTAGATGTAAGTGGCTTAATTCACTAATGCCTACAAATACTTTGTGGTCTTTTTATGGAAGGCACTATAGAAGTGTGAAGTGTTAAGTACTATCTTTTGGATAAAATGTAAACCTGGGGTCCTGACCATTTATAGTAATTAAACTTCTCGCTAGGTTTGATCTAAAGTAGGAGCATTAACCCAAATGTCCTTGTATTACAGTTTCGGTATTTTCAGTCCACTTGCCTAAAAATCCTATGTTTCAGTATTTTTCATTTCCCATCCAAAAATATTGTATCGGTTAGACTTGCTACTTGAGCAGTCTGGAGACTTTTCCAATGGAACATTTTTCCACTGGAAAAATCCAGTTCTCTGAAATCAAAACATTCTGCAGGAACATATCAATTTCTATGAAACTTTTGACAGAAACCAGGTAGGTTCCATCAGAAACTTGCCTGGTCTTCTACCTGCCTCCTTGGCAGCCTGGGTTCCCAGATCTTCAGCTGCCTAGGCTTCCAGGACTTGAAGCTCCATGGGACACCAGGGAGCATATTTCACGTTGGATTAACAAATTATTTTGGGCTTGCAGTTCCATGAAAAAAATTAAGTTTTTGGATTTTCGTCCTGGTTCAGGATTTAAAAAAAAAAATCCAAAAATTTCAAAAAAAATTTTGATGTTCTTTTCCCACCCAGTTCTAGTAACCACACTTTTGTAGCTTGAGAACCGATTCTCCTTCTAGAGTTGCCTGTCTGCTTGCACAGCCTCTGCTGTTAGCATCCAGTGGGTCTGCTCGAACCCTCTTACTGCCACATCTTAAGCTCAAAAATATAAAGGGGAACTCTTTCCCAACTGCTATTTTGTTCTAGTTAACTCCCATAGGAGCAGTAAGTGAGAATCTACCAGTTTCCTGGATGCTTTCGTTTGTCAGTACTCTTACTCTATCCCATTATGGATTTTTTGCTTTTAGCTTTTTAGTTAGATTGTTTGTTAGTTCTGCAGCATTGTGACCCTACTGGTGTTTGACCCCATGGTGACCCCTATGGTGTTTACATAATCCTTCATTCTCCATTTCTATGTTGATTATACACCATGGTTAGCTCACAGGATTTGGGTCTTAATTCTTCTTTTTTCCGAGTCTCCATCTCCAGTTGGTACCATGGCTGATCCCAATAAAAGCTTTGCCAATCAAAAGATGCCATACTAACTGTTACTGATGACTCTGTATGTCGCCTCGATGAGGATCACGGTGCAGATTAAATACCCAGGCTATCGCTATCAGCTTGAATTCAAAGGGAGTAGGAAGGCTGCCTCAAACTCCATCTGTTAGAAGAGGTGGTTAATGCCATTTGTCAGAGTTTGAGAAGCATGGAAAGGCCACATCAAAGGGCTCCTCAGCATCACTCTCATGGCTAAGGCCAGTGCTGAGTCCACTGGGTCAACATCCAGGGGCTCCCCGGCAGCTCTGACATGTGGTAGATCAAAAACGGTGTCGAAGCTAAGACTATCAGGAAATCTTGCACTGACTCTTTGAAGGTGACCTCCAAAGAATTTTTTTAAATTGAATTTGTGCCTTTTTTCCTACTCAGTTTTTATCTTAGTAAAGCCAGAAATCACATATCTGGTCTTCCCTGTTTTAACTGGAGGACTACTTTGGGACTTGTCTATACTGGAAAATGTATTGTGTTATACCACGGTAACTAACACAATGGTAAACACAACTTAGTTCACATTCTCCCTTCCCCCTTTGAATTAATAGGAAAATCACAAGGAAATGTTATGCAACACTACTATGACTCAAGACCTTGACGGTTATTAGTTAGCAAATATTATAACCTTGTGTCATAGGTACAATGTGTACATCTATTGAATACACTGTTTTAAAAAAAATACACATATTGGTACACCTCTGTCCTGAGGGATTTCATTCTCCAGTGCAGTACCTGCAATAGATTATGGTATAGTAGTAGTAATTTTCCGCTAGGAAAATCTATCCCTTAAAAGAAAATATAATTAAGTTTGGCTAAGAAGTTTAATGAGTTTAATTTATAATCCTGTTTTGTAACTCATTCTTTGGTGGAAAGTGGCATTTTATTGTATAGTTACCAAATTATTACATTTTTATAATTCTCTAAAGCAATTAAAGTATCTAATTTAAAAAAAAAATTATGAACTTCCTTTGCAAAAGAAGTTCAATTTAAGCACGATTTCTTTATTGCTTCTGAACTGCAATAAATTAGTTCACTTATGTCAAGGTCAGGGCCTGATTATTTTATATACTGACTCATACGTACTGTTTCCATTGGGATTATAACAAACAGTACTTTTTAAAAGAAGTACTACATATTTACATGTCATTCATAGGTTACTATGTTGTAGACTTTGGTCATTTAAGACAGTTTCCTGAAGTATGAGGCGCATCCCCTGGAATGTGTAAATATTCAGCACCACCTGGTGGAATTGAAAAGGGGTGCAGGGAGTGATTGGCTTCATTTTCCTGAAAAGAGGATGGGGGACAGCTTTGAAAAGTTTGGAAAAAGCTGATTTAAGAAATGTGAAGAATTTGATAATCCACAAAAGCAAGGAAATTCAGAGTTAGCTAACACTTGATTTCAGTAGTAATAGAATCACATCAACTAGGCACTTCTGAAAATCCAACCCAAAATGTTTTAATAGTCTTATTTGGAATATATTTATTTATTAACTAAAACTCTGAACATTTTTTATACTATTGCCAAGCAATACTGAAGGCTAGTATAACTGAAAGATATTGGAGAATAAATGTTTGTGGTGTTTTTCAGTTTGTTTACTTTATGAATTTGACAGCATTTTTGTGTATCATGTAACAAGTGATTGTTTGCTGTATGGTGTAGCAATAAAAAGCATTACTAGCATAATAAACTTTTTTGAAGAATTTTGTAAAACTCCACCAACATATAAACTGTTTAAAATTAGCTTAATATAATCATAAATTGATTACTTAATCTGTTTTTTTCCCCTAGCTATACACTGTTTCCCCTATGTGAAAAAGCGCATTCCTGTAATGTATCAGCACCATACAGATCTAAACCCAATTGAAGTAGCCATTGATGAAATGAGTAAGAAGGTTGCAGAGCTCAGGCAGCTTTGTTCTTCAACTGAAGTAGATATGATCAAACTGCAGCTAAAGCTACAGGGAAGTGTCAGTGTTCAGGTAAGATCATATACCTATCTGTGCACCAGATCTCATTATTTCCCCAACAAAATATGATAAATGAACTTTCAGCATTTTTATCTTTATAAAGTGTTTATTTTTATGTGAAATTATTGAATGTTTTATATAAGAAATGATATGTATCATTCATTGTCCTAGATTATTTTTCATAACAAACTGTAACAGCTTTTGACAATTAAACAAAGCAGTTAAACAAAGGACTCAAAGCTATGTGACTGACTTGTATAACCATCTCAGGGCATGTCTACACTTACCTCCGGAGCGATCAATCCAGCAGGGGTCGAGTTATCGTGTCTAGTGAAGACGCGATAAATTGACTGCCGAGCGCTCTCCCGTCGACTCCGGGACCCCACCAGAGCGAGAGGCGCAGGCGGAGTCGATGGGGGAGCGTCAGCAGTCGACTTACCACAGTGAAGACACCGCTGTGAGTAGATCTAAGTACATAGACTTCAGCTACGTTATTCACGTAGCTGAAGTGGCGTAACTTAGATCGATCCCCCCCCGCTCTAGTGTAGACCAGGCCTTAGCTCCTTTTGGTTCCAGGGTGAGAGGCTGGAACAGGAATAAAACACTAGCTTCTCAAATAACAGGGATGAATTAATTTATTTTGCTTGATTTCAAACCCACTCTCATGTTGGGTTCAAATGTTCTGTTCAGACTTAATCATTATTGGGTTTGAATTCCAGTCAGACGCTTTTTGAAAAAAGAAGCCAAAAAAGTTTCAGAACAAGGAGGGGGAAGAATGAAAATTGGAGCAAATAATGAACATAAAGTTAAAAAAAAAATAGAACATGGGTTGAGAGAACATTTATAAGAGGAAAAAATTGTATATGTGTGTGAGCTGATATTGGGGGAGCTGGTAGCAAGCAGTATATAGGTTGGTTAGCACTTTCCAGGCATACTGTTCTATAACATAGAACCTCGGCCTCCAGGGTGGGGATTATCTCATATCTCTATGAGCACCAATCTAAAGGGCCCTTTATGTGCTATCATAAATATTTACTAATAAATAACAAAGGTTGAAAACCATTCCCAACAAGAAGTGCCCTCATCTGGTAGTGGAAATAGAAACCCACAAGACAGTAGGATTCAGACACAAAGTCCTAACCACAGATAAGACTTTAGGATAGGAAGCACCCCTGAAGGACTTCAATAAGTAGGGAACATGGCCAAGGTTAAAGAGTCTACAAAGCAGCAAATTCCTAGGGATAGAAATGATACGGCTAGCTTCATAGGACTGCTAATTCACCTGCAATAGTAGCATGTGCTGGTTCAACCAGACAATACAATGACCAGGGCAGACACTATTCATCTGAACCAAATTGTTGGCAGATAAATTCAAAATGGTTTCTGAATCAGAAAGTGTTCAACTGATATCCCGGAAGGTAGGCCATCCCCAGAAAGGTTATTTACATCCAGTCTGTTGTAACTAGGTATTTGTGCACTGAAGAAGCAGATCAGCAGTCTTTGGGAATAGACTATGGCTCATAGATGGCCACATGGGTTTATGTACATACCCCTAACCCTCTTTCCAACTACTTTCCTGAACTATTCTTCCTACTATCTGAACTAGTAGAAGAAACAAATATCATCACCTCTCCCCAAATTAGCTAAGAAGATTGTGGTACTCAGGCCTAGTGGAGCTATAGCAGAGGTCACCAATCTCTCTCCCCAGTGGTGGTGATCTCCTATCCCAGGTCTTATTTCTTGATTTCCCAATCTGGACTACCTGAGCCTGACAGCATAAGATATTTATTATTAATGTATATTTATTTTACGTATATACTCGTTCATAAGCCGAATTTTTTTAGTAAAAAAGGGAAGCATCAGAGAAGGGGGTCAGCTTATGAACAGGTATAGCGAGGGGGAGAGGTGGGACACAGCTGCCCCCCCCACCCCCCCCAAACAGAGGGGGCAAGGAGAGGCAGCACAGCCTGAAGGGAAGAGGCGGAGCCAGAGTCTCTCCGCTTCTGGCCACACTGCTCTCCCCCCAGCCTCCGAAGCAGCTGCAGCTGCGGGGCTGGCAGGCTGCAGCCACACCACTTGGCCCTGCCCGCCGGATCAGGCTGAGGCCACACCGCTCGGCCCCGCCCGCCGAAGCACACTGCGGCCGCACCACCCAGCGTGCCGAGCAGCTCCGGCTAGGCCAGAGACATCCTCCCCTGGCCCGCCCCAGCTAAGGGGGGGCCTGGGCTAGAGGTGGAGGTCATGTGAGGGGTGGTCACAGGGGTTACTCCCCTGACCCCAAGCTTGTCCCCCCACAAAAATTTCCCCACCAGTTGCTGTCCCGGCCCGTCAGGGAAAGCAGCTGGCGGGCCAGGACACTTTGTTTACTTAGGTTTACCTCCATACCTGTGGACGTTCGAGGTAAACAAACCGTCTCGGCCCGTCAGCGGCTTATCCTGATGGCCCGGGAGCGAAAGTTTGCTGACCCCCAAATTATAGGGTCGGCTTATGAATGGGTCATAAAAAAATTCCATTTTTACTTATCCATCTTTGGGGGCGTTGGCTTATAAACGAACCGGCTTATGATCGAGTATATACAGTATATTACATTACTGTCTGGAAGCGCTAGCCAGGTCTTGACCTGTACAGGCCTTCCCCCAAAGAGTTTACAATCTTAGGCTTTAAGATGAGCCTCAGCAGGTGGGTAGAATGGGGTAAGAGTAATATGAGCATGTTTTTGCATAGGCAAGCTGTGTGTACAATTTTAGATAGTTTAGGTTGTTTTTTAATAATGGAGATAAATAAGCAGATCCGTGTGAGATCACCATCTGCCTAGCATAGGTAAGGAAGACAAATTTCCTATTTGTTGGCAGTCTTACCAGAGATTGTATTTTGTTGCCACCCTTCAAAAGGTCCCTATAGGTCAGGATGCATCACATTGAGGTGGCAACATGGGGGAAATATATTGCTGTGTTGTACCTGTTGAATAAACAGAGGAGTTTTGTTTCCTATTTTATCTGTTCAGTGCTTTCAACAAACAGTTAATTCAGAAGAACAAACTGACCTAACCAAACAGCTTGTTTCACTATATATGTATGTATGTATAAATATATATGCTTTAGTTAGGACAATATGGCAATATAGCAAATCAACTTTATTTTAAATTCTTTGTTCTTGTTTTAGGTTAATGCTGGTCCATTAGCATATGCAAGAGCTTTCTTAGATGACACAAATACCAAAAAGTATCCAGACAATAAAGTGAAATTACTGAAGGAAGTTTTCAGGTAAACTGTCTGAATGTACACTAAATAACTTTTTAAAGACGGATGTTTTAAGCAGGCTTTGTTTTAGACATTTACTTTAACATAACCAATGTCCTTTCCACACTAACAATGTGTTCTAAAACTAACAAGTAGCATTTGACATTTCTCCTCTGGATTTTGCATAAACATTGTCTTTTTTTCTTTTCTATTTTTTATACAACTTCAGACAATTTGTTGAGGCTTGTGGTCTTGCATTGGGTATAAATGAACGACTTATAAAGGAAGATCAGTTAGAATATCAAGAAGAAATGAAGGCTAACTACAGAGAAATGGCAAAAGAACTTTCTGAAATAATGCATGAACAAGTATGTACTGAATCCTAAATATTATATATAACACTATCCAGGATATAGTTGACCATGCTATAATATTCGCCATTAGTTACCTACAGGGAAAATATTCAGTAATTTTGTTTTCAGTGTTCTACTCTTGCATCAGAACTCTCCTACTGTCCTGTGGTCACCACATGGTTTTCTCAAATTTTGTCAATAATTTATTATAATTGTAAATGCTCACACATATTTACTGCAAATGCAAATTAAATATTTTAGTATTTTTTAAAAATTATTATTAATAATCAACAAGGATACAACAAAAACTCAAATTATTTTTTAAAATTGTCAGTAATTTATAAGTTACTGTAAGTGGTCATTACCCTACATAAGGTTTACTGAAATGATCCAATGTTAATTGTCACAGAGTAATAATTTAATAGAGAGAAGGTGGCTTAAGACTTCACTTTGTAATGCTGAGAGAGGAAATTTTTGTTGACTTCAGCCAAAATTTCTTTACAATAAAAAATACTTAAATACTAAGATTTTTTTCTTTGAAGAAACCTAAGCATACACAGTATAATTATGCATAATACCTAAATATAAAATTTTCTTCCAAAGTAGTATTCATTCTGACAATGTTATATGCAGTAAATATTTTGTGTAAGTGTGAACTATGATTTTCTTAGGTATATTAATTACAGAATTTAACTATCATTTTATGATTGGCACCTTACAGTTTTGTTCACAATGTCATCTCTCCCTACAAAGGGTGTTCTGCTCTGTAGAGTGAATTCCATTTAATAACATTCATTGAGTTCTTGTTCTTGTAGAGAAGTGGAATTTTAAATGCATAGAACTGTAAATTACGTTGGTGTATCATCTTGAAATTTTTTATTTCTTAATTGTCTTTAGTTAACATCATATATGTTCAAAATGTGATAGTGAAGCTTGGAGTATAACAAGTACTATATAAGACTTTATTCTCACACATACATCTTCTCTATAGTACTCTTTCAAAGAAGAAAATTTACTACACACATGACTTTTGCAGTATCACACAGCATAATATGGGCATAGAAAACACATTTATTCTACAAAAAATTGCATATGTGTACGCTCTCTTAATCAGATATAAAAATAGTATTTACATATTGGCATAAATGTACATGACCTTTCACCAGATCTAGAGTGAAAATTTTTCCCTGCTGCAAAGAGCTTACAGTTGAAGGCAGAAAAGACTTGGGACAACAATGCAGATGAGGAAGACTATATAGGAAAGGTCCTTGTAAGAAGTGGGTTTAGAAGAAATGAGATTGTGCTTGGTGGACAAAAAATGGGACAGTTTGACTAAAAATATATGAACCTGATGTGGTAAAAGGCAGAAATCCAGTGGAGGAAATCAAAAATAAGGATAATATGGCTGTAATGACAGGTGTTGACTGAGCAGCAGCATATTTTGGATAAGATAAAGGAGGTATATGTGAGAAGTGGGAGGCCATAGAGACGAGCATTGCAGTAATGAGAGGAAAAATGGCAAAGATGTGGACAAATGCTTTAGCAATGGCAATAGGGAGGGAAAGACTGTATGTTATATTACATAGTGTGATACAGGAGGGCCAGGGAGCAGCAGTAGTAGAGTGTGAGAGGGGAAATATATAAGCCCTAGGCTAATTAATGTGTGGTTCCCTGGAGACTAGGGTGGGTGGCTACAGGTTAATTGGAGCACCTGCAGTCAATTAAGGCCCTCTCAGGAACCTAATAAAACCCCCTGCTTCAGGCAGACAGGGGAGGAGGAGGAAGGAGTTGGAGCAGAGTGGTTTGGTGGTGGAGCAGAGAGCAGTTTGGAGGAAAGCAGAGGAGAGTTTGGAGAAGTGCTGTGGCGGGCTAAGAAGACCAAGACCCTAGGTAAAGGGACACCTGGCTTGTGCAGAGGGAAGGCAGGAAGCCCCACAAGCAGGAGAGGGAAGGAGCCCAGGGGAAAGTATCACTAGTACAAGTGGTTTACCCACTAACCCAGGGCCCCTGGGCTGGGACCCGGAGTAGAGGGCGGGCCCGGGTCCCTCCCTCTCCATTCCCCTTCTCTTGGATACTAGTGGGACAGCTGATACCCCAGTTCAGGGGCAAGAAACGGCGCCCTGAAAACCCCCCACAAGAAGAGAAAGTGCGGGACCCTCATAGTAGTGCCAGCAATTTGCCACAATAGGAAGAAATAATATGACATAATGAGAACTTGAATGTGGTCAAGAGGATGGAGGAGATTGAAGAATCTAAAATAATACTGCAGTTAAAAGTCTAGAAATATAGTAGCATTTTAGCAACATGAGAGAGAGGAGGGATTATAGAGACGTTAAGCAGAAGTATGAAAAAATTGATCTGAGATGAGTGCAGGACATTAGGAGTAGATGTTTGAGGAACAGGCATGGGGATACGATTGATTCTCTTACATAGTTTTCCTTCCTTTGATTGTAAAACCTGATACATGATCTACTGTAAGACTGCAATAATGTACACTACTGTCATAATATGCCAGTATGTTCTTATTATACGGATATGATACATTAGAAAATGTGCTAATTCAGTTAAATGTTGGATAAAAGCTAAATGAGTCATTCTTTACAAGTTTTAAATTAAATTTCAACATTTGAAGGCCCTTGTTGAGAAATAAAATTACAGTGTAAGAATTTAAATTTTCATTAAAAATTATAATTCACAGGAAACCTTTTATCTGGAATTCATTTTGAATTCTTTAAAAATGTAGATTTTTATATGACTGTACCTTATTTCTATAGTTCAGAAATTCATGGAACATTTTGGCAATTTAATTTTTGTTCTGCAGGCAATGAAAAAGCTAATTAATATCAACTGCCCTAACTAATTAGTGTAGTGATTAAACAGTTGATTGCAAGAAACTTTAAATGTTATATCAATGTGTTTTTTATATACAAATGAATCTTAACAGACTTATCTCTTTCTCTCCTGTGCTGCTCGCAAACATGATCAGATGGGATGGTAATATTTTTTGTTTCTGATTTCAGGGTCTCTGTCTAGTTTTGTATAATTCCTTTTACCTCTGTAGCATAGGATGAACCCTTTGTTTCATGGCACAAAACTGACCCAAGTTAGGAACAGACTTTGGATCTCTCTAATCTTTTCCCCACATCCGAAGTATTTTGTGGAGTCAGAGTGGCCATTTCTAACGGTGTAAGATTCCTTTTTTTGTCAGTCCATAGGCACCATCCTGAGGAATATGCTGTTCCACACTCCTGTTATGGAAAATAACATAGCCATTTGGGAAGAAGGGAATCTAGTTTCAGAGGGAGAATGGTGGAAGAGCAGTCCTAGTGGCAAAGCACAGCAAGGGTTTTGAATGATTAACAAAGCTTTTATATTAGCATTTTTTATATATTTATCATTTAAATTGTCCATAATTCTTTCTCTGACAACAGTCAAGAGTAAACTTTTTTGGTTTTGGCTGAGAAGTGAATGGTCTATAAATGGACTTTCATTTTTATAATGCCAACTGTCCTATCTACATTTTTCCTAACTAGTTGAGATCTGATGGAAGGAGGAAGCAATCATCAAAAGTTATTTCTATTGTTAACTTGTGAAAAGGGAGCTGTTTGAGTCTGTCAGCAAGAAAAGTGTATTGTCTGATGTTGTAGCAAGGTTTAGCACCCAGTGCAATACTAGAATTGGATCCCTGAAAATAATGTTAACCACCACAAAAGAGAAAACTGTATGCCACTGAAGACAATATGAAAAATAGACTAGATAAATTGTACATTTTGAAAATACCCCACTGTTTTATTGAGCTTATTTAATTATTTTATATGTGATTTTGTGTACCTGTGATCAGTGTTTTGGTGAAGTTATAGCTCTGTTTATTTTCCATTTAAGATTGTTCCTGTTGAAGAAAAGACCAGTGTTATGTCTAATTCACTACACATTTTCAACGCCATAAGTGGAACTCCAACAAGCACAGCAGTTCATGGGATTCCCAGTTCTTCTTCAGTTGCATGAGTGTTTTGTAAAGGAAAGTAATTTTTCTTAGTATATGCATGGATTTGCTTTATTATTTGCAAACTCAGGATGATTTTAAAGCTAAATATTGGACATGTGTAAGCCATGTAAATTAGCACACTAAAACACTGAGCACACTATATCTCGGGACAGGCGGGAATAAACAATAATGGTGGTAGACTTCTAAAATAAATAGAAATGTGAACATATATTTTTAAATTTTGCCTGCAATATTAAAAGTTTTCATAATGTCTTTGCAGAGGTCTGTGTTGGGAACTTTTATGATAGTTAATTTCTCTTTTTCCTTTAGAAAGTATTATTAAAATGAATGGCACATTACAAAAAGGTGTTGTAGAATGTACTTTTGCAGATACATAGTATTCAGATGTTCTTTTTATGTATGGCACATACAAATTGATTCCAAGTTCAAGAACTATTTTGGGACTAGATAGACACTATTTTTTTTTTAATTTAATGGAACTGACACTAGTAGTTTTTGTACCATTGACAAGTTGTTGTGCTCCATTTTATACCTTGTTGGCATATTGAAAGTATGTGAGTTTAAAGCTGAAGGAAAAATTAAGTACAACCAAAGGTCTGTATTAATGAACACCAAGCACCAGGTTACACTAAAATATAAGTAGTGGTAGACTGATTTGTACATATTGTTTGTTAATACAGTCCATAGATTCTGTACATAAATGTATTACATTTCTAAACAATTTTTAAATAGTCATAGCAGATCTCAAGCCTTCTGCTTTAAATTTAATTGTGACATATTTGTGCTCATTCCAAGTATATGCTATATACAGTTTGTTTATTCTTGTATATAAATAAGTGCAATATGAAGATGTATACAATCTTTGCTATGTTAGGTTTATACACTGTTTTGAAAAAAATCATCCCTTTTGCCAAAGCAATGGAATACATAATAGGTGATCATATTCTGTTAAATGGTGGTGTAATTTAAAGCTTTTACCATATTATTGTTATTTTAAGACACTAATTTAGTAATTTTATATTTGGGGAAATAAAGGTTTTAAATTTTATTTAACTGGAAGCACTGTCCTGCTGTAATTAAACATTCTGTACTACATCTGTATTAAAAAAAAGTAGCTAATTTCTCTACAATGTGTTCTGGGTTCTATTATTTTACAGTTTATACATTAAGGAGCAAGAACTCAAATTCACTCATACAGAATCAGATTATTGCAATTAAAATATGACAAATAAATACAGTTTGGAAGTTCTATTAATTATTTCTCTACCGTGAAGTTGTCATCTGTGGTATACGCCTACACGTTCATTATTGTTAGTTTATTACCTCCATAGAATTTCTGCTCACTGAAGCAGTGTCCTTTAATGAATCCACCAAAAAATTTCTTGTAGTAATAACTTACGCTGCCCTTAATAACCAGTAAATCAGTGCCATTACCCCTTCCCCAAAAAAATTTTTTTCATCAAGCAATACTTTCAAAATATTTCGCATCATTACAGCATGGATGTGCTTACATTTTCATTAGTAGGGGTGAACATCTATTGTCGTTGTTTGCCAATGGTATTTGAAGAGACCTCATTTTTGGTTTATATCACTAATACATAGTGAGTATTGGTTCACATGGTATTTAGGTGAAATTCTGAATAGCACTGCTTCAACTATATTGTTGAAAGATATGGACTTGCTAAAAAAGGGTGGGGGCAGGGTTGTTTTACTTTAAAAAGTGAAAAGTAGTAGCTAGGGAACACTTGAGGCTGTAGCAAGACAGTCTTCTCTCTTACGAGTCCTCCGTCTTCGTATCAGTCATCTGTGGACATGGGAACCCCTTATTATAGAAAAGTGTAGCTACCCTCAAAACTCATTTTACATGTTGGGAAAATGTCCCTTCAAAAAAATTGTTTAGGAAGTCTATCAGTGAAAATGTTTCAATGAATTTCATTGAAAAAAGATGATTATTACCTGCAGGATTTATAATTCAAACAGTGCAGCAACCTCCAATATATGAAAACTAAAAAGTTAATTAAAATTTGATTATAAGCAAAAATGAGATGAATTAGTTTCACTGTCCATGATAGCTATACTATAAAAAAGGAAGGAAAGAGCATAAACACTGAAAAGTAAATTAGACCTTTTAACTTTTGTTTTTAGAATCTACATTACACAGGGGAAGAAACCATTTTAATTGTTAGTGTATCTTTTTTATTAAAAAAAAAAAAGGATTGAGTACTAAACAATAGGGCAAAGATGCATTAAAATCCTTTAACGTGGTCTTTTTTTCCCCAAGTCTCTCACTGTGAAAGAACCTGTATGTGTCCTTTTAGTTTAGATGAGCTTTACAAATAATTTAATTCTCAGCTTTCTCTCTCATTCTTTTCTGATACCCAACTGAGGGCATTCTTGAGAACTCACCATCTTACAATTACATGTTAAAAAATATTGTAAAACTAAACCTTGAACAAGCACCTCTTAAAGATGCCCAAAAGTTAAGAAGGAATATAACTTATAATGTACTCTAAAGTCAAAAAGAGGAACAAAACAGGCAAATAAGTTGCTTGTCAATTATAAAATCCTGAAAGGTGTGAGTGAGATTCATATTTGAAATAGACATATCTCCTGGTGTTACTTCTACTGGTTCTTTGATTTTTTTATTAAATCTATCCTAGATATGATAAAAACATCTTTATTAGAATCTACAGGCTACCAAAGTGATTTAGCTTTTAACTTGGTTGACAGGTTTGATGGGATAACATGATCTTAGTCAAAGGTCAATTAATTGCGATCAGTGGTAAATAGGACCAATGGTCAATGATGGGATGTTAGAAGTTACTACAGAGAACTTTTTCCTGGATGTCTGGCTGGTGAGTCTTGCCCACATGCTCGGGGTTCAGCTGATCACCATATTTGGGGTCGGGAAGGAATTTTCCTCCAGGGTAGATTGGCAGAGGCCCTGGAGGTTTTTTGCCTTCCTCTGCAGCATGGGGCATGGGTCACTTACTGGAGGATTCTCTGCATCTTGAAGTCTTTAAACCATGATTTGAGGACTTCAATAGCTGAGACATAGGTGAGAGGATTATTCCAGGAGTGGGTGGGTGAGATTCTGTGGCCTGCATTGTGCAGGAGGTCAGACTAGATTATCATAATGGTCCCTTCTGACCTTAAAGTCTATGAGTCTATGAGAGCTGTAGCCTTAGTCAAGCATAACAATATTTTCACAAGCTATATTGTTAGAGGCTGAAGTATCTGAGAGCAGCCACGGTATCCATATTTTTGTTTGTCTTTAAAAGAGAAATTGATTTCTCTTATATGCCTACAGAAATGTTCTGAAATTAGTTACTCCCAATCACCTTTTGAAATTCTCTCTTACAATGTATTAACTTTATTGATGATAAAGTTTTAGGAAAAAGCCAAAGACTCAAAGTAATAGCAAAAACATTAAGTACATCAGAAGCAGGAAGCCTGCTAAACAACCAGTGGGGCTACTGGACAATCGAGGTGTTAAAGGAGCACTCAAGGACAATAAGGCCATTGCAGAGAAACTAAATGAATTCTTTGCATCGATCTTCACAGCTGAGGATGTGAGGGAGATTCCCAAGCCTTAGCCATACTTTTTAGGTGTCAGATCTGAGGAACTGTCCCAGATTGAGGTATCATTAGAGGAGGTTTTGGAACAAATTGATAAATTTAACAGCAATAAGTCACCAGGACCAGATGGTATTCACCCAAGAGTTCTGAAGTCAAATGTGAAATTTCAGAACTACTAACTGTAGTCTGTAACCTATCATTTAAATCAGCTTCTGTACCAGATGACTGGAGGATAGCTAATGTGATGCCAATATTTTAAAAGTGGCTCCAGAGGTGGTCCCAGCAATTACAGGCCTGTAAGCCTGACTTCAGTACCGGGTAAACTGGTTGAAACTATAATGAACAATATTGTCAGGCATATATATGAACATAATTTGTTGAGGAAGAGTCAACATGGTTTTAGTAAAGGGAAATCATGCCTCACCAATCTACTAGAATTCTTTGAGGGTGTCAACAAGCATGTGGACCAAGGACATAGTATACTTAGATTTTCAGAAAGCCTTTGACAAGGTCCCTCACCAAAGGCTCTTACGCAAAGTAAGCTGCCACGGGATGAGAGGGAAGGTGCTCTCATGGATTGGTAACTGGTTAAAAGATAGGAAACAAAGGGTAGGTATAAATGGCCAGTTTTCAGAATGGAGAGAGGTAAATAGTGGTGTGCCCCAGGGCTCTGTTCTGGGACCAGTCCTATTCAACATGTTAATAAATGATCTGGAAAAAGGGGTAAACAGTGAGGTGTCAAAATTTGCAGATGATACAAAAATACTAAAGATTGTTAAAATCCAGGCAGACTGCGAAGAGCTACAAAAGGATCTCTGAAAACTAGGTGATGGGGCAACAAAATGGCAGATGAAGTTTAATATTGATAAATGCAAAGTAATGCACATTGGAAAGCATAATCCCAACTATACATATAAATGATGGCATCTAAATTAGCTGTTACTACTCAAGAAAGAGATCTTGGAGTCATTGTGGATATTTCTCTGAAAACATCCACTCAGTGTGCAGCGGCAGTCAAAAAAGCAAACAAAATGCTGGGAATAATTAAGAAAGGGGGAGATAATAGGATAGAAAATATCATGTTGCCTCTATATAAATCCATCGTACGCCCACATCTTGAATACTGTATGCAAATGTGGTCACCCCATCTCAAAAAAGATATATTGGAAATGGAAAAGGTTAAAAAAAGGGCAACAAAAATGATTAGGGGTATGGAACAGCTGCTGTATGAGGAGAGATTAATAAAACTGGGACTTTTCAGTTTGGAAAAGAAATGGCTAAGGGGAGATATGATTGAGGTATATAAAATCATGACTGGTGTAGAGAAAGTAGATAAGGAAGTGATGTTTACTCCGTCTCATAACACAAGAACTAGGGGTCACCAAATGAAATTAATAGGCAGCAGGTTTAAAACAAATAAAAGGAAGTATCCTTCACACAACGCATAGTCATCCTGTGGAACTCCTTGCCAGAGGATGTTGTGAAGGACAAGACCGTAACAGGGTTCAAAAAAGAACTAGATAAATTTGTGGAGGATAGGTCCATCAAGGGCTATTAACCAGTATGGATAGGAATGGTGTCCCTAGCCTTTGTTTGCCAGAAGCTGAGAATGAGCGACGGGATGGATCACTGTTTTGTTCATTCCCTCGGGGGCACCAGGCACTGGCCACTGTCGGAAGGCAGGATACTAGGCTAGACTGTATCTGACCCAGTAGGGCCAATCTTATGTTCTTATGTGAAGCATCCTTTAGAATGCAGCTCATAAACCATTATAAAATTCCTTTTTGGGTATGTTTTAAATACACTGTACTCATTTTTTTTTCATATATAATAACAAAAATAGTGCACTTCCTTTACATGGTGCCTCTCCACGTGCAACTCATATATACAGGAAAAAATCATATACCAAAAACCTCCAAATCATTGAGCTGTGCAGTATCCCTTAGGGAATGTCACTGCAAATGAGCTGTGGTGCTTTACTTCGTTCAGAGGAGACTATTCAACAAGCCATGAGCTGCAGAAGCAAACTATTATGGCTGAGTTGTGGTATTTCAGGGCTTTGCTTTTCTTTGGATTTTGAGTTATGGAAGTAATCAAGGCTCTGTAAACTCTCATGACTAAAACTGCAGTCAGCCAAGACTGCTCAGTGCCAGTGCTGCCCACATCAGCACAGATCTGGGTTACTCCTCGTAAGGCCATTAAGGCGATCTCCCAACCAGATTTCCATGCATCATCACAAGCAAAGCTAAGTGTTGTGTCAATGTTGGCGCATCCCCCCATACCTGGGGTCTCAGCCTTTGAGGTGGCTCATTTCTATGCAAGTGGCGAAGGCAGGAGGTGCCATGAGAGGATCATCTGCTCCCTGAAGTGTCTCTCTTAAGACAGTTGAATCCAGGCAGTTCCATGTCAAGACTTCTGGTTTTCCCTATTGAAATCATGTGCTCAATGGAGGACAGGGGATGGTGATTCTGGATACTAGTATATGTTCTGCAACACTATCACAAGGTCTGTTCTTCCAGGCATCTCTCTTGCTCTGTGTCAGCAGTGATAAGAGATCACAACACAATCCGAGTGCTTTTTCCCCTAAGAATTAGTACTTCTTGTTCAGTCTCACTGTCATGCCATGGCTAATGGAAGATGAGGCTTTGAAATGCCTCTTTTCCTCTCTCATGCTTTCTAGACTTCTTAACTTTTAGGCGTTTTTTGGTCCTGTTTGGTGATTGATTCCTATCCCTGTCAGGGGAACAATCACTCTTCCTACATAGTTCTCCCACTTCTATCTTGGTATTCGAAGAGGGCTTCAAGCTCCTATTTCCCTCACTGTCCAACATGCAACTGAAGAGGAAATGCAGGAAGTCAGCCCTCAAGGAGCCCAGGTCCTCTGAGGAGTTGGAAGAGTATACCTGACTCTTAGTCACTGAGGTACCTGAGAAAAGAGTGGACCTTTTCCCCCCTGGAGTTGGATGGGTCCAAAGGAGGTTGGGGAATACTTGAATTTACACTGCTGGGATTTTAGAGAAGATTGCCATGTTTGCTGTGTCCCAGGCATTGTGGAAAACTGACCTGCCCTTGTGGAAGTTTTTGGGTGAGTTTTGCCTGGTGGGGAAGGATGTGAAAGTTCCAACTCACCATTCACACTTGGCGCCCTTTCCATTGGCAGCGCAATGGTGGTGGACTGGGAGCAGTGCTTGCAGAGTTACCTTTCTGTGGCTCCTGAGATGGGCCATTTCACAGATGGAGAACCTTCTCACATTTACTTGCTCTGTTTGACTGGATCGGCCATGCTGGGGGAGGGAGGAGCAGACCAACTTGGTGGGTGGATCCTGTTCCTGGAAAGATCCCTTGGGTTGTATATTTCTGTTTTTAAAACTCAAATTTTTTCCATCAGGAAGGAAGAGTGGTAACGGGAGGACTGCTCGCTGCTGTCCTGAATTGACTTTAAAAGCCTTGAATTGAAAAGGAGGGAGAGTTGACCTATCAGTCTGGTCAGAGGCCCTGAAACAGAATGTTTAGCCATAGACTGTTTGGGGCTGACAAAGTCTCACCACTCATGAGGAAAAGTCTTAGCTTCTTCCAATATCTAATAGCAGAAATGTGCATCCTAGTCCTGTTGGCTTGAGGGAGAAGGCTAGAAAGTGCTATACTGCAATTCACAGTAATGAAAACCTGTTCTGGCTCTTTATTTCTAAAAATTCTGGCCCTTATTTCTAAAATTTAGAGATGACAAATCTGAAGGGGTCAACATTCTTGCTCTTTATTCACTGCCCACACTTAGGGTGGCATGTAGATACAGGCACTACACATGTAGCTACGTGCCACAGTAAAAGAAGATTGTGTCCACACGTCACTGTGGTGTATAGCTTCAGTCAGCAGCAAAAGGCTCTGGCAGGAGGGAGGCAGCGGGGAAAGGCTCCAGCAACAAGCTCTGCCGGAGCCTTTCACTGCTGCCAAAGCCTTTCACTGCAGTGGGGAAAGGCTCTGACAGCAGGGAATCAACAGGACACTATGCTGCTAAAAATAACAGTGTAAACATGGAAGGCATTTCTTCAGCAGGTGGAGAGCAGTGTAGGATATATATATATACCTGGTAGTTTAGGAGTATAGAGCACTCTACTCGACTAAGCTGGGCCTCACTGTCTGCACTATTTATACCCGTGCTAGCTGGGCATGCAGCATCTGTATTCTACATGCCACCATAAGTACAGACATACCTTTAGACACAAAGCTGTAAAAAAAAAATCAGATCCGTGTTCTTGAAGCTGCCAGGTTTCAGTCCATACATCTTCCAAACATTATAAACTCAATATATCAGGCTCCGTAGTAGTAGAAATGCATGTAATCAAATTAAATCATGAGAGCCTTGATATTTTCCTTCCTGTTCATCTTCCTTTAATAACTGGCTAGCTATATGCCCTATGCTTAGGTTTTCCAGATGTACCTTTGAGAGGAAGACAGAAAGAGCACTTTGGTCTTTACCTCTAAATTCTTTTCTCTGAGAGAGGGTCAGGATTAACAGAACAACCCTGGAAGCAGCATGTAAAGCCTAGGTTTTGAGAATGAAATGTACACAGTTAAGCTGAAAATATCAAAAGCTGATCATTACCAGAGGAATTAATGTCTGGATTTATTGCTAACTGGATGTTCTAGAGTCTATTTTTTTACAGCTATTCACATAAGCTGTTTTAAGAAGCATATGGTCGTGGGTCTGGTGTCACCGGCTGGGAGTTGGCTCTAACTGCCTCCAACTCTCCTGATGGAGAAGAGGACCTACTCACAGGTTATAGGGTGGTCAGACATGCTACTTCAAAGGAAAGTTTATAGGTAAGCCCATTTTTAATCTAATAGCTCATTATGTATAACATATATTAAAATGAGTAGTCCAGAGAGTTTCAAATAACCTTGGGTTAGTTGCCTTATGATATTAAGAGAGGCCTTAAGCTTATATACCATACTAAGAGAAATTTAAATTCATCCTTGCTGGAGTAGTGCCTAATGGTGTCTGCAGAGTACAAAGCTGGCATCGCACATCTAGGTCCAAAATATCAAAAAGTCACCTGCATTGAGTAGGGTGCTTGAAGATTTGGTTTAGAATTTGAATGGAAACTATATCATGCCCCTTCTCTCATTCCAAGAATATACCAGTCAGTTTCCATAACCTATGTTTAATTTTGAAATGTAGGTATTGCTCTGTTGTTATGGCTTTCATGAGAGGAAAACACTAGTTATAGCTGAGATACAGTTTCTGTGCTAATTCCCTTCTTTCATTCTTCATAGGAGATGATGAGTCAGGTGGTCTGAGGCTGAATTAGCTTGATTGGAGGATACATTTATTTGGATTATAGTCTTATAGGGCAATATTTTCAGGTAACATGATTTTGGGTACCTCATTTGTGGGGTACTTGGGAGTTGAAAATAGTTTGGCTTTTCAGAATGTGCTGTGCATCCACCTTCCAAAAAATCAGGGTTCTTTAAGATGTTTTAAGTCAGACATCCAAGGCACCCAATGTTGCTAGTCACTTTAGAATATCTTGGCCATGGTCTTGTTTTTAGGTCATTATGCAATTCTATAATTTCAAGTTTACATAGCAAATTAAAAAGGATTACATTCTTAGCATATACTTAAATATGACCTCTGTTTATGTATTTTAAGAATTGCAAAAAATGCTTAGGGAACTGGATAAGTTTCTTTAAAAATTAAATTAGAATAAAACAAAAAAAAATGTTCTAAAAAGGAAGTTCTTTATAGCTGAAACTTTCCATGCTTGGTACTAGCTTTTAGTTTTCTGATGTTGGAATTGAAACTTTGCTTTTGCATAACTCATCAAAGAAAATCTTGAAGCTAAAAACTTAATATTTAGCTTGCCTTGTGAAATCTCTCCAGTATTCTTAAATTGAGGATGTAAAATTTATTTTTTGTTGTTGCATCCAAACTTGATCTTAAAAAAAATCCAGCCTTGATCCCATCACAAACTCACACTATTGTCCCATTTCACTTCTTCCATTCATCTCCAAACTGATGAAGTGTACCAGCTGCAAGTTATTTGGAGTCCTTCACCTCCAGTTCCATCTTCAATCTGACTTCCACACGTCACCAAACCACTCTCATTAAAGCCTCTAATGACCTCCTCTGTGCCAAACATCAGGTCCTCTACCCCATCCTCAGCTCCCTTGACATGCTTCACTTGACTATTCTTGAAAGCCTGTCCTCCCGTGGCTTTCATGACACTGCCCTCTCCTGGTACTCTCCTTGCCTCTCCATCCTTGGCTCCCACCTCATCTCTGATAACCAAAGCCACGTTTATGGATAAGTTTATCATATTTAGGCAGATACCTCACAAATGTACCAGAACATCTCTCTCCACCCAAACCAGAATCTGTCTGAAATATCTTAGTGAATCATAGAATCATAACATCGTAGGACTGTAAGGGACCTCGAGAGGTCATCTAGGCCAGTCCTCTGCACTCATGGCAGGACTAAGTATTATCTAGACCAGTGGTTCCCAAACTGGGGTTCGTGAACCCCTGGGGGTTCGCGAAATGTTACAGGGGGTTCTTGGGAAAAAAATTCCCTAATGGTGGACAGAGCTATCTCTAAGAACTCTGGGCAGCATGGGGCCAGCAAACCAGAGCCCCTGGACTTCCAAGAGCTAAGCAGATCAAAGCAAGCATAACTATCACACTGAGGAGATTTAAACTTCAAGACTCCTTATAAGAAATGGAAAGGGTGGTGGATATTTTTTGCTGTTTTTAAATTAAATAGGTAGCTAGTATTGTTTTTAAAATTATTACAAAGAAAAGTTTAAGCTCTGTTGTAACGTGCATTGTTTGCCTGGACTGCTCAAGACCTGAATGCTTGTGTAGGAGGAACTCTTTGAGTTGGCTTCTTAAATACCTTCATGCTGTTTCACATCTGATACTCCTTGATGAAACATAGGAGCCTTGTCTTATAGCAGGCTTATTCAAAGTGATACAAGCTACGAAAATGAGATATTGAAAGAGTGTTGCCGTTTTCATAATGTAATCAAAATACTGTAATGATAAATAATAATTAATAATAGTGTGTAATAAGCATGTCAAAACAAATTTTATATTTCCAAGATCACTGCTTTTATAATTTATACTCAGGTAAAGGAGAAAATCTCTGGAAATATTCATTTTTAGGAGGGGGTTCGCAAGACTTGACATTTTAGTGAAAGGGGTTCACAGGTTGTTAAAGTTTGAGAACCACTGATCTAGACCATCCCTGACAGGTGTTTGTCTAACCTGCTCTTAAAAATCTCCAATGATGGAGATTCCACAACCTCCATAGGTAATTTATTCCAGTGCTGAACCAACTTGACAGTAAGGAAGTTTTTCCTAATGTCCAATCTAAACTGCCCTTGCTGCAATTTAAGCCCATTCTTCTTGTCCTATCCTCAGAGGTTATGGGGAACAATTTTTCTCCCTCCTTCTTGTAACAACCTTTTGCCTAGCTTGAAGAGTCACAAGCTAAAACTTTACTTAACCAAAACTTACCTGATCTTTTCCTGCAAGTCCATTCCTCTATCACAGTGGACGACAACATCATCCTCCCTGTCATTCAAGCCTTTAATCTTGGCATCATCGTTGACTCTGCCCTCTCTTTTCATAGATTATAAGGCCTGATTATAAGGCCTGAAGGGAGCACTGTGATCATCTAGTCCAGAGGTTCTCAAACTGTGGGTCGGGACCCCAAAGTGGGTCGCGAACCCATTTTAATGGGGTCGCCAGAGCTGGTGTTAGACTTGCTGGGTCCCGGGGATGATGCCCGAGCCCCACCGTCTGGGGATGAAGCCAAAGCCCAAGGGCTTCAGCCCTGGGCAGCAGGGCTCAGGTTACATGACCCCTGCCCAGGGCTGAAGCCCTTGGGCTTCGGCTTTGGCCCCCACACCGGGGGCAGTGGATCTTGGACTTTAGGTCCCCCAATCCAGGATGGCAAGCTCAGGCTTCGGTGACCACTCCTGGGGTCGTGTAGTAATTTTTGTTGTCAGAAGGGGGTTGTGGTACAATGCAGTTTGAGAACCACTGATCTAGTATGACCTCCTTTATAACACAACCTGTAAGACTTCCCTGAATTATTTATGTTTGAAGTAGAAGCATATGTTTTAGAAAAGCATCCAATCTTGATTTGAAAATGTCCAGTGATGGAGAATTTTCCACAACCCCTTGGTAAATTGTTCTGATGGTTAATCATCCTCACTGTTTAAAAAAAAAAAAAAAATTACCTTACGTTTAGTCTGAATTTGTCTAACTTCAATTTCCAGCCATTGGATTTTGTTTTGATCCACTCATCCAGTTTTGTTGCTTCTTCCTGGACAATGTCTTCAGAACCTAACCTTTCTTGCCTCTCTACCCTGCCAAAACTATTATCCAAGGCCTGGTCGTTTTACAACTTGTCTACCATAATCTCCTCCTCTTCAACACCTGCAATCTCTGATCCCCTCAAGTAAAATTGCTACTGGTAAAATCTTCTTCTGGACTTGTCACTCTGTCACTCCCCCCTTCACTGGCTTAAGTCCTTCCACTGCATCGTACGCAAATTTCTAGTTCTTACTTTCAAAGCCCTTCCCATTTTAACACCATCTTACTTTTCAACTCGAAGACCTATGGGAAGGTCTCCTCATGCTTTCATTCTGTGGATGATGCCAGCCTTAAGTGCTCAGTTCTTGCCTTTAACAACCATGTTCATACTTTCTCCCATGCTGCCTATTATAAGAGGGAAAAGCTCCCAATGTTTCTTATGTACTGTATACAGTAAACTGAAATCTGGTAACAGTTAGACAGGTGGTGAGATGTGATTCCGCCTCCAGACCAGATTGTGCATATCCTGGTTTTTAGTTTGCTTTTTTTACCCATTTTCCCTAAGCTTGCTTATTTGTCTCATCTACTGTTATACCTTATCTTTTATATTGTAAGTTCTTTGGGGTAAGGACTGTCATTTACCTATATGTTACCTATATGCCTAGCACAATGGGATCCCTGATGGGCTAGTTTAATTACACATAAGACACTATATTAGAAGAATGTTACTAAGGTTGCAAAGTCAAGCACTCAGAGGTTAGAAAATGCCAGAAATAAGCTTGCCTGTGTAACCTTAATTCAGCTCCTTTGTACATATGCATTATGATACAGTTTTTAATTACATGATCACATGCTGCTGTTTCCACAAGATTCCTGCCTCATTCAGTTCACAGAATTGACCGTGCTCATTTAATGAGCAACTATTCGATATTTTTTCTCCATACTGTTCAAGGTGTGTATCTGAGTGCTTCACAAACATTAATGAATTTATTTTCACAACACTTCTGTGGAAGGAGAGGGTGGTATTCTTTCTATTTCACAGATGGAGCACTGAAGCACAGAGAATAAGGTCAAATTGTCTGTATTGTCGAATTTTGGAAGCCCAATTTGAGACACCGAGGACCTAATTTTTCAGAGTACTTAGCATTGTATAGTACTTAATGAAGTCAAACACAGCTCCCATTGAGTTCCTAACTTTTGAGTGTTCAACTTTATAACCTTAATGTTCTTTTAACATAGATTTTTTGTGTGTAATCTCCTAGGTTTTTAAAAAATCAATCAGAAAAAACAGAAATTCCATCATGTGGCATCATATTGACACCCACATGGTTCATCGGCAGGGTTGGAACCTTTAGATCCACCACGCAGCCCTCTGTCACTGAGTTAATAGAGTAACTGATAGCAGTATTAGGTGGTTATCCTCTATGAAGACCAGCACTGAAGGAGGATGGGATGCTTGCCAGTGTGTTTCACAGATATTTGCTGACAGAAGAAGAATGTGGGAGTGTTCTCTAGCGGGCACAGACTCTTCTGCCCATTCTCCCCAAGCCTGACCCCTTGTGCCCCATCCCCTCCAACCTGTGCCTGTCCCAGTCTTTTCCCTACCCCACCACTGGCTGCTCATCTCAATCCCATTTTCACCCAGTTAGCCCAGTCTCCTCTCCTCAGTCTTCTGGCGCTAGTCCTATTCTCCTTACCCAGTACATCCCACCCTCACTGCTCCTCACTCCCACTCTTCTCCACTCCCAGCCAGTCTCGGTCTTCCCCCCACCCCAACTTTGTCCCCAGTCTCCTTGCCCAGACAGTCTCAGTTCCCACCTTCACACCTCAATCTGTCACCACCACCACCCATGTTCCCCAGCCCACTGGCTCCCAGTCTCCCTCCCCAGGCTTCTCATCCAGTCTCAATATCCTGGCCTTCCCCATTTCCTTGTCAGAATCTCCTTGCCTAGCTAGTCCCAGTTCAACCCCCACACCTCCACTCCTTGTCAGAACTGTCGCCCCTCCCTCAACCTCTTCCCCACCCACCCCACTCATTCCCAGTCCCCCTACTGACTCCTCAGTCTCAGTTCCCCCCACACACACACCTGCTGTCTCCCCGTCTTCCCCTACATTTCCCTCCCCAGCGCCCAGACCTAGTCTCCTTGCCTAGCCAGTCCCAGTCTTTGCTCCCCAAGCTCCTTGTCCCAATCTACTCCCCTGAGCCTCCTCTGCAATGCCCTAGGCCCAGCTCGAGTCCCCTTTGCATTTGAATCTGGTGGCTTCCTTCTCCAGGCTGCTTGGGTGCCAGCAGAGAGGTTATTCATAGCCCGGGGCGGGGGGGGGGGGAGACTAGGCTCCCTGCTCTTAGTTCCGGTGGTGGGATCCACCCCAGCCTGGAGCAGCCATGACAAGGGAAGTCCTCTGTAGCCCTGGGCTGGAGTATGCCTAGTCACTCTGTGGGGATGGCACCTGTGCTGTCTGGTTACATGTAGGAGCTGTGAGGGGATGGCGCATACAGAGTCTGGTCACACATAGGAGTTGCTAGAGGCTTGAGCATGGTCATTGAGGACATAAAACGTCAAAGGTTTTAGCAGTTACTCTACTGAGCATGTGCAAACTGTGAGTTTTTTTCAAAGGTTTATAACGTGGTCAGGTTTGGGCACATTATCATGGAGACAGTAAAAGCTACATCCTTGACCCAAAAGGCCACACCTTACCAAATTTCAAGTCTCTCCTCCAAAGCTTGGGGGCATTAGAGGTTTCTAAAGACAAGTTCACCAGAGTTTTTTTTAAACACTGAAAAGCATTGTTTTCTTTAGCCTCAATCTCAGAAATGGCTGGATTGTTGTGGCTGAAATTAAAATAATAATAATAATAATCAGCCTGAGGCAGACAACCAGCATGGAAAATTTCAGCCTCAATGGTTAAAGTTGGGCAAAGTTTATAAACACCTGAAAACAGAGTCTTATAATGGGAAATGTTAGCAACCTTAATAGGCGGTGCTACCAGCCCAGCCTGTATTCATAATAATAATAACAGCACACCCCTTCTAGTTTTGCATATGAACTGGAACCAAAATTGTAGAAGTGGGTTGGGTTCCAAGGATTTAAATCCAGATACCTTCCCCTCCTCCCACCCCCGAAATTCAACAGTATTTTCAGAAAAGACTAATAGAAATTTAAACTTTTGGAATTTCGTGAATTTTGTGGGCTTGATTTCCTAATCTTAATGCTGCAGTAGCATGGTTTTGTTTCATGTAACAACTAAGACATTGTCTAAGAAAATGTACCGTCAGAGAAAAAGAACTATGGGTAAGTAAATTATTTCATTTTATCATGTCTACCAGATTTGTTTAACTGCTGAAAGTAGGTATGTGAGAAATAGTGAAGCACATAATTTAAGCAGGCTTCTTTAGCAGAAGTCATGACTGGAATATGTGTTAATCTCTTAACTATGTCTCCAGATCTTTTTGTTGACAGTTTCATTGACACACTTAAGGAAAGGAACACACCCTTTTGTGTTTGTTTCATATTTAGACATGCGTAGACTATATTGTTGTTGGGCGTTACCTCTTGATTACATTCTGACATCTTCGGTTTCTCTGCCCTTGGTTGGATGCTTATTTTATACATCATAGAGCGTAGGTTTCTTCGTTCAATACACTAAGGCACTGAAAAAGAATATATTAGTTGCCAGTTTCTCAGTCTCCTCTATCCCCACTGAAGCTCTCTCCCAAGAAAAATGGGCTCCTCCCCATCCTTATCATCCTTCATGCCACTTTCTTCTCTCCCAAGCCCCATCCATTGAGTGCTGCTGGTTCTCCTTACTTAAACCTGCCCCAATTTTAATCTGCCTTTCAGACATTTCTGCCAATCCATGTGCCCCCCACCCCCTGCTAGAGCTGAAAACCATTAGCAGGTCCTTTGAGGTGCATAGGTTGCCAGACAGTGGGGTTTGCATAAAGTGGCATCAAGGCAATTTTTCATGCAGCCAAGAGTCCCAACCTCTGCCCTATATTTCTATTTCAGGAAATCATAACGAGTATCCTACACGAATACCACCAACCTGCCCTTGCAAAACAGCTATTTCCCTGGTGTTATTCACCTAGGAGTTAGCCAGCTTTGAAAGGGTTATGTTCATGTTCTCTCACACAACACAGGTGTAACAGGGTAAAAATTACATTTATTATATTTATTTTATGGAGTCTTGATTAATAGCTAAAAAAATTACCACATTTTTGGGAACAAACAAAAAACATGCTAATTTCCAGAAACCTTAAAAAATAACACCAAGGAATACAAGTTTTTCTGTGACGTGTTGGAGTCACTTCACTTCTAACTTTGAAATGAAGTTTTACGGTTGCATGTACCAGTAACAGACTGACCCCACTGTACTTAAAATAGCTGTTTGTCCACTTAATTTTTCTCAAACAAGTTAATTTTTTTTTAATCTCTGTCTAGTCATCACTTTTGCTTGACTGGGTCCCAGACTTGGTACCATTTTGTTATGATTTACTATCAGTTAATCTCAATATCTTCATAGGCCAACAATTACCATAAGGCAAACAGTTTTTCTAACCTGGTCACACTTGTCTGACCCAGAAGTAGCACAGATATTTCTAGGCTGACCCAGTTCTATTTCCGTTACAAGAGAACAGCTTGCAAGAAGTATGTTTATTACAGCACCTCTTGTCCCAGAAGTCTCAACAGGAACTATACATTAACACTCCTACACTGTAAGGTCTATAGGGTGGGGACAGTGTTTTGTGTTCATAGTACATAGTACTCTGTGGGTGCTCTCTCAGTACAAATAAATAAGTATTACAGTATGTATTTTTTCCAGGTAATGAACTACATGAATTGGACAGAGCTTCAGATACATTGCATAGATTAGGATGGTCGTGCACAGAAAGAGGTGCAAAGCAGATCTTTAATGTATACAGATTGCTTGTCAAATATAATAATCTTTTTTTAATTGCTTGTTTTACAGGAATAGTTACAGGTAAGTACATAGGTAAGAGGAAAATAACACACTTGTGTCGTATTCTACACAGATAAGAATATAGGTATTTATTAGCTACAGGCCAGTGCTCCAAACATCTGTCTGTCTACCTAACCTGAGTTCTGATCCGTTCTAAGTTCTGTGTTTCTTGTATTTTATTTGGCTATATTATATAGTAATTGCTTGATTTTCTCCTTATGCATCAGTGGTGTGATGATTTTCTCTGCTATTACTCAGCTATAGCATAGGAGACACTACCTATGCTATAGCTGCTGGGTGACACAGCCTTTCAACTCTCGCCAATAGGCATTACACCTCAGAGTATTGCCATTAGGCAATACTGCCAGCCCGGGGCACCCAGCCAACTCCCGACAATGAAACACAATTTTTAAGTCCTTGCCATCTCCTGGTAATATCATAATAGTTGGTGTTTGCCAGCCTAGGAGAGAATCATAGACTTTAAGGCCAGAAGAGACTGTCATGATCATCTGACCTCCTGCACATCACAGGCCACAGAACCTCCCCCCACCCACTCTGTAATAGACCCATTACCTCTGGCTGAGTTACTGAAGTCCTCAAGTTTTGATTTAAAGACTTTAAATTACAGAGAATCCACCATTTACTGTATTTCAAACTAGGAACTGACCTGTGACCCACATTGCAGAGAAAGGCCAAAAAAGGGGGGGGGAGGGTGGGTCGCCGCCAATCTGACCTGGGGGAAAATTGAGTTAGACCCTGAGCATGTGAGTGAGACCCATCAGCCAGACACCTGGGAAAGAATCTCTGTAGTAACTCAGAGCCCTCCCCACATAGTGACTCATCTCCAACAATTGGAAATATTTGCTAATAGCAGTCGCAGATGGGGTGTATGCCATTGTAGGCAATCTCATCAGACCATCCCCTCCATAAACTTATCAAGCTCAGTCATGAAACAAAACAGTTAGTTTTTTGCCCTCACTGCTCCCCTTGAAAGGCTGTTCCAGAGTTGTCCTGAAATTAGTATTTGTATTGTATAAATCTGCCCTATACCCATCAAGTCTAAGGATTTTGTGTGTTCTAGCAGATTTAATGACCTCTCTGTTTCCAGTATTTTATAAAAGCTATTGCTTGATGTTAGTAAGATCAGTCAATTTGGCTGTTGCAGGAAATTTCAGACTGTTCCTCCTGCTCACTGAAAAAGTTTTGATAGTAGTGAAGAGAGAGTTATTTATTCTGCTTTGCTGATTCTTATTCTGTTTTGGATAGAAAAAAATGGGTGTTGTTCTGAAGGACAGTGTCTTCCTCAGCCTCAGTGCTTAGCAGTCTACTTGCTTTATTCCAATGTTCATAATAGTTTGTGTTTGTATATCTGTTCTATTTTCAGTCTAATTTTTCATTTAATTTGTTGTTAAATACTTTTCAGTTCTAAAGATTTGAGTTCTTCTCTTGAGTGAGTCTTTTGTATTGTCTTTAAGTATGCAGTTGTGGCCTCTCTGTTACAGTTGAGAAGTTTTCTGCAGTAAATTTATCTAACCCAGGCCTGCATAACTCGTAAAGCGGCGAGGGCCATATTACTCCAAAGAAAACAGCTGAGGGCCGAAACCCCCCCGGCCCTGCGGAAACACCCCCCTCCAATGCCGCCCGCCCCACGGAAACAACCCCTCCTTCCCCAGTGCTGGGGTGTGGAAGACTGTAGAGGGGGAAAGAAACAGCGCACATAGGGTGACCAGATCACAGCAGTAAAATAGGGACCCCCCCCTCCCCGCTCGGCCCCACCATCACACCCCTCTTCACCCCACCCCCCCAGGGGTCACTATATTACTGCACACAACAGTCAATCAATGCAGTTGTAGATAAATCTCTGCATTATGCATGTTTGTATAACTTTTATATGACTTTGTATTGAACCTTGGTAATATGTTATAGCAGGCCCCTAAGGTAGTATAATTAAGGTAAAAGAAAAATGTCTTTTGCTAGAAGTAGAATAAGATCTTCCCCCACTTTGTATTCAATTGCCCTGTTGAATGAATGAGGTGTGAATGAGGAAGGCGTGGAAGGCAGGCAGGGACCTCCAGACAGCTGCAACCCTTGGAGAGGGGATGGGAACCAGACCAAGGACAATCAAACTTGTCAAGTGGGCTGACTAGAGAAGAGCAGACATACTGACGGCCTCGGGGGTTAGAAGCAAGCACCCTCCTTTGGGAACACCCTCTTTTCAGCTTTGGGACAACCCCCAGCCCAGAGACAAGCAGCAAAAATGACCAATGGGCACAGTCCCAGATTTTGGGCCGCACAGTGAGCCCACCTACTCACCCGCCCGCGGGCCACACAGTGAGCCCACGCAGGCCACATGCGGCCCCCGGGCCACATGTTGTGTAGGCCTAATCTAACCACTACAAAGGATGATCCAATCACTACCCAAAAAATTAAGAGAATAGAGACATAGTATCATAATTTAAAGGTATATAGCACCTTCCATCTCAAATCAGTTTGAAAACAATGTATAACACATACACACTCACTTCACCCTGATGCAAAATGGAGCAATAGTGTGGCAATAGTTTAACAATGCATAGCAACATTACACAACAGTTAAGAGAGGAAGTAAAGAACAGTATAGCTAATTGAAACTGCTGTTGGACTGTAGCAATGAAGACTGTAATTACTGAAGTTGGAAGTTAGCTCCAGTGGCATGGCTAACTCTTATCTCTACCTTTCACCTTGCCTCACTTTTATGCTGAAGATACTCAAGTGTGGTGTATCTTTCAACAACATTTTGATTGATTCCTCCCTGTCCACCCACTCTGCCTTTCTTACACAGGTAAACATATGGCTTTGCCACAATTTCTTTTAGATAATCTCAGAAGAACTTTACTTGGGTAAGACAAGGAGCATCCTTAAACACAACTCCATATCTTCCACATTTATCTGTAGTTTATCTATAGTGCACTAATCACATAGTGCACATCACCTCAGAAATCCTATTTGCCTTCATTCTCTATAACTTTAGTGTCATCTTTGACTTTAGACCCTCATTCTCCTTTCGTATCTCCTATTTCTACAAATCTATCACCAGTTCTGCAACTCTGTTTAAACCTATATGTTAAACACTGAAATATTTATCCATACATTCATCTCCTCTCTCCTGGACTATTTCCAACACTCTTCTCTGTGATTTCCTCAGCTTTCCAGACTCCAGTGTGCAGAGTGTTGCTGCCCACCTTCTCACACATCTACAGTACAGTCACAATACCTACATCTCGTTTAAAATAGAGCATTTCCAATGGCACAAATGTCCCTCGTACTGCAGTAGGGCGTTGGTTCTTAACTGATACTGAAATGAGAGTGCAGCATACTGAATCACCAGCTCCACTTTCTGCAACATTTCCTAGGTTTTCATGGTGGTTTTCTCATGGAAGTATTATCTGGGCTCAAATCCGGTTTAGCTGACAAGATTAGGCAAGATCAGAGACTGAGATGGAAATAGCTGTAGATCAAAACTGAAGTTCAGTACATGGCTTTATATTTCATTCTATTTCCATGTTTGGAAAAATTCTTAGAGATTAATATCTAGATTTATCAGCCACTCCCATTTCAGCACCCCATGGGAATCCTAGCGGTGAGAGGTGGGAAAGACCCACTTTATCGCTGATTCTCAAATTGTGGTCTGTGTACTACTTGCTTGTGTCCTGTGAAGACCTGGCTTGTCACATGGAGCTGTAAAAGCAGCTAGCAACAAGAAGGAGCCATCCTAACTGTCTTCATTATGTAGACAGGGAAGAAAGGAAGCAGCAGCCATAGCAGGACCAGATCCCACCAGCTGAAGGTGGAGCTGCCAACCACACGCAGGAGCCACGAGAGGGCTAACACCCCCAGCAGGAGAGGAATGCCAAAGGGAGGTTGGAACAGGCAGAGTGGCAACATTTTCTTACACTTGTTTGGACTCTCATATAGATTTTATTATAAAAAAGTAAATAAAGTTAAACTCTTTGAACATGAGCAGGAATAATTTACAATATAAATATGGGTAGTTTCCTCTTACAGAGAGAGCGAGAGAGACCCTAAAATAGCTAAGTGTGAATTAAAACATGCCAAACAAGCTGAAGAGATTCTGCAGTAGAGCCCCTATTTTATGAACTAATTTGGGATTGAGGAGTTCATAAAATTGAAAATCTCAAAATTTACAGTACGTATGGAAGATAGGTTAATTTATTGTTCAGTGGTAGTGTAGGTAACAAATGTATACAATATGCCTATTACAGTCTTGCTCTGAGTGCGCATAACCTCTGCTCACTGCTCAAATACATACATGGATACCTTGTTGTTCAAGGGATAAAAATAGTTTATATATCCATTCATAAGATCTGTGGTCATAAAACAAATGTTCTACTGTACTTGGAAAAAAGCAATTAATATATAACCTAACTTATCAAATGAGAGGCCACAAAGTACAGCCCTGCTATAAAACTACTATGATGTAACCAGCATTCCTGTATTGCATGAAGTAAGAATGCAGATAGGAGTTTGCTGCCTGGATGGAGTTAGTTGTCACACACTAGCAGAAGAAGAATACTGGTATTGCTGTAAAAACTAGACTTTGCTAAAAATGAAATCCTGACCAATACAAAATGTTCAAAGGGAATGTGAACACTTACCGAAATGGTAGAAATACTGAACTGTTTGGCAATCAAAGCATATCTCAGTTTAATGCTGTTACTACAACAGACAATTCTGAATTTAAGTCTTGCATCATAATAATGTATAAGAGTGATTTTCCTCGGAACTCATGTAGACTGGAGGGACAGACCTGACCTGCTTCTAGTTATGCAAATTGTCCTCCTTTCTAGTTTCTTGAATGGGTTGAGTAGCATAGTGAAAACTTTTTTCCTCTTAGAGATGCTTTTATAAGCATATGTTACTAAAAATCTGGAATAAATTATGCTGTTTGGCTCTTGAAATGCTTTGAAAGAAGTCATTGTTCAAACACGTTTAATTCCATTCCAATCTACTAAAAGTGACATAGGATTTTTTTGTAAGCAATGAAAAAGAAATAATTTAGCCTACGTAGATTTGCATGAAACCTATTTTCTGAACTCTCACCGATATAAAACAGCAACACACGGTAGGGTAACCTATGGCACATATATCATTGTGTTACAAACCAAATTAAACGTGTATTAGGAAGAAATAACCTGGGCAATTATGCTGTGCCTACATAAATTCCTGTGTATTGTTTGTTTATGTGCACCCATGGAGCATTTGGAGATCTCTTGGGATGAAAATCTGTATATAAACATAAACTGATCCGTGTAAGACCATTACACTGTGACCAAAAAAATTAATAAAATGAACAGGCTGTGCTAAATCAAATATGTAGATATTGTACGATGCAAGGTAGTGGCATTGTACAGTATCTTGCAAACAGCATAAAGAAATATTAAATTCTTTACATTTGCACAGAGCCTTGTAATCTCAAGGCACTTTACAAATATAATTTAATAAAGTATAAAAACCATCTCTTTAAGGTAGGTGTTAATCATATTTCACAAATAGGGAAACTGAGGCATTGGGAGTGTTGTCTTGAGGGAGAGGGAGGGTTGGTCATGATGAGGGAACCAGGGGGCCAAACCAGGCTGCAACACCACTCACTCAATTTTAGCCCTATCACTGGTTCACACCACACATAATAACATACTTAAGTCTGCATGTGCCACTGATTTATGCAGTGCTGCATATATGGAAGGTACTGCACAATGAGTAAAATGTTTCAATATCCATATTTTACGGAAAATGCATGTGTCCACCTTCAAACACACACTGGACTGTTGACATAAATATTTAATTAAATCGTAAATACAAGGTATTCAGAAACAAAGTCCCAGTTTAGACAAACTGGTAACCTTTAATAGCCTTAAGAACAAGAATTAAGTACAAAATACTCCATCTGTGCTCTGGATTTATTCAGTATCTAAACTCATTTCCTAGTCTTCATTTCACTATGGGCTGCTTTTTGCCATCCTACAGAAGGAGCAAGATATTGTTCCATGTAAATGGGGGTGGTAGAATGTTATCCTATATAATCAGACTGCTTGGTTATTAGTATTCCAGTATCCCTACTTACATAATATTTCTGCAAACTATTGGATTTTACACAGAGGCCTTAGGTTCATGATTGGCAAATCTTGAAAAATGTGTCATTAGGTAGTCTAGAAGAACCATGAAAAAGCAGGAGGTCTTCAGACTCTTATCATATTCCTTAACAAGGCTTCCCTTGACCCAATCACACTCTCTTCTTTCCTTATCAAGAATATAGTGGGCAGAAGGGCTATCATTGCTTGAGATTATGCCAATTTGGAAAATAAACCCTGGCCAAAGCTCTCAAAGACAAGGCAGACCAGAAGGCATAAGAGAGGCAATAAACCCCTTCCATAGGGGACCATGGGTGTCATCCACAAAACAATTTAGGCGCCTAAACACCAGAGTTAGGCACCTAAAACCTCAGCCACTGCACCACTGCAATCCACAACACTCCTGCCTGGCTGCTGCCCCTTGTGGGAACCTAAACTCACTCAGTACGTAACTTTCTGCTGTAGAAGTTCCGTAGACACCTAAATTTTAGCCCCTGGGGCATGTGCACTGCTGCCCCACTCTAGGTTTCCAGCTGCCTATCTCCCACCTAAGCCCTGGAAAGATTCAGGAAGCCAGGGGATGACAAGGACTGATCGGAGAGGCAGCCTCTGAGCATGCTTAACAGATTGGGCCCCAGTCATAGTGGTGGCAACACCCAGCGTTTTTTTACCCCAGACGTTAGAGCACTTGCATGGGATGTGGGAGACCCAGGTTCAGTTCCCCCTCCAGGTGAGTGCCCTAACTACTGGGCTAAAAGCTATAAGGTGGGAGGCACCTGCACTTCCTCCCGTTTTGTATGAAGTAAGGCAGGTTCCCACAAGAAGCAGCTTAGTAGCCAGTCAACAGAAGAATTCTTCCATCGACCTAGATGTGTCTACACCAGGACTTAGGTCAGCTTAACTACGTCGCTCAGGGATGTGAAAAATTGTAGCTAGATCGACCTAAGTTTTGGGTGTAGAACATGCCTTGAGCATACTGTCAGTCTTCCATGGGAGCAAGGGAAAGTTTTCAAAACCAAAAGACAAGGTAGCCAGCCCCTCTTCCACTAAAGGGCAGAAACAAAGAGTGTGTACCACTAACTCTAGTTCATAGCCACATTTTTGGGATGCCCCTGTACCTTCGGCATCAAATCAGTACACTCTAGAAAGTGCTGACTTTTGGGACTGCACATATGCCCTGTCCTGAAGAGGAAGGCGCACAACTGAGGATGTATAAGGAGCCGTGGCCTCAGCCAGCCTTCAGTAAATCAGTAAAGATTAAGACCTAGTAAAGATGCTGAAGAAAAGGGCACATAGTGGAGACTGCCCTCTAATTACTCAAAGATCCAGTTTATTGGTAAGTAACCTTTCTCTGAGAACTAGTGAAGTTTATCTAGCTAGCAATAACAATTTTCAAAGGACAGGTCTACACTACAGCAGGGATGTACGCTCTGAGATCGATCCACCAGCCGTCGATTTAGCGGGTCTAGTAAAGACCTGCCAAATCGACTGCAGATCACTCTCCAGTTGACCCCTGTAGTCTACGCCTGACGAGAAGAGTAAGGTAAGTCGACAGGAGATTTTCTCCCATCGACCCCCCGTGTTGTAGACCCCGCAGTAACTCGACCTATGGTACATCGACTCCAGCTAGGTTATTAAGATAGCTCGAGTTGCGTAGCATAGGTCGACTTACTGCAGTAGTGTAGACATAGCCCGAGGAGCAACGAGTTAAAAACTAGAGATTGTTCTCTCTCACTCTGTGTCCACCATGTATAGATAAAGGAACAATAATTTATGGAAGGAGGAAAGCACCTTATTGTAACTGCTCTCACAACATGCAATTAAAAGACCACTGAAGGATAAGGAAGCCCATTATACAAATTACGTAAGGTTAAGGTTGGAGGTCGTATAACAGATCCTATTTTCCCTGTAAATAAGCTATCATTTTTTCATTCTGGGCTTTAGGTCTGCAGGAGCTTGGCCTGACAATGTATTTTTAAGATGTATGGAAAATACCCTTTTAAACTATAACTTGTGAGAGGAGATATGTTGGAAGGCCCCAGTCATGAAGAAATTATGTTTCCAGTTATTAATTGAAGAGCATTGTTATTAATTTACAGCCTTGTTTTTGCTAAACATAATTTGCTTTGGTAAATCGCTCTGAGCCTGACCTCCAGATAATAACTTAGAGGAGATAAGGTTTGCAGCATGTACTTTAGAATCATTACATTTTATCTTAGAATTTTTTTTCAGATTCATACTTCAGAACATCCACCAACTCTTCCATTAAAAAACAAATTACTCTATTACAACATTCATAATTGCAGCCAAAGGCAATGAGTAATGGTCTTTAAAAATCTACCATGTTTCAATACATATACTGTGTATGGGACACACAGCTAGGTCCCATCACATCAATGAAAATAGGGAATTGTCTATGTATTGTGACAAAGTTCCTTCTCTACCTCGGTGGGTCCTGCGCTTATTGGCGGATTTTTTTTGTTTGCCTCAGAGATCTTCCCTTCTGGTAGAACCCACAGTCCAGATCAACTCCTCCTGTGCTTGATCAGGAGTTGGGAGGTTTGGGGGAACCCGGGCCCACCCTCTACTCCGGGTTCCAGCCTAGGGCCCTGTGGACTGCAGCTGTTTAGAGTGCCTCCTGGAACAACTGCTCAACAGCTACAACTCCCTGGGCTACTTCCCCATGGACTCCTCCCAACACCTTCTTTATCCTCACCACAGGATCTTCCAGCAGTACGCCCTCTTACTCTCAGCTCCTAGTGCCTCTTGCTCCCAGCTCCTCACACGCAACCTCCTTCCACAGCTCCTGACATGCGCCCCTCACTGACTCACTGGGAGGCTTTTGACTAGTTTCAGCCAGCCCCTGATTGGCTGTAGGTGTCTCAATCAACCTCCCTGCCTTCTGGAAAGTTCTTAATTGGCCCCAGGTGTCTTGATTAACCTGGAGCAACTGCCATAAGGTATCAGGGATTTGTTTAGCCTGGGGCTAACATACTGGTTCCTTACCACTTCCCTATAGCCCTCTGGCCAGGAAGGAGGTAGAGGACTGCTGCTGCTGCTCCTCCTGCTGATCCTGCTGGGGCTGCTGCTAGGCCCTGGGCCCTCCCAGCTGCTGTTTGCTGCTACTGCTGCTCCAGCTTCTCCTCTGGCTGGGCCAGACACCCCTCCCACTACTCTACTCTCCGGCTGCTGGCTGCCTGGCAGCTGAACCACCACCCCCCCGCCCCCCAACACCTTGGTTGCTGCTACTCCTGCTGCTGCAGCTGCCCCTTGGGGGGAGGGGGCCTGCTGGCCCTCTCCCCAGAGGAGGGGTGTGAGGGACCCCTGCTCCAGCCACTGCTGTGACCACCACCACCGCCATCTGTGAGGGGTCCTGCCTGACCACCGGACCACCGCCTGGAGTTGCTGGAGCTGCTGCTGCTGCCCTGTTTGCTACCAGGAAGCTGCTGGTACCCAGAGGAGGAAGACCCGGAAGACTGTCGGCGGAGACTCTGCAGACCACCGTGGAGGGGGCCTCCAAGAACTGAGTAATCTTTCGAACTGTGCTCTAGTGGTGGGGGTATTGACTGTGTTTGTAGGGGCACAGGGGGTGTGGCGCCGAGCCTGCCCCCTGGTCCACCTGTGCCCCCCCATAACCTCCACCACCACCACCGCTGCCCCCTCCACCACCTCTGCTGGCTGATCACCATCTGCCTTGTGCTACGGCCTCTGGACTTAGCTGCTTCCATGGCCCGCCACAACCTTTTAACATCATTTGGGCCTGCAGCGGCAACCAGCCCCACCCATTGACATTGTGCAAGCGCACGTGGGTGCACGTGCCCCCTCCCATACCCCTTGGACTGACCCTCTTCCCCCCAGCAGTGCGTCCCTTGCTTTGTCCCTTGCCACCTGCCCCATTTACCCCTTGCAGTTGTTTGCCCCCTCTTTTTTTGGTCCCAGCCCCTTACTAGTTTCAGTTTTGCCTGCCCCGCCCCTCTCCCTCTACAGCCTTGTTTGTTTGCCCTACCCTAGCCCTGAAACTAGTCCCATGTTTTTCTGCCCCATTCTTAGTTGGTTGTCTCCCTCCCCCTGAAGCTCCATTTGCCCTGATTAGCCCCCGGCTTTCATGCACCCACGCCCCCTCCCATGCGCTTGTGCCCCTCCCCTGTTTAATTTTGACCCTATCTCACTGCACCCCCATGCTGTTATATCATCCCCTCCCCTAGTGCAACAAGAGGAGCCGGATTTCCCATCTTGTGTCGGTGACTGAACCCTACCCCCGCACTAGTCCGAGATAACCCTGGACCCTGTCCCCACTTTTGGTGCCCTCCTCCCCTGCCTGCAGCCTAGCGGAGAGGAGTGGTCACCCCAATTCCTCTCCCCGCCCCCTCTCAAGAGTTTTCCCTTCCCCCCCTGTTCATCATGGCAGGCGACATGGAGGGAGGAGCCCCTCCAGACGGCACGGCCGCCACTCCTTCGCCTGTTCCCCCGTCACCCTCCCTAGCCTCCACCTCGACCGCTGCTGCCGAAGCACCTGCTCTCGCCCCCGCTGGGGCACCGGCAGTGGCGGACACTGAAGAGACCTCCGCTGCTGCCACGTCCCTCGCCCCCCATGAACCTGGGGGAGCCCCCCCAGCCGGCAGGAAGGGCCAGGGGAAAAAGAAGGGTAAGGGCCCCGCGACAAAGGCCAGGCCCTCCATGGCAGAGGCAGCCACTACTGCTGCGGCCCTGCCACCAGCCACGGCGCCCTTCCCTGCTGTTCCCTCTACCAGCTCTGCGGGTGTCCCACCCCCGGCCCCCAGAGCGTACGCCCAGGTGGCGGCAACGCCCCCACCTGCCGCAACGTCACCTAACCCGCCCGCCGCCTCAGCTACCATCTATAGCGGCCGGGGCCCCTTTCCCACCTTGACCAGGAGGCACGGCGTCCGTTGCCTCCTGGTACCCGCCTCGCCCCACGTAGAAACCTATGTGCGGGCGTTGGCGAGGGTGGTGGGGCCCACGGCCATCGTAGCGGCCTCCAAAATGTACGGGAAGGTAGTCTTCTTCCTCGCATCGGAGGCCGCGGCCCAAGAGGCGGTGGAGAAGAGCCTGGCGGTGGGGGGGGTGTTCGTCCCATTAGAGCCGCTGGAGGACTTGGGCATCCGCCTAGTCCTCACTTCCGTCCCTCCCTTCCTCCCCAATGCCGCCCTGTTACCTGCCCTCTCCGCCCTGGGGAGACCCATCTCTGTAGTCAGCCCTCTCCCACTGGGCTGCAAAGACCCCGCCCTCCATCACATCCTCTCATTCCGCCGGCAGGTGCAGCTCCAAATGCCGCCAGCGGCACGTGACGGGGAGGCGCTCGAGGGGTCCTTTATGGTCCCCTATCAAGGGGCCCGTTACCGGGTGTACTATTCTATGGGGGAGGCCCGGTGCTACCTCTGCCGGGCAATGGGACACGTCCGGAGGGACTGTCCCTTGGCCCGGCAAGGAGGAGCATCCGAGACCCCCGAGCCCCGGCAGGGCGTCGGCCCCGTCATCGCCGGCGCCCCTGTATGCCCGGTGCCCAGAGCCGCCCCTCCTCCTTCCCAGTCCACCGCTGCTCCCGCTCGGGCCCTGGGAGTACCTCCCCCAGTGAGCCCAGACGAGCGGGAGAGGCCCACTGCGAACAGTCTGCTGAGGCTTGTGGAGGAGGGTGAGGCAGGGATATCGCCGGGCGTGGGAGAGGGCCCGCCCCAGGGAGACTTTTCTCTCCCTTATGCTGCCCCACCACTACCTCCCCGAGTCCCTAAGAAATCGTCCCTCCCCCCTGACCCGACCCTTACTAGCCGGCCCCCAGATGATGCCATGGAGGGCTGGGCCTTAGTACAGGGGAAGCGGGGCAAGCGGAAGGCTCGAGCCCCGCTCCTTTCCACCGATGCGGAAGCCCCCTGGAAAACCAGGAAGGGGGGCACTGATGCCGAGCCTTCCGCTTTGCCCCCGAGCGGCTTTTGTCCGCCAGAACCGGCTGGGAAAGACGTGGCAGCACCGGAAGGTATTACCGCCCCTCCCTCGGAAGCCCCTGATAGAGCCCCTTCTGTTGACCCTGCGCGCCCCCACCCGAGCATGGCTTCAGGTGCCGGCGGAGAGAACCCCGGGGTGGCAGAAGGTGACCTGCCCTCCATCTACGAGGAGATCGAGGCCCTGGGTCTGACCCCAATCACCCAGGGGGAGGACGACCCTTTACCAGCAGGACTCGATCTCAATGACCTCACCCCAGTGCCCCTTTCCCCCCTCTCCCCATGCTCCCTCCCCTTGACCGTCAGTTCCGCTCCCACCTCCGAGGATCCCCTGGGCTCTTCCACCCGCCCGGTCGCAAGTGACACCTCGCTGACGGCCGCCAAGCCTCCTGAAGCGACGGCCGGTGCCCTGCGGCCGGGACCCGAATCCCAGGGGGTACCCCTCATTGGGGTGGGACAACAGTTCTCCTTCCCAGGCGGGGACCCCGCAAATATCTGTCCACCTCCTGATGCCGTGGCTGTAACAGAAACCATCATACTAGAGCCCGGCATCGTGGGGGGTCCCCTTCCCAATTCCCAGATCCCTCAGCCACACCAAGAGAGGCCACCTCCCAGTGGCCCAGCTCCTGCGGCTCAGGATCCTCTACCCGTTCCTCAGCCCGGCCCTGCTCATGTCCCCCTCCCTGCCCCTACTTCTGATCCCTGCCCCGCCCCTGATGCCATCCCAACCTCCCACACCTCCCATGATGACACTGCCGCCTCTGGGGCCGTCTCCCTCCCCTTCTCGGGGGATGACCCCCAGGGAGCGGCTCCAGTATTTCCTCGTCCCGACCCACCAGAAGCTGCTCTTCTCCCTCCGCCGCCTTCCCCAACTAAGCCGAATTTCGGGTTGGGCCCTAAGGTGCCGGCCCAGCAGGAGCTGCGTCGAGGGTCCGCCCCTTGCCTGTCCGTTTCGGTGGGCCATAGGGCTGTGTCCGGGGCCCCTTCTTTCGATAGCCGGGAGCCAGTAACTCCGGCCCCCCATACGCTGCGAGAGGAGCTGCGGGAGTTCCTGGAGGATGTCCGGGGCTCCCGCAACAAAGTACAGCTCGCTCTCCAGCGATGGGGGGATTTCCACCAAATCCTCCGGGCCGCGAGGGCCCTCATGGGGGAGGGCAAAGGGACTGGGAAGCAGGCCGCCACGGCCTACCAACGGGTCCGCCTTTTCCGTGACTCACTACTCGCCTACGGGGTGGGTCACGGATTGTTACGCGGCCCGATGGGGGCTGTGAGTGACTCTGCCAGCAAGGATCCCCTCCAGCCCTCCTCATGGCATCTCTCCTCTTCGCAACATTGAACACCCGGGGCTGTAGGATGGGTCTCCGCAGGAGCCAGGTGCTCTCCTTCCTTCGGGAGGGGGGGTACTCTGTAGTATTCCTGCAGGAGACCCATACAGATCCAGCCGCTGAAGACAGCTGGCGGCTGGAATGGGGGGACAGAGTCTACTTCAGCCATCTCTCTGTTCGCCAGGCTGGAGTGGCGACCTTGTTCTCCCCCAACCTACGGCCTGAGGTGCTGGGGGTTGCCGAGGCTGTGCCGGGCCGCCTGCTGCACCTACGGGTCCGTATGGAGGGGCTCGTGGTCAATCTCGTCAACATCTATGCCCCGACACCGGGCCCGGAACAACTTCATTTCTATCAGCAGGCGTCCACCTTCCTCGGCACCTTGGATCCTCGCGAGTGCCTGGTCCTGGGCGGGGACTTTAACAACACCCTTGAAAAACGGGACCGCTCGGGGATCGAGCAGTGCCCGGCCGCAGCGGACGTCCTCACGGAGATTGTCGAACATCACTCCCTGGTGGACGTCTGGCGCGACCACCACCCGGACGACAGCTCAACCTTCACCTTTGTCCGGGTGGAGGCCCATCGGTCGCACCACTCCCGGTTGGACCGCATCTATTTATCACGTTTTCACCTTTCGCGGGCCCACTCCTCCAGTGTCCGGCCGGCCCCGTTCTCTGATCATCATCTCGCTACCGTGACGGCCTCTCTCTGCGCGGAGAGGCCGGGGCCGGCCTATTGGCATTTTAATAACAGTTTGCTGGAGGATGTGGGTTTCGTGGCGTCCTTCCGGGAGTTCTGGCTGGCCTGGCGAGGGCAGCGGCACGCCTTTCCCTCGGCGCGGCGATGGTGGGATCTAGGGAAGGTACGCGTCCGGCTCTTCTGCCGTGACTACACCCGGGGCGCCAGCCGACGGAGGGATGCGACGATAGGGCAGTTGGAACGGGAGGTCTTAGAGCTGGAGAGGCGTCTGGCCGCCAGCCCTGAGGATCCATCCCTCTGTGGGGCGTGCCGGGAGAAGCGGGAGGAGCTCCGGGAACTCGAAGATCATCGGGCCCGGGGCGCCTTCGTTCGATCCCGCATCCGTCTCCTTCGGGAGATGGATCGCGGCTCCCGCTTCTTCTACGCCCTGGAGAAAAAGAGGGGGGCTAAGAAACACGTCACCTGTCTCCTCGCAGAAGATGGCACCCCCCTCACGGATCCAGTGGAGATGTGCGGGAGGGCCAAGGCCTTCTACGCGAGCCTTTTCTCCCCGGATATGACCGATCCTTACGCTTGCAGAGTGCTCTGGGACGAACTCCCTACGGTCGGCACGGGTGACCGAGACCGGCTAGAGCTGCCTCTCACTCTGGCCGAGTTCTCGGAAGCCCTCCATCGCATGCCAACTAATAAATCTCTGGGACTGGACGGGCTGACCGTGGAGTTCTACCGCGTGTTCTGGGACGTCCTCGGCCCAGACCTTGTCACCGTCTGGGCCGAGTCCTTGCAGGGCGGGGTCCTCCCTCTTTCGTGCAGGCGAGCCGTGCTCGCCTTATTGCCGAAGAAGGGGGACCTCCGCGATTTACGGAATTGGCGTCCCGTCTCGCTCCTCAGCACAGACTATAAAGTCGTAGCAAAGGCCATCTCGCTGCGGCTTGGGTCCGTGCTGGCGGACGTGGTCCACCCAGACCAGACCTACACTGTCCCGGGCCGCACCATTCTCGACAACCTGTATCTGGTCCGGGATCTCTTGGAGCTTGGGTGTAGGGATGGTCTGTCGTTCGCCCTCCTGTCTCTGGATCAGGAGTAGGCGTTCGACAGGGTGGATCACGGGTACCTCCTGAGCACTCTGCGAGCGTTTGGCTTTGGGCCCCAGTTTGTGGGTTTTCTCCAGGTGCTGTACGCCTCCGCAGAGTGTCTGGTCAGGCTCAACTGGACCCTGACCGAGCCGGTCAGCTTCCGGCGAGGAGTATGGCAGGGGTGCCCCCTCTCGGGCCAGCTGTACGCTCTGGCGATCGAGCCCTTCCTTTGTCTCCTCCGCAGGAGGTTAACGGGGTTGGTGCTCCAAGAGCCGGAGCTGCGGCTGGTCCTGTCGGCATACGCCGACGATGTGCTCCTCGTGGTCCAGGACCCGGGCGACTTGGTGCGGGTGGAGGCTTGCCAGGCGATCTACTCGGCGGCCTCCTCTGCCCGGGTCAACTGGGTCAAGAGCTCTGGCCTGGTGGTAGGGGACGGGTGGCAGGCGAGCTCTCTCCCACCCGCGCTTCAGGCCATCAGGTGGAGCGCGGGTCCGCTGCTCTATCTCGGCGTTTACCTTTCTGCCACGCATCCATCCCCGCCGGAGAACTGGCAGGTTTAGAGGGCAGGGTGATAGAGCGGATCCGGAAATGGACAGGACTGCTCCGGTGCCTCTCCTTTCGAGGGAGAGCACTGGTAATCAATCAATTAGTCCTGTTCATGCTCTGGTACCGGCTCAACACCCTGGTCCCGGCCCCGGGTTTCCTGGCCAACCTCCGGACGTCGATTCTGGAGTTCTTTTGGTCAGGACTGCACTGGGTCTCTGCAGGGGTTCTCCATCTTCCTCTGGAGGAGGGTGGGCAGGGCCTGAAGTGTCCACACACTCAGGTCCATGTCTTCCGTCTCCAGGCCCTGCAGAGGCTCCTTTATGGTGCAGGTAGTCCGGCATGGAGCGTATTGGCGCACGCCTTCCTGCGCCGTTTCCGAGGGCTCCGATATGACCGGCAGCTCCTTTATCTCCATCCGAGAGGTCTTCCGCGAGACCTCTATGGGCTGCCGGTCTTCTACCAGGACCTCCTCCGGACCTGGAAGCTATTCTCAGCGACCAGGTCCGTGGCGGCCACCGAGGGGGCAGATCTCCTCGCGGAGCCCCTGCTACACAACCCCCAGCTCCGTGTGCAGGTGGCGGAGTCCCCCTCGGTGCGCCAGAGGTTGGTCCTGGCAGAAGTCACTAGGGTCGGAGACCTCCTGGACTACGACCGGGGAGATTGGCTGGATCCCCTGACGCTTGCTCAGCGCATGGGGCTCTCCAGACCTCGTACTCCCCGGCGCGTACTTCAGGAGGTGAAGGCTGCTTTGCCGCCCGCTGCTCGGGTTTACCTCGACCGGGTCCTGCGAGAGGGTACGCCCCGCCCTCCCTTCACCCCAAGCCCTCCGGACCTTTTTATTGGGCCCCTGCCCCGTGGACCCAACCGGGTCCCCTGTCCCTTCACGGTGAGCCGGCTGCACGAACTGCAGCCGGTCCGCTTCCAGACCGCGCCAAGAAAGCATCTATACAGCTCCACACCCTTCATCTCCTCACCCTCACGTCCCGCCCCGATATGAAATGGCGGGACCTCCTGCCACCTCTAGAGGGTGAGAAGCCCCGGTGGGCCAGCCTTTACTCCTCCTTAGTTCCAAGGCCCGCCGGGGACGTCAGTTGGCGGCTCCTTCACGGAGCCGTGAGCACGGGCGTGTACTTGGCGCGGTTCACCCCAATCCCCGACACATGTCCCTTTTGCGGCGTGAGGGAGACTCTGGCGCACATTTATCTGGAGTGCGCCAGGCTGCAGCCCCTGTTCCGGCTCCTCTTAGACATTTTGTTGAGGTTTTGGTTGCACTTTTCCCCTCACCTTTTTATTTATGCACTTCCAATCCGCGGCCCCATGAAGTCACGGGACCTCCTGGTCAACCTCCTCCTGGCCCTAGCTAAACTGGCCATCTACAAAACCAGGGTGGGGAGGTTGGCCGATAGAGGCTCCTGTGACTGTGGGGCCTATTTTCGATCCTCTGTTCGTTCACGCATCCGGGCAGAGTTCCTCTGGGCAGCGTCCACTGGCTCCCTTGACATCTTTGAGGAGCAGTGGGCGCTGTCCGGGGTTCTCTGCTCGGTGTCCCCATCTGGTTCACTTCGTTTGACCCTTTGACCGCACTCCCGTTCCTGTTTTTTCATTTTTTGTCTCCCGGAATCACTTAGGCTGAAGGGGGGGATCCTTTAGCAGTGGGTGGGCTTTGCCCGCCCACTTCCCGGATCCCAATAGGAACATACTGGTTCCTTACCACTTTCCTATAGCCCTCTGGCCTTGCCCCATCACAGTATTTACTTAAGTGGCCCCTATCTCCATAATAGCTGAGCTCTTCCCAACCAGAAATGAATTTATCCTCACAACATCCCGGTGAGGTAGGTGGTAGTATTGCTCCCATTTTACAGATGGTGAATAGAAGCATAGAGAGATTAAGTGATTGTGCCCAAAGTCATATAAGAAACATGTGCCATAGCCAAGAATGGAACCCACATCTCCTGAATCCCAACCTAGTCCCTTAACCCTAACACCATCCTTCCCTCATTATTGGAATGCATTTTAATAGCCCTCCACTTGTTTCATCCCCATTAAATTCTATAGTTCCCTTTAATAATAGCAGCATTGATGAGTGACACTTTTACCATCTCTGGTTGACTAAAAGTCCATCCCATCTTGGCAGACAATGATCTGGCCTCAGTTATACATGCCTTCATCCCCTCCTGTCTGAACCACACCAGTGTGATACATCTGTGCATGAAGCCTTCACACCTTGGGAAATTCCAGCTATAATGGAACGTTGCAGTGCCCTTCAATAACACATGCCACCATAAACACCTCAAGCCACTCTCTGCACTGGCTTCCCATAGATTATAGAATATTGAATCAAGTTCAAGGCCTCAGGCCTTAGTATCAAGGCACACAATTGCCAGGGCCAACTACATCTAAAAGAACTCCTACAGGTCCAGGATGAGGACTGTGATCAATCAACAAAACCACTCTGGCACAATGGAACATTCCACCAGAAGGGGGAGGGGGGGAGGAATAGCTCAGTGGTTTGAGCATTGGCCTGCTAAACCCAGGGTTGTGAGTTCAATCCTTGAGGGGGCCATTTGGGGATCTGGGGCAAAAATTGGGGATTGGTCCTGCTTTGAGCAGGGGGTTGGACTAGATGACCTACTAAGGTCCCTTCCAACCCTGATATTCTATGATTCTATGATAAGGGTAAAGTTTATCTGTGCAAGAAACAGAGTTTTCTTGGGGGTTGGGCTGAGCAAACACCCCCAGGACTCATCACAAACCTCACCACTTTGTACTCCAAGTGCAAGGCCCATTTCTTTGACCTGCCTTTGCTAATATAAACACACAACAACACAGGTACATTTATATCTTAAAAATAAAATCAGTAAAACAAAAAATTACACTTTTCACACAAATTTTCCCTGGGGAGCTATGATTGCGGGCTATTAATCATGAATGGTATGGAGACCATGAACAGGGAAGTGTTGTCTACTCCTTAACATAACACACAGACCAGAGCTCCCCCGATGAAATTAATAGGCAACAGGTTTAAAACAAACATAACAAAGTACTTCTTCACACAAGGCACAGTCAACTTGTGGAACTCATTGCCAGGGGATGCTGTAAAGGCCAGAAGTATAACTGGGTTCAAAAAAGAATTAGACAAGTTCATGGAAGATTAGTCCATCAGTGGCTATTAGTCAAGATGGTCAAGATCCAAACGCATACGCTGAGTGTCCCTAAACCTCTGACTGCCAGAAGTTGGACCTGAATGACAGGAGATGGATCACTCAATAATTGCCCTGTTCTGTTCATTCCCTCTGAAGCATTAGGCTCTGGCCACTGTCAGAAGACAGGCTATTGGGCTAGATGGAGCAATGAGTTGACCTAGTATGGCCAGTCTTATGTTAAGAAGAAAGAGAATGAATCACAGATATTACTCACAGCCCTTAGTACACTATCACAAGGTGCTCAGATACTTCAGTAATGAGGGTGGTATAAGGACCTATACAGAATAGAATAATTAGGCTGGTAAGGCACCTTCATGTCATAACATTTTCTAGTGCCCCTTTAGTTGCATATTTAAATGCTGAAATAAGGGGATTTTTTTTTTCCTTTTTGGTGTCTTACGCGAAAGTATTTTCCAAACGTGTAACTTCCTCATCCACTGACAAAGGTCTTTACTAATCCCATTAGTATAGTTTCATAATATTCATTAGTGCAGAATCTGACACAGAGCGAGCATCCTCCGAACACTTTGCCATACCCGTCAATGTCAGGGTATCTCCAGCTAATTTTTATATGTAGCTTGAAGACTGTTTTTTTTGTATGACTGCCATGATGTCTCGGTACCAGTCATTAATCATTAGCACCGACTTTTTTTTCCATTTTCTTAATAAAAGTTGCTTTGCACTGGATAGATGTGGTAATAGTAACCATGGTATGTCCATTCCAGAAGGCTTGGCATCTAGAACTGTTGACTGGGCCTTTATATTTTTCTGTCTTGTTCCAGTACTAATTCCAATATTACTAAAAGAGAATGTTTCCCCTTTTACACCATTTCTCTGAGTCCCTAACTTCTGGCTTTAAAACAGATGCTGGGTCAATGACGCAACTGTGAGCCACAACAAAAAAAAAGTAGGAGTCACCTACTACAAGACAGGCCCCAAAATGAAAATAACAGAACACCACTAGCCGTCACCTTTAGCCCCCAACTAAAACCTCTCCAGCGCATCATCAAAGATCTACAACCTATCCTAAAAGATGATCCCTCACTCTCACAGATCTTGGGGGACAGACCAATCCTCGCTTACAGACAGCTCCCCAACCTGAAGCAAATACTCACCAGCAACCACACACCATACAACAAAAACACTAACCCAGGAACCTATCCTTGCAACAAAGTCCGATGCTAACTCTGTCCACATATTGATTCAAGTGATACCATCACAGGGCCTAATCACATCCGCCACGCCATCAGGGGCTCATTCACCTGCACATCTACCAATGTGATATATGCCATCATGTGCCAGCAATGCCCCTCTGCCATGTACATTGGCCAAACTGGACAGTCTCTACGCAAAAGAATAAATGGACATAAATCTGACATCAGGAATCATAACATTCAAAAACCAGTAGGAGAACACTTCAACCTCCCTAACCACTCAGTGACAGACTTGAGGGTCGCAGTGTTGTGACAGATTCACTCCAAAAACAGGCTTCAAAGAGAAGCTGTTGAACTCGAATTGATATGCAAACTAGATTGCATCACCTCCGGATTAAATAGGGACTTGGAATGGCTTGGCCATTACGTTAATTGAATCTATTTCCCTTAAGTTAACGATCCTCATTCACACCTGTGTGGCCATCTTGTTTATCACTTCATAAGTTTTTTTTCTTCCCCTGCTGTTATGGTTCCTCTCAATTAATTAGCCTTTTAAGGTTGGTCTATGCACCTCCACCTTATCATGTTTCTCTGACTGTATAAATATCTGTCTACTGTATGTTTCATTCCATGCATCCGATGAAGTGGGTTCTAACCCACGAAAGCTTATGCTGAAATAAATTTGTTAGTCTCTAAGGTGCTACAAGTTTTTCTTTCTTATTTTCGTTTTAACAAAAAAAATGTTACCTAGATAAGGCACTGGTGTTATTTAGCCATGTTTTATTACATTAGCGCTGAAATTTCTATAATCTTTGTTTTAATTTAAGATAACCTGAACTGGAGGTAAAGACTGTTAAGGAGGGCCAAATCAGGCATGCATGTAACATGCAAGAAACTTTAATTAAAAGCAAGAGAACTGCAGGTCCTATCCCCAAAATGCAAAGGGAATGGTATAGGACTGCAGTGCACTAAACCAGCTGAGCATCTGGTTAAACAACCAAAAAGACCTATCTAAATAAATCATGAAGTTTTCTTTCCAGCAATTTCATAAGAGGGGCCTAGAGCTCATTCTTTTACATTTTATGGTGATTTCATTTATCAACAACTAATTTATTTAAGTTATTGCTGCTAAAATCTTCATTTACAGTCTAAGGAAAGTGTATAGGACAGATTCTAGGAAATGGAAGAAAGTAATTTTATCGTAAGAACACAACCCTTTGAGTGAATGGTGATATTCTGTATAATCAATTTCAGAAGGGAACACCTGTCCCCAAACTTCCAACCTGGCCAATATCAACTTCTAGCAGTCACAGGTTCTTGGAAAAACGAAAATAAGAAAGAAAAACTTGTAGCACCTTAGAGACTAACAAATTTATTTCAGCATAAGCTTTCGTGGGTTAGAATCCACTTCATCGGATGCATGGAATGAAACATACAGTAGACAGATATTTATACAGTCAGAGAAACATGATAAGGTGGAGGTGCATAGACCCACCTTAAGAGGCTAATTAATTGAGAGGAACCATAACAGCAGGGGAAGAAAAAACCTTTGCATTGTGTGCATTCATTATTTTAAATGGGAAATAGATAATTCAGTTAACCAACACAGCACTACCTGCCATGGCACAAGATAATTATGTGAATACAAATCAAAATATCTCAATATTTCTGCTTAAAATTGACTCTATTTGAGACAATTGTTTAAGGTGATCATGTTTAGAGAGTTACACTGGTCAAAATACAAAAAGCAGGTCCAAAAGTTACACTTGAATGTGTGCTGTACTGCTAATAACAATATGATTCATCTTGCAACACTGGTTACATAAGTTTAGAAAATACTTATGGAGTTTGGTGCAGTGCCCAGTAAACCAGTTTCAGTGTATTGCATTGAGGAAATAGTTGGACTTGTATAATAGCACCTTGTTTAAAGAGAACTGAGAGTGACCCTCAAAAGGTAGGACGCACCCAAAAGTTCAAATGTTTACCTGACATCATCAGGTCTGTCAACTAGGTGTCTCGTGGGAAAAGTTGGGAGGAAAATATTGAAGAGAATAGCCATTGAGATGGTGATTTGGTGCATCTTGTGCCAACCAGATGGCCACATTCTGCAAGGTAGTGAGTACCCCCAACTCTCATTGACTTCAGTGGCAGTTAAGGATGCTCAGCACCATGCAGATTCAGGTCCAGAATGAGAGAGATGCAAGTGAACATGAAGAAAATAAAACCAAAGCTAAAAGAATATGATCAAAACTCAAATAAAGATTTCAATTGAGGTATAAGCAAAAATACTAGCTGTAGAGGGGGGTCTCAATTTTTTTGTTTTAACCAGAACTGTTTTTTTTTTCATCCCCACTAAAAAAAGAAGCAAAAATAGGTCACTAATGATCACTAGTGTCACTGTACTGCAAAAAATACCACAGACTGAAGAATCTGGAGGGCATTCGCTATCTGCATTACCAACTCGCCATTGGTATCATTGGATAGTTCAATCAAATTCATATAATTACTTATTTCTTTTGAACTTTTCAGTAACCTATATGCATTTGAAGTAATTTATATTTTAAAAGTATAAAAATGTCCTTTAGAATAAGATACTAGAGCCCCCATGTTCTAAAAGGACAAGTATGAGGCTATGAGCCAGGAATTCTGTAGTTCTGTCCCACTCTGTCAGTGACTGGCCTTGATACTTGAGTTAAGATTCATAACATTCCTATGAAGTAGGCAAATGTGATTGTCCTTATTTTGCATATTGCGAAACTCATTGCCTAATAGCTTGATTTACACAAGGTTAGATAGCAAACCAATGTCAGAACCTGGATTGCTACACAGGTGTCTAGAGTTCCAGTTCATACCCAGTCTATTACAATAATAAGACAAAAGAGTGCACATTCATAGGGTATCAGTGCATTTCTTGAATACAATGTGTGGTATGAGGCCAAAGACTGAGTGCCTGCAACCACCAGAGAAGTTCACCAATAGCCTATTTAATACAACCTACTGTGGTTCATTGGTATTAGAACATAACTAATTAATTTTACATTTCATTTAAAAACATTTGGGAGGTTTCTGTAATGCTTCCTTCCATTAGGAAAAGTATTTCCTATTAAAAATAATAAAATCATAGGGAAAAGTATTATAAGTACGCTCTTACCTTTACTATGTTGTATATATTAGTATTTTACTGTTTCTAACTCTCTCTCTCTTTTTTTTTAATGTACCTTGGACTGTTTGCATCCCTTCTGTCCTCACTATTCCCAGGAGCCCAGCTGTCTTTTTCAACACCAGTTACTAGCCAGTTTGATTTACTGTATTTTATTAAATCTATATTTGGCACATTGAACCAGCACTCACTAGCTTTTCACTTGTACTTTGAGGGGAGGAAACAGTGTAAAATTGTCATTTTCTCCTTTTTCTGTCTCCTCCTCAAAGTGCCTCTCTTAACCCCATACCCATAGTGCCTTTTTATCTTTGTCCTCCCTTTTTTATCCATACACCTTCATTTAACAATACATAGATGAAGGCATTATTTTAGTGTTTCACTGATGAGGTCACAGCTATTTAGTGTTTCACTATTTGGACACAGCTATGACATCATGAGCAAGGCCCAACCGTCCAATTACCATTCCCAACCAGATACCAAGGCCTGGTCTATGCTACAAAGTTAGGTCGACGTAAGTCACCTTGCGTCAACCTATCTGTGCATGTGTCTATACTCAAATTTGTCTCTAGCTGATGTAAGTGCCCTGTTAAGATGATGCAGTAAGACTACCTCCCCAAACAGCATTGAGTCCTGGTCGCCCTACTGAGGTCGATGCCTTGCCTGAATAGACACCACATGACCTATGTCAACCCTAACAACCCTCCAGCAGCTGTCTCGCAATGCTTAACAGTGACCGCTCTGGTCACAGTTGTCAACAAAACTGTCCAGAGGTCATGGATACTGGAAGCACCTCCCCATAAAAAAAAATCCCTGCATATTTTTGAAATGCCTTTTCCAGATTGCCCCCTTGGCAAGCATACCTAGCAGCTCTCCCTTGTTGTATGTAACTGCCCAGCTAACCATGCTGGCCTCACGCACTAAACATGCTCCTGCCTGGAGCAGACTGGAGGTATTGGATCTCCTGGGCCTTTGGGGAGAAGGGGCTGTGCAGGCACAGCTACAGACCAGGCATAGAAATGTGGATGTCTATGAAAAGATTGCACAGGGACTGCAAGCAAAGGGGCATGACAGGGATCAGCAGCAGTGCTGCTTGAAGGTGAAGGAACTGCAGCAGGCATATCAGAAGGCCACAATGGATTTGATGCTGAGCCATAGACCTGCTGCTTTTACAAGGAGCTGCTGCATGTTGGAGACCCTACCAGCACCCCACAGATATCTCAAAGGAGCCGCAGACAGAGGCCCCTGCTGTGAACAGTGAGGATGAAGAGAAGGAGGAGGGGAAAGATGCAGCAGGGAAGGTCCAGCTGTGCTGTTTGAGACTCTGCTGCAGTCTAGCCAGCCCTGTCAGCCAAGCACAGATGAGCCCGATGAAGGGAAAGGAACCTCAGGTTAAGTGTGTGTATGCATTTTTCCTTACAGTGTTTAAATGTAAAGATGGCATCCAGCCCATCCTCAAGTTAATAAAACACAGGTATTGACTTTTCATTGTTTTACTGTTATGCAGAGGTGAAAGTAAGCCGGTACGCCCCAGTACGCTGTACTGGCAAGCAGCAGTGAGTTATATGGGCTCGTGGCTCCAGCAATATTGAGGGCCCCAGCACCCACCACAGGGGAGGCGAGGGAGGTTCTTGGACCTGAGAGGGACCCTAGGAGCATGTGCAGTGACAGTGGTGGTGGGGGGGTGCTGCCGGGGAGGGGAGAGGGGGACCCCTACCCCAGAGCTTGCTGCTGCTAGCAGGGAGAGGGCTGGAGGGAGTCCTCCTCTCTGACTCCAGTCCTGGGGCAGCCTGCCTGCACCCCAAACTCATCCCCCACAAGCACCGCAAACCCATCCCCAGCCTCACCCCACAGCTCTCACCACTGCACCCCCTCCCATCCCCAAACTCCCTCCCAGAGCCATCACCTGCACCCCAATCCCCTGCCCAAACCCAGGGCCTGCACCCCAGATCTCCTCCCCCACCCAAACTCCCTCCCAGAGCCTTGGGCAGGTGGGGGGGCGGAATTTGGGCGAGGGCAGGTTCTGGGCACCACCAAATTTTCTACAAACCTGCCACCCCTGCCGGCAAGAGCCGGTGCGCCATACCGGGGCAGACTGGCTTTCCAGGTGGCAAGTTAAAGGGGCTGGGGCTCCCAGCAGCGGCTGGAGTCCCAAGCCCTTTAAATTGCCACCAGAGCCCCACTGGCAGAGCCCTGGGGTAGCAGCGGCGGGGCTTGGGTGTCAATTTAAAGGGCCCAGGGCTTCTGCCACCGCTACGGGCCCTTTAAATCGCCGCTGGAGCCCCGCTGCCACTACCCCAGGGCTCTGCCCAGGGAGGTAGAGGCAGTGGGAGCCCCGGGCCCTTTAAAGAGCCCCCAGAGCCTGCCAGAGCCCTGAGGTAGCAGCGGTGGGGCTCTGGCAGCATATAGGCGCTGACTCCGTGGGTGCTCCGGGGCTGGAGCACCCACGGGGAAAAATTGGTGGGTGCTGAGCACCCACTGGCAGCTCCTCGCGCGCGCCCACCCACCCAACTCACCTTCCGCATTCCGGGTTCCCTGGCCAGAGGCGCCTCCCGCCAAGGCGCTTTTTTTAGCCACAATAGCCGCCTCTCAGCCGTGCGGCCGGGGGGGGAAGCACGGGGCGACGCCTCGGGTGGTGGGGGTGGGACACCAGCGTTCCCTGCTCCCGCAGTGTGGCCGCCCCACGCTGGGATTGGCCGTCCGGGCTGCTGCTCAGTTTCTGGGCCTGAGAGGCGGGGCTAGGATGTGCGGAAAGGGACGTGGCCGGTCCCGGGGGTGGGGCCTGTGTCGGCGCTGCCTCCCGCCCCCCACATCATGGTCAGTCGGAATCGGGCGGCGGCAGGAGGCGGGTCTGCCGGGCTGAAGAGCGGACGCAGTGCGGGATCCTGGTGCGCAGCGGGTGGGCACTGTGCGGTGAGTGGGGCGTGAGGGGGTGGGAGAAGGGTGCGCTGCTTCTTGTAGTTAGATGGGTAGAGGGAGCTGGGTGCGGGGCGTGCAGGGAGGGGTGGGTGCGGGGTGTGGTAGAGGGAGCTGGGTGCCGGGTGGGGAAGAGGGATCTGGGGGCAAGAGCTGGGTGGGGAAGAGGGAGCTTGGTGCAGTGCGGAAACTGGGTGAAGGGTGGGGAAGAGGGATCTGAGGGCGGGGGCGGTGCAGGAGCTGGGTGCTGGGTAGGGAAGAGGGTGCTGGGGGTGGGAGCTGGGTGGAAGGTGAGTTGGGTGGGCGGGCGCACATAGGGGGTGCTGGCGGGGTGGGGCTGGGGGCACGAACACCTGCCTCTACCGCCCCGGGCCCTTTAAATCCTGATTTAAAGGGCCTGGAGATTTAAAGGCCCCCTCCTCAGGACTTCAGAGTACCGGTAAATCCTTTAAGTTACTTTCATCCCGCTGTTATGAGAAAGTGATAACAGAAAAACAAACAGAGGTAGAGGCAGTATCTGCTTGAAAACATTGGTGGGGTAAAGCAGACAAATGAAAGTTCAAGTCTAGTGTCATTTTCAGAGTGTAGGGGACAAGGAATGATTGGACAGGAAAGAAGAGTGGCTGAATCACGAGGAATCTTTTCTTAATACCTTTGGTCAGCTGTTAACCTAGAATTTATAGCACACATTAAAGTCCCTACCCATGCTGATGCTGACATTTCTGCATATTTAGCATAGTGGGGTCCTGGTCCATGGCTAGAGCTCCTAGGCAAAGAATACCTTTGAGCCAGGGCAGTTTAAATGCCCAGAAAGCTGGATGAATTCCACCGGACATAGATTAGCTCACAGCTTCTCCATGGGTTCAGTCTGAATTATGACAGTTCCACTGTCTTATTGTTTTTGCCCGGAGAATGCCCTTCTGAATCTCCTAATTCATTTTTTTCCTTTATTAAATTGACATCAATCTGAAATCTAGTCATTTTCACAATATGAGTTAAAATGGGTTGCTTCAGACACTTATACCTGCCCCGGTTCTTTCCCTGTTGCTAGGTGAAAGGCCCACCCAACAGGGAGAAATTATTATATTTTGTCTGTTAAACTGTTATTACAGTAATATGAAAACTAAACACACCCTAGATTATGCATACCTGAGTCTCATAATAAATACATAATGGAACCTCAGTCTGCATATAAAAATATTACAAGATAATGCACTGTAGGGCATTACACCATAAGCAAACTACTAGATAAATACTACCCTCCTGTAAAACTATTTGACAGTATAATCCAACCCATTCTGCTATCTGGAATTAAAGTGATGCGGGATGGGGGGGTTACCCAATAGGCACTCCAGCAACAATGGTTACAGATCAGAAGTGGATTGATTCCCACTACTAACCAACAGATAGAAAAAGCCATTCAATTTCTGATGCCATCTCAGCCAAAATAGCAAACACTCCCTCCACTGAAAAACACTATCTCTCTCTACATCCCAAAACATCTTTGTAGACATGGGGAGCATTTGCAGAGTTGCCATTCAATCCTACCCATTGCCTGTTCCTCCATGAAGCCCAGCCTCATCATGTCCCTGCATACAACATTCTGCCATCCAGTCGGTGGTTGGCCTCTAAGTCTGACGGACCTCACTGACCTTGAGGATCAAAAATTAAATCCATTCTCTGGATTCAACAACTGTAAATAACAGATAACTATATCCAAAACCAAAACATGCTCAAGATTGTAAAACGACACCTAAAACACCCATCTTTGAGCCACTGGGGGAACAAATCAAAAACAGCAACAAGTTATATTGCTTCAGATCCCTGGAACAAAACTTTCATACTAGCAGCCTATCTCACTGAAGGTAATTGTGAAAACAAAGCCAAACTCTCACCAAATACAAAACCTGTGACTGAAGCCAAGAGGTGAAAATGGGGATGCACAAACTACAGTCCAAAGTCAGTGACAAAATGACTGTAAAATCACCATGACAGAGAAAAGGCTGAGAAAGAGAAACGGTTTCTACTCCAGTGTCCAAAATACAAGGGAATGTGAGAATTTCCTCACATTTTCAGGAATTATAAAATGTTTTTCATGAAAAACTGATGCGGAAAAAATGCCTAATTATGAGAGAAAAAGGAGAGAGAGCAAAGATAGCAGCACGCTACACACCAATCTGCCACTAAATCAGGAATGGATATTAATGAAAAATGGATATAGGATAAAACCACATAGTATGGAGTCTTATCTCTGTCAGATTTCACCTATCTCTGACAGATACCTGCAGGGGTCTGTCTTTTCCCCCATTGGTAAGCCTTATATCTTATCGTGCTAATAAAGTGAAGTGAAAATGACCATACATAAAACACGATCAAATCAAATAAACAAACTGGGGGGAAGAGGGGACTCTCTAACGTCTTTCAGTTTTGGTGAAATGGGTGATACTTGTAAAGAAAAGTAGGTGAAACATTTTTGGATTTTTTAAAGTTGATTGTGTCCTATTAATTTAGCCTATTGCTGCTTGTTTATAAACTGTAAACAGTGGCTTACCTTTCTTTATGTTGTTCCTTTTTATGGGATCCCTGAGAAACAAATGTCACTTCATATTTCTAAGTAATATTACAGTTGCAGTCTTGGTTGTTTACCATTGTGGCTGTGTAAAGAACTGTGCAGAATGCATTTTCTATATATATATATATATATATATATATACACACATGACTAAAGAAGTGAATAATTTAGGAGTTTTTAGATTTTGCATTTTATACTGCACTTGTGACAATGTTTTCAATAATCGTAATCCACACAAACAGACACCACACTTACTAAGACAAAAATCTACATAGTAAGGTGCCTTACAATTTTGCATTTTTGTCAGGAAGAAGTACCCTAGTAGGATCCTTTATAAAGAATGACAATTTTTGAGGCAGTGACAGAATAACAATATGAACCACATGAAAAATCAAATATGTGAAATTCATTTAGGCAATACCTTTTTTGGGAACCTCCAATGTACCTCCAGTGAACTGGCATGTGCTTACATACCAAGAGGTTTGGGGTATATTCTCCCTAGCCTCCATACCAAGGTTCAGGGCTAACCTCTATACCAAGGTTCATATCAGTCTAAGTTGTTTGCAATAACATGATGAAGAAAATTCTGAGAGAAAACATCATGGCTCATTTGCAAATACATTTCCATTTCTTTTTCAGATTCAGTGCTGTTGAAATTGAAATGTTCTGCTTTGTGCCCTGTGGCTGTTCTTAAAGAGAAACTCCAAGAAGATACTTCTGGCCAGATTCTCAGCTGTGCAAAGTAATGTAGCTCCGCTGAAGGCAAAAGAGCTATGCTCCCTCACACAAGTTAAAGTTCTAGCGCTTGGTGGCATTATACGTGCACACCATAACTATTTCCCTAATTTATTTGCCAGTGCCTCACATTCCTTAACAATTAATTTGTTTATTGGATCATATAAACCATCAATTTCCATTATAAGCATGCTAGTCAGACTCGACGGGTGCCACACATCTCATGTGATATTCATACATTCCTGCAAAATCAGAGAGGTCTGGGAGGAGGGAGGAAAACAGACTTGTTCACACAATACCCCGTAATCCAGGGAAAGGTGTGATGAGCTATGAGACAAGAACCCATGACTACTAATTCCAGCTCTTCTCCTGACAACTCTTAATGTTTTGGTGTACCTCACAACTATTAAGAATCCCTTAGGGGAGATATAATTATGATTCACCGATTTTAGAGCCAGATATCCCAGGTTCAGCCCCTACAGATGATCCAGACATAAGTGTCATTACACTTGGCAATTTTGTCTCTAGCCACTACCATACTCTGTTCCCAGAATTATGGAGAGAACAGGGGAATCCTGGTACCCAACATTCTAGTGCTAATTCACAAATAGTTGTGTAATTCAGTGGTAGTGTGTGTGTTTTCTCCATTTATGCAATCATCTTCATAGAGGCTAAAAACATATCTTCCCCCATCTTCATTCTTACAGCTGCAGTGGAAGAGGTTTGTGCTGTGAATATGAAGGTTGTGAATTCAAACCCATATATGTTAATATGAGGTCCCTGGGATAATTATTAGGGCTGTCGATTAATTGCAGTTAACTCATGTGATTAACTCAAAAAAATAATCACAATTTTAAAAAAATTAATTGTGATTAATCAGTTTTAATCTCACTGTTAAACAATAAAATACCAAATGAAATTTATTTAATATTTTGGATGTTTTTCTACATTTTCAAATATATTGATTTCAGTTACAACACAGAATACAAAGTGTACAGTGCTCACTTTATATTATTTTTATTACAAATATTTGCACTGTAAAAACGATAAACAAAAGAAATAGTATTTTTCAATTCACCTCCTACAAGTACTGTAGTGCAATCTCTTTATCGTGAAAGTGCAATTTACAAATGTAGATTTTTGTTTGTTACATAACTGCACTCAAAAACAAAACAATGTAAAACTTTAGAGCCTACAAGTCCCCTCAGGCCTACTTCTTGTTCAGCCAAGTTTGTTTACATTTATGGGAAATAATGCTGCCCGCTTCTTAATTACAATGTCACCTGAAAGTGAGAACAAGCGTTCGCCTGGCACTTTTGTAGCCGGCATTGCAAGATATTTACATGCCAGATATGCTAAACATTTGTATGCCCCTTCATGCTTTGGCCACCTTACCAGAGCACATGCTTCCATGCTGATGACACTTGTTAAAAAAAGAATGCGTTAATTAAATTTGTGACTGAACTCCTTAGGGGGAGAATGGTATGTCTCCTGCTCTGCCATATATTTCATGTTATAGCAGTCTCAGATGATGATGCAGCATGTTGTTCATTTTAAAAATGCTTTCATATGGATGACCTACAGCTGACAGGCTCTGTAGAACATTAGCAGTGCAACACTCCAATGCAGAAACTACAGAACCTGAACCACCAAAAAAGAAAATCAACCTTCTGCTGGTGGCATCTGACTCAGATGATGAAAATGAACCTGCGTTGGTTTGCACTGCTTTGGATCGTTATCGAGCAGAATCCGTCATCAGCATGGACACGTCCTCTGGAATGGTGGTTGAAGCACAAAGGGACATATGAATCTTTAGCACATCTGGCATGTAAATATCTTGCAACACTGGCTACAACAGTGCCATACGAATGCCTGTTCTCACTTTCAGACGACATTGTAAATAAGAAACGGGCTGCATTATCTCCTGCACATGTAAACAAACTTGTTTGTCTGAGCGACTGGCTGAACAAGAAGTTGGCCTGAGTGGACTTGTAGGCTCTAAAGTTTGACATTGTTTTATTTTTGAATGCAGGGTTGTTTTTGTGCATAATTCTACATTTGTAAGTTCAACTTTCATGATAAAGAGATTTCACTACAGTACTTGTATTATTTGTATTGAAAAATACTATTTCTTTTATTTTTACAGTGCCAATATTTATAATAATATATATATATATATATATATATAAAGTGAGCACTGTACACTTTGTATTCTGTGTTGAAATTGAAATAAATATGTTTGAAACTGTGGAAAACATCCAAAAATATTTAAATAAATGGTATTCTATTGTTTAACAGCGTGATTATTCGTGAGATTAATTTTTTAATTGCATAACTGTTAAAATGACTTTATATTGCAAAACGTATTTTAAATATGTTTTATTGTTATATTTTTAGTATTTTCATTTTGGTTACTGATAGCTGTCCTTTTTAAGAACAGGCTATTTATTATAGGGTTTGTCTGAAGGAGACTGAGCAGGTATGAGGGAGATTTTGCTCATTGCGCCACAGACAAGAGGACTCCACCTGTGCAAGTTCAAAAAAGGTCAGAATTTGATTAATAAAAGTGACTTTCCAGAAAGTGAGTCTCATTCTCCAGGGTGTAACATTAGTACTTATTGGTTTCCTTTTAGGACAACACTGTTAATGTTCTACAGAGCCTGTCAGCCGTAGGTCACCCATATGGATCCAGCTCAACTCAACAGGAATTAAAAATCCCATCTAATGTATGTTAGGTGACCTCTATATGAAATGAGTGGGTCTTAGCTCTAGCTCCCACAAACCGCACTTGGTGCTAATTGGAAGACTTTACCAGAGAGGCCAGGAACCTCATCGGCCTTAGAGACCAAATGGCCCCTGTTACTCCTAGAAGAAATTCCCTTCAAATCAAGGTTGAGGAACACTGGCATGAAAGTATGTATGGGAATGTTGCTGCCCTGTGAATAAAAGCAATGGTTTCATTCACCAGGCCTGCACAAACACTATATCCACACAATATTTTTTAAAGCCAGAGTGTTCATGTTGTGGGGACACATTTGCCTGGCTCCCTCTTGTGGTCAGAAGTGTTTCCATGTCGCTATCTCGTCAGGGACCTACAGTAGTGGCATACAGTTTTTCTCAGGATGATCATCAGCCCTCCCCTGAAACTGGATCAGTAGCCCAAAGTAATTCAAAGTAGTCTTCAGTGTCCTAAACACAATGTCCATCATCGCAACCCCACAGTTCATACCCAACTCCAATGCTCCTGTTGACCATGGAGCCTTGGCTTAAAGAGCCAGTACACCTGTTACCATATATGGTTATATGTAACTTAGTTGAAGCTATGCAAATAAGCTTGTTAAACAATTTACATAAAGTGTCACACATGGGGCTGCACAAAACTTGGCTGCTATGGCTAGTCTGTATTGCATTAAATAAACCTCAAGGCAGATTCCACTTTGCTATTTCATGCTATTTGCTGCAATAGTGACCATTTTAATAACTATGCAAGCTAACTACCACTGGCTCTGGTAACCTTGTGCATGTCTTGCAAAGAAAAAAATGCAAACTAATTTTATGGTAATGGATGACCACAGAAGAGTCCAGTGTATCGTCTTTTCTAGTTGTAGTAAAATAATGTTCCCACTCTTTGCTGAATGTATCAGTTGTACTAGAAAGGGTGTCTATTATGTGTAAGGCTTCCTTGGACAAATCACTTAATTTCTCTCTTCCGCTGTTTCCTATCTGTAAAATGGGGACAATAACACTTGTGAGGATAAATCCATAAATGCTTGGGGGTGGAGGGTGTTCAGTTATTGCAGTGATGGGGGCCGTAGAAATACTTGTATAGCTATCCATCATCACTGCCTATAATGGGATTAGCTCACTGTCCAAATCAGCTATCACTGTCCATTTAAACAAATATCCTTTCTCTTACAGCACAGCAATAGTGAGTCGTCAAACCAGCTATTGTTTACAGAAATATAAAATAGAAAAGAATCCAGGAAACCACAAGCATTCCCCTACCTCTGTTTGTTCTCAGAACTTGCATCATACTTTGCAAGTGCACCTTACCAATTTACCCCACTTCTTGCCTTGACATCTACAGACCTGGTGTTTTTTAAATCTAAAATGCTAAGTCATAAAACAACTACAGAATCTTTAAAAAAACATATGGAACATATTCTAAAATTATAAGTGAAAACATTACTAACATCACTATCCTCATTGTATTTAATACTCTTGGATTTATACTGGGACTGACTTGGTCCACTTTAAGATGAGTCGGTCCTTGAACAATAATTAGCACATTGAAAAAAAACAAACCAACACTTTACAGATTAGCACCCTCCCCTCTGAAATGTTAAAGTTCCTTCCTGTGATGAGACATGAAAACAGAGAACAATCTTATTGACTTTAATAAATGTTAAAATTGAGTGATATTTTATGGCACCTAATTTAATGACAAACTAAAGTAACCCATCAGTGAAAATTCCCACCCCTGCAGCTGAACATGCTGTTTGTGCCAGGATATCATTTTAGAGAGGACTAACTTGTAACTAAAACCTACACAGTCTTTTACAAAAATCACATACTGTCCCTTCTAACAGTTTGTAATCACAAAGAGTAATTCATACTTCAATCTTGAAACCTAATGTTGTCCAAAACAATTATATCAAATCTTCCCAATCTAATGTTGGTTCTGAGTTCCCCGGGGTTCTCCTGCTCCTCAGGGCTAGCATTCAAAAGTCCTCTCCCAACCTGGGGAATCATTTCAGGTGTGTGTGTGTGTGGGGGGGGGGGCAAAGTTGTGACAGCATCACTGCTTCCACCTCCCCAATGAGTCCGTGGCTGCTTGTGGGGCTGGTGGGAGTTAAGAGGTTGGTCCCATTCTGGAGGGAGGCAGGGAGTTGGCATGCCAGTTAGGGGTAGGGGGAAGTAATGGGTCGGGGCGGGGAGAGGTCTAACCGATGGTCAGCCCCTAATAGGGATTGGGGCCTGGCAAAATTCACTCCAGCCCAGGCCACCACTGCTGCTTCATATTTGGCTTGTGTCACCAAGGGAGTGACACTGACTACACAGCGAGTAGGAGTCCTGGCCCAGCCCAGGCCGCCCCGCAGGCTCAGGGAAGAAACCATAGTGCCAGCAGGCAAGCAGCTATGAAAAGTCGGGGGTAGGGAGAGCAACTTCCTTCTCCGACATACACCTCATAGCAAATGACACCCGACTCACAACCTTGAAAATGCAGTGCTTTTCTTGGTGTCAGGGTCAAGGCAGGACAAAGTAAAGTTGCTTCCCCAATTTTTTTCATTGAAAACTACTTTTAACAGTATTGGCACACAGTACACCCCTTAGACTGTGTTAAAGGGACCAAACTGGGAAATGTAAATCCTTTTAGACCATATTTTGCTCTCACTGAAACTGACATAAATACAAATTAGCTTAGCTCCACAGGCGTCAATAGAATTACTCCACAGCTACACCAGTGTAACCGAGAGCACAATTTGATCCATTGTCTGTATAAATTCCTACAGCTGTAAGGATCTCATGAAAAAGGGGCGTTCTCAGTGTTCAAAGATATCATGGTCAGCAGTCCAATGCTCTTAAATTATTAACAAAAAATTGATTTCTCCCAACTCCCACTTCCATTTTCCATAGTTGCCTGGCACTTTCAGAAAGAAATATCTGAGGAGCTATTGGTTTCTTTGCTTTTCCATAAATTGTATCTAGGCAGATGAACCTGGGGTTCCGTACTTCCTATTCTTGTGTACTTAGAGCCTGACAGAAAATAGCAACAATTATTCCTCACTCTTGTTCACATGGAAGAGTAAGTGGCCATATCTAATGGCTGGAGAGAAATTGCATTCCTGATTGCATGCTATTTTTTCTTTAGTTGCTCAGAAATGGTACACGGTAAATTATCTCTGTATGTGGGTCAGCCTTTAGAGGCTTGGGCATCACACTTAGTTGGTTGCTTGTTTTGCTGTCTTAGTCAACAAGGCCATGTTAGAAAGAAGTCCTATATATTTTGTTTTCAGTCCGCGTGTTGCATGAAGCTGTGTCACTTGAAGTGTTCATGCGTTCTGGCTGCTTTAGAAGGAGCCATGTACTGCTCAAATCCTCAGAACTATATTAAATTAGTTTGGGTTTTTATTTTTGAATGTTTTTTCAAGGAGCGCATGATATAAACGTCCCCATCACTATGCATTCATTCTTTAAGTCTTAATCTGCAAGGTTTTATAAAATGGGTTTGTAAGAGCCCTACACTGATTGGTTAGGTCATTCAAATGACCATATGGGTAATTAACATTATGACAGAGTTCAGAGTTTCTTTTCAAGTAGGTTACCTCCACACAAACACATGGAGCAATCCATTAGAACCAGTTGAATTAAATCAAGGGTGGGCCTGTACATTGTAGCTCTATACTGTAGCTCACAGTAGCACTCATCTGTAATACTGAGGTGCGTTCTGTGGTTATTGCAGCTTGCAACATACAATACTCTGTTGATCCAAGTGGCTTGGGACGTGTACTCATCACAGGCTGAATCACCATGTTAAAAAACACTGCAGTCTGCTCTATTTTATGCTAATTGGGAGTAGCCTTTAGGCTCCTGGCACATTGCCTTTGATTGAATAGCTCGAAAGAAACGAACAATTTATTCAGAAGTCAGATAAGAATTATTAAATCCATTCTGCATGAGGGGAAGGTGTGTGTCATGCAGAGTTCATAAACCCCACTAGGGTGCAGCTCTACTCCTGCAGGCATTCCTAGCCTCAAATGGCAGTTGCCTCTTTCTCCATGAAAATCTAGCAGGACATAATCTCCCAATGGCTCTGTTTCTGTAATCCTCCTAAACAAGTTCAGAGTTTAAGGGCCAGGGTAGTCATATGCTCCTTCCCCAGCCTGCTCCCTATGCTAGCACTGCAGTTCAGTGGCTTAGCTCTTGCTAGCAACTTAAGCACATGGTTATTTTTAAAAATATCGTTATCTTCTAGGGTCATGTCTGTACATTAGTTGTATTTGGCTTTGCAGTGCACATCAGAATATCATACATTTCTGTACTAATCTTAAAATTCCCACAGAATTAGATGCTGATTTGCTTCCCTTAAAACTAACTAGCAGTTTATAGACGGGGCTATAGCAGCAGCAGTAACTCACAACAGCAAATTGTATCTATAGATCTGTCATCATTAGAGACCACAAGCATCAGCAGCCACAAATGTGTTTTCATTATTCTTCAGCTCAATACTCAAAGACATTAGCCCAATGCAAACTCCATAGCTATTTCTGAGTGCCAGAAAACTAAAGTAGTTGCAAGTGAGCCAATGTTTTTTTCACATCTTTCATAAGAACAATATAAGACCAGCCTTACTGGGTCCGACCAATAGTCCATCTAGCCCAGTATACTGTCTTCTGACAACGGCCATGCCAGGTGCTTCAGAGGTAATGAACAAAACAGGCAATCATCGAATGATCCGTCCCCTGTTGTCCAGTCCCAGCTTCTGGCAGTCAGAGGCAAGGGACACCCAGAGCATGGGGTTGTGTCCTTGACCATCTTGGCTAATAGCCATTGATGGACCTATCTTCCATGAACTTACCTAATTCTTTTTTTAACCCTGGTATAGTTTTGGCCTTCACAACATCTCCTGGCAATGTGTTCTATGTTGCATTGTGTGAAGAAATACTTGTATTCTTATCTTCTTAATTAACCCTATTCATTTTTCAACTGAGAAAAGGGTTAATTTGTTTTTTTAATGGCCATGATTTTCACAAGTGACTACTGACTTTGGATACCTCAGTTTTTGGGTGGCCAAACTGAGACACCTTAAAGAGGCCTGATTTTCAGAGGTTGTGTGATCAGCATTTTCTGAAAATCAGGCCTGTTTCAAGTGTCTCATATTGGGTACACCTAAATTGAGGCACCCAATCGTGGCCATAGTACATATATGCCTAATATCGGAGGAGACAGTACAGAAGTGAAATAGTTAACACTTGGGAAAGAGAAGAAGGTTGGGAAAAACAAAACAAAACAAAAACCATCATCATCAATCTCTGGTGCCAGTTTATGCAGGATAAATTAATACTGGGACAAAAAGAACATATCTCTACCTTCCTAGCCTGAGGTCTCTAACTATGGCCAGATTGTGATACTCTTACTATTTTTAATAGTATCTTACACCACAAGTAACTCCACTGAAGTAAAAAGTGCTACTTGTGAAGTATGGTTATGGTACTATTCTGTGGAATTAAGGTTATTGCAGACTGGCCGTTAGTTTTCATATTTCACTATTCAAATGTCATGGTTTAAGCTTTAAAAAGTGAATATAGATGCTGGAAGAGAAAGATTAGAAAGATTGTAACCCACTGTCTAAGCACTTTCAGACTGAGTAATGCTAATTAAATGTTAGCTGAGTCAAAAGGACAAAATCAAGGGCAGGTAGAGCAATAACTTTCTAAAAGATAAGAATAGCAAAAAGAATATTCGGAAGTGAACCTGTCTCTGTTGTCAAACTAAAGCATAATCTACTCAAATATACATTTGATATTTTCTAGTTCCAATTTCAAAACTGGCCAGGTTGTTGGCACAGGAACTGTTTGTATTTTCTAACCAGGACTGAGCCCCAACATAGTCAGTCCCAGTGATCAGCCAACAAGCATAGTACAAAGAAAGCCTAATGTATGTCATTGAGTGTGTGTGAGCGCGTGCGTGTTGTGTGTGCGCCTACGTACATTTGATAGCAAACTTTCCATAAATTAAAAAGAATTACTACTTACAGGCTTCCATGTTTGTTCTTCCTTTTGTCTCCCAACTCTCCCCTTTTTTCTTATTTTCTTGCCAAATTTTGTCAGTGTCTGTGTTTTCATTCAGACAAAATTTTGGTTTGTACCATAAAAAAGGGTTTAGAGCTTTTTTATCTGCCACCCTAAAATTGTTCCTCTCTTGTGTTTCTTCAAGACAGATTTTATTTTGCTTACAATGTTATTGTAGCCGTGTTGGTCCCAGGATATGAGAGAGACAAGGTGGGTGAGGTAATATCTTTTATTGGACCAACCTCTGTTGGTGGAAGAGATAAGCTTTCAAGCTATGCTGAGCCATCCTTTAGGTATAGAAATAGGTCTGACTTTTTCCAGACCTGAAGAGCTCTGTGTAGCTAGAAAGTTTTTCTCTTCCACCAACAGAAGTTGGTCCAATATAAGATATTACCTCACCCGCTTTTTTGTAATTCTGCTTCCTCCCTCCTCCTCTCTCTCTCACATGATTATTTTTTCACATTTGAATCCCTCGCTTCACTGTTAGTCCCTCTTCCTTTATCTGTCTCCCCATCTCTATCCTATTCCCTTTTCACACCCTCATGTCTCTCTTCCTTTCTTCTTGTTCTGTGGCAATATTTCTCTAATCCCTCAACTGCGCCAACAGTTCAACCTTTCCACTGCTCTATCCATTCCCCCCTCCTATCTATTATTTCTCTCCACTCCCCGCCACCCAGCTTTCTATCCCCCTTCATATCCCTCTCTATAGTCTCTCACATTGCCCCTTGATTTGTGTATCCATGTCCCCCCATCTCTCTCATTACTGCTAGGGCTTCTTTTCATTCCCCCTCTTCCTCTAAGGATCTTCCCCCCACTCCCAAGCATGGGGATCATTCCCTACCCTTACAAATATTTGCTTAACCTAATCTTAAGAACGCCCTAAGGTCTGCCCCAGACTTCTGTGCTTCCCCTTTCCCTGCAGCTGCCTCCGCCCCAAGGAACTGTCCCTGAAGGGACACAACAAGGGACACTCAAAGCTTTACTCTTCCCTCAGCATTTCCACACTGGTCTGGTGCAGAGTCCTACCCCCGTCCCCGAGGCTCTGCGTGGCTCCTCCCGCCTGGCTCGCTGCTTGGAGAGACACTGCTTCTGCCTCTGCCGCTCCTGCCCAGGTCGTCGGGTGGGGCTTGGCGCCCGGCCAAGGAGAGCACCTTTAAAGAAAAGCCCTCGCCATCATCTCCTTCTCACACCGCACAGGACTTTCCCGGTCAGAAGAGCAGCCGCAGCAGCGCGGGAGCCCCAATGGGTACGTGCTGGGAGCGGGAGCCTCAGGACGGGAGCTCCACAGAACTGGGAGATGAGGAAGGTTGTTGGGGCAGGTGGGCGGGAGGCTCTGCGGGGAATTAGGGTGGAGGGTTATGGGGGAGAAAGAGCCAAAGTCATCCTTGGGTAGCCCCCACGGACTGGAGTGGGGCTTTGGGAGGCATTCTGCAGGTTATTGGCCGCTGCAGGTCTCTGCTCTTGGGGGGGGTCCCGGGTTGGGGAGGTGCAGGGGCTATAGAGCTCTGCTCTTGGGGGGCGGGTTGAGGAGGTGCAGGGGCTATAGAGCTCTGCTCTTGGGGGATCTGGTTTCTGCTTGGGGATTTCTAGTGTCTCCTGCTCGCTGGGAGCTGCTGTTCTCTGTCAGCAGCGTCCGACTGCTCAAGCAGTTTATTCCGGTGTGACTCCACTTTGTGACTCCAGTGCCCCCCACCAGCGCGCGGCGGAGCGCCCCTGGCAGCCGCACGTGCGCCGCTGTCACACAGCTGTGGCCGGGCTGCTCAGGGTACCGGAGCGCGCCCCGCCTCAGCCTTTGCTTCACCTGCTGCTTTCAGGCCGCCGGCAGAGAAGCGGGGCGGTGCTCGGACACCCACTGAGGAAAGCGGGCGAGTGCCCAGGCCAGCCAGGCGCTAGTTATTCCAGCCGGGCGGGGAAGGAGCAGTCTCGCCTGCTGCTCTCGGTCCTGCCCACGCCAGGTCCTTCGGGTCACCGGGCCACCAGTGATGCAACTCCAAGGTGCCCGCCTTCGGATTCCTGCGGGCGATCCGCGAGGACCCAGGGCTTTGCATAAGCGCAAGGCTGGGTAGAATCATAGGACTGGGACCTCAAGAGGTCAACTAGTCCCCTGCACTCATGGCAGTGAGTAATAGGGCGTGTGTGTGCCTGGCTGCGGCCCGGGAAGGGCAGACTGAGGAAATCCCTGGGGGCCGCTGTTCGCTCAGTGCTGGAGGGGGGGGGGGGGGGGACTGGGGCAGAGTCAGGTTTTGCAAGAGGGCTCCTTGCTTCATCGCTCTCCCCACTTTGTTTGGTCCGCTGGAAGCTCCTGAGGCTGGGCGTGCGCAAAGCTGTGGGGGAAACCCAGCCCGCACTGCTTGTTACTCCTGGGCACCGGGCTCCCCCTGAAGGGCCGAGAGCTCTGTAGGGTGGTGGGGGTGGAGTGGAGCTGGTCGAAACTGGGGATCTTGTCTCAATGCAAGGACAGCTGCTCCTCTTGATATAGTGGCTAAACTTTCATACCTTGACCAGTCCTTTTCAGAACTAATACAACGCAATCAGCAGGGGGGGATCATTAAAAATAAAAAGATGCAAAGAAATTGTATTAAAGATTAATAAAGAAGTTAATTAAAAATCTCAGCCAACCTGTACTATGCAAATCTGAGAGGGAAATTTTCAGGGGAAACATATTGATTGTTTCTTTTTGCTTTTACTACCTAGCCCAGAACATCCGCGGGGCATCATCTACCGTTGGGTGTGTTACCTAAATACAAAACTACTAAAATAATCGGAGATCTGACCAATCCTCCCCTTCCCCAAGATTTATGTGTTGGGGCTGTGGCTCTTTAATGCAATCGATTGTGTTTAGGTAGTGTAATAATAGAATCATAGAATCTCAGGGTTGGAAGGGACCTCGGGAGGTCATCTAGTACAACCCCTTGCTCAAAGCAGGACCAACCCCAACTAAATCATCCCAGCCAGGGCTTTGTCAAGCCTGACCTTAAAAACCTCTAAGGAAGGAGATTCCACTACCTCCCTAGGTAACCCATTCCAGTTCTTCGCCACTCTACTAGTGAAAAAGGTTTTCCTAATATCCAACCTAAACCTCCCCCTCTGCAACTTGAGACCATTACTCCTTGTTCTGTCATCTTCTACCACTGAGAACAGTCTAGATCCATCCTCTTTGGAACCCCTTTCAGGTAGTTGAAAGCAGCTATCAAATCCCCCCTCATTCTTCTCTTCTGTAGGCTAAACAATCCCAGTTCCCTCAGCCTCTCCTCATAAGTCATGTGCTCCTGCCCCCTAATAATTTTTGTTGCCCTCCGCTGGACTCTTTCCAATTTATCCACATCCTTCTTGTAGTGTGGGGCCCAAAACTGGACACAGTACTCCAAATGAGGCCTCACCAGTGCCAAATAGAGGGGAATGATCACGTCCCTGGATCTGCTGGAAATGCCCCTACTTATACAACCCAAAATGCCATTAGCCTTCTTGGCAACAAGGGCACACTGTTGACTCATATTCAGCTTTTTGTCCACTGTAACCCTTAGGTTCTTTTCAGCACAACTTCTGCCCAGCCATTCGGTCCCTAGTCTGTAGCAGTGCATGGGATTCTTCCGTCCAAAGTGCAGGACTCTGCACTTGTCCTTGTTGAACCTCATCATATTTCTTTTGGCCCAATCCTCTAATTTGTCTAATATGGTAGTAATTTCAGAATGGTTGATGATTTTGCATATTAATGTATTGCAAAGTTTGGAGCCAATAGGGAATATTAAAGGACACAGTTTTATTACCTTTTAGATAGTTTTTACATACTTTAGATAATTCCTTACAATAATATACATCAACAACTGCTATAGCAATCCTTAGATAGGTATTATGGTGAGTAGTATATCACTCGATAGTATTCATCACCATGCAATTTTGACAGGTCCCCAAGGCCAATAGGATGCTTTATTTGGGGCGTTTGTCCCACCTCCCACCCCACTTCCGTTGGTGCCGGAAGTGTGGCACCATCGGCCACTTTGAAAAAATGTTTGTGTGTGTTGTATGTGCTTGTGCTTGGGTACATGGCGAGACTAAGGTGGAAAGACTAGAGGGAGAGAAGTTTAAAGAGGAAAAAGAAAGTTGGGGTAAGGTTTAGAGAAAAGAAAGGTGATTGAGGAAGGAGAGAGGTTGGTAAAGAGTGTGTGTGTTACTGAAGACAGGCAGAGCGAAACATCCTACCCCAGCGACGGTGGGTAGTGAAATGAGAGCTGTTGTGGGTGGCGAGCCTAGGGAGCTAGCCCCTCCTATTGGTGGACCAATCAGAGGTGGTTGTACAGCTAGGTCACAGAATGCCCTGGTTAAACCAATCCGGTAGGCCCAAGAGGTTAAACAAGAGCCTTTTAGAAATGGACTATCGTGGAGTGGGTTATTTGAAAAACGCTAACCAATGAGCATTGGACCGTGTGTATAAAAGCATCTATTTTTGCTCAAAGAGGAAAGAAAGATGGTGGGGTGTGATTGAGTAAGAAGAGAGGCTGGTGAAGGGCAGGTTATTCAAGAATAGAAAGAGATTTTTGTTTTTAAAGGGCTAGTTTGAAAGAAGAGAGGCAAGTTATTAAAGAAAAGGGAGATGATGGTGATTTAAGAATAGAAAATGTTAAAAGGGGTATTAACTACCAGGCTAGGTTCAGAAAAAAGTTAAATAATGTAGAAAACGAGGTTTAAAATGGGAATTGACTCAGGCAAAGCCTGTTTAGTAAGCACAGGGCCAAAAACTGGCTTAAAAGTTATAAAAACTAGGTTTAAAAAGAGAATTGACTAGGGCAAAGCCTGTTTAGTAAACAGAGGGGTATAAAAGTGTATTAGGCTAGGTTAAAAAACATTAACACTAGATTTAAAAAGAAAATGGACACAGGCAAAGCTTGTTTAGTAAGCACAGGGTATAAAAGTGTATCAGGCTAGGTTAAAAAACATTAAAAGCTATAAAAACTAGGTTTAAAAAGAAAATGGACACAGGCAAAGCTTGTTTAGTAAGCACAGGGTATAAAAGTGTATCAGGCTAGCTTAAAAGCTATAAAAACTAGGTTTAAAAAGAAAATGTAGTAAGCACAGGGTATAAAAGTATATCAGGCTAGCTTAAAAGCTATAAAAACTAGGTTTAAAAAGAAAATGGACACAGGCAAAGCGTATTTAGTAAGCACAGGGTATAAAAGTGTATCAGGCTAGGTTAAAAAACATTAAAAGCTATAAAAACTAGGTTTAAAAAGAAAATGTAGTAAGCACAGGGTAAAAACTATCAAGGGGGGCTAAGAAAAACACATTTAAGCTATTCAGTATCAGGGTGGTTAAGAAAATCATTAAAAGCTAGGTTTGAAAAGAAAAGGTAGTAAGTGTAAGGGGACTGTTATCCCCTTACTAACATTCAGAGTTCCCAGTACCAAAAGGGAAAGGGTCAATGGGACTGACAGTCCCCAGGGGCAATGGGGAGAGGCCAATGCTCCAGGTCAGCTCTGATTGACAGGGCGGGCAGGCGAATCAGGGGAGTCAGGTGGTCAGGGTAAATCCCGTCCTCCGCGCAAGCTGAAGTTGGCTGAGTCAGAGTGAGTGGGGCTGAGCTAAGGAGAGGCCAGAGGTGAGCTGGGCCAGATCTGGAGGGGCCAGAAAAGCAGCCCAGAGACACAGACCTGCCCTGGGAGCAGAGCTGCAGCCCAGAGACAGACCTGCCCTGGGGGGAGAAGCTGCAGCAGCCAGAGGGGCCAGGGCAGCAGCCCAGGCAGCTGGAGGCAGAGCAGCAGCAGCAGCAGCCGTGCTGAGGCAGAGGAGCTGGAGCTGAGGCAGAGCGGTGGAGCTGGGGCTGGAGCAGTCCGGAGCCGGGTGCGGTGAGCAGCTGGGGAGAGCGAGGGGAACCCTGGGCAGTGGGCCCAGCGCAGGGAGACGCCTCAGCCAAGGGGCCCTGCAGGCCAGACTTGCAGGGGGATTGTAACCCCGACGGGGCGGGGGCGACGCTGGGAAGAAGGGTCCTGCCACCCAGAGCCTGCGAGCGTGTGGCCACCGCCAGAGCAAGTGTCCAAGCCACAGCGTCCCTGCAGCACAGCCAGGGCCTGAGAAGGAGCCTGGGACTTACACAGGAACAGACTGAACTGCCCTGACATTGCAGAGACACTGTTGGGATGTTCCCTGCCACAGAGCGGGGCGATGTGTTTTCATTAGTCTTTCCCATTTTTCCTTATTCCTGTTACAAATTAATTGTTAATTAAATAATTTGCCTTTGCTTTGAATTGTATGCAGTGATCAGTGGGTCAGGGAAGCATCCTGTTTAGAGAGTACACCCCGGAGTGGGGACACCCTAGCCCCTGACCTAGGTGACCACAGCAAGGTTGGGGGTTGAGCCCCCCAGGAATCCTGGGCCCAGCCTTGTTGGGGTTACGAGGACTCTGCCAGACAGGAGAGTGCAAGGGGAGTCCTCGAGGGCAGGGAGGCCTCTGGGTAAAGCAGGTGGGAGCGAGGACTCAGATCCTTCTGCTAGCCCATTTCACCGGGGTAGTGCAGAGACGAGGAAAGTTCCCCACAATAGCGGGACTATTCCCCCGCTTACATAAGCACAGGGTAAAAAGTGAATAGAAAAGCATTCAGTATCAGGGTAGGTTAAAAGAAAGAACAGGGAAAAGATAGAGAGCACATGGTTGAATCAGAGAGAGAGAGAGAGAGAGAGACTTTTTACCTTTCTTTGTCTTTCTGTAGAATGAGGCAATTTCCTGATTCAGACTCTCTTAGACTTATTATCACCGCCTTTGGACCGACCCAACCAGAGTTTGTTTTACAGCAGCATCATGGAATTTGTTTTCCTGAACCAATTCTCGATTTTAAACAAGAGACAACTCCCTTCTCTTCCCCCTCCCCTTCTGTTTTATTCTTATCTATAGAAACAGACCCCCAGCATTTTTCCCGCCATGTAACCCTTTTACATAGGGGTTTTTATAACCGTTAAAACCATAAGCTTTTAGTAACAAACCATTTTTAAAAGATTTTTCCCTAGGTTTTAAACTAACCTGGATTATTTATTTAGTAAAAATAATGTGAAGCTGCAGCAAAGCCCCCGTTAGCAAAAACAGTGGTTAGTGAGTTAGTGGCTCACAGAGAAGGCGGCTGCTTTTTTCCCAAACTTTTTAACAAAGACAAGTAAAAGTTGTATTAAGTTTTGTAAAGGCCTTGATAAACACTTTATTTACAGGGGTGTGTTAATTAAAAAGAACAGGCAGAAGCACCCCACGTTTAAAACCCTAGGTTTTTAGTAACAGCCAGTTTATAGCTTCCTTATTTTGTAAACCAGGGGATTAGAGAGAATAAATTTGTTTTCCCCCCCCACTTTTTAACAAAGAGAGGTGAAAGTCTTGGAAAGGAATAAACACTTGAAAAGACAAACCTATTTGAAGACACATTCCTTTATTTAGCCCTTTTGCATAGGTTGCAATAAAAAAGAGCCTGCAGAAACAGCCCAGGGTTAAACCCACAAAACTCTGACTAAGAAAAAGTTTTTCCCCAAGGTTTTTAGTGAAAATTACATGAAACAGCCTTTTGAAGGTAGTGGATTAGAAAAGAAAAAGACCCCATTAAAAAATAGGCTATCTGAAGACAGATGCCTTTGGTATAAGTGTTTTAATAACATGTGAGTTTGCAGAAACAGTTCAGGGTTTAAAAGCCTGTTTATAAAAAGCAGTGTAAAGTGACAAAAAAGTTTTAAACTAACCTGGATTATTTTTAGTAAGAACAATGTGAAACAGCAGCAAAGCCATTGTTAGCAAAAACAGCCTCTGTGATCAAAAATAAGGCTGCCAGAACAAAAAGCAGGCAGAAGCACCCCTGGGCTAAACCCTGACTAAGCATTCAGAAACAGCCCAGGGTTAAACCCACAAACCCCAACTAACTAAAAGTTTTCCCCCAAGGTTTGTAGTGAAAACCACTTGAAACAACCCTTTAAAGGTAGTGGATTAGAAAAAAAAAAGAAGATCCCTTTAAAAAGCAGGCTACCTGAAGACACATGCCTTTGGTATAGGTGTTTCAATAACATGTCCAGGGTTAAAAACACAGAAAACCTGTTTATAACAGTTTTCCCCCTAGGTTTTAAAATGTGAAAACAAGGGTTAAAGAATTAGACTATAGGCCCCTCAGTTATGTCAAGACAGAGAACATTACAGTTACAGAAAACGTGGGTCATTTTTCAGTAAAAGCAGCCTGTTTTTTCAACAAAGCCAAAGCCATTGTTAGCAAAAACAGCCTCTGTAATCAAAGATAAAAAGGCCAAAACATAACAAGAAAGTCCTAACCTGCTGTTTAAAACAAAATAATGCCAAAGACTTGTATTAAAAAGAAGAGTAACTTTAATTAACGGTAAATAAGCTTACTATAGAAAATAAAAACTTTTTAACCATTAAAGTTTAAAAAAGCTAACGTATGTAGCCAGAAACCTTCCCGCCTTTTTTCCCCAGAAAAAAAACAAGTAAGGGCCCCCCCTGGCTCTTCTCTTCTCTAAACAAACAGGATCTTCTTGGGTTTTTTTCACCACCCTGTAACAAACACTGACCAACACATTGAAAAACATATTTTAAAATGGCTTATATTAAGTAATGCCTAAAAAACCCTCTTTTCAACTTATTAACAATGTAAAATAATAAAAAGATAACCCAAAACGACCCTCATGGCCTGTAAATCATGCAGAAAGCTTTAAAAGCCAGGAGCCAGTTACAACCCAGTTTATAAAAGTCATTTGTTAATGTTTTTAACAAATCAGGTAAAAGTCTTGTAAAGCCTTTGATAAACACTTGAAAAGACAAACCTACCTAAAGACACAGCCCTTTATTAAGCGCTTTTGTATGTGTTGTAATAAAAAAGAGCCTGAAAAAGCAGCCCAGGGTTAAACCCTGACTAAGAAAAAGTTTTTCCCAAGGTTTGTAGTGAAAACCACTCACCTTATATTTGTGTGGTACTATTTCTGTTTTTCTTGCTAAATTGGTATGCTGTACCACAAAACATTTGCTGTGGGACATGCAATGTGGCTGAGTTAATGTTTGTTTAAAAACCTTAACTTACCTTGACTTTTATGTAATCAGTACAATCTTAATGTTGTACTAGCGGTTTTTTATTTAATTATAGGGGAAAAAATTCACATCAGGGTCCTCTGCCCCAGCAATTGTGTATCCAATAGGTGTTTCATAGTCAACAAAAACCTACTTTTCCCTATCCAAATTGATTAATATTTTAGGGGGGGTGGGAATTATTGTCACCTCATCTGAATCAAATAAAATTAAATTTTCAGTAACTTCAAAGATTTTTCTTCTGGGAAGAGCTGCCCATTTCAAATTTGGGAGCATGTGATCACTTTGCTCCAAATACCTTCCTTTCTTCCTTTGATATATTTTCACTAAGAATTTGTCTCAGCCCTAAATATGTTTAAGAGTTACTGTAGGAGTGTAGGAACATGACAGCTATTTCTGATTTGAGTTTTTAATAGTTGGCCCAGAGATTCCTGAAACTTTGCACATTTCTAAAGCAGGACCAAACTTTTTCTTGGGATTGGTCTCATTTAGCCAGAGTACAATGTTCACATTAATGCTAATGGGCTGAGAATACACCCATAACACTTTCCACCAGCCTGATATTGAATGTTAAGTGGATAATCCAAGCAGATGCTTGGATGGTGTGTTTTTTCTCAAAGGATTAACCCATCTGTAAATAACCCGTTCAGATAGATTCAGTGCTTAACTAGAGGATTAAAGTATCTCATGTCTTTTTGCTTTAAACAGGTATTATTTGTCTAATATGTTAAAAATATTTTGGCAATGACGAGGTGAGATTAGTATAGATTGCTCTTTGGGAAATATTATTTTGCAGTGAAAATAAGTCGGTCTTGCAGTTCATTTTCCATAAAATATGGGAAAAAATTATAGCCACATTGCCATTAAAATAATACATTCCTTTAGCAAATTTTACAAGGCAGAATCAAGGTTGATGATACAAACTGCAAATACTTGCTGGCCTCTTTGGGTCTGACCTTACTGAAAAAATATCCAATGAGGGGAATTTTTAAAATAATTAACGAACTTCTTCACACCAAAAACCAGAGAATCCCATACCCAGAAAGTAATACTCTGTGCCAGATGAACTGTCACTCATGTCCCCAACAGACAGTCCTGGAACAGACGGATACACAGTCAGTTTAATGGTAGTTAGTCTTAAAAACAAGTTAAAGTAACCATTTTTAAAGTCAAGGACAGTGAGGGCTGCATAAAACAAAACCTGACGCCACCAACACATAAAGTGATTTTTTTAAAGTGCTGAGCTGCCATTGAAGTCAATGGGAACTGCTGGGTGCTGCTCAACTCTTTTAAAAATCAGGCCAATTATTTAGGTGCCTAAATATGGACTTAGTAGCACAACATTAGGCTCTCCTTTTGAAAATCTGGGCTCTGGTGCATTCAAGAACTTGATCAGCTTCCCTGGTGAAGGAGAGTGAATCCCTGAGACTTAGTTTAGAAATGGTCAAGAAGCAAGTCAGAGCCATAAACATTAGTGTTGACTGATTTCCAGAAACACAGAAGCCCACAATGTAACATCTAGTATTTGAAAAATGGCTCTGAAATGTACTCCGCCTGGATGCATGCAATAGAGCTTTCTGGTAGGGATGTAGGTTCCAAATGCACAGCAAGGAAAATCAATTGAATTCAAGCCAAGAAGAACACTTGCCTTCCAAGGATTAGAGGGTAGACAGGAATAAGATCCTCAGAGCTGTCAGGAGGAAAAGATTTTATTATGCTCAGAGAGGCTGTCAGCTCCCAGATATAAGTCCCCATAATGTACACTAAAAAGTGTGAACATTTCCCCCTCATTTAAAGAAGTGAAGGTTGAGGATTTGCTTCTCTATCTGGCAAAGACCAAGGCCCTGTAAAAAGGAGAAAATACATGCTTGGGGATTCAATACTCATTGCAAGATTCTTAGGGTATGTCTACACTACAAGAGTAGTTCGATTTTACTTAAACCGAATTTGTGAAACCGATATTACAAATTCGAATGTGTGTATCCACACTAAGAACAGTAATTCGACTTTGTGAGTCCACAGTAACGGGGCAAGCGTCGACCTTGCAAGCGATGCACTGTGGGTAGCTATCCCACAGTTCCCGCAGTCCCCGCTGCACATTGGAATTCTGGGTCGAGCCCCCAATGCCTGCTGGGGCAAAAAATGTGTCGCGGGTGGTTTTGGGTAACTGTCGTCATTCAACCCTCACTCCCGCCCTCCCTCTGTGAAAGCGGTGGCAGGCAATCATTTCGCGCCCTTTTCTAGTGATTGACAGCGCGGACGACACAGCACCGTGAGCATGGAGCCCGCTGCGATCATCGCTGCAGTTATGGTCGTTGTCAACACCTCGTGCCTTATCGTTCACCTCTTTCAGAGGCAGATGCTTAGAAATCGTGTGAGGAGGCTACGGCAGCGCGGTGAGGACATTGACTCTGAGAGGGGCACAGACCTCTCACAAAGCACGGGACCCTGCACCCTGGACATCATGGTGGCACTGGGTCACGTTGATGCAGTGGAACGGCGATTCTGGGCCCGGGAAACAAGCACGGACTGGTGGGACCACATAGTGCTGCAGGTCTGGGATGAATCACAGTGGCTGCGAAACTTTCGGATGCATAAGGGCACTTTCATGGAACTTTGTGAGTTACTGTCCTTTGCCCTGAAGCGCCAGGACACCAGGATGCGAGCAGCCCTGGCAGTCCAGAAGTGAGTGCCCATAGCCCTCTGAAAGCTTGCAACGCCAGACAGCTACCGGTCAGTCGCGAATCAATTTGGAGTGGGCAAATCTACCGTGGGGGTTGCTGTGATGCAAGTAGCCAACGCAATCGTTGAGCTGCTGCTCTCAAAGATAGTAACCCTGGGAAACGTGCAGGTGATCATAGATGGCTTCGCTGCGATGGGATTCCCGAACTGCGGTGGGGCTATACATGGAACTCACATCCCTATCCTGGGACCGGACCACCAGGGCAGCCAGTACATTAACCAAAAGGGCTACTTTTCAATGGTGCTGCAAGCACTGGTGGATCATAAGGGACGTTTTACCAACATCAATGTCAGATGGCGGGGCAAGGTTCATGACACTCACGTTTTCAGGAACTCTGGTCTGTTTAGACGGCTGCAGGAAGGTATTTACTTCCCGGACCAGAAAATAACTTGGGGATGTGGAGATGCCTATAGTGATCCTTGGGGATCCAGCCTACCCGCTAATGCCCTGGCTCATGAATCCGTACACAGGCGCCCTGGACAGTGAAAAGGAGCTCTTCAACTACAGGCTGAGCAAGTGCAGAATGGTGGTGGAGTGTGCTTTTGGACGTCTGAAGGGGAGATGGAGAAGCTTACTGACTCGCTCTGATTTCAGTGAAACCAATATCCCCATTGTTATTGCAGCTTGCTGTGTGCTCCACAATCTCCGAGAGAGCAAGGGGGAGACGTTTATGGAGGGGTGGGAGGTTGAGGCAAATTGCCTGGCTGCTGATTACACGCAGCCAGACACCCGGGCGATTAGAAGAGCCCAGCGGGACGCGCTGCGCATCCGGGAAGCTTTGAAAGCTAGCTTCCATACTGATCAGGGTAACCAGTGACTATTACGGTTGTTTAAACAGAAGCTGAACCTGCCCCCTTTTCTTTACCCAGTTAATGTTGCCTATCCTCTCCAATTACCAACCCCCTTCCCCCGCTTCAAACACACCTTTAAGCGGAAAATAAAGGAAACATTGTTCATGAATACCGTCTTTTTTATTAAAGACTACACAGTTATACGATGAAACTGGGACGGGGGCTAGGGTGGGGTGCAGTTGAAGGGAAGGAAAGGACGCATCAAATCTTGGGGAATGAGAGCCTTCTGCTACTTGAGCAGTCCGCAGGGGTGGACTGGTTGTTTCTACGGAGCCTGCCACCCCTCATTTTTTGGGACTCTGTGTGGGGGGGCTATGTGACTTTGTGGCGGGGGAGGGCGGTTACAGATCCCCTGCAGCGTGGCTCTGTCATCCTGGCTCCGGACTGCTGCAGAAGATCTGTAACCACCCTCCCCCGCCACAAAGTCACAACCCCCCCCGACACAGAACATGAAAACTACCTCCCAGACTGACCAGGGTACCTAATGACTGCAATGTGTGTATAACCTTCTGATGAACCTGCCCCCGTGTCTGTACCCTGGTAAAGGTGCCTATCCTCTCCAATTACCAACCCCCACCCCCACCCCCTTCAAACACACCGTCCTTTAAAAGAAAATGAAGGAAAACAGTACATAACAGAAACATATTTTTTATTAAAGACTACACAGTTATGCGATGAAACTGGGACGGGGCTAGGGTGGGGTGCGGTTGAAGGGAAGGAAAGGACGCATCAAATCTTGGGGAATGAGAGCCTTCTGCTACTTGAGCAGTCCGCAGGGGTGGAGTGATTGTTTCCACGGCCCCTGCCGCCCCTCCTTCTTGGGACTTTGGGTGAGGGGGGAATGGGACTTTGTGGCGGGGGAGGGCGGTTAGAGATAGAATGCAGCGGTGCTCTGTCCTCCTGCCTCTGGTCCTGCAGAACATCTACAAGGCGCCGGAGTGTGTCCGTTTCCTCCCGCATTAGCCAAAGCAGCGTCTGAGTCGCCTGCTGGTCTTCCTGCCGCCACCTGTCCTCCCGCGCTTCCGTCCTCTCCTCCCGTTCGCTGGATGCTCGCGACATGTTCTCTCTCCACTGAGTCAGCTGTGTAGACTGAGTTTGGGAAGAGAGCATAAGTTCGGAGAACATCTCGTCCCGTGTTCTCTTTTTTCACCGCCTGATCTGAGCCAGCCTCTGGGAGGGAGATGCTGGGGTAGGCCGGGAGACACTCGCAGCTGTGGGATGGAAAAAAGGGAGTGAATTCCTCACAAAGATACATTTTCGTGAACAATGAATATAGTCTTTCCCTGTGAACAAGACCATGCACACTACCTATCACATGTGCACTCAGTAGAAGGTCGAATTTTCTATCTTTATATTGAGTGCCTGGGATCTTGGTATACAGATCACACAAGCGGGGCTGGACAACGGAATTCGGCTAGCAGGTGGCCATGGTAAGCCGTAGACTTTTGGCTGCTGAAAGCTTAATTTACAGCAGCGCCCTCCTTTCATGTTCCAAGCACAGCTCCTAGCGCTGGCCACTTCCTGCTGCCGGCGATCCACCCAGCATGAACTCTCCCCCTGTCCCCGCCCTGGTGTGGCTCTCCCCAGGAACGATCCCTGCATTCTGCCGGCGAACCGCTCAGCATGAACGGTCCACCTCCCCGCCCCCACCGCGTGGCTGTCCCCGGAAGCGGTCCCTGCATGCTGCGGGCGAACCGCTCAGCATGAACGGTCCGCCTCCCCGCCCCCACCGCGTGGCTGTCCCCGGGAACGGTCCCTGCATGCTGCCGGCAAACTGCTCAGCATGAACAGTCCGCCTCCCCACCCCCACCACGTGGCTGGTCTCGGGAAAGATCCCTGCAAGCTGCCGAGGAACCGCCAAGCAGAAACGTTCCCCCTCCTCGCCCCCACCCCGTGGCTGGGAACCGCTGGGTAGATTTCTTTAAAGGAACAGGCAACCAGTCCCCATACTAAAATTCACCTAATTCAAACCAGGTCACCATGACTGATATCACTCTGATGAGGATTACGGAGACAGAGAAAGACCGTATGCTGTGTGAATGCCAGCAAACACCGGGGCCGTATGCTTCCATGCTTTGCCAGGCAATGATACCGGAGTACCTGCTAATAGCCTGGCGTGGAAAAGTTTCCTACCATGGAGGACGCAATAAGGCCGCTCTCCCCAGAAACCTTATGCAAAGGCTTTCACTTTACCTCCAGGAGAGCTTCATGGAGATGTCCCAGGAGGATTTCTGCTCTCTCCCCAGACATGTAAATAGACTTTTCCAGTAGCTGCAATGGCAATGACTAAAACCTGAAGCGCCTAGGGCAAACTAATTATTAAAAACCCATTGCTAACATAGCATGCCTATTGTATTCAAAATAAATGTTTAAAACACTCACCTACTGATCCTTCCCCTGATTCATGGTCTGGGTTACCGCCTTGGGAGGGTTGGTAGGGGATCTCCGTCAGGGTGATGAAGAGATCCTGGCTGTCGGGGAAATCAGCGTTGAAAGCGCTGTCGACTGCCTCGTCCTCCTCATCTCCTTCCTCATCTTCCCCATCCGCGAAAACCTCTGAGGAAGCGGCCATTGATAATACCCCATCGTCGGAGTCCACGGACACTGGTGGGGTAGCGGTGGTGGCCCCACCTAGAATTGAATGCAGTGCCTCGTAGAAACGGCATGTTTGGGGCTGGGATCTGGAGCGTCCGTTTGACTCTTTGGTCTTCTGGTACGCTTGTCGCAGCTCCTTGATTTTCACGTGGCACTGCGTTGCATCCCGGCTGTATCCTCTCTCCGTCATGGCCTGGGATATTTTTTCATAAATTTTTGTATTCCATCTTTTGGATCGGAGCTCGGATAGGACAGATTCATCTCCCCACACAGCGATCAGATCCAAGACTTCCCGATCAGTCCATGCTGGAGCCCTCTTTCTATTCTGGGATTGCATGGTAACCTCTGCTGGAGAGCTCTGCATCGTTGCCAGTGCTGCTGAGTTCGCCACGATGTCCAAACAGGAAATGATATTCAAACTGTCCAGACAGGAAAAGGAATTCAAATCTTCCCGGGTCTTTTCCTGTGTGGCTGGTCAGAGCATCCGAGCTCGGACTGCTGTCCAGAGTGTCCACAGAGTGGACCACTGTGGGATAGCTCCCGGAGCTATTAGCGTCGAATTCCGTCCACACTAACCCTAATTCGACATGGCCATGTCGAATTTAGTGCTACTCCCCTCGTCGGGGAGGAGTAAAGAAATCGATTTAAAGAGCCCTTTATGTCAAAATAAATAGCTTCGTTGTGTGGACGGGTGCAGGGTTAATTCGAGTTAACGCTGCTAAATTCGACATAAACTCCTAGTGTAGACCAGGCCTTAGATAGAATAATACAGAGAAGTAGTTGACCCAGTAACTAACCGTGCAGAAGAAGACCTCTATATGTTAAAAAGTGCTAAGTGGGATTGACATTACCTGTTTGTTTGTTAATTAAGCGCTGGCAAGGCCAACAATATTACATATTGAAATGAAGCCTAATCATTTTCACCCATGGAGGTACCACTGTGGCCCAGGAAATTCTGACAGTTTATCGTATGGAGTTTTCCTCAGAGCCTCCCCTCAAATGAGAAGGCTTAGGGACTCCACAGGGGATGCAAGGATGGTAGCCTCTCCGGCTTCCAGCTCCCTGGGATCCATAAAGAAGGGAATCCCTGTATGGTTGCATAGCAGTAGTCACAGAGAATACTCAGCAGCCTTATGCTGTCTTCAGCAGAGTGATCAGCAGGCAACAAGGCTATGGAGAGTGACTTACGGGTCCTGTGCTCTATCCCCCCCTTGCACCCACTGGTTATATACTACAATTATTTTACCTATTAGACTTTTGAATTTGAAAGCTAAGACATATAATACATGTGTTTAAAAGAATAATAATTGCTGGAGATATGGTATAGCAAATAACACAATGCTGCAGGTGTTCTGGAAACATCAATATGTAAAAATATTCAGGGATAATATTATGGACAGACATAATCTTTAGCATGGATACCTTGATATCCACTTATGTTTCTCTTTGTTTGAATTGCATAAGCGACATTTTTGTTAATTTCAGAAATAGCATGTAAGAGTCTGTATCCTGAAAGTATCATTAGAACAGCTTTTGGTGTAGTTTATACTTATTTATTTTTATAAAGAAAAAATATATCCATGATTTTCGTGTGTTGATTTTCCTTACTTTCCATATTCATTTTATCTGTGTAGCATAATTATTCTATTTGTTAAAATATATTAAATCTTTTTAAAAACCCTTGAAAATATACTAAAATATGCTAAAATTTAAAGTGTGTTCATAGGGCCCTTTGTTTTCAGGTTTTATTTTATTTAAATTTTCCCGGGAATTTATCAGTATTTATGACCATAACAACAAAAACAGGTGAAAATCAATGCAAAAAACTATTAATAATTTCTGGGGGTAAATATCAGGGTTTATTTTGGTGGACGGAAAGACGGGGGGGAAGTATTCAGTAGATTAATGCTTTGAATTCTGTTCATCAATGTGGTTTGCTGCAGAACTAAAACAGATTTCAAAATACAATGCCACCTCTGAGTTTAAGAATACAGTATGTCTCTAATCCCCAAATAAAACTTTTAATTTGAATAAACAGTTTACTGTTGTAGACTTAAAACTATTAGCCTATAAATATTTACATTTAGTAATTGGAACACACCATTTGCAGCGCATACACTCAACTTCATCCTTTTCTCCTGTTTTTGTTTTTTTTAAACTTCCTTGTGCTCTGAAATGTATTCTGATACAGATTTACATTTTCTTCCTGTTTTAGTGTGTCAAATCTTTACACTGTTATCTGCTAATAGCTTGAAATGTGTACGTGGTAGGTGTGAGATTCCTCAGTACATTCAGATGCACATGCACTTCAGAGCTTGTGTGCCTGTTTGTTTATTGTGTATATGTTCTAGACCAGGGGTTCTCAAACTTCATTGCACCGCGACCCCCTTCTGACAACAAAAATTACTCACGACCCCAGGAGGGGGGACTGAAGACTGAGCTCACCCAAGCCCCACTGCTCCAGGTAGTGGGGCCAAAGCCCAAGCCCCACCGCTCAAGGACTTCAGCCCCAGGTAGGGGGCCTGCAACCTGAGCCCTGCCACCCAGGGCTGAAGCCCTCAGGCTTTGGCTTCTGCCCTGGGCAGTAGGGCTCAGGCTTCGGCCCTGGGCCCCAGCAAGTCTAAGGCAGCCCTGGCGACTCCATTCAAAGGGGGTCGCGACCCACGTTGGGGTCCTGACCCACAGTTTGAGAACCGCGGTTCGAGACCAGCGGTTCTCAACCTGCGGCTCATGGACCACTTGCGGCCAGATCAGCACACAGCTGCGGCCCATGTGATATTCTCAGGGCCATGTAGGTAGTATATATATTGTGTGGATGAGGCCCACATAACACATAGAGAGCTGCATATGCGGCCCACAATGGTAAATAGGTTGAGAACCACTGTTCTAGACTAATATATAGCCTTACTTCGACAGGCAACTTTGCATATACACACAGACTAATGTATTATCATAATACATATATCTCATGTGGTATATTGTATTTTCCTAATAAAACAAGTTCTTTTTATATATTTGAATGATATAAAAGTAGAGTGAAACTTTAAAAAATGAATACTTTTTGTAAAACCCGGGAATTTTTTGGTAAAAATTGAAAAAGAAGGGGCTTAAGTATCCAGGACAGTTGTTGTCAGTACACTGTGTACACGTGTACTAGTGGGTGTGAGATTATGTGCATACTGTGAACTATGGACTAGATGCTACTCAAGTAAGCAGAAATAGCATTTCCTTTCATATTGGCAATCTGTTATAGTTTTGTTTAGTTTGCAAAGCAGGATTTCAAAGTACACATCCCTGCTGTACTTGATCTTTATCTTAAAGATACTGAACTTTAACATAAGAAATGCTGACGTCCATTACATTTTCACATGAACATTTCTTTATCAGAGATGGCATGAACCCCGTGTCGGTCAGCAAAACTCACTTTGGAAAAACATGCTTCAGAGGCCTGCAGAGGTAGTGAAATCACTCTGGGCCCTGAGCATCAAGGAGTCCAGTCCAGCAAAGAATTTAAACATTTCCCACTGATTTCAGTGAGACTACTCACATGTTTAAAGTTAGGAACATGCTTAAGCGCTTTGTTGAATCAGGCCGTAGTGCTCAGTATCTTGCAGGATCGAGCACTGTGAACTACAGGATCACGCTGAATGGCATTTCCTTTATCTTGTCTCTACTACTTACTTTTGCCCTGTCTGTAAAGCAAGCTGTAAAGGTAGTGCACGCAGAGCTTAATTTGAAGCAGAACACTACTTTGGGGCTGTTTGATAGTTTGGTGTCACCTGGATTAGTGATGATTTTATGGTCTGAACAAGCTTTACAGTATGTGTTGTAATGCTGCCTTGCATTGTTCATGATTGTTTTCCATTTGAGCTATGTATGAATCTTGGGACTCCTACATTCTTGTGTATTTCTTAGCTCCCCTCATCTTACTAGTAAAATGAAATATTAGTACTTGTTCCCTGCTGGCTGAAAGCATATTTTAATTTTTTTTTCAGTTTGTACAAAATATCGTAATTTTCTTCTTTAGAACTTGTTTTCAATGTCATATTCCTTTGCACTGGACTAAGTATCCAAACAATGATGACAAATATGAATCTGTGCCAATTACAGAAGTATTTCACTTCTCTCTATTAAACAGATAAGTAAAAGGCAACCAAACTTCAAACACTAGGATGATCTGAAGTAAATTCAAATACTATGGATAGTTTCCTACGTAGATACATTAAAACACCTAAGCATACAGACTGCAGCATGGCAAATATTATTCAGAGCTAGTTTTTACAATGAGATTTCTACAAATATTAAACAATAAATTGTCTCTCTATAGTTTCTATTTAATACAGGTAGCTTTAGCATGTACTCAGACTTTGCTTAATATTTTTGTTTTCCATTTTTTTTTACATTTCTTATTCAGTTTACTGCCTGCAATCATATTTTCAAAACCCTTCCTTGTTCAAGTTTTTGTATATAGTTAATGCCTCTTAATTGATACCATAATTAGTAAACTCATTTAGGTTATGTATGTGATGGAAAATAAATATAACTTCTAAGCTGCAATTGCTCTACTATAGATACACAATACAAAAACAATTTCATTTAATTTTGAAACAATTGTTTCAGAGTATAAAAAGCCACACATAGAGGTCTGAAAGTTTACTTAGCCTGTACATACATTTTATCTGTAAAAATGCTTATGGCTAATGAATACTACCAAGTTTATACTGAATTATTTACAGTTTAAATTAATTAAGATTAGTTTTCTTATTAAGAGTATTGTGTTTATTATTAAGCTAAGATTATTGTGTTTTCCATTGTCTTGGTAATACATGTTATTTCCTAGTTTACATAAATTTGTTTCTCTCTCTTTTTTTGTAATAGAGAAAAATAAGATGGAAAGAAAACATGGGGTTAGTATTTATTTTTTTAATTCTGAAAAGTGTTTGATTGTTGTACTCAGGTAATGTTCCCATTGTTCCTAACATGGTACATAGACATGCTGAGCCAGAATCTCTGCTGATGTGAATGGACATAACCCCAACTGAAGTCAACTGAGTTGTGCCCATTTACATCAGCAGAGAATTTGACTCACTGCCTTAGAGCCTGATCCAGTGTCCATTGAGGTCAATGGGACACTTTTGACTTACTTCAGTGGGCATTAGATCAAGCCTTTAGAAAGACTCCCAGCCATTGCATATACCTAAATGTGAGCTAAGAAGAGCAGGGTGGTCTGTGAAGAGTCCTAGTACCTTACACGGTGTCACATTCGTTTCAGTTAAAGTGAGAATGTTTTAGTGAGACAAAGTTTTGTTTATTAGTGTGTGAAAAAAAGACACATGTATAAACTTCATGCAGTTTGTAACCAAGTCTAACACACCTTAGGGGATTTGGCTTTTCTCATGCTCAAACTGACCTAAATCCGCTTCCTTGCAGCACTGCTTGAAAAAGAGTATCCCAACCTCCCCTGGCCAGAGTGTGCAGACCATTATTGCTACTCCTGATTCCATTCTTCTGAGATCAGAGCTCACTTTCTTTCTTTCTGAAGCTCCCAACAGTATCTAATTGCAATTTACTTTAAATCTCAATATCCAATTCAGTTATCAAAAAAGTAAAGTTTTTTGGCCTAGGATAAAAAATAAAGAGAAAATCCTGAAATAAAAATTAAGCAGAATGTAAACACAGCAAATACCTTCCCTACAAAAAGTGTTCCTACTGACACATAGTTATATGATGTAGTTAAACAGGATGAGAGCTTTACATATTAGGAAGACCTTTGGTCATCTGACTGCTCTGGTATGTCTGTAGAAGGGGTGGTGCCCCTGTCTCATTTTTCTCTTACAGAAATCCTAATAAGCAAATATATTCTTATGCTCATTTGTTGAAGATTTTACCCAATGTAATACACCAAAGTTTGTCAAGAAACTGTAAAACAAAAAACAAATTGAGCCTAGAGTAAATTTAAATGTAATCTAGGCAGTCCCATCCTTGTGTTTTATATTTTTTTATTATTATTTTTCTCTCAGTTGTAATCTCTACAAGAATACTTATTTACATGCAGCACAAGGTTTCTCACCCCCAGCCCATGGACTGCCATTAGTGTATCTTCCATCAGTGTAGTCTCTTGGAAGAATGTCTCCTTACCATGCAAGTGTAACTGGCTCTGAACTCAAGATCAATGTTAGAAGATGTCTGAGAACATACCCATCACTGCAGCAGATATAATTCATAACAATTGACAAGATATTAACCATCATACTGAGTTGTGTTTTTGTGAATGTCGTGGATTCAAATGTAGTATCACTTTAATTTGATAGATAAAAGACACTAGTTTATACTTCCAAATGTGGTGGACTCAATAAGTCTTTCCATATCTAGCTTCCTTAATAGTTGAGCAAATTGGTGGGAATTTCATTTGAGCTATGTTTAGAGGTTCCACTATTGACCAAAGCTTCTCAATTCACTAACTGCAGGCAGGATTTCCATTGTACAACTTCTTTCAGTTGGACCTGTTGGGCTGTTTTTCTTTGCATTGAATTGGATCTGAATTATTAACATTACTGCAATAGTCTAAATATAAAAATTATTGAAATCTCATAACATGATATCAAACAATATCAAATGCCACTTTTCAACAACAAATTGTTCTTTAATTCCAGAAAAACTTGACCTCTGGAACAACTGATTTTTTAAAACCTCAAACTAAATTATCTCTTAGATTTATCCGGCATATTAATATTGATTGCTTTTTAAAGCCACTATTTGATAATCTTTTTCACTTTAACTAATTGTAGTGACATACACAATTATGATAATCTGTGTTCAAAGATCCTTCTGTACTTGATCTTTTGCCACAAGGGTTATATGGCTTAGTATCAAGATTTCTTGTGATCCCTCTACTAGCTAGCCTCACAAGACTGTATTGTCCCCAGTTTAAGAAGTCTGAACTATGAGATATCGAAAACAAGTTGTTGTTTATAAAATTCTTCTCAGAAGTTAGATAATTTCTTATGACACACACTAAAACTTTCCAAGTTTTTTAAAAAGCAATGTATTAATCACAGAACTGACTAAAGTCTAAGGACCAGATCCTCAGTAGGTGTAAATTGACATAGCTCCATTGAAATCAAATGAAGATTTTCTTAAGATTTGATTCTGCAAGCTGCAGAACTAATAGCACCCTGCATCTTTCAGGATCAAGCCCATAAACAGAAAGCTATGAATAGTCATGGCATAAATATGAAAGGCAGAGCATTCTCCTGTTCCCTTTCTTGTTTCTCCACAGAAAACTAATTTTAAAATGTAATTTGTGACACTGTTTTAGCTTTTCTATTTTCAAGATACTGTAGGTGTCTTGTAGTGTTCAGTAACAAAAGCTGTACTGCTCTGATAAATTATGATTTATAGCAGAAATGCCCACATTTTGAGACACAAAGGACTGTACTGAAAACTGGTTGGTACCTGACCATCATTCATGCATGTAAATCATGTTATCAAAATTAAACAGTCATCATATCTGCATCTACATTAAAACTCCTATATAGATTAAGAGAAATTGCATGTTCATTGTCACCAGCAATAAAAACCTGCCACTGATCAGTTTTATCCTTGTCCTGTAGTTATGGCAAGAGGACAGGATGCATTCTATTGAGACATTTTGAAAGTGCCCATCACATTAGCCTTTCGGTTCCACGTGGGATGCTTTAGGTTGTGTTTTGGCCTTGCTTGGAATTTACTGTCTCCTGTTCCTATAGGTTTTAATTCAAACACCTTTTGTTATCCATCTATTTTCCATTCCCCATTGGAATCCTTTTCTCTTGATTTGGTAGATAGAAAGATTCCTATATTTATAGCTAAAAATCCAGATATTGTGTATTTTTTGCAGTTAGCCCATATTTTAGATCTGTTCTATATTTGTGGGACTGTACTGACACTGAGAAGGCCAGAGTTAAGACATGGCCCAGTAGTTTGTGAAGCTAGTGTGTTGTTGTTGCAGAGATGTAGAGGTATCTGTTATGATTCATAATATTCTATTATCTTGTAGAGGTACAAAACAACATTTAAGGTGATGGCACAGAGGTACTTGTCAAAGTCACAGTGAAAATATACTAGATAGCATTTCAGTTTGTGTATCAAAGAGCTTACAGATTCCAGTTTCAGGGCAGATAAAACAATGATTATTGGCTCAAAAACATTAACCATTATGCAGAGCATTTTAGCTAACAAAAGTTTTTAAAAGATCTGTGCACATATATTGGTTGTATTTGCCTAATTTTGTACTCTGTTGCTCTCACCTCAGTACTCAGCATGGCTATGCAACTCAATAATTCATGAATCATCAACTCTTACGGTCTAAAAGATTCAGCATGCAAATACTCACAGTAATATACTCATGTATTTGCATGCCTAAACTTTACCTTCACTGGGTGGAAATACTGGGTTCTACAGGGCTCTTTAAACTAGTGGGAAAAGGTACACAAGAACCAATATCTGGAAGTTAAAGCCAGACAAATTCAAATCAGAAATCAGGCACAAATGTTAACAGTGTGGGTGTTTAACCACTGGAACAAACTACCAAGGGAAGTGGAGGATTCTCTTTCTCTTCTTGATGGTTTCATATCAAGACTGGTTGTCTTTCTGGAAGATCTGCTTTAGTCCAACACTAAAGGTTCATCATTTGCACCTGACAAGAGAGCTCTAAAAATGTCACTAGATTTTAATATAAAAATGGAATTGAATAATAACAATGTTTTGCATATTTTGGGATACTAGTCAGAACTACTCTACACATTAGAAGCCTAGCATCCCAAATATGCAATACATGGAGTTTTTATTCAATTACAGTTTTGCCTAGCTCCATTGCAGTCAATAGATCTAACTACACTGGTATGCGATAACTGACCCGTAACTGGTAACATTTGTACTGACTCGGGCTAGAATTACGGATTGCGGCCAGATAATGATCCTCTTTATACATTTCATGGCTTTGTTGGAATTCACATTGTACCATTGTTTCCCTTCAGCCAAGTTGCTTTGGTTTTCCACTCAGCATCTTCTTCATTGTCATCAATGAGTTCTGTGAAAGATTCTCCTACTATGGAATGCGAGGTAACTTCCTTTTCAATCTTCACCTGCTTTTGGTTTCAGTTACCGATTATCACCTCCCTAACAGATTGTTTTGTTCCCCCTTGTAGCTGTGCTTGTTCTGTACTTCAAATTTTTTCTCCACTGGGATGATAACCTATCTACAGCCATCTACCACACATTTGTTGCTCTGTGCTATTTGACTCCAATCCTTGGAGCAATCATTGCTGACTCCTGGCTGGGAAAGTTCAAGTGAGTGCTTATTTAAAAAGCAAAACAATCAAATGAAGGCATGACTGAAAAAAGCAATGAAATTCCAACTGTTCGTTTAGTGTTTCAAACCACCCTTGGGATTCAAGAATACTCTGTCAGGAGCTGGTGTTCATGAATTCAGATTTGTAGAGAGGCTTCAAATTTTAGTAGATTTCACTCAGAACTGGAAGTGAGGAAAAGCTTGAATCACTGACAGAAATATTCATTGGGACAGAGAGAGTGTGAGAATGACTCAGATAGGGAGGTGAGAGACCCACGTTCTAATTCTCTTGTGGAATATTTAATTATTTATACACAGTAGAGCAGCTTCAATGGGAGAGATCTGTCCCAGACTACTACATAGCCCAGTGGTTAGGGGACTCACCTTGGAGATGGAAAACCCACATTCAAATTCTCTCTCTGCCTTAGGCAGAGAGTAGATTTGAACCTCGGTCTCCTGGGTGGGTGCTCTAACCACTAAACTAAAGGTTATACGGGGGGAGGGGCATCTCTGTTGTCATTGTCTTTATGGGGGTTTAGGTGTGCTTTGAGCATGCCTACCTGATCAGGCCCTGAAGGCAAGATAGTCCGGAAATGCATAGTTTCTTGTCCCACTGAAGCTTAGGAGTTAGTCAGGCACCAATCTACTGGTTGGTGTCAAGATTTAGTCAGCTGTGTGTATGCCCAGCCACTGAAATTTAGGCTCTTTGAAGACTTTAATGGGGGAAACATAGGCATCTATAGGGTTATGTGGCAGCGAAGCAGGAAGTTGTGATTGCCCGTTGCACCTAAATGTTGGACTTAGAGGTCTAAAGTAGCACGTTGTTTAAATCCCTGATCTTGCAAAGGCTTACTATGAGTCAATGGTACTACTCTGTTGGAACCTAGAACTTGAGTCTTGGCAAGTGGGAATAATATAAAACTTTTGATTTACTTCTAAGATATGCTTTTGTGTAATTTTTAAAGCAAATAACTACTACTGTAAAATTCAGGGGGTTAACAGACAGGACTGTGTGGAGGTTGGCCAAAGTACTAATAACTATAGCATTAATATCATGGAGGCTCAATCCTCAAGTAACCCATCCAGTGTACCTGTACGCTATCTCTGTGTGGGAGTACCCTCAGGGACTTTCTCCATACTTTGTTGGACAGGAGCTCTAGCCTGTGGAAGAGGATACATAGCATTTTTTCAATGTGCTGTACATACAAGTAAATCATACAGAACCAATTGCATAAATCAGGAATGGCCAAACCTTGGCTTGTGAGCTGCATGCGGCTCTTTTACAGTTAAAGTGCAGCTTGTGGAGCTCCCCAGGTACCCTCCCATTCTCCACCTACCAGACTCTGGGGGGAGATCGGGACCTCTACCTTGAAGTGGGGTGGTGGAGTAGGGGCTTCTGCCCAACAGGAAGGGGGGGTCCTCAGGTCTTCAGCCCCATGGGGTATGTCTGCTGGGGCTCAGGCTTCAGCAGGAGTGGATGTGCCCCAGCTCTCGAACTTCTGATGATTGTCGTGTGCAGCTCAGAGGCTAAGTAAGTTTGGCCACCCTGGCATAAATTGTCTCTCTATTGCTTATATGGCCCTCATATTGTAATATCTGAGTCTCTCAAATAAAGAACAGCAGCAAGATTTTCTCACTATCAGCTCAGACAAAGTCACGCTCCTATCTGAAATGTTTTTCCCATTGTTGTTAAGACTAATACCTAAAATTATTATAACTGACAGAGATTAGAGAAAAATGCATATGTTTGTGGACTGTACTAAGAACACATTCAGCAAAACATTTACTCATGCTTAACTTTAATCACATGTTTAAGTTCCATTGAAGTTAAAGTAAAGAACATGTTTAAGGGCTTTGTGAAACAAGAATGGACACAAGTTTAAAGTTATGAGTTTCTTGATTGCACTACAATATGCACACTCAGTTACCCAATGCAATGGCAACAGAGAAAGTCACGTTTGATGCTAGCAGTTGGCACTACTATCCTGATGCTAGTCTTATATTTTAGTCTTTCATAGATGAATACACTTTAATCTGAGTGAACCAGCTAATGGGCTATTCTCATTATTTCTGAAGATACTTTTGTGTAGTTTTAATTATTTTCCCCCTTAAGTTTCAGTGAAGAAAAATAGAGAACTATAAATAGTTATGTACCCAGAGCATAGGTTGCATATTGTTGGTATAATGCATATACAATTTACATTTCACAATATATTAAATAGGACAAAAGGACTTTCAGAATATTACTTTTTTCCTTCACTTGGTTATTAAAGAAGCAATCACTGAAGCACTGACAGATGGTGCAATCACAATATGTAGATGTTAAATAACATGCTTGAAAGGTGAAAACATCTTTTTTCTAATATCTTGTCTCATTACCTTACTTTAATTTAATTAATTAATATAATTCAATTATTTATTTTGCTTAAGCAAAGACTACTTTTCAAATAAAGTATTAAAAGTATAACTTGTATGGGATAAATTGTTTATTCAGGAAATGTTTTGATATATTTACAGTATCTTGTGATAAGATTCTCATAGCTATTTCATTGTGGATTTATTCAACCTATTTATTCTAACCAATTATCTTTCTGCCTGAAACATTCTTGTGAACTAGAAAGAAATCTGAGTTAGCTGTGCAGCTAAAAAACATATTTTCTGTCTCCTTCCTTTGCAACAGGACCATTATCTCCCTGTCCATTGTTTATACCATTGGACAAGCGGTTATGGCAGTAAGTTCCATAAATGACTTGACAGACTATAACAGGGATGGAACTCCTGATAACATTCCATTGCACATGTAAGTTGCATTACACATTTCTGTCTTCCAGATTCATGCATGATGGGATAATTTAGTTCTTTAATTTACTGTACTTGTTACTTAAATTGTCTAATGATCAGCCTCTCCTTATTTACTGCTACTTTTATAAGGAAGCAGTCATATCTATGTTGTTATATGACCCCTATAATGTGGCTAAGACCACTGAAACCTATATTGATCTGCTGCTTAAAAACCTGCCCTAGAGCAGCTTGAATTTACACAATCAGTTTTCCCAAGATTGCACAGTTTTAGAGAAGAGAACCCGTGTAGTTCACTGCTTAAACAGTTTCTCCCTTTTATTTTTATGCACCTGAAAAGTTTCACAAGATGTGTGCAAAATTCAAACCATACAGATTTAACTTAATTTAAGTGAGGCAGTCATTTACCTTAAGGCAGACCTCTTTCATTCAAATTTTATTTTAAATCTGAGCTCTGTAAGAGAATGATTACAAAGGCAGACTAACTCTATATTGAGTATGAACTATACATTTTATGACTTTTGCTAGTGAGACTACACATTTTCATCACTGCACAAGGTCTGTGCAAAAGAGGTTCTCTGAAACTTTGTAGTTAATAAAATATCCTATTTTACTTTCATCTCATTTTGGAGCTGGAATTTTAACATCCAGAAATATATTCTGCAACATATGACACCATTCACATTGCTTCATAAAACTACATCTTGATTTCCAAGGAAAGTATATCATACTCCTGAATAAAATAGAGTATTTCTCCCAGATAAACAAGCCAAGAAAGAATATCCTAAGAATAAGCTTAAGTTCATTACTTTATCTTTGCTTTCTGGCACAGCAGAATATCATGTGCTAGAGACTGTCCTGCACTTCCAGCACAGAAAGCACAGGCCAGGATGAGCAGGGGAAAAGATGGTTTTATGCCACCTTTCTACTGCTTGCATTCTGGACTGCTGCAGCGCCTGAAATGGCCCCAGTATAAGGTAGCTCATCCCCAGGAGCTGCTTTAACTTATGGCAGCTTTGCCTGAGCTGCCTATAGGCTCTCTGAAGTCATGAATCCCCATAGTGCTTAGTGCTACAATTGCACCTCCATCCCTAATGGACCACCTTGTGTCCCTGGCCCCAGCATGCCTTCCAAGCTGGTGCATCTAACTGGGGCAGTGTAGGGCTGCTTAACTCAGCCCTATGCTGTTCCTGCACTGGGGTAATTCTTCTCCAGCCCATTGCATTTCCTTCAGGCCACCCCAGTGGCATATATAGACCAGAAACCAGTCAATGGTATTTTTGAATGTTAGGACACAGTTAAGAATTCCATTGTTTAATGCTGTTGCTATTAGCAAGCATGGGCATTTCTCTTTGTGTGATGTTCCTTTACCTATACTAAAGTAAACTGAGTGACATTTTCTCCCTTCCCCAGTGGTCTGTCTATAAGTGGCCTGATCTTAATTGCTTTTGGTACTGGTGGAATCAAGCCCTGTGTATCAGCATTTGGTGGAGATCAGTTTGAAGAGGAACAGGTAACAATATTTTTCAAACATAGTTGGACTCATATTTCATTTTTTAATAATAATAGATATACATCTTCAGATGGTGCCCATTGCTCCGGTACATGGGTGTCCAAAAGAAGAGCTAGATCCTACTACAGTGTTCTCTACAAATATATACACTGTGTCATCAGTACTAGATATTGGGCTGACTCCAATTCTACATTGTAATTTAGGCCAGCGGAGTCTGATCAACATAATACTGACTAACCATGTTCTAAATAGTTCTTTTAAAATTTATTTTCTTACTCTCACTGCAGGAAAAACAAAGAAGTAGATTCTTCTCTCTATTTTATTTGTCTGTTAATGCCGGAAGTCTCCTCTCTACTATAATCACTCCAATTCTCAGAGGTAAACTTGCACTGTTGTTGTCTACAAACTGGTTAAACAGCAGAGCAAAAAAGAATAAGGCAGCAGGGCTGGATCACTTATTGGATTAGTACTGGATAAGGGTATTTTAGTTTTAGGCAACTAATTTGAGTCTACCCAGAAGTCATTACCATCTGATGGCTTATGAGACATGTTTATAGTTTCAGCTTATTTCTAATGTAGAAATATCAATATCACAAAACCTCACTCTCATAGTTGATGCTCATTGGCATCTTTCTTGGCGGTCTCAGAGAGGCTAAAAATTGAATGACCATGGAGACTGCACTACTTTCACACCTGATAAGAAGATGGGGAAGCCAGCATTGCTGCTGTGACTCTTTTGTAGCTCAAAGAAGGCTTTGTTCTACAGTGATATTTAAAACAACATCTTTTAAATCACCACTAAAATCATCAAAAAAAGGAGAGGAAAACAGTATAATTATATTTCTCTATTTTGTGGGAGGGGGGAGGGGAAAAAGAAGAAAGGAAGCTTTTTATTCAGAGGCTTAAGGGTATTACAAAACATGCACACATACATAATATATAGAGACACACACACTTAAAATATACAACAAATTAAGTCAAAATTTTACTACTATCAAAATGGAAGTTTTTATGTGTTCTAATTATGACGGTCTCAGTGATTTTTCTTTAATGGAAGTGACATCCTGTTAAATGTAAAGCAAATTCTAAATCACCAATATCTGGGTTCATTACTTAATAAACTGTACATGACTAAATATACTTGTTTTTCTGGCTTTCCTTCCTATGCTTAACTCTGATTATATAGTGTAGTGAGTATACACATATGCGCACACATACATCTGTAAGTGGAGTATGTGTTGCACTGTACAATGGATTATGGGGTTTATTGGCATGATGTTGGAATGGCTGCTTTCTGGAGAATGGCAAAGCCACAAGTGAATTATACAAATGATCTCAAATAAGTGTAGCTTAGATTTGGACCTTCTGATTTCTGGCATTCTATTCCAGTTTGTTGCTGTCATTTTATTATTAGTTAACACAATTTGCTATCCTTCCTAGGATAGATGGCAGATGAGCATATGAAAAAATATATGAGACCCTTCTTTGCTGGTATATCATTGAAAATGCCTTCTGTGGTTTGAACAGAAAGTGTCAACCAAAGAAGAAAGAAAGGGCTTTATTTAATGGTTTGACGGGAAAGCTGACTAAACTGTCAGAGCAAGACAGATTAGTTGCTAGCAGGCTAGTATACTCCTTGGTAAATTTTATAGCTTCAATGCTAGCTGACACTAGTATACAAAACTCTTGTCTAACACAAGTTGTTGAATCCAACGAAGTGGGTATTCACCCATGAAAGCTTATGCTCCAATACGTCTGTTAGTCTGTAAGGTGCCACAGGACTCTTTGTCGCTTCTACAGATCTAGACTAACACGGCTACCCCTCTGATACTTGTCTAACACACTTTTATTTCCTTCAGGTGAAGAATGTGGAATTCACACCAAGCAACAGTGTTACCCACTGGCCTTTGGAGTGCCTGCCGCACTCATGGCTGTTTCATTGAGTATGTTGCATGTTTTCCATTTTATTTACTGCACAAATTATCTTTATTATCTTGGCTACTTTTTACATGAGAAGGGGAAATAAGACTATTTGCTTAGAAATGTGGAGTTAAAAGGGGAGGCTGCCTTGTTTTTTATAATCCAAGATTCCTGATGTAGCATTTGCATAACTGCAAATTAACACCAAACAGATAAATATATTTGCATGGTAGAGAGCTCCATGTGTTGTAATTGCTTGGGTGTGTTGCTACAGTCTAGAAAGGGAAAATATAAATATACATTTATGTACCACTGATCAGGGGTTACATAGCATTATGGACAAGGTTCAAACAATGGCAGAAATATTGAAGTAGAAAATTGATGGACTACATCTCCTTAGGTTACTAGTCCTGACTCCATCACAACATTCCAAAACCTGATCAGGAGGTAAGAGAGGTCTCATATGAGAGGTACAAATGAAAGGTTAGGCTTGGTACCTTTGCTCTGGAAATAGCAGTCAAATCAAAATCTGATAATTAAGGAGAAATTGTCTAATAAAAATAGTTTTACTATTAAGGGTCAGATTATAGCCTGGCCTGCATGGCAGTGACAGGGCTTAAGGGAATGCAAGATGTGTCCCCAGGTGCCCCTGCACCAGCTACCCACATCATGGGTGATTGCACCCCAAATAAAACCTAAATGTTCTGCATTACATAGTTTGCTTTAGCTTATGTAGTACTATTTGGAGCATTCATGGGCAGTAAATAAATGTGAAAGCTTTAAATAAAGGAGGTTTTTCAAAGCTTTAATCAAATATCCAAGATTAAGATGAGCACAGAATAGAAATAGAATAGAAATATATTAATACAGTAATTGCAGATGCACTGGTGAAATACTGCATTGTCTTCTGTATCTAATCATTTACAGTACTTGCTTATGAAAACCACTACATTTTACCAGCTGCACTACTCAATGAGCGTTGCAGTACAAAGACCAAGGAATTATTTTGTTATAAGAAGCCTTTCAGCGTTCCATAGAGGACAAAATAGCTGTACTATCCAATACACTTGCTCTTCCAAAATTACATCTTTAATTATAGGTTGTATTAGTAAAATACAGCAGGCCCAGATCTAAGGCCCCTACGTGTTTTGTTTTGTTTTTGTCCTTACTCAGGCAAACTGCTGTGAAAGTAGAATGAATTACATTGTAATTATAATTCATTAAAGAAATGCTGCTTGTTGCTTTAAGCAGGAGAAAGGTTTGTTAAAATATAATTGTCAGGAAGAGAAACATTAAGGTGTAAGACAATGGGTCCTCTTAAGCTAATGGTGGAACATTAAGCTAGGAGATCGGTAAAAGTTAGTATGCAAAAAAAAATATGTCTGTATATTTGCCAGTTTCTGCTCCCTTTGTTTCTCTTGTTAAGTTTGTTTCCCCTTATCTGTATAAATAAGATAGCTTAAGCCTTTGCATTCCACTCACATATATCTGGTTGCATTGGCAAAGCGCTTTGCTAATAAACAGAGTGGTTTGACAAATTTTGTGAGTCTTGAATCTGACTTTGACACTGCCTACCCACTGAAGACAACAGATGTTTGCCTGAATAAGGACTGCATAGGAATCTGTTTAAGAATCTGATAAAGTATATTAGATTGATTAAAAATTAATTGAAAAATATGTTAATAACTGTTTTATTGCTCTTTAAAATGCTGTTTCCCACTCAGTCTTGGTTTGTTTTAACTTCTTTGTCATTTTGTTTTGTATACCAAAGTATTTTCCTCTAGTTTCAGTCAATCCTGAAATATTTTTCTGTTTACTCATTGTAGTGGTGTTCATACTTGGAAGCAAAATGTACAAGAAAGCTCATCCTCAAGGCAATATAATGCTCCAGGTTTCCAAATGCATTGGAGTAAGTAATGCCGGAGTACCTGGAAAAGCGTTGCTGGACTTTTCAAATGGAGTTGGTCTTTATCACCTATCAATTTTTATTAGCGACAAAGGGTCCTGTGGCACCTTATAGACTAACAGAGGTATTGAAGCATAAGCTTTCATGGGTGAATACCCACTTCTTCGGATGCAAGCAGTGGAAATGTCCAGAGGCAGATATAAATATAAATGTGCAGGGAAGATTCAGGCTAGAGATAACGAGGTAAGCTTAATCAGGGAGGGTGAGGCCCTCTTCTAGCAGTTGAGGTGTGAACACCAAGGGAGGAGAAACTGCTTTTGTAGTTGGCTAGCCATTCATAGTCTTTTCTTTAGTCCTGAGCTGATGGTGTCAAATTTGCAAATGAACTGAAGCTCTACAGTTTCTCTTTGGAGTCTGGTCCTGAAGTTTTTTTGCTGCAGGATGGCTGCCTTTAGGTCTGCAATTGTGTGTCCAGGGAGGTTGAAGTGTTCTCCTACAGGCTTTTGTATATTGCCATTCCTGATATCTGATATCCTTATATCTGATAAGGAATGGCAATATACAAAAGCCTGTAGGAGAACACTTCAACCTCCCTGGACACACAATTGCAGACCTAAAGGCAGCCATCCTGCAGCAAAAAAACTTCAGGACCAGACTCCAAAGAGAAACTGTAGAGCTTCAGTTCATTTGCAAATTTGACACCATCAGCTCAGGACTAAACAAAGACTATGAATGGCTAGCCAACTACAAAAGCAGTTTCTCCTCCCTTGGTGTTCACACCTCAACTGCTAGAAGAGGGCCTCACCCTCCCTGATTAAGCTTACCTCGTTATCTCTAGCCTGAATCTTCCCAGCACATTTATATTTATATCTGCCTCTGGACATTTCCACTGGTTGCATCCGAAGAAGTGGGTATTCACCCACGAAAGCTTATGCTTCAGTATCTCTGTTAGTCTATAAGGTGCCACAGGACCCTTAGTCTGGATCTGTAGAAGCGACAAACACGGCTACCCCTCTAATAATTTTTATGACATTCATAAGCTTTGTAGTTTGCAAACAGTATTCTATTTCAGTTAGGAGTAAAATTCTATAAATTATTTCTGTCACAATTAATATGATCTTTTAGTGTAAAAGAAGATTCTGAGTTTTTGATACTTACTCTGATTTCTATTTGTTTTTCTTAATTGAGCCTGATGAGTTGTATAACACACACACACACCTTAAATTATCCGGTGTTGACTTGATTTCAAATCAGCCACTTTTTAACAATCCAGCTGCTAAGGTCTCTTAATTTCAGTAAATGTTAGTTATTATTGTGTAGTTAGTTAGTTGTATTATCACAGTTCCTAGAGGCCTCAAGCAAGATCAGAGCCCAACTGTGACAGAGACTTCATTGGGGTTTAATGCAGGTTCCCTCAATCCTGACCTGTAGTATCCCCGTTATTCCAGTCCTGTGCTCCCCACATACAGGTCTGCCAGTTTAACTCTAGCACAGCCACATAATACTTTTTGTTGGCATGAGGAATTCATTAGAAAATACATATTAATATTTCATGTAAACAACACTTATCCTTAAAGTGTACTTCCATTCTGAAGAATTGCTGTGTAAAACTGATGTCAAGTATCAGAGGGTAGCCGTGTTAGTCTGTATCCACAAAAACAACAAGGAGGCCAGTGGCATCTTAAAGACTAACAGATTTATTTAGGCATAAGCTTTCGTGGGTAAAAAATCACTTCTCCAGATGCATGGAGTGAAAATTACACATGCAGGCATTATATACTGACACATGAAGAGAAAGGAGTTACCTCACAAGTGGAGAACCAGTGTTGATCGAATTGGCCCTGTCAACACTGGTTCTCCACTTGTGAGGTAACTCCCTTCTGTTCATGTGTCAGTATATAATGCCTGCATGTGTAATTTTCACTCCATGCATCTGAAGAAGTGGTTTTTTACCCACGAAAGCTTATGCCCAAATAAATCTGTTAGTCTTTAAGGTGCCACCGGACTCCTTGTTGTTTTTGTGTAAAGCTGAATCTATCTTCTTATTTTATCAGACACTGAAAGTGTACTCTGCAAAAACCTGTGTAGACAAGGCCTCAGAGAATTCCCAGCAGCACCCAGTGTTAAAGGCACTACCTATTTTTCTGAACTGCTTGGTTTCCTCTAATATTGGGAATGTTTTACTGAATCCAAGACATATGAGACATATAGCAGAACACTTCCTTTAAGTGTTTAAAACAGTTTCATAGAAACATTCACCTTTTAATAATAATAAAAATAAATTAAAAATAAATTGAAGAATATAAATTGCTCTGAAAGAAAGTTTCTCTTATTATAAGTCACTTTAAACTTATAGTTAAAAATATTTCTTGCATCATGTTTAAATGATATTCAGTGTAATTAATCCAAATTTATTAATGTTCTTTTCACAGTTTGCTGTTAAAAACAGGTTTCAGCATCGCAGCAAGCAATTCTCCAAAAGAGAACACTGGCTGGACTGGGCTAGTGAAAAGTATGATGTAAGTATCATTTGTGTGTGCACGAGCACTTGTGCATGGATAGATAGATAATGACTTCCTCCCTTTTTTCCTTTTTTGTTCCTTCTGCCTTGTTCACTAGTTACGCAACCCCATACCAAATACCAGGGGAGCTAATGCTGTGTCTGTCTACAGTAATCTGAAGCTAGTGCTCTAGCTAGGTCTTACTGTTCTGGCAAGATAGGATGGTTACCATCCTGGCTTAATGTAGTTTCAGATTGTCCTCAAGGTATCAGGTCTTTGTGTATGATCACATATCACACTGAGGAAACTCTAGTGGGCTGAACATAATTGTATTTCTCTCTCAGAACAAATACTTAAAATTACCTGGTAACAGTTTCGATATGATAGCAAGTATTTTATTTCCAGTGTAGATTTTATGGCTTGATATAAACAATCCAGCTTCAAAATACACTTTGAATGAAAACATACAATATATATGATAACACATTCGAACAATGCACATTACACTAATGAAGATTGTAGTCAATGCCCTATGGACGCCATGGTTGTGAAATTTGTCAGAGAATCCACTCCAAGCTGCAGAATTGTGCTCCAGAATCTAAGCTTACATTAAAAAAATATAATCCTCAGTCGGTGAAATTGTCATAGGCCCCTCGAAACCAAAGACCTATAACAATTTACACCAGCTGAGGTTCCTAGCCCTCATGATTGTGAAAATAAGCTTGAAAATATGAACCAAGTGTAACCAATGAAGTAATGTGTTGCTTTGCACAGGGCCTTTATAATAATATTACATACCTTCATTGGTAATCCATACTGAGTTCAAACTCCTTGTCATGGCTTTTAAAGCCCTACAGCTATTCATCCCCAATCTATATGTCTCCTGCATTCCCTGATGATTTTTCAATGGTGACACAAATCTCAACCTCCCTTCTGTCTCCTCTCTGATTCCTGCCTACATGACATCTTCCATTGAAAATGTTCCTCAAAACCACCTCATCATTCAAATCCCTCTTAAAAATTTGTTTCTGCAACATCACCTATCAGAAATGAGATAAAATAACACAAACTAACAAAAACAAAGTCTTGTTCAATGTAACCATTACATATATGTACAGACCTTACTGAGTAACAGAGGACTTTATTTACATAACCCCTCTTGTCCTTTCTCCACACACACCTGCACAAGTTTTGTCCGTTTATTACCTTCACCTTAATTTAGGCTCCAGTAGTACAAAGACTTACACATGTGCTTAACTTTAAAGGCCTGTAAATAATTCCACTGAAGTCTAAAGCACTACTCACAATTTGTAAAGTTTAGCATGTGTCTAAGTCTTGAATGATCAGGACCTTTGTTTCTAATATGAATTAAAATATGATATGAATAGCAATAGTATGAATAAAATATTAATAATAGTAATAGTCTTAGTCTTAGTATATATATAATTATATGTACTATATACATATTTTTAAATATATATAAAAACTTGTGGTTTTGTTGAATTTACCTATTTTAGCAACTTTTTTTTTTTACTGTTCTTCACTATAGAAACGACTTATTACACAAACTAAAATGGTCTTGAGGGTGCTTTTCCTGTATATTCCTCTCCCCATGTTCTGGGCACTTTTTGATCAGCAGGTAAGGTAGAAAAAAAGTGTAATTTTTTTGCAAGTACATGTACAATTATATTCAGTCATTATGTTGTGAAATCAGTGGGCAGAATTTAAATTGGTGATAATGAATTACACAGTTATTGATATACTGTACCTATTAAGTTATTTTATTTAACTCTCCTATTATACACTAACTGCTTGTAAAATTTTAAGTGTATGATCAATTAATATTTCAAGCATATATATTACAAAATAAATCTAAATAGACACAATGTCAGCAAAAATATTAAAGATAAAATCCTCATCCTGGTTCCAGCTCTTATATGCTAGGTAAAAAAGACCGGAGCAGCACAAAAGGCCTCTAAAAGCCCCAATTCTGTCTGGGGGAGGATTCCCAGAGTGCAGATACTGTGGAAGACAGCTAGGGTGACCAGATGTCCCGATTTTATAGGGACAGTCCCGATTTTTGGGTCTTTTTCTTCTAAAGGCTCCTATTACCCCCCACCCCTTGTCCTGATTTTTCACACTTGCTGTCTGGTCACCCTAAAGACAGCCATAAAGCTGCTCTCCAAAGACCCCATTTCAAGTCCAACATTTTCCTTTAGTAGTTCAGGATCAGACCTTTGTCAAAGATTGACAGAGAACAGTAAGGAAGTAATCTTAAGGAAAGTTTTTGTCTTCCTTTATTATTGATTCCCCATTCCCTCTATTCTTCCCTTTCTAAAAAAAATTCAGGAGTAACTAGAGCAGATTGCTTTATTGTAGAATTTCATTATGACTTTGTTTTATTAAGGGATCAAGATGGACATTACAAGCCACAACAATGGATGGAAACTTTGTAGGTTACTTTAACTTCAAGTTTTAAAGAATTATTGACATTTCATTTGTTCTTATGCATTTTGTCAGTCTTCTAATGTTAAAATATATTTACCTTTTCTTTTCTCTAGGGAGCTATTCAGATCCAGCCAGACCAGATGCAGGTACACTATACTACATTTGTGGTATTTTTAAATACTCCCCAAAGACCTTTTTTTAAATCACTATTTTAAAAAAGACTTTGTAAAGTGCTTAACTTCTTTTTCTGGATTTTTACATTCAACAGACGGTGAACCCGATTCTGATTGTTGTTATGGTCCCAATTGTAGACACTGTGGTTTATCCTTTAATTAAAAAATGCCACATCAATTTCACGTAAGTTAATTCATATGCCTGATTTAATCTTTAGGTGTATTTTAATGATTTATCTTAAAGTGCTGTGTTGATAATATTGTGACAGAGCAAGCTTTCAGTAAGATAAGGAAATCCAAGGTGTAGAACTATTAATAACGAGTTAATATAAAAAGTATTTTATGTTACTGAAACACTTAGTTGCAATCATGTATAAAGCTCTAAGAACAAAGAGGAGAACCCAGCTGCAGGGGGCAAACTACAGAGTGGAGATGAAATCCTGCCCCCCTTGAAGTCAATGCCATAAATCCAAGTGACTTCAAGGAAACCAGGATTTCACCCTTGGTTTCTTCCTTTCTTCATTCTTTCTTTCTGTTTTCTATTATAAAAAATAGCCACATAGTTACTCCTATCTTGTGGGAATATCTTTTTGCCTCAGAAGTGGGAGAAGCCGGATATACTTTCTGGTAGATCTTAGACTGCACTTTATGTTGTGAGTAGAGCTGGCCAGGAATGTTTTGATGAATCACGTTTTGGTCAAAAAATGCCAATTCATGAAACATAAACTGTTAGCAAAGTAGGGTCAGGTTCAACAAATTTGCTGACTCAAGTAAATGTTAAGGAAAAAAAGTTTGGAAATAGAGTGCCAAAGTTAACATTTTCATCTTTATGGTTCAAAATGACTACTTCTTTCAAAATTTAAACTATTTAGACTGAAAAAAAGTTTCAAAAAAGGGCAAAATCAAAACATAAATTACCAAAACAAAATATTTTGATTGACCCAAAATAGTAAAAATTTGTTTTTTTGATTCACAAGGATTTTTGAGATTTTGACTTTTTGTCCGGAATCAAGACAGGAAAAAATTTTGAACTCTCAAAAATATTAATGGAATCAGAAAACCATTTCCTCACCAGCTCTAGTTGAGAGTGCTGCTATTTATACCTTCATGTAGCACCATCTGTTACTAGCAATACAGGATGGATAGAATGCAGTTTGGAAAGATGGAAAAGGTTCATTGGCTGAAACAACTAAGGGAAAAGGGTACTTTTTTTCAACCGAGTTAGCTCAATCAAGCTGGCTTAATAGGGTTTTCAAGTGTGTTAAGTTAGCTTGATTTGAGTTAACTCAATTGAAAAAAGAACTTTCCCCCCAAGTCTAGAGAATTCTATACACTCTAAAATGGGTCTTCCATTTTTAGGAGTCATTCTAGGTTAAGACTCAGTGGCACGAAGACATAAAATTAGACTAGTATTCAGCCAGATTCTCTCTCATAACTGAGTCTTAGGAAAGGGTGATTCATTATAAAGAAGCTACATGAATTTTGTTACTGGATTTTTAAAATGTATTAATTAATTTATTTTTACAGGGTTTCAAATTAAAGTTCCCTGTTTTTGGTATTTACAGTATATTCCTGAGTTCTTTCTCTGATTCTCTTGCTTTCCTCATTGATTTTATATAAGTCTACAGCCCATGTTTCTAGTACTACAACTGTAGTGTGCCTAACAAACAGTCACAACTGATGTATGGGAATTATTGATAAATTTAGTATCAAATAAAGCAATAGCAAGAGAAATTTAAAAATCAGATTTCCTGATTGTGTACTGTTCTTTTCTGACCCATTTATTACAGTTAGCTTTTATCCATTTATGAAAATTGTTGTGGGAATGTGAAATTCCCCTGTTGCAAACCTGCTGGCCCTCCCATCCTCTTCCCACTAAGATTTTGATTACATTAGAGATACAGAACATTTTATGTTCTTTACTGGGAATGAAAATTTGATTTGGCTCCACAGCCATCGTTTGATGCCATAAATAAATAGTTTGACTTAAACTGACTTTTATTGCCATGGTACTAAATGTAATCATTTCTTAAAATGTCATTAGACCTAAAAACCATATCTCTCCAAATTTTTTTTAGTTCAGTACTTTTCAGATTTTAACATAGTAGTATATGCATAAGTAATCTTCCTTTTGTACAGGCCATAACTATGCACTTCTGTAGCTCTTTTTATTCTTTGCAGCCTTAAATGGGTTAAGTTAACTTTCTGAGTAAATCAGACTTTTTAGGTCAACTGTGCAAACCTAATAATTGTTCAGATGATGGCTAATCATAGAAATGAGCCATATAGATCTTGAGCAACAGATTATTAAACGGACAAGAGATGTAATTTCAAGGAGTCTAGATTTCCCTAAAGGGTAACTGGGAACTAACACTGAGATATGTAAGGCATAACAGGGTATCTTCTGTAACCATATCAGTACTCACAGGGTAATAATATACTAACAATGGTTATCTTAATGTTCTCCATAAAGAAATGGAAAATCACAGCTGAATGTTTGTATTAATACTACTCCTAAAATTCATGTTTTTTGTTTCTATACTAGGCCCCTAAGGAAGATTACAGTTGGTATGTTTCTTGCATCTCTGGCTTTTGTTGCTGCTGCACTGGTACAAGTGCAAATCGATGTAAGTTAAGCCAAACACAACCAAATGATGATATTGCTATTTAGCTTGTTAATTACTATACAGATTTTGGAGAGAGTGCAAATGGTCCAAACCATGGCAATTAATCATTTCTTTCTATATGAATTAACCAAGAATGTTTTTATAAAAAATAGAGGGAAGGGCACGTATTGGTATATATGTGTCATGGAATGTAATGTGATCTATGATAAAATTAATAAGCTAGAAGAGTTCCTCAACAGCGTATTCTTATCTGTCTTTGTTATAGGTTTTTAATTTTAATTGAAGTTCAGAGTTTAAAATCAGAAGACTTAATTGTTTGTTTTGGTTTGTTTTGCATATCTGACCTTTTTGATTTGTTTTGAGGGTAAGTGTGACACAACCCCAGAGCTATAAGATGTCACAAATTAAGAGTGAAATGCTGTTGATTTAATATGTGAATCCATTGGAATAGAATGAGTTTTACTTTCAACACTGCTTGTTAAAAATAAGATTAAAGGGCTAGAAGATCTTCAGCTGGTGTAAATAGTATAGTTCCAATTTGCTTTATTTCCTGTTTTGAGAGGAGGGGGGACTTAAATAGCCCTATGCTGGCCTCGTACCCAGGGATGAACTTCACCCAAAATGATTAGCTACCTATAGAAATTTTAAAAAAGAGAGCTTTTTTTTTAATGGTGATATATGCAGACAATGGAAAAGATGATAACATTAAAAGCTAGGTAGGGTAGTCAGGGTCGGTGTAAGGATATTTCGCGCCCCAGGCAAAACTTTCACTTTGCGCCCCCACTCCGGCCCGGGGAGCCCTGCGGCAGCTCTCTGCCCCCCCTCCACCCGGGGAGCACCCCCTGCGGCAGCTCCCCGCCCCAGCTCACCTCCGCTCTGCCTCCTCCACTGAGCACGCCAGCGCTGCTTCACTTTTCCCGCCTCCCAGGCTTGCGGCGCCAATCAGCTGTTTGGCACGGCAAGCCTGGGAGGGGAGGAGAATTAGAGCGGGGGCAGCATGCTCAGGGGAGGAGGCGTACTGGAGGTGAGCTGGGGTGGGGAGCAGTTCCCCGCGCCCCCCCCCCATGTTAGTTGCTGCGGGCAGCCCTCCCCGCGCCCCCCTGCCCCAGCTCACCGCCATTCCACCTCCTCCCCTGAGCATGCTTTTTGGCGCCCCCAACCACTTGGCGCCCTAGGCGGCCGCCTAGTTCACCTAGTGGTTGCACTGGCCCTGAGGGTAGTACTTGTGGGAAAGAAATAAAAATGCATATGGCCCTACCAAATCTCAATGCACACAGGTACAAAGGCCATTTTATCCACTAATATAGTGGCTGCTTCTTGTTAGAATGAGTGGGAAGTGAAAATGGAGCCTGGTTTCTCTCTTTGCCCTGAACACAGAGGGTCAGATACAGGGCTGGCGTGCCCACTAGGTGACCCTATGCGGTCGCCTAGGGCGCTGGGAGCTAGGGGGGCGGCTGGCCGTGGCTGCCTGCCATCCTCCCGGCTCCATGGCTGATCCGGGAGCCGGGAGGGCGGCGAAACTTCCTTGCACCCAGATACCTTCCTGCTGGAGGGTCCCACTTATGGCTACACCCTGATTAGTCATCACCTGTTATAAATAGGACAGAAGATAGGATGAAAGGGAATTCAGAAATATGGCCTGTTGTAGACTGTGAGAAAGCCTAGGAGCCCCTGAGTCCTGAAGGGTCCTGATGTAGACAGCAAACCACAGAAGGAAAATGGATAGTAGATGTATGGGGTTGTGGAAGTCTTGCTGAGAAAAAGGAGTTCCTTTTCTTACCCCTTTCTAGTATAAAGGGTGAGGAAGCATACGGAAACATGTTGTCACCATATGTGTAATCACAGGTATTTGTCGTGCAAATGTCAATTTTTTTCATAAGTACCAAGGTCATTGTGATTAGTATTTATTAATTAATGAATTATAATTATATTATATATTATATTATATTTACTTACTGTTTAATTTATTTCACTCTTTTTCACCAAGAAAACTCTTCCAGACTTCCCTAAAGAAGGGCAATCCCAAATCAAAGTAATAAATTTAGGCACTGATGTTGCAAAAGTTGACTTTGACGCTGGAGTTGCAAATGTGTCTGTGGAATCTCTGATGGCGGTAAGAAAGAGTAATGATTAGAGTTGGTAAAAATATTAAAATTTATTTCCTAAATTTTTCACAAGTTTTTTTTTAAATATGTTTTGTTTACTGAAAACCTGCATATTAGTAAATGAAAAAATTGATAACCATTTCAACAATGTTTTTAATAACTTTTTAACAAAAATGTTGGAGAAAAAAGTCACTAATCATTTTGTAAAAAAACAAACATTTCTACAAAGTTGACAGTATTTCATGAAAAACAACAATAAACCCCCCTTTTCATTAGCAAAAAAAACTGATCAGCTCTAGTGATTAATCATCACTTGTACTCTAATCTCAAAATTATATGTTTATCTGATAGGGAAGTCTTTCCTCAGTCAATATGTAGCACATGAAAAGTTGCAGACTTTACCACAGTAAAATGCATTGGAATATTATATCAACGCAGTGTCTTAATATAGAATCCTAGAAATGTAGAGCTAGAGTACCAAGAATTTCATTCACAGCAGTATGTGGAAGTGCTGATAATTTTCTCTCTATTTCTAAGTACATTTGTTGCTCCCACCAGATGTTACATTGATACAGAGGAGTGAAGTCCTGTGTTTAACCATGGTACAGGTACAGCACCAACAGAGGGAATGCAGGATTTTCCACATGGCAGTGCCAATGTGCCTCAGCCTTGTTCTGAAGGAAGCATTCAAGGATAGTGCAGCCTCCATACCATTCAGTCTTTGGATTGTCTGCTGAGACTTTCAACAAGGATGTTAACCAGTACCAGTTCTTATGGAGGTTTAGCAATGCAGAGATACTTCCTTTCCCACACTCTATGAGTAGGGCCCTACCAAATTCACGGTCCATTTTTGGTCAATTTCATTGTCATAGGATTTTTAAAATCATAAATGTAATGGTTTCAGTTATTTAAATCTGAAATGTCATGGTCTTATAACCATGAGGGTTTCAACCAAAATGGGATTGTGTGGGGGTGGAGCGGTCTGTGTGAAGAAAGAAATGAAACAAAACCTTTTATGGACAAAATGATTACAGTGGTTTAGATGCAGAAAACTGAACAAAAATCTGCAGTGGGATTTATGAGACATGTATGAAGTACCAGAGACCACGTACAACATACCTAATACATTTCAGAACTCTTGAGTCAGCAGGATCCTGATAAATGCATAGACAGAGTCACAGTTATGTGAATATACATGGCAAATGTTCTCTCTTTTTTTTTTATAGACAAACTATATGACATTTGACACTACTAGCTTAACAAGAATGAATATAGCCTATGGAAATCAAACCTTAAATCAGTCTCTTAATTTTCCGGGAAAAGAACGTCATACTCTTCTACTAAAAAATATAGGTGGCATCCAAACTGAATGGGTAAGCTTGTTTAATTCCTAGTTAGTATACCAATCTCTTATCTTCCAATCTGCTTAAATTGAGAGTGTTTAATCTCAAGTGAAGTTGAAAAGGCCACCTCTGTGTGACTCCTCCTTTCTGGGAGAAAAAATACTACGGCACTAGGCAGAACCACAGAGAGAGAGGTGGGAAGATGATATGTATTGTTGTATGCCTATACCTTATGTTATATTAATGTGTAAACAGCAAGGAAACATATTTAATATACAGTTTAAACATTTTTGGATAAACATAAATCATTATAAATGGATGGTGTTAGTTTCATGCTTCACAACAATCATATGTATTAACAAAACTCTATAGATGAGACTTGGGGGCAGGTCCACAAAAGGGACTTAGATTTAGGCCAGGTCCACACTATGGGTGCTATTGCAGCACAGCTATGATGCTGTAGCTATGCTGCTGTAACACCGTAGTACAGATGCTTCCTACAATGATGGCATGGGTTTTTCCATTCGTGTAGATAATCTACCTCATTGAACAGTGGTAGCAAGGTTGATAGAAACATTCTTCTGTTGACTTGCTCACATCTACTTCAGGGGTTAGATCGGCATAGCTACGGCGTGCAGGGATGTGAATTTTTCACACTCCCGAGTGACATAGCTATGCTGATCTAAATTTTCAGTGTTGACCAGGCCTCCATGTTACGGCACCTAGCATTGAGGTGCACTGCCACCTCATGGATAGGATGACCAGATGTCCCGATTTTATAGGGATAGTCCCGATATTTGGGGCTTTTCCTTATGTAGGCTCCTATTACCCCCACCCCGTCCAGATTTTTCACACTTGCTGTCTGGTCACCCTACTCGTGGAATCCACAGCCCTGAGTTAAGCAGCACATCTCCCTATCCAGTGCATAGGGAAAGTAAGACCTAAGAAAGGGATTCACAAGTCAGCAAGCTGATGTGGGTGGAGGGAAGGAGGGCTGCCCAAGCTAGTCAATAGGAAATGCCAGCGGTAGTTGCCCATCTCTGGACTAGCAGGAGGCTTTCACAGCCATGAACCATCTCCTCGATTTAGGCGCTTAAGCCAGTCCTTTTCCACAAAATAAATAAATAAAAATTAGGAGGCGGTAGTGCCACCTTTAAGCCCAGTAGTTAGACCACTCACCCAGAATGTGGAAGCCCAGGGTTCAATTCTCCCGCTCTGCCTGAGCTGGAGCAGGGATTTGAACATAACTCCCTTATGTTCCATGTGAGTGCCCCAACCATTGAGCTATAGACTATACTCTTTTCTTGAAGCTGTTCCACTTTTTATGAAATACTTAGCCATTGGAGCAGGGATTGGAACCTGGATCTCATAAGTGAGTGCCCTAGAGAGTCATTGTCACTCTCTCTCTCTGGCCCAATTAATATTTAAGTATTTCATACAAAGTGGAATGGCTTCAACAGGAGAGGTTGAGAGGTCCACCGCAAAATACTGTATAGCCCAGTGGTTAGGGCAGTGAGGTGGGAATCCTGTGTTCAATCCTTGCTCCAACTCAGGCATAGTGGGGATTTGAACCTGGGTTTCTCCCATATCCTGCTTTATTAAGTATAAGGGGAACACTGGCATCACCTCCTCTTCTGTTTTGTTTGGGGTTCAACCGGGTAGACAGCTTCTGAGAATGCCTACCAGATCAGACCCCACAGGTGAGCTATGTGGGGAATCCTATTGGGGCTGAGGTGTGAGCTGAACATTAGGATTAAGGTGTTTTAGCATGTGCCCACCAGCAGAAAGTTAGGTGCCGTGGAGACTTTACCAGTGGAAATTTAGTTGCTTACAGAGTTAGATGGCAGCTGAGGTTTTGAGGATTTAAATTTTGTATTTAGGCACCAAAAGTAGTACTTAGACACTGGCCTAACTCTACTCTCGGAGTAGAGGTTGTGGATCTACCCTCGGAGTCTTATTCTGAAGTAAGGGATAGTGGATACTGGTACATAATAGTGCACATCATAGCACGTCAAAGATACCAACACAAATATCTTATTCATGATAATTGTATTTTCCATCAGCTGCTTGATGGCCTTAAATCAAAGTCAGAAGATGGAAAAAATCAAATCAGGTATGGTTAATAAACATTTGCTTTACTTTACCTGAGTGTTAAAATGGCATCTTTATAGTCAATATCTTGTTTCTGCTTCCTGTGCATCTTCAACCTGAATCTTCATTTGTTACTGAAAAAAAACAGGTTTTAATTTATTGATTCATCTGGAAAGGGAGATGGATTCTGTTTTACTTCTTGCATCAGCTATACATTTTGAAAGAGAAGAGAAAATGTCATTTAAAAATGATCAAAATCTATTCAAATGAGATGGGGGAATAAAATGATTTCAAATATCTGTTGCATTGCCAGTATATAATGTAAAGAATCTTAGCTTTGTGTAAGTTTTACTTATGTTGTCGTGTTTTATAAGCCAGTATTGTATTCTTTTTGTTTTGTAAAGATTTATAAACAATTTGGCTTCAACCATCAACATCACAATGGGTAGTACTTCTCTTGAAAATGTGAAGGAATTTTCTGCCACCAATTATACATCCTTTACAAGAGGCGTGTAAGTATTTTGCTTTACCTTAATCCAAAGACTTCCAGGAAAAAAATAGTCTTTGTGCTCAGAAAAAGTACATGGAATTCATAGTATTATTATGTAAGTATAATTAATTCCAGAGTTATTTAGATTAACTTCTTTGTTTTTCAGAAAAGAGATTGTTGTTTTTGCAGACAATTCATTGACTTGCAAAAATCAGTCAATATCATTTGGATATGGCAGTGCATACACTATTGTAATTCAAGAGGTAAGTTGCCAGTGCTGCTAGAAGATGCAGAATAACTTTTGTGTTACATTACTTTTTATTTTTTTTAATTGCCATTGAACAAATTACCTACTTGCTATTGATTAAATGTAAAATAACTACACGGACTTATCCCATATATTAGAATATTTTATCTTAATGTAGTTTTAATAAACTATAAAAATAATAATGGAGGTAATTGGTTGAATTCTTAATCAAAATACATATGATGAATCAGTTAATAATGTAGGGGTTCAAGTTTCTGCCTAATAGACTTAAAAACCTGGTCAGATACCCAGGGCTTAAAGGTCTTAATATGGATTCAGTCACAAAATTATCACTAATTTAAAATTCTCTATGCACTGTTGATTTATTTTATCATAACTGGGAGGGTTGCTCCCTGATGAAAATCTCATAGCATATTTTTATCCTTAAAAAACATGCAGCATTTTCATTATTGTTTTCTAATATACCATTTTCATTATTATTATTTCAGTGTAACAGCAACACACTAGCACTCAGATACGTTGAAGATATCCAACCCAATACAGTTCACATGGCTTGGCAGATCCCTCAGTACTTCATTATGACATGTGGTGAAGTGGTCTTCTCTGTCACTGGACTGGCATTTTCCTATTCTCAGGTAGCAGGTTTCCATCAATTACATTAATATTCCTGAGATATGGCTTTACCTTTTATTGATGAATGTAATGGTCTTACCAAGCAAACAAAAAAGCAATTAGACTATCACTAAAGAAAAATAATCACCACCGTCATCTATGTGAATCAGAACAGTTGCCAGATTTTTTGTTGGTGTAAATTGGCATTTTTCAATGACTTCTGTGTTGAGTTCATCAGAGCTATTTGATTTACAGTAGCTGATGATCTGAGCACCAGTTTTCAGGTCACTCCATCATACAAACTGCTTTCCAATGGAAACTCTTGGCACCAGGGCTGTACTGCTTCTTGTTATGGAGCCAGCTCTGGGTGGGGAAAAGCTAAAAACACAATGACTAGATACTGAGACCTTGTCTACAGACATACGTTGTGCTGGTTTAATTTAAATTGCTTTTTAAACTCCTGTGTGGACACTCTTATTTCAGAGTGGGTTATTTTGTTTTAGCTTCAAAGTGTCCCTCGTCAATTTAAGCTAAAACAAAACAAATCTGATTTAAACTGAAATCAGAGCCTTTTGCATCAGTTTGTGTACCTCTTTGTATCACCCTAAATAATTTCTCTCCCCTTATTTTTTAAGATACTCCAATTTGTCTCACATATTAGCCATGAGTGCTTTTTCTTTTTTATGTCCTTTTCCTTTCATTCTGACGAATAGTATACGTACTGTAACAAGGTGTGCTCATATACTGTTGTGATGGGTACCTTATAAGTACCTAGACAGATATAATTTGATTTGGTATTGTGAACTCTGATTTCAGCAACAATTTTGTACCCAGTAAGTTTGACTCATATGTAAAATATGCTTGTTAATCACTCATTGTACACAATATGTGCAGTATTATAAGCAACACTGGAAATGTACTGCTTCCACAACCTTTCCCTGCCCTTCCCACAGTTCTTTAAATAAAAAAAAACAGCATTTGAGGTTAATGTTAAGAATCAGCTACACTTTGAAGATCGAACATGAACCTACTTACTCTACTTTTATAAGATGTGTTAAAGTGCAAAGCAATTCAATTAAATATCTTGTTTCTGCAGGCACCTTCCAACATGAAATCAGTGCTTCAGGCAGGCTGGCTGCTGACTGTGGCCGTTGGTAACATCATTGTTCTTATTGTGGCTGGGGCATCAAAACTCAGTGAGCAGGTAAATAGACATTAGCACAAAACTGTACTGGTATACTGTATTCTTATTGCTTACTATATCAGTTCAGTATCAATATACTATATAGCTATGGTACAGGGGAGAACAATCATAGATAAGCCTCATAACCTTCTTTTTGCATCACTTCATTACTACGGTGGATTTGTAGTTATTATAACAAAACAAGAGCATGTGATTTATTTATTTTTTAAAACCACTAGCTGGAGGAGAGTCATTGAAACCCACAGTCAGCCATGCAGAATTACCATTCACAACTGAGTGACCTCAGTTCAAATGTAAAGACCTCACTAGACCATATGAAGAACACTGAGATAATTGTTCACACAAGCTGCTGTGGCCTATTTAGATAAAGTCTGATGTGTATACTACACAGTATACAGTGACCAGGTTTTCTGGGTGCTATATTAAGATGCAGTTCTGAGGAGGGGCTCCTCCATATCCTGGGCTATATACCATGAATAGTTGCTTTCCTTACTATATGGGACAGAGACAGTTGGTGACTTGGAGTTTGGAGCACCTTCTTAAGATCCTGCTGGAACTCTCTAGTTCAGGGGTAGGCAACCTATGGCACGTGTGCCAGGGACAGCACGTGAGCTGATTTTCAGTGGCACTCACACTGCCCGGGCCCTGGCCACCGGTCCAGGAGGGCTCTGCATTTTAGTTTAATTTTAAATGAAGCTTCTTAAACATTTTTAAAACCTTATTTACTTCATATATGACAATAGTTTAGTTATACATTATAGACTTATAGAAAGAGACCTTGTAAAAATGTTAAAATGTATTACTGGCACGCGAAAACTTAAATTAGAGTGAATAAATGAAGACTCGGCACACCACTTCTGAAAGGTTGCCAACCCCTGCTCTAGTTCTTCCATGATTCATTTTAAAACAACTCTTCTTTTTAAAAAATCTTATTAGGAGTTCCTGCCAGCTGTGTCCCCCAAGCTTTTTCTACTCCTAATTCCTGCACTGTTCATGAAAAAGGCTAGTTCAGCCCTTTTTAAAGTTTGACTCATAGAATCATAGAAGATTAGGGTTGGAAGAGACTCAGGAGGTTATCTAGTCCAACCCCCTGCTCAAAGCAGGACCAACCCCAACTAAATCATCCCAGCCAGTGCTTTGTCAAGCCGGGCCTAAAAACCTCTAAGGATGGAGATTCCACCACCTCCCTAGATAGCCAATTCCAGTGCTTCACCACCCTCTTAGTGATAATTTTTCCTAATATCCAACATACACCTCCCCTACTGCAACTTGAGACCATTGCTTCTTGTTCTCTCGTCTGCCATCACTGAGAACAGCCTACCTCCATCCTCTTTGGAACTCCCCCTTCAGGTAGTTGAAGGCTGCTATCAAATCCCCCCTCACTCTTCTCTTATGCAGACTAAACAAGCCCAGTTCCCTCAGCCTCTCCTCATAAGTCATGAGCCCCAGCTCCCTAATCATTTTTGTTGCCTTCCGCTGGACTCTCCAATTTGTCCACATCCTTTCTGTAGTGGAGGGCCCAAAACTGGACCCAATATTCCAGATGTGGCCTCACCAGTGCCGAACAGAGGGGAATAATCACTTCCCTCAATCTGCTGGCAATGCTTCTACTAATGCAGCCCAATATGCAGTTGGCTTTCTTGGCAACAAGGGCACACTGCTGACTCATATCCAGCTTTTCGTCCACTGTAATCTCCAGGTCCTTTACTGCAGAACTGCCTGTTAACCAGTCGGTCCCCAGCCAGTAGCAGTGTATGGGATTCTTCCGTCCTAAGTGCAGGACCCTAAAAGAGAAATTACTACAGCAACCAGGAGGAGGGGGGAGACCAGGAGCGGCGCCAGCTTTTTTGCCGCCCTAGGTGGCGGTGGCGGGAGAGGCTGCCGCCGCTGCGTAGGACCCCAGCAGCCGAAGAAGCGGCGGCCAAAGTGCCACCAAGGACCCCAGCAGCCGAAATGCCGCCCCCCAAATCCAGGCACCCTAGATGACCGCCTAGGGTCACCTAATGATAGCGCCGGCCCTGGGGGAGACTACTCCTGCAAATAGTAGAAGCTCAGCTGGGCTAATGGGACAATAATAGGGCAGCCCATGAAAAACATGTTTTTAATCTCTACCCACCAGGGTTCCTCTCCTATCCACAGATGAGACCCGCAGAGTCCCCTTCTGCCCTCCCATTATTTAAAAACCTCTACCTTCAGCACCTGGCATCAGAGTCACTGTTCTTCTGGCCAAAGAGGGGACTGGGCAGGATCCCTTCAGAAAGTACCAGTGCCACTCTTCAATTAGAAGGCTTCAGTTCAGGGGGGAAAAATGACCCCCTTCTTAGATTTGGGCGTTTATGACATTCCTGGCCCCTGCTAGACCGAGCAGCTCGAAAACAAAACATGATTAATTGAGGTTTTCCCCTCTTAAGTATTTATTTATTTCATTAATGTGTTCTATACTTGTATTGCTGTAGTGCCTGGGAGACTTAGTCATGACCAGTGTCCTAGTGTGCTGGGTGCTCTACAAACACAGAACAGAAAGTTTGAGTGAATGTGAGGGTTCGAGTTGCACTCACTGCAATCAGTGGAAGCTTTGCAATAGACTTCAGTGGGAATAGGAGCATGCCTATTTAGCTCCCACTAGGGTGGTGGTTTTCAACCTGTGGTCCATGGACCCTGGGTGTCCACAGACTATATCTAAGATTTCCAAAGGGGTCCACACCTCCATTCGTAATTTTTTTAAGGGTCTGCAAATGAAAAGAGGTTGAAAACCATTGCACTAGGGTAAATATCATGGTGCCAGTCCTTCTAGACAAAGAGAACTGTATAGAGATTCATCTGCAGTCAATGAGTAACTCTACAGCATCACCTGGAACAGACTGCAGAGCCTTTTCAGCATGCCCAGACTTTAAACTTTGGTTTATTTTTAGATGTACATGAGATAGCTGGACAGATCTCAAAAGTCCAAAGTGCATTAATTTGGGTACCTAGTCCCTTCTAAAGCCACATCATAATTCTTTCTGTGTGTATGTGTGTGTGTGTGAATAGATAGATAGATAGATAGATAAAATTGTCTATCATTTTGAACCAATTCAGGAATGTCTGCTTGTTTACAGTAAAATAGCATTATGATAGTGAACTATAGAAATGACTGTAGATAAATAATGTTAAAATTTGTTTTTTTACAGTGGGCAGAATACGTGTTGTTTGCTGCTTTATTGATGGCAGTTTGCATTATATTTTCCATCATGGCTTATTTTTACACCTATGTGGATCCAGTTGAGATTGAAGCCCAACTTGATGAGGATGAAAAGAAGAAAATGGAAAATGAGAAAAGCATTTATGAAAATGGAACTGGGCCTATCTCTCAGAGTGAGATGTAAAGATGAATTCAGAGTTGAATGATGTAAATTTATGGCATCCCATTAACTACAGCCACAGTAAGAGGAACTAGAGTATCCTTAACAACCATTGGATGGGCTCTCTCATAGGAAGGGGGGAAGGAGCATTGCTCATTTAAAATGCAGACCCTCCTGAGGAGCAAGATCAAGAGCTTAGTCTTTTGTACAGAACATGATACTCTAAGAAAACTCTGGAAACTTGCTCCCAGCAGAATTTGCACTTTAAAAATGGACCTGAAGCTTAAATCCCAAAGCATTAAAATACTGAAATTGCACTTGACAGTGTTGAAGAGTTCCTGTGATGAAAAGATGTATTATTTTTATATTGTATTGTAATTTTATATTGTGAAAAGGCAAATACTTCCAGGAAATATTAATTAAAGCCAAGCTGTTTGCACAGCCCCAGCAGCCCACTATTATTCAGGAGCAACTGGTAGTGGAGTTTTGAAAATCCTTTTTTAAACTGCCTTACAAATAATGAATGCAAAAATGCACGGATTAATTATAGAAAGCTGTACATACTGTATATGTTAACAGTTAGTATTACACTTCAGACCCCTCCAACCCACCTGTGCACTCTATCTACCCATTTAACTGCTGGTAACTGTAACCAAATATTTTAGACTCAGGTGGCCACCAAGATGAAGACAAAGGAGAATGGAACTCTGAATGAGCAGCAGCATCTAAAATAAAACTCACATAGTAACAAAATATTGTAGTTTGAGGTGTTTCTTTGAGGGGGAAAAGGAGTTGAATATAGTGTTTCATGCTAAGGAAGAACTTTAGACCCCCTACCTTACTTGGAGTGGATTTGTCAAGATGTTACAACAGGCTCCTCTGCCAGCCTTTCTTTTGCCTACTAAGTTTACAAACAGAAGCAAATAGTTCCCAGTGAGGACAACATCTTCTGCCCAAAGTGTTGTCCTTAACAAATATAGCACTTATTTGCAAACTTATTTGTATATTACACAACACAAAGTTCTGAAATCTATATTATTCTGAAATCATCTGGCTTGTTTAAATAAGAATCCCGGACTCCACTGGGACATTTAGAAGTTTACGCTCAACATTAAAGTGTCTTATACAAACAAAGTCCTTGCTACTAGGTATTCTTGTCAATCCTCCTGCTGTGTCTGACATCAACATATTGCTTTGGGGTTTTTTTATTCTGTAGACCTCATTAGGGTTTTGAACCAATACAAGGTTAAATTGTCTATAGAAGGGAATACTATATATCCACTGCATGTAATTGCAATGTCCTCATTTAACACCATTAACTAGTGCAACTTGTCTATTATAAAAATCAGAGGTTTGCTTTTATTTGTATGGTGCTTATCATATCACTGGCCCTCTTACACAGGATAGGGTAATGATGACAAAACAGAGAACTGCCTCCAGTGGCTCAGAAAGAACAAGCCAATCTGTCATCAAAAATAAAAGCCAAGCCAAAAAAGAAATGCAAAAAAGGAGGCCAGGCCATCAAAGGCGAACAGATCCCAACAAGTCTTGAAGACAGTAACAGAGGCCAGGATGCACAAAAGGAGTTAGGCATTGCAACGCTGAGTGTCACAGCACCTAACATTTAGGTGCCTAGAAAATCACTGGAATTCACAAACCCTGAGTTAAGCATTTAGTTTCCCTATACAATACATGGGGAGAGACCGGCACCTTGGAATATGATTCACAAAATCATGCTAGGCAGGGATCTGTCTAAGCTAGCCAATGGAAGATGCCAACTGGGTGTGTGGAGGAGGAGGAGAACCTCCTTTATAACTTTTAGTGCAGCGGTTAGGGTACTCACCTGAGATGTGGGAGACCCCGCATTCAAGTCCCCCTTGTGCCTGAGCAGGAGAAGGGATTTGAAGAGGGACCTGCCACCTCGCAGGTGTGTACTCTAATCACTGGACTATAGGATATTCTGATGCAGTGCTCCCTTAGTCTCTCCTCTTGAAATTGCTGCACTGTTAATAAATAATTACATCGTCACTGGAACTGAGTCTCCCACATTCTTGGTGAATATTCTAACCACCAGGCTCAGGATCCTGTACAAACACACATGCCTGGCATTATGTGTGCAAATGTGTGCACAGCCCATTCCCTGGAGAGCTTACAATTTCATTTGACAAGACACACATGTAAGAAACAGAGGCGGAGGGAGGATGAGAACAGTAATAAGAACCTGTGTTTTCCACAGGTTAGCTATGTGCTTAACTTGATGTTCCAAATCATATACATGTGTTTTAAAATGTTTTATAAATAAATATCGGCAATCCCCACTGGCATCTACCTAGTCATTATCATCTGGCAATTTCCTGTAGCCATCATGGTAGAAGTAAGTCTTGGGGAGGGATTTAAATGGGGGGAGGGCTGGGGCTTTATGGACTAGTTTTGTGAGAGTGTTGCATGCATAAGGGATAGAGTGAAAGTACAAAATCATTTGTTTGAGAAGGAGATGAGCAAGGGGTCAAATCTGTCATCACTGGTGAAGCAGGGAAAGGACACGCTATAAGAGCAGACAAGTAAGGAAGGGCACAGTTATGAAGGGCCTTAAAGTTAAGAACAGCCAGCTTGGCGGGCAATAGGAATAGGCACAGCCAAACACCTTGGGCCAAGATAAAGGATTACTTCAATGAGATGTTGAATTGAATCCACAATTTTTTCTGCAAGCAGGACAGCCCATGGAGAATAGGTGTCATTGTTTCCCTTCACCCTACATACAAAAGAGCACCTAGACAGCCATATCCTACATACAACAGTCCCTGTATCAATTTCAAAGGGATCCCAGTCACTGCAGGAATAAGTTTACAACAATCGTGCCTTTGTCAGATTTAGGATGGAATGAGCATAGTCAGATCTATACTAGAAAAAAAAGTTCCACACAATGCAGCAATGTCAGTAAATTTTCTGAAGTGCCATCACAACACAACACTGTATTCCGTGCTGAAAGAATGCCACAGAGTGATCCCCCGGCAAATTCTGGACAGGAGTGTCAGCGCTCTTCCTGGAAAAAAAGAAAAAGAAGAACATCAAAAAAAGGGAGCCTCCATAGTCAAACAAAAAGAGAAAACATGTTTGTAAGACTATGAGAGGGAAATGGTGCTTGAAAACTCAGTTTCAGTGATCAATATCTATTTCTGATTCTGATCATTCCTTTCACAATTAGAGGCAAGTAAATGCCCAGGAGATGAAAAAGGAACCTAGATTTTCAGCTGTCTGCTTATATGTATTCTATGTTTTTGCTGCTTTTGCCTCTTCCTTGCAAGCCTTAACTGACTGTATTGTACCTCCTTGTTTAGATCTCTCCCCACTTTCGTCTTATCCGGTAAATTGTTTGTTTTTTTATTTCTATGGAACAATGAGGACTAGATTACTTTAATTCTTGTAAATTCATTTTCTTGACAATCAATACCGTCACAGAGCTGTGTTCTAGTTCTTCCCTATTGGTAAAAATAGCTAAGGGATGGCATATCCTTAGGAGGGATATCCTATTTTCTAGGGTCTTGTCTTCATAAGAAAACTGTATCGATTTAACTAAACATTAGTTAAATAGTTGCAACCCCCTTGGGTGGACACTTTTATTTTCCTTTAAGAGAGTGCCTTATATTGATTTAGCTTACACACAGGTTCCTTACTAACATAAGATGAATTGATGATATAAGGTAGTTTAAAACCAAAATAAGAGTGTCCACACATGGGGATTGTATCTATTTAACTAAAATGAATCAGTTCAACTTCTTCGTATAGACAAGGCCTGGAGCACTGAATAGGCAGAGCTACCTCAGGGAATACAGAATGAAAGTGAATGGGGAGAGATAGGGTGCATCACTATATTATTTCTTCTTTCATAGGACTCAGGCTCTGTGGGTTCGGGGAAGGGAAAGTGACCAGCATACTACAAACCCTCTTCTGCTTCAAGAGGCAGCAGTTAATTTGCCCTTATGGTTTCACGCCCCCTCCCTACTGTAGGGACAGAATGTACCCACAAATGTTAACATTAACATTCCAAATGTAAGAGAACTCCTACTCACTTATAGTTTGTCTTCTTTACTTCTCTGACTCATTGCAGGCCTGGTTCATCCTTGCTCTGCTGATCCAAGAAAGCTGTAATGCAAATGGATCCAGCCAGTGAGGAATTATCCCAGCATAACAGGAGCTTCTGCATGATGTAGAGCTGGTGTACTGGCTCTACGTCATCCCCACTCACAGCCCTAGATGTAGAAGGCAGAGCAAGAGTGCTGCTAAGCCTACTGCTATTCCCAACCTCTGGGACAATGGATAGACAGGAACAAGTCAGAGAAGCCCAAATGCTATTTAACCTCCACTGCAGACTGAAGCAGCTTCCAAAAGGCTTCAGAATAGAACAGACCTATGGCTTAGGTGTCAGGGGAACCCTCCTCACAAGAGCTGTGCCAAGCAAAGTTTGGGTGCATCAATTAATCATGGCTTGAAATTGTGCATAAGACATTTACGTATATTTATTTTAAATTCTTATTACAGTTTTTACCTTGTGCAGCAGAGATTCCATTCTTTCTTTTATCATTAAAATTGACAGCATTGTATATGTCAGATTGTAGAGTTTTCAGTTAAAACTGTCCCAGAACATTAGTAGTTTTACTTGTATAGATACAGAAAGGGATCTAAGTATCATTGTTCAACCACTAGGTGGCAGAAAAGCACATATTAATAAAGACTTAAAGGGGTAGCATTGGATTTATCAAAGGGCTAATTGCGTAGATATTTTTTTAATAAGGACTATCATTCACAATTATCACAAGCACTATTTAATTATTAAAATTATCTAATACATAAATATCACTAATTGCTAGTGAAGATTACAGAATGTCTATATTTCTAGAAAAGCAACATCATTCTGACTGATTGGTTCAAAGGATACCCTCCAGCAACCATGCTGGCAGCCATCTCTACATAAAGCTAGGCTCTCAAACAATAGCACAAAAATTATGAAAAGCGGTCTTGTTTTCAAATAGAAAATACTAAAATACTTATCAAAGACTAAAGCTGACCACAGTGCAACACCCAACACTGTTTTATACTAAGAAATGTTAAAATCACATTAAAATTAATCAGAGAAGGACCCATATCCAAGAGATGTCTGGGGCCAATTAATACCACTTCAATTGAACTAGATTATAGCTTATTAAAATTCTTTACCTTTTAGGCCAGAACATCACACAGCAAGTTAAAAACCTGTGGTTGCACTAACCTGGCAAATAAGAAGTGCCAAATAACTATGCAAGTCATCAGCTTACAAGTGCAACTCTAACTTGTCTTTTTAAAAATAGAATTCATTAGCAATATATAGCCACTGAAAAGAAAATCACAAAGCTGAACTTCTTCCATGATTGAGTAAAACTACCGTCAATCAAATGCAAATATGGTAACTAAACCAAATGCAGACGTATACAGACAATCCTACAAAAGACTGCAAATAGGTTTATTTTTAAAAAAACATAAATATTATGATTGAATCAAAAATAGCCCTGAGGTGCAAATAAAGAAAAAACCCAACTCAGCCATATTTACAAAAATACTATAAATATTTAACAATTCCATTTCAGTACTACAAGGTATATGAAATCCAGACTGAGATTTATCCAGCAAATCAAGTTGCATTATATAGTAATGTAAGTAATAATTAATACTAGCTGTTCAAAGACCTAGAAATAGGTAAAGATTGAACTGAACTACCCTGGCTGCAGAGTTTCTATTTCTCCTGTAAGAACTGATGCCATCAACCACATAAAGTAGAAACTTGAACTCTGGTACTGGAAGATTAAAAAAAAAATCCCTTTTGTTTTACTTCTAAAATGTATATGCAATTCTGAGTCTACATTTCACCACAGGTCAAACATGCTGTTTGATTAATTTGCTAACTGATATTAGTCACTATCTAGAACAAGTTCGCTCAGGTCTCCCAGATCCTCCACTAATCCACTGACCACAAGAACATTTTCCCTCTGCTGCAGTTTCCACCTTTGGCCATTAGAGTGGGCAGGCACTAGTAACAAAGCTACCCACCTTCCAAAGCTCAGCAGCAGGCATCCTCCATGTGTGTGAGAAGTGTGGAGGTTAAGACAAGAGCCCACAGAAGCCCACTGCCCTGTAGTCTGGAGATGGAGCAGCTACTGGAGCCTACTCAAGGATTGGGGACCATAGGAGTTGGAAGTTGCAGGAGATTTATGAAAATGAGCAAGGGCTGCAGGAGTCTGGTATGGGGACTAAGAGACTGGGAAAATGTGAAGCTGCTGGAGCCTGCTAGGATAGAGTGGGACTGGTGGCTGAAGGAAAACTTGCTCCGTGACCTGCCAGTGGGGAGCAGAGGAATGGGAGGGAGAGGAGATAGGGAGCAAGTACACAGGGCCTGAATTTTTGTGTGTACATATTTGGTATGCATTCTAGGTTGAATTTTCAACCTGAATTTCCCCCCAGCAACGTCTCACATACATTGTGGGCGTGGCTGGGGGGAGTTCACAAAGCAGAACACAAATCAAAAACCATAATTTATTCTCTTTTTATCATATTTTTAGGCCAATCTCATGGTTCTGACTCATGATTTTTGAACTCTTGGAGATGACAATATTGCAGATTGCTGGTACTAAAGACTGAAGCCCACTGTTTAGTTACTGAAAAGGTTTAATTCCAATGGTACAGGCATTCCTACACTGCCCTGCTGTGGTATCTCAACTCCACAAGGAACCATCTCTGCAAGTGTAAAGGCAGGTAGCGAGACAAGCTTTTGAGCTAACATGGAGCTCTTCTTCAGGTCTGGGAAAATATTTATTATTATTATGATGATTTTATTATTTTTCCAAGACCTGAAGAAGAGTTCTGTGTAAGCTCGAAAGCTTGTCTCTCTCACCAACAGAAGTTGGTCCCATAAAAGATATTACCTCACCCACCTTGTCTTGCTAATATCCTGGAACTGACATGGCTACAACAACATAAAGGCATACATAAAGGCACATAGGTGAGTTTACAATCAGTCTTTGGTCTCCCTGCTCAGACTGAGGGTACCTAGTAGTGCCAGTTGTGAAGGTGGACTGTGTGATGAGAACTACATTGAAGCTACCAACCCATTTCACATAGAACATCAAAAAGCCAGCAGATGGTAATATCTTTCAGTTGTTACTACTGACCCAGAGGGACTCAGAGCAATGACTGAGAGGTACAACTATTTAAACTTACAAATGAATTACCAGGTGAGTAAAGTGCTAAAATATTACAATTCAAGAAACTAAGCAGTGCAGTTTATTATGCAAACCAATTTAACTTTTAACTTTCACTTGACCAATACTTGCCATAGTTTTGTTATCCAGTCATTGTAGGGCAATCCTCTATTCAACTTACTTCACATGGGTCACAATACACCCAGCAGGCAAATATTTTAGATCTGTGGTAAAACTTATTGTCATGGGACAGAGTTTTAAGTTACTGCAGCTCATCACTATCACCGGGTCAACCTTAATGGATACATTAGTCTGTGGATTGTGCTATCCTGTAATGGACAGTTTTATCAATTTGAGAAAAGAATTGGTGTCCTCATTATAAAAATGAAATATGAAAAGAAAAATATATATAATTCTTTTTGTGTTTTTTTTGTTTTAAATAAGAAACAAGATTTAATAAAATCAAACTATTTGGGGGAAAAGATGCTAAGCAGCATAATCAAACAGTCTCATGTTTCTTAATGAGTTCGAGGTCCCCATCCAATTTTAATTGTCTACCTGGAATACTAAAAGACTTGCAGGCACTTAGATTGTACACATTATTAATAACAGGCATACCATATAATAGCTTTTTGTTCCATTTCCTGTTAGATCCCAGTGCTCATCCATTATAATTCTCAGTGCTCAGTTATTAGTGAACTTTCTTTAGTTGGTAAGGATGTCAATGAAACTGTAATTTTACTTGAAAATATACCATTGAAGGAAATTAGATGTATGTAGAATGGATATGTATGTATGCATATTGTATACAAATGTAGATGTATGTATGCATATTGTATACAAACATATCAACATACTGTACATTTTCTTTAGGAGGGGGACACAAAATCTACTCTTTTTTTTCAGTCAATATTAATGAGATGTAAAGGATGACAAACTTTTTTACTGATAAATTGTGTTTCTGCAATAGACAAGGTCAGTCTCTAACTAGATGGGTTGTTTTTTATGTCATAATTTGGACATGTACAAGCAATCATTGTAATTGAAGAAGCCAATGTATGCTTGCTTAGCCATGAATAGTTGACAAAGTATGGTTACAGCTAAGAGGTGAGAAACAACATTTGGCTGAAGTGAAAAAGATAAAAGAAATGAAGTCTACATAAGCTTGATTGACGAGAACAACTTTTAACTGAAAAGTGCAAACTACAACACAGAGAGTCTGTTTCCAAGGAGAACTACATTTCAGAAACAGGACAGAAGAAAATAGATGTAATTCTGTGGATAGCATTAGAATAATCCCAAAGGAAAGGCATTAGAGACTGACTTGATTGGAAAAACTCCATTTTACAGGAAGGGAAAATGGTCTAGTCTCAGACTAGGCAGGATCTCTCTTGTAACTAGTTGGGACCTGTACAGCTTTCTCTAAGTACAATACGATAGATGGTCACAGGAACAGAAATTGTAAGTACCATAGCAAGGGTTTATAAAGAATGAGTCTTGCTAAACAAACTTGCTTTAAAAATAGAATTACAAAATCAGTATATAAAGAGAACATAGTACATATCATTAGAATCCATTCCTGTGCACTTAGGAGTCCTGAATGACACCCCCCCACACACACACATCCGTGCAGTGCATCAGGCCTTTCTGCCCTCTTATCTCTGATATCTGAATACACAAATATTCATCCTTACTGCCATCCTGAACCAGAACTGTCCTACTGGAGGACAGTTGTGATCATGTTGGTGGCACATATATAGTGGGTGATGATGTATAAATTAGAATGGTGAATACAGTACAGCATAGCCTGGGGCATGGGTCTCAAATTGTGGTCAGTGTTGAAGATGAATGGTGTAAAGGAGATATGGGATGGAATTAAAGTTGTTTAGGATACCTTCACTTTGCCTTTCCATGCAGTTGATTAAGGAAAAGGTAAACCTTATGCTTCTAACTTATAATTTAATTACTTTCTACTGTTTATTTTTGAAGGTGAATTATAATATTATTTTAGTTACTGGCAGGCAAGATAGCATTAACTCCACTTTAACAAAGTTATTTTTTGTCTTGGAATATAAATTAACTTCAATAGATAATAGGAAGCCCATTAATCACAGTTCTTCATTTGAGTTTTGTTATGAAAGTTTGCACATTTATGTAGGTCTGACTCCTTAGTCTTAACCATCCTTCCTTCAGGCTGACACACAACTATACAACAATAACTAATCTCGAAGATAAAATATGGACTGATGGCAGTTTCTAATTTCACATATAGCTAACTACTAGATCATATAATCAACCTTAAAATTCATGAGTGCAAGTGAGGTATTTTTTCTGATATTGTGCACTTGAAGAAAACTATTCAGTTATTTTCTATTTAACCAAGACCAAAAAAGAATCTGAATCATTTTCTTAATGTTTGAAATACACCATTTGTCCCCATGTTCCAATAACTCAAAAACAGCTAAACAGATTTCCTTCTAACTTATAGAGAAATTCTCTGCATTAGCCAGAGAACAAATGTAAGAAATTTCACCTAAAATTTTCTTTTTGAAAAGTTGTAAGTTGTTTAAGTGCCTTCTCAACCATAACTATTGGACCATTGCTATAATATATAAAGGGTCTGATCCTGCTTTACAATTCACCCGATACTTTGATGGAAAAGTACCAGAGTAAGGGGAAGCAGGAAAAGGATATAACAGAAATTTCTAGGGTTTCTTATAGCCATCTTGAACAATAAAGTCATCACTGTTTCTTTATTTTAATTTTATAGATTTTGAGTCTGATTCTTCTTGTTTATACCAGTACAATTCCACTGACATCATAGAAATGTTGTTGGACTGCAAGGGACCTTAATAGGTCATCTAATTCAGTCCCCTGCACTGAGGCAGGACTAAGTATTATCTAGAGTTCTAGACCATCCCTGACAGCTGTTTGTCTAACTTGTTCTCATAAACCGCCAATGACAGAGATTCCACAAACCTCCCTAAGTAATTTGTTCCAGTGCTTAACTATCCTTATAGTTAGGAAATTTTTCCTAATGTCTAACCTCAATCTCTTTTGCTGCAATGTAAGACCATTACTTCTTGTCCTGTCCTCAGTGGTTAAGGAGAACATTTTATCACTCTCCTCTTTATAACAACCTTTGATGTACCTGAAGACTATGATGTCCCCCTCCTCAGTTTTCTCTTCTCTGGATTAAACAAACCCAATATTTTTAATCTTTCCTAGTAGGTTGTTTTCTAGACCTTTAATCGTTTTTGTTGCTCTCCTCCGAACTTTCTCCAGTTTGTCCATATCTTTCCTGAAGTGTGGTGTCCAGAATTGGACACTACTCCAGTTGAGGCCATATCAATGCTGAGTAGAGTGGAAGAATTACTTCTCATGTCTTGCTTACAAGACTCCTGCTAATACAGCCCAGAAGGATGTTTGCTTTTCCTTTTTTTGTTGCAACAGTATTACACTGTTGACTCATATTTAGTTTGTGATCCACTATAACCCTCTTTCTCCTTCCAAGTACTCCTTCCAAGGCAGTAATTTACCATTTTGTATTTGTGCAACTGATTATTCCTTCCTAAGTGCAGTACTTTGCATTTGTTGTTAGTGAATTTCATTCTATTTATTTCAGACCATTTCTCCAGTTTTTCAACATAATTTTGAATTCTAATCCTGTCCTCCAAAGCACTGGCAACCCCTCCCAGCCTGGTATTACTCCTCATTGAGTAATAGGCCTACCCTGTCCTTGGTTTTCCTCAAGCTTCTAATGTATTTGTAAAATATTTTCTTGTTACCCTTTATGTGCCTTGCTAGTTTAATCTTGTTTTGTGTCTTGGCCTTTCTAATTTTGTCCCTACATATGTGTTGTTTTTTATATTCATCATTTATAATTTGACCTAGTTTCCTCTTTCTGAATGACTCTTTTTTGAGTTTCAGGATGTTGAAGATCTCCTGGTTAAACCATAGTGGTCTCTCACCACCCTTCCTATCTTTCCTACGCATTAGGATAGTTTACTCCTGATTTGTGGTATGTCCAGACTACAGAATATACCAGCATAACTGTGTTATCATAGCTATGCTGACATAACACCATAGTATTGATGCAGCCTACCGGACTGAAGGGTTTTCCGTTGGCATAGAATCACCATCTCCCTGAGCAACAGTAGCTATGTCTATGGAAACATTCTTCCATCAATGTAGGTATGTCTACACCTGAGGTGTGCTTTTCCATACTCCTGACCAACAGAGCTATGTCAACCTAACTTTTAAGTTTAGACCCAGGCCTATGCTGGTGTGAGAGGAGAATCAGGTCCTCTGAGTGCATGATCTCCACTGAATGGGTGAGGTTATAACAAATTACTGGTGTTAAGGAAAAACATTGAATGCTGGGAACATAGGATCATGCATATCATAGAATCTCAGGGTTGGAAGGGACCTCAGGAGGTCATTTAGTCCAACCCCCTGCTCAAAGCAGGACCAACCCCAGCTAGATCATCCCAGCCAGGGCTTTGTCAAGCCTGACCTTAAAAACCTCTAAGGAAGGAGATTCCACCACCTCCCTAGGTAACCCATTCCAGTGCTTCACCACCCTACTAGTGAAAAAGTTTTTCCTAATATCCAACCTAAACCTCCCCCTCTGTAACTTGAGACCATTACTCCTTGTTCTGTCATCTTCTACCACTGAGAACAGTCTAGATCCATCCTCTTTGGAACCCCCTTTTAGGTAGTTGAAAGCAGCTATCAAATCCCCCCTCACTCTTCTCTCCTGCAGGCTAAACAATCCCAGTTCCCTCAGCCTCTCCTCCTAAGTCATGTGCTCCAGCCCCCTAATCATTTTTGTTGCCCTCCGTTGGACTCTTTCCAATTTATCCACATCCTTCTTGTAGTGTGGGGCCCAAAACTGGACACAGTACTCCAAATGAGGCCTCACCAGTGCCGAATAGAGGGGAATAATCACGTCCCTCGATCTGCTGGAAATGCCCCTACTTATACAGCCCAAAATGCCGTTAGCCTTCTTGGCAACAAGGGCACACTGTTGACTCATATTCAGCTTTTCGTCCACCGTAACCCCTAGGTCCTTTTCTGCAGAACTGCTGCCCAGCCATTCGGTCCCTAGTCTGTAGCAGTGCATGGGATTCTTCCGTCCTAAGTGCAGGACTCTGCACTTGTCCTTGTTGAACCTCATCAGATTTCTTTTGGCCCAATCCTCTAATTTGTCTAGGTCCCTCTGTATCCTGTCCCTACCCTCCAGTGTATCAACCACTCCTCCCAATTTAGTGTCATCTGCAAACTTGCTAAGGGTGCAGTCCACACCATCCTCCAGATCGTTGATGAAGATATTGAACAAAACCGGCCCCAGCACCGACCCTTGGGGCACTCCACTTGATACCGGCTGCCAACTAGGCGTGGAGCCATTGATCACTACCCGTGATCAACAGCATATGCACCACTGCTGTCTAGTAGGACGGAATACAATCTACTCAAATGTTTAATTGGCAGTTATCTCACCTGCTAGTCAGCAGTTTAGAAAGAAGCCCCAAGTCCAGTGAGCTAAATCCAAGACTCATCACCAGGGTATATCAGATAAAAGAGGTAGCTGTTTCCTGTAGGTCAAGCGGCAGTGGTCTGTAGTTTTAGCACAATGCCTGTGTCTTTTTATGCAAACTAGGCTCCAGCCCTAGGGCCATGCTCTTGATAAGGCAAGGGGACACTTCACCCTTCCTCTCCACTGCCAGCTAGGCACACAGGTAACCCCAGACTAGGGTGACCAGATGTCCTGATTGTACAGGGACAGTCCCGATTTTTGGGTCTTTTTCTTTTATAGGCTCCTATTACCCCACCCACCCCATCCTGATTTTTCACACTTGCTATCTGGTCACCCCCCTATCCCAGATAGACACAGGGGGCTGCCCCCTGCAAAGCACTCCGCCCCTCAGACACTGCTGGGGGGGCACCCCCAGGGCGCAACCACTCCCGCGGCGATTCGCCCCACTCAGCGGGAGGGGGGGGGGGGCTGGGTCTGAACGGGCCCGATCCCAGCGAGCTTAATCCCGGGCGCGTCAACCGGACAGACCAGCCGCCGGTAGCGGGGCGCGAAGGCCGGGAAGCGCCGCGTGCCACCGCCGACAGATACCGGGAGGGGAAGGGCGGGGCGAGGCGAGCGCGCGCACAGCGCGGCACTTGCCCCTCGCCCGAGGTGGTTTGCGAGACGTTAGCTGCGCTCGCTCCCCTCCCCCGCCCGCGCGAGATGAGTAACGGCCGCTCGGTGCGTGCGGAGGAGGGGGGACGAGGCGGTCGGGCTCGACGCTGCGTCCGCCAGTGACGGGACCTGAGCTGCGCGCGCGGGTAGCGCCAGCGGGGCCCCGGCGCGCAGACTCTCCGGACCGCCGCCGGTGGCGCGGGGAGGGGGCGATGAGCTGATTCCCGTCGCTGGCGCCACCTGAGACGAGCCGATCCGCGACCCCGGCGTAGCGCGCATCGCCGCCGCCATGGCTCACTCCCCGGTGCAGCCGGGCCTGCGGGAGATGCCGGTGAGGCTGTAGTCCTGCCCGGGCGGGGGGTTGCGGCATGAACTGCGGCGCCTGGGGGTGCGGGTCCCCGTCCCTGCGGGGGGAGCTGCGCTGCCTGCGGGTCCGGCACGGAAACGCACCCGGAGCCGGAGACTTCGGCGGGGGGTGGGGGCGAGAGGCCCCTTGCGGGGATCCGCCTCTGCGGCCCAAACCGCGCTCCCTCCCCTATGTGCTGCGGCTGCTGCGGGGGTTGGTCCATGGCTGGGCGGGCGAGGGGGGGGATCGGGTGTGAGCCGCGGCTGCGGGGCGAGTCCCCAGGGCGGTCGTGGCGCTGTCGGGGAACGCAGCTTCGCTCGGGCACGTCCCCGGGGGGCGGAGAGGAGCCGGGGCTCCGGCGCGGGCTGCTCGTTTGGAAACAGGCTGCGCTTGGCAGAATAAAGCCCCAGGTGCCTGGACCGGGCGGCTCGCTCCCTTGCCCGACGGGGCGCGGGTTTCAGTGGCGCTTCGTTCTACCCCAGAGCCCTCATCTTCCAGGCGCTTCTCAATCGCCCCCAGCCAGCGACTGGCTTCTCAGCTGGGTTTGGAAACACAAACCCGCCCTGCCATGGAAGAGCGTCTCGGCAGGATGGTCTTTGGCAGGCGGGGGCTGATGTTTGGCCAGGGTGTTCGGGGTTTTTGTTCTGTCCTATGAGTTGCTTAGTTAGAGCTGGTATGTTGGGGAATTTGCTGCTGGATTTACATTTATATTGCAACTTGTTTCTGAATAATTGTCAAGGGCTCCTGATCCCTGGGATAGGCACCCCTGTCTGCTTTATCTTTATTAGCCCCAATAAAATAACAAACCACTTGCAGAGAAACTGTCAGTATACGTCTATTGCTATAATATTCCCCTTGTATCTTTATTAAACTTTGCATGCTACTTCCGGAGATGCCACTTTGAGCCCCCTTTCCTCCATTTTTGTTTTGTTTTGTAATTTTCTCAAATTACCTTTGGAGTTGAAATTTTTTATACTTGGTTTTGGCTTAAAAGTGAATTTATTTCTGGTTAGTTTTACATCTATCAAATACCCTAATCCATGTTTTTCTGGGCTAGCATAGCCTGGAGGTTTTAATTGGAAACTTTATATTCTTATATCTTTAGAGGAATATGTACTTGCAAAAGCGTAGGTGGAAGATGGATGGGAAAGAGTTAAGAAATTAAACATGGCATGTACTACACATGCACAGTGTTTTTGTTTTTTTTCTTTTAGATTGTGTGCCCGCAGTCCAGTTATCCTTGTGCCCTGGAGAGCTCTTGAGTTTCATGTACTCTGCCAAGTCATCCATCTCCTGCTGATACCCTTGAAATCACCCTTTATTTTTCAGAAGAATATTCTTAGGTGTTCAGTATTTCTGGGGATTGTTTAAAACAAGTAAATAAAATGTTAAATACTATTTAACTGTTATGGATGAGTCTGAATTCAGAAAAGACATAATTCATTGCGTTTCTTGCAAGAACTGTACTTTAAACCCATTGAATACTTTAAGCTCTGTAGGTGCTCAGATACTATGGTGGCCATATGAATACCTTGTCCCCAATCTTGCAAACACTTATGTGCATGTATACGTTTGCTTTAATTGAAAGCAAAGGGTAAAATTATGCTTCTGCTTTGCAGGATCAGGTCCCTATAGGGAAAAGTTATACTATATGAAATACAATACAGAATATATACAAAGAGGCCATATGGCTTCATGCATTTTTAAAGCCTCATTTATTACATTATTGCAGTAGTGAATGCTATAGTTAAAGGTCACCTGCAAGTTATTTTAAAAAAGAATTGTGTGGCTTTTTGCTTTTCTATGCTATGTAGACTTTGTATAAAGAAGGCCTGTTTTTCTGCTTTTTAAACTTTAAAATTACTTATTTTCACCTTAGAAAGTATCAATAACTCCCTGTGATGGGATCCCCCAACCTGGGACTGCTGTACCCCCATAGCTCACTAATCTGGGTTCTCTCTCACAATGCCTTACTGGTGACAAGCAGCAAACCCCTTCAGGTGCTGTTACCACTCAGTATAACCACATGTAGAGCCCCACACCCATCCAGATTACATGAATGCTCCCAGAGCCACTCACGAATCACACAGAGCAAGGCACCATCCAAATCCCCCCAGCTCCCAGCCTTGCACCTCAGGAATATATCGTCTTGCACTATTCAAGACCTCTTCTTGAGCAATGCAAGTTTATTAATTGGTTCACCACTTCATCAATAGAAAGTGGATACACCAGCCTTTGTAACCTGAGCAAATTTACCAAGCACTTCAGTCAAACTCACTAGTAAGGATAAACATTAAAATAAGTTGATTGATTACAAATATAGGCTTTAAATGATAGGCAAAAAGACAGAGTTGTTACCAAGAAAAGAAAAAGAAAAGCACGCAGGCTAAATTCTTAACCTTATTAGACTAATAACTGGACTAAGCATTTTTTCTCACTCCACTGGATACTGCAGGCTGGATACAGTCTTTTATACGCAGGCTCTCCCTGTTAGCCTGGGGACCAGTCTCCTCAGCTCCAGCATTCTCATTGCCTCCAGCATAGGTGGGAAAAGAGACTGACAAACGATTTGGCCTCTGTCCTATATTTTATATCCATTCCATGTGCTTAGAGAACACAAGTTCAGGCATGTCTGGTGGGCATTGCTGAGTCACCAGGCAAGGTTGAACAATTCCCCTGGTGTGGCCTTGTGCAAGTGAGTCATTGATTGTCTCTCCCTTGCTGGACAATGGCTGTTGATGGTTGTTCGATATTCGACTGAGTGTTGGTTACTGTTACCCACACACTCTAGGGCACCCACCTTTATCCAGTTCCTAAGGCTCAAGGCATAACCCTGTTGATTTAGGCACCCCAACCCTTTCCCAGTTCCTATGGTTCTGGGTGAAAGGCACCTATCCTTACCCAGTTCCTAGGGCCCAGGGCCACCCGTAACCAATTCCTAGGGCTCAGAGTGTACTTTTCTGCGGGTTTACAGGATCTTTTTACTAGTGAAAGCCTTACACAGTAATATCCTTAACCTCTATTTATTAACAGTTACCAAAACAGAATACACATGCTAAGCATACAATGCTCACTACTCCCAATAAGGCAGATGGACTTTTCCTAATGGCCTGTCAGGATCAGGTCATCTGGGGACTCCAGTTTCTGCATGGTGTGATTAGCAGGGTGTTGAGGTCTGGCAGCTCTGATCTTGGGGCTGTGTCCTGGAGTAGGTTCCAAAGAACTTCCTCTGTGACCCCAGTTTATATAGTGAAACTTGAGTCCTGCTTACCTGTACCGTAACCAGTCATTTTACTAAAGTATTACAAAATAATTCTTTCACAATATGTTAGGATTGGTCAAACAATTCTTTACCCAATCAGACCCCACCACCATAGTTGATTTACACCTACCAAAATTAGTTGTGTAACAGACAGAAACAGTCAAAAAACCAGACAGAAATACAGATAAACAATAGAGAAGTAGGGACTATAAAGGCAAAATGATAAAGAAGTAAAGATTTCACATCCACAACTGTTGAGGACCCCCCCTCGCATCCTCAGTGCCCCAGGCACCTAATTTGTCCTGATGCAGTCTCCGCAGATGCTCTGTGCCACCCCAGCAGCAGTTTCCCTTCCTTTCAATTATCAGCTGAAGCTGCAGCACTGACTAGCGCACCTTTTGCCTCTCCAGCCAAACCCCTTCCAGTGGTACAGGAGTAGGCCTGGGACTACTTTACTACGTTAGGCCCACAGTTCCTGCCCTTCCCTCCTCGGCCTAAACCCGCTCCCCCTGCCCAGCTAGCTGCCCCCCACGAAGCCACCGGCCCTGTGGTTTGCTCATCCTGCTTCCCTGCACTGCCAGGCATTTCTTGGCCTAGCAAGCGGTATCCTTCCTCAACTGCCCAGGCTGTCCTGGATAGGCCTGTTATGTCACCCCTGGTATGAGCTCAGCTGCCCTTTCCCATCTGTCCGGGGCAATGGGGGAGGGGAGATGTGCCATCCTAGGCATTGTGAGGCCCAGATTGGTTAACCAATATAATTTTAATAGTTTAAATGGGTACTCTTTAAAATTATATTTAATACCTTATACTTGTACTAAGGATGTAAAGTCAGAAATGGTTACAAGGGAAATAAAGATAAAATGCTTTTTAGTAGCTAAAACTTAACAAACTCGACTTGATTTAAGGTAAAATTCTTATCACAGGTTCCCAGCAACATTGGTGCCAAATTCTCAGGTCAGGATCTCCCTCCTAAGTCAAAAGGCTGGTTCCTTTGTCATTTTAGGAAAGAGAAAGAGATAGCATGAGGTGTTTTTGCCCCTCACTTTTATAGTCCAGTCATCCTTTGAAATGCATTTTCCTGAGGGTTACCCCTATATAAAGTTCATTCCTGCTGTAAGGATAGACACGTAGAGCTTTGTGATGAGAGGTTCCATGCTTCTTTGCTAAAACGCAGATCGATCTATTCCTGTCCCCCTTCTTTGCCAAAGACTGGTCACTTGACAAGTGATTGCTAGTCAACTTTGATGACACTTGTCTAGAAGTGTCAGCTTGTCCTTTGTCTTTGAGAAATAGGTTTACCCCAAACTTGTCTGGTAAACACATTTTAATCATCATCTCATCTTATGTTTATAACTCTTAATATGCATTTTGTACATACATTACACAAGAATATTAATAATAGTATGTTGTTAGTTTTCAAATTATACTTCTCAAGAATATATTATACAAAGATTATTTCAATAGAGCGTATGGCAGTGGTGGGCAACCTGCTGGCCGTCAGGGTAATCCACTGACAGGCCGCCAGTTTGCTTGCATTTGCTTGGCCTGGGAGCTGCGGGCGGCCATGCAAATGTAAACAGCTGGCGGCCTGTCAGCGGATTACCCTGACGGGCTGCAGGTTGCCCACCACTGGTGTAGGGCATGAGTACGGGGTGCTTTTGGTCACAGTCGCCTTTGGAATGTTACCTACAGTCAGAATGAAGCAAAGTGATCAAAGTGCATGACAAATGCAATTTATCACCCAGATATAATTGTATGTGCATGAGTATGTATGTTTACATCTATGTATGTATAAATATCAACAGTGTATGTAATGGGTATTGTTGATATCCCACACTGTTCTCTGCTACATTTTAGTTGAGTAGTTTTTCTTTTGGCTGTGACTTCTTAAAGATCTGCCACAAAAATCTAGTGCAAATTGAACAGGTCTTTCAGTAGTAACATTGTCTCAATTTTGTTTGCTTAACTAGCTTGTATTGGCTTTCTTCATGAAAGACAGTTGAGGCATATTTCAGAGTAGCAGCCGTGTTAGTCTGTGTCAGCAAAAAGAACAGGAGTACTTGTGGCACCTTAGAGACTAACAAATGTATTTCAGCATAAGCTTTCGTGGGCTACAGTCCACTTCATCGGATGCATAGAATGGAACATATAGTAAGAAGATATTTATACATATAGAGAAACATGAGAGAGGCTAATTAATTAAGAGGAACTATTAGCAGGGAAAAAAACTTTTGAAGTGATAATCAAGATGGCCCATTTCGGACAGTTGACACAAAGGTGTGAGGATAGTTTGCATATTAATTCAAGTTCAGCAGCTTCTCGTTGGAGTCTGTTTTTGAAGCTTTTCTGTTGCAAAATTGCCACCTTTAAGTCTGTTACTGAGTGATTAGAGAGATTGAAGTGTTCACCTACTGGCTTTTGAATGTTATAATTCCTGATGTCAGATTTGTGTCCGTTTATTCTTTTGCGTAGAGACTGTCCGTTTTGGCCAATGTACATGGCAGAGGGGCATTGCTGGCACATGATGGCATATATCACATTGGTAGATGTGCAGGTGAACAAGCCCCTAATGGCGTGGCTGATGTGATTAGTTCCTATGATGGTGTCACTTGAATAGATATGTGGACAGAGTTGGCATTGGGCTTTGTTGCAAGGATAGGTTCTTGGGTTAGTGTTTTTGTTGTATGGTGTGTGGTTGCTGGTGAGTATTTGCTTCAGGTTGGGGGGGCTGTCTGTAAGCGAGGACTGGTCTGACTCCTAAGATCTGAGAGGAAGGAATCATCTTTCAGGATAGGTTGTCGATCTTTGATGATGCGCTGGAGAGGTTTTAGTTGGGGGCTGAAGGTGATGGCTAGTGGCGTTCTGTTATTTTCTTTGTTGGGCCAGTCCTGTAGTAGGTGACTTCTGGGTACTCTTCTGGCTCTGTCAGTCTGTTTCTTCACTTCAGCAGGTGGGTATTGTTGTTTTAAGAATGCTTGATAGAGATCTTGTAGGTGTTTGTCGCTGTCTGAGTGATTGGAGCAAATGTGATTGTATCTTAGAGCTTGGCTGTAGACAATGGATCGTGTGGTGTGTCCTGGATGGAAGCTGGAGGCATGTAGGTAAGTATAGTGGTCAGTAGGTTTCCGGTATAGGGTGGTGTTTATGTGACCATCGCTTATTAGCACAGTGGCGTATAGGAAATGGACTGCTTGTGTGGACTGGTCTAGGCTGAGGTTGATGGTGGGATGGAAATTGTTGAAATCATGGTGGAATTCCTCAAGGGCTTCTTTTCCATGGGTCCAGATGATGAAGATGTCATCAATGTAGCACAAGTAGAGTAGGGGCGTCAGGGGACGAGCTAAAAATGTTGGCATACTGTGGGGTCATGCGGCTACCCATAGCAGTACCACTGACTTGAAGGTATATATTGTCCTCAAATGTGAAATAGTTGTGGGTGAAGACAAAATCACAAAGTTCAGCCACCAGGTTTGCCGTGGCATTATCGGGGATACTGTTCCTTACAGCTTGTAGTCCATCTTTGTGTGGAATGTTGGTGTAGAGGGCTTCTACATCCATAGTGGCCAGGATGGTGTTTTCTGGAAGATCACCAATGGATTGTAGTTTCCTCAGGAAGTCAGTGGTGTCTTGAAGATAGCTGGGAATGCTGGTAGCGTAGGGCCTGAGGAAAGAGTCCACATAGCTAGACAATCCTGCTGTTAGGGTGCCAATGCCTGAGATGATGGGGCATCCAGGATTTCCAGGTTTATGGATCTTGGGTAGCAAATAGAATACCCCTGGTCAGGGTTCTAGGCATGTGTCTGTACAGATCTGTTCCTGTGCTTTTTCAGGGAGTTTCTGGAGCAGATGGTGTAGTTTCTTTTGGTAATCCTCAGTGGGATCAGAGGATAATGGCCTGTAGAATGTGGAGTTAGAAAGCTGCCTGGCAGCCTCTTGTTCATATTCCAACTTATTCATGATGACGACAGCACCTCCTTTGTCAGCTTTTTTGTTTATGATGTCCGAGTTGTTCCTGAGGCTGTTGATGGTGTTGTGGTCAGCACGGCTGAGGTTATGGGGCAAGTGATGCTGCTTTTCCACAATTTCAGCCTGTGCATGTCGACGGAAGCAATCTACTCAGTGACAGACCTAAAGGTGGCAATTTTGCGACAGAAAAACTTCAAAAACAGACTCCAACGAGAAGCTGTTGAACTTGAATTAATATGCAAACTAGATACCATTAACTTAGGTTTGAACAGAGACTGGGAGTGGCTCGGTCATTACGCTAATTGAATCTATTTCCCCTAGTTAAGTATCCTCACACCTTTGTGTCAACTGTCTGAAATGGGCCATCTTGATTATCACTTCAAAAGTTTTTTTCCCTGCTGATAATAGTTCCTCTTAATTAATTAGCCTCTTTCATGTTTCTCTGTATGTATAAATATCTTCTTACTATATGTTCCATTCTATGCATCCGATGAAGTGGACTGTAGCCCACGAAAGCTTATGCTGAAAGAAATTTGTTAATCTCTAAGGTGCCACAAGTACTCCTGTTCTTTTAGTCGAGGCATAGTTTTTGAAAAAGAATCAGTAGCATATTTCTTAGTTGAATAGTAGTAGTCTACGTTTGTATGGAAGATGGAAAATGTGGAGGACAGGGTGTGTGTATGTGTTAGGAGAACTGTACTGAATAAAAATGATTCCCTGCTTTTCTTTTTAGAATGTATACATTTCTGAATTAAATAATTGGAGCTCAGTTTTACACTGGGTGAAATAATATTTAACTCTTTGGCACCGGCTAACTGCATCTTCATTAAGCAAATATTTTGCTAATACAATCCTAGAAATGCAGCAGTCACTGCTATCATTAGGTGAAGTGTGTTCACTAGGACACATCCCAAGAGTGTAGTCACCCCAGTTAAGGTGAATTTGTAGTAAGTGAAAAGTGCATCCCTTTTGTTGTAAAAACATCCACAAATTAATCTGGAATTCACAAGGTTAATGTCTTATTTTCCATGGAACATATTTAATGGAGTATTGTAGCTGTCCTCTTAAAACTAGTAGTTGTACAACACCCCTCATTCACCTTGAAAATCTTATCAGATAGCCAGTTTCATTTTTTATTTGTGAAGAGATGGCAGCCCAATAGATCCAAATATTTAAAATGTTATTTGTAGTTAACAATCTGCTTTTTAAAAAATGATATAAAGACTAGATGCAGCTGAGTGGAGTTGACCACAGTTTATTCTCTGCATCCTGCTTCTGTCTTAAATTTAAGTTTCCCACCTGCTGCAGGAAATAAGTCCTTCCTGCATATAATTGAAAGCAAAACTGTTGCAGACTGTAGGGGGGAGAAAGATTTTGTAGAGTAAAGTTTTGTGGCCTTTCTTTTCTGGAAGTAATTGTTGCTGATGCTGTTGAAACTATCACTTCAAAGTAAAGAGAAACGATATATTGAATTTGAAGGCTTGAGGCTTCTTTATGACAGATATGCATGAACTGGTTTCATATTGTGTCTAAATGTGTGTCAGTGCTGCTGCCAAGTAAATATGTATATACACAGCTCTGTGAGGAATGTAGTGAAGATCAAAGCTGCTTGTGGAGAGCTGAACTGAAATTCAACCAAGTCAAGGTGAATAGATTTCAGATAGCCTTTGGTGGCTGGTGAACAATAAAATGATGACTAGGAAAGCTTTGACAATGCTACTAATGAATGAAATGCCTGTGTTTGTACGAAGACTAGAGCAGGGGTTCTCAAACTGGGGGTTGGGACCCCTCAGGGGGTTGTGAGGTTATTACATGGGGGATTGCGATCTGTCAACCTCCACCCCAAACCCTGTTTTGCCTCCAGCATTTATAATGGTGTTAAATATATAACAAAGTGTTTTTAACTTATAAGGGGAGGGGGTCGCACTCAGAGGCTTGTTATGTGAAAGTGGTCACCAGTAAAAAAGTTGGAGAGCCACTGGACTAGAGGTACGCACGAAAACATGCTTGCTGATTACATTTGACCAGAGTTCATACTTGAAGCCTTAGGTTATTAGTAGGGCCCTACCAAATTCACAGTCCATTTTGGTCAATTTCACGGTCATAGGATTTAAAAAATTGTAAATTTCATGATTTCGGCTATTTAAGTCTGAAATTTTACGGTGTTGTAATTGTAGGGTTTCTGACCCAAAAAGGAGTTGTGGGAGGGTTGCAAGGTTATTGTGTGCGGGGGGAGGGAGGGAGGTTGCGGTACTGCTACCCTTACTGCTGTGCTGCTGCTGATGGCAGCTGCCTTCAGAGCTGAGCAGCTGGAGACTGGTGACTGCTGGCCGGGAGCTAAGCTCTGAAGGCAGAGCCACCGCCAGCAGCAGTGCGGAAGTAAGGATGGCATAGTATGGTATTGAGCTGGGCCCTCAGTCAGCAGCCGCCACTCTCCAGCTGCCCAGCTCTGAAGGCAGCAGCGCAGAAGTAAAGGTGGCATAGTGTATACTTCTGAATTGCTGCTGGTGGGGCACACCTAGTTTTTATTCATATATTGGAGGAGGAAAACAAGCTTTTCAGCTTTTTCAGCTCCCAATTGGTTTCTTAATTTTGAATGAACTAGTCATTGAAATGAACTAGTTGAAGAAACTGCATGCATGAAGAAAATGCATGAAGAGGCTATCTCTTGTCAGAAACTCGTTTAGCACTTAACAAACTCTGATTCTAGGTGCTTAGCCAGTGACAGTCACCAGTTCAGTGGTTTGACTTTCTTTAAAACTTGTCAGTAGACATGTATTGTTTAATATTATTTGCTGTATTTAATGTAAAGTATTTTAATAGATTATCATAGCTGTAGACGTTAATATAGGTTGTCAATTTAAAATTTTAAAAACTGTATTTAATTTTAAAAAATTCAATTTAAATTAAAAAAAATTAAAAGATATCATTGATTTTTATCCACCCTGACTGACAGCTTGGATAAGTAGATGGTATTAAAAAAGAGGAGCTTATACTTATTAGGTAGTATTGAACTTTTTGTATAAGCCCTCTTTTCCTCAAAAGGGACTTGACTTTAAGCTAAACTAGATTGCTGGTACAGAAAACTAACATAGTTTTGGGTAACCATTTAAATTAAAATTTGGAGGAAGGCTGACAGGTACTGAGTAGCACCTGGGTTGCATAAAGAAATCTGCTAAAAAATCAGTAATTCAAAAATACCTTTGTATCCAGTAAAGAATGGAACAGAAATTACATCTGAACTGGAGGAGGGACAGGTTGAGAGCACACCGGTAAAAGGTGGAAAAATAGGAAAATAAAGCATGCAGAAAAGACAGTTAAGTCCTAGAGGTGGGAGAGTAGCATTATACATGAAAGATTCCATCAGGGGTGGTCAACCTGTGGCTCCTCAGAAGTTAATATGCAGTTCCTTGTATAGGCACCGACTCCGGGGCTGGAGCGACAGGCACCAACTTTCCGATGGGCCGGGGGGTGTTCATTGCTCGACCCCTGGCTCTGCCGCAGGCCCTTCCCCCACTCCACCCCTTCTCGCCTCCTCCCCTGAGCCTGCCATGGCCTCGCTCCTCCCCCTTCTCCCCAGAGTCTCCTGCATGCCATGAAACAGCTGATCAGGAGGTGCGGGAAGGGAGGGGGAGGCTCTGATTGATGGGGTTGCCGGTGGGTGGGACGTGCTGGGAGCGGGGCGGGGGGAGCTGATGGGGGTCTGCTGATGTATTACTGTGGCTCTTTGGCAATGTACATTGGTAAATTCTGGCTCCTTCTCAGGCTCAGGTTGGCCACCCCTGTTCCATAGGATCTAATGAGTTGTGGAAAGTCACTAGTCTTTGTCTTTAGAAGCGTTAACATTTTTGTTTGTAGCACTGCAAGTATTAAATATCTTTTTCTTTTTGTAAATTTAACAGAATCTACAAGCAGATCCAGAAGAACTATTTACAAAACTGGAGAAAATTGGCAAGGGCTCGTTTGGTGAAGTTTTTAAAGGAATTGACAATCGGACTCAGAAAGTGATTGCTATAAAAATTATTGATCTGGAAGAAGCGGAAGATGAAATAGAGGACATCCAACAAGAAATCACAGTGCTGAGTCAGTGTGACAGTCCTTATGTAACCAAATATTATGGATCCTATTTAAAGGTAAGATGATGCTTGTTTTTGTGTTTTACAGTGAAAGATTTTGTTCAACTGTCAAATTTTTATGGAAAAGGACATCAGTAGAATAGCAGAATAGTTTTCAATAGAAGGGGAAATATTTTCTCCTTTTTAACCCTAAAAACAGAGTGAACTGCTTATAGTTTGTGAAGAGTTTGCTTCAAGACCCAGCTTAAGAATAAAATAGTGTATGTGTCTGTTTTGCCACTTTACTCAAAGGCAGGAAGAAATGAAATTTGTTTAAGTAACAGACTTGTCATTGAGGTCAAGCAGTAGTATATTTAGATCAGTCTAAACTTAGAATATTCTCACTCTTAGATTATTGTTCAATTTAAATGTAATAAAATTGCATAAAACTATTAGAAACAACTCCGTACCTGCTTTTTATCAAGGTTAACGATTTTGTCAGGCCTTGATTTGTAGTAGTTTGTTTTTTAAAAACTAAGATTTGTTTAGACTTGGTCCTGTTTTTGACCTGAATGGCTCAAAAAATTAATTTGTTAACCTGTGACTTATTTGCAGAAGGTATTCAGCAGAGTAGCCTGAAATGAAGGCTGATATATCCTGTATGGGTTTTGGTTGGTGCTTCATCTGAAATTACAAGCTTTACTGATGATTACCTCTTGGCTTTCATTTCTTTTCTTTGAAATGATCCAGGTCTTGACAGTAAATCAGCTGAGATGAGTTTTAATAATGCCAAATACAAAAGTATTTCTTCTCTGCAGAAAGATTCATGTTTGAGGTTTCTCTTATGCTTTAACATAGAAGGTAGCACAACTACGCTTGGTACTTTTTGGTACTGTTCTTCTCTGACTTAATCCCGTCTGTGTTACTCAGTTTTCTTTTTTTCACTGAGAGTGCACGCAGGAGCTTAAAGCTTTAATTTTTCTCTTGAAAAATGGCTGAGAAGCTTTCCAAGGGGCAGAAAATATCCTAAATACAAAGTTTTGTCCACTTTTGCCATTCTAGGAATGTTCTACTTCATTTCTGAGGCTATGAATGCCCTTTAAAAAAACCCAAAAAAACCCAACCCCTTATTAACCAATCAGGATTTCTGGGATCTTCAGTTGCTTGCATACTGAGAACATATTTGCCCTTAAGATCCAGAAGATAGATGAACATTCCCACTAGGACAGTCCACTGTGTGCTTCCTGTGACCTGGGCCTGTTGTCTACGACAACTTGAGAAAAAGCCCATCACCGATATTCACCCAAATGGCAGCATGCATGGTTTTGGACCTGATACCACGCCACTGCCCTGATGCAAATTTTGCTATAGAGTAAGTTTAAAAAGCCGCTGGAAGGTTATGAAGGCATATAACCAAGCAAAATAAATTGGGGTCTGCTTTTAGTCTTTCTCCACTCCCCTCTTGAAATCTCCTGACTAAGTGTTGATGGATATGTGAAACAGGGCCTTCAGAAAGGGCAAGATAGGAATTTCTCCTCTGATTATCTCACAGAATATATATGATAGATATATAAGGAGAGAGTGCAATGGGAATACATTTGGGTTAGCACTCATTGGTCAAAGTGGGGCAGAAGAATGGTGAGCGGGGGGAAGTGGCTGTAGGTATAAGAGAAGGAAGGAGGTCAATTAGTCAATGGACATGAATAATGAAGTATCAGAGGGGTAGCCATGTTAGTCTGGATCTGTAGAAGCGACAAAGAGTCCTGTGGCACCTTATAGACTAACAGACATATTGGAGCATAAGCTTTCGTGGGTGAATACCCTTCCCCCCACATGAAAAAGATCTGAATGAAAGAACTTTATTCCTGTGTGGGGTTATGAGTTGTACACTCATCCCCCCCCCCCCCCCCCCCCCCCGGGGATTCCTGGTAATATCTGCTGCCAGCAAAAGAGAGAGGCAGGTTCCAGACATGCCAAACCTGCAGGAAAAAATGCAGAAATTGGGCTTGTTTTTGGCTTAATTGGGTTGTGAGTTGCTTGTTGGCTAATTTTTGGCTTGTAGCTTGTTGCTGCTTTTTTTTTTTTTTTCTTTTTGAGTGGCTCCTGGAAAGCAGGGGTGAGAGTCAGAGAGGTGCACAGCGAACCCACCACTGTCCCACGCTGCACACCGGGGGGGATCTAGTTACATAGAGTGTTGGGGATCTTAGGGAATGGCTTGTTTTGGCCTTGTTTTGAAATGGGATTAGCTTGATTTTTGTCTTATTGTGAAAGTTGGGGTGCTTATTTACCGCGTGAAAGTTGGCAACTGTGGCAGGTTCATCAAAAGCAAAGAACTCGAAGAAGTTGGATTTGTTCAGTAGGAAAGTTTATTGTACTGGGTGGGGGTTACAGCTCAGGATTGCAAACCAGCAGGTGCTGCTGGACAGATATGATTTGAATATGTGGGACTCCATGCAGAAGTTCAACTACTTCCTCCCTCAAGAAGCCAGACAGGAGTTCTCCTTGCTGGTGGACAAAGGAAAATCAGTTGAGGGCCTCGTTGCAAGCTGCTTTGGATGCAGCTGACTTGGTGGCCAGGTTCATGGCTTCTGCAGTGGCCATGCGCAGGATTTCATGGCTTCAGTCCAGCTAAACCCTACAGGATCTACCTTTCGAAGGAGCTTTGCTCTTTTTAAAACAGACCAATGTGAAGCTTCATGGACTAAAAGACTCCATGGCGATTGTGACACTCGGTACCTCAAAGTAGCACCATGGAATCCCCCATATTCACCACGGTGATATGATTATGATATGTGTTGTACAAAGTACATATTGTGTGATATCATTTTAAAAGTCTTGGTCTGTTGACCATTAATATCCTGTTGACTGTATGTGCTATCTTTATATGTGAAGTTATAAAGACTTGCTATGTGTATTACTGAAATATGTTATGAGGTTGGGAGATGCACACAGCCCACCTTTCAGTTGGAACAAAGGACCAGCCAGACATATGCTGATGGCCCATTAAAGGGAATCCACTCTCCCAACGGCCATCCCAGAGACTTCTCAGAGAGAGCACGTACACAATGGCGATTGCACCTGCACCCCAGTCCCCAGCACTGAGCCCCCCCAACACCCAAACTCCTGCTGCTGGGGGGCAAGAGAGCCTGAGACTGCTCAGGCGGCCCCCAGGCCAGGCGCACCAGCCACTGCAGAAATCACGGAATCCGTGACCTCCATGACAAACACGGAGCCTTATTAATGAGTGACTGGGAAATAATTCATGTAAATCAGTTGGGTGTGTCCCTGCCTGTGGATGTCTGTATAAGTACAGTGCCTATCAGAAGTTTGTAGCTTGATGTCGTCGTCATCATCCGTGTGAGAAGCAACCCAGGTTGATGGGTTCAGAGGGCTCAGCAGTCCCACAGTCCAGATTGCACCCCGGGGACCCTGTCACAGTGATGCCTAAGGCCCTTGGGTTGTACACACCATCAACTTCAAGGAAGCACTACAGGCCCCAACAGCCCATTCGGTACTCTTCCTCACGTGTCTGTTAGGAACCACAGATGAAGAGGAGCAGGGGTTTTAGATGTAGGCCTCCCCCGCTTCTACCTCAATGTCAATGATTGATCTACCCAGACATGCCAGACATTGTTTCTCCTTTGTTTACCAACCACCTCTCCCACTTTATCAGAGTGTGGTCCCATATCATCATGGACCGTTTGGTGTTGAGCACGATGGCAGTGGGATATACCTTCCAGTTTGCTTTCACCTCTTCCCACCTCGCCTCCCCGTCTCTTTTCAGGAACTCCTTTCACAAAGAACTTCTGGCTGAGGAGGTTCAATCCCTCCTTTGGGTAGGAGCCATGGAAGAAGCTCTCAAGAATTTAAGAGAGAAGGGGTTCTACTTCCGTTATTTCCTAATCCCAAAAGCCCAGGGAGGTCTCACACTAATTCTAGACCTGTGCCATCTCAACAGCTACCTCAAGAAATTAAAGTTCTGCATGGTACCCTGGCATCCATTATCCCCTCCCTGGATCCCGGGGACTGGTGTGCTGCCCTCGATTTAAGAGACCCCTGTTTTCATATATTGATATACCAAGGTCACAGATGGCTCCTCAGATTTGTAGTGAACCAGGCACACTATCAAGTCATGGTACTCCCATTTGGCCTATCTGCAGCTTTGAGGGTGTTACAAAATGTATGGTGGTAGTGTCAGCTTTCCTGAAGGGATTAGGGGTGCAGGTCTACCCTTACTGGGATGACTGGCTAATCAAGGGACGGTTCACGGCTCAAGTAGCATTCAGTATTTGGCTGATCCAGTTGATGTTCAAGGCACTAGGCCTCCTGATAAATGTGAAGAAATCTACGCTCACTCAGTACAGATGATAGAGAGAGAGTTTATCGGAATGGTGTTCAGCTCCACTCAAGCCAGACCCTACATCCCAGAGGGTCATTTTCAGACAATCCTGTCCCTAATAACACCTCTAAGGCCATCCAATCACAACAGCCAGAACTTATCTGAGGCTTTTAGGCCATATGACCACATGTATGCAAGGCTGGCCTCAGTGTACTCACCAAACTGCCACTATCTGGACTCAGTACTCCCAGTGCCCCCTCAGATTCTTGTCTCCCTCAATTGGTGTGTGGACCTACTCAAAATTTGTATGGGGGTTCTTTTTATACAGCCCCAACTGTCAATGAGACTGGTCTCTGGTGCATCAGTGCTGGGCGGGGGATGGGGAGTTCACCTGGGGTCCCTCAGAAGTCAAGGACTTTGGTCTTCGGAGGAACTTTCTCTCCACATGAATGTCAGAGAACTCAGAGCAGTTCACCTGGCTTGTCAGGCCTTCCTGCTGCATATTACGGGCAGAGATTTGTTTGTTCTTACAGACAACACTGTTTATCTCGAAAGGCAAGGAAGAGCAAGCTCTTCCTGCCTATGTCAGGAAGTGATTTTACTATGGGAATTTTGTATTCGCTCAATCAACCTATAGGCCTCTTACCTTCTGGAAGAGCAAAATGAGCTGGCAGATTGCTTAAGCAGGACTTTATCCAGTCACCACAAGTGGTCCCTTTGCCCAGATGTGGTGAGGGACATCTTCCAGCAGTGGGGGACTTCCCAGATAGACCTATTTGTAACCTAGTACAACAGAAAGTATCACCAGTTCTGCTCCCTGCGAGGCCACAGTCCGGTCTGTCATAGACATCTTTCTGCTATCGTGGCAGGAACATCTTTACTATGCTTCCCCCACCCCCCATCCTCCATCCCACTCAGACACAGAGCACTTCTAAAGATAGAACGGGACTGTGTCATCCTGATAGCCTCAGTATGGCCCCGCCAATGTTGGTTCGCCACTCTGCTAGGCCTCTCAGTGGTGACTCTAGTTCAGCTTCCGTTACACCTGGACCTGATCTTTCAGGACCATGGTTGACTGCTCCACCTGACCCTGAGCTCCCTTCACCTAATAGCCTGGGAGCTTCATGGCTAAACCTCAGAGAGCAGGCTTGTTCGGTGGAAGTTCGTCAGGTCCTACTAGGTAGTAGGAAGCCCTCCACCAGGGCTACTTACCTTGTCAAAGTGGAAGCGGTTTTCAGTCTGGGCATCCCAATGTCAGGTCTTACCCATGTAGTCATCCTTACAGGAAATACTCGAGTATCTATTATACTTGAAGCAGCACAGTTTAGCTATCTTCTCTGTCAAGGTTCACCTTGCAGCAATATTGGCTTTCCACCTCTGGGTGAATAACTGATCCGTGTTTTCACATGACGTCCGTCTGATTTCTAAAGAGGCTAGAGAGGTTATACCCTCAAATAAGAAAGTCCGTTCCTCCCTGGGACCTGAACGTGGTGGTGGTAAAGCTCCTGGGACCTCCGTATGAACCATTGACAACATGCTCCTTATTGTATCTCTCCTGGAAAGTAGTTTTCTTAGTGGCCATCACTTCGGCCAGAAGAGTTTCAGAGCTCTGGGCCCTCACATCAGAGCCTCCAAACAGTCTTCTTTAAAGACAAGGTACCGTTATATCCTCACCCATTTCTGACCGAAAGTGGTCTCTCAATTTCATAACAATCAGAAAATCTGTCTTCCTTTCTTTTACCTAAAGTCACATGCAAATAGGGAGGAATAGCACCATTGCTCATTGGATGTTAGACGAGCCCTAGCATTCTACATAGAACAGACTAAACTATTCAGAAAGTCCACCTAACTGTTAGTAGCGGTAGCGGACAAGATGAAGGACCTCCCAATCTCTTTGCAGACAATTTCATTCTCATTGCGTCATGTGTTCGTATTTATTACAATTGAGTGAGGGATCCGCCTCCAGCTATCCTGACAGCTCATTCCGCAAAGTCACAAGCATTCTCGGCAGCATTTATAGCGCAGATCTGGTCATCGGTGCACATGTTCTCTTCCCATTACACCATCCTCAGCAGTCCAGAGATGATGCCAAATTTGGTTGAGCTGTCCTGCAGTCTGTGTCCGTGAACTCCGATCCTTCCACCTATTCAGCTGCTTGGGAGTCACCAGAGTGGAATGCACATGTGTAATCACTCGAAGAAGAAAAAATGGTTACTAACCTTCTGTAACTGTTCTTCGAGATGTTGTGCATATTCATTCTATCACCCCCCCCCCCCCCCCCCGGTACATCAGAGTTTTCCAGAAAGGAAGATCTGAGGGGGAGTGGCGCTGTGAGCATGTGGCACCAGAGAGGTGTTCCAGATGCCCCAATGGGTACCATTGAGGGAAAAATTTCCAACAACTGTGCTCAGGGCGTGCGCACACCTAGAGTGGAATGGTCATATGCAGTGCATCTCAAAGAACAGTTGTGGAAGTTTAGTAACCTTTTTTTTCTACAGAATGATGTGGACTTAACTTGAACAATATGTTTTAGTATAGCCAAATGCAGGATCGTAAATCTGGGAATGAAAAATATAGGTCACACTTATGGGGGACTGAATTTTGGAAGGCATTGATGCTGAAAGGAATTTAGGGATTATGATGGATAAAAAACGGAATGTGAACTCCTGAGGTGGTGCTGTAGCTAACTGTGTTAATCTGATTTTATAGGGCCGATTTATTATAGGTTTGCCAATGATCTGACCAGAAGATACTTAGGTTCTTGTCCCAAAATCAGGCTACAGAATTGGGGAATATAGACAGATCAGTACTTTGTCTGGACTCTCGGGGTGTGCGGTAAGTACATTCACACTGAGGACAGAACCAAAATTTTAATATTTTTATTACAATAAAACAGAGTAATCAAAGCTACAAATCACAAAGCGACAAAGTAGTAGTACAGTTCTATAGTTCCTGCTGGTAGCATCCCTTTTACAAGAGCACTTAAACTAGCATACTAACTCTCTCACACCCTTCCTTGGGGACCTGGTAGTGTGAGACAGAGGACCAGCCTCGTCGCTGGCATGCCCAATAAATTCGATGGTCCAGGTTCTTCAATCCCACGATAGTAGAGATCAGGTTCGAGTGTTGAGTAGCTACGCTATATTGCATAAGCGGAGCTCATAGCTTAACTAAAGGAGAACTTAAAGAAAAATAACTAAGAGAAGGAATCCTTCCACATGGTGGTTTGACCTCTTATAGGGTCTTGGCACTATCCTGAATATTCATGTCAGTGCCCAGTTTTCCATGTCCAAATCTTATTTCCTCACCTAGATAAATCTTAGGGTACACTTATTCTATAGACTAACATATTACATATTAATAACATGTTCATACATATTAATATCAAGTCTCATGCTCAAAACTGTTACCTTTGGCCTGAACCATTACTTCCATGTTCTTGCAATGTACCTTGTGGTTACCAGTATGTCCCAGGATTATGGTAAGCACATTCAGTTCTCTGTTCAGTTCCCCAAAGTCAAAAGGGTAACCAGTAGGCCATTTATCTATGCCAAAGGTTACACACACGTACGCTAACTTGCTCTAGCTAATCATACAAAATACAGCCTGTAGGCTCCTTGCATTACAACCAAATATAATGAAATAATATCTACTGAAATATAATCCAAAATATCATCAAACCAATAAAGAAAAACATTATATAATACAGTAAGCTGGCAGGTTAGCCCTATGGGCTACAGTGCACTAATACGAGCTCTATATGTGGAGGCAAGGGAATAGTGAGTAGAAATTGGAAGGTGGTGTTACTGTTGTAGATGGCATTGGTGAGACTACTAGTGGAATACTGGTGGTCACACTTCCCAAAGGATGTTGGAAAAATTGGAAGGAGTTCAGAAAAGAGCTACAAGAACAATTTTGAGGACTGAAAAACCTGGCTTACCATAGAGTTAAGAAGCTCATTCTATTTAGTTTATCCAAGAGAAGGTTAGTAGGTGGTTAGGCACTTCTAAAAAGATCATCTGGGAAGAAAATTTCTGGTAGTAGAGGGCTCTGAAATCTACCAGACAAAGGTATAACAATATCTAATGGCTGGAAGCAGAAGCTAAATTTAGGCTAGGAATAAGGCTATTGGATAATCAGGGTAATTAGCTATTGGAATTGCTTACATAAGGATTGGGTCACTTGACATTTTAAAATCAAGATTGGATTACTTCTTAGAATATGCTGTAGCTCAACCAGAAATATGGTCTTGGTGAAGGAATCACTGAAATTCTATGGCCTATGTTATGTAGGAGAATGGATTGAGTGATCATAATGGTCCCCTATGGCCTTAGAATTCTGTGAATAATTTAACTACTGAAATGTGATTTACTTGAAACTATCTAAAGGCCAACTGGAAGCTTCAGCTGATCTAGCATGCAGTGTCTGGCCTTATAAATAATACAAAAAGGCAAGAGCACATCATGCTGGTGTCCACCAACTCCTTCACCCAGTAAAGAATCTCAGAGACCAGTTACCATCCACTTTTTGTATCCTTTGTGGTCCTTAGGTTTCTTTGCCTGTGTGCATGCTTGCCTACAGCCCTTTGCGGAACATCTCAATGGGAGAGAACATCTCAGTCTGCATCCCTCTGGGGGGTTGGCTCCAGACACTCCTTTCCCTCACTACCTCTTCTGAAAGATTTAAAGAGTTTTTGGCCCCCCGAGGAAGTAGTCATGAAATTATCCAGCCAGTAGTCAATCATCTTCAAAACATGATTTATTGAAAATACAGAGGAAACTGAAGAAAAGCAAAACGTTTGCATAACCTGTCTACATTTACACTTTTCATGAGTGCCTTATCCAGTTAGCTTAACTTAGTTACAATAAAAAGAAAACAAATACCTTGCATTTCTTCAAAAGCAACATTTCACCAACTACTTGCTGGTCAGGCTGATGCTGCCTTCTGGGTCTCTGAGATCTCTGAAGTCTTCACTACTGAGAAACTATGAAAACAGGAAGGAGCATAAACCCTAGCAAGTCGAGTGTAAAAGTATGATTAGGCAGCCCAAAAAAAGAATGTGAAGAGCAACTATTAAAAGACACAAAAACTAACAGCAAAAACTTTAGGTACATCAAAAGTAGGAAGCATGCCAAATGATCAGTGGAGCCAGTGGACAATCTGGAGCACTCAAGGAAGACAAAGTCATTGTGGAGAAGCATAGTAATTTTTTGCATTAGTTTTCACTGCAGAGGTTGTGAGGGAGATTCCCACACCTAAGCCATTCTTTTTAAGTGACAGATCTGAGGAATTGTCCCATGTCGAGGTGTCCGTAGAGGAGGCTTTAGAACAAATTGATAAATTAAACAGTTACAAGTTACTAGAATGAGGTGGTATTCATCCAAGCGTTCTGAAGGAATTCAGTTATGAAATTGTAGAAGTACTAACCGTGGAATGTCACCTATTGCTTAAATTAACCTTTGTACCAGATGACTGGAACAGCTAATATAACATTTTTTAAAAAAGGTTCCAGAGGAGATGCTGGCAATTACATGCCAGTAAACTTAACTTCAGCACCAGGCAAATTCGTTTAAACTATAATAAAGAACAGAATTATCAGACACACAGATGATCGCAATATGTTGGGGGGAGAGTCAACCCAGATTTAGGGAAATTATCCTCACCAGTGTATTCTTTGAGTGAGTCAACAAAGGTGGACAGGGTGATCCAGTGGATATAGTGTACTTTGACTTTCAGGAAGCCTTTGACAAAAGTTCCACACCAAAGGGTCTGAGGCAAAGTAAGCAGTCATGGGATAAGAGGGAAGGTCCTCTCATGGATCAGTAACTGGTTAAAAGCTAGGAAACAAAGGGTAGGAATAAATGGTCAGTTTTCACAATGGAAAGAGGTAAATATCAGGGTCCCCCAAGGATCTGTAGTGGGACCAGTGCAGTTCAACATATTCATTAATGATCTAGAAAAGGGGTGAAACATCTGCTCAGTGTGCAATGGCAATCAAAAAAGCTGACAATTTTGGAACCATTAGGAAAGGGATAAATAATAAGGTCATTGTATAAATCCATGATACACTCACACCTTGAATATTGCATGTAGTTCTAGTTGCCTCATCTCAAAAAAGATATATTGGAATTGGAAAAGGTAGAGAGAGGCAACAAAAATGATTAGGGTTATGGAACAGCTTCCATGTGAGGAGAGATTAAAAAGACTGGAACTGATCAGGTTAGAAAAGAGGCGACTAAGGGAGGTTATGATAGAGGTCTATAAAATCATGAATGGTGTGGAGAACGTGAATAGGGAAGTGTTATTTACCCCCCTCACATAACACACAAACCAGGGCTTATCTAATGAAATTAATAGGTAGTAGGTTTAAAACAAACATAAGGAAATACATCTTTACAGAAGGCCCAGTCAACCTATGGAACTCATTTCCAGGGGATATTGTGAAGACCAAAAGTATAACTGGGTTTAAAAAAGAATTAGATAAGTTCGTGGTGGATAGGTCCAACAATGGCTATTAGCCTTGAAGGTCAAGATGCTCTGTGTCTCTCTCAACTCCCTACTGCCAGAAGCTGGGACTGGACAACAGGGAATGGATCACTCAATGCCGTGTTCTGTTCATTCCTTTTGAAGTGTCTGGCATTGGCCAGTGTTGAATGATAAGATACTGTGCTAGGTGGACCATTGGTCTGATGGAATATGACCTTATGTTGTTTAGAAATGTGTGCTTTTTTTTTTTTTTTTTTACTGCAAGGTAACTAACCTACATAAGTTGTCCCACTGTAAAAACATAAAATCCGGAGTGGAGTCTATGACCCATGAACCTCTTAATGCCACTTGGCAAAGGGGTTACAAGAATATCCTGATCCTGGTATGTATGTTCACCAAAGAATGTCATGTGAGGCCTTAAATGAAAGGCACATTCATGCTGGTCATTAATATCAAATGCATGTACAGTAACTCCTCACTTAACATTGTCCCGGTTAACGTGGTTACATCGCTGATCAATTAGAGAAGATGCTTGTTTAAAGTTGCACAATGCTCCCTTATAACCTCGTTTGGCAGCTGCCTGCTTTGTCCACTGCTTGCAGAAAGAGCAGCCCGTTGGAGCTAACTGATGGGGGCTTGGAACCAGGGTGGACCGGCAGCTCCCTCCCCGCCCATCAGCTCTCCGCTCCCCTAAGTTCCCTGTACAGCCGCCCAGCAGGCTATCAATTGCTGGGCAGTTCAGCTGTCCCTCCCCCCTCTGCCGTGTGCTGCTCCTGCCCTCTGCCTTGGAGCTGCCCCTGGGAGCCTCCCGCTTGCTGTGCAGGGCGGGGGAAGAGGGGTGCTAATGTCAGGGTGTCCCCTCTGCCCCCCGTTCCTTTACCCCATCTCCACAGAGCAGGAGGATGACATACAGGACAGAGCTCAGGAAGCTTTCTGGCAGCAGCTACTGTCTCAACTTGCTGATCTACTTAAAAAGGCAATGTACTTAGAGTGGGGTCAGCGTACTTAAAGGGGCAATCTCTCTCTCTCTCTCTCTCTCTCTCTCACACACACACACTCACACACACTCTCACACAGTGTGTCTCTGAGTTAACCCTTGAGGGCTCAGCCAAGGGCTAGTTCATCATTTAGCAGTAAGGCATTCCCTGGGAAATACCCCCCCTCTTTCACCCTTTGACTTCACCACCTCAATCAAGTTTCACAATCATCATTGCTGTGTACAGTATTAAATTGTTTGTTTAAAACTTATAGTGTGTGTGTGTGTGTGTGTGTGTGTATGTATGTATATGTGTGTGTATATATAGTCTCTTGTCTGGCAAAAAACATTTCCCTGGATCCTAACGCGCCGCGCCCCCCCCCCCCCCCCCAATATTAATTCTTATGGGGAAATTGGATTTGCTTAACATCATTTCGCTTAAAGTAGCATTTTTCAGGAACATAACTACATTAAGCGAGGAGTTACTGTACAGATAGTATGTAAGGAGTTATGTATGTATGTTAAAAATATTCTTAAAATCTGTATGAAGATAGTTAAACTGATTTTGTGCCAGACCAAGATGTTTAGTCACCTAGTCTTTGGTCTGCATGTAGATTAAGCATTGTAAGCCAACATAATGGAAACCCTATTTACATACAAAGTCAACGAAGGTGTGTGAAATCAACAGGAGAAATAGGCAATGAGAGTTTTATTGTCCCTGAGGACAGGTGGTGAACTTTGGGGATACAGTAGGTTTTGCTTATTAGCAACCCCTCGGATGCCAGGGCAAAGTTGCTATTATCTGGCAGCTGCTGCTAAGTAGAAGGCAGGTTTGCGAAAAATCAACCAGGGACATTACATCTCTGCATCATTTGAACTATAACTCTGATTCACCTGTAATATATTTTATCTGCTTTACTCTCTCAATAACTTTTTTTCCTTTTCTTAGCTAATACATATTTAGTTAGTTTACTAAAGAAATTGGCTGTCAGTGTTGTCTTCGCTAAGACCTGGAGTATATCTTGACCTGCTCTTTTTGGAGCTGGAAGAACTTAAGGGACTGTCTGTGACTCCATTGTGAGTCTAGTATAATAATCCACCAGTGCACTTCTGTTACTGGTTTGGTGAAATCTAATTATACACTATACCACCGGTTTTGGGTGTCTGCCATGTTTTATGACAGTCTGATCTGAGTTTCGCGCTCTTAGCTGCAGCCTCATACGAGACAGCATGACAGCTGCCCTGGACTTAAAGGATGCCTATTTACCTGTGGTTGTTCACTAGAGACACAGGAGATTTCTAAAGTTCAGGGTAGTAGAAAATCATTAATTTACAGCCCTTCTTTTTGGTCTGTCGTCAGCCTCTCAAGGGGTTTGGAACGGGTTCCATATGCAGAGAGATTAAAGAGGCTAGGACTTTTCAGCTTGGAAAAGAGGAGACTAAGGGGGAATATGATAGAGATATATAAAATCATGAGTGGTGTGGAAAAAGTGAATAAGGAAAAGTTATTTACTTGTTCCCATAATATAAGAACAAGGGGCAACCCAATGAAATTAGTGGGCAGCAGGTTTAAAACAAATAAAAGGAAGTTCTTCTTCACACAGCGCACAGTCAACCTGTGGAACTCCTTGCCTGAGGAGGTTGTGAAGGACAGGACTATAACAGGGTTTAAAAGAGAACTAGATAAATTAATGGAGGTTAAGTCCATTAATGGCTATTAGCCGGAATGGTGTCCCTAGCCTCTGTTTGTCAGAGGGTGGAGATGGATGGCAGGAGAGAGATCACTTGATCTGTTAGATTCACTCCCTCTGGGGCACCTGGCATTGGCCACTGTCGGCAGAGAGGATACTCGGCTGGATGGACCTTTGGTCTGACCCAGTATGGCCATTCTTATGTTTTTATGTAAGTCTTCACAAAGTGCATGGTAGAGGTTGCAGCACATCTCAGGAAAGTGGGTGTCCGGGTGTACCCATTTCTGGATGATTGGTCGATTCCAGGTCAATCCAGACAGTTAGTGTAGGTAGCTGTCAAAAAGATCCTGTCCTTTTTTTCACTGAGCCTATTGATTAATAAGGACAAGTCAGTTCTTATCCCCCTGTAGAGAATCAGATTCATGGGGGCAGTTTTTGTCTCTGTAAGAGTGAGACTTTTTTTTTTTAACCTCAGGCCAGGTTTCAGATGATATTGCTCTTCTGCAAGACTTCAAGATGTATCTTCATACAATAGTGAGGAATTGCCTGAGACTTCCAGGTCACATGGCAGCTTGTACATACATGACTCAGCATGCCAGACTTAACCTCAGTCATGCAGAGGTGATTGAGGTCGGTCTATCAACCCTCTTATCTGGTAGACATACTTGCTCACGTACCTGCAAGTGTTCTGTCATCCCCAGATTGGTGGATGGAATCTGCCAATGTATGAATGGGGATTCCCTTTAAGGATGTAAATACCATTTTAAAAGTTAACCATTTAAATGATTTAAAATGTTGTTTAAAACAGTTAACCATTTAAGCGGCTGGGGCCCATCTGGCCAGCGTGGCCGGGCCCGCTCCGGCCGGGCTGGGCCCACTTCAGCGGGTGCGTGGGTTAACGGTTAACCGGTAAGACTATGCTTACCCGTTAACCAGTTAACCTTTTACATCCCTTGTTCCCTTTTCCCCAACTTTGCCCTTCATGACTCTAATCACAGATGCTTCATGTCTCAGATGAGAATCTCATTTAGGGGATCTCTAAGATCAAGGTCTGTTGTTAGATGAGGATCTCTCTCTCTCCAGTGTTTGAGAGCACTGAACTATCTGTCTGGCTTGTCAGGTATTTCTTCCCCAGATCAGGGAGTGTACAGAACAAGTACTCACAGACAACACCATTGCTGTGTTCTGTTTGAACAAGAAGGAGGTGCCAGATCAGGCCCCTTTTGCCAGGAGGCAATAAGCTTTTGGACTTCCTGCATCAAGAATGCCATTACACTCAAGGCATCTCACCTTCCAGGGAGTCCAGAACTGTATGGCAGGCCATCTTAGCAGAACATTCAACAGAGATTACAAATAGTTGCTCAGATCTCACGTAGCAAAGTCCATTTTTCAGACTTGAGGAATGTTGGAAATAAACCTCTTCACCACTCAACAGAACAGGAAGTGTAATCTGTTCTGTTCAAGGGCAGATCACAGCCTGGGGTTTTTGTCTTACACTTTCCTCATACTGTCCTGGAAGGGGAAACTTCTGTGTGCTTTTCTCCCCATCCTCTTCGTTTCACGGGTTTTGTGCAAACTCAGGCAGGATCACACTATTCTTCTTCGAGTGATTGCTCATATGTATTCCAATTAGGTGTGCGCGCCATGCGTGCACGATCGTCGGAAGACTTTTACCCCTAGCAACACTCGGTGGGCCGGCTGGCGCCCCCTGGAGTGGCGCCGTTGCGGCACCTGATATCTACCTCAGCCGGCCCAGCGCCCTCTCAGTTCCTTCTTACCGCCCGTGACGGTCGGATCTATGGAGCAGCGTAGCTGATCTCCACCTCCCTAGCTTAGTTAGCACTCGCTTAGCATTGTTAATTGTTTTAAGTACTTTAAGTAGTTGTTAATAGTTTTGATAGTCTTGTTAGAAGTTTAGTGTAAATACTAGTGGGAGATAAGGGGCTTTTCCCCTTCTCTCCCCTCTGGTACTGGGCTCATGCCTGGTTCACCAGGATTCAAGCCGTTGGCTGGCTCCAAGCCGCTGCCTACGGGGGACCCCCCCCACGACTCCCGTTTGAGGCGCCTGGGGGATCCCATCTCGCAGTTAAGTGTCAGGTCTCCAAGGCTTTTAGCCTAGAGCAAAGAAAGAGCGGGGCTTTCGCTTAAAGCAGCTCCTAGTAGAACCGACACTTGGCCTGATGCCGGCCCCGCTGTGACCCAGCCCGGCGCCAGCACCATCGGCTTCCAGTACCGCAAGGTCCGTCGAACTTGGTGGCCGTGAGCTCCCCGGTACAACCCGAGGTAGAGCTAATACTACCGTCCAGCCACGGCTCCGAGGGTTTTTCACGAAGTACATGGCCGTCGTAACGGCTTCTCCTCGTCGACGGTGAATCCAAGTATTCCCATGTCTCGACGACTGGCTCATCCACGGCAGCGCCAACAGCCAGGTCCAGTCGTAGGTTCAGATTGCCATGAGCTCGACTCTCACTCGAGCGTTCCCGCCAGAGACACGCTTTCAGGCCCTAGTGACCATCATCCGCGGCCTGCAGTGTTTCCCAACTTATCAGCATGAAGCTGCCTGGGTCTACTGGGTCACATGGCGTCCTGCACGTTCGTGACCAGACACGCCACTTACGGCTCTGTTCGTTCCCGGCCTGGCTCTCGCCAGCGTGTCACCCACACAGAGACAACATGGTTGTGGGACTGAGGGTACCATCGCAGGTCCTAGCCTCCCTAGACTGGTGCCTGGACCCCAAGAAGGTGCCATAAGGGGTGCCATTCCATACCCCACAGCCCTCCCTGGTCCTGACCACAGATGCGTCATCCCTCAGTTGGGGGACCCATCTGTAAGATCTTCAGACGCAGGGCCTGTAGCCAGCGCAAGAGTTATCCCTCCACATCAACGTAAGGGAGCTGCGGGCAGTGCGCCTTGCCTGTCAAGCCTTCTCCAAACACCTTCAGGATCGTTGTGCTATAGTCCTCACAGGCTACACAACAGCCATGTCTTTATATCAATAGGCAAGCCGGGGCACGTTCGTTCCCACTCTGCCGAGAAGTCATACGATCGTGGGAGTTCTGCATAGCCCACTCCATCCACCTGGTAACCTCCTCTCTCCCCGGGGTTCAGAACACCTTGGCGGACTGCCTCAGCAGACCCTTCCAGGCTCCAGAGCGGTCCATTCACCCGGATGTTACTCACTCTGTCTTCCGGAGCTGGGTTTTTCCCACATACACCTGTTCGCGACTCGCGAGAACCGCAAGTGCCACGTGTTCTGCTCGCTCCGGGGACGCTCCCCAGGCTCCCTGACGGACGCCTTTCTCGTGCCTTGGACGGATCACCTGTCCTATGCCTTTCCCCCATTTCCATTGATCTACAGGGTCCCGCTCAAGCGGTGCAGGGACAGGGCCCGCCTACTCCTAATCGCCCCGGCAGTACTGGTACACTGCTTTCCTAGAGCTCTCGATGACCGCCCCGATCACTCTCCCTTTGTGGCCGGACCTGATTACTCAGCAGCACGGCAGGGTTTGGCATCCTGACCTGCAACCTCTCCACCTCACGGGGTGGCTGCTGCATGGCTGAACCAGTTCGAGTTATGTTGTTCCGACCCGGTTCAACAGGTTCTTCTGAGTAGCAGGAAGTCCTCTACCAGGTCCACCTACTGGGCCAAAGGGGAAACGTTTTTCCTGCTGGTGCGCCCCTCGGGTTATCGCCCCTCGCTGGCGGCGATCTCGGCCTTTTCACTCTGGCGAGAGTGGGCACTTGATCTTTTCCAACCCCATGGTCACTAGCTTCCTCAAGGGGTTGGAGCGGCTGTACCCACTAGTCCACCATCCGGTCCCTGCATGGGACCTCAACCTTGTGATAACCAGGCTCATGGGGGCCCCATTCGAGCCTACGACCACCTGCTCGATCCTGTACCTCTCCTGGAAGACTGCCTTCCCTGTAGCCTCGGCAAGGCACGTATCTGAGCTCAGACCGCTCACTCCGGGACTCCTTACACGGTGTTCCATAAGGATGAGGTACAGCTGCGACCACACCTATCCTCCCTCCCTGAAGGGGGTCAGCCTTTCATGTCAACCAAGACATTTTCTGCTGGTCTTATACCCGAAGCCGCATGCTTCTTCAAGGGAGCAACATCTTCGCTCCCTGGCCGTCCGTAGGGCCCTCGCCTTCTACGTCCAGCGGACAAAGCCCTTTCGCAGAACGACTCAACTGTGCGTTACTGTGGCAGACCGGATGAAAGGCCTCCCGGTCTCCTCCCAACGGATCACGTCGTGTATCCGGGTGTGTTATGACTTGGCTGGTGTTCCCACCACGCACCTTGCTGCCCACTCCACCCGGGCTCAAGCCTCGTCCTCCGCCTTCCTGGCATATGTACCTATACAGGAGATATGTAGGGCAACAACCTGGTCATCGGTGTACACCTTTGCCATCCATTATGCCATGGTCCAGCATCCCAGAGAGGACGCTGCATTTGGTTCACCAGTCCTGCATTCTGCAGTATCTCACTCCGACCCCACCGCCTAGGCAAGGCTTGGGAGTCACCTAATTGGAATACATATGAGCAATCACTCGAAGAAGAAAAGACGGTTACTCACCGTAGTAACTGTTGTTCTTCGAGATGTGTTGCTCATATCTATTCCAAACCCGCCCTCCTTCCCCACTGTCGGAGTAGCCGGCAAGAAGGAACTGAGAGGGCGCTGGGCCGGCTGAGGTAGATATCAGGTGCCGCAACGGCGCCACTCCAGGGGGCGCCAGCCGGCCCACCGAGTGTTGCTAGGGTAAAAGTCTTCCAACGATCGTGCACGCGCGGCGCGCACACCTAATTGGAATAGATATGAGCAACACATCTCGAAGAACAACAGTTACTACGGTGAGTAACCGTCTTTTTTTATTTGTTAGTGCCAGCCTGGTCTTGAGAGCTTTGATTCTTTGATCTGTTGAGTCTTTCGATTCAAAATCCCACGTGTTTCCCTCAGGTCTTGAGCATACTTTCACAGGACCATGGCTAGATATTGCATCACAGACCTCTCAGCCTACATCTGAGTGGTTGGATGCTTAGTGGTTAACTCCCCAGGAAACTGACTGTTTCTTTGGACTCCAGAATGTTCTCTTAAATAGCTGAAAGCCTTCCACCAGGTATACTCACCTCAAGAGAGGGAAGAGGTTCTCTTTGTGGTCCCAGCAGAAAGGAACCTCAGAGACCTTTACAGGCTTCCATACAACTTGTTCTGGATTATCTGCTTCACCTAAGCGTATAAGACTCTCTATCAGTTCTCTGAGATTTCATTTGGTAGCTATCTCTGTATCCCATCCTCATGAGGAAGGAAGGTCTGTTTTTTTCCCAACCCTATGACAATTAGATTCCTAAAAGGATTGGATAGAAACTTCCTACCTGTGAAAGATCCCACCCCAATATGGGATCCAAATTTAGTTCTTTTAGCTTTAATGGTTCCCTCCCCCCCTCTCCTTGAGCCTATGGCTATGAGTACTCTTTCTCTCATCTCCAAATGAAGGTGGTACTCCTTGTAGCTATTACTTTCAACTATGAGGGAGCTTTAGTTGCTGACCCTCCTTATACAGTGTTTTCCAAAGAGAAACTTTGCATCCACACCCTAAATTGATCACTAGTTAGGAGTTACGTGCATAATTCCTGTTGTTTCTGGGATGTAGGAAATCCAGTATCCCCACAGAAAACAGTGCTGCCAGTAACATGCTTTATTATCAGGGACTTAGATGTAATGATGACCCCTTCACCCTCGTGCACTGTCAGCAGGGTTTGAATCTGGGACTTTCAGCTCAAAATCACAAACCTTCATACTTGAAGTAAAGCATTAAGCCTGCTATCTACTATTAACCCACCACTGAAGGGGAATCATAATATACTCACAAGTTTGTTACAAATAATTAAGTGATTTCTTTCCTTGGTTATCACTACCATGGAATTTAAGCCATTATTACATCACATGTTTTAATGCTACAGTTTTATCAGTAGGTAGCCGAAATCAGTCAGCTAACTTTGTGATTGCATTGCAGGATTAACATATCAATGTATTTAGTTTGGGTCTTCAAGTGAATTCTACCAGTTAAAACTGGTCTGAGGGAAGGTAATTGTAGGAGCAGGATAGCGGGGAAAAATACTAATCTTTACATGTGTAAAATAATAATACACGGTGGTGTATTTTTGACGGCCATTATACTGTGTATTGAGGAATGACTGTACAATTTGTAAGTGTTGCTACTTCATAAACTGGTTAATTGGAAAGACAACAATAAAATATTAATCTACAAAAGAATAAATTCCATTGGGATTTTATAAAAGGAAGAGTCATCTGATGAGAGTTGTGGTCAAAGCAGATGAATTTGGCAATGTTTTGCGGCTAAAGAGCCGGTTGGATGATTACAGTAATCAAAGCAGGAGACTATCAGGATATGGACAAAGGTTTTGGAAAGTGAAGGCTGATTGTGGAGATGTAAAAGAAGTAGTGGGATTTAGAACAACCTGAACACAATGGGTAAAGGGAAAAGGCAAGTCATGGATTGCAGACCTGGGACATGGAAAAGCTTATGGAGTTATTCTGTGAGTGGATATAGAAGAGTAAGAACATATGTTTGTGCATGTAAAATATATTGAGTACATTTCCCATGTTGTGTTTAAATTGTTGGCGGGATAGCTAGGGAGAGCGAGCGAGCAGATATCAATCTGAAAGGAGACGGGAGAAGGTTATGGGAACCTCTTAGTTGTTTATAAAGTTTTTTGGATGGGCCAAATCTGGAAAGCATTATACGTGTATTTCAGTCAACTTCACTGGAGGTGCTTGCATGAGTAAAGTTTGCAGGTGCAGGCAATTGTCTGTGGTGAAAAGGATTAATTTTACCACAAGCATTTGTTGAAGGGTGATTATATAGGCTGAAAAAGTCTTTTAAGCAAATAAAATCATAGCTTATGATAGATAGTTTATAAAGTTCATTTATTATACTCTACTTTTGTTGAAGCACAGTTCCCCCAGAGAGGTGAAATTCTCTGTAAGGAAATTCATTTAACCTGATTTTTGGAGAGTTGTTGGATTGTGGACTAATCACTGTCAAATTTTTGGGACAGAATTTTGATTATTTTTGCATTATTTCTAGCAAGTGATTTTGCAAGTAATGTTATTAGAACTGGCTTATTGGAAATAATAAATTCACAGGATTAATGATATATTACTACTGTAGTTGCCAAAGCTAATTGAATGTAGTTTTGGTGAATGAATTTTGATTATTATAGCTTAACTGCTATGGTTAGGTTAGATTGTAGGACTCATTGACCAGTAAGTGTGTGTGGAAATTTAAAAGGTGATTGTTCAAGCTCTGAGGAAGGCAGAGATTGTCTAAATGTTAGCTAATTATACATTTCCAAAGGAAAGTTGCTTACAGATGTCATTCACCAAGGATGTTCTGCTTAGCTGTGTATGATGATCTTTTAGCCTATGTTTACATGAGTTACAGCAGTGCCCACTTTCCCTTCTCTTTCCCTAGTCTCTGTTCTGCCTTGGCTGCACAAGAGATGATTTTTCTTTTTCTCTTTGTGGCTGAACATGTTAAAAGGCTGACAAACCTTGACAAAAGGACCTAAATGCACACGAGCAAAACCACAATGATTTCTTTGATTGCAGGGACCTTTTGGCCAGCTTCGAGTAAGGATTTGTGTTTAGAAGAGAACCTTTGGGCTCATCTGTGTCTCCCTCCCCTAAAAGGGATGGCAGCCCGAGGACAGCTAACATTCATCCTGATGCCAACAGACTTCAAAGGAGGTAAGCATCTCAGAAATGCTCCTGAGACAAATACTTCTCATCAGTCCTACACCTCAACTTGGTAATATTCTTCAGTACAGCTTTACCATCTCTCACAGATTTCTGTTCATGGCTCATCTATGAAAATATTTGCTCAGGTCTTATGAAAATTATCGAAGGCCACATCAGCTGGTTCTAGCCCCATTTAGGTTCATGGAAATAAATGTCGCTATCAACAGCCCTGGTTCTTTCAGCTCAGAATGCGTTCTCAAATAGAGGAAAGGAAACTTTATACTTCCTGTGGTTTGTACAAAAGTCAGTTATTTCCTGTCCCTCCCACCCCTTTTTTGTTTTCATGTTTTGGATCTGTCTCAACACTTGAGCCTCTCTGAATTCATGTCCTTTTGGGATCAAGTTGGGAGAAAAAAACAATAAGCATTCCCCTCAATATATTAAATACTTTTTAAAGGATCTCTGGAGGACTCCCAGATATGAAATCCTTCCATTTAATTCTTTGTGTACAAGCTAGATTGCTAGAAAGAATTGTTCTACAACTGAATCCCGCAGAAGAGGGGTTTTATTCTCTTAGAGGGAAATGAAGGAACACGTTGCTTGTCTAAGGCACAGTCTTGAGAAGAACTCGCATCTTGGTCCAGTGCTGCTGTTTACACCTCCAGAATAATAATTGCTCCCTGGATAAGTTCTTAGTAGCTGCAGACTTTACCTTTTTAAGTTGCTGTTGCTGTTCTTCCCTTTAGAAGGCATAGACTTTTTGGTGAAGAGCTAGGTAGCTAAGAAGAATAAATCGTGATCCCAGTCTTAATTCCAGAGATGAAGTCTGCTGCATTAAGATGATTCACAGGAAAGGTCAGATATTATAGGTCTTGCTTTTCTTGTTCTTATTCCAGAGAGCATTATATGAAGCAAACTAGGAGCAAGGCCACATATCCATCCATAAATGAGAGGAAGTTTTTTTATGTCAAATAATCTTTCAGTATGGTTATCTTTGGGGATGAGTCAGGACTTTTTATTAATATGGAATTAGTTGTGCATTATTTGTTAAAATTTTCTGTTGAATGTAGTGTGTTTAGAGCACATAGTTGGCAATCAGAACTCTCAAATTATACATGTGGCACTAACATCCACTGTGTGGCCTTGGGCAACTCACTTAACCTTTTTTGCTTGGTTTTCCCATATGTAAAATGGGCATACTACTTAACTATCAGAAGTTGAAGCTTGTCATATTTATATAGCATTTTTGGATCCTTTGGGGGTGAAAAATGCTATATAGAGTAATTGCAAAATAGTATTGTTGTTTTCATCATCTTATTATTTCATCATCGTAGGGGCATTTCCAGCAGATCGAGGGACGTGATTATTCCCCTCTATTCGGCACTGGTGAGGCCTCATTTGGAGTACTGTGTCCAGTTTTGGGCCCAACACTACAAGAAGGATGTGGATAAATTGGAAAGAGTCCAACGGAGGGCAACAAAAATGATTAGGGGGCTGGAGCACATGACTTATGAGGAGAGGTTGAGGGAACTGGGATTGTTTAGCCTACAGAAGAGAAGAGTGAGGGGGGATTTGATAGCTGCTTTCAACTACCTAAAAGGGGGTTCCAAAGAGGATGGATCTAGACTGTTCTCAGTGGTAGAAGATGACAGAACAAGGAGTAATGGTCTCAAGTTACAGAGGGGGAGGTTTAGGTTGGATATTAGGAAAAACTTTTTCACTAGTAGGGTGGTGAAGCACTGGAATGGGTTACCTAGGGAGGTAGTGGAATCTCCTTCCTTAGAGGTTTTTAAGGTCAGGCTTGACAAAGCCCTGGCTGGGATGATCTAGTTGGGGTTGGTCCTGCTTTGAGCAGGGGGGTTGGACTAGATGACCTCCTGAGGTCCCTTCCAACCCTGAGATTCTATGATTCTATGATTACCATCCAGTTAATTTTCTTGTGGAACTCTACTCTCTCAATGTAGAAGATATGTAGATCTGAACTTAAGCACATTAGAACAAGAAGGTGTGGCAATCCTAAATATGATTCTTACCTGGATTTAAAATACACAAATCTTATGAGACAGTTTTGCAGACGATTGTGCTAGGACTTCTGTTTCTCTCCCACAGAGTTTTCTGAACATGCCAAAAGGAGCAGCAGCAGCAGATTGACGCTGGTACAAACCATGTCGGCTTTACTCTGTTCCTGCATATTTTGCCTGGGAAGGATTATATACAGGTGGATCATAGGTGTTTTTCTGTACTATTGAGTTGCTCTGTTTATGTGGGATGATGGTAAGGGAAGGGCAGAGAGAGGCATTTTCTCTGCTTCCCTTCTGATTTGTGTGTGTAGATGAAAATTTTTGTCTAGGCTTTTATTAATATTTTCCCCCCAGTAACTCAGCAAGAAGAGAGCTAAAAATGAGGATTTCACAACCTTGGTGTCTTTCCCCATGCTCCTACAAGGCTGATGGGAAGATATTCTGTGCAAGATTACAATAATGTCTTGGAGTATGCTGAGATACAAAGCAGGGAAAATAGAAGCAGGGGAGAAGGGTTGCAATACTCCAAGCCTGTGGATTTCTGAAGGCATAGTATTTGGACAACTCCAGTTACTAGTAAATCTTGTTCATTGCTTCATAGATTAATTGTGTTGGAGCACCGTAAAAGTAATATCCTTTGCCCCTAGAGCCTTTAAGGGAACATCTACATGACAAAAAGAAAAATCCATGGCAGAGAGTCTCAGAGCCTGGTTCAACTGACTCGGGCTTGTGGGGCTCAGGCTACAGGGCTAAAATGAGCAACATAGAAGTTACTGCTCAGCCTGGAGCCTGGGCTCTGAAATCTGTCAAGGGCAGTGGCTCTCCAACTTTTTTTACTGGTGACTCCTTTCACATAGAAAGTCTCTGAGTGCGACCCTCCCTTATAAATTAAAAACACTTTTTTATATATTTAACACCATTATAAATGCTGGGGCAAAGCAGGGTTTGAGGGTGGAGGTTGAGAGCTCATGACCCCTCACGTAATAACCTCGTGACCCCCTGAGGGGTCCCGACCCCCAGTTTGAGAACCCCTGGTCAAGGCGGTCTCAGAGCCTGGGCTCCAGCCTGAGTGGGAACATTTACACTACTAATTTTAACTCTGTAATGCAAGCCTGATCAGTTGACCTGGGCTCTGAGACTCACTGTCATGGCTTTTTTTTTTTTTTTTTTTTTTTTTTTTTTTTTTTGAGTGTAGACATACCTTCAGAGTATATTTATCTTGTGAGTTAAACAAGTAGAATCATTTTACAATATAGTCTTAACCTTATTTTTAATTGGGTACCAATTATTCAATTTTGCAATGATTAGATTCCTGTTCATGCTTCACTCTGAAAAGAATAGACTATTCTTAGTATAGGCTTCTTGGCATCCTCTCTTGGTTCAACTCTTTCTGTACTCCCCAAAAGTTAAGGCTTCACATCAGTTTCCTAGGCTGAGGACATGACATTTCTCAATGTCCTAATTCCCCCTCGCCTCCACATGAGGCACAGAATATATTTCTCGCAGGCTCTGCTCTAAAAATAAACATTTGGTTGCCAAAAGGTGTTGGAGGAGTTGTCGAGCAGTAGGGAACACTTTCTGGAAGAGGGTTTATCTTTAGTGGTTCAAGAGATATAGGAGTCCATATAACTCACAAAGCTGGCCGATTTGCTCCTGAAGGCCTTGTGTTGCCTCTCAACCTCTTCTGACCTGAGATCATTAATCTAACAGATATCTATAATCCTGAATACAGTGTGTGCTCACCTTTTAGGAAATGCTGCAAAATCGTTCTTTTTATAAAGTTTTTCCACCGCATCCAGAATGACATTCACAAATATCAACCGTCCACTTTAAAAACAAAACTCACTTATCCCAGGCAGAGTTATTTATATCCTAAAAAGGCAAAAGAGCCAGAGACTCCAATAAGTCCACTAAGGATGCGGGTTATCAATTTATTTTACGTGGCAGGTCCTTAGATACTATGGTAATGGATTGCAGAACAAAACACTAAAATAGATGAACCTTAATAAATCCTTGACAAGCTGTACAGTACCTAAAGTGAAGACTTTGAGAAAAGGATTCACAGAAGGATGGGACTTAAGACACTTCCCTGAGCAGACTCAGAAGGATAGGAAATTTCCTCTCGCAAGAGCTTGGCAAAGATAATCACAGAGATTTGGAGGTGGTTCTTCAAGTGTCCATACAGATTCCACTCTTGATACATGTAACCCTTCTGCCAGTCAGTTGGCAGCAACAAGGGCCGGGTTCAGTATCTAGGGGTTCCGTTCCAGCTCGAGCCCCCACCCAGTGACCTGGGACAAATATACATCACCCCCCCTGGGCGCCTCTAAGAGGCAATACTTCCCCTCTCGCTAGCGCAGAGTCTGAGTGTAGCAAAAGCTTTTTAATGACAGAGAGAAACAATGCGGCATTATGTTGGGAAAACACCACTACTTTGGTTCTTGAGTCCAGCAATCCAAAAGTCACCCAAAGTCCAGCACCCAAAAGTCTCTGTCCCTGGTCAGTGCAGCCCGAGAGTTCAAAAGTTCATCTGCAGAGCCCCTCCCTCCCCCAGTGGAAATGGTGGGGGGAAGGTAAAAGGGCACTTTACGTGGTCCAAGGCCCACCGCCCCGCCTCTCTGGGGTTCTACTGCAGCCTTCACAGCAAGCCGCTCCACTCTGCTCCGCCAGTCGCTCCGCTCTACTCCACCAGCCATTGCGTGAGCCACTCCAGCTGCCCCACGAACTGCTCTGCTCTGCCAGCTGCTACGCTCCACCAGCCACTCAGCAGTATCTCTTCAGGCCCCCCCACTACATAACACAGCACTCAGTGATCTCAGCTCTTAATAATGTTAGCTCTTTACTGATTTTAGCTTGTAGTAAGGGGGGGCCTCAGGGCAGGTGCACCGTTGGCCCAAAGTGAGTCCAGTTCAGCAGTAACTAGACTCCTAATAGAATCAAAATTAGCTCTGATATTCTACAGTGGAGAGGGTACGAGGTGCAATTGGCATCTAGGGCCCTCAGAAGGGGCCCATGCTACCAGGCACAAAGACCTGTCCTCAGCCTCTCTCAATTCACTGGGTTTTGGAACCCATGTCCCTTGCCTAGCAAGTGCTGCTTAGTTGATGGCGAATTCCCCTTCATCATGACAAAAGGCCAAGTACAGTTCCACTGTCCTTGATTTACATAATCAGTATAATAACAGTTTATTCTTCCTGCCCCAATAACAGAAATTCCTGCCCCAATACAGAAAACTGGGGATCCTACAGCAGCCCAACGTGACCATTTGGGCTATTATGGGCTCGTACTAGGTGGGGTGGGTGTGCCTTTGCAAATGAGATCAGCCCCTGAAGCTCTTTGCCACAACTCACCACCAGATGTCAGGGTGGGGCTCCTCCTGATTCTGCTTACATACACATGTGCCTCTTGCAGATAAGATTAGATTCCTTTTGAATAGTAGTGTCTGTTATGGTTGTGCCTTTGACCTGGAAGCTCTTGATACCACCTTAGCAGAGTATACAAGGGATAGGGCAGCCTCAGCCACCTATCAGGTTCCTTCTTAATGCCCATGGCTGTGGGACAGAACTCTTCAGTGTCTCTGTCTCGTCAACCTGAAAGAGATTTATTAGCTACAGTTCTAATTTATTCTCTACAGTTGTTAGGTAGCATACCTGTTGGTTTAAAAAAAAACCTAGACATTCCCTGTGGAAATAGGACACTGATAAGGTTTTGCCACCATCGTCCTGTTCAGGAAGCCAAAATGTCTGAAGGCAAAGCTCCAGGATTCAGGATTTGCCCTTCCTGTCACTCAGCAATATCTATAAACGATGGTCATGCTAGATACCTTCTTTGCTTAAGTAAGAGCTTATGCTTGACTACTGCACAGTAACATTCAGGGAGGGTAGACTGAACATCTAATGGAGACTTCTATGGAAACGCTGTTTGACACAGTAAAGCCAGCTATGAGACCACCTCCTCCTAGCCAGTCTCACTCCTCTAGTTGTTCCTATGAGCTGCAATGCTATCTGCTACCCTAAGCTCAAGGGCTGCTCACAAGCTTTGTTCCTTGGTGACTTCCACTTTGATGCAGGGCCGAAAGGAGACTCATACCAAGGAAGGCGTAGATCTGCTTCTTCTCTAGGAGACGGAGATCTTCTTTTAAGTCTCGCACACAAGGGGCACAGACAGTCACTTTCTTAAGTAAGCACTCTACTGCACCCAATACCATCCAAGTGGCTGACCCTGTGATAGCATCTTGCGCACCAGTGCTGAAAGACTCAGTGCAGACCAATCTGGCACTGAGGAAACTTATGCTGAGCTTTTCGGCACTGAGCATCATAGTGCCCAAGACAACAGAGTGCTTTACTGGCATGAAGGAGCCCATTGGCGCTGAAACACTTCTTAACACTGGCAGACTTATCATTGGGACTGGTACCGAAGTCAAGAATTCAGAGTGAAAGGCTTTTACTCCCTCTACGCCTTCTTCCCAAAGAAGAAGCGTATGTGGTGACACATCCTAGATAAGACAAGAATCAGTGCCTTCATTTGACATTCCAAGTTTTGGATAGTCATTCTAGCTTCCTCCATCCTCTCATTGGGTCCTATAGACTGGTTCATGGCTTTCAATCAGGGTGCTTACTTCCACATCTTGATATTCCTGCCACACACAAAATTCCTGCAATTCATGATAGGAATATCACACTGTCAGTACAGTCTTCAGTCTGTCCAGGAGTCTAGCAGGAGTCTTTATCCAGGTCCCTGCTGTGGTTGCAACTCATCTAAAGAGACAAGGAGTCTAGGTGTACCCATATTTGGATGAGTGGCTGACATGAATTTCTTCTGCACAACAGGTCAAAGACTCTGTACAAAAGACCTCTTTGCCTCTCTGGATGTCAGTGTCAAGAAGGACAATTCCACACTGACTCCCACACAAAGCAGCGAATTCATAGGAACAGTGTTAGATTCCAAAGTGCCAAAAGGCATACCTGCCACAACAAAGACTTAATGTGCAACCGGTCATGCAAATGAAAACCTGATTGAAGCTTCTGGGACACATGCTGTGTGCAAATATGTCATGCAGCAAGGCTCAGTAGCAAGAATAATAACCACAAGTACATAATGGGGAATAATTGGGTAAGGCAGTAGTACTACTTAAACGAATCTGGGGTTATAGTGGAGCACAAATTGAATATAAGCCAGCAATGTGATGTAATTGCAAAAAAGGCTAATATTCTGGGGGAGGGGGTATTAACAAGAGTGTTGTATGTAAGAAACAGGTGGTAATTGTCCCACTGTACTCGGCACTGGTGAGGCCTCAGCTGGAATATTGTGTCCATTTTTAGATCCTACGCTTTAAGAAAGATGTAGACTTATTTGAGAGAGTCCAGTGGAAAGCAACAAAAATGATAAGTTAAGAAAACCTGACCTATGAGGAAAGGTTAAAAAAAATGGGCATGTTTAGTCTTGAAGGAAAAAAAGCTTGAGGGAGGACCTAAATATGTTAAGGACTGTTATAACGAGGGCTGTGATCAGTTGTTCTCCATGTCCACTGAAGGTAAGAGAAGAAGTAATGGACTTATTCTGCAGCAAGGGAGATTTAGGTTAGGTATTAGGAAAACTTTTTAAACTATAAGGTTAGTTATGCACTGAAATAGAATTCCAAGGGAGGTTGTGGAATCCGTGTCATTGGAGATTTTCAAGAATACGTTAGACAAACTCCTATGAGGGATGGTACAGGTTTACTTGATCCTGCCTCAACTCAGGGGGCTGGACTTGATGACTTCTTGAGGTCTCTTCCAGCCCTACATTTCTATGATTCTAAACATGTTAGTGGCAGCAGCACTTTCCCTTTGGAAAGATCCAGGTAATTCGCTACAGAGATGACTAGCTGGCACAGGGGGTCATTGATGGCAGACCCTCGTGATGCAGTGTCTCAAATGTTATTTATTCCTCTCCTATATATGATTCATGATAAATTTAGAAAAGAGACCTTTGACCCATGCCACTTCCAATGCCTTTCCCTGTTGGGAAGCCCTCTTCAGCACAGTAGAAAGGAAGGCTTGCTAAAATCAAAGTTACAAGGAGAAATAAGGTCCAAAGTCACAGCTCTTTATGCTTTGTTATATCCCACCAGTTACAAAGAGTAATTCAGATGGTGGGAGGGATCAAACAACCTATCCTGATATCTCCCTGGCTGATCTGCGATGGATATGTCTTGCCGTAGATACCAGTCTAAAGGACCTGGGGTATACCCCTAAACAATCTCAGCCCAGGGATTGTCAATTGTAGAGGTTTTAAAATGGCATATGAGCCGATTGCTGTTGTATGATGTTTATTTTGCCCTGTTAGTGTTCTAGCATTGGATCCAGAAATGATTAGTTTTTATTTTAACCAACAATGTGTTTATAGAAACATACATAAGCAACCAAACTAGAGACAAGAAACAAGGTCGTCAGCCTTGAAGCACCATCTTCTCACTTCAGAACTGTGTACCTGGCAGGGACATTAATATCTAGGCTCCTTTTGTTCCTCGGCAGACTGCTTTATCTTGGCAAATGGGAGCTGTCCTTAGTTAAGATGGCCTTTTCCAAATGGCCACTGTCTCCCATTGTTTTCAGTGGGACTGAGGCCACAGGATACCCTCTGCCTCCTGAGAGCATATGGGGCTTCCATGTTCTGTAAGTGTAACTTGATTTCATTTTTATTGGGAAGAATGGGAGGTGGTGGCCATTTGGAAAGACGACATTTTAACTGAGGGCAGTATATAACCTCTAGCTCATTGAGAACTAGGGAAATGGTAGCCATTTTGAAAGAAGGGAATTCTTTCTTCGAGTGGTTGCTCATGTCCATTCCATTGTAGGTGTGTGTGCGCGCCCTTTGTCAGGAAGCGCTCAGTCTCTGGGACTTTTGTGTACGGCCATTCATCTGGTAGCTGCCCACCTGCCCGGAACTAAGAATGTCCTGGCAGATTGCCTCAGCAGGACCTTCTCATTTCGCCACAAATGGTCCCTCCATGTGGAGGTGGTCAGCCTAATCTTCTGCAGGTGGGGAACTCACCAGGTGGACCTGTTTGCGTCCAGGCAGAACAGAAAGTGCCATGTGTTCTGTTCTCTGCAGGATAGGGGGAAAAAGGCTCCTTGGCGGATGCCTTCCTGATCCTGTGGTCAAGAGCATGGATGTGCGCCTTCCCGCTGGTGCCGTTAATCCACAAGTTCCTGCTAAAGGTGAAGCAAGACAAAGCGACGGTCATCCTCATGGCCTTGTCAACACTCGGCTTGATGCTGAGTCCTTCAGCAGGCGCCCCGCTGCAGCTGCCTCTTCGGTTGGATCTGCTATCCCAGAACCATGGCAATCTGCTGCATCCGAACCCAGTGGCGCTACACTTGACAGCCTGGCTACTACGTGGCTAAATCGGGACAAGCAGCGGTGTTCCACTGGTGTCCAGCAGGTCCTGCTGGGCAGCAGGAAACCCTCCACCAGGGCTATCTACGTGGCAAAGTGGAAGCGGTTCGCTTTTTGGACCTTGGATCGTCACATTCGTGTGGAAGAGGCCCCACTTCAAGACATCCTGGACCATTTGCTTCACCTTAAGCTCCAGGGCCTGTCGTTATATTTGGTCAAAGTACACATGGCGGCCATTTTGGTGTTCCACCCTCCATTTCAAGGCAAGTCAGTCTTTGCCCATCCCATGACGGCGCAGTTCCTGAAAGGTCTAGAGCGCCTTTACTCACATATCCAGGACCCAGTTCCCCCTTGGGATCTGAATCTTGTGCTGTCAAAGCTCATGGGGGGGCCCTTCGAGCGCTTGGCTTCCTGCTCCCTCCTGCTTCTCTCATGGAAGGTCTCCTTTGTAGTCGCTATAACTTTGCCCAAAGGGTATCCAAGATCAGGGTGCTCACCTCGGAACCGCCTTATACAATCTTCTATAAGGACAAGGTCCAGCTGCGTTCGCACCCGGCCTTTTTGCCCAATGTTGTTTCCCAGTTCCATATTGTTCAAGACATATACTTACCAGTCCTTTGTCCAAAGTGTCATGCGATTGATGAGGAATGCAGGCTGCATATCCTGGATGTCAGATGGGCACTGGTCTTCTACATAGATAGAATTAAGCCGTTCTGTAAGTCTACACAGTTTTGTTGCTGTCGCAAACAGGATGAAGGGCTGCTGAGTGTCTACCCAGAGAATCTCGTCCTGGATCGTGGCCTGCATCCGCTACTGTTATGAGCTGGCAAAGGTGTCCCCGCTGGTGATCGTGACGGCTCACTCGAGTAGGGCGCAGGCGTCATCGGCAGCCTTCCTTGCTCAAATGCTGATCCAAGAAATTTGTCGGGCCATGACCTGGTCATCCGTCTACACATTCACAGTGCTCCAATCTGCAAGACTGTGAACTCCGAGCCCACCTCCGAGGATTCTTCATGTGAGTCATCTACAATGGAATCAACATGAGTAAGCACTTGAAGAAGAAAAAATGGTTAACCACCTTTTCATAACTGTTGTTCTTCAAGATGTGTTGCTCATGTCTGTTCCATTACCTGCCCTCCTGCCCCCTGTCACTGATATACTGTGGCATGAGCATGGCACTCCAGAGGGCGCCGCAGCTGGCCCTACGGATACCGCTAAGGCAAAAATCTCCAACCGCGCATGTGGGCGTGTGCACACCTACAATGGAATGGACATGAGCAACATATCTTGAAGAAGAATGGTTACGAAAAGGTGGGTAACTGTTTTTTTTCTCTGAAGGAGGTTTAGTTCATCATCTCCTGGCAGATAAAATTTCAGTTATGAAAATACCATAAATAATAAATATTTCTTTTCAAAAACAACACATTGCACATGAAAGAAAGGGAAAAGAGAGGAAATGGATGAGAGTACAGAGCAATATGAGGTACAAAAGGGACCGGAATTTGGGTATGGATATTATGAAGGAAAATCTGGAGCGATGTAGAAGGGAAGGGGAATATGTGCAATGCAGGTGTGTGCAGAGCTAGAGTGATTGATTTAAATAAATTGAATCATGATTTAAATGAGCAAGCTGGAAACCTCAAATTAAATAAATAGTTTTAATCTTGTTTTACATTTACGCTTGCTAGTTAGTTATTTTCTTAAATTGAACCTCAATGGTTAGTTAAATTTGCTGTGACTTCTTGCTAAGCAGGAGGATACACTATACACACATTTATTTAAGCAAGTATTTAGGTTAACACGTGTATTCAGATTCTTAATTTTTACATTTTTTAATTGTTAGAAAATTATAATTGACTAATTCCTTATTTACTAGGTGGTTAACTTTTAATCATGATTTGTGTCAAGCTGCATTTGGATGGAAATCGGAAATGAATTAAAAATGCACAAATCAACATTTTAAAATTGTTTTTCTGTTAAATAAAACTACCTTCAATATGGATACATAAGTAATAAAATAGCTTATGAAAATGTTTTTCATTTTTAATAGACATATTAAACGAAAAGTATTCTCTGTAGTTAATGAATTGAACTGAATTTTTTTTTCTGATCATCATGGTCTTCAAGATTTTATAACTAGTCAATCCAATCCTCTCACCTTATTATTATTCATAGATTGTAAGAGGAAAACAAGCTTTCCTATTTTGTCAATTTCCAATTGGTTTCTCAACTTTGAATGAACTAGTCATTGAAGTAAAGTAATTGAATAAACTAAAATGAAGAAAACTTTCTCCCTCCACCTGCAGAATAGGGTACGTCAGTCAAAAAAGGTTTAGCACTTCAACAAACTCTGGATCCCCTTTGAGTGCTTGTCCATATACATGTTCCTCTGATGGTGGTGCGTATGTGCCTCATGAGCCTGAGATCGGAGTCATTTTGGCCAGCAGTTTTTGAATGCCCCTTGTGCACCCGTCAGACCTTGTGCTCCTCTGACCGCCATTCAGTTCCTCTCACCACCTCACAGCTTAGAGGCAGAACCCTGACTGCCTGAGAGATTGCCAGCCTTTCTCAACTAGTTAATAGCTTTAATAGTTTAGTTAACAGTAGATATAGTTATCCGATTGTCTGTTGCAACCGTTAGTTCCTTTTACTCATTGCTGGTGTGGCACTGTTTGGTTCTCTTGGATTCAAATGTTGCCCCGTATGCAAGGGAGCTATCCCAGCCTCAGATGGACACTCAGAGTGCCTCTGCTATCTGGAAGAATCACACATTCCCACCAAAGGTGCAATTTGTAAGTTCATCAGTTCTTGGGTCAGGAAGGACAGGGAGCCTTGCCTTCAGGTCTTCCTGATGACTAGGTCCATGAGGCCCCACTTCTTAACCAGGTTCGAGACCCTCTACAGGGCTTTGGAGCCCCAAAGCAGAATTGCTGGCGCTCTGCCTTCAAGAGCCCCTGTGGCGGCTGTCCAAACCACGACCATGAAAACTACATCCTCCTTGGATAGACCATAAGGGGCCAGGGGCCCCAGTGGTAGATTATTTACTAAGGTTTCCTCTAAGAGGAAAACCTCTCCACAGCACTGCATATCCATGAGGCTTTGTGGCCCAGAATGGTCCCCGCCGAAGCTCAGTCTTGTGCCAGTGCCGATTGACCTGGCACTGAAAACCATGCCTTTGAGAAAGAGCTTGGCACTGATCCCAGTGCTGTCTACTTCAATAGCCTCAGTGCTGACACTCCTGACACTGGAGCCAAGCCATTCAGGGCAGAGCACTAAGGGCCCCTCCTTTACTGTAATGAAGTGATACCACCACAAAAAAATTTGGATCCAGCCCACCCATCTGCATTACCTCATTTTTTGGCATCATACAAGTACTTGACACAGATGGATCTGCCATGCATCTGAAACCAGTCTCTCTTGTTTTTGACTTCAGCACTACAGCTGGCACAACTCCACAGACCTCCCAACAATCCCTCCTGCTTCCACTCCAACCATAGGTAGAGAAGGAAGAAATGAAGAACAGACACCAGAAAGTAACCTCTCGGTCCCCATGATTCTATCCTCCTTGTCCCCTAATCAAGCTGTCATGCCACCGACAACTCCACAATTGGATGACTAAAAAGATGTCCAAGATCTATTTAAAGGAATAGCTGAGGCCCTCCAAATCCCCATCAGTGAGTTATAGGACCAGACACACGAGTTAGTGGACATACTTCAGGCCTCTTCAGCAGGAATAAAAAGCCCTCCCTGTCAATGAGGCTATAATGGACCCTGACAAAAATCCTTTGGCAGATGCATGGTTTGGCATCCTCAACCAAGCATGTAGAATTCTTTTACACCCACTAAGGGCTGGTCTATACTGCGGGGGGCTGGGGTGTCGATGTAAGGTATGCAACTTCAGCTACGTGAATAACGTAGCTGAAGTCGATGTACCTCATTCGACTTACCTCGCTGTGTGGACCCTGCAAAGTCGAAGGCTGCCGCTCCCCCGTCGACTCCGCTTCCTTCTCGCGTCGGGGTGAATTACCGGAGTCGACGGGAGCGCGTTCTGGGATCGATTTATCGTGTCTAGATTAGACATGATAAATCAATCCCCAAAAGATCGATTGCTACCCACCAAATCGGGCGGGTAGTGTAAACAAGCAGTGAGAGAAGAAGGGACAACTCAAAACCTTACCTCTGCTCCCACACCTGCTGTCTCAGAACCAGGGACAGTCCTACACCCAAACCTAGGGGTCCCTGCCTCTCACAGCATGGTGACTGGATGGTGGTTGTCGATAGAGCAGGCCTATTCCTCTCCAGTTAGAGAAGTTCTAATAAGCAGCAGAAAAGAATTAACAAGACAGACCTACGTGGCACACTTTGAACCTATTTCCTTTTTTTGCCTGTTACACCTTTCCATAAAAATGGAATTTTTAATTACATTTAATTAAAATTGCAATAAGTTCTGCCAGAAGTATAAGGGAGATTCAGGCACTGATGGCTGACCTGCTGTACACAGTGTCCATCACAGACAAGTATCCAGGAGAATACACCCTAAACTTTTCCAAAATAGCAACAGAATTCCACCTGAACCAGCAAATACATCTACTGGTATTCTTCCGAAGACTTATCCATCCAAATCTGAGGCAACGTTGCACACACTAGCCAACAGAAGGCCAGGGTTTACTACTTAAACAGAACAAAACCCTTTGGAAAATCACCAAGGCAGCTCACCTCCATTGCAGAGAGGTCGAAAGGGTCTGCACTTTCATTTCAGAGACTTATTAAACTGGATTTTCGACTGTATCAAAACATGCTACTAGGTGGACAAGATAGATTCACCATGCACAATTAGGGCTTGCTCCACTAGAGCCTAGGTTGCATCAACAGCATCACTGCGAAATCTGTCAACATCAGATACCTGTAAAGCAGCTACTTGGGCATTGGTATGCATGTTCATCAGACACTATGCCCTGTCTGAGGCCTCCTAGTCTGATGCTGCATTTGGTAAAGTTTCTTCATTCACTGCTTAGGTAACTACTCTGAGATCCCATCTCCTTAACACAGTCACTCCTTGGGAATTGCCAGCAATGGAATGTGCATATTGATGAGCGCTTGAAGGAGAATGGGAAGTTACTTACTTGGTACAGTAACGAGTTCTTCAGGATGAGTTGTCCTTGTTCATATTCCACAATTCACCCTCCCTCCCCTCTACCTAGAAGTCCCTATGCTGGGGAGTCTGTGGTGAGGAGGAACCAAGTATGTCAAATGTGCTTTGCGCTTATATGCCCTTGCTGCAGAGCATGAGAACTTGAGGGGCGCATGCATGCCATACGGATACTGCTGATCAAAAAGACTCCGATCTCAGGCTCGTGAGGCACGTGCACCACTAGCAATGGAATATGCATATAGACAATACATCTTGAAGAATTCCAGTTATAATACCTGGTAAGTAACTTCCCATTCCAGGTGCTTAGCCAGTGATTTCCACCAGTTCAGTGTTTTGACTTTCTTTAAAACTTCAGCAGCAAAAATATACTGCTAGAATATTACTTTTATTTAATTTATTTTAGTGATAGTAAGTTTAAACCTTAACATAGGTTGCCATAATTTCAAATTGTTAAAATATTACATGTTTGCTGTTGAAGAAAAAAATCTAGAATACATAATATTGTTTTAGTTAAATAAAATAATTTAAATGTCTGGTGATGCATCACTTCTCATCCCAGCAATCTGTGTTTCCGTCCACGTTTGGTGCCATCTTTCAACGGTTTCTTTGCAGCGCGATCTGTGTTCTGTTTCGGTCCGCGGGAAATGGACCCCGAACTGTTGAGGAAAATGCTGACGGGTCTCGCCAGCATGTCACGTTGAGCTCTTCCTTAAGATCCAAAGTGACAACGAGGAGTCCGACGATGATATCGACTCGTGTAACGCGTACGACACGAACTTGCTTGTGGCATTCACGGACATGCTGTGCACCGTGGAACGCCGCTTTTGGGCTCGTGAAACCAACACAGAGTGGTGGGACCACATCGTCATGCAAGTCTGGGATGACGAGCAGTGGGTGCAGAACTTTCGGATGAGAAAAGCCCCTTTCATGGGACTGTGTGAGGAGCTCGCCCCCGCCCTGTGGTGCAAGGACACGAGATTGAGAGCTGCCCTGACGGTGGAGAAGCGGGTGGCTATTGCAGTCTGGAAGCTTGCAACTCCTGACTGCTATCGATCGGTAGCGAACCAGTTTGGAGTGGGAAAGTCGACCATTGGAATCGTGCTGATGCAAGTTTGCAAGGCCATTAATTGCATCCTGCTCAGAAGAACCGTGAGTCCGGGTAACGTGCAGGACATTGTGGCTGGCTTTGAACAAATGGGTTTCCCTAACTGCAGAGGGGCGATAGATGGGACGCATATTCCTATTCTGGCACCACCCCACCTAGCATCCGAGTACATTAATCGGAAGGGGTATTTCTCCATGGTTCTCCAGCTGCTTGTGGATCACCATGGGTGTTTCATTGACATTAACGGAGCTGGCCCGGAAAGGTGCATGATGCACGCATCTTTCGGAACACTGCCCTGTTCCGGAAGATGCAGGCCGGGACTTTTTTCCAAGACCGGAAGATCATGGTAGGGGAAATCGAAATGCCCATTGTGATCCTTGAAGACTGCACTTACCGTTTAGTGCCGGGGTTCATGAAACCCTACACGGGGAGCCTTGACACCAGCAAGGAACGGTTCAACTACAGGCTGAGCCAGTGCCAAATGACTGTGGAGTGTGCTTTTGGCCTTTTGAAGGGCCACTGGTGATCTCTATATGGGAAGCTGGACTTGACTGAACACAGCATCCCCGCGGTTATATCCGCGTGCTGTACCCTCCATAATATTTGTGAAGGGAAGGGTGAAATGTTCACTCAGGCATGGACCTCCGAGATTCAACACCTGGAGGCTGAATTTGCACAGCCAGAGAGCAGGACTATTAAGGGACCCAGCGTCGGGCTGCAAGGATTAGGGATGCCTTGAGAGAACAATTTGAGGCTGAAAACCACCAGTAATGTCTGCTGCCCTGCACGGCCCTGAAGTGAAGTGGTTCCAATGTTATTAGGAATCTGTCTTTTCTAAGCTGATTTGTGTTTCCTAAGCTGACTTACGTTACCTGTTTCTTTCCTGGGCTAAGGTATCTTTTACTTTATGCAATAATAAAGACTGTTTTCACATCCAAATAATCCATTTATTAAAGAGGAAATACATGTATTAAAAAGAAAAACTACTACTTGCGAAACAGAAAGGGCAAGGGGGTGGTGGGCGGTGTGGGGAACGGTTCGATCACAGGTTATCATACTCGGGCTTCCTGTCTGGAGTGCTGTGCAGTGAGTGCTGCACTTCAGGATGTCTATAATTTGGGATGGGGGTTGAGTGCAGTGGGTAAGGGTCATAGTTTCCAGTGCTGGGTGGTGAAGCTACAGGTGTTGGAGGCAGCTGGTGTGGGCGATAAGAACCTGGATGTTGGGGGAAGTGGGCAGGAGGTGACATGGGGGCACAAGGCAAAGAGTTTTGGGACAATGGCTGCGGGGGGGGGGGGGGCAGTGGTAGTGCTCCGCCTGCATGGCGACGAGCGCCTGGATAGAGTCCGCTTGGCGCGCCATGATGCTAATCAGCCGATCCGTGCTTTCCTGCTGGAGCTGCATGCTTTGCCGCCGGTGCAAAGCGTTTTCCTGGCGGATCCTGCTTTCGCTCTCCCTCCACTCCTGAGCCTTTTGATTCTCTTTAAGAGATTGATTCATAACTTCCTGCAGCATGTTGTCTTTGGTTCTTCTGGGCCTCTTCCTGAGTCTTTGGAGTCTCTCAGCCAGTGATAAGACGGATGGCTGAGATCTCAAGGTTGCATCTGTGAAGGCAAAATGCAACACTTAACAGCAGAAGCATTGTTTTATGCCAGACAGACCAATGATTCCCCCAAACATAAGGAGGGCACACACAGTCTACACAACAGCACAATTTTCCCGTCCCAAACAGAGCGCACAGAACCCACGGGAGCCCCAAAATGGTGAGTAAGCACAGGGTCGGGGGGACTGATTGTTTCACGGATGTACTGTCTGGCGGGTTTCTGTGCCTTGGGGAGAGCCAACAGCTGCAGGGGGCACCTACACGGAACACTGTCCCCACATTTTCCACAGGAGTTCGTCCTGGAAGATATCTCGCTGCTGAGGGTGACTGGGGAAGCAAGGGAGGGTCTTCTACTGCAGTGTGGCTTCTGCCGTGGCCCATATGCAGCCTGCCTGTGTGCAGCAATGGTCTCCCCACCCCTCGCAGCACAGTGGCGCGGACATGTTAGCCTGACTGGGACAAGGACCATGGCTGCTCTCCCAATAAACCTGCGCAAGTGCATTGCCCACGCTCTGGATGAGACTTTCGAAGAGATTACAGTGGCCGATTACCGCGATGTGATAAACCACATCAATGCGCTATTCCGCATTTAGGCATGCATGCAGCCCAAACCCTCCTTGCCCAAAGAGCTCGCACCAAAAAAACTCCTTGCAGGAAAAAAAAGCCGCTTACTGCAAACCTGCTCTTTCTCCTCCACCACGTACCGGCCGCTGCGACTGGCTCCCTTCCTCCTGGCTCGAGAAGAGCTCCTGGCTGCATGCCTCCAGGGGTTTCAGGGGTGTCTCCCCCCACCCCAGCAGCCTCACTCCTGCTGTCTTCCACCCCCTCTTCCTCCTCCCGCTCTCCCGTGTCCACGTTGGTGCTCGGAATGGAGGTGGGGTCACCCCCAAGTATCGTGTCCAGCTCTTTGTAGAATCGGCAGGTTGTGGGGGGAGCACCCGAGCAGCCGTTTGCCTCGCGGGCTTTATGGTAGGCACTCTGCAGCTTCTTTACTTTTATCCTGCACTGCAGTGCGTCCCTGTCATGGCCCCTTTCCATCATGGCCCTTGATATCTGCCTGAAAGTATCAAAATTCCTCCGGCTGGAGCGCAGCTGGGACTGAACAGCGTCCTCCCCCACAAACACTGATGAGGTCCAGCAACTCGCTATTGCTCCATACTGGGGCTCGCCTGGCACATGGAGGCATGGTTACCTGGAAAGATGCGCTGAGAGCACTCCACGCCTGGCTGAGCAAACAGGAAGGAGATATTTAAAATTCCAAGGGAATTTAAAGGGTGGGACTGTTGGTTGGTCACCTGAGGCCAGGGCAGTAGAGTTCGAACAGATGACCAGAGTGGCTAGAACAGGCATTGTGGGATACTTCCGAATACTTCTGGAGGCCAATCAGAGCGCATTGGGTGGCCACACTGGAGCCGCAGCGCACCAGCGGCAGCGCAACAAACGTTATTCCTCTCGGGGAGGTGGAGTACCAGCAGCACTGTACCTGCGGAGACACAACACTGTACGTGCCTTGTAAGTGTAGCCGGTGAGTGAGGTACAGCGCTGTGGGTGGTTTTATTGTGCTGTAACTTGTGAGTGTAGCCAAGGCCTAAGCAATAAAAGGTTTCAAGCAGAAATGGGTGTGAAACTGACAGGATGCTCCTCAGTTTTATCCTGCAAGAAAAGCTCTAGGATGATCAGCCCTGCAGTGTAGTCCAGCAATGCAATGCTTGTTGGTTTTGTTCAGGGTGGATTTGATTTAAATCACTAGTCAGGAAGACTCGATTTAATCATGGTTTTCTACATAAAAGTGCATTCTTGTTGGTTGTTATAACCTGGTACATATTCTTCACAACTCAGAGATGTAGGTTTTATTTTTAGAAGGTCACACTGTACATTTTTAAACAGGGATTTATTTTGAAAACTTTTCAGCTTTATTTTATACCTATACTGTATCAGAAAATGAATGATTGTTTGGTTATTTTGTTTACCAAAGGTAATTTAAACAAATATTTATGAAGTCATTGGGAGGTTCACTATCTCCAATTCAACAGGTTAATCACTAATATTTGGAGGATTTTCTTGCCATGCTGTATTAGGAGGAGAATATCAACAGACAGATATTTAAATTATTTTATTTAACTAAAACAGCAACGTTAAGTATTCTGGATTTTTGTCTTGAACAGCAAACATAATATTTTAACAAAATAAGCATATGTCCCTTGCGTCTCACATTTATCTCCAGACTTCTCCTCCTCCTCCTCCTCCTCCTCTATTCTGCCCCCAACAATCTTCTATTCATTGAACTTTTTGAAACTTTGCACTTCTAGAGAGAGGTAAGGATTGACTCGGTGTACACAAATTTGCAATGGGACAATAGGGTTGAGATCTATTATTTCTCACCTTTATTTATTTATTTATTTTATTTATTTTATTTTATTTTATTTTATTTATTTATTTAAAACATTTGTGCTGTTAACAAGCATGCTATCTCTGGAGACACAAATCCACAGTTTGAGAACTGCAAAACTAAGCATCTCTGATGGTATCTGGAGCACTGAGTACCATTGTGTAGATAAAAAGATTAACCTAAATCTATACAGAAGCCCCTGGAACCCCATAAGGATTGGGTCCCTAATCCATGAACTATTGAAACTTATTTACAAAACTTTTCTTAAACATTACATGAATATATTGTCTCATACTATAGAATTAGAATTTATAATCCCTATTCCATGATGAGATCTCTTTGAGCTATAATGTATCTTAATTAAAACTATCTTTAGATAGGTTTTTTCCTCAAAAAGCATTTTATCCAAAAAATCCGATTTAAATTAAAAAAAATCCATTTTTTTTAAATCATTGATTTTTATCCACCCTGGAGGCAGGGGTGACTTTCAGCCCCACATTCCCCTAGAAGATAATAAGGTGATAAGTAAATAGCATGAATTTGTCAATAACAAATTGTGTCAAATCAACCTAATTTTCTTTGACAGGGTGACAAGCCTTGTAGATGGGGGGAAGTGGTAGATGTGGTATATCTTGACTTTAGTAAGGCTTTTGATGCTGTCTCGCATGACCTCATAAACTAAAGAAATATAACGTAGATGGAGCTACTCTAAGATGGCTTAACTGGTTGGAAAAACTTTCTTAGAGAGTAATCAGTGGTTCACAGTCACGCTGGAAGGGGACATCTGCAGCGATCAGTTCTGGGTGTGGGTCTGTTCAATATCTTCATCAAGGATTTAGATAATGGTATAGAGCGTACACTTAGTTTGCAGACGATACCAAGCTGGGAGTGGTTGCATGTGCTTTGGATGATTGGATTAAATTTTAAAATGATCTGGACAAACTAGAGAAATGGTCTGAAATAAATAGAATGAAATTTAGTAAGGACAAATTTTAGTAAGGAACAATCCAGTTGCAGACATACAAAATAGCAAATGACTGACTAGGAAAGAATACTGTGGAAAGGGATCTGGGGATCTTAGTGGATCACAAACTAAATACGAGTCAACAGTGTAACACTGTTGCAAAAAAAGCAAACATCATTCTGGATTGTATTAGGAGGATTGTTGTAAGCAAGACACAAGAAATTATTTTGCTCTACTCCATGCTGATTAGGTCTCAACTGGAGTCTTGTGTCCAGTTCTGGGCGCCACATTTCAGGAAAGATGTGGACAAATTGGAGAAAGTCCAGAGAAGAGCAACAAATGTGATTAAAGGTCTAGAAAGCATGATCTATGAAAAAATTGGGTTTGTTTAGTCTGGAAAAGAGAAGACTGAGAGGGGATATAACAAGTTTTCAAGTACATAAAAGGTTGTTACAAGGAGGAGGGAGAAAAATTGTTGTTCCTAACCGCAAAGGATAGGACAAAAAGCAATGGGCTTAACTTGCAGCAAGGGATGTTTAGGTTGGACATTAGGAAAAACTTCCTTACTGTTAACATAGTTAAGCACTGGAATAAATTGCAGGGGACTCGACTGGAAGATCTCTCGATGTGCCTTCCAGTTCTATGATTCCCACCCCCCCCCCCTTATGTGTGTGTATGTACCTGAGTCTGGGGGAGGCTGAATCCCTCTCCCTATGCTGCATCTGGGATATGGGGAGAGGGAAGTTTGACTTTCTGGGAGTCCGAATCCTTTCCCTGTGCATGTCCTTTCCCTGTGCATGTCAGGATTTGTCCGTCGGGGAATGTCTGAATCCCTCTCCCTGCCCTGCAGGTGAGCCATCATTGGAAAAAGCGTTTATCCTTCTGCATGGGAGCTGAAGACAGGCATGCTGGGAGCATGTAGCGCGAACACATTACTGAGATTAGGGTGAAGAGCTGAGAACAGACATGCTTGATGCATCTTAGAGATTCTCAAGCACCGTGGAGGACACCCACTGAGCTGAATGAATCAGTTCACCCATCTCAGAGCTATTGTTTCAGGCTGCATTCACCTCCAGGGAGGTGTTCTCATTGATATGAGAACGTCACATTGAGATGAATGGGCCACTTCATACCTCTCATAGCCTCCTATGCTGAAGATGAATGTGTAGAGCAACTTTCCAAGTCACTACAATTAAAACGAAGATTTTTCTGTTTTAAAGGACAATTCTTTTAAGTACCCTAAAATTTTCATGCTTATTCAGATTTTGTTGGAATTTGCTCTCACATGGGATAGGATTAGTGATCCAAATTTTCGGTCTCTTGAATCAAGAAGTTCCATGAAATATAGATGACCCCCTCCCCCCAACAAAAAAAAACCCAACAGCTTTTCTTTAAGTTCACAGATTCTATTTTTTTGTCCATTCCTGGCTTCTAAGGCGCTAATGGCTTGATGAGAGTGGAAGGGGAAGGCAATCTTGAAATGGTGGCAGGAGCTTTGTTGTGGGGGGTGGTGAGGGAGAAAGGTGGAGGAGGAGAGGCACATCATATGCTTAAAGTTACAGTAAACTACCATGTCATAAAATTAAAATTTTGGGGGCATAGATCATGTCTGAGTTTTTTCACTGGCTCTGTTTGAAATGTTTGGAGCATGTAATTACTAAGGGTAGAGATGAGGGGAGCATTTAGCAATCTCATTTCAAATGTGTGGCCTAGTGGAGAGAACAGTGGATTGGGATTCTGAAGACTTGGCATCTATTCTCAGCTATGCCACAAGCCAGCTGGATAACCTTGATCAGGTCACTTCTCTTCTTCTCTGAGCCTCCGTTTCCTAATCTGTACCATGGGGATAATGACATTTCCCTCATTGCTAATGCACTTTGAGATGTACTGATGAGAAGTGCTGTGTAAGAGCAATGTTGGCCACAGTAACAACTCAGCTGCAAACCTACATGATAATTACAACTGCCTAAAAGACCCTGAACTCCTACCAGCAACATTTCTTTCTGTTTAAAAAAATTGAGGAAATTCACTGACAAAAAACGTAACCGTCACACAGAGTTAGGGTTGCCCAGTGGTGCCCTGTGCCCTTCTAGAATGTCAGGTTCAGCAAAGCTTGAATTTGTGAAAACCATGAAATACACTCCATGGAACCTTAACTCTCCCTTCTTTGAGCGAGGTCCCAATATGCCCAAAACATGCACACTGTCTTTGCACTGTATTGAACAGGAGCTGTCTGCCCTATATCTGCCCTACTGTCAAACACTTAATCTACTCCACAGAAGGAACATCATATCTGCTACATATCCTTATGCGCATGATGCCTTCTAATGCTATACTTTCACTTACCTTTAATGAAAGATACAGACCACTCTCATCTCCCATCTAAGATCAAGACGGTCTAAAGGTCCGGAACGGAGACCTTGGTAGATAACTTAGCTTGTCTGGCAAAATGGAACTCTCAACAATATAAGTAAAGCTCATGTGTGCAGAAGACAGCTGCTCCTCTGAGGATGGTCAGAGACTGGAATGAACTCCCTCAGGAACTAAGGAACATCAAAAAGTTTCCACTCTAAGTGCAAGGCACATTTCTTTGACCTTGCCTTCTCGAATAAAAACCACAGGTGTATTTATTTAACCATAGCCACAGGTATATTTAACAAAAAATCCCGAAAATCCTACAAAAACAAGACACACTCTACTAAACACACATCTCCCTCTGGAGAGAGGATGAGAGAACAAACTTAGCAGTTGTGTAGTCACTTTGCTCAATGCAGCACTACTGGCAGGCGCTCACATTCTACGGTAAGTGTGGTATGTAAATCTATATAGAATAGAATAGCATTGCTGACAGTCCTCATGGCAGGAATACCCCTGTGCCCTGCTACTCCTTAGAGCTGCACAATGTAATGATGAAGTAAGGCATACTGCATCTCCCAACATACACATGGATCTTTTTCCTTTGGTCACACACATGGGTCAGGGAGAGGGGCTAATACCCCTCTTGAAGGAGCACCGACCCCCCAGATGGCCCTATATTGCAATCACAGCTCTTCTAAGCTGCTTCAGCCAGTCCCTCCACCACTCAATACAGCTATACCTATGCAGTTAATGCTGCTGGAGTGCATGCCAATAATTCCCAGTGGCTATGGCCAGCTCCATGGGACAGAGTTACAGTTGTGTGGACATGTACCTTAACTCTTAATTTCTCGGTTTTCAGAAGTTTTTTTGCTTAACTTGACATTCGTCTTCAAGTAGTGTCCTTATGGGTTGTGACAAAGCTCTGTCCTTGTCTCTGTGGGTCCTACGTTTCCTAGCGGATTTCACTAGCCTCAGGCTCACTGTGACCCTCCACGTAACCCTTTTCTCTCTAGAGACCAGGGTCACAGTCAATTGAGCCATTGTCATGATAAGCCAGCAAGGGAGATAAGGAGAAGCTATCCTCCCTTGCACAGTCTCTGTTGTCTCCCAGTCTTAGTGATTAATCAGGGGGCAAAGAGTGGGGGGAGCCCGGGCCCACCCTCTACTCCAGGCTCCAGCCCAGGGACCCTAATAGTATCAGCTACAGTAGGTGACCTTTAAAAAACAGGACATGTACAATTCCCTGGGCTACTTCCCCACAGCAGCCCCCACTTCCTCAAACTCCACTTCACCTTTACCTCAGGGCCTCCTTCCTTGTGCCTAATATGGGGTGTACAGCTCAGACTCTCCAACAGCGCAACTTTCCTCTCACAGCTCCTGACATGCGTGCCTCACTGACTCACTGGGAGGCTTTTAACTAGTTTCAGCCAGCCCCTGATTGGCTGCAGGTGTCTCAATCAACCTAGCGTCCTCCCTGCCTTCTGGAAAGTTCTTAATTGGCCTCAGGTGTCTTAATTGACCTGGAGCAGCTTCCATTTACTTATCTTGGTACCAGGGATTTGTTTAACCTGGAGCTAATATATCTATCTCCCACTACTTTCCTATAGCCATCTGGCCTTGCCCCGTCACAGGGTGCTCCACTGTAGGTATGCTTGTGTACCTGTGCTGCTGATCAGAGAACTTCGGTAGCAGTGTCCATTAGGCGAACACATCCGCTGTCTCTCCTTGTGCCCTGTCATGAGGCTAGGCAGCGCACATGGGCTAACTCCCCTCAGAGCCTTCTCAACCGCCCCTGGCTAGAGACAAAGCTACTGGCCATCTCTGCTTGACCATTACCTTCTTTTGCTTTTCTATAGTTAGTCTCCCCAGTCTTAGTTGTACTTTCTTCTTCTTCTGCTTTCTTTCCGAACGAAACAACAACAAAAAGACTTTATTTCTCCTTTTTTCGGAGACCCTTCCCTTAATAGGGTATACCCAGTTCACAGGGCTTCAAGAAGTACCTCTCTTGCAAAGAGACCATCCCTATAGCAGACAAGCACTCCCACTGCATATGCTGCCTCGGGGAAGACCACATTCCACAGTAATGTGGTTTCTGCGAGCAGCTCAGACCCAGGTCTTGCAAGGGCAGGGAGTTGAGACAGAAGGTCATCTTCATGGAGGCAGCCCTCCAACCCTTCCTGGACCCATTCTGAGAGTCACCTGGCAGAAGTGAGTCTTTCCCACAGCCCTCATCATCCAGGGACTGTGGGTCGAAGAAATCAGCTGCCGACCCCTCTCACAAGTCATTAAAAAAGAGAGCAAGAAGTTCCCACAGTGAACCCTGAGCCAGCCGTAAATGATCTCCTGCACGCTCGGTATCCTTGGTACTGTTGGAACCAAGACAGTCCCAGTCCGGTACCCATAGCTCATAAAGATCTGGAATGGCAGGTGTTGTTGACATGTCTAAGGAACCAATGGGCACAGGCACTGAGTCAGCAGCACCAGGGGACAAAGACAGGATCCAGCACTCCATTAAGAAGACGCTGCCAATACACATTGTACCATCAGCACAATCACCAATGCCCCATGCAGCACTGGAGCAGTTGGTGCGGGCAAGATCTCCAACTTCCTTGGTACTGCCGGTGGCACTGAGTCAGTTGGTACCACTAGAATTCCGGCACTTGAGAGACATCCACGTATCTGACCTACCGGAATCTCCTCTTCTTGGTACCGGGACCTTGGCATAGAGTCTTCCCCTGGCACGGGAGTCTTCTCCACTGTCCTGCCATGCACACCTACTCTCTAGTGCAGACTCAGACAGTGAACCAGAGGAGGTTGTCTCATTACTCCTCTTATGATCCCTATGGTGCCCATTACCAAGAGGGCCCCATAGCATACCTCCAGACAGCCCCACCACCACCATGGTATGGCCAACTATAGGCACCACCATCCCAGTGGCCATTCTGGGATCCTTGGCCTGCATATCACACCCACATCTCTTGGGCTTCTAGCCTCACCCGTGAACCCCCGAGATGCTCCCCCTCTGCTATGGCATCTAGAGCCTTGTAACTTCCAGAAGAGATCGTCGAGGAACAGGAGGGCGGCATTGAAGAAGAGGTGCTGAGGACCAACATCTCCTCCTCCTCCCCAGATGAGGCTGTCATGTCTCTCCCACCTTCCTTGGCCGATGACTTCCAGCTTTTTCGGGAGCTGGCAAAGAGAGTTGCAGATACACTACCAATACCATTAGAAGAAGTCAAGGACTCCCATCAGAAGCTCCTTGACATACTACACACCTCATCCTCTAAAATAGCCCTCCCTATTAATGATGCTCTCAGACCCCAGCATTGGTGGCACCTACTTCTAAGAGGGCTGATTAAAAAATATTATGTCCCAGCTAGGGAGATGGAATTCCTCTTCTCCTGCCCTCCACCCAACTTCATCGTAATGGATGCTGTGAACTCTCATGTCCGTCAGGGCCAAATGAGATCCACTCCTCCTGACAGGGACTGGAAGTGTTTTCAACCTCTTTGGGAGGAAAGCCTATTCCTCGGCCATGCTACAGTTTCAAATTGCCAATTACGAAGCCTTGACTGTCAGCTATTCAAAACTTAACTTTATTGATCAGCTGCTTGAGTCACACCACAACCAGTTCAAAGCCATCATCCAGGAGGGAAAACTAGTGACAAAGACAATGCTACAGTCTGCCCTGGACACAGTCGACACAGTGTCCCGATCTATCTCCACGAAGGTGGTTAGGCAACGTGTGTCATGGCTACACCTGTTGGACTTCCCTAAGGAGGTGTAGTCAGCCATCAAAGACCTTCCCTTTGAAGGCTCTAAGATCTTCATGGAGAAGATAGATGCTTCTCTCTCTGCTTGCTGGGCATCTACATGTCAGGAAAAAAGAGGAAATTTAGTCCGCAGCACAAACCACACACCTCCCAATACTCGACTCAATGTTACTACAAGCCACAGAGAGAGAAAACTAAGTTCTCTAGGCATAAACCATCTGGCCCGCACTCTTCCACATCCCAACTGTCCACTTCCAATTTTGATCTGTTGGTTGAGGAGATGATAGACCACTCCCGTCAACTGCTACAGCTGACTGCCCCTTCCTTCCCATTTGGCTACCATCTGACAATGGTCCCCAGCACCTGGGAATGCATAACATCACACTGATTGGTCTTGGAGATTGTTTGTTTGTTTGTTTGTTTGCAATGGGTACTTCATCCATTTTACCTCCCTATCCCCCTCCACAGCATCCTTCCCTGCCCCTCTTCAGGGACCCTTCTCATGAGTTTACTAAGACAAGAGAGAGTCTCCTCCAGTTAGGAGCCATAGAACCAGTACCTCAACATCTACGAGGCAAAGGTTGTTATTTCCTAATATCCAAGAGAAAGGTACGTTGGAGACCCATACTAGACCTCAGAGCACTCAAAAAGTTTGTTAAAGCTCAAAAATCCAAGATAGTCACGCTAGCAACAATTATTTCAGCATTGGCACAGGGAGACTGGTTTTCAGCCCTCGACCTTCAAGACGCCTACTTCCATATCTCAATCCTACCATCCCACAGACGATTCCTCAGATTTACCCTAGGACAAGACCCCATACCAGTACAGAGTACTCCTCTTTGGGCTATCATCCGTTCAGAGAGTATTCTCCAATATTCTCTTCGTACTGGCTGCGCACCTGTTCTCCCAAGGGATCATGATTTATCCCTACTGACTGCCTCCTCAGAGCCCGGTCCTTCCAATAAGTTCGCTGAGTCACCAAATCTGCAATAGACTTATTCACAGAATTGGGCCTACAGATCAACACCCAGAAATCAACCCTCACTCCAGTGCAGTGCCTGGAATTCATAGGTGCCAACCTCGACTCCTTACACGCCAGAGCTCTCCTAAATCAGCTTCTGTATCAGACGACTGGAAGATAGCTAACGTGACGCCAATTTTTTAAAAGGGCTCCAGAGGTGATCCCGGCAATTGCAGACTTGTAAGCCTGACTTCAGTACTGGGCAAACTGGTTGAAATTATAATAAAGAACAATACTGTCAGACATATAGATGAACATAATTTGTTGAGGAAGAGTCAACATGGTTTTAGTAAAGGGTAATCATGTCTCGCCTATCTACTAGAATTCTCTGAGGGGGTCAACAAGCATGTGGACCAAGGGGATCCAGTGGCTATAGTGTACTCAGATTTTCAGAAAACCTTTGACAAAGTCCCTCACCAAAGGTTCTTATGCAAAATAAGCTGCCACGGGATAAGAGAGAAGGTGCTCTCATGGATTAGTAACTGGTTAAAAGATGGGAAACAAAAGGTAGGTATAATGGTCAGTTTTCAGAATGGAGAGAGGTAAATAGTGGTGTCCCCCAGGGCTCTGTTCTGGGACCAGTCCTATTCAACATATTCATAAATTATCTGGAAAAAGGGGGTAAACAGTGAGGTGGCAAAATTTGAACATTATACAAAATTACTAAATGCAGGCAGACAGCGAAGAGCTACAAAAGGATCTCTCAAACCCGGATGACGGGGCAACAAAATGGCAGATGAAATGTAATGTCGATAAATGCAGAGTAATGCACATTGGAAAGCATAATCCCAACTATACATATAAAATGATGGGGTCTAAATTAGCTGTTAGCACTCAAGAAAAAGATCTTTGAGTCATTGTGGATAGTTCTCTGAAAAAATCCACTCAATGTGCAGCGGCAGTCAAAAAAGCGAACAGAATGTTGGGAATAATTAAAGGGAAAGATAATAGGATAGAAAATATCATGCTGCCTCTATATAAATCCATCGTACGCACACATCTTGAATGCTGTGTGCAGATGTGATCGCCCCATCTTAAAAAAGTTATATTGGAATTGGAAAAGGTTCAGAAAAGGGCAACAAAAATTATTAGGGGTATGGAACGGCTTCTGTATGAGGAAAGATTAATGAGACTGTGACTTTTCAGCTTGGAAAAGAGCCGGCTAAGAGGAGATGTGATTGAGGTCTATACAATCATGACTGGTGTAGAGAAAGTAGATAAGGAAGTGTTGTTTACTACTTCTCATAACACAAGAACTAGGGGTCACCAAATGAAATTAATAGGCAGCAGGTTTAAAACAAATAAAAGAACGTATTTCTTCACACAATGCATGGTCAACCCATGGAACTCTTTGCCAGAGGCTGTTGTGAAGGCCAAGACCATAACAGGGTTAAAAAAAGAACTAGATAAATTCATGGAGGATAGGTCCATCAATGGCTATTAGCCAGGATGGGCAGGAACGGTGTCCCTAGCCTGTTTGCCAGAAGCTGGGAATGAGCGACAGGGGATGGATCACTTGATTACCTGTTCTGTTCATTCCCTTTGGGGCACCTGGCACTGGCCACTGTTGGAAGACAGGATACTGGGCTAGATGGACCTTTGGTCGGATCCAGTAGGGCCATTTTTATTTTCTAATGTACCTCAACACAGATTCCTCTCTTTGGCTACGCTCATATAGACAGCCCACAAATATGAGGCAGGCACTGTCTACAACTCTTGGGGCATATGGTAGTGGGCACAGTGGTAATACTACATGCCAGGCTTCATATGCGATGCTTCCAGTTTTGGTTCAGTTCAGTTTACAGACCAAACAGATAGGCTAGACAAATGTGTGTCACTACCCCCACCAAGATCAAAAAGTCCTTAGACGGGTGAAAAGACCCAGCAAATGTTTGCAAAGGGATCCCCTTTTGACAAACCTCCCCGTCATTGCTTCTCATCACTGACACATCACTCATAGAATGGGACATGCATCTAAATGACTTCACGACACAAGGCAGGTGGTCATCCCTGGAGATATCTCTCCACATCATCCCCCTCAAACTAAGGGTTGTCAGGAATGCCTGTGCCCATTTCCTCTCACTGATCAAGGGATCACCTCCGAGAGTCCTAACAGAAAACATAGCATATATGTACTATATAAATCGGCAAGGGGGAGGCAGATCACCCCTCCCTCTGTGCAGAGGCAATGAAACTATGGAACTGGTGTATCTCCTAGGATGTCATACTATCAGCGACTTACCTTCCAGGCACTCAAAACTTGATAATGGACAGTCTCAGTGGCAAATTCCCACACGACCACAATTAGGAGATAAACCCAGCGGTACTTCATAACATATTCAGGCAGTGAGGGACACCGACCACAGACCTGTTAGCCACTTGCCTGAACAAGAAATGTCCGTGCTACTGATCCTGATCATGTGACAGCACTCCGTGGGCGACGTGCTCCTCCTCTGGGGCAGGGACCTTCTCCATGCCTTTCCTCCATTTCTCCTACTGTCAAAAGTCCTATTAAAAATAAAAAGAGAAGGAGCTGATTGCTCCTACTTTGCCAAGACAGACTTGGTATCCTTACCTGTCACAACTCGTGGCATGCCCACCAATTTATTTCCAATCCACTCCTTACCTCCTCTCAAAGAACCAAGGATGCACCCTACATCCCAACCTGGGGATTCTTCGCCTCAAAGCGTGGCTCCTTCATGGTTCGAACACACAGAGAGCTCCTGCTCAAAGGAGATACAAGAGGTATTACTACATAGTAGAAAGTCCTCAACATACTGGACTTACCTACCAAAATGGTCCAAGTTTCGAATTTGTTGTACCTCCCAACAAATCTCTCTGACACCCATGACTCTTCCAAAGATCCTATACTATGTCCTAACTCTAAAAAATTCCGTACTATCTCTGTTCCCTCAGAGTCCACCTAGCGGCTATAGCAGCCTTTCACTGTCAAGTAGAGGAATACTCAGTGCTATCACACCCACCCGCTAAACAATTCCATAGGGGTATAGTAAACCTTTTCCCACAACCCCAACGTCCTACTCCCATGTGGGACCTAAACCCGGTGTTGAAAGGCCTGACGAGACCTCCCTTCAAACCTACGGCCACCTGCTCGCTTACATACCTTTCAATGAAAATGGACTTCCTGACAGCGATAACTTCAGCTAAGAGGTTAGGAGAAATAGCAGCTCTGATGGCAAATCCCCCTCCCCATCCCAGTATTCTTTTGGGACAAGGTTGCCACAACCAAAATTCATCTCTAAGGTAACCTCCCTGTTTTGCATGAACCAATTGGTTCACCTTCCAATTTTCTACCCCAAGCCTCACCACGACTACAGGGAGGCTATATTACACACACTAGGTGTCAGGAGATCCCTAGCCTTTTACCTGCATAGGATGAAGGCTTTCAGGAAATCCCCTAAACTTTTCCTCTCTATTGCGGACAGATCTAAGGGCTAAACAATATCAGCCCAGAGACTTTCCAAATAGGTCTCAAAGTGAATTAGACAATGTTATCAGATCCTCAACATGACCCTGCCAGATAGTATTTGCACACATTCCACGAGGCCAATCTCCTTATCAGTCGCCTTCTTCTAGAATGTCCCTATCTCAGAAATGTGTAGACATCAGTCCACACCTTTGCAGAACATTATGCAATCACTGGGGACTCTGCCTCCAATGCCATCTTTGGCTCCGCAGTATTGTCATCTGTAACTGACCTGACCCCGAAGCTCCAGCCCTCTGGTAGGGATACTGCTCAGGAGTCGCCTATAGTGAAGTACCCATAGAGACAATACTCGAAGAAGAAGTTACTCGCCTTGTGCAGCGATGATGGTTCTTTGAGATGTGTGTCCCTATGGGTGACCCCCAACCCACTCTGCTTCAGAGTTCTTGTCAATGACTCTTGTGGTCTAGAAGAAACTCCCAGGGGGTTAGGCTGTGCTGACACTTTTACCAAAGTTCTCCGATCAGCAGTGCAGGGATGCAAGCACACCTACAGTGGAACACCCATAGGGACACATATCTAGAAGAACCATTGTGATGGCACAAGGTGAGTAACTTCTTCTGGGAAAGCACAATATACCACTGGGCATCTTTAATTGGTGTTAACTAAGTTTTTTTTTTTTTTGGTCAGGGTATATTAGCTATTTCTGCAATGAACTACATTAAGGGGATTGTTATAAGAGCAGGGACGGACAGTACATGACTCTTGGGAACCCATAAGCTGCTTTGTCTCGAGCCTCTGGAGCATATTTGTATTGTTTCATTTTCATTGTTCACGAGTCATCTCTTCTCGCCTGTGCCCCCTACTTTTCAGGTTGAGAAACACTGGATTAGACACTTGTACTACTCTTCTTTATATATGCAGTTCAACTAGCTAGGGTTCCCCTACTGCTCGTGATGGTTTTCATTAGCTTGAATTAGAGAGAAATCTCCTACTCCCCTGAGTGGCATACTGTGGCAATGTTAAGGGGTGTATACCTTCCTCTGATCCATCTGTGTTTGGCCATTATGGAGACATAATACCTGACTCTTTCATGTGGACCACTAGTCTATTCAGATATAGCAGTTCCTATGTTCTTAGAGGATATAGGACAAGACAGTATGGAAATAAGGATTGTAAAGTCTAAGATGGAAAAAAATGAATAAAATTGAATGAAGTCAGTGTATGTTATCATTGAATAAATAAAAATGTGGAGCAGGGGCAGTATTTTTCTGCCATGACAGATTATAGTTTAGTGAAATTCTGTGCCATTACATCTTTACTGTAATAATGCTACAGAATTCATTTTGCAGCAAAATGAGTGAAGCAAATCGTGAAAGAAACATAAAGTGTGTAATTAGTAATTTCATCTGTTCTGTTTTTGCAGGATACAAAATTATGGATAATAATGGAATACCTTGGTGGAGGCTCTGCTCTTGATCTAGTGAGTAAACTAGTTCTGAACTTCATTAATTTAGTAAACTTAGTTAAAATTTCATTAATGCATTTCTTGAATGTTTCTGCTGTTTATAATTCACCTGAAATCCTACTGTGACATCATTATTGCTACAGGAGTTGTGCTGTTAAACACAGGATTATTGCTTCAGTAGAGAAATAAAGCAGCATAACCAGATATATTAAGAAACAAAAGCCCTGTTTTCATGCAGAAATTGCCAGTAGTTAGCAGAAAATGTTTGTGTTCATGTATGAATTAAAATACATTTTCCATGAGATGACATCGGGTTATGTTCATGTGCAATAAAGGCTAGGTAACTCAGAATGTTAATAATGAGATACGAAAACTTTCATCTCAAAACTCTGACCTTCAGCCAACCCTAGAATATTAATGACTGAAGGTTGTTACTGTCTGCTGGCTCTTCATGGTACTCCTACATTTGTTCCTTAGTGTACACATTTTAAAAAAAACAAAGCACCCTGTCTGTAGTCTCATTGAGATTTGACTGGACCTAGTGATGTAATTTTCCTCTTCCATTGCAGGGTTGGTAGGTATGTCCTTTGAAAAAATCTTGCATTGAGAGTGTTAGATGTGTATATTTTCTTTGATTGAATACAGTTACTCCTCACTTAATGTTGTAGTTATGTTCCTGAAAAATGCGACTTTAAGTGAAATGATGTTAAGTGAATCTAATTTCCCCATAAGAATTAATGTAAATAGGGGGGGTTAGGGTCCAGGGAATTTTTTTTTGCCAGACAAAAGGCATTATATACATTTTAAACAATTTTAAACAAGCAATTTAATACTGGTATGTGTGTGTAGGAGGGGTGCAGGGGTCAGGGCAAGGGGCTGGGGGGGAGGTGGGGGAGTGCAGGGGTCAGGGCATAGGGCTGAGGGTGTGGGCTGGGGTTGTGGGGGTGCTCACGGCAGGGGGCTGGAGGGAATATGCCCTGATTCCAGCCCCTTCCTCAAGGCCCTGCCCCTGCGTCTTCTCCTCCTGCTTCCCCCCGGGAGCAGCGAGTGCCCTGAGGCTCCGCTGCTCCTCCTTCTCCCTCCTCTGGCAAGCAGCTGATCGGCAGGGAGAGAGGGGGAAGGGAGGGAACATAGCATGCTGGGGAAAGAGGCGGGGGAGGAGCTTGGCTGCCGGCAGAGCCCTGCTGCAGCAGGAGCTGGCAGCACTAAGCTTCAGCCCCCATGAGGGGGGGGAGGAGAAGAGCGGGCTGGGCTGGGGCCCCTTTGGACTGTGAGCCTGGTGCCTTGGTAAATCCGGTACTGTTTAGGAGGCAGGAGGGAGCGGGTGAGGAGCAAGGACTCGGCGTGCAGGCTCCCCCTCCCTCCTCTGCCTTCTCAACGCCACCAGCCAGCTGATTGCCGTGGGCAGGAGGCGAGGGGGTTAGGGGGAGGCGTGCCGAGTCCTCGCTCCTCCCCCGTCCCTACTGCTCCAAAACACCACCAGCCACCTGATTGCTGCGGGCAGGAGGTGGGGGATAAGGTGGAAGGCGCTAATCCTTGGGGTCTGCCAGTGGGTGGGCGGTGCTGTGGGGAGGGGAGGGGGTGTAGGGAGGCTGCCAGCTGTTTCCTAAACCCCGCAAGCCAGCTGATTGCCCCGGGGAGCGGGGAGGAGCAAGAACTCGGCGCGACTCTCCCCCCACCTCCTGCCCGTGGCAATCAGCTGGCTGGCAGCGTTGAGAAGGCAGGAGAGGGAGGGGGAGTCCTCGTTCCTCCCCCATTCTCTCCTGCCTCAGCTTAGTGCTGCCGGCTCCTGCTGCAGCAGGGCTCTGCCGGCAGCCAAGCTCCTCCCCCGCCTTTTCCCCCAGTGTGCTACATTCCTTCCCCTCCCCCTCTCTCCCTGCTGATCAGCTGCTTGCAGGCAGGAGGAGGAGGAGGAGCGGAGCCTCAGCGCGCTCGCTGCTCCGGGGGAGGGGGGGAGGAGAAGAGGTGGGGGTGGGGCCTTGGGGAAGGCCCTGGAATCGGAACATACCCCTCCAGCCCCCTGCCATGAGCACCTTCACGACCCCAGCCCACGCCCCCAGCCCTCTGCCCTGACCCCTGTACCTCCCTCACACCTGCCCAGCCCGCTGCACCATCCTCACACACCCCTAGGCCCCTGCCCTGACTCCTGCACCCCCTCACACCTCCCCAGCCCCCTGCCCTGACTCCTGCACCCCCACCCCCCCCGCTCCCTGCACCCCCTTCACATACCCCCAGCTCCATGCACCGCCCTCACCCCCTCAGCCCTGACACCTTCACACCTCCCCTGCCCTGACTTTTGCACACCGCCCTGACTCCTGCACCCCCCACACCCAGCCCCCTGCACCCCCTCTCACACCCAGCCCCCTGCCCTGATCCCTGCACCCCCTCACATCCCCCAGCCCCCTGCGCTGACTCCTGCACCCCCCACGTACCAGTATTAAATTGCTTGTTTAAAATGTATATAATGCCTTTTGTCTGGCAAAAAAAAAAAAATGCCCTGGACCCTAACCCCCCCTATTTACATTAATTCTTATGGGGAAATTGGATTTGCTTAACATCGTTTCACTTAGTCGCATTTTTCAGGAATATAACTATAACATTAAGTGAGGAGTTACTATATATGCATATTTTAAAACATGCAGTATAGAAATATTAGAGCTGGTTGGGCATTGATATTTTGCTACAAAAATGTTGTTTTTTTAATAACGGCAAATAAAGTAGTTGAAAGCATAAGGGAGCAATTGGTAGTTCTTGTTTCATTTACACTTACTATTTGTTGTTTTATATATGACTTAAAAAAGCCACTGCAAGCATGCTATAAGGTAATACTGTGTCTGTAGACCACTGAAAGTGTAAAAAGGGGAAAAGGAATCCTCTCACACACACGGTTTTTGTGGGTTTTAAGATTTTCATTTGTTTTGCAATGGACATATGAAATCATTCCAAATTTCTAATCTCATTTGGGATTTTTTCAGGTTTTTTTAAGTGGGGATGTAAATAGGGTTTAAAAATAGTAACCATTTAACCGATTAAAATTCTATCGATTAAATGGTTAACCATTAAGGAACTCACAAGCTGGGAACTAGGGGTGGTGTGTGTGGGGGTGCTGCAGCACCCCCATGTTTTACATGGACTCCGCTGCCTCCCCACTCCTGGGTTCCCGGATGCTGGCCCGGGCGTGAGGTCCTGGCTGCCGGGACCCCGAGTGTGGGGCCAGCAGCCAGGACCCCGGGCATAGGGGTCAGAGGCGTTTAATCATTAACCAAAACCGATAAGACTGGGTTTATCCGTTAACCGGTTAAACTTTTACATTGCTATTTTTAAGATTGGAAGTAGACTGGCAGCCCAAATGACAAATACCTTCCCAGTCACCATCACCATACTATCCTAAATTTTTGTTCCCTCTTCCCATTCCCTTTTTTCACTCTGTTGTATTATAAGACACCAGGCTATCTCCAGTGTGGTCAAGTCTCCTGCCAAGCCTGGTTTCCCCTTGTGTCTAGGTCTCCCGCTGTGGCTTGGATCTCCAGGTAGTTTGGGCACGATGGAAATGCTCTTCCCTACCAGCTTGGCCCCAGTTTGCTCTGCTGATCCCCTGGTGCTCTGCTGATCTCATTTTCATTGCTCTCATACTCCACTCCTGGTCGGCTCTGTGTTGCCAGACTGTCATCTATTTCTTATCCCTGTTAAATCCTCTTGCCATGCACTCATATTTGGTCCGGTAGTAGGGGTTGGGCAGCAAAAAGGAAGTAGCAAAACTGGAAGATTGCCATCTGATGGTTGTGACAAGAAATTGAACACTTGCACTTCTCAATTTATTAGAATGCAGGTAACTGTTTTCCCTGGGTGAGCAGATGTTATACCAATAAAATAAAAACCAGCAGGACCTTATTAAAGGGGATAAGACAAAATGTCACATTTATTGTGAATACAAAAAGAATCATAGTAAGCAGTCAGTTATAGCTATAACATTTCATTCAGTTTCACATTCATTCATACACACACACACAGGTTCTGCATAGATGTCATAGTTACCAGCCTAGAAGTTGCTCATGCCAAGTTACTGGCCAGGTAACTTGGGCATGAGGGTGGAGCCGAGTCCTTGTCAGATTCATCTGATGCTCCTGGAGGGTGGTTGCAGAACCAGACTCAAAATCCTCAGTGTGTAGAAGCCATTCTTATAGGGATTTATTCCTATGTCAGTCTATGGGAATTGCTTCATCATGCTGTTGCTGAATCAATCAGCAGATGGCACATTCCTGATGGCTCTGTGCTGTCAGATGTTAACTTGTTTTTCCCATCCTTTGAGATGGTCGGGTGGGATCCCAGTTTACCCTCCGGGGGTTGTCTAGTCGTTCCCACTTGATGCCGCCTTCAGCCGATGGTCACTGAATTCCTAGGCTGGCCACCTCCCTGCTCATTCATTCATGTACACCAAGCATTCATCAGCAGACATACTGTCTTCAACACTTTTGGGGTGTGTACTTATTTATTTGAGACTCCCTGCCCTTTAATCAAAGAGGGTGGGGGTCTTTCTATGCTGTTTCTAGGTACAAAGCATGCATAAAGAACAAAGTCAAATAACTTGTTTGCAAGTTTCTCATAGCAATACAGTATCTTTCTGAGAACAGATACAATCAGTGGTTTACACAGACAGTAGCTTGTAAGTTTAACAAGGGATCCAAGAGATCTTTTACTTGGTAATGCTATGAGGTTTAAATTGTGGGGGACAAATTATGGGGAGTTACTTTCACTTGGGGAATCACTTACAGTACCTTCTTTAATATCCCTACACAGATTTATGCACAGCGGGGTTGGGGAGAGAAGGAGAGGGAGAGAAGAAGGAGCAGGCGATTACACTATGAATGAAGGAGAGAGAAAATTAGCATCAAATTAATAAAACACATAAAACATTGTTGACTACTTTTACTTATTCACAAGCACATATGACATTTTTAGTTTATTTTTTCCTACTGTTTCGGTGTTATCTCTGAAATGTGTAGTTTACAAGTATTTACAAATATTTCTTGCATGTTTTTCCTAGTTAGAGCCTGGCTGTCTTGATGAAATCCAGATTGCTACAATATTAAGAGAGATACTTAAAGGACTTGATTACTTGCATTCAGAAAAGAAAATCCACAGAGATATTAAGGGTAAGTTATTTAATCATTTTTTTAAAATAGTTTTGGTTAAATGTTTAAACAGTAAAGATAAAGAAAACCTTTGAGATATCAAAGCTGTAAACTTTTAAACTGCCTTTTTTTCTTTGCTAGCTGCCAATGTTTTGCTATCTGAACAAGGAGAGGTAAAATTAGCAGACTTTGGAGTAGCAGGACAACTAACAGATACACAGATAAAGAGAAATACTTTTGTGGGAACTCCATTTTGGATGGCACCTGAAGTAATAAAACAGTCAGCATATGACTCAAAGGTAAGATTAGAATAGACTTTTCTATTCCCAGGCATTACCCAGAGCCCCTTCCCTTCCAATTTTAGGGTTGCCCTGGGAGCCAGTGGAGATTTCAGCAAGCTACCAGATAGCAGCCCTTAAGGCAGCTGGAAAACGGAAGTGGCCCACATGGCCCCCAGAAGTTCTAGCAATTGCAAAAAAAACCACTGGATGGTGTGGGCCGAAATAAAATAAAATATGATAAAATTAAGGCAGAAATCCTAGTTATAGTCCCTGAGGTCCCACCCCAGAAGCAGGATAGGTATCCAGTTGATGGGCTTTTAAACCAAGGGATTTTAGTGGAACAGTCAAGCCCCAATAATGCTGCCTTTTGGCCAGTCCTTAAAAGTGATGGCAGAACTTGGAGGCTGGTAGTTGATTTCCGCCCCCTTAATTGGGTGACGCCACCGATGGCCCTCCTAGTGGCTAAGCATCAGGAGGTGATGATGGCCTCCATTGTAGGAGGGGCCCAGTGGTTTTCAGTTTTGGATTTGGCCAATGCTTTCTTTGTTATCCCTTTACATGAGGACAGCTATTACAGATTTGCTTTTACCTTTCAAGTTGTGTTTTTCCAGGGTCCCCATGGGCTGGACCATGCCCCTATTATTTGTCATGTCCATGTAATCAAGATGTGGAATGGAATGCCTAAAAAGGACGGTGTAATTTCTTACGTAAATAATATCCTGGTTGCATTTAGACAAGGAAAAAAAATCTAAAGGTATTAAACAGGGTGTTACAAACAATTCAAAAAGTTTAAAGTTTGGGGTTTAATGTCAGCCCCCCAAAAGCCCAGTTGTGCTCCCAACAAGTAAATTACCTTGGAGTAACTCTGGGACAGGAGGGGCATTCCCCTGACCAACAAAGAGTGGAACTGATTCTTAAACTCCAGACTCCCACAAATGTAACTGCTCTTAAATCCTTTCTGGGAATGGTTAATTTCTCCCAACATTTTATTAAGGAATTTTCAAAAAATGCAACCGTGCTGCATAAATTATTAAAAATTGGGGGGAGGGGATGGGGTGTTAAAATAGAACTGGTGCCCTCTGCAGCAGGAATCCATGGTCCAGTTAAAACAGGCCTTGGTTCAGGCTCCAGCTTTAGCATATCCCTGGATGGGACAGCCATTTGTGCTGCAACAGGCAACTACTGAGAGGGGGATGGAAGCTGTACTAAGAGGGCTCGACCTTGTGGCATATGCCTCCTAACCTTCCACTAAGGTAAAACGGGATTCACCTCCTGTGAAAAAAGGGTTTTGGCACTAGTTTGGGCTTTGAAGCATTGGAAATATCTGGTGAAATTATCATCTGTGCTATTAAAAACTGCCCACTTTCCAGTAAAATATGTACTTACTCCCAAAATTAACAATGGCCATATGTCCAGCCCCAGCAAGCCCTAAGCAAATCATGGCTAATAAATTTGCTGATCTGTACTCAAAGCACAATTAAAAATTCAAAAGCGCCCTCACCCCAAAACCAACCAAACCAAAACGCACAGAAACTGAGTCCCAAATGTGTTTAAGTAAAAGTTAATGTTTAGCTTAAATGTTTAATGTACCTCTTGCTATATAGGGAAGGAAAAAGTTTGTTTTGCTTTGTGTTTTAAATTATTAGCCTTGTGAATGCTAAAAGATTTTGGAAACTGCACTCCCATGTGCTGCTTTTGCTGGCATTTGGATTGCCCACCTGCTCCTTTGGTGATGTGAATTTGAAACCTGTTGTGTTCGAGGCATGGGAAAACTTTGCATAATTACAGTAAAATGTAGTGAACAATACCGTCGACGTTATTGCTAATCCCAACATCCCGGGAGAACACATCACTCTTTTAGGCCCCTTGGACGAATATAATCCCACTTCAGTAAAAGTAAAAGGCTTAAACGTAAAGAAAATATTAGTGTGGGAAAGAGAAAGCACTGGCAATGTATCATGATTTGGGTTACAAATGGTCTGTGCTGGCGACTATGAGAATCCCTACCACTTCGGTGGCAACAGCACCATCCTCATATGTGCACAAGAGGTTAGTGGGGTAGCAGATTTGTTAGTGGGAGGAATTGGAGGCTACACAGGTGGGGTCAGTTGTGGCTGGGTAGGAACTGACAGGCTGTTGTTTGTTTGTAGTAAGTCCAAGTGCATTCACTTGTGGAGTACAATCCCTAAGCGGACAGTTCCAGGGGAAAAGCCAGTTCATTTTAGGCTGAAACAATCCCTTTCAATCCCAAACACTGGTCGAAAAGGTCTGAGGGAGGCAAAACTACAAATAGAAACAACAAAACGGGAATGGAAAGTTCCTTTGCCCTGCACTTTAAAGCCCCAGGTTCTGAAAAAAATTATAATAAAAAATGTTTGAGTAATTAATAATTAATCCAACCCACACTCTAAAAAACGTTATTGTAGCAAATATCACAACAATAGAACCCCACTGCAAAAAGTTTGTCCCCAGCCATTACATAGGGGCTAAAAAAATTAATGTAATCTTCATAATGTGCCCAAACCCTGCAAAGGTCGGGCAAAAAGGGACACATTAAAAGCAATTGGCACAGGGGTAGGGGTTCCTAATAGTGCAAATAAAATAAATGCAGAGGGGCAGCACCTAAAATTTTAGCAAAAAGAAAAGGAATACTTGTGGTACCTTAGAGACTAACAAATTTATTTCAGCATATGCTGAAATAAATTTGTTAGTCTCTAAGGTGCCACAAGTATTCCTTTTCTTTTTGCTGACACAGACTAACACGGCTACTACTCTGAAACCTACAATTTTAGCAGCATATCCTTAAATCAGCTATATTCCAAACGGGATAGGGTGGCAATTCCAAACAAAGGATCACCTCTGCATTTTGCAGGCTGTTGGTGCCCTCCAGGGTAATGTTTTCTTGTTTTCTAATGCAAATGTAAATTATTAATATGGTAAAGGACATAATACAAGATGGTAAGAGTTGAATATTCCCATTAAAAATTAGGAGCATTTTTTTAAAAAATTTCTTCCAGACTAAAAAAAATTCGCAATCCTGGTAAAAAATGGTAAATTTTACCTATAAAAAAAATCTGGGAAAATCACTATATTTTTCTTGCTGATATCAAAAGCAAAAATAAAATGGGTTTCCCACATTTTGGCCTTGGGTCTTAATGTTAATCAAACAGTAATAAAGCCCATGAACCACAGAGCATGGGTAACAAAAAAGGCCCCAAAATAAAAAACAATACAATTAAAAGCCTGCTTAAAAAATTAAATATAAATGCACTAAAAATACCTTGCAGCCACAAAATATATATTTAAAAATGACCAAAACTAAGACATTATGCCATTAATCCGTTTGCAAATAAATCTATAATTGTGTATGTCTTAAAAGTTGGTGCCCGATGCTCATAATTAATTATTTGCATCATGTACCTCATAATCCATGTGAAAACAAATTAGGGCTGTCAAATGATTAAAAAAAAATTAATCACAGGATAAAAAGAATTGTGATTATTCGTAGTTTTAATCGCACTGTTAAACAATAATAGAATACCATTTATTTATTTTATTTTGAGTGTTTTCTACATTTTCAAATATATTAATTTCAATTACAACACAGAACACAAAGTGTACAGTGCTCACTTTATATTATTTTTATTACAAATATTTGCACTGCAAAAGAACAACAAAAGAAATAGTATTTTTCAGTTCACCTCATACAAGGACTGTAGTGTAATCTCTTTATCGCAAAAGTGCAATTTAGAAATGTAGAATTTTTTTTACATAACTGCACTCAAAAATAAAACAATGTAAAACTTTAGCGCTTACAAGTCCACTCAGTCCTACTTCTTGTTCAGCCAGTCGCTAACATGAAAAAGTTTGTTTACATTTACAGGAGATAATGCTGCCTGCGTCTTACTTACAATGTCACCTGAAAGTGAGAACAGACGTTTTCATAGCACTGTTGTAGCTGGCATTGGAAGATATTAATGTGCCAGATATGCTAAACATTTTTATGTCCCTTTATGCTTCGACCATTAATCCGGAGGATGTGCTTCAAACGGTTTAAAAAGAACTAGATAAATTCATGGAGGATAGGTCCATCAATGTCTATTAGCCAGGATGGGCAGGGATGGTGTCCCTAGCGTCTGTTTGCCAGAAGCTAGGAATGGGTGCACAGCGACGGGATGAATCACTTGATGATTAACTGTTCTGTTGATTCCCTCTGGGGCACGTGGCATTGGCCACTGTTGGAAGACAAGATGCTGAGCTAGATGGATCTTTGGTCTGACCCAGTATAGCTGTTCTTATGTTCAGATCCATCACATAGATATCTGCCGCTTGAACTCATAGGGTAATCAATAGTAGTAGTAGTCCTCCTCTGGTGGATCTGCCCTAGAGAGGAATGAAACACATAGTTAGGTTCCATGTTTGTACATAAAGCCTTTTACTGTGTACATAGCAATCATATTAGGAAATTACATTGGGCACTTTACATTTAGTTTAAAACACGAATATGTAATTCAAAACTATTTGCCATTTCAGCATTTAAGGAATAAAGGTTTAACACATTTCCAGCTTGCACATTTTTCCCAGAAGCTTTTCTGAATGAAGTTTTTAGAGTAATTATAAAATTCACCTCAATGAGGACATTTCTAGATTTTTTTTACCTAGGTTTACCTAAAAGTTTTTCTTGGGAGGGCAAAAAAAAGCCACATTACACCTAGATTTTTTGCTCTGATAACACAATCCTACATTTTTTTTCACAATCAGGTGTTTTCCTAAATCATGAATGTTTTACATGGTTTGTTTGTTCGAGGTAAGGATTACATTTCTACCAAACTGGTATTTTTATATAAGAGGGGAGGTGTCTTGGTCTCGATAAGTCACTTTTAGGGGTATAAGCATGGTTTTATGGCTAAGGAGGGCTATTTTCCTGACATTTGCTGGTCTCAGGGGTGACAGAAAGCAGAAGATGCTTCTAGGCATATTTGTTCTTCCAGGATTTTCCAGGAAGTGGTGGGTGAGGGATTTGAGATAAATAGTTTTGGGGTTTTATTTCCTATTGTAGGCTTTTTGTGTGGTTATGTTATGGGTTTATGTGCTGATGATTGTGAACATAGGTTATAACTTTTTACATTATTATATGGGCTATATTGTATTGCAGCTTGGCTGAAGATCTTTGTATCTTAGTTGTATTAAGGATTTTTATTTTTGCTGTTTTAAATCCTTGTATATGGCCTCAGGTTTGGATAGAAGTTTAAATTAATTAAATAAACATGATGATTGTAAAGTCGTGTTTTATTAATTATAACATAAAATGCAAATCAGATGTGGTACTTAGTCAATCAGGTGTAACTATCATATGTGCATTGCTTCCTTAAGGGCGCTGTTCCAAAAATCATATTGACCCATGTAAAAGTAGTCTTGGCCTTCTCTAGAAAATTTATTTGATTATTGTATCCCATACTTAAAACTTCCATTGGAACGCAATAGGTTGTTGAATAAAAGAGACTAATCGGTATCTTTTATATGAAGAGTAGAAGCCCAGAGTTCCAGGGAAGAGGTTCAGACTCCAGTCATTTTTAACAAGATAGTATTTTCATTCAGTAAATGAAGCATAAGATGAGTTAATTCTGTGTTTTGTTCAAACTACTACTACATTTTTCTAAGAGACACAGAATAGAGGAAGCGGGTACAAGGTAACCAGTGGTTCTTGACAAAAATAAAGCATGCTCTTGAAAGCAGTAATTTGCAAGAAAGTTGTAAAATCACCTGTTGCTTTCTTCCTCACATGTTCCCCCCCTCATTTATCTATAAATATTATTTGTGTTACAGGCAGATATCTGGTCATTAGGTATAACAGCCATAGAACTTGCAAAAGGAAAGCCACCACATTCAGCGTTGCATCCAATGAAGGTTTTATTCCTCATCCCAAAGAACAATCCACCCACACTGGAAGAAAACTACAGTAAACCCCTCAAAGAATTTGTTGAGGCCTGCTTGAACAAGGAGCCAAGCTTCGTGAGTTTTACAAATATATTCTGTTTTTCTTACAAATATTAACATGTAGTAAAGCATTTAAGCGTTTTGCATGAATTCCTTGTAAGGGCTTTTTACACCAAGAGATTTTAGAATAGAAATCTACTGCATGGGGAGTCAGGACAACATTTAAAAGGAAAATCATTTTTATTTAAAGCTGAATTACATTTTATAGTGATGACTGACTGCTAGCTAAAACAACAAAGATTTGTAATTAAAAATGTGTATGAATTGTGGAGCTTAGTACATAGAATTCTTCCAGAAAGGCCTAAATTGGGAATATAACAGTTTTATATAGAGGGCTTTTTTTTGGTCCAGGTATACTAAAAAGGACTTTCACTGTGAAGAAAACTTTTAGATAAATTAGATTGAAAGCCTCAAAGTACAGTACTTATAACATTTTTTCATTATATGTTTTACTACGCACTAGAGTGCTGTTTCTTTAAAAGTGAACTGAAAAGCTTATTTGGCAAGCTCTTAGTTCTTGGTTTCTCGTGTGCTAGTTGGTGATATCACCTGAACACACACAATTGCTGAGATCTCTGTTCCCTGCAATGCTTTGAGTGTTTCTTTTTATATGTTCAGGCTTGAGTGTACATTGACAGTACACTAATGTGCCACACACTAACTGTCCATATGGACCTTGCTACGTACAGCAAATGAGAGTAAATTAGAATATACTAGGGAAGTTTTCATGCGCCACAGAAGGGTCCACGTGAACAATTAGTGCCTAGCATGCTAATGCGCTGCAGATTTACACCTCGGCTTGCTGCATACTATTCATTTAGACAAGCCCAGAGAGTGAAATCATGTTCAATGTGTGACATTACAATAATTTAGTTGCAAGCAGATTTATACTGCACACAGTGTAAAATTTTCACACAGAAGACTGCCTGGTGCTGTTCATGCCCTCTCAGAACATTCCCAAAATTTAGAATGCATAGGTCTCATTACATATACATTAGAACAAGGATAGGATTACCAAAACAAATCACCCCCAACCCCCAAATACACACACATGTTGGCATGCCAAATTTGAAACAGATCTGATTGTCTCAATTTTAGAACACTTGGTAAAACTGACTTGAAACTGACATGGTGCTCAACCTCTCAATGTTGTCTGTGTGACATTGCATCCCATATTCATCATAGTGGTATCATTATGATATGATTATAACATAATTATGATGCATCTTGTACAAAATATTGCATGTGAGGTGTCTATGAAAAAGTTATGAGGCTGTGATAAGATTCAGACCGCTCCCAGTCCTGCACTCACACAAACATCTACACAGGCAGGGACACACCCAGCTGCAGTTACATGAATGCTTCTCCTCAGCCATTCATGAACTAACAATAGAGAGGCTCCAGCCATATGCCCTCCAGCTCCACAGCCTAGGATTCCAGAGCTGTACCATCTTGCCCTGGTCAAAAGCCTGACCAGTATAAGTTTATTACCCATCTACCCCTCCCTCAATGTGGAGGGGACAGTGCACCAGTTTTTGTTCCTGAGCAGATTCCCCAAGCACTTCTAGCAAAACACACTCTCTTAGGTAAAAATATATATATAAAACAAATGTATTAACTACAGAAAGATAGATTTTAAGTGATTATAAGTAGCGAGTGTACAGATCAAAGCGGATTATCTAAGAAATAAAACAAAAACGCAATCTAAGCTTTATAAACTAGACAGGATTTGAATCAAATACACATCTGCAGAATAGGTTGGCAGTAATACTAGCTAGACAGTAATACTGCAGAAAAGCAGGATTATAGTGCTTATAAAATAGAATATAAATCAACAATGTGATGCAGTTGCAAAAAAGGCCAATGTCATTCTGGGGTGTATTAACAGAGTGTCGTATGTAAGACGTAGGAGGCAATTATCCCACTCTACTCTGCATTGGTGAGGCCTCAGATGGATTATTGCGTCCAATTTTGGGTGCTACACCTAAAGAAAGATATGAACAAATTGGAGCACAACAAAAATGATAAAAGTTTTAGAAAACCTGACCTATGAGGAATGGTTAAACAGGGCATGTTTAGTCTTGAGAAAAGAAGACTGATGGGGGAACTGATAAGTCTTCAAATATGTTAAGGGCTATTATAAAGAGGATAGTGATCAACAGTGGTGCAAGTAAAACCCATGTCTTACTGGTACGGGAGGGGGCACTAGCTAAGGGGAGCATGTGACCTTTCCACGTGACCCTTCATGTGACTCCTCACCACCCAGCCCGGGCCTCCCACGCTCTTCCTGTCCCCTCCTCTCATCCATTCCATGTTACCTGGAGCGGGGGAGCTCTGTCATCTACCTGCTGCTCTGGAGATAGGGCTAGGGGGACGAGGCTGGGGAGGGGGCTGGTACAGCCGCTGGAAGAGCTGCTGGTGTTCTGCTCCTTTCCCCACTGCGGCCCCTGCCAGCGGGGAAAGGAGCAGAACTCCCAGCCCCGCCCCCCAGCCCTCTTCTCCAGTGAGGCTGCTGCTGTAGTACACAGACAGAGACACAGCTCCATGCCTGGAAGGGCGGTGGGGGTGGAGGGCTGGGAGTTCTGCTCCTTTCCCTGCTTGGAGGGGCAGCGGGGAAAGGAGCAGAACTCCCAGCACCGCCCCCTTCTCTTCCAGGCACGGAGCTGCATCTCTGTCTTTCCTCGTACTACAGCAGCAGCCCCGCCGGAGACAGGGCTGGGGTGGGGGGCGAGGCTGGAGATGGAGGGCAGCTGCCGGAGGAGCTGCTGGCGTTCTGCTCGTTTCCCCGCTGCCCCTCCCAGCGGGGAAAGGAGAAGAACCCCCAGCCCTCTCCTCTGGCTGGGCTACTGCTGTGTTTTTCCAGTACACCGTACTGGCTATAAATAGTTTGCTGGCACCGCATACCAGCCTACTTGCACGGCTGGTGATCAATTATTGTGATGTTAGGACAAGAAGTAATCAGCTTGTAAAGGAGGTATGGGTTAGATATTAGGAAAATCTTTCTAACTTTAAGAATAGTTAAGCACTGAAATAAGCTTCAACCTGTCATTGGAAGTTTTGAAGAACAGATTAGACAAACTCCTGTCAAGGAATGGTTGTAGGTATGCTTGGTGCTGGGCTGGACTAGATAACCTCTCTAGGTCCCTTCCAGCCCTACATTTCTATGTTTCTGTGTTTAGTATTAAGCCATCAAAGTTTCTGATTATGTTATTTGTCATGAGTTTTCCTCTTTCGTTTTTCAAATCATGATATGTGAGTTATCTCAACTGTTTCAAATATAGAGGAAAAAAGTTAGACTGTAGTTTACAATTAATTTTTATTTTTAAGAGACCGACAGCAAAAGAACTCTTGAAACACAAATTCATAATACGAAATGCAAAGAAAACATCTTACTTGGCAGAGCTCATTGATAGGCACAAGAGGTGGAAATCTGAACAGAGCCATGATGACTCCAGCTCTGAAGAATCGGATGCGTAAGTTTGTTGAATCTATAACATAATTGTAAACACAGGAATAGAGGAGGAGAATTTTTTCAAGCAGTTGTGTATCATCCTGTCTAGTTAGCTGATGTTCTTTATTTAAAAAACGTTGGGCTCACAAAGCATGTGAAGTTAAAAACTTAATTGAAATGTTTTGAGGGTTTTCAAGCCCAGAAAGGTGAAAGAAGACCAAGGGTTGTTTTGTAATATTTCATGCTGCATACAGTTTGCTCCATCTGCTCTGGCATCTCAAACTGTTGGTTTCAGTTATACAGTGCTCAGCACACACTCTTTTCTATCACACTAGAAAGTACAAAAAATAAATTATGTTCATGACTAAATTAAACCAACTCTATTAATCTGAAGTTAAGATTGAGAGTACATATCAGCAACTGAAAGCTAAAGAATGTGCAGTACATTCCTGGTTTTTAAAAATAAAGAAGAAACCAAGAAGTTTAGAGATAAATGGGACTTGTAAAGGAGAAAAAAATGAGGATTTGCTCTCTAATGCTTCTTTGATGTTCTTGTCTAAAGACGACCTAAAAGGAGATTTAAAAAGCGGGGGGAGGGGGAAGGAGATGTTGTTCTGATTATTTCTTATTTTAGAAATAGCAGAAATATCAAGTCTGATCTTTCTTGGTTTTGCTGAATGATTTGTTAGGGATCTTTGGGACGTGGTTTGCACTTCCCCAGACCTTATTTCGTTGAATGCTCAGTTTTAAAGTATGGACGTTCACAATTAAGGCTTCCAAATATTGGCAACAGGGTCATTAGGGCTATAGGAATTGATATACTTAAGGTCATGATGGTGAAGGGAAATCTGCTTCTTTTCTCTGAGGCATAGAGAAGGGGGATCATTTTCTGGTGTCTTAACTGTTAGAAATGCCTTCACGAAATATGCCTTTCGGTGGGACTTCCTTTCCCTAAAGAGAAGTGGAAAAAGTTGAGTTGGCTCGGCTCATGAACAGAGGGTATTAATAGTTGCTCCTGGTGGCACTGTAGGTTTTTCGATACTGTATGCTTTCTCGTGTCTTGTTCAGTGTAAATGTAAATGTCTCAAAATGTCTTCAGTCTGTCTGCATGGTCAAATGGTTGGACACAACTTTCAACTTCTCACTAAATTTAATAGTGAGAAGTGTAAGGTTATGCATTTAGGGATTAATAACAAGAATTTTAGTTATAAGCTGGGGACGCATCAGTTGGAAGTAACGGAAGAGGAGAAGGACCTCGGAGTCCTGGTTGATCACAGGATGACTATGAGTCGCCAATGTGATGTGGCCGTGAAAAAAGCTAATGCGGTCTTGGGATGCATTAGGCGAGGTATTTCTAGTAGAGATAAGGAGGTGTTAGTACCGTTATACAAGGCATTGGTGAGACCTCATTTGGAATACTGTGTGCAGTTCTGGTCTCCCATGTTTAAGAAGGATGAATTCAAACTGGAACAGGTACAAAGAAGGGCCACTAGGATGATCCGAGGAATGGAAAACCTGTCGTATGAAAGGAGACTCAAGGAGCTTGGTTTGTTTACCCTAACCAAAAGAAGGCTGAGGGGAGATATGATTGCTCTCTTTAAATATATCAGAGGGATAAATACCAGGGAGGGAGAGGAATTATTTCAGCTCAGTACCAATGTGGACACAAGAACAAATGGATATAAACTGGCCAGCAGGAAGTTTAGACTTGAAATTAGACGAAGGTTTCTAACCATCAGAGGAGTGAAGTTCTGGAACAGCCTTCCAAGGGAAGCAGTGGGGGCAAAAGACCTAACTGGCTTCAAGATTAAGCTAGATACGTTTATGGAGGGGATGGTTTGATGGGATAACATGATCTTAGTCAAGGGTCAATTAATTGCCATCAGTGGTAAATAGGACCAATGGTCAATGATGGGATGTTAGAAGTTACTACAGAGAACTTTTTCCTGGGTGTCTGGCTGGTGAGTCTTGCCCACATGCTCGGGGTTCAGCTGATCGCCATATTTGGGGTCGGGAAGGAATTTTCCTCCAGGGTAGATTGGCAGAGGCCCTGGAGGTTTTTTGCCTTCCTTTGCAGCATGGGGCACGGGTCACTTACCGGAGGATTCTCTGCATCTTGAAGTCTTTAAACCATGATTTGAGGACTTCAGTAGCTGAGACATAGGTGAGAGGATTATTCCAGGAGTGGGTGGGTGAGATTCTGTGGCCTGCATTGTGCAGGAGGTCAGACTAGATGATCATAATGGTCCCTTCTGACCTTAAAGTCTATGAGTCTATGAGTCTATAATATCGAAGTCCTTAATTGTTGGATATCTGGCATTCAGAGCATGTTCATGAAAGTTCAGCTGATTGGTCTGGGCATCTCGTTGGCATGGCTGACTTGAGAACACTCAAGGCTATATTTTTATGGTCAGCTAAAAACACCTTTCTCATGGTGGCCAGTACAAACAATATAAAGAGACACTGAAATCAAACTTGAAAGCATGTCAGGTTAACCACAGCAACTGGAAAGCAACAGCCTACGATAGACCAAGGTGGCAAGAGATTTGTCGTGTCACTGTTAACAGCTTTGAAGCAACGTGTATTAATACCTTATTTGAAAAACATGAACAGTGCAAAGCAAGGATACATCATCTTGTAATGGTCATGGACAGTCTTCTCTTTCCCACATGTAACTGTGTTTGTGGTTCTCTGACCTGTTTAATGTCTTGTTTTTTTTCTAATTGTTCAATGTATGATTCCATGTCTCATTTACTGCATACTATTCAAACCCTATTCTGTAGACAAAATTATTGATTTCCTCATGGACAGTGACAGGGCAGGCCTCACCACCTCAGCGCGTCCTCGTGGCCGTGCTGGGGAATTAGATCTTGGTTGCTGATGCACCTTCCTCTAGTGGTGTCTCACCACCTTCACTTCTGCTCCACCTCTAAGACTCATGTTGCTCCCCAGACCGCAGCATCCTCTTCTGGGCACGGCCCTCCAGCTGTGCCCCACTCTGCTTTCTCCCCCATTCTGGGGGAATCGGCTCTCTCTAGTTCATCCACTTGCCACTGTGGCCCACGGTAGCCTTCAGTCTAGCCTCTCTCCTCAAGGGGTAAACTGCAGTCCAAATACTGGCCATCCCTTCTGTGGCCCTTTTGGGATGCCACTGTGGCCCTTTTGGGACTACTTGTAGAAAAGAGGCTAAAGCTCTGAGGACCTGTGAAACCCCCAAAGAGGAAGAGGAGATCACCCTCTGCCACAGCATCATTGGTGAGACCCCAGACATACGACTGTCAGGAGGAGCAGGGATCCGAGGTACAGACACACCACTGCTCCACTTCGCCTCCTAAAGAAGTCTAGGAGGAGGCATCTGCCTTGGGCCTGGCACCAACGGATGATTTTAAGGCCTTTCAATACCTTTTTTTGAGGATAGTAGACACACTGGAGATTGAAATCTCTGTCATTGCAGAGAAATCACACAAACTCTTTGAGGTTTTTTTCTGCAATGAGCCCAGCACACATTGCCTTTCTGAGAAATGAAGGGCTTCTGGACCCCTTTAAGGCACTATGGCAGATGCTGGCCACTGCACTTCTAACAGCAGAACGGACAGAGAAGCACTACCATGTGTTCCCATTAGGATTAGAGTATTTTTACTACCTGTCCTAATCCTGGATCAATACTGATTTCAGTGGTGCAGGAGAAGTCCTTCTGAACTGAGAGAACTCCCAAGGAGAAAGATCCAAAAGAACTCGATCTCTTTGGGAAGAAATTGTACTTATCGCCTACTGTTCACCTCAGGGTAGCTAATTTAAAGGCCATTTTAGTGAAGTATGGTTTTCTCACATGACACAGAGTCTTGATACTAATTGCAAAGCTCCCTACGAAGATACAGAGGATATCAAGGGCATTGTGCAGGAGGGACAGCTAGTGGTGAAAACATCCCTATAGGCTGCTGTGCATGCTCCTGATACTGCAGCCAGCCCAGAACCATGACAACAGCCATGACCAAGAGAAGGGCCTCATTGATCCAGGCTTCAGTCATTCCCTGTGAAGTACAGTCCATCATAGAAGACTTACTATTTGACAGTTGAGCGCTATTTAGTGAGAAAACAGTGTGTTACAATTGCTTATACACACCTCCAACGTATCAAAAATGTATCATCCACAGCAGCAGCAGAGGCAAAGGACACTCTCTTGCCATAGGTGTCCAAACTACTAACCTAAGAAGTGTCCTTGTTATAATAGGGGACATCAGCCCCCTCTTACCCCTTCACCTGAGCATTCTGCCCAGTCCTATGGCAAGTGTGTCAGAGTTACATTTGAACTAATCAGTCACCTTATTGGTCTTCTCGAAATTATACTCCTTTGGAGAAAAAAAATTGCTTTCTCTAGATGTCTCCAGGACTGAACAGGACAAAACCTTTCAGGCTCTCTTCCCACCTCTTTATTGCTCTATTGGGTAGATGTAAAAATAAGGAGATTTTTTCTTAAAGATTATCAAAGTGGATCACTCTGTGTTTCTCCACTTGCTACCACATGGCTGATATGACCCTTCCTACAGTGTGAGGGCACACTCCACTGGGAGACATCCTTCCCCTGCTTCAAAAACGTACCAATTATTAAGAGCTTTAAGGCAGCTATTTGGAATAAACCACTGACCTTTGTAAAGGCACTGTGCACTTGATGTAGTGGTAAGAGCTGATGCTAACCTCAGAAGGGCTGTGCTCCAGTCACTCTTTGACTGATATGGCTGTGATTCCTCTCCTATCTCCAAGGAGGATACTGTTTATCAGTCATCTAGGGTGGGACCCATACTGCTACATACTCAAAGAAGAAAGTACTGTAGTTAGTTTCTCTACGGTAACTTCAGTTCTTCTTCGAGTGCTTGCTCATATGTATTCCAATTACGTGTGCGTGCGCGGTGTGCACGATCGTCGGAAGACTTTTACCCTAGCAACACTCGGTGGGCCGGCTGGCGCCCCCTGGAGTGGCGCCGTTGCAGTGCCTGATATATACCCCAGCCGGCCCAGCGCCCTCTCAGTTCCTTCTTACCGCCCGTGACGGTCGTTGGAACTGTGGAGCGCAGCTTAGCTGATCTCCACCTCCCTAGCCTAGTTAGCACTCGTTACCATTGTTGATAGTTTTAAGTACTTAAGTAGTTGTTAATAGTTGACTGATAGTTGTTTGTTTGAAGTTCGTGTAAATAGTAGTGGGAGATAAGGGGTTTCTCCCCTGTCTCCCTCCTGGTACCGGGCTGATGCCTGGCTCTCCGGGATTCAAGCTGTGCTCGGCCTGCTTGAAGCCGATGCCCACGGGGCACCCCCATGACTCCTGTCTGAAGTGCCTCGGGGAGTCCCACCTTCCAGATAAGTGCCGTATCTGTAAGGCTTTCAAGCCTCGAACCAAGAAGGAGCGGGACTTTCGCTTGAAGCAGCTCCTCTTGGAAGCGTCTCTTAGTCCGATGTCGGCCCCGCACTGCAACCCGGTACCGACATCGGCAGCAGGTATGGCGCCAGCGGCCCCGGAGCGCCCGAGTTCCAGCAAAGAACCCCGGCACCGAACAACCCAGGCAGCTATCCCTCAGAGGCGCTCTTCGATGTCTCCGTTAGTGAGAAAATCGGGTCCGGGACCGGCTCCGACCCCGGCGCCACTGCATCCACAGCCGGTTCAAGACCACGCCAAGCCTCCCGGCCCGGCGCAAGCACCAACGACTCCGGTACCGCAAGCTTCGTTGAGCTCAGTGCCCTTGGCTAAGACGCCCGCACCATCGACTTCGGCTCCACAGGGGCCGTTGAGTTTGGTGACACCGATGATGCCGGCACCAGCCCAGTCGACTCCGGTACCACAGAGACCGTTGAGCTCGGGGCCGCCAGCTAAGACTCCGGTACCGACGACTCCGGTACCGCAAGGTCCATTGAGCTCAGTGACCGCCAGCTCCCCGGTGCATGCCGAGGTAGAGCTTATGCTGCCGTCCACTCCGGAAACCTTCTCGGCAGCATGGGACCTGATCGTGATGACGGATCCGGCACCGCCTCCATCTTCGGTACCGCCGTTGAGGGTCATCCCGTCCCGAGGCAAGCTGGCCATGCTACATCCAGTGCCGCATGTGGAGATCGGCCAACATCTGTCCGGATCTCCCCCTTGATGTCGCTCGCAGTCCCGGCACCGATCACCTTCTCGGCACCGGTCGTACTCGTGGCATCGCTTCAGATCGATCTCCAGACATGGTCGATGCTGTTATAATTCCCGGTACCGCTCCCGGTCCCGCGGCCGGTCGCAGCGCAGATCCCCGGACAATCGACCTCGCTACTGCTCGCCAAGGCATACGCGATCCAGGTTGGGCTCCCAGTACCGAGACAGCCGTCGGTACCGATCCAGGTCCCAGTACCGATCCCCGTCGCCACAGCACAGCTCCGTGGACCGGCCCTCAAGGCCACTCCGCCTTGGCCCTCCCGCTCGGCCTCTCGGTCCTCTAGGGCCGGTAGTGGTTACTATATGAACCAGAGCCACGTGGTAGAGGGCCACAACTGCTGGCCAGACGAGATTCAGGACCCGAATCAAGGTCCGCCACAGTGGCCTTTCTGGACTCCGATGGCGTTCCATCAGTCCCAAAGGGCCCCTTCCAGAGCCTCCCAATCAGCTCATTCGGAGTCCTGGGCACCGGAAGCGACGGTGTCCCGCCCTCCCCCCAGAGGTCTCAGATCCACCAGCCCAGTCCTCAGCCGAGGGCCCAGACCCGGAGGCCACGGGCTTGGAGACAACAGAGTTTCCTCAACAGGACTTACATCAGGACCCTCTAGTCCCGGGATTGTCATCCTCCTCCTCCCCGGACGAGGCAGTGGCAGGAGCATCATCCTCAGGCCCGTCCCCCATCGATCTCCGGGACCACCAAGACCTGCTTCGCAGATTGGCTCTCAATATGAATCTGCAGGTCGAGGAGGTGGTGGAGCTTGAGGACCTGGTGGTGGACATCCTGACAGCCGAGGCCCCCACCCGGGTAGCCCTCCCGTTTGTATGTACTATATATACCAACGCCACCTCAATTTGGCAATCTCCAGCTTCGGTACCCCCCAGTGCTAGGGGGGTGGAGAGAAAATACATGGCGCCCCCGAAGGACTTCGAGTACCTGTACACTCACCCCCCACTGTGCTCCCTGGTCGTTCAATCTGTGAACGAGAGGGAGAGGCATGGCCAACAGGCACCTGCCCCTAAGTCCAAGGACGCCAAGCACCTGGATCTGTTTGGCAGAAAGATCTACTCAGGGGGCGGCCTCCAGCTCAGAGTGGCTAACCAACAAGCCCTCCTGAGCCGATACGGTTACAACACCTGGAACTCCATGCAAAAATTCAAAGAATTTGTACCCCAGGAGTCCAGGCAGGAGTACTCAGCATTGGTAGAGGAGGGCAAGAAAGTGGCCAGAACGTCGTTGCGGGCCTCCTTGGACATAGCCGACTCAGCTGCCAGGACAATAGCTTCAGGAGTCGCCATGCGGCGTATCTCCTGGCTTCAGTCCTCCATCCTCCCTCCAGAGGTCCAGTATACCATTCAGGACCTACCTTTCAAGGGGTGGGGTCTGTTTTCAGAGAAAACTGATGCAAGGTTGCAGACCCTAAAGGATGGTCACACCATCATCCGCACGCTGGGGATGCATACCCCAGCCACGCAGCGCAGACCCTTCAGGCCCTTCGCGCAGCACCCCTACACTGTGCCCAGGCCTCGGCAGGACTTCTCAACTAGACCACGTGGCTGGGGTGGTAGAAGGCGGCAACCGGGTCACCAGACTGGCCAGAGCCAGGGCCCCTACAAACCATCGTAAGGCCCAAGCAAAACTTTTGAAGGGATGCCCGAGGGCGGAGCACCAGTCTCAACTCAGGACCCGTTACCCCCTTTCCAAGACCGCCTTTCCCATTTCTTCCGTGCGTGGTCAAATATCATCACAGACCACTGGGTCTTACGTACGGTGGAAAGCGGATACCACCTTCAGTTTGTCTCCCTCCCACCCTACCTCCCTGTCCCTCTTTAGGGACCCTTCTCACGAGCAACTCCTAATTCAGGAGGTACAAGTGCTCCTCACCATAGGGGCAATAGAGGAGGTTCCAAGGGAGTTCAGGGGCAAGGGTTTTTACTCCCGTTATTTCCTAATCCCCAAATCAAAAGGGGGGCTACGTCCTATCTTGGACTTGCAGGGCCTCAACAAGTTTATGGTAAAGTTGAAGTTCCGCATGCTTTCCCTAGGTACCATTATCCCTTCTATGGATCCTGGAGACTGGTACGCTGCCCTCGACATGAAGGATGCGTATTTCCATATCGCAATCTACCCACCACACAGACGTTTCCTCCATTTTGTGGTAGACCAAAGACACTTCCAGTTCGCTGTTCTTCCCTTTGGCCTGTCCACGACACCACGGGTGTTCACAAAGTGCATGGCCGTTGTGGCGGCTGCCCTTCGTCGACGGCGGATTCAAGTGTTCCCCTACCTCAACGACTGGCTTATCCGCGGCAACTCCAGCAGCCAAGTCCAGTCGCATGTTTGGACGGCCTTGAGCATGTTCAATCAGCTCGGCCTGCTCCGGAATGTAGAAAAGTCCACTTTGGAGCCAACCCAAAGGTTAGACTTTATAGGGGCAGTACTGGAATTGACTCTCGCTCGAGCGTTTTTGCCAGAGGCACGCTTTCAGGCCCTCGTAACCATCATACGTGGCCTTCAGAGCTTCCCAACCTCAACAGCTCGCAGCTGCCTCAGCCTCCTCGGTCATGTTGCGTCCTGCACATTCGTGATCGCTCATGCCAGATTACGCCTCCGTCCACTCCAGGCATGGCTCTCGTCGGTATACCGTCCACGGAGAGACAGCTTGGACTTGGTTTTGACGGTGCCATCGCAGGTCCTAGCCTCCCTGGACTGGTGGCTGGACCCCAAGAAAGTGCTGGAAGGAGTGCCATTCCATCCGTCACAGCCATCCCTAGCCCTAACCACAGATGCGTCATCGCTCGGTTGGGGGCCCCACCTGAAGGACCTTCAGACACAGGGCCTGTGGTCGGCGCAGGAATTAGCCTTCCACATCAACGTCAGGGAACTGCGGGCAGTGTGCCTTGCCTGCCAAGCCTTCTCCCAGCACCTTCAGGGTCATTGTGTCGCGGTCCTCACAGACAACACAACAGCCATGTATTACATTAACAGGCAAGGAGGGGCACGCTCATCCCCGCTCTGCCAAGAAGCTATGCGCTTGTGAGAGTTCTGCATAGCCCACTCCATCCACCTGGTGGCCTCCTTTCTCCCAGGGGTTCAGAACACCTTGGCGGACCGCCTCAGCAGATCCTTTCAAGCGCACGAGTGGTCCATTCCGCCGGATGTTATCCACTCTGTCTTCTGGAGGTGGGGATTTCCCCACATAGACCTGTTCGCGACTCGCGAGAACCGGAAGTGCCACGCGTTCTGCTCGCTCCAGGGACACTCCCCAGTCTCCCTGATGGATGCTTTTCTCCTGCCTTGGACAGACCACCTGTCCTATGCCTTCCCACCGGTACCGCTGGTCCATAGGGTCCTGCTCAAGTTACGCAGGGACAGGGCCCGCCTAATCCTAATCGCCCCGGCGTGGTCCAGACAGCACTGGTACACAACTCTCCTAGAGCTCTCGGTGTCCGCCCCGATCACTCTCCCATTGTGGCCGGACCTGATTACCCAGCAGCACGGCAGGCTCCATCATCCCGACCTACAGTCTCTCTGCCTCACAGCATGGCTGCTGCATGGTTGAACCAGTCCGAGTTAAATTGCTCTGACCCGGTGCAACAAGTTTTGCTAAGTAGCAGGAAGCCCTCTACTAGGTCCACCTACTTGGCCAAGTGGAAACATTTTTCCTGCTGGTGCGGCCCTCGGGGTGTCAACCCTTCGCAGGTGCCGGTGCATACCATTCTGGACTATCTCCTGTCCTTAAAGGAGCAGGGTCTGGCTCTTTCTTCGGTAAAGGTCCACCTGGTGGCAATCTCGGCCTTTCACCCTGGCGAGAATGGACGCTCAATCTTTTCCAACCCCAGGGTCAACAGGTTCCTCAAGGGGTTAGAGCGACTATATCCGTTGGTTCGCCGTCCGGTCCCCACTTGGGACCTCAACCTTGTTATAACCAGGCTCATGGGGGCCCCATTCGAGCCTATGGCCACCTGCTCGCTCCTGTACCTCTCCTGGAAGACGGCCTTCCTTGTCGCCATCACCTCGGCAAGGTGCGTATCTGAACTCAGAGCGCTCACTTCGGAACCCCCTTACACGGTGTTCCACAAGGACAAGGTACAGCTGTGACCACACCCGGCCTTCCTTCCCAAAGTAGTGTCGGCCTTTCATATTAACCAAGACATTTTTCTGCCGGTCTTCTACCCGAAGCCGCATGCCTCTCCAAGGGAGCAACAACTCCATTCCTTGGACGTCCGTAGGGCCCTCGCCTTCTACATTGAGTGGACGAAGCCCTTTCGGAGAACGACTCAACTGTTCGTCGCCGTGGCAGACCGGATGAAGGACCTCCCGGTCTCCTCCCAACGCATCTTGTCCTGGATCACGTCGTGCATCAGGGCGTGTTATGACTTGGCTGGTGTTCCCACCACGCACCTTGCTGCCCACTCCACCTGAGCTCAAGCCTCGTCCTCCGCCTTCCTGGCACATATACAGGAGATATGTAGGGCAGCAACCTGGTCATCGGTGCACACCTTTGCCACTCACTATGCCATAGTCCAACATTCCAGGGAGGACGCTGCGTTTGGTTCAGCGGTCCTACACTCTGCAGTATCTCACTCCGACCCCACCTCCTAGGCAAGGCTTGGGAGTCACCTAATTGGAATACATATGAGCAATCACTTGAAGAAGAAAAGACGGTTACTCACCGTAGTAACTGTTGTTCTTCGAGATGTGTTGCTCATATCTATTCCAAACCCGCCTTCCATCCCCACTGTCGGAATAGCCGGCAATAAGGAACTGAGAGGGCGCTGGGCCGGCTGGGGTATATATCAGGCACTGCAACGGCGCCACTCCAGGGGGCGCCAGCCGGCCCACTGAGTGTTGCTAGGGTAAAAGTCTTCCGACGATCGTGCACGCCGTGTGCGCACACCTAATTGGAATAGATATGAGCAACACATCTCGAAGAACAACAGTTACTACGGTGAGTAACTGTCTTTTCTTTGAGGAGTTGTAGTCCGTGTGGATCCCTTAACTTGCCCTCCATCCCTGCTTTCAGAGTTCCCAGCTTTCACAGGCTTCAAAGTGCAAGGGAACTGAAGAAAGGGCAGGGCTGTTCCCACCTTTATATCCTCATAAAGGAGCACAAGGATGCACAGGGCATAGGCATAGCTCTGCCAGACTCTGCTAGCTAAAAAGATCCAGTCCTGTGCGCATCGGATGCTTGTTTATCTAGAGTAGGATCCACACTGTCTAAAATGCCCCAAAGAACTACATTTACTGTAGGCTAAGTAACGGTGTTTTATTTTGTGGGCAAGATTGATCAGATTTGGGTGGGCTGTCTGCTTCCATGGTGGGAGAGCAAGGTCTTGAGAGAATAAAGGCACTTTTCATCTTTGTTACAGTTCCAGATAGGGATGCTCCTTGAGGTCCTGGAGGTGTTGAGAGAACTTGTTTCCTCAACCTATACTTTGGATCCATGCCCTTGCTGCCTTCCTGGCTGGTGGAGGTCAGTGGGGAAGTACTGGCTCCCTTGCTTGTGCAGACTGCCAATATCTCTCTTAGAGAGGATAGGCTGCTGATTGCTTTGAAGGAAGTAGCAGTTTGGCCTTGGCTCAAGAAGTCACCTTTTGATGCTGACAATCTTGCTAATTGTTGACCAGTATCATATTTTCCCTTCTAAGATAAGATTGTGTAAAAACTTGCGGTGAGACAGCTCTCACAGTATATAGATGCCTTTGATCTTCTTGATCTATGCCAATCTGGGTATAGACCTGGATGTGGCACAGATACTGAACTAATCATATGGTTGAAGACTAAGTGTCCATGCTGGTATTATTAGGTCTGTCAGCTGCCTTTCATACTATTGATTAGAAGGAGGTGTTGACTTGCCTGTGATGCCTGGTGAGAGTTGCAGACAGCTGCAGCAGCAAGGAGCGAGCAAACAGCTGTAAAAAGGGGAGTTTGAGTGGGAGTTCCGTTGGAGGAGAAGGACTTAGGTGAGAAGGCTATAACAGATACAGAGGCAGCAGTGGTAGTGACTGAAGCAGTGGAGGACACAATGAAGATGACTGGATGTGGAAGCTGCGGTATGTACATGATCCTGGAGGAGGGGGTACCTAAAAAGAGTTTCCTCTGCATGAAGTACCGCCTGATAGAGCTGATGGAAGAAATGATCTGAGGATTGTAGATGCAGGTGGAAACTTTGGTTGAGTTTAGAAGGGGGGTTGAGCAGATGATGGAGCAAAGACATGAGGAGGCTGAAGGAAAAGCTCAGACTTGTAGATGGAAGCAGGATCAAAGAACTCTGAGGGGAGACTGCTGGGTGAAGAAAATGGACAGTGGAAGCATGTGACTAAGAGAACAAGGCAGAGGAAAAGACGGGCTAGTGAAGGAGAAATAGAGCTCAAGAACAGGTTTGCGGAGTTGGAAAATAAAGAAGGGGTACAGCAGGTGGTCACTGAAGGTGGGAGGCAAGGAAGAAGAGAAGAGCGGCTAGTCCTATAGGAAAAGGGGAAGAGTCAATAGAGATAACACCAAATATGAGCCCCAGGAGGATACAGGATGAGTTGAAAAGGATTACAAGGGAGAATAGGAATCGAGAGGGCTTGGAGCCAGAGAGAACAGGGGATAGACCGGAGAATTGCACCATCACCAGGAAAAGGCAGGTCTACTTGATTGGGGACTCCTTACTGAGAAGAATAGACAGGCCTGTAACCAGAGCTGATCCAGAGAACAGAAGGGTGTGCTGTCTGCCGGGTGCTAAGATACAGGATGTGGACCTGAGGCTGAAAAGGATCCTAACGGGAGCAGGAAAGAATCCGCTGATTATCCTTCATATGGGAACAAATGATACGGCTAGATTCTCGCTGGAACATATCAAGGGAGACTATGGCTGGGGAAGACACTTAAGGAAATGAAGGCTCAGGTAATCTTTAGTGGGATTCTTCCTGTCCCTAGAGAAGGGAAACAAAGGTGTGACAAGATTATGATGATCAATAGATGGCTCAGGCAGAGGTGCTATAAGGAGGGCTTTGGGATGTGCCACTGGGAGGCATTCATGGACAGAGGACTGTTCTCTCGGGATGGACTTCACCTGAGTAGGGAGGGAAATAGACTTCTAGGATGGAGGCTGGCACAACTGATTAAGAGAGCTTTAAACTAGGTATTTGGGGGAGATAGTTGGGAGATGTCCAGGTAATCGCCATGCCAGATTTTAACATTGAGAGAGAAGAAAACGAAGTAAGAAAGGATACAGCCGTGGGTAGGAGAATGGACATAAGGAGGAAGAGTCGTGTAGATTCCAGTCTAATAGGTGATACTGGTGGTAGAATGTCCGTGCCTAATCGGGTAAAGAATGTGAGCGAGGCCAAACATCTTAATTTTTGCTGTTTGTACTCTAATGCGAGGAGCCTAGGTAACAAAATGGAGGAACTAGAACTACTGGTGCAGGAAGTGAAACCAGATGTTATAAGGATAACAGAAATGTGGTGGAATAGTAGTCATTACTGGAGTACAGGTATTGAAGGGTATGTACTGTTTAGGAAAGACAGAAATAAAGGTAAAGGTGATGGAGTAGCATTGTATATCAATGATGAGGTAAACTGTAAAGAAATAAGTGATGGAATGGATAAGACAGAGTCTGTCTGGGCAAAAATCACATTGAGGAAGAAAACTACTAGAACCTCCCCTGGGATAGTGCTTGAGGTGTGCTATAGATCACTGGGATATGATTTGGATATAGATAGAGACCTCTTTAATATTTTCATGAAGTAAATACTAATGGGAATTGTGTGATCATGGGAGACTTTAACTTCCCAGATATAGACTGGAGGACAAGTGCTAGTAATAATAATAGGGCTCAGATTTTTTTAGATGCGATAGCTGATGGATTCCTTCACCAAGTAGTTGCTGAACCAACAAGAGGGGATGCCATTTTAGATTTGGTTTTGGTGAGTAGTGAGGACTTCATTGAAGAAATGTTGTAAGGGACAACCTTGGTTCAAGCGATCATGAACTAATTCAGTTCAAACTGAATGGAAGGATAAACAAAAATAAATCTGAGACTAGGGTTTTTGATTTCAAAAGGGCTAACTTAAAAAAATTAAGGAAATTAGTTAGGGAAGTGTATTGGATTGAAGAACTTGTGGGTCTAAAGGCGGAGGAGGCCTGGAATTACTTCAAGTCAAAATTGTAGAAAGTATCAGAAGCCTGCATCCCAAGAAAGGGGAAAAAATTCACAGGCAGGAGTTGTAGACCAAGCTGGATGAGCAAGCATCTCAGAGAGGTGATTAAGAAAAAGCAGAAAGCATACAAGGAATGGAAGATGGGAAGGATCAGCAAAGTGAGCTACCTTATTTTGGTCAGAACATATAGGGATAAAGTGAGATAAGCTAAAAGCCATGTAGAGTTTGATCTTGCAAAGGGAATTAAAACCAATAGTAAAAGGTTCTATAGCCATATAAATAGGAAGAAAACAAAGAAAGAAGAAGTGGGACTGCTAAACACTGAGGATGGAGTGGAAGTTAAGGATAATCTAGGCATGACCCAATATCTATACAAATACTTTGTCTTTAATGAGGCTAATGAGGCGCTTAGGGATAATGGTAGGATGACAAATGGGAATGAGGATATGGCGGTAGATATTACCACTTCTGAGGTAGAAGCCAAACTCGAACAGCTTAATGGGACTAAATCGGGGCATCCAGATAATCTTCATCCAAGAATATTAAAGGAACTGGCTCATGAAATTGCAAGCTCATTGGCAAGAATTTTCAATGATCTGTAAATTCAGGGGTTGTACCGTATGACTGGAGAATTGCTAACATAGTTCCTATTTTTAAGAAAGGAAACAAAAGTGATCCGGATAACTACAGGCCTGTTAGTTTGACATCTGTAGTATGCAAGGTCTTGGAAAAAATTTGGAAGGAGAAAGTAGTTAATGGTCAATGGTAAGCGGGATAACATGGCTTTACAAAAGGTAGATCGTGCCAAACCAACCTGATCTCCTTTGAGAAGGTAACAGATTTTTTAGACAAAGGAAACGCAGTGGATCTAATTTACCTTGATTTCAGTAAGGCATTTGATACGGTTCCACATGGGGAATTATTAGTTAAATTGGAAAAGATGGAGATCAATATGAAAACTGAAAGGTGGATAAGGACTGGCTAAAGGGGAGACTACAGCGGGTCATACTGAAAGGTGAACTGTCAGGCTGGATGGAGGTTACGACTAGAGTTCCTCAGGGATTGGTTTTGGGACCAGACTTATTTAATCTTTTTATTACTGACCTCGGCACAAAAAGTGGGCGTGTGCTAATAAAATTTGCAGATGACACAAAGCTAGGAGGTATTGCCAATAAAGAGAAGGACCGGGATATCATACAGGAAGATCTGGATGACCTTGTAAACTGGAGTAATAGTAATAGGATGAAATTTAATAGTGAAAAGTTAAAGGTCATGCATTTAGGGATTAATAACAAGAATTTTAGTTATAAACTGGGGACACTTCAATTGGAAGTAACGGAAGAGGAGAAGGACCTTGGAGTATTGGTTGACCACAGGATGACTGAGTCGCCAATGTGATATGGCAGTGAAAAAAGCTAATGTGGTCTTGGGATGCATCAGGCGAGGAATTTTCAGTAGAGATAAGGAGGTGTTAGTACCGTTATACAAGGCACTGGTGAGACCTCATCTGGAATAGTGTGTGCAGTTCTGATTTCCCATGTTCAAGAAGGATGAATTCAAACTGGAACAGGTACAGAGAAGGGCTACTAGGATGATCCGAGGAATGGAAAACCTGCTTTATGAAAGGAGACTCAAGAAGCTTGGCTTGTTTAGCCTAACCAAAAGAAGGCTGAGGGGAGATGTGATTACTCTCTATAAATATATCAGAGGGATAAATACCAGGAAGGGAGAGGAATTATTTAAGCTCAGTACCAATGTGGACACAAGAACAAATGGATATAAGCTGGCCATCAGTAAGTTTAGACTTGAAATTAGACGAAAGTTTCTAACCATCAGAGGAATGAAGTTCTGGAACAGCCTTCCAAGGGGAGCAGTGGGAGCAAAAGTCATATCTAGCTTCAAGACTAAGCTTGATAAGTTTATGGAGGAGATGGTATGATGGGAAATTAATTGATCTTTGACTATCAGCGGTAAATATGCCTAATGGCCTGTGATGGGATGTTAGATCGGGTGGGATCTGAGTTACTACAGAGAATTCTTTCTTGGGTGTCTGGGCTGGTGACTCTTGCCCACATGCTCAGGGTTTAGGTGATCGCCATATTTGGGATCGGGAAGGAATTTTCCTCCAGGCCAGATTGGCAGAGGCCCTGGGGGTTTTTTGCCTTCCTCTGCAGCGTGGGGCATGGGTCACTTGCTGGAGGATTCTCTGCACCTTGAAGTCTTTAAACCATGAGGAGCTGCCAAGTGTTGCAGCAGGAGGGCCTGGCAGGTGGAGTGGGACCCTATGCTGGCTGACAGGAACTGATTATTTTAATGCGGCTGAGGTTTAATTAACTGTATTGATTGTATAATTATGTTAGGGCATCTAGATTTTTGGAGAGGCATATTTATTATTTTAAATGTAAATAAATAAAAATACATAAGACTTTAGCTTTGTTCTTATCTGGGTTCTCTGCATAGCCTATTACAATGCAGAATGAGCACTGACTGAATTATGTGGTCAGACTTTCCAAAAACATTGCCAACTTTCCAGAAATTTGGAGCCCTCTATTGGCATCTGTTATACTGCTAAAAAGTAATATCATTTGTGTCATACAGTTTGGGAAACCATTGTCAGAGGTAGTAAATGAATGTTTGTCTTTCTCCTTAATCTTTGTTTAATATACAGAAAAACATCTTTGTTCAATATTTAAACAAAATCTTTACTTAAGACCCAACCTAATCATTCTTACCACATGCCTTGTTTTCACTGGCCTGAGAAGCATGGTGTTCTAAATTCACTCTCAGATGTGAAGGTTTTAAGCACATTTTGGCATTACTAAATCACTATTACTAATGTAGTAAAGGAAAAATTCTGAAATGTCTTAGTATTTTTTTAAAAGTGAAACTGATGGCCAGGCCACAGGTGGCCGTGACTCAGGGGACTGGATCTTTACAATCAGAGAAAAAGACCCCAAGAATGTAGAGAATGGAGCAGCCCAGCCACTGGAACTAGAAAGTAATAAGGTACTATATTAATGTTTAATGCTAAAAGCAATACTAGAAAGATATACATCTAAACATACTAATCTAGTTTAGTCACCCAACGTTTTTTCAAATTTTGTTTCACTTAAGATACTCCTTTGACAGTTTAAATATTTAAAAATCTGCAAAAAGTCTTTTAAATTATATAGATTAGTTTTTGCTTATATTGCACAGCTCTTATCAAAATGATTTCATCCTGTAATACTTTTTCACTCTTACAGTTTGTTTTTTTTGTAAACATGTGTGATGTTGTTTTTAAATGTTTTATTATGGTTGACTTAGCATTTTGTACCTACACGTGTCAAGACATAGTGAGCGGGATCAGACCCTTCACATTTTTAGTAAGCTTCACTGTACATTCTTCGAGAAACATTGTTATGTAATGCATTTTTGTCATACAAAATACTAATCTTTAATTATTCTTCATAGTGAATTCACACCCACACATAATGTAATCACTTTACACATACTTTGATAGATGATATTAAAATGTAATGTACTACATTAATTAGTTTATATGTGTGCATGTTTACATATTCATTTTTATGTTTATATGTAGTGTATTAGAACTAGTTTTCTATGAAACAAATATAGAAAGCAATGAGGCTGCATTTTTAGAAATTAAATAGCTCAGGCTCAGTTAGGGTTATTTTGAAGCTACAATTTAAATGTTAATTGCACTCACTTTATTACAGATGTTACTCTTTTTTCTCTTAAAGGAAAAAGATACCGCCAGGCGTCCTTTGTCTGAGTGTTTATCTGCAATTATATCTCCTTTATTTGTGGAGGTAAGCTGCCTCTGAAAACTTAGTTATTTCTAGTATCTATGTATATGTCTCTTTGGGGAATGTCATATCCAAGAATACTGTAATCTGATAGTTTCCTTATGGTCCAGCAGTAGCATTCTGGTTTATTGGTGTCTCATCTGTTTCTTTTCTAGTTTGTTTATAGCAATGCTCATTTGCGCAGAGCAACCACATCACTTACACTAATTGAAGAGAATGAGGATAGAAAATAAAGCTGGGAGACAATTAAATAAAGAGGGGAGGTGTGTGTGACAGGTTGGTATCACGGAAATCCCCTTGGTGCTGCCACCTGGTGTGCCAAGGCTACTTCTGCCCCTGCTTTCCTGCCTTTTCCAGCTTGGGACTCCAGAATCCTGTCTGTTTTGAGCCAGATCTGCTGATCTGCTACAAACTCAGACCCAGGTCTGAACCACGTACACTAACAGCAGTAGGCATGCCTGGAAGCAGCTCAGGAAGTGCTCTTGCCTTTGACACCCAGGTGCCCAACTCCCAATGGGGTTCAAACCCTGAATAAATCCGTTTTACCCTGTATAAAGCTTATACAGGGTAAACTCATAAATAGTTCGCCCTCTATTTCAAAGATAGAAAGATATGCACAGCTGTTTGCCCCCCCTCCCCCCAGGTACTAACACGTACTCCAGGTAACTTAATAAGTAAAAAGTGGTTTTAATAAGTACAGAAAGTAGGATTTAAGTGATTCCAAGTAGTTACAGACAGAACAAAGTGAATTACTAAGTAAAATAAAATAAAACACACACGTCTATGTCTAATCAAACTCAACACAGGTATAAAAACCTCACCAGTTCCAGTCTTTTTCTTTTACAGGCTGTAGAACTCCTAGCCTGGGTCCGGCAATCGCTCACACCCCCTATTGTCTTTGTCCTTTGTTCAGTCTCTTTCAGGCATGTCCCTGGGGGGTGGAGAGCCTCTCTCTTTAGCCAGCTGAAGACAACATGGAAGGGTCTCCCAGGGATTTAAATAGACTTTCTCCCCTGGATGGAAACTCCTCCCCATTCCCTGTGTAGCATCATGTTACCCTGGAGTTTTGGGATCACATGGGCAAGTCACATGTCCATGCACATTTCAGAAACTAGCCCAGTGACATTCTTGGCCAAGCGCAGATGTGGATTGGGCACATACCTTTCTCCAGACATGATCCCATGCTCTTACAAAGGCTATGTATAAAACCAGCAAATATAAAACCAATATTCATAACTCCAACTACAACAATGATACATGCATACAAACAGGAGGAATAGATTCAGTAGATCATAACTTTTACAGAGATATGTTACATGGCACATGTAGCATAAAACATATTCCAGTTACATCATATATACATTTATAAGCATCTCCCCATAAAGTTTCATTGAGGACACCGTCACAGTGTGTGTTACTGCTTGGACTGCAGTACACCAGTTTTTCCTTTTGTGTCTTTTTGTCTAATCTGCATTCAGCTCCTCACTTCTCCCCAACTTCTGCTAAGAGAGAGAGGCTAAGAGAGTTTCAAAGCCCTGAAGTATAAATGCTGAACTTGTACTGAAATCTAACAAACTATTTTATGCAGATATTCTGTGGAATGGTTCTTTAATTTTTGTAAGTGTATTTACATATGAAGGGGAATACAGATATGATGTAGAGTCAATTACTTAAAAAATACCTATAGAACTGTATTTGATATCATTAAGCAGTCCTTTCCTACCCTATCATTGCTGTAGAATGAGGACAAGATTTTCTTTTAAACCATGTTTCAATCTTTACAATTGTGCTTCCCCTGTGTGAGGAAAAAACAGAGAGCACCAAAAGTATTTTCCTAATCAAAGGAGCCCTGTTCTTGAGGAGGCTCCTGGGAGGTTTCCATGCCATGTAGCAAGCATATTGAACAAAGTAGACAGATACTTACCCAGAAGAGTGGTCTTTGCACCAGAGATTATTCAGACTCAGCGGAGAGTCGACATGTTATCCTCATCTGTAAAATGGTGAATAGCATTTTCCTTCCTCATGGGGATGTTGGGTCTTAAATTTATTAGGGGATTGAACGCTTGTGTAGGCTGAGTGAATTGCACACACCAGAGGCTCCTTCCATTCTTCTATTCCCCACTACAAGTTCCCAGTGTGCCACCCTTGTGTACCCCTCTATATCAGCGGCTCCCTGCTGCTCTCTTCACCTCATCTCTCATGCCAGGGTTCTGTCTGTTTCCACCTCTTCCCCACCCCCACCATGTCATGGACTGTTTCATCCCATTCCTCCTATGGCAGGGGCACTGTGTGTGTGTCCCCCCCCCCATCCCCCCCCCCCCCACTCTTTCCAAGAACTGCAGTTTCCCCATCCCATTTCTACCCTCCCTGCCTTTTCCTCTCCCCAATTTCCACTCTCCCTATTCTGGTTTCCTGATTTCACAGCCACACACCTGGCTCCCTCCCTCTGGGTTCCTGCTTCCCCCGTCACCACCACTCCTCACCCCTTGATTTCCTTGTGGGTCTCTGCTTAGCCATTCTCTCTTCCCCCTAAGAGCAAGTCCACTTCCTCACTCCCCTCTGGGTCCTTGCTTCCCCACATCACCACTGCCCTATCTATCTCTCTCATCCCTCCTGCTTCCCCTTCTCCCTCACGTGTTCCCTGCTACTCCACTCTTATCCCTATTTACCCCCTTACACACACTGCCTGTAAGAGTCTCTGATTTCTATTAGAATCCAAGCTACAGACACTCCCAATGCAGCAAGTTAAGCTGCTGCTTTGCATGTGTAGGCAGCAGCAGATTCCATTCCTGCAGCATCAGGGAGTATGGGGGGTCCTGATTTTCCCCTGACTTAGGCTTTTTCCAGTGTTCCGATTTGCACCAAAATAGGATTCTGTCCAGTGAGACCTAGACCATTCATTGAAATTTTAGAATTGGTCAGCTGCAGTGTTCAAAATTAGCACTCAGCGAATTAACATTTTAAAGTGCTGAGACATCCTCAGCTGGAAGGTGCTATGAAAGTACGAAGTGTGGTACAAAATTAGTGGCAGTAAATAATTCAGAGCAGTGGCTGAATCTTACTTTGTACGCAACAGCGCCTTTCTAAAATCTGTCAAATAGAATTGCTGATGACCTCAGATGACCCTTAGTTTCTTGGGTTGGTGGTTTCATATCCCACATGACCACCTTATTTTTGTGAAGGTTTAGACTGCTCTTTTAGTGACCTGTGATAAAAATCTCAAATTACAAATAGTGTGTTTCTATAACTAGACTTTTTATGATAAAATTTAAAAAAAATGAATGTACGAATTCTCAGGAGTCTAATTCTGTGGAAACAGAAATTAACATATAATATTACATGTTCAAATATTTGTCAGATAATTACATTGTTAATGTAGTTTTGCATTTTTTTTAGTTGAAAGAGAAAAGTCAGGTATATGGTGACAACATGGGGTCCATAGAAGAACTGAGAGAAGCTATTTATTTAGCTGAGGAGGCTTGTCCAGGCATTTCAGATACCATGGTGTCGCAACTTGTACAGAGGCTTCAGAGGTAACCATAAAAATACCTTTGCATTATGACTTACAGAAAATTGCAAGACTTACTTTAATATTTTCCAAGTATTTTGTAAAATACAAGTACCAACTGATATTTCTGTATTTATAAAGATAAAATATTTTCTGATGTGCTTTTACTTAGTTTATGAAAATTTAATTGTTTAATAGAACAAATTCTCAGCCTATCAGGAACTTAAATTTCTTTTTCCTGTCTTCTTTATATATACTCACTTTCACACACTGCATACTGTATGTTGAATGTATTGTCTGCAAAGCCAAACCAGAAAAAGAACACTACCATGAGTTACATAAAAATGAACTTTTTCTTTTTATATGGTAGGTATACGAAACTGCTCAGAGATTTGTAATGTGGGATATAGTCCCATGAGAGATTGATTAGCGGGCTGGGGGGTGTTTGTGTGTGTGTGTGTGTGTATGTATGTATTTTAAAAAGAGTACTTGAATAGTTTACATTCATGACTATTGACCTCTGATCTCTCCTGGTAGAAAAGGAAGAGATCAAATATTAAATTTGGAAATTTCCTTTACTCGGCCTACAATGAATGTGGGTTCCAAATTTCAAGATACTAGCTCAATGAAAGTGTGTTTGGGTGGGTGTATTAAATATTACATGAAAATAAAATAGAAAGTGCTGTTTGTGCCCACTGCAGTTAAAGGTAAAAACTGTTTGCATTTTAAAACCCTCTTCTTTTCTGGTTGCGAACTTGTTAATTATTCGCTTTCCATTCTTGAGCTCTGTCCAAACGTGAAATTTTGGAAAAGTTCAAACTAAATCTCTTTAGTTGCTACAATAACTAGTGCCCAAAAGTAATGTGTTTCAAAGTGGTCTAATAAGGATATATCAATGAATTGTGTGCACTTTACCAATATTTAAAAATACTAAAAAAACCCCAGGATAATAGTTGAAAGCAATTTAAATAAAAAAAATTTCAGAGTGCACAATAATGTTCATTAGCATTGTTCAATATGTTTACCCTAATAAAACATTCCCCTTTTTATCACAAGGAAAATGTTCATTGAGGTTAAGACTGTGTATGTCAAGGTTTATTGTCCTCAAACTGCTGCTGGAATAGTCTTGCATGACAGAGATTGTATAAGCGTATCAACAAATTTTCAAAAAGTCTTCCATCTTAACATAAAAGGAGTAAGTTTTGGATATGAATAACTATAGTTCCATTGATTTTTGAATCTCCATATTTTTTGCCTCTTTTTTAAAAAATTCTTCTGCCTTAATGTAGATACTGTTGTATTTAGGACCTGTGTGCTTATGTAAATAGTCCTTACTTGTGTAAGCACTTATTAAAATTAAAGACCACTTGTGATTAAGGGTATGCAAATTGAGCCCTTAGTGTGTTTGTATAATAATATAATTATAAGAAACAAGTATAAAGAATTAATATATAATATTAGGGCTGTCAAGCGATTAAAAAAAGTAATTGCGAATAAAAAAATTGTGATTAATCGCGGTGTTAATAATAGAATACCTTTGATTTAAATATTTTTGGATGTTTTCTACATTTTCAACTATATTGATTTCAATTGCAACACAGAATACAAAGTGGTACAGTGCTCTGTTAATATTTATTTTTGATTACAAATATTTGCACTGTAAAAAACAAAAGAAATATTATTTTTCAGTTCACCTAATACAAGTACTGTAGTGCAATCTCTTTATCATGAAAGTTGAATTTACAAATGTAGAATTATATACAAAAAAACCTGCATTCAAAAATAAAACAATGTAAAACTTTAGAGCCTACAAATCCAATCAGTCCTACTTCTTGTTTAACCAATCCCACAGACAAACAAGTTTGTTTACATTTGCAGAAGATAATGCTGCCCACTTTTTCTTTACAGTGTCACCTGAAAGTGAGAACAGGCATTTGCATGGCACTGTTGTAACCGGCGTCACAAGATATTTACATGCCAGATGCAATAAAGATTCATGTCCCTTCATGCTTCAACCACCATTCCAGAGGACATGCGTCCATGCTGATGACTGGTTCTGCTCAATAACTGTCCAAAGCAGTGTGGACCTACGCATGTTCATTTTCATCATCATGAGTCAGATGCCACTAGCAAAAGGTTGATTTTCTTTTTTGGTCCTTCAGGTACTATAGTTTCCACACCGGAGTGTTGCTCTTTTAAGACTTCTGAAGGCATGCTTCACACCTCATCCATCTCAGATTTTGGAAGGCACTTCAAATTCTTAAATCTTGGACTGAATGCTATAGCTATCTTTAGAAATTTCACATTGGTGCCTTCTTTGCATTTTGTCAGATTTGCAATGAAAGTGTTCTTAAAATGAACAACATGTGCTGAGTCATCATCCGAGACTGCTATAACATGAAATATATGGCAGAATGCAGGTAAAACAGATCTGGAGACATACAATTCTCCCCCAAGGAGTTCAGTCACAAATTTAATTAACACATTATTTTTTTAATGAGCGTCATCAGCATGGAAGCATTTCTTCTGGAACGGTTGCCGAAGCATTGATAGGCATATGAATCTTTAGCACATCTGGCATGTAAATATCTTACAACAGTGTTATGCGAACGCCTGTTCTCACTTTCAGGTGACATTGTAATTAAGAAGTGGGCAGCATTGTTTCCTGTAAATGTAAACAAACTTTTTCATGTTAGCGATTGGCTAAACAAGAAGTAGGACTCAGTGGACTTGTAAACTCTAAAGTTTTACATTGTTTTGTTTTTGAGTGCAGTTATGTAACAAAAAAAAATAATTTGTAAGTTGTACTTTCATGATAAAGAGATTGCATTACAGTACTTGTATGAGGTGAATTGAAAAATATAATTTCTTTTGTTTATCATTTTTACAGTGCAAATATTTGTAATAAAATATAATATAAAGCGAGCACTGTACACTTTGTATTCTGTGTTGTAATAGAAATCAATATATTTGAAAATGTAGAAAAACATCCAAAATATTCAATATTTCAATTGGTATTCTGTGGTTTAACAGTGCGATTAAAATCACGATTAATTATTAATTTTTTTAGTTAATCGCGTAAGGTAACTGATTAATCGACGGCCCTATTTAATACATATCCCTTAGCCAACCTTCTAACTTCTTATCTGAATCCCACTGTTAAACTCACACCTTCAGGCAATCCCTCTTCTTATCAATGATCCATGCTTTATCTTACTTTACTTAATAATACTTTATCTGTTGTTCAGGGTCTTGTCTTCTCTTTGGAGTAGGGACTGTCTTTACCTGCATTTGTACATTGCTATTTAATTCTGTGGTGCTGTATAAATTACTTCAAAGAAATTAATTGTATTATTACTCATTTAATGATATTGTAATTAACACAATGATTTTGTAGTTACAAATAATTAATATTCCTAAAACATAAAACCAGTTCTTTCTTTTAAATACATTTTCAATTTTTAATGCCATACATTTTAAAGTAATTTTTATTAAGTTGACCACTTGTGTGCCCCTGCTGTCATAAGAAAAGTTGAAAAGCTTTATCAGAGACTTAGCATAATTTTTAAACCCCTCTGTGTAGGATAATCTGCTATCCATGCTCTCTTACCAGTTTGAAGCCGAGTAAGCCTGAGAGGTTGATCAAAAAGTTTTTACAAAAAATTATTTCAAGACTTTAAAACTAGACTCCCATCAGAAAAACGTTTTTGCGTTTGAATAACAGGCTTTTTCAGACATATTCATCTTTTTTGTCAGTTTCAGATAATCATAGAAATGTAGGACCGCAAAGGACCTTGAGAGGTCATCTAGTCCAGCTCCCCATGCTGAGATAGATCAAATATACCTAGACAATCTCTGACAGGTGTTTGTCTAACCTGTTCTTAAAACCTCCCCGTGACAGAGATCCCTTTGGAAACATATTCCAGTGCTTAACTATCCTTATAGTTAGAAAGATTTTCCTGTTATCTAATCTAAATCTTCCCTGCTGCAGTTTAAGACGATTACTTCTTGTCCTACCTTCAATGGACATGGAGAAGAATTGGTCACTGTATAATAGCCCTTAGAAACCAAATTTTCTAAACCTTTGATAATTTTTGTTGCTCTCCTCTGGACTCTCCAGTGTAGGAAAGATATTGACAAAATGTGGTGCCCAAAACTGGACACTGTACTCCAGCTGAGGTGTCACCAGTGCTGAGTAGAGTGGGACAATAACTTCCCGTGTCTTATGTATTGCACTCCTGTTAATACACCCCAGACCGATACTAGCCTTTTTTGCAAACGCATTGTATTTGTTGATTCATATTCCGTTTGTGATCCACTATAACCCACAGGTGCTTTTCTGCAGTACTATAGTTGGTTCTTTGTATTTGTGCATTTGAGTTTTCCTTCCTAAGTGCAGTACTTTTATTGATTTTCATCTTATTGATTTCAGACCAATTCTCCAGTTTGTCAAGATCATTTGAATTCTAGTCCTGCCCTTCAAAGTGCTTGCAATCCCTCCCAACTTGGTGTCATCCACAAATTTTATAAGCATACTCTTCACTCTATTATCCAAATCATTAACAATGATACAAGTTACTAATATCAGATATTCCTCTCTAACACAGCTATGAAGGTGAAATGATATCACTTCTTTGTGCACACTTCAGTATACTTTCCATATTAAATACTGTTGGCATTAGATCACATCTTTGAACAAAAGTGTAGTCTTTATAGTATCAAGTTCTTTTCTTTACACATTTTAATGTCTAAAATTATCTTTTCACTTGTGATCTCAGTAATTCTTGCCATTAACAAGATTTTATATTTTAAAGTACAATACGTAGCTCTAGCGAGTTGTGGTGAGCACCGAGGAACAGTAGAAATTCTTAAACATGGGTTCTGGTGTAGTGATTGGAAAGAGCATATTGTGTTCCCTAATATACTTTAAAATTTAGTGAAACTTAATGTATTAAACTTTTCTTCCTCCACCCCCGTCCCCTAAAATGGATAGCTTTGGAATGGGAAAGCTGTTTTTTCTTTTGGTGGGAGGGAGGCAGGTCTAGTTCAATACCTTTTTCCTTTTCAAAAACACTTTGCGGTGGCTGAGATACCATGTTTCCCAAGGTAGGGGTTTTGAAAGAAAATCCACGTTTTATTAAATGATTGTGTACCCATTAAAAGACATTTGAGGATTGATGTCATTCTGGTGAACAGAACCATAGTTATGCACTTGCAATGTCTTATTTATATGATATTCAGGTCTGTAGCTTGGTTACTTTTTTAAAGTCAGCGTGTCAGTTGTGCTAAGTATGATCCTGAAAGGAAAAAAGCTTTAAGTTCCTACTTACAGCACAATTTAATGACTTTTTAATCACTGTTTGTTATGTAACAAGAGTTTGAAAGTGACCAAAAATAACCATTTCTTTTCTTCTCCAGATATTCACTAACTGGAGGAAGTACTTCGTCTCACTGAAGTATTGGTTTTGAGTTTTTCAGAGTCAACAGGCCACCCTGTGGTGTCTGCATTGAGGAAGTGCTCTCTAATGTTGATCTACCGCTCAATAAATGGAGTGCTCTTCAGTGAAAGGACATTCCTGAATGTGCAACCGCAAAAATGAAGTCTCTCAGATGGGGTGTTGTTTTTCAGCTCCTTAAAGCTATAGTTTTTTTTAACCATAATGCACATATTTAAGGGAGAAGTGTCTTTCTATGAAATCTGCAATGTATATTTAGATTTGTGATAAGGACACTGAAGATATTGTGAAATCTCAGGTATTTTGCTTTAAGATAACTCTTTTGGGAAATAGAAAAACGTTCTCTTGGTTTTGTGTACAGATTTGTATATAGTGTCATTTTTGTACTGAAATCCTTTAAACCTGTATAAGGAGTCACTGTGTACAAAATGGCCAAATCTAATGTAGATAATGTTAGTGAGGTAAATATTTGACAGGCCATAACTGAGTATTGCATTGCCTTTATTACATGTAAAATTTCAATTATGTGACAAGTGATTTTGATTTGATTTTGTATTTGAAGGGTTCACCATGGAAAGATAGTAAATGCCCTATTATGGAAACCTCCTATTTGTACCTCAGCGTATCCCAGTTTCCTCATTTGTCCTACATCCATCTCTTTTTTTACACTCTGAAGCTGGCTTTCTGATTATGGTACTACTTTTGGTTTATTTAAATTTAACACATCTTGTCTCATATAAAGCTTTAAATTGTTTATTTTTTCCCTACAGAATTTTTTCACTTTTACATTTCAGTTTTAAATTGTGCCCGTGCAGATTCTAAATCATATGTATTGTCCAGGTTTAGTAATATATACTTGTTGAAGCTTATAGTGAAATCTAAATACCTTTTACATCTAAACATATCTGAATGCTTACATAAATAAATTTTATAACCTACATATATTTTGAAATCTTGAAATATCTTACAACCTTGGCTTTCAGAGAGTGGAAAATGTTTCATAGAGATGGCGGCTGTTTTTAATTATAAAATGAAATTGTCTCGGGGAGTAAAAGAAAAAAATTGA